>OX422215.1:500553254-505378254 GCA_949130495.1 Sambucus nigra
CATGAGTTTCTCACCTCTCGTCTATTGTGCACGCCTAACATACATCTAATCTCCCCCTAGTTATACCTCCCAGTCTAACTAGTCAGAAACCATACTAATACTAACTATCCTCACTAGTAGTATTCCCGTATCTCCCATACAATACGCTATTCAGATAGTTTATCTCACATACCGAATTACATTATTCACCGTTTAAATGGTTAATCTTTTATTCACTAAGATCATTTTACTTCTCATTTTCATTTTATCTACTAGTCTCACAAAGTAGAAAATTACTCAATTACACTCATACATATATATGTAGTCTCATCATCTCTATATATATACACTAATCCTGCACCTTTAGGTTAAGACCGCTTGGTGTAATGTAATAATTATTTTTATTGCCAAGTCTACTAATTTCACACAATAGCAATATTCCCAAGTCCATATATATATATATATATATATATATATATATATACTAATCCTGCACCCACGGCTAAGCCCCATTAGTGCATATCTCCAGAAATTCATGCATCCCCGGGTTAGCACCCATTAATGCACCTATCAATAATAATTCAGCACCCTCGGGTTATCACCCATTAGTGCACCTAACAATAGAATATTGCATCCCCGGGTTAGCACCCATTAATGCACCTATCAATATTAATCCAGCACCCCCGGGTTATCACCCATTAGTGTGCCACACAATAATCATCTTTCTACCCTCGGGTTATCACCCATTAGTACACTTAATAATAGAGTTTCTGCACCCCCGAGTTATCACTCATTAGTGCTCTTAACTATAATATCACATAATAGGCATACACACATTCCATTATAATTTATAGGGTATTTCTCCAACCTACATAGATACTCTTTATACGTATTTTAACCTCATTACTACGTATAGTATAAATAATTAAATTACTAGCTCTCTCGTAAACTCCAAGGTACATTCTCTCTATACCAAAATAATTAAAGTATTTATTCTCACATACTTTCTCGAAATTCCATCTTATTTAAATTTACTATTTGGCAGTTTCTCTCACTCCAATAAACCGACAAACTCAAAACTAGACTTTGAGAAAAATCCCCAAAAATTCCCTCTGTCGCTCGAACCAGGAGGGTTGTCGTTTGAACGACTTCCATGTGTCATTCGAGCGGCTTCGCGGGAGATTCCATCTCGCTCGAACAACTTTGCGTGAGATCCCCATCTTGTTTGAACCACTTCGTACGAGATCCCAATCTCGTTTGAACCACTTCGCGCGAGATTGCACTGTTCGTCTTCTTCACCAAACTTCAACGTTTTTCACCATATTTGAACCTAAAAACCTCTAAAATTCAATTCCCAACAACTCATCATCAATACCCATAAACCCCTAACAGGTTATAGATCATTTCTATCATCTTAGGATCCTTAATTCGTCTTTAATCATCGTAATTACATAAAACCCCCAATTTAATTCACATGAACCCTAGTTTTCAAAATCCCAATTCAAGAACCTAATCAACCCAGATTCGTTCATCAATATATAATCAAATTTCGTGATTAATCCTCTACATACATGAAGGGATTTCAGCCACTAATTAAACCAATCCTTAATCATAATTTAAATCTCCAATTTTCACCCAATTAACATATAAATCATGATTAAATCCATCTATACTAACATGAGCATGATTATTGCTACAAGAAATTAAGTAATAAACACTTGCCTCAAATATGATGATCTGATCCGTTGGTGATGTTTGTATATACGCGTTCCTCTCTTCCCAATTTACGCGTTGGTGGTCACGGTTGTGCAAGGTGATGCCAAATGAGTCTTCTCTCTTGGAATTTAGTTCTCCCTCACACCCTCCATGGCCGTTCTAACTTCCTGTCACTTCTTAACCCTAATGGAATTTCCTTCGCTGATATAATCAATCCCAATTTTCGTCCATTAGTTTAGCCCAAAAATCCAAATTACAAAACTACCCTTACGGGGTGCCGGTTAGGCCTAAAATCGCCCTGGGACCCAAACTAAACACCCGGGTATACTATTTTGACTATCTCGACCTTTCCGGACTCAATGGCGCACTCAAAATGACCATACAAGTTAATAAAAATAAATTCTCTTTTTATTCCATTCAATTAGTCCTGACACGACTCACACACGTGTCAGACTTAAATTACCAAACTACGGTATTTCTCACTTCTGACAATTTATCAAGTATCATAATTTCATATTACATATCACACAGTAATATTCAATAATTCTCAACAATAAGTATTAACCCTTGGCACACTTGTTAATAATTATTTTGATCCGGATTAATAACAAATTAATTTCTCACATTTTAATTTAATTAATCCAACAACAATAATTAATCGCATACTTATTCCCATAATAATAATTAATTACATGATTATTTAAATCGTCAAAAATACGGGGTGTTACAATATATATATATATATATATATATCGCCTTTCAGGTGATACCTTGCAAAGCAACATATCTCACCCTAGAATAGAGAGTACAATAGTCTTACCATATTCGTCCACTGCCGCTCGAACCCTTGCTAACCATTCACTACACAAGATAATAACATGCTCTACTCTCATAACTCTCAAAAGGAGAAAAAAACACCACACAATATAAACATCAATGAGTCTCTCTACCGAACGGTAAATACATTTGTAGTTATAAGGATAATATTGCCAACGCACCCACTAAACCCGACGCACTCACAAATTTTAGTGTTACTATTTATATTTTGATGCATCCATGTCACCCCAAACCGTCCTCATACTCATAAGGATAAAATAAATTTTTTGCCTCCATTTGCAATCTGCCTTGCATGGTCGACGGGTTCCTGAATGTAATTCTCGCATCGAAACTAACCCAAGTTTTGCTGTAATGCTGTGTATCCAGTGCCTCATCCTATCCCTCTGTCTCATTTTGGGAAATCTCTCTTCATATGTCCCTTCTCTTCATAACTGAAACAACTTCCAGAAAAACCTTTCTGTCTTTGGCCCTATCCCTACTGGCCTCCCTCGCTATTCCCTTGGCCTTGATGGCCTTGAGGGACAAAATGTTACTGCTGATGAGGGATCTAATGGCCCAACCTAAATCCACCACTCTTGGGTCGATAACCTCCGGATATGAATCTCTTAGCCTGATCTCCCTTTTGGGAATCCTGTCCCTAGTGTGGTGGTGCCCCACTAGCATCGTTCCCACCTATATTCCCAACCTGACTGGTCTCACTTGCCCGCTTGGTCCCCTTCATAGGGAAGCACTGATCCTGATAATTAAGTAAAGAGACATTGACAACCTCCGTGTACATCTCCAATCCCGAATTACTCAACAAGTGTTGTCGAGTCCGCCAAGCAAGTCCATCCATGAACTTTTGCATCTTCTTCTCTTCAGTATTTACCTCATCATTCACAAAGTTTGCTAAATGAGTGAACTCCTCCTAGTATTTTGATATGCCAATATGAGACCTTGTCTTGGCTCATGCCAAGCTCATCTCAAGACGACCCAACAAAGAGTGCTCTCCTGAACCACCCTACAACAACTGTCTCAGCCTCGTCTAAAGTTGAACTCAGACCATATGCCACTTGGTGGGCCTACGCCTTGCCTCTTTCATCTCAGGAAGTCAAGACTACATCAACTTGGGGAGATATCTTGTCGAGACTACACTTGGCAATTATCATCAATCAATCCAATGGAACGTTAGTGGTATCATACTCAGCCAACCCAACACCTCATCCTAACAGGATACGCTCGACATCTGATAAGGCGCGTGGATTAGAGCATGCGCGAGAGAGTGCGAGTGGGCTGCGAGCCCACGTGAGCAAAACTGTTACAAAAACATCATCCCCACATGTGGAGAGTATATCTTAATCATTACTTACATGCACAAGAGACAGATGGCACTGTATTATTGGACACTTGGTGTTGTGCATGCCTCATGCATGACTGGGTGTGTATGACACCACCACAGCCATATAAATACTTGTCTTCTATATCATTATAAAGGATCGTAAATTGTTAATCCTACTAAAACTCTGTGAAAATCATTGCTAGAGAGATAGAGAGAGAAAGAGCTTGAGGGATTGTATCCCAAGGCCATTAGTGCCCCTATTTAGTGGATTTCACACACCCACACAGTGGTCGTAGGCCTTACAAAGGCTGAACCACTTAAGTTTGATGTTATCTTCATCTTTATCTCATCTTTTTTTCTATTTCTTATATCTGTTATACTCCATTATTTTGATAGTTTGAGCTTACACATACATCGACCTGGTGATACCAAATCCGGTATCATCAATCTGGCACCGTTTATTGAAATGAGATAGCCATCTTCTTCCCTTTATCTATAACTACTCCACCAGATTTTCTGATGGTGGTCAAACCTCACACTTAGTTGAGCTTGAACCACAGTTAAAAAGAGCTCTGTTTGAGTTTAAGATCACTTTTGGCTCTCCCAATTCATTTCCAGTACATCACTTAGTTTTTTTTGTCACCAAAATTCTTTAATGGCATTCGATCCTCATACTACAGGTGGACCCAGTACTAGCCAAGACCTACCTCAGTCAGAAATGGCTGAAGTGGCAGCGGACCTATACTCCTTAGTGGACAGTTAACGACAAATCTAGGTGACGCTTACTGCATTTATCCAGAATATGGTGGCTAGACCTATCGCATCTGTAGCTAAGATCATAACTTTGGCCGCCAGGGAAGGTGCTCTAGATCTAATGGCCAGGGGACCACCCCAGGCCCCTCTTTAAGATCTTACTCCTTAGTATAGGCATAAAGATCTGGCCAACCCTAGACATTTATGCCTGGGGAGGCTGGGTCAGGAGTGCCCTGATGATGACGAAGAACAATATAATGATAAGGATAACAAAGAATGTTGGGAGCCTTATCAAATTTCTAGAGGCATTGTACGACCAATTTAGCCCATCCAAGGATTTAACAGCAAATTGATCCAAGAATGTAGGTCGAGGGCATCAGCTTTGGACAGACTAAGCAGAGGGTCGACCTTTGATAGGCTCAACCTAGTAGCAAATGATCTGAGGAATCTCCTCTCCAGATATTGAAGTATCACTGGTTTTAGAAGGAATGATAAATGTGATAATCATAAACCTCCTTGAGGCTGAGATGAGGAACAATGAGAGGTGAATAGTTGATAGAAGACACTTTCCAGAGATCCCTCAGTTCATCCAGCCGATAGAGAAAGGGACGAAGATAATATGGCTTTGGCTGAGATTATAGCGGCAGTGGAAAGGCCCTGGAATGATTTCATTCAGTGACTAGAGTATAATATTGGTGATATGCTGAAGAGCCGAGACCCCTTATAGAGGGGTTACACTTAAGGCTCCCCTTTTATGGCAAAGATCGTGAGTTACCCAACCCTGGATAAGTTCAATCTATTGGTGGTCACGCCTAAGTATTATGGGAGCACTAATCCCGTCAACCATATGGAGATATACCAAGCATCTACTAATATCTATTGTGTCTCAGATGAGATGAGGTGTCGGGCCTTTTCAATAACACTGATCGGTGCAGCTCATGTGTGGTTCACCTCTCTCTCTCTCTAAAAAATCAATAGAGAATTTCAAACAGCTAGCAGAGAGGTTCATACACAATTTTTACTTCGAGGTGAGACCCTAAAAGAAGATGACGCACCTGCTATATGTGAAGCAATGAAAAATTAAAAGTCTGAGAGAGTATATAGCATGGTTCAATAAGGAGAAATTAGAGGCTGAATATTACAAATAAAGCATTGTTATGACCTCCCTAATGGGAGGGTTACTGAAAGGAAAGCTCTTTTAGAAGCTAGCTAAGGATGATCCTAAATTAATAACCTAACTCCTAACTACAGCTGGGAAGGTCATGAATATGGAGGAGGCAATGGCTGCCAAGGGTGAAGATGAGAAGGGAATGAGCAGTAGAGGTAAGTTACAAAAAAAGAACAAGGATGGCAAGAAGAGGTCAACTGATGATAAGTTAGCTGACTATACCCCTCTAATAGTCATTTATGAGCATATTTTGAATGAGATCAAGAATGATCGATCTCTAAGATGGCTTGAGAAGCTAAAAGCCCTTCCTCATAAGAGGAATAAGAATTTATGGTGTGAATTTCACCAAGATCATAGCCATGCAACTGACAGATGTTTTACTCTTAAGGATGAGATTGAGAAAATGTTGAAAGATGGAAAATTAAGAAACCATGTGGACATGAACAGTTCGACGGGTGGCCGGACGACACCTTAAAGAGGTTGAATGACAAGTACAAGCCTGATTCTCCAGCCAATAGAGATGATGACGGATCAAACGATGATAATGAAGCAGACCCTGACATGCCACCTCCAATCATCAATCCTAAGGATTGTCTCCACATAATTTCTCTTGGAGTTATGATGATATGTTGAGGACTTACTTGAGGGGGAAAGGAGATTGCTAACAGAAAGGCTCATGTGGAAGAGCCCAAAGCTCTTCCTCTAAAGCCCAAAGAAGTACATTCGATAACAATTGAACTGAAGAAGATAAAAAGAACTAAAGTTGATATGAATACTTTGATTATTGGTTTCTTTAGACTTGATTTTAAGGGGATCTTAGCCCCGCATGATGACCCATTGGCGATTACCACCCTGGTGCATGGTCATGAGGTTCCTAGAATATTGATCGATGGTGGTAGAATTACCAAAGTAATGTTTTGGGACTGATACAAGGGTATGGGATGAGCAAGAAGAGGTTGATCCTGTATCACCAACATCTCATAAGTTTCAGTGGTGAGAAAGTGCATCCATTGGGAATTTGTGAAATGGAAGTTCAAATAGGGAGTAGCTGGCCAAAACGCCTCAAAAAGAAAATTAACTTCTTTATCATGGATGAGAATGTCTACTCAGCCTACAACATAATTCTGGGATGGGTATCCCTTAAGAAGTTTGAGGTCGTGCCCTCAACAGTTCACTAGATGATTAAATTCCTTACTCCTTATGGAGTAGGGGAAGTTCAGGGTGACCAAATCAAGGCACACAAATGAAACTTTAACTTGGCTGAGGAGATGGAGGCATACAAAAAGGCCATTATAACTTACAATATTGATACTCTTGACCATAAGGATAAGACTAAGCTAAATAAGGGTGAATCCACTGATGAGATATAATCCATCTTCCTCAATAGGAATAAGCCTAAAGAAACCATCCAAATCGGTAAAGCCCTGAAGAATGATATCAAAGAAGAGCTGATCAAACTATTGAGGAAGAGGAAACACATTTTTTCCTGGATCCATGAGGATATACCCAACATCGATCCGAAGATCCTCTACCACAAACTCAATGTGGTCGAGGATGTAAAGACGATAAGACAGATAAGGAAAGTCCAATCTCGAGATTAGTGTGATGTTATCCAAGAAGAGGTGAAGAAGTTAGAAAAGGTTAACTTCATTAGGGGTCATTCACCCTGAGTGGTTAGCAAATGCAGTCATCATCCCCAAGGCCAACGATAAGTGGAGGATGTGTGTTGATTTTACAGATCTGAACAAATCTTGCCCCAAAGACAACTTTCCCTTGTCGAGGATAGATCAAATGGTTGATGCTACTTCCGACCATGAATTAATAAGTTTTATGGATGCCTACTCAAGCTATAATCAAATATTCATGGATCCGACCGATACTGAGAAGACATCTTTTATAACTGACAAGGGGACCTATTGTTACATGGTTATGCCCTTCGACTCGAAGAATGATGGGGAAACATATCAAAGATTGATCAATAAGATGTTTGAGGATAAGATCGAGAAGACGGTGGAGGTTTATATCGATGGCATGTTGATGAAGAGTCTCAAGGAAGACACTCATGTGGATGATCTTGAGTGAACTTTTGATACTATGGATGAGTTTAAGATGAAACTCAACCCCGTCAAGTGTGTCTTAGGTGTAGGGTAAGGCAAGTTCTTGGGCTTTATCGTGAACCAGAGGGGGATTAAGGACAACCCCAAGAAGTTCAAAGCCTTAATGGAGATAAAGACGCCAACAATAATAAGATATGTGTAGAGGTTAACTGGACGGGTGGAAACATTGAACGAGTTTATGTCCAGAACTACTGATAAATGCCCTCCATTTTTTAAGGTACTCAGAAAAGCATTTGAGTGGAATAAGGAGTGTGACAAGGCCTTTCAAGAGTTGAAGACCTACCTCGGCTCACCACTCCTACTGTCAAGACCAATTTAGGGAGAGAAGTTATATTTATATCTAGTAGTGTTAGAATTGGCCATTAGTGCAACCATTATCAAAGATGAGGATGGTGTACGAAAGCTAGTGTACTTCAACATTAAGGCCCTCCTGGGGGCCAAGCAGAGGTATCTTAAATTGAAGAAGCTAGCCTATTCTTTAATCCATGCCTTAAGGAAGATGAAGTCATACTTTTAAGCACATACTATTGTAACAACCCGCCTAATGGGATACCGGGCGATTACACTTATATCAAATTATAACAAGAGTTACTTATGTATCATTCTTAGCATCACTGTCGAAAATCCATTTAATTACTAATATCCTATTAGGCGAGTGTTAAAAACTTTTACTTAACTACTCTTTTTAACGATCAAAATAAAACATCCACAATTTTAATGCGTAAATGAAATAAAAAGGAAAATGAAATGAACTAAAATAATCGAACACTCGGTTCAAATAAGACAACCATATCGAATAACGTGCGAAGAATAAATAAAATCAGTTGGACCATTGGCCCGAGTGTTTGTACAATACCTCCTATCTAGAGTACAAGGAAAGAAGCGTCTACCGAGAACCCGTAAGCATCCACAGCTGCTGTAGCAGACGTCTGACTTGAAAGAATTTCCATCCAGGCATCCCTATGTCTGGACACCTATATATATATATAATATATAGAAAGAAAGGAGAGTAGATAAATGGGTCAGAGCCCGAATTTTGAAAATATTTTTCAAGTGCATAAATGCTTAATTTTTAGAAAAATAGTTTTATCGCATATTTAAATTGGTATCGCACTCCCATGAGATACCCCTCACCTCTCCACTAACAGTGCACTCCTAGCGTATCCCTCTAGACATCCTAGTCAAGTTATCCTGCTAAACTAGTCTATCCCAAACCCACTATCAATCCTAGATAGTCCAAGCAATGTACTAAGGGCTAAACTTCACTCCTAGTCTCAACGCTATGCACTGTTCGTGCGTGGGGTGTCTCGCAAAGAGAAATCCAAACAAGGAACCCCCCCGATACACTACTACGCGGCACGGTCGATCGTCGAGATCCGTCAGTCCCTCAGTACATAAAGATATATATATAAATATATATACCATACACATTTATAATATTAGAGAACTAAGGATTAAACTTCTCCCCAGTCTCAACACAATGCCATATTCGTGCGTGGGGTGTCTCGTAAAGCGAAATCCAAACAAGGAACCACCCCGATACACTACTACGCGGCAAGGTCGATCATCGGGATCCATTAGACCCTCAGTGCTCGATTTATCCATTTATACATACATATACATATTTTACCATAACCATCCGGATCTATCTCCCGGAATGAGAATCCATATACAAAGTATTTATCAATACTTATCATTTTCTCAAAACTTCCCATCTCCCTTTTTATACTCAGGAAATGTGAATATAAAAGCCAATTCATTATCATGAATTGCTTTAACAAATCATATACTTTTAAAAGCCAGTTTTATTATCATAAAAATGCTTTTCCTTTATATGTCATCCCATTTCCCTTTTTATACTCAGGAAATGTACCCAAAGCCATTTCCATTATCATGAAAATGCTTTGATCAAATCATGCTTTCACATTCCTTCTTCCATCCGGGAGTGTTACCGAAGCCAAACCTTTATCCCATTTCCCTTTTTATACTCAGGAAATGTAAATTAAAGCCAATCCATTATCATGAATTGCTTTAATAAATCTAAGACCGCCCCTCCGGGTTTCCCCACTGGACGCGGCCCTAAATGGCTATCATCTTCCAGGGCCTATCTATACAAGACAACCTGGGAACCTACCAACGTCGGTAAGCGGCCATATTGCCTGCGGGAAAGTCAGGACCACACCCATAATCCCCTAACCAGCGCAGTATTACAAATGCCCATATGGCCTAAGGACTATATCCAACCTGATCAACAGCCAGGAAGGCTTCACCACAACGCGCGCAACTTCCCTTATGATAGCGATTTAGGGAGGTGTGTATAATCCATATTTTATCAATTATAAAAATCATTTATTTACCATTTGAAAATATTCATTTTTATATTTTCAAAAATCATTTCCATCAAAACATATATACATACCTAAATCACACAGTATATAAATATCCTATATATTACTCCTAGAATATATATATATATATATATATATATATATATATATATATATATATATATATATATATATGGCCATAATGGCCCATAACATCTAGTAATGACCATAATCCCAAAGATTCCCTCCAGGAATCATAATCATGCATTCATATTAGCATGATTCTAAATCCAAAGTATTTCTTACTTTAATAATCACTATATATCTCAATCCCATCTAAGGATTTATTGGATATCTCCAATGATACCCTTCACTCTAAGTGAAATCAACAAATATCTATATTCCCAAATTTATCCTAATTATCTCCTAGGATACACTTAACATCATTAGATATAATTATGCTTTCTAAAGCATAATTATACAGGCACATATGCCTTCTAGAAATATCCTCGGGATTTATCTCACCCGATCAACCTTAAATTCCACGAGTTCAGGATTTCATTTCCTTGAACCCCCAAGACTATGCCTAGTCCAATTAATCCATTAGAAGTCCCCAATATAATTTAGGAACCCTAATCCATCAATTTCTACAACTATTTTATTTTCCTCGAAAATATAGATTAAGAGTTATATACTTAAAACCCTTACTTTACCCTCCTAATTTACCTTAATTTATGGACCATAAAGTCCTAAAAGGTCCCATAGGTTATCACCTAATTAACCTCAAAGCAAGATGAAATGGAATCTATCCCATCCAAATCATCCTAGAAAAATTGTCCAATTTCAGCAAGGGTCGATCGATCGACCCATGGACGTCGATCGATCGAGCCCCCATGATCGATCGATCGACCCATGGACGTAGATCGATCGAGCCCCCATGATCGATCGATCGATCATGTCGGGCAGCTTCTTCTCCGAGAAGCTGTTCGGCCATGGAAGCTTCCTCCAAGCTTCCATCTCTTCACCCAACGACCTACAACTTCTACCAATAACAAGTACACCTATAATACGGGTCCTAAACATCCTAGAACCCGAAATCACCCAATATATTTGGTTAATTTCTAAATTTCTCCAATTTACCAATTTTAGGGGTTTATTCGTTTTATCTCCTGAAAATCCGTTTTATCCACGAATACCCAACCCAAAATCACTAGGGTTTGTTATACTAACAATGATATGAGATATTTATGCTCAAAAATAAATAAAGCAAGTAAACACTTGCCTCGTGGATAAAATCCGACGTCCTCGAGCCGAATCCCACGGAAGTCGGCCGAAATCTCCCCCTTTTTCCTCTTTTTATAAGGAGAAAAGGGTTAAATCCCCTAATACCCCCAAAACGACTCGTTTACTCATTTACGAGCCTATTTAACTCCAAAATTACCCGAAACTCAATTTCAACAATCGGACACCCTTTTTCGACTATCTCGGACATTCTGAGGCTCATGGCGCAGTCAAAATTTCCATCCGAGGTACTTGATTGCAAATCACTATTCTAACCCAAAATAATTAAATGCGGGTTTTCTACTCAAAATCTTACCTCTTTTGTCTCTATACTCTACGACGATATATAATTAAATTACTTCGACCTATATGGTCCCAAAATAATTTATAACATCCTCTGAAAATCATTTAATCCTCAAAAATCCCAGAAATTACTATTTCGAGAAATTCTCCAAATTCCAAATTATACTTAATTATGGAATTTAATCCTCTCCAAAAGGGCGGGTTATTACAACTATGGCCTCCCTCACCGACTCCCCTCTCAGATAGGTCATCCATAAACCCAAGAACTCAGCTAGGTTGATGGTTTGGGCAATTGAGTTGGGGGAATTTGATATCATCTACCAACTAAGAATGTTCATTAAGGGGCAGTCCCTACCTGATTTCATAGCCGAGTTCACATGGGATGAGGCCGACATAGAAGGGATTGAGACCCCTGCTTCTGAGCCAGAAGGAAGAATATACCTCCCCTTGGTTGAATCCAAGACGAGTATAACAAGGAGTAAGGTGTCTGAGAATGAGGAAGAGAGACACATCTTTAAGAATGGGACCTTGGAAAAGGTTAATTTTTCCAAAGATGGTACTGTGTGGAACTTATTTGTTGATGGCTCTCCGTGCGAGGCCTGAAGTGGAGCAGGTTTTATTGTGTCGGCCCCAAATGGGAATAACATTGAATATGCTATGAGGTTCAATTTCAAACCTTCCAAAGATGAGTCAGAATATGAAGCCCTTTTGTAAGGACACTCCCTTACCAGATCACTGAATGTCGTCAAGGTCCTGGTTCATAGTGAATCCAGGTTACTTGTGAATCAAATTTTGGGAGTATATGAAGCCAAGGATGACAGAATGGACAAATACCTTACAAGGGTAAAAACAACACTGAATAATTTTAGAGAGGTAAAGGTGAAGAGGATACCTTGGCTAGACAACAGTCGAGCTAATGCTTTGTCCAGACTAGCTTCTGCCACAAGAATATAAATTTGAAGGTCAGTGCCAGTAGAGATATTACATTAGTCAACCATCTAAGAGGAAGATAACATGGTGGAATTTTGTATGAATTTGAACGTAGGAGCTTCTTCGATAGATCCTCTCTCTGGTACATTAGGGAAGGAGAATGTCCCGATTCTAAAATCGAGAAGAAGAAACTGAGGTACAAAGAGATAGAGTTCTCCCTCATAAGAGGCATCCTGTATAAGAAAGGATTCCTACCCCCTCTACTCAGATGTGTTCATCCATATGAGGTAGAGTATATTTTAAAGGATGTACAAGAGGCATCTTGCTCCAGTCACCTCGGAGGAAGGTCATTAGCGAAGAGAATCATTACTCAGGGATATTGTGGCCAACACTAGCCAAGGATGAAGTGACAAATGTTTGCCACCATTCCCCATCAACCTCACCAGCCTCTTACTTATATCACTTCCCCCTGGCCATTTGAAATTTGGGGGATTAATTTAGTAGGACCATTATTAAGGGTTGTGAACAATTATCAGTATCTAATTGTAGCTTTTAATTATTTTGTAAAGTGGGTAATGGCCAATGCGATAATCACGATAACGGAGAAGAAAGCCTTCCAATTCATTTGGAAAAAAACATTATCTGCTGAGAAGGCCTACCGAACACTCTGATTTCTTATAACGGGAACCAGTTTAAGAACATCTCCCTCGAGAAGCACTGTGAACGAGTCAACATCAAGCTGTTCTTTTTAACTCCAAGATGACCCCATGCCAATGGGCAGATAAAGGTGAAGAACATAACAATTCTTAATGGAATCAAAAAAAGGTTAGAAGACACCAAAGGAAGACGGATTGAAGAGGCGCATGTCGTCCTATGGGCTTATAGGACGACAAAGAGGACACCAACGGGGGAAACCTCATTCATGCTAGGTTATGGCTCAGAGGCCATTGTGCCGATTGAAATTGGTCTACCAACCCATAAGGTCTAGACATATGACTCGAAGGATAATTTTATAGAATGAAAATTAGATATGAAACTAGTGTAAAAGAGGAGGGAGGACGTTGAGGTTAGGGAAGCCGCCTATCAGCAAAGGACGTCGATGTTTTATAATAAGAGAGTGAAGGCCCGACCACTGGCAGTAGGAGACCTAGTTCTAAAGAAGACTTGGCAGAAGCCCAACAAGCTTCTTCCTAACTGGCATGGTTCCTATAGGGTGATTGAAGAAGTGGTTCCAGGTACGTATCGGCTAGAGGACTTAGATGGGGAGCCATTCTCCAATCCATAAAATGCTGACCATCTCAAAAAATACTATTAGTAAGAGTTTTGTATTAGTTTCATTTGTCTAAGTATATGAGAATCGGATTATGAATGAAAATTTTCTAAGTGTTCTCTCCTATGATGTCATTTGAATGATTTTAGGTTGTATGTATTAGTTCATCCTAAGCTACAGAGCATCATTCGTGGTGAAGCATCTCCTTCTTACTCTTGGTGACATGATGATCTAGAAGAAGTCAACCTCATCCATGGACTTTCGATAACATCGAGAGAGGGGAACATATTAAACATCATTAATTTAGTCGAAAAACCCTCTCGACCGAGACGATAGTGTATGGATGAGAGTGATCTCATCTATACACTCTCAAAATGACGAGAGGGGACTTGTGATGCAAACACCATAATTTCTTGAATTCAAATTTAAAAATTATTTAGTTATGGTTCATGTTAAACACCAATAATTTGGTCAAAAAACTCTCTCGGTCGATACTATAGTGTATCGACGAGAGTGAACTTGTGATACAAACACCATAATTTGAAAGTGGTTAATGTTAAACATCATTCATTTGGTGGGAAAACTCTCTCGGCTGAGACAACAGTGTATGGACGAGAGTATCTCGTCCATACACTGTTAAAACGATGAGAGGGGGCTTGTATACTTTTTTGGTGAATTCAAATTCATATTAAATATCATTATATCTCGTCATATATTGAGACGATGTTCATATTGAGAAATTTGTAACTTGTGCTCATCTCGTCTAAAGATAGGACGATGTGTACATTATTTAGATAGTTAGTGATATCAAGGTTATAAACAATTTTAATTTTGGTTACTTGATAGAACATCAGAAGGAGGCATACATATAAGAAAATACGGGCAAATCATAAAGATGGAAAGGAATACTATTCATCCATTTAGATCTTTTTTTATTTGAAATATGAGATCAGAATTGTTCAAAGAAGAGATACGATGCTGCTATGAAAATTACAAAAATTGTTCAAGTACTTAAAAAGAGTTACAACCAAAATGGTTATTAGGCCACAGGCGGACACCCAAAAAAGACAAAGATCGAGAAGAGCTAAGCTTGGAATTTCATTTCTTTAACATTTGGGTTCTCAATTTCATCAAGAGATGACACATCCCCAGTTGCAGTGTTTTCGACTTCGGTATCTCTGACAGGCCCAGTCTCATCCACTTGGTTCATAGTCTAAATTATGGGCTTTTGTTCAACCGACACCTTAAACTGAGTCAAAGCTATCATGGTAAGAGAGTCATCCAGGCTGAAAGTCTTCAACTGCTCAGATAGGTGGGAGATCTCAGGTAACTTCATAGTTGCCCAGAGGCAACCAGTGTGCACTACACCAAATCCTGTGAATGGTCACGCCCAGTGAGTCACGACCCAAGTCCGTGACCAGCTGGTCGCGGACTTGGGGTGTGATTACTCAATATTTGGCGTGACCATATTTATTACTGATGATGCTAAGATCTAGCACCACCGGATAAGTGATAGTGAGCTCAAACAGTAGCAGTCATGGCAGCCATAAAGATGTATAAGTGTATAAGTATGTAGAAGGGGATGAGTATAAGAGGAAATAAGACAATGATGTATAGTGGTTTAGCTAATTTGGCCTACATCCACTGTGAGTGTGTGATCCACTAAGTATGGGCACTAATGGCCTTCGATACAATTCACATAAACCTCTCTCTCTCTCTACTGTGTGTACAAGCAGAGTTTTAGCTAGGGTTGCAGTTAATGGATCGATCCCCTGTAGGGTTGTAGGTGACAAGTATATATAGGTCTTGGGGGGAGTAGTGTACCCCCCAAGTATGCATGGTGCATGTGAATCATGATCTAGCCAATCCCCTGTGGACACCTGTAGATGCCAAATGGTGACATAATATTCCCTCACGTGAGGGTGTGATTTTGTTATAACGGTCTCCCCTGTGCCATGTGAGCCTCACGCGCACTGTTCCACTCATCTCCCAAACCACGCACTGTGATGATGTCACCCTCGGCCTATGAGCCGAGGCCGAGGGCAAAGTTCCTTCCAGTAGTGAGTCTGGCCCAATTATGCCCTCGTACTGTCGGCCCCTCGTAGGGTCGTCTGAAGCATGATGAAGGGTCGGCCCCTCGTAGGGTCGGCTGGAGCCTGGCGAAAGGTCGGCCCCTCTGAGGGGTCGTATGGAGTCTGGTGGAGGGGTAGGCCCCTCATAGGGTCGTCTGGAGCCTGATGAAGGGTCGGACCCTCTGAGGGGGTCTTTTTGAGCTTGATGAAGGGTCGACCCCAGAGGGGTCGTCCGTTTGGAGGTAATCCTCAGCAAGGCCGAGGATATAACGGGTATATCAATCACCCCCCAGCCCTTAGCCATAGGTGCTGTTGAGATGGTTGAGGGATAGTGTTGTAATTGAGATGCGTGTATGATCAGTTAGGTGAGTGACACCTAGGCAGATACTCATTGCTATTCCAGTTTCCAAGGCATGGCGGCTGCACACTTTGCTTGGGGCCTTGCACCCTAATGATGCCTTCCTCGTGGGCTGTGTCCTGCCTTGGTTAATGGGCCCACTCATTACTAAGGTATTTAAGAGATTTTTGAACTCTCTCTCTCTTCTTCTTCTTCTTCGCGCCCCAGCCTTCTCTCTCTAGCCTTTTACCAGTTTTCATCGCCATTTCTGCAGCCTTCAATCCTTCAAGCTTAGCGACTTGGGCAGTTCTTGCTCTCTCTTTATCAGGTAATCCTTCAGCGCTCTCTTTTTCCTTTATTTCTGTTTACTTTTTTAGGCTCGTAGGGCTGCATTTTCCTTGGGTTGTCTCATAGATTTTTCCGGTGTCTTCTCCGGCAACTGTTTCTTGAATGTTCTTGAGTGTTCTTGAGTGAAAACCATCAATTCCCTTTTTAATTCAAAAGTCTAACTTGGTCAACTGCAAACTTGTTTGTAGTTAAGTTCCCCTAATTTCTCCAAGTGTAGGGTCTTCCCTTTTAATGCTTAGGAAGCTTTATAGTTCAGCGTCTGAGTTCCCATCCTTGAGAGAGAAGCTCTTTGCAGAGATAAAACGAGTGGAGGAATAGGAAGAGAGGAGACGAGGGGTCGACCCTAATTGGGTACGACCCATTTTTCCCATTCCTCTTGCCACAATAAAACCATTTGAGCCGTCTGAGTCTTGTGGGTCGTCCCATCGTCCAGCCGAGTGTCATTCAAGTGAGATGGACAAGAGAACGTCGTCGCCAACTGGCGCTGGACCTTCTAGGAAAAAAGAGACATCCGACCTAGGCTCAGGCCGAGATTCCGAGGGTATGGTTCCCTCTGAGGTTGTCCCTGTGACAACCCTATCTCCCCATTCCTTTCAGATGGCCTTCCCCTAGGGGCCTCTAGAAGATGATGAGGCCGAGGCCGAGGGAGAGGGGAATGAGGACGAGGGCGATGATATAGATGACCAAATTGATACCTCCCATGCCTCGTCCTATATCTCCTCTGTTAGGGATCGTGACCTCTTGATATGGAGGCATGCCTATGGAGTGCCCCCCAGCATAACTATGAGGGTTCCCTCTAAGTCTGAGAGGGTTTTTGATTGTGAAGAGGGAGAGGTTGCAGTTTATGAGCAAATGTTCAAGGTAGGTGTCAGATTCCCTCTGCATCCTGCCATCGTAGATATCTTGTCTGCCCTTGGTGTTGCCCCCTCTCAACTTCCTCCCAACTCTTGGAGGACGATCCTGGGCTATATCTCTCTGTGGAAGAATGCTTTCACCGATGAGCCCTCGGCTGAACTATTCTTGGGATGCTACAATATCACCTCCTCGTCCAAACAGCCTGGATACTATCATCTGGGGGCGAGGAAGTCTGAGAAGAAACTCCTCCACGTGGCGCAAACTTCCAACCACGATTGGAAGAAGAGATTCTTCTTTATCTCCGGGGAGTGGGAGTTCACCGCCGATGGTTCGAGGGTCCCCAGAAGATGGTCTAACCCCTCCATGAAGGACAGGTCAGACCCTGGACTTAGTCTGGAGTAGAAGGACATCATTGAATATCTGAGGGGACGAGGGAGAGAGGGTGAACTTCCAAAATTCGAAGACCTGATGACCCCTCAGTTCCTTAAAGAAGATGGTCTGAGGGTCGGCCCTCTGACAGAACTATGTGAGTTATACTGAACATTTTTCCATTCTTTACTTACTGAAGTGTTTCCTCTTTATCTTTACATTTTTCTGATGTGTCGTCCTCTTATCAGGTCGTCCTGCAGGTATATCAGACTATCTTTGGGAAATGACTGCCCCCAGCTTATTGTCAGGCTTGGCAAAGAAGAAAGTAAAGGAGCCTCAGCAGGCTCCGAGGAAGACGAGGGCCGCTGGGCCGACAGTGGTGGAGCCGATCGCTGATAGCCATAAAATAAAGGAGCCTGAGGCCCCTATTGACCCTCGGCCAGATGCTCGGACGAGGGCCAGGGTCGAAGAATCTGAGGGGACGGCCTCTTCATCCAGCATGGGGGCCTTCTGGTCTCAAAACCTGGCACATCTGAGGGCCGAGCCCTCATCACTCATAGCAAACTTGAGGGCAGCCAAGGCCTCAATGTTCTCTGCACCCTCGGCCTCTGACTACAAGTTCCTGTCGAAGATGTCTCCTGCCAAAGTGTACGACTATGGTCTGCACGCCTTTGCACAGGTAATGGTCTTGACCCAATTCTTTTAATTTCATTCTTTCACCGACTGTTTCCTCGACCTCTTGACATGTGTTTATTTTTCTTGTGCAGTCTGTGTGTACCTTTACCTCAGTAACAAAATGGATGGCTGAGAACCAAGCAAAGTTCCATGAAGTCGAGAGGGCTATCCAACTTGAAACAGATCTTCAGTCGGAGCTTGACACTGCAAGGGCCGAGTTGGAAAGTACCAGGACTGAGCATGCAAGGATCCTGGACGAGCTGACAAGGCAGCACGACGAGGACATTAAGGCCAGGGATTTGCTTCTCAAGGAAAAGGACGAGGCCTTGACCAACATGGAGGCCAAGTACAAGACTGATCTTGAAGCAGCCACCAAAAAAGCCGAGGCTGATGCTGTTGAGGCTTATAAGACTTCTGACGAGTTTCAAGGCTTCGGCCTTGAATACTTGGAGAGAGGAATCAGGACTGCCTGTCGGTGGGTCGTCCTCAGGTTTGGTGACGTCGTCTCCTCGGTCCACCCTTCGCTTGAAGCAGTCCGACTGGACGACCCTATGACTGCCGAGGCTCTGACTTATGTAGAATCTCAAGTGCAGGTTGAGGGGATCGGCACATCTGAGGATCAGCCGACCATGGTCATTGAGGAAACCCCTTTGGTGGATGTTGAGGCTCTTCCCTTCAATATTGTCCCATAAGGTGGCTGTCTGTAGCCCATACCCTCCTAATGTAATCAACATTTTTGTACTTTACTTGCAGAACACTTTATATTTTGTATAACTGGCATTTCGTTAATACTATTGTCTTCTTTACTGTCTTCCATATTTTTTCTTCTTGCATGGTTTTCTTTGTCCTTGTTAATTCCATTAACCTCTCCCTCATCTTTCTTGAGGGTGAATAAGGGTTCATCCCCTGCGTTGGCCCTCATCATAGCCTAGGAGTCAAATTACCAAACTGGTTTTTAATAAAGTTTTCCCTCATCTTTTTTTAGGAAAGTGGTGGGGTCGTACCCTCCACTGGCCCTCATTATAGCCGAGGGATCAGGTTACCAAATTAATGGTTTTAATGAATTTTTCCCTCGTCTTTCTTGAGGACAGTGGTGGGGTCGTCCCCTCCACTGGCCCTCATTATAGCCGAGGGTTGTAATTACCAAATTAATGGTTTTAAGGTTTTCCCTCGTCTTTCTTGAGAACAATGATGAGGTCGTCCCCTCCATTGACCCTCATTATAGGCCGAGGGCGATAATTACCAATTTAATGGTTTTTAACAAAGTTTTCCCTCGTCTTTCTTGAGGACAGTGGTGGGGTCGTCCCCTCCACTGGCCCTCATAATAGCCGAGGGATCAACTTATCAAATTAATGGGTTTTAACAAAGTTTTCCCTCGTCTTTCTTGAGCATAGTGGTGGGGTCGTCCACTCCACTGACCCTCATTATAGCCAAGGGATCAACTTACCAAATTAATGGATTTAAACAAAGTCTTACCTCGTATTTCTTGAGGACAGTGGTGGGGTCGTCCCCTCCACTGGCCCTCATTATAGCCGAGGGATCAACTTACCAAATTAATGGATTTAAACAAAGTCTTTCCTCGTCTTTCTTGAGGACAGTGGTGGGATCGTCCACTCCACTGACCCTCATTATAGCCGAGGGATCAACTTACCAAATTAATGGTTTTTAATAAAGTTTTCCCTCGTCTTTCTTGAGGACAGTGGTGGGGTCGTCCCCTCCACTGGCCCTCATTATAGCCGAGGGATCAACTTACCAAATTAATGGATTTAAACAAAGTCTTCCCTCATCTTTCTTGAGGACAGTGGTGGGGTCGTCCCCTCCACTGGCCCTCATTATAGCCGACGGATCAGATTACCAAATTAATGGTTTTAAAGTCTTCCCTCATCTTTCTTGAGGACAGTGGTGGGGTCGTCCCCTCCACTGGTCCTCATTATAGCCGAGGGTGGTTCTCTGAAGATGTTTCCATGCATACTAGAACTGATAACCATAGGATGAGGGGAAACACTGATATTTCTCATTAATTTTCAAAGTGTTCTGTTGGGGCAACTCTTATTACAATTATGGTCTATCAAGACCTTTCAACACTACTGATAGTATTTCTTCAAATGATCTGCATTCCAGGGGTTGGAAAAAGGCTCCTCTTCTAGGTTTTCTAGTATATAGGTCCCAGGGACGACTTCATCGATGACCCTATATGGGCCATGCCAATTAGGATGAAGCTTGTTGGGCTTTTGCCAAGTCTTCCTGAGGACCAAGTCCCCCACTGCGATAGGCCTCTGTTTCACCCTTTGATTGTAGAACCTTACGGTCCTCTGCTGGTAGGTGGCCTTCCTTATCTCAGCGTCTTCCCTTCTTTCCTCAATCAGGTCCAAGTCGAGTCTCCTCTCTTCCGCATTTTTCTGAGGGTCATACACTTGGACTCTATGCGTAGGAAACTCAATCTCGGTGGGGATGATGGATTCTGATCCATAAGCTAGCATGAATGGGGTCTCTCCGGTAAAGGTCCTCACTGTCTTCCTGTATGCCCACAGCACGGCATATAACTCCTCGACCCATCTTCCTTTTTCCTCCTCAAGCCTCTTCTTCATTCCATCTAGGATTGTCCTATTTGTAACTTCTGTTTGCCCATTAGCCTGAGGTCGGCCAGGGGTGGAGAAAAATTGTTTGATACTCACCCTTTCACAGTACTTCTATAGAGAGGCATTCTTGAACTGAGTCCCGTTATCCGAGATGAGGGTCTTGGGGAGACCATACCTGCATATAATATTTTTCCAGATGAACTGGAAGGTCTTCTGCTCGGTGATCGTCACCGTCGGCTCCCCTTTCACCCATTTTGAAAAATAGTCAATGGCTACGATGAGGAATCAATAGTTATTGATGGACCTAGGTAAGGGTCCTACTAGGTCAATTACCCACACTGCAAATGGCCATGGGGATGTAATGGAAGTAAGAGGTTGATGGGGCTGGTGAGGGATGGTGGAAAATCGTTGACATTTTTCACACTTCTTTACATACGTCGCTACGTCTTTCCCCAAGGTCTGCCACCAGTACCCCTGGGTGATCACCCTCTTTGCTAAGGATCTGCCCCCGATATGGCTTGAGCATAATCCTTCGTGCACATCTTGCAAAATGGAAGGGACTTCTGAAGGATGCGCACACCTAAGTAAGGGGAGAAAAAACCCCTTTTTGTACAAGGTGTCTCCAATGACAGTGAATTTTTCAGCCCTGTGTCTCAGCTTCTTCCTTTCTTGCCTTGCTTCCGGCATCTCACCCTCTTTAATGTATCTGATCAGAGGGTCCATCCATGAAGCTTCCTGAGAAACATTCAGGCAATTGCCAAGTGTTCCTTCGGCGTCTTCAATAGTTGGCTGAAGCAAAATTTCTACCGGGACCGTCCTCCTGATGTCTGTCCTAGTTGCCGAGGCTAACCTCGCAAGGGCATCAGCACGGCCATTGTCAAGCCTAGGTATCCTCTTTAATTTCACTTCTCTGAAGCCCTTCAGTAGTGACCTCACCTTCTCAAGGTACCTAGCCATCCTCTTGTCCTTAGCCTCGTAGGCTCCTAGTATCTGATTCATTACTAGCCTTGAATCACTATGGACCAAAATCTGGTCGACACTAAGAGACTTGGCCAAGGAGAGGCCTGCTACTAAGGCCTCATATTCAGCCTCGTTGTTGGAGGCTTTGAAGTTGAACCTCAGGGCATACTCAATATCTGTGCCGTCGGGTGCTGATACTATTAACCCCACTCCGCTTCCGCTTTCGCAAGAGGACCCGTCGACGAAGAGACTCCACACGGTGCATTCTTCTGAGAAACTTCCCTCGGAGAGGGATCCCTGTCTAAATATGTATCTTCCCTCTTCGTTTTCAGTCGTTTTCCTTCTAGCGGTGCTTGCCTCAGCCCTATCTGTGGGTGTGTCAGTGGGTCTGTCTTGTTGTGTATCGGTCTTCCCGAGGGCCTCACCCTCAGCTTCGTCATCTTCCCAAGTGAACTCAGCCACGAAGTTTGCCAATGCCTGCCCCTTAATGGCCGTCCTAGGCTGATACACAATGTCAAACTCCCCCAGCTCTATAGCCCAAGCCATCAACCTACCCGATTTTTCTGGCTTGTGTAGGACCTGCCTAAGAGGAGAGTCGGTGAGGATGACCATTGTATGGGACTGGAAGTAAGGCTTCATCTTCCTCGAGGCATGGAGCAAGGCGTAGGACAACTTCTCCATCCTCGGGTATCTTTGCTCTGCCCCCTGGAGTGCCTTGCTGTTAAAATGCATAGGCTTCTGTATCCCGTCTTCGTCTCTCACAATGGATGCACTGATGGCCGACTCAGAGACAACAAGGTACAAATAAATTCATTCACCCTGTACGGGTCGTGACAGTAGCAAGGGAGACCCTAAGTATGACTTTAGGTCCCTGAAAGCCTCATCACACTCTTCACTCAATTCGAAGGCCTTCCTAAGGATCTTGAAGAATGGCAAGCACTTGTCTGTGGCCCTAGACACGAACCTGTTCAAGGCAGCAACTCTCCCTGTGAGCCTCTGAACGTCTTTAATGGACTTAGGGGTCTTCATTTCAATAAGGGCCTTTATCTTTTTAGGATTGGCCTCGATGCCTCTTTGATTGACAATGAACCCCAAGAACTTCCCTACTCCGACCCCGAAGACCCACTTGGCCGGATTAAGCTTCATCTTGTATTTGTCCATCGTATTAAAGGTCCTCTCCAGGTCTGCCACATGATCCTCTGCCTTCAGACTCTTAGTCAGCATGTCATCTACGTAGACCTCCATAGACTTCCCAATTTGGTCTTCAAACATTTTATTTACGAGGCACTGGTACGTTGCCCCCGCATTTTTGAGGCCAAAGGTCATGACCCTGTAACAGTATGTCCCCTTGTCGGTGATGAAGGCTTTCCTCTCCGAGTCTTCAGGGTTCATGAATATCTGGTTATACCCTGAATAGGCATCCATGAAGCTCATGAGCTCATGGCCTGCAGTAGCGTCTACCATCTGGTCAATGCGGGGGAGAGGGAAGCTGTCTTTGGGACAGTGCTTGTTGAGGTCTGTGAAGTCCACGCACATTCTCCACTTCCCGTTGGCCTTTGGGACAATGACTGCATTGGACATCCATTCAGGGTAGATGACCTCTTTGATAAATTTAGCGTCTTCTAATTTTTTGACCTCGTCCCTGATGACCTCATATTTTTCTCTTGAGTAAATTCTCCTCTTCTGCTTTACCGGCTTCACTCCCTCTACCACATTGAGCTTGTGGCACATGATTTCAGGGTCAATCCCCGGCATATCTACATGACTCCATGCGAAGACGCTTCGCCTTCTCCTTAACAGTTTAACGAGGTCTTCCTTGATATTGGGCTTCAGAGACTTGCCGACTTGGACGGTTTTTTCCGTGTCATCCTCATTGAGGATGATGGATTCTACCTCTTCCGTGACCTCTCCTTTCTTCAGCTTCGTCTCATCCCTAGGGTCTAGGGTATCAATATTGTAAGTGGTCGTAGCCCTCTTGAGTGTCTCCTTTTCTTTAACGGAGTTGTAATAACATTCTCGCGCTGTCGTCTGGTCTCCCTGAACTTCCCCCACCCCGTAAGGGGTAGGAAATTTGATCATCTAATAGACCGTAGACGACACAGCTTCAAACCCCTTGAGGGCCACAAGCCCCAGTATGATGTTGTAGGCCGAAAACACCTGCTCATCCATCACAAAGAAACTGACCTTCTTGGTAAGCCATCTCGGCCACTCGTCCCCCATCCTCACATCGACCTCATATACCCCAAGGGGATGAACCTTTTCCCCACTGAACCCAATCAATAGATGATGGTAGGGGACGAGTCTAGCACGGCTGAGACCCAAGGCTTTGAAGCATGGCCAAAACATCACATCTGCAGAGCTACCCCCATCTACCAAGATCCTCGGCACCTCGCATCCGTGCACCCTGGTAGTGATGACGAGAGGGTCATCATGTGGGGCTAAGAGGCCTTTGAAGTCCATTCTTGAAAATCCCACTATCAGTGTGTCTATATCAACCTTCTTCCTCTTTTCTGACTTGACCTCCAGGGAGGTCGCGTGTACCATCTTCATCACTGCCTTGGCCTCGGCCACATGGGCCTTCCTGTCGGCGACCTCAGACCCTCCTCCTGCAAGACCCCCGGAGATCATTCCCACTCTGAGCGAGATCATATTAAGCCTCTTGACAGGGCCGTGGTCGTCTCTCGGCGGGAGGTCAGGGTCGTTCTCATCATCACAAGGGTCGTCCCCTCTTTTTTGAGGACCTTCTTTGCATGCATCGCCTCACTTATTTCTGGGGTCGTCCCCTCGGCCCCTCTTGAAGGCTCCTTTATCGACGTACTTTCTGAGCTTCCCTTCCTTCAGCATCTTCTCAATCTCATCTTTCAGAGCAAAGCATTTGTCCGTCACGTGGCAGTGGTCTTGGTGAAATTCACACCACAGGTTCTTATTCCTCTTACCGGGGGCTGCCCTCAGCTTCTCAGGCCACTTCAGGGATTGGTCACTCTTTATCTCATTGAGAATCTGTTCACAACTGACCATTAGAGGGGTGTACCCAGCGAACTTGTCATCCGTGGACCTCTTCTTCCCCTCTTTGTTCTTCTTAGGGTACTTCCCCCCACTAGCACCTCCTTTTTCGTCTTCATATTTTGCAGACATCGCCTCTTCGGCGTTCATCACCTTTCCTGCTATCGTCAGCAGTTCGGCCATTATCCTTGGAGGGTCTTCAGTAAGCTTCCATAACAGCTTCCCCTTTTGGAGTCCTCCAATCAGGGTTGTCATAGCTATGCTCTCCTCATAGTCTTCCACCTCCAGCTTCTCCTTGTTGAATCTGGCTATGTAGTCCCTCAGACTCTCACTCTTCCCCTGCTTAACATAGAGCAGGTGGGTGGTCTTCTTCCGTGGCCTCACCCCAAAGCAGAAGTTATGGATGAACAGGTCTGCCAACTGCTTAAAGTTTTCTATGGAATTTTTTGGAAGAGACGTGTATAAGACATGCGTATCCCCTATCAGGGTACCAGAGAAGGCGCGACACCTCATCTCATCTGAGATAGAGTATATGTCTGCTGCTGACTGATACATTTCCACGTGGTGGACGGGGTTGGTGCTCCCGTCATATCTTGGGGTGACCACAGGTGGCTTGAACTTTGATGGCATGGGGAAGTTGACTATCTTTGGCACAATGGGTGAGCCTATGGTGTATCCCCTCTGAAGAGGGTCCCGGCTCTTCAGTATATCACCGATATTATCATCTAACCGCTGGATTGAGTCATTCCAGGGCCTCACAGGGTCGGCCTGGCCGAGGTTATCCCCTACCGCATCTCTGAGGTGGACGCAGGGTTCTGTTGCAGCAGGCCTGTGTCGGCTGTTCACTTCCCTTTGGCCGTCATCTCGTCCTTGGGATCGGCCATCTGCTGCCTCCCTCCGGGACCTCACAGCACTTCTTGGCCTGGATAATTGTTCCCGCAGGTCATTTACTGGGCCTAGCCTCTCAAAGGCCGACCCCCTGCTCAAGCGATCAAAAGTAGAGCCTCTCGGGCGATCATCAGGGTTTGGTCTCCCGCACTTTCCTCTACTATCCTGAAGAGGTCATACAGTATTGTTGGAGACCTCATATGGTTCCAAGCATTCTATAGAGGCCTCCTCTCCCTCCAGCTCATCATACCTGTCCTCAGGGCAAGGGTGTTCTTGCCTCCCCAGGCATAGACACCGGGGGTCAGCAACATCCCTACGCCGCTGAGGGGGTGGCAGGTCTTTGCGTGGTGCCTGGGGTGGTCCCCTAACCTCATGTTGTCCTGGAGCTGCTGCCGGAGTAATCATCTCAGTTGAAACCCCTGGTGCTCTTAGTATGTTCTGGCTCAGAGCTGTGAACTTCTCCTGCATCATCCGTTGGCTTGCTGCCAGAGACTTTAAGGCTGCCGCCACATCAGCCATCTCAGACTGAGGCGGCGGCTGACTGGAACTGGGTCTTCCCCCTCATCCGACGGGGGAAGTGGTGGTGGTGGCATCTCAGGTGCCATGTGTTTGAGCTATGAAAAGTTGAACTGAAGAAAAGACTGGTGAGCTTGGGAACCTTAGTGGGTCTCTTTCAATGGTGAAACACCTCCTCTTAGGGGGAGTGTTGGTTCACCATTTGAGTGCCCAGTGAGGTCAAGATGTACAAAGGAAGACATGTCTTCTCGTACCCACAGACGCCGCCAAACTGATGATGCTAAGATGTATCACCACCGGATAAGTGATAGTGAGCTCAAACAGTAGCAGTCATGGCAGCCATAGAGATGTATAAGTGTATAAGTATGTAGAAGGGGATGAGTATAAGAGGAAATAATACAATGATGTATAGTGGTTCAACCAATTTGGCCTACATCCACTGTGAGTGTGTGATCCACTAAGTATGAGCACTAATGGCCTTGGATACAATGCACATAACCCTCTCTCTCTCTCTACTGTGTGTACAAGCAGAGTTTTAGCTAGGGTTGCAGTTAATGGATCGATCCCTTGTAGGGTTGTAGGTGACAAGTATATATAGGTCTTGGGGGGAGTAGTGTACCCCCCAAGTATGCATAGTGCATGTGAATCATGATCTAGCCAATCCCCTGTGGACACCTGTAGATGCCAAATGATGACATAATATTCCCTCACATGAGGGTGTGATTTTGTTATAACGGTCTCCCCTGTGCCATGTGAGCCTCACGCGCACTGTTCCACGCATCTCCCAAACCACGCATTGTGATGATGTCACCCTCGGCCTATGAGCCGAGGCCGAGGGCAAAGTTCCTTCCAGTAGTGAGTCTGGCCCAATTTTGGCCTCTTACTGTCGGCCCCTCATAGGGTCGTCTGAAGTGTGATGAAGGGTCGGCCCCTCGTAGGGTCGGCTGGAGCCTGGCGAAAGGTCGGCCCCTCGTAGGGTCGGCTGGAGCTTGGCGAAAGGTCGGCCCCTCTGAGGGGTCGTATGGAGTCTGGTGGAGGGGTCGGCCCCTCATAGGGTCGTCTGGAGCCTGATGAAGGGTCGGCCCCTCTGAGGGGGTCGTTTTGAGCTTGATAAAGGGTCGGCCCCTGAGGGGTCGTCCGTTTGGAGGTAATCCTTAGCAAGGCCGAGGATATAACGGGTATATCAATTATCACACTAAATTATTGATGCTCTGGAAGTGGTCATGGCCCAAGTCCGTGACCACAGTGGTCGCTGACTTGGGCTGTGACCAGGTCGTGACCATCTTGGCGCCAAACTCGCGCCAAAATTCCCTCCAAGCTTGGTCGCGGACGGCCCAAGTCCGTGACCCATGGCATGACGAATAAGAGATTACACATTGAGGGTCACGACTTATGGTCGTGGCCATTTATGGGTATGGGTCACGGCTATGGGCTGTGACCATCCCTCATTCGTGCACTAGGATTGATGAAGAAGGGTCGCGCATCACAGATTGAGGGTCACGGCTATGAGCCGTGCCCATTTCTTGGTGTGGGTCACGGCTATAGGTTGTAACCATTTGTCAATCAGCAGCAGGTTTTGTTGTTGGGCTGAAGTTGGTCGCACATGGGGGTCACGTCTTCAGGCCGTGACCATTCATCAATCAGCAACAAGTAAGGAACTAATGGGCCGCGATGGAGGGTCACGGCTCTTGGCCGTGACCAGGTTCATCCATTAATAAAAGGAAACGTGCTTTTCTCAGACCCTAGTCTATTTTTGGGCATTTACGATTTCGATTTTGGGAGAGTTTGGACGATTTTGGGCGATTTCGATTTTGGCTATTCGATTTCTACAATTTTATCTCTAAGATCTCAACTCTAAGAATTTGTCAATCAGTAGAAGGTTTGGCCATTTCGATTTATTCATTTGTGGCTGGTATGTGTGTGTGTATATGTGTGTGCATTTCGATTTGTTGATTTGTGACTGATGTGTGTGTATGTATAGATTTCTATTTGTGTATATCTGTGTGTGTGCGTATAGATTTATATGTGTGTATATCGGTGTGTGTGCATATAGATTCTATTTGTGTGTGTATCTGTGTGTGTGTATGAATAGATTTATGTTTATATGTGTGTGTATGCATAGATTTATGTATATATGTCAATAAACCCTAGAAATTGTATTTGGGCTATTTTTTTTTTATAAAAATGATTAAAATCCCTAGACATTGTAGTCTTTTTGAAAATATAAATATTTAGTCCCACTTTTAAAGATTTATTGGCATCCACTCCTGTCTTTTTAATTTTTTTAGTCGTAGGTCCTAAATACAATTTTAAGTAGTTATGGGACTAAATATAATTTAAAAAATACATGGAAGGGGCGCCTAAAAAAACTTTGGACATGGGACTAAACCCCAAAATACTGTATTTTTTTTTACAAAATCTAATTAAATGGTTTTTTAATAAGTAAAAAAATTACATCGACATTGTTTTGGGTTATTTTCATGTCATCATATTATATTGGGGGTTATATGCGTGTCGTTAATTTTTGTTTTGACAAAATATAATTAAGTGTTTTTTTTTTACATTCTATTAGGGGCTATATGGGTGTCGTTATTTTTTAGGATAATTCTAGACTCACACACAAATGCTTTTGATATTGAATATGTTGTTCATTGATTTTAGGAAGAAGATGAAATTGAAGGGTATTAGCCCATACTAGCAAATATGGCTATTACTATGTTTTCCATAATAATTATTATTGTTTTATAAATATAGCAAATATGGCTATTCGTAAGTTTTTTAAATGATCTTAATCTTTTTGCAGGAGTTATTTCGACAATTTGGTGTGATTTTTCATTTTCGTAGATTCTTTCCAGTCAAAGCAGAATAATTGACCTCCCTACCAGAGCAGCTTTGGTATAATTTTTTTTTGGTAGTATGTAAACAGTAATGCAATATCTAAAATAGTTTTGGCACTCTTATTTCCATTTTTTATTTGTTGAAACTAAAGCCGATTGTGTGGAAACGTTAAATGATTTTAAGGTTACTGATAACTCTTCTTTCATTTGTATACAAATTAGCTAAAGTTTAGACCATGCCCAGTTGTCTTTGGATGTTTTTCTCGTGGCCCAAAAGCGTGTATGTACAAGGTTCTTCAGGTAATTGTCTTGGATAACTTGTATGAGAATGTGTTTAATGGTGAATTTAACTTTCCTTTCGCTTTTATTACAAGTTCAGATAGATAAGTTTTAATAATTTTCTCTCTTTTGGTTGCAGATAATTGAGAGGAAATGTGAAAAACATTTCAATCTGGTATGCTTTATTCAACTTATACGTATGTGTCGTTATTTTGTCTTGTGAACTTTGATATTTCGATATGTTTATTTGTGAGTAAAGGTTGTGGCTTTATTTGTTTGATGCTTGCTCCTTGTGGCTTGACTTCACTAAATTTACGCGCTAGAGGACAATATCTTTGATAGGGGAGTGAAATGATAGTTAGTTTTAGACGCTCAACACTTGATTGTATCTCATAAAAGAATGGAATAACGGAATATCAGTCTTTTCACAAATTAACAAGAAAAACGTGAAGTAGGGGTCATACACCATATTAAGCTTCTCCCTAACTGATTGAATATCATAGTCTTTGTATATTTCTAGACTTGGGCATCAAAACATGGCATTACGGGGTGAAAACCCAAAACATTCCCCGAACAGCCCCGTGGGTGGCGCCAACACCTCCCACGGGACCAATGTAACTCGTAGGAACTGACCGCGCAGCCGCGGGACTCCCGGTTTGATAATACAACGATAATTTGCATAATTTTAGAATTAGGATTAAAAATATGGCGTTAGTGGGTGTAAACCCGAAACAGCCCCCGAACGGCCCTGTGGGTGGCACTAACACCTCTCACAGGACTAATGTAACTCGTATGAACTGGCCGCACAGCCTCGGGACTCTCGGTTTGAGAATACTATGATAATTTGAATATTTCTAAACTTAGGCTTAAAAACATGGCGTTAGAGGGTGAAAACCCAAAAAAGCCCTGGAACAGCCCCGTGGGTGGCGCTAATACCTCCCACGGGATCAATGTAACTCGTAGGAACTGACCCCGCAGCCGCAGGGCTCCCAGTTTGAGAATACGAAGATAATTTGCATATTTCTAGACTTAGGCTTAAAAACAAGGCGTTAGAGGGTGAAAACTCGAAACAACCCCCGAACGGCCCCATGGGTGGCACCAATGCCTCCTACGGGACCAATGTAACTCGTAGGAACTGACCGCGCTGTTGCGGGACTCCCAATTTGAAAATACGATAGTAATTTACATAATTCTAGACTTAGGCTTAAAAACTCGACATTAGTGGGTGAAAACCCAAAACAGCCCCCGAACGGCCCCGTGGGTGGCACCAACACCTCCCACGGGACTAATGTGACTTGTAGGAACTGACCGCGCAATCTGGGGACTCCCGATTTAAGAATATGCCGATAATTTGTATATTTCTATACTTATGCTTAAAAACATGGCGTTAGTGGGTGAAAAACTGAAACAACCCCCGAACGGCCCCGTGAGTGGCACCAACACCTCGCACGGGACCAATGTAACTCGTAGGAACTGACCGCGTGATCACGGGACCCCTAGTTTAAGGGTACGATGACAATTTGCATATTTCTAGTCTTAGGCTTAATAACATGGCGTTAGTGGGTGAAAACCCTAAATAGCCCCTGAACGGTCCTGTGAGTGGCACCAGCAGCTCGCACAGGACCAATGTAACTCGTAGGAACTGACCGCGCGATCGCGAGACTCCCGGTTTGAGAATACGTTGATAATTTGAAAATATTTAGACTTAAGCTTAAGAAAATGGCGTTAGAGGACGAAAACCCAAAATAGCCCCCGAACGGCCCCGTGGGTGACACCAACACCTCCCACAGGACCAATGTAACTCGTAGGAACTGACCGCACGATCATGGGACTGTCGATTTGAGAATACGACGATAATTTGCGTATTACTAAACTTAAGCTTAAAAATATGGCATTCGAAGGAAAAAACCCGACACAATGTATGTTAGGATCGTCTTCGTTTACTACACCGGCAATAAGATCGTCTCTTCGAGTATGAAATGAATAGTAACAACCAACGGTGTGAAAGCGTCTGTTAACTAATAGGTATATTTCCAATGTTTTGCACCTATCCGGGAACAGCATCTTCGTCCAGCATCTCGGGTCAGATAACTCCCGATATAGATATAAATTTGCCTTTTATTTTATTAAATTAGACAACGTGGATTGATATTCATTTGTTCATGTTTTATAAAAACACGTTATATGTATGGTTTTAAAAACCCGACAGCATATATGCATATGCATATATGCAGACTGCATATATGCTTGCATATTTGCATATATATATGCAGCATATATGCATCTATATGCACATATGCATCAGCATATATGCATTCTCTATGGATTGGTTTACATATTGAAAGCAAGAGGATCGAGGTTTACATATTGCTTACATGGATTGATTTTCATTTATTTTTCAATTTTACATTTTGTATTCGTGGAATGATGTTATCAAATTGTTGTTGATGACTCATTTCACACTATTCAGGTAATTCCTATTGAGGTAATTCCCATTGAGGTCCCTGTATTCTTTGGTAATGTAGGTATGAAGCATGGGGTTCTCTTTTAGGATAGCAGTTGGCAGAAAGAGACATTATAGTGGCATGCATTGATTACAGGTGAACGTCATTTCACATTGTAAATATACATTCTTAGACAAAATAAATACAACTTCTTTGATACTCCTAGAAATTCCTGACCACTAACTTCCTTATTGACCATGGCCAAAAATTTAAAAGATATATTTTATTAAATGATATATTTTGGGTACAAGTTAAATGATATATTTTGTTAGATTGAGATTGTACCCTCCAATGATATATTTTATTCAAATAGTGAAATATCCTAATGAGGTAACACTCCTATTATATTGGTGGGATTGATTATACGCTATCATGCCTTTAGTGAAAAAATATAATGTAGAATTCATATCCTAATGAGGAACTGGCCAGGCAGCCGCGGGATTCCGGTTTGAGAAAACGACGGTAATTTGCATATTTCTAGACTTAGGCTTAAAAACATGGCGTTAGAGGGTGAGAACTCAAAACAGCCCCCGAACGTCCCCGTGGGTGGCACCAACACCTCCCATGGGACCAATGTAACTCGTAGGAACTGACCCCGCAGCCACGGGACTCCCGATTTGATAATACGAAGGTAATTTGCAAATTTCTAGACTTAAGAAAAATATGGCGTTAGAGGGTGAAAACTCGAAACAGACCCCGAACGGCCCCGTGGGTGACACCAAAACCTCCCACGGGACCAATGTAACTCGTAGGAACAGACCCCGCAGCCGAGGGACTCCCGGTTTGAGAATACGACGATAATTTGTATATTTCTAGATTTAGGCTTAAAAACATGGCGTTAAAGGGTGAGAACTCGAAACAGCCCCCGAACGTTCCCGTGGGTGGCACCAACACCTTCCACGGGACTAATGTAACTCATAGGAACTGACCCCGCAGCCGTGGGACTCCCGGTTTGAGAATTCGAAGGTAATTTTCATATTTCTAAACTTAAGCAAAACATGATGTTAGAGGGTGAGAACTCGAAACAGCCCCCGAACGGCCCCATGGGTGGCACCAACACCTCCCACGGGACTAATGTAACTCGTAGGCACTAACCCCGTAGCCACGAAACTCCCAGTTTGAGAATACGACGATAATTTGAATATTTCTAGACCTAGGCTTAAAAACATGGCGTTAAAAGGTGAGAACTCGAAACAGCCACCGAACGTTCCCGTGGGTGGCACCAACACCTACCACGGGACCAATGTAACTCGTAGGAACTGACCTCGCAGCCGTGGGACTACCAGTTTGAGAATACGACGGTAATTTGAATATTTCTAGACTTTGGCTTAAAAACATGGCGTTAGAGGATGAAAACTCGAAACAGACCCGGAACGGCCCCGTGCGTGACACCAACACCTCCCACGGGACCAATGTAACTTGTAGGAACTGACCCCGCAGCCGCGGGACTCTCGATTTGAGAATACTATGATAATTTGCATACTTCTAGACTTATGCTTAAAAACTTGGCGTTAGAGGGTGAGAACTCGAAACATCCCCCGAACGTCCCCGTGGGTGGCACCAACACCTCCCACGGGACCAATGTAACTCGTAGGAACTGACCCCACAGCCGCAGGACACCCGGTTTGAGAATACGATGGTAATTTATGTATTTCTCGACTTAGGCTTAAAAACATGGCGTTTAAGGGTGAGAACTCGAAACATCCCCCAAACGTCCCCGTGGGTGGCACCAACACCTCCCACAGGACCAATGTAACTCGTAGGAACTGACCCCGCAGCCGCGGGACTCCCGATTTGAGAATACGAAGGTAATTTGCAAATTTCTAAACTTAGGAAAAATATGGCGTTAGAGGGTGAAAACTCAAAACAGACCCCGAACGGCCCCGTGGGTGACACCAACAGCTCCCACGGGACCAATGTAACTCGTAGGAACAGACCCCGCAGCCACGGGACTCCCGGTTTGAGAATACAATGATTAGTTGCGTATTTCTAGACTTAGGCTTAAAAACATGGCGTTAAAGGGTGAGAACTCGAAGCAGCCCCCGAACATTCCCGTGGGTGGCACCAACACCTTCCACGGGACCAATGTAACTCGTTTGAACAGACCCCGTAGCCGTGGGACTCCCGATTTGAGAATTCGAAGGTAATTTTCATATTTTTAAACTTAGGCAAAACATGACGTTAGAGGGTGAGAACTCGAAACAGCCCCCGAACGGCCCCATGGGTGGCACCAACACCTCCCACGGGACTAATGTAACTCATAAGAACTGACCCCGCAGCCGCGGAACTCTCGGTTTGAGAATTCGAAGGTAATTTTCATATTTATAGACCTAGGCTTAAAAACATGGCGTTAAAGAGTGAGAACTCGAAACAGCCCCCGAACGTCCCTGTGGATGGCTCCAATACCTACCACGGGACCAATGTAACTCGTAGGAACTGACCTCGTAGTCGCGGGACTACCGGTTTGAGAATACGATGGTAATTTGCATATTTCTAGACTTAGGCTTAAAAACATGGCGTTAGAGGGTGAAAACTCGAAACAGACCCCGAACAGCCCTGGGGGTGACACCAACACCTCCCACGGGACCAATGTAACTTGTAGGAACTGAAACCGCAGCCGTGGGACTCCCGGTTTGAGAATACGACGGTAATTTGCATATTTTTAGACTTAGGCTTAAAAACATGGCGTTAGAGGGTGATAACTCGAAACATCCCCCGAACGTCCCCGTGGGTGACACCAACACCTCCCACGGGACCAATGTAACTCGTAGGAACTGACCCCGCAGCCGCAGGACTCCCAGTTAGAGAATACGACGGTAATTTGCATATTTCTAGACTTAAGCAAAACATGTCGTTAGACGGTGAAAACTCGAAATAGCCCCCGAACATCCCCGTGGGTGGCACCAACACCTCCCACGGGACCAATGTAACTCGTAGGAACTAACCCCCCAGCCACGGGACTCCCAGTTTTAGAATACGAAGGTAATTTGCATATTTCTAGACTTAGGCTTAAAAACATGGCGTTAGAGGGTGAAAACTCGAAACAGCACCCGAACGGCGCCGTGGGTGGCACCAACACCTCCCACGGGACCAATATAACTCGTAGGAACTGACCCCGCAGCCGCGGGACTCTCGGTTTGAGAACACGATGATAATTTGCATATATTTAGACTTGGGCTTAAAAAAATGGCATTAGAGGGTGAAAAGTCGAAACAGCCCCCGAACGTCCCCGTGGGTGGCACCAACACCTCCCACGGGACCATTGTAACTTATAGAAACTGACCCCGCAGTCGAGGGACTCTCGATTTGAGAATACGACAGAAATTTTCATATTTCTAGACTTAGGCTTAAAAACATGGCGTTAGAGGGTGAGAACTCGAAACAGCCCCCGAACGTCCCCGTGGGTGGCACCAACACCTCCCACGAGATGAATATAACTCGTAGGAACTGACCCCGCAGCCGCGGGACTCCCGGTTTGAGAATGCAAAGGTAATTTGCATATTTCTATACTTAGGTAAAACATGGCGTTAGAGGGTGAGAACTCGAAATAGCCTCGAACGGCCCTGTGGGTGGCCCCAACACCTCCCACGGGACCAATGTAACTCGTAGGAACTGACCCCGCTGTCGCGGGACTCTCGGTTTGAGAATACGATGATAATTTGCATATTTTTAGACTTAGGCTTAAAAACATGGCGTTAGAGGGTGAATACTCGAAACAGCCCTCCAACGGACCTATTGGTCGCACCAACACCTCCCACGGGACCAATGTACCTCGTGGGAACTGACCCCGTAGTCGCGGGACTCCCGATTTGAGAATATGACGATAATTTGCATATTTCTAGACTTAAGCAAAACATGGCGTTAGAGGGTGAAAACTCGAAATAGCCCCCGAACGGCCCCGTGGGTGGCACCAACACCTCCCACGAGGCCAATGTAACTCGTAGGAACTCACCCCGCAGCCGCAGAACTCCCGATTTGAGAATAAGAAGGTAATTTGCATATTTATAGACTTAGGTTTAAAAACATGGCATTAGAGGGTGAAAACTCGAAACAACCCTCTAACGGCTCGTGGGTGGCACTAACACCTCCCACGGGACCAATGTAACTCATAGGAACTGACCCCGCAGTCGCGGGACTCCCGATTTGAGAATACGACGGTAATTTACATATTTCTAGACTTAAGCAAAACCTGGCGTTAGAGGGTGAAAACTCGAAACATCCCCCAAACGGCCCCGTGGGTGGCACCAACACCTCTCACGGGACCAATGTAACTCGCAATGTAAGTCGTAGGAACTGAAGCCGCAGTCGCGGGACTCCCGATTTGATAATACGAAGGTAATTTGCATATATCTAGACTTAGGCTTAAAAACATGGCGTTAGTGGGTGAAAATTCGAAATAGCCCCCGAACGGCCCCGTGGGTGGTACCAACACCTCTCACGGGACCAATGTAACTCGTAGGAACTGACCCCACCGCCGCGGGACTCTTGGTTTAAGAATACGACGATAATTTACATATTTCTAGGGTTAGGCTTAAAAACATGGCGTTAGAGGTTGAAAACTCAAAACAGCCCCCGAACGGCCCCGTGGGTGGCACCAACACCTCCCACGGGACCAATGTAACTCATAGGAACTGACCCCGCAGCCGCGGGACTCCCGATTTGAGAATACTACGATAATTTGAATATTTCTAGACTTAGGCTTAAAAACATGGCGTTAGAGGGTGAGAACTCAAACAAGCCCCCGAACATCCCCGTAGGTGACACCAACACCTCCCACGGGACCAATGTAACTCGTAAGAACTGACCCCGCAGCCGCGGGACTCCTAGTTTGAGAATACGAAGGTAATTTGCATATTTCTAGACTTAGGCAAAACATGGCATTAGAGGGTGAAAACTCGAAACAGCCCCCGAATGGCCCCGTAGGTGACACCAACACCTCCCACGGGACCAATGTAACTCGTAGGAACTGACCCCGCAGCCGCGAGACTCCCGGTTTGAGAATACGATGATAATTTATATATTTCTAGACTTAGGCTTAAAAACATGACGTTAGAGGGTGAGAACTCGAAACAGCCCCCGAACGTCCCCGTTGGTGGGTCCAACACCTCCCACGGGACCAATGTAACTCGTAGGAACTGACCTCGCGGCTACGATGGTAATTTGCATATTTCTACTTGGTTACTGATAATTTTAACTCATATATGCAATTTTTCCACTTGATTAATTTTTTAGTAAAACTACTTAATTACTGATATTTTTTTATGTATCCTATCATTTGTTGGATTTTTGCACGCGGAACAAACGAAGGAAGCAATGGTCTACATCATGAATATTGTTTATATGTTGTGGACATTCAGGATTTTATTTTTTGTGTTACATCCGTGCGGGCTTTTATTGTTTAGTTTTATGGCCGTGCGGGATTTTATAATTTGATTGTTGAATTTTATGGGCGTGCTGCCTTTATTATAAGTAGGTTTTACATTTACAGGTTTTAGAATGTCAAGAAAATAGAGGAAACTCTGCCAAAAAATTTTTTTGCTCTGTGAATTATTAAGACGTGTAATATTTATATGTTTGTATATATATTTGTTTATTAACAACGTTCTCGATTCGCAATTTGTGATTTTTTTTATTATGTTGCCAATAATAAATATTTGTAACACCTCGTACGCGTCCAACGTTACACGTAGCAACCGACGGTGCACTCACAGGACCCCCAATTTTAGGATTGGACCAAATATATATATATATATATATATATTTTAAAATTATAGTTAAATATGGTCATGGACTTCGTCCATGACCATTTTTATTTTTTTCGTCGCGCATAAAAATGGTCGCGGCCAAAGTCCGCGACCATTTTTTTTTATTTTTTATTTGTCACGGTTGTGGGTCGCGGACTTTGATCTCGACCAATTTGTCACGGTTGTGGGTCACGGATGAGAGCTGCAACCAATTTTTTTTAATTTTTTTTTATCACGGACCATGGGTCGCGGACTTTGGCCGCGACCAATTTGTCACGGTTGTGAGTCACGGATGAGGACCGCGACCAATTTTTTATTTTATTTTTTTGTCACGGACGTGGGTTGCGAACTTTGGACACGTCAAATTTATCATGGTTGTGGGTCACGGATGAGGGCCGTGACCCATCACGGTATGGGTCACGGCCCAAGTCCGCGACCATCTGCCGTGACCCCTCTCGACCGTGACCATTTTTTAGTCACGGACTTTGGCCGCGATCCACGAAAATGGTCACGGCCCAAGTTCGCGACCCACAGTTTTGGTCAGGGATTTTGGCCGTGACCAATCGCTAGTTTTGGTGTAGTGGTGAGAACCTCTTTCAAGGTACTACACATTATAGCCCAAGAACTCCTCAGAAGATGTAAAACCCTACACAACCTGCTTCTGAGCCTCATAGATCCTGCCGTCGACAACCTCCTTAACCTTCCCAGCAATCTCAGTTGTATGCTAGTTGTTCAGATACTTAATAGCCTTATCATGACTTTTGTTCAGATTGGTGATAGCCTCAAAGTGCTGTTTCTTTAGGTTTTTAATCTGAGTTTCTAACTTTTTGATACGGTTCCTCTGAGTCTAGTCATTTCAACTAGCTAGACGAGCTTGATGAATCTCAAGGACCTTCTTCTTAATCTATTGGGGTACCTTCCAAAGACAGATAATTATCTGCATATGAAAAAATATGTCAATATGCGACTACCTTACAGTTGTAGAAAAAAATGAAATTGACAAAGTATAACAAGAACAATGACTTAATTGGAAAACCCTGGGAAGGACGAATTTATTCATCAGATAAATGTTGGTTGCCTCTAGAAATCTCTTGTAAGACTCAGAGGTGTTAGAGGTTAGGAACTCTAGGGCATTGTCCTTTCTCCCCAATGCAGAGTCAGGGATGATCTTTAGAATCTCCAGCCTCACAGCAAGTGCATCTTCTAAGGAGATGGGTATGACTTGACTCGTCCTGTTCTTGGACGGAACGTCCTTGCTCTTATTGCTCTGATGGGTCGTGGGAAGATTATCCTAACCCTCTTTTCTTTTCCTAGACCCCTCGACCTGGCTGGGGTTGGTAGTAGTGAATTTTTTCATCTGAGGCATATGGGCTGACTTTTTTCAACTTGTTTGAGCAAATTGGCAATGCGTGGAGCTAACATGATCCATACAACTTCCATTGTATTTGACGGGTTGTCTGCAATAATGAGAGTAAGATCATAATCTCAAATAGAAGAAATATGACACAACAGTTAGAATAAATGATGTTAATACTTACATGGCTCAGATAGGGGGTCCACCCCCATACTCGTCTGCTCTAAGAAATAAGGGGTCATTAATTGTTCAAATTAGACAAGACCCCCAGTATCTTCTTCTTTCCAAATGTTTTCAAGGTTTTTGGTGCCTTCAACACTCAAGCCTGGATCAGATTTAACCAATATTCGATCTTAGCCCATCGTTAAGGAACACGGGGCTTAGAGGCAGTGCAAGGGACCTCGGGGCTGAATTCCCAAGCTCCTGAAATGAAGAAATAACAAGGTTTCCAGTTATGATGAGAAGTTTGGGTAAGAATTAAGGCTTTATTTTCAGACTTCCTGGCTATGAGATTGTAGTACCCAGGCTGTGTTTTAGGGGAGGAGACAGTGTAGCATCCTCTGAAGATGCTAATACTAAGGTATTCATGGTAGACTAACTTCCATAGGGATACAAAGCCGAGGATAACTCTCCAAGCATTTCATGACAACTATGCAGGGCCGAGACCAAGATCGTCTAAAATGGCTCGTATAAATGGATGTACAGGTAGCCTAAAGCCGGCCTTAAACATTTGTTCATATGCACAAGTTTCACCCTCTCATCCTTGAAATTCTCTCTCGTCGGTCGAGGGTGCTCTCATGTTGATGGAAGGTCCAATGCCATAAAGGTGTCTCCATAGCAGGAGGACAACTTTAATAACTGTAACAACATAGGATTCAACAAAGGAAGTGTCAATTGTTCCCTTGATGGTAATTTTATCACCGTCTTGGTCTGCAGCTGGGACGACACCAGGGGGCGACACCTTGGGCATAAGAAGTTCTAGTAAAGTGTTACCCTGGATTAGTAATGAGGTATCTATTGGGGGTGGCATAACAACATCCGCTTTCAGATTATTGTGAGATGAAAGGATTTCTATTAAGAGTCTGACCCTTACGCAGACTCAGATGGATTTGGTGATGACTCGGCCTCGTCTGAAGGCTCGGCCCGATTTGATGACTCTACCTGATATGAAGACGGGGATCTTGAAGAACCTTGAGTCGAATCAAACCCATCATGAGGGTCTTCCATGGACACTTGGAAAGAATCGACACTCTCGGTAGTCGACTCAGACATGGAGTAATTTAGCTCTATAACTGTAAGACGAATGTCTGCGATAGGTATGGGATAGATAGAACGAAGAGGGAAGGCTTCAGACTTGCGCCTGACGTCTTTCTTAACCTCATACTTTCTAATCTCCATAAATCACTTCTCTCTAAGAGTAGGGAAATCTTCAGTTATCTGACACAACCTCCTCAACATCCAAGGGACGATATTTAACGTGGGGGAAATAATGAAAAGGGGAAAATAGTTAAAGTTTTAACCGGGGTTTGACTGAAGATGAAAAAGCAAGGAATGTGAGGAGTTAAGGGAAAGAACACTCAAGAACAGGTTGAATGTTTCATCAAAAAAGATGACCGATGATTCACCAAAGTGACCAAATGGAAATAAACCAAGGTATAAAACCCTAAAATTACCAATAAACCCTATAGAAGCCTCTCTCAACCCTTAAACAAACCTTGTTTGCCCTAAAAACTACCCTACAGTCACCCAACACAGTCACCGAAAAAGTAATAAATTCACTAGAAAAACTAAACAAGCACAAAAATTGATAAAAATTACGAAAACTATCAAAGAAGCAAGAAGATGAGTACCTAGAAGGTTTAGCTAGGCTAACAACCACCGGGACTTCAAAAAGTTGCAAGAAAATGCTTGAATAGCTGAATAGAGAGAGAGAAAGAGTTGTAAAATATAAGAGTTTAGAGAGAGAAAGCCATGCACATAACGTGTGGAGAGAGAAGAAGAAGTTTTTATGTTTAGCATTTTTAAACCCCCTAATGATGGGGTTCAACTCTCAATGCACCCATCATTAGGGCATAACTACCAAGTTCTACACATGCTACCACCACTACTTAAGGAACACTCTAGGCCAAGGAATATATGAAAAGTTTCATTCTCTCATACATATCAGTACATCCGCATCTGACAAGTCTGAGAGGTACCTTCATCAGTGCAGCTTGACATTTTTACCCCCCAGTCTTCTATCTATACAAAAAACTAAGGGCTAGGGGGTGATTAATATGCAAATATGAGACCTCGTCTTGGATCAAGCCAAGCTTAGCTCACGTCGACCCTAAAAAGTATGCTCTCCTTAACCATCCTGCAATAACTGTCTTAGCCTTGTCCAAAGCCATACCGAGACCATATGCCACCTTGGTGGGCCTAGGACTTACCCCATCCACCTCAGGAAGATAAGACTACATCAGCTTGGGGAGATCTCTCGTCTTGGCCTGATGTAAGTCAATCGAGACTATACTTGGTAATTTTTGACATGAAATCCATTGTAACGTCAATGATCTCGTACTCATCCATGCCGACAGCTCATCCCAGTAGGATACATTCAATATCTGACAAGGTGCATGGAAGGCAGCACACGTGGGAGAGTGCGCGTAGGCTATGAGCCCATGTGAGAAAAATCGTTACCACAACAACATCCCCACATATGGAGAGCATATCGTAATCATTACTTACATGCACAAGAGACAGATGACACCATATTATTGGACACTTGGTGTTGTGCATGCCTCATGCATGACTGGGGTGCATATAACACCACCCCAGCTATACAAATACTTGTCTATTACATCATTATAAAGGATCACAAATTGTTAATCCTACTAAAACTCTATTAAAATAATTTCTCTAGAGAGAGAGATTGAGGGCTTGTATCCCAAGGCCATTAGTTCCTCTATTTAATGGATTTCACACACCCACACAATGGACATAGGCCCTACAAAGGCTGAACCATCTAAGTTTGGTATTTTCTTCTTCTTAGCCTCGTCTCTTTCTTTATTGCTTATATATGTTATACTCCATTGTTGTCCTGGTTTGAGGTTACACATACACTGACTTGGTGATACCAAATATGGTATTATCATATTCCGTTATAGTTCGATCTCCTTCAGAGACATTGAGAAAGTTCCTCCGCATCTCTATCTGAATAGCGGATGGAAGATAATTACGACCAAATCGTGCCCCAAAACTCCCCAATGATAATCACATCTCTCTCCTATGATGTGGTCACAGACTCCCACCACTGCAAAGTCGCGCCCACAAACTTAAATGTTTCCAAGAACTGTTTCTGAGTGTCACTGTACTCAACCATATGAAGGTGGCGATGTATGACTTTCTTTCACTAACTGGCCATGACTACATCTGAGCTACCTTGAAACTCGAGTGGATGGCCCTTCTGAAATGCTTACCTTACTCTATGCTAATCCGATGGTCCCGAGTGGGCTTGAATAACTAGTGCCACTGGAGGCTGTGGTTGAATATGCAAAAAATATTGTGCCATTGCGGTCATCACCGTATGAACTACTTATGCCATGATTTTGACCACCTATGCTGCTGAAATGTTTCCCTTCGAGATATGCACATACCTAACATACCCAAATGACCTACCATTCCCACTAATACACGAGACATAATGAGCCAACCTAAGTTCTATATTCTAGGGGACAAATCCAAACCTCGCTGAAATCTCCAAGGTGGGATCGCCCTCTCCACAAAACCTCCCGTGATAGCAGACAACGTAGGTATGTTCACACACATAACAAATCATATCATAGGTATTCACACAACTTATATATACACATATCCAGTAGGTATACACACAACCTAACATTTAATTCCGTACGTAATATTAATTGCAATCTAATACCCAACATACTAATAAGTCCCACATAACTTTTATTTCATATTATCTGGGCATCACTCATTACCCGAAGAGTCCCATCTATCCCTTATGCTAATTAAGTATTTTATACATCACTATACTACTAATTTAAGTCTTAGGTTATCATTCCCTCACGTCTTAACCCAAATCATAAATTCTTAACACGTCCCTCAATCGGTTAAGTATTATCGGTCAAAAATCTAATTTACCCTCATTCAGAATAATTGAATCCTAAATCATGTACCTATTGACCTCCCCTAAGTTCTTGTACAAATATTAAACTTATCCCAAAGTTTTTTCATAATTAATATCTTAATATTTTAAAAAAATAAATTATGGGGATAATAGGTCACCCAAACCGATTCTGGTTTGGGGTTGAACGGGTTCTGGGGATAGCCGAACCGGTTCTAAACCCCTGACACTTATCCTTCTTCATTGTAACGGGCTTCTACCATTTTTATTCAAAAAACCTCTATCACACAATCCCAAACTCCCATCCAACATTATTAAACATCTATATGTATAAGGATGACTTCTAATATAAAATATTCATTAAGTTCATACGAAATCCATCCCATAACATATTTAAACCCCATAAACCTCAAAACTCTAATTTATGGTGTTCTTCATATGTAACCAATAAGATACTCAGATTTCTTCCATTATTTTCATCACATAACATCTGATTTCATATTCTCTACATAAAGGAATCTATTCTACATGCATTCATATATTAATTCATGATTAAACCCATTAAATCTCCAAGAATTCATCGAAATCGTGTAATTGAAACCCTACACTACATGGGTATTGTAACATGCTTAAATAAATTGCAAGATAAACACTTGCCTTAGATTTGTAGGTCTGATTTCTCTTCTAAGACGATGAGGTTGATCTTTTCTTCCTTCGATCACAACTCCTACGGCGTTCAGGGTGAGAATTGGTGTGGAATGGCCTAGGTCTCTTCTCATTTTCCTTTCCTACGACATCCTCTCTCTCAAACTTGTTGTAACCCTAGAATCCAAATCCAAGGGGATGATATAACCTTTTAATTTTCTTAGTTCTCTCTACCCTAAACCACTATTTTAAAAAACCCGCCTAGGCTTAAGTCTTGGGAGAAACGCCTCGCCTTACGCTTTTCACTCCTTATTCTTGGTAAAACCCTTAAGACACACTTTTTTCTAAAAACAACAATGCTTTAGTGAAACGATGTCGCCTTTTAAAGAATTTGTTTACAAACGGGACCATTATCTCATCCAAAATAATCAAATAGTATTTTAATTTGCATATATTCACACATATTTTTATGATATGTGCAATTTTTGTATTTTAATAGCCTTGTTATGGTTAAAAAATATTAAAATATATTAAGCAGGCCTAAACGCCTTTTCACGCCTAGGCTCGCCTAGGCTTCTAAGGCTTAAGGCTTGGCCTCCACACTTCAATCACTCCCCGCATTTTTTAGAACCTTGCCCTAAACTCTTAACTGATCGAAAAACCCATACATGGTGCCAGGTTGATCTAAAATCTCCCCGTGACCTAATTTATTCCTCCAGATATCCTATAATGACTATCTCGACCTATTAGGAATTAAATGTGACCTCGAAACCACCATTCGATTCACTCTACCAAAATTTTCTATCTCGACCTTAATTAGTTTTCACGCGACTCTTGGTTGAGATCTAATACAGTCACGTCACTATCATTCGTTTTGACATAAAATACTTAATCACTATTCACTTAGTAATTGTTCAATAAACATTAATCATTTCTCCCTATATTAATAATTTAATCAACACATAATATAAACATTAATCATTTCTCCCTTGATTAATAATTTAATCAACACATAATATTTTATCCAATTAAATTACGGCACATGTGTAATTTAAAATAACCGAATTAATCAAATTCCAATTTACTCAAAAATATGGGGTGAAACAATTACATCTGTAATAAAGGCATTATTTCTTTAGGATTGGATTTAGTCCCCCTTTGATTTACAATATACCCCAAGAATATTCCTTTCCGCACTCCGAATATACACTTGGTCGGGTTGAGCTTCATTTAGTGTTTCTCCAACTGGTCACATGTTTGGGCCAAATCAGCAAAATGGTCGGCAGCAAACTTGCTCTTGGTGAGCATATCATCTACATATATTTCCATGTTTTTGCAAACTGGTATTCGAATACTTTATTTACCAACCTCTGATATGTTGCTCCAGCATTTTTTAGCCCAAAGGGCATAATGTTCTAGCAATATGTTCCTTGGCTGATGACGAAGGACGTGCTCTCCTTATCCTCTGGATTCATTTTAATTTAATTGCAACCATAATAAGCGTGCATGAAGCTACGTAGATCATGACCTGCAGTTGCATCTACCAATTGATCAATCCTTGGTAAAGGAAAGTGATCCTTTGGGCATGCTTTTTTGAGATCATTGAAGCCCACACACATGCTCGATTTGTTGTTCTTTTTTTTTTACCATCACCACATTGGCCAACCATGTTATATATTTGACCTCTTCTATAAACCATGATTTTTGTAACGTTTCCACTTCCTCTTGAATTTCCATATTCTTCTCGGGTATAAAAACTCCGCACTTCTACTTGATCATTTTAGAGTCCTTATAAATGTTTGGCTCGTAGCATATGAAGTTGGGATCAATCCCTGACATATCTTTATGGGTCCAGACAAACACATTCTTCTTGTCTCTAAGGAATGTAATTAATTCCTATTTGAGAGAGGGTGTTAGTCTTGAACCAATCTGAGTGGTCCTTTCGAGTTTCTTATCATCAAGCACAATAGTTTTTGTCTCTTCCATAACCTGTCCCTTCACCAAATCTTCCTCATCCTAAGGATCCAACGTGTCAATATGATAAGTAGTAGTGCCATTATGTATTTCTTATTGGTCGGCCAAAGTATAGCAGCATTGTGTAACTTCCATTTGGTTGCTATTTACTATGTCGACACAATAATTGGTAGGAAACTTCATGCATTGATGCACAGTATATTACACTGCCTCTAAATGCTTCATTCCCAATCACCCGAGAATTTTGTTGTAAAATGAAAGGACATTTTTGTCTAGTATAAAGAAGCAAGGCATGTGGTAAGGTTCTAGTTTACTATCTCACATTCCTAGACTGTTGAAATAGTTATAGAACATGGCGTCAGCAGAACTCACATTATCAACCAGAATTCTTGCCACTCTACTGATGATGCTGGGAATCAGCACCACCAGGTAAGGTGTTTCCAAGCTCTATATGTATATAACAATGGCAATACAGCTATAAAAAGAGAAGAGAAGGAGGTGAGGATATGAGGAGATTAACACCGGAATATGGGTGGTTCAGCCTGTTTTGGCCTACGTCCACAGTGAGCGTGTGAGTAATATCACTAACAGATGGTACTAATGACCATGGGTACAATTCCCTCAAGCTCTCTCTCTCTACTGTATATTTTGACAGGGTTTCTGCTAGGGTTGCATGAATGAGATTCTTTTGCAAGGTAGGGGATGACCCCTATATATAGTGCCTAGGGGGTGTAATGTACCCCCCATGCATGCAGTGAGCATGTGTGTGATATCCTCACCAATGGGGGAATGCCACTTGTCCTAATCACATGTAAGCAATGATAATGAAATATTCTCCCCCATGTGGGGAATAATCTTGTTACAACTGATTTGTGTCCAGGTGTTCTTATCCGAATGTCAACAGATGCTCGGCAGTCATGTTGGTGAATGGCCTCGGCCTAGGAGAGGCCAAGCTATAGAGGTTAGATGTCCGCTCAATCCGCGGTGTCATGAGGAATCTCGGCCTGATGTCAACCGAGGTATATGCTAGGGTCGGCCTGAGTCGAGGTTAGGCATGTGACATGCTGATGTTTACTAATACCTCTGGTAACCTCGGCCCAAGCTGAGGTAGGATCCATGATGAAGGTGAATCGGTGGGTCCTTGTTATCTCGGCCCACTGATGGCCAAGGTTGCTATTCCTGGGCACTTGAGGGTGCTGTTTATATCTGCGACGTGCGTAGTATCCTTGGGGAGGTGCATGTAGTAATGTCGGCCAGGGCCGAGGTAGTCCTGGCCGAGGGATGATACCGGTGCTTTACCCCTTATTGGGCCTACCAATGTCTCGGCCACCATCTCGGCAGAGGTAGGTATCCATGGCTAAGGTTATACTTGGGCATATCAATCACCCCCCAGCCCTTAATCATTAGCGAGAGCAGGTGGCTAGGGGATTCTTGCCTCCGAAGCATGTTCACCCCAAGGCCAACACCTGCGTGACACTTGTCCTAAGCCAAGGCGTGCCCACTTGGTTGGCATGTGCTGTCAGTTGTCCCTTGGGCTTCCCAAGGCAATGATGAGCCTTGGGAATTGTGCTCAAGTATTTAAAGGTTAAAAACCTTTCTTCTTCCTCATTTCTCTCCTTCGCGCCCTTTTTTCTGCAACTCTCTCTCTCCGAAGCTCCGTCGTTCCAGCGCTTGTTCTTCAGGGGAATACCTCGTTTCTTGCGCGATTTCCTCTATTTCATTCATCAACTCATCCTCAGGTACCTCCCCCTCTCCATCTCCTTCATTTTGGCATTTTAACTTGAATTTTTCGGTTAGGGTTTGAATTTTCCGGTGAGCTAGGTTTTCTGCAAAAGTTCTTTGGTTTGATCTTTGGTCCCCCTAATCTTTCAAGCCAATCTCGTTTGCAGTTTTTACGATTTTTCCTCAAGTTTAGGGTCTGCCAAAGCTTTGGGTCGTCCCCAGATGCTCAGACCCCTGTATCAACTTCTTGAAGACTTCCCATATCTTAGAGAAAAGACCTTAGAGAAAATTAGGCAAATAGAGAGAGCTCAGGAAGAAGCTCGTAGGTCACAGGAGTTCCCTGTCAGACCTCTCTTTCCTCCACCTCTCAAGGTGGTATACCCTCGTCCACCTGAGAATTTCTATCAGACAGACGCCTCTGCCAATAACTTGTCGATGTCTGAGTCTGAGTCTTCCACCTCCGACCCGATGTCTGTGGACTCTTTCCAAGAGGCCATGGACTTCACTCCTCAGGCTGGTCAGGACCCTGACCAGGCCGAGGTTTCCATCCGGGCCTCATCCCAAAATGACACAAGTACCTCAAGCTCTTCTTCAGAGGTTGAGCTTGTTGGGCCAAGTGTGGGTGTGCCTCCCATTCTAAATGCCATCCCACTGACGGCCTTTATCGAGGGCGAGTTTGTTCATAGGTTCCCTGGTAACCCGGCTACGTCTGCTCCGGCCGACGTTGAGCCTGACGATGATGAGGACGCCGAAAGTGAAGTTGATACCTCTGAGGCGGACGAGTACGAGAGCACGGTCACTGAGGTAGATCTATTGCACTTCAGATACCTATACTCCATCGGTCCCTCAATCCAATTAAGGAGACCTCTGAGGGAAGAGAGGGCCTACTATGGTCAAGATGGAGAAGTCTGCTTGTATGAGCAGATGTTCAAACTAGGTTTTCGTCTTCCCTTTCACCCTGTCATTAGGTCCATTCTTTCCTTCATCAATTTGTCCCCCTCGCAGCTCTCTCCCAATGCTTGGAGAGTTATTATAGGGGCCATCATCTTGTGAAGGACAGTCCACCACTCTGACCTCCCAGTTCAGGTCTTTGCTGGGTGTTACGTTCCCACCTCGGACAAGAATCATCCGAGCTACTATCACTTCGTGGCTCGGAGGCCTGAGAAAAAGATGCTCTTGGTCAGTCAGACCTCGAACCACAATTGGAAACCTCGGTATTTTTTCGCCTCAGGGCCATGGGAATTCGGTCCTTCCGTTCCCTCTTCCGTTTATGAGCCGAGGATACCCCTTAACTGGGGAAATGTCACCATGTCTGCGAGGGCCGACCCTGGACTAAGTGTTCAAAATGGCAAAAAGGTGAAGGCCCTGCAAGACCAAGGGGCTCATGGGATGTTTGTCAAGTTCGAGCATCTGTTGACCCCCCAGTACCTCTCGGGGACGAGCTTAGGTGGAAGTCCCTTAGTTGTCCTTGGTAAGGATTTTTATTTTTATTTCAAGTCTAACCTCTGATTACACCTACATTATTTCTGAGTCTTATCTTTTCATTTTTTGCAGAGAGACCACCAAGCATTTCAGACGAGTTGTGGGAGATGGCAACTCCAAGCTTGGCTAAACTTGTCAAGAAGACCGGTTTGAATGCTCCTCCACCTGCTCCCTCAACATCCAAGTCCAAGAAGAGGGCCCCTGAGGTCCATCCCCCTGAGGATCAGAGGCCGAGCTCCAGGCAAAGGAGGACTCCAGACGCTGCAATTCCTATCACAGCCAACACCTTAGCTGCTGGTCTGGACCAGCTGAAGCTTACCGAGAGCGTGGTCAGCAACAGCAGGCAGGCCATGGATGCCCTTGCCAACGTGATGACTGATGCTGAAAAGCGCTTTTACCGGGCTATGGACACTCATATACTGGTTGAGTTCGGCCTTCACAGAGCCGTCCAGGTATGGCTCGTTCATTTTGCCAATAATTTTGCAAGTGTGACCTCTGAATTTATTTCCTTCTAACCTCTTCATTGTCTGTGCAGAGTGTGACTGCCATGTACCAGTTATCCAACTGGGCCCTGAGGAAGTTGCCTCTGATTCAGAAGGGGCAAGAGGCTGAGCAGGTGGAGAGCACCTTGAAGACCGAGGTTGATCGTCTGAGGACAGAGTTACAGAATGCTGAGACCAAGGCCCAGACATCTGAAAATAAGGCCCAAGGTCTAGAAAAGGACATCTCTGCACTCTTCCAGATCCACGCCAAGGCCATGAAGGACAAGGACGATACCCTGCAGAGGAAGGTCAATGCTGCAGTGAAGGCTTCTCTTGCAGATGCCTCGGAGAAAATAATTGCTTATTACAAGGTCTCAAACGAGTTTGTAGGTTTTGGTCTTGAATACCTTGAAAGGGGTATCAAGGCCACCACCAAATGGGCCGAGGTCAGGGGGGCCGAGGTCAGGGAGGCCGAGGTTGGCACCATATAGGCCTCCGACTTTGTGGGCCTCGGCCTTGCCGACGCTCAGTTTGCCCAGGCCTTTCAAGAGATAGAGGACGAGGCTGCTGCCCCTGGTCAGACTGTTACTCTGGAAAGGACTGATCTTAGAGGGACTGACCCTGCAAATGAAGTGGGTGAGGTGACCAATGCTGAGCAGGCCAACCCAGACGAGACATCGAATGTTCCTCCCTCAGATGTTTGACTTTTGTATTTTGCATTTTTTGCTGTGACTTGTAATGTTGACATTTGTAATTTTTCAGACATGTAAATATTATGTAATTTCTATCGTTGAATGCCAATGTCTTCCTTCATCTTGATCTCTGAATGTACTTGAGTACCATGCAATCTCTGAAGTCATTATTTAATATGATGCCATAACCATTACTTAAGAGTCTGAGGTCCTCTAACCAAGGTGTCTGAGGTTAGTCTCATAATAAATCATCAAATTAATGATGTTAAAGGTCTGAGGTCCTCTAACCTAGGTGTCTGAGCTCAGACCTCATCACCAATGAGTGGTTATGAGGGTCTGAGGTCATCACCTGGGCCGAGGTTAGCCTCATAATAAATCACCAAATTAATGATGTTAAGGGTCTGAGGTCCTCTAACCTAGGTGTCTGAGCTCAGACCTCGTCACCACCGAGTGATGTTATGAGGGTCTGAGGTCATCGGCTTTGGCCGAGGTTAGCCTCATAATAAATCACCAAATTAATGATGTTAAGGGTGGAACGAGAATTTGTCATGTAAACTGATCTTTATTAATAACCTCTTCTCAATAAGATGGTACATTTACAATTTACAAAATAGATGCAACATCATATGAAATATCTCTTTAGGTGGTCAGCATTCCATGGGTTGGTGAAGGGTTCTCCCTCTAGGTTTTCTAGCCTATACGTGCCAGGCACGACCTCTTCCGTTACTCTGTAGGGGCCGTGCCAGTTTGGGTGTAGCTTGTTTGTTTTCTGTAGGGTCTTCTTAAGCACTAAGTCTCCTACCGCAATGGGTCTTGATTTCACCCTTTGATTGTAGAATTTTGCTGCTCTCTATTGGTATGCTGCTTTCCTGACCTCTGCGTCTTCCCTTCTTTCTTCAATTAGGTCCAGGTCTAACCTCCTTCTTTCCTCGTTGCTGTCAGGATCGTAGGTTTGAACCCGATGAGTTGGTAGGCCTATCTCCGTTGGTATGACGGCTTCTGAACCGTGTGCCAGCATGAATGGGGTTTCTCCCATGGGTGTCCTCGTCGTGGTCCTGTAAGCCCATAGCACAGTGTAAACCTCTTCTATCCATCTCCCCTTCGCGTCTTCTAACCTCTTCTTGATTCCATCCAAGATGGTTCTGTTCGTGACCTCGGTCTGGCCATTTGCCTGAGGTCGACCAGGAGATGAGAAGAACTGTCTGATCCCCACACTTTGGCAATACTTCTCCAAGGAAACATTCTTGAACTGGGTCCCGTTATCTGAGATGAGCGTGTTCGGGAGGCCATACCTACATATGATGTTCTTCCAGATGAACTAAAAGGTCTTCTGCTCCTTAATTGTTATCATTGGCTCCGCCTCTACCCATTTTGAAAAGTAGTCAATGGCAACTATCAAGAATCTATAGTTGTTAAAAGCTCTTGGCAAAGGTCCTACCAAGTCGATTCCCCATACCGCAAATGGCTAAGGAGAAGAGATAGATGTCATAGGTTGATGGGGTTGGTGAGGGATAGTGGCGAACCTCTGACATTTGTCACACCTCTTCACATGGTCGGCAGCATCCCTAGACAAGGTGGGCCACCAATATCCCTGAGTGATGATCCTCTTAGCTAAAGGTCTTCCTCCTATGTGGCTGGAGCAGGAGCCTTCATGAACCTCTTGTAAGATCCGAGGTACCTCCACAGGATGCACACATCTGAGGAGGGGCAAGAGAAACCCCTTTTTATACAAGACGTCTCCTATCAATGAGAACTTTGCATCTCTGTATCTCAACTTTTTTCTTTCCATCTTAGACTCAGGTAGCTCCCCCTCTCTTAGGTATCTGACAATCGGGTCAATCCACGAGTCTCCCAGGTTTACACTGTGACAAGGGTTACATACCTCGTCCTCCTCGATACTTTCCTTTCCTAAGATTTCAATTGGGATGGTTCTTCCCAAGTCTGTCTTTATTGCTGAGGCCGGCCTTGCCAATGCATCCACGTGATTATTGCTCAGTCTAGGTACTCTCTTCAGTTTGGCCTCTTCAAAGTACTCCAGCAACCCTCTTACTTTCTTTAGGTATTTGGCCATCCTTTCATCCTTGGCCTGGTACACCCCAGCACTTGATTGACAACCAACCTTGAGTCGCTATGGAGTAGGAGCCGCTTTACTCGAATGGCTGTTGGCAACAAGAGACCTGCTATCATGGCCTCATACTCAGACTCGTTGTTGGAGGCCTTAAAGTTGAATCTCAAGGCATATTCAATGTTGGCGCCATCTGGAGACGAGAGTACTAGCCCCGCGCCGCTTCCACCGTCACAGGAGGATCCATCCACGAAGAGGCTCCACACGTCTTCGTCTGAAGAGAAGACCCCTTCACTCATAACTCCCTTCTTGAAGAGGTACCGATACTCTTCGTTCTCTTCCACTCTGCTCCGGGTTTTTCCTGGTACAACCTCTTCTCGGCCTTGGAAGACGTTTGGTTCTGCCTCTTCTGAGTTTTGGAAGACACTACGGTTTGTCTCTTCGCCATCATCCAGGCCTTTCTCTGTCTCGGCCTCTTTCGAACCTCTATCTGCCTCTTCCCAGGTGAACTCTGCGATAAAGTCTGCGAGGTCCTGCCCCTTGATGGCTGTCTTGGGCTGGTAGGTGAGGTCATACTCTCCTAGCTCAATGGCCCAGGTCATCAGTCTCCCGGACTTCTCAGGCTTGTGTAAGACCTGCCGCAGTGGTGAGTCGGTGAGGACTGTCATGGAGTGAGCTTGAAAGTAAGGCTTCATCTTCCTAGAGGCGTGTATCAGGGCATAATCCAATTTCTCCATGCGGGGATAGTTTTGTTCAGACCCTTGAAGGGCCTTACTATTGAAATACACAGGTCTCTGAACCCCATCCTCTTCCCGTATGATGGACGCGCTAATGGCCGACTCAGAGACTGCCAGGTACACATACAACCTTTCCCCCGCGATAGGCCAGGACAGTAGAAAGGGAGACCCCAAGTAGAACTTCAATTGATCAAAAGCTTTTTCACACTCTTCATCCCACTGGAAGTCCTTTCTCAGGACTTTAAAGAAAGGAAGACACTTGTCTGTGGCTCTGGAAGCAAACCTGTTAAGGGCCGCCACCCTTCCAGTGAGTCTCTGAACATCCTTGATACTCCTAGGAGTCTTCATGTCGAGTAACGCCTTGATTTTTTCCGGGTTTGCTTCAATTCCCTTCTGATTAACGATGAACCCCAGGAATTTCCCGGCTCCTACCCCGAAGACACATTTTGCTGGGTTGAGCTTCATCCTGTAGGAGTCCATGACATCAAAGGTCTTCTCAAGGTCCGCTACGTGAGTACATGCTTTCAGGCTCTTCGTTAGCATATCATCCACGTATACCTCCATGGTCTTACCTATCTGCTCCTCGAACATCTTATTGACAAGACGTTGATAGGTCGCACCCGCATTTTTTAAACCAAAAGGCATCACCTTGTAACAGTACGTCCCCTTGTCAGTGATGAAGGCTGTCTTCTCAGAGTCCTCTACATCCATAAAGATTTAGTTATAACCTGAATAAGCATCCATGAAACTCATAAGCTCGTGCCCTGCTGTTGCATCCACCATCTGGTCTATCCTAGGCAAGGGATAGCTATCTTTCGGGCAAGACCTGTTCAGGTCTGTGAAATCTACACACATCCGCCACTTTCCATTAGCCTTAGGCACGATGACTGCATTTGAGAGGCACTCTGGATAAGTAACCTCTCTTATGAACTCGGCCTCTTTCAACTTCTTCACCTCTTCCCTGATGACCTCATACTTCTCTCTGGAGTAGATCCTTCGCCTCTGTTTAATTGGTCTAGCATCTCCATCCACGTTGAGCTTGTGGGTCATGATCCCAGGGTTGATGCCAGGCATGTCTGCATGACTCCACGCGAAGACGCTCTGCCTCCTCCTAAGGAAGTTTATCAGTTCTTCCTTGATCCCTTGCTCTAGGGCCTTGCCGACCTGGACGGTTTTTTCCGGCTGGTCCTCATTAAGGACGATGGATTCTACCTCTTCCGCGGCCTCTCCCTTCTTTAATTTTATTTCATCTCTGGGATCGAGTGTGTCAATGCTGTAAGTGACGGTTGCTCTCTTATGGGCCTCTCGCTCTTCGGCCGAGTTGAAATAACACTCCCGCACCATAGTCTGGTCCCCCTGCACTTCCCTACCCCGTAAGGAGTCGGGAATTTTAGCATCTGGTGGACCGTTGATGGCACGGCTTCAAACTCTTTGAGGGCCACTCTTTCGGGTGGACCGTTGTAGATCATTCCTACCCTCTTCACTGGGGTGTTGTCATCCTTAGGTGGGAGATCTGGGTCATCGCCATCGTCACCCTCTGAATCATCATGCCTTCTAGTCGGGACATCGCCGCGGCATCTGTCATCTCTTCTCTTTCTAGGGTCTTCTCTTCCATCCTTCGGGGCCTTTCCATCCACATACTTTCTCAGCTTGCCAGATTTTAGCATCTTCTCGATCTCGTCCTTCAGAGCGAAGAATTTTTCTGTGACATGCCCGTGATCCTGATGGAACTCACACCAGAGGTTTTTATTTCTCTTATGTGGTGGGGCCTTCAGTTTTTCTGGCCACCTCAGAGCCCGGTCAGTCTTGATCTCATTAAGGATGTGCTCACAGCTCACAGTCAGAGGAGTGTAATGAGCGAACTTGTCATCTGCTGACCTCTTCTTCCCCTCTTTCTTACCCTGGGACCTCCCAGTGCTACCACGGTTCTCCTCCTCATATTTGGCGTCCATTGCCTCTTCCACATTCATCACTTTCCCTGCGGTGGACAACAGCTCTGCCATGGACTTAGGGGGTCCTCCGCCAGCTTCCACAATAGCTTCCCCTTCTGGAGGCCTCCTATTAGGGCGGTCATGGCTATGCTCTCTTCGTAATCCTCTACCTCCAACTTCTCCTTGTTAAATCTTGCTATATAGTCTCTTAGGCTTTCACCCTTAGCCTGTTTGACATACAAGAGGTGGGGGGTCTTCTTCTGAGGTCTTACCCCAAAGCAGAAGTTGTGGATGAAATGTTCTGCTAGGCCCTTGAAGTTTTCAATCGAGTTCTTTGGAAGAGAGGTGAACCAACTATGAGCTGCCCCTGTCAAGGTCCCAGAGAAGGCCCTACACTTCATCTCATCAGGGATTGAGTAAATATCTGCCGCCGACTGATACATCTCGATATGGTGCACCGGGTTAGTGCTGCCATCATACTTAGGCATCATCGTAGGAGGCTTGAACTTAGCTGGGGTTGGGAATCCCACTATCCTAGCTACAAATGGGGAGCCCTCCGAGTAGCCCCTCTGTAGTGGGTCCCTGCTCTTTATGAGGTCCCCTATCTTTTCCTCGAGACGTTGGATTGAGTCATTCCAGGGTCTTCTCTCTTCAGCGAGGCCGAGGTTATCCCCTGCCACCTCCCTTCGATGGACAGAGGGTTCCCCAGCCACAACACGCTGACTATTGACTTCTTCCTGTTCCCTGGCTCTTCTCTCCACGGGTCGGCCTTGATCTGGCCGAACCTGCCTATTCCCTCTTTGAGAGCCTGCCGCGCTCCTTGACCTCGATAGCCTCTGCCTCAGGTCATTAACTGGGCCTAGCCTCTCGAAGGCCGACCCTCTGCTCAATCTATTAAAGGCCGACCCTCTCTGCTGGGCCTCATCTCTTCCACGGCCGACACATCCTTGGCTCTGCCTATCAAAGGCCGACCCCCTGTGTTGGGCCTCGTCTCTTCTTCGGCCGATACATCCTTGGCTCTGCCTAAGGGGTCGTACGGTGTTATCTGACACCTCGTACGGCTCCCATCAATCTTCCCGGACCTCCTCAGCTTCTAGGTCATCATACCTGTCCTCTGGGCAAGGGTTTCCCTGCCTCCCCAGGCACAAGCGCCTAGGGTCAGCAACGTCTCTCCTCCGTTGGGGTGCAGGTTGGTCCTTCATGGGCACCTGGGGTGGTCCCCTGGCATCAGGATGTGGTTGAACTGTCGCCGGAGTTATCATGTCCGGGGAGACTCCCGGTGGCCTCATCATCATGGTTTGGCTGAGCTGGGCAAATTTCTCCTTCATGGCTTATTGTGTTGCAGCTAAAGATTTCAAAGCTGCTTCCACCTCAGCCATTTCGGACTGGGGAGGAGCCTGACTGGAGCTAGCCCCTCCACCTTCGGGCGGTGGAAGAGGTGGTGGTAATTCGGGTGCCATGTGTTGATAATAAAGAGCTTGAACATCAAGTGAGCTTAATACCTTAAAGGACCTCTTTCAATGGTGAAATAGCTCCACACAAGGGGTGGTTCCTAGTTCACCACCAGAGTCTCTGGTGAGGTAAAGCAGATAAAGAGGAAGAGACAGCCTCTCGATTCCCACAGACGGCGCCAAAATGATGATGCTGGGAATCAGCACCACCAGGTAAGGTGTTTCCAAGCTCTATATGTATATAACAATGGAAATACAGCTATAAAAAGAGAAGAGAAGGAGGTGAGGATATGAGGAGATTAACACCGGAATATGGGTGGTTCAGCCTATTTTGTCCTACGTCCACAGTGAGCGTGTGAGTAATATCACTAACAGATGGTACTAATGACCATGGGTACAATTCCCTCAAGCTCTCTCTCTCTCTACTGTATATTTTGACAGGGTTTCTGCTAGGGTTGCATGAATGAGATCCTTTTGCAAGGTAGGGGATGACCCCTATATATAGTGCCTAGGGGGTGTAATGTACCCCCCATGCATGCAGTGAGCATGTGCGTGATATCCTCACCAATGGGGGAATGCCACCTGTCCTAGTCACATGTAAGCAATGATAATGAAATATTCTCCCCCATGTGGGGAATAATCTTGTTACAACTGATTTGTGTCCAGTGTTCTTATCCGAATGTCAACAGATGCTCGGCAGTCATGTTGGTGAATGGCCTCGGCCTAGGAGAGGCCGAGCTATAGAGGTTAGATGTCCGCTCAATCCGCGGTGTCATGAGGAATCTCGGCCTGATGTTAGCCGAGGTATATGCTAGGGTCGGCCTGAGCCGAGGTTAGGCATGTGGCATGCTGATGTTTACTAATACCTCTAGTAACCTCGGCCCAAGCCGAGGTAGGATCCATGATGAAGGTGAATCGGTGGCTCCTTGTTATCTCGGTCCACTGATGGCCGAGGTTGCTATTCCTGGACACTTGAGGGTGCTGTTGATATCTGCGACGTGCGTAGTATCCTTGGGGAGGTGCATGTAGTAATGTCGGCCGGGGCCGAGGTAGTCCTGGCCGAGGGATGATACCAGTGCTTTACCCCTTATTGGGCCTACCAATGTCTCGGCCACCATCTCGGCCGAGGTAGGTATCCCTGGCTGAGGTTATACTTGGGCATATCAACCAGAATTCTTGCCACTCTACCATGGTGAACCCTGCAAGTTATGAATAATGGATCATCATGAGTGTAGAGCACTCTTCTCAAATTATTTTTAGAGAAGCCTATCACCAATCTATCATTTTTGACCTTCCTGGCCCAACCATCATTGCTCTTGGACATGTTAATCTATCTTATAGTAGGATAAGATTTGTCTTTATATAGGTAATCCTTTCTCTCGACAAGTTCATCTCCTCCCCCAGCATTTCCTCCTGCAATGAAGTGATAACCAAAGGAAATCATCCCTACCTTTACTTCAGGTTCTTCAGGTTTCTTTGGTAGTTTAGGATCATCCTCATAATTGTTGCTCCGTGCCCTTTTCAAGTCATCATTTCCTCATCTAGGTGACTCAGATTTTCTTCTGGAATCTAAGTTACCATTTCGATCAATAAATTTAGTCAATTTTCCTCACCTAATAAAATTATCCACTTCATGCTTAAGGGCAATGCAACGATCGGTAGTGTTACCATGATCTCTGTGGAAATCACAATACTTGGATTTATCCTTCCTGTTCGGGGGTGACACTAATTTTCCAGGCCAATTTAAATCTTTACTGCCTCTTATTTTCTCCAGTATGTGAAGGACAACTTTGGTGAGAGGAGTATATTCATCGTACTTTTTAAACCCATCAACCCTTTTGTCCTTTTGATCTTTCACCTTCAAAAATTCTTTAGTAGCCATAGCTTCCTCGGCGTTTATGATCTTCCCAACTTTAGCCATCAACTCTGTCATTATTTTGGGAGGAGTATTTGCTAGTGCATTATAAATATCCTTGGTGATTAATCCACTCATCAATGCTATAATGACTGTCTTTATTTCATAATCTACCTCCTCTAGTTTTTCATTATTGAAGCATATGATGTACTCCCGAGTAGTTTCCCCGAGTTTTTGATGCATGGTCAAGAGATGAGTAACACTCTTAATTGACTTAACCCCAAAACAGAAGTTATTAATAAATAGTTCTGCCAACTGATGGAAACTAGAAATTTTACCTCTGGGAAGATTCTTGTACCATATCTGGGTTGGTCCTGTGATGGAACTGGAGAAAGCTTTTCACCTCATCTCGTCGAGAATAGAATAAATATCAGTAGCAGCTGGATACTATTCAATATGGAGGACTGGATCAGTCTTCGCATCCTACTTAGGGGTAACAACTGTGGCTTTAATTTAGAAAGTGTGGGGTAGTCCACAATAACTTAGATAAAAGGTGATCCTTTGACAAAACGTTTTTACAAAGGATTATTAGTTTTGGCTATTTCTCTCGGTCGATCTTCTAGGCGTTGCATATATCCTTTCCAGGAATGTTCCTCTAGCTTAGAATTAGCTGAGGCAGCTTTTGTGGCTTTAGTGTGCACATGCACTGAACTCATTTCCTGAGAAGTCTGCACAGTGCGCACAAATGAACTCATTTCTTGATCATTGTGAAGCCCTCTAGTTGGTTGGGAACCCAAATGATCAAAAGCAGATTCCCTCCTTAGTTATTCCAACACGCTTGGCCATTCAGTGGAGAAAGATCACCATAGTAATTCGTTGATCGAAATGACAAGGTTTCTCATAGTACGATTTGTCCTGAGAAAACCTTAAATAATGAATCTCTCATTCCTATATGGCGGAGGTGGCATATACCTCCTGGAAGATTGATTAGTGGACTTATCTTGCAAGGTACAAGCTAGCTGCCTAACTGACTCTTGCATGGCTTCTTGTCCCCTAGCCAAGTTGAGTAAAATTCTCTAGAATTTATCACGTTTGGGGGAGCAGATGGATCAGAATTGTTACTTGCATCGGTATAGATACTCTCGGGAACAATGGTCATTCTTTAAGGAATTTCCAAAATGAACAAAATAAGTAAAAAGGTTAGAAAATGATGATAAGCAGTCGTTCCCACAGACAACGCAAATATGTTGATGTCTAAAAATTGAGGAGGTTCAATTTTATAATCACAGATACATAAATTTAAGCAATCTAGACAAACACATAAGAGACGAAGTTTTTAAAACTGTTCAGCTATAAAAAGCCTACATCCACTGTTGGTTTTATTTCAGAGGGTTACAATATTTCAGTATGGGGTATGCTTGTGCTAGATTCAATCGTCCACTTTGAGCTAAGGGTTAACATGTATTAATATTGGCTAGGAAACCAAGAGATGGAGTGCGTTTATATTTCCAGGAGATTCCATCTATGTATAATAAATGAGACTCTTGAAATTCAGTGTTCTTCGCCATTCCATCTGAGCAGCCTTTGATATTCTCAATGGTTCATTTTTTGGGAGTTGGTTGGCATTCCTACTGACTAGGCGTCTGTGAATCCGACCAAGATGACTGAGTGGCCACATAAAAGGACATGTGTCTAATTTTCATAGGTCCATATAGGAGAGTAATTTTTACATACAACAGCGGGTATACACCATTAAATGAGTTACGTGATTTAACAAGAAGGGAAGTTGGCACATATGGAAGTGGGGACTTTCTCCTAACTTTGAGACGATAATGCCAGTAGGGTATAAGACCATCTTATTAGAGAACTCTTTGCAGTTTAATGATGGTTTTGCATCTCTCCTCTAAGATCAGACCTTAAGAATGATGGAACATATCAGTATGAAATGGTTTGAATAAACTTGTTGCTAATCTTGGGTCGTAACAAGTAAGCCTTTAGTCATGATGGTACCACTAGAAGGTGTATAGCTAGGGCACCATAAGGTTAACATGATTTGATTTTGGGTACATTCACATGCCAGGCGGGTAAGAATATGAAGTTTTGAGTACCACGCATATTCTAATTTTGGGGACGAAATTCCTTTGCAAGGGGGAGGTATGTAACACCCCAAATTTTTAGCAATACTTAAATTACACGTGTCGTAGTAATTTAATTGAATTGAAAAATAAAGTGAATTTAAATAAATATTAATTAGCACGAAATGGATTAATACTTATGTGTTATTATATTTCCATGTGTGATAAGTTAATGAATTTGCATTATTTTATATTATGTCGTAAGTGAGTAAAAGAGATGGGTTGATAGTATCTTATTCGGGATGAGCGTGTGGGGTCATGTTGGGAATGGGATGGTAAATTGATAATGGGTGACTTATATAGTGATTTTGAGTGCACGGTTTATCCGAAATAGGTCAAAATCATCAAAATTAAGTACCCAAGTGTAGTGATCGGGTTCCAAGGGCGTTTTAGACTAGTCAGGGCTCGTATAAGGGTATTTCGATCATTTTTAAAATACGTGAAAAGAGAATTTTGGGATTTAACCTATATATTGGAAGGTTGGGGTTAATTGAATAGTCATTCTACAATATCAAAAGGTTTCTTAGTGTGACACTAAGAGTTAGGGAGAATTTGAAGAGAAAAGAGAAGGAAACTCAAGGAATTTCAAGAGAAAACTAAAGGAATTAAAGGGACGATCAATTGGGAGGACAATTTTTGGGATATAGTCATAATCAAAAGAAGTTCTTATAACAAAATTCAGACCCTACAATTGTTAAGGCGAGTGATTACCTTGCTAAATGATTATGTGTATATTTCAATTCATATTATGATTCAGAAATACTTTTCGGTGGGATTCATATGCAATTGGGTTTTGGACAAATGATTTCATACAATGTATGTGTGATTTATAAGGATTACTATTTGGAAATTAGAATCCCATGTAGATAGGTGAATTCTTGCTTTAAAAGGTTAAGAAAACATGAATCATAGTGATATTGTGAAAATTTTAATAATATTTGGAAATTTAGTATAAGTCCCATGTGTAAATAAATTCAACATTAAAATGGATTTATTTTATATGTAATACTCATTAGAATTTATAATTATGGAGGAAATATGATTTGTGGGTTGACTAATTGGGATTAAACCTTGCTGAAAAATCGAAATGGGAGGAACTGGTGTTGTCTGCAGGGGCGAACCATTTCGCCCTCATTCCAAACCGGTTCAATGTACCTGTTAGATCCAAGTTGGGTAATTTGATATAATTTGTTCATCATTTGGTTTCTGGTTAAATTTTGATGTTCGGGAGTAGTTTAGGATTTCTGGAAAAATGGTTAACACTGATGAAAATACCTTGGAATGAATTAAGGATATATCCGAGGTAAGAAATTGAGTATTTGTGGAAAATTATACTTGACAAATTATTAATGGAATTGTGATGAAAAAATTTGGGAACATGGGGATATGGGTTGGTTGAGAATATTATGTTTCCAAAAATGATATGTTAATGATCAATTAATTAATTATGTGGGTAATTATGTAATTGAGAATCAAGGTTTTGATTCATGAATATGAGGTTAGTGCTATGAGGGATAGGCACGGTTAGCCGGATTTACTTGAAATATATACGGGTCTATAGATAGTATATATTTATCATTATATTTGTGTGTATGATATAATTATGTGAATATACCACTTTAGTGCTATCAATGGAGGTTACGCAATGTGGGTGATCTCTCCTGGCGTATACCAACATGTGTAGTATCATCCCCGGGTTCATAGGGTCGTGCATGCCCATGATATGTGAGGTTGGAGTCGAAGTGTGGTGATTTATGGTATCTTCATGACTCATTGACTCAAGACTATGACCGCCTACAATACGTTTACGATTTTTGGGTTTGGTAGTGAGATTCCAACCCAGTAGCCCAGGATGATGTGTGTATGCCCTGGAGCATGATAGAATTTTAGAGATTTACATCTGCAAGGTAATGCTCTGGGGATTGCGGTTATTCATATATAGCGAGTGATATGTATGTGCACTTGATGTGATAAGAAAATACATATATACATGTGAAGAAAAATATATACGGGCATGACTTATTAAAATGTGAGTATTGAATTAATAACTAGTGAAAGTTATTTGAAATGACTTAATAAACTATAATGGAGAACAATAATTGTTAAGAAGATGATAAAGATAATTATATAAAATACAGGTGACAGAGAGTAACATATGGACTTAAGGGTATAATGAGACTAGCATAATTGGGGGGTTAAAATGCATACGTTAGGTGCGCACTATAGTTGAGAGGTGAGGATTATCTCGTGGGAGTGCAACACCAATTTAAATATGGAAGAATATACTCATATTTATGATGAATTTTAATTACTTACAAAATATTTTCAAAGGGTTTTGGTCTCTAATTTGTAGAAAAATATTTTCAAAACCTTTTAGGTGTCCAGCCATAGGGACGCCAAGCATGAGTATCTATTCGAGGTTGTCGGAGCTGTAACAGCTGTGGAGTGCTTGCAGGGATTGCTGTAGACACTTTCGATCTTTGCTACTCTAGATAGGACCCAGTCAGTTACTATATGGGCATGTTGCCCAAAGACATTTTTATTTCATTTTATTTTATTTATGTTTAGTGGGATTATTGTAGTGGATTTTTATATCGTTGGTTTATTCGGTTAATTGACATGTATTAGATTTCAATATTTAGATATGTGATTGTGGATTTCTTTATATATTTGGTTGAATTATTGTGAATTATTTATGTATGATTTGTTATACGACATTCTAATAAAGTCAAAAATTGACACACGACTTAATTAAATAATATGTGGTTAGTAATTAGTTGGTTTTCGACAGTGATGCTAAGAATAAGCCAAATGATATTCCTATTTATTTTAGTAGAGGGTTGGCCATCCATTATTATAATAAGCGAGGTGTCAAGGAAAATTAGACTCTATAATTGGAAATTGATCAAATATGTATATTGCCAATCCCTGGAAATGACACCGAAAACTTGCTTGTGGTTAAAAAGTGTATGTCAACGACCCAAGTGCAAGCTACAATACAAGATGTAAATCTCGGAAAGTACGGGGTGAAATTCCACAGAGATTAGTAAAACTATTGATCAATTACGCTTACAAAGGCATTTTATCAAACATATTTGTGAGTAAAAATTTGATGTGAATTTGGTTTAACTAAATGAAGGTAATTAGAAACTAACGCAAAAACAACAAATAACCGAGAATTCAAATGGGAGTAAAGGTTAGGGATCGTGAGTTCAATATGAATCTAAAGGAAAATGATTGATTGACTATAGACATGTATCGATTTTGTGAATCCTTATGTGATATAAAATATCAAATGTGAAGGTATTAACCAACAACATTTCATTATAATCAATTATGAATAATTAAAACTAACTAAATTAGAATTAAGGAGATCCACCAACTATCCATATTTCTTGACAATATGGATGAAGAGATATCCCTACAATATTAATTCAACTTCACCAGTCAATTAATTCTACAATCAATCTATGACTAATTAAACATGATTCACATTGAATTTACTACCCTAACAATATAGCTCTAGCAATTCATGGTTGAGAATACAAAAGAAATAAAAATAGAGATGAAGTCAAGAAAACAAGCCATATATCTTAAATGAAAATAGGGCATTAATCTTCAATTATCTTCAAATTTGATACAAATCCTTTATTTGTTCCTCTTTCTCTATCTAGAACTATCTAAGTACAAAGTATACACTATCCTTAAGCTAAGAATGATGTAAAAAGTCATTCCAAAGGCCTAAAATATGCTATCTTAAAACTAAATCCCGCAATGGCATTCTTGTAATTTTCTGGTGAAGTATATGTTAGGGTAAAATACATCTTCATAGGAGCAAGATGTATTTTTCTATGCGTTGTCCAAAATGCCCAAAAATAATCCAAAACTTCTCTAATCATTCTTTGAAAAAATGATCATCCTCTTTTAAAGCCGGGACATGCCCTTTTGGTAAGAATTGAGCTTTGCTTCACAATGTTTTTTTGACCTTACAAAAGCAAACATTTAAAGTCAAATAACATATTACATTAAAATAAAATGTATGTACATAAAAATAGCTTAAAGGATAGGAATTAAGGCCTTGGGGAAGACGTTTTGCCCATATATCACTATAAATGTGCAATATTGGACTCTAATCATGCTAGTCCCTATCAATGAAGAGATCACAAAACAAGGAGAGAGAGGAGTTAATTCCTAACTATAAGAAAAAAAACAAAATAAAAAATAAAAGTGTCACTTTTGCGGGCCTCCCGATTGCATTTAGCATATGCAACAATCATTTTAAAACCTTAGGCTAGCCCCAGAGGATGAGTGAAGTCTCGTGAGAGTTTGAAATGAATATACCCACAAATTTTAAACTCCTCAAAATTATACCCCAAATTTTCATTACATGAGCGCTCAACAAAATTTCAAAAACATAATTAACTAGCTAACAAACAAATTTATTTTAACATCGAAGTTCACAAATTATATTAATCATGAAGTCATTTTATATGTTTGAAACCCGAGAGTGTGAGTTATTTGCGACCAACGAATGAAAGCAAGGTCCAAAAGCTAAACCACTTAGATATCTATCAAAGTTACGCTTTGACTCAATCCTCTCCGGGAGTACACACACAAATAAAACAATCAGATATGATATAACTCTCATTACATTTGAGATATAATAGAGTATATGTAGTCAAAATTGAGATCTCACATATAAATAGGAAAAACGTTTTATATTGGAGAACTAATATTCCCATGATAAGAATATGTTCACTAGTTAAGTTGAAATGCACTCAAGTTATCCTCACAATTGTTTCTACTTTCAAATCACCATGTAACTAGGATCACATTATACTTTTATTTTGGTTGTAATATGGGCTTGGTTAAAGGTTAAGAAACGAAGAGTAAAGGGGGTTCAAATGTGTTTGGGTAATGTGTTGAGAAAAACAAGGAAGATTAAATAAAAGGCATAGGACATTTAAGACTTGAATTCAAACTTGCAATTTTCTTCCCTTCAATCCTTTTCGTGATTTTTTTCCTTTATTCTCTTTTCATTCTTTTTTCTTTTTTTTCATTCATTTCTCTTTTTTTTTTCTTTTTTTTACTTTAGAAATGCATTTTTGCAAACATACGCACTTATCATACAAAACATCCCAACACATTCGCAAAGGGTATGGATAATATACATGAGTTATACTCTTGTTATGGAGATGGATAGGGATATTGAGATGTAAGACATATAGGCTAATTCAAGGCTCAAAGGTATAATGATAGGTAGATGTATAAATAAGGGTAGGTAAAGGCTAAGGGCTAAGTGAAATGATCATCTCCTAGGTTTCATATGACTCTATGGTGTTAAACCATTCATGTTATAGTAATATGTATCACGACACCACTCAAACAATACAAGGCAATTTGCAAAGTAGTGGGCACATGGGATGAGAATGAGTGTTGTTGAACATGTAAGTGAAGTTGGGGTGGGGTGGGGTGAGGTAAGGTGAGTAAGAGAGACGAGTGTCTAAGTGAATTGGGTAAAAATTTTGCTTTAAAAAATGGGTGGGGCATTTTAACAAACACCTTGAGGGCGAAGTCCTGCAATGGCAAGATAGTTATGTTTGTTTGGTAAAGTGCCCATTTGTAACAAGTATGAATCCAAAACAAAATAATATTGGAACCAAATCAATATGTCAATGAATCACAACAATCACACACATAAGAAAAATTCAATGTAAACAATGAGGGGAATGGCGTAATTTTGAATAATGTGAAATGAGTGCAAGTGAATGTGGTGAAAAAATTGCTTTAAAGTTGGGTGGGGAATTTTTTCAAGCACTTAGTGTGCATAATTAAAAAATGGATCAAATACCATAAAGTCCCTCAAATATTTTTTAATACACACTTAGTCCAAGCCTTTTATTTTGTACCAAAAAGTCTCTTATTATCTTATCTTTAAAGGTCCGCGTCAGCGGTATGGTAAAACCTTTTTGGCATGGTGAAGGACTTTTTGGTGCAAAATAAAAAGATTTGGACTAAATGTGTATTAAAAAAAGTTCGAGGGACTATTTGGTATATGCCCCTAAAAAAAATGGCTAGTGTGGTACAATTGACTTGAATGAATGCAAAAAATGTACCAACGCAACACGAATTAAATTTCTAACAATCAACAAATTGCCTCAAAGATCAGTTAAAGTTGCCCAAAGGCCAACACTAATAAACTTGCCCACTTACCATGATTTGAATTCTTAGCAAAACACCAATTCAGTGTAAAGTCTACCCAAATCAGTGTAGAGTCCACTATTGTTATTATCAGGGTAGGGAGCTAGGTTTGGGGCATGTTGGTTGCCGATTGAGAGGTTAGGGGCTCTTGGGTTGGTGTATAGTGTAGTCTCGACATGAGTTGGGGTGGTGGGCTGTAATGATTTAGGTGGTAGTTGCATAGTGTAGGTTAGTGTCAAGTTTAGTTGTAGCAGGTAGAGGGTAGTGTGTGTGGGGTAAGGGAAGGGCTAGGTTGTGCGTGCTGTTTGGTTGGGTAGTCTCGAGTTAAGGAAAGGAAGCAACGGGTTAGGAGCTTACACTAGCTATATGTGTTTTAGTGTGTTTGGTGTGAAACACAGATACAAGTCCACAACTCAAAACCAAAATCTATTTTGGCTAGGAAAAATAGATTTTGGGCACTTAAAAAGTCTCATTAAAAAGTCTCAACACCCAACATTTTAAAATCTTATTTCAACCTAAAAAATGATTAACTTATTTCCAAAATTGTAATTGGCTCTAAATTGATTTATAACTTGAAAAATCAACTGCTTCACCATAACAAATCATAAGAATTTTTTTCCTTAAAGTCCTTAAACGATTAAAATGACATTGAAAATTCAAATATCCCCAAAACACACAAAATTGGAAGATTTTTTAAAATTGATTTAATTACCCGAAAAATTTATATCCACCTCAAAAGAGAAATTTTACCACCCAAATTAGAAAATAAGACCTAAGAGATGAAAATCCTCGCAACTTGATTATGAACACTCCAACACCATGACATGCAAAAGGAAATTCCAAAATGAACCCCCCCCCCCCCCAAAAAAAAAAAAAGTTAAACAGGAGATGATTTCAAAGAAATCAAATTTACAAAAATGCCTCAACAACCATTCTGATTCACTCAAACACCCACAATATACCAAATTTTACCAAAATGACCCCTCAAAATCTAAAATTGACCACAATGACCCCAACATTAGGAAATCACCAAAATGCTCATATGATTGAATCAAAACCCTTCAGTGCCCACAAATTGTAAAATTTACCACCACACTGACACATAATGAAGGACGCGTTCAATAATATTTTAGAATTCACATCCATTAATATACATGAATAAAGAAAATTGACTCACTCTTTCCTTCGGGTGGAGACAACGGTCCGCCACCAACTCAAGACAACCATGAGGTCATAGACCTAGATAAAAAAATTGAGGGTCCTTCAAAAATATGATCATCAGAGTAAGATAAATGACCTATAAAAAATCACTAGCATGATAAGGTGAGACATATTGTTGATCCGGTGACAATTTTGTCAAAATTAAGACAAATAGGCACCAATCTATGACATGTATGTCCAGATCTAAATCCGAGGATGTAATGAGATGATCTTTAAAGCGCATGCATGAGATAAAATATAGCTAAAATCATTGCCATTGACTAAATGAACCCCAAATTGATTTAAACAACCGATGAAAATGTCTTCTTGATCAATGCAAAATACGTCACCCAAATGGAACTTTTCCCCATAAATACAAATGACTTGTGTTTGGATGGGGGTAAAATTGAGTTACAAGGTGGCAACTCATTAATGCATCACATCCTCCTCACTTCCTCAATTAATGGATCTGTTGCAAGAATGGACATTCTTTTTTAAAGTCCCGAATTTTCATTATATGAGCACTCAACAAAATTTCAAAAACATAACTAACTAGCTAACAAACAAATTTATTTTTAACATCAAAGTTCACAAATTATATTAATCATGAAATCATTTTATATGTTTGAAATCCGCGAGTGTGAGTTCTTTGCGACCAACGAATGAAAGCAAGGTCCAAAAGCTAAACCACTTAGATATCTATCAAAGTCACGCTTTGACTCAATCCTCTTCGGGAGTACACTCACAAATAAAACAATCAGATTTGGTATAACTCTCGTTAAATTTGAGATATAATTGAGTATATGTAGTCAAAATCGAGATCTCACATATAAATAAGGAAAACGTTTTATATTGGAGAACTAATATTTTCATGATAAGAACCAGTTCACAAGCTAAGTTGAAATGCACTCAAGTTATCCTTTCAATTGTTTCTACCTTCAAATCACCATGCAACTAGGATCACATAAGACTTTTATTTGGGTTATAATAGGGCTTGGTTAAAGGCTAAAAACTGAAGAGTAAAGTGGGTTCAAATGTGTTGAGAAAAATAATGAAGATTAAATAAAAGGCATAGGACATTTAAGACTTGAAATCAAACTTGAAATTTTCTTCCCTTCAATCATTTTCGTGATTTTTTTTCCTTTTCTTCTCTTTTCATTCAGTTTCCTTTTTTACTATAAAAATGCACTTTTGCAAACATACACACTTATCATACAAAACATCCCAACACATTCCAAAACATAAGGTTATGGATAATATACATGAGTTATACTATAGTTATATTATGGAGAGGGTTATGGATATTGGGATGTAAGAAACAGAGGCTAATTAAAGGCTCAAATGGATAACGATAGGTAGATGTATAAATAAGGGTAGGTCAAGGCTAAGGGCTAAGTGAAATGATCATCTCCTAGGTGTCGTATGACTCTTTGATGTTAAACCATTCATGCTATAGCAATATGTATCACGACACCACTCGAAAAATAAAAGTCAAGTTGCAAAGTAGTGGCAATTGGGATGAGAATGAGTGTTGGTGAACATGTAAGTGAAGGTGGGGTGGGGTGGGGTGGGGTGAGTAAGAGAGACGAGTGTCTAAGTGAATTGGGTAAAAAAAATTCTTTAAAAAATGGGTGGGGCATTTTAACAAACACCTTGAGGGCGAAGTCATGCAATGGCATGATAGTTACGTTGGTTTGGTGAAGTGCCCATTTGTAACAAGTATGAATCTAAAACAAAATAATATAGGAACCAAATTAATATGTCAATGAATCACAACAATCACACACATAAGAAAAGGTCAATGTAAACAATGAGGGGAATGGTGTAATTTTGAATAATCTGAAATGAGTGCAAGTGAATGTCGTGAAAAAATTGCTTTAAAGTTGGGTGGGGAATTTTTTCAAATACTTAGTATGCGTAATTAAAAAAATGGCTAGTGTGGTACAATTGACTTGAATGAAAGCCTAAAATGTTGCAACGCAACACAAATCAAATTTCTAACTGTCAACAAATTTCTTCAAAGATCAGTTAAAGTTGCCCAAACACCAACACTAATAAACTTGCCCACTTACCATGATTTGAATTCTTACGAAAACACCAATTCAGTGTAAAGTCCACCATTGTTATTATCAGGGTAGGGAGCTGGGTTTGGGGTTGAGAGGTTAGGGGCTCTCGACAGGTGGTTATGGGGAGATGAGTGGGGGTGGTGGGCTGTAACGATTTAGGTGGCAGGTGCATGATGTGAAGTTTAGTTGTAGCAGGTAGAGGGTAGTGTTTGTGGGGTAAGGGAAGGCCTAGGGTGTGCGTGTTGTTTGGTTGGGTAGTATCGAGTTAGGGAAAGGAAGCAGCGGGTTAGGAGCTTACACTAGCTATGCCTATGCGTTTTAGTGTATTTGCTGTGAAACACCGATAACCAAAATCTATTTTGTCCAAGGAAAAATAGGTTTTGGTGCTCACTATTTTGGGCACTTAAAAAGTCTCATCACCCAACATTTTACAATCTTATTTCAACCTTAAAAATGATTAACCTTTTTCTAAATTTGTAATTGGCCCTAAAATATGAATTATAAATGATCTTCAAAATTCAAATATCCCCAAAACACCCCAAATTGAAAGATTTTCAAAAATTAGTTTAATCACCTCAATTTTATATACACCTCAAATATTGAAATTTTACCCCCCAAATTTGAAAATAAGACCCAAGAGATGAAAATCCCCCCAACATGATTATGAACACTCTAACACAACGACATGCAAAAAAAATTCCAAAATGACCCCCAAAATGTTAAACACAAGATGATTTCAATGGTCTAAAATTTATAAAAAAGCCCCAACAACCATATCGAATCACTCAAACACCCACAATATACCAAAATGACCCCTGAAAATCTAAAATTGACCACAATGATCCCGACATTAGGAAATCACTAAAATGCTCATATGACTGAATCAAAACCCTCCAATACCCACCAACTGCAAAGTTTACCACCATGACCCATTGACACATAATGAAGGATGCGCTCAATAATTTTTTAGAATTCACATCCATTAATATGCATGAGTAAAGAAAATTGACTCACTCCTTCCTTCGGGTGGTGACAAAGGTCTGCCACCAACTCAAGACAACCATGAGGTCATATACCAATAGACAAAAAAATTGAGGGTCCTTCCAAAATATGATCATCAGTGCAAGACAAATGACCCGTAAGAAATTACTAGCATGATAAGGTGAGGCAAATTATTGATCCAGTGGAAATTTTGCCAAAATTAAGACAAATTGGCACCAATTTATAATATGTATGTCTGGGTCTAAATTCAAGAAAGTAATGAGATGATATTTAAAGAGCATACATGAGATAGAATATAACATGAAATCGTTGTCATTGACTAAATGAAACCCAAATTGATTTAAACAACCCATAAAAATGACATCTCGATCAATGCAAAATGCGTCACACAAATGGAACTTTTTACCATAAGTATGAATGACTTGTGTTTAGATGGGGGCTAAAATTGAGTTACATGGTTGCATCTCATCAATGCATCATGTCCTCCTAACTTCCTCAATTAATGGATCCCATTCTAAAAATGGACATTCTTTTATAAAGTCCTTGTGAGGTGAAAACCAAATTAGTTCCTTAGTTATTGATGGGGGATAAATGGACATCAGTGGTAATCCACACAAGGGAAACATTTCACAAATGCGCTCTTTTTCACCTTTTTCTCACCAAGAAAGGTAGTTAATGAGAATTGGCGATGCATTCAACTCCAAACCAAGATGACTTATCTTATGAAAGGTACGAGAGGAAAGGATAGAAACAAAGGGAGATGCAACTTTCTCATAAAAAATGTGAGGGGCATATGGGTGTAAGGTATTCCACATTCTCAACATAATACACATGAGCATACACCCCACCAGTGATATTATTTTCTTCCTTATGTTGAAATCAAGCCTTATATTACTAAAGGATAACTTTATAACCCCATTCCAATAACTAATAGTTGCATCCTCGGTAGTAAAAAATGGACGACCTAAAAAGATCGAAATTTATTACTCAACATTTTCTACCGATTGGGTATCTGACACGAAAATGTCAATGGGGAAATATAATTTGTCGACTTGCACTAAGACATCCTCAACAATACCACGTGGGATTTTTACCAATTGGTCTGCTAGTTGTAAAGTGATGAGAGTGGGCTTAAGCTCACCTAAACCAAGTTTTTCATAGATAAAAAAAGGAGAAAATTAACGCTATCTACTAAATGAAGCAAAGCTCTATCGATATGTCAATTACCAATGCAATAAGAAATTATAGGACAACTGGGGTCCTTGTATTTAAGAGAAATATCACATTATATGATTGAACTCACTTGCCCAGCTAAAAATGCATCTTTGTAAACATGAGGTTGGTGCTTCACTTTGCAAAAAACTTTCAAAAATTTAGCATAGCCCTAAACTTGCTTAATGGCTTCAAGTAAAGGAAAGTTTATTTTCACTTGTTTCAAAAGCTCTAAAATATCCGCATTTCGGCTTTATTTTTAGGGTGGCTTCAGTCTTTTTATGGGAAAGGTGCGTTCGGATCACTTTATACCACATCTAATCTATCACTATCTTGATCATTAGATTGATCCTCAGGCTCTTGTAGAACGAAAGGAATATTCTTTTCAATAATTTTCCCACTTCTCAAGGTAGTTATAGATTTAGCATGTTTTGGTTGGGTATAATTTGGATATGTGGAACCTATAACCATTTGACTTTTGGGGTTGGGTTGAGGTTGAGGTTGAGGTTGAGCTAGAAATTTTCCATTGTATAACTCACTCATGGATGTGGTCAATTAAGAGATAATGGCTCTAATTTCACTTAACAATTGTTCAATTCTAGCCCAACTCCAATGATTTTGGGTGCCGATGGAATATTGGCCCTGCATAAAATCTTTTAATATGACCTTAAGGTTCTTCTTATGTGTTGGTACGTAAAGAGTAATGGATGAAGAACCGTGATTTTGGTGATACGGTGGTATAGTTTTTTGGAATGACGGGGGTGTTTGTGTGACCGTGATTATTTTTATACCCAAAGTTTTGGTGATTCCTCCATTCCAGATTATAATTCTCATTGTACGGTGAGGTAAATGGCTTCTTGAAGTTGTTTATCCTATTTAATTGCTCGTGCAAAACCTCTTTAAATGCCAGAATGGTGGGGTGATTTTATATGAGAAGCCCAAGTGTGTCACAAGTAGCATACACCTGCCCCAAGTCATACCATGGTGTGACCTCATCAATTTTTTTAAAATCTATTGCTTCTACCTTTTTAGTGAGTTGTGCAATTTTTTGAATTAAGCACATCCTCTTACCTAAGATGGTAAAGACCACTCCCTGATGTGTTAGTGTTAGGCTTAAATGGTGGTGGTCTATAATTCAAATTTGTGACCTCCCATGATAGTAATTTATGCCAGCCAATCAAAGTATCTCTCAGCTTGCTCGGGGTCCTTGTTCATAACCTCCCTATTGCACATTGTTTTAACTAATTGCTTAGTTTGGGGAGACAAGCCCTTAATAAAGAAATTCAATATTACATGTTTCACATACCCATGGTGTGGGAAAGCATTACAAAGCTATTTAAACTGTTCCCAGCACATATTGAAATTCTCATTCTCTTTTTGAACATAATTTGTGATTTGTCTCCTAAGTGTGGGAAAAAATATTTTTAAAAATTAAGCTTCCATTTCATTCCCAGTTCCTATAGAACGTGGACGGAATGAGCTGAGCTAAGTTTTTTCTCTACCCCTAAGTGAAAATGGGAACAAATTTAACTTTACCACTTCTTCGGTACACATTTTGTCAAAAAATATTGTGCACACCTCTTCAAACTCCTTAAGGTGAAGGTATAGTTGTTCACTCTCAACTCGATGGAATGTGGGAAAGAGTTCGCTCATGTCGTACCAAAAATTGAAAAGACCCGCATTTTAGGGTATGATTATGCATGAAGTTTCGATGCTCTGCTCAAGGTGGAGATAATTGTCAAGTGTCCATATTGGAGGGTCGTGGGGTGGCTCATTATATGTATATTCACTTAGGTTTTCAGCCATAGTACTTATAGTATAAGAATATGTGATAGTAAAGGAAGTGAACTCAGAACAAATAATGGAACTAGACTCGGAATCGGGACTAGAAAATCTCACTAAGCAGTGTACGCCATCCTTTCTGACCCAAGGGTTCATACACAAGACATCTTTACAAGCTTCACATTAACCAGTACCTATAACCAAAAACAAGTGAAACATATATATATATATATATATATATATATATATATATATAGAGAGAGAGAGAGAGAGAGATTATGATTTCCATTTTTTTTAGAAAATTAAACTCTATAATTGGAAATTGATTAAATATGTGAATTGCCAATTCATGGAAATGGAACCAAAAACTTTCTTGTAGGTAAAAAGTGTATGTCAATGTCCAAGTGCAAGACACAAAACAAGTAGTAAATCTCAGTAATTACGAGATCGAATTTCACGAAGATTGGTACAACTATTGATCAATTACATTTAAAGAGGCATTTCACCAAACATGTATTATGAGTAGAAATTTGATGTGAATTTGGTTCATCTAGATGAACCAAATTATAAAGTAACACAAAAACAACAAATAATTGAGAATTCAAATGAGATTAAAGCTTAGGGATCATGAGTTCAATATGAATATAAAGAAAATTTATTGATTGACTATAGAGATGTATTGATTTTGTGAATCCCTATGTGAAATAAAATATCAAATGTGAAGCTAATAACGACCAATGCTTAATTAAGATCTATTATGAGTAATTAAAACTAATTGAATTAGAATTATGGAGATCTACTAACTATATATATTTCTTAACAATATGGATGAAGATAAATCTCTACAATATAAACTGAACTTCACCAATCCGTACATTCTACAATCAATATATGACTAAACAAGATTCATATTGAATTCAATGTGCTAACTATATAGATCTAGAAATTCATGGTTGAGAATAACAAAGAAATAGAAATAGAAATCAAGTAAAGAAAGAAAGCCATAGATCTTGAATGAAAATTTGGCTTCAATCTTTAATTATCTTCAATATAAAATATCAAATGTGAAGCTAATAACGACCAATGTTTAATTAAGATCTATTATGAGTAATTAAAACTAATTGAATTAGAATTATGGAGATCTACTAACTATATATATTTCTTAACAATATGGATGAAGATAAATCTCTACAATATAAACTGAACTTCACCAATCCGTACATTCTACAATCAATATATGACTAAACAAGATTTATATTGAATTCAATGTGCTAACTATATAGATCTAGAAATTCATGGTTGAGAATACCAAAGAAATAGAAATAGAAATCAAGTAAAGAAAGAAAGCCATAGATCTTGAATGAAAATTTGGCTTCAATCTTTAATTATCTTCAATATAAAATATCAAATGTGAAGCTAATAACGACCAATGCTTAATTAAGATCTATTATGAGTAATTAAAACTAATTGAATTAGAATTATGGAGATCTACTAACTATATATATTTCTTAACAATATGGATGAAGATAAATCTCTACAATATAAACTGAACTTCACCAATCAGTACATTCTACAATCAATATATGACTAAACAAGATTCATATTGAATTCAATGTGCTAACTATATAGATCTAGAAATTCATGGTTGAGAATACCAAAGAAATAGAAATAGAAATCAAGTAAAGAAAGAAAGCCATAGATCTTGAATGAAAATTCGGCTCCAATCTTCAAATTTGGTATAAATCCTTTGCTTCTTCCTCTTTATCTCTCTAAAACTATCTAAGTACATAGTATCCACTATCCCTAAGCTAAGACTGATGTAAAAAGTCATTCCACAAGCTTAAAATAAGCATTCTTATAACTTAAATCCCATAATGGCATTATTGCAATTTTCAAATAAAGAAAAATATATACTGTCAGGGAAACATACAGCGTGACAGGGAAAAATACTTCATGGTATGGGTAAAATACATCATGATGGAGGCAAGACGTAGTTTGCTCCTTGTTATCCAAAATTCCCAAAAATCATCCAAAACTTCTAATTCTTCTTTAATGAGTTGGATATCCTATTTTAAAGTTGAGACATGCCCTTTTGGTAGGAAATGAGTTTCGCTTAGCATGAAGAATGTTTCCTTAATCCTACAAAAGCATACATTTAAAGTTAAATAACATATAACATCCAAATAAAATGTGTGAACATAAAAATAGTTCAAAGGGTAGGAATTAAGGCATCAGGAAAAATGTATTACCCATATATATCACTATACATGTCAAATATTAGGATCTAATCACACCCTCAACTGGTCCCTATCATATGAAGCGATCACAAAACAAGGAGAGAAAGGGCTTAACTACTAAATATAAGAAAAAGAAAAATCAAAAATAAAAGTGCCACATTCGTGGTCCTCTCGATTGCATTTAGCATATGCAACAAGTCTTTTAAACCCCTAAGTTAGCCCTTGAGGACGATTGAAGTCTCATGAGGGCTTGAACTGAATATAACCACAAAATTCAAAACTCCTTAAAATTATACCCTGAATTCTCATTATATGAGCACTTAGCAAAAATTCCAAAGCACAACTAATTAACTAACAAATAAATTTATTTTAACATCAAAGTTCATAAATTATATTAATCATGAAGTCATTTTATATGGTTGAAATCCAGGAGTGTGAGAGTTTTATGACTATTGAATCAAAGTAAGGTCCCAAAACTAAACCACTTGGATTAATATCAAAGTTACACTTCGAATCAATCCTCTTTGGAGTACACTCGCAAATAAAATGCTGGAATATGGTGTAACTCATGTTAAATTTGAGAATACAATAGAGTATATGTCGCTAAAAGTGTGATCTCACATATAAATAGGAAAGCACTATATATTGAAGAATTAATAATCATGTGATAAGAATCTGTTCACTAGCTAAGTTAAAATGTGTGGTCATCTCTCATTCTCCATCACCGGGGATTGAAGACCACGTGAGCAGTGGAGGGAGAGAGAGAGAGAGAGGTCTCATGCCCTTATTAGGAATGCTTTCAACCGTCATTGATGTGTGGTGATATAAAGAAATAGAGTCGTCAGCTTATTTTGCAAAAAACATGCAAAAGAACATGTTGTTGCCTCGAGAGAATGGCATCAAAGACAAACTGATGCTTGCGAAACCAATTAGATCAGAGGTTTGGGGACTAAGTTATGGAATGGGAAGGTATTTGGCACCCATACCTCCCTTTCGGTCTCTAATGGTCTTATATTACTATTTTTCTTAATTTCTTCATGAAGTGTGTGTGCTTGTATATATAAGTGGAGATCGAAATTTCTCGACTCGCATCTTGGAAAAAATGGAGTGATGTCATCCATAAGAATGTTCTCGAAATAATAATCAAAAAATATAATGTATGCACTTATCGAAATATTGATCGTTATGATGAAACGATAATATGTGTTAGATAAGATGCAAGTATGAGTCACAAGTATAATATATATGAATAATATATGGATAAAATAGGAAAAAGATTAAAATATGAAAATAGGACTCGAGTCTCGAGATATAGCCCTAGACGCCTATGTAGCCTATAAAGGCATCAAAGTGTAATACCCTGTATTTTTATGGCCCTTAATTATGAGATTAATTAAAACAAATTAGGATAAATTAGTTTAATATTAATCCAAATTTTTATAATAAATATTTACTTGCATGACGAGAGTTAGTAATTATTGGTAAGAATTATGTTGAATGTTAGCTAATGAGTAAAGTAATATATGATATTGAATTAATTAAAAATTATCGCGACTGAATAATATGACAGTTATAGAAGTTAAGTCGGGACGCGCGCGCCAGTCGTGTCTCAACTAATTTAAAGAAATAAAAAGTAAATTAATTCTAAGTCGCCCATATGGTCATTTCAAGTGAGCCCATGTGTTTGGAAGGGTTGAGGTAGTCAAAAAAGAGTACCTGGGGGTTTAGTTTGGGTCTCGGGACGATTTTAGGCCGAACCGTCAGCCCGAGAGGGCATTTTAGTAATTCATAATTTTGGGTCTTAATTAATGACTAAAAGTAAAGGGTTATATCTGATGGAAGTTAGAGTCCTTGAGGGTTAGAAACACTTAAGTTACAGAGAGGTTAAGGAAGAGATAAGAGAGGAGGTTTCAAAGGGGGAGAACCATTAATCCTACACCGTTCCCACCAATTCCACCACCTACGCATAGACCGAAGAATGGAGAGCATAGATATAGCCATCATCTTCTACAACTCTGACCTTTTATTTCCAGCAAGTATCTATCTTTCTATTCTTGAGTTGATATTTCATCCATGTTAGAGTAGGAAATATAATTACAAGTTTTCATGGAGATTTGATGTAATTGGAAGACTAGAATTTATATGTTTGAATGGAAATCATGTTAGGCTGATGTCCTTATCATATAGAAAGAATTTATCATGAATTTTAATAATGATTAGAGGAGGATATCTAGAAATATCATGTGGATTCTTGAATTAATATAGTAAACTAGGGTTAGAGACCAAATCATGAATTGTACCCATTTAATAATGATTCTTGGAGAATTAATGAATGTTTTAATTTAGAAAGCATCCATACCTACTTATGTAATGTTTGTGATGTTTAGTTGGGAGTTTGGAAAATTTTAAGAGAGGTTTTGCTGATTAAAAATGGAAGAAACCCGTAGGCATTTTGTGCAGAATTTTTAGGCCAATAATTATTCGATCGATCGATCGACTCAAGAATGTCGATCGATCGACTGGATCGATAGGTCGACCATTTACATCGATCGATCGACCCCTCCTGGAATTTGAAACTTATTTCCTTTTTAATGATTCACCCAATCCCGCTTCATGGGAACCCTTATACACAATTTCTTTACAATAACAGGACTTGGGAAGGACCAGTAAGGTAGTAGGTAAGGTTCGGGTAGTACATTTCTTATATGAGATTTAACCGTGGGGTCACGAGGGTATACAATGGAGTTTAGATCGTGTGTATGTTAAATTAGGTTTTGTGAGAATTAAGAGTGACTCAGACCAGTGAGGTAGAGAGTGCACACCTACTAACTTCATATTTATCAGAATGATACACTTTGAGGGTCGAGAAATACTTGAGAACTTGCAATAATTGAGAAAATAAAAGAATGAATTAATTACACGTAGAACTCGGTGCTACGTGCCACGTATGGTTATAATATGTTTATGTGTCATGGGTGTACCTATCTTAATAATGTAAATACATATGTTTGAGTATGTATATATAATATGTGAACATCTGTGTATAATCATACCCGTGCTACTTGCTATCATGGAGGTTTCGGCGCCGGGGCAGTCTTATTTTGATGTGACATTTACGGGGAATATTGACTCGTACCCTAGAACATAGGATCCTTGGTACAGGCTATCTGAGAATGATAGTCAAACGGTATTAAGAGACGCGAGGGTATGTGCTAACCTCTTAGTTACTGGGAACTATGCTTTGCCTCCAATATGTGTATTTTGTGTTAATACAGTTCGAGAGTGGACCCGAACTAGTATTTCTCTCATTTATACGAGAAGTACAGGGACTTGATAGCAGAGTATGCCAACACCATAGATTTTATGTGAGGTGACCTATTAGTATATATATTATGAGTGATAAATATATATGTACCTGTGATTTATTTATCTACTGTGCTTGTATGTAGAGAAAATTGAATAATTAATATTAAATAAATTAAGTGTTTGAGAACATAAGGTTGTATTGAGAAGTACATAACTGGCTTGGTAAACTCATAAGCAAAAGTTATCATGTATATATTATAATTATGCGATCACGTGAATAAGAATTGACGAGGGGAGATTGGGTTAGACTAGTTAGCCGGGTTAGCTTTATCTAGATTAATTCAGTAGTATATTAGGCGTGCACAATAGTTGAGAGGTGAGAATTCTCAAGTGAGTGTTGAGGCACTAAAATGTATGTAGTATCAACTAGTAAGCATTTTATATAATTGCTAAATTCATTTTAAAGCTATTTTACACTCGGGCTCTGACCCATTTCTTATCATCTCCTCTTTCTTTTGTATATATATATGTATTACAAGTGTCCAGCCATAGGGGTGTCAGATTTAGATCTTTGGACTGTTGACGTGCTGTAGCTAGTGTGGGAGTTGCAGGTCCTTGCATTTAGATAACTTCATCCTTGTTTTCTAGGCTCTTCACTTAGTCATTTTAGATAGGGCACGTGTCGCCCATTTCTAGTTTTTATTTAGTTCAGAGAGTCTTTGTACTCCTTATTTATTTCAGCATTCAGTTTAGTTGGGATTGTTTTAATTATTACATTGTCCTTCAGTTTGGGATATTTTATATGGAATGATTAATCTAGCATGTTTATTCCACTTAAATGCTTTGGTATTCAATATTATTATATGTGTTCATAAAATGGTTTATGTATATAAACTTACAACAATGGAACTTAACCTATAAAATTAAATGTTTTGACACTTAGCTTAATTATTTATTAGGTGATAAATAAGAAAAAATATTTTCGACTGTAATGCTAAGAATGAACCAACTGGACACTTTGATTTAATTTAATAAAGGACTGATCACTCGGTATTTAAATAGGAGGGGTGTGACTCAAAGTCCACATAGTTTGCATGTGTCATGTGGGTGCGTTTTATCCCAAAAATTTAAACGGGGATTTTATTATATGTGTGTATAAGAAAAAGGTCTTTTTAGTTTTGAGAAAATGTGGTGAAAAATCCTGCTTGAATTTATGGGTGTTACCCTCTTTTTCTTGTTTTTTTTACAAAAAATTTATCGTGTGCAATATAAATAATAAAGGATTGAAGTTTAATATGTGTATGATCTAATGTAAAAGCTAAATTAAGAATTTATATAACTAATGCGAAAATAAATACATTTAAAGATAGAGAAGAATGTTTGGACTTTCTTTGGAGACTTGGAGATTTATCTTGATTGATGATGAGATTTCTTGTAAGTGAATGAAGAGTGTAATAGGATATGTGCTAAATAGTGTGCGAAAGTTATGGGAATGAAAGGTGGAGAAATGTTTTAAACAAGGAAACCTCGTTGACTTAAGAAGAATGTTGTTGAGATCACTGAAGATGGTGTTTTTTGAGGTACCCTAGAAGGTGCGCTCATGATCTCCTCATATAGGGTTAGGGGATTATCTATTTTCATTGTCCTTGACTTGGTTGTTGGTAGGTAACCCTAGACATACTACCAATAAGAAGGGAAATGGACGTGTCAATTGGCAGTCTCGTGCCCAATTTTCGAAAAAATGGTCGTAAAGTGCAATCCATAAGTCCAAATCGTGAATGGAGCATATCGTTGGAAAGGTTATTCAGATACCTTTCATAATCCTTTAGCCTTATCCCATGTTCGGGAGTTAACTTTGGGTCAAACGATGCTCGAAAGATCTCGTTGGTCCTTTGGACTGGAGATTGTCAGACCATGATGGATCGTTAGTCGAAAACGTAAGTCCAAATAATGCACAGGGAAGACGGTTGGAAAGGTTATGCGAAGAAATTTGATGTTCCAATGATCTTCACTCAATTCGGAGAGGTGACTTTGGTCAAATGGGGCCTGAGAGCACTCGATGACCTTTTGGCATAAAACGAGTCATTTATCCATACAGTATGGTTGATTTGCACATGGGGTAGATTGTTGGAAAGATTATTCAGTGCCCTTTAAAGATTCATTCAGTCTCATTCTAGGTGAAGAGCTGACTTTGGTTGAATGGATCCCGGGAGCGCTCGGTGGCCTTCAGATCAGTTTTGAAGGGAAAATGGATTGTTAGTTCGAAACGTGATGTCATTTCATGCATGGGGTGAACCATTGGAAAGGGTTTTAGTTCCCTTCAAATATTCATTGAGATTTCTCATTGACGATGAATTTTATTAAGGTCAAATCAAGTCCTGGGAGCGCCCAGTGGCCTCCAGATCAATTTTTGATAGTAAAATGGTCCGTTCATCCACATTGTTATACCGTTTCATGCATAGGGCAGACCATTTGAAAGGGGGTTCAGAGACCTTTAAATATTCACTGAGATTTTACTTTCACAATGGAGTTGACTGGAGTCAAATAGGCTCTAAGAACTCCCGATGACCTCTAGATTGGTACTCGGAGTACGATCTAGGGTTTGTAGTGAATTGGGGAGGTGATAGGGACTTAAGGAGAGGCTTTGGGGGTCCTATAATGTGGTGTATGTAGGTCCCGTCAATGGGTGAGCTTGGAACAAATGAAAGTCGTTGAATTGACACCACATTATGTTTTTGAAAGAGGCCAATTATGTGAACCAAAGGGACGAGGATGACCATTTTAGAGGGTCTAGGTCATGCTAGGGATGGACGATTATGCGGTTCGAGGTCAATTCTAAGGATCTAAATTTGTGGTGACCAATTATGTAGGCCTAAAGTAGGGGTGACCAATTTTGTGGGTCGAGGTAAATTCTAAGAACCTGAAGTAGAGGCGACCAATTCTGCGGGTCGAGGCCAATTTTGCGAACCTAAAGTAGAGGCAACCAATTCTGCAGCTCGAGGCCAATTTTGTGGACATAAGGTTAAGGCGACCAATTCTACGGGTCGAGGACAATTCTACAGGCCTTAAGTTGAGGCGACCAATTATGCAGATCGAAAGTTTAGGTGACTAATTTTGCAAGACGAGGCCAATTCTGCTGGCCTTAAGTTGAGGTGGCCAATTCTGCGAGTCGAGGCCAATTCTGAGGACCTATAATAGACACACTAATTCTGCAGGTCGAGGTCAATTCTGAGGACCTAAAGTAGATGTTGCTCTTCTGGGGAGTCTTTTGTACTTGCGATTTTGGTTGTGGACTATGTTGTCATTTGTCTAGGGATATTGTCTTTTAAGAGGAGATAGCCTTAGTCTGGAAAATTCCATCGGGGACTTAGGAGGGCACTATGTAATCCTGCTAGGGAAGATTTTGATTTTGGGTTCTGCAGGGGATTGTGTTTCTCTAAGACTCTATCGGAAAGATATACGATTGGCTTATAGCTCCACTGGGGAAGTTGGGTTTGGAAGTTTTGTTGGGGAGATAATTGATGACATGAGGTTCTGAGATTCTGCTATAGAATTTAAGTAAACTTCAAGGATGCGGTTGTGCCATTCTAGGGTTTAAATTTGGGATAAAAATATAATTTTAATTCAGCAGGAGATTTCGGGAGCTTGAAAAATGGCTTTGTTGGTGAAGAAATTTTCTAATTTTTATTTGGCAATTTTAGGAATTTTCTAAAGATGTTTTGGAAAATTCTGGCATATTTTGGGATTTTTCTACAAAATTTTTAGGGGGTTGCCGAGAGGCATGGTTCAAGGGTTTCCTTTTGGCAATGGCATGGTCTTTGAGGCTGCCTTAGGAAGGGTAAAAGGTAGGTGTCGATCGGTGGGTGTCAGGATACTATCGATCGACATGCCCCTTAGCCTCCTATAAAAAGGGGCGAGTTCTCGTTATTTTTCGCATCTTTTAGCATTCAGATCTTCTACCATTTCTTGCTAAGATCCATTCTCGAGCTTTTTTCCTTCTTCAAGTATTAAAAATGGTGAATTTTTTGGGTAACGCGACCCACGTGACGTGGTTGGGTGTTGACGATTGGGCGAACCTAGAGTGGTGGGCTAGGGTGCCCCTGGCATTGGGAAATGAAAACGCCTTCGAGTTGTTCGTGCCAGTTATCGATGATCGCACTCTTTTGCGTGAGCCTACGCACCACCATTCGTCTAGGGTGAGGAACCCTTATGGCTATGTAAGTATTATGACCTTTGGTATTCTTTTTATTCTTTTCTTCTTTTGTTCCCTTGAGTTGACAAAAGGTTTCTTTATTTTAACAGACAGACATAGCTTCGACGAGCTTGCATTCTTGGGGACCAACGGGGGAGCTCCTTTAGGCAGTGGTGCAGTGGTTAGTTTCCTCTGCGAGTTTTGGGCCCATGGCCTCTGTTTTGAATGAGACTTCGCGCTCTACGACTACTCTATATGCTCTGGGGGAGAGGGGGTGGGGTACTACCCACACCATTCATCTTGGATTCGGGGAGATGACGGTGACTCCCATTGACGTCTCGAAGCTACTAGGGATTGATTGTGAAGGTTTTCAGATAGAGGTGGACCGGTCTTTGAGGGTGACACCTGAGGCGATTGGGGCTACATTGGGAGACGTAGAGATGATTGTCTCAGGTGATTCGGTCCACATTTTTTATCTGCGAGAGATTTTTTTGGGCCGAAGGATTGATGAGGTGGACGGGATACAGGTGCGATAGATGGCCCGTTTATTTATTCTTCTTCTATTGGGAGGTTTCTTGGTGGAGTCGAGGGGAGACATCATCCACATATGTTTTTTGCCATTTTTGAGGGTTATTTTTTAATATCCCTCTTTATGATTGGGTGAGCCTGACCTTAGCGACCCTTTATTCTTCTTTGGATTCTTTCAGGTGGTGCTGCCGACAGATTTTTAGTAGGGCCACGTATCTTATGAAGGCAATTCTTGCACTTTTCCTTTATATATTTTATTGTATTTCCTTTTGATTTTTTCTGATTGTTAATTATTATCCTTTTGCAGACATGGTTTTATGAGGTGATCAGGCTAAATACCCGTTTGATTTGTTTACATCATGAGGAGGTGGGGGAATTCTGTCGGATGTACCAGTAGCAAAAGTCTAACCGGCGATCAAAGCAATCTCTTTCTTTATCAGAGGTGCATCAAGTCTTGAACACCTCGATGAACGATCAAAGTAGTCCTTATTTCTTTTGAAACCTTTTTTTGACAAGTTCTCTTTTTTTGCAAATATTAATCTCTATTGGAAATTGTAGGTGACCTTTTATCCCTGAGGGATGACTATCCAGTATACGGGGATGACTAGGGTGCATGCACATATGCGTGGGCTGCTGGTGCACGAGTTCGGCTACTCCTGGTACTTAAGGGGGAGAGTGGTCTAACATATTGTGGAGGATAAGGTAGTGGTCCCACCGATGACACCACCATTGTATTTGAGGTGGGTAAGGGAGAGGTTGTAGGAGGCTAGGGCGGTGGTGATGGTTGGCTAGCCTTACTCATTATATACGGATACAACGACGATTTATGAATACCTCGACTTGGTGACGAGCTGGATGATGCCTTCCTATATCTATGTTGTTATGAACATGCCTCTACCTCCAATGGCTTCAACACAGGAGTACGAATCATTCAGTGGCATCTGCCCACAGCACCGGTGGTACGTCATCATCATCATCAGCAATGGATGTTCCATTCATTTAGCTCGCCCTGCCTTCGTATAACATTCGATTGGCTAGAGGGGGATCGCTATGCATACATCATCGCCCTAATGCGGTGAATCCGAGGGTGTTGGGGTTAACAGAGGATGTCCTTCAGCCAAAGGTATATCTCTTTTCTTTCTTTGTCCTTATCTAGATTTTTTTTCTTTAGACTTACTTGTTTCCCTTTTGTCTTTGTTGTTTTGCTTGAAGCATGTACGCGTGTCGAATACTTGGCTCAGGGAAATTTGAGACTGGGTGGCCTCAGCGACTGTCTATATCAGGGACTCAGTCCTAGTTCCTTCTTATCTTCTGCCGTCTTCTTCAGAGGAGGAGGGATCGGGATCAGGATCGGGGAATGAGGCTCCACAGCTTGCCATCGGCGGAAACGTGATCGCCGTAGGGATGGGGGTCTTAAATTAATGAGAGATTGGGGGTTTTTGGGTTGAGTTTCGCTGTACTTTTTTCTTTTTCTTTTTATGTTCTTTTTTCTTAAAAAATGTAATGAAGCAAGTGGCAATATATATTGTTGATGTAAAAAATTAGATCATATCTAATTATTCAATCACAGATAAATAAATGAGACAAATAATTTTTAAAGTGGTTCAGCCTTATAAGAATAGCCTACGTTCACTATTGTGTTATTGCTGATTGTTTAGGAATTCTCGATTACAAGTTATATCCAGAAATTCCGATCCCCTTACAATGAGGATTGTACGATGTATTTATAGCCCTGAGGTTGTAATGTGAAAGGGTAATACATTAAATGATGTACATATGAAAGGGTAATACATTCAATGCCCCTTAAGCGTGTGCGTCTGAATGATAAGCATTGAATGAACAGTTAAACTGTTGGTTATCCTGCTATTAATTCTTTGTTCGAGGTGCAGCTCGGACCGCCTGAGTTGCTCGGACCGCCTAAGCTTCTCGGTACTCAAGAGTTCCTCGGAGAGTTCTTGTTCCTCGGAGCGTATGAGTTCCTCGGGGAAGCAGTTTTCCTCGTCGTAGTATGGTTCCTTAGAGCGTCTGAGTTCCTCGAAAGTATTTGTTGTTGCCGCGTAGATTGCCACGTGTCTTCATTCAATTGGTCCATGTCAGTAGACTAAATTTGGTATCAACAGAAGCCCCCAATGTTTCATAGTTCAAAATTTAAGGAGTGTGGAACATTCTTTCTCGGAATATGGTAGCTTTAAATGGTCCTCCTGATTTTTAGGAGTGTTTCCCTTGTATTTATTTTTCCTTCCAAATTCATAGAATCATGCTTTTTTGAATTTTTATACTCGCTTCGATTGCCGCGCCCTTTTTGTCCTTCTAGCCGCCGGTAGCGTAATCGTTTCTTTTTCTAATCATTACTTTTTCCTTTTCCCAAGGAAAGGTATTTAAGCATCACAGACAATCCCATCGTCTTCTACTTTTTCAAATTTGTATCTTCGAATTTTCCATCGTCTTACTCTCTTGTGCGTTCATCCTTTTCATCGTTCGTTGTCAACAGATCCACTCTTTTTCTGTAAGATCTTCTTCCTTCTTCTTCATTTCTTTTATTCATCATGGTTTACCCTGTTGAATCTCTTGATAAGTTTCGCTCTGATTTTTCTATTCCCTCATGGGTTGTTCTGGAAGAGCTTTCTGGGCCTTCTGACTATTTTCGTTTGGCTGAGGGACATTGGTTCCCCAGTCTCTTTGTTGCTGAGTGTGGATTTTCTTTTCGCCTAATCCTCTATGTCTGGAATTTTGTCAATATTTTGACGTTGTTCCTACAAGAATAGCCCCCGATACATGGAGAATAGTTAATGGGGTTCATAGGTTAAATCAAATTCATGGAACTCGCATAGGAATTCCAGAAATCATGTTTTGTTATAGATGGGCAGTGGGTGATAACACTTTTTATTTAAAAACTAGATTTTTAAATAGGGCTTTAGTGGTCAATCTCCCGAATGCCAATAGGGACTATTTTGAGCACAGAGTTTTTATAAAAATTGGCAACATGCTCCTTTATCTGGAGATGAAGTGTATCAGGGTCCCAGATGCCCTCCTTATGGCAATGGAATAGGTTATTTTTATTTTATTTTATTTATTTTGAAATTATTCTTCCTCTATGTTTGATAAAATGTGCCACTCATATTTCAATGTTTATTTATTTGCAGTTGACAGTAAAAGAAAGTGTCCAAAAGAGGCAGACGTTAACATAAGACATTTGAAACTTATCTGGAGTTTGCATCAGTCTGTTGCCGACGAGCACATTAGGTCAGCTTCATATCTGCTGCAGTACAAGAGCTACACCACTTCTTTCACTGCTCGTCCGATGATAAGTGAAGTAGAACCATTACCAGCTTCTACCAGTTCCTCGCATGAGTCACACATTCCTTTAAGTGAAAGGATGAAGAAGAGAAGACCTCCCACCCTTTTTGAGAAACCTTCCTCTGGTGCTGGAGAGGCAAAAAGAAGTAAGATTGACGTCCCAGGGGAGGGGACAAAGAAAACTGATGCACCTTCCTCGGTTGCCCCTGTTGTGAAGGTTGTCGAGAAGCCCCAAGTGGCTCCGAGCAAGTCTGCTGCTCTAGGAGAAGTGATTGTAATATCACCGACTAAGAGTTCTTCCTTGGTCAAAGCTATTCTTGTTCCCCTGAGGAAGCTGAAGAAAATCTCCTCGGTCAATTTGGCTGACACCGTCTCTCAGCCCCCGACTAGTGGAGTTCCCACTTTCGTTCCCCCGAGCTCTGCCATGAGCTCAGTGAAGACTTGGATCATTCCCGAGATCCAAGGTATCGAATAAAACCTTTCTCGGTACATGGTTACCTCTTTGGCAGCTCGCCACATTGCTTCTGTAAGTCTCATTACTTTGAACTTTTCATCTTTCCCTTGTTATATCTGTCTCTGACTTGCTTTCATTTTCTTTTCACAGTTGGTGAGCTGCTTCAATACAATTTTGAAGAAAGATGAAGCTATTAAAACTTCAAGCTCCTCATCTGGTGTAGAGGAAGCTCTGGTGGGCCTGAGGCAGTCTTTGGAAGATTCTCGTCTGAAGTACGATGCTGATAAGGCAATCTGGGAGAAGAAACTTACCTCCACCGAGCAGGAGAAAGCTCAAGTTGTTGAAGTCTCCAAGGAGTTGGAGAAGAGAATAAAGGACTTGGAAGGGAAAAATAAATAGCTCAACAAGAAGCTCAAAAATGCTGGAGAGCTTGAGAATAAGCTCAAGGTTGTTGAGGAAGAGTTGGGTCAGCTTCGGGAGGTAAATCGGCAGAAGGAGGAAGCTGAGAATAAATTGAAAACTGTTGAAAATATTATGTCCGAGAAGCTTTCCTCGGAGAAGTTAAAAAGAAAATTAGCTGTGAAGAAGTCTTTCAGCGCTGGCTGGGACAAGGGGTGGAACAAGGGCTTGGCTGCCATGATGTTACAAGTAGAATATGGCAGCCTCAAGTACTTTAGGGATGGATGGGTCGCTGCTCTACAGGAGATGAAAGTGGATGAAAATTCTGAACTCTTTCAGCGACACATCCCTGGTCCCCCTCCAACTCCTGAAGACGAAGAAGAGGACGAAGCTGCCTCCGAAGAGTCTTCCATGGTGATGGGAGATCAAGTTTCTCTTCCCCCGACTATCCATCCTGCTGACGAGGAACTTCAACTACCTGTAACTTCCTCTGAGCAACATCCAACACTTTCCCAACCACTATCTGCTCCATTCGAGCAACCTACTTCCTCGTCCCATCCTCCCGAGAAAGTTTTGACAGACAAGGAAAAGGTGTAGAGTTGTTCGGATTTCTCTATTTTATTTTTCTTTACCAAATGTAATCCTGAACATGTAACTATGAACCTTATACTTCTGACCTTTATGATATAATAAAACTTGAACTTGTGTTTATTCATACTGTTGTCTCTTCTTCATACTCTGTTTTGATTATTGATTAGTGCTTTTTCTTTAGTTTTTGGCCAGGATGGAATTACTGTCTGCTCATGATACAAAGCTGTTGCAGTAATGCAATGAAATATTTTAAGTTTGGTCACACAGATCTGAGTGCAGCACAAATCGTCGACATCCTCGGCCAAGATGCTTCGAAACAGGCAATTGAGGCCTACTAATACTTGAAGTGTCTGCTTGATCATGCAGTGACCAATAATATGGCTTATTATTATATGATCGAGGATCTCCTGGGCACTCTTGAAGATCTTCAGCAACAATACAAATAATCCACTGCCCTTTTGCACGAGGGGTACGAGAAGAAGTATCAGCAACTCAATGCTGACAAGGGATACGAGAAGCATTTTGCTGGCTACGATGTGAGGGAGAGAACTCTGAGGTCTGAGGTCGAGGAGTACAGACAAATAGCTGAATTATTAGAGCAAGAGAATAACAACCTACAAAGAGAGTTGTGACAGTTGAAGTCTACAGCTTCCACTTCAAAAGGCTTGATCCCAATGACTGATGAGGGATTCTCATTCTTGGAGGTCGAGAATGCCAACTTGAGGGACGAATTGGAGACCTTGAAGAGAGCTGGCCCCTCTACATCTTCTCGTGGACGAGCAAGAGCTCCTCGGGGATGAGCAAGAGCAGCTCGAATTCCTGTCGAGGAATAGAGGACTCAATCTGCTTTGAAGAACCAAACTTTCTAATTAATGGCAAAGAACCAGGCGTTGGCTGAAATGTCAAAGAAGATCAGGGACTTGGAAGAGAAGCTTTCTATGCAGAAGTCAGTCTTGGAGAATAAGGAACTCTTCATCAAAAATCTCCACGAGCAGCTGGAAAGACTGACATATCAATTCCACAAACAGCCCAGGGAGTTCTAGATGGCTAGGTACAACGAGGCTCTCTACCACTTGGACTATCGTATTCAGAATGCCAATAATGAGGGCTACAAGCAAGGCTGGTTGAATGCCTTAGGTGTGCTGCAACTCGAACAGGGTCATTACCTGTGGGACTACCATGATCCTGGGCTGCTCGACCTACCCGTGCCACCATTCAAACTTGATATGAGTTGGATCCCTGCTCGGGCCATTCCTCGATGCTTAATTTCCAAGTATCTCGGCGACTATAATCTCCATTCAAGTGTCGAGATATCTCGTCCCGAGCACCTCCTAGATCGACCATCCGTGATGAATATCAGGATGTTAAAAGATTTGAACTTCATAAACTCTCCTCTTGCTTTAAATGATCCGCTTGTTGGCGAGGAACCTGTTTCAAAAGCAGAGGGGAAGAAACCAATAGAGTAGGAATTTTTATGTAATAGTTAGTATACATTTCATTATCAATGTAATATGTTTTTGGATTTAATGAAAGACTTTTATTTTTGTTCGCAATCTTAATTGCTATTGTCTTGTAAAATACTTTACATTTGTCCATGTATGTCTGTTAAAAAGATAACAATATTGTGTTGTTTTGTGTTGTTTGTCGATCAACTTATTGTTGACTAGCTTGAATTTGCGGTAATCATTATAAATAATTACTAAGTTATTCCTCGACCAACTTACTAATAATTAAAAAGTTACGAGTATCAAAAATTTTGCTCGATCACTTTCTTGTATTCATAAAATGTTTCGGACCAGCCAAGGTTGGTAAATTTCCTTCTCGACCAACTACAGTTAGTGGGTTTTTATCCCAGACCAGACATAGTTAGTGGATTTTTCCTCTACGAGGAGCTTTGGCACTTTTGGGATAATTTTACCTCCCGACCAACTTTAGTTGGCATTTTCAAGAATATATTTATTTCCTAACCAACATAAGTTGGCATTTTTAGGAATATTTTTACTCCCGAGGAACACATAGTTTTACTTCCCGGAGGAATACAAGTAGCTTTACTTCCCGGAGGAATACAAGTAGCTTTACTTCCCGGAGGAATACAAGTTTTACTTCCCGGAGGAATACAAGTGTTACTTCTCGGAGGGATACAAGTTTTACTTCTCGGAGGAATATAAGTTTTACTTCCCGAAGGAATACATTTGTTTCTCGACCAACCTTAGCTGGCAAAAATCGAGAAAAATTTTGAGTAGCCCGAGTTTTGCCGAGTTTCGCTGATTAGTGTGTAGCACTAGTATTCCCCAAAAAAATTTCAATAAAAGGAGAGAATATTCATCACTGATAATACTTGCGCAGGTGCTCTGCGTTCCATGCATTTTTAAACTCCTCCCCCTCTAAAGTTGCTATTCGGTAAGTTCCTGGTCGAACAACTTCTGTAACTCGGTATGGTCCATGCCAGTTTGCCTTTAGTTTGTTGTGCTTTTGAATCACTTTCTTTAGTACATAGTCTCCTTCTTTTAGGTCGCACTTCTTCACCCTCTTATTGTAGAATAAAGTTGTTCGCTGCTGGTAAGCAGCATTTCTAATGGATGCTTCTTCTCTAACTTCCTCGAGCATGTCTAAATCCAATCTTCTCATTAAGTTGCTGACAGGGGAATTAGAATTCAGTACCCTGTGTGTTGGGAGGCCCAACTCGGCAGGTATAACAGCTTCACTTCCAAACGCCAGCATATATGGTGATTCTCCAGTTGCTACTCGGGGAGTAGTTCGGTAAGCCCACAGTACTGACTGTAACTCGTTGATCCAATTTGCTTTCGCATCGTCCAGTCTTTTCTTTAAGCCATTCAGCAGCGTTTTGTTTGTCACTTCAGTTTGTCCATTGCTTTGAGGATGTCCTGGTGCTGAGTGGATCTTCAAAATGTTTGATTGATGATAATAGGCAGCGAACTTCTCGTTGTCAAATTGTGTTCCATGGTCTGTGATGAAAGCATGAGGAAGACCATATCGACAAATGATGTTCTTCCAAACAAATTGGTACACTTTGTCGTACGTCATATCAATGAGAGGCTCAGCTTCAACCCATTTAGTAAAATAATCCACTGCGACGACGAGGGATTTGAATCTTCCTCGGGTCGTTGGCAGTGGCCCAACCAAATCTATTCCCCACATGGAAAATGGCCAGGGGGAAGTGATGGGTGTCAACAATGCTTATGGAGTTCTTCGAATGGAGGAGAAGCGCTGGCACTTGTCACATTTCTTGGCATAGGCTACACAACCAACCCTCATCGTCGGCCAGTAGTATCCCTGCGTCATCATCCTTTGAAAAAGCGTCTGACCTACTACATGGTCTCCACAGGACCCTTCATGGATCTCTTCAATTAATTCTTTCACCTCGAAGGGATGTACACATCTTTGCAAACCTGCCATAATTCCTCGTCTATATAGAATACCATTAGTTAATACATACCGAGCAGCTTTAAACCTTCAATTTCTTGGCTGCGAGCTTGTCAATTGGTAATTCTCCCTCCTCAATATATGCCCTGATGGGATCCATCCAAGATGGTCCTAAATCAAGGGTGATAAATTTCATCGTCAAATCTTCATCTATACTCTGACCAGCTAAAACTTCAATTGGGATTGTTCTTTGTAGCTCGGTACGAGTAGTTGATGCTAATCGAGCTAGGGCATCTACTCTTGCATTCTCCATTCTTAGTATTCTGACCAGCTGAATAGCAGCAAATTCTTATACCAACTCCATCACCTTTGCATGGTACTTGATCATTAATTCTCCTTTGGCTGCATATATTCCCAACATTTGATTTACAATTAATTGAGAATCACTGAAAATAATAACCTGATGCGCCTCCATAATTTTTGCCAAATTAACACCTGCAATCATGGCCTCATACTCAGCCTCATTTTTAGAAGCTTTGAATTGGAAACGTAGGGCGTATTCCATATCGACCTCGTCCAGAGTGATCAAAACTATCCCTGCCCCAATGCCTGTTGTGCAAGATGAGCCATCTATATATAGCCTCCATATAGGTAACTCGTCTTCAAATTTCTGATCTGACAAAGTTCCTCCGTGAAATATTTGCTGCTTCCTTTCATCCTCCCCTGATATTTCTTGCTCTTCATCGATCATCTTTTCTTGCCCTTTTACTAACCGGAGTTGGTCTGAGCTCGAATTTGATGATCCTGACATCCACTTGCCCCTTTACCAACCTAAGTTGGTCTGAGCTTGTGTTTGATGATCCTATAACATCCACATGTTGATCAGCGAGCAACTTTTGCTCCTCGGGGGTATCAGGATAGGTGAACTCTGCTATAAAATCCGCTACAGCTTACCCTTTAAGCGATGATCTGGGTTCATAGACTATATCGTATTCTCTGAGCTCTATTGCCCAATACATCAATCTCCCTGATTTTTTTGGTTTATAAAGGGCTTGCCTCAACGGCATATCAGTATATACGACTATAATATGAGCTTGTAAGTATAGCCTCATTCTCCTACTCGCCTCAATCAGCGCCAGTGCTAACTTTTCCAGCCTTGGATATCTGATCTCTACTCCTCGGAAGGCCTTACTTGTATAGTAGATTGGTTTTTGTACTCCATTCTCCACTCTTATCAATGCCGAACTGACTGCATTCTCGAACACTGCCAGATATAAGTACAGTTTTTCTCCCATCACTGGCCTGGATAGCAGTGGAGGTGCTCCCAAGTATTTCTTTAAGTATTGAAAAGCCTTCTCACATTCATCATTCCACTCAAAAGTCTTTCGGAGTGTCTTGAAGAATGGGAGACATCGATCAGTTGCTCGCGATACAAATCTGTTGAGTGCTGCTACTCGTCCTGTAAGACTTTGTACCTCTTTCTTCGTCGTTGGAGATCGCAGCCCTAATAGAGCTTTGATCTTTTCAGGATTCGCCTCAATGCATCATTGATTGATAATGTACCCGAGAAACATGCCTTCTCGTACTCCAAATACGCACTTCGCCGGGTTCAGCTTCATTTGATATTTATCCAGTTGATCAAAAGTCTGACTTAAGTCAACTAGATGATCGGCAGCTTTCTTACTCTTTGTTATCATATCGTCAACATAGACTTCCATATTGCAACTGATTTGTTCAGTAAAGACCTTGTTCATCAGCCACTGATATGTCGCACCTTCATTTTTCAAACCAAAAGGCATAACATTATAACAATAAGTTCTCCTATGGGTAATGAAAGAAGTACTCTCCCTATCTTCAGGTTTCATTTTCATCTGATTGTAACCAAAATAAGCATCCATGAAGCTCAGCAGCTCATGTCCCGATGTAGCATCGACTAGTTGATCAATTTGGGGCAGTGGAAAGTGATCCTTTGGGCATGCTTTATTGAGGTCGGTGAAGTCTACACACATCCTCCACTTGTTGTTTTTCTTCTTTACCATCACCACATTGGCTAACCAGTCTGGATATTTAACATCTTCAATGAAGCAAGCTTTCTAGAGCTTCTCGACTTCCTCCTGTATAGCTTGATTCTTCTCGGGGCTGAACACTCTTCTTCTCGGCTTCACAGGCTTGATCTCCTTATTCACATTGAGTTCGTGACATAAGAAATTTGGGTCTATCCCAGACATATCCTCATGACTCCACGCAAAAGTTTACTTTCTACTTCTAAGGAAAGTTATCAATTCTTATTTTAGTGAGGCTTCCAATGACGAACCTACTTGAGTAGTTTGTTCAGGGTGCTCGTCGTCTAGAATGATGTTTTCAGTAGCTTCCACCACTTGACCCTTCACGAGTTGCGACTCATCTCTAGGATCCAATGTTTCAATTTCTGCCCCTTCTTCCACTTGATAAGTAGTAGTATTTTTCCTTGATTCCTCCAGTTCCTCTTGCTCGGTGGATGAATAATAGCATTCTCGAGCTACTTTCTGGTCACCCTTCATAACTCCTACTCCAAAATTTGTTTGAAATTTTAGGCATTGATGTACTGTAGATGGTACAACCTCGAACTTCTTCAATCCTACTCTTCCCATGATGATATTGTATGATGATTGAACATTCTTATCCATCACGAAGAAATGTATTCTTTCTGTTCGACAAGCAGGCCACGTACCAATGAATATATCCAACTTGATCGTTCCAAGTGGAAATACTTTCTCGCCAGCAAAACCGAGGAGGGGTCTATAATAAGGCTCTAGTTGAGATAGCTTTAGATTTAAACTATCGAAGCACGAGTAGAACATGATGTCTGCCGAGATACCATTGTCGACCAGTACTCTTGAAATTATTACCTCCTTCATTCTCATCTTGATCACCAATGGGTCATCATGAGGATATAGAACACCTGCAAGGTCATTCTTTGAGAACCTAATGACCAACTTCTCTTTGTTCACCTTTCTCGGGCAATCCTCCTCAGCTAGATTTATTCTCTGAATGTACGAACAAGCTTGAGCCTCATAGAGGTAAGCTTTTCTCTCTGCAGTAAGGTCTCCTCCTCCCGCATCTCCACCTGTAATAACATTACAATCAAATGACCCAAAGCGTATTTAAAATACCTCTCGTTCTGGCTGCCTTGGTCTCTTGGGAAGATCGGGGTAGTCTTATGGATCAACTTCATGGTTTCTTTCTTGTTCTCCTCTTCTTGACAAGGAGATCTGGACCTTTCTCTTGTTCGGTCGTTGTTCCTTCTTTCGCTTCCATGATCAACATACTTTTCCAGCTTTCCTCGTCTGATGAGTGTTTCAATCTCATTCTGAAGAGCTGTGCAATTTTTGGTCATATGGCCATGATCTTTATGAAACTCACAATACTTTGCTTTATTCCTCCGATCAGGGTCTGCCTTCATTTTCTCTGTCCAGTTTAATTCCTCGTTGTTCTTGATTTTTTCTAGAACATGGTTGATATCCTTCTTCAAAGGAGTATAATTATCGAATTTCTTCATTGCGTCCCATACCGACCTAGTTCTTGAATGTTTGTCATTACCATTGTTCTTATGCTCTTTCTTCTTAGCTTTATCACCTTCCACCTTGGTTTCTTTGGCATCCATATTCTTTTTCGCAGCCATAGCCTCCTCGGCATTCATAATCTTGGCCGCTTTTCCCATCAGATCTGACATGGTTCTAGGTGGATCTTTGGCCAAAGTGTAGTACAACTTGTTGGGCAGTAGTCCACTCATCAAGGCGGTAATCACTGTCTTCTCTTCATAATCAATTACTTTGAGTTTCTCGTTATTAAAACGAGTTATATAATCTCTGGTACTCTCACCAGCCTTTTGTCTAACACTTAACAAATGCGTTACTCGTTTAACTGGCTTTGCTCCAAAATAGAAATTCCCAATGAATAACTCGTCCAGTTGAAGAAAAGTTGAGATCTTACCCCGAGGAAGATTATTATACCACATTTGAGAAGATCCGGTAAGAGTTCCCGAGACTGCTCTGCATCTCATTTCATCTGGAACAGCGTAGATGTCGGCTGCAGCTTGGTATTGTTCTATATGAAGGACAGGGTCAGTCTTTTTATCATATTTGGGGGTCACAACAGGTGCTTTGAACTTTGATGGTGTTGGAAAATCTACAATGGCCTGGACAAAAGGTGTTCCTCGAACAAAAGTTCGTTGTAGAGGGTTCTTGGCTTTAGCCATTTCCCCTAATCTATCCTCCAACCTCTGAATAGAGCCTTTCCACGCATCATTTCCTTCCTCAGGCCTGTTGGTTCGAGCAACTGATCGCGTTGAAGTGACTTCCTGGGATCTATCTTGACGAGTAGCTGGTCGCGACTGGGCAGATCCTTCCTTTAAATCTGATGGTTGTTGAAAACTTCTCGATGCGACTTTAGGAGGACTTCTACTCCTTCTAGGTCCTAATCGATTGAAAGGTGACACCCTGCTTAACCTATCTAGCGCACTAGTCCTTTCTGGAGAGAGAGTGATACGTTGTCCAGTATATGTGGCCCGCACTGACGAAGTTCATTCAGGTTGATAAGAAAAATCTTCAGACTCCTCATTATGATATGAATTGGTACGCCTAGTACGCGAAAAAGATGCACGGGTATTTCTTTGAATACTTCGCGGTCCTGAATGGGTTGGTGCACCGCCATGGAGGGTTTGTATGAGTTGTCGCATAGTTTCTTGCATGACGGTCTGGCCCTGAGCCAGATTTGTCATTATTCCAGCCAGATCTAGAATATTTGGCGGCGCAGATGGATTTGGAGGGCTTCCAGCATTTCGATTGCTAGATTCTGGAATATCAGCCATTTGTGATGGATTGTTTTTGATGAAAAACGATATTACCAGTCGTTTCCCATAGACGGCGCCAATCTTTTGATGTAAAAAATTAGATCATATCTAATTATTCAATCATAGATAAATAAATGAGACAAAGAATTTTTAAAGTGGTTCAGCCTTATAAGAATGGCCTACGTCCACTGTTGTGTTATTGCTGATTGTTTAGGAATTCTCGATTACAAGTTATATCCAGAAATTCTGGTCCCCTTAAAATGAGGATTGTACAATGTATTTATAGCCCTGAGGCTGTAATGTGAAAGGGTAATACATTAAATGATGTGCATATGAAAGGGTAATATATTCAATTCCCCTTAAGCGTATGCGTCTGAATGATAAGCATTTAATGAACAGTCAAACTGTTGGTTATCCTGCTATTAATGCTTTGTTCGAGGTGCAGCTCGGACCGCCTGAGTTGCTCGGACCGCCTAAGCTTCTCGGTACTCAAGAGTTCCTCGGAGTGTTCTTGTTCCTCGGAGCGTATGAGTTCCTCGGGAAAGCAATTTTCCTCGTCGTAGTATGGTTCCTCGGAGCGTCTGAGTTCCTCAAAAGTATTTGTTGTTGCCACGTAGATTGCCACGTGTCTTCATTCAATTGGGCCATGTCAGCAGACTAAATTTGGTATCAACATATATGATGAAAGGAAAATTTATTTGTTTATCTTTTCTTTAAATGACTTAATCTACATGCATTTTTTACTTTGTTACTGAGATCGTAAAAAGAATGGGAATTTTTTTAAATAACTTAAGAGAAAATTTATTTTGAGAAAGGATGAGTAAAAATAAATAATGTAGTAAGAAACAACCCGATTTGTTTTTAAATAAGGATTTATTTTTTTTGAATTTTGATTTTGACAAAAAAGGAAAGATAGAATTTTCTAAAATCAGTGGGGGTACCGATCGACATACCCCTTGTCCTGCCCATCAGTAGGTTCTTTCAATCAAATCACCCTAAGGATTTGATTGCAATTTTTGTAACTTTATGGTTCTTGGTGGGGTAGTCTTTTATTCGGGTTCTTCAAATTTCTTGTCTTTAGCCATGGTTTCCATGTATAAAAGGGGATAAGGTTGTGAGTTTTTTTCACCTATTCATATTTTCTCTCATTTCTTGCTTATTTCTTGCCTTATGTTTCATTATTTCCCAAAATGGCCCTTCCTATGAGTGCATAATTTTCTTCATATCTCAAGAATATGGAAACCATGTGTTTGTACAATGTAGACTACAACACTTTAACTTTCGTCGAGTATCTTTGTGGTGCAATCAACCCATTGATTGGAACATGCTGGCAGCGAGAATGCAATTTTGGTATCCCGAGGATCATGTTTTTAGCTTTGTCTTGGACGAGGTCTGTCTGACTTATGAGAAGTTTTTAGCTATGTTGGGGGTTAATCCTAGTGTGGTGGTGGCCATGACTGAATTCTCTCGGTCTTCTCGAGAGTTGTTAGTAGGATTTATACACATCTCTCCCACTACACAAAATCTGCCGAATTATCACGGTCATTGACCTTGACAAGTTGGACTTGTTAAGGTCAATGACCGTGACAATTCTGGGGGTGATAACTTTTGTTGTCACGGTCATTGACCATGACAAGTTCATTAGACTTGTCACGATCATGTCATGGTCCTTGACCTTGAAAAGTTTTGTCACGGTTAAGGACCATGACAAACCCGTGATAATGTTAAAAAAATTGACCGTGACAAGTTCGTGACAACAATTCTTTGTGACAATTCTGGGCAGAATTGAAAAAAAATCTGCTGGGCAGTATGGTCACTGCCACTGCCGAGCAGTATATTTGTACCTGTTATAGCAACGTTGTACCTGTTCAAACATTATATATCCAAATACAATAGAGATAATGCAAATATACATTCAAAACAATATGCATCACGATATAATCCGAATATAATTCAAATATAACAACTTAAAACAACAATTCAATTCAAATAATGTCACTAAATGTATGGGGTAAGGTTAACTCTGAGGAGGTGAGTAGGCCACAAAATATACGAATTGACACACCCAGTAATAGACATCGTTTTGCATTGTTCGCGCAGCCACAAGCCGGAGTTCTCCTTCCCGGATATCACATGTGTGATGAGCACCTTGGACTCGATGTCTTGACGCAAACGTCCATGAACTGTCTTACCCTGGACTCGATGTATTCGGGTCCCTCAACCCCCGCCTAATCCGCTGGCCATCAAATATATCCAGTATAAACACGCTCAGCCAACCAAGTGTCAACATCGGTTAGAGGAGTGGATCATCAAAGTCCACACGTGTCGGCGATGAAGCAGTGAGGTCCACATCCTCGTTATTCTTCACCTCCTCCTCCACCACCTTCTCCTTCCCTTTCCCCTTACAATTTATGACCAACGAATGCTTCATGAATGAGAACATATCTTGGACCTTAACCTCTAAACGGGATAGCTTCGTGTCATGCGAGTCCACCGTTTCAAATTTGGGTTATCATAAATAATGGATTGATATTCGATAGGAGCAGCCAAGTCATCCACACTACTATTTAGACACTTTGGCACATGTAGGACAATTAACCACGGCTCGTTGTTGATATACTCTGAGTAAAACACTTGGCTAACCTTTTTAAATGCACAAACAAACGGCTCATCGCTCACGTGGTCGTTGCTCTTCAACTTGGACAAGTAAACCATGATCAAATTGGTGACAGGATCAACTTTACAAGAAATTTTATCCTCAAATCTTACCCAATCACAGTAAAATACAACCTCTTTGAAGCCTATATAATCCAATTCAAATATATTTTAGATTACACCATAGTAAGTCATTTAAGCGTCAATGAGGTTTTTATCTTTTGCGCTCACTCGAAAGAAAGTAAGAGCCTTGTATTAAATGCCCGTGTTCTGTACATTTGTACTTTCCTCGTACACTTTAGCGCCGAAAACATAACCGTTCCATCGATACTTTTTGTACTCTTGCGCCACGAACAATGGTCCAGTGTCTAGACGAGCAAGCCTTGATGTCGCATCACCCATCTTTAAGAGCTGAGAATATATAAATTAATTATATTAGTTGTAAAATTTGAGTGTAATGTAACGTTATATAATGGCCACTTTCATTATAATTACCTCTTGTGTCAACCACAGCCTAAATTCATTGTTTGATTATACCATTGTTTTTCATCTTTTATTGTTTTCACATGCTTCATATTTTTTGCATATTACAAAATTAATCAAGTATAAAATAATCTAAAATAATGTTAAACATTATAATAATTGAAACTTACTTTTTCCATTCTTTGACTTCTTCATGTGTGTCAAATAGATAACGAGCTACTTGTCCATGTTGCAAACACATTAATTTCACTCGTTTTCCCATCACATGACCACCATCATCGACGAACTCATCAATGTCATCAACGCTGGTCGAGTCAGGTATATATTCCAGAGTATATATTGATGACTCCACGGTGATGTTTTCCTCTGCAATTGATCCTGCAATATATCCCCTACTCCTTCTAATTTATCTACTCAATTAATTATTTTCATCAATTAAACTAACAATTAAAGTATACAATTATTAATTAACTAATTTACAATGAGGGGCAATCCTACTTTCATATATTAATGATATGCCCAAACTGCACCTGGCAGCTTAGAGGCATTAACCTCGGCCTATATGGCGGCCGAGGTAACAATAGCTCAGGATCAAAAACTTGACGCGACTCAAAAAGTGTCTCTAATGTGTGTTCTCTTCTAGGCTCAAGTGCAAGCCTGTCGTGTTAGTAATAAACTCGGTAAGTCGGGATCGTATCCATAGGGAAATAGGATAATGGAATTGTAATGACGTTGGATAGACGAAGGAATCCTAACTCTGACTCTAAAGGAAAAGGAAAAGGTAATTTTATTTGTGGAATAACTACTCTAGATGCAATTATGAAAAAGTACAACTAATCTAAACTACTTAAGATACTGATGAAGAATGATTTGAAACTGTAAACTATATGATGAGAAAAACAGGACGGGAATACAATCCCCCAACCCTAGTGTATTGCAGGTATAAAACTAATCATAAATTTAAATGATTAATTAGACCCAAAATTTAGTACTCCCAAGCATTATGTATATAAGGTTCAAGCCCGCACCATACTTAATCAGAGGACGAGTAAATCGGTATTGCGATAGTTACACTCAAATTGTATTCTAAAGCATCCCGATTACCCTGAAGCAAACGAGATCCAAAGATCTACAGTTGTCATGTTTCTACGCAATACGGTCATAATCAAACCATTCAATTTAGAGGATTAATTTTATGCACATATAACTACCACATCAGGTTGGGGCATCCCGACCCTTAAAAGTCTAGCCTATCATGATGAAATTAATGATAACGATTTTGGAATTGTAGGAAGTCATGATTAAACTAAGGAAAATTTGTAGAATGATGTAAATGAGAAATTGAACAGAGGAAATTACTCACTAATCTTACCACAGCACTCAAAGCATTAACTACAATTACTGGTAATCACAGAAATCTGACAAATCTCCAATCTTGAAATTAAAATTATAAGCTATCTCCAAACTAGGGTTTTCTAAAAAGAATGAAAAATTAGATAAATTCTCCGTACTAAAAATGATAATAAAACGGGTTTTAATACGCTACAAAACTTCAGGAGTTTTAGCTGCACTAGGACTCTCCATTAGAGGAAGTTTAGAAAATTAAAATTCGACAGTCGGACCAGTTCGGTCCTCCTTCGGTTCGGTCTGGCTGAAATCCGGATCGATTCGTTTATTTCCTGGGTGGATTGATCCGGCATGGATCGATTCGTTTGTTTTCTTTCAGCTTTGGTCCGTCTTCGATCCGGGGTTCTCTAGAAATTGGTATTGCGGATCGGTCCGGTCTTCCTTTGACTTTTTCTTCAAACTTTGATTGCTCATAACTTTCACACCGGGACTTCGATTGAGGTGACGTTTCTTCCTATGTGCTCATGAACTTGATGTCTTCAACTTCTCTTAGATGCCTCATCTGAATTCTGGGTAAAAATTACAATTTTTCCTTTTTGACTTTTCGTTCTTTTCTTTCTCGATTCTTTCGATTTTTTTTTCTTTATTGACATTAAATACCTGCAAAATTAGTAAAAATACCAGAAACTCGGTGTACTCGTTAGAATAAGTCAGTGGTAAGATTATGAGATAAAGTCAAATCGATTACACTGATCGAGGTGCTGAAAGTAACTAAATTAAAGGGATAAATTGGGAAGAATTTATGCCTAATCAAATCCCCCTAACTTAGAACTCTGTGTGTCCCGAGCAATGTAAAAGAATCCTAGCAAGGCTTAACTCTTAAAAATCATTTTATTCGGATAAAATACCTTTTTCGCGGGTAAACGATTGGATTTAGCATATGCAATAAGCCTTTAAACCCCTAAGTCACCCTAGTTGGATGAGTTGTGTCTCGTGAGGGTTTGCAGTGAATATGCCCACAAAATTCGACTCAAAGAACTTTCAAAATACTTAAAAATTATATAATTCAAACTTTCCCAGAAAATAGTTATCATCAAGTCATGCTCAATAGTCTCAAATCATAGTGCATGTGTGCGAAGCCGAAAATTTAACCGCGGATTTCCATCGATTGACTATTATGTTACATATCCGAAAATTCGTTTTGATTATAAAACCTCATGGAATGCTCTCACAAACGAATCACTCGGAATGTGTCTATTCTCTCGGTGTGCATGATAAAAAAGAGTAAATATAATGGACGCAAAGTCACGCACACAAGTAGAAAGACAAATATTTATAATGAATAGATCTCATTATCAGAATAAGATTTTAAAAATGAGAACATTGCCTCTTATTTACGCATTCAATCTCTTTTATTATCTTTTTGTATCTTAGCTCTCCACGCGGTAACCAATTTCGCAATTTGGACTCGGTTAGGACTTTTTTGAGTTTTAAGGTATATTGGGTAAAATAAAAATGATAGGGAAGGTTGGAATTGGAAAAGTCATTTATGATGTCCATTTGTGCTTTTTCCGGGCTATTGCTCATTTTTTCCTTCTTTTTTTATATTTTTCTCTTTTTCACTTCTTTTCTTTTCTTGCTATTTTTGTTCAGCATATCTATTTTTTTCTTGCCCCTTTTTATGCACTTTCCAAACTTTATTGAATATTCCCTTTTCGCAATTCCAGGCTACTTGAGTTTTTCGGGGTACCAAACGAAACGGATAACTGTTATTTGACTCAATTTGGGTTATCAAAGGGATAATTTTTCACAACTTTTTATGGCCAATATTTTTGCGTAACAAATGTGGGCCTACTTCATTGTCCAAAATACTAATTAATTTACCATATCCGTCTCGAGATTAATTAGGTTTAGAGATTTGTAACGCACTTTTTAAGGCAATACCACACACGCTTTCCATAACCGATCAAAATGAAAGGATTGAGATCCACGATGACTTTTTAGGCGCTGAAAAGAACTTTGAGTTAACAATTAACTCGGATTGATTTATAAATTTCACAAAGATGAAAGGCTCGAATCTCACCGGGTTTGTTAATCTCCACACTTATTCGTTAAGTCGTCAATTTTCGCTCAATTTCCATATTTGGTCAATTTCGGCTTTGTGTATGTTGAATTTTACAACTTGAGACTTCAATTCGACTTTTAATGATATTTTTGAAAAATTTGAATTCCTATTTTTATTTATTTTGAACAAAAATATTTTTGGATTTTTCAAAATTTTATGATTTTTTTGAAATTTCTGTCCTCAAGCAAAAAGGACTGAAATCTAAACAAGGCAAAATAAGAATTGTGATAAATAAAACAAACAAATGGAGAGAATGCAGATAGTTATAAAACAGGACTGTGGTACAACAACAACAAAGAGCATACAGCATGTGGACAAGGGAAACAACTAAAAACTGTCACAAACAACCAAGGCTTCAGTGGGGTGGTGGTTGGGAAGAGTTGGGCGCGCCGGGGCCATAGGGGTCATAGAAGTAGGATGGCAATGGCTCGTTGGGATCCCCTTGGCGTCGATACATGTTCGCTTGGAAACGAAACATCATGCTTGTATCGCGACGGTAGTCGATCAAAAAGGTGCTAAATTTCATCTCAAGGGCCGACATACGGTTAGTGAGGTCTCTACCCGCCCATTCAAAATTCGGGGCGTCTTCTTCTTTGGCCGACTCTTCATTCGCACCTACATCACCCATCTCCACATCAGCACCTACTTCATCGTCTTCCTCTTGCTCATCCTTACTCGAGGCAGCATCGTCCTCGTCATCACTTCCCCACCTCACCTGGAGGATGGCTAGTTGTTTGGTGCTCCGCGTGCGGGTTCTGTGTCCAAAGGGACCGGGGAGGCGAGTACGATTAAGCGGTGCCTCAATGCCAACATCCTTGAGGATGGAGGTAATCAAACGTACATATGGAAGTGGTGTTGCACCTTTCTCATCCATGGCTGCGACGAGGATGTCGGCGTGTAGGGTGCGATCCATATTAATGGAAGTGTTGGGATCGAAGAGGTGGTATGTCAATGTGGCTGACGGGGATGCATCACTGAATCGTTGGACGTTTGCAAAATATTTGCACACATAATTTAGAAAGTGAGGCGTGCTTTCTCATTAAGACGGCCAACAACGACAGTTTTCCCCTTCCATGCAACATCGGGGGAAATGCGCTCCATAATCAGTTCTTTGGCGACCGGGGCGACATTTCTTGGGTAGGTAAAATATTGAACATCGAGAACGTCGTATTCGACCAACTTAGCCGTGAGAAGGTCTAACAAAAAAGGGATGACGGTACCATCAACATATGATTGAGACTCGAATGGGCCCGTTCAAACAAGGGAGCTGTAAAAAGATTGGACCTCGGCTGCCCAAACCGCTTCGTAGGGTTGATTAAGGAATCGACACCAACCCCTAGGCATGAAGAGGGCAGTGACGGAATTGGGAAGACACGACCATTAGATAGAGCGCTCCATGCAGATTTTGTGATCCGGACTAAAGAACCGATTGCACCACCGCTCCTCTTGGAGGGAACGGAATTCACCATGGACGGATGGAAGGATTTCGGTGGAGTCGTATATGACGGGGGAGGGTCATTGGGCCATGAAGACGGGGAGAGTTTGTTGGAAAATTAGGGAGAGAGAGATAAGGGAGGAGGGATGTGGTTGAAGGTGTGAAGAAAAGTGGAGGCTATGGATGGGTATTTATAGGGGAGGGGTGGGTAGGGTTTTGGAGTTGGAAGGAAAGGGTTTGGAGGGAAAGAGGGAGTGTATTTGGGAGGGAAATTGAAGGGTTGGTTATGGGGAAACGAATTGGGAGGGAAGGGAAGGGATTGGGGAGAAGGGGGTGCACCTAGGGAATAGGGGAAATTCTGCAAACAGCGGACCGATCCGCCTTGTATGGACCGAACCGGTCTGATCCTTTAATTTTTGAGTTTTTCAATTGCCGAATCGATTCGGATCTAAAAAAAGGAACCGATCCGGGAAGGACCGTTCCGGCTCAAAAAGAAAAGAACCGATCCGAGTTCTTACATTGAGCTGGATTTCCCCCTACTTACTTGCGATCGCTCTTCTTCGAAAGTTTTCAATTCTCATCATGCTCCCTATCAGTTTGGACTCAAAATTCTCTCGATGTCTATGGTCAATGCAACTTTGCTCAATTTCCTGAAACATGTGAATGCTCTCACTTTATTATACCCTAATTGTGGCCATCCTCGATCTTCACCATGCGGGCAGACGCGTGAAGTGAGGATCCTTTAGGTCCCGCGTATCTCTCTTGGGAGCGCTTCGGCCGGCGTCGTTTGAGATGAGATATAAAAATGTAGAGAGATTCAAAGTCACCAGTCTATTTTACTCAAAACAGACAGAAGAAAAAAAAATGGAAAGCCATCCCGAAGGATGGCATCCAAAGACATACTGGTGCGTACGAAACCAAAAAGATTCGAGAAGGGTTCGAGGCTAAGTTACGAAATGGGAAGGTGTTAGGCACCCATTCTGCCCTTTCGGTCTCTCATGGATGTTTGTTATTTTCCTTTATTTTCCCCATGATATGTGTGCATTGTATATATATGGTGGATATAGGAATCCTCGACTTGTATAATGGAAGAGATAAAGCGAGTCATCCGTAGGAAGGTATAAAAATAATATTAGAAAATAAGATTTACGCGATTACTCTTACGTTGATCGTTATAAGAGAACGATAACGCATACGGAGTAATATGTCACTAAGAACAAGTATATAGAATATACAAAAATTGGATTTAGAGAAGGTAGAAAATGAGAGAGAAAGTGAAAATAGGACTCGAGTCTCGAGTTTTACCCCGAGATGCCTAAGTAGCCTATAAAGGCATCAAAGTCCACGTAGTTCGCATACAAAATGAGGGGTGGGGTTTATCCCATAAATCCAAATAGGGGATCTCTTATTTGTGAGTGTGTGTGTGTGTGTGTGTAGAAAAAGTGTCTTAGTTGTGAGAAAAGTGTGAGAAATGTATGAGAATCCCTATTTAGAATTTATGAGCAAACCCACTTTTTCTTATTTTTTGGGTTTTTTATTTATATGAAAATAAGAGATGTGCAATAATACAAAATAAAAAGTATATTAGGATGTGTGAGATGAGATAATAAAAGTGCTAAGTAATAAAGCAAGTTATTTAGAATTTAAGAGAAAGTTGAGAAAGTTGGACCTTCTTGAAGATCTTGAGCTTGATCTTGAATGTTGGAGAGCAGACCCTGCACTTGGATGATGATGGAGAGTGGTTAATTCACCAATTTTGATGAAAAGGATGATGAAAAGTGGAAGTTAGAAAGGGATTCGGATGTTGAAATCGCACTATTTTCGAGAGAGGTTTTTTTAATTCGCGGAGAGCGATTCTTATCAGATCTGGTCTCTCTTTGCAAATGAGGTAAAGGTCTCCTTTTAGAGGCCCAGTTCACTATCGATTGGCATTGACCTGGTCCTGCCTATCGGCACCTTCCGATAGGCAGGGTCTGGAACCTGCCATTTGGCAGTGTGTTTCAGGCCTTTTCGGAAATTTAGCTGCCAAAGGCAAACCGTTGGTCAGAATCGTGCACGGGGTAGACCATTGGAAAGGTAATTTAGATACCTTCAAAAGTCCTTTGGATAGTTAGGGAGTTAACTTTAGGTCAAATATGGATCGGAAGCGTTTGTCGGTCCATTGGACGGGGAATCGTTCGTCCGCATGGTAAGTCCGAATCGCGCACAGGGAGGACCATTGGAAAGGTTAGGAGATGTACTTTGATATTCCAAAGAGTTTGACCCGATTTGGTCAACCGGGCCCTGGAAGCATTCGGTGACCTATCGAAGTCAAACGGATCATTCATCTGCATGGTAAGTAAGAATCGTGCACGAAGTGGACCATTAGAAAGGGGATTCAGTGACCTTAGAAGATTCATTCATCCTCGATCGAGCTAAAAAGTTAACTTAGGTAGAACAGAGCCCGGGAGCGCCCGGTGGCCTCTAGATCAAGTTTCGGATGCAAACGGACCGTTCGTCCGCATGGTAAGTTAGAATCGAGCACGGGATGGACCGTTGGAAAGGGGATTCAGTTCCCTTCGAAGATTCATTCAGCCTCGGTCAAGCTGAAGATTTTGACTTTTTGGTCAAACGGAGCCTAGGAGTGCCCGATGGCTTCTAGGTCAGTACTCGGGGTATGACCTAGGTTTGTAGTGATGATGGGAGGTACTAGGGACCTAAGGAGAGTTAGGGAGTAACAAAATGGGGTGTCTACAGAGCCCCTCGACGGGTGAGTTTAGAATAAATGATAACCGTGGAATAGACACCGCATGATGCTTTTGATGGAGTATGACCGATTCAGAGGGTCGAGGTCGATTCTGAGGACCTGAGGGGTGTGCTGGGGATGACCAATTTTGTGGGTCAAAGCCAAATCTGTGGGATTAAGTGAAGATCTAATAACTGAGGTCAATTCTGACCTAAGAGTGGTAATAATCGAGGACGGAGGTCAATTCTGACCTTAGAGTGGTGACGACGGAGGACCGAGGTCATTTATGACCTAACTCAGGTGACGATCCAAGACCGAGGTCAATTCTGACCTAAGAGTGGTGACGACCGAGGACTAAGGTCAATTCTTTCCTAACTCAGGTGACGGTTCAAGATCGAGGTCAATTCTGACCTAAGAGTGGTGATGACCGAGGACCGAGTTCAATTCTGACCTAACTCAGGTGACGATCCAAGACCGAGGCAATTCTGACCTAAGAGTGGTGACGATCGAGGACCGAGGTCAATTCTGACCTAACTCAGGTGACGATCCAAGACCGAGGTCAATTCTGACCTAAGAGTGGTGATGACCGAGGACCGAGGTAAATTCTAACCTAACTCAGGTGACGATCCAAGATCGAGGTCAATTTTGACCTAAGAGTGGTGACGACCGAGGACCAATGTTAATTCTGACCTAACTCAGGTGACGATTAAAGACGGAGGTCAATTCTAATCTAAGAGTGGTGACGACCGAGGATCGAGGTTAATTTTGACCTAACTCAGGTGACAATCTAAGACTGAGGTCAATTCTGACCTAAGAGTGGTGACGACCGAGGATCGAGGTCAATTCTGACCTAACTCAGGTGACGATCTAAGACCGAGGTCAATTCTGACCTAAGAGTGGTTACGACCGAGGACCAAGGTCAATTCTGACCTAACTCAGGTGACGATCCAAGACCGAGGTCAATTCTGACCTAAGAGTCGATAAAGATTGGATTTTGATTCTACTGGAGAAAGTGCTTTGTGATTTTTCTCGGATCTGGGGAGCTGATAGCTGGGGGAGCTTTTGTTTCATTAGGAGGCCTCGCAGGGGGGAAACAAACAATTTTGGCGCTGTAAAAACTCTGCTAGGGAATTGATCAGGCGATCCTTAGAGATCCTCTAGAGTTTTTCCAGGAGAAGATTCACTTGGTTTTTGAGGATTTCACTGGGAAAAAGGGGTTCTGCTTGAGGGAATGCAAAATTTTTCTGGTGAAAATGTTCTGAATCCTTCATGGGATTTTTAGGAATTTTTTGAGGATTTTTCGGGACTTTCTGGTATTTTTTTAGAATGTTTGTACGAAATTTAAGGGGGGTGCCGGTCGTCATAATATGAAGGGTGCCATTTGGCAGTGGCACAGACTTCTGGACTGCCTCGAGAAGGTAAGGAGTCTATGCCAATCGGTATGGTGGGGGTTAGTACCTATCGGCATGGCGCTTGGCATCCTATATAAAGGGGGCGAATCCCTTCATTTTTTCACATCTTCTTTGCTTTCTCTCTTTCTGCGATTCCTCTGCAAATCGTTCTAGCATTCCGATCTTCAAGAAATGGCCGCTTTTGTGAGCACCGCAGTCCACAGGGAGTGGTTGACCGTTGATGATTGGGCGAATGTGGAGTGGAGGACCAGGGTTCCTCTTGCTTTAGGGAGTGAGAACTCCTTTGACACATTTGATCCTGTTGCGGATGAGTGGACCTTACTGCGGGAGCCGTCGCATCATCGCTCTTCGAAAGTGAATCCTGGCGGTTATGTAAGTGACCTAACCTTTGGCATTCCTTTCTTTTTGGTGATTTTTCTTTCTTTCTTGACTTCTGATGAGATTTTTTTTTCTTTTTTTCCAGTTTGATATTTCTTTGAAGAACATGCGTGCTCGCGGGACGACGGGGCTCAGGGATGTTTGGGAGCATCTTCGACCTGTGGTGCATTTAGTGGTATCATCACGGGGTTTTGGGAGGTTGACATCTGCGCTGGATGAGACACCCCGTTCGATAGCGATCTTGTGCGCTTTAGGGGAGAGGTAGTGGGATACTAATAACACCTTCCATTTCAGCTTCGGGGAGATGACAGTGACTCCCATAGATGTGCAGCAGCTGTTGGGGATGGATTGTGATGGATAGAAGATAGAGGTGGATCTCTCTTTGCGGGTGAGACCTGAGGCAGTGCATGCGACACTTGGTGATGTAGGGAGGATAGTTTCTGAGGATTCCATCCGACTGTCCCTACTAAAGGACGCTCTGTTGGGCAGGGTGATTGATGTGGAGGATGGGCTACAAGTGAGGCAGATGGCCCGGTTATTCATTTTGCTGGTGTTGGGAGGTTTCATGGTGGCATCGAGCGGCGACGTCATCCATTTGTGGTTCTTGCCATACCTGAGGATGTTTTCAAACATCCCTTTCTATGATTGGGGGAGTCTAACTTTGGCGACGCTTTACTCTTCTCTGGATGCATTCAGCCGGTGCTGCTGACAGACTTTTACTGGAGCCACGTACCTTCTTGAGGTATTCTTCAGTTTGCGCATTTCTTTTCATTCGCATTTTCCTTTCATGCATTCGCATTTTCCTTATGCGTCTCTTTTTATGAATTCTTATCTTTGACAAACATGGTTTTACGAGGTGATTGGGTGCAATACCCCGCTGATCGCTTTGAAGGATGACATCATTGGGGACTCGTGCCAATTGTATTGATGGCGTAAGGCTAATCGGCAGTCGAAGGGATCTCTCTCTCTGGAGGCGGTGCGTGAGGTCTTGAATGACCTGACCAGTGGTAGGGTAAGGCTCTTTCCATTTCAGTCTTAGTTTTTTCACCTTCTGATCTTGTATTGATTTATGCCTGCTTAGAGATTTTCAGGTGACCTTTTATCCCTGGGGGACAGCCATTCAGGATGTGGGGACGATCGGGGTGAACGCGTAGATGAGGCGTTTACTGGCACATGAGTTCGGCCATTACTGGTATCTCGGGGAGAGGGTGGTTCGCCAGATTGCTGAGGAGGAGGTGGTCACAGCCTCTTACATCTATGAGGCGGGAGTGACTGCTGTCGGAGGATGCGAGGATCGTGGCGATGATCGGTGAGTCCTACTTATTGTACACTGATACGGCCGCGCCGTATGACTATATGGACTTTGTGATAAACTGGTTGATGGTGCCCAGCATATACGATGCCCTGCCTTTCCCTCCTGTAGGTTGGAGTCGGGCGGAGGGATCTTCCCACAGTGGTGGCAGTCCGACGGCATCTGCGGCGGTTGTAACTTTAGAGGTTCCTTTTGTGCGGTTGCATACCTCTTCATACAACATTCGGCGGGCTGATGGAAGGATGGTGCCTATGCTGCATCGTCCTCATGTGATGGATCCGGAGGAGTTGGGTTTGAAAGAGGAGGTCCTCCGACCTGCGGTATACCTTTCTGTTCTTCTCTTTCTTTCTTTTCTGTTCTGTTCATCTCCGCTTTGATACTGATTTTGCCTTTTTCTTGCAGCAAGTACAAGTGTCGACCACTTGGTTAAGAGACATCAGAGACTGGATATCCTCGGTGACTGCCCATATTCGGGATGCGGTTCCTGTTCCTTCTTGCTTGGTGCCGTCTGCCTCGTCCGGAGAGGACTTGGGATCGGGTAGTGGTGGTGCATCGTCTCATCGTAGGGGGAAGAGAGCACGTCGCAGGGGTGGAAGCTCTTAGAGAGAAAGGTGGGTGAGAGAGAGAGAGAGAGAGAGAGAGAATGGGGGTTTGGGTTGAGTCCCGTTGTTTTTGCTTTTTCTTTTTATTTCCTGCAAGATGATGTAACACAGAAAAAAGATAGATGCAATGCAATGGAGTTTTTTACTACCTTTTATTAATGATGAATGAATGCATGCACATGCGCTTTTTACTTTGCTGCTGAGACCGTAAAAAGGAGTATTTTTGGAATTTTTTGAAGGAAATTTTTTTTGTTTTTTTATTTTTTTAATTAAAAGGGGAAATTATATAAGGAGGAAAAGGGATTTTGAAATTCTGTTGAGAATATCAATTTGTTTTTATTGAGTTTTTTTTTATTTGATAAAAGAGGAAAAAGGGAAATTTTTAAAAATGGGGGGTTGCCGATCGACAAGCACCCTGTTCTGCCTATCGGCAGTTCAGTCCAGTACCATCAATTCAAAGCTTTGAATGGTACCCTCTTAAGCCTTTTGCATTTTGTGGGGTAAGATTTCCTCCGATTTTTGTAGGGATTATGTCTCATGTAAGGGATTCTCAAGTATAAAAAGGGGTGAGGGTGGAGTGTTTTCATCACACCTTCTCATTCTTACTTACTTGCCCACTATCTCTTAGTCTTGCAAGATGGCTCTCCCTGGTAGCATTGAGTTTTCTAACTACCTCGAAGCCTTGGAAGCAATGTTCTCTTATAATGTCGACTATGATGCTTTTAACATGCATCGAGTCTCCTTGTGGCGCAATCGGCCTTTTGAATGGAACATGCTGATGGCGGAGGTACAATTCTGGTACCCTGAAGACCATGTATTCCGCTTTGGGTTGGATGAAGTTTGTCCTACCTATAAGGAATTTTCTTCCATGCTGGGTGTAAATCCCAATGTTGCTGCGGCTTTGCCCGAATTTTCCCGTTCTCCCAGGGATTTGTTGGCCGGGCTTCTTCATATTTCGCCTTCGGTGGACAGATCATTGGTTGCTGGAGGAATGATCTCCCTCCCGGTGGTGCTGCAGTCCGTGCATTTTTGGGAAGTATGTGATGCTAGCTATACTGGAGCCATTACTCTGGGCCTGGTTTCTAAATTTCTGCTGGTGACTGGGGAAGTGCTGATGGACCTGCAACTCGCAGCCATTACTTCATGGATGTCATACCGTCACAATCTTACATCGGTGATACTGGCGGAGACGTTGAATGGTCTGGATGCTTGGCGAGAAGGTCGGTCTGACTTTCTGAGGGGTAGTCCTGTGATGTTATTTATGTGGTTGTCTACAAGATTCCGCTTGGCGGTCCCTCCAGAATATCCTTTGTCGGCTATGCACAACTTTTTTTCATGTTACTTCATCCGCGTTGGCCTGGATATTACGAGTTGGGAGAATTGGTTTGTAGAGCACGGGGCTCAGAATTTGTGTTGGTCAGTGCCTTGGTGGGGGCAGTTGCAGTCTGTTCTAGAGCTAAGGGAGTACTCATATGTGCGGCTGGTTGGTCTCAGACAGGCCTCTTTTTATTTACCTTGGCGGCCTCTGCTCCAATTTGGTTGGGCACAGGTCGTGCCACCTCGGGCACTGAATTTCTTTCCGGTAGACGTTTTGACCGAGTGCCTACGTCTGTTGCTTGGATCTCTGTGGGAGAATCGACGTCCGTCAACTCGTCCCTCTCAGTCTGTCGGGAGAGTTTGGCATGTCCCTGGATATTATATGAAGTGGTATTAGAGGAGAGTAGTTAGCAAGATGTTGGCAGTGGAGACTGGACAAAGGTGGTTTGTTTTATTTAACACCATGGAAGGGGGTGTTGTGGTTTTTTCGAAGCTGGTTCAAGCTTATCGATCCATGGAGTGTTTACGGCACTCTATTCAGGCAGGGAAAATTTGAGGGCCCCAGCGTGTAGATGATGAGGGTGCAAGCTCCTCTGGTAGCTGTGGGTAGGACTCTTGGAGAGTTTATGTGGGGATTTTATTGGGCTTTTTATGGTAGTGGGGGAAGGGAGTTATCCGTTCCTTTTCTTATGTAATCTGTGCTGTAATTTCTTATTAATGAAATAAAAAAGTTTCTGATCATCTAGCTATTCCTTTCGATGAATTTTATAATTTTGAATTATCTATACCGATCGCTAAGGCATACATAATCCTTTTGTTCAAGTTTTTGTTAGAATGAACTTCCGTTCTCGGAGATAAGAAAAGAATAGTATTTTGTGAAAAAGAAAGGGTCGTGCTCCTGTAAGATGTATGAGCTGCCTACATACCTCTGGGGAATTTGAAAAATTATTATTATTATTATTATTATTATTTTTTGTAGAGGATGAGGCCCACGTAGTTCTGGGTAGAGAGAGATGAAGATTTTTTTTTAAGAATAGAAGGGAGATGAGAAAAGTCGTAGTGCGCCGAGATTTCGGACTAGGGGTAGAATTTCTTGAGATGGTCCAGGTTAACTGGACGAGCCATCTCTTCCCCATCTAGGTCAGTGAGCATGGCGGCACCGCCGGATAAGATTTTTTTCACAATGTAGGGGCCGCTCCAGTTGGGCTTGAATTTCCCTCTGGGGTCCCAGATGGGTTCTATTATCTCCGTGAGGGCTAAATCCCCTTCCCGGACACCGCGGTCCTTGAATCTCTTGTTGAATGATCGTGTTATTCGGCAATGGTACCCTTATATGTGGTAAAGATCTTTTAATCTCCTTTCATCTAGGAGGGTCAGCTCGTCAAGACGACTTTGGCACCAGTCCCCTTCCTTAACTTTTCTTTCGAGCATGACGCGTAGTGATGGTACTTCCAGCTCCACAGGTAGGACCGCTTCCATGCCATAGACCAGAGAGTAAGGGGTATCCCCAGTAGAGGTTTGGATTGAGGTTCGATAGCCCCAGAAGGCGTACGGGATCCGATCGGTCCAATCCCTATAACTTTCGGTCATCTTGTTGATGATGACTTTGAGGTTCTTGTTGGCAGATTCAACTGAACCATTTGTCCGAGGTCAGTAGGGAGAAGATTTGTATCTCTGAATCCTGTACTCGTTGACTACTTCTGTGATTTTTGCTTCGAAGTGCAACCCGTTATCTGGAACTAACTCGTGCGGGACCCCATATCAGCAGATGATATTTTTCTTGAGGAATTTGGCCACTTTCTTGGCGTTCAATACTGCGTATGTCTCAGCTTCGACCCATTTGGTGAAGTAATCAATGGCAACTAGGATGAATTCATGTCCATTTTAAGCCTTTGGTGTAACCTTCCCTATGATGTCGACACCACAGGTGGAGAACGGCCAGGGAGAGGTCATGTTGTATAATTCTTGCGGAGGCAGGTGTTGAAGATTGGAGAACTGTTGGCATTTGAGGCATCTCCGGACATAGGCGGTGCAATCTTGGGCCATGGTGGTCCAGTAGTAACCCTGTCGGATGAATTTCTTGGTAATCATGTGACCGTTCATGTGGGCCTGCATTCCCCGCTGTGGATCTTCTGCATTATTTTCTCAATCTCAGCCCCTGCGATACAGTGTAGATGAGTTTCGTCAAAGTTCCTCTTGAGTAGAGCTTTATGATAGATGATATAATGGGTGGCCAGTCTTCGGAGGGTTGTTCGGTCTTTCTTATTGGAACCCTCGGGATACCTACCATGTTTGAGGAGGCACCAGATATCATAGTACCAGCAATCGGCTAGTGGGGGATCTTCGGTGGAGACAATCTCAATATGGTAGCAGTGGGTTAGTTTCTCTTGCTTTTGAACTAGGAAGGGGGTCATTGGTATTCCTTCGGGCATGTCGACCATGGAGGCCCTCTGGGTAGGTAATGGAAGGTGATATCTCGGAATCGGGAGGCTAACTCTTTTAAGTGGGCATAGAAGGGTTGAAGCTTTTCGTCCTTGACTTTCGACTTTCTGAGCACTTGACCGATGATGAGGGCAGAATCCCCATAGACATCAAGGTATTGAATACCTTTCTTGAGAGAAACTTTGAGGCCTACTGTGCATGCCTCGTATTCCATGATGTTGATGGTGCAAGGGAAATCCAATTTGATGGCGATGGGAGTGTGGGATTCATCAGGGGCGATCAGAAGTATCCCAATGCCATATTCCTTTTTATTGGCAGCGCCATCGAATAACATTTTCCATCGAAGGTGGTCTTGAGCGGTGCAGATGATATTTTCATCTCGAAATTCAGAGATCCAGACATCTGCTTCTTCTACGGGGTAATCAGCGAGGTAGTCGGAGATGGCTCTTCCTTTAATGGATTTCTGCGTGACGTACACGATATCGAACTCGATTAGGAACATCAACCATTAGGCCATTAGGCCATTCGACTGGATAGGGCGGGTTTCTCAAGCAGGTATTTGATGGGATCCATTCGGGATACAAGTTTGATGGGGAAGGTGAGCATGTAGTGTCGTAACTTTTGGGCGACCTAGACAAATGCGGCACACGCCTTTTCTAAAGCAGTGTAGTTGACCTCGTACCCCGTCAATTTTTGACTGGCATAATAGATGGCTCTTTCTTTGAGAGAGTCTTCAAGGTATTAGGCTAGCAAAGCCCCAGCTGCGGTGTCGATTATGGTTAGGTATAGGAGCAAAGGGAGACCAGGTTGTGGTGGCATGAGCACTGGAGGTTGGGTCAGATATTGTTTGATTCGATCAAAAGCCTCTTGACAGGCCTCGTTCCAAACCTTGGTTGAATCCTTTTGGAGGAGCTTAAAGATCGATTCACAGATGGAGGTTAGCTGGTTGATGAACCGGCTGATATATTGTAATTTCCCAAGAAAACCTCAGACTTCTTTATCTATTCGAGGCGGTGGCATCTCAAGTATGGCCCTCAGCTTTACATGATCTTCTTCTATCCCCTTCTCACTGACCATGAATCCCAAGAGTTTTCCCTTTGTAATGCCGAAGACATATTTCTGTGGATTGAGTCTCATTTGATACCGTCGCAGTCGTTCGAAGAACTTTCAGAGAGCGGGAACATGACCTCCTCTTGTTTTGGACTTGATAATCATATCATACACATAAACCTCGACTTCTATATGAGTCAGATCATACAGGATGGTTATGGCAGCCCTTTGGTAGGTAGCCCCAGCATTCTTGAGACCAAATGGCATGACAGTATAGCAAAAGGTTCCCCATGGGGTGATGAATGCGGTTTTTTCTTGGTGGTCTGGGTGCATCTTGATTTTGTTGTATTCAGCAAACCCGTCGACGAATAACTTGAGAGCATGACTAGATGTGTTGTCCACGATCATGTCGATATTGGGTAGCGGATAATCATCCTTAAGAGAAGCTTTGTTTAAATCTCGATAGTCCACACACATTCGAACCTTCCCTCCTAATTTTGGCATAGCTACAATATTGTCTAGCCATATGGGATATTCGATCACACGAATGAAGCCCACTTTCAACTGTTTGACACCTCTTCTTTGACCTTGAGCGACCATTCGGTGTAGAGTTTTCTCAATTTTTGTTTGACCGGCTTGTAATCTGGTAGAGGGGGGATCTCGTGCTGAGCTATTTCAGGATCAATGCCAGGCATATCATCATAGGACCATGCGAAGACATCCACGAACTCCTTTAGCAATTCTTCGAGTTATGCGCACTCATGCTCGTCAAGGGTGGCCCCTATCCTAATCTCGTGCAGTTGGCTACTAGAAACGAGATTAATAACAACAGTCTCTTCTTCATTAACTTGAACGCGGTTATGTTGTTTATTATTAACCTTATTTAGATCAGTTAAGAATTGTTCGTTTGTAAAATCATTATCATCAAAACTTCGATTAGAATCCAAACAATTAATGTAAGGCACAACATGATACTCAAAATCTTCATTTATTTCATTGATAGGAAAAATATCATTGAGAGCCTTATCAAAAGAGGTCTCGATTACATTTGAACAAGGATAGACAACAGAAGAAGAAATCGGGTAAACATTGGGTTTAGGGTAGATTTCAAGAGGTAGAACTAGCGCAACATGCCAGTTGAGGAGGAGTGTATCAGCAGCTTTAATCAGATGGGATGGATCCATTGATGTAGTGCCTGAATGAACCATGCAGAGTGCCAGCCCAATGTCTGTAAGTTGAAGGAATCTTCAGAGTCACTTTCCTCAGTCTCTTCGATATCTTTGATGAGCGGTTGTTCTCGGTGTTGGAAACTTTCGGCCCATGGGTAGCTATCTTGGAAAAAGATCTCCATTCCAGGCTTTTTGTTTGTGTGGTCATACCATGGTTCTGGAAAACTGCAAAAGGGAAAGTCTTCGCCTTCTTTTTATGAATCGTCCATTCAAGGAGTCTTCTGGGATAGTTGGGATGCAGTCTAACCTTCTCTTTGGTTGAGACTGGTGGATCATTCAGAGTTCTTGTTCTGATGGTTGATACCCCAAGACACACGGAGGGAAAGCTTTCTTCAGTTTGATGGGCTCAAGTATTCCTTGTTGCCTTTGCCCTAGCCCCAGTCCGGGCATGAAGTGCATGTTTCTGAACATTTGAATCACATTGACATTGCCATGAGGGTCATATTCTGGACAAACACTTTCTTTGAAACCTTCCCCTGCCATGAGTAGGAGTGGCTCAACTCGAAATCCTGATAGAAGCATATCATTTGACTAGTGTTGTATCTCAAGGATTGGACTACTGGTGCTTGCACCCTCAACATTTTCGTTGTCTCCCAAAATGGTGATGACTTGCCCGTCGGCAAAGAACTTCAATTTCTGATGGAGCGAGGAAGAAACAACCCTGATACTGTGGAGCCAGGGTCATCCGAGCAACATGTTGAAACAAGATGGGATGTCTATGACTTGTAATTCAACGACAGGGTTTAGAGGGCTGACCCCTATTACAAGTTTTATGGATCCCATTACCTCCCGGCGAGTATTATCGTAGGCACGTACAGCAGCGAACGTTGGATCAAGGTTGCTTTCTTTCAGTCCTAAACACTTAAAGGTTCTCAATGGGCAGACATTCAAGGCGGATCCATTATCGGCGAGAGAGAGTGGCACGGCCTTCCCCATAACTTCGACGGAGATGTTAAGTGTATGCTTGTGATTTAGCCCAATTCTGGGGATTTCTTCTTCAGAAAATGATAGCATCCGGGGTAGAGGTCAAGGATCCAACCAGATTTATCGGTTTTTCTGGTGTGGTAGAAGGAGGAACTGTGGGTCAAGTGAGCAGCTCGATTAAAGCAATTCTGTGCAGTTGGGAAGATATGAAAAGCCCCTATAGAGTGATGTTATCTTGAGTTTTCTTTAGTTGATCGATAATATTGCTCTCCTCGATGGTCATCTCTGGCATAGGAAGGTTTTCAACATCCTTCCCCTTGTCATTTGCTGGTAGTGATCTTGGAACCTGGTAATGTCTCCCTGATCTGGTCATATGATTTACTGAAGAAGGGAAGAACATGAATTTCGTTTCTTCGTCAATCTCTGGTTGTTCTGTCACCCTGTTTATTTCTCCAAAGAGTTCTTTAAATGATATCATCCCACATATGTCGGCTACTGGGCTAGTTCTTCCTGAAGCTTGTTCTTCCCTCGAATCTTCGATTTCTTCCCCCCATCCAGTGGCAACAATTTTATCTTTCCATGTAAAGTCAATGCATTCCATAACTTCAACGACTTCTTCATACAGGTCTTCCCATTATGTGGGGATATGTATGGTTGAAGGGACCAAGCGCCCTTGCAGCTTCAAAGTATCAAGTAACCCAGTGATACTACAAATGCTATTGGTTTGCCCGAATAATTTGGCCATAATCTGGACAACATCATCTAGGCTGACTTCATTGGTTGGTACCACCCACTTATCTGAATCTCGGGCCCATTTTCGTGCTTCCAAGAATAGTGTACTGAACCTTTGGTAATCGATGACCATCTGTGAGGGAAATTTCAGCCCGAACTCTAGGAGTTGGTTTAACACCTCTGATAATTCCATATTTCCATTTTTAGAACGAGTACGGACAGCGATGCATGGTCTGGTAAGGAGTGACAGCGCCTGGTCAACGAGGCTAGTAGGGTGTAGTAGGAAATATGGTCAAATTTGAAGAGGTTTAGGAGAGTATATGGGTGTGATTTGAGTTGAGGGATCGAAAGCTGGGTTTTCTTATAAGAATATGGCATTGGCATGATTTGGGAGTTGATTGTGAGTAGTGTTTGGCTTAGGATTGGCTGGTGGGGCGATGGTACCCCGATCAATGAGATCTTGGAATATGCTTCGGAGGTGAGAGCATTGGTCAGTGGTATGGCCAGCAGTTTGGTGAAAGGCGTAATGAGCGTCGACCTTGAAGTTTCTTGGGAGTGGATTTGGCAATGGACGGGGATCCAAGGGTCTGATGAGGCTTCGGCTTAACAGGGCTTGGTAAACTTTGGAGAGTGGAGCATGGAGCTCAGTGTATTGCCTTCGGATGGGGGCAAGGCGGATTTCTGGTGCCCATGATGTGGTTGGTTGAGAGATGTTGTTGATGGTTGAGACTGTAGCATTGGCAGGTTTATCATACTTTCTAGGGGTGAACTGTCCGGACACCTTCTTCAGTTCAACCTTTGTTTTAAGAAGGCTTTCCTCGATTTCTACTCCCACTTCTCTGAGAGCTCAGAAGTGGGTATAGTATTGTCCTCCCATCGTCGCTCGGACATGGGGCAAGAAATTCTTCTTCACTATGTTGACCTGTACTTCCTCAGATGGTCGATTGGTCATGGTAGCTGCCTGTTCCATCCATCGGGTTATGAAGTTACTGACTGATTCCCCAGGGTTCTATTTGAGCAGCCCTAAATCATAACGGGTGACCTCAAGCTCTTATTTGTATTTGTACTATGACATGAATTCTCGGGCTACATCCTCCCAGCTAAGGATTCTGGATTCCTCAAGAGACAAAAACCATCGGAGGGAACTATCCTTCAAAGTTTGCTGAAATAATTGGACCATCACTTCTCCAGAAGCCTCTAGTACAGTCATGGAACGATGATAACTGCGAAGATGAACAATCGGGGGTTCACTCCCTCTGAACTTTTTGATATTTGGCATCTTGAACTTCTCGGGTAACCACGCTTTAGGATAAGGAGACATGTGGGTGTAGTCTATGTAATTTCTAGAGATTCTGACTTGGTCAAACTTTTTGGTGAGCATCTTGAGATCCTCTTTGACTTTATTCAACTCTTCCTCTTTTGGATCAACGACCATAGGCAGGTTAGCCACAGGCTGGCAATGTTTGGCATCGGAAGATGGGCAGGCAGCATCCCATTGACAGGAGGGGCACATGGAGTGTGTTAATATTCTTTGGGAACCCAGATAGGATTGGACAGACCCATAACACGAGGGAATAGGGCCTCAAACTCTTGAGGAATAGGAACCTGCTTTCATTGCATCTCTCGGACCTCAGTTTGGAGGTTGTCAATCTTGGACACGAGCTGAGCTAGGACTGCTGTAAGATTCGGCTGTATGACTGGTACTTGATTTGTATTCTCAATGGAAAGTGGATGGATTCTGGACTCGGAAGAAGTAGTAGAGGAACGAACAAAACTCCGGGGTGATTTGACTGAAGACCGAAGCCAATAAGGAGCCAGGCCAAGGGCTTACGATCGACCTGAGAAGGTGTAGAATGGGATTTATTTTTGAGAAAAATGTAAGAAAATATTTTTGGATTTTTGATAAAGAAGGGATAAATGTTTTTGGATTTTTGATAAATAAGGGATAAATGTTTTTGGATACGGAACTCAGCATGATTATTATGATTACTATGTTCTCACTTGTATTTAATTATCCTAAATGCAATGCCGGACGGGACTCGAACTTGTAAAAGTGGGATTTTTAATATATGCAAAGCTACGGCTGGACTTGTAACCAGGCTCATGGACACGAAACCGTTTTAAAAATGTGCAAAAATTTAGGCAGCAGGACGACTCGGAATTTCGGCAGAGTTTCGGGTTGAAACCGGCAATCTAAAGTGCGTGTCCTAGGTTTGACACCTATATGCGGATATGCAGTTGGTTGGGTGAATCGGAATGGCCTCCCTCCTTTGGCGTACTTCTATGATATACGTCTTGCTCTTGCGGGCAATCGTTACGTGTGGACAAGCCATTTGATATACCTGAGTGTACATGAATTGCCTCACTATATACCTCGTGGAGACGGTATGCGTGAGAGCAAATTCGATATACTCAGCATACGTGAATGAATTCCCTGCGATATACCTCCCGTTATGACTTCGATCAAGCGGTACGATGCGGGGGAAATGTTCGATATACATCGAAGGTACTTGGCCAATGGAAGGTGAGAGTCATATTGCTTAGGTTAACTGCGACGTGCCGGACCAGTGCCCATCACGAAGTGACCCTCCAGTTACTGGGTAAAATTTTATCAATAACAATGATCTTTGGTGATGTCGTGTGAATCATGCATGATTCTCTTATTAGTATGTTATGATGAGAATGCCTTTCTTGATTATGCCAAACAGGGAGCAAAGTACAAGTACCAGTGGTACACCAAGTATGGATGGTTGGTGCATGCAACATGTAGATATATGTGATTCTAGGTGCATGTGGTGTGAAGTGTACATGGAGAATTTTCTACAAGTGTGTGAACATAAGCATAAGCATGGTATACACATGGAAAAAAGGGGAACATGCAGATATGGGAGAAAATATAAACAAATATAACATCCATGTAAATAGAGTCAAGCCCTCAAATCATACAAGTCCCCAGCAGAGTCGCCACTGTGGACATCCCCGATCCTCACCGCGTGGGCGGGCGCATGAAGGGAGGATCCTTCGAGTCCCACGCGTCCCTCTCGGAAGCACTTCGGCCGATGTCATTTGAGATGAGGTGTAAAAATGTAGAGAGATTCAGAGTCGCCAGTCTATTTTACTCAAACCAGACAAAAGAAAAAAAGGGTAAGCCATCCCGAAGGATGGCATCCAAAGACATATTGGTGCATGCGAAATCAAAATGATTCGAGAAAGGTTCAGAGGCTAAGTTACGAAATGGGAAGGTGTTAGGTACCCATTCCGCCCTTTCGGTCTCTCATGGATGTTTGCTATTTTCCTTTATTTTCCCCATGATATGTGTGCATGTGTATATATATGGTGGATATATGAATCCTCGACTTGTATCGTGGAAGAGATAAAGCGAATTATCCGTAGGAAGGTATGAAAATAATATTAGAAAATAAGATTTACGCAATTACTCTTACGTTGATCGTTATAAGAGAACGATATCGCATACGGAGTAATACGTCACTAAGAACAAGTATATAGAATATAAGAAAATTGGATTTAGAGAAGATAGAAAATGAGAGAGAAAGTGAGAATAGGACTCGAGTCTTGGGTTTTACCCCGAGATGCCTACGTAGCCTATAAAGGCATCAAAGTCCACGTAGTTCGCATACAAAACGAGGGGTGGGGTTTATCCCATAAATCCAAATGGGGGATCTATTATTTGTGAGTGTGTGTGTGTGTGTGTAGAAAAAGTGTTTTAGTGGTGAGAAAAGTGTGAGAAAAGTATGAGAATCCCTATTTGAAATTTATGAGCAAACCCTCTTTTTCTTGTTTTTGGGATTTTTTATTTATATGAAAATAAGAGATGTGCAATAATGCTAAATAAAATGTATATTAGGATGTGTTAGATGAGATAATAAAAGTGCTAAGTAATAAAACAAGTTACTGAGAATTTAAGAGAAAGTTGAGAAAGTTGGACCTTATTTAAGATCTTGAGCTTGATCTTGAATGTTGGAAAGCAGCCCTTGCACTTGGATGATGATGGAGAGTGGCTAATTCACCAAGTTTGATGAAAAGGATGACGAAAAATGGAAGTTAGAAAGGGATTTGGATGTTGAAATCGCGCTGTCTTCGAGAGAGGTTTTTTGGATTCGTTGAGAGCGATTCTTATTAGATCTAGGCTCTATTTGAAAATGAGGTGAAGGCCTCATTTTATAGGCCCAGGTCACTGCCGATCGACATAGACCTGGTCCTGCCGATAGGCAGGGTCTGGAACCTGCCATTTGGTAGTGTCTTTCAGGCCTTTTGGGAAAATTGGCTACCGAAGGCAACCGTTGGTCAGAATTGTGCACGGGGCAGACCGTTGGAAAGATAATTCAGATACCTTCAAAAGGCCTTTGGACCACTCCCGGGTTCGGGAGCTGACTTTGGGTGAAATATGGCTCGGAAGCATTTGTCGGTCCATTGGATCGGGAATCATTCGGACACAAACGGATCGTTCGTTTGCATGGTAAGTTCGAATCATGTACAGGGCGGGTCGTTGGAAAGGTTAGGAGATGTACTTTGACATTCCAAAGAGTCTGCCCGGTTTGGGGAGTTGACTTTGGTCAATCGGTCCCTGGAAGCATTCAGCGACCTCTCGGAGTCAAATGGATCGTTCGTCCGCATGGTAAGTTCGGAATCGCGCATGGAGCGAACCATTGGAAAGGGGATTTAGTGCCCTTAATAGATTCATTCAGCCTCAGTCGATCTGAAGAGTTGACTTGGGTCGAACAGAGCCCGGGAGCGCCCGGTGGCCTCTAGATCAGGTTTCAAATGCAAATGGACCGTTCGTCCGCATGGTAAGTCGGAATCACGTACGGGATGGACCATTGGAAAGGGGATTCAGTGCCCTTCTAAGATTCATTCAGGGTCGATCAAGTTGAAGAGTTTAACTTTTTAGCCAAACGGAGCCTGGGAGTGCCCGATGGCTTCTAGGTCAGTACTCGGGGTATGACCCGGGTTTGTAGTGATGAGGGGAGGTACTAGGGACCTAAGGAGAGTTAGGGGGTAACATAATGGGGTGTCTACACTAATCTTAAGAACTCTCACTACTCACACGACTCTCATCTACTATACACAAGAATTTACCCCATACGCGTCGGGGGTGCGACGACCTCATTGTAGCAGCTCACTCTACCCCGTAAACGGGGTTCGACAACCAAATAATTTTGACTTCTTCCACACATGCATCTATATATGGCTTTAAGCGTTGTCCATTTACTTTGAATGTATTTCCCCCTTTCAAATCGTCTAACTCAACAGCTCCATGTAAGAAAATATTCTTCACAATGTACGGGCCAGACCATCGTGACCGCAACTTGCTCGGAAAGAGATGAAGCCGAGAGTTATAGAGAAGGACTTTTTGTCCAGGAAGAAACTCTTTGTGGTGAATGATGTTATCGTGAGCGAGTTTCATCCTTTCTTTGGAAATTTTTGCATTCTCATACTCATCATTTCGTATCTCCTCTAACTCATTTAATTGAAGCTTGCGAGATTCACTGGCCTTATCCATGGCATAGTTTAACTCCTTAATTGCCCAATACACCTTGTGCTCTAATTCCATGAGAAGAAGGCAAGGTTTTCCATACATAAAGCAGAAAGAGGACATGCTGAGCGGATTTTTGTATGCGGTACAATAGGCCCATAGCGATTCGTTCAATCTAAGTGACCAATCTTTTTGGGTAGGATTGACGGTCTTTTAGAGAATGTTCTTGATTTCCCTATTTGATAGTTCGGCCTGCCCATTCGTTTGTGGGTGATAAGTCGTTCCAACCTTGTGAACGACACCATACTTTCTCATGAGCCTCACGAATGGCCTATTGCAAAAGTGCGTGCTATTATCACTAATTATTGCTTTCGAAGCACCAAAGCGAGAAAGTATGTGTTCCTATAGGAACTTATTCACCACTTTGTTGTCATTCATCTTAGTAGCTATAGCTTCCACCCATTTAGAAATGTATTCTACCGTGACAAGGATATATAGGAAACCAAAGGATGGGGGGAAAGGGCCCATGAAGTCAATACCCCAACAATCGAAGATCTCAATAATGAGTATGGGGGTAAGAGGCATCATGCCTCGTCAGGTAGTAGCTCCCATCCGTTGGCACCTATTGCAAGATTTACAAGGATTGTTCACATCCCGGAATATTGTGGGCCAATAGAGGCCGCATTGTAGAATTTTAGCGGCCGTCTTTTTCATCGAAAAGTGGCCTCCATAAGCTTTCGAATGACAAAATTGGATGACTTTTGGGATCTCGTCATTTGGTACGCATCATCGGATGATTTGGTCGACGCGATATTTAAACAGGAAGGGATCGTTATAGAAAAACATGTGCGACCAAGTAATAAACCTCTTCTTATCTTGCGGTGTCCAGTCGGGAGGGACGGCTCCCGTGAAAAGGTAGTTCACTATATTCGAAAACCAGGGCAAAGAAGAGGTAGCAAAGAGTTGCTCATCCGGAAAGTATTCGTCTATGGTTATTAGATCACTAGGTACGTCGGATGAAAGCCATGATAAGTGGTCGGCAACGACGTTTTCTACTCATTTATTAGCTTTAATGCAGAGATTAAACTCTTATAGGAGTAGGATCCACCTTATGAGGCGCGGCTTTGCATCTTTCTTCGTAAGTAGGTATTTCAATGCCGCGTGGTCAGTGAAACAAGTAATGGGAGAACCGATAAGGTATGATCGAAATTTATCAAGAGCAAAGACTACCGCTAGCAACTCCTTCTCGGTAGTGGATTAAATGAGTTTTGGTCGGGTAAGAGTCTGACTAGCATAGTAGATGACATGAGCCTGTTTGTATTTTCTTTGGACCAAAACAGCCCCTATCGCATAATCGCTAGCATCACACATAAGTTCGAATGGTAAAGACCAATCCGAAACTTGCATGATGGGATCAGACACAAGCATGGTTTTCATTTTTTCAAAAGCGCCTTGGCATGATTCCATCCACTCAAATGGGTTGTCCATCATAAGTAGGTTGCTTAAGGGTCTAGCGATGACGCTAAAATCCTTAATGAACCTTCGATAAAACCCCGCGTAGCCCAAGAAGGAGTGCACGTATTTGAGCGATTTTGGTGGGGGTAGATCGGCTATGACATCTATCTTAGCTCTATCAACTTTTATTCCCTTGGATGAAACTATGTGGCCAAGAACTATTCCCTCAGTGACCATGAAGTAGCATTTCTCCCAATTCAGTACTAAGTTCTTTTCCACACATCGGGCAAGTACCTTTTCTAGTTTTTCAAGACAAAGATCGAAAGAGGTGCCAAAAACTCTGAAATCGTCCATGAACACTTCAAGTCCTCTCTCGACCATGTCGCTAAATAGGCTCAACATGCACCTTTGAAAGGTCGCGGGTGCATTACACAAGTCGAATGGCATACGTTTGTAGGCAAACGTACCAAAAGGGCAAGTGAAGGTTGTTTTCTCCTGGTCAAGTACATCTACCTCAATTTGGTTATATCTGGAATAACCATCAAGGAATCAATAGTAAGGGTGTCCTGCTACTCTCTCAAGCATCTGCTCAATAAATGGTAAGGGGAAATGGTCTTTCCTAGTTCCTGCATTGAGTTTCCGGTAATCAATGCAAACGCGCCACCCGGTGGTGGTACGTTGGGGGACTAGCTCTCCTATAGCATTCTCAATCACTGTTATGCCCGACTTCTTCCGAAAAACTTGAATAGGGCTCACCCATTTGCTATCCGAGATTGGGTAGATAATCCTGGCATCCAATAGCTTAATTATTTATATCCTCACCACAATACTTAATTATCCTTCTTTGCATTTCTCTCGAGGGCTTGATATCCTCTTCGAGATGGATCTTGTGGTTGAAAATCAAAGGACTTATCCTTTTCAAATCAGCAATGCACCAACCAAAAGCACCTTGGGGCTTCCTCAGAATCTTTAGCAATTTACCCTCCTATTCTTCGTCTAGTCTAGAGGAGACAACAACAAGAAATGTCTCATCCTCTCCTAGGTATGCATATTTAATATGGGCGGGGAGTTTCTTCAATTCGAAGGTTGGAAATTTTTCATTGGAGGGAACCATGCGTGTATCCCTCAGTGGTAATTCCTCAAATCTAGAAACCCAACTTACATCTCTCGCGTCCTCGTCCGACGCTCTCTCATCAAATAACTCTCTCAACTCATCAACCTCCCTCTCGAATGCAGTGTACTTCCCCTCACTCTCATGACTCGACACTAAACAGGACCCTAGGGCGTCTCCATAATAAGTTTCCTCGAAATAATCCTTTACGATCTCGTCTATTAGACTCACCTCGTGAAGATCATCTTCTTCCCCCGTCTTTTGGGCGATATGGAAGATGTTAGTCCCTAAAGTCATGTTCCCAAAAATGAGTTGCATTTGCCCATTTTGAGTATTGATGATTGCGTTAGACGTAGCTAAGAACGAGTGCCCAAGAATGATGGGAACATGGTTGCTCGAGGTGAAGGAGGGCTCCGTGTCCCAAATGATAAAGTCTATCGGGAAGTAGAAAGTGTCAACATGGAAGATCACGTCCTCAACTATGCCTCTTAGGATCTTCAAGGTTCGATTCTCTAATTGGAGAGTTACTTTTGTGGGCTTGAGGTCACCCAAATCAAGTTACCTATAGATGGCATAAGGGATAATATTGACACTTGCTCCTAAATCAAGTAAGTCTTTCTCAATTTTATTCTCTCCAACGATGCAGGAAATGGTGGGTGAACCGGGATCTTTAAACTTGGGCGGGAGATCATTGAGTAGGATGGAACTCACGTTATATGCTAGAAAGACATTTTTCTTTACCTTCATCCTCCTTTTTACCATCAACAAGTCTTTGATGACTTTTGCATAAGCTGGAATTTGCTTAATGGCATCGAGGAAAGGTAAATTTAGCTTTACTTGCTTTAGAACGTCTAACACTTCATCATGGGGGTTTCCTTTGTGGAAAGAAACCAACTTTTGAGGAAACGATGCCACGGTGGGTGGTTTCACTACTACCTCGGGCTCACTAGTGTCCTCTTTATCACTCTCCTTCAAGGGTACATCTTCGGCCTCTTTCGCGTCGAGCGAAATCTCCTTGTCTTTGGTTGCATCGTGTAGGGGAGGTGATAAATCAACGACTCTCCAACTACGAAGAGTGGTCATAGCTTGGCATTGCTCCTGATGTTCTGTCGAGGTGGAGCTAACACTAGTTTAACCTTGGGGCGGTCTTTGGCCCTGCGCAGGAAACTTACCCCTCTCTTGAATACTCAACGATGATTGCAACAATGAGATGTTCGTATTCATGTCATTCATCCTGTGCTCATGCTAGCATTAGTTGCAGTCTGAGTATTGATAAAGTGGTTGATCGTATCCTCGAGACTTCTCCATGGTGGAGGGACGTATGCTCCTTGAGGTGGTGGTGCCTACACGCGTCCTTGCATGTGTGGAGATTTTTTAAAATGCGGTGGTGGAGGAGGGGCAACATGTGAATTAGGATTCATCACAGCATGTTGTTGCTCGTAGCTAAAACCAGGGTGGTTTTTCCATGAAAGGTTGTAAGAATTCTCGTGCGGGGCACTGAAATTACCCTTAAATCCTCCTATGTCACTAACTTGCTCTTGAAGCATCACTTTATAGGCCGGTATAGTCGGGCATTCCTCAATTGAATGACCCGCCTCATAAATCACACACACCTTCTCTACGGGGTTTGGGATGGATCCAGTTGGTCCTCTTCCACATTCCTCACGTAGGTCTGGTAGTCCTTTCTCAAGCATATCGATTCGACTGTCCGCTATAGAATTCTTTTCTACATGAAATAGGCCGGACGCCGATGGAGTGGTGGTCACTTGACGATTTCAATTTTGAGCATTTGGGTCAGATGTATCCCAGGATCTAGTAATCTCGACGACATACCTCAGGTGAAGCTCAGCATCGTGGGCGTCTAAGTCGACAAACGGACCACTACCCATGGTTTTAACAAGTTGCTTGGAATTAATGTTCAGCCCATTATGGATAAAGGAAATGATTTTCATTTTATCAAAACCATGATGGGGACACGAAGCAATTAACTCATTGAAACGCTCGTAGCATCGATCGAATGACTCATTTTCTAATTGTTGGAATGTTTGAATTTGAGCCTTGATGGAGTTCGTTCGATGTGGCGGAAAGAAATTTTTGAGAAATTTGGATTATAATTCATTCCATGATGAAATCGAATTTGGAGGTAAAGACCATAGCCATGTCTTAGCCTTATCATTTAGCGATAATGGAAAGAGTTTAAGGCGGAGCACATCTTTTGTACAAGTTTGATCACTAAGAGTCTCACACGCCTCCTCAAATTCCATGATGTGGTCATATGGATTTTTTGAATCCATTCCATGGTAAGTGGGAAGTATCTGGATCATCCCATTCCTAAAGAAAAATTGTCCCTCATTGTACGGGAGTAAAATGCATCCCGTAGTGACAGTACGCTCGGGACATAAGATGTCTCTCAAAGGGCGATACGGGGCCTCTCCCTCGTCGGCAGCTGCACTACCGTGTTGTGACATGTCTCTCTCTCTCTTAAAGATTCGGTATCCTCACTTGGTATACTCGGAGTGTGCTCTGAAGTGTTTCCTAAGAGGGAAAACGGCGTGTTATTTGAGATTGACTGTGATGGTGTGGGAGGTGGAACCCATAATTGTGGAGCGTTAGGACTGTGAGGGCTATCAGGGTCGTACTCAACTATTGGGTTTTCATGAATGTGGGTTGGAGTATTCTGGGGAGTTAGAGTGAGTTCAGAATTTTGCATTAATAGCTTATGAGAGACGATGATGAATATTTTTGAGCTTTTTGAATTTTTGGAAATTTTTTGTCAAAGTTTTAGATTGACTCGATCTAATCCTAAGTCTACCTAAGTCCCCGGCAACGACGCCAAAAACTTGACGCGAGTCAGAAAGTGTCTCTAATGTGCATTCTCTTATAGGCTCAAGTGCAAGCCTGTCGTGTTAGTAATAAACCCGGTAAGGTGGAATCGTATCCATAGGGAAATAGGATAATGGAATTGTAACGACGTTGGATAGATGAAGGAATCCTAACTCTGACTCTAAAGGAAAAGGTAATTTGATTTGTGGAATAATTACTCTAGATGCAATTATGAAATTATGAAAAAGTGAAACTAATCTAAACTACTTAATATGAAAAAGTGAAATTATGAAATTATGAAAAGGTAATTTGATCAGTTCATTTTTTTTCTTTCAACTTTGATTCGTCTTCGGTCCGGGGTTCTCTGGAAATTGGTATTGCGGATCAGTCCAGTGCGGATTGGTCCGGGCTTCCTTTGACTTTTTCTTCAAACTTTGACTGCTCATAACTTTCACACCGGGACTTCGATTGAGGTTCCGTTTCCTCCTACGTGCTGATGAACTTGATGTCTTCTACTTCCCTTTAGATGCCTCATCCGAATTCAGGTTAAAATTACAAATTTTCCCTTTTGACTTTTCCTTCTTTTCTTTCTCTATTCTTCGATTTTCTTTCTTTCTTTATTGGCATTAAATACCTGCAAAATTTGTCTGAAATACCAGAAACTCGGTGTACTCGTTAGAAGAAGTCAGTAGCAAGATTATGAGATAAAGTTAAATCGATTACACTGATCGAGGTGCTAAAAGTAACTAAATTAAAGGGATAAATTGGGAAGAATTTATGCCTAATCAATTACCCACCAGCGATGTCGTCCTTCACCAGGTCGATCGCAGCCAACTTTGCAAGTACCACCATGATTGGGCATCAGCCGAGGTCTACATGACTCATGGGGTCAGTTATCCATCAGGTCGGCCACAACCGACGTTAAAAGTATCACATCGGTGAGGGAATCATCCAAGGTAAGTATGGGCGTGGGTTATCCATCAGCATCGCCATCAACATCGACCATAACCGACATTACAAGTTCACCTAATATCAGCAAGGCCTTGCAGGCTCAGCATCAAGTGTCAAGACAACATCGACCCTGGCCGACGTTCCAGATATCTAACCTAAGCTGGCATCCTAGCCAAGGTCATCGTATAATCCCTAGCCAACGCAGGGATCGTATTTCACTAACCTCGTACTCATCTAGGCCGAGGTTGGTACCAAGCGAAGATAGCCGAGCATCTACGAGAACATGTATGGCTTGGAACACGTGGACAAATACATTATAACTGAATCATTCCCTCCACGTGAGGGAATATTATGACTAATTACACCCCCAAGCACTATATATTGAGGTCATCCTCAACATTGTAAAGGATTGATAATTATAACCCTATCTAAAACTCTGTCAATTTACACAGTAGGGAGAGAGATTGAGAGATTGTATCCATGGTCGTTAGTTCCCAATTTCAGTGACATTACTCACTCACTTGCACAGTGGACGTAGGCCTAATTGGACAAACCACTTATATATTGGTGTTCATCCTCTTCTCCTCTCCTCTTTCTACATATACACTTGTATTCTTCTGTGCTGCCATTGTTATCACTTGCTGGAGCTTATTAACACCTTATCTGGTGGCGTTATTTCCAGCATCATCATTTGGGCGCCATTTGTGGGAACAAGAAAACATAACTCTTCCTTTCCTAGATTAATCTCACCGAAGACTCTGGTGGTGAACCAGGACTCACCCTTTGCATGGAGGTGTTTCACCATTGAAAGAGGTCCTTTAAGGTATTAGGCTCACCTTATTTACAAGATCTTTAATTTTAACATATGGCACCGGAGTTACCACTACCTCCTCCACTATCTAGTGTTGGAGGACCTAGTTCCAGCCAAGTGACAGCTCAGTCCAAAATAGATGAGGTGGAAGCAGCCTTAAAGTCGTTGGCAGCAACTCAATAAGCAATGAAGGAACAATTTGCACAACTCAGTCAAAATATGATGAGGCCACCAGGGGTCACACCGTAGATGATCACTCTGGCAGCTGTCCAACCCTATCCTGAAGCCAGGGGACCACCCCAAGCATCGTGAAAAGACCAACCTACCCCTCAGTGGAGGAGGGATGTTGTTGACCCTAGGCGTTTATGTCTGGGGAGGCAAGGAAACCCTTGTCCTGAGGATAGGTACGATGATCTAGAGGCAGAAGACATCCTAAAAGACTACTGGGAGCTATATAAGGTTTCCAACAACACTATACGTCCTATCCAACAAAGCCGAGGTTGTGGGGGCAGAAGAGATGGTGGTGCCCAGTAAAGAGGATTAACTTTCGATCGATTGAGCAGAGGGTCGGTATTTTAAAGGCTTGGATCAGTTAATGACCTAAGACAGAGGTTATCCAGGTCTAGAACTGTGGTAGCCTCACAAAAGGAAGATGGGGAACATCATCCTCATCATGGCCGACCCTATCATGGCCGACCAAGGGATCAAGAGGAGGTCAATAGCCGTCGTTGTACTGCAGTTGGGGAGCCCTCAGTCCACCCCTTGGAGGTGGATGGAGATAACCTCGGCCAGGACGACGTTGCCAAACCATGGAATGACTCCATCCAATATCTGGAAGAGAAGATAGGGAACCTCATCAAAAGCCGAGACCCACTGTAAAGAGGGTTTTCAGAGGGTTCCCCTTTCGTGACAAGGATAGTGAACTTCCCAACCCCTGCCAAATTAAAACCGCCTATGGTGCCTCCTAAGTATGATGGTAGTACTAACCCTGTGCATCATATTGAGATGTACCAGTCTGCGACGGACATTTATTCAATCCCAGATGAGATAAAGTGTCGGGCCTTCTCTAGGACTTTGACGGGAGCTGCACACATCTGGTTTACCTCTCTTTCGAAGAAATCTACTGAGAACTTAAAGGGCCTAGCTGAACGGTTCATTCACAATTTCTATTTTTGGGTGAGACCTCAAAAGAAGACCGCACACCTGTTGTACGTCAAGCAAGGCAAGAACGAGAGCCTAAGAGACTACATTGCTAGATTCAACAAAGAAAAATTAGAGGTTAAAGATTATGAAGAGAATATAGCTATGACGGCCCTCATTGGAGGACTCCAGAAAGGGAAGTTATTATGGAAGCTTGGAGAAGACCCTCCTAAGTCCATGGAAGAGCTATTGGCAACTGTAGGAAAGGTCATGAACGTTGAAGAGGCTATGGACACAAAGTATGAGGATGAGAAAGGGAGTGGCAGCGAGAAGTTCCAAAGGAAGAAAGATGGAAAAAAGAGGTTTGTAGACGACAAGTTTGACACTATACTCCTCTGACTGTGAGTTGCGAACACATCTTCAACGATATAAAAAATGACCGGCCCCTGAGATGGCCGGAGGAGCTGAAGGCTCCTCCGCATTAGAGTAACAAAAGCCTATGGTGTGAGTTCCACCAAGACCACGGCCATGTGAGAGACAAGTGCTTCGCCTTGAAGGATAAAATTGAGTAGATGTTAAAGGTCAAAAAGCTCAGGAAGTATGTCGATGGTAAATCTCCTAAGAGGGGAAGAGATGACCCTAAAAAGAATAGAAATGACAGATGTCGAGATGATCCTCCAGCGAGAAGAGATGATGACTTAGATGGTGATGATGAGGACGATCCTGACCCCCCACCAAAAGATGACAATTCCCTTGTGAAGAGGGTTGGTATGATATCCTTTGGTGTTAACACCATCTGTGGAGGACTAGGAAGGGGTGGCTCAGAAGTAGCCGATCGTAAAGCTCATGTGGCAGAGGCTAAGTCAGTGACCAAAGTAGAAGTTGTGAATTTGGGGTCTTCATATGCTAAGAAGAAAAGAAAGAAGGTAGATATGTATACTCTTATAGTTGGGTTCTCCCGACTTGATTTCAAGGGTATCTTAGCTCCACACGATGACCCGTTAGTAATCACTACAAGGGTGCATGGATGTGAGGTGCAAAGAATCCTCGTCGATGGAGGAAATTCAGTTGATGTAATATTTTAAGAGCCTAGGCCTCAGCAGAGCTAGGCTTGTACCATACCATTATCCATTAATTGGCTTCAGCGATAAAAAGGTCCATCCGTTGGGCATGTATGAGATGGACGTTCGAATGGGAGACGAGTGGCCAAAGAGGTTGACCCGAAAGATAAATTTCTTCGTAATGGATGAAAATGTCTTCTCGGCATACAACCTCATCATAGGATGAGTAGCCCTCAAGTAATTTCAGGCCGTACCGTCGACGGTACACCAAATGCTAAAATTCCCACCCCCCTATGGGGTAGGGGAAGTGTAGGGTGACCAGACCTCAGCACGAGAATGCTACTTTAACTCGACGAAAGAGAGAGAGGCCCATAAGAGGGAAACAACCACATATAACTTTGATACACTTGATCTCAATGATGAAACAAAATTGAAGAAAGGAGAGGCCGCGGAAGAGGTAGAACCCATCGTCCTCAATAAGGACGAACCAAAAAAAACTGTCCAAATCTGTAAATCCCTAAGACCCAAAATCAAAGAAGAGATGGTAAAGCTTATAAAGAAGAGACAGAGTGTCTTCACCTGGAGCTATGCATATATGCCAGGAATTGACCCAGAGATTATGTGTCACAAACTCAATGTAGCAAAAGATGCTAAGCCAATCAAGCAAAGAAGAAGAGTTTACTCCAGGGAAAAGTATGATGTCATCAGGGAAGAAGTCAGAAAGATGGAAGAGGTAAAATTCATCAGGGAGTTCATATACCCTGAGTGGTTATCAAATGCCATCGTCATGCCGAAAGCTAATGGGAAATGGAGGATGTGCATAGATTTCACTGATTTGAACAAGTCTTGCCCAAAAGACAACTTCCCTTTGCCTCGAATTGATCATATGGTATATGCCACAGCAGGGTATGAACTTATGAGCTTCATGGATGTGTATTCAGGGTACAACCAAATTTTTATGGACCCAAAAGACTCAAAGAAGATTGCGTTCAGAACCGATAAGGGGACCTATTACTATAAGGTCATGCCCTTCGGCTTGAAGAATGCAGGGGCCACTTATCAATATCTTGTAAATAAGATGTTCGAGAGTCAGATTGGAAATACCCTGGAGTTCTATGTGGATAACATGTTGACGAAGAGCTTAAAGGCTCAAACTCATGTGGCCGACCTGGAAAGAACTTTGGACACCATGGACTTATATAGGATGAAGCTCAACCCTGCCAAGTGTGTCTTCATAGTAGGAGCTGGAAAGTTTCTTAGATTCATCCTCAATCAGAGGGGAATACAGGCCAACCCCGAGAAGATCAAGGCTTTTCTTGATATGAAGACACCAAGAAGTATAAAATACATTCAGAGGTTCACTGGAAGAGTTGCTGCACTCAACATATTTGTTTCTAGATCTACGAACAAGTGTCTTACATTTTTTAAGGTGCTTAGAAAGGCCTTCGAGTGGGATGATGAATGTGACGAGGCCTTTAAGGAGCCCATGTCCTACCTCGGATCCCCCCTGCTCTAATCTCGGCCCATTTTGGGGGAGAAGTTGTATGTTTATCTAGCAGTCTCAGAGTCAGCTATAAGTGCTACCATAGTACGAGAAGACGATAGGGTACAGAGTCATGTTTACTTCAATAATAAGGCCCTTCAAGGGTCTAAGAAGAACTATTTTCAGATGGAGAAATTGGCCTACTCCTTGATACACGCTTCCAGGAAGATGAAGACCTATTTCCAAGCCCACTCTATGGTCATCCTTACTGACTCCCAACTAAGGTAAGTCCTCCACAAGCCTGAGAAGTCAGGCGGATTGATGACCGGGGTCATCGAGTTGGGAGAGTATGACATTGTTTATCAACCCAGGGTGGCCATCAAAGGGCAGGCACTCGCAGACTTTATTGCTGAGTTCACATGGGAAGAGGCTGAGACTGAGAATAGTCCAGAGATTGCAGATGAATTAGATAGTAACATCTTCCAAAATTCGAAAGAGGTTGTGTCCAGCAGAGCCATAAAAGGAGTAGGTGAAAATGAGGAAGACAGGTACCTCTTCAAGCAAGGACCCTGTCATAGGGGAACTTTTCTTCAAATGAAGATGTTTGGAACCTCTTCATCGATGGGTCTTCTTGTTAAAGTGGTAGCGGAGGAGGGTTGATAGTTTCAGCACCGGATGGTACCGACATTGAATATGCACTTAGATTCAACTTCAAAGCATCGAACAACGAGTCAAATTATGAGGCCTTGATCGCAGGCCTCTCATTGGAAAAAGCTCTTAGTCTTGGCTAACTCCTAGTCCATAGTGACTTAAGGTTAGTTGTCAACTAAATCCTGGGAGTATATGAGGCTAAGGATGAAAGGATGGCCAAATATCAGAAGAAGGTGAGAATGATGCTAGAAAGCTTCGCAGAAGTGAAGATGAAGAGGATACCCTGGTTAAATAACAAGCATGCAGATGCACTAGCAAGGTTGGCCTCAACGATAAGGACAGACATCAGAAGGAGAGTACCAGTCGAGATCCTGCTCAAATCGACCATTAAGGAAGAAGAGTTTGCCAGACCTTACCTCAACTTGAACCTAGGGGACTCTTGGATGGACCCCCTTATCAGATATATCAGACAGGTAGACCTGCCAAAATCAAAGTTGGAAAGGAGGAAGTTGAGGTACATAGATGCCAAGTTCTCAATAATAGGAGATGTCCTATATAAAAAAGGATTCCTACTATCAGATGTGTCAATCCCATAGAGGTCTCCCACATCCTACAGGATGTACACGAGGGTTCTTGCTCCAGTCACATAGGAGGAAGACCTTTAGTCAAGAGGATAATTATGCAGGGATACTGGTGGACGACCTTGGCCAAGGATGCTGCCTACGTGAAAAGGTGTGACAAGTTCCAGAGATTCTCTAATATCCCTCATCAACCTCATCAACCTATGACATCAATTATCTCACCTTGTCTATTTTTAGTAAGGGGGATTGATTTGGTGGGACCATTACCAAGAGTTGCTAACAACTATCGATTTCTGATAGTGGCAATTGATTACTTCTCCAAGTGGGTAGAAGCTGAGTCGATGACCACGATCACCGAGCAGAAGACCTTCCAGTTCATCTGGAAGAACATCATATGCTGATACGGTCAAACACCCTCATTTTAGATAACGAAATGCAGTTCATGAATGCTTCCTTGGAGAAATACTGCGAGAGAGTCGGGATCAAGCAGTTCTTGTCTTCTCCTGGACGACCTCAGGAAAATGGTCAGACCGAAGTCACGAACCAAACAATCATCAAGGGGATTAAGAAGAGGTGGAAGAAGCCAAGGGGAGATGGGCAGAAGAGGTTTATGTAGTGTTATGGGCCTACAGAACAACGAAAAGGACACCAACGGGGGAAACCCTATTTATGTTAGCCCATGGCTCAGAAGCCGTCATACCTACAGAAGCTGGACTCCCCACTCACAGATTTTAGACCTATGACCCCGAGAAGAATGGGGAAGAGAGAAGACTCAACCTAGATTTGGTTGAGGAGAGAAGGGAAGATGCTGAGATCAGACAGGAAGCCTACCAGTAGAGAACAATAAAGTTCTACAATCAAAGGGTAAAATCAAGACCTATAGCTGTAGGAGATCTAGTGTTGAATAAGACGTTGTAGAAGGCAAACAAGCTCCACCCAAACTGGCATGGCCCTTACAGAGTGGTTGATGAGGTTGTGTCTGGTACTTACCGGCTAGAAAATCTCGAAGGGGAGCCTTTTTCAAACCCTTGGAATGCTGACCACTTGAAGAAATATTACATATGATGTTGCAGTTTTCTTTTTAATACATGTATCATTTTATAAGAGGATATAAATCAAAAGAGCAGTTCATGCGTCAATATTATTTTATTATGTTTAAACATCATTAATTTGGTGAAATTTATGAGGTGAAACATCATAATTTGGTGACCTCAGACCTTAAACATCATTAATTTGGTGAAATTTATGAGGAAAACATCAATGTTCAATGATCTCAGACCTTAAAAATTATTAATTTGGTAAAATTTATGAGGTGGAACATCATAATTTGGTGACCTCAGACCTTAAACATCATTCATTTGGTGAAATTTATGATGTGAAACATCATAATTTAGTGACCTCAGACCTTAAACATAATTAATTTGGTAAAATTTATGAGGTGAAACATCATAATTTGGTGACCTCAGACCTTAAACATCATTAGGTTAGTGAAATTTATGAGGTGGATCATCATATTATGATGACCTCAGACCTTTAAGACAACATGCAAGAAAGGGCATTCATTGAAAAAAGCAAAATCCACTGAAGAAGATGATATTACATGAAACATTCAGAGTTGCAAATACAATGTACCAAAACATGCTGTTAGAGTTTACAAAAGTTACAGATGAGAAGAAACAAATTATAACTTAAAAGATCCACAAATTAAGATCTAAGTATCTGCAGTAACATTAGTCTTCTCTTGGTGGACATTAATCACCTCCATTGTATCATCCTGAAGATTGGCCCCTTCGATTTCAGTAACCTCCAATGGTGAAGTCTCTGCAGGAGGAACATCTTCCTCCTCAACCTCTTGTAAGGCCTGAGCAAAGCGAGAATCGCCGAAGCCCAGACCAATAAAGTCCTAGATAGTTAAGCTCCCTGTCTCCTTCTCCTTTGAAGCTGCTCACTTCCAAGTTGCCTTAATACCTCTTTCGAGATATTCAAAGCTGAAGCTTATAAACTGGTAAAAGACTTTGTAGTCGGCCAAGATCTTCTCGGAGGCATCCTCAAGGGCAGCCTTTATTGCAGCATCAACCTCTGCCTGAAGGACGTCATCTTTAGCCTCCAAAATAGAGGTGTGGTCCTTCTTAAGCTTGGCTATATCCCTATCCCTATGCTTCACCCTATTTTTGAACTCATCCAAAGTTGTCTTTAGATGTTCAACCTCTACATTTAAAGAGGTTTGCACCTTCTAGGCCTCTTTTCCCTTCTCAATAAGGGGCAACTTCCTCAGGGTCCAGTCAATGAATTGGTGCATAGACAGAATACCCTGCAAAATAAAGTCAGATGTATGAGTTTAATCCTTAATCCATTTAAAGACGAGGTTACACTTGGAATAAAAAAGCAAAAGTTTTTACCTGGATAGACCTGTGGAGGCTGAACTCGGCCAGCAAAGGGGTATCAAGAGACCGTAGGAAACAATTATCTACGTCGGTCATTGCTTAGCCGATGGCATCCATTGCCTTCAGACCATGACCTATTAGGTTATCACTGATCTTCAACTGCTCCAGACGAGCATCCAGTGCATCATTAGAGGAGATTGGGATGGCACGTTCTCCCTTTTGGGTTTTGCTCGACCTCTGATCCTCCGAGCCAACAGTGATGGATTTCCTCTTCTTTATAGCATCGGCCTTGGATGTACCGATTTTCTTCTCAATAGGGCGAGGGGAAGGGTCTATATTATGCCCTTCTTTCTTCACCATCTTAACAAGGCTTGGGGCTGACATCTATCAGAGCTCGTCAGAGATACCTTCTGGGCGTTCTACAAAAAGAAACATATGAGTTAATAAATCAGAGGTACGAAAACTCAGAGGTGCAACTATGAAAAATAATACTTAGAAGCTCGGTTAGAGAACTCCCCCCAAGGCAATCTCAAAGAGGTAATAGGGGGTCATCAGATGCTCATATTTTACCAGCCAACCCAGTTCCCCTTGCTCTTAAATATTCTTAACCTTCTGAAGATTATCTTGGCTATGCCTAGGGTCAGCCTTAGCAACCAGGGACACATTTCCCCACCTCAGAGGTGTCCTCAGCTCCAACGATGAAGAGGTGGCACAAAGATCAAATTCCCATGCCCCTGAGGCAAAGAAATATCGTGGTTTACAGTTATGATTTGAAGTATGGGTAACCATTAACATCTTCTTGTGTGACCTCCTAGCTAGGAAGTGGTAGTAACTGGGGTGGTTTTTAGCAGAGGATGGGACATAGCATCCTGTGAAGACCCTAACTGGAAGGTCTGAGTGGTGGACTGCCCTCCAAAGGAAGATAGCCCCAATCATCACCCTCCAAGCATTGGGGGATAATTGTGAGGGGGCTAGGTTGATATGGGATAGTATTTCTCTGATTGAAGGATAGATGGGGAGATGGAAGCCCAACTTAAACATCTGCTCATAGACGCAGATATCACCATCTCGTCCATCAAAGGCCCTCTCACCCATCAGAGGTTTCTTAAGCTTGATGTAAGGACCTATAGAATAGAGGTGACTAAAGGCTACGAGGTCATACTCGGTGACAGAGCTCTCTATCTCGACCGTCTCCGAGGTGTCAATATCACTTTCATGACCATTATCCTCATCCCTGGTAGCGTCGGCCTGGGCAGATGAAGGTACACCATTGGAAAATCTCTGAGCGAACTCAGCCCTCGTGGCGGTTGATAAAGGGATAGCATCGATGGGTGGGGGAATAGCCACACTCGGCCCCACAATCTCGGCATCAGAAGAAGTCTGTGAAGTGCTAGCACCATTGTGGGATGAGGCACGACTTTGGACCTCGTCCTAATTAGGGACCTGATCTTGCCTAATAGAGAAGTCCATAGCCTCTTGGAATAAGTCTACAGACATAGGGTCTGAGCTACATAACTCAAACTCAGACATTGGAGAAGGGTCAATTGGATCCTCTGCTGGCTCAGCAGGCTCGACTGGCTCAGGGTATATCACCTTCAGAGGTGGAAGGAAAATAGGTATGAGGGGGAAGGCCTCAGTCCTACGAGAGTCCTCTTGGACTAGCTCTATCTGCTCAATTTTTGCAAAGGTCTTCTCTCTAAGAGAAGGTAAATCTTCTATAAGCTTGTATAGAGGTCTGAGCATAAGTCAGACGACCCTATACTTAGGACTCTAAACCACAAATAAACAACTGGGCATAACTTAAACTAAGGATCAAACTTGGTTTTTGAAAATTTTTAAACCAAGAACAGGTTCACCAGAAAACTCAAGGGATCACCAAAAAACTAAAACTACACCAGAAAATGCAAGAAATGGAAATGCAGGGCTGAAAAATGGCAAAGGAAAGGTAACAATCAATACCTGATAGAGTAAGAGATGAAGAGTAGGAATATTGAGGAAATAAATCCATAAACAACCTCGATTAAGTTCTTGATGAGAGAGAGAAAACGTAGAAGGCTCGGGCGAGAAATGAGTAAGAAGTGAAGAAGAAGGAGAACAAATGGGTTTTAAATCCTCAAAATGCCTTGCACACATCCCAAGGCCCATCATAGCCTTTGAAGCCTAAAAGATAATAAACATCATTACACTGTCAGGAACGCTACCCACTTCATAAGTGGACACCTTCCAAGGAGATATTGGTACATAAGGAGATACAGCCTCGAACATACATACCCCTTAGTCACCCACTTACATAGGTAACTAAGGGCTAGGGGTGATTGATATTCCCAAAGTTCACCTGCCATCTCAGAGGCATTAACCTCGGCCCGTATGGCGGCCGAGGTAACAAAACCTCAAGATTACCCACCAGTGATGTCGTCCTTCACCAGGTCGGCCGTAGCCGACGTTGCAAGTACCACCATGATTGGGCATCAATCGAGGTCTACATGACTCATGGGGTCAGTTATCCATCAGGTCGGCCACAACCGATGTTACAAGTATCACATCGGTGAGGTCATCATTTGAGGTAAGTATGGTTATGGATTATCCATCAGCATCTCCATCAACATCGGCCATAGCCGACGTTACAATTTCACCTAATATCAACAAGGCATTGGAGGCTCAACATCAAGTGTCAAGACAACATCGGCCCTGGCCGACGTTCCAGATATCTAACTTGGGTTGGCATCCTAGCAAAGGCCATCATATAATCCCCAGCCAAGGCAGGGATCGTACTTCACCAACCTCGTACTCATCCAGGCCGAGGTTGGTACCAAGCAATGACAGTCGGGCATCTACGTGCACATGTATGGCTTGGAACACGTGGACAAATCCATTATAACTGAATCATTCCCTCCACGTGAGGGAATATTGAGGTCATCATTACTTAGTTGAGATCATCCAGATATCATCCTTGCACTGGTTGGGTCTCCATGCACATGCACATTGCATGCTTGGGGGGGTACATTACACCCCCCAAGCACTATATATTGAGGTCATCCTCAACATTGTAAAGGATCGATAATTACAACTCTAGCTAAAACTCTGTCAATTTACACAGTAGAGAGAGAGCTTGAGAGATTGTATCCATGGACGTTCGTGCCCAATTTCAGTGACATTACTCACTCACTTGCACAGTGGACGTAGGCTTAATTGGCTGAACCACTTATATATTAGTGTTCATCCTCTTCTCCTCACCTCCTTCTACATATACACTTGTATTCTCCTGTGCTGCCATTATTATACTTGCTTGAGCTTACCAACACCTTATCTGGTGGTGCTGTTTCCAGCATCATCAAGTAATTTACTAAAAAAGTTAATAATCAATCCATTCATTTACAAGGGACACTACTTGCATATGAGGGAAAATATCTAATAAACCAATCAAAATTTAATAAAAAAAAATTAACAATCCACCCCCGCCCCATTTCCCCTTGCCCCACCCCCACCCCCCTCCCCGTACACACGCACGCAACCCCACCCCACGTCACCCCCCACATCATTTCCCCCTCTCGCACATACACACAAACATGCACATACACACACACACTCAGTCCCACCCCTGCCCTACCCCCACCCCCCAGCCCCGCCCCCTACCCCCTCCCTGCCCTGTCCCCCTCCCTTCCCCCACCACCACATACACACACACACACAGCCCCACCCCTTCCCCACCCCCACCACACACACACACACCTCCCCTCCCCTCCCCTCCCCAACCCCAAGCCCCCACCCACCACCCACACAGGCACACACACACACGCAGATATATACACACACATATATATAAATGGAAGATAGAGAGAGAGAGAGAGAGAGAGAGAGGGGGGGGGAGAGCAACGCGTAGAGAGAGAGAGAGAGAAAGTGGAGGGAAACAAAGCAGTGAGAAAAAAAGGAAAGGAAAGGGTTTTTTGCTGCTAAACTTATCACGGACATGTCATGATATTTGACCGTGACAATATTATAAGAATTGTCACGGTCATGGACCGTGACAAGACCTTATCATGGACTTATCACGGTCATTGGCCGTGATAAAAAATGCATATTTTTTTGTCACGGTCAATGACCATAACAAGTGTGGCCGGTTAAAGGGTGCCAATTTGGCCTTTTTGGTGTAGTGTCCTTCGGCGGCTCGACCATTGGTCACTGGGGGAATGATTTCTCTCCGAATTGTCCTGTATTCTGCATGTCTATGGGATTTCAGTGATGCGGGCAATGCCAAAGCCGTTGTCCTTGGCTTAGCTTCAAAGCTACTGCTGGTGATCGAGGACCTAATGGTGGACCCTCAACTAGATGCTATTACAGCATGGATGTCATATCATTGCAATCCTGTGACAGTGAAACTAGAAGAGACCCTGAACTATCTAGATGCTTGGTGGGAAGGCCGTTCTGATTTTGTGAGAGGAAACTCTATTATGCTGCTCATGTGGCTAGTTGAGAGATTCCGTTGGCGATCCCCCCTGAATATCCCTTGGCAGCTATGCCAATTTTCTTCACTCATTATTTCATCATCTTTTTGTAACAACCAGCGTAATTTTGCGCTATTTTAATTAATTTTTGGAAAATGGAGTAAAATAAAGTTTTTGATAAAATTATTTTTATTGCTCAAATATGTTGAATATTATTTTTAAAGGCGAGAATTTCAAACGTTTTCGAAAACGGAGTTAAAACGGATTTTAAAATGATTTTAAAATGTTTTTAACTCTTGGAATTCTAAGTCGGCGAACATTAAGTAATTTTCAAGAGTTGTTTTGACTTCCAACTCTTCATTTCTTTGCCTTAATTAAAGGAGTCTTTTGGATTCCAACTCTTCATTTCTTTGCATTATAAAAGGAAGTCGTGGGCAATCCTTCTAACATACTTTTGGCACAAATTTTGGCAGCAAATATATTTTATATTCCTCTTCTTTTTATATACACATTGGCCCTTGAGATTTGTGAGTTCCAACCTTAGATTAGAGGTTTTCTTGGGGCTATTTTGTTGGAGGTTCTTGGAGGAGCTTTTGTAGATCTTTTGTGTTGATATTGAGGATGTGATCGTTGGTTTCTCATCATGGTTTGAGGTATGGGGTTTTACACAATATGCTCCTTAAATCTCGCGAGTGTCATTCTCTTTGAATTCTTGTTTAATTGAACTCATATTTGAATTGATAAATTCATTGAAATCTAAAAAATAATTGTTGAAATTATTTTGATTCATGTGGTATCACTATATTCTTATTGAGCACGTTGTCATGAGATTTTAATATGGCACGGATGTTGGGCACCCGTCAAAATTCCTGTTTCCCGGGCTATGGCTTGATAAAGCATATACGGATGTGGTGAGGCCTGGTGACCCGGTTAAAGTGTTGTTGAGCAATTATAATGATGAAATGCTATTGAGATTTGCATTTTGATTTGAATATTCGTACTCGTGTTGTTACGTTTTATTCATCGCTAATATATTTGTTGAGCATATTTCTTGTCGTATTGTGTACTTCCCCATATTTTCTTTTATTGGCAGGTTAGCGCGGATTTTGGGGAGCTATGGAGAGTGATTTTAGCGAGGATTGTTTGATAAATATTTGTATTATTTTGATGTATAGAGCTTTGGAGATTTGTATTTTTATTCGAGTTAGATAGTTGTAATTTTAATTTGAGAGACTGGTTGTAATTGAAGAGATTGAGATTAGTGGATTTATATTATTGTGGGTTTATTTAGATGCTCTATACCTTATCACTTGTGGATTTGGATTTATTTTATCGCATTAGCGCTCCGTTCGCTCTCCCCGGGTGGGCGCGGTGTTACAAATGGTATCAGAGCTTAGGTATATGGCAACCCTCGGGGCTTGAGTTTTGGGTTCATTGCGTGTTTAGCAATTTTTGGAGATAGAAAATTTTAGGTGATATTCGTGATAAGTTTTGGAATTAGATATGAGGAATTTATTTTTGGGAGACGTGATTTATTTTTGGAGTTAGTATAGTGGCCTGATTTTTTTTAGAGTTAGGCATTCGGCGAATTTCGAGGGCGAAATTTCATTGTTAGTGGGGAAGTGTAACAACCCGCGTAATTTTGGGCTATTTTAATTAATTTTTGGAAAATGGAGGAAAATAAAGTTTTTGATAAAATTATTTTTATTGCTCAAATATGTTGAATATTATTTTTAAAGGCGAGAATTTCAAACAGTTTCGAAAACGGAGTTAAAACGGATTTTAAAATGATTTTTAAATGTTTTTAACTCTTGGAATTCTAAGTCGGCGAACATTAAGTAATTTTCAAGAGTTGTTTTGACTTCCAACTTTTCATTTCTTTGCCTTAATTATAGGAGTCTTTTGGATTCCAACTCTTCATTTCTTTTCATTATAAAAGGAAGTCGTGGGCAATCCTTTTAACATACTTTTGGCACAAATTTTGGCAGCAAATATATTTTATATTCCTCTTCTTTTTATATACACATTGGCCCTTGAGATTTGTGAGTTCCAACCTTAGATTAGAAGTTTTCTTGGGGCTATTTTGTTGGAGATTCTTGGAGGAGCTTTTGTAGATCTTTTGTGTTGATCTTGAGGATGTGATCATTGGTTTCTCATCATGGTTTGAGATATGGGGTTTTACACAATATGCTCCTTAAATCTCGCGAGTGTCATTCTCTTTGAATTCTTGTTTAATTGAACTCATATTTGAATTGATAAATTCATTGAAATCTAAAAAATAATTGTTGAAATTATTTTGATTCATGTGGTATCACTATATTCTTATTGAGCACGTTGTCATGAGATTTTAATATGGAACGGATGTTGGGCACCCGCCAAAATTTCTATTTCCCGGGCTATGGCTTGATAAAGCATATACGGATGTGGTGAGGCCTGGTGACCCGGTTAAAGTGTTGTTGAGAAATTATAATGATGAAATTCTATTGAGATTTGCATTTTGATTTGAATATGCGTACTCGTGTTGTTACGTTTTATTCATCGCTAATATATTTGTTGAGCATCTTTCTTGTCGTATTGTGTACTTCCCCATATTTTCTTTTAGTGGCAGGTTAGCGCGGATTTTGGGGCGCTATGGAGATTGATTTTAGCGAGGATTGTTTGGTAAAGATTTGTATTATTTTGATGTATAGAGCTTTGGAGATTTGTATTTTTATTCGAGTTAGATAGTTGTAATTTTAATTCGAGAGACTGGTTGTAATTGAAGAGATTGAGATTAGTGGATTTATATTATTGTGGGTTTATTTAGATGCTCTATACCTTATCACTTGTGGATTTGGATTTATTTTATCGCATTAGCGCTCCGTTCGCTCTCTCCGGGCGGGCGCGGTGTTACAAATGGTATCAGAGCTTAGGTATACGGCAACCCTCGGGGCTTGAGTGTTGGGTTCATTGCGTGGTTAGCAATTTTTGGAGATAGAAAATTTTAGGTGATATTCGTGATAAGTTTCGGAATTAGATATGAGGAATTTATTTTTGGGAGACGTGATTTATTTTTGGAGTTAGTATAGTGGCCTGATTTTTTTTAGAGTTAGGCATTCGGCGAATTTCGAGGGCGAAATTTCATTGTTAGTGGGGAAGTGTAACAACCCGCGTAATTTTGGGCTATTTTCATTAATTGTTGGAAAATGGAGGAAAATAAAGTTTTTGATAAAATTATTTCTATTGCTCAAATATGTTGAATATTATTTTTAAAGGCGATAATTTCAAACGGTTTCGAAAACGGAGTTAAAACGGATTTTAAAATGATTTTTAAATGTTTTTAACTCTTGGAATTCTAAGTCGGCGAACATTAAGTAATTTTCAAGAGTTGTTTTCACTTCCAACTCTTCATTTCTTTGCCTTAATTAAAGGAGTCTTTTGGATTCCAACTCTTCATTTCTTTGCATTATAAAAGGAAGTCGTGGGCAATCCGTTTAACATACTTTTGGCACAAATTTTGGCAGCAAATATATTTTATATTCCTCTTCTTTTTATATACACATTGGCCCTTGAGATTTGTGAGTTCCAACCTTAGATTAGAGGTGTTCTTGGGGCTATTTTGTTGGAGGTTCTTGGAGGAGCTTTTGTAGATCTTTTGTGTTGATCTTGAGGATGTGATCGTTGGTTTCCCATCATGGTTTGAGGTATGGGGTTTTACACAATATGCTCCTTAAATCTCGCGAGTGTCATTCTCTTTGAATTCTTGTTTAATTGAACTCATATTTGAATTGATAAATTCATTGAAATCTAAAAAATAATTGTTGAAATTATTTTGATTCATGTGGTATCACTATATTCTTATTGAGCACGTTGTCATGAGCTTTTAATATGGCACGGATGTTGGGCACCTGCCAAAATTCCTGTTTCCCGGGCTATGGCTTGATAAAGCATATACGGATGTGGTGAGGCCTGGTGACCCGGTTAAAGTGTTGTTGAGCAATTATAATGATGAAATGCTATTGAGATTTGCATTTTGATTTGAATATTCGTACTCGTGTTGTTACGTTTTATTCATCGCTAATATATTTGTTGAGCATATTTCTTGTCGTATTGTGTACTTCCCCATATTTTCTTTTATTGGCAGGTTAGCGCGGATTTTGGGGAGCTATGGAGATTGATTTTAGCGAGGATTGTTTGGTAAAGATTTGTATTATTTTGATGTATAGAGCTTTGGAGATTTGTATTTTTATTCGAGTTAGATAGTTGTAATTTTAACTCGAGAGACTGGTTGTAATTGAAGAGATTGAGATTAGTGGATTTATATTATTGTGGGTTTATTTAGATGCTCTATACCTTATCACTTGTGGATTTGGATTTATTTTATCGCATTAGCGCTCCGTTCGCTCTCCCCGGGCGGGCGCGGTGTTACAAATGGTATCAGAGCTTAGGTATACGGCAACCCTCGGGGCTTCAGTTTTGGGTTCATTGTGTGGTTAGCAATTTTTGGAGATAGAAAATTTTAGGTGATATTCGTGATAAGTTTCGGAATTAGATATGAGGAATTTATTTTTGGGAGACGTGATTTATTTTTGGAGTTAGTATAGTGGCCTGATTTTTTTTAGAGTTAGGCATTCGGCGAATTTCGAGGGCGAAATTCCATTGTTAGTGGGGAAGTGTAACAACCCGCGTAATTTTGGGCTATTTTAATTAATTTTTGGAAAATGGAGGAAAATAAAGTTTTTGATAAAATTATTTTTATTGCTCAAATATGTTGAATATTATTTTTAAAGGCGAGAATTTCAAACGGTTTCGAAAACGGAGTTAAAACGGATTTTAAAATGATTTTTAAATGTTTTTAACTCTTGGAATTCTAAGTCGGCGAACATTAAGTAATTTTCAAGAGTTGTTTTGACTTCCAACTTTTCATTTCTTTGCCTTAATTAAAGGAGTCTTTTGGATTCCAACTCTTCATTTCTTTGCATTATAAAAGGAAGTCGTGGGCAATCCTTTTAACATACTTTTGGCACAAATTTTGGCAGCAAATATATTTTATATTCCTCTTCTTTTTATATACACATTGGCCCTTGAGATTTGTGAGTTCCAACCTTAGATTAGAGGTGTTCTTGGGGCTATTTTGTTGGAGGTTCTTGGAGGAGCTTTTGTAGATCTTTTTTGTTGATCTTGAGGATGTGATCATTGGTTTCTCATCATGGTTTGAGGTATGGGGTTTTACACAATATGCTCCTTAAATCTCGCGAGTGTCATTCTCTTTGAATTCTTGTTTAATTGAACTCATATTTGAATTGATAAATTCATTGAAATCTAAAAAATAATTGTTGAAATTATTTTGATTCATGTGGTATCACTATATTCTTATTGAGCACGTTGTCATGAGATTTTAATATGGAACGGATGTTGGGCACCCGCCAAAATTCCTATTTCCCGGGCTATGGCTTGATAAAGCATATACGGATGTGGTGAGGCCTGGTGACCCGGTTAAAGTGTTGTTGAGAAATTATAATGATGAAATGCTATTGAGATTTGCATTTTGATTTGAATATTCGTACTCGTGTTGTTACATTTTATTCATCGCTAATATATTTGTTGAGCATCTTTCTTGTCGTATTGTGTACTTCCCCATATTTTCTTTTAGTGGCAGGTTAGCGCGGATTTTGGGGCGCTATGGAGATTGATTTTAGCGAGGATTGTTTGGTAAAGATTTGTATTATTTTGATGTATAGAGCTTTGGAGATTTGTATTTTTATTCGAGTTAGATAGTTGTAATTTTAATTCGAGAGACTGGTTGTAATTGAAGAGATTGAGATTATTGGATTTATATTATTGTCGGTTTATTTAGATCCTCTATACCTTATCACTTGTGGATTTGGATTTATTTTATCGCATTAGCGCTCTGTTCGCTCTCCCCGGGCTGGCGCGGTGTTACAAATGGTATCAGAGCTTAGGTATACGGCAACCCTCGGGGCTTGAGTTTTGGGTTCATTGCGTGGTTAGCAATTTTTGGAGATAGAAAATTTTAGGTGATATTCGTGATAAGTTTCGAAATTAGATATGAGAAATTTATTTTTGGGAGACGTGATTTATTTTTGGAGTTAGTATAGTGGCCTGATTTTTTTTAGAGTTAGGCATTCGGCGAATTTCGAGGGCGAAATTCCATTGTTAGTGGGGAAGTGTAAAAACCCGCGTAATTTTGGGCTATTTTAATTAATTTTTGGAAAATGGTGGAAAATAAAGTTTTTGATAAAATTATTTCTATTGCTCAAATATGTTAAATATTATTTTTAAAGGCGATAATTTCAAGCGGTTTCGAAAACGGAGTTAAAACGGATTTTAAAATGATTTTTAAATGTTTTTAACTCTTGGAATTCTAAGTCGGCGAACATTACGTAATTTTCAAGAGTTGTTTTGACTTCCAACTTTTCATTTCTTTGCCTTAATTAAAGGAGTCTTTTGGATTCCAACTCTTCATTTCTTTGCATTATAAAAGGAAGTCGTGGGCAATCCTTAACATACTTTTGGCACAAATTTTGGCAGCAAATATATTTTATATTCCTCTTCTTTTTATATACACATTGGCCCTTGAGATTTGTGAGTTTCAACCTTAGATTAGCGGTGTTCTTGGGGCTATTTTGTTGGAGGTTCTTGGAGGAGATTTTGTAGATCTTTTTTGTTGATCTTGAGGATGTGATCATTGGTTTCTCATCATGGTTTGAGGTATGGGGTTTTACACAATATGCTCCTTAAATCTCGCGAGTGTCATTCTCTTTGAATTCTTGTTTAATTGAACTCATATTTGAATTGATAAATTCATTGAAATCTAAAAAATAATTGTTGAAATTATTTTGATTCATGTGGTATCACTATATTCTTATTGAGCACGTTGTCATGAGATTTTAATATGGAACGGATGTTGGGCACCCGCCAAAATTCCTATTTCCCGGGCTATGGCTTGATAAAGCATATACGGATGTGGTGAGGCCTGGTGACCCGGTTAAAGTGTTGTTGAGAAATTATAATGATGAAATGCTATTGATATTTGCATTTTGATTTGAATATTCGTACTCGTGTTGTTACGTTTTATTCATCGCTAATATATTTGTTGAGCATCTTTCTTGTCGTATTGTGTACTTCCCCATATTTTCTTTTAGTGGCAGGTTAGCGCGGATTTTTGGGCGCTATGGAGATTGATTTTAGCGAGGATTGTTTGGTAAAGATTTGTATTATTTTGATGTATAGAGCTTTGGAGATTTGTATTTTTATTCGAGTTAAATAGTTATAATTTTAATTCGAGAGACTGGTTGTAATTGAAGAGATTGAGATTAGTGGATTTATATTATTGTGGGTTTATTTAGATGCTCTATACCTTATCACTTGTGGATTTGGATTTATTTTATCGCATTAGCGCTCCGTTCGCTCTCCCCGGGCGAGCGCGGTGTTACAAATGGTATCAGAGCTTAGGCATACGGCAACCCTCGGGGCTTGAGTTTTGGGTTCATTGCGTGGTTAGCAATTTTTGGAGATAGAAAATTTTAGGTGATATTCGTGATAAGTTTCGGAATTAGATATGAGGAATTTATTTTTGGGAGACGTGATTTATTTTTGGAGTTAGTATAGTGGCCTGATTTTTTTTAGAGTTAGGCATTCGGCGAATTTCGAGGGCGAAATTCCATTGTTAGTGGGGAAGTGTAACAACCCGCGTAATTTTGGGCTATTTTAATTAATTTTTGGAAAATGGAGGAAAATAAAGTTTTTGATAAAATTATTTCTATTGCTCAAATATGTTGAATATTATTTTTAAAGGCGATAATTTCAAACGGTTTCGAAAACGGAGTTAAAACGGATTTTAAAATGATTTTTAAATGTTTTTAACTCTTGGAATTCTAAGTCGGCGAACATTAAGTAATTTTCAAGAGTTGTTTTGACTTCCAACTTTTCATTTCTTTGCCTTAATTAAAGGAGTCTTTTGGATTCCAACTCTTCATTTCTTTGCATTATAAAAGGAAGTCGTGGGCAATCCTTTTAACATACTTTTGGCACAAATTTTGGCAGCAAATATATTTTATATTCCTCTTCTTTTTATATACACATTGGCCCTTGAGATTTGTGAGTTCCAACCTTAGATTAGAGGTGTTCTTGGGGCTATTTTGTTGGAGGTTCTTGGAGGAGCTTTTGTAGATCTTTTGTGTTGATCTTGAGGATGTGATCATTGGTTTCTCATCATGGTTTGAGGTATGGGGTTTTACACAATATTCTCCTTAAATCTCGCGAGTGTCATTCTCTTTGAATTCTTGTTTAATTGAACTCATATTTGAATTGATAAATTCATTGAAATCTAAAAAATAATTGTTGAAATTATTTTGATTCATGTGGTATCACTATATTCTTATTGGGCACGTTGTCATGAGATTTTAATATGGCACGGATGTTGGGCACCCGCCAAAATTCCTATTTCCCGGGCTATGGCTTGATAAAGCATATACGGATGTGGTGAGTCCTGGTGACCCGGTTAAAGTGTTGTTGAGAAATTATAATGATGAAATGCTATTGAGATTTGCATTTTGATTTGAATATTCGTACTCGTGTTGTTACGTTTTAGTCATCGCTAATATATTTGTTGAGCATCTTTCTTATCGTATTGTGTACTTCCCCATATTTTCTTTTAGTGGCAGGTTAGCGCGGATTTTGGGGCGCTATGGAGATTGATTTTAGCGAGGATTGTTTGGTAAAGATTTGTATTATTTTGATGTATAGAGCTTTGGAGATTTGTATTTTTATTCGAGTTAGATAGTTGTAATTTGAACTCGAGAGACTGGTTGTAATTGAAGAGATTGAGATTAGTGGATTTATATTATTGTGGGTTTATTTAGATGCTCTATACCTTATCACTTGTGGATTTGGATTTATTTTATCGCATTAGCGCTCCATTCGCTCTCCCCGGGCGGGCGGGGTGTTACACTTTTTCCCATCCATAGAGAACTGGGTAATCTGGTTTGTGGAGCACGAAGCTCAATGTCTGCGTTGGTCAGTGCCATGGTAGGGTGAGATGCAATCCATTCTGAAACTGGGGGAATACCGGTGCGTTCGGTTAGTTGACCTCTGATAGACTTCATTTTATTTCCCCTGGCAACTCCTTTGTCAAGTTGAATGGGAGAAAATTGTGCCTTCCCATACCATGGATTTCTTTCCTGTAGAGGATTTGACTGAAGGCTTGCACATGCGATTGGTATCTTTATTGGAGAATCGTCGGCCGTCAACTCGTCCTTTCCAATATGTTGGCAGGGTTTGTCATGTTATTAGAGACTATATGAAATTTTTGGAAGAGGGTCGTGGATAAGATCTTGGAGGAGGAGACTGGACAAAGATGGCTTGTCATCTTTGACTCTATGGAGGGGGAATAGTGGTTTTCTCTAGGCTGGTCCAGGCTTATCATTCCATGGAGCGCCTTCGGCATACCATCCAAGCAGGGGAAGTTTGGGGGCCTCAAGGAGCAGATGATGCTGGGGCTCGGTCTTTCGACACTCGCAGAAGTTTTCGTGATGGTGATGCGTTTGGTTATGTATTAGTTTTTTGGGGAATAAATCTGGGAAGGTTTTGTTAGCTTTATTCTAGGGATAGTTTGGTTGGTGGGGGTAGTTGTTTGACTCCCTACGCTAATATTTCTTGTAATCGTACCTAATTTTCCCACAATAGAATAAATAAGGATTTTTCATTATATTGTTGTGCCTCTTGATGAGTTTTAAATTTGAATTATCTACACCAATCACTAAGCACTACACCAAAAACAACAATCTGGCACGGTTATGAACTGTGCCAGAATCAGGTGTTCCAAAGTGGCCAATTTTTCTGGCACAACTTAAAAGTGTGCCAGATTTGACCAAATAGGAACATTTCTGACACACTTTAAAACTGTGTCAGAATTTGATATTTTTTGCACACTTTTGGCACATTTTATAACTATGCCAGATCGAGTACATTTTGGTACTCTTTTGGCACAGTTCAACATCTTGCCAAGATTTGATACACTTTTGGCACAGTTTTGAATTGTGCCAAATTTTTTAGATCAAAGAAAAAAATTAATTTATTGAAAACAAGAAAATTCACAAATTACGAATCTCGAAAGTTGTTGATAAACTAATGTACATATAAACTTCAAAATATTACAAGTATTAATAGTTCAGAGACCAAAAAAATTTGGGAGAGTTTCCTTTATTTTCTAGACATTCTAAAACTTGTTAATATAATACCTGCGTAATGTAAAGCCCGCACGGCCATAAAATATAATAATAAAATTATAAAAGTCCGCACGATCATAAAGCCTAACAATAAAACTATATAAGCTTGGACGACCATAACACAAAAACATAAAATCCTGAATATTAACGACATTAAGTAAATAATCCCCTTTTTGTAAACCATTGGCTTCGTGTGTTCAGTGGATAAAAGCTAATGACAAAATGTTATCCTATAAAAAAATAAGATACAAAAAGGAGATGATATTAGTAACCGAGTAATTTGAAAAAAAAATCCTATTCAAGATAAAAAATTTCATATACGAATTAAAATTATTATTGTATTCTCAAATCAAAATTCTTGTGACTACGTGGTCAACTCCTACGAGTTACATTAGTCTCATGCGAGGTGTTAATGCCTCTTATAGGGCCGTTTGAAGACTTGTTTAAGTTTTCCCCCTCAAACGACATGTTTTTAAGAATAATCTAAATATTTTTAAATTATCGTCATATTCTCAAACCGAGAGACCAGTGACTACACGGTCAGTTCCTACAACTTACATTGGTCATATACGAGGTGTTCATGCCTCTTACAGGGCCGTTTGGGCCTATTTTGGGTTTACACCCTTTAACGGCTTGTTTCTAAGCCTAATATAGATATTTTTAAATTATCATCATATTCTCAAATCGAGAGACCCGCGACTACGCGATCAATTCCTACAAGTTACTTTGGTCCCGTACGCGATTTTTGTGCCTCTTACGGGGCCGTTTGGGAGTTAGTTTGGGTTTTCACCCTTTAACGACATGTTTTGAAGACAAATTCTCGATATTTCCAAATTATCATCATATTCTCAAACCATATGCCCCGCGACTACGCGGTCAGTTCCTATGAGATACATTCACCCCGTATGAGGGGTTAATGCCTCTTACGGGGCCGTTTGGGGGTTGGTTTGAGTTTTCACCCTCAAATGGTATGTTTTTCAAAATAATCTAAATATTTTAAAATTTTCATCATAATCTCAAATCGAGAGCCCCGTGACTACATAGTCAGTTCCTACAAGTTACATTGGTCCGATGCGAGGTGTTCGTGCATTTTACGGGACCGTTTAGGGGCTGGTTTGGGTTTTCACCCTTTAACGGCTTATTTGTAAGCCAAATCTAGATATTTTTAAATTATCATCATATTCTCAAATTGAGAGACCCACGACTACGCTGTCAATTCCTACAAGTTACATTCGTCCTGTGCGAGATGTTCGTGCCTCTTACGGGGCCGTTTGGGAGCTGGCTTGGATTTTCATCCTTTAACGACATGTTTTTAAGACAAAGTCTAAATACTTTCAAATTATCATCGTATTATCAAACCATATGTTTGGTGACTAAGCAGTCAATTCCTACGAGTTACATTCACCCCGTACAAGGTGTTAGTGCTTCTCACGGGGCAATTTGGCAGTTGGTTTGAGTTTTGACCCTCAAACAACATGTTTTTAAGAATAATCTAGATATTTTCAAATTATTGTCATAATCTCAAATTAGGAGACCCTTGACTACACGATCAGTTCTTACAAGTTACATTAGTCCCGTTCAAGGTGTTCGCACATCTTACGAGACCGTTTGGGGGATGGTTTGGGTTTTAACCCTTTAACGGCTTATTTTTATGCCCAATCTTGATATTTTCAAATTATCAACATATTCTCAAACTGAGAGAATCGTGACTTCACGTTCAGTTCCTATAAGTTACATTGGTCCTGTGCGAGGTGTTCGCGCCTCTTACGAGGCCGTTTGGAAGCTGGTTTGGGTTTTCACCCTTTAATGGCTTGTTTTTAAGCCAAAGTCTAGATATTTTCAAATTATCATCATATTTTCAAACCATATGTCCCGTAACTACGCGGTCAGTTCTTACGAGTTACATTCATCCCGTGTGAGGTGTTCATGCCTCTTACGGGGCTGTTTGGGTGCTGGCTTGGGCTTTCACCCTTTAACATCTTGTTTTTAAGCTTAATCTAGATATTTTCAAATTATTGTGATATTCTCAAATCAGGAGACCCGTGACTACACAGTGAATTCCTACGAGTTACATTGTCCCGTGCGAGGTGTTCGTGCCTCTTATGGGGCCATTTAGGGGCTAGTTTAGGTTCGCGTCAATTCTTATTTGCATTTTCATTTTTCTAAAAGGAAATCATTTTTTTTATTAAACATGTATGTTTTTTAATCTTTTTACCTCCTTTTAATCAGACAACTATAACCACAATATGAATCATTCGAACATGAACATAAACAAATTTACAAACCTGTAGAAACGGTATGTCGATTTCAACAAAGCCTACATATTCCATCATCTTGAGTATCTCTGATACAATCTACATAAGGAAAACGTAGATAAAAAACTAAGCATTACGCACAAGAGTTCGAATATTGAGTAATTTTTTTACTTTCACCCTCACTGTTATTTGAACTTTTGTATTACACCCTCACTTATATAATAATTTGAGATACACTCACAAAAGTTTTAGAATTCAAAATTTTTGATTGTTTGATCCTTAATTACTCAAACAACATACATGCACCATTTCATTGATGAATTTCAAACCACTAGATCCAATAAGAGAACCCGAAAGCAGATAGCCAATAACAACTTACCAAAAATAGCGATAAGGAAACAATACAACATGCAGAACATGATCAGAATAACCATATTAACACAAGAGAGATCATAGAAAAAAACTAATGTAGGATTGGAACAAACGTTATAATCAACACCAAAACCAATGTATAAAATTATAATACAGCCTGTAGAACATGATCAGAATAACCAACCGCCATTCTAGGGATTTAGAAAAAAATAAATAAAACCAATGTATAAAATAAAATAAAATAAATACTTATTACCAAACACTAAAACCTCCACTTCGGTCACTACCTCAATTTGTATTTATTAAACTCTGCTCCATTATCACGCATTCAAGAGAAAGTGAAAATATATATTAAAAGTGGATTCACGTGCTCCATTATAACTATTATATAAACAGTTACATAACTATTATATAACTTTTATGTAAATGTTATATAAAGAGTCATATATACTCCATTGTAATCACATTTATATTGATAATTTAAAGAAGATTAATTGATAACTCCATTGTTCTTCCCTTGTGTGTGTAGTGCTTAAAATAATCACTTTCAAGACCATATGACTACAGCTATATACTGCAAGTTAAATATGATGATAATTTATCTGTATTTCAAGAAGCATTGCATCTCTAAACGAAAAGGCAATCGCTCGAAGAGCATTAAAGGCTCTAAACATTTTAGAAGACCATCTCCCTTGCAAACTATAAATAACTGAGCTTCTATCGATCTTGTTCCCTACAAGAACAATTAATTATAACTGAGAATTGATATAAACCTTTGTTGAGAAATAGATTCGCTCATCTCCTCGAAGAAACAAGAAGAAACAAATGGATATGTGTATTTGAAGCATATCATTATAAATTGTCACACCAATGGTTGTACCAGTAAACCCAATTTTACTAAAAGTACACAATGCATTCACCCATCTCAGTGACTGGATATCTGGGAGTTGAGAAAGAAAAATTTTAAAGGCTCCAAAGATATTTATAAAGTGCTGCAGCATTAAGTTACCGTCCCTGTGATAATATTTTTATACTGCCTTATAAATAAAGGATACAATCAACATTAAAAAAATTCAGTTATTAGCATCATCACCAAGATCTAGTCAGTTGACAAACCTTAATTCTGCTTCCATTAGTGATACAAATGGCAATGTTATTACCCAAAGAAGTCGCCTGCTAAAAAAATGCAATAGACCAGTAACCCAGGATCCTTCAAGATCAGAAAAGATTATGAAAGTCCAGACGAAATTAGGTTCAAAATAGAAGCGCACATGGTTAGGATTAAATCAAATATCCAAGTTTGTGAAATGTGACAATGAAGAGGTGTATGAAATAAGAAAACAATAATTTATTAATTTTTTTAAGGGTAAAGAGGGACAACACCCTCAGAAGTTATACGTAGTGCCCATGTTTGTGCTGGACGACACAAATTCGTGTTGTGTTTACGTCAAAATTGAGTCGTGGTAATCATGTTTTTATTCGGGTAGTCTTATGTTCGTGTCCAAAAGGCACTTTCCATGTCGTGTCATATTGTATCGGCCCGAAACCCGACCCAAAAAACACTAATTGTTGCCCCTATTTAATAGCGTACACTTTGTAAAACCAAGATTAAAAGGAAAAGGACCCCTCCCCCTTCCCCTCTAAAATATGAAGCTAAGAATCAAATGCACTAAGGAGTACTATACAAAAGAATCATTGTAATAATACAATTGAGAACAAGGCCTAAGGATAACTGTAGAAATGAAAGCGTAATTGGTCATGTCTCAATGCCTCTAAGGCATAATGGGGCTTAATTTGATAGTTCTTGCATGTGTATTATATATGCAGTTACAATATGTATACATAATTATGTACATGTCACATACATAACAGTATTATGTTACAAATGGAGAAAAAGGATAGGGCTAGATTTGGGGAAAAAGTAATAATCACACGTGCAAATCTTCATTTGAAGTAGCAAAGATGGAATATATATGAATCTTTTGTCTTTTGGTCTCTAAGTTGCTCTGTATAAAGAAAATTGTTCCTTGATTTAGTTTGTAAACATCTCCTCTCCGTAAATTCAAGGGGTGGTTTCATCTTTGTCCAAATCAACCTCTATAGATCAACAAGCCTAGATCCAGTTAAAAAAAATAAAGCAATAAACCTCAATATCTAGGACTTTAGAAATGAAAACAAAGTAGGAATTTAACAAAGCAGTATTATGGACATGATGACAACTTTATCCTTGTGTAAAAATGGATACAATCAAAGTGGGATGCATAAATGTTTCATATTATGGACTAAGAATGTACAAAATTATATTCATGGGAGGGTCAATAGGCACATTCTCTCGGATAGGGAAGAGGGATAGGTTGAGCAATGTAGGTCAGATGGCACTAGCCCGACATCAACACTGAGGAAAAAAATCACATATGTCGATGACACATGTAATAAAGATGATCGTGTCAGTTTATATTATTCATATGAACTAACTATAGAATTTTCTAATTTGTAACATAAATAAGAAATTTATTTCCCTAGTTCTCTCCACAGATTTAGAAATAATTCATATGAGGAAAACCACAGTAAATTCGTTCTTTGTATCCTTTGTGTTTGTTTCCACATCTAAGATAACTTTTTAAAATCAATCAGTGTCTCTCCACTAAAATACACACACACACACACACACATGTGTTCAAATTAAAATATATAACTAGGTAGGGTTGTCAAGATCAATTAATACACTCATATAGTAAGGGTCATTCATATAGAAATCAATACCATAAGCTAGTTCGGGGGATTTCTTGATAAACATTCATATAGTATGGGTCATTCATATAGAAAGTATTATAAATGTGAACTCACCTACACAACGTCCAATCAACATATCTTGAACATCTCTTGCAATACGAACATTTGGAATTAAAATCAAACCAATATTGTAAATCAAAATCATTATTTGGCATCATGTGGTCTCCAAGGATAAAAGAAAATACATCAAGTAAACCGACATGGGCAACTCCTTTCCTTAACATCAAGTGCACCGACACTTCCTAGATAAACTTGAATAGAAAAAGAGCATAACGTGTGTTAGTGATTTGATTGATGAAAAAAAGTAAAATTAAGTCAACAACTTTTATCCAAATTCATAACATTTCTGGAATCTGATATATTTTTTCCTATTGACCTTGACATGATAGGTACAAGTTTCAATTTGTAGGGATTGAATCCCAAAAGAAACTAACCATGTGAATCCAAGAGATTGAAAGCCAACCAAATTAAATCTTTAATCAATATGCCCAAATTAAAGTACATAAAAAATTAAACCTAGTCAAATTGATAGAAAATTGAACCTAACCAATTAAACCCAAAACCAACCAAAATCAAATATATAAAACATCAAAATATAATCCTATATCAAACACTACAAGCCAGTAACGTAAATCTAGCATTTTTTAATTTTAATAAACCTTAAAAAAATAGTGAGCAGTAGCACCCATACATTAAACCTGACTTGTTATCGTCAACGATAACTTCATTGTTGTGTCCAAGAACAATCCTAAGAGGTCGACCACCGGTGTTGACCAACTTCTCCACCACCCATTCATTCAACGTGACTCTCTTCACCCACCCATCCAGCCATGTAGCCCTATCTTGGGGTCAAAAGTGATGTCTTTAGGTTTCAACAACTCCCCCACCCCTATCTTCTTCGAACCATGGACCATGCCACCATTTTTTCTGGGCACGGACATCCACATGGGCTGGTGAGCCAACTCATGGGTTGGTAGGGGAGCCACCTCGAAGGAGTTCAGTTGGGTGTGATAGAGAGATATGAAGAAGAGGTGTGAGAGAGAGAGAGAGAGAGAGAGAGAGAGAGAGAGAGAGATGGGGAGGGAGAGAGAGTGAGGGAGGCGGGAGAACAAAATTATGTGGATTAATTTTTTTAGGGTTTTTATATTTTAGTGAAGTGTACTCAATTTTGGCACACTTTTAAATAGTGCCAAATTTTGGCACTGTTTTAAAGTGGGCTAAATAGTCATTAAACCGTGCTAGAATTTGGCACAGTTATAAACTGTGCCAAATTTTTTATATCATGGTTTACCAAATTGTTGTTTTTGGTGTAGTGAAGGAATACATAATCCTTTTGTTTATGTAAATGATAAAATGAACTGTTGTTCTCTGAGGTAAGAAGAGAATATAATTTTGTGAAAAAGAAGGGTACCGTGCCCATGTAAAGCGTATGAGCTGACTACGTACCTCTGGGGGGTTTGAAAATTTTATGAGTTTCATCTTGAGAGCAAAAAGGTTTTAGAGGATCAATCCCCAAGTAGAAGGAAATGAAGATTTTTTTTAAGAATAGAAGGGGGATTAGAGGAGTCGTAGTGCACCGAGATTTCGGACTAAGGGTATAACTTCTTAAGATGGTCCAGGTTGACTGAAATCTCTATATCTTCTTCGTTCATAGTGAAGCCACCAGATAAGATATTTTTCACAATGTAGGAGCCACTCCTATTTGTCTTGAATTTCCCTCTATGGTCCCAAACGGGTTATAAGATTTCTTTAAAGGCCAAGTCCCCTTCTCGAACACCATGGTCCTTGACTCTCTTGTTGAATGATCGCGTTATCCGATGATGACATCCTTGTATAAGATATAGAGCCTTTAGACCCCTTTTGTCTAAGAGCAAAAACTCATCGAGATGTCCCTGATGCCAGTCTTTTTCGTTGACTTTTCTTTCAACCATGTCACATAATGAAGTTATCGCTAGTTCCACGAGTAGGACTGCTTCCATGCCGTATACCAGAGAGTATGGGGTAGCCCTAGTAGATGCTCGGACTGAAGTGTTATAGCCCTAGATGGCGTAAGGAATTCGATCGAACTAATATCGGTAACTCTCTATTATCTTGCTGATGATTGATTTGAGGTTCTTATTAGCGGTTTCACCTGCATCGTTGGTTTGTGGTCAATCGGGAGAAGATTTGTGTCTCTCAATCCCATACTCGTCGACTAATTCTGTGATTTCATCTTTGAAATGTAACCTGTTATCTGACACTAGCTCATGTGGATCCCCGTTTCAACAGGTGATGTTTTTTCGAATGAATCTGGCTACCTTTTTAACATTTAGTAGTGTGTATGACTCGTCTTTGACCCATTTGGTGAAGTAATCAATAACAACCAGGATGAACTCGTGTCCATTGGAGTCTTTAGGTGTTACTTTCCTTATGTATCAACGCCCTATATGGAGAACGACCAGGGCGAAGTCATATTGTACAACTCTCGCGGAGGCAAGTGCTGGAGATTAGAAAATTATTGGCATTTAAGGCATCTCCGAACATAGGTAGTGCAATCCTGAACCACGGTGGTCCAATAGTAACCCTATTGGATAATCTTCTTGGCGAGCATATGGCCATTCATGTGGGGTCCGCATTGCCCCTATGGATCTTCTGCATTATTTCTTCAATGTCAATGTAGTGCAAGTGGGTTCCATCGAAGTTTCACTTGAATAGTGCTTTATCACAGACAATGTACTGGGCAACTAGTTTGTGGAGGGTTGGTCGGTCTTTCTTATTGGCATCTTAGGGGAACCTACCATTCTTAAGCATTCTCCAAAGTCATAATACTAGCACGCGACCAAATTGGAGTCCTATTATATGATGATCTCAATATGGTACAAGTGGATCAGTTTAGTGGGCCCATCATTATCCGCTCGGGCATATCGACCGTGGAGGAGAGTAGTAAGATCATCAGCTAAGTTATTCCTTGTTCGGGGCAAGTAGTGGAAGGTGATATCTCAGAATTGGGAGGATAAATCTTTCAGGTGGGCATGGAAAGGTGAGAGCTTGTCGTCTTTGACTTTCCATCTCCCGAGAACCTGGCCGATGATGAAGGCTGAGTCCCTATAGACATCTAGGCATTAGATACCTTTCTTAAAAAAAACTTTGAGGCCTATGGGGCACGCCTCATAATAGACCATATTATTGGTGTAGAGGAAATGTGGCTTGATGGCAATGGGAGTGTGAGTAGGAGTATCCCAATGTGGTATCCTTTTTTATTGGCAGCGCCGTCATAGAACATTTGCCATCGGATGTCTTCTTGAGATATGCAAAGGATATTTTCATCCGAGAATGTAGAGATCTAAATGTCAGTTTCTATTATAGGGTAGTCAACAAGGTAGTCAGAGTTGTCTCTTCCTTTCATGGCTTTCTACGTGACATACACAATATCAAACTCGGTTAGCGAAATCAACCACGAGCTATTCGATTAGACTGGGCGGGTTTCTTGAGTATGTATTTGATAGTATCCATTTGTGACATAAGTCTAATGGGAAAAGCGAGCATATAGTGCCATAATTTTTGAGTTACCCAGACAAGGGCGACACATGATTTCTATCAAATAATGTAATTGACTTCGTACTTAGCCACTTTGCGACTGGAATAGTAGATGAACCTTTCTTTGAGGGATTTTTCAAAGTATTGGGATAATAAAGCCCCAGCTACGGTGTCTATTACGGTCGAGTATAGGAGTAGAGGGAGACCAAGCTGTGGTGGCATGAGTAGAGGAGGTCGGGTAAGGTACATGTTGATTCGGTTGAAGGCTTATTGACAAGCTTGATTCTAGACTTTGGTATAATCTTTTCAAAGGAGTTTGAAGATGGGTTCACAAATAAAAGTCAACCGGTTGATGAACCAGATGATGTACTGTAATTTTCCCAAGAATCCCCTGACTTACTTCTCCGTTCGGGGTGGTGAAATTTTGAATATGGCTTTAGGTTTAGTAGGATTTGCTTCAGGCTCTTCTCCCTAACCATGAATCCCAAAAGCTTACCTTTGATGATGCCAAAGACACATTTTTGTGGGTTAAGTCGCATTCGGTATAGTCATAGCCATTCAAAGAACTTCTGGAGAGCGGGAGCATGACCTTCCTGCGTATTAGACTTAATAATTATATCATCCACATATACCTCGACCTCTTTGTGTATTAGATAATGCAAGATGGTTGTGGAAACCCTTTGGTAGGTAGCCCCTGCATTTTTAAGACCGAATGTCATAACTGTGTAGCAAAAGGTTCCCCAAGGGGTGATGAATGGTATTTTTTTCTTAATGATCAGGGTGCATCTTCATCTGAGTGCATTCAGTCAACCCGTCAACTTATGAATTGAGAGTGTGACTAGCCATGTTGTCCAAGATCATGTCAATATTGGGTTGTGGGTAGTCATCTTTCAGAGATGCCTTATTCAAATCTCGATAGTAGACACACATGAGGACTTTTCCTCCTGATTTTTGTAAGGGTTCAATGTTGGCTATCCATGTGGGATATTCGATCACTCGAATGAAGCCCATTTTAAACTGTTTTACCATATCCTCTTTAACCTTGAGCGATCATTCGGTGTGGAGCTTTCATAGTTTCTATTAATTGATTTGCATTTTGAAAGAGTTAGAAGATCGTGTTGAGCTATCTCAGGATCAATGATGGGCTTGTCATTGTAGGACCATGCGTAGACGTTCACAAATTCCTTTAGCAATTCTTTAATTTGTGCATGATCATAATCATCAAGGGTGGGCCCTATCCCATTCTCGTGCAGTTGGCTACTACAACCGAGATTGATAACTATACTTTCATACTCATTAATTTGACACGGTTATGTTGTTTGTTATTAACCTTATTAATATCAACTAAGAATTGTTCATTACAAAGACGCAAAAATTCTCCATCTACGAGGACCAATCAGAAAAGGACACATGTCATCCTACATGGAAATATTCGGCACCCGAGGAGAGTTGTTGGTACCCGAGGAGAGTTAGTCGACACCCGAGGAGAGATAGTCGGCACCCGAGGAGAGTTGGTCAGCATACCAACCAGGAAGATCAAAGGATAACTATGCATTTAATGTGCATTAATGAAGATGACAACGCATTTAATGAGCCTTAATGTACATTTATACTGTATTAATAGATGACAACACATAGCATACCATGAAATTCAAGGAAGACCAACCATCATAGAAGGCCAACAATTAGATTTATTGTATGTAGACATAATGTCTGAATGTATATAGACATTGTATCTCTTTATCTCCCATCAATATAAACACATGTATTCCCTTAGCCAAAAAGGAGGAGGAAAAAACAATTGAGAGACAATGGAGAGACACCATTCATAAGATACGCAACCTTTCTCTCTCTACACCATATTGTGCCATTGTAAACCCCTGGGAATAAAAGAACAGTGGACGTAAGCTTTATTCATAGCCGAACCACTTTAAAAAACCTTTGTCCCTTATGTGTTTGATGTGATCACCATTTCATCTTCAATCATCATCTTCATACCTTCATTTTTATCTGTTGTTGATGCCGATAAGATAGCATGGATGCTATTTCTAGTCATCAACAAATTGGCGCCGTCTGTGGGAATTCGACACAAGAATTCTTTTTATCACAAGAGATGAAGATCATATTCAAAATCTAAGTATTTATTTTCTTTGTATATAAACAATTACATATTGCGTACATATTTTTTATTACATCATGACCCGTATATGTTCATGTTCACGAATTTCTTGAATCTGAAATAATTGGATCTCATAACCATAAGTTATGTATGGAGCTTGAAAATAGGGCAAACTCGTATACCTATCGGATTAGATATGATATTTTTATTCCCATATCTGAAATTTTAATTGGGAATAAACATCTAAAATAAATATCTCTCTTAATAAGAAATGACAACCGCAACTTTTCCTTTAAGGAACTCTATGATTTTTATTTTGAATCTCATGTATTTCTCATGATCTGTACGAATCTAACTATTTCTCATAACGGTACATCTGAAACGTGGAATACCTAAATTCTCATTTAGTTACAATTACTTGTTTAGTTTTCTATGTGTAACTAGAAAATTAGAAGAGTTCTTTGAAGGGACGAGAAGCGCTGACGTTTGTCACATTTCTTGGCATACGCTGTACAATCAGCCCTCATCGTTGGCCAATAATATCCCCTTGGCCATTTGCCATGTGGGTAATGGACTTGGTCGGGCCACTCCGATGACAAGAGGAAGGTTCAAATACCTCGTTGTCGCTGTGGATTATTTTACTAAATGGGTGGAAGCTGAACCTCTTATTGATATGACTTATGAGAAGGTGTATCAATTTATTTGGAAGAATATCATTTGCAGATATGGTCTTCCCCATGCATTCATTACTGATCATGGAACCCAATTTGATAACGAGGAGTTTGCTGCATATTGTCACCAATCAAACATATTGAAAACCCACTCTGCACCAGGCCATCCTCAGAGCAATGGACAAATTGAGGTGACGAACAGAACGCTGTTGAATGGTTTGAAGAAAAGACTGGATGATGCGAAGGCAAATTGGATCAACGAGCTACATTCTGTACTGTGGGCTTATCGTACTACACCACGAGTAGCAACAGGAGAATCTCCATATATGCTGGCATCTGGAAGTGAAGCTGTTATACCTGCCGAGCTGGGCCTCCCCACACACAGAGTGCTGAATTTCAATTCTCCTATCAGTGACTTGATGAGAAGATTGGACTTGGATATGCTCGAGGAAGTTAGAGAAGAAGCAGCAATCAGGAATACTGCATACCAACAACGAACAACTCTATTCTACAACAAGAGGGTAAAAAAGTGTGATTTGAAGGAAGGAGACTACGTGCTAAAGAAAGTAATTCAAAAGCACAATAAATTGGAAGATAATTGGCATGGACCTTACAGAGTAACAGAAGTTGTTCGCCCAGGAACTTATAGGATTGAAACCTTAGAAGGAGAGGAGTTTAAGAATGCATGGAACGCAGAGCATCTGCGCAAATATTATCAGTAGTTCAATCCTTATGTAATACAGTTTTCTTCGATATGAATAAAGCTTTGGATGTTTTACCCAATTATTTCCTTTTGTTGAAATTTTTTTCAGAGTATTAGTGCTACACACTATGCATCAAGTTCAATATAAAATCCCGTCGGTCCACCAACTACAGTTGGTCGGTAAATAAAACCCTACCAACTACGGTTGGTCGGTCTACCAACTACGGTTGGTCGATAAATAAAACCTTACCAACTACGATTGGTCGGTCTACCAACTACGGTTGGTCGATAAATAAAACCCTACCAACTACGATTGGTCGGTCTACCAACTACGGTTGGTCGATAAATAAAAATCCCACCAACTACGATTGGTCGGTCTACCAACTACGGTTGGTCGATAGATAAAACCCTACCAACTACGGTTGGTCATAAATAAAAATCCCACCAACTACGATTGGTCGGTCTACTAACTACGGTTGGTCGATAAATAAAACCCTACTAACTACGGTTAGTCGGTCTACCAACTACGGTTGGTCGATAAATAAAAATCCTACCAACTACGATTGGTCGATAAATAAAATCCCACCAACTACTGTTGGTCGATTTACCAACTATAGCTGGTTGATAAATAAAACCCCCTAACTACGGTTGGTCGGTAAATAAAACCCTACCAACTACGGTTGGTCGGTCTACCAATTACGGTTGGCCCATAAATAAAACCCTACCAACTACGGTTGGTCGGTCTACCAACTACGGTTGTTCGATAAATAAAAATCCCACCAACTACGGTTGGTCAGTCTACCAACTACGGTTGGTCAATAAATAAAACCCTACCAACTACGGTTGGTCAGTCTACCAACTACGGTTGGTCGATAAATAAAAATCCTACCAACTACGGTTGGTCGATAAATAAAATCCCACCAACTACTGTTGGTCGGTCTACCAACTATAGTTGGTCGATAAATAAAACCCCCTAACTACGGTTGGTCGGGGAATAAAAGTTCACCAACTCCGGTTGGTCGGAAACAAATATCTTAATAAATTTTAGTTGGTCGGTAAGCCAATTACAATCATCTCCAGTTGTTTAAATTAAACAGGATCGTGAGATAAAGGATGTTTTATCACATAAAGATCAAAGATTGATAAATCATTGCAATGAAATAAGAAACCAACAAGCAAAAACATTCTACAAATTATTTAGAAGAAAATGAAATGACAAAAGGCAAATTTTCATTCATACTAAGTAAAATTACAAATGACGTATGTATTACCAAATTTTTTCATCCAAAACCAGAAGGATTACATATGCTATGGAAAGTAGAAATTATTACATAAAATCCCATTCTATTGGTTTCTTCCCTTCTGCCTTTGAAATAGTATCTACTCCGGCAGGAGGATCGTCTAAGGCATAAGGGGAATTTATGAAATTCAGATCTCGAAGCATTCGAACATTCATCAATGATGGTCGATCTAGGAGATGCTCAGGACGAGAAATATCAACGTTGGAATGAAGACTGTAGTCGTCGAGATATTTGGAGATTAAGCACTAAGGGATTGCCCGAGCAGGAATTCAGCTCATGTCAAGTTTAAAAGGTGGCACAGGCAACTCGAGCAATCCAGGGTTATGATAATCCCATAGATAATGTCCCTGCTCTAATTTTAATACACCCAGTGCATTCAGCCATCCTTGTTTATAACCCTAATTATTCGCTTGTTGGATTCGATCATCAAGGTGGTAGAGGGCTTCATTATAGCCAGCCATCCAAAACTCTCTAGGATGTTTGTGGAATTGGTAAGTCAACCTTTCCAGTTGCTCGTGGAGATTCTTCACAAAAATTTCTTTATTCTCCAAGACGGATCCTTGTGTGGAAAGTTGCTCGTTAAGGTCCAGAATCTTCTTGGACATCTCTGCCAGAGCTTTATTCTTCGCAACCAACTGAACTGCTTGATTTTCCAAAGCTGCTTGAGTTATTACCTCTTCAATAGTTACCCGAGCAGCCCTTGCTCATCCCCGAGAAGCCCTTGCTCATCCGCGAGCAAATGTAGAGGGTCCCAACCTCTTTAAAGTTTCCAATTCGTCTCTCAAACTGGAATTTTTAACCTCCAAAAATGAGAAACCTTCGTCATTGATAGGGACCAAGGCTCCCGAGGTAGATGCTGCAGATTTTAGTTGGGATATTTCTCCTCGCAAGTTGTTATTTTCCTGCTCTAACAGTTTCACGATCTGCCGATGCTCTTCAACCTCGGTCTTCAAAGTCCTTTCCTTAAAATCATAAGCAGCGATTAACTTATCATATCCTTTGTCAGCATTTAGTTGCTGATATTTTTTCTCATACCCCTGATGTAAAAGGGAAGAAGATTCCTTGTATTATTGCTGAAGTTCCTCGATGGTACCCTGGAGATCTTCAATCATCTCGTAATAAGCCACATTATTGGCAACAGCTCGGTCGAATAAGCATTTCAGATATTGGTAAGCTTCCACTGCTCGTTCAGAGGCATCTGAGCCCAGGATATAAAAAATTTGTGATTCATCCAAGTTTATATGGCCATCTTTGAAATATTCATTACATTTTTTCATCAACTCAGTGTCGTGAGCTGACAAGAGTTCCATCCTGGCTATAAACTAGCAAAGAGAAGCAATAAACAGGATTAATAAATGATAAAGGCAGAGCAAGACAAAGAAAGTCAACATAAACAACAAAAACTCGAATTTTTATTCATCAAAAGACAAGTACAAGGTTCAGGGTTACATTCAAAAGAAATAATAAAATTAAAGCCCGAGCAACTTTACACCTTCTCATTGTGTTTTGCAACTTCCTCGGAAAGCTGAGATGACGAGGCTGGTTGCTCAGAGGATATTGGCAGTTTCTCGATAAAGGTACTGGTAGATTGAAGCTGCTCAGTAGGAGTAATAGTTGGTTGGGGCTGCTCGTAGCGAAGTTCAACATTAGGGACCTGATCCCCAACCATTATTGAAGACTCTTCAGAGGCAGCTTCGTCCTCTTCTTCTTCGCCAAGGGAAGGAGGAGGACCGTGAACATGACGTTGAAATAGCTCAGAATCCTCAGAGACCTTTAACTCGTGCAGAGCTGATACCCATCCGTCCCTGAAATACTTGAGGCTAGAAAACTCCATCTGAGAGGACATGGCAGCTAGGCCTTTGTTCCAACCTTTGTCCTAGCCAGCGCTGAAGGACTTTTTAACAGCCACTTTCCTCTTCACCTTCTCCGAGGAAATCTTCTCAGATAGAAGTTCCTCGGCAGCTTTCAATTTCCTTTTTGCCTCTTCCTTCTGACCATCAGCTTCACGGAGTTTGCCTAGTTCCTCTTCAGCAGCTTTAATCTTGGTCTCACTCTCTCCAGCATTCTTGAGCTTTTCTTCAAGCTCTTCATTTTTCTTCTTAAACTCTTTCATTTTCCTCTCCAACTCCTGAGAGGCCTCCACAACTTTTTCTCTCTCTTGCTCAACGTACTTCAGTTGGTTCTCCCAAGCAACCTTATCTTCTTCATATTTCTGATGAGAATCCTTTAAGGATTTAGTCTGACCTACAAAAGCCTCCTCCACACCTCCCGAGGAGCTAGAAGCTTTAAGAGCTTCATCCTTTTTCAAAATAGTATTGAAACATGTTACCAACTAATAAGAAAAATAACTTTGAGTCGGTACAAGAATATAACATTAAAAATGAAAGTTTAGATTAGTAATACTTACTGAGGCAATATATTGAGCTGCCAAGGTGGTAACCCTATCCCGAGAAAGAGTGTCTTCAAGACCTTGGATTTCTGGGATAATCCAAGACTTCACAGAGCCCATGGCAGAGCTAGGAGAAACAAAAGTGGGAACACCACTTCTAGCAGTTAGAGGCTGAGAGATGGACTCAGTCAATTTATCCGAGGAGCTTTTCTTTAATTTCCTCGTGGGAGCAGGAACATTCTCGAACAAGGATGTTGTCTTGGTCGGTGATATAACTATAACCTCGATTGTAGGAGAAACAACTACAATCTTGCTCGGAGCCACAAGGGGATTCTCGACAACCTTTTTAACAGCAGCAGGAGGGGATGCATCAATATTTTTTGTCCCTTCTTCTGGGACATTTGGCTTATTTTTCTTTCACTCTACAGCAGTAGAGGTAGACTTATTAAAGAAGGCAGGAGCTCTTCTTCTCTTTATTCTGTCACTGAGAGGAATATTTTATACAGGAGAGGAACCTTCAGAAGCCGGTGCTGGTTCTATGTCACTTATCACTGGACGAGAAGTAAAAGAAGAAGTGTAACTCTTGTACTGCAATAAGTACGAGGCTGATCTGATATGTTCATCAGCAACAATTTGGTGCAAACTCCAGATAAGTTTCAAGTGCCTCAAATTTCCATCAGTTTCTTTAGGGGATTTCTTTTTGCTATCAACTGCAAATAAACAAAAATTAAAATGTCAATGACGCATTTTATCAAACACAAAGAAAACAAAATCTCAAAAATAAAATAAAATAAAAACAACCTATCCCATTGCCATAGGAAGGGCATCTAGGACCCTGATACACATCATTTCCATTTAATGGAGCATGTTGCCAATTTTTCATAATAACCCCATGCTCGAAGTAATCCCTGTTGGCATCTGGGAGATTGACAACTAAAGCCCTATTTAAAAACCTAGTTTTTAAATAAAATGTGCTATCACTAACAACCCATCTATAACAAAACATAATTTCTGGAATTCCTAAACGGGTTCCATGAATTAAATTTAACCTATGAACTCCATTAACTATTCTCCAAGTATTGGGTGCTATTTTTATAGGAACAACATCGAAATACTGACTCCATCGAAATACTTGATAAGGATGGATGGATTCGATGATGTAGTGCCTGAATGGTACATGCAGAGTGTCAGCCCAGTGTCTGCAAATTGAATGAGTCCTCAAACTCATTTCCCTCTGAAACCTTGGTAACAGTTGTATCTTTCTCAATGGGCAGTTGCACATGATAATATGAGTCCTTGTCCCATAAGTAACTGTCTTGAAAGAAGATCTCCATCCTAGGCTTCATTTTCTTGTCCACATGATCATACCATGGTTCGAGAAAGCCACAAAAGGGAAAAGCTTCACCCTCTTCGATGAATCTTCCGTTCAAGGAATCCCTAAAAAAAGTCTTAGTATTTTTTAATTTTCTCTTCAACCGGGTTTGGTGGAGCATTCTAAGTTCCCCAGATGATAGTTGATAACCTAGTCCACATGGAGTAAAGGCCTTATTCAACATTATTGGTTCTAGTATCCATTGTTGTCATCCCAGCTCTAGTTTGGGCATGAAGTGCATATTCTTGAAAATTTGTATCACGTTGACATTATTGTGAGGGTTGTTCTCTGAACAAACTTGATCTTTGAAATCATTCCCTGCTGGGAGTGTAAGTGGTTCGAATCGAAATCTAAATAGAACCATGTCATTTTCCCCATGTTGTATTTATAGTACTGAATTAGTGGTGCTTGCATTCTCAGTATTATTATCATCACCCAAGATGGTGATGACCTGCCCTTTGGTGAAGAACTTCAATTTCTGATGGGGAGAGGAAGATACCCTCTTGATGTTGTGAAGCCACAGTCGACCGAATAATATATTAAAATAAGAAGGTATGTCGATAATGTAGAACTCGGTAGTAGGATTGATAAGGACATCCCCTACTGTGAGTTTTATGGATCCCATCACCTATTGGTAGGTGTTGTCATAGGCATACACTATGACGAAAGTTAGAGCAATGTTTCTTATTTTCAAACCCAGGCAGTTTAAGGTTTTTAACGGTCAAACATTGAGTGCTTATCCATTATCGATGAGTGCGAGTGGAATTATCTTTCCCATTACCTTAACAAAGATGTTGAGAGCATAGTTATGATTAGTACCAAACTTTGGGATTTATTATTCAGAGAAGGAAATCATTCTAGTAGAGGTTTAGGACCCAACCAGGTTTACAAATTCTCTAGAATGGTGGAAGGAGGGACTGTGGGCCCGGTAAGTAATTTTATCGAGAATTTTGGTGTAGTTGGGAAGACATAAAGAGTTCCCACAAGGTGATGTTAACCTGAGTTTTCTTGAGCTGGTCGAGGATCTTGATTTCCTCGACTGTCCTTTCTGTCATGAGTAGTTTCTCGATAAGTCCCTTTCCTTTATTTATCCCTGATAACTGAGGATTCAGACTCTGATAGTCTCTCCCAAATCTTATCATATGGTTCATAGAGGAGGGGTATAATAGAAACCTCATTTCTTCATATATTTTGGGCTATTCGATCAATTTATTGATTTCTCCTAGCTAATATTCAAAAAATATTATCCCACACAGACTGAAAACCGGACTAACATTTTCTTGGCTTGGTTCTTCATCTGATCTATCAAACTCATCCCCTTATCCGGTGGAAACGATTTCTTCTTGGCATGAGAAGTCAATGCATTCCACAACCTCAACGACTTCTTCATATATATCCTCCCACTCAACGGGAAAGTGTAAAAGTGAAGGGACCAATCGCCCTTGTAGTTTTAAGGCATTGAATAACTCGAATATACTGCAAATCTCGTTGTCTATGGGTACAAATCTGCCATAGTATGTACTACATCATGTAAATTGACTTCATTAATGGGTACCACCCATTTATCTAATTCTCGATCCCACTTCTGAGCTTCCATGAATAAGGTGCTAAAAATTTGACAGTCAATGGTCATTTCAGAGGCTAATTTCAGTCCAAACTCTAGATGTTGGTTCAGTACTACTGGAAATTCCATATCTTTCCCTCTGAAGCGGGTAAGAATCACAATATATGCTCTTGTGATAAATGACAGAGCCTGGTCGGTAAAACAGTTAGCCTGTATGAGAAAATATGGGTATACTCTAAGGGGTTTGGGTGAAAATGTGGGTAAGATAGGTTCTTTATTGGGTACAATTTGGGTAGATGGATTGAATTCCTGGTCACTTTCTAGGAAAGTGGAATTTTTTTGGTTTAGAAGTGGATTGCGAGTGGTGTTTGGTTCAGGATTGGCCGGTGGGGCGATGACACCCCGGTCAATTAAATTTTGGATTAATTTCGGAGATGGAAGCACTGATCAGTGGTATGATGGGTAGTTTGGTGAAAATCACAATGGGCATCGGGTTTGAAATTTTGGGGAAGTGGGTTTGGTAATAGATGAAGGTCTAAAGGTTTGATGAGGTTTTGGCCCAACAAGTCTTGGTATACATTAGATAGAGGAGCATAAAGCTCGGTGTACTTTTTCTGGATAGATTAGCATGGATTTCTGCCACAGAAGAGGTAGAAGACTATGAGATGTTGTTAATGGTCGAGACAATAGCAGGCTTCTCATATTTTCTTCGGGTAAACTATCTGGATACTTTCTTTGGCTTAGATTCTGTCTTGGCAATACTTTCTTCAATCTACACTCCTTCTTCTCGGAGAGCTAAAAATATGGGTAATACTATCCTCCCATCTTTGCTTGGACATGGAGTAAGAAAGTTTTCTTTATAATACAAACCTGCTCCTCTTCAGAAGGCCGGTTGGTCATAGTGGTTGCTTTCTCTCTCTGCCTTGCTACAAAATTAGTGACAATTTCTCCAGGGTTCTTCTTGAGAAATGTTATATCACAACATGTAATCTCCAACTCTTCGTTGTATTTGTACTGTGATATGGATTCATGGGCAAAATCCACCCAACTGCGAATTCTTGATTCCTCAAGGGATTGAAACCAATGAAGAACGTTGTCCTTCAAAGTCTGTTAGAATATTAGGGCCATTATCTCCTTAGAGGTGCCTAGGAGAGTCATGGCTCAGTGGTAGATTCGGAGATGAACAATTGGAGGCCCACTACCCCCGAACTTCTCAATGTTAGGAATCTTAATTTTTTTCGATAGCCTTGCTTTAGGGTAGGAGACATATGGTTGTAATCCATGTAATTCTCGATGATTTGGACCTGGTCAAACCTCTTGGTTAATAGTTTAAATCCCTCCTTGACCTTATTTAACTCTTCTTCCTTCGGATCGTTAGGTACTGGCAGTTTATCCCCTGATTGGAAAAGAGTCAGCATATGGAGATGAGTTCGTGGTGGCCCATTAATAAGAGGTGCACATAGGACATGCATAAATTATTTTGGCACCCAAACAGGCTTAGGTGAGGATGGACCCATATCACGAGGGAATAGGACCTTGTGTTCTTCGAGAATAGGGACTCGGTTTTGTTGTATCTCATGAACCTCGAGTTGAAAGTTAACAATCTTGGCGGTAAGTTAGACTAGGACCATCATAAAATCAGACTTTACATTCGATACTTAATCTATGTTTTCCATAGAGAGTTGGTGAAGGTGGATTCTAGACTCAGAGGAAATAGTAGTAGAATTGATGGAGATTTGGGGTGGTTTGGAAAAAGATCGAAGCCAATAGGGAGCCCGGCCAAGAGTCGGATATGCGATCAACCTGAGAAGGAAAATGATTCGAATTTATTTTTAAAAGAGAAAAGGAAGAGTTATTTTTATTAGGAGAGAGGAAAATGTTTTTGACAAATTTTTAGAAAGAGGAGGGCAAAATGTTTTGGTATTTTGATAAAATAAGAGGGGAAATGTGTTTGGTACTTTTGGTAAGGAAAGAGGAAAAACGAGAGAAGAATCTCAACATGATTATTATTATGCTTATTTTCTCACTTTTATTAGGTTTACCTAAATTCAAAAAGAACTGTTGGACGAGACCCGAGCCTGGAAAAAATTAGGTTTGAAAAGTATGTAAAACATGGTTTGACTTGTTGCCAAGCTCGTGGACAAGGTCCCATTTTGAAAAGAGATAAAATCGCTCGAAAATTTGGGTGGCATGCCAACCCGGTATTTCGACAGAGTTTTGTGTAGTAACCGATAAACTAAATATGAGTGCCTTAGATTTGACGCCTATATGCGGGTATGTAGTTTTTGGGTTAGTGGAAAGGTTCCCCCTTTCGGCATGACTTTCACGATATAAGTTTTGTTTTTGAGGGCAATCGATACATGTGGACAAGCTATGTGATATATCTGAGTGCGTGAATTGCCTCACTATACACCTCGTGGGGACATTATATGTGAGAGAGAATTCAATATACTCGACGTACGTGAACGAGTTCCCTAATATCTACATCCCATCGTGCCTTCGGTCAAGCCGTACGATGTGGGCAGAATCGTTCGATATACGCCAAAGGCACTTAGCCAATGAAAGGTGAGAGTCATATTTCTTAGGTTAACTGCGATTTGTCGGAGCAGCGCCCATCATAAAGTGCCCCCCAGTATGGGATAAAATTTTGGTCAATAGCCATGGTCTTGATGATGTAGTATGCAAAATGCATGATTCTTGATTAGTATATTATGGAAAGAGTATTTTATTTTGGCATGATGAGAACTATACTAATAGGGAAGGATGCACAAGTGTCATGAATAGTAAATCTAGCATGGATAATGAAAATTACAATAAGCATGGGTACATGAGAGTGAGTGATGTGTGAATACCTATAAGTGAGTGCGTGGTTGTGAATCTAAGCATGGATCAACTACAAGTGGGGTCTGATAAGTGTAAGTGAGCATGAATATATACAAGTGCGGTAAGTGGAGGTGTGTGCTAATGACATCTAAGCATGGATATTCTAAGTGGTGCGTGGAGAATGTGGATATAAGTGAGCCTATATACAAGTGTAGATAGTGCAAAATGTATATGAAGATTATTTACAAGTGTGTGAAGCGAAAAGTGAGTGAGAGGTGATATAAACATGAGGTAGATATATAAAGAAGTAATAGAGGATGAAAGGGACCATACAGGTAGGTGCATATGCATATAAGTAGAAAATGATAACACCTATGCAAACAAAGTTCATCCCTATTAATTAAGTCCCCAGTGAAGTCGCCATTATGGCGATCCCTCCCCCGTGCTGCTTTTGGGGTTTTCCCTTTTATCTACTTCTCCGTCTCGGGGATTGGCGATCGCTCGCGCAGTGGAGAGAGAGAGGTCTCGCACCCTTCCTGGGAATGCTTTCCACCGGAGGCCATGTGGGGGTGATATAAAGAGATAGAGTTGTCAGCCTATTTTGCACAAAACAGGCAAAAGAACATGTTACCGCCTCGATAGATCGACATCAAAGACAAATTGATTCTTGTGAAACCAATTAGATCAGAGGTTCAGGGTCTAAGTTATGAAATGGGAAGGTGTTAGGTAACCATCCCGCTCTTTTGGTCTCACTTGGGATTAATTTACTATTTTCCTTAATTTCTCCGTGAAGTGTGTGTGCGTGTATATATAAGTGGAGATCATAATCGCTTAACTTGCATCATGGAAAAAATGGAGTGAGGTCATCCATAGTAATGTTCCCAAAATAATAATTAAAAAAAATATGATGTCTGTGCTTATCGAGATATTGATCGTTATGATGAAATGATAATATATGTTGGATAAGACGCGGGTATGAATCACAAGTATGATATATATGAATAATATACGGATAAAATAAGGAAAAGATGAACATAGGAAAATAGGAATTGAGTCTTGGAATTTAGCTCGAGACGCTTATATAGCCTATAGAGGCATAAAAGTCCACGTAATTTACATGCGGCATGGGGGTGGGGTGTATCCTATAAATTCAACCGGTGATTTTATTGTGTGTGTGTAAGAAAAAGGTGTTTTTAGTTTTGAGAAAATGTGGTGAAAAATCATGTTTGAATTTATAGGTGTAACCCACTTTTTCTTTTCTTTTTTTGAAAATATATTATGTGCAATATAACTAATAAAGCATTGAATATTAATATGTGTATGATCTAAAGTAAAAGCAAAATTATGAATTTTATAACTAACACAAAAATAAAGAAATTTTAAGAGAGATAAGAATGTTTGGACCTTCTTTGGAGAATTGGAGAATGATCCTGATTGATAATGAGCTTCCTTGCAAGTGAATAATAAATTAAGTGGAGCTTTTCTAAATTGGATGTGAAAGTGATGGGAATGAAAGGTGGAGAAAGGTTTCAAATAAGGAAACGATGTTGACTTAAGAAGAATGTTGTTGAGATCATTGAAGTTGATATTTTTTGAGGTGCCCTAGAAGGTGAGTTCATGATCTACTTATATTGGGTCAGGGGAATTCCGATAGGAATTATCCTTGCCCTGTCTATCGATAAGTAGCCCTAGACACACTATCGATAGGCAGGGAAATGGACCTTCCTGTTGGCAGTCTCGTGTAGATTTTTTAGAAAAATAGTCATAAAACGTAATTCGTAAGTCCAAATTGTGCATGGGTAATACCATTCGAAAGGTTATTATAATACCTTTGAGAATCCTTTTTGCCTCTCCCGGGTCTGGTAGTTGACTTTGGATCAAACGGGGCCTGGAAGCTCTCATCGATCCTTTGGACAGGAGATCATCGGACAATGATGGATTGTTTTTCCAAACTGCAAGTTCAAATCGCGCATGGGGTGGACCGTTGGAAATGTTATGCGAATCACTTTGATGTTCAAAAGTGCTTCGCTCAGTTCAGAGAGTTGACTTTGGTCAAACGGCGCCATTGATCACTTGGTGACCTTTCGGAGTAAAACGGGGCATTCGTTCGTTCTGTAGGGATGATTTACACACATGGTGGACTGTTGGAAAGGTTATTCAGTGACCTTTGAAGATTCATTCAGTCTCATTCAAAATGAAGAGTTGAATTTGGTCAAACAGAGCTCGGGAATGCCCGATAGCCTCCGAATCAGTTTCGAAGGAAAATGAATCGCTAGTTCGAACCTTTATGCCGTTTCACACACGGGGTAGATTATTGGAAAGGAGTTTCAATGCCCTTTGAATATTCATTGAGCTTTCTACTTGACGATGAAGTTGATTGGGGTCAAATCAGGGTGTGGGATTACCCAGTGGCCCCCAAATCAGTTTTCGATAGTAAAATTGTCCGTTCATTTTAACCGTTATGTCATTTTACACACAGGGAGGAATGTTATAACGTTATTCAGATACTTTCAAAGATTCATTGAGATTTAACTCTAACAATGGAGTTGATCAGAGTGAAATGGGCCCCCAAGACTGCCCGATGGCATCTAGATCGGTACTCGGAGTACGACTTAGGTTTTGTAGTGAATTGGGGAGGTGAAAGGGACCTAAGAAGAGACGTAGGGGGGGTCTTAGAATATATTATCTACAAAATGCACTCAAGTTATCCTCTCAATTATTTTTACCTTCAAATTATCTTCTACCTAGGATCACATAGGATTTTTATTTTTGATTTAACGGGGCTTGGTTAAGGGCTAAGAAACGAAGGGCAAAGGGGGTTCAAAGGTGTTTGGGGAATGTTTTGCAAATTACGATGAATATTACATAAAAGACATCGGACATTAAAGACTTGATTTTTCATTTTCCTTTTTTTCCCTTTTTTCCCCTTTTGTTTTTAACTTTAGAAATGCCCCTTTGTAAATATACACACTTATAATACATAACATCCCTATACATTCTTAAACATAAGGGTATTAATAATATACATGGTTTATACTCCTATTATGGAGAGGGGTAGGGATATTGGGGTGTAAGAAAGAAAGGATAATTAATGGATCAAATGGATAACGATAGGTAGATGAATAAATGAGGGTAGGTTAAAGATAAAGGCTAAGTGAATGATGGCATATGATCATATCATAGGTTTATAGGACTCTATGATGTCAAACCATTGAGACTTTTCCTTAAGTTAAGACTTTACTGATAACTTATCTAGCTACCGGCCAAACAATAAAAATGGAATTATGCAACGAGGTATGTATTTCAAAGGATAAGAAGATTAGATGTAAATAAACACTCACAACGACAATGGATCCAAAATCTTTAGGGTTTAAGTCTCCACATTTTATTTTCAAGATTGCCAAGTTAGTTTAGCTAAGTAACCTCATTTCAATAACTAGTCCTTGTATTGTGCTTATAATTTCCTAAGGTTTCAACAATATAAAAACTCATGATGAAGATACTAGGTGAACTAGGGAACTAAGCAACATATCGTACAAGAAAAATCATTTTTTATGGACATGTATCAAGAACATAAAACGATAAAGTGAGGTAAACAATATATCATCATAGTAAAACTAGTAACTAACGAAAAGAGAAAAAATAGAAAAAATGAAAATAAATGTAAACTAGAAAGAAATATTTGTTGATTTTTGAAAGTCCCCAATACTATCCTCGATGTCATAAAAAGACATACGATAAGTCATGTAAGCATAAATAAGAGCCACAAATCAGAATGGAAACATTAAAGTATATGTGTGTATCAAAATGAGGCATCACAATTATAATGCAAACATGGAGTGTCTTGGGTATGTGTATGCCAATTTAGACCAACATGCAAACAAGCAAACGTTTGCACCATACCAAAAATAAAATTTGCTACAATCCCATTCATGTTATAGCAATATGTATCATGACACCATTCAAATAATACAAGTCAATTTGCAAAGTGGTAGGAAAATGGGATGAGAATGGGTGCTGCTGAACACATAAAGGAGGGTGGGTTTAGGTGAGTAAAAGAGACGAGTGTTGAAGTGAATTGGGTAAAAATATTTCTTTAAAAGCTGGGTGGGGCATTTTAACAAACACCTTGAAGTCAAAGTCATGAAATGGCAATGGTAGTTATGTTTGTTTGGTAAACTGCCCATTTGTAACAACAAGTGTCAATCAAAAACAAAACAGTACACAAACCAAATCAATATGTCAATGAATCACAACAATCACACACAGAGGAAAAATTCAATGTAAACAATGTGGGGGAATGGTGTGATTTGGAATAATGTGAAATGGGTGCAAGTGAATGTGGTGAAAAAATTACTTTAAATTTAGGTGGGAAATTTTTTCAAACACTTAGTGTGCATAATTAAAAAAATGGCGAGTGTGGTATAATTGATTTGAATGAAAGCACAAAATTTGCCAACGCAACACAAATCGAATTCTAACAGTCAATAAATGCCCCAAAGATCAGTTAAAGTTGCTCAAACACCAACAACAATAAACTTGACTACATAAAGTTAATATACATAGGTCTGGTTTCATCTGAGTGTACAGGCTATTATAGAATAGCAAGTGTAAGTACAGGTCGAATACACGAAGATTTGTCAATTTTTTTCTTTCAAAATAATTGTAATTGTCCAACTAGACGAAATGGTCTTAGAGAGGAGATGGAATTTTAAACAACCGTAACACAAAAAAGTGCAACTACGAAATATATAATCAGTGTGCGAGAAAAATAGGAAGTTGGATCCATTTATAACATTTAGCTATTACTATGCAATGATTTAAACTCGTCATTCCGTATTTATAACTCAAATTAAACCAACTCTCGTCATGTTTAATTCGAAAAATAAAACGGTTAAGTTCACAATAAAATTTAACGTCTCTAAATTTTGATGGCTAAAATTACTATTTCCTTAAAATGTTCACCTTTAATTTTCCAAGTATAGTCTTTAAGCATGGACTATTAAAACAATCAAGTGCAAGAATAATCCATCAAAAAGTACTTAGACATAAAACAAAAAATGGTTTTGTAAACAAAGTCGAAGTTTTAAAATACACTATCACATCGTTTTAAATTAATAATGAATTTTTAAAGCAATTAAAACCAGTAGGAAAATAAAGACAAATTTAAATTACACACAATATCAATCAAGCATAATAAACTTCACCTAGTCCTAGAAAAGAAATAAAGCTAGCATCATTGGGGACAAAATAGACGTGCAAGAATGACTTTCATTAATAAAAAAAATTTACAAATTAATTGTACCTTAGGTTGATATTTACTGAAATGTTGTATAGTTACCTTGTGAGTAGGTAAAAGTATCCATGTTGTGATTTATTGTGTCATGAGGTTTAAAATGACATTTTGGTTTAATATGAAACCGGAAGTTAAAATAAGTTATAAAATTTCCAAATGATAATTTGGAGGGTGTAGTTACTCCTGATAGGTGCGAGACAGTCAAAATAAGTGCCATATTGCATTTTGGTATTTCGGGCACTTTTGGCTGGTTATAGCTTAAATGTGTAGTTGCGAGTAATTATATCGTGTATTGATCATTTAAGTGGCCTTTTAGACTTAAGTCACGTTTTAAGTCCCCCAACCCTATTTATATTCTTCCATTTCACATTTGAGCCCTAGAAAGAGAAGAGAGAGGAAGAGAACTTGTGGAGAAAAAGAGAGATTTGGAGATTCAAGCTTGGATTGTTGTCTCCAAAAAATCAAATCTGAATTTGCAAGATCAAGGCAAGTTATCTACTTGCTACTATGTGATTTAAGGAGAATAATTAGTATTGATAGTTATGATATTGTTATGGATTGTCATTTTAGGGTTTTGTTAGATTTATGGGTATTAAACCCTTGGAAAGTGATTTGGATGAGTAATGTTGTAAATGATGTTAGTTAGATACATTTATTATGTATTGGTGGTGATAAATGATGTTGGTTTGGTTGGTTTTGAGTTGGGAAGAAATTTGGAGTTCAAAACTCCATAGCCAAACTTGGCATTTTCGCAGGGGCGAATCGATTCGCATAGAAGCAGTTTTCCAGGTCTGTGTACCCAAATCGATTCGGGTTAAGGCCGAATCGATTCGGCATTTGCAGAAAGTTGAGTTTGTCTTCCGAACCGATTCGCTTACAGAGCGAATCGATTCGGCCCCTAGGCGAATCTATTCGGTTCCTGCAGTTTTGAGTCATTTTCTTCTTTAAATTTTAAGCTTTTTCTTTAGGCTTAGGACCTAGGAACCTTCTTGAATGAAGTAAACTTAGAGTCCTAGAGTATTAGTTGAGTTTAGTCGCCACCCTAGATTAGAATGAGTTCATCTGGGGGTTTATTCCGGGGATGTTTAAAGTAATGTTAAGGCATTACTTCTCTTATTTTAACTTTTAGGAGTTAGGAAGTTAAATGCCCATGCTTGGAGACTTTAGGGGCTTATTGGAGTTATATGAACTTTGGGAATTGTAGAATCATAATGATTATTTGGAGACTAAGTCGGGACTTGTAATTTGAGGAATATTAATGATGATATTCAATGGTGATAGGTTCGAATAAAATGAACCAAACACATGGATAATGGAAATGGAAATTGGTAATGAAAATGAGATTTAAAATGGTAAATGTTAATTTACTTATACACACCTCTCTAAATACTATCATAAGGGAAGTTCGCGCGTGAGGTGATGCCCCCTGACAAATTAACGCATGGTGGATATAGTCCTAGGCCATATGAGCGTTGTTATGTATATATATATTTTTCTGCGATGGGTAGGAGATTTCGGGTGTGGTCTTGACTATCCCGCAAGCATATGGTCGCTTCCCGACGTTGCGTTATGATCCCAGGTTGTCTTATATATGATAGGCCCTGGAAGATGATAGTTATTTACGGGCGCGCTCAGTGGGGAAACTCGGAGGGGCGATCTTAGAATCGTTATATGTATAAGAATATAACTTTTCTGCATCAAGTGGGATGTAATACCCCGTATTTTTATGCTTTCTAAATTTGGGAATTTATTAAATTTAATGTGAGTTATTAATTTAATATAAATCCAAAAATTTATTATTTTTAATTACTAACGTGACGGGAGTTAGTAATCATTGGAAACTTATTGAATATTACTAATGAGCAAAGTAATACATGATATTGATTCTATTAAATGTCACGAGTGAATAAAATGACAATTTTGGAAATTTAAGTCGGGACGCGCCTGTGTCGTGTCGGGACTAAATATGGATTAATAAAAGTGAATAAATTATAAGTTGCTCGTATAGTCGTTTTGAGTGCGCCAAAGTGTCCGAAAGGGTTGAGATAGTCAGAAAAGTGTACCCGGGGGTTAGTTTGGGTCTCAGGGCTTTTTTAGGCTTAATTAGTATCCCGGGAGGGCATTTTGGACATTTTGTAATTTTGGGTAATTAAACCCACGAATTTACAAGGGTTATATCAGATGCCTAAGGTTTCCTTCTAGGTTTAACACAACCAAAGACAAGTGACGGCCATAGGAGAGGGGAGGAGAGAGCTTTCCAAGGTGTTCTAGGCTGAAAACTTCTTCGTTTGCGCCGCCGTCGCCGCCAAACGATAGATCGCGTCGCAAGGATCGTAACAACACTGATTTCAGCCACAAACCAGAGACAAAAAGCTACAGGCAAGTAGTCATCTTGCTTAATTTCGTTAATTCATCATTCATGTTAGTCTAGGGTTGATTAGGATGAGTTTCATAGAAGAAAACCCATGTTGGAGACAGGAAAATTGCATGTAGTAATGATATGAATGAGAATCTGGAAATCCCCTTTATATGTAGAGGTTTAACCACGGATTTATGATATATTAGAAGTAGAAATTCTGGAAAAAGACTGATTAGAACAAAGTTAAAGAAATTTTAGGGTTCATGATATTTATATAAGTTGTGGCCCATTAATCCATGGATATTGATGAAAATTCGCATGCTTTACGTAGGAGATGTTTAATTTGGATTTATAATGTTTGTAGTATGAATTTCTGGGAGTTTGAGTGTTAAAAATCTGAATTTGGGTGATGTTGGGTGATAGAACCCGTAACTGTTAATTTGCAGAATTCGCCATACCTGTTTGATCGATCGATCGAACTAGGAGTGTCGATCGATCGACGCATCGATCGATCGAGCTCCTACCATCGATCGATCGACCCCTCTTGGCAAACTCATAATTCCTCTTTTTAAATAGCTGAATTCAATTTAAATGTGTAATAATCCTTTGGACACCCTAATTAAAATATTTTGGGAGATAAAGAAGACCAGTAAGACTTATTAAAAATATGAAACCTTTAATGTAGGACGGGATTTACACTATACGGGGATGTTTTACACATAAGGGACGATGGAACTACGTTTTAAAGATGGGGACGCGTAAGGTAGTTACGTTGGAGAATAAATGAGTACCTACTGAAATTACACTTAGGTGTGTAGAGATTTACTAGTGTCACTTGATGAGTTGGAATAATCTCACCAATTAATATGAGAGGCAATACGTTATACGTGATAACTAAATAACGAGTAATAAAGACAAATGTCATAATTATGGGTTATGAGATGTACTTAAATTGATATGGCAATAGAAGTATATTTATATGACTGTGTTTATGCATATACTATACATGTGTGAAAAATCGTGTCTGCGCTACTTACTATCCCTGAGGTTACCGCGCTGGGACAGTCTAATCTCGATGAGCCTTTTTGGGGGATATTCACTCGTACCCTAGAAGAAAGAAATCCTTTGGTACAGGCTATCGAATCGATAGTTTAGACGGTCCTAAGAGACGTGGGGGCATGTACTAACCTCTTAGAGACTTGGAATCTATGCTTTGCCTCAATGTTGTTTGTGTTTGTGTTAGTACAGTTCGAGAGTGATTCCGAACTTGTATTTCCCTTAGTACGAGTGATACGGGGACTGAATAGTAGAGTATGCCTGCACCATAATTATTGTGTGGGGTGCCGTTAGAATAGATACATTATATGAGTATTTAATATATATATTAAATTCTGAAATTTGGGAACTACCTCCTGTGTTTATGGTAAGTAAGAAAATGAATAATTATTTCAATTTAAGAAATAAGTGTTTGAATAGTATATTACGTTACTGAGAAACTTTATGAGTAAATAAGGTTTAAATGAGAACTTTGTTATTAAATGAAATTAACCTCTTAAACAATTGAATTTATCAGTATTAAATCTTACGAGTGACCTAAGATAAGGTAAGTTAAACTATTCGGAAGGTTAGTGCGTTAGGTGTGCACATTATAAGAGAGGTGATAAATTCTCAAGGGAGTGTCGCACTAATATGTTGTTGCATTGGCCAGTAAACATTTTAAATACTTGCTAAACAAATTTTAAATAGTTTTTACAATCGGACTCTGACCCGTTTCCATTTTTCCTTTCTCTCTTGTATATATATGTATATATTACAGGTGCCCAGCCTCAGGGGCGTCTTGCATAGGATCCTTTGGAAGGAACACGCTGCAGCTTAGGTGGGAGTTGCAGGCCTCTTGATTAGACGACCTCATTTGTTGATTCCACTCCTAGCTCTATTTCTTCAGTTGGGCATGTGTCACCCTTTTTCCATTATTCAGTTGTCTATGGGATATTGTGACTTGTTTATTTCCATTATTCACACTTTGGATGTTATTACTGTCACAATGTTTTCCTTTAAGTTTTAAATATTGGGATTATTTTGTTGAATGTTTAAATTCTTTGGATTATATGTTACAGGTTAATTGTTGTGTGATTCTTTAAATTGTGAATTATGTAAAGATTTAAATGTTGGTTTATAAAATAAAATTTGGAAAGTAATGTCTAAAATGGTTTTGACACTTAGCTTAATTACTTAGGGTGTTAAATTGGAAAAGATTATTTTTACGACAGTGATGCTAAGAATGATCCAACTGTTCACCTTGATTTTAATTTAATAAAGGAGTGATCGCCCGGTATTTAATTAGGCGGGGTGTCACAGGTGGTATCAGAGCATCAGGTTCTAGTGTCCTTAGGATCTGTACGGCTTATTTCGCTTTCAGCTTAGCATTTTTGTTATAGAGCCCTATTTTAGGATTATTGTATTCTTGCTTTTACGATTATGTCTTCAGCTATTTAAGATTTGATAATAACTATAGACTAATAAATTTCTTCACATTTCAGATGCCTCCGAGACGTGCACCAAAGGATAGGCGTGCCCAAGCCGAGCAGCCAACAGCTCCGGCTCGGGGAACGATGAATGCTAATGAGGTAGCTGATATTGTTGCTCAGGTGGTGAATGCCGCGTTAGCAGTAGTTCAACAGGCTCCACCCCAGATTCAGGCAGTGGCGCCAGTACCTGCACAGCTTCCATCAGCATGGGAGCGGGTTAGGGATGCCTTTCAGAAGGCGCATTCCCCTGAGTTCTCGGGTAGTTCAGATATCATCATCGTCAGCCAATGGAAGAACGATATCCAGCGGCATCTTCGTATGTATGAGTGCACAGACGTGCAGAAACAGTTGTTGGCTTCCTTTAAGCTAGTGGGGGCCGCTTTGCAGTGGTGGGAGTCCACCACCACTTTGGAGGAGAGGGACACTATTCCAATTCAGTTATTCTAGAAGCGATTTGACCGCAAGTATTTTCCAACCGCCGTGCAAATTGAGATGAGGCAAAAGTTACTGAACTTAAAGCAGGAAAATTTTGTTGTTGCTGAGTATGAGGAGGAGTTCACGAGACTTCTCACTATAGTGCCAGATGAGGCACCCACTGAGGGTAAAAAGATACTGTTGTTTATGGACGGGTTAGCTTGGAGGATCCGTCAGCACTTTATAGGGAATCTGTCTCTGAGTACCTTCACAGATGTACCCAATGCGGCTTTACTACACTACGAGGATCACCGCTTCCATCTGCAGGAAAGCAAGAGAGCAGGAGAATCCGGCCAGCAGGGAAGGACAGAGGGTAGTGGCGCTAGTGGAGCTCCGACATCCCCGGGGGCAGACTCGTCACCATGAGCAGATTTCCTTCAGGGGGACCCTGCCAAGCGGTTCAGATCAGGTGATTCCAGGCAGAGATTTGGGGGATATAGGCAGGGTCAGCAAGGCCAGCCTAGTCAGCAGGGCCAGCAAGGCCAACACCACCAACAGTAGGGCCAACAGGGCTAATAGCATTTTCATCAGGGCCAGTGGTGTGGAGGTAACGGCCAACGGGGCCGTGTTCAGCAGGGTCAGAGGGGAGGTAATTTCAAAGGCCGATGTTTTATGTGCGGCAAGCATGGCCATAAGCGCCATGATTATCAAGAGGGTGATAGGGCCCCACAGCAACAGGGTGCCCGTAATGAGCCGCATAGGCCACTTTTCCCAGATGCCCTCCCAGCACCAGCTCAGGTACCAGCCCTACCAGCCATTCCAGCTGCTCCAGTGCAGCAGGGACAGTTACAGTATGAATGTGTCTATAACGTCCATCAGGCAGCAGCTCCACAGGCACGACCCGCGATTGAGGGTATGTTTCCTATCCATGGTACTATGGGTCGGGTTTTATTTGATACTGGGGCGATGCACTATTTTATAGCTACCCATTTTGCGAAGGCCTTAGGGTTATTAGCCACAGCAGAGAGCACTGTGACGTGTGTAGACTCACCACTTGGAAATGGTCCGCTTATTTTCTTTATATGCCGGGGTGTGGGGGTAGAGATTGGTAGCTTGGTATTACCCGCAGACATGTTAGTCTTAGATATGCATGAGCACAATGTTATTATCGATATGGATTGGCTCGCAACTTACAGAGCCATGATAGATTATTTTGGTGGGAGTATTGTCTTTGCCATTTCGGGGCAAGAGATGTTTGTAGTGGCGATGCCTCACCCAGAGGGAGGCTCGACTGCTCATTTGTATTACATAGAGGAGGATACCTCTAAGGAGGTTGTGATTCCCTTAGACTCGATCCCAGTTGTTCGTGAGTATTTCGATGTATTTCAGGAGATACCAGGCCTACCCCCCAGTCGTGAGATAGATTTTGTCATAGATTTATTACCAGATGCTCTACCTATAGAGCGCGCTCCATACCGTATGGCTCCGGCAGAAATGCGAGAGCTACGAGATTAGATAGAGCAGTTATTAGGTCAGGGCTTCATTCGCAGGAGTACCTCACCTTGGGGCGCTCCAGTTTTGTTTATGAAGAAGAAAGATGGTTCACTGAGGCTATGTGTGGACTACTGGGAACTGAACGAGGTCACGATACGGAACAAGTATTCGTTGCCTCGAATTGATGATCTGTTCGACTAGCTGAGGGGAGCAACTTTCTTTTCGAAGATAGATCTGAGGTCGGGGTACCATCAGCTACGTATTAGGGAGCATGATGTTTCAAAGACTACTTTCTTGACGAGATATGGGTCCTATGAGTTCAGAGTGATGCCATTTGGCCTCACAATGCTCCAGTCGTATTCATGGACTTGATGAACCGAGTGTTCAGAGAGTTCTTGGATCAGTTTGTCATCGTCTTCATAGATGGCATTCTGATATATTCGCACTCCGAGGAGGAGCATGTCGAGGACTTGAGACAGGTTCTTCAGACTCTACGAGAGCATCAGCTGTATGCTAAGTATGAAAAGTGCGGGTTCTGGTTACGAGAAGTACAGTTCTTGGGGCATGTTGTTTCTGAGCAGGGGATAACAGTTGACCTGAGTAAAGTGTCAGCGGTGAGGGAGTGGGGACAGCCCACGACACCGACGGAAGTGCGTATTTTCTTGGGATTACCGGGATACTACAGGAGATTCATTCGGGGGTTCTCCAAAATAGTGGGTCCATTGATGAACCTGACTCACAAGGGGGTTCCATATGTTTGGGATGATGCTTGTCAATTGGATTTCGACGAGTTGAAAGACGAGCTTACTTCAGCACCGGTCCTTGCTTTACCTGAACCAGGCGTGGAGTACCTGGTTTACACCGATGCCTCTTTACGGGGACTTGGGGGAGTACTTTAGCAGGAGGAGAAGGCTATATCTTTTGCCTACCGCAAGATTAAGCCGCACGAGAAGAACTACCCCCCTCATGACCTAGAGTTGGCAGCGGTCATTTTTGCATTGAGGATTTAGAGGCACTATTTATTGGGAGAGAAATTTTGCTTGTCCACAAACCACAAGTCACTGTAGTACCTGTTCACTCAGCGAGAGATGAATATGCGTCAGCGGAGGTGGTTAGAGTTTGTAAAGGACTATCAGTTCGACATACAGTACCATCCGGGGAAGGCCAACATAGTTGCTGATGCGTTGAGCCGGAGGCCAGTGGACGATGTAGCGGACATCTGGAAAGCAAAGTGGAAAGAGTTGGGTCACCATGACGCATTAGCCCGTTCCTTCATATCTGTCATGACAGTGACACCCAAGATTGTTATGAGGGTGATACAAGCACAGACCGCAGATCCATTTTGCCAGGAGCAGATTGTACGACTTTTAGCCAAGGGTGCTGAGTCCTATTCTGTTAGTTCTGATGGGGGTTTGAGGTTTAATGGGAGATTAGTGGTTCCGGAAGGAGCAGACTTACATCATGCAGTGATGACCCAGTCCCACGAGTCCCGATTTGCACTGCATCCTGGGGGAGATAAGATATACTAGGATATGAGGCGGCAATACTGGTTGAGTGGGATGAAAAAGGATATTGCTGAGTTCATGTCCAAGTGTTCGACCTACCAGTTGGTAAAGGTGGAACATTAGAAATCGTCAGGGTTGCTTCAGCCATTGGAAATACCCGCGTGGAAGTGGGAGAGTATTTCCATGGATTTTATTACAGGGTTGCCTATATCACAGCGGGACCACGACTCCATCTGGGTGATTATGGACCGTTTGACCAAGGTGGCTCATTTTCTGCTGGTGCGAACAAACTATACCACGGGTCAGTATGCTCAATTGTTCATTGATGAGATTATTAGATTGCATGGGGTGCCCTTGAATATTGTGTCAGATAAAGATAAGATTTTCGTGTCGCATTTCTGGGAGAGTTTTCAAGAGGCTATGGGTACAGAGTTGAGGTTGAGTTCAGCTTATCACCCACAGACAGAGCGTACTAATCAGATGTTGGAGGATATGCTACGCATGTGTGTCCTTGATTTTGGAGGAGGTTGGGAGCCACATCTTCAACTGGTAGAGTTCGCTTATAATAACTCCTATCAGTTCACGATTGGCATGGCTCCATTCGAGGCTTTGTATGGCAGGCCTTGTCGTTTCCCAACTTATTGGTTAGAGGTGGGGGATAACAAGTTGCTCAGACCAGAGGTGATTCAGGAAACCTCCGCGAGGATTGAGATTATCAGGAGTCGCATTCGAGTAGCACAGGACAGGCAGAAAAGCTACGCCGATGCGAAACGGTTCTTCCGAGAGTTTAATGTGGGGGAACAAGTGTTACCACGTGTATCTCCTATGAAAGGAGTGATGAGGTTCGGGAAGAAAGGTAAACTGGCCCCAAGGTACGTGGGACCATTTCCCATTATCGAGAGGATTGGGCCGGTAGCATACAGGTTGGGACTGCCAGAGCATTTACATCGCATCCACGATGTATTCCACATCTCGTCGTTGAGACGGTACCTTCGGGATGATATGGCCCACACCCACATCACGATAGACGAGATAGATTTACATCCTGACAGCTCTTACGAGGAGAGACCAGTAGCTATCCTAGACCATAGCGAGAGGAGATTGAGGTCGAAGGTAGTTCCACTTGTACGGGTCTAGTGGGAGCATCATAATGTGGAGGAATCCACCTGGGAGCACGAGGCAGATATGCGCGAGAGATACCCAGATTTATTCTTACCAGGTATGCCTTATTTTTTGAATTTCGGGAAGAAATTCCGTTATTATGGGGGAAGTATGTAATACCCCGTATTTTTATGCTTTCTAAATTTGGGGATTTATTAAATTTAATGTGAGTTATTAATTTAATATAAATTCGAAAATTTATTGTTTTTAATTACTAACGTGACGGGAGTTAGTAATCATTGGAAACTTGTTGAATATTACTAATGAGCAAAGTAATACATGATATTGATTCTATTAAATGTCACGAGTGAATAAAATGACAATTTTGGAAATTTAAGTCGGGACGCGCCTGTGTCGTGTCGGGACTAAATATAGATTAATAAAAGTGAATAAATTATAAGTTGCTCGTATAGTCATTTTGAGTGCGCCAAAGTGTCCGCAAGGGTCGAGATAGTCAGAAAAGTGTACCCGGAGGGTTAGTTTGGGTCTCGGGGCGTTTTTAGGCTTAATTAGTATCCCGGGAGGGCATTTTGGACATTTTGTAATTTTGGGTAATTAAACCCACGAATTTACAAGGGTTATATCAGACGCCTAAGGTTGCCTTCTAGGGTTAACACAACCAAAGACAAGTGACGGCCATAGGAGAGGGAAGGAGAGAGCTTGCCAAGGTGTTCTAGGCCGAAAACTTCTTCGTTTGCGCTGCCGTCGCCGCCAAATGATAGATCGCGTCGCAAGGATCGTAACCACACTGATTTCAGCCACAAACCAGAGACAAAAATCTACAGGTAAGTATTTATCTTGCTTAATTTCGTTAATGCATCATTCATGTTATTCTATGGTTGATTAGGATGAGTTTCATAGAAGAAAACCCATGTTGGAGATAGGATAATTGCATGTAGTAACTATATGAATGAGAATCTGGAAATCCCCTTCATATGTAGAGGTTTAACCACGAATTTATGATGAATTAGAAGTAGAAATTCTGGAAAAAGACTGATTAGAACAAAGTTAAAGAAATTTTTAGGGTTCATGAGATTTATATAAGTTTTGGCCCATTAATCCATGGATATTGATGAAAATTCGTATGTTTTACGTATGAGATGTTTAATTTGGATTTATAATGTTTATAGTACGAATTTCTGGGAGTTTGGGTGTTAAAAATCTGAATTTGGGTGATGTTGGATGATAGAACCCGTAACTGTTAATTTGCAGAATTCGACATACCTGTTTGATCGATCGATCGAACCAAGAGTGTCGATCGATCGACGCATCGATCGATCGAGCTCCTGCCATCGATCGATCGACCCCTCCTGGCAGACTCATAATTCCCCTTTTTAAATAGTTGAATTCAATTTAAATGTGTAATAATCCTTTGGACACCCTTATTAAAATATTTTGGGAGATAAAGAAGACCAGTAAGACTTATTAAAAATATGAAACCTTTAATGTAGGACGGGATTTACATTATACGGGGATGTTTTACACATAAGGGACGATGGAACTATGTTTTAGAAATGGGGACGCGTAAGGTAGTTACGTTGGAGAATAAATGAGTACCTACTGAAATTACACTTGGGTGTGTAGATATTTACTGGTGTCACTTGATGAGTTGGAAAAATCTCACCAATTAAGATGAGAGGCAATACGTTATACGTGATAACTAAATAACGAGTAATAAAGACAAATGTCATAATTATGGGTTATGAGATGTACCTAAATTGATATGGCAATAGTAGTATATTTATATGACTGTGTTTTTGCATATATTATACATGTGTGAAAAATCGTGTCCGCGCTACTTACTATCCCTGAGGTTACCGCGCTGGGACAGTCTTATCTCGATGAGACTTTTGAGGGGATATTGACTCGTACCCTAGAAGATAGAAATCCTTTGGTACAGGCTATCGAATCGATAGTTCAGACAGTCCTAAGAGACGTGGGGGCATGTACTAACCTCTTAGAGACTTGGAATCTATGCTTCGCCTCAATGTTGTTTGTGTTTGTGTTAGTATAGTTCGAGAGTGATTCCGAACTTGTATTTCCCTTAGTACGAGTGATACGGGGACTGAATAGTAGAGTATGCCTGCACCATAATTATTATGTGGGGTGACGTTAGAATATATATATTATATGAGTATTTAATATATATATTAAATTCTGGAATTTGGGAACTACCTCCTGTGTTTATGGTAAGTAAGAAAATGAATAATTATTTCAATTTGGGAAATAAGTGTTTGAATAGTATATTACGTTACTGAGAAACTTTATGAGTAAATAAGGTTTAAATGAGAACTTTGTTATTAAATGAAATTAACCTCTTAAACAATTGAATTTATTAGTATTAAATCTTACGAGTGACCTAAGATAAGGTAAGTTAAACCATTGGGAATGTTAGTGCGATAGGTGTGCACATTAGAAGAGAGGTGAGAAATTCTCAAGGGAGTGTTGCACTAATATGTTGTTGCATTGGCCAGTAAACATTTTAAAGACTTGCTAAACAAATTTTAAATCGTTTTTACAATCGGGATCTGACCCGTTTCCATTTTTCCTTTCTCTCTTGTATATATATGTATATATTATAGGTGCCGATCCATAGAGGCATCTTGCATAGGATCCTTTGGAAGGAACGCGCTGCAGCTTAGGTGGGAGTTGCAGGCCTCTTTCTTAGACGAACTCATTTGTTGATTCCACTCCTAGCTCTATTTCTTCAGTTGGGCATGTGTCGCCCTTTTTCCATCATTCAGTTGTCTATGGGATATTGTGACTTGTTTATTTCCATTATTCACACTTTGGATGTTATTACTGTCAGGATGTTTTCCTTTAAGTTTTAAATGTTGGGATTATTTAGTTGAATGTTTAAAATCTTTGGATTATATGTTACAGGTTAATTGTTGTGTGATTCTTTAAATTGTGAACTATGTAAAGCTTTAAATGTTGGTTTATGAAATAAAATTTGGAAAGTAATGTCTAAAATGGTTTTGACACTTAGATTAATTACTTAGGGTGTTAAATTGGAAAAGACTATTTTTACGACAGTGATGCTAAGAATGATCCAACTGTTCACCTTGGTTTTAATTTAATAAAGGAGTGATCGCCCGATATTTAATTAGGCGGGGTGTCACATGGGACTTGATGGATATTAATGCCATAAAGAGCATGGATACGTGCCATAAAGAGCATGTGATTTAGATATGTGCCATAAAGAGCACTTGATAGAAATTGTATTCCTGTTAAGAATGGAAATATAAAATGGAAATGATGATTAATGATGGAAGTTTTAATTAATGAAGTGAAATTATATCTTCTTGATTAAACCGAATGAAAGATTGTATTCCTGTTAAGGAATGTAATGAGGAGATGGGAATTTGACTAATGAGAAAGGGTTTTCAATTAAAGATGTTTACATGTAATTCTCTTGTGTAAATGATTTAAATTTCATAATTAGTTAACATGTCTGAAGTTGTAATATAAGTTTAATATGCTAGATAACATGCTAGATGTTCATCCTTATCATCCATGCATAACTGTTCATTCATATCATGCTTTTTATTCTTCTGGTCATCATATAAAATCGGGCCCTGACCCGTTCATTTTCTGTGTTGTGTATGTTATTGTATCCGCTCAGGTGCTCCGCCGCAAGGGCGCCCATTGTGATCATTCCCATTCCAGTATTTTTGACGGGCTGTAAGATTTTGCGGATATTACAGGACGTTATATTAGACGCCTTCATTTTTCTGTTCTAGATATGATCGGGTCTTAACTCGGGCGTGTGGCCCAAACTTTTGTATTTGATTAATGAATGTATTACATAAAATATTACAGTTGGATTGAGCTTCATTTGATGTTTTTCCAGCTCGTCAAATGTTTGGGACAAATCAATAATATGGTTGGCAACAAATTTAAGAACATACCTTCATGTACACTAAATATACACCTGGTCTAATTGAGCTTTATTTGATGTTTTTCCATCTCGTCAAATGTTTGGCACAAATCAGCAAATTTGCTCTTGGTGAGCATATCATCTACGTATACTTCCATGTTTTTGCTAAATTGTTCCTCAAACACTTTGTTTATTAACCTTTAATACGTTGCTCCAGCGTTTTTTAGCGCAATAGGCATAACATTGTAGCAGTAGGTTCCTCAGCTGGTGATGAAAGATAAGCTTTTCTTATCCTCCGGCTTCCTTTTAATATAGTTATAACCAGAATAAGAATCGATGAAGCTGAGTAGCTCATGACTTGCTGTTGTATCTACCAATTGATCAAACCTTGTTAAAGGAAAGTGATCTTTTGGGCATACTTTATTGAGGTTAATGAAATCTCCATGCGTGCGCCATTTATTGTTCTTCTTCTTGACTATTACCACATTGACCAACCAAGTCGGATATTTAACATCCTCTATAAACTGTGCTTTCTGCAGTTTTTCCACCTTCTCTTGGATTGCCGTATTCTTCTCGGGACTGAAAACTCTGAGCTTCTACTTGATTGGTCTGGCATCCTTATAAAGGTTGAGTTTGTGGAATATGAAGTTAGGATTAATCCCCGACATATCCTCATGACTCCAGGCAAACACATTCTTCCCATCTCTAAAGAATGTAATCAATTCATGTTTGAGAAATGGTGTTAATCTTGAGCCAATTTGAGTGGTCCTCTCTGGTTTCTCATTGTCAAGCACAATAGATTACGTTTGTTTCATAAGTTGTCCCTTTACTAAGTCCTCCTCTTCACGGGGATACAAAGTATCAATATGGAAAGTAGTTGTGCCCCTTTGTATCTCCCGTTGGTCAGCTGAGGTATAATAACATTCCCTAGCTTCCATCTAGTTACCATTCACTACGTCGACTCCATAATTGGTAGAAAATTTCATGCACTGATGCACAGCAGATGGCACTACTTTTAATTGCTTCATATACACTCTGCCAAGGATTATGTTATAAGCTGAAGGTGCATTTTTGGGCTGTACATAAAAGCAAATTCTTTCTTTTCTGCTTGCCAACCAACATATCTAACTTGATTATTCCTAGAGGATACACCCCTTTCTCATGAGAACCCTATGAAAGGCCTATGGTACAAATCTAGCTTACAGTCTAGCAATCCTAAACTTTGGAAATAATTATAGAATACGACAGAAGCCAAACTCCCATTGTCGACCGAAACCCTTGCCAGTCTATCATGGTGAACTTTATAGGTGAGGATAGATCACCCCACTCAGATCATTTTTGGAGAAGCCAATCACCAATCTATTTTTATTGACTTTCCTAGGCGGACCATCACTACTTTTGGACATGTCAATTTGCCTAATAATGGGACATGCTTTGGCTTCATATAGGTAATCCTTCCTTTCAGCAAGTCCATCTCCTCCACCGACGTATCCCCATGTAATGAAATGACAATCAAAGGACATCATACCTACGTCCATCTTTGGTATATCGAGCTTCTTTGGTAGGTCAGTATCATCCTCATAGTAATTTTTTCTTGCCCTTTTGGCGTTATCTTTTCCTTGGTCGGGTGATTCAGATCTTCTCCTGGCATCTCGTCCACCATTTTGATCAATAAATTTTTCCAACTTTACTCGTCAAATAAGAGTCTCAACTTCATTCTTGAGGGCTATGCAACTAGCAGTAGTGTGTCCATGATCTCGATGAGAATCACAGTATTTATACTTGTCCCTCATATTGGGTGGTGTCCTTAATTTCCTTGTCCAGTTCAGATCTTTGTTGCCTCTGATTTCCTCCAAGATGTGGTGAATACATTTAGTGAGTGGAGTATACTAATCGTACTTCTTGATCCTGTTGGACTTCTTGTCTTTTTTATATTTCCTGGACATATTGTTCTTCTGACCTTCAGCTTTACTTCCTGGCACTTTTTATGACCATAAATTTCTCGGCGTTCATAATCTTTCCATCTTTAGCCATCAACTCTGTCATAGTTTTGGGTGGATTTTTCGCTAGGGCATAGTAAAGATCCTTGGCCAGTAACCCACTCATCAAGGCCGCAATGGCCGCCTTTTCTTCATCATCCACAACTTCTAGTTTTTCATTATTAAAATGGGTGATATATTCCCAGGTACTCCCTCTAGGTTTTTGACGTATGGTCAAGAGATGAGTAAAACTCTTGATTGGCTTATCCCCAAAGAAAAAGTTATCAATGATTAATTTATCCAATTGATGGAAATTGTAAATTTTACCTTTGAGAAGATTGTTGTACCATATCTGAGCTGGACCTGTGATGGAACTGAAGAAAGTCAGACACCTCATCTCGTCGGGGACAGAATAAATGTCGACAACAGCTTGATACTGTTCAATGTGAAGGACTGAATCAGTTTTTCCATCATATTTAGACTTGGCAATTGGTGGCTTGAATTTGGAAGGTGTGGGGTAGCCCACAATAGCCTGGAAAAAAGGTGAACCTTTAATAAAACTTCTTTGCAAAGGATTTTTTATTTTATCCATTTCCCCCAACCGATCTTCCAGATGTTGTATGGATCCCTTCTAGGAATGTTCCTCTGGTTTGGATTTGGCATAAGTAGATTTTGTGACTTTTTTGGGCATATATGTTGAACTATCTTCCTGAGATGTCTACTCAACATACACAGAGCCCCTCATGCTAGCTTTAGATCTCACAGATCCATCTCTGTGCTCAGGATGACGTTCTAGCTTCCTGTGATGACCTCTGGTTACTCGAGGATCCAAATGATTGAAAGAAGATTCATTACTTAGCCTATCGAATACTCTTGCCCTCTCATTAGAAAAAAGATCTACCGTTATAGTAATCCGTTGATCGAAATGAAGATGTTGCGCTAAAATGGTGTTACCTGTCATGAGAAGACCAGGAGTGGTAACTCCTTTCATTCCTAGCTATTAGAGGTGGCATATCTCTCCTAAAATTGGAGTATGTATCTTGGATCGTACGAGCCAATTATCTGACTGACTCTTGTATGGCTTCCTATCCTTTAGCCAATTTGAGTAAAATCCTTTAGAGGTCTGTCTCACTAGGGGGAGAAGATATATCTGGGTTGTTGCCTGGAGCCACTAGACTACTTTCAAGAATGGTGGTCATTATTCAAGCCATAGAATGAACAAATAAACGTAAGCGATAGAGAACAATGACAAGCAGTCATTCCCATAGACGGCTCTAATATGTTGATGTCTAAAAATGGAGTGGGTCCAATTTTATAATCACAAATAAATAATAAGAGCAGTCTAAATAAACACACAAGAGGGAAATATTTTTAAAGCGGTTCAATTATTGAAAGCCTACGTCCATTGTTGATTTTATTATTGTTATAAGATATCAGTGTGGTGTGCTTGAGATTGATTGAATTATCCCCTTGAGCTAAGGGATAGTATCTATTAATAGTGGTTCGGAACCCTATAGATGGTATGCCTTTATATTCCCAAGTATTTACATATGTATACAATAAATGAGATTCTTGGCATTCAGTGTTGGTCGCCCTTCTATCCGAGTAACCTTTGTTATTCCTGATAGTTCACATTCTGAAGTTGGTGGCATTCTAGCCGACTAGGTTCGTTTGATGCCGATCAAGATAGCTGAATGGTCACATAGGATTACAGGTGTCTATTATTCATTGGTTCACGTGGGAATGTAATTTTTACATACAACAGGTACAATATATAATACATGATAAATAATACTAGGATGAACATATTGATACTACACATGGAAATACACAATATATCAATGTAAAAATATATAATAAACTCGTAATAAAATTTAATTAGCATTAATAACAAACTAAAAAAACCATAGGTCAAAACAGGATAAATGTGTCTGCCCAATCACGATTTTGTCTTGGCACAACTACCAATGTAATCTTTTGGAAAGATATTTTAAGACATAAAAAATATGTAGGCTCGTGGTTGCTTCACGATCGTAAAAAAATCTTCAATGACATGAAGGCTTAGCGACACAATCTCATGCTATAAATCAGAGAATTTTCACTGAATCTTCTAAAAGATTGCGACTAGCGATGGAGACACTTTACGGATGAGAAGTCCTTCTTCGCTAAGGCGAACAATCAGCGATCAAGGTCACGGACAAAGCTAGAGTTTGTCAGTTTTGTACAATTTCACATATCTTATAATTATCTTATTTAACCTACGACCGAGTAAATTCTAAACACAAATGATGCATTTTAAACAGAAGTTTTGCATAGGAAAATATAACATTATGTTTTTGAAAAATCTCAAAAACCACAAGGTTACATTATATCATTTTTTTAATTTAAGAAAGTATATAACCAAAAGGATGAATCCAGGTCCTCTGCTAGATATACCTTTGTCCTAATTGATTAACTAGGAACAATGACATGAATGATCTGATATGAATTTGATGAAGCTTTTCGGTGACCTCTTGGACTAGACTCAAGGTTTATTTTGTAAAACGGGCTAAGCTATTCCTAGTGATGTGGATCACACGAGTATAACTATACTGTTACACCAAGGATGATAGGGCTCAAATACTTTTTGGCATTGTGGAATTTTATGTTGTTGAGACCAAAATAGATTTTAGTGGTTTTTATAAAAAAATCCACAAAAAATATTTTGCCTTGCCAAGATAGATTTTGCTTCAATAGAATAATAACTATAATTCCATTACTACGAATTGGTTAAGGTAATTATTTTAGTTAACCATAAATTTCTTTTGTGACCAAGATGAAGATTTCATTGAAGCAATCAATCATTTGCATGTTATATGTAAATTTGGTTGTACGAGATGAATAATATCATATATAGCTACTCCAGTATCTACCCAATTTCCCTGGAAAATTTATAAATAAATTGCCTTTCCATATTGGCACATTTGAGTGTCCTGTACTCCTCCTCATACAATGCTCACTCACAATCAAAATTTGAGCTCATTCAGTGCTTTCGAGCTTTGGTCATTGATGTCATGGATGAAAAATGACTTATCTTCTATTTGCTTTCTCATGATCTACGAATCCTATTTTTTAATAAAAGAAACCATTAACAAACAGTGAAATCAAATGTAGATCTAATTTTTGATTAGCTATTATATTTTTATTTATTTCTTATTTATATATTGGTAGATTTATATAGTTGGAGTAATGAAATTAATAAGAATTGTGTGTAATTTTCCATAGATTAATCGGAGGATGTGTTTATTGGTGAATCTGGGTTAGAATTATAGAGATATATATTCATTTATATTTTCAAGCAACATGGATAGTTAGTGGAATATCTACAATTCTATCTCGATGGTTCGAAAGAGTATAGTTGGATAATACTATCACAATCAATTTTGTATTTAAAATAAGCATTTAATAAATTGAATGGATCTTTATCATCAATCATTTATTTCTTTTAAGATTCATATTGATTTCGTGATCCCTAACATTTTCTTTCTCATCTGAATTCTCAATTGGCATTAGTTGTGTTCATTTTTTAATAACCTTAAATTCTACCAAATCTATACGAAAATTAAACATCCACAACATGAAAGTATAATTGATCAATAATTTATCAATCCCCTTGGAAGTTGACCCACACCTCTTGGGCTTTACTACTTGTATATGGTTTGCCCTTGATCATTGTCACACGTTTTTAGACATAAACACCGTGTCAACTGTAATAACTCATTTTTTTGTAAATTATATAAGTATTGAATTTTATGAGAAGTCATATACATTTTATGATTTGGTGGTACAATGGTAAATCCGTGTTGGATTAAAGGAACAATTATACAATTAATTAAAATGATTATTAAGTTAAGGCAGTGGCGAGAGCCTCGTGCACTGGGTCTGTCCTTTTTTTTATATGGATTATATGCATAAGTACGTAGAAGTTGGCTATTTTGGTGCATTCAAATAATGGAGTATTAATTTTCATAAAAATAAAATGTATGAATCTAAAGGTTCTGCTTAGTAATAATATTATTTAAACCATAGATTTTTAAGTAACTATTATTTGGGCCAAAGTGTGTTATAAATTATTTTAAACCCCCATAAACTTTACAATAAGGATTTTTGACGGCAAACTTTTATGAAATTATAGCTTGAACCCTAAACTCGTGAAATGTGTTATTTTGACCCTAAAAATTACTTACAAAGCAACCCATAAATGTTGATAAATAAAAAAATGACTTTAAAAAATTACAGAATAACCCTGAAATTTGGAAAATTATAAAAGTTCCCTTAAATTTGTTACTTTTGGGAATTAACCACTCATATTTAAATATTACTGGACTTTGACCTTGCAAGCAAATTACAAAGCAAACCCGACACTCTAGAAGCGACAAAATGGACCTTGAATGTTGTGTTAAACAAATTTAACTCTAATGAGGTTAAAAAGGACAAAGATGCATTTTCAAGCATATATTGAGGGTAAAAAGTGTAAGTTACTTGTAAAGTGTTTTTGTGAATTGGCCTCATGGACCAACTATAAAATGTTAAATTATAAAATCAACACGAAGGGTGTTTATAGAAGTGATACATAAGGCGATAAATTGTGCTTTTGTTAAAAATGGACGTTGGAATGCAAATGAATGAACTTAATAAAAGTGAAATAATTTTCCCAAAGGAGTTATCGATAATATATTTAAGAAGGGTCCGGAGCTCTAGGGTGAGACTTCGGCTTAAACCTAAAATGACTAGTTAGTAAAATAATGACAGGGATATTTCCATATATATGGGATATGGTAAACTCCAGTGAAAGGATAATTTATTAATAAATAATTACGGATTAGATTTTTCGGATTCAAATAACATCGTTCTAAGTCATGGATAATTATAAAGGCAAATGGAATTGATGAACATGGGCACATGAAGTAAAATGAGGAAATTAGTAAAATTAGACTAAAAAAATAAAAAAGATAACGATTGGGTGTGCAGGAAATCCCATGACGGGGCACAACCAAGTTTGACACGAGTATGTGGGGAGAATTTATTAATAGGGTTTTAAAGGAATCCAAATGATGATATTGGGTGTTTAAGTGACCTCATGACGGGGCATGATACCAGCTTTAACGCCATTATATGCGTGGACAATTTGATACAAAAAGATAATAATTGAACGTGTGAGTAATCCCACAATGGGGCACAATCCCAGATTAGGTACTTTTATGAATGGGTAAATATTTTCATACAACGGGTGCATGTGTAGAAATTCCACCTTAAAGAAAAAAACATGCATATGTTAATTAAAAAGTTTAAGTTGATATTTTTGAAAGCAAAGTGGATTATTTAAAGACAATCCAAGAATGTTATTTTCCTAAATCAACCTTGTGAGTTAATTAATCAAATTACTACTTTTGAAACAAATGATAACTTTAAGAAGACAAAAGGTTAATTGTGTTTAACCTAATTCAAAGATGGTGTTTAAAGTAAAACACGACTAACGAATATACTATATAGTAGTTGCATGTAGAATTGAGATAAAATTCTACTATTTATAGTATTGCATTCATTCTTTTTGCCGGTCGTTTCTATATTGCATTTATATTGGGGACCCCTACTGAGAATTAACTCACCCCATTCCATTTTTTATGGCATGTTAGTCGATATTCCGTCTTTGATAGTATTTTACAAATAAGTCTTCCATGACTCTTACGTTAGTAGCTTTGATTACTTGAATCTTAGGGCATTGCGTAATGGGTTCCAATCTTGTTATTATTATACTTAAATATCTTCAAAATTTAATTGCATGTTTACTTAGTTTTAATAAACCAAATTGGACTACAAACCTTATTAGTTTATTTCACATAACTTCCCACCTAACGTAGTCAGACCAGATGGAGTTGACTCATAGATAATCCCTAAATTCGTGTCAGCACATTACACGAACCCTCAAAATTAATCATAATAATGATGATTTAATTAATAATCAAATCGTTAAGTCCTAAAATTTTGATCAAACAACTCAGATAAAATAATTCAACATCTAGTTCGTTCTTGATACGATTTGAACTACATAACACATACATACATACATACATACATACATACATACATACATACATACATACATACATACATACATACATACATACATACATACATGTGCATGCACGCTCACATTGATATCTCCATTACCTTAAAAGAGGCTAAATTGTTTGTAACGGTCATATGGCGAAAATATCCTCCTACAATAAAGGATTCCGGATATAAAAACTAACTTAATTTAATTCAATCTTTTTTCCTCATACTCTCACCCTCACCCTCTTATTCTTATCCTACAAAGCTCTCCCTCTATCACCCCTTCATCTTCCCATATTCTCTTACAAAATAGCCAAAATATCTTTTACATCTTACATTCTCTCTCTTAACCGTTCATTCTCCAACTCTTAATCTCCCACCACTCTCTCTCCCTCTTAATTATGCCATTCACGTTCTCCAAAAAAATTAAAGGGACACTTTATTTGATTTTGTCATAATGTATCTTAATCTCTCCTCTCACAGACATCTCTCTATTCATGTTAAAATGTTCAATATGTTCTTATGACTGATGAGATTTTATTTTTATATTTTTTAAGACCCGTCAACCATTACAAGGCAAACTATGAGCATGCATATTTTTGTTATCAAGGGCGATTGGAGATGCTATGGTGAGGGTTTGAATGTTGGCATAAAATGTCATTATGATTTTATAATGTGTTATTTCCTTTCTATGAGTCCATTTACATATTTTATATAAATATTGTTTGATTATATGTTACCGATCGAGTGAGTTTACAATAGGAAAACACATAGGTTGGATTCATATGAAGATGTATCATAGATATATTTTGCACAAATTTATGGAGGAGTGAGATAGGAGCTGACATGGAGTGAAGGAGAAGGTTTGATGCATAATGGGTATGGGGTATACATGAAGGATCAATGGGCAATTTAATGAGGGAGAGGGATTTAATTAAAATAATTCTGAATAAGGTGATTGTGTAGAGCACGTAAAGTAATAAAGGAAGTTTAGTTGGTAAGGTAGATATTACCAGGTGGATAGAGAAATCAAAATGGGTGTTCAATAGGTTTAAAGTGGTAATCTGTTTATACGTATAATTATATATTATTCAAGTATAATAATAATAATAATTTTCAGACATATAAATAATACAATATTCAATTATAACAACAACTTTCGAATATTACATTTTATATAAAAAAAAGGATGAGATTGAAAACTTGTTGTTAAAAGTATAATTTATATATTGCAAAAATTATCGGTACATTGGTTAAGTCTCTCAAGTAATGAGGAGAATGAAATGATTTGTCGATAAAACTCGAGTGGTAAAACATGTAGAGTTAGAAGCAAACAGTATGATTTGATCCTCTCACAAGACACACGCATGTTACGCTATATTGTAGCATAACATCAATTAATCAATAAAAAAAATTCATGGTTACATGTAAATCATAAACGATACATTATCTTATTATATTATATATTGTAGAATGACATGGATTCGTCCAAACAAAGTTTCCAACGAACTCATATGAGTATGGTTTAAGTGAACTGATTTTTTCTCTCTCACTTACAGTAGCATATGAGTATGATTTCAATAAATTAATTTTTGCTTTTCTCTTTTAGCTGCTACAGTTAAATGATTAAATTAGTTGGAGAAATTTGACCAATACCTTAAATGTCTACCTTTAAATTTGAAGTTTAGAAATAGGTAAATCTTACTCATACAAGTTCTATAATTAATGATTTCAAATGTAGAATAATATTGTTGGTACTTTAACTATGATTTTTGTGGTATATTGCTTAGGTATTAATGTTTACATACACTGCACAATAAAAATCAACAGTTGCAATGACTTTCTTTTTGTTTGGTCCATTCCATAACATCAACCAAATGAAATTTATCATTTGTTTTAACATATTAAGATGTCTTTTTGATTGAAGACATTAGATTTTTTAGCCTTAGTCCCATCTACAAAGATGTATTTAGGCTCCATTCCCATGTATTTTTAAAATTATAAAAAATTCCATAACCACCCAAAACCGCCTATAACTTCTCTGTAACTACCCATCCTTCATTTTGTAGACAACGACACTTGTCTCATATAGGACCAACAACTAAAAAAATAAAAGCATGGGAGTGGTGACAAATAAATCATTATAAATAAAACTAAATACTTAAGATCCCATTGGACATTCATGTATGGATCCTTTTCGAAGTATTATTGATTACTATAGACACAAATACACACACACATAAGAAAAAACGTGAATATAATTATTTTACCCTTCATGTTCCATTTAATATATCTTCTTAAAATTTTACAAATCTTTAGGTGACATTACGTTTACAAATTGACCTTTCATTTTCACATTCCTTTAATTCTATAATTTTAAATGAGTTACATATCTTTTATGTTTATAATTTTTTTTAACATACTCCTTAAGCTCATGATATGATAGTTAATTCATAACGCATGGTACTTAATTTTGTTGAAGACCAACATGATACTCTTTACCTAATAACTTTGGATAAAGTTTCCTTGAAAGTTTAAAATAAGGCATGATAAGTTTTGACATGAATTGGATGTACAACAAGAAAACAACAACATATTTTTTTTAAGAATGTTTTATTAACATTGTCACATTAATTATGTTAAGTATACTTGGTCTAGTCGACGTGTAATATTCTAATATTTTTATTTATAAAAAATTCCTTAAATCTCAACTATTTTTTTGCTGATCAGATCTAGTATAATTTTTGCACATATGTTCAATCCTATAATGAGATTTTTTCCATCTTATTGGGGCCTCCACACCTATACTTGAGTTTCAAGGCTTGGAGTTTTAATATGAAATTTCACATGCCTACATCCTATTAATATTAATTTTTTAAACAACTTAGTGTTTACATCTAATGGCTTAACTTTGATGGATATAAACTGTCCAATTTCGATAAAGACTGGTCTCACTTTGAGGCCGAATGTTATGTTAACCTTCGCATGGGTGTTTGCATTTTTATTTCTATTCAATAGCACATGAATTTATTTTTCTTATAATAATTTCAACATCTTTACCAATAAAATATAATATCGGAATGAATTTTTGAGCTGGTAACGTGGATCTATGTACTTATAATGCCTTGTTACTTACTTTTAAAACTTTAATTGAGTACATAGAGTCGATTGCAAGTGCAATGCAAGTGTGTGCACATAGTATGCGTAAATGATCAAATTTGAAAATCTTGAAAACTAACCTATTTTGGAAGGAAAATGATAACTTGTGGCTTAGGGCATATGTTATGACCTCAAAATAGTAAGTATTAGAGATCCACATGAGTATCTATATCCTATTAAATATACTAGTTGTAAACCCGTGCGATGCACAAGCGGTTCACAATTCTTATATCAGAAGTAGTTAAACAACTTAAATTTTGATCATTTAACTTGTAAAATGTAAATTAATAAATAAAAAAATGACAATTGAAAAATATAGAGATCTCTTTGTCAAATTTAGAAATAATACAAACTGAAAGTGCATTAATTAAAATGGAAAACATAACTATTGATTGCTTAAGTTTGTGAAAGAACTTTATTCTTTTTAAAAATTATGTTCCAAGATAAAAAAAAAAAAAAAAAAAAAAAAAAAAAAAGCCCCTTATTAGTATTTGTTCAGAGTTCTAACCCATAATGCACATAAGGTATAATATAACTAATAATTATGAACTACTTATCTATAATTTAATTTTATCATATTAAACATTCACCATATTAAAAAGAAATGATATAACTAAGTCAGTATTGTTAAATATTTTATATGTGTAAATTCATTAACATTGTTTCACAAAGTGGTATAGACAAAAACATTAACTAATTAATATTTCAAAGTATGTACATAAAGATAACGTCTTCTTTATGCCATTTAATCACATGCTTAATGTCCAGCTCGCAAAATCAGTGGAATTGAGAAAACATGTCATCTGCAAATTCCATGAGCAACTACATTGTCCCTTACCAGATGCCACGATCATTCCAAACTAAATAAAAAAATTCAAATTTCACAATTATGATTGGAAAGAATACAAGAGTAACATAAATCAAGACACTATATTAAATATCAAATCTAGCCAATATATATGTAACATAAATACACACACACCTTTGAGTCATAGCACAATTTCAATATTTCCTACAAACGGTAAAATCGAGTGTCGCTTCCTTATTATATAGAAAACGTAAAGGATTAAAAGCCACTGTGATAAAAAAAAACATATGATGAACCCATACGAAATCATACTGCGAATACAATAATGCATTTAAATATGGTCTTTTTGATCGAGAAATTAGTCTACCCAAATTTTCTCCGATGAACCAACATTCCGATGTTGATGAAAGTCATTGGATTAGTTAACAAACATGTTGATATAATATTCATCGACACAAAGACCCATCAATTGAACCGCTATTTGAGAAGACACATCGGTCGCCAGCAAAGATGGACCCGACGGATGTATTGAAACACGCCACTTGATGAACCATGATATATATATATATATATATATATATATATATATATATATATTGTGCCACTAACTCTTTTTTGTTGCCATTAAGAGTATCTCCAATTGTTGATGTAAAAAACTAGATTTGACATAATTATTTAATCACAGATAAAAATAAACAAGACAAAAGATTTTTAAAGTGGTTCAGCCTTGAAAGAATGACATACGTCCACTGTTTGTGTTATTGCTGACTGTTTGCAGAATTCTCGATAATGAGTTTACCAAGAAATTCAGAGTCCCTTGCTAATGAGGAGGTTACAATGTATTTATAGCCTTGAGGCGGTAAAAATGAAAGAATAATACATAGCTATCCAATAGGCGTGTGCGTCTGTGTGATAATAATGAGCATTTAATGCGCAATCATCCTCTTGATTATCCGGATATGAATGCTCTGTACGAGATGCAGATCGGATCGCCTAAGTAGCTCGGTATACATGAGTTGCTCGGTACAATAGAGTTCCTCGGAGAACACTTGTTGCTCCGAGCGCATGAGTTGGTCGGGGAGGTTAAGTTCCTCGGAGTCAAGGTGTTGTTCAAAAAATGTTTGCGAGTGCCATGTAGATTGACACGTGTCTCCACATAATTGGTCCACGCCAGCCGAATAAATTTGGTATCAACAGAAGCCCCGATGTTTCGTAGTTTGATGTTGAATAAAAGCATGGAACATTCTGCTGCTTAGATTTTTGGTTTGTATGGTTTCTAGGAAAGCATTCGTTGTATACAACTCCTTTATAAATGCACAGTATCAGTCTTTATAAATATTTTGAATTTCCATAACCGCTTCGTTTTTCGTGTCCTTTTCTTCTTTTTAGCCGCCGGATACGCAATCGTCCATCCTAGTAATCATTATTTTTCTCTATTCCCGAGGTAAAGTATTTAAACGCTTCAGAAAATTCAATCATCTTTTACTTTTTTCAAATCTGCATCTTAGAACTTCTTTACTTCTTCTCTCTCTTGTGCGTTCATTTCTTCCATTGTTCGTTGTCAACTGATCCACCCCTTTTCTGTAAGATCTTCTTCCTTCTCTTTTATTTTCTTTATTCATTATGGTTTACCTTGTTGAGTCGCTTGATAAATTTAGCTCTAATTTTTCTATTCCTTTATGGGTCATGTTGGAAGAACTTTCTGAACCTTTTGACTATTTTCGTCTAGCTGAGGGATATTGGTTCCCCAGTCTCTTTGTGGCCGAATGCGGCTTTTCTTTTCCCCCAAATCCTTTATGTTTGGAGTTCTGTCTGTTTTTTGATGTTATTCGTGCAAAAATAGCTCCAAACACTTGGAGAATAGTTAATGGAGTTCATAGGTTAAATCAAATTCATGGAACCCGTTTAGGAATTCCAGAAATTATGTTTTGTTATAGATGGGTTGTCAGCGATAGAACTTTTTATTTAAAAACTAGGTTTTTAAATAGGGCTTTAGTTGTCAATCTCCCAGATGCCAACAGGGATTACTTCAAGCATGGAGTTGTTATGAAAAATTGGCAACATGCTCCATTAAATGGAAATGATGTGTATCAGGGTCCTAGATGCCCTCCCTATGGCAATGGGATAGGTTGTTTTTATTTTATTTTATTTTTGAGATTGTGTTTTCTTTGTGTTTGATAAAATGCGTCATTGACATTTTAATTTTTGTTTATCTGCAGTTGATAGCAAAAGAAAATCCCCCAAAGAAACTGATGTCAATTTGAAGCACTTGAAACTTATCTGGAGTTTGCACTAAACCGTTGCTGATGAACCCTAGAATCAATATAGAAGAAGCGTCTACAAGCAAAGTCCTGTAACTTCCACAAACAGCTACAGCTCGTCACCTGAATGAGGATCCTAAGCATGGTGTCCTTGTGGCTGGGCACCTAAAATGGTTTTTACAAAAATAGATTTGAAAGCAAATGGGTCAGAGCCCGAAAGTGGAAATCATTTTAAAAACAGCAAGTGTTCTAATAACATTAAAACATTAAATGCAAAATACATGTTAGGACGTGCACTCACATGAAATTCTCACCTCTCGACTACATGTGCACTCCTAACGTACCATACCCATCTAAGTATCATACCTATCTAACCCAAACCGTAATAAGTTCTACCCCTTACTACTCGATTTCCATTTTACATTCTAGCGTTAACAAATAAATAGAGGGCTTCACTTAAACTCAGATTCTCAATTAGTAATATAATTCACTATCGATTAACCCGCTATGTTCTCCCATTACATTACCTTAATTATGTTCACAATAACACATGAAAGTTCAAATTAATTAAGTGTATATTATTCACATCATAAATATACAATACAAGCACCCCGAGACTAGCTGCGGTGCACACATACTCTGCTATCCATCCCGGTACATCACGTACATAAGGATCACATATTCTGAATCTCTCAGGAATAGTTCTCAGATAACAACATCACAAATAATGGAGGCGAACACAGTCACATCACATGGGTCACGCACATACCTGCGCTCCCACGATCAGCAGACTTATTAACATCCCAATAAGTCCTTCTCTGACCTATGTTCATCGAGGTAACCAGTCTAAATCCGGGCAACACAAGGATTAGAGGGCCCTAAGCGGACGCAAACCTCCCATGATAGCAAGTATGGTAGGTATGTCATACACATAAAATCAATACATATACTAAGTATTCACACATCTTAGTAATCACCATAATATATTGGTGGTACACTTCTCATTCTCATACCGACATATAATACTACACAATTTATATGTTCCCGGTTAATATAATAAATTAGGCCGTCAATAGTTCTCACATCGTAATAGACACTCACGTTCTACTTCATATTTACCCTTAGGTTCAAACTACACTTCTAGGTTTGATTCCTCCTTATATCCCAAACATCCCAAATATCACCATTAATCATCAAGGGAAGGTTATCTCTTCATATACACAAGGTTACGGGACACTCGGGATCAAAACAGGCTAAAAAGCCTAAACTATCAACTCGTTCGAAGTCTCGTTCGAACGAGGCTGTTCGAACGAGAGTTCGTTCGAACGAAGTGGGCTTTCTAACGAGGTCTCGTTCGAACGAAAACATCGAACGAACTTCACCTTCGTTAGAAGTCAAAGGTCAACTTGTTAGAAGCTCGTTCGAACGAGCTCGTTCGAACGACCTGGGCAGGTCTTCTAATGAGTGGCCAGTTTCGAGCCCAGAAATCCTTACTTCGTTTTTCCCTCTTTTCTTCACTTCTAATCTCCTCTAAACATTAGTCCAACAATTTCTCAAGGTTTCTAATCGTCTCTAAACATTCATAGGTCACCTACTAACGTTTTTGTGGGGATTAATTCATTATAAACATCATCCAAATATCACATCCATACATTTATCCCCAATTTCAAGAACATGAACCCTAAAATGTATAAATCATCAAAGAGTCTAAATAAATCCGTTTTTGTTTCATCCAAAATGTATTAACATCAGATTATTCACCTACATATAGTTCTACATGCAAATCCTCATCACAATACGAGTTTCTAATTCCAAATTAATGGGTTTTTATCAAACTCCCAAGAACAATAAGATTTTTATCAATTCCTACACATGGAAGAAGCATTCTCTGAAATTAATTGGAATTAAACCACTTGCCTTATTGGAATCTCTGATTTGATGACGAATTTGATGAATGGTTCACTCTCTCTCTACAGAATCCTTCTATCTCTCCCTCTACAAGCTTTCTTCTCTAATGGTAGCAATGGAGGCTAGGGTTTTTGTCTTAGGAACTTTTGGGGCTAATTCTAATAACCCTCGTAGCCCTCTAATCAGATAATGGTTGGTAATGGGTTAGTGGGTGTTTTAATTTTCCAATTAAAACTCCTAAAATTCGTTAATCAAAAATCCCAAAATTCTAAAATTACCAAACTGCCCTTATAAGTTACCGGTATGGCCCAATAATGCCCCGGGACCCAAACTTAACCCCCGGCTAGTGTTTTCTGACTATTTCGACCCTTCTGGATGCGTTGGCGCACTCAAAATGACCATACGGTTAATAGAACTAAAATTTACTTTTTTTAATTATCATAATATAAACCTGACGCGACTGTCACACGCGTCTCAACAAAATTTTCCAACTTGCCGTATTTCAATCTCACGACAAATTTCATACTTCAATATTCATATATAATCATATATGCACATTATATTCAAATACCAACTCGCATCTCGCTAGTATTTTAATCCGGATTAATTTCCAATTTATACGCATTTGATTTAATTAATCCCATAAATAAATATCACAAAAATACGGGGTATTACAGTAGAGCCCTATGTTTAGGATTGTTGATTTCTTTGGTAAGATTCCGTATATATTAGTGAATCTTATTTGCATTCCGACGGGTTCTTACAAGAAGTATGGCAGGTGAGGGCCATTAGACGGATAGCGAAGATCGTACTTAGGAGGTTATGAAGTATGTTCGAGTATGATGATCATAGTCGAGGTCACCCCTATTATGGAAAATTGAGGAGAGTCATCAGTAGAAGTTCTTGAAATGCGGGAATTGTGTGTGTTTCCTAACGAAGGCAATATATTCAAAGGCTTGGGCATATAGTTGAGTGTGGTGAACTAGAACTAAAAATTTGGGGTAAAATTTTTCTTGACTCATCGGAGCAAAGTTATAATAGTGGAAGTTAACAACGACCACCCGCGAATGAGGGTATGTTTTCTATCTAAGGAGTTATGAGGCGCATACTGATTTTTGTAACGATTAATATTGTATGGGCAAAAGGGTTGCTAAACTTAGCCTATAGCACTGTTATTTACGTAAACTCACCGAGGGGTTGTGGGACACCTGTATATTTTTCATGTCATCATGTGGGTATGCTTTTTATCACATAATTATTTACTTTGGGCATGTCCGAACATGATGGGACTATTGACTTATGGTATATAAGAGCGTATGTACTACTATAGCTAGCATCTTGTCTTTAATAAGAGAGTAGATGAGTAGACTTTTTAATTGCGATCGATAAAACCTGTAGAGAGGTTATAAACTATTGACTAAGGACCTGAGGAATTTCGATGACCGACTACTTTAGGTAGTAGTGTATCGGGGGGGTCCTTGTTTGGATTTCGCTTGCGAGACACCCCACGCATGAAACTAATAACCATTGGGAGTCGAAATAAGTTAGGTCTTTAGGATATGAGTTTATAACCTTTGCAAAAAAAATTATAATGAAAGTGGTACGTTAGGGTGTATGGGCACCCCGGATGGTTGAATGGTAGTAGTTTTCAAAATTGTGAAAGTATAAGGATCATTTTTTTCGAACTTGGTTACGTTGATGGTATAGGGAAGATTGGGTAAAGTTTATATTCGATTCAGTTGAAACAATATGTTGAGGTTGGGCGTATGACATCAATAGGAAATTTGATAATGTACTGTATGGGCGGTACGTCTTAGATTTCTTGCGATGTGAGATTTATACTCGGAGTTGACCTTACCGGTATGATTTATATTCCTGAATTTCGGGATGAAATTCTGTTATAAGGGGGGAAGTATGTAATACCTCGTAATTTTTAATGACTTTTAAAATGAGTTATATTTTAAGTTAATGGATTAATTGGATTTTATTATTAATTAATTCATTTGGGTTTTATCCGAATTGAGGATATTAAAATTGTATGATTCTGAATATTACTTAAAGATATTTAGGTAATATATGAATGTGATGTTATTGATATTGCGGTGAGTTATTAATTCAGTAATTTGAATTTTTAGTCAGACGCGGTATGGGACGTGTCGGGACTAATTTGTTAAATTAAAAAGGAAACTTATTTTTATATCAACCTTATAGTCGTTTCGACTGCGTCGTTGCACCTGGGAGGTTTGAAATAGTCAGAAAACTCTATTTGGATGTTGAATTTGGGTCTCGGGTCATTTGGAAATGAAAAGACAACACAAAAGGGCATTTTGGTCATTTTTATAAGGGGATGAATAGTGATTTCGGATTTTGTCTTATTATAAGTATTTGGATATTAGTTGAACGTGGGTTCATTCATCTCTTCTACACAAAATTGAAAGGTCATCTTATTAGAGAGAGTGAAAGGTTGCTTGGAAGAGAGAAGCTTGCTTGGAAAGGAGGAGAACTAAAGACCAAAGGTCACCACCACCTACCACCACCGAAAGTGATCGAAAAAGAGGAGAGCCACCTGTGTTATACAACCAAAAGGATAAGACCTTCATTAGAGGCAAGTGTTTGATAATTGCAATCTAAGTTCGTATATTGTCCATGTTAGGATAGTTATAAAAAGATGAGATTTTTACATGTTTGGAAGATAATGAAGAGTTGTTAATGGATTTCTGAAAAATGGAAGTTTATAGGAATCAAACTCATGTTTTAGATAGATAGTAATCCACAAAATAATCATAAATTTGTTGAAGAGATGAAGAGAATCAATGGTGTGTTCTTGAAGATAATATGTATATAATTTTCTGGAAAAAGAGGTTAAACATATGCCTTTTAATTCAATCTCTTGATGATTCTAGAATGTTTAGAGCATTAGAAATCATTCACATATGTTTGGGTTGTTAATATAAAGGTTTGAATGATAAAAAATGATGAAACCCGTAGTAGAAGAAATGTAGAAAAACTGGGTTGTTTGATTGGGGTGCGAAAAGTGTGCGCGTGTAAAGTGCACAGTCGTTTTTTCCGTTTCGCCAACTCAATACAAAAACCTAAGTTACTACTACACTTGCGAGGCAAGCACAGCAGTAATTCGGGTATCGAAAATCCACAGAGACGAGATGATAGAATTCACGTGATTTAATACTACGAAATAAAAGTGTAAAAGATGATTACAAACTAAAAGAAAAGATGCATAAAGGGAAATGATTAACTAGGCAATGTATTAAATATAGATTATGAAAGCGAGTAAAACTATAGGTTGCGTCGAATAACCCTCACCCGAGTTAATTTGTATAAAATGGTTACATGGGTCAACGAGTTACTACAAGTGCGTCTCGTTTCGACAGTTAATTAAACCAAGGGTTGTTACGCCCTAAATCATCATAAAAGCCTAATAAGATTTTGGCATCAATAAATATCCCGGAAATTACGTGCGAAAGGTCGTAAGCACGGGACATACATGATATGCCCCGTCAAATCCCCTAGGCGTAATAACTAGGACAACGCACCCGAAATAGACCCGTAAACTCCATCACCAAAGCAAAGCAACGCGTCAAATCGAGTGAGTTCAATTCAAACACAACCTAATTTAAGTTACCTAGAAAGCATGTTAAAAACGCGATAAATGGAAAGCGATAAATAAACGCGATAAATCTATACTTGAAAGCGTGTAAATCAAAGCATGTTAATAAAGCAAGAAAACCTAAATTAGAAAGCTTGTAAATTATACTACAACAATGGAAACAAAGGAAATACAACTTAAATTAAATTGAGAGGATGATGAATAGTCAACTTACACAACAAATGGGGTGTCAAACCAAGTATAAATGAAGAAGAACCATCCAAAACCACCCAAACCCTAACTACCACTCTCTACAATCTATTCTAACTAAGTATATCTGATATTTACAACAAAAAGGGTATTTATAGTAAGTGGGAAAAAGTAAAAGAAAAAAGGAAAGAAGAAGGAAAGAGCCCAAAATATCTGGCACTAACGGTCGACCGGTCGCAGGGGAGCGGTCGACCGGCCCCTTAGGCAAAAGCATATTGTCTCCTTCCCACGGTAAAAGTTGAAACCGCGGTCGACCGATCCCAGGGACGCGATCGACCGGTACTCTGTTTTCAGGCTGCATTTGGTCCATGATGAGGGGGAAAAGGTCCATTACGGAAACGAGCCTAGCTTCTTCGTCCGAACTCCAAACGACGTACCGTTTACGGCCACGCGATGCTAAATCAATGAACTATGCATCCGTGGAATTTCCATGAGCCGGATAAGAAATGTGAATTGACTAAAATGCCTTTAAAGTAGCGTCCAGAGATGGAACTTCTATGAAATGCAACCGAACCTCACTTTTAGCGTTCCAACACCTACAAAAGCACAAATAACCCCTACAAAGCATGTATATATCCAAATCCAAGGTTGTCTGGTTAATGAGCATAATTATAGGCATTTAGGACCGTAAGAGTGCTAGAATGCAAAAAGATAACGGGAGGAAATATGCAATATTCAATACGAATCACACCCCCTAACTTAAACATTGCTAGTCCCTAGTGATGAAACAAACAAAACTAGTCCACAGAAGGAAATACAAAACTCATATATGCATCGAAATATAATTGCCACTTTCATAGGGAACATGATTGCATTTAGCATATGCAATAAGCCGTTAAACCCCTAGGTTACCCTAGTGGACGAGTGTCGTCTCGTGAGGGTTTTTCAGGGATGATACCCACAAACATCATATGGTTTCCTCTAAATATGCCCAACCCAACATGCGACAAGCCCAACAATGGAGAAAAAGATTTCATACGCATTATTAGCAAAGTGAATGAATTCAAACAGAAGTCCAAATCATTAACATTATATAATGCACCTCATAGAATTGAAACCTTAAAATGTGGGAGGGGAGTGAGCACATGCAAAGTGTGATTTGGCAAAAACTTAAATAAATCGGATAAACATTAAAGCAAGCATATATTCAATCCTCATGGGCATTACGCTCATCAAGCGAATTCACTCGAAACAGGGAGGTAACACACGGGACATGCGGGCTAAAGAGTAAATGTAAATGGAAATTGGGCCGCACACATGTCACAGATGAAGAACGCTATATATAAACTGAAAAACTGTAATCTCAATGAAAGATACTGCACACTAAAAGAGGTGAAATGCATTTTCACAGATTATCAAAACTATTTAAACTTTTAAATTACATCAACCTAAGATCACATAGGACTTGTATAGGGTTATAATGTAGGTATGTCTAAGGTGCGAAACGAAAGAATGTATGTACGGATTCAAAGTGTTCGGAATGAAAACTCGGGATAATGGGAAAATGCAGGCAATGTCAAAATCAGAAAACAAGTTCCAAAAAGGCATTAGATATATCATCGGGGAGAGTAATCAAAGCTTATTGAACTATATACAACATTTACAACTTTCTCTTTCTTTTTCTTTTCCTCTTTTTCATGTTTTCTTTTGTTTTCTTTTGCTTTTTGCTTTCTCTTTTTCATCACTTTTTTCACTATTTTCTTTTATTTACTTATCAAACTCTCATATGCCTAAATTGCAACCGGCATCATAACAACATCATTCAATCCCAAGTAACATTCCAAACAAAGGTATGGAAAGTGTACGTATGGGCTAAAACTCCAATTTAGAGTTAGTTATGGGAATGGGGTTATGAAATGAAAGGCTATATTTAGGCTCAAAGGGGGTAACCAAGGTAAACATATAAGGGTGAGGTCAAGGCTAATATGGGTGATATATCAAAGAGGGACTATGATCACTTCACAAAGTTTACGCAATTCTCGAGTCAAAACAATATATGAAAATCATGCTCAAGTAACACATTTCAAGTATGAACTTAATTAATGAACGGTCAAATGAAAGAATAGAGAGATTACCAACGAATTCAACGTTTTCAATGAGAAAAGAATAGTGTATACACTCACAAACGACGAAAGGTACAAAGCTTACTCGGTGTAAGTATATACAATGCAACAAAAGATTACCGAGTTATAAAAATCTTAAACCAAATCAATATAACCATAAAAGTGCATGTGCTCATGGGATTAAAGTTTAATTCATGAAGTTATTCATAATATCAATAATCGAGACTAAAGTCTAATAACTTCTAAAATCGAGAACATGCATCATTGGGTTATCAATTGGATCGGGCAATTATTGAAATTTATCATCGGAAACAAAGGCAAAATGCCCAAAAAAGGAGAAAAAATAAAGAAAAACTTTTTAAAATTTTGGAATTTTTCTAAGAAAAGCATACTAAGTAACTAATATGTGAGCAAAAACATGGACTAAATAAAGAAATGGATAGAATATCCCACACCCCCTAACTTAAAACTTGACATTGTCCTCAATGTAAATCAAGAACCAAGTCAAAGAGAGGAAAATAGCGATATTACCCAAAAGTGGAGCGATCCCCATAAGAACAAGTCCAAAGAATCTACAAAACAAGTTAGTACCGAGCATAGCAAAAACAAATAATAAAAAGTTAACTAATTACATTAGACTAAAAAAAAGGAAGGAAAAAATAAAAAGAAAGAATAAAAATCTAACTATATACAACCTATTATTTATACTTCACACTAACTGTACACTAGAAGTCTAAATAGTTGAGGGTCCACCATAAGAACGATTTGACTTTGGAGGATAACCGGTGTACCCTCACATACAAGCATGCCTTCAGAAAAATATGAATTTCGTTTTAACAACGGAAGGCATGTGTAAGGCGGAAGAAATGAACCATCGCCAATTAAAAGTTTTGGAGGGACGATGGGGGATTTGGATAAGGCGGGTGACAAAAACATGTGGGGACCGAGAAAAGCCGAAAATCCTCCCAATGATTTTGAAGTTGGAATGGGAGGCGGTGCACACAAAGGCAAAGATGCGATCGTGGAGGGCGACTCGAGCAAGTATTCCTCATCGGAGATAGGGTTTAAAACATTAAAGTTCGAAACTGAATCATCGGGTACTTGTTCCGGTGGGGTAATAGAGAATGAAAATGGGGATGAAAGAAATTCAAACTCATGAGATGAATCACCATCGCATGAAGTTGGAATTTCAAAAGAAATAATATCATTTTCAATGAAATGTTCTTCTTTGGGAGCCAAAGAAGAAATCATTTCATTGCAAATAGATATTACGTCATTTTCATCATCGCTTTCAATATCTATTACGCAATGGGCAAAGTCTAGAATGGTTTGTTCCAAAGTAGGCACAAGTACCTCATTTGGTTCAAAACATTCCTCGACTTCGAAAGTCTCGGAAGAAAAATCGTCGTCGGACTCAAATAATAAATCCAACTCATGTTCCCACGAACGATTTTCTTCCCGATGACGATTTTCAATTTTCTCATTTTCATACATACGCAAACCCTCACCGAATGTCATAGGTCGAGGTGCGGATGCATGAAAATGGAAACTTTGAAAATTACCATCGGACTTAAACGAAAACTCATTATTATAGGAATTTTGAAAACTATTCGAATTCGTTTCGAAATTCCTATTATAAGGAGGTAAAGGCCCAAAATCATTATCATCATCATCAAAATTCCAATAACCTAAGTTTTGACTTTCGTTATACTCGCCCAAAGTAATATTTGAATTTGCAAATTTTTGGGATTCTAAGTATTCACCGAAAGTCATAGGTTTGCGAGAATTTTGAGAATTATAACAAGGATTACCGAAAGAATTGGAATAAGACATGCCTACCCCAAAAATGGCTCGAAGTGGCGAATTCCACAAAGTAGGTGCGCACGGGAAAGATTCGAGCATTTCTAAGTGCTCAAATGTGGAAGTCCTGCAAAATATTAGCAATTAATACAAATAGAAAGAAAATACTATGAAAAACTAAATCAAATAAAGTCTAAAACAAACTCATTCCCGGCAACGGCGCCATTTAATTGGGGTGCGAAAAGTGTGCGCGTGTAAAGTGCACAGTCGTTGTTTTCGTTTTGCCAACTCAATACAAAAACCTAAGTTACTAATACACTTGTGAGGCAAGCACAGCGGTAAGTCGGGTATCGAAAATCCACAGAGACGAGATGCTAGAATTCAAGTGATTTAATACTCCGAAATAAAAGTGTAAAAGATGATTACAAACTAAAAGAAAAGATGCATATAAAGGGAAATGATTAACTAGGCAATGTATTGAAACTAGATTATGAAAGCGAGTAAAACTATAGGTTGCGTCGAATATCGCTCACCCGAGTTAATTTGTATAAAATGGTTACATGGGTCGACGAGTTATTACAAGTGCGTCTCGTTTCGACAGTTAATTAAATCAAGGGTTGTTACGCCCTAAATCATCATAAAAGCCTAATAAGATTTTGGCGTCAACAAATATCCCAAAAATTACGCGCGAAAGGTCGTAAGCATGGGACATACATGATATGCCCCGTCAAATCCCCTAAGCGTAATAACTAGGACAACGCACCCGAAATAGACCCGTAAACTCCATCACCAAAGCAAAGCAACGCGTCAACTCGAGTGAGTTCAATTCAAACACAACCTAATTTAAGTTACCTAGAAAGCATGTTAAAAATGCGATAAATGGAAAACAATAAATAAACACGATAAATCTATACTAGAAAGCGTGTAAATCAAAGCATGTAAATAAAGCAAGAAAACCTAAATTAGAAAGCTTGTAAATTATACTACAACAATGGAAACAAAGGAAATACAACTTAAATTAAATGGAGAGGATGATGAATAGTCAACTTACACAATAAATGGGGTGTCAAACCAAGTATAAATGAAGAAGAACCATCCAAAACCACCCAAACCCTAACTACCACTCTCTACAATCTATTCTAACTAAGTATATTTGATATTTACAACAAAAAGGGTATTTATTGTAAGTGGGAAAAAGTAAAAGAAAAAAGGAAAGAAGAAGGAAAGAGCCCAAAATATCTGGCACTACCGGTCGACCAGTCGCAGGGGAGCGGTCGACCGGCCCCTTAGGCAAAAGCATAATGTCTCCTTCCCACGCTAAAAATTGAAACCGCGGTCGACCGGTCCTAGGGACGCGATCGACCGGTACTCTGTTTTCAGGCTGCATTTGGTCCATGATGAGGGGGAAAAGGTCCATTACAGAAACGAGCCTAGCTTCTTCGTCCGAACTCCAAACGACGTACCGTTTACGACCACGCGATGCTAACTCAATGAACTACGCATCCGTGTAATTTTCATTAGTCAGATAAGAAATTTGAATTGACTAAAATTCCCTTAAAGTAGCGTCCAGCGATGGAACTTCTCCGAAATGCAACCGAACCTCACTTTTAGCGTTCCAACACCTACAAAAGCACAAATAACCCCTACAAAGCATGTATATATCCAAATCCAAGGTTGTCTGGTTAATGAGCATAATTATAGGCATTTAGGACCATAAGGGTGCTAGAATGCAAAAAGATAACGGGAGGAAATATGCAATATTCAATACGAATCACTGTTATCTGGGTGATCGATCGATCGACCCCCTGCCTTCGATCGATCGACCTCCCCGGAATTTGTGAAGCTGTTACTTTTAATGCTTGTTCTTATACCAAAACCTTTTGTAGATCTTTGGTGATTATTAACTGTATATTATGGGACTTAGAGAAGATCAGTAAGCCCTAGATGAGAATTGATTTGATTGGGATTTAATTGATTAAAATGACGTTAATTAAATTGAAGAAATTTTGGTTGCTAGATTCATGTGTTGGATTCTAAGTTGTATGCTTGAGGATTAAGGATAGGTCCAGTAGGGGAGATTTAATATAACACCTGGGTAGCCTTAGGGTTACGATTTGAACATCAATGACTGAGTTTAAGCTCATTATTGATTGCGCAAGGACTGAGTGTAGTATAAGCGCTTAGTGGGGTGGATCTTGAATAGAGATGGGAGTTCAGACCACATTTGGTTGAAAGAGGGTATGAGGTTATCTCGATTACGTAGTTGAAGTTGACGGACCTCCACGACCAATAAAGTTAAGTAGTAGTGTATTGGAGGGGTTCCTTATTTGAATTTCGCTTTGCGAGACGTTCCGCGCATGAACCTTAACGATGTCGGGAGTAGAGAGATGTTATAGGATGCGAGGATATTGGTTTTGTTGATAAGTCATATCGTGTGAATGAAACACTATAGACTATGGGCCATGTGATGATGGTATTCAATCCTAGTTGATAGAAGATGTGAAACAATCGGTTTTAACCCTAATTAAAAGGAGAGTTTAATTCGTAGTAATTCGGGAGATAAGATGATATGGACTAGTAGGATATTGGTGATGTCTTACTGAATACCTATATTGAGGAAAACCTATTTAAACCTTGAGTAATGAGTGAGACTCTGGAATAATTGAATTAAATAAGTAAAGTCATAATATTTTAATACGTAGGATTTAAGAGATATAACGCTACGTATGGGAATTATCTTAAGGTAGTGTGATTACCTTGTTGATATTATATTATAGGTATGATAATGCCTATTTGATTGATTGATGATTTATGTGTATGACATACCTAGCTTACTTGCTATCGATGGGGAGGTTTACGTGTGAGGGCAGTCATATCCTGATGAATCCATGGGATCTTTGATTTGTCGCTCAAGAACGTTGGTCTATGAAAGACTTATCGGGGAGTTGATAAGTCCGCTGACTATGGGAACGTAGGTATGTGCATGGCCCGTGGGTATGAGAACTATGTTCGCCTCCAATTTGTGTGTTGTTATTTGTGGTTCGAGAAATCCTTATCGAACCTTTAGTCCCCTATTCGGCGACCAACGATATTGGGACATGATAGCAGAGTAATGCATTGCACCGCAGTTGTGACTCGGGGTGCCATATTATTTATATATATATATATAATGAATTGTATGAATGTGTATATAATGGTTAAATTATCTACTGTGTGATAATTATAGATAACGGTGAATTGAGAAAAGAATTGAAATAAGTTAATGAATATTTATTGAAGAGCTTAATTCATATTAATGAGAAATGATTCATGTTAATGAGAATGATTCACATAAATGAGAAATGTATAAGAATGATTATATAACGTATGGTATGGTATGGGACATATGGGGTTATGATATGGGAATGGAATCATATTATGGAATTGTTAAAGAGGAACCATTAACTAAGAGGTTAATAGGAAACGTTAAGTGTGCACTCTAGTTGAGAGGTGAGAATAGCAAGTGAGGGTTGGATACTAACATGCACATAATAAATGCTTTATTGCACTTGTTAAAAACTTTTTAAATTTTAATTTCAACAAATCCATTTTTAGTTTAAGAATAACGCAACACATTTTATTCTACAACACTTATAACCGAACAGCTAATACAAAAGAATTTAAATGCAATTGAAATGAACATTCCCAAATAATATTAATCCATTACAGTAATCCCAACAATAACAAATGTATTAAAATGACACGAACACAATAGTATATGACTCCGATAGAAAGTGATAACTGAAATCCTTTGGGCGACATGCCCTATCTAAGAGAATATTGTGAATCAAATGAAAATAGGCGTCTAAGCAAAACTCCATAGCTCCATAGCTTGTCATAATCCGCTAAGGTTGGCGTCCCTGCTGCTGGACACCTGATATAGAAGATACAATAGAAAATAAAATATGCAAGGAAACGGGTCAGAGCCCGATTGTGAAAATGATTTTGAAAACAGCAAGTATTTAACAAGTGGAATAAAGCATTTATTATGTACATGTTAGATCCAACTCTCACTTGATATTCTCACCTCTCAACTAGAGTGCACACTTAACGTTTCCTATTAATCTCCTATTTAATGGTTACTCTTTACCAATTCCATAATATGATTTCATTCCCATACCATAACCCCGTATGTCCCATACCATACGTTATATAATCACTCTTATACATTTCTTATTTTAATGAATCGTTTCTCATTAACATGAATTAAGCTCTTCAATAAATATTCATTAACTTACTTCAATTCTTTTCTCAATTCACCGTTATCTACAATTATCATACAGTAGATTATTTAACCACAAAATATATCCATTCATACATTAAATTCATTATATATATATATATATATATATATATTCATATATAATACGGCACCCCGAGTCGCTGCTACGGTGCAATGCATTACTCTGCTATCATGTCCCATCCTCGCTGGTCGCCGAATGGGGGACTATGGTTCGGTAAGGATTCCTTGAACCATAAACATCAACAAACAAATTGGAGGCGAACATAGTTCTCATATCCATGGGTCACGCACATACCTATGTCCCCACAGTCAGCGGACTTATGAACTCCCCGATAAGTCTTTCATAGACCTATGTTCTTGAGCGACAAATCAAAGATCCCATGGATTCATCAGGATATGACTGCCCTCACGAGCAAACCTCCCGTCGATAGCAAGTAAGCTAGGTATGTCATACACATAATCATCAATCAATCAAATAGGCATTATCATACCTATAATATACTGTCAACAAGGTACTCATATTACCCTTAGATGATTCCCATACGTAGCGTTATATCTCTTTAAATCCCACGTATTAAAATATCATAACTTTACTTCTTAATTTAATTATCCCCGAGCCTCACTCAATATTCAAGGTTCAAATAGGTTTTTACTCAACATATATTCAGTAAGAAATCACTAATATCCTACTGGTCCATGTCGTCATATCTCTCGAATTACGACAAGTTAAACTCTCCCTTTAATTAGGGTTAAAACCGATTGTTTCTAATCTCTTATAAACACATATTTTATCAACTAGAATTGAATACCATCATCACATGGCTCATAGTCTATAGTGTTTCATTAACACTATATGACTTATTAACAAAATTAAGATCCTCGCATCCTATAACATCTCTCCACTCCCGACGTCATTAAGGTTCATGCGCGAAGCGTCTCGCAAAGCGAAATCCAAATAAGGAACCCCTCCAATACACTACTACTTAACTTTGTTGGTAATGGAGGTCCGTCAACTTCAAATACGCAACCGGGATAACCTCATCCCCTCTTTCAACCAAATGTGGTATGAATTCCCATCTCTATCCAGGAGCTATACCACTAAGCGCTTGTACTACACTCAGTCCTTGCGAAATCAATAATGAGCTTAAACTCAGTCCTTGATGCTCAAATTGTAACCCTAAGGCTACCCAGGTGTTATATTAAATCTCCCCTAATGAACCTATCCTTAATCCTCATGCATACCAATTAGAATCCAACACATGAATCTAGCAACCGAAATTTCTTTCAATTTAATTATCATAATTCTAATCAATTAAATCCCAATCACATTAATTCGATTCTCATCTAGGGCTTACTCATCTTCCCTAAGTCACATAATATCCAATTAATAATCACCAAAGACTTACAAAAGGTTCGGGATAAGAACAAGCATTAAAAAGAAACAACTTCAAGGATTCTGGGGAGGTCGATTGATGATCGATCGCCTAGATAACACCCCAGTTTTCTGCATTTCTTCTACTACGGGTTTCATCACTTTTGATCATTCAAACCTTCATATTAACTACCAAAATTCCTTGTAAACCTTACTACATGATATAGCAACTTATGTGAGTGATTTATAATGCTCTAAACATCCTAGAATCATCAAGAGTTTGAATTAAAAGCATATACTTATCCTCCTTTTTTCAAGAAAATTATCAACATAATATCTTCAAGAACACATCAATGGTTTTCATAATTTCTTCAACAAATTCATGATTATTTCGTGGGTTACTAACTACCTACAACATGAGTTTGATTCCTATGTATTTCCAGTTTCCAGAAATCGATTTTATAACTCCATTATTTCTTCCAAACATGAAAAATAATCTCTTTTAATAACTATTCTAACATGGACAATATACAAACTTAGATTGCCATTATCAAACACTTGCCTCTAATGAAGGTCTGGTCCTTTGGTGTAGTATATCACAGGTGGTTCTCCCTTCTCCAGTCAACCTCCGGTGGTGGTTGGTGATGGTGACCCTTGGTTCTTAGTTCTTTTCCTTCCCAAGTAAACTCTTCTTTTCCCAAGCAACCTTTTACTCTCTTTAGGAAGGTGACTTCTCTACTTTGTGTAGATGAGATGAATAACCCACGTACACTTAATCTTCAAATACTTATAATAGGACAAAATCCGAAATCACTATTCATCCCCCCTATAAAAATGACCAAAATGTCCTTTTGGGTTGTCTATTCATTTCCAAATGACCCGAGACCCAAATCCAACATCCAAATAGACTTTTTTGACTATTTCAAACCTTCCAGACGTAACGATGCAGTTGAAATGACTATAAGGTTGATAAAAAATAAATTTTCTTTTTAATTTAACAAATTAGTCCCGAAACGTCCCATACCGCGTCTGACTAAAAATCCAAATTACCGAACAACAATTATCAATAATCATCACATTCATATATTACCTAAATATCTTTAAGTAATATTCAGAATCATACATTTTAATATCCTCAAGTCGGATAAAACGCCAATGAATTAATTAATAATAAAATCCAATTAATCCATTAATTTAAAATATAACTCATTTTAAAAGTCATTAAAAATTGTGGGGTATTACATACTTCCCCCCTTATAACAGAATTTCATCCCGAAATTCAGGAATATAAATCATACCGATAAGATCAACTCCGAGTGTAAATCTCACATCGCAAGAAATCTAAGACGTACCGCCCATACAGTACATTATCAAAATCCCTATTGATGTTATACGCCCAACCTCACCATATTGTTTCAACTGAATTAGATTTAAACTTTATCCAATCTTTCCTATACCGTCCTCGTGACAAACTTTGGGAAAAAATTGATCCTCACGTATTTAAACTAATAAATCCTGAAGTCACAACTACTTACTGTTTCACATTTATGAAAACTACTACAATCCAACCATCCAGGGCGCCCATACACCCTATCGTACAACTTTCAATATAATATTTATCGCAAAGGCTATAAACTCATATCCTAAAGACCTAACTTATTTCGACTCCGAACGGTTATTAGTTTCATGCGTGGGGTATCTCGCAAGAGAAAACCAAACAAGGAACCCCCCCGATACACTACTACCTAAAGTAGTCGGTCATCAAAACTCCTCAGGTCCTTAGTCAATAGTTTATAACCTCTCTACAGGTTTTATCGATTTCAAATAAAGTCTACTCATCTACTCTCTTATTAAAGACAATATGCTAGCTATACGCTCGCATATACCACAAATCAATCCACTCCAATAGTCACATCATGATCGGACATGCCTAAAGTAAGTAATTCCGTGATAAAAATCAGACCCATGTGATGACATTTAAAATATAGGTGTCCCACAACTGCTCGATGAGTCTACGTAAATAAAGTGCCATAGGCTAAGTTTAATAACCCTTTTGCCCATACAATATTAATCGCTACAAAAATCAATATACACCTCATAATCCTTAAATAGAAAACATACCCCCATTCGCGGGTGGTGGTTGTTGACTCCCACAATTATAACTTTGCTCCGATGAGTCAAGAAAAATTTTACCCCAAATTTTCAGTTCTAGTTAACCACACTCCACTATATGCCCAAGCCTTTCAATATATTGCCTTCGTTAGGTAACACACACAATTCCCACATTTCAAGATCTTCTACTGATGACTCTCCTCAATTTTCCATAATAGGGGTGACCTCGATTACGGTCATCATACTCGAACATACTTCATAACCGTTGGGAGTTGAAATAAGTTAGGTCTTTAGGATATGAGTTTATAACTTTTATGATAAATATTATAATGAAAGATATACGATAGGGTGTATGGGCGCCCTGGATGGTTGGATTGTAGTAGTTTTCATAATTGTGAAACAGTAAGTAGTTGTGACTTCAGGATTTATTTGTTTAAAAAGTAAGGATTAATTTTTCCCCAACTTTGTCATGAGGACGGTATAAGGAAGATTGGGTATATTTTATATTCGAATCAGTTGAAACTATATGGTGAGGCTGGGCGTATAACATCAATAGGGATTTTTGATAATGTACTGTATGGGCGGTACGTCTTAGATTTCTTGCGATGAGAGATTTATACTCAGAGTTGACCTTACCAGTATGATTTATCTTTTTGAATTTCGGGATGAAATTTTGTTATAAGGGGGGAAGTATGTAATACCCCGTAATTTTAATGACTTTTTAAATGGGTTATATTTTAACTTAATGGATTAAATGGATTTTATTATAAATTAATTCATTTGGGTTTTATCCGAATTATGGATATTAAAATGAATGATTCTGAATATTACTTAAAGATATTTAGGTAATATATGAATGTGATGTTATTGATATTGCGATGAGTTATTAATTCGGTAATTTGAAATTTTAGTCAGACGCGGTATGGGACGTGTCGGGACTAATTTGTTAAATTAAAAATGAAGTTTATTTTCTATCGACCTTATAGTCATTTTGACTGTGTCGTTGCGTCCGGAAGGTTTGAAATAGTCAGAAAAGTCTATTTGGACGTTGGTTTTGGGTCTCGGGTCATTTGGAAATGAAAAGACACCCCAAAAGAGCATTTTAGTCATTTTTACAAGGGGGATAAATAGTGATTTCGGGTTTTGTCTTATTATAAATACTTGGAGATTAGTGTACGTAGGTTCATTTCATCTCTTCTACACAAAATTGAGAAGTCATCTTCCTAGAGAGAGTGAAAGGTTGCTTGGGAGAAGAAAAGCTTGCTTGGAAAGGAGGAGAACCAAAGGTCAAAGGTCACCACCACCCCAAACTTGAGAGGTCACCTTATACTACATCAAAGGATAAGATCTTCATTAAAGGCAAGTATTTAATGATTACAATCTAAGTTTGTATATTGTCCATGTTAGGATAGTTATGAAAAGATGAGATTTTTCATGTTTGGAAGATAATGAAGAGTTGTTAAAGGATTTCTGAAAAATGGAAGATTATAGGAATCAAACTCATGTTGTAGGTAGATAGTAATCCACGAAATAATCATAAATCTGTTGAAGAAATTATGAGAATCAATGGTGTGTTCTTGAAGATATCATATATATATATAATTTTCTGGAAAAAGAGGATAAACATATGCTTTTAATTCAAACTCTTGATGATTCTAGGATGTTTAGAGCATTACAAATCATTCACATATGTTGATATATCATGTAGTAAGGTTTATAAGGAATTTGGGTTGTTAATATGAAGGTTTGAATGATTAAAAGTGATGAAACCCGTAACACCCCGCCCGCACGGGGAGAGCGAACGGAGCGCTAATGCGATAAAATAAATCCAAATCCACAAGTGACAAGGTATAAAGCATCTAAATAAACCCACAATAATATAAATCCACTAATCTCAACCTCTTCTATTACAACAAGTCTCTCAAATAAAAAATATAACCACTAACTCGAAAATAAAATACTAATCTCCAAAGCTCTATACATCAAAATAATACAAATCTTTCCCAAATAGTCCTTGCTAAAATCAATCTCCATAGCGCCCCAAAATCCGCGCTAACCTGCCACTAAAATAAAATATGGGGAAGTACACAATACGACAGGAAAGATGCTCAACAAATATATGTTAGCGATGAATCGTACGTAACAACACGAGTACGAATATTCAAATCAAAATGCAAATCTCAAAGCATTTATCAATATAATTTCTCAACAACACATCAATGGGTCACCAGGCCTCACCCCATTCGCATATGCTTTATCAAGCCATAGCCACGAATAGGTATTTTGGCGGGTACTCAACATCCGTGCCATATTAAAATCTCATGACAACGCGCTCATCAACAATATAATGATACCAAATGAATCAAAATAATTTCAACAATTATTTTTCAGATTTCAATGAATTTATCAATTCAAATATGAGTTCAATTAATAAGAATTCAAAGAGAATGACACTCGCGAGATTTAAGGAGCATATTGTGTAAAACCCCATACCTCAAACCATGATGAGAAACCAACGATCACATCCTCAAGATAAACACAAAAGATCTAAAAAATCTCCTCCAATAACCTCCTCAAACATAGTCCCAAGAACACCTCTAATCTAAGGTTGGAACTCACAAATCTCAAGGGACAAAGTATAATTAAAAAGGAGAGGAATATAAAATATATTTGCTGCCAAAATTTGTGCCAAAAGTAGGTTAGAAGGGTTGCCAGTGAATTCTTTTATAATGCAAAGAAATGAAGAGTTGGAATCCAAAAGACACCTTTAAATAAGGCAAAGAAATGAAGAGTTGGAAGCCAAAACAACTTTTGAAAATTACTTAATGTTCACGAAATCATAAAACCAAATTTTGCACGAATAATCACAACCTCTATTTAAGTACAGATTTTCTTCCAAAATATCATACTAAACTCATGGTTAATCCTCTGCATATGATCGAGATTTTAGTCCACATGGATTCTCCCTACAACACATATAAATTCTCTTCCAAAACATATAATTCTTCAATTAAAACTTATGATTTTCATTCCTAGACTAACATGGAAGGTATATTAACTGGGAAATTTGCAAGATAGATACTTGCCTCGGATTCAAGGGTCTGATTTGTTGAGAAAAATATATGGTTGTGTTCCTCATCGTGTGATCTACGTTTTGGTGGTGGAGGCGATGCAATCGGGTGAGTCCTAGGCCTTGGATTGCTTGGAAAACTCTTCACCTTCTTCTCAAATCACTTCAACTTCTTCTCTAGTCACTTCACCTTCTTCTCTAATGGCTGGCTTAGGCTTTGTGTTTGTTAACCCCAAGAGACAACTCTAAATGGCTAATAAATACTAAGAAAATTCGTGGGTTTAATTACCCAAAAATACAAAATGTCTATAATACCCTCCCGGGATGACAATTAGGCCTAAAAACGCCCCGAGACCCAAACTAAATCCCCGGGTACACTTTTCTGACTATCTCGACCCATCCGGACACTTTGGCGCACTCAAATCGACTATATGAACGACTTATAATTTATTCACTTTAATAATAATAATTTAGTCCTAACACGACACAAGCGCGTCCTGAATTAAATTTCCATAATTGCCATTTTATTTACTCGTGACAATTTTAATAAAATCAATCTCATATATTACTTTACTCATCCAGTAATATTCAACAAATTTCCAATAATTACTAACTCACGTCATGCTAGTAAATATAAAAAAATTAATTTTCGAATTAATATTAAATTAATGTCTCAAATTAAATTTAATTAATTCCCAATTTTAAAAGCCATAAAAATACGGGGTATTACATACTTCCCCCCGAATAACGGAATTTCGTCCCGAAATTCGAAAAAATAAAGCGTAACTGGTAAGGACAACTCCGATTATAAATCTCACATCTCAAGTAATTTGTGTCGTTCCACCCATATAGTACATTACCGAATACCCCCACTAATGTGATACTCCAAGCCTTACCATTTAGTTTAAATTATCTTGAGTTAAACTTTACCTAATCCTTCCTATGCCATCCTCATGGAAAAATTATGGGAGTAACGATCCTAAGTCATCAAACAACTAAATTTGGATGTCACAACTTCTACTTTCATTAACCTCAAGAATACTTACTGTGTCACAAATATGAAAAATACTACAATCCAACCATCCAGGGCGCCCATACACCCAATGTGTGTACATTCCATCATAAGGTCTAAATGAATGTGATTCCTCTGTAAGGTTACCCTTAATTAACTGACTACTTAGTCTATAATTCTCATTTCTATGATTTTCACATACTCATTTGGCAATTCCATTTGCCTCAAATCATGCTACAACTCATAACTCTCTGATTAATATATATATATATATATATATATATATATATATATATATATATATATATATAGAGAGAGAGAGAGAGAAGGGCAAAGGTTATAAACTCATATTCTAAAGACCTAACTTCGACTCCCAACATTCTTTAGTTTCATGCGTGGGGTGTCTCGCAGAGCGAAATCCAAACAAGGAACTCCCCCGATACACTACTACCTAAAATAGTCAGTCCTTGAAACTCCTCAGGTCCTTAGTCTATAGTATATAACATCCCAACAGGTTTTATCTATTTATATAAAAGTCTACTTATTCACTCTCTTGTCAAAGACAATATGCTGGCTATAACGATCATTCTTAGTCTCATATACAACAAGTCAATCCATGCTGATAATCACATCCTACTTGGACATGTCTATAATACGTAAATCCCCGATAAAATTAAACTCACGTTATGATATATAAAAATAATAATAGGCGTCCCACTACCCATCGGTGAGTCTACATAAATAATAGTGCAAATGGCCAAATCTAGTAACCCTATGGTCCACGCAATTCTAATAGCTACAAATGAATGTGAGTTCCTAATGACAATCATTATGCACCCCATAATTCCATAGATAGAAAACGTACCCTCATTCGTGGGAGGTGGTTGTTAACTCCCACTATTATAACTTTGCTCCGACGAGTCAAGAAAAATTTTACCCCAAATTTTCAGTTCTAGTTAACCACACTCCACTATATGTCCATGCCATTGAATATATTTCTTTCATTGGGTAACACACCCAATTCCCGCATTTCTAGAACTTCTACTGACGACTCTCCTCAATTTTCCATTTGACCCTCTCCTAAGCGTACTACGTTGGGTGAGTCTAATTTGGCATCACCTTCGACGATAGTAGCACTTGGAATTTATAGGCTGCGTCCTAACCGTCTTTACAGTCCTAGCCTCTCATGCCATAATAGAGGTGACCTCGACTACGGCCATCGTCCTCGAACATACTTCACGACCTCACTAAGCCCTGCCTCCCGCTACTCGCCCAACGTCCCTCATCTGCCATACTTCATTGTTCAAACACGCCTGAACGCAAATAATATTCACTAATATATACGTTATAGCAGGAGAATGGAATCTTACCATAGAAATCAACAATCCTAAATATAGGGCTCTATATAAAATAAAGTAACGCTGAGCTGAAAATAACTGTAAGTCAGTGCAGGGACATAACATTGAAAAATGAAAGTTTAGATTAGTAATACTTACTGAGTCAATATGTTGAGCTGCCAAGGTAGTGACTCTGTCACGAGAAAGACTGTCTTCAATACCTTGGATCTCTGGGATAATCCAAGACTTCACCGAGCTCATGGCAGAGCTCGGAGCAACAAAAGTGGGAATACCACTTCCAGCAGTTAAAGGCTGAGAGATAGATTCAGCAGGTTTATTCGAGGAACTTTTCTTCAACTTCCTCGTAGTAGCATTAACATTCTCAACCAAGGATGTCGTTTAGGTCGGTGATATAACGATAACCTCGCTTGGAGGAGAAACAGCTACAACCGCGCTCGGAGCCACAGGGGGCTTCTCGACAATTTGCTTAGCAGCAGCAGGAGGGGATGCATCAATATTTCTCGTCCCTTCTTCTGGGACATTTGGCTTATTTTTCTTTGCCTCTCCAGCAGTAGAGGCAGACTTATCAAAGAAGGCAGGAGCTATTCTTCTCTTCATTCTGTCACTCAGAGGAATATTTGATTCAGGGGAGGAACCTTCATAAGCTAGTATTGGGTCGATGTCACCTACCACTGGACGAGCAGTAAAAGACGAAGTGTAGCTCTTGTACTGCAATAAGTACGAGGCCGATGTGATATGTTTGTCAGCAACGGTTTGGTGCAAACTCCAGATAAGTTTCAAGTGCTTCAAATTGACATCAGTTTCTTTGGGGGATTTTCTTTTGCTATCAACTGCAGATAAACAAGAATTAATATGTCAATGACGCATTTTATCAAACACAAAGAAAACACAATCTCAAAAATAAAATAAAATAAAAATAACCTATCCCATTGCCATAGGGAGGGCATCTAGGACCCTGATACACATCATTTCCATTTAATGGAGCATGTTGCCAATTTTTCATAACAACTCCATGCTCGAAGTAATCCCTGTTGGCATCTGGGAGATTGACAACTAAGGCCCTATTTAAAAACCTAGTTTTTAAATAAAAAAGTACTATCGCTGACGGCTCATCTATAACAAAACATAATTTCTGGAATTCCTAAACGGGTTTCATGAATTTGATTTAACCTATGAACTCCATTAACTATTCTCCAAGTGTTTGGCACTATTTTTGCTGGAACAACATCAAAAAACTGACAGAACTCCAAACATAAAGGATTTGGAGGAAAAGAAAAGATGCATTCGGACACAAAGAGACTGGGGAACCAATGTCCCTCAGCCAGATGAAAATAGTCAAAAGTTTAAGAAAGTTCTTCCAACATGACCCATGAAGGAATAGAAAATTCAGAGCGAAATTTATCAAGCGACTCAACAAGGTAAATCATGATGAATAAAGAAAATAAAAGAGAAGGAAGAAGATCTTACAGAAAAAGGGTGAATCAGTTGACAGCGAACAATGGAAGAAATGAACGCACAAGATATAGAAGAAGTAAAGAAGTTCTAAGATGCAGATTTGAAAAAAGTAAAAGATGATCGAATTTTCTGAAGCGTTTAAATACTTTACCTCAGGAATAGAGAAAAACAATGATTACCAGGATGGACGATTGCGTATCCGGCGGCGAAAAAAAAGAAAATGGCATGAAAAACGAAGCGGTTATGGAAATTCAAACTATTTATAAAGACTGATACTGTGCATTTATAAAGGATTTAAATACAACGAATGCTTTCCTAGAAACCATACAAACCGAAAATCTAAGCAGTAGAATGTTCCATACTTTTCTTCAACATCAAACTACAAAACATTGGGGGCTTCTGTTGATACCAAGTTTATTCGGCTGATGTGGACCAATTATGTGGAGACACGTGTCAACCTACATGGCACTCGCAAACATTTTTTGAACAACACCTTGACTCCGAGGAACTCAACCTCCCCGACCAACTCATGCGCTCCGAGCAATAAGTGTTCTCCGAGGAACTCTATTATACCGAGCAACTCATGTATACCGAGCTACTTAGGCGGTTCAAGCATCTTAGGCGGTCCGAGCTGCATCTCGTACAGAGCATTCATATCCGGATAATCAAGAGGATGACTGCGCATTAAATGCTCATTATTATCACACAGACGCACATGCCTATTGGACAGCTATGTATTATTCTTTCATTTGTACCGCCTCAAGGCTATAAATACATTGTACCTCCTCATTAGCAGGGGACTCGGAATTTCTTGGTAAACCCATTATCAAGAATTCTGCAAACAGTCAACAATAACACAAATAGTGGACGTAGGCCATTCTTTCAAGGCTGAACCACTTGAAAAATATTTTGTCTTATTTATTTTTATCAGTGATTAAAGAATTAGGTCAAATCTAGTTGGTCAACAATAAATTTTCACCAACTCCAGTTGGTCGGCAATTTAAAATAAACATTTTTGTCTTTTTTACATACACATTCTTCAGTAAATAAAATAGATGACAATCAAGATTACAAAGAAAACTAAAAGTTTCTTCATTAAAATCAAAACAAATTACATTGAGAATAAAATACATGTTACATAACGAATCATTACATCAAAAATCCTATTCTATTGGTTTTTTCCCTTTTGCCTTTGAAACGGGTTCTACTTCAACAGGAGGATCATCTAAGGCGTAAGGGGAATTTATGAAGTTCATGTCTCTAAGCATCCTGACATTCATCATTGATGGCCGATCAAGTAAGTGATCCGGGCGAGATATCTCAAAATTAGAATGAAGACTGTAGTCACTAAGATACTTGGAGATTAAGCACTGAGGAATTGCCCAAGCAGGAATCCAGCTCATATCAAGTTTGAAGGGTGGCACGGGCAACTCGAGCAATCCAGGGTCATAGTAATCCCAGAGATAATGGCCCTGCTCCAACTTTAACTCCCCCAGCACATTCAGCCATCCTTGCTTATAACCCTCGTTATTTGAATTTTGGATCCGATCATCGAGGTGATAAAGGGATTCATTATATCCAGCCATCCAAAACTCTCTGGGCTATTTGTGAAACTGATAGGTCAACCTCTCTAGTTGCTCGTGGAGGTTCTTTACTAAAAGTTCTTTATTCTCCAAGGCAGAGCTTTGTGCAGAGAGTTGCTCGTCGAGGTTCAGAATCTTTTTGGACATCTCAGCTAATGCTTGATTCTTCGCCATCAATCGGAATGCTTGATTCTCTAAAGTTGCCTGCATTCTATCTTCTTCAATAATAACCCGAGCAGCTCTTGCTCGTCCCCGAGAAGCTCTTGCTCGTCCCCGAGCAGATGTAGAGGGTCCAATCCTCTTTAACGTTTCCAATTCGTCTCTCAAATTGGCATTTTTGACCTCCAAGAAAGAGAAACCTTCGTCATTGACAGGGACCAAGGCTCCCGAGGTAGATGCTGCAGATTTCAGTTGGGATATCTCTCCTCGCAAGTTATTATTTTCCTGCTCCAGCAGCTTCGCGATTTGCCTATGCTCCTCGACCTCAACCCTTAGAATTTTCTCTTTCTTCACGTAAGCAGCAATGAACTTATCATATCCTTTGTCAGCATTTAGTTGCTGATATTTTTTCTCGTGCCCCTGATGCAAAAGGGCAGAAGATTCCTTGTATGATTGTTGAAGTTCCTCGATGATACCCCAGAGATCTTCAATTATCTCATAATATGACACATTGTTGGCAACTGCACGGTCGAGCAAGCACTTCAAATATTGATAGGCTTTGACTGCTCGTTCCGAAGTGTCTGGACTAAGGATATCGATGATTTGAGCTTCATTCAAGTCAGCATGGCTAGCCTTGAAGTAGTCATTACATTTTTTCATCAGTTCAGTATCGTGAGCTGACAAGAGCTCCATTCTAGCCATAAACTAGTAAAGAAAAGAGACAGAAAGAATCAATAAAGATGCAAACAGAGCAAGTAAAAGAAAAAGAGAAGTATATAGCCCAAAAAGAGAAGTCAATATGAACAGCCGAAATTTCGAATTTTATTATATCACAAAGAGAAGTATATAGCCCAAATTTACATTTAACAAAAAAATAAAAAGCAAAGAGAAAGGTCCGAACAACTCTAAACCTTCTCCTTGCTTCCTAAGACTTCCTTGGGAGGCTTGGATGGAGAAGTGGGTTGCTCGGAGGGCAGAGAAAGCTGATCAGTAGATATATTAGTTGGCTGGGGCTGCTCGTAGCTAAGTTCAACAGTAGGGACCTGATCCTCAATCATTATTGAAGACTCTTCAGAGGCAGCTTCGTCCTCTTCTTCTTCTCCAGGAGAGGGAGGAGGACCATGAACATGGCGCTGAAAAAGTTCAGAACTCTCAGAGACCTTTAACTCCTGCAGAGCAGCAATCCATCCATCCCTGAAGTATTTGAGGCTAGCAAATTCCATCTGAGAGGACATGGCAGTTAGGCCTTTATTCCAACCTTTATCCCAGCCAGCGCTAAAGGACTTCTTAACAGCAAGTTTTCTCTTTGCCTTCTCTGAGGAAATCCTCTCAGTATGAAGTTCCTCAGCAGCCTTCATCTTCCCTTCTATCTCCTGCCTTTGACGATCAACGTCACGAAGTCTAACAACTTCCTCTTCAGTTTTCTTAAGCTTGTTCTCAAGCTCTTCAGTGTTCTTGAGCTTCTCCTAAAGCTCATTATTTTTCTTCTCAAATTCTTTCACTTTCCTCCCCAACTCCTGGGAGGCCTCCACAGCTCGATCTTTTTCTTGCTCGATGGACTTGAGTCGTGTCTCCCAGGCCTCCTTATCTTCGTCATATTTCTGACGAGAATCCTTTAAGGACTGAGTCAGTCCTATAAAAGCTTCCTCCACACCTCCCGAGGAGCTCGAAGCTTTAATAGCTTCATCCTTTTTTAGAATAGTGTTGAAACAGGTTACCAGCTGGAAAAAGAAAATAATTGTAAGTCGGTGCAGGGACATAACATTGAAAAATGAAAGTTTAGATTAGTAATACTTACTGAAGCAATATGTTGAGCAGCCAATGAAGTGATCCTGTCACGAGGAAGACTGTCTTCAATACCTTGGATCTCTGGGATAATCCAAAACTATACCGAGCTCATGGCAGAGCTCGGAGCAACAAAAGTGGGAACACCACTCCTAGCAGTTAAAGGCTGAGAGATAGATTCAGCCAGTTTATCCGAGGAACTTTTCTTCAACTTCCTCGCAGGAGCAGGAACATTCTCAACCAAGGATGTTGTCTTGGTTGGTGATATAACGATAACCTCACTGGAAGGAGAAACAACAACAATCTTGCTCGGAGCCACTGGGGGCTTATCGACAACTTTCTTAGCAGTAACTGGAGGGGGTGCATCAATCTTTATTGTCCCTTCCTCTGGGACATCCTGCTTGTTTTTCTTGGCCTCTATATTGGCAGGGTCTAATTTATCAAAAAAGGCAGGAGCTCGTCTTCTCTTCATTCTGGAACTGAGGGGAATATGTGATTTAGGGGAAGAACTCTCAGAAGCTGGTAATGGGACGATGTCACCCACCACCGGGCGAGAAGTAAAGGAGGAAGTATAGCTTTTGTACTGCAACAAATAAGAAGCTGATCTAATGTGTTCGTTAGTAACAGTTTGGTGTAAACTCCAGATAAGTTTCAAGTGTCATCTTTTACTTTTTTCAAATCTGCATCTTAGAACTTCTTTACTTCTTCTCTATCTTGTGCGTTCATTTCTTCCATTGAGAGAAAATCGACTTAGATGGTTTGGACACGTTAAGCGTAGACCAATGGATGCTCCTGTAAGGAAGAGTGATTTAGTTAGTATTGATGGTAACCCAAGGGGTAGAGGTAGGCCTAAATTAACTTGGTGGGATATTATAAAAAAGGACATGATATCATGTGGTTTAACCGAAGATATTTCTCTGGACAGAATGGAATGGAAAAATAGGATTCATGTAGCCGACCCCAAATAATTGGGAAAAGGCTTTGTTGAGTTGAGTTGAATTTTCTATTCCTTCATGGGTCATATTTTAAGAACTTTCTGAACCTTCTGACTATTTTCATCTGGTTGAGGGACATTGGTTCCCCAGTCTCTTTGTGGCCGAATGCGACTTTTCTTTTCCTCCAAATCCTTTATGTTTGGAGTTCTGTCAGTTTTTTGATGTTGTTCTTGCAAAAATAGCGCCAAACACTTGTAGAATAGTTAATGAAGTTCATAGGTTAAATCAAATTCATGGAACCCGTTTAGGAATTCCAGAAATTATGTTTTGTTATAGATGGGTTGTTGGCGATAGTACTTTTTATTTAAAAACTAGGTTTTTAAATAGGGCTTTAGTTGTCAATCTCCCAGATGCCAACAGGGATTACTTCGAGCACGGAGTTGTTATGAAAAATTAGCAACATGCTCCATTAAATGGAGATGATGTATATCAGGGTCCTAAGTGTCCCCCTTATGGCAATGGGATAGGTTGCTTTTATTTTTATTTTATTTTTGAAATTGTGTTTTCTTTGTGTTTGATAAAATGTGTCATTGACATTTTAATTTTTTGTTTATTTGCAGTTGACAGCAAAAGAAAATCCCCCAAAGAAACTGATGTCAATTTGAGACACTTGAAACTTATCTGGAGTTTGCACCAAACTGTTGCTGACGAACACATTAGATCAGCTTCTTATTTGTTGCAGTACAAAAGCTATACTTCCACCTTTACTGCTCGCCCAGTGGTGGGTGATATCGATCCATTACCAACTTCTGAGAGTTCTTCCCCTGAATCACATATTCCTCTCAGTTCCAGAATGAAGAGAAGACGAGCTCCTGCCTTTTTTGACAAATCAGACTCTGCCAATATAGAGGCCAAGAAAAATAAGCAGGATGTCCCAGAGGAAGGGACAAGAAAGATTGATGCACCCCCTTCAGTTGCTACTAAGAAAGTTGCCGAGAAGCCCCCAGTGGCTCCGAGCAAGATTGTAGCTGTTTCTCCTCCAAGCGAGGTTATCGTTATATCACCGACCAAGACGACATCCTTGGTTGATAATGTTCCTGCTACTACGAGGAAGTTGAAGAAAAGTTCCTCGGATAAACTGGCTGAATCTATCTCTCAGCCTTTAACTGCTGGAAGTGGTATTCCCACTTTTATTGCTCCGAGCTCTCCCATGAGCTCGGTGAAGTCTTGAATTATCCTAGAGATTCGAGGTATTGAAGACAATCTTTCTCATGACAGAGTCACTACCTTGGCAGCTCAACATATTGCCTCGGTAAGTATTACTAATCTAAACTTTCATTTTTCAATGTTATGTCCCTGCACCGACTTACAATTATTTTCTTTTTCCAGCTGGTAACATGCTTCAATACCATTTTGAAGAAGGATGAAGCTATCAAGGCTTCAATCTCCTCAGGAGGTGTAGAAGAAGCTTTTACTGGATTGACCCAATCTTTAAAGGAATATCATCAAAAGTATGAGGAGAATAAAATTTAGATCATTTTTTTTCTAATTCTAAGTCATGAAACGATTTTCATCCCACGATATTGCTTAAACAATTATTTCCGACCAACCGTAGTTGGTGGATTTTTATTCCCGACCAACCGTAGTTGGTGGATCGACCAACCGTAGTTGGGGGATTTTATTTTACCGACCAACCATAGTTGGTGGACCGACCAACCGTAGTTGGGGGATTTTATTTTACCGACCAACCATAGTTGGTGGACCGACCAATCGTAGTTGGGTGGTTTTATTTTACCGACCAACCGTAGTTGGGGGATTTTATTTTACCGACCAACCGTAGTTAGTGGACCGACTAACCGTAGTTGGGGGGTTTATTTTACTGACCAACCGTAGTTGGTGGACCGACCAACTGTAGTTGGGGGTTTATTTTACCGACCAACCGTAGTAGGGGGTTTATTTTACCGACCAACCGTAGTTGGTGGACCGACCAACCGTAGTTGGGGGGGTTTATTTTACCGACCAATCGTAGTTGGGGGGGTTTATTTTACCAAAGAACCGTAATTGGTGGACCGACCAACCGTAGTTGGTGGACCGACCAATCGTAGTTGGTGGATTTTATTTTACCGACCAACCGTAGTTGGTGGACCGACCAACCGTAGTTGGGGGGGTTTATTTTACCGACCAATCGTAGTTGGTGGATTTTATTTTAACGACCAACTACGGTTGGTCGGTAAAATGAAATTTGACCTAATTCTTTAATCACATATAAAAACAAACAAGACAAAATATTTTTAAAGTGGTTCAGCCTTAAAAGAATGGCCTACGTCCACTGTTTGTGTTATTGCTGACTGTTTGCAGAATTCTCTATAATGAGTTTACCAAGAAATTCCGAGTTCCCTGCTAATGAGGAGGTTACAATGTATTTATAGCCTTGAGGCGGTACAAATGAAAGAATAATACATAGTTGTCCAATAGGCGTGTGCCTCTGTGTGATAATAATGAGCATTTAATGCGCAGTCATCCTCTTGATTATCCGGATATGAATGCTCTGTACGAGATGCAGCTCGGACCGCCTAAGCTGCTCGAACCGCCTAAGTAGCTTGGTATACATGAGTTGCTCGGTACAATAGAGTTCCTAGGAGAACACTTGTTGATCGGAGCGCATGAGTTATTCGGGGAGGTTGAGTTCCTCAGAGTCAAGGTGTTGTTCAAAAAATGTTTGCAAATGCCATGTATATTGACACGTGTCTCCACATAATTTGTCCACGTCAGCCGAATAAATTTGGTATCAACAGAAGCCCCCAATGTTTCGTAGTTTGATGTTAAAGAAAAGTATGGAACATTCTGCTGCTTAGATTTTTGATTTGTATGGTTTCTAGGAAAGCATTCGTTGTATACAACTCCTTTATAAATGCACACTATCAGTCTTTATAAATATTTTGAATTTCCATAACCGCTTCGTTTTTTGTGCCCTTTTCTTATTTTTAGCCGCCGGATACGAAATCGTCCATCCTGGTAATCATTATTTTTCTCAATTCCTGAGGTAAAGTATTTAAACGCTTCAAAAAATTCGATCATCTTTTACTTTTTTCAAATATGCATCTTAGAACTTCTTTACTTCTTCTATATCTTGTGAGTTCATTTCTTCCATTGTTCGTTGTCAACTGATCCACCCTTTTTCTGTAAGATCTTCTTCATTCTCTTTTATTTTCTTTGTTCATCATGGTTTACCTTGTTGAGTCGCTTGATAAATTTCGCTCTGATTTTTCAATTCCTTCATGGGTCATATTGAAAGAACTTTCTGAACCTTCTGACTATTTTCGTCTGGCTGAGGGACATTGGCTCCCCAGTCTCTTTGTGGCCGAATGCAACTTTTCTTTTCCTCCAAATCTTTTATGTTTGGAGTTCTGTCAGTTTTTTGATGTTGTTCCTACAAAAATAGTGCCAAACACTTGAAGAATAGTTAATGTAGTTCATAGGTTAAATCAAATTCATGGAACCCGTTTAGGAATTCCATAAATTATATTTTGTTATAGATGGGCCGTCAGTGATAGTACTTTTTATTTAAAAACTAGGTTTTTAAATAGGGCTTTAGTTGTCAATCTCCCAGATGCCAACAGGGATTACTTCGAGCATGGAGTTGTTATGAAAAATTGGCAACATGCTCCATTAAATGGAAATGATGTGTATCAGGATCCTAGATGCCCTCCCTATGGCAATGGGATAGGTTGTTTTTATTTTATTTTATTTTTGAGATTGTGTTTTCTTTGTGTTTGATAAAATGCGTCATTGACATTTTAATTTTTATTTATCTGTAGTTGATAGCAAAAGAAAATCCCCCAAAGAAACTGATGTCAATTTGAAGCACTTGAAACTTATCTGGAGTATGCACCAAATTGTTGCTGATGAACATATCAGATCAGCCTCGTACTTGTTGCAGTACAAGAGCTACACTTCATCTTTTACTGCTCATCCAGTAGTAGGTGACATCGACCCAATACTAGCTTCTGAAGGTTCCTCCCCTGAATCAAATATTCCTCTGAGTGACAAAATGAAGAGAAGAAGAGCTCATGCCTTCTTTGATAAGTCTGCCTCTACTGCTGGAGAGGCAAAGAAAAATAAGCCAATTGTCCCAGAAGAAGGGACGAGAAATATTAATGCATCCCCTCCTGCTGCTGCTAAGCAGATTGTCGAGAAGCCCCCTGTGGCTCCGAGCAAGGTTGTAGCTGTTTCTCCTCCAAGCGAGGTTATCGTTATATCACCGACCAAGACGACATCTTTGGTTGAGAATGTTCCTGCTACTACGAGGAAGTTGAAGAAAAGTTCCTCGGATAAACCGACTGAATCTATCTCTTAACCTTTAACTGCTGGAAGTGGTATTCCCACTTTTATTGCTCCGAGCTCTGCCATGAGCTCGGTGAAGTCTTGGATTATTCCAGAGATCCGAGGTATTGAAGACAGTCTTTCTCGTGACAGAGTCACTACCTTGGCAGCTCAATATATTGCCTCAGTAAGTATTACTAATCTAAACTTTTATTTTTCAATGTTATGTCCCTGCACTGACTTACAGTTATTTTTTTTTCAGCTGGTAACATGTTTCAATACCATTCTGAAGAAGGATGAAGCTATCAAGGCTTCAATCTCCTTAGGAGGTGTAGAAGAAGCTTTTACTGGATTGACCCAATCTTTAAAGGAATCTCATCAAAAGTATGAGGAGAATAAAATTGCTTGGGAGAAGCAGGTTAAGTCTGTCGAGCAAGAAGGAGACCGAGCTGTGGAGGACTTCAAAGATTTGGAGAAGAAGATGAAAGAGTCTGAGAAAAAGAATAAAGAGCTTGGGGAGAAATTCAAAAATGCTGAGGAGTTTGAGAACAAGCTCAAAACCGCTGAAGAGGAAGTCGGTAGACTTCATGAAGTTGATCGCCAAAAGATGGAGGTGGAAGGGAGATTGAAAGCTGCTGAGGAACTTCTGGTTGAGAGGATTTTTGCGGAGAAGCCAAGAGAAAACTTGTAGTTAAAAAGTCCTTTAGCACTGGCTGGGACAAGGGATGGAACAAAGGTCTAGCTGCCATATCTTCCCAGATGGAGTTTTCTAGTGTTAAATACTTCAGAGATGGATGGGTTGCAGCTCTGCAGGATCTAAAGGTCGCTGAGACTTCAGACTTATTCCTGCGATATGTTCATGGTCCTCCTCCCTCTCCTGGAGAAGAAGAAGAAGATGAAGCTGCTTCAGAAGGGTCTTCAATGATAGTTGGAGATCAGGTCCCTACTGTTAAACTTCGCTTTGAGCATCCCCAACCAACTATTACTCCTACCGATCAACTACTCGTGCCCACCAAGCAACCATCCTCTTCCTCGAAACCTCTTAAGGAATTTATAGGAAATAAAGAGAAGGTGTAGAGTAGTTGGGTGTTTATTTTGTTATTTTATTGGACCTAGCCTCAACTTTTGTATTTTCGTTTATGATGAAATAAAAATTCAAGCTTCTGGTTGTCTATCTTAACTTCTTCTTCTTTTTGCTATGTCTGCATTCTTATTAATTCTTTCTGTCTCTTTTCTTTACTAGTTTATGGCTAGAATGGATCTCTTGTCAGCCCACGATATTGAACTGATGAAAAAATGCAATGACTACTTCAAGGCTGGCCATGCTGACTTGAATGAAGCTCAAATCATCGACATCCTTGGTCCAGACACTTCAGAACGAGCAGTCGAAGCCTATCAATATTTAAAGTGCTTGCTCGACCGTGCAGTTGCCAACAATGTGGCATATTATGAGATAATTGAATATCTCTGGGGTATCATCGAGGAACTTCAGCAACAATACAAGGAATTTTCTGCCCTTTTGCATCAGGGGTACGAGAAAAGATATCAGCAACTAAATGCTGACAAAGGATATGATAAGTTTATTGCTGCTTACGAGAAAAAAGAGAAAATTCTAAGGGTTGAGGTCGAGGAGCATAGGCAAATCGCGAAGCTGCTAGAGCAAGAAAATAATGTTTTGCAAGAAGAGATATCCCAATTAAAATCGGCAGCGTCTTACTCGGGAGCCATTGTCCCTGTTAATGATTAAGGTTTCTCTTTTTTGGAGGTGGAGAATGCCAACTTGAGAGATGAATTGGAAACTTTAAAGAGGACTGGACCCTCTACTTCTGCTCCCGGATGAGCAAGAGCTTTTCGGGGATGAGCAAGGGCTGCTCGGATTACTGTTGAAGAAGCTAGAACACAAGCATCTTTGGAGAATCAAGCATTCCAGTTGGTGGCAAAGAATCAGGCTTTGTCAGAGATGTCCAAGAAGATTCTAAACCTCAACGAGCAGCTTTCCACACAAAATTCTGCCTTTGAGAATAAAGAACTTTTAGTGAAGAACCTCCACGAGCAATTAGAGAGGTTAACCTACCAGTTTCACAAACAACCCAAAGAGTTTTGGATGGCTGGTTACAATGAAGCCCTCTACCACCTTGATGACCGGATCCAGCTGTCAAACAACGAGGGGTACAAGTAAGGATGGTTGAATGCCCTGGGTGTGCTATAATTGGAACATGGTCATTATTTGTGGGACTATTATGATCCTGGGTTGCTGGATTTGCCAGTGCCTCCATTTAAGCTTGACATGAGTTGGATTCCTGCTCGGGTAATTCCTCAGTGCCTGATCTCAAAGTATCTTGGCGACTACAGTCTTCATTCTAATTTTGAGATATCTCGTCCGGAGCACTTACTTGATCGGCCATCATTAATGAATGTCAGGATGCTTAGAGAATTAAGCTTCATAAATTCTCCTTACGCCTTAGATGATCCTCCTGCTGGAGTAGAGCTTGTTTCAAAGGCAAAAAGGAAAAAGCCAATATAATAGGATTTTTATGTAATGATTTCTACTTTCCACAGCATATGTAATCCTTCTCGATTTGAATGAAAAGTTTTGGTAATGAAATACATTCTCACATCATTTGTCTTTTGTCATTACTTTATAAAATATCTATTTTATTCTCTGATGGATGTGTATGTATATCTTGTAAGAAAACAAAAATTTACTGTGTTATTTTAAATTTCCGACCAACTGGAGTTGGTGAAAATTTATTATTGACCATTCTGAGTTTGTGATAATTATTTGACGATCAACCGGAGTTGGTGATATTTTGTTTCCCGGCCAACTTAGAGTTGGTGGTAATTTGATATGCCATAAGTAAAGAAATTCTGTTTTATTTTTTGATTATAGTGACTAATCACTTTTTAATTATAAGCCACGAAACGACTTCAATGCCATGATATTGCTTAAATAATTATTTCCGACCAACCGTAGTTGATGGATTTTATTTTATCGACCAACTGTAGTTGGTGGATCGACCAACCGTAGTTGGGGGGTTTTATTTTACCGACCAACCATAGTTGGTGGACCGACCAACCGTAGTTGGGGGTTTTATTTTACCGACCAACCGTAGTTGGTGGATCGACCAACCGTAGTTAGTGGACCGACCAACTGTAGTTGGGGGGGTTTATTTTACCGACCAACCGTAGTTGGTGGACCGACCAACCGTAGTTAGGGGGGTTTATTTTACCGACCAACCGTAGTTGGGGGGTTTTATTTTACCGACCAACCGTAGTTGGTGGACCGACCAACCGTAGTTGGGGGGTTTTATTTTACCGACCAACCGTAGTTGGGGGGGTTTATTTTACCGACCAACCGTAGTTGGTGGACCGACCAACCGTAGTTGGGGGGGTTTATTTTACCGACCAACCGTAGTTGGTGGACCGACCAACCGTAGTTGGGGGGTTTTATTTTATCGACCAACCGTAGTTGGTGGACCGACCAACCGTAGTTGGGGAGTTTTATTTTACCGACCAATCGTAGTTGGTGGATTTTTGTTCTGAACTTGATGCGTAGCGTGTAGCACTAATACTCCGAAAAAATTTCATCAAAAGGAAAGAATTGGATAAAAATTTCAACACTTTATTCATACTGAAGAAAACTTCATTTACATAGGAATCCCAACTACTGATAATACTTGCGTTGATGTTCTGCATTCCATGCATTCTTAAATTCTTCCCCCTCCAAGGTTTCAATCCTGTAGGTTCCTGGACGAACAATTTGCCTTCGCATCATCCAATTTGCCTTCGCATCATCCAGTCTTTTCTTCAAACCATTCAGCAGCATTCTGTTTGTCACCTCAGTTTGTCCATTGGTCTAGGGATGGCCTGGTGCAGAGTGGGTTTTCAATATGTTTGACTGATGATAATATGCAGCAAACTCCTCGTTGTCAAATTGGGTTCCATGATCAATAATTAATACATGGGGAAGACCATATCTACAAATGATATTCTTCCAAATAAATTGATATACCCTATCATAAGTCATATCAATAAGAGGTTCAGATTCTACCCATTTAGTAAAATAATCCACAGTGACGACGAGGTATTTGAACCTTCCTCTTGTCATTGGGAGTGGCCCGACCAAGTCTATGCCCCACAATGCCAAATGGCCAAGGGGATGTTATGGGTGTCAACAATGCTTGGGGAGTTCTTCGGATAGTAGAGAAACGTTGACATTTGTCACATTTTTTGGCATAGGCTATACAATCAGCCCTCATCGTCGGCCAATAATATCCCCGCATCATTATTCTTTGCAAAAGCATCCGACCTGCTACATGAGCTCCACAGGACCCTTCATAGACCTCTTCAATCAAATCTTTTACCTCGAAGGGATGCACACATCTTTGCAGACCTGCTATAATTCCTCGTCTATATAGAATACCATTATTCAATACATAACGAGCAGCTTTAAACTTTAGTTTCTTGGCTGTGAGTTTATCGGTTGGCAAAACCCCTTCTTCAATATATGCCCTGGTGGGATCCATCCAAGATGGTCCTAATTCAAGGGTAATAAAGTTCATCATCAGATCTTCGTCGATGCTCCTGCTAGACAAAATTTCTATTAGGATTATTCTTCGTAGCTCGGTGCGTGTGGCTGAGGCTAACCGAGCTAAAGTATCTGCTTTTGCATTCTCCAATCTTGGTGTTCTAATTAACTGTACTGCATTAAAGCTCGATACAATCTCCATTGCTTTCGCATAATACTTTATCATCAATTCTCTCTTTGTTGCGGATCAACTGTGAATCACTGAATACAATGACCTGCTCTGCCTCCATGGTTTTTGCTAAACTAAGACCTGCAATCATAGCTTCATATTCAGCCTCATTATTAGAGGCTTTGAATTGAAAGCGCAGAGCATACTCCACATCGATTTCATCTAGGCTGTTTAAAATAATCCCTGCCCCACAGCCTGTACTGCAAGATGAGCCATCCACATACAGATTCCATATAGGTACTTCATCCTCAATTTTTTTATCGGATAGAGTTCCTCGATGGAATATTTATTACTTCTTTATATCCTTCCCTAACACTTCTTGCTGCTCGTTGACCATCTCCTCTTGATCGTCAACCAACTTAAGTTGGTCGGAGTTTAAATTTGATGATCCTGTAACATCCACAGATTGGTCGGTATTCAGCTTTTGCTCCTCGGAGGTGTCAGAATAAGTGAATTCTGTGATAAAATCTGCTACTGCTTGCCCTTTAAGCGACGATCTAGGCTCATAAACTATGTCATATTCACCAAGTTCTACTGCCCAGTACATCAATCTCCCTGATTTCTCTGGTTTATGAAGAGCTTGCCTCAACGGCATATCGGTATACACAACTATGGTATGATCTTAGAAGTATGGCCTCATTCTTCTACTCGCTTCAATCAACGCTAGTGCCAACTTTTCCAGTCTTGGATATCTGATCTATGCTCCTCGAAAGGCCTTGCTAGTGTAATAAATTAGTTTTTGCACTCCATCCTCTATTCTTATCAATGCCGAGCTAACTGCATTCTTCGAAATTGCTAGATACAAGTACAATTTTTCTCCCATCACTGGCCTGGACAACAGTGGAGGTGCTCCCAGGTATTTTTTCAATTCATGAAAGGCCTTCTCGCATTCATCATTCCACTCGAAAGTCTTTTGGAGTGTTTTGAATAATGGTAGACATCTGTCAGATGCTCGTGATACAAATCTATTAAGTGCTGCAACTCGCCCTGTGAGACTCTGCACTTCCTTCTTCGTCGTCGGAGATCGCAGCCCCAATAGAGCTTTGATCTTGTCAGGATTCGCCTCAATTCCTCGTTGGTTGACAATATACCCGAGGAACATGCCTTCTCGTACTCCGAATATGCATTTGGTAGGGTTCAACTTCATTTGATATTTATCTAGTTGATCAAAGGTCTCGCCTAAGTCAATTAGATTATTAGCAACTTTCTTTCTCTTCGTCAGCATATCATCAACATAAACTTCCATGTTGTAACTGATTTGTTTTGCAAACACCTTATTCATCAGTCGCTGATATGTTGCTCCTGCATTTTTCAATCCAAAAGGCATAACATTATAACAATAAGTTCCTCTAGGGGTAATAAAAGAGGTACTCTCCCTGTCCTCAGGCTTCATCTTAATCTGATTGTAACCAGAGTAAGCATCTATAAAACTCAGCAATTCGTGCCCCGAGGTAGCATCCACCAGTTGATTGATTCGGGGCAGAGGAAAAATGATCCTTTGGGCATGCCTTTTGAGACCGGTGAAGTCTACACACATCCTCCATTTATTATTTTTCTTCTTCACCATCACCACATTAGCTAGCCAATCAGGATATTTGACATCCTCAATAAAACAGGCTTTTTGGAGCTTCTCGACTTCTTCTTGTATAGCTTGGTTCTTTTCGGGGCTGAACACTCTTCTTCTTTATTTTACTGGCTTGATCTCCTTATTCACATTAAGCTCGTGACATAGGAAATTTGGGTCTATCCCTGGCATATCTTCGTGGCTCCATGCAAAAGTTTATTTTCAGCTTTTTAGAAATGCTATCAGCTCTTGTTTTATTGACACATCTAGTGAAGCACCAATTTGAGTTGTTCGTTCTGGATGCTCGTCGTCCAGAATAATATTTTTAGTAGCCTCGATGACCTGACCCTTAACGAGCTGAGACTCATCTCTTGGGTCTAAAGTCTCAATCTCTGCATCTTCTATCTCATCAACCTGATAAGTAGTAGTCTTCTTTCTAGATTCTTCACGCTCTTTTTGCTCGGCCGATGAATAGTAGCATTCCCGAGCTACTTTTTGGTCGCCCTTTACAATTCCTACTCCAAAGTTGGTTGGAAATTTTAGGCATTGATGTACAGTAGATGGTACTGCTTCGAACTTCTTCAATCCTACCCTTCCCATGATGATATTGTAAGCTGATTGGACATTTTTATCCATCACGAAAAAGTGCACTCTTTCTGTTCGATAAGCAGGCCATGTACCGATGAACATATCCAACTTGATCGTCCCAAGTGGAAAAACTTTCTCGCCAGTAAAACCGAGGAGGGGCCGATGATATGGCTCCAACTGGGATAGCTTTAGGTTCAAACTATCAAAACATGGGTATAACATAATATCTACCGAGCTGCCATTATCCACCAAGACTCACAAAATCACTACTTCCTTCATCCTCATTTTAATCACCAATGGGTCATCATGAGGATATAGCACACCTGTGAGGTCATTCTTAGAGAAATCGATGACCAGTTTATCTTTGTTCACCTTCCTCGGGCGATCATCGTCAGATAGATTTATCCGTTGAATATACGAACAAGCTTGAGCCTCGTTGAGGTAAGCTTTCCTCTCTGCAGTAAGGTCTCCACCTCCTGCATCTCCACCAGTAATAACATTGCAATCAAATGATCCAAAACGAATAGAACATACCTCACGTTATGGTTGTTTTGTTCTTTTGGGGAGATCGAGGTCGTCTTGATCTTCATCCAGGTCTTCTTCATTATTTCTCTTCTTATATTCTTTTGTTTGTCGAGGAGATCTAGACCTCTGCCTTGCTCGGTCATTGTTCTTTCCTTCGTTTCTGCGATCAACATACTTGGCTAGTTTTCCTCGTCTGATGAGTGCTTCAATTTCATTCTGAAGAGCTATGCAATTTTTGGTCGTGTGGCCATGATCCTTATGGAACTCGCAATATTTGGATTTATCCCTTTCGTCAGGATCTGTCTTCATTTTTTCAGGCCAGTTTAACTCCTCGCTGTTCTTGATCTCTTCCAGAACGTGGTTTATATCTACCTTCAAAGGAGTATAGTTTCCAAATTTCTTCCACTGTTCCAATGCTTGCTTTGCTTTTGACTGCTTGTTACCACCATTATTCTTCTGCTCTTTCTTCTCAGCCTTATCACCCTCAATCTTGGTCTCTTTGGGGTCCATATTCTTTTTCGCAGCCATAGCTTCCTCGGCGTTCATAATTTTGGCTGCCTTTGCCATTAGCTCTGCCATGGTTGTGGGTGGATCTTTGGCTAGAGTGTAGTACAGTTTATTTGGCAACAATCCACTCATCAGAGCAGTAATTGCTGTCTTTTCTTCGTGATTAATAACTTCGAGCTTCTCATTATTGAAATGAGTAATATAATCCCTGGTACTCTCACCTGCTTTTTGTCTAACACTTAACAAGTGTGCTACTCGTTTAACTGGTTTTGCTCCAAAACAAAAGTTTCCAATAAAGAGCTCGGACAGTTGAAAGAAAGTTGCAATCTTCCCCCGAGGAAGATTATTGTACCATATTTGAGCAGATCCGATAAGAGTTCCCGAGAATGCCCTACATCTCATCTCGTTTGGCACGGCATAGATATCGGCAGCAACTTGGTATTGTTCTATATGAAGGACATGGTCAGTTTTTCCATCATATTTAGGAGTCACAACAGGTGCTTTGAACTTTGATGGTGTGGGAAAATTCACAATTGCTTGGATAAAAGGTATCCCTTGGACAAAAGTTCTTTGTAGAGGATTTTTGGTCTTAGCCATTTCCCCTAGTCTATCCTCCAACCTCTGAATAGAGCCTTTCCATGCATTATTTCCCTCCTCGGGCTTGTTGGTTCGAGCAACTGATCGTGTTAAATTTGCTTCCTGGGATGTTTCACGATGAGCAGCTGGTCGGGATTGGGCAGAACCTTCCTTTAAATCAGAGGATCATTGAGAGTTCCTCGACACCATCCTAGGGGGACTTTTATTCCTCCTAGGACCCAAACGATCAAAGGGAGAGACTCTACTCAATATTTCAAAAGCACTGGTCCTTTCTGGAGATAGAGTGACGTTTTGTTGAGTGTTTGTAGCTCGTACCGAAGAAGTCCTTCCAGGATGATAAGAAGGATCATTGGATCTCTCAGTACGATATGAATCAGTGCGTCTAGAATGAGATTCTTCCGGGAATAACGTTCATCTAGTTCGCGAAGAAGGCAATCGGGTATTTCTCTGAATGCTTCGTTGTCCTGACTGGGCGGGTGCTCCACCCTGGATAGTTTGTATGAGTTGTCGCATAGTTTCTTGCATGGCGGTTTGGCCTTGGGCTAGATTAGCCATTATTCCGGCCAAATCTTGGACATTTGGAGGAGTGGATGGATTTGGGGGGTTTCCAGCGTTTCGATTACTGGATTCAGGATTATCAGCCATTGGTGATGAATTATTTTAGTGAAAAATGATAATTACAGTCGTTTTCCCACAGACGGCGCCAATCTGTTGATGTAAAAAACTAGATTTGACCTAATTCTTTAATCACAGATAAAAATAAAGAAGACAAAAGATTTTTAAAGTGGTTCAGCCTTGAAAGAATGGCCTACGTCCACTGTTTGTGTTATTGCTGACTGTTTGTAGAATTCTCGATAATGAGTTTACCAAGAAATTCCGAGTTCCCTGCTAATGAGGAGGTTACAATGTATTTATAGCCTTAAGGCGGTACAAATGAAAGAATAATACATAGCTGCCCAATAGGCGTGTGCGTCTGTGTGATAATAATGAGCATTTAATGCGCAGTCATCCTCTTGATTATCTACGAGATGCAGCTCGGACCGCCTAAGTAGCTCGGTATACATGAGTTGCTAGGTACAATAGAGTTCCTCGGAGAACACTTGTTGCTCGGAGCGCATGAGTTGGCCGGGGAGGTTGAGTTCCTCAGAGTCAAGATGTTGTTCAAAAAATGTTTACGAGTGCCATGTAGATTGACACGTGTCTCCACATAATTGGTCCACGTCAGTCGAATAAATTTGGTATCAACACCAATAGCCTAATTAAAATAGTTAAGTTAAAAAATGACACATCGGCATTTAATTAGTCATATTCACGGTTATTAATTTAGAAATTTTAACCTTCACAATGGTTATTTTACCACATAATCAAAATTTAAACACTTATAACAAAACTATACCATTTAATATTGTTAACGCAAAAAATCTCCATCTACGAGGACCAATCAGAAAAGGACACATGTCATCCTACGTGGAAATATTCGACACCCGATGAGAGTTGGTCGGCACCCGAGGAGTGTTAGTCGGCATCCGAGGAGAGTTGGTCGGCACCCGAGGAGTGTTAGTCGGCACCCGAGAAGAGTTGGTCGGCATATCAACCAGGAAGATCAAAGGATAACTACGCATTTAATGTGCATTAATGAAGATGACAACGCATTTAATGAGCCTTAATGTACATTTATACTTCATTAATAGATGACAACACATAGCATACCAAGCAATTCAACAATTAGATTCGTTGAATGTAGACATAAATGTCTACATACAATGAATCTCTTTATCTTCCATCACTATAAATACATGTATCCCCTTAGACAAAAGGAAGAGATCCAATAGAACCTAGAAATCCCATACACAAGATTCACACCTTTTTCTCTCTCTACACCATATTGTGCTATTGTAAACCCCTGGAAATAAAATAACAGTGGACGTAGGCTTTATTCATAGCCGAACCACTTTAAAAATCTTTGTCTCTTATGTGCTTGATTGGATTGCTTTCATCTATTTATCTGTGATCATAAAAATGGGATTAGGTCCAGTTTTTTGCATCAACAGATTGGCGCCGTCTGTGGGAACGTGTTACAAGCATTGTTCTCCATCAAAAGCTAAGTTTTTATTTTCTCTACGTATAATCAATTATACATACATCTTTTTAGTTCAGTCATGATTTTTATGTTTATATACATAGATTAATTGCCCATTTTTTATCTGCAAAATGCTGCATATCATGATTTTTAAATCATAACTGTTAGATTAATTCTTATTTAGAAATCTGAAAAATAATGGATTTCATAAATCATAACTTTTTGCTTGATTCTCAAGTTTCAATTTTATATCATGGAATAAATATTTTAAATGATTACATATACCAATATATACGACGATGATAGGATTTGATAATTTTCATTGTTGATTTTGAAATAAATTTTGTAAGATCTTTGATGTCTATTCAAATTCCCATCATATTTTTAATCAGAGAATGGGAAAAGGTTAAAGACAATAAAAAGTTTTCTCATGGAAATCATGACCTAGATCTATTTTCTCTCTCTTCAAGTTTGAGTCTCTTTGCATTCGTTTTTATGAACTATATACTTAATTTGGTTCACATGCCATCCAGGTCAATAAAGTCTCATTGATTGATTTTGATATAAATTTGGTAATAACTTCGATCATTCAGCATATTTTTATCTCTCTAAATAGGGAATAGGAGAGGATCAATATAAAAAAATAATTTTCTGTCACCTGAAAAATCATTACCCACCTCTTGTAAAAGATGATCAGTAAAACAATCATGACCATATCAAGACTTTGGGCACAAATTTGAGATGTTGGCTCCTCGTTCATCACATCACAGGGTTTCTTTGTCGGAATCACACGATATAGTGGATTAGAGAATGGATCATTTAATTAGCAATCTTAATGCTTGGATTTTAAATCGAATGTTATTTTTCTGATCTATTGGTTCGAGATATTTTAGGACATAGAAATCTCATAAAAAATTTATCACCGTGGCTCATATGGTTGTTCGAAATGATCCACTTACAACCCATATTTCTGGTCAGCCATACATATTGTTGGTCGGCATCATCTCGGGCCATCTTTTATTAAAGGGAAGCTTAACCAGACCAATTTTATTTGTCGGAGATAAGATGTGAAGATCCATCAGCAACGTTGAAATAATTTTATCCAACTACGAGGTATCTTATTGTTGGTCGGAGACTTATATTGTATCTCGGTGGATCCAATTGCAGGTCGACGATCATCTACTTCTTGATCGGCGACATCCTAGTCTTGTTCGGAGGGTTCAATTTACTGGTCGGCAACTATCCAACCATCCACTTCTTGGTTGGTGACATCTGATATTGTTCGGTGACCATCCAACAGTTGGTCTGCAATATCAATGCACCATTTTTGTTGATCGGCGAAATCACTCTGCTGGTCGGGGACCATTTGCTTCTTGGTCAGCACCATATATTCTATAACTTGAGATATCCTTAAATGTTGGTTGGCAACATCCATGCCATTTGTCGGCAGCAGTAGAATCTTGGGGTATTAAAAAATGCGAAGCACCCCAGATATTTCTTTAAACACGAGTTCAGCTCGGGGACAAACAGGGGCTTAAGTCTTTTTTAACTTGTGATCACTCCAAAAATATTTTTAAAACCAAGTGATAAATAATTTTCAAACAGCAACTTATACCTGATTAGTTGTTGGAGATTAAATAACTTTACAAAAAACTCTACGTCTTATTTATGGCGCATATCTAATAATAATTTGTCCATCTCACACACATTTGGCATAAAACATATTATTTCATATTTTGAAATTTTTATTGCCTTATGATGATACACATCACATATTGTTTGGCTAGATAATTATTCTCATGAAAATAATTATTTGATCTAGTCTCGACAGGTGCTCGGGCAGCTTATTAAGATTTCATAGGGACGATATTAAATCCCGACGAAAGCTCAGCCACGATCTTAAACCTCTGGAAACTATTATTGCTCGACATCAGGCAGTTTTACCTCGACATATCAGCCAACATATATTATTTCATTTTTTGAAATTAATATTTTTATTTCTCAAGCATGTACATATCATATATTGATTGTATGAGTAAATGATTCTCATGACTAATCAATTCAGCCTACACATATGGTAGAGCAAATTACTAATTTTTACAGGTACAAGATTCAACGTCGACGAATGCTCGGAAACAATCTGGAAACTATTATCATTTCACTCGCAGATATCGGCTCAAGCAAAAATTATTCTATATATCCCTTGGGATTCATATTCTATATTCATCTTAACATGGAACTCGGTGAGATACTTATTTTCATATTCAGCTCCGAGGAGAACTATAACATTTATTATATGTCACCCCCAACGGATAGTTGGTCGGGGTAATTCTTATTTATATGCAGGCCCAACAAAGTTCTCGGCCATATTCTTATGTTGTGGAAAATATTATTCTTATTCGGCATTATGCAATTGTGCCTCGACAAGATACTTATTCAGCTTTAAGGAGAATTACAACATTCGTTGTATTTCACCCCCAACGGATAGTTGGTCAGATAATTCTTATTTATATTCAGGCCTGACAACGTTCTCGGCCATATTCTTATGTTCTGGAAGATCTTATTCTTGTTCGGCATTATATAATTCTAGCTCGACAGATCAACGAGGCACTTTATTATTTTTAATTATTCTCTATATCTATTTGGATGTATATTATATTCTTATTTCAGCTCCAAGGAGGTCTTCAACATTTATATTATCTTATTCCCAACAATCTGTTGGTCAGCTCCAAGGATGTCTCCAACATTTATTATATTTTATTCCCAACAATCTGTTGGTCAGCGCCGAGGAGGTCTCTAGCATTTATTATATTTTATTCCCAACTATCTGTTGGTCAGCGCCGAGGAGGTCTCCAGCATTTATTATTTTTATTCCCAACAATCTATTGGTCAGCGCCGAGGAGGTCTCCAGCATTTATTATATTTTATTCCCAACAATCTGTTGGTCAACCCCGAGGAGGTCTCCAACATTTATTATATCTTATTCTATTCCCAACAATCTGTTGGTCAGCTCCGAGGAAGTCTCTATCATTTATTATCAAAAATGTATTCCTCCGGAAAGTAAAACTTGTATTCCTCCGGGAAGTAAAACTTGTATTCCTCCGGGAAGTAAAGCTACTTGTATTCCTCCAGAAAGTAAAGCTACTTGTATTCCTCCGGGAAGTAAAACTACTTGTATTCCTCCGGGAAGTAAAACTTGTATGCCTCCGGGAAGTAAAACTTGTATGTTCCTCGGGAAGTAAAAATATTCCTAAAAATGCCAACTTACGTTGGTTAGGAAGTAAATCTATTCCCAAAAATGTCAACTCAGGTTGGTCGGAAATAAGAAGCTGTCAACTACAGTTGGTCGGAAAAATTTTATGAGTATGTGAAAGCGATCAAGCAAAAAGCATTCAAAGTTCACATTCCACACTTGGGGGTTTCTATTACAGATATATTTATTCATTCGGTGGCACATTTTTATAACATCATGCAGTCGAGCATCAAATTCAACTCCACAAACTCACACGGTCGGGGCCCCGACTAATTATCATTCAGGAGTTGTTTTTTCTTGCTCAGGAATTATTTTTGATATTGAAGTTCCGGAGGCTATTGAAGTTCATGAGGTATATTGAAGTTCAGGAGGAATTCAGAAGTTCAGGAGGCATATTCAGGAGTTATTATGCACATACTATTGAAGTTCAGAAGTCAAATTTAGTATCTACAGCACTGAGATCTTTACTACTACTGTCCCGACCAACATTGAAGAAGAAGTTGTATGAAAATGTTTCGAAGTCCACCACTAGCTTGGTACTAATCAGATTGAAGAATTGGGTTCAAAAGCTAGAATGTTACTCGACAAGGTATTTAAAGGACCATAAATCAGAAGAATCAAGCACATGAAGTTAGCACTCAGTTGCTCGGCACAGGAGGCAGTTGGTCGGCTAGCAAACCAATCAACATACTTAAAGATTATGACAAGCTACAAGCTGCATACTATGGCATGGCTGCATCCAAATTCCCAGGGGTGATGCATAGCACACGGAGTTCCTCAAAAGAAAGATTAGCAACCATCGATCAGCCTGCATCATATGTCGTCCAGGAGATAATGCACTTTATGTTGAACAAATCAAGAAGGTAGATTAAGAATTTCAAGAGCACCGAACAACACTGCAGAATAAATACTCTATCCTTTCAAGTAAACCATCAAGCATGGAGCATTGGGGGCTTCTGTTAACGCAAAAATTCTCCATCTACAAGGACCAATCTGAAAAGGACACATGTCATCCTACGTGGCAATATTCGACACCCGAGGAGAGTTGGTCGGCATCCGAGGAGAGTTGGTCGGCACCCGAGGAGTGTTAGTCGGCATTCAAGGAGAGTTGGTCGGCACCCGATGAGTGTTAGTCGGCACCCGAGGAGAGTTGGTCGGCACCCGAGGAGTGATAGTCGGCACCCGAGGAGAGTTGGTCGGCATATCAACCAGGAAGATCAAAGGCTAACTACGCATTTAATGTGCATTAATGAAGATGACAGCGCATTTAATGAGCCTTAATGTATATTTATACTGTATTAATAGATGACAACACATAGCATACTAAGCAATTCAATAATTAGATTCGTTGAATGTAGACATAAATGTCTACATACAATGAATCTCTTTATCTCCCATCACTATAAATACATGTATCCCCTTAGCCAAAAGGAAGAGATCCAATAGAATCTAGAAACCCCATACACAAGATCCACACCTTTTTCTCTCTCTACACCACATTGTGCTATTGTAAACCCATGGGAATAAAATAACAGTGGACGTAGGCTTTATTCATAGTCGAACCACTTTAAAAATCTTTGTCTCTTATGTGCTTGATTGGATTCCTTTCATCTATTAATCCGTGATCATAAAAATGGGATTCAGTCCAGTTTTTTGCATCAACAAATATATTCCAGCAATTGCACAAAATCGTTTTTAACTGCATCTTGAGAAATAATCCCTATTTCTCATGGTTGCATGCTCTTTACACTTTTCATTTACTAATTGCATCTCTCGCATGATAATTGAACTAAATTATTCTATCTCATTAATTGATATTAGTTTAATAAAAAAAACATTTATTTTTAGACATATAATTAATTAATTTGACTCAAATCCCTAGGCACATACTTTCCAATAATAAATTTCCATGTACATATGTTATTGGTTTGTAAGTTCATGCATGCACGTTGGTAATTAAAGCATATACTTTTATGATTCTTCCGTAGATTTTTTATTTATTAATTTGTGCCCATCATAATTCACAATCCCCCATTTAAGGTGTCAGAATGTCCCCAATTCCCCATGAGTCTGTTATGTTGTTGGTTATTGTGAGGAGTGGACAAATAATTTTAGGGATATAGTGTAGGGTTTAGGTTTGCGGGTGTAGGGTTTGCGTTAGTAACACTCCAAGAAAAACGTCTTTTATGGCAGTTAAAAATAGTCATAAAAGGCCTTTTATAACTTATTTTTTTAGATAAAATTAGTCATAAGTTTTTGTGTCATAATTGATACATGTAAAAATTATCATATTATATGGGCATTATATATATCTATTTTTTTTAAAGATTATTAAACCCATAAAAATCTGTTATATATGATATAAAAACAGTCATGAGAAATCATTTTATACGTTAAAAACTATTATGTATTATCGAAAAAACTGTCATGTATGTATAAAAACTATATGAAGGTTTAATATGAACTGTCATAAAAGGAATTTTTATTGACTTTAATACGTCACTAATTGACGACTTTAGACTTAAATACAAATTTGTTCAAAAATTAGCCTTTAATACAAAATGTTAAAAAAATCTTTTGACTTAATTGAAACCTTGCATTTTGAGCTAAAATAATCCATAAATCCAAAAAAAAAAAAAAATAATTACAAAACAAAAAATGAAAAAAATGCATACGAATTTAAATAATATATTATGCACTTTTAGGACTTCTAATAATATTGATTATGGATATAGGACAATAAACATTTCGTTTCCATTTTTAATCTCTATTTTCAAATTAAAAGGACATGTGGCATGCTGTGATTGGTTGAGGTTTTATGAAAATGGGTCCGCGCCAGCGGCATTATTCAAAAATAGGGACTAAAACTATAAAAAAAATGTTTGATGTCCTATTTCCAAAATACATCTTACAATAGGTTCTAAATTTACAAATCCCCTTTAAATAATTGAAAATGCCCACCTGCCCACTCTCTTATCCACCACAAGCGGGCTTAACCAACACCCCTGAACCGACCTCCTCCTCGCTCTCTCATCCCCCACACTGCCCCCCTGCATGACACCCAAACCACCATTTTCACCCACTCTCCCCCACCACCTCTGCTTCCCCTCCACCCATCGCTACACCACCTGTTAGCAAAATCCAAAAATCAAAATCAACATCAAAGTGCGATTTGGGGTTTTGAGATCTACACTGTTGATACCAAATTTAATCTGCTGACGTGGACCAATAATAAGAAGACACGTGTCAATCTACATGGCACAATAACAACGAGGAGGTTTATTTCCCCCGACCAAATCATGTTCGCTCCGAGCAACAAGGATACCCCGAGGAACTACAACACTCCGAGGAACTCCAGCGCTCCGATGAACTCCTGAACGACGAGCAACTAAGGCGGTTCGAGCTGCATCTCGACCACAACATTGATTGCCAGATAACCAACAGTTCAAAACTGTTCATTGACTGCTTATCATCTTGACGCACACGCTTGAAGAACATTAAATGAGTTACCCTTTCATATGTATATCATTTAATGTATCACCCTTTCAGATGATAGCCTCAAGGACCTTTCATATGTATATCATTTAATGCACCACCCTTTCATGTACAGCCTAAAGGCTATAAATACCTTGTATCATCCTCATTCAAAGGGGACCGGAATTTCTTGAAAGAACTTGTAATCAAGAATTCCATAAACACTCAGCAATAACATAACAGTGAACGTAGGCTTTATTCCTAGCCGAACCACTTTAAAAATCTTTGTCTTATTTATTTATCTGTGGTTAAATAATTAGAGCGATCTAGTTTTTTACATCAACAGATTGGCGCCGTCTGTGGGAACGTGTTACAAGCGTTGTTCTCCACCAAAAGCTAAGCTTTTATTTTCTCTACGTATAATCAATTATACATACATCTTTTGATTGAATCGTGATTTTTATGTTTATATACATAAATTAATTGTCCAATTTTTATCTGCAAAATGTTGCATATCATGATTTTTAAATCATAACGGTTAGATTAATTCTTATTTAGAAATCTGAAAAATAGTAGATTTCATAAATCATAATTTTTTGCTTGATTCTCAAGTTTTAATTTTATATCATGGAATAAATATTTTAAATGATTACATATGCCAATATATACGACGATGATAAGATTTGATCATTTTCATTGTTGATTTTGAAATAAATTTTGTAAGATATTTGATGTCTATTCAAATTCCTATCATATTTTTAATAAAAGAATGGGAAAAGGTTAAAGACAATGAAAAGTCTTCTCATGGAAATCATGACCCATATATATTCTCTCTCTCTTTAAGTTTGAGACTCTTTGCATTCATTTTTATGAACTATATAATTAATTTGGTTCATCTTCCATTTATGTCAATAAAGTCAAATTGATTGATTTTTTATATAAATTTGGTAATAATTTCGATCATTCACCATATTTTTATCTCTCCAAATTGGGAATAGGAAGGGATCAATATAAAAAATAATTTTCTCTCACCTGAAAAATCATTACCCACCTCTTGTAAAAGAGGATCAATAAAATAATCATGACCATATCAAGACTGGGAACAAATTTGATATTTTGGCCCCTCGTTCATCACATCACAAGGTTTCTTTGACGAAATCACACGATCTAGTGGGTTATATATTTATTCATTTAATTAACATTCTTAAGGCTTAAATGTTACATTGAATGTTATTTTTTGATCTCAAGATTCGAGATATTCTGGTCATCCAACCATATATTCTATAATTTGAGATATCCTTAAATGTTGGTCGGCAAAATCCATGTCGTTTGTCGGCAGCAGTAGAATCTTGGGGTATTAAAAAAATGCTAAGCACCCCTGATATTTCTTTAAACACGAGTTCGGTTTGGGGACAAGCAGGGGGCTTAAGTCTTTTTAACTTATGATCACCCCAAAAATATTTTTAAACAGCAACTAATACCTGATTGGTTGTTGGAGATTAAATAAATTTTCAAAAAACTTTACGTCTTATTTGATAATAATTTGTCCATCTCACACACATTTGGCATAAAACATATTATTTCATATTTTGAAATTTTTATGCTGATACATATCATATATTGATTGGATGAGTAAATTATTCTCATGACTAATCAATTCAGCCTACACGTATGGTAGAGCAAATTATCAATTTTTACAGGCACAAGATTCAATGCCGACGAATGATGAAGCACAAATTATTCTATATCCGTTCGGATTCATATCTTATATTTATCTCAGCATGGAGCTCGAAAAATTTCTTCTCTCTATATATATTCGGCTCCGAGGAAAAGCTACAACAGTTATTATATTTCACCCCCAACGGATAGTTGGTCGGGGTAATTCTTATTTATATTCAGGCCCAGATATCTGCTCCAGCACAAATGATTCTATATATCCATTGGGATTCATATTCTATATTCATCTCAACATGGAGCTCGGCGAGATACTTATTATCATATTCAGCTTTGAGGAAAACTATAACATTTATTATATTTCACCCCCAACGGATAGTTGGTCGGGGTAATTCTTATTTATATTCAGGCCCAGATATCTGCTCCAGCACAAATGATTCTATATATCCATTGGGATTCATATTCTATATTCATCTCAACATGGAGCTCGGCGAGATACTTATTATCATATTCAGCTTTGAGGAAAACTATAACATTTATTATATTTCACCCCCAACGGATAGTTGGTCGGGGTAATTCTTATTTATATGCAGGCCCAACAAAGTTCTCGGCCATATTCTTATGTTCTGGAAAATATTATTCTTATTCGGCATTCTGCAATTATGCCTCGACAAGATACTTATTCAGCTTTAAGGAGAATTACAACATTCGTTCGGATAATTCTTATATATATTCAGGCCTGACAACGTTCTCGGCCATATTCTTATGTTCTGAAAGATCTTATTCTTGTTCGGCATTATATGATTCTACCTCGACGGATCGGCAAGGCACTTTATTATTTTTAATTATTCTTTATATCTATTTGGATGCATATTCTATTCTCATTTCAGCAAGGATGTCTCTAGCATTTATTATATCTTATTCAGCTCCAAGGATATCTCCGGAATTTATTATATCTTATTCCCAGCAATCTGTTGGTCATCGCCGAGGAGGTATCCTGCATTTATATTATATTTTATTCCCAACAATCTGTTGGTCATCGCCGAGGAGGTATCCTGCATTTATATTATCTTATTCCCAACAATCTGTTGGTCATCGCCGAGGAGGTATCCTGCATTTATATTATATCTTATTCCCAACAATCTGTTGGTCATCGCCGAGGAGGTATCCTGCATTTATATTATCTTATTCCCAACAAATCTGTTGGTCAGCGCCGAGGAGGTCTCCAGCATTTATATTATCTTATTCCCAACAATCTGTTGGTCAGCTCCGAGGAAGTCTTCATCATTCATTATCAATTACCACCAACTCCGATTGGTAGATAAAATCCAACTCCGGTTGGTAGACAAAATCCAACTCCGGTTGGTAGATAAAATCCAACTTCGGTTGGTATTGGTCGATAAATCTCATTCAAAGTTCACATTCCACAGTTGGGGGCTTCTATTATAGATATATTTGTTCATTTGGTGGCACATTCTTATATCATCATGCAGTCGAGCATCAAATTCAACCCCGACTAATCACTTTCTCAGGAGGAATATTGAAGTTCAGGAGGAATATTGAAGTTCAAGAGGTATATTGAAGTTCAGGAGGAATATTGAAGTTCAGGAGGAATATTGAAGTTCAGGAGGAATATTGAAGTTCAGGAGGTATATTGAAGTTCAGGAGGTATATTGAAGTTCAGGAGGAATATTGAAGTTCAGGAGGTATATCGAAATTCAAGAGGTGTATTCAGAAGTATCAGGACGTGATGAAAGAAAGCGACAAGTATTCCACCGAGGAACTCTGTCAGACCAGAAATTAGAAGACAAGTTGCCTATATGGAGGCTATATGTAGATGGCTCATCTTGCACTACAGGCTGTGGGGCAGGGATCGTTTTGAACAGCCCAGACGAGATCGACATGGAATACGCCCTATGTTTCTAATTCAAAGCTTCTAATAATGAGGTTGAGTATGAGGCCATGATTGCAGGTCTTAATTTGTCAAATATTATGGAGGCACATCAGGTTATTGTCTTCAGTGATTCTCAATTGATCGTAAACCAAATGTTGGGAATATATGCAACCAAAGGAGAATTGATGATCAAGTATCAAGCAAAGGTGATGGAGTTAGTATCAGAGTTTGTTGTTGTTTAACTGGTAAGAATATCAAGAATGGAGAATGTGAGAGCATACGCCTTGGCCCGATTAGCATCAGCTACTCGTACCGAGCTGCGAAGAACGATACCAATTGAAGTATTAGAAAGTCGGAGCATAGATGAAGACCTGACGATGAATATTATTACCCTTGATTTAGGACCATCTTGGATGGATCCCATCGGAGCATATATTGAGGAGGAACAATTACCGGGGGATAAGCTCGCTGCCAAGAAATGGAAGTTTAAAGCTGCTCGGTATAATGGTATTCGGAAGATAAGCTCGCTGCCAAGAAATGGAAGTTTAAAGCTGCTCGACGAGGAATTATGGCAGGTTTGCAAAGATGTGTACATCCCTCCGAGGTGAATTGATTAAAGAGATCCATGAAGGGTCTTGTGGAGCCCATGTAGCAGGTCGAACACTTTTACAAAAGGTGATGACGCAGGGATACTACTGACCGACGATGAGACCTGATTGTATAGCTTATGCCAAGAAATGTGACAAGTACCAACGCTTTTCCTCCATCCGAAGAACTTCACAAACATTGTTGACACCCATCATTTATCCTTGGCCATTTTCCATGTGGGAATTGATTTGGTTGGACCATTGCCGACGACTCGAGGAAGATTCAAATACCTCGTCATCGCAGTAGATTATTTTACTTAGTGGATAGAAGCTGAGCCACTTATTGACATGACATACGAGAAGGAAGGTGTACCAATTTGTTTGGAAGAACATCATCTGCCGATATGGTCTCCCTCATGCCTTCATCACAGACCATGGAACATAATTTAAAAACGAGGAGTTTGCTGCCTATTATCATCAGTCAAACATTTTAAAGGTTCATTCAGCGCCAGGATATCCTCAGAGCTAATGGACCAAAAGCTCTAAGGAGCTAAAAAGTGCTCTAAGGAGCCAAAAAGTGCTCTAAGGAGCCAAAAAAGTGCTCTAAGGAGCCAAAAGCTCTAAGGAGCCAAAAAGTGCTCTAAGGAGCCAAAAAGTGCTCTAAGGAGCCAAAAAATACTCCTTTGGTTAGGAGGCGCTCTAAGGAGCCAAAAGCTCTAAGGAGCCAAAAAACTACTACTCCTTTGGTTAAGAGGTGTACACCAGCATGATCAATTACGGTTGGTAAGATAAAAATATACTCTCATATTACAACTTATGTTGGTCGGGAGGTAAGATTATTACAAAAAGTTCCTCGAAGAACAAAATATTTCAAACTGAACCAAGTATGGTTGGTCGGGGATAAAAACCCACTAACTGTAGTTGGTCGACGAGGACAAATTATTGACCTTAGTTGGTCGGGCACATTTTATGAAAATATTTGAAATTAAACCAAGTATGGCTGGTCGGAGATAAATTTCCATCAACTGTAGTTGGTCGACAAACATTATTTATCAACCTTGGTTGGTTGGAAAAATTTTAAACATTTTTATACTCATTACTTTATTATTAAGTGATCGAGCAACGTTACTAATACTTGTAACTTCTTTATTACTAAGTTGTTCGATGAACAACACAATATTGTTATACATATGCACACATGTAAAGTATTTTACAAGACAATAGCAATTAAGATTGCGAATAAAAATGAAAGTCTTTCGTTAAATTCAAAAAACAAAATACATTGAGAATGAAAATGTATACTAACTATTACATTGAGATTCCTATTCTATTGGTTTCTTCTCCTTCTACTTTTAAAACAGGTTCCTCACCAGCAGGAGGATCATCCAAAGCATAAGGGGAGTGTATGAAGTTAAGATCTTTCAACATTCTGATATTCATCACAGATGATTTATCCGAGAAGCATTAGCTCATTCCCGAGAAGCACTTGCTCGTCCCTGAGAATCACTTGTTAGTCCCCGAGAACCTCTTGTTCGTCCCCGAGCAGAGGTAGAAGTCAAAATCAACATCTATAGCACTGAGATCTTTGCTAATACTGTCTCGACCAATAATGAAGAAGAATTTGTGTGAAAATGTTTCGAAGTCCACCACTAGCTTGGTACTAATCAGATTGAAGAGTTGGGTTCAAAAGCTAGTATGTTACTCGACAAAGTATTCAAAGGATCATAAATTAGAAAAATCAAGCACGTAAAGTTAGCATTCAGTTGCTCGGCACAAGAGGCAGTTGGTCAGCTAGCAAACCGATCAACATACTTGAAGATTATGACAAGCTACAAGCTGCATACTATGGCATGGCTACATCCAAATTCCCAGGGGTGATACATAGCACACGGAGTTACTCAAAAGAAAGATTAGCAACCATCGATCAGCCTGCATCATACTTCGTCCAAGAGATAATGAACTTTATGTTGAACAAATCAAGAAGGTAGATCAAGAATTTCACGAGCACCGAGCAACATTGCAGAATAAATACTCCATCCTTTCAAGTAATCCATCAAGCATGAAGCATTGGGGGCTTCTGTTGATACCAAATTTAATCTGCTGACGTGGACCAATAATAAGAAGACACGTGTCAATCTACATGGCACAATAACAACGAGGAGGTTTATTTCCCCCGACCAAATCATGTTCACTCCGAGCAACAAGGATACCCCGAGGAACTACAACACTCCGAGGAACTCCAGCGCTCCGATGAACTCCTGAACGACGAGCAACTAAGGCGGTTCGAGCTGCATCTCGACCACAACATTGATTGCCAGATAACCAACAGTTCAAAACTGTTCATTGACTGCTTATCATCTTGACGCACACGCTTGAAGAACATTAAATGAGTTACCCTTTCATATGTATATCATTTAATGTATCACCCTTTCAGATGATAGCCTCAAGGACCTTTCATATGTATATCATTTAATGCACCACCCTTTCATGTACAGCCTAAGGGCTATAAATACCTTGTATCATCCTCATTCAAAGGGGACCGGAATTTCTTGAAAGAACTTGTAATCAAGAATTCCATAAACACTCAGCAATAACATAACAGTGGACGTAGGCTTTATTCCTAGCCGAACCACTTTAAAAATCTTTGTCTTATTTATTTATCTGTGGTTAAATAATTAGAGCGATCTAGTTTTTTACATCAACATACACCATTTTAAAAGATGCCAAACAAAACTAAACAAAATCATTTCAGCCCAAATCAATTCACAAACCCAATACGTTTTAAGGTTTTTAGATCTATAAAGTGCGCTTGGGGGTTTCAGATTTGGAGGTGGGTAGGCATGCCCGGGGAATGGGGGCGACAGAGAGAGAGAAGGGAAGTCTCAACAAAAGTTGATGCACATACATATCAAAACACAGTAGAAAATCACAACCCATTACAGCATGTTCCAAACCCATCAAAAGTGAAACAACAAACTTTAAAGTGTAATACACTAATACAATAGAAAAGAGAAGGAATTACTTGTCGTTCGCGATCGTTTTCCTCACCCAAGCACAACTTTAGGTTTCAGGGTTCAACCCTAGAGCGCGTCCACCTGAAATTTTAGGGGAGAAATTTTTCAAGACAATAAAATCCACAATCTGCTAACCATACTGCATTGAAACATTGAGTATAGGATCCGTATGGCCATATTTAAAGTCACCATCAATTTTATGAGAAAGCTCAAATCTCTCTCTGAACTGATCCCAAGCGCACCTTCTCCTTGCCAGAAAACTTATATTGGTTTTTGAAAAGAGGATCACATGGCCCGTTAGGCTTGGAGTGACGATCGCTTAAGCTCACACGTTTGAGAACCTTGTCCAGGCCTTTCTAAGTCTTCAACTTCATTACCAATCCCCACATATCGCTTCTCTCTCTCTCTCTCTCTCTCTAGGGATGCAAAATATTGGGCTCCTAAACATGTAGATGGGGATAAAAGTCTTTTGGTTTTACACAGACTGTCTTTGTAATGCTGGCTTTATATTTATGAGGAAAAATAGTTTATACCAAAAGAGATAGAGGGATAGGTAGTAAAACATGACAGATGAACATATTTGACTGTTTATTTCTTTGGTATTTTTAACAATTGGGAACTTGGGATACTAAACGAATGAAAGGTAATTGAATTAATGAGATGAGAGAGAGGATTATTTAAGAGATAAGTATACAAGTGTGACACGTGGATACCTTGAATGCTTTGTATAGCATTCAAGACGACACGTGGATACAAGTCTTAAATGCTTTGTATAGCATTTTATAGTATTATATAAAATATAGATAGATGTCGAAACTCTCTTACAATTATTTTTAGTTCTTAATGTATGCGCTTAGGACCTTGTTACTCATTTTGAAAAACTATTTTTTTGGAACTCTTGAAAACATAAAATAATATTAAATTCTCTCGAGGACCTCCCACATCCGGCGGCGAGTGTAATTTTAAAGTGTATTGTTTTTGTAGGACACTATCATTCCTTCCAAAAGAAAAAAACACCACCATCATCAACAACTTGATTTCGAAAGTTGGGAGGGAGAGAGATATTTGGTCTCAGGAAGCCAAAAAAAAGACGATAACAACAAATGGGTTTCTTTTCGTTCCTGGGGAGGGTGCTGTTTGCCTCTCTTTTCATTCTCTCCGCCTGGCAAATGTAGGCCCATCTCTCTTTCTCTCTCTTCAAAGATCTGCTATTATTATATACTGTGTGTATGTATTTATTTACAGTTATTTCTGATCTATTTGTTGTTAGATCTACTTGTTTTCCAAGGTGTCATCTTTGTTCTATTGATCTGTTACTTTGATTGACTTAATAACAAAGATTTTGAAATCCTATGCTAACTGTTTAGCTAAAATGTCATAGATGGATAGGGTTCACCTGAGATTCTAAGTTTTTCAGGGGTTGTTTGGTTTCAGACGTAGAGAATAACGCACTTTTTTTTTTGATATTTTTTAAGAAATAAGTACACTTAAAAGTCCCTATTAAACAATTTTATTACTCTGAAACCTAAAAAAAATTTAAACACTCCTCGATACTCTTTTATTTTAAAAGCCAGCACTAGCGACCCCCACCCACTGCAGGAGCTCCGGCAGCCCCTCGCCCTAGCTCTGGCAACCCCTGACGAGTCACGACTAATCTGACGAGCCATGAAACAATCTGACGAGCCACGACCACAAACTAGTGACGGTGAACCAACTCCTACCCCCATCAACAAATCTGACCGATCCAAGTCCGATCGTAGGCCACCGCTACACGTTGTCCACACATGTCCATCAATGATGGTCACCGGAGTGTCACGACGGTGGCCCAAGCTCGAAAGGCCTTCGGTGATCCCTATAAGACTTGTTTTGGAAGGTGCCTGAGCCCTATCTGCCAAAAAGCTGCTGTGCGGAATCTTAAATTTGCTAAAAAAAGGCCTCCCACCGCTGTTCCAACAGTTCTGATATCCCACAGACCTCGCCGGAGGCAGTCGACAGTCGACAGTTGACGCCGATTCCCATCGGAGCTCCGGTGGGTCTTAAGACTGTCATAGCAGCATCCTTCTAGTCCCCTTCTCTATTTGTCGGGTGAAACAAATGAATTTTGGTTTTTTCCTGTCCTAATTAATTTCTAAGTTAAGTTCCAAAAATACCCCTCATTATTCTAATTGCTACCATAGTTGTCAAATCGCGAATCGTATACCCCCGAATCGCGAATCGTGAATCGAACCGGTCGGATCGGAATCAAATAATAAAAATGAAATAAAACATACGTAAATGGAATTTGACACTATAAAATTGGTAATTAAGCATTATATGGCAAAAAACTAATCGTAGCACATGATAATATACCAAAATATAGCCCAAAAATTAACCGTAGAGCACATGTTCTCAATCGTTTTAAGCTTGAAAATGTAAAAAACAAAATAAAAACAGCAAAATAGCAAAATAAACAGCAAAATAAATATCAATTTTCAAAGATCAAACAACCCACAAATCAATATCAATTTATTTAATAAATAGCAAAATAAAAAAAGCAAAATAGCAAAACATCAAAATAACCTTAAAAAAAAGGCAAAATAGGGCTTTATAACCTAAAAAAAACAGCAAAATAGCAAAAATAGCTAAAGAAAAAAAAAAGCAAACGAAAACAATAAATCAAATTGTTTGAGAAATGAAAAAAAAAAACAGCAAAATAACTAAAAAACAGCAACGAAATAGCAAAATAACTAAAGATAACTAAAAAAAAAAACAGCAAAATACTCACCTTTGAACTTGATTCAACGAAACAGCAACGAAATAGGGTTACAGAATAGGTTTTGGCAACGAAATAGGGTTATGAAGGGTTACGAGAAGAGGTTTTGGGTTTTTCGTTCTAATTGTTTTTGTTGTGTAAGTTTTAAAGTTACAAAAAATAACACGTGCGCTGCAACAGGTAAAAAAAAAAACCTTTTCGTGGAATCGTTAAAGCTACCGATTCACGATTCTGAATCGTATCGTCCGGTTCGGTCACGAATCGCCCGATTCTTTAGGCATTTCCGATTCTAAGGCAGATTCGTATCGTTTTGGTATGGAATCGAATCGAATCGTCCGATTCGAATCGCGAATCGGACGATTTTGACAACTATGATTTCTACTCTTGCCCCGGAATTTCTTTTGGTAATTATATTTTAGGCCCCTAATTTTCTAAAAATCTCGATTCAACCTTCATGTTTTTTCCAAACCCTCAATTTAGGCCCTACTTTAATCCCTGACACATATTCCTGTTTCAATATGTTTGTGGAACGAAGGTGGTGATATTGATTATGAGCATGATATGGTGGTTTGTGCCGAATTTGAGTGGTTGAGCCGTACCATCATTGAAGAACTCCAAGATCGTGTCAACCGCTTGGAGCGGGTAGGTGAAACCTTATATATGGAGCTTCAGGATTTTCAGATTAGCACCATCTCCATCAAGTAGTATGAGGAGCGCCACCATCTCTTAAGTCAATGTTGCACGAAGTTCGTTGAGGTAAAAGCGACGCATGATCTTTGGGTACGTGAGCAGGCAAGGCGCATGGCCCGATAGGCTGACGATTTTTTATTTTATTTTATATTATTTTCTTATACGTCGATGATGCCCACTACACAATCACGCATGGCGATGACTTCTTCGAGGATTTTGAGGACTCGTCCGGAGATGGTATTGATCTCGAGTTCTTTCCTTGTTATTTCATTCCCATTTTTGGGTTGTGCATCGGGGATTTCTTTGATATTTTTGTGGAGGAAGGTTGGTGACTCGCATTCACTTTAGGGAGGTGGAGCCGTATTCTCTCGACGGCTTTTGCCCACTCTATGAGAATGATGATGATGATGATGCGGGTGAAATTATTTCCTTGGGTAATAGTTTGATGATAGATTCATTGTTCCGGGTTGATGTGTTTAATTGGAGATATGTGGACTCATTTTAGGAGATTTTTGATGCGCACAATGTTTAAAAAGGCGAAAGGCGAGGCGAGGCGAGGCGTAAGCCTCACCGAAAACAAAAAAAAGAGCAAAATAATATTAAAAAAAATACTAATAAAACCATAAAAATAAAATAACAAGAAATATAAAATAAAACTATAAAAAAAACATCCTTGAGGACTTTCTCACATAGTTTGACATTTTTTTGTTCTCCCGAAATAACTTAAAAAAAATGTAATTTGAGAAAATCAATTTTAACATATTGGTTATTTTACAATATGACAATAAATTAATCAATGCAAAATCATATTGGCAAAATCATTTTTTTAGCCTCATTCACATATTGGTTATTTTATAATACGACAATAAATTAATCAGTGCAACTTAACAAGCAAATTTATTAAAAAACATTGATTTTCAAGCTAAGATAAAAAAAATAATAAAACATATCAACCTAAGTTTATTAAAAAAAAAACAGCAACCTTTAAAATATATTAGTTTATTAATATATATTCATTTAGTTAAAGATAACATATTAATCTAAGTTGAAAACCAAAAAACAGAATTTAAAAAAAAAGCCATATTGAAGTTAATTTAGTACATTTATTTCAAACAAAATCAGTTTTTTAAGTTTCATTGACATATTGGTTATTTTTTTAAAATTTCTCTCAAGTTACAATAGAAAATAGTATAAGTTAAGTGCAGTTTAAAAAAAAAAAAAAGAACAAGACTTTTTTTTTTCCGCGCCTCAGCAAAAAGGTGTGAGGCGAGGCGAGGCGTGAGGCACACCAAGGCGTAAGCCTCGAGGCACATTTTTTGCCCGCCTCGCCTCGAGGCGTAAGCCTCAAACGCCTTTTTAAACATTGGATGCGCATTCGGAGGTCTAGATGAAGCATCTAGCCTCACGAGTGATTATCATTGGAGACTTGGACCATATTTGACACCGTTGGCCATCCCTGAGGCGCTGGTGTGATGGTTTTCATTGTGGCAGAGTTCGTGGCCGCGTTTTTGCATGGAGGCCATGGTTGGACTTCATGACTTCTCTCCATTGTTTTTTTGTTAGCCAAATACGCGGACCGTTTTGAGGACGACTTCCCTTTCTAGTGGGGGGGAGTACATTGATGGATGTTTTGCTTCCTAACTGCCAACTTCCAACGCTCGGGACGAGTTTTTCAAGTGGGGAAGAATGAAATATGCGGGGCTCACGAGAATTATTTGTAATTTTTTTTTTTTCATATCTGCTTTAGCAATTTTTCCTCTTTTAGTTAGTATAGGTAGCTGAGGGTAATATTTCCTTAGAATATCTAGTGTGCCTTCTTTAGTCATTTTGCCTATTAGGCGTATCTTGGCTAGGAAGAGAACTTAGCCTATAAATAAGGTCATTGGTCTCCTTTTATAAGTACTATTTTGAGATGAATTAGAGAGGGAGAAATTGGGTCTTTGGCCTCTCAACAGGTTATTATTGTGTAGTTTTTAGATTAAAACGCTTCCGCTCCTAAATACACAATATTTTATTTTCTTGGTGACTGAAATTAAAGGTTTTGTGACATTTTTTAGAAGAAAATGATCTGTCAGTGGTTATATTCGAACATTATGCAAAATTATTTATTGCAGTTCAATCTGAGGACTCTTTCTTGTGTTTTCGATATGGTGTGCCTTAGGGGCATCTAATAATGGGGTGTTCAACAACTAATAATGGGGTGGTACAATAGGCTAGGCTTCGTTCAACAACTAATCTGATAGTCTTCCTCGGGATAACTTATCACATCCCATCCAATAAAATTGCATGAGATAAATTTATATGATCTTACGGTAAGATTCTTACCTCCTTATTCGAAGTCAAGTAGTATAGATTCGAATTGATTAAGAGAGATACTAATTCACTGAGCTCCACCGCTAGACATGCATGTTTCAATATCCCTGTTATTTCTGTAGTTGTGTGATAAGGTTCAAGAAACTGTAACTTTTCCTCAAAAAGGGCTATTTATTAATTGAACTCCCATTAGTTACAATACTGATACTAATTCTGCAGGCATGCATCCTTGTTGACCGATAAGTTTTTTTGTCCATTTGATAAGACAAGTCAAATTATTTAAAAGATAATCTCAATCGATCAACAACCTTAAAATTAGTATCAATACTGTAACTAGGGGAGTTTAATAAGAAAAATGTTCGTTTATTGAGGACGAGAAATGGGTTTCTTGAACCTTATCAAGTAAATTTGCTTATTACTCTCTCTCTCTCTCTCTCTCTCTCTCTCTCTCTCTCTCTCGTAATCAATCCGAATCTATAGAACTAAACTCCAGATAAGGTTGTAGGATCACATAATTTTATCTTATGTTATATATGGAGTTGGATGAGATGGGAGAAGTTATCTCGAGCAAGAATATCACATTAGTTTTTGAACTAAAACATTCTTTACTTTTATAAAGAGATACTAAAACACTCTTTTTCCATTCATCGAGTATACTTTTAGTTATAATTATATTGAATATATTTGCTAGGCAAGACACTCCTTCCTCACTTAAACATTTCCAAACCTCAATAGGAATACCAATTGTTCCTGAAGCCCTCCTTGTTTTAATTTTTCATAACAATAAAATGTATTTCTTAAATCTCCTTAAGTTCATCCGTATCCAATCTACTTCCATTGTCTTCATTTAATAACCTCTCAAGCAAAATTATTTGAGGTGCACAAAGGTGCCAATGTCTCCTAGATGCAAGGCACAAAGGAAGGCACGCGCTCTATTGAAGTTAGACACATTCTCCAAAACTTGCAACAATTGTACACAATAAGATAATAAGATTGTTTCATGATCTTGAAACATGTAGGGGCATAAATTACTTTTACACATGGTTGTGAAGAGACATATAAGAAGATGTATCTTCTAAATGCAATATATGAATTAAAAATAGTATTTCAAATATCAATATTTATTTACCATCTTAATTATCAAATAATTAACAAAAACAAAGATATTCATATATTTGAAAGAATATCTACTCAATTGTGAAAATAAAATCAAAATCAACATATAAATTGTTATGAGATGCAATGCTGTATTTTTTTTTTACCAAAGTAGTGAAAAGTGAGAAAAAGAATGTTTTAGGTGAAATGCTTTAATTCCCTATATTTTATTAGAAAATACGTAAAGTTAACATACCAACATGTCCATTCTTGTATTTGGGTCATTTTTCGAAAAAATTTAACTAGTCACAGTTGAGCCCGATGCTTAGGCACAAAAAGCGCAGGTCAACTGAAGGGGCCTGAGGTGAGGTAGGGCTCCAATGCAAAACCTGGAGCCTAGGTGCGCGCCTAGATGTGCCTTTAACAACAATGCTCTCGAAATAACTTTTTCAACCTTCTCTTCATTCTTGACTAAGTCTCTTGAATTGTCACTTTTAGTATACTTAATGTTGTTAAAATATTTTGTTTTTCTATCATACTTAATGTTATTAAAATATTTTGTTTTTCTATCCGAATGTTTAGCAAGCTTATTAATACGTTTTTCCTATCTTGCTTTCTTAGTTTTGTAATCTTAAATTTTGCATCTGTTATCGCCTTTTTAAATTAATTCTTAACACATTATATTTCTCAAAATTTTCTTAACTTTTAGTTGTTTGCTAGGTTTTATTGCAATCCCTTTTTTTTCTTTTTCTCTCACTATATTTTGTACTTTGTTCCACCACCAAGTTTATTTAGTCTGTGGCTCCCTAACTTTTGATTCTCTAATAATCTCTTTCGATATTTACCTAATTTATGTAGCCATCATATTTCACTATGTTAGTCTCATCTTCGGCATTACACGTTTTTATAGTTTTATAGTATTTAAATAGTTATGATATTTCTCCAATAATTTTTAAGTTCAACCACATAGTTCTCGAGTTAATCTTCCGTTTTTGAGCTCGGGACTGCTTTTTAATGTTTATATCTAATACCATTCTTTTGGAAAACCTTGCAGTCGATCTCCTTTCCTTGTAATAAAAAAGTCTATTTAGCTTTTATTTTTTACACTTTTAAAATTTATAAATGTTCAAAGACTTTTTTTAATAACATATTTGCACAAGATATTGAAGCTTCGCAAAACAAATGTCTCCACCGTCATTCTTTTCTCCAACTCTATATTTTACATGCACCATCTCATATCTTGTAAGGTTATTAAAATCTCCCCTTATATAGATTTTCTCACTCACTAAAATTTCATGAATTAGTTTATTTATTTGTTCCCAAATTGTATTTTAGTTTGTTCATCTAATTCTATTTGGGGTGCATAAGCACTAATATATTATAACTTAATACAAGTCTACCGCCTTTCTAATTGTTGTTTCAATATTTTCCTTAAGGCTTTTCTTAACTATTATTTTAACTCCGTTTCTAAGCCTATGTTTGCCTCCCGTATTCACTATTTCTCTTGCTTTCTCACCGACCCATTTAGTTCCTTTTAAACATGCTATGCTAATTTTTTTTCTTATCGTGATATCCAATGGCTCCATCCCTTTCCTTGTCAAAGTCTTATAACTGTTTGTTGTATTCTATTCTGGACTATTTTCATTCACTGCACACACGTATTTCTAATCGCACCCGGGCGTTGATGCGATGGCCCTTGCCTTATTTTCGAGACACCCGATGGGAGGCGCAATGATGCTTGAGGGAATGCAATAGTATTCATGTTCACAAGGATTTGACGAGCTGTCAGCTACCTAACGCAACCCTCTCTTTATCCGAGCTTGGGACCGACAGTGTATAGAAATATAAAATATCAAGCACAAAATAACCGGAGTTATAATCTATCAAATATATTAAGAAAATATATGAACCATTATTGTACAATTCTATCTTTGGCTACGAAATATATTTCTAATTCATTCTTTAACTCAAAACATGCATTATCTGTTATAATACCTTAAACTGAAATTAATAATATTGTGGACACCACTTTTAAAGATTTAGATCTCGAGATCAGCATGTTTCAGGTCTATAATCTCAAATCGCGGTATGTAGGGGTGTGTATAGATCCCAGTAACTGTGGCCTCGACTTAAACTCGGTAGGGGGAGCATGGGACAGGAGGTTCTGTTGATGGGGCGACTGAAAATCAGCTGTCACTTAAGTTTGATGTTTAATTCCATTGGTGGCGGAAGTGATTTACCTCCACGCGCTGACAATGTATTCATCGTGGTTTGGGTCAAATTTCATTTAAGTTTCACTATGTTTAACTTATATTTAAAAACCTTTAGTCGGGATCTGTTCACGTGCTTTATCTGGTGGACCTAGACCATGTTATAGTAACAGAATTAGACATTCTTGATTTGGTAATATTAGTTAAGGCTCAACTTGCAACCTCCAATTTCTCAAGCAGGCCTAAGATGTTGGGTTTCTGTTACCCCAACCTCCGAGACCAAAGGATCTTGGTTCCTTCTTTTCTGTCTATGGGAATTTGATGGGGTTTGGAGTTAAAAATGGTTGTCAATGAAGCACATAAGCGGGTGCGATTAGGTGCGAGTGCCTTGATTCAGAAAATCTTAAAAAAAGTAGAATTCATGTATATCGAACAATAAAATTATGACCTAAACTATATTATGTTATTCATTAATATTGTATCGACAGTAGATAATATTCTGTAAAAATAACTACACTCGTTAATCTCCAACGAACTGTGACAAAAGATAGTAAATTATATTATCATGAAGGAATATCTAGTAACACTTCAACCTGTTGATTTGCATCGAACCGCTTGAATTTCAAGATTGGAAGTCAGTAACATCCGCATTCAATGATTATCAAAATACAATTATTCAATTTACATTTTTCTATTACATTTGATTGATTTTGAGATTCTTCACAAAAAATTAGTATTATTAAGAATCCTACAAGAATCTGTAATTAAATATAATTAAAATAACAGATACACTATGGGTGCGAACAGGAGGATAACCGAGGGAGAATCGCACCCGATTTGTGTGCGATTTGAGTACGCAGACCATTTTGAAGAATCTGTTCTTGAAAAATGGCTGTGCTCGTTGGCCTTCCTTGCAATCCGGTGGTTGTGGACATAAACACAAACCAGTACTTTTGGTCCACGTCGCAACTAGGTTATCGCCCTCGACACTTCGACTATCGTATTGAAGCTAGGGTGAAAGGTTTGCAGACTCCAAGTACATCAATTTTCCCCGTGTTTCTGCTTAACCCTCACAAATAACAAGTATGTGAAATATTCTGTTTCTGCAACTTTCAATGTTGTACAGATTTTTAGGAAGTTGGCAAGTCTAGTTGATGAAAGGAAAGTCTCGAATTTTCTAGTTAGGCAAATCTTGGATAGGATGCTTGTGAAGTCTCTTGTAATTCAGTGGTATAACTTTTATTCAGTGGCATAACTTTTATTGTCTAATTCAGTGGCATAACTTTTATTGTCTCATCTAATTCAGTGGCATAACTTTTATTGGTTTGTGACTCGGTGTGATTCACATTGAAGCTTGGTTTGTTTTTCCACCATTGCTTAGCTAGTGATCAATGTGTTATTAAGCCTAGTTCCATCTAGTTTGGATTGGATTTTTACAGACATAGTTTTGTTGCATTTCATCTTGAAAATATTTGTATGAAATGTTTTTTTTAATCTTTGTACAAAATGTATATTGAGTTCTTCTTTCTAAATCATTTACAAACCTCAATAAACACCTTTCTATGATTATGTTTAGTGTTTTCCAGAACGTTTGATCCCAGATGATCTAAAGGCTTAAGTCCAAAGCTGGATCAATCGAAAATTCAGTAATTGTTTGTCCAGGGGTTTTACTAATCTACATACAAGTCCCCAAAGCACATGCTTTGATCACTCATCATGTTAAATTGTTGTTAATTAACGTTGGCTGTTGGTGTGTTTATGTGTTTTCCAGTTAGATTTTGCTTGAAAATTTTGGTTAAGGCATGGTCATTATATTTATTAGTGCCAAGGTTTGACAGGTGATTTGTGCTCTGAATGAAGATTTTTTCGCAACAATAGTGACATTTATCATATGTCACCTAAAGACTCAGTTTCTTCTTTTGGACATCCTAAATTGAGAGTCCTGTTTTCCTTGTTGGATGTCCAGCGTTACGAGTCCATTTTAATTGTAATTTTGGCCATTGATTATATTGGAAGTCCAGTTTTCTTGCGTAATTTGAGACAAAAGGGAGTTGTAGCACTCTGGATTTGATTGTAGTTCCTAATTTTCTTGTGTGTCTTTTTCCTATTAACGAACGAGGATATTATACTAGAAATAAACGAACGGAGATACTATACATATTTGAACATCTAAACTATGTTGTATTTCTTCTAAAGTTTTAATGGCCGTGTGATTTTTTTCGATATATTACCTTATGTAGGTTCAATGAATTTGGTGATGATGGTGGACCTGCAGCAAAGGAATTTGCTCCAAAATTAGCCCGTGTCCAGAGACATCTAACCTCTATGTTTGGTGTAGTGTTACCAAATATCAATGTACCTCTCTAATATTATTCTGTTTCCTTTCTACTTGCCCAAGTCTCTAATATTATTCTGTTTCCTTTCTACTTGCCTTGATAAATTGGATTTTAATGTTTCATTTTGTTTTGTGTAATCACTATTGTGATTTGGGGATAATTTTATACAGATTGAGCTGTTCGTTGCTGCCTCTCTCGCTCTAAAAGGGCTTGGAGGCTTTCTATTTGTATTTGGCAGCTCCCTTGGCGCATATTTACTGGTTAGAAATTCCCTTTCCAGTTACTGCTCTTCTTTTCTGTTTCCCTTTTTATCAATATTATCACACACATTTGTTTCTCATTGTGTAGCTTTGTCACTTGCTGCTTATCACTCCAATTTTACACGACTTCTACAACTATCGCTATGGTGAGCCAAATTTTTTTGCGCTCTTTCAGGAGTTCCTGCAGGTTTGTTTTATTTTAATCACATGATATGACGTGTTTTCCAACATATATGTATGTTCTGCATATAAACTTTTGTTATTTTGTTTATTGGCAGTGTGTAGCACTTTTGGGCGCATTGCTGTTCTTCGTAGGGATGAAGAATTCAATTCCCAGGAAACAACTCAAAAAGAAATCCACCAAAACAAAGGCAAACTAGATATGTCATAGAAGAGAATAGAAGATTGGGGGGGTTCTGAATGTGTGAGTTTCTGGATATGAAGTGGCTGTTGAGTAAGAGTTGGCTTTACATTTGGAGTTATTTTATTTTTTCCCCAACATACTTGTCCAAAATCTTATGTATTAACTCATTTTTTCTTTTAATTAGATGTTTTGCCAAACAAGAATCGGCCCTTATTTTGGGGTGATTTGTTTCTTCAACAAGGTCATTTTTGTTAGATTTATTCCCTTTTTATCTCATTGTTAAACTTTTGATGTTAAGGGTCCAGTCCCTTTTAGCTCATCTTTGAGAGTTTTGACTTAATATTTTTTCGATTCTTTTTGAAGAAATTTTTGAGAAGAGACTGCAATGTTAGTAACAAAGAAGAGAACACCAAAATATTCTAATATAAGCATTTTAGGCCCTGTTTAGGTGTGGTTGTGGAAAACAATGCTGTTTTCCAGAATTTATCCAAAATTTTTCCACAATAAGTGGAAAAATTAGAAAATGTGTTCTTAAGTTTGATATTTTCCAAAACAGAAAATTGAAAAGCAATTTTTCAAAATTTCCTATTTTCCAGGAAATTAAAAAACCACTTTATTAAGTTTTTCATCAATTTTCAGAATCCCCAAAATTACATTTTAACCCTGCATTGTCAATAACTTATATCCAGAATCCCCCAAATGTCTTAATTTTTTGTAAGACATTTTGTCCTTGAAATTTTTGAGAGTTACATTTTGGCCACTGGACTTTCTAAAATTACATGGTAATTATATTATAACCCCAAACTTTTTGTAAATTATATTTGACCCCAATTTTTCTATAATACATTTTAAAAATAGTAATTTATTTCTAGTTTTCAAAAATTTTCTAAATCACAGGAAAATTAGAAATGAAGATGAAAATTGGGAATAATAAATATAAAACAATTTTCTACAACTAAACAGGGTCTTAGTGTCTGGGTTTGTACCTTTGTTTTAGGCTTGTAAATCGGGCTGGGTGAGCCGGGCTTGGGATAGCTCAGGCTCGGCCCGAATTTTCATATTCATTTCCCAAGCCCGAGCTCGGCCCGAATTGAAATAAGAAGTATATGCTCAGGCTCAGCTCACCAAACTCACGGGCTTCGGGCCCATTTTCGGACAGGCCCGATTTAAAATCTGAAAAACGTTTTGATTGAAAAATATTTGAATTTAAAAAATCAGCCCACTTTTAGTTTTGAAATGTTAAAAAAATCAGCATAATTTTTTAGTTTAAAAAAATCAACACACTTTAAGTTTAGAGATTTTCAACAAATCAGCACACTTTTTTTAGTTTAAAAAAATCAGCATACTTTTAGTTTAAAAATCTTAAAAAAATCAGCACCTGTTTTTAGTTCAAAAAAATCAGCACACATTTTTAGTTTAAAAAAATCAGCATACTTTTAGTTTAGAAATCTTAAAAAAATCAGCAACTGTTTTTAGTTCCAAAAAATCAGCACACTTTTTTAGTTTAAAAAAATCAGCACACTTTTAGCTTAAAAATATTCAAAAAAAAATCAGCACACTTGTTTCAAGTCCAATAAATGATGCAGCATACTTTTAAATCAATATTGTGCATGCATACAGTTGCACAACATGATATAACTCAGCACTAAATCAGTCACGCATACATACATAATATAACTTAGCACTAAATCAGCATTGTGTCCAAAACAGTTGCACAAAACGTGGGGAAAAAATGGACAAAACAGCCTTTACATCGCTAAAACACAACTGTGTCTAAAACAACGGACAAAAATTGGAAAAAAATCAGCACTTTAAATCAGCTCCTCACACCACACGAATCATTCCTTAGAGATGGTCAAATCTGAAAATGGATAAAAAAATAGTCGTCAATAAATAAAGATGAAGTTAAAGCATAACAGTTAATAAAAAATAGTAATCAATTAAAAAAGAAGTTAAAATATATGTACCGAATCACAAACATACCAGAAAATGCAGAATCAACTTCCTCCTCAAATTCAGTTTGCACGGGTGCATTTTGAATCCAATCTTGAGTGCAAATCAATGCTTCAATCGTAGAAGGAAGTAAAGAACTACGAAATGGGCTAAGAACACGACCCCCGGTGCTAAAGGCACTCTCAGAAGCAACAGAAGATACGGGAATAGCTAGAATATCTCGTGCCATCCTCGATAAAATAGGAAACTTGGAAGAACTATGCTTCCACCATTGTAAAACATTAAATTCATCATTTGTATTTTTGCTAGGGTGAAGCTTTTCTTCCAAATAGACATCCAACTCCGGCTTACTGTGTGACATATCTTCCTCTTCATTAAACTTGTAAAACTCTTCCATAAAATCCAATTTTTTTGAAAGTGTAGATGAGGTACCACAAGACAAATCGTCCATTTCTTTATCATTTTCATTCATCTCTTCCAGATGAATGGAAGATTCATATGAAGACTTGTACGCATCAAAAAGATCTCTAAAAACATTATCGACACGAGCCATCAAGCTATCAACCGTTGAAGAACCATAAATCCTACCATAGCAAAACTTCAAATACTTATCTTTAAATCTTGGGTCAAGGATAAGAGCAATGGAGAGTAAAATGTTTGGTTCTTTTTCTGCCCAATATTTCTCAAATTTTACAAGCATGTTCAAAGCCATTCGTCCAAGCAAAGAGTTCAAATCCAAAGAAGTTTCACGCAACAATATTAAAATTCTATAGACCTCACGAAAAAAGAGATTTGCGGTACAAGAATTATTTGACGAAAACACTTTTGTCACAATAAAAAAAGCCTCCAAAAATTGATGAACAATTGCAGCTTTCTCCCAATCCTCCGAATTTGGTGGATTTTTAAAATGCGGGTCACGTGTTTTCATACGTTCATATGCTTTTTTATAATGCAATGTGATCGATTCGAAAACCGAGCGTCCGTGTAAATACGCTAGTCGTTGTTGTCGGCTTCCAACCACAATACAAAAAAACCTAAACTTTAACTACACTCTTGCGGAGTATAGTGGCGAGTCTGGGTATCGAATCCACAGGGAATGTTTGATAGATTTTAATTGATTTAATATTTCAAAAAAATTAAAGTGTAAAAGATGATGATTGAGTGAGAAAGGAAAAAGGGAAAAATAAAGAAGTTAACTAAAACTAATTGGAAAAATTAAGGTAGAAACACAATCCCCCAACCCTAGAGTATTGATGGTATAAAACTAATCATAAATTTAACTGATTAATTTGACCCGGAATTTAGTACTCCCAAGCATTACGTATACGAGGTTCAAGCCCGCGTCATACTTAATCTGAGGATGAGTAAATAAGTATCGCGATAGTTGCACTCGAATTGCACTCTAAATCATCACGAGTACCCAGAGGCAAACGAGATATAAAGATCTACAATTGTTGTGTAACTACGCAATACGATCATAATCAATCATTAAATTCAGAGGACTAATATTATACACATGCAATTAACACATCAGGTTGGGTTCATGAATCCCAACCTTTAAAAACCTAGCCTAACATGGTGAATAATGATAAAAGTACTGGAAATAAAAGTTACCATGATTGAAGAACAAGAACATGCAAGAAGAAATCAAAGATTGAAGAAAAACCGAAAAAGCTCTTGAATTAATGGTGCAAAGTATGTAAATTCTTCTCCTAGATGTTCCTACTTGTTATGGAGATTTTACATGAATGAAATCTGAATAAAAAGAGTCCTAATGACTAAATATATAGGCTAGAGGTCGTTTAGAAGAGTCCCCTAAACATAAAACTCTTTTGGCTAAAAGATAAGCACAAAATAAAAATCCCGTATCTATCAATTTGTCACACTTAGAAAGAGTGACTAATTTTGTAACGGTTCTGGAGCGTGACAAATGGACGAACCGGTTCGGGTGAATTGGCTGGTTTCTGGGCCTCTTTCAACACTTAGAATATATTCCAACTTTCTTCTTTTCTTCCTTGGATTTTTTCTCAACTTCAAATGATCATAACTCCTTCACCGTAGATCGTATTTGGGTTCCGTTTTTCCAGTATTTACATTGTTACAAGATCTTCAACTTTACAGAAGGCCCCACCTCCGGAATCGGGCTGAAGAATTACGAAAATGCCCTTGAACTTGCCTTCCTAGCCTTTCTTCTATGATTTTTCCGCAACTTCAAGGGATCATAACTCTTTCACCGTAGCTCGGATTAAGGTGCCGTTTTTTCCAGTGTTCTTGTAATTGAAATTTCTTCAACTTTCCTGTTGGCCCCACTTCTGGACTAAGGCTACAAAATTACGAAAATGCCCTTCAACTCCCCGATTCTTGGTTTCTTTCACTATTTTGAGTTCTCTTTCCATCTTTCTTGCATGAAATACCTGTTACGAAAATACCTGTTATGAAATACATAAGAGATACAAAAATACGAAATACTTACCAAAAAGGGTTAGTAGCATAGATTTGAGATAAATCCAAGCTATTTATACCGCACGGGATCGTAAAAATACCGAAATTAAGGGGATAAATGTGAAGAATTTATGCCTAATCACGATGCAGCCCCAAGCATCAAGTATGTTGAATTCCATCGCGTGGGAACATCAATAACCAACATCTTACCCCGAGGAATACGTTCTTGGTCGGCATATTTAAGGAATTCAAGTTTCCTTCTACCGGACCCTTTAACATATTTAACTGCATTTCGGACTCTACGAATGGAATCTTTAATCTCATTTAAGCCATCTTGAACACACAAATTTAAAACATGCGCCCAACAACGTACTTGAATATGTGCACCACCAAGCAATAATAATCCTCGAGAAGAATAATGATCCGCAAGATTCCTAGCAATAACATCATTAGCGGTATGATTGTCCATTGTAATGGTGCATATCTTTTCAACATTCCACTCAAGCAAGCAACTTATAATAACATCAGCAAGATTTTCGCCACTTGCTTGCATAGGCACCATTACAAAGTTTACAATTCTCTTATGCAACTTCCACCCATTATCAATGAAATGAGTTGTTAGTGCCAAAAAGGGTAAATCTTGACGAGATGTCCAAGTGTCGGTTGTTAGACAAATTCGTGGACATTTGCTTGATTGCAACATATCCTTCAAAATGTCTTTTTCCTGTTTGTAACGTTTCATGCAATCACTCCTCACCGTGGCTCGAGAATTAAATTTATACTTAGGGCATAAACCACGAATATACTTATGAAAAGCAGGGTGTTCCACAAAACTAAAGGATAGCTCCGCGCATATGACAAGCTCACTCAAGTCTTTCCTAGAACGTTCTCGGTCAAATTTCCATGGGACAAGAGTATAATCTTCCCCCGATTTCCCTTTTTCAAACTTGAGAACACTTTGGGACGTATCTCTTTCGATGAGATTCAATTTGTTATAATTATGACACAATCGATTATCAATATGGCGAAGTAAATGGGTGGTTCCACCCTTGCTTGGACAAGAAAATAACTTATTACAATAATTGCACTTACATTCATCACGTTCACCGGGCTTAGGTGGAACCTTTGAGAAATGCAACCACACTTTAGATCTTGTCTTCACTTCTCTTTTTCGCTTATCACCCACACTTGAATCAGGCGGATCATTTGGATTGGTATTAGAATTATTTGCATCGACTTCATTGTTTGCATCCGACATCTACAAAATTGAGTATATATAACAAGATAATTAGAATTTATACCATAAAAATTATACAAAATTGAGTATATATAACAAGAGTAATTCATACCTCAGAATTTTTCGTTTTGAACTCTACGAATATTAAGTTTTGCTAATAATGATCCTTATCTAAATTGTAATGCAAGTTACAGTTATAATCTGCAAAACACAAAACCATATATGTTAAAAAAATAAATATAAATAAATTTTTAAAAGAGAAACTAATGACCAATATTTGTCCCTTCTATGGATTTTGAAGTATCACCACATGATATTCTAGGGGAGTATTTTCAACATTAGAAAAAAAAAATATTTGCATGTGATAAAATGAGTTCATTTACATTTATTCACGGCACAAGCAAATGAACTTTTTCCTTTGTAAAAAATAGATCTTTATTGATTGTGCAAATATTTGAATATGGAAATTGATTCAATGTGAATTAGTGAATTGTAAATGGATGAATTTGAAATGAATTTAAATCAATTATTATGAAATTAATGTTAAAGTTCTATGAAAAAAAAAATTAAGAGTGAGAGGAAGAGAGGGGGAGGGGGAGGAGGAAAGAGATGGAAAGAGAGAGAGAGGAACATGCACTTTATACAACTCATACTTCAAATGGATGCATTTTATATTTTTTATGAAATAATCAAATTTCAGATTTTACACATGAATTAAAATGAGACAATTAATGAGTCAATTTACAATTTATTAATGAGTCAATTTACAATTTTAGAATTTTCCGGCTCTTTTCTTCTTTAAGCTAAAAAAAACTTTTGCTTTTTTATCTACCACTAATAAAAAAAATTAAAGCAAACTGTCATTGATTTATCCTTAACACTGTTCTAAAAAACCCTCCTAGGCTCCGCCTAGGCACGCCTAGGCTTAAGGCTTGGGAGAAACGCCTCGCCTTACGCTTTTCACGCTTTATTCTTGGTAAAACCCTTAAGGCACACTTTTTTCTAAAAACAACAATGCTTTAGTGAAACGATGTCGCATTTTAAATAATTTCTTTACAAACCGGACCATTATCTCATCCAAAATAATCAAATATTATTTTAATTTGCATATATTCAGAAATATTTTTATGATATATGCAATTTTTGTATTTTAATAGCCTTGTTATGGTTAAAAAATATTAAAATATATTAAGAAGGCCTAAACGCATTTTCAGGCCTTTTTACGCCTAGGCCCGCCTAGGCTTCTAAGGCTTAAGGCTTGGCCTCCACGCCTCAATCACGCCTCGCGTTTTTTAGAACCTTGATCCTTAATAAGCCCATTCTTTTTATTCCCATACATGAAAGAGAAATTTGTGTATGGAAAAATTTCCCTTTTTCTACTACACACCCTAAGATCAAAATTATTGTTGTCCATTCCCTAAAAAAAAGAGTGTTGCCCATAAATATCTCTTTTGAGAACCTTAGCCAGAGAGCCCCTAATTTGGCCATGTGGCATTAGAATTTCATAATAATTCTAAACCAAACAGCAAACAGCAAAAACGTCTCCTTGTTCGAAACCAAACAGCAAACAACAAAAACGATATATATGCTATTGCTATAACCAAACAGCTCCCATTTACGTCTCCTTTTTTCTATCAATAACATCCCATTTACATATATATTCTATAGCCTATAACCAAACAGCAAAAACGAAAAGAAAAATAAAGTGTTGTTGAGCTCACAACATCAAATGCGGCGGCAGATCAGTACATCGGCAGATCAGTAGAGCAGTAGCGGCGGTAGATCAGTAGCTGCGGTAGATCAGCACAGCAGCGGCGGTGGCGGATCAGTAGCGGTGATGGAAGATCAGTAGCGGCGGTGGCGGATCTAGGGTTTGTAAGATGGGTTTTCTCCACCAGAACGAGAGAGAGAGAGAGTTAATTAGTTTAGTGTGTTGTTTGTAAATGAGAATGGGTGTGTAACGTGTTATTTTTTTACCCCTTTTCTGCTATTGTAAAATGACAAAATAGTCACCACAAGTTAACTCTAGACTCTAGTAATGCATTTTTAATAAGGGGGACTAAAAGGTAAATATACTTAATTATATACATAATTATATATATATATATATATATGAGTTCGGGCCGGCCCGGGCCCAAATCGGGCTTTATACTGCTCTGCTCAAGCTCGGCCCGAATTTCAAATGGGCTTCAAAATTTGGCTCAAGCTCGGCTCATCCCAAACTCACTTAAAGCTCGACCCGAATTTAACGGGCCGAACGGGCGGGCTTCAGGCTTTCTCGGCTCAATTTACAGGCCTACTTTGTTTTAGTGTTATTTGGTTCACCAGGTTTCTGGGAGAAGTAAGGTGGTAATAACATCAAAGATTGACACTGTTGGTGAGGTGAATTGGACTAGGGGTGGTAAATAACATTAAGGCCGGGCGGGCTGTGGGAGGATTATTAATAGGTTAAGTATAACCCACTAGTGTTTTTAATCGGGTCAAATCGAATCGATTTGGATACTGAACAGACCATTTGACCCTTACTTTTACCAATAAGGTCAAATCTGTTGCTCCCTATTTTTTTCTCTCTAATAGTGGCCTCTTTGTTTAAAGAAAATTCTAAACTTCCTCTCTAAAACCAACATTTTTCATTCCAAAAATGTTCGTCTCTCCTAAATTCTAACATGTTTATCCCTTAAAAAAAGAATTCTATTTAAATTGCAAACATTTTTCTCTGGATAAAAAAATATTTAAAAGTTTACTTTTAGGTCTCTTGCTAGACTAATTTGGCTAGCGAAATGTGTATATTTTTTCCCACTGAAGTCCTCTATTTTGCATTTGGATCTAGAATGGGTAGAGAATACCAATTGGATTTTTACAAAAAAATACACTTGGTTAGTTCTTGACGAGATCCATTAAGGATATGTAGTTTTGAAATTATTATTATTATTATCTTATATTCCTTATAAACATATTGTACTGAGAAATCTTTTGTGATTTAATAATGATTAAAATACAAACTTCTTTTACATGATTTTTGTACGTAATTTTTTTTACTGAGATCCTTTTAAAGATTTTGATAAAATCTTGAGGTGTTTTGATATACAAAAATTGATATATACGATCGTTAGCAATATCACATGTGAAGATTTTATGAATGTGGTACTAAGGATATTCGGTTGTAATGTTAAATTGGATGTTGTGGCTTGCTCGTATGATAAGGAGAACTGGCGTGGATGTAAATTTGAAGAGTAATTTTTCACGTGTTTATCTTTTCTGAAGTATTGACAAATTATAAGTTCGTGACTTCATTGTTACTTTAAAGCATATGATGAAATAAATTTAGTTCACATGAAATCGAGCTTGCATAAATATGGAATAAAAGAATATAACTTGGGCTAAAGAATCTAATAATTTGGGCTAAAGAATCTAATAATCGTTGAAATTGGTAATTCGTTGGATTAATAACATAATTTGGACGATCGAGTTGCGTACGTTAGCTTGTATTCGTAATTAAATTATTTGTGAGTTGTTGTTCTCTAGGTATGAGACTAGAGGGTGGTTACTTTTTCGGTTGGTTACTTCCTAGTTATGGGATTAGGGAATGTGTTAGGGCGGAAAAATACCGAATGCTCTCACATCAATTTGAGAGGTGCGCTATCGCAATCTTAATGGAATAATTTATATAATTAAATGTCCATCAAACACAAGTTCAAATTTTATCTTTTTACCCTAAGACATACATCTAGGTGATGTAAATCATGCATTCAACAAAGGCAAAGTTTGAGGAAAAATCCATTGCGGGCAAAACTTTTATTCAACACTTTGGAAATATTATAAGACACTCGACTTACAATACTACTTGATAAACGCTACAGTATAACGCGTTAATCTTCGCAAATCTCTAAAGAATACCACTTATCTCCAAGCAGTCAACAGGCGACTTTCTACCGTCGGTATCCACCGATTAGCCTCAACATTCTTCTTCAACCATGATCCCTCCGGGTTCACAAGTCAGCCATGGAGTACCTCTTCACAAGGTGTATGCAAGGATACTAAACTTTTCTAGGGTTTAAACCGATTCACAAAAATTATTTGGGGATATATGTTGCGAATCAAAAGTGAAAACTTTTGGAACAGATATTCAAAAAGCATTCCTTAAAAAGTTTTAGCAAAAATAAATACGAAATATGTATTTATAAGGGGGACACAAGATTCGAGGCGACGACTCGTTCGAAGGAAAATGAAACTCGTTCGAACGAAATTCCAAGTCGTTCGAACGAGAAGTCTATCTTGTTTGAACCAGCTTCAAACGACCTTCAAATGATGTAAAACATTGCTGTCTCATTAGATACTCGTTCGAATGAAAAAGCCTTTTCGTTTGATAACTTCTAATGAGACTTCAAACGACTTTCAAAAAATCAAAATTTTATTTTAAAACTCTAAAAGTTACATCCTCGATTTTTTCATAAAAATAATATCCCAAATAACTTTATGAAAAGGTATAAACTCCTAAAAGATTTATACCTTGTTGATATGTAGGAAAGTCTTCAAACTTGGAGATACTTAAGTTCGGTTCGTCATGACGGTGCGTGACGATTTGTAATGGGATACGCTAAACTCGCCTAAAATATAAAAAGGCCTATACAATTAATAATATCAGAAAAATTATTCTTACAAATCTCCCCCTTTGGCTATTCCGGTACCAAACAAACAAACATAACCGAACATCAAATTAAAATAAAAAATCCCCTAAGACAAAAATCCTACTACCCTCCCAAACCCTAGAAATGGAATGACATAAGACATTGTCTTCAAATGTCCACTTGTTCTTCCCTTGGGCAGCTTTGTCTTCATCCGGTGTGTCTTGATTTCTCTTTAAGGGTACTTTAGTATTTTCAAGAGCCCAAATATCTCACTATTGTGGGCAGCTTGGTTTATCTCACTATTACTCGTCCATATATAGCTCATGCAGTCCATGTTGTTAGTCAGTTTGTTACTGCACCTACTACAGTTCATTGGACAACTGTTCATCGTAAATTGCGATACTTGAGAGGCACTCGATTTCAGAGTCTTTTACTTCCTTCATCTTCTTCTTTGGAGCTGCGTGCATACTCTGATGCTGATTGGGCCGGTGATCCTGCAGATCGCAAATCAGTTACTGGATTTTTTATGTTTCTGGGTGATTATCTTGTTTATTGGAAGAGTAAAAATCAAGTTGTTGTTTCCGTGTCTTCCACGGAAGCCGAGTACCGTGCTATGGCTTCTACCACTCGTGAAGTTGTTTGGCTACGTTGGTTACTTGCAGATATGGGTGTCTCTCTTTCTTATCCCACTCCTATGTACTGTGATAATAAGAGTGCTATTCAGATTTCTCACAATTCAGTTTTTCATGAGAGGACTAAGCACATTGAGATTGATTGTCATATTACTCGCCATCATCTTACGCATGGCGCCATCACTTTGCCTTTTGTTTCTTCTTCCGCACAGATAGCTGATTTGTTTACGAAGTCTTATCCAGTTCAGCGTTTTCATTTTTTGGTTGGCAAACTCTCAATGCTTCTCGCTGCAGCATCGTGAGTTTGAGGGGGGGGGGGTATTAGAGTTTTATTTAGCATTAAACTTTAGTATTTTTCCTTTTTATATTATTATTAGGTGGTTGTAGTAGGTTATATATTCTCTCTTCTTCCTTTTATTATAAGACATTCTAGTGTATGGTAATATGAAACCCTAGCCCCTCTTTTTCTCTCTTTCCATTTGATTGTAGATCTTTGATATATTATCAATATGAACAAATGAAGTTCGTAGGAAGTTAGACATTTATATTTTTATATGTTCATACGAACTAATGTTGATCGTAGGATTTTTTTTCTTCCTACGAACAACATTAGTTCGTAGGAACATGACTTACTAATTTAATTTCCTCCTCCACTGTGTTGACAATTCCCCACGAAATCTAAAATCCACTTTTTCATTAGGTAAGTTACCTTTCGTTGGCAATCTCCATTGCTGATGCTCTTAGTGACGGTTTATACCCATAGAGAGATCTTCTTAATTTGCAAACTTTATTTTCCCCGAAAGACCCCTAAAAACAGGTGGAACATCCATAAAAACATTTTCATCTACAACACCACTGGGAAGGGAATTTTTTACATAAGCCATTATAATGATCAATCATAATTAGCAGGTAAAGATAATAAAATTCGAATAATATTCATTTTGGCCATGAGAGCAAAAGTTTCATGGTAATCAATACCATAAGTCTGTGCGATTCGTTTAGCAACCAATCTTGACTTATACAGTTCAATACTCCCATCAACATTATATTTAATTTTGAAGTCCCACTTACATTCCAAAGTTTCGTTCCTTTCGGGAGAGATTCCTATTTCCCTGTAGCATATTCTTTAAGATCTCTCATTTCTTTAATGGCTTGTTTGAGAGTTTTTTAGAGGAAGAAAAGGAAAGAAAAATTTTATTAGGAGAGAAAAGAAAAGAAAGGAAAATTTATAAGAGAGAAAAGAAAGGAAGAGAAGAGAAAGGATATAAGAAGGAAGATAAAATAATTTTCTTTTCTAGTGTTTGGGAGTTGAAAGGAAAATACTTTTTTTAAGGGAAATAAGGTACATTCTTTAGAAAACTTTCCTTTCTCTCAAAATCTTTCCGATTTGGAAGGAAAGTTTTGGAAAGAAAGGAAGGGAATTTTTTTTAAAAAATTTCCTTTCTTTTCTCTCCTTTTAAACTCCCAAATGACGAAAAATGGCGAAGCAACACTTTCTCTCCTATGTAAACTCTCAAACGACGGAAAGAAAACATAATTTCCCTTCATTTCCTTTCTTTTCTCTCCAAAATAAAACTCCCAAACAAACGGTAAGTACTGCCTTTCTCAACAAAAAAACATTTAAACCTTCCTGTATATTTTTAGAATCTCAATGCCAGTGAAGTGAGTAACAAATGATTGATTAGATGAAGATAGTTTGTCATATGAAACAAATTTTGAAATAGGATGAAGGGTACAATAACAATTTATTTTCTATTGGCAATTGATTTTTCATGTTCAGAATTACGTGTGAGTTCCATGGAGTCAGCAATTGGATCATACTCTTTACAGGTAGTATAATATGTTTTGCTTACCACGCAGGCCTCTCTTTCCTTCTTATGTAACCTAAAAGTCAGCAATTGGATCATACTATTTACAGTTATAGTTAGGCTAAAAGAATTTTTTAGGTGGAGAAGTAAGACTAGGGATAAGATCATGAGATGAAATGAAAATAGCTAATGGTGCTAATGTAACATCCCAAAAATTATCTTCTAGTGAATTCTTTCCTGAAGAGAAATTTTTGGAAAGAAAGACTTAATTTCAACGAATATAACATCAAAAGAAACAAAAAGTTTATGAGAGAAAGGGTCAAAGAATTTATAGCTTTTTTAGTTGGAGAACCACCACACACACACACACACACACACAAAGATAAAAAAAAAAAATTAGTTGCCTAAGGATTTATTTCACTTTGGCCATGATGAAGATGAATTAAAGTGTAATAACCTCATGTTCAAATATTTAGGTTTATCAATTCCAAATATTAGGACATACAAATTGTTATAACTAAAATAACATTCTCAACATATGACATCAATATGAGGCATATTAAACCTTTCCAGCAATAATATGAGATAACATAAGTGACAATAATATAGTTCATACACCATAAAATCCAATGATGAAATAATATACAAAATAAAAATCACCATCAAAAGAAAGAAATAACGGAGTCTAAATTTTTCTGGACTGTGTGGAAGACACTAATCATCAAACTACCTCTAATAAGGTTTTCATGGAGGTCACAATCCTGGAATAGAATTGCGTAATTAAGCTGAACATTACTACTAAAGCATAATTTAGTGAGATTTAGTAAGATCCTCAGCTTGGATTAATGTTTGGAGATAAAATTAAGACAAAAAGTTATAAAATATATCAATAACTAATTTGAGTCAGGGAAACTAACAAAAAATATTTTGTTTTGATATCTTTTGCTGGTACTCTAGAGTTGATTCGTATTATGCAGGATTTACATATGCACTTTCTTATTATGCATGTATCCACACTGAAACACATTTTAAAGTGTGTGGGGGAAGTATATAAATGTGTGTGTAACTTGTGGATTAATGCTTGTAAAATATGTTATATGTGCGTGTAATTCTTAACACTTAGGTGTATTGTTTATGTTTACACCCAATTAAAAGTTTTCATGTATAATCAGTGGCGGACCCAAGATTTTCGGACTGTGAGTGCGGGATTTTTTTACAAACGTCGAGGGTTTGGGGGCGGGATCACCCGAGGCGAATTTTTTTGGGTTAGTTTTACTTGTTTTGCAATTTTTAAGCCTAAAAAACTTGTGATTAATATTCACTAATTTTTATCCCGTACTTAATAAATCAATTTTTTTAACAACAACTACTAATTAAAATTAAAGTTTAATACAAATTTCAGCAATAACAACTAATTTTGGGGACAAATTAAAATTTCAGCATGCTAATTTTGGGAACAATTAATTTTGGAGACAAATTATTTTTAGCAACAACTCCAACAACAACAATTTCAGCATACTAACATAAATACTCAAAAAAAATTCAGCATACTAACATTATTTCGTCGCGTACTGCCATTATTTCAGCATACTAACATTATTTCAGCATACTAAAAAATTGAGCATACTAACAATTTCATTCAACAACTAAAACTAATTTCCACATGCTCAAATTACAACAATTTTAACAACTAACTAATTTCAGCATACTCAAAAAAATAACTAACAATTTCAGCAACATTTAACAACTAAAAATTAACAACTAATTTCAGCAACAATTACTAAAAATTTCAGCAAAAATAACACTAAAAACTATTAAACGTTAAAATTAACAAGTAAAAATAATCTCAGATTTAATGAAACAATAACAACTAATGAGATATATTGGGGGAAAAAACACATACTCAAAACAAAAGGAAGGAATGGGGGCTGTTCTGTTCTTCTTTGTGGTGGTCTATCGGCACTTCTTTGTGGTGGTCTATCGCACTCAGCTCCTGCTCTACTTCGGTCGGCAAAAACATCTGAGAGTGAGGGAGAGAAGAAAAGAGAGGACAGTGGAGGGGAGGTGTCACGGTGTGAGGGACAGTGAGGGGGAGAGGGCGGACGGAGGCGGAGGGAGCGAGACGAGAGAGAGAAAATAGATGAAATGAGAGAAAGAGGCGAGTCTCAAAGGTAAGCAACGTTCCATTTTTTTTAAGGTTTTAAAAGTTTTGTTTATTTAGATAATTGCCCCCATATTCTTAAAAACTTATAAATAGGTCTAAATTTTATATTTTTTATTACAAATACTCACAGAATTTTTTTGAAATACTCGTGGGTGCGACCGCCCCCATTCGGGATGGGGTAGGTCCGCCCCTGTGTGTAATGATATTTGTGTATTATGAACATGTATATGAACTCAGGGTCAGTGTTGATTGACGTGAGAAATCACGTTGATTTGTATGCGAAGTGATTTAAGTTGTCTGTCTTTTTATTTATTATACGGAGTTACTTCACTTATTTGGCATGTAATTTATGATTTATGCGTGTACTCTAAATATATATAGTTGTAATTTTTTTGATTTGTGTTTGTACTATTATATTTTGTGTGTGCAATTTATGATTTATGCATGTAATATTATGATATGTGTGTGTACTTTTATGGTAAATAGTAAATTAGAGCGTACACAAGTGAGTTAGTATGTAAATTCATGCATGCACTTTGGTTATTTATGTGTGTACTTTTTTGAGTATTGAGCATACTTTTTCATTAATTAAATTTGTCCCGATTTGGGTTCAAAATTTTCCATTTAGGTTTGTAGAATATGTCAATTTCCCCTTGAGTTTTTTATATTGTGGGTTATTGTGAGGAGTTGAATTATACGCTCGGGGGTAATGATTAAAGGTAAGGTTTGGTGTTTTTAAGTATTCTGAGTTTTTCTAGGGTTTAGATTTTATTATTCAGGGCTTTTTATGTTTTGGGGTTTATGATATTTTAGGGTTTAGTGAGTTTTTTAGTAAAGCTCTGAAAGAGGTAAATATACTATAATTAAGATAAATAATGGAGGATAATACCCAACTCCAAAATATACAATCCCCCAACCCAAAATAAAATAAAATTATAAGCCATGGACCTTATAAGACAACCCAACCCACATACAAGAAATCTAAAGCATTACAAAGCAAAAAAGGGGCCTAATATCCTAAGCTACCCCAAAAGAGTACACTTTGGACATTAGGCCCACTACAAGAGTATAAGAAAATCCCCAATATCCTAAGATTTCTTGATTAAATTGATTTATGCATCTAGCTTAGCTTGAATATTAACAATATTCTTGATAATTTCCCTCCTCAACTGTTTTTAATCCAAATCCCTGAGGAAAATTTGGCGAATGCCTTGCTTAATGTTAGTCTTGGCATAAGCCATGGTTTTATCAATTTCAATCTTTTCAAGATCAAATAACACTTTTAGGGTTTAGTGTTTAGGATTTATAGGGAAAATTCATTAGGTTGGCTTCGTCGCGTTAGACGACAAAAGGGTTTTGGTATTTTAATAATCCAATGGTTCAAAACCACAACAAGTTAACAATTCTAATCCAATGGATAGAACAAATCCAACCTCACAATGCATATAGTAATTACACATAACCATCAGTGTACTCAATGGGTTTTGGGTTTTGTATTAGAAACAAGGGGGTGCATTGTTCGCAAAAGAGAGACCATCACCATCATAAACAAATGTGGCGGTATTTGTGGTTATATTTATTGATTCCATGATGTTAGAGCTAGTAAGGTTATAAACCCTATAAGCTCGACTATTCGATGAATAAGCTAGAAATATCTCCTCATCACTCCTCGAGTCAAAATTTCCTAAAAGCTCTCTATCCCGAAGGATGTAGCATGGACTCTCAAAGACTCAAAAATAGGTTAGGTTTGGTTTTTTATCCATACACATTTCATACAGTGTTTGGTTAGTGTGTGGATGTAAATATACCCTATTCACCGTGTGGCAAGCGATGCTAACTGCCTCATCCCAAAAATGCCTCGGCACATTCCTTCGAAGAAGCATGGACGTTGTCATCTCTTGAATTGTTTGATTATTCCTCTCAACAATGCCATTTTGCTGAGGTGTGCGAATGACCAAAAATTAATGTTTGATGCCAAATTCATCACAAAAATATTCACTCTGGCATACTTAAACTTGGTTCCATTATCGTTACGAAAACGATTTATAATGATACCATGTTGATTTTGAAGGACTCGACAATTAACATTTAGAAACTCAACAACATCAGACTTTTCTCTAAAAAAATCCAATGAATGAATATCCAGAAAAGTCATCAACCATCACTAGGATATATTTCTTACCACCACTACTCTCCGTACATGTGGGGCCCATAAGGCTTATGTGTATCACTTTTAAAACATGGGAGGTGGTAATGGAGTTCAACTTCCTATAAGGATTATTGATTTGTTTTCCTTATTGGCAAGGACCAAAAACTGAGGAAGGTGGTTTTGCTAATGATGACAATCCACAAACTAGGTCTTATTTCACTAATCGCTCAAGATCTCTAAAGTTGACGTGACCTAGTCATTGGTGCTAAATGTCGATAATGGAGATCCTGTCACTATTGCAAATGAATGAATATTATCAATTATCCATGGTCCTCACACCTTGAAGTGTAGTCTTACCAGATTTGTCGCAGACCTTACATTCTGTCTTACTAAACTTGGTCGTGAGGTTTTTGTCGCACAATTGGCTTATGATAATTAAGTTTTCTTTTTATCCCATAAACATAAAGTATACTATCTAGTTTTGGGAACCTAAAAACTTCAATGGTGCCTCGTCCCATAGTCCTAGACCTAATCTCATCACCAAAGGTGACCTTACCATCTTTGTGATCCTCAAGTGTGGTAAAAAGAGTTTTGTCACCTGTCATATTTCTGGAGCATTCACTATCAAAATACAATTTGGAAGTATTATGAGTCTTAAGATCAACATGGACAACTAAAGCCTTTGTGGCCTTATCTTTAGCAACCCAAGAGAGAATTATTTTCTTAGTGTTTCTACCATTATTATTCCTAGTATTTAGGTTGGAATTATTCCTGTGAGGCATAGACTACCTATGAAATTCTTCCATAAAACCTTTAGAAGTATTGACTAGATACTCAACTTGCTTTTTAAGGCTAGCCGGTTGGATATAGTGTGGGGTGGGAGCACGAGTATGAGTTTTATTCCTAAGCTTATAGAAAAAGTCTTTAAGGTGACACTTTTTATTGCAAATTTTCAAACATACGGTTGATTAGGTCTTACCTTAATAGGTTGCTTAGGAGGATCTCTCTTTGGAGGGTTAGGTTTCAGAGTGATTGTGTTGGAAACAAACTTGGCTATAGGTACGAATTTAGAATTGGATAATTCACCCTCGACATACCCTATAAATTTTCTTTCTATATAACCTTTCTCCTTATAACTTAGGACTGGTCTGATAAACAACTTCCCTATTCTCCCGAGTTTGTCCTCAATATTGACTTTAATTTCACGATAAACCTCAAGATTTTTTTTCAAGTTTGACAATTTTTGCTTCAAGCATCTCATGAATTTCCAAGGAGTCATGGAGATCTTTGGTGACATGAGTTAAAGTGTCGGTTAAATCATTCTTCTCTTTACCCATCACAATGAGTTTCTCAGAGAGAGAAATCTTAATCGCCTTAAGTTTACTAACCAAATCCTCATTCTCTTTCAGTACTTTCAACTCTTTTTTTAGCGGCAACATCTTAATAGTTAACTCATTATTACGCTTGTGAAGTTTCAAGGACTCGGTGTAGAGCTCAAAATAAGCAGAGTGGAAATTACCATCTTCCTCGTCACTCTTACTTAAACTACCAATACGTTCACTATTTTGTGAGAGGTTAGACTCAACTTCAAACTGTCACGTGAAAGATTATCATCGTTTGGATTTGACATACTCGTGGAGCTTGCATGACTAGCCATGAAAGTAGAGAAGTTGTTCACAGATGTAACGGAGTCATAAGAGTTTTCAGACTCATTGTCACTATCGTTAACAGTGAATTATAGACAACTTGGTCTTTTCCCTGTCTCTTTAGCATAGTGGGACACTCATATGCTCTATAACCTCGACCTTCACACTCAAAACACCTTTTTGAATTATCCTTTTTAGGTTTATCATTTATATATTTCTTTTTATACCAATCATTAAAACTTCTTCCCATATTATTATTTTTGTCTTTTAAAATTTTGGTTTATCAAATTTGGAATTTTGATTTTTGAACTTGCAATTTTTTTGAATTTTTAAGCGAATAAATCCATATCATCAGGATCAATATCGAACTCATCGGATTCAGATACTTCCTCTCTTTGATATTTTAAGGATATTCCCTTATCTTTATTTCTTTTATCTTTGGGGAACATGTCTAACTCATATGTTTGTAGATCACCTACGAGCTCTTCAAGTTTATCTAACAGACCTAGTGACTTGAAAATAGTGACTTTAGCACTAAAACAACTAGTAAAAGATTTAAGTATATTTTTGATGACCCTATTTTCTGGATTTTATCACCTAATTATAACACGAGTTAACAATATTGAATATATGTGCATAAAACTCATCGAAAGTTTCACTCTCGCTGATGTTAATGGTTTCAAATTGGGTTGTGAGATTTTGAAGTTTAAACTCTTTATCCACACTCGTTCCCTCAAGGGTAAGTTGAAGAATATCCCATGCCTCCTTTGAAGTTTCATACGTCATGGTACGATGAAACTCCTCAGGGGTGACCGCACTAAACAAAGCATTTAAACCTTTAGAATTGAAATTACACAATTTTAACTCATCCTCACTCCATTCCTTAATGCATTTTTAAACAGTTGCTCCCCGACTATGGTGGTTGGGGGGGGGGGGGGGGGGAGGGAGGGGGATCACCCTTTTTAAAGAGTGGGTGTAATTAGTTCCATCAAACATGGGGGGTCTATTTGATGAATAGCCTTCTATATAATCTCCAGGATTCATCTAAGTAATTTTTAGAAACAGGCTCTGATACCAATTTGAGAAAGCTGATTATATGATATGGGTTCAACTTTGTAAATTTAACCCAAATTGCAAACACTTAAATCGAGTAAATATTAGTCTAAAAAGGTCTTGTTTCTTTCCTGTTTTAATCTTGTTAATCATAATTACTATGTGAGCATGTATGATTCAACTGTAAAGATAAATAGACAATCCACGACACGCCGATGTCTGAGGAAAACCCAATTGGGAAAAACCTCGGATGACCAGACTTAGATAAATTCACTATAGATATGGTTTTAAAAGAAGACTCAAAATGACTTACAAAACTTAACTACACAAGCCTACATAGGTGCAATCTTCAAACCCTCCATCCGTAACTCCTTGCAATCCAACACGGATTCATAGAAACTACTTGCCTCCATATCCACCGATTTCCTTTGCCATCTCTAATAGTGTAGAGTCTACCATAAAACCAAGAACATATGATGGAAGAGTGTTTGTCGGTTCGATTTATAAAAACTTGATTATAAAGGATCAATGATATTTGGAGAGGCCTTCTCAAAGTGAATTAGGCTTAAAGATTCATGAAAAAGGCACAATTAAAATTTCTCCCACTCACTACTCATAAAAGGTGGCAAATATGAGAACATGGGGTAGTAGGAGTAGTGGTAAGAAACTGTCAAAAATTGGATTTTCTTGAAAAATGCGTCGGGTCGTTCGAACGATTTGGTACCTCGTTCTAACGACCTACCCTTTATAATTCAAACAAGTATCTAACAAGGTTTCAAATGAGATCAAAAGATGTTCGATTTACCTCGTTTCAAGTTCGTTCGAATGAGGGTACCAATCTCATTGGAATGACCTTCGAACGAGTTATTTGATGAGATTCCAGAGAAGGCAAAACTTTCGAGAATTAATCTCATTTCATATCTCGTTCGAACGAGATATGGACCTCGTTCGAATGACCTATGGAATGCCGTTAGAAGGACCTTGCGAAATTCTAAAATTTTCAAAACCCTTTAAAAATTATTTTAAAATTAATTTAAAATCTAAAAATATTTTTCTCCAAATATTAAACGGGCTATATACCTTTGGGAATGAGCAAGAGGGATGATGAGATCTTTGAACGTGACTTGTGTAAATACAATCAATTACTTATCTTTAATTGTAGTCTTGAGTATACGACACCCTAACAAACTATGTATTTTGACCAACGGAATAAGCCAATACTACAAATTGACTTGATGTGGAAATTTTCCTTACAGATGAAAAATCTAGATCATTAGGAGAAATTAAATAAACATATAAACTACGAAGACATAAAAATGATTCCTAAAATTACTTTAATTTGTAAAGCATTGAGGTCCAATTCATCACGAATCGTAATACCCACATTTCTTTGGAGGAGTGGCCGTATATATAAAAAAAATAAAAAAGGAAACTGATAAATAAAAATGCATAATAGTATGTAAGTTTCATGACATAATAGTTTAGACTTACAGATAAAAAACAATGCTAATAAGGAAAAAATTACCACTTGTTCCTTTTCTTTACCATTCCCCTTAAACTTTATCTCTTTAGATCTTTAATTCCGAACTGTAGCGAGGTATACGAATAACCCTACTATTAAAGATGAGTTTTTACTAGTAGTACCAAGTTAAGGGGGTGCACGAGCAACCCCATAATGGGGCGACATGCGAGAAGTTATCGGTGTTCAGGTCCAAACCACTTGCAAATCACACGAGCAGTTATTAATAAAGAATGTTGGGCGAGTAGGTCCAAACCACTTGCAAGTCACATAAGCAGTAATCAATAAAGAATGTTGGGCGATCAAGTCCAGACTATTAGCAAGTCACACGAGGAGTTACTAACAGACGTATTGGACGATCAAGTCCGAGTCACCAACAAGTCACACGAGCAGTAACAAACAAGGGAGCTACATGAGCAACCCCAAGTTTCCAGATATTTATGTGAGCAATAAAGAGGCTCTGAGACCAACCCTAAATCATAGATCTCTTAAACAAAAGTAAATACAAGAGCAACCCTGCCTGCTTAGTAAAGTAAAGTCGTGAGCAGTTGCTCAAGAAACATAAAAGCAGGTATTTAAGAAACTCATTTACTAATACTAGTATTGTTATTTGAACACATGTATAATTAGCAATAAGCCTTGGACGAGCAAGTAGGGCTCGAGAAAATGACCTGTTGGGTCCTCTTAAGAGTTTTGGTTTGGAGGCTAAGAAGTAAGTTTTGTTGAACAAGCTAAGGCTCAACCGCTTCGATATCTTAGAAATGAAAGAATGCTGAAGTGAGGGACCTAATAGGTCACCCATACTCACTCACATCAAACAACCCACAATTACCAATTAATGAGAAGTTAGAGGTTTACTTGCAAGATATATTATTTCTGTCAAATGGCGAGTGGTCCTCAAGGTCACTAGCAAGTTTTCAAATGTATTTAGCAAGCAACCATTTATAAATAGATAAAATAGTACTTTTTAGCGTTAAGCTTGACAACACTACTTTTTGTACACTATTACACTAGGTGGTATTCCACAAATAGAGAGATTGTGGTAGATATTGACAAATTATAGTATGGAAGAAAGTATTTTCAGATATCTATCACATGGGAATATTCCTTTGGAACGCATGTGTAAAGTACTTGGGGAACAATCATTACCATCGCTGATTAGCATTGTTATTCCGCAAAGGTCACACCATAAACATTCTCTCCCTGATCTCTCCAAGATATATGAGCTTCTTATCTATTCACTCTTAGAGAATCATTATTCTCAAGTGTTTCATTCCTTTTGTTGTTATTGGAAAGTTATATTCAATCATTATCTTCTCATCATTTTAATCAAAAATCTCTTTATTGTACCGAAAAGTTATTTTTTGGTCTTTTCTCTATTCTTGAAATATTATTTCATTGAAGATAGTTTTCTTTGGAGTGGGTTACATCTCATATATTTTCAATTATTCATCGACCCAAGTACCACTACTTTCCTACATTTGGAGACTCCGTCGAGAAGTTATTATCATTACCATGGAAAAAGAAGATTATAATGTTTCAATGAGAATCCATAACCCTATGCCGAAATTCATGAAGATCAATGGTAAGGGAGAAAACCCTAGAGAGCACGCTAAGAGGTTTATGGAATACCTCGGTGTTTATTGCAATGATAATGATTTTGAATTGAGGGAGTTATTAAAGAGTCCCATCAAAAAATCTTACACGTGGTACTTTCACTGGTGCAAAATAGCATTCCCACTTGGGAAGAGATGAATAGAAAGTTGTTGAAAAAATTCTTTTTGGTTGAAGATGAGTTTACTCTAAGGAATTTGACCGAGAAGGTGCAAAAACCCGGCGAGGATCTAATGATGTACATTAATCGCTTCAAAGAAAAACCATTGGATGTTCATGAGGATGTCATAGATTCTAGGTTGTTACAAATTTGCACGGAAGGATTACTCGAGGAGTATAAGGTCCACTTGATTGATGAAACTCGAGAGGGAACTTTCAAAGAATTCACTTGAGATACGAGGAATATTACCATGACTATCAAACCAAAGCCCTAAGGTTAGAGAAAACAAATGACACTTCCAATAAGAAGATTTCTACTCTCGCGATAATAGGTAGTAAATTACGTGGAAGGCAACCCCAAAGGAAAGAAATGAGGTCAAGGACCCAAGAGTAATGTTACGCGGAAAAGAATGTTCAGAAGTGATGTTCCACCATCGTTGTCATGCAGTATAGTGTTGGCTATGGATTATTACTAGACGTTGGTACGTGAGGGGATGGCATGCCCTCCTCACTCGAACGGTCAAGTACTAATAGCAGCTGAGAAGAAAAATGTAAAATTTTGTGAGCTGCACCAGAGAGTTTAACATGCTACTAAAGATTGTTAGTATCTGCATAGGGTAATAAGAGAGCAAGTTATGAATGAAACTTTGAATATACGTCCTATGGATGTCAACGAGAACCCGTTGCAAGCCCATCAGTATGGTCCCGTGAACATAGTGATAACGCATAACTGGGATGTGATAATTGAGTCTGAAGAGTGGCAGAAAATGATAATTCATATGACCAATGGTTGCTTCATCTGGCCTATAAGAATTCCAAGAGTGGTTGGGATGACGATTGGGAAATTAAAGAAGGTAATGCCAGCATGGTCCTTGCTCGTGATGAAGGAAGAATGTCTGAGGCCGAATACACCTATAATTCTCAGACTTATGAGGTAGAGATTGATTCGGAATGTGTAACAATTTTGAAGAGCCCAAAGTTCAAGTGCTTCTTTGATCAGATTGGAGTTAAGTATGAAATACGAGAAGCAGTTATTAAAAAGATCCTTGATGCGGGGAAAGAATGGGGGGATCCATCCATTAATTGGCACGGTCCCATTATAAGACTCATCAAAAGATACACATCAGAGGTGGTGCTTTTAAAATTATATAGGCACGTGTTTTACTTCCATATGTTATTGCTCTAATAAATGGGATATCAACATCATACCCATGAGTACTCTCTATAAAATTGTAATAACCCATAATTTTAATGACTTTTAATATGAGACAAATTAAAAGTTAATGGGCCAAATTAATGGGATTAATTGGAATTAATTATGTGAAAAATTAATTGGGACTAATGCGGATTGAATGTTACTAGAGATTAAAGTAATATATGATTTTGAATATATGATTTTGAATATTACTTAGTGATATAAAAGTAGTATGTGAATATAATAATTATTGTCTGGAGTTACAAATACGATAATAATGGAAATTAAGCCGGGATGCATTTACGAGTTGTGTCCATGACTAAAGTCGGAAAATAAAATGAGATTTATTTTTACGTCATTTGGATGATGATTTCGAGTGTGCTGTTAAGTCCGAAAGGGTTGAAATAGGTAGAAAAGTCTACTCGGGGATTTATTTTGGGTACTGGGTCAATTGGAAGATGAAAAGACACCCCGAAAGGGCATTTTAGTCATTTTGCTTGGGAGATGAATAGTACCTACGTTTTTTGTCTTTTACCTAACCTTGGAGACTTATTATATATGTGAGTTTAGATGTACTTAAGATTCATTTCATCAAAACACAAAGTGAGGTCTTTTGAGAGAGAGTGAAAAGCCTTAGAGAGAAAGTGAAAGGTTATCTTGAAGAGAGGAAGAGTTGCTTGGAAAGGAAGAGTCATCTAGGGAAAACTAAGGGGACAATCACTATCTCCACACCTTGCACCACCATTGGATAGTTGCCAAAAAAATGAAGAGGAAGTTCCAAACACTTGTCTTCACCAAAGATTCATACCTACGCGTAAGACACGCGTAATTCTTGCTCTATTTTGGTGCTTATATTATCCATATGCTAGAACAGGATTTCATTTTGGATTGATGAACTTATGAATTTGGGATTTAAAATGATTGATAAATCAAGTTTAATGGATAGGCAAATTCCTGTAGTTGGAGACTTATACATGTAGAGACCATGAACATGAAAATGGATATACATGTAGAGACTATGAATATGAAAATGGATAGGTTTTACATGTAGAGGATTTATTTGTTTATTGATGATATGAAAATGGTGTTAGGTTTTACATGTAGATGAATTCTACTCATGTTGAATATGGAAATTTGATGATTTAGATATGAAATGATAATTCTAAATTCTATTTTTTTAGAGGCATAAAAATAGAGGATTTAGATAAATTGGAATGTTAAGGATTTAATGGGTTTGATGATAATAACCCTATGAACATATGAATTTGATGTTATTCTTATGTGAAAATCACCCTTGAACATACTAGAACACTGTTAGTAAATTTGGGTTTTGGGTAGAATATAATCTAGAAGGGTTTGGGTGTAAGAACTTGAAGAAAAATGTAGAAAACTGAGGTTGAAGATGAACTGGAATGACACTGATCTCATTTGAACGAGACATGCCGTCATTTGAACGAGATGCCATATCGTTTGAATGAGATTTTTGGGCTTCTGGCGAGATTCCAGAATTTCTGTTTTAGCCCAAAACAGTTTGGAGAATTGTATTTTTAGCTCAAAGTAGGTTCCAAATAATTTTGGTACATTAACAAGGAATGAGGGACTTGGGTTAATGCTGGAAAATTATATGAAATTGAGGAATAAAAATTATGTGAGAGAATCTACATAATAATAAAACGATTAAGAGATGAATAATCATCATTATCAAGTACGGGTTAATATTGGTGATATATATATATATATAAGGGTACTTGGGATTATGTGAGTGATGACTACATAATAAATATACGATGATAATCATGATTAACAAATACAGGTGGAATTTGAGAAATACGACGGGTACTTGGGGTAGGATGAAATCCTACTATGATATTGGTCGAGTGCGTACCAAATTTATATAGGTTGATGTGTATACCTATTAATTGTTGATTTATGTGTATGACATACCTGACCTACTTGCTATCGATGGGAGGTTTACGTGTAAAGGACAACCATATTCTGATGAGCCTGATGGGGGATTTTTGACTTGTGCCTCAAAACATAGGACTTAGGTTGGATTGACATGTGTGAAAACAATGGTATTGAACGGTCATTTGGGTACGTAGGTATGTGCATAGCCCAAAGGCTTAGGACTATGTTCGCCTCCAATATTTTTGTTTGTTATTTATGGTTCGAGGGATATACCAAACCGACAGTCCTTTGTACAATGACGAGATATACCAGACATGATAGCAGAGTATGCATGCACCGCAACTGAGTCTCGGGGTGCAGTATTGTATATATATATAATATAGTGAATGTATATATATACTTGTGATATGTTTTACATCTTGTGTGACAGCTGAGCCTAAGGGCGCCATATTAGTGTATATATATTATAGTGTGGAAACGTATATGTACATGGGTTATTATTTACTATGTGAATTAAGTAGACGTGTAAGATAATGAAATCTGAAATGAATTAAGTAAGTGAATACTTAATTATATTGAATTGAAAAAGGGCTTATCCATGTTAAAGAGAAATTGGATATATATGTATTACCTGTATTGCGAGAGAAATACATGGGAAAGATATGGGCCGTGATTAGTTGACACTGATATGAACCTGTTAGCATGAGAATAATAACTAGTATGGTTTTAAGGTACGTTAGGCATGCACTCTAGATGAGAGGTGAGAATGTCAAGAGAGAGTCCGATAATCTAACATGTATATAATAATTGCTGAATATAGCATTTATTCACTTGCTGTTTTCTAAACTAGTTTTAGAATTGGGCTCTGACCCATTTTATTGCATATTCTCTTATCTCTCTCTCGTATCTTCTATTTTAGGTGTCCAGCCACTGGGACGCCAGCTATAGGGTATTGATTATTGACGTGCTATGGATGCTATGGAGTTGCAGATTTTGTAGTAAACACTTCACCTTCTTGATTCATATGTTGTAGCTATTTCATTTAGGGCATGTCGCCCAAAGGATTCTAGTCTTTCCATCTCAGTCAGTTTATTTACTTGTATCAGAGTTGATTACATTTGGTTTATGTTGGATCATTGCATTGAGATTTTAAACTGTAGAGTTTTATTCCAGTTGCATTTAATTCAGTTTTGATATTACTCAGTTGTTATTCATTGTGTACATGAATTGTGTTAAATGGTTAATGTTTTAAAAGTGGAATTTTTTTTATTCAATTAAAATTGGAAAGTTTTTAACACATGTTTAATTAAGTATTAGGTTACTATGTTTTCGACAATGATGCTAAGGATGATCCAACTGTATATTCTATTTTAATTTGGTATGGGACTGATCACTCAATTTTTAATTAAGCGGGGTGTTATAAAAACGAGAATTTTGTAAGAGAAAATTTTACCAGTGCCCCATGTAATTCATGATTTGACAATGCAGGGATGCAATCATTCGAATACATAAATATGGGGATAAAGTTAGGAAACTTCATTTCCCACATCAAATTTCACATCATTAATGCTAATACAAGTTATCAGTTGCTGATAAGCCGAGTGTGGATGCATACATATGGAATTGTGCCCTTTACATTCCACTAATGCACAAAAGATAATATTCGTGGAACATATATAATAATTAAAGCTATAGAAAGACCTTTATCAGTGGAAGAGTTCCATTTAGTTGATGCAACATTCTACATGGAACTGGATTAGGAGAGGAAGAAGTTTTTGATAAAAGGAGCAGATGAGCCTCACGTGGTTCAAGAAGGAGGAAAAGCCAAAAATTCTATGCATGAAAGTTAAGTCCATGAGTGGTACCTCCCAATAATAGAGTCAAAGAAAAGAGAAAGATAGAAGAAGATGCAAGACCTGTTCAGACTTGTAAGAAAATTATTTTACCCAATGGAAAAATCATTTACCGTTTATAACGGATTGCGCGGGTTGCATTTTAAATGAGTGCGTCGACTCGGTGCCTGATTGTTTTATGATTAATGATTCTCACATAGTTGAACATGTTGAAGAATCAGAGGAAGCACCCAAGTGCATGCAATATGGTCCTCGAGAGTAGCTTAGAGAGCTTGAAGAGTTGAATTTGGGAGAGGAAGGCGACGATGAAAGGCCTATCTTCATTTTCAAGGGATTAAGTTTATATAGTCAGAAGAAATTATCATCTTGCTCAAAGAGTTCATGAACGTGTTTGCATGGAAGTACACCGAGATGTCAGACATAGATCTGGAGGTAAGATCTCATAAGTTTAATATTTTTCCTAACACTTTACTAGCGAGACATGCCACTCTCACTTATAATGCTGAGTTAGACTTAAAGAATAACGAAATGGAGAAACTACTTGCTGTCGGGTTTATTAGACCCATTCAACATCCTGTGTGATTATCAAGTATCATTATTGTTGCTAAGAAAGACACGAAGTGAATTAGAGTCTATGAAGATTTTAGATATTTAAATCGTGCCTGTCCGAAGGATGAATTCCCTTTGTCGAATATTGACAGTTTGGTAGATGACACGGCTGGCCATGAATTGTATAGTTTTATGTGTGGATATGTTGGCTATAATTAGATTAAAATGGATTTTTTGGATGTATATAAGAGAACCTTTTAGACTCCTCTATGCAACTTTCACTAAACTGTCCTGCTGTTTGGTTTGAAGAATGCTGAAGCGATATACCAACAAACTATAATGGCAATATTTCATGACTTATTTCATGATATATTAGAATTTTATTTGGATGAATTAGTGGTAAAATCGAAGAAGAAAAGTAGACATATTCAAGATCTTAAAATAGTTTTTGAGCGTTTCTAGATGTACAAGATGAGGATAACCCCCTCTATATGTCCCTTTGGGGTTACTGCAGGTAAATTCCTTGCATTTTTCATCAAGAGGCAAGGAGTGCAAGTTGATGTTGAAAAAAGGGAATTTTGATGATGCCACCACCAAAAAGTGAGAGACAACTCAAAAGATTCTTTGGAAAAGTTTCCTATTTGAGAAGGTTCATACTACAATTGGCAGAAGTCACCCATCCTTTCTTACCTGTCATAAAGGATAAGGTGAAATGGGCAGGGGAGGGGGGGTTAAAAGAAGAAGTAATTTGAGAGAATCAAGGAAATTTTGACTTATCCTTCGATTGTGATTCCTCCAGAGGCGTATAAGACTTTGTTTTTATACCTCACTTCTATCGAGCAGTCTATTAAAGATTTGCTAGCACAAGAGAAAGAGGGGATGGAACGACCCATCTATTATTTGTCCTGAGTGATCTATGGAACATAATATAGATATATAAGTGTAGAAAGGCATTATTTGTCCTTGGGATCTGTGACTCAGGAGTTAAGACACTACCGACCCACATTTATCATGAAAATTATCACTAAGTGTGATCCTATCAAGTACCTACTCGTGATAACCATTTTGGTAGGGCGAATAGCTAGATGTTTCCTAATACTCTAAGAATATGATTTGAAGTGCCTTAATCCAAAGGCCATCAAAATTCAAGCAGTAGTGGACTACTAGCCAATTTCCCAAGCCAAAATTTTGAACCTCCAAATGAGGAGTTGTCGGGGGATAACTTCTAAGCTTGTTTGGTCGAGGAGATGGAAGAGTATATGATGGAGTTTAACGGCTTGTGTGCGCAAGGTGTAGATGGAGAAGGAATTATACTTTATAATAGCAAAGAGAAACTCACTCTCTCTTATAAACTAGACTTCAAGTGCACAAATAATGAAGCAGAATATGAAGTGCTCATACTCAGTCTGCTAGAAGCTTTGAGAAGAGGGATCAGAGTGGTTTGTATACGAGGAGATTCGAACCTCATGGTAAAGAAAGTCAATGGAGAATTAAATCTTAAACATGCTAACCTTTCTCCATACAGAGTAATCATTCAGAGATTATTGTTAAGGTAAAAAGACACCCCAAGACAATGAACAAACACCGCGATGCTTTGGCAACGATTGTTTAAAAGTTAGAGATGGATGAGATGGAGACCGTGATCATCGTCCGATGAAGAATATCGCCTATAACAATGAGATCTATATTTCCAAATGAGGAGCCTAAAGACTGTAGATTCCCAATAACGAAGCAGTTATATATGCACGAAGGAGAGATAAAGTTATCAAAATTAATAAATTTCCATATGCTTCAGGGTACTCTTTACTTAAAAAGTCTGGGTAGTTACTTAGCACGGTGCGTGGGGGAGGAAGAAGCTTGAGAGAAGTTGGTTATTATATATATATGAAACTGTGGAGATATATATATTCCACTTTATAGGTATTTGTAGAGAGGGGCTGCTACTGGCCCATTATGAGCACCAAACCTAATTTAAAATGCCAAACTGTTTAAAATGCCAAACCTAATTTGATTAACCAATTGAAGCTAATTTTGTGGAATTCTCGGAGGACTGGAGAACACCTTATATTATTGACCTCAAATATGGAGAGCTACCTATTGAGCGAGCCGATGAGATTTACTTAAAAAGGGGGTTGCTGAGTTCTACTTGGTAAAAGGAGATCTTTACAGAAAAAGATATAATGAGAGAGACCTGATTTGTTTGGTAAGAAAAAAAATGAAAAAAGTGTTGAAAAAGCTCATGAGCCCTCACACATGGGTGGGCGAAGCTGTGTGACCAGATGATGACCTTGGGGGTACTATTAGTCGATAATGGAAGCTAATTTTATAGATTTTGTGAAATGATGCAGAGCATGTCAAGTTTACGGCAACGTAGTCCATTCCCCTAGGTCAGTTTGCAAAATATAACTGCTCCTTACCCATTCCATACTTGGTCATTTTATTTAGTAGGAAATTTCAATCCAACCTCTAATGGGAAATATTATTTTCCTGGTTGATACAAAATTTTATACTAAGTAGGTAAAAAAATCCCCCTGAGAAGGATTACTGCTCAAATTGTAGCTCAGTTTATCCAAGAGTATAATCTATAGATTTGTCATTCCAAAGGTCATACTCATAGACAATGACAAGCTATTTATATGCAAGAAGATGGGTTTGCTCATGGATAAGTAAAAGATCATTCATAATAGTTCGACCATTTCCTATCTCAAAGAAAATAGTCAGGTAGAAGCTACTAAAAAAACTTTGATTAAAATTTTGAAGAAGCATTTAGAAGACCTCCCATTAACATAGGATGATAAGTTTGAAATGGTTTTGTGGGCCTATAGAACCTCCAAGAGGAATCTAATAGAGTTTACTACCATCTCTCTTGTCTATGGAGCAGAAGTGGTCTTACTAGTAGAATTGGCAGTACCATCAACACGAGTGGCTCTAAGTCACGACTTGCTGCCTGATCCAAGACATATCTAGTTAGAAGTTTTAAATGAGAATTATGATAAAGAAAAAGATAATTTCAATGTCTATACTTAGAAATTATCTAGGTTTTATTTGAATTTAGTCAAGCTAAGAGAATTCCAAGTGGGAGACCTAGTCGTATGAGCATCTACCGATCAACTGAGGAGCATATCGATCCCCAAGTTTAAGTCCAACTAGGAAGGACCATTCGTGATACAGAGAGTAGGCAAATCAGGATAGTGACATATTTTGGAGCCTAAGAGTGGTTGTATTCAGTCGATCAACTTCAAGTGGATTAAGAAGTATTATGCTTAAGGAGGACTACAAAAAAACATTGATTGTAATCTAGTGAAGACACTAGTCCATGTGTGGCTATGTCCAGTTTTTCTTTCATGTTTTTTGTCACATCCTGATTTCTTGGGGAGAATGTTTCCTTCAAATAATACTAAATTAGAGCCATGCATACTATGCTAATTAAGAATTTATAAAAGCTAAACTATCTTACACTGTAGTTTGAAAGGCTTATTCTTCAATGATTTCTGTGCATATCTCAAATAGCTACAGTATAATTCCTGAGTATTTGTCATTTCCTTGTAACAACCCTCGATTCTGGGAGGCTCATTTTATACTGATTTTTACCGCATAAGGTAATTATATAAAATGTGGGGACCGGAGTAAATATTAATTTAATAAATTGAAAGTTAATATTTACTAGATTGATGCATATTTACTGCATGTGAAAGTAAATAACATCAGGTTGCATGTCTGTAGTGTCATATATTTTAAATGGCCTTTTAGTTTAAATGATTTTGGAACTCGAAGTAATTTATAAAATTTCCGGATGCCAGTTTAGAGGGTGTAGTTAGTCTCGGAAGGTGCGAGACAGTCAAAATAAGTGCCATATTGTATTTTTGTGTTTCGGGCACTTTTACCTGGTTTTAGCTTATATGCGTATTTGCGAGTCATTTTAATGTGGTATTAACCATTTAAGTTGGGAGAATTATGTTAAGCCACGATTTTTGGTCTTGCCCCTTATTTCATTCCCTCATTTTATGTCTTGAACATAGAGAGAAAGGAGAGAAAGAAAGAGGAAGAGAAATGGAGAAATGAGAGAGAGATTGAAGATGGAGGAATTGGGATTGCTTCTTCTCCAAACAAATCTGAGATATCAACCCTAAGGCAAGTTTTCTACTTGCTAATATGTGATTTAAGATGCATAAATTGTATGATAATTGTGTATTTATATTTATGGTTTGAAAGTGGAAATCATGGGAATTAAGCCCTAATCTTAGTTTTGATGATGAAATTGTGGACTAAAATGGTTTTAAATCGTGTAGGATACACTTTGGGTAGATAAATATTGTTGGTTGTGTGTAAGATGGAAGAGATTTGGGGTTTGGAGAAATTAGGGTTCATAACCCTTCGTAGCCATTTTTGGCAAATTTGCAGGTCCGAATCGATTCGGCCCTTTGGGCGAATCGATTCGCTAAGGGAAATTTGCAGGTCTGCATAACCCGAATCTATTCGGGTTAAGGACGAATCGATTCGGTCAATTGCAGAAGGTTGGTTTAGTTGTCCAAACCGATTCGCTTTTTGGGCGAATCGATTCGCTAGGGCGAATCGATTCGGCCCTTGGGCCAATCGATTCGTTTTCCTGCTGTTTTTGAGTTAATTTTATAACTCAATTTCAATCCTTTTCTTTAAATATAGGGACTAGGAACCTTCTTGAATGAAGTAAACTTAGAGTCCTAGAGTGTGAGATGAGTTAGATGTCTACCCTACATTAGGAATGGTTTATGTGGGGATTTTTCCGGGGTTAGGCCTATTAATGATAAGGCATTCTTTTCTTCTAGTTAATTATTATAAAACTAGGAGAGGTAGTGTTATGTTCGGGAGACCTTAGGAGCTTAATTAAGCTATACTAGTTTTGATGGTTTATATTACCACCCCAAAAGAATGTTGGGAGATTTTAAAAGTTCGATTGAACTATGTTAACCTTGGTGGTTCATAATAACGCCATAAAGGTGAGTTTGGAGAATAAATTAAAAGTCATTTCATTCCTTCGAAAGATGATAACCTTGGGGTTCTAAAATAACCTCCTAGAATGCTTGGAGATAATGAAGAGTTTATTTACTCCTTTGAGGTTGTAGTATTGATATAAGCTATCGTATGGCTCCGGATAATAAGTTCTATCTATTACTAGAAGTAAACAGTAATGGTTTCGAATAAAATGAAACATATAAATGGAAGTGGTATTGATAGTAGTAAATGATAATTTACTTAATCATGAAACCGGTAAATAATGATTTACTTGATTTTCGAAATGATGAATAAAATGGTTTAAACACACCTCTCTAAATGACATCATAAGGGAAGTCCGCGCGCGAGGTGAAGCCCCCTGGCTAATGAATGCAGGGTGGATATAGTCCTAGGCCATGGGAGCGCTTATTGTTGTGTATTTTTCTGCGATGGGTAGGAGATTCCGGGTGTGGTCTTGACTACCCCGCAGGCTCATGGCCGCTTCCCGACGTCTTGCGATATAGGTGCCCAGGTTGTCTAATGATAGGCCCTGGAAGATGATGGTCATTTAGGGGCGCGCACAGTGGGGAAACCCGGACGGGCGGTCTTAGAATTCGTTATATGTATATAATTATAACAGTTCATAATCAAGTGGGACTTGATGTATTTGATATGCCATAAGAGCATGATGGAGTGCCACAAAGAGCACATGTAAATGCCACAAAGAGCATTTGAAAATGATTATTTTCCTGATAAGGAAAGGATTTTTACAAAAGGTAAAATTGAGATAAAATCTCCTTAAAGAGCAAAAGATTTTGATTATATATATATACTTCCTGCTAAGGAAAAGATATATGAAATAATTGGCACCTTTGGTGAAGTTTTTAGTTTAATGCTTCTTATTTTTATTCCTGCTTAGCTTATGTTTTAAATTGTATAGGTTGCTTCTTATTTCTCTTTCTTCACAATTTATTATACATAACTGTCATACTCTTTATTCATCTGGTAATCATATAGAACCGGGCCCTGACCTGGTGACCTTTCTTGTTGCATATTCATCTTGTCTCCGCTCAGGTACTCCGCCGCAAGGATGCCTGATTTGAATTCCTATTTCGATGTTATCGACGAGCCGTGATGCATTGCGGGTATTACGGGATACATTTGGTATAGACGTTTTCTTTTTATTCTAGTTAAGATCAAGTCTTTTATTCGGGCAAGAGGCCCAAGCTTTTGTAAATGTCTAATGAAATGTAATAAGTAACTTATTGTACTTGTGTATATTTGGTGTATCTGTTAGTGACCGGTTACCTATTCGGTCTTTTTATCGTATTCTTGTTGTATTATTTATATATGTCTTGGGGTTTCCCTTATCTTTCAGGAATTGGGTTATTTGTTTTCATTTATTTACTTTCAAATCAAAATTTTTGGCAACCCGTTTTCTGAAATATTGGGTGGTTATCCTAGATACTCTATATTTTTGTTATGATGCTGAGAATGATTCCATCCATGATTCCGTTGTATTGGAGTATTGGGCTGGCCACCCCTTATTTTGGTGAGCGGGTTGTCACATTCCTATTGGTATCTGTTCAAAGTAATTGGAAGGAAACGAATTAGTAAATTTTTTGAGTAGGCTATACCTGTTCTATAACAAGTATAAATATACAGATAGTTTGGAATGTGTATCGAATTCAATGTTTATAAAATAAAATGCGGAAGCAGTTATTTTATCATAATAACCCTTCAATAAAATCAAAGAGTATGAACTAATAATCCCATACTTACCAGCTCATTATGGCTCATATAAATAAAGTTTAATTGATAATCCTATATTTACCAATCCATTTAAGAAAATGAGGTTCATTACCACTTTATTAAGGATTATGTAAAGAAAGTTAAGGATTCATGAACTAACAATCCCATACTTATCAATTCACTGAGGGGTATAGAAATAAGTAATCCATCAAAAAAATCAAATAATAATCAACCCAAATCCTTTGGGGGAAAGTAATTAGCTAGGCACATTACCTAAGTATCACTTATACGTATGTGGCAATAATCACAACTCTCAATCATCTGAGACCAGTTGGCCAAGTAATAAGTTCCGTGGTATAACATGTCGGTCTATTCCTTAGTTAATTCTGATGCTTATAGTAAAAATAATGGCACATAAGTGCTTATAAGTAAATAATTGAACAAAAGTGTAGGGGCAAACTGAATCAATATGAAACATGATACCGGTTATAAGATGAGAAGGGTTAAAATCGATCCTTAGTTTAAGTTTAAATACTGGTTATAAATTCAAATACCGTTGATGTGTTACAAAATATGTAGTATGACAATATAATAACAGGCACACACTAAGAGTAAATAGGGGCTATAACATATTGATATCAATAGTAGTAGGTCAAATAAGCAAAGAATACTATTGAAAAAGTAGGAAAAACCTACTTGTGTTTTACGAGCTTTATGTTATCATTCGGAGATCTTTCGTTGTTGCATTCCAGTTTCCGTAGTTATTTGTACTCGAGCGTTTAAATGAGAATGGTTATATCGGTGTTTTGGGAAGAATGGTTTGAGGTTTATGATATCGCACGTCATTCTCTAAATACGAATAAAACTTATTCTACTTAATGCATGAATTCCATATATAATGCAGAACTGTAGTCTCTAGTTTATGAAATGAAAATAATGAAAACATGTTGCGTTAACTAATAATAATAATGATATGAATTCCCAATATATATATATATATATTACTAAAATAATAATTCTCTTTTGTTGATGAAAATAATTCACAAGTATCACGGTAGTGAAATAATAAGAGTTTTCTGGAAAATAATCGTTAAAGGGAATCGAACGATTCGATTTTGTTTATATATAATTTCAATTTGAATAAACAACAATTTTATATTTAAATAAAATATTATCCCGATCAAATATTACTTTTGATATGACAAAAGTTGATATTTATGGTTTCCATTTATATTCCTCAAATGTATTAATATGATTATTTATTATTCGTGACACAAAATAAAATTAAAAAAAAGTTAAAAATTCCCCCATTTATTTGGACAATAATCCACTAGTCGTGCTACTTCTAAAATTAACCAACGCAACAAAACAAACATCCCAACACTGGATAATCACAATTTAATGAATATGACTCGAAATATAGTTTTGGATTATAATGACGACATAACCTCGAGTCGTTTGGTATTATAACTCGTTAAAATATATTTTTAAAGAAAATGATACCGAGTTAAATACTCCATTTAGAGAAAAAAACGATTACTCATACGTGTTCGGGGATTCATGTTTATGACAAATTATACGTAATCGAGTATATACGGGTACAAAAATAAAATTACACTAGACCAATATCCAATTGAAAATACAATACCCAATTTGCAATACCAGAAAATAAATCGAGTCGTGACGAAATTTGACACAAAAAATAAAAATCCAACGAACTGAGTCAGAATCATTTTTGATTATGGGTATTTGAGAATATATATATATATATATATATATATATATATATATATATATATATATATATATATATATATATATATATAGAGAGAGAGAGAGAGAGAGAGAGAGAGAGAGAGAGAGAGAGAGAGAGAGGATCTCATGAGGTACCTCAGTTTGAGGTCCCTTAATGAGGTCCATTTTTTTAAAATAGTAAAAAAATTATTTTTGGGCTGATTTTTTATGGTTTTTAAGTATTTCATTAGTTCCATATAAAAAAATCAGCTCACACATCAAAGCAAACTTGGAGGTGTAAAATTCAGTAGTGCCATATAATTCAGTAGTGCCATATAATAGAAAACGTGGAGGTGTAAAATTTAGCAAACCGAAGCAATTTTCCCACATCATATGCAACAAATGAATCAACTGGATCAAGACAAGCCATACAACACACATACCAATTACTATCAACTTCAAACCCAAATAAATTACCCAAACATTCTGTAAAAAAAAAAATTAGCCCCCCCACTCTTTGGAAAAAAATACCCAAACAGCACACACATACCAATCACTTCAACATATTCTATCAATATCAACAACTAATTAAACAAGAAAAAAAATAGTAAAGCTGAAATAAATACCCAAACAGCAACAACATGACAACCATATAATTTCTAGCAATAAATACCAACTAATTTATAGCAATACATACCCAAATAGCGTACACATAGACATAACAACTAATTTCTACCAATAAAATACTAAGCTGAAATAAATAAGAAAAAAAAACTTACATGTATGAATCTGGAATAGCCGTCTGCAGGAGAGCCAAACGATAAAGAAGATGCTGAAATAAAGAAGGAGAAGAAGAAGAACCCGTTCCGTTTTGATGAGAGACCCGTTGTGTATTGCTTCCGTTTTGAAGCAAGCCGTTTTGAAATGAGAGCTTTTAGGGTTTGGTGTTTGTTGGCAGTGTTGTGTGCTGGGTATTTGGGAAAAAATTGAAGCAACGTGTGTTTTGAATAAGTGGAAGTGTTTTTTTAAATAATTACGAAATCTGCCCCTCAAGTGTAAGAAAGCCTTACTAAGAGAGCTTTAACATAAAAAAATTACACTAAGGTCTCTATATTTTGGGAAAAATACTATATATACAAAAAAAAAATCCAAAAAAATATCGGGTGCGGTCGCACCCACTCGGGAATGAATAGGTATGCCCCTAGATACAATCGGGGTCTAAACTTTGATTACACACACATGCACGTATATACACACACACACACACACACACACACACACACACACACATATATATATATATATTAAAAGCTCAAAGCTTCTTTAATGGCAACAATGGGAGAGAAGAATAAGGAAAAAATGAAAACATAAATAAAGAAGAAAGGTAACCCAATTCGTCTGGAGGTGGAGAAGAGAGGGAGACGATGACGGTGGGTTTTGGTCGGCAGTGGAGGAGGAGAGAAGGGGGTCAGGGTGAGCTGGGGGGCTCTAGGGTTTTATGCCGAGCTTTTTTTTTTGGCAGAGGTTTCGTGGTTTCCTTCGTGGGTTGTGGGTATATGAGCAGGGGTTGGAGCGGAGTTTGAGTGAAGAAATAGGAGCAAAGGTTTTGTTCTTTGGTTTTCTTTTGAGACAGATAGAATATAATGAACTCATTTCGTTTCAAATATCAAGAGGTGAATTTTTTTTTTCTGTAGGTACATGCCTATATTTATAGTATTTTTAAGATGCACAGTCAGTACACTGTCAGTTGGATAATCATTCAACTGAGTGTCGTGTGACACCCCACGTAATTAAATACCAGGCGATCACTCCTTTATTAAATTAATTCAAGGTGAACAGTTGGTTCATTCTCAGCATCACTGTCGTTAAAATACTTTTCCAATTTAAACACCCTAAATAATTAAGCTAAGTGTAAAAACCATTTAAAACCTTATTCTCATTTTATTTAAATCCAGTTATAAAACCTTAAACCATTAACGTCTAAAGAGTCATACAATAAGTAGAAGAATAAAATGAACATTCAAGAGTTTACCCAACAATAGTAAATCCCAACATTTAAAATACTAAGGAAAACATCCTGACATTTATAATCCCGAAATAAAGATACTGAAATTAAAAGAATTACAATCTCTGACAATACCAACCAATTAATAGAAAGAGGGCGACACATGCCCTTGCTGGATAAAACTGAACTAGGAGTAGAATCAAATGGATGAAGTCGTCTAAACAATATGCCTGCAACTCCCACCTAAGCTGCAACTCGTTTCTGCCAAAGGACCCTATGCAAGACGCCCTTGTGGCTGGGCACCTGTAATATATACAAGAGAGAAAGAGAAAAGGAAACGGGTCAGAGCCCGATAGTGTATATGATTTAAAAATTCGTTTAGCAAGTATTTAAATTGATTACAGGCCAATGCAACAACATATTAGTGCGACACTCTCTTGAGAAATTCTCACCTCTCTTCTAATGTGCACACCTATCGCACTAACCTTCCCAATGGTCTATCTCGTCATATACCACACTATCTTTCCCCAATGATTTAACTTATCTTAGGTTATTCGCAAGATTTACAACTGAACAACACAAGTATTTAAAACGTAATATTTCAATTTGTAACCAAAGTTCTCTTTTTTACTTTATTAATCAATAAAGTTTTCCAGTGTCATATTATACTTTCTCAAAACAAGTATTTATAATTTGAGTCATCAACCATGTACTACATATCAAATCACAGTAGGCAGTTCCAGATTTCAGAATTTCATATATATATTAACTACTCGTATAATATATATATCATAACGGCACCCAACATAAAAACTATGGTGCGGGCATACTCTGCTATCCAATCCCCGTATCAATCACACTAAAAGGAATACAAGTTCGGAATCACTCTCGAACTATACAAATACATACACAAACAATATTGAGGCGAAGCATAGTTTCCAAGTCCAAGAGGTTAGTACATACCCTCACGTCTCTTAGGACCGTGACTACCGATTCGATAGCCTGTACCTAGGATTCCTATCTTCTAGGGTACGAGTCAATATCCCCCATAAGGCACACGAGATAAGATCGTCCCAGCGCAGAAACCTCAGGGATAACAAGTAGCGCGGGCATGATTTTCACAAGTATATAATATATGCATACACAATCATATAAATATACCACTTTTATTATATCAATTTAGGTTTATCTCATAACCCATATTCACAACATTTATCCTTATTTTCCCATTATTATTTATCAAGTATAATGGTTCGTTTCTAACTTTAATTCGAAGGGTTTTTCCAACTTACTACGTAACCCTCATGGACTCTATTCTTCCAAATGTACAATTCAGTAGATATCCATTTATGTTCCAACGTAACTCTCTCTTACATGTCTCCCCCCTTTAATATATACTTACATTATCCCTTATGCAAAATATCCCAAAAATATAGATTTTGCCTTACATTAAAGGATTTTGAATTTTATTTTCAAAGATGAGAATTTCAAACGGTTTCGAAATCGGAATTAAAATGGAGTTTTAATTGAATTTTTTTTTATTAATTAGAAGAGTCCTCAAAATATAAAACTCTCTAAGAGTCCTCAAAACATAAAACTTTCTAGTAAAAATAATAGTTTTAGAAATCTGACCGTCTGACCAAGCTGAATTTTTGTCAGCATTCCTGTCTCGCCGTTCGCTACAACATACTAAAATTTCAAGCGATTCCAATGGTCCGATCATCCGAAATAATTTTTTTAGTGTTTGTATCTGATTAGAATCTTTTTTTAATCAAACTCTTAATCCTTTACATGACAAAGGGTTTCCAGAATATCATATAGATCATCACTACATGCAATTTCCTATCTCAAATTGGGTTTTTCTTCCATACAATTCATCCTAATCATTCCTAAACCAATATGAAAGATGCATCAACGAAATAAGAAAGATAAACACTTGCCTGAGATTTTCAGAAATCTGGTTGGGTGTTGAATTTGGTGTGGTTGCGTTCCCCATCTCGCGATCTACGCGTTGGCGGTGGAGGCGGTGCAAACGAATGGATTTCGGGCATTGGATTGCTTTGGAAGCTCTCTCATTCCCTCTCCTATGGCCGTCACTTGTCTTTGGTTGTTATAACCCTAGAAGACAACCTTAGACATCTTATATAACCCTTGAAATTTCGTGGGTTTAATTACCCAAAAATGCAAAATGACTAAAATGCCCTCCCGGAGTACTAATTAAGCCTAAAATAACCCCGAGACTCAAACTAAACCCCCGGGTATACTTTTCTGACTATCTCGACCCTTCCGAACGCGTTGGCGCACTCAAAACGACCATACGAACAACTTATGAAATATTCACTTTTATAAATCAACATTTAGTCCCGACACGACACAGGCGCGTCCCGACTTAAATTTCCATAATTGTCATTTTATTCACACGTGACAATATTATAAAAATAAATCTCATATATTACTATACTCATCCAGTAATATTCAACAAATAACAAATTTCCACTAATTACTAACTCTCGTCACGCTAGTAAATAAATAAAACAACATTCCGGATTAAAATTAACTTAATTATCTCAATTAAATTTAATTAATCCCTAAATTTAAAAGCCATGAAAATACGGGGTATTACATGTCGTTGATACTCAATTATATTTTTTTCGAGTATAATTTTTATAATTCTTGAAATTTAATCCAATTATAAATTTGTATTGGAGCTTGTAGGATACATTTCTATGTTTTTTTTACGCTGACATTACTTTGGATTACGATAATTTCTACGCACTGTAATTTGAATAATAATTAAAAAATAATCCGTTTTAATCTCGTTCTACTATTCATTTTATATGAAAAACAATTTATTTCAGACAAGGGAGTAGACGTGTCGACCCCATTTTCATGTTACAGACAATATGTATGGGTCATAAGCATCGCAAAAATTATTAATAGTCACATAAATAGTTAAATTTGAATAAAAATAAAAGTCAGGGTATCACATTCTACCCACCTTAAAAAAATCCGTCCTTGAAATTTCCTATATTCTTAGAGTTTCAAGTACTAATGGTACTCACATCGTCTATGACATGATAACACATTTGTTGGAGTTTGTAAATTTATTATTTAACTTGGACAATTTTCATCACGTCATTATTCCATTATTTGCAGGTTATACAAAACATTATAGTATAAGAAGTACTTGACGTAGCCTAGGATTAGAAATAATTGGCACTTCATTTAATTAATAGGCATTTTTAGAAGCTTTGTGGGTGTTGCCTATCGTTGCATATGTTTATGTAACAAAGTTTTATGTATCGTCTGGTTATATAAATTTCGATCATATACCAATAATCTCATACTATAAGGATGGTGGTATTGGTAAAAATCATCGTAGGTTATATATAGTTTAGGAAATAACAATATCTCACTATATAAATGTGGGTACCTCGATTAACCATTTCGGACCAAATGAGTAGCCCGATTCAGTCCGGCCCAAAGTCTAAAGTCCACGCGCATAGCTAAGTCAGTTATGACCCATTGAACCCCTAAAATCTCTCAAGAGTAGCCCGATTCGATTAACCATTTCGGCCTAGATGGTGTTTTACTTATTATTTTGCGTTGAGATTTATTGTCACCACAATTGGCACCATCTGTGGGAAGCGTTAGTTTTCCTTTAAGAAAGGCTTCACCAATAAGAACTTGAAATGTCTAGTCACAACAGCAATGCCCCTCAAGCAGGGGATATTCAAGAGCCTGCCCCTCGTAGAGTTAGATCTGAAGTTCAACACTCAAATCCCAGGCCTCGCCCAGAATGGAAAGCTTCGGAAGAAAGTCTTGGACCAGCAAGGTCCACGCAAGTCTCTAGGATGATCGACGCCTATGAGGCCAGGCTCCAAGAGCTTGAGGAAGCTACTCGCAAGCAAGAAGCCGAGAACGCTTGCCTCAAGAGAAGACTAGAACATATGGAGAGAGAACTCCATCGAAGCACAAGGAAATGTCATTATCGTACTCCTAGCCCTCAGGCGAGCAGGTCTCGCAGCCGAGGAAGGATCCCTAGACGTGGATCTCAAAGATTTAAGGGACACAGGTCAGATGACGACTTGCCCGAGCAACAACAATCGACTCGCCATTACAAGAGCCCAGGTTAAGGAAACGGCGGCATACGAAATTTGGTTCAGAGAGAAATGGACCAACACCCAGCACATCGGGGTGCCAAGTCGATTAGAGATCCAGCCAGACGAGCTCTCAGGACCCAGATGAAATCCCCTTTCTCAAGGGAGATAGAAGAATAAGTATCCCCCAAGAAGTTCGCAATGCCTAGATTTAAAATCTATGATGGAAAGACCGATCCTATCGACCATGTCAGGCAGTATAGGCAGGCTATGACTCTTTGCAATCATAAAGACGCATTAATGTGCAGGGTTTTTCCATCGAGCTTACATGACGTGGCTTAAAAATGGTTCAAAAGACTGCCTCACAGATCCATCAGAAGCTTCGAGTCCCTAGCAGATATTTTCATAACTCTCTTCATTACCAGCATCCCCCATCCGAAGAGGATGGATGCTTTATTGACAATGAAGAAAAATCCCTAGGAGAGCCTCAGAGACTACGCGAAGAGATATTGGGAGCTATTCAACGAGGTCAAAGACTTCTCATAGCAGGTCGCCATGGAATCCTTTAAAATCGATTTACCCAGCTCCTGCCCCTTGCACCAGTCCCTCACTTAGAAGGAGGCCACAACCATCGACGACTTAATGGCTCGTATTAAAAAATATGCCAAAGTTGAAGATGTGACCCAACTCAATGCAGGGGCATCAAGGGCAGTGACAAAACTGAGAATCAAAAGAAAGGATGTAAAAATGGGGGCAAGAGCGGCCCTAAGAATGGGAATACGAGTGATGCTTTGAAAGCATTTCAAGTAGTGAATACGGTTTTTAAGGAACCAATCTACAAGATTTTGGAAAAGATAAAGGACAAACCGTTCTTAAAGTGGCCCAGGAAGATGGGTGGAGACCCCTCAAAAAGGAACAATGTGCTGAGGTGTGCATTCCACAAGGAGGGCGGGCAAAAAATGGTGCATTGCAAAGCTCTCAAGTCTCACCTTGAGGAGCTAATCCAGACTGGACACTTGAACGAGTTCGTAGAGAAAAAGGCAGAGAAGGTAGCTGCCAATGGAGATTGGAGACCCAAAAACGTGTTTGAGGAGAACATCGGCCATGAGTTCGCTGTAATTCATGGGGCATCCGACCTAAAGCAAATTCAGGGAAATATAGCTCGGATGGAAATGAAAAAGCTGATGGCAGTAATGCAAGCTTTTCAGATCGATCCAGCCAAGACACAAGCTGGGAAGCATTGGCGAGTAGATGATGTCGACTACAACAAACATATTGTGTTCACGGATGAAGACCTAGTGGGAGTAAGGACCCCATATCATGATGCCTTGATCATTACACTTAGGATAGCTAACTATGATGTCGACAAGTTGTTCATCGACCAAGGTAGTTCATCCAAAGTAATGTATCTCTACTTATTAAGAAAGTTGAAGTTAAGCATCATCGACTTAAGAAAGCTACCGTCCCTCTAGTTGGATTCGCTGGAAAAATTACCATCCCCTTAGGAAAGATTGTACTGCCAGTAAGGGCAGGAAGTATTTCCAAGATGATTGAATTTCTGGTGGTCGACATTGACTCACCCTACCAGGCAATCCTTAGCAAAGGTTGGCTACATGCGATGAAGGGCATCCCCTCTACCTACCATAAAAAACTCAAATACGTGACTGAGCTAAGAGTGATAGAGATCCATGGAGATCAAGAAATGGCAAGAAAGTGATTTATAGCAGCCATTCGCCCCAAACCAGAGAAGAAGGCTGAGAAAGCCAATGAGAAGGTTGAAGAACATGAAGGTTTGATACTTTCCAAATAGAAGCTAAAATATGGAAGACCTGGAGTGAAGGAAACCAGGCTCCTCCCCTCTGAGCGGGTCGTTGAGAACCTGGAGGAAGTCGCAGCCAACGACAACAAGAAAGATAGGACGTTCTTGATCGGAGCCTTTCTCACAGATCGAGAGAAGAAGGAACTGAAAGTACTTTTGTGAAATAACTTGGAGATTTTTACATGGGAACCCTCCAAGCTGCCTGGGTTTGATCCTAATATGGTTTGTCATCGGCTGCACGTTGACCTGGTTTTCAAGCCGATAGCACAAAAGGCTCGACGAACTCCAATCGAGAAGGCCAAGGCTGTGGAGAACGAAGTGGAAAAGGTGATGGATGCAGGATCCATACAGGAAGTTCAATTCCCTAAGTGTATGTCCAACCCAGTAGTGGTCCCAAAAAGCACTGGAAAATAGAGAGTTTGCATTGACTTCATCGACCTTAACAGAGCTTTTCCTAAAGACAATTTTCCTCTCCCCAAGATTGAACAGTTGGTGGACGCCACAACAACTCATGAAATAATGAGTTTCCTAGAAGCATACTCCGTGTATCACCAAATCCCTCTACATGAGCCAGATCAAGAAAAGACAACATTTATCACCTTCGTCGGGTTGTATTGCTACAAGGTCATGCCTTTTCGGCTTAAAAATACAGGAGCAACTTACCAGCGGTTGGTCACCAAAATGTTCAATGACCAAATGGGAAGCACTATGGAGGTCTAAATCGATGATATGCTCGTCAAGAGCAGGCTTAAAGAAGACCATATCTTTGACCTATCAAGGACCTTCAAAATCCTCAGGAAATACCGAATGAAGCTTAACGCAAGTAAGTGTTCCTTCAGTGTCCAATCAGGAAAATTTCTTGAGTATTTGGTTAGCAAGAGAGGCATTGAAGCCAACCCATACCATATTAATTCCATCAATAGGGTGCAACCCCCCATACGATAAGAGATGTGCAGAAGCTCATAAGGATGCTTGCCGCCTTAAATCGGTTCATCTCAAAGTCATCCGAAAGGTGCCAGCCATTCTTCCAGTTGTTGAAGAAAAGAAAAAATGTGGAGTGGAATGAGGATTTCTCGAAGGCATTAGAGGAGCTCAAATCTTACTTCAGCACACCACCCTTGCTCGTAATACCTCAAGAGAATGATTCCCTGTACCTATACCTCGTATTTTCCAGCCACACTGTCAATTTTGCACCGGTATGCAAAATAACGGGGATCCATCTCCCAGTCTATTACGCGATCAAGACTCTCTTGGACGTAGAACAACGATACTTACCATTGGAAAATCTCACCCGTGCACTAGTGGTAGCCTCAAGAAAATTGAAACACTATTTCAAAGCCCACTCCATCATTGTACTTATGTCCCACCCTCTCAAAGCAGTACTACAAAAGGTGGACCTATCAGGCAGATTATCAAAATGGTCAGTCGAGCTCGGGCGATTCGACATTGAGTTCCAGCCAAGGAATGCTATCAAAGGATAAGTCCTTGCCGACTTCATAGCGGAATTTATAAGAGAACACCCTTGTAATCAACCTCAAACTATTCATAAGTAGGAAGTTCCCTCGGCATCAGGCATCTGGAGACTGTTCGTTAACGGTGGCTCAAACTCCAAAGGGGTAGGAGTAGGCATCGTGCTGATTATCCCTAAAGATGCAATACTCGAGCAAGGAATCAGGCTTTGATTTGAAGCCTCCAACAATGAAGAAGAATATGAAGCACTGATAGCAGGCCTACAGAAGGCACACGCGCTAGGGGCAAAGTAACTCCAAGTGTTCGGAGACTCACAACTGGTCTCCAACCAAATAAGTGGTGACTTCAACGCTAGGGTGAGAGGATGGAGGCCTACCTCACCACAGAGAAGAAACTAATGGCTAACGTCGAACATGTCAGCGTCCAATAGTTTCCCAGAGGATAGAACAACCATGCTAACGCCCTGGCGGCCTTGAGGTCAGTGATCAATTCTGACTTGAAGAGAACAATTCTGATTGACTTCCTCGCCCAGCCAAGAATCAACCAGACCAATGAACTGCCAAACGTGGGATATGTTCTCTAGATTGAGACAACCCCCAGTTGTATTGACCCCTTAAGGGATTATTTGAAGGATGGTGCACTACCAAACGATAAAAAAACCGCTCATCAGATAAGAGTCAAAGCTGTACGCTTTCACTTATCTACTGAGGGCAAACTATACAAGAGATCTTTCACTGGTCCTTACCTCCAATGTGTTGACCTGAAGGACGTCGAGCAAGTTCTTCATGAAATCCATGAGGTAATATGTGGAAGTCACATTGGGGGCAGGTCGCTAGCTTTCCAAGCAATGAAAGAAGGCTACTGGTGGCCATACATGCAGAAAGACGCTGAAGTTTATGCTCATAAATGCAAAAAATGCCATCTTCATGCTCCTATGGTTCACCAGCCAGCCAGCCACCTGAAGTCACTTACCAACCCATGGCCTTTCCCCCAATGGGGAACGGACATCGTAGGCCCTCTTCCTGCTGTAGCCGATAATCACAAGTATCTATTAGTCGCAATAGACTACTTTACCAAATGGATAGAGGTAGAGCCGCTGGCAAACATCCGAGATGCAGACATGATAAGATTAATATGGAGGAACATTGTCACTCTTTTTGAGATCCCCAAGACCATCATCACTAGCAACGAAACCCAGTTCGAAAGAGGCCTCTTTCAAGGTTTCTATAGCGACCACGGGATCAGGCACTACTACAGTTCTGTAGCATACTCTCAGAGCAATGGGCAAGCCAAATCTCCCAACAAAATAGTGATCGATGGATTGAAGAAAGGATTGGAGCGAGATAAAGGGGCATGGATAAATGAACTACCCCACATCCTATGGGCTTACTGCACTACCCCATGACGAGCAACTGGGGTAACCCATTCGCACTAATATATGGTATGGAGGCAATCATCCCTTTGGAAGCCGGCCTCCCTACCATGCGGTCCACCCTGGTCCACCAAGGCTAGAACGATACAACATTGCTCGCTGAACTTGACCTAGCTGAAGAATGAAGAGAGTTGGCTCTAGTGAAACTAGATGGTTATCAGCAACATCTAGCCAGGCACTACAACAAGAAGGTCAATCCAAGAGCATTCCAAGTTGGGGACTACGTCCTAAGGAAAGTTCTTGGCAGCGCTGTAAAACCATCGAACGACAAACTAGGGCCAAATTAGGAGGGACCATTCAAGGTGATAAGAGACGACCTATAAGGAGCCTATCACTTAGAAATGGTGGAGGGCAGGGAGATACCTAGAGCTTGGAATGCATCAAATTTGAAGAAATTCTACTTCTAGTTTTTCTTTAATCTTTTTTAACCCAGTGTCAAAATTTTCAATTCATTTATGATTAATAAAAATTTATTTGGCGGCAACATTCTATAAAGTTTTGATTTTTCTCAATTACATTATAATTCATGCACCTTTTCCAAGTCATATGCTCTCCTCTTAACATATAAAAGCAGGATATTACCCTCCTCAGGTTTTTGTCATCAAACACGAATAACCTCCTAGCATTACCCCTGGAAATATATGAAACCTTACAGGGGACCCTTAGGCAGCATGGCCAACCCAGGTTGGATAAAAAATCCAACACTAGGTGTGTCCCCGCTATTGCCACACTTGGACCTAAGGAAGTGTGACGACACAACCTAAAAGGCAAAGTGAGGCAGAATGTTATCCTATAAGCATACTGGACTGGGGGGATACTCACTCAACAAACCAACTCTGCCTATATCAAATCTAGTCGACTAAGAAGAGCCTAAGATAGTCAAACAAGACATCAATGAAGTAAAAAAATACACAACACATGTTTAGTCGGCGAATCGCCCAAAACATAACTATTTTATTACATCATTACATATATAAAGATTTACATGTGATGAGAAAAATAAATCCTAATGAGGATCATGCCTCTGAGAAAGATAGTCAGCCACTTGTGCTTTTTGGCCATCATCTGGGCCAGGAGCTAATTCCTCCTTGACTTTATTTGAATCTGGTTCCAATAGCTAACTTGGGATGGCATCTATGGGAACCCATTGATCATCCCTTCTGAATGGGTTCGGAATTAAAGTTGATGGGGGAGATCTCATGACGATACCAGAGGATAGAGTTCCTAGGGACCTGCAACTCCCTAAGAGCACTCAACCATCCTATAATGAAGGATAACTCTTCAACCTCCCCCAACTTTGTCAGAACATCGGTTCAACCCTGATCATAACCATCAGCCTAAACTCGTCGAGGACCTTTCTTGAACAGGTGCCTCAGCAAGGTAACATCTCTTTGAAGACCGATAACTATCACGTTTGCCCAACGGACATCACCTAGAAGCTCGGTAATCTCCCTAGCTAAACCACTATCATCAGTACCACCTCACGGTCCGGTCGATGAAGAGGAACCACGTAAAATTCGAGGAGCAATGCTCGATGTAGTCTCCCTAAGTCATAAGATTTCTCTCCTTAGAGCATCGTTCTCTTATTGAAGTACCTCTCTAATTTGATTGACCTCGGAGGTATCCATAAGCTTGGCCTTAAGAGCATCCACTTCTTCTTGAACAGAAGCACCGATCTCCTCCATCTCTTGGAGCTTGTTCTTCAGCTTAGCAATGAGCTCTGACTGGTCCTTATAGTCTTGATTCCTCGACCTAAGAGACTTACAGATCTTTATAAAGGCTTTGCGAACTCGATTGCTCGCGTCAGGTCCAAAATTTTTTCCTAACTGAGAGGTAGCAGGAATATGCTCCTTAATATCGATGAGCTACAAACCATATAAGCATTAAAGAACAAATAAATCAGTACGCGAAAGGGAACTGAATTTCATTTCATTAAAAGAAGGTTCAAAGTACATCATCAAAAATAAAGAACAATAAAAATACAAAGGGCACCCTAAACAAGAATAGATGGCAACCTCAGTCTGTTTTGAAGTCGCTGGTTGCTTCCCCTTGTCTGCAGCAGCTCCAGGTACGCCTCCCTCAAATGGAGCAGTCACCATCCCCTGGTTAAGAGGAGTACCAGAAAAAGTGGGCTGGAAAGGTAGAGAACCTTCATTGATAGCAGGAGCAAGCATCTCATCCACAACAGGCTTGGGGCCAGGTTCGTGCTCGTCAAAGAGGGGGGAGTCAATATCCACCTTAGTAGCAAGAAAGGCTTTATCCCAACCCTTCTTGAAGTTGATATGGCTAATATAGCCAATCTGAACCTCAGTATCCTCGTACGCTGTGACCCATCCATCATTGTACGATCTCTCCTTGAGGGTGGTAGCCTCAGATTCCACCTTCTTCACCTTCTTAGCAAGTACCTTGTTTTACTCAACCACAACCAGCTTGCTCGTGCAGAGCAAGTCATAGGACTGCCTCAGCTCTTCGAGATCCTTGGTTGCCGCCTCTTTTTCTTTATTGGCTTAGGCCATGGCGAGGTTAGAATTTTTTTGAAAAGAACTGGAAGTCTTCAAGCTAGCCTCCTGCTCGACATTTTTCCTATCCAACTCAGCGTTCTTCCTCATCAGCTCGTCGTGGCTGCGGTAAAGGACGGTGAAATCAGACACAAACTGTAGAGAAAAGGAAAACATTAGCAGAGAAAGTATTAAAAGGAGCGTTGCAAGAAAATAAAAGTGAAAATAGGCTTACCTGACTCACCTTCAGGGCTAACTGGTCGGTCCCTATATTTATCGACCTTTGATGATCAACTGGAAGCACTGCTCTCTCAAGCACTGTCAGAGCTAATTGAGGGGTAAGAGCAATAGAAGCCCTCTCAGCTAGAGCGAACACGGGCACCAGAGACTACCCCGCCTTTGTCCTCACCTCTTCTCTTTTTCTCTATCCTTCTTCTCCCTCTCTATCCTCTTTCTCTCTTCCACCTTCTTCTTCTCCTTTTCCTTCTTTATCTCTCTCTCTCTCTCTCTCTCATAAGTTCCTCCTACTTATTCTTCCTCTCCTTCTCATGAGCAACAGTCTGGGAGGCAGTGGCAGCATCGCCGCTCCTAAATTTTTTCTTCTTCAACCGACGAGCAAGTAGCACATTATCTTCATCATCATCTTGGATCAAAATTTTCCTAGGAGGAACTATATCTTCCTTGTCGGTGCTACTTGAATCTTATGAAACCTCCTCTGAGCTAGAAGATTCTTCGCCAATGGAGCTCTCCTCACTATAATCACCTTCAATACCACCCCTGTTAGCTCCCTCGCTCTCTTCACCCGAGCTATTTTCCTCCTCGTCTAATTGAATTGGGTCAGCAGTAACCTCTTCTGTGATATCTAGCTAAGGAATGCTATCCACAAGTCATGCAATGAAACTAGACCCAATGTTCTTGTACTCCAAAAGGAATGCCGCTGATCAAGTATACTCACCGTCAGTTAAGAGTTCCCTGATCTTCTAAGCCTTGATCAGTTCATCATCTCAAATCTCATGAAGAGCAGGCTCTATGTTCTTTATCTTCGCTGAAAAAGATGAAGAGGGAAATATGAGGAAAACAACACAATAACAGAAAATCCACGGGCAAAATAAGGGCTATGCTTATTAACTAAATATTCCTCCCCATAAAAGGGAATCTCAAGTCCCCTGTACCTCACCCCTTCAGTTTGGGGAGGGAACTGCCAGTTTTTGGCAATAAACCCCTCGTGCCAGTAGTCCTTGTGGGAATCAAGTAGATTTACTACCAATTCCCTGTCAGGGCTCCTAGTTTTGAGATAAAGGAGACCAGATCTTGTTCGAGAAAAAGAATAGCAATAGTAAATTTTAGCAAGACCTAGATTGGTGCCATAGAGCTGATTAATTCTATGTACACCATTTATATTTTTCTAAATATTTGGCGAGCACTGTGCAGGAACTATATAGAAGTAATTAAAAAAATACAAAAAAAAGTTATTTGGGGGAAAAGTAAAACCCCCCTAGGATAACAGAAGAACATGTATCCAATGACCATCCTCGATGTCCCTGACATTATGAGGAATAGGGGCACATTCAATGTCTACCCAGTTTGGAATATTGTAGATTTCCTAAACTCAGTTATAGACCTATTGCCATCAGAAAAGAGAAACCCTAGTATTGATAATGAAGAAATTCCAATGAAAAAGAAAAGAGAAAGGGGTGTGAAGAACTTACGGGGCACGAATCAGCTTGAGATGATGCAAAGCCACAAGAAAGGAAGATGGGAGGATAAGGAAGAATCTTGAAGATGAAAAATGAGACCTGGAAGTGAGAAAGCGCAGTGAAGAAATTGGAGAAATCTAGAAAACGCAAAGAAGTTTGAAATGACGTCTGGGAATGGCTTCTCCAAACCAGTTTAAACCCTCTCAATCATGACACACAGGAAACAAGGCGAATCTGCCGCCTAAATCTACTTGAGAAAGACGATTCAGTCCCACAGTGCTATGCGATTCACAAAACTGACACTAAGGCTATTATGTAAAATTATTGAGTCCAAATTGTGACCCAAATTGGGGCAATTGTGGGTACCTCGATTAACCATTCCGGCCCAGATGAGTATCTCGATTCAGTCCGACCCAAAGTCTAAAGGCCACACGCATAACTAAGTTAGTTATGACCTATTCTACGCCTAAAATCTCTCAAGAGATATTCTAGGACTTATGGGCTAACGTGGAGGAGTTCAACACCCCCACTCTCCGAAAATAACATGTATAAATTAAACCCTCAGCCCGGGGCAAAGGGCATGCAATTTTAACACTCCCCTGGAGTAAAGAGAAATATAATACATAAAGCGCACCACCGTGGACGTAGGCCATTCTCATAAACCACTTATATCTTGTGTTGTGTGTGATTGCAGTTGTTTTATGTTCTTTATTTATTCCAGTGATAGCATTTGCTTATTATTTTGTGTTGAGATTTATTGTCACCATAATAAATATAGTGTCAGTAAGAGAATATTGTAGGTTTAAAACATCGATATTGTAATAATGGCATTTAACAACCGTTTGTATGTAGGTAAGTGTAAGTATAACTTCTGTTCGGGCAAGTAAGTTGATATGTATCTCATCTTGAGTTAACAATAACGTAATTATAAGTTGCGAATTTCAATAATATATCGGATTCTCGTACAAAGGTATCTCTTTTATATATAAAGAGTAACAAGTTTTCCTATCAAAAGTTTCAATTTCAACCTTAGCAGTAAAATGCTTCTTTTTTCTATTAACATCTTTATATATAATGGATAATTTAGGAAATTACTAGGGTTTGAAAATCTGTTACTAAAGCCGTTTAATATAAAATTAAACTATTTAAGTAACTCCGAACAGTTTTTTGAAGAAACTCTTTTCTTTAAAACCAAAACTAATTAACCACAAGATGTGTTTAACAAAAGTATGTACGGGATCTGTTCAAGATTTGATTAACAGGTTTAATAAAACAGTTTAAAAACTTTAAACTCAGCACAACCAATAATTAGATGAGGAGATGTAGAAAGATTAAGGACAAGGATTTTTTACATGGTAAAACCTCACCCAACTGAGGAAACATCCACGACTCCCTCTACGGAGTAAACTAAAAATTCCACTAAAACAAATTTTAATAGTTACAAACTATATAACAAACATGCATACAACTCAGACCTATATAAGTTTAGGAATATACCCTCTGGTGTCCTTATAACTTCTCTGCAGTTCTGATTGTTGATGTTGTTATCCCAGTTTGCCGACTTCCAATTTGCTCAAGTTCTTTACGTCGACTCTTGTTCTCAAGATCTTATTACCAACACTCTTAGTGTGGTAGGGTGACAGTGTTTGTGGAGGTGCTTTCTAACACATGCATGCACACACACACACACACACACACACTTATTATGTACAACCGGTCCTAACAAATTACATATAAGAACTATATGTTGTGATTTTACTATTTCTCTCTTCTCACAAAAATTAACCTTATTTGGCCTTTACAATAATCCCAGAATCCACGGCTATCTTGCTCAGAAGACGTATCAAGATCTTAATCAATCTCAGGTGTTGAAAATATTTTTGAGATTGAAAATCACCAAGTAAGATTCCAAACTAGGTCAAAGGTCTTGTTTCAAGAGAACTAGAAACATAAAACATTATTGTTGATTTTAAAGTTATTTACAAAAAGGAATCAACAATATATTTCTCAAGATGAGAAACAAACTATGTAAATCTAAGTGAAATGTAACATAAAGTACTCAGATCAGAAAGTAGAAACTTAGATCTAAGAGAAAATGTTTAAGTTGGACACAAGATCTAAGAACGAAGAGGTTACAGCATCAAACCAACCAAATAAACCAACTCTCAACCTCTCAAAACACTCAAACACTCAAGGTTGTGCTTGGTATATACAGGATTTGAAAAGAGGTTTAGGTTTGAAAAGGTTTTGACGATTTAGGGTTAGGGTTAGGGTTTCTAACTCTTTCTTTCTCTTTCTAGTTTCTCTCTTTCTCTCTCTTTTCTCTCTTCTCTCTCTACTCTCTCTTTTCTCTTTAAAGGACGAAATGGCAAAAGTCTCTGATGGCTGAGGATAAAGGTCCTTTTTATAGGAGGCTGAGAAGATTCGAGAATAAGGTTCAAAATCAGTGGCTCAGATTGAGTCAAGGTTTATTAACTTTCATCTAAGGGTTCACGATATGCGGTGATTAAAACTCTCCTGATTGGTTCATATGAGGTTCACATGGATGATGTAAGAGAGCCTGCAGATCGTTGATAAAAATGATCCAAGGTTTGTAAACAAGCGCTGGTTTACTCTCTATAAAGAAACACAAACTCAACCAATCAGAATGCAACAGATGTTGTGCAATAATAAGATGACAAACACGCGTCTTAAAATAAATACAAACACACCCTGAAGTCTCTGCCGCTTTCGGATTCTTCCCAAGGTAACTTACAGTCAATATAACCACCAATACTTAATTGCAGATTGACCCCAAAAACTTTTAAAAACAAATTTTAATTAAAAAAAAATATTTTAAAGGTTTATAAAATCCCCAAAAAATATTAAAAATCAATTTTAGGGATTTAAACACACTCAACATATGTACACACAATTATATGAAATATCAAATGTATGAGATCGATTCTACTGTGTGTGAGTGTTGGTAATATTGTCTAGATCAATTAAGCAAGAAGGATGAAATAGCAAACCAAACTCTGGGGTTCTTTGGTTTCTAGGATAGACACAATTCTGTCACAATTTCCAAACTAGATGAACACTTATACAATACAGACTCAAGTGAGTCAAGAGTATAAGGTTCTTCAATCTCCCCCTTTGTAAATATGAGACAAAATCTCCTTTGAGTCATCTAGGACTCGTAGGGCAACAAGAATAAGGAAGCCTATTCCTAAAAAAATCTATCTACCCAATTTCTAGAAAGCAAAAGTACATAACTTTACTATTTACAATTGAATACCCTATTACAACTGTTAAGAATAACTGTACAGAATCCTGCAATGAATCACTAAGATCAAGCTGTTTAGCGTATGTGAAATTCATTAGACTCAAATTTCTCCCCCATTTTGTCTCAAATATACAAAGGGAAAAAAAATAGAGAGATCAAAGAGATTAATCAGCACACACCATACCAATAGATTTACGCAAAGAAATAAATCGATTGTAATCTAAAGGTTTAGTAAACATATCTGCGAGTTGCAAATCAGTAGGAAGATAATTGATTTATAATTCCTTAGTTTCAACCAATTCGCGTATAAAGTGATGTCTTATTTTTATGTGTTTTGTTCACGAGTGTTGAACAGGATTTTTAGAGATATTGATCGCGCTTTGATTATCAAAATAGATATGCATTTGGTTTTCTTGAATACCATAATCACTTAGCATTTGTTTAAGCCAAAGTAATTAAGCACAACAGCTCCCAACGACTATGTATTCAGATTCAGCTGTTGAGAGTGATGTGCAATTTTGTTTCTTACTACTCCATCCTACCAAATTATTACCTATATAATAACATACACCTGATGTGATTTTACTATCATCAGTACACCCAGCCCAGTCAGCATCAGTGTATCTAATTATAGTGCTTGGTGTGTCACTAGTGTACCAAAGTCCTAGGTTCAAAGTGCCTTTTACATATTTAATAATTCTTTTAACAGAAGATAGATGGCTCTCTTTAGGGTTATTTTGATAACGAGCACAAACACACACCGCATACATTATATCAGGACGTGAGGCAGTAAGGTATAGCAAGGTTCCTATCATACTATGATATAGAGTTGGATCTATAGATTTTCCAGTTTCGTCTTTAGATAGTTTTACCGTAGTACTCATGGGTGTTTTAGCATCTTTACACTCTCAAGGCCAAATTTTTTTACTATCTCTAAAGCGTACTTAGATTGCGAGACAAATAATCCTTCTGAATTTTGTTTGACTTGAAGACCTAAGAAAAATTGCAACTCCCCCATAAGAGACATTTGAAACTCTTTATGCATAATCTCAGTGAAGGATTTTACTTCTGAGGGAGAAGTTGATCCAAAGATAACATCGTCAACATAAACTTGAGCAATAATGATATATTTGCCAAAATGTTTGACAAATAGGGTTTGATCATTTCCACCTCTTTTGAAACCTTTATCTAAGACGATGCTGGAAAGACGCTCATACCAGGCTCTAGGTGCTTGTTTAAGGCCATACAAAGCCTTTTTAAGACGAAATACATGATTTGGATATTGAGGGTCAATGAACCCTTTTGGTTGTTTGGCATAGGTCTCTTCAGTCAATATTCCATTAAGGAATGCAGATTTGACATCCATTTGGTAAAGTGTAAAATGCAAGTAGCAAGCTATGGAAAAGAGAAGATGAACAGATTCTAAATGAGTAACATGAGCAAAAGTCTCGTTAAAATCTATTCCTTCAATTTGAGAGTATCCTTGAGCAAGTAATCTAGCTTTGTTTCTAATGATTATCCCAATTTCATCAGACTTATTTTTAAAAATCCAACGTGTACCAATAACCTTTTTGTGAATAGGCCTAGGTACAAGATACCAAACATCATGAATGACAAATTGAAGAAGTTCTTCCTGCATAGTAGAAATCCAGTGAGAGTCATTCAATGCCTCATTTACATTCTTTGGTTCCACTAGGGAAACAAAACATGGATAATGTGCATAATTTCTTAATTGAGATCTTGTACGCACAGACTCACTAGGATTACCAACAATGTTATTCATGGGATGGTCTTTAGAAACCCAGTTAGGTACTTCAGGTATCTCAATTGGTAATGAGTCATCTATTTCTGGAGAGTCATTTTCTAAAACTTTTGTAGGCTCTTCCTCAATAGTTGATTCACCAGTCTTACTCTCTACATTAGTGTCACTTACAATTACATTTATGGATTCCATCAAGGTTTTAGTGCGAAGATTATAAACACGGTAGGCTCTACTATTAGGTGAGTAACCTAAAAAAATAGCTTTATCTCCCTGGATCTCAAATTTGGACAGGTGTTCCCTATCTTTGCATACATAACAAGTACTACCAAGAGTTCTAAGGTACTTAAGATTGGGCTTTTTCTTATACCAAAGTTCGTAAGGGGTTTGTTTGGAATTCTTTCTAAGATAGACCCTATTAATAATGTGACATGCAGTACGAATAGATTCTACCCAAAAATATTTAGGCAAATTTTTGGCATGTAACATAACACGTGCCATCTCCTGAAGGGTACGATTATTTCTCTCAGCGATTCCATTTTGTTGAGGAGTTTTAGGAGCACTAAACTCGTGTTTGTAACCATTATAGTCACAGTACTCTATTATACCAGTGTCTTTGAATTCTCCACCTCTATCACTACGAATTCTATTTACTTGAGTGTCCTTCTCATTTTCAATCCGAAGAAGTATTTTTAAAAAAGTTTGAAAAGTGTCAGACTTATGTTTTAAGAAGGCTACCCACGTAAATCTAGTGAAGTCATCAACCATAACTAGAATGTAACTGTGTCCACAGAGACTAACAGTTTGGGAGGGACCCATTAGGTCCATATGGATGAGCTCTAAAGGATTAGAGGTAAGGATATCTGTAACTTTCTTATGAGGTGCTTTAACAATTTTTCCTTCCTAACAGAAACCACAGACAATGTTAGAAATGGATTTGATTTTTTGAACTTCTCTAACTATTTCTTAAGAAGTCAATCTATTAAGATTATCGTAATTTATGTGACCCATCCTGTTATGCCATATCTCATTGTCATCCATTCCGGCAACATTACATATTTCAGAATTATTCATGACAGTATAACAATTGTTAGGGGTCCTGAATCCTGTAATTATGCATTCACCTTTTTCATTTAAAATTTTGCAATTGTTCTTTGAAAAGGTAACAGTATGATCTGAGTCACAAAATTACGAGATACTAAGTAGATTGGCCTTAAGACCTTTAACTAGAAGAACATTTTCAAGAACAGGAAGTCCATCTTCTTGGAAAGTTACTTTGCCTATGATCTGAGATGATACACTATCACCAAAAATAACTTTTCCTCCAGCAAAGCTGGTTTTGTTCAAGAGTTTTGTATCATCCCCAGTCATGTGTTTAGAACATCCAGAGTCTAAATACAAACCAGACGATGTGTATTCATCTTTTAAAGAAGTAATAACAATGTTACACTTCATCTGGGGTAATAGATCATCTTTTCTAACCCAAATTGCTCTTGTTTTCATTTTGCGCTTATTAGCTCTCATTTGATCAAATTTGCGAGCATTCAATTTTTGTTGAAAAATGTTTTGCGCATGATTTTGAGTTTTATGAAAAACATGAGCATTTGGTTTAGGAAAGTGTTTAGGAATTCTTCTAGGGAATGTTCTTTTAGGTTTCGTCTTTCTCTTCCTATAGTTAGAGTTTTTGTCTGGTTGTCTAGGCAGTACATAATTGTTACGGCTTCTCCTAGAATAGTTAAAATTTTGATAGATAGGAGGATTACATACAGGTTTAACTAGTCTTCTAGCATAACAACCATCAAAAGAATGACCTTATATGTCGCAGTACGAGCAATAAAGATTTCTCAAAGTTGGGGTCTCCTTAATAAAGTCTCTAAACATAGGTTTCAAGGAATTTTGAGGTTGAACTCTATTCCTAGATAGTACAGTTTTGAATGTAGAATCACTCTTCCTAATTGAGGGGCAGACGTATTTGGCCTTAGGTGAACTTTCATGTTTAGAGCAACTTGATTCTCCAATGTCAAAATTTTGATGTTTTGAGTCAAACTCAGTTTTTAGAGAATGAAAGTCTGGGCAGGTTTCAATAGGTCTTTTACCTCTTGACACAAACTTGATAGATTCAAAAGATTTTGTTTGTGTCTTCAAATTGGGGCAAAACCCTATTCCAGTTCGATCATCAGAATTGGTTTTTGATTTAGCAACAAATCCATCAAAACAGTTTGAGTTATTTTCAAATTTTGTAAATTGTTTGAAAACAGTTGCTGCCTTTTCTTTAGTTTGTTACAATTCTAACAATGTCCCTTTGTATTTTTTCTCCAGAGTTTTATTTATTTCAGTCAAATTTCTCAGTTTTTGATCAAACATTTTGATTTCACTTTCATGAGTTAGACATTGGGTAGTATACTCTTCAGCATTAAGTTTGACCATCAGGCTTAGATCTTCTAACTTCTTGGTGAGATCTTTCACAATCTTCTCTAGTCTAGTGCTTTTCTAGAGAGTTTTAGCATAAAGTGTGTGAATATCTGGGAGAGCTTCATTGTCCGAGTCACTAAGTGTAGTGTGTGAAGTGACCCCTAAGGATTCATTTCTTGGACTCACACACCCATTGACATCGTCATTATCGCTTTTCCTTTGACTCACACACCCCGAGGTAGAAATAACAATGTTCTCAATAATTAAAGCATCTAAACCAGTAACAACATGATTTGAAACAACATAATAAGAGTTATTGGATTCATCCTCACTAACAAACACAGGCATATCATCATTATAAATAATCTTAGCAAAGAAAGACATGCAAGGGTTAAAACATTAGATGACTCAGGTTCCTCATTTTCAGAGTCGTTTGAATCATCCCATATCTTGCAAATGTTGGCTCTAACTTGTTTGTTTTGAGTGTTCAAGTTAACTCTACAATCTTGTGCAATGTGTCCTAGTTTACCACATCTAAAACATTCAGTCTTCTCAAGGTCTCTGTTAGGTTTAGTGTGAGAGTCCTTGTGATGTTTGTCATGACTTTCTCATGAGGTTTATGATTAAAGTGAGTTAGATAATTGGACTTGCCTTGTTTGTTTTCCATGTTGTTTCTAAACTTAATAATTTTCTTAAATTGTTTTGACATTAAGGCAATCTGATTGTCCAAACTCTCTATATCGCATTCCTCATCAGAGTCATCATTGGGAATGTTAAACTCAGGTTTAATCAACCTAGAAGAAAAGCTCAGATTGGAACTAGTCTGTTTCCTATGGGACTGGGTCAATTGTTTCTTAAATTCTAGTTCCATTTCCACAGTTCTTAATTTACTAATAAGTAATTCATGAGTGAGATTTATGTCACACATTTCCTCAATAGCATATCTTTTATTGTCAAATTTCTGCGGAAATGATCTCAGAATCTTAGATACAATTTCATGTCTATCATATGTTATCCCATTAGCATGCAGTTTTATCACAATATCAGTCAAGTTCATATAGAAATCATCAAATGACTCAGATTCAGACATAATTAAAGAGTTATAGTGTTGAATGAGCATTTGTGTTTTAGCAGCCTTAACTCTAGTGTCACCTTCATGAGCAATAACCAAAGTGTCCCAAGCTTCCTTAGAAGTGGTACATGATGAGATTCTTTTAAACTCATGTTCATTTATGGACATAAATATGGCATTCTTTCCTTTGTTATTGTTGCGAGAAACTTGTTTCTCTTCTTGTGTGAACTCACTTAATACTTTCTTAACCCTCTCATTACTTCCTTCAGTGGCTGGTTTAGTAGGAAAAATGTTTCCATTTTCAACAATATCCCAGACCTCATCTCCCAAAGTTCCTAGAATGAAAGCAATCATCCTTACTTTCCAGTAAGCAAAATTGGTTCCATCAAAGATAGGAGGTCTGGTCAAGTTACCAAATCTTTCATTTTTCTCGTCCATGTTTGATTTTCAAAAAATAATTTCAGAAACACAGGATCTCTTTAAAAGAAGTTTACAAAGCTTTGATACCAATTGAAAATCTGTTACTAAAGCCGTTTAATATAAAATTAAACTATTTAAGTAACTCCAAACAGTTTTTTGAAGAAACTCTTTTCTTTAAAACCAAAACTAATTAATCACAAGATGTGTTTAACAAAACTATGTACGAGATCTGTTCAAGATTTGATTAACAGGTTTAATAAAATAGTTTAAAAACTTTAAACTCAGCACAACCAAGAATTAGATGAGGAGATGTAGAAAGATTAAGAACAAGGATTTTTAACGTGGTAAAACCTCACCCAACTGAGGAAACATCCACGACTCCCTCTACGGAGTAAACTAAAAATTCCACTAAAACAAATTTTAACAGTTATAAACTATATAACAAACATGCATACAACTCAGACCTATATAAGTTTAGGAATGTACCCTCTGGTGTCCTTATAACTTCTCTGCAGTTCTGATTGTTGATGTTGTTCTCCCAGTTAGCTAACTTCCAATTTGTTCAAGTTCTTTACGTCGACTCTTGTTCTCAAGATCTTATTACCAACACTTTTAATGTGGTAGGGTGATAGTGTTTGTGGAGGTGCTTTCTAACACATGCATGCACACACACACACACACACTTATTATATACAACCAGTCCTAAAAAATTACTTATAAGAACTATATGCTGTGATTTTTTTATTTCTCCCTTCTCACAAAACTTAACCTTATTTGACCTTTACAATAATCCCAGAATCCACGGCTATCTTGCTCAGAAGACGTATCAAGATCTTAATCAATCTTAGATTTTGAAAATATTTTTGAGATTGAAAATCACCAAGCACGATTCCAAACTATGTCAAAGGTCTTGTTTCAAGAGAACTAGAAACATAAAACATTATTGTTGATTTCAAAGTTATTTACAAAAAGGAATCAACAATATATTTCTCAAGATGAGAAACAAACTATGTAAATCTAAGTGAAATGTAACATAAAGTACTAAGATCTGAAATTTCTATAAAGCAGAAACTTAGATCTAAGAGAAAATGTTTAAGTTGGACATAAGATCTAAGAACGAAGAGGTTATAGCATCAAACCAACTAAACAAACCAACTCTCAACCTCTCAAAACACTCAAACACTCAAGGTTGTGTTTGGTATATACAGGACTTGAAAAGAGGTTTAGGTTTGAAAAGGTTTTAACGATTTAGGGTTAGGGTTAGGGTTTCTAACTCTTTCTCTCTCTTTCTGGTTTCTTTATTTCTCTCTCTTCTCTCTCTACTCTCTCTAAAGGACGAAATGGAAAAAGTCTCTGATGGCTGAGGATAAAGGTCCTTTTATAGGAGGCTGAGAAGATTCGAGAATAAGGTTCAAAATCAATGGCTCAGATTGAGTCAACGTTTATTGACTTTGATCCAAGGGTTCACGATATGCGGTGATTAAAACTCTCCTGATTGGTTCATATGAGGTTCACCGGGATGATGTAAGAGCGCATGCAGATCGTTGATAAAAACGATCCATGGGTTGTAAACAAGCGCTGGTTTACTCTCTATAAAGAAACACAAACTCAACCAATCAGAATGCAACAGATGTTGGGCAATAATAAGATGACAAACGCGCGTCTTAAAATAAATACAAACACACCCTGAAGTCTCTGCCTCTTTCGAATTCTTCCCAAGGTAACTTACAGTCAATATAACCACCAATACTTAATTGCAGATTGACCCCAAAAACTTTTAAAAACAAATTTTAATTAAAAAAAAATATTTTAAAGGTTTATAAAATCCCCAAAAAATATTAAAAATCAATTTTAGGGATTTAAACACACTCAACATATGTACACACAATTATATGAAATATCAAATGTATGAGATCGATTCTACTGTGTGTGAGTGTTGGTAATATTGTCTAGATCAATTAAGCAAGAAGGATGAAATAGCAAACCAAACTCTGGGGTTCTTTGGTTTCTAGGATAGACACAATTTTATCACAATTTCCAAACTAGATGAACACTTATACAATACAGACTCAAGTGAGTCAAGAGTATAAGGTGCATCAGGGTTGTAATTTCATGTGTTTATTTAATAGAAAAGAAACATCAACTGTTCGATGTAGTTAGTACTTCTATATAGATGTCTCTTTAAAATTTCAATTATGGGAAGAAATTGTATTGAGTATCTTAATGCAATGTTTCCTCAATACCAAAACATTGTATCTACAACATTTGACTTTTCAATTAATAACTATGTTAGAAAAGTAACGTATGATACTTATGGGTATTTCAACTAAGCTTGTTAATTCGATCGGTGCCTAGGTTCACATGATACTAATAAGTATCATAATTGGTATGATGTATAAGGTTGTAGAATTTGTCACATGGAATCTACCATAAACATATAAAGATAACTGGTTCTTTAAAGCACATTGAACTCTTCTGGATATACTCTGAAATTTTTGGCTAATTTGTGGACTAAATAGATAGAAGTGGTTTACTTAAAATAATTCGAGCATAGTTATACAACTATACGGAAGATGTTGCTATCACCGATATCAATCAATCTATTGGTTCTACTATTTGAACTATATTGAATCCAAGTACTGATGTTTATAATGTCGTAGCGATAAGGGTTGAAAATTTTCTAGAACTGATTTGTGTGCTTTGGGTAGGATAACGTCAAATCATAATGATGTTCAATCTAACTTTACATATGCTGAAGCATGATCTGTGTGTCACAAAAGGAAGGATACTATCCTTTTTTCCTTGCCATCGAGAGGAAACGAATTAGCACAAATATGCTAAGTACGTGCTATTAATAAATTTATAGATATAGATGGAAAATGGAGTGGTTGGTATAATCTAAAAACACATCTTGATTCCAACATTTGATGTAACTTGAGCTTCTATGTATATCGACTGGGTTGTTTATGTTGAGCAAGACATCTAATAATATGATGAGAAACATTCGATGTAACTTGAACTTCTAAACAACAAAATATGATGAGCAAGACATGTAAGAATTTCTAAATTAGGAGGAAATATGTTTTACTTTATTCAAGAAAACCATCATTGGTCGCAATATTTCGAGGGGATATACTCTCAAATTAGTCTTCCAGGAAAATATAACGAGCAAGGAAGTCTAATATTTCCAAAAGTAGGAAGAAATAAAAGCATTACACAATCCATATTTGTTTATAGGGGGATATACTCCCAAGTTTCAATTGTCCTTGGCAGCTCATAGCAGGCATAATAGTACAGATTGGTGGCCTTAATCTCTACTCGCAACTTCGAGAATATATGTTAGCACAATAATTATTGTAAAATTCACACAATAAAATATGGTGAGCAAGGAAATAAATTCCCAAAGTACAAGGGTATTGTTTTATTCAGTCAATGATCAACTAATCGCAAATAATTAGAAAGGCAGATAGAATTTACGAGCGACGATCCCCCCAGATTACGGGAAAGACTTCTATTTATTACTTGCAAATTTGTGAGCAAACATTTCCCATAGAATACGGGAAAAAATATTATATTTATTACTCGTAAAGTTTTTTCATACAAAATATTTTCGAGCAGACAGTCCCAAAGCATAAGGAAAAATTAATAAAGGTGCAAAATATATGCACAAGAAAATGTCATATCATTTCACAAAAATGACCTGCTCGAAAAATCTGGTCATGATAGTACAAATAAAGAAAAAATTACATATTTATTGTTCCGTTAAAAGGAAAAGGAAATTCTCTCTCACATAAAAGCCTCCAAAAGAGGCACCAACTTCTCGAGTAATGTCTTGTTCAATTTTGGCGATGCGAGCAACACCCTCTTCCTCGCCAGATAAAACCTTATTCAAGTTAACTTCAAGAGATTTTAATTTGCTCTCGCAAGGCATCCACTTGAAAACGCCGTTGCTAAGCTTTAGCATTCTCAGAGGACATAACTTTCATCAACCTACTCGTAGAAGGATGAATAAGTCTACGAAAGGAAGCATCCAACCAATCTAGTTTTAAATGGCACTAGTTCTTCAAGTCGTTGATAGCGAACAAGAAGTTATGAGCAACCACATAACAATTTCATTAAAAGAAGTTGAAGTGAATTGACAAACGTGAAATGCAAGCTCCTTCGAGTTAATAATGGACATGCTATCAATATTACACATCCATGAGCTTGTGACTGTCTCAGGATGATGCTAAAAAATTAGGTACAAGATAACTCAATCTCCTTCGCGAAATTGGCTCACGTGTCACTTGCACCACATGTGTTTCATGTAGACATTAGGAGCATTTATGTCTACAGCATAAAAACTAGTGTCCATAGAACTGGCATTAGAATAAGAAGTATATTCCTCGCCAGACTTCTCACCCTCAGCCATTTTAGAATGATTAGTCTAAGAGTACTTCTCATTCTCGCCGCCAGCTTCCTATTCCCTGCTTACTTTATCCTAGAAAATAAAGAGAAGATAAGTGTACCAAGAAAAGAAATAAGATAAAGAGGGGATAGTAATAGGGATGAAGATAAAAAGCTCACTCGCATGCCATCAAGAGTTAACATGCTACCTGTGATCTCACACTGATCTCTCTACTTGAATTGAGGCTTTACAGGAAGAGGAACGCTCGGGATGCTCACCTAAAAATAAAGAAATAAGAGGAGTAATTACTCAATCACTTGAAAAATAAAAGCAAGTAAAATTAAGGTATGCCCTATTAATACCAAAGGCTCCACAGGTAAATGAACGCTCATAATGATCGCCTAAAAATAAAGAAACTGGAGGAGTGATTACTTGAGAACTTGCACAGTAAAAGCAAGTAAAATTAAAGCATGCCAGATTAATACCCGAGGCTACACAGGTAGAGGAGAGCTCATAACTCTCACCTAAAAACAAAGAAACATGACGTGATTACTTAAACACTTGCACAGTAAAAGCAAGTAAAATTAAGGTATGTCAGATTAATACCCGAGGCTCCATTGATAGAAAACACTTATAACGCTCACCTGAAAACAAATAAATAAAAAATGATTAATTGAGAACTTGCATAGTAAAAGCAAGTAAAATTAAGGTATGCCAGATTAATACCAGAGGGTCCATAGTTAGAGGAACTCTTATAATTCTTTCCTGGAAAAAAAAGAAACAGGAGGAGTGATTACTTGAGGACTTGCGCAGTAAAAGCAAATAAAATATTAAGGTATGTTAGATTTATACCCGAGGCTCCTCAGTAAAAGGTGCGCTCTCAATGCTCACATGCAAATAAGCAAACATAATGAGTGGTTACTTGGAGGTTTGTCATATATAAGTAAAAAAATATATGAATAAAGTATATCAGATTAATACTCGGGGCTCCGCAGATAGAGAAGCACCCGTAACACTCGCCTAAGAATAAAGAAACATGGTGAGTGGTTGAACATATGCAAAATAAAATGAAAAAAACATAAGTAAATGCAAAGGTATGCCAATCTGAGTACCCAAATACTTGATGGGAGAGAAGCGCTCAAATATATAACGACACTCCTTTGGAGCTCGGTGGATTTAACAAAAGGTGGTGGAAGGTCATTCGTACTAACCTGCCAATAAATAAATGCACCAATAAAAGTTTTCGATTATGATAAAACTATAAAACTGGTTACTTGTTCCAAATGAGTGGCATGAGAATAAGGCCCACTCAAAACAACACTAAAGATTGAATGAGTAGAGAGGGCCTGGACTTGAGGACTGTTATCCATGGGAAGAAAATCCCGTGGGATATAAATTCCGCCAGAGGGAGGCAATGCTGATATAATTACCCCCATGGACAAAAGTATAACCCCTGTTGAAAGGGCGTCGCTCGTCAAAGAACCATGCAAAGGAAAAATAATGTTATTTAGACTAAACAAATAAATGCCTAAAAAGAGAAGTGCTCAAAGAATACCCCTCTTAAGCTCGTTGCAACACTAGCTGGGGGCTGGTAAGACGAATTGCTCACCTTGGAAGAAGTAAGTGTACTAGGAGCAGACGTAGGTACAACAAGAGATACCTATCAATATGAGAATAAGTAAGTATAAAGCACGAAAACTTAACAACAACTTTTACAGACTAAGAAATACCTGAAGATGGCTCGTGGCAATTGAAGAGCTCCCAACGGTTATAAAAAACACAATTAAGAGCTTCAAGTAAAAAATAAGTTTAATCCCTGAGCACTTATATTTGAGAACTCACGACTAAATATGCCAAAAATATGTATATTTCAAACATATATATGGACCTCTCGCACCAAGCTTAACGAAGATACTAGCATGGAGTTCCTTGCATGTGGAAATGGAGTGAGAGGGGGTTGAATGGAAGAAGAGATAGGTAAAAGAGTTGTGCCCACCCTATACAACCCACTTGTTCCCATAGAGGAAACCTACTAAAAAAAGAGAGTGGTGTTTAGTGGCAGAATAGGTTGATATCCCTAAATATATAATAAATGTGAGCAAAAAATGGTAATAAAAACTTAGAGGCTCCCACCGATGAGCTTGACCATAAGTCAAAGGACCAATGGTTGGGTTGGTTGAGGAAGGGGAGTAGATCATGGTGTCATTATGATCACTAGCAGGTTGCTTTAAGTCCGATATAACATCTTGTGTGACTGATAAAAAAGATAAAGCATTAGACGAATGACCTCTATTGATGCGAAGTGACTCAATGTCATTTGAAGAAGAACTATGGTAATCATATGAAAGAGTAATTCCATAATCAACAAGTTCCTCTTCAGATTACTAAGGTGTAAATTGAGCACTCATAGTTGCAATGCTTTTATTTTTATTAAATAAGAGAGGAATATCTAGAGTGCCTTCCACTAATTGAGTAGGAAGTGGAGAAGATGAATGAGGAAGAGTTCCTCTGAGGTCTTCATAGACTTGCTCACGAGCAGTTTGAAAAGTATCCTGAATTCCAAAGTAGCAGATCAGTGGCTTTAGTTAGTCGTCTCTTTTGTCTTTTTGCTCGGGTTTCATAGAGTATGGAGGTGAGGCAGCCCCACAACTTCAGCTGGAGTAAAATTAGAAACATTTACATCTGGGTGTTTCCTCCAAGAAAGAAATTTGGATTTGCCTTTGGTTTTTGGCTGCTTGGCATTAGTCTTAAGATGCTTTGAGTAAATACTTATGAATGGGATTTACCAAGATAGAGATGACTTGGTCTAAGGGATTCCTCACAACTTGGATATAATGTCAAGCCTTTTTACAAGTGAATTTGGTCAAGTATTTATCAACAAAAAGGATTCCCTTATTAAATGACTCATGAGGGACCTCTTTAACGCAATTATTGATCAACTCTATTTGATGCTACCACAAGGTGAACCACGAGTGGCTGATAGACGAAAGGTAATCACGAGCAGGGATGGGGAAGTTCCCAAAATAAGCAGTTCTACGGACCATACCTTCAAGAGTGAAGTTGGAATAATCCCCCAAGTGTAACTAATTAGGTGAGTGGTTAGTAGGGAAATATGGTAGTAAGTGCCTTGGTCATAACCAAACTGCCTCCTCACTCGATCAACATGATAATACTAAATCCCTTGTCCTAATTTAGCCAATGATGGGAGAATACAAGGGAGATTGAAGGTCATGATATAAATATGAGGACAATCCTGTGCATATTCCAAGTTAATAGGAGGGTTGAAAATACTTAATGAAATAGAAAAAAATGCCCAAGAAAATATCTCACCCACTCTCTTCGATTAGGGACGAAAGGAAAATTCATCAATATTATTCAATAAAAGGCTAAGTGATTGCTTATGAGTCTTCCTATGCCACCTAGAAATTCGAGAATATTGATCGTGCAATAAGCGGGGCTCTGGGGTCCAATTTAGGAATCGCTCGAACAAAAATCCCGTTATAAAAAGGAGTTGACAAAATTGAACAAATCATATCGCTCATGTGATCTTTCCATATCCACATACATTCGATCCAACCAAATATACATTGACCCAAGTGTCAAAGAAGCGAGTGGAACACTTCGACCACGAATAAGTCTTACAACTAGGAAAAAGAGAAACTTGCGAGGAGAGTCATTGGGCATCCCTTGAAATAGAAATATTAAGAGTGAAGTAATAAAGAAGGCACCAAGGTGGCTTTTGGACCCTAATTTTGTGCCATCTTGGCTTTTGGGCACTTTTGTCTTGGCTTCCTCCTCAACCAGGGGCTCAGAATCCCTAAATCACTGCCATTTTACAAATGATTCCTCGATTGTCCCTGTAAGAGTAATCTCCATAAAGCGAACACAAGCCCCGAGGGACTGAATATGTGATTCATAAGATGCATAAATGGGCTACGAGCATTAAAAAGACCAAATGTCATCACCATCCATTCAAACAGTCCATATCATGTCTTAAAAGAGGTTTTCCATTCATCTTTCGATCTCATGCGTATCTAGTAATAATCACTTAGAATGTCTATTTTTGAAAAGATAACAACTCCACAATGTTGGTTAAGTAGGGCATCAAGTCGAGGAATATAAAAGAGATACTTGATGATAATTTTATTCTCAACCTTATTACCACACACATTCTTAAAGATCCATCTTCTTAAGAACAAGTAACACTGGGATAACACATGGACTCATTCTCTAATTATTTTCTTTATCTAACAAATGATAAGCTTGCTTTCGAAGCTATTCATATTCTTAAGGATTCATTCTGTAGGGTGTTTTTTGGAAGCATCACACCTGGAACAAAGTTGATACAATGCTGAATATCTCTCATCGGTGGGAGGTCCAATGGAATATTCTTTGGTGCCACATAATCAAATTCATTATGTAAAGGTTGCAAGTTAGGTGGAACTTCAAACCTTTCTTCATTTTTCGCCAATACCAGTAGAACAAAATAATTTTCATCCCTTTCCATTTCTTTATCAAATTCTTCCTTTGAGAGGAAATGATTTACATTACCCTTTAACAGCACGAGACAGTTCTCGAACTTCGAAGGGTATAGAGTAACTTTAACTCCATCCTTATAAAAGTGTAAGGATTTTTGAACCCATTACGTTTAATACGTCTATAAAATTCCCAAGGTCTCCCAAGATAGGCATCCATAGGAACTACATCACACTAGATTTAATCCAACTTTTATTTAGTTTTACCCCATTTCCCTTCTTAATCCAAGATAGCTTCTAAGGTTATGGGTGTTCCTCCTTCTTGAGATTCAATTTATCCGCCATTTCATTAGATACAACATTCTCAATACTACCACCATCAATGATAATAACACACATCTTTCCATGAGAGGTGCAATGGGTGTGAAAAATATTATTTCTAAGCTATTCATCAACCTCAACATGGGCTTCATTTAAAATTGTTCGAATAACAAGTGATTCACCTTGGTCGCCACACATAATTTCACCCCCACTTTCATCTTCATCACTAGAAATTTATTTCATATCTTCTTTGTTGTCATCCTCCACTAATGAAATAATATTTCGATTTAGACATTAGGATGAAATATGCCAAAACTCATGGCGTTAAAAATATTGACGAGAACTTGAATTCGAAGAACCAGGCTGAATTGATTTCCCCTTTGCATATTTATTTAATGGTGTCTTGGAAGAAGATGTCTCTGAAGGACTGGAAGTAGAATCACTCCCTCGGTTTCAACCCTCCTTCATGACTCCAAGTTCTAACACTACTTTTATCCTTGAGTTGTCTATCCACCTTTATGGACAACTTGAGCACATCATTATAAGTCCAACAAGGTTGCAATTGGATAACATTTGAAATTTAAGTCCTTAAACCTCTAAGATAGCCAATAATCATTTGTTCCTCTATCTAGTATAAATCACATCACATCATGAGATGATCAAATTCTTCTGAATACTCCTCCATGGAAAACACATTTTGCTTAAAGTTGTTAAACTTGTAAGGAATGTTTAGGCAAGAATTTATAATTTAACTTCTTTTTCATCTTCTCCCAAGTAACAATTCTTTTTTTTCCTTCACAGACACATTGATTATTTAGAAATTCCCACCAAATTAAGGTATGTTTCTTCAACTTAATGGCAACCAACTTCAATTTTTTGATCTTTGAAACTTTATGGTAGTTAGAGATTGTCTCCACGGTGTTGAAACAATCAATAAAACTCACCACCTTGGTTTTGACCTTCAAATTCTGAAATGTCAACTTTGATATATCTAGGGTGATAAGGTAAGTTTATTCCACATCTAAGATCCAAAAGATCCTTTTCTTCTAATACTAGGTCATGAGCATTGTAAAATGGGTTAATCTCCTCTTCATCATGTGATACTTCATTCTCCAAAACTTTATGTGAATCATCATGTTCATGATTTTTATAGCGTAGCAAACAATTTTAGATTTATTCCAATGGTCTCCTCATATCCCACATTTAAATGTCATGTAAGTCTTGTTTGCATACCGATGCATCAACATTCGAGCCAAGAAGATGATGATTGGCCATCATAACCAAAGCTTTGATACCAATTTGACACCGACTAATGAAATAGAAGGATATAACACAGTGTAAACTCATGTAACACACTCATACTCTAAGGTGTTGAGAAAATTTAGGCTTAAAAAACTTCATAAGATTAGATTGTCTTATCCCGTTCCAAGACATATTAAGTTAATGTATAAGTTGTCCTAGAAAGCTTCATGTTCAAAACTACATGATTGGGCCTCTTTGTCTTTATTCGAAAAGCTACCTCATGCCATGACCAATGAGATTTTTGCTTTAGGATAAAGGTAAAGGACTTTGAATGACTTAGTTTCACCACCCTTATTTTGATATAATTTTAATTAAATTTACTTAAATTGGAAAATGTGTTAAAACTTACGTGTGAGCTATTTTGGACAATATGAATATATACACTATGCCATATACTTTTCTTATGGAAACATTAAATTCATAAAAATTGCATTCTTATGTGCATATTTTAAGTATGAGTTCTTTGTTGAGAACAAACATACTTAGGATGTTTGCCAAAATCTTTTTAAAACTCTTAGATGGAAAATATTCATTCAAAATCTTTGGGAAAAGTCACGACTTGCCTCGCCCCAACAAAGATTTTTTACTGGTGATTTGGTCCATGTCCAAAATCTCTGGATATAACCATGACCTGATTATTGCAATAGGTTTGCTCTAGTGAGGATTTCCCCTGCTGTAGAGATGGGCATAAATCTAGAAAAAAAGGCAATTTGCCCTAAAGATTTCATTATAAGACGTGAAGATTCCCTTTTGTAGTAATATCTTTTGTTGTTTTCAATAAACAACCTATTTTGTGTGGATGAGAATGAGTTAGAGGGTTTGAAGGTTTGTGTTTACAAGTTTGAAAACTATTATTTAATTTATCTTCTTCTTTATCACAAAATATGGTTAAGATTTTTTAAGAATGGTTTTCATGATTTGCCAAGTTAAAGAAATCAAATTTTCTAAAGAGAAAAAACCTTCTTTGTATTTTTGAGATATAAATTATTATCATTATAATTTAAAGTTTTTAAATTTTGATTACTTATCTTAAGATTTGAATAAAACACTTTGTAAAATTTGTTCTTGAGAAACTTTAAGTATTTATGGTATCTCAAAAGTACTTTTTGAGTTTATTTTGAATAGCTAAACACATTTTGAAACTCCCTTCAATCTTTAGTTCTCTCACATCCTTTGAAGTTAGATTTACAAATAACATCTTTTCACTTGTTCTTTTTAGAGCACAAAAAGAAATTTTCAACTTTAAAGGAGATTTGAAGATTTAGTGCAAACACGACATTATCAATGGAAGTTGACACTTACGACATGGCTAGTGGTCGAATATCGATCTTTTCTTTCTCGTTTAGCTATAAGGTGGAAAATGTCTCATGGAGGTTGTGCATTAATGAGTCTACGAGCGTTTAAAGTTTGTAAGTCAGTTCTCCCATTTGTAAATCTATACGTATATTGGAAGGTGTCGGTTCGGCCCAAGGTTTTTTCCATAATTTTTTTTACCTCGTGTAAATCCTTATCTCAAATCCATGAATTACTCTTCCACATTTTTATTTATCTTATATGCTTAATGAACATATATTTTTAAGATAAATCAACGTGTAAAAAACTATGATGTCACTTAGACACCAAGATTAATTTTTTTCCTGAATTTGGATTAAAACAAACGTTACCTTCATTTCGGTAATAATTTTTAATTTGGGTAGTCCATCTCTACATGAACATTAATTCATTTTGTACAAGATCTAGAACTCATTCTTGTTAATTTTAATCCTTTAAAGGTAGATCTTGTGCGTGTAGAAATGTCTTTTAGGTTTGATATTTGTGAGGATTTGCATAATAGTACGTTCGATACTTCTTATCCCAGACATGATTCTCAGTATAATTACTTGTCATCCTTCACCCGAAAATGAATATGAATTTAGTGAAGATAATAGTAAAGATTTTCTTTTCTTGTATCTTGAATCTAAATACGATAAATTGTATGAAGGGTCTTTAAAAACTTTTGAAGAGAATACTTTATTGTCCTCCAAACTCAAAATATATAAAAAAGAGAACAATTATTTACAACTAAAATAATCTATGGTTGATCAACTTCAAGTTGACCATGATCACATGTGTGAGAATATTAAGTTGTTGAATGGAGGTCCTCAAATCGTTGATTGTAGTTCAACAAAAGTTTTATAAGAAGAAAATGGAGCTCTTCTAAAAAATGTCGAAACCATTGAAAGAGAAAATTTAGAGTTTTGTAATGAGCTTGCACTTTTAAATGATGAAAATAAAATTTTGTGCATTTTGGAAGCTCAATGTCCTATCCTCTTTGAAAAAATTAAATGTGTTGGTGTTTCTTTTTTGGATATTTTAGACTTTTTGGATGAGTTAAAAGATAAAAACATCACTACAAAATAAGAAGATGAAAATTTTATCAATTTTGAAGAAGAGAGAAAATGTTTTTTTGGATGACTTGAAGTAACACACTAAACTTTTAATACAACTTCAAGTATAACCCTAGAATTAACACTATTAATTTTTTTGATGGAAAATGGGTCATGTGCTTGTCACATGAGGGAATTTTTGTCTAACAAGGTATAGCCGAAGTGTTTTTTAATATATAAACACACTAGTGAAGGTAAAAGGATAAAGATTCCAATACCCAATAATCCATTATATATATATATATATTCACCCATGAACCATGGTTGCCCCACCCACCCAATCATGGTGCCCCCTCTCTCCCTCATGTCTTTTTATCTAAACCCAGGGCTTCCCCCCTCTCTTTCTCTCATTTCTCTATCTCACATACATACATGCACAGTCACATATCCTGTTTTCAAGTAAAGAGATCTATTTTTTTTTGTGGGTCTGATGGTGGTGGAAGGTTAGTGGTGGTGGAGGGGTGCTCAGGGATCAACTTTTCATCTATTGATGTTTTTTTTTCGATCGAAACTTGTTGATTATTTTTTAAACATGAAATCTTGTTGATTTAAAAATCAAACAATGATTTTGGGTTTTTTATTCTGTAATTTTTTAAATTGGGTTCCATACATGTTAAACATGAATTTTTTTGGTCGGTAGTGCTTTTTTTTCCTACTCTGAGATCCACTGTTGGGATTTTGGCCTATTTTCGCTCTTTTTTTAGCAAAGCTTCTAGTATTTTTCATTTGTATGCATTTTTTATATTTTTTAATTATTTCCCCCATGAAAAAAAAATATTTTTTTCCTGAAAATGCATTTTTATGCAATTTTCATATCTTTATTCAGTTTTCGTAATTTTCAATTTTTTTTTGTTTTCGCCTCTTTTTAGTAATGTTTTTAGTATTTTTCAAAATTTTTCTGAATTTGCACTATTTTTTTTACCATTTCCACCATGTAAATAATTTTTTTTGGGAAATATGTTTTTTTTTTCTAAAAATTTCTTTTTCTAATGTACTTTTCATGTTTTTATTCTGATTTCTATAATTTCATTTTGTTCTTTAGATTTTCCATTTTTTTAGAATATTTATTATTATTTTTCAATATTTCCCCATATTTTTAGTAATTTTTTTTATCATTTCCACCATGAAAATATGTCGTTTTCTTCTAGAAATATGTTTTTTTAATTTCTTTTGGATTTTTTTAGTTTTTAGTTTTTATTTTTTAATTTATGTAATTTTTCAGATTTTCCCCCAAATTTTTAGTTTTTTTTATATTATTAATTTTAAATATTTTTTAGCATCACCACATTTTTTAATTTTTTTTAGTATTTTCAAACTTTTTAAGCCTTTTTTTTACTCTTTCTATTTTTTTTTAATATTGAGATTTTAAGAATATTTTTCTGTAATTTTGAAAAAAATTTAAATTAATTTATGTAATTATAAGATTTTGTCAATATTTTCTTTGTTGTTTTAGTGAAGTTGTATTTTTAAAAAATATTTTTTATTGATTTGGATCCAATTACCCTCATGTTCATGGCATATGACTACTTTTCCATGCAAATATTTATCACCGTTAGGGTTTAGAGGTTACTTGAAATCGTTTCGATAGTTTAAGGGGGTTAAGTGAAGAAAATAAAAGTGCGGGTGATAAAGTGAAATGGGGGTAAAGTACAGGTATAGGTGTAATTAACACTAACTAATTATGTTGTCATCGTCTAAAATTGGTTTCAAGGTCCGTGCTAGCAAATTGAGATCGAATCAGAGATAAAAAACAATAAAAAGCCAATAAAATGCAAATATGAAAAGACGAAGATGAGAATAAGAGGAATCACAATAAAAGTTACATGGTTCAACCCTCATGAAGCAAGCTACGTCCATAGAGTAGCTCTCTGCACTATAGTTTTAGGTGACCAGAGGTCTAATGGTGGTACAATTCACTCAATCTCTATTCTCCTTGTGATTTGACAGTCTAACTGTCTGAATATCCCTCTTTCGATTTATATCCCAATAGGGAATATCTCTCTTTATAGTCAACGAATATGAGATAATGTATGGGAGGCAAAGGGAATGTTATTTACACATGTCTTGACCTTATAGGTTAAGCAGAAGCAAGTTTTTAATGGATTACAGACAAGATGTAGGGTTTGTTGAAGATTTACATGCGAAGGAATATCTCTTCACATATTTACCAACGATTGTGCCAATTTTATGCTACTTGTTGTTTTCATAGCATTATCATAGTTATATTATATCAGTTAGTCTTGTTGGCAACGATCCAGCACGTTCAGATGAAACACATGCCGACCATATTGCTATGGTCGATCTGTTATGCTGAGCGAGGTTATCACTTGATAAGTCTCGGTTGAGGACGAGATCATACTCATACTATTTAATAGCTTGACTATGTTCTCTTCAGGTCATGAGATGCTCTACAAATATGGTACAATAAAAGCCCCCAAAATTTTGCTCATGACTGCAGATGACTGAGGGTCTTCTGTAGATCTTAATCCTAAGGAGAGGCTGAGAGAAAAGAAATGAGTGAAGTTTTTTGCAAGTGGTTCTAGGAAGGCATTTCTTGGTTTAGAGGTCACATGTTATTTTGGTTGGCTGACCGAGAATAATGACACGAGTTCCTTAGGAAATTTTTTATTAGTTGAGTTAACTAACCCATGTGTCAAAAATCCGGTAGATCTTCATTAGGCATGTTTGACATGCGCGATTTTGACCTTTTAAAATCCCCGTGAGACCATTTCAAGATTTTTCAAATTCTTTATGCCCAAGATTTATAGAGGGAGAACGATCATGATCCCTTCGTTGCCAAGGTGTTTAGAGCTTCTTCAGCTCTTATTTTGGTTTGTTTCTATCATCAGGTATCCCTCATTCTTGCCTTGATTCTTTTTGCTTTGATCATTTACTGTTTTCTCATTTAGGTACGTATTTGTGTTGAGTTGGGTGATCTCCTCTAGGGCATTTTCACTTCTAAGTTCTAGTGAGAGTTACTTTGTAAAGAAATATTGTTTTCTCAATTAGTTAAGGATATCTGACTTAGAGGAGAGGGCATACGAGAGGAAAAATTCCATCGAGGTTAGATTTTCCCCTTTGGGTATTCCAAGTTGGAGTTAGTCTTCCCCTTTATCCCTCAATAAGATCAATCTTAAAGGGGGTATGGTGTGGTCCTTACACAACTCCCTCCTAATGTGTATAGGTCTATAATTGGGTTCATGATTTATTGGAAGAAATATAAGGGCTTTGACATAAATGGGGATATATTCAGGTTTATCTACTATTTGAAGGACAATGTTAAAACCCCCCGGATATTATTATTTTTTCCCCGAAAGTCCAATACTAAAATGATCCAAGTCTCCTAAAGTAGTAACCATAATTGGAAAACAAAGTTCTTTTATATCTCTGGTGCATTGGAGTTCTTTACCAAGGATCCAGAGAGGGGGGTCAACATTACCAGGGAATGGTGTTACCCTGACTTGATTATTAATATATCCCTATCTTTGGATAAGAATCTGGTAAAATTGATTAGGCAAGTCTGTACCTCAGACCCTCTTCTCATTGAGGATGTATATACCCCCAAGAGGTTTGGGGGCATGATGAACTACTGGAGTACTTAGCAGCAACCAAGGTCAGTTGATGATGATGAGTAATGTTCCCAGGAAGAGATGGTGGTCAGTCACGATAAAGAGAATTATGAATAGGTTTAAGAAGGCGATAAATTTTTACAAGTCTCAGGTCGTCCTTCCTTTTATGTGCTTCTATACTTTAAATTAACTTACTTACTAATTGTCCTTATACATATTTTTCATGCAGATTCAACTCCTAATTCAGGTTCTTTTATCATGGCTCTAACCAACATTTCTCGAGATAAATTGAAGGAAATTTGAGCTAAGCATCTTGAAGAACTAGCCAAATGGTGATGGCCAATAAAGCCAAGGCAGAGGCCCATACAAGATAAAAAACGATGAAATTTATTGGCTCACAAATGTTGAGGCAACAAATTTGGTTACTGAAGAGGACCAAAAGAAAAAAATAGTTAATAAGGGTGAAGGAAAAATGATCGAGGAGAGGCAAGCCAGTAAGAAGAGACCTCTGGATGACCCTTCTGCTAAGGATCCCAAACTGCCCCGATTTAATGCCAAAGATAAAACTATCATCGATGGATAGCATGTCGATGGATTGTATAAGGGGGCAGGCTCTTTATCTCCCAATGGTCATGTTCATACCTATGAGCTCTATCATATGATGACCTAGGAAAACCTCTGTCAGTACAAAAATATACCCTTCTAAATTCTGCTAATACATATGAAGTCTTCGACTATGTGAGATATACCATGACTTTTAGTTCATGAGGAATTTGGATATAGATAATCTCAAAATTTTCCCTATCATAAGGTGTTTGTGGTGAGTTAAACTTGTTAATTTCTAGTGTTCTCCTCTAAGCGAATCTGTTATCCTTTAGCTAACTTGCTCCGCCTCTTCTTATGTAGGGTAATATATCTACAATTAGATTGAGGGAGCAAGCTCTATCTATCATGAACTCTTGTGATGAGTTGAAAACTTACAAGGAGGGGCTTGACGCTAAAATCAAACTTCTTATGGATAACCTATCTAAGGCTCAACAGGCTAAGGACTTCACCTACACAAAGCTTCAAGAGGCTAAATATCAAATGGTGGCCATGATTAAAAACCTCAATAAAGATGAAGAAGATATCAGGCAGCTACAACAAAACCTGAAAACTGCTAAAGATGAGCTCGATGGAGTAAAGGTTCAACTTGCTTCCTCCTTGGTCAATGGTTCAATGGATAGGGAAGAGACTACTAAAACCTATGAAGAATACACTATTGACACCACCATGTCCTTCTTTAAGGGCTACGACAAACTCAAAAGGAGGGTATCTAATCACTACCCTGATATTAATGAGGTTATGATGTCTTGGGAAGGAGACAATGATGAGGCCAAGGCACGAAAAAATATGAAGATGCTGAAAGAAAGAGTCAGGGTTATTATTTAAGGATGACCTACAAGTTGATGATAATAACCAGATCGTAGTTGAGGACGACCATATTGAAGTTGAGAAGATCCTTGTAGCTTCCCCAAAGGATGACACTACTTCGTTTGTTATTGTTTTTCTTTTCTACTTGAATATTTGTAAATATTTCATAATTACTTCGAACATTATCCCTGTAATTTCATTTGAAATATTTGTGAATGGAAAAAGTATGTGCTTAATGAATTTTCCTTCTTGTAAAATCTTATAAGTAAGCACCAATGAACAGTATGTTTTCTTAGTTATATTGCGTGTCATATGCTCTCTACATTTTATTTTATTTTATAATTTTGCTCATAGATCTTCATGGTTGGATCTAATCAACCTTGCAGTTTTATCCATGTTTAGTTTGGACCTTTCTAGTATTTCTCAGCCCTTGATTTGTTGGGTCTTGTCATCACATTTTGGGCTTACTAGATCCTTAGGTACGAGCTGTTTATTCATATAAGATGAAAGGAATGTTTGCAAGTTCTTAGAACTCCTGGAAACCCTTTCCCAAAGGTTTTGTGCATTCAAAGATGTGTTTTGATCAATTGGGTCGGCCTAAGATGACCTGACCTTATGTTATTTTCTAAAATCTCTATGTTGAGTTTGGACGGTAACACAATGAGTTCTGAACTCAATATGCCTTAAGCTAAAGCCTTTTTCCCATCACTTGAATTGAGCTTTAAATGAAGCCAAGAGGAATTTGATAACCAAGAAACTGAATTTAAGGTAATAGGCTTTCTTATTAATGACTTCTATTTTTACAAGTCGTTTAACTTCCTATTACATTCATCTTTCGTTCCAACTAAAAGCTTTATTCAATGATAATACTTTTTGAGGTTCTTAGAGTTCCAAGGGTTCTTAAACAACTCTCCTTCTAAAGTTTTAATTCGAAAAGTACCAGGTCGTATGATTTTTTCGATAGGTACCTTGTCAATTAGCTTCTAACTTGTGGGATTTCTACGTAACCTTATTCATGACGTATTTGGCTTCCTTGAGGGTGATCAACTTAACTCTTACATTAAAAAATTTATTGTACGCTGCTGATAAGTTGCTATCCTAAGTGCTACTGCCTCCCTAACCTCATATACTAGATTTAAATATAACCTTCTTGCAAAATCACTCTTGGGAAAATCGAACTTGAGGACCCTGTGGATTAAAAGTCCGACCTCAACTAGACCATGGCCTCAATGTCAAAAGCCAACATATATGGTGTTTTTCCTATTGCTGTTTGCGGTGTTGTCCTTTAGGCCCATAACACACTTTACAATTCATTTATCTAGTTCCCCTTGGCCGTATCCAACCTTTTCTTCATTCCCTCTAACAATGTTCAGTTCGTGACCTCTATTTGCCTATTTCATTATGGATAAGCTGGTGATGAGTGAACATTCTAATTTTAGCCTTATCGCAAAAGCTTTAAAAGTATGACATACAGACTTACATAACTGTGACACCCCACCTAATTAAATACCGGGTGATCAGTCCTTTATTAAATCATAACCAAGGTAAACGGTTGGTTCATTGTTAGCATCACTGTCGTAAAATAACTTTTCAAATTAAACACTCTAAATTATTAAGCTAAGTTTCAAAACCATTTAAAACATTATTTCCATAATTATTTAAGCCCCAAAACAAATAGCTTTCATAATTCATAGTTTAAGAGTCGTACAATAACTAGACTGAAAAAGATCATCCAAGCAATTTAAGCATTCAAATAACTAATAAAAACTTTAAAACTTCAAAAGAAAAACATCCTGACAATAGCAAATCCCAAAGTGAAAATACTAAAAGTAAATGAATCGCAATCTCTGACAAAACCAACTGAATAAGGAAAAAGGGTGACATATTCCCAACTAGATAAAAAAGAACTAGGGGTGGAATCAATAATGAGGTCGTCTAAGCAAAAGGCCTGCAACTCCCACCTAAGCTGCAACACGTTCCTTCCAAAGGATCTTAAGCATGACGCCCCTGTGGCTGGGCACCTATGATATATACATATATATACAAGAGAGAAGAGGTAACAGGAAACGGGTCAGAGCCCAATTGTAAAATAGTTTAAAAATTCAGTTTAACAAGTATTTAAAATTCTTACTGGCTAATGCAACAACCATATTAGTATGCGACACTCTCTTGAGAAATTCTCACCTCTCTTCTAATGTGCACACCTACCGCACTATTAATCCCCACAAGTTTATCTTATCTTAAATTCCTCATAAGGTTTCATGCCGACAATTACTAGGGCTAAGATAATTAATTAAATTTTGAAAGTAAGGTTTTTACATAAATCTCATTTCATTATAAAGCCTTTCAGTATTTCCTCAAACTTGTCAAACACTTACAATAAAGTCAGAATATTTATTCATTACTTAACTACTTTTAGTCACAATAGAAAGTTCCAAATTTCAAGTCTATATATATATAATCACTCATATAATATATATATATATACTATCGGCACCCCACATAAAATTTATGGTGCTGGCATACTCTGCTATCAAATCCCTGTAGCACTCGTACTAAGGGAAATACTAGTTCGGAATCACTCTTGAACAATATTAACACAAAGCACATACAAATTGAGGCAAATCATAGTTCCAAGTCACTAAGAGGTCAGCACATACCCTCACGTCTCTTAGGATCGTTTGACTATCGATCAGATAGCCTGTACCAAGAGTAGGTGAAAATTATGTTATAATTTTGGCCATGTTGAAAAGCCTATCTCTAGTTTGAATAAAAATGATAAAATTAAACACAAACTTTCAATCCTTTCTCAAGGATATTTTTTCATTTCTAAATGTAAAAACAAGTGTAGTTCAAAGTTACTAATCAAAGGAAATCAAACAAGAATAAAATTATCAAGCTAGATACATCGGATCCATGGGGGCTCATTTCATCCCTTGAATGGAAGATTAACTCTCCATAATGGGATTTTAAGACATAAAATAAACAATCGACGTCATAAGAGTATGAGAAAAGAGTGTTTTCAACCAATCAATATATAACACAAAATCTCTTTTGATGCTACAAATTTTTTTTGTCACCTTTTTCTCTCACTAAACTAATAAAATTTCTCTTTACAATTTTTTTTATCACTTGCACCGTTTTCTTGCTTCCTTGCACACTCTACTTGCTCCTCACTCTACTTTTTGAAATGAAGAGAGGGTCTTCTTTTATGAGAGTCATGGAGCTAAGGGTAAAATTGGAAGGTAAAATGGATGAGGGTAGTTTAGGAAAAGGGGTAAAATTCATTTAGAACATGTGACTTTTATTTTTGGAGAATGGGTAAATTTTTAGGTTTTATAGGTAATGGGTTTGGCCAGATTGGGAAAGGAGGGAGAGTAGAAATCGATTTTGGCTTGGGTCAAAGGTAAATGGGTTTTGGAAGGGGTTTGATTTTGGGCTCGGACAGAGGTGTCAGAGGTTAAAGCTGTTGTAAATGGGTCAACGGGGTTAGGGATGGAGGTATACAAAAGGAGGTGGTTCACTATTTGATGGGTAGCTCTAAGTTGTGTGGTTTGGCAGATTAGGAAATGGGCAAATGTGGGTTTGGGTTCATGGGATAAAATCGGGTTGAGGTATGTCGAGGTCTGGTTTTTTGGTTGAAGCTCGCCAGATTTTATGGAGGAGCTGCTGGAAATGGGTTCCTGGTTCAAGGTATGGCAGTGAGTTAGATCCGTGTCGGCAATGGGTTTGTGGGGTAAAGGGGTATGAGGAAGGGTTCTTGGATTTTAGGATGGGATTTTACAATTTGGGTAGGTGTAGGTTTGGTTTTGTTTATGGAGGGAAAAAGAGGAGAAAGAAGATGGGGTGTAGTAGATGATGAATAGTGAGGAGAAAGAGAGTGAAACTGATTGGGTTATTGGGTGTGAGTGTTAGACCTGGCAAAATGAGGCACAACATGATAACACGACACGAACCGATACGAAGTTATAAGTTAATGGGTGGATCCTTAATGGTTTTGGATCATATAAGTGCCAATTTGATAAGACACGATAGTTAACGAGTTAGGTTAGTGTTGACCCTTCACCCGTTAATTACCAATAAGACCCGTAATGATCCATTAATTTTAAAATATAAGATATATTATTGGGTTTTATAAATATTTTATGTTGCATAATGTTAATTTAATCATACTTTTTTTTCTGAATGAGATATTTGGTAATATCAATGAATTATTGGGTCCACATGGGTTTAAAAATGAGATAACATGTCAACTTATATACAATTCAAAATAACTCATTATTTTAATGGGTATGAATGAGTGAACACGACTCGACGTGCTAAGATAACGGGTCGGGTTTGAATATGATTTTTTCAGAAGATAAAAAAGTCAACCGTTTGGACACTAACCCGATAAGATCCGAACATGATAAAAATCAATACGAACATGATTCGACACGACCCATTGACAGGTTTAGTGAGTGTGCATTTGGTGTAGGTGAGGTGTATGGGGGTGTATGGTGTAGGTTAGGGAGTGAGTTAAGTGTATATGTGTGTATGGAAATAGTGTGTCAGCGTGTGTGTAGGTATTTTATTATATGTAATATATATATATATATATATATATAAACTCATAATAAAATAAAAGTAAGAATAAAAATAAAGATAAAATAGAGCTATAAAATGAAGAACACTAAAAATATAAGAAAACATAACATTAAAAAATACACACTGAAACATATGACGACATGCATGTTTTATAGGTTATTTACATAAAATAATAAAATACTAAAAATAAACTAAAATAAATTAATAAAAATGACACCACCAGAATAAAATATGTATCTATATTAAAAATAATAAAAATAATAATACCCCACACACATAATAATTAAAGGACACGCTGGGGATGGTCTGGGATAGGTTATGGGTTTGGATAATTGGTAAGGGACTGGGTTAGGCTCTTTTAACCGCATCACAGCCACATTTGACTTGGAATAAAGATTTTAAATCTGCAAATGGCATTTGACCAACAAGAAAGACATATGTGCACATAAGACCAATTTTACCAAGAATTAACAATTAAAAATCCTCTATTTTGAGTTTTATTTTAACACTTTTGTGTGCTAATCACTTAACATATACACATTTTCCAGGAAACAAAATTCGAGCAATGGTTCTTACAAGCACAACTTATCTCTTGTACATTTGGTGCCTTATTAAACACTATTGAGATCAGAACACCGTATTCGACACATGATAAGAAAGTACAATATCCAAAAAGTTCATGCACGTGTGTAATAAAGGTGATAAAAGGTCTAGCATGAATAAAGTAATCATAAATGAATAATGAAATGCTATCCACACATTATTAAGCAAACTAACAAAACTAAGGCATGTATCAAAACACCAAGAAAAGTCACAGGAATGGATGGAATGTAGGAGTGATCCGGACATGTTAAATTCACATCCATATATGATGAGAAAGAAAATACAAAAATCTCTAAGTCTTTTTCAATTTTTTTAATCAAAAATAAAATCTTTTCGGAATTTTTAAAATTTTTCAAAAGAAAAGCATGTATAAGCATAAAAAATATAGAAATCAACGGAACGAATATCTAAAGACTTCCTAAGATTCTCGAATCTAAGTGCATATAAAGATTTTGTGAAAATATCGACTAATTAACATTTAGTGCTAATTACGTCAGGAAATTACATGCAGACCCTTAGAGATTTGTAAAGTGCAAGTCTATGTTCGGCTTCAGTAAATGACTCAACGGATTTTAGTGTAGTGGTCTCACCCTCTCGTGTAACCAGTGGAGTCCAACCCTTTTCTACTGCTAACCACACACGCTCATCAATTGATTTTAAAGCACTTCTCATTTGCATTTACCAATAAGCATAATTTATGCCATAAAAAATAGGAGCACGAAAACTTTCAAAACCTTTAAAATTTATCCTGAAAAACACAAGGGATTAACACAATAAAAATATATTTTTGGCCTTGATACCAATTTATAGGCCCCTTTTTCTTTTGAATGTATTTTAAGGATGATATAAACCAACTTTCTTTGTATGTAAAACCTTTTTTCAATTTTAAACCGCGCCAAGTTGTGACCAATTTTAACTTAACCAAATTTTATCTTGATTAATCCTAAACATTCATCTAGTGATTAAAGTAAGTAAAATAAAGTAAAGACTACTCATACTTCCAGATGTACGAGAAAACCACTAAGGGAAAAAACCTCAGACCGCCTAAGCCAGACAATCACTATGATGTGGAATTGCAAGGAACATACACAAGTCTTGCTCAACGAATCTATCCCCATGAGACTTGACACTCTTATGATATTTAACCACTCCTCTACAATGCCCACGCGAATCCTTTTGCGATACCTGTCCATAGCAGTCGCCTCCATGAATTCCTCGGTGTCCACCAATGTAGCTTGTAAAGTCTACATAATTGAAACAAGAACTCCTTCGCTTATTCTCCACAAAACCCAGTAATGTTCTTCAAAGTGTAGAACAAACTCCAATATGGTGCAAACAAAGATCGCTATTGCATATGATAATGAAAGATCGAATCTTTGAAACTCTAAGGATTATTTTGTACTTAGAAAACCTTAGAAAACATGTACAAAATACGTTCTGGTTGTATACTATTTTTCTAGATTGCACACATCATGAAATTATGAGAAAACACTCCTTAAATAATTTTCTTCAGGCGACGCATTGTTCGAACGAGATAGACTATCACCTGAACGAGATTTACATGTGGTTAGAACGACATGCGTATCTCTCTTGAATGACCTCTAATGCCGTTTGAGCCAGAAATAGTAGAGTTTGCATTTTATACAACTCTAATCCATCCTTATCTCAGAATAAAATGAAGTGTAAACATTTTTAAACACTTAAAAAGTATTTTAAAAACATTTCTTTAATAAAATAACATCCTTAAATAATTTAAAACATTTTTTGAGTCCCATTAAAATTACGCATTCATACCCGAGTGATCTCGGAATGGAATTTGACTGAAGACAAAATATACACCATAAAAATCGACATGATTAATTCCTTGAAGCTTTGCCGCAATGTCTTCAATAAACTTTAGTACGTCATAGTCTGTGTGGGATCATGACAGTAAAAATACAAACTATGACTCAAACGTTTTTTGTTCCGGGAATAAGTCAAATAAAAATACAGCAAACTCAATTTGAAAATTTATCCTTACATACCTCAGTTGCATAGGGAGTTGGATCTTTATAGTACTGCCTTGATTTGGTTATATGGTTCTCTAAGTTGGGGTGGCTTTATTTATCTCTGTTTGAATGGATAATTTATTGATTTGTCCCAAAAAATCTTCATAGGAGATCATTCCCCACAATCTTGAACCTGGACTGGACTCTTCATGATTCGATTCATCGTCCTAACTGTTAATGTCAACCCCCATCCACTGGTGACTATGTTTTCCTGCCAAGATTAATTAGTGCATTTGACAACCTCTATGGCTTACGTATAAGTTTTCCCACTCATCGAGGAAATATTGGAGTGGAGGGACCAACCGTCCTTGATTATTCAAAGTAGTGAGCAACTCAGGGATGTTGAAAATTTTCTCTGTTTGGAGAAACATATCGGCCATAATCAGTACCACATCATCTAGAATGACTTCTTTAACAACAACCTCCCATTCGCCTAACTCTTGATCCCAATTTTGGGCTTCCATAAATAGGCCCCTGAATTTTTATTAGTTGATGGACATCTCGGTAGGCAATTTCATCCTAAACCCTTGGAGTTCCACTAACATGGCAGGTACTTCCATGCCTTCCCCATTAGAGAGGGTACGGATGATAATGTAAGCCCTTATAATAAGAGACTGAGCATGATCATCAAGACATAAAGGGTAGAAGATAAAGGATGGGTAAACCTTGAGAGGTTTAGGCAAGACTGTAAGGGCGATGGGTGTTTTGGTGGGCATGATTTGGGTAGAAGGGTCAAACTTCGGGTTGCTTTATAAAAAGATGAAATTTTTCCTAGTTCTATGTGTTGTAAGAGGCTTATGAGTGGTGTTGGTATTAGGATTAGCTGACGGGGCGATGATACCCCGATCTATCTGGCCTTGGATTATAATTATGAGATGGAAATAATGGTTGGTGGTATGACCTGCGAATTGGTGGAAGTCACAATGGGAATTGGGATTGAAGTTCTTAGGTAATGGATTTGATAATGGTTGGGGTTCTAATGATTTGATAAGATTCTTATTTAACAGAGCCTGGTAGACTTTGGACAAGAGATCATGGAGCTTGGTGTATTCTTTCTTGGCGGGATTGTGGGGACTTTTGTGTGCCTAAAAAGTTACAGGTTAGGATATGTTATTGATGGTTGCGATATAGGCACTAGTAGGCTTCTCATAAATCTTTGTTGCAAATTGTCCAGTCAACTTTTGTGGTTCCGGTTCCCCTTTGGTAATACCTTCTTTAATTTCCATACCCGTCTCTCGGAGGGATCGAAAGTGTGGGTAGTATTTTCCTCCCATAGATGCTCGAATATAGGGCAAGAAATTTTTCTACAAAATGCTCACCTGTTCTTTTTCTGAGGGCTTGTTGGTCATAGTGGCAACTTTCTCTCTCCACCTTCTAATAAAGCTACTCGCTAATTCTATAGGGTTTTTCTTGAGCAAATCTTAGTCTCTACATGTGATTTCTAACTCTTCGTTGTACTTGTACTAAGACATGAATTCTCAGGAAACATATTCCCAAATGAGGATCTTGATTCTTCGAGGGACAAGAACCATTGGAGAGCTCTTTTTTTCAAAGTTTGCTAAAATATCTGGGACATTATCTCTTTGGAGACATAAGAAGGGTCATGGCTCGGTGATATCTTTAAAGGTGCGCAACTGGGGGCCCTCTACCCCTGAACTTCTCGATGCCTAACATCTTGAACTTCTCTCGCAGTATGACTTTGAAAAAAGAGACATATGGTTGTACTCTATTTAGTTCTCGAATATTTTGACTTAGTCAAACTTCTTTTACAGTAGTCTGAGGTCTTCCTTGACCTTGTCTAGTTCCTCTACTTTAAGATCCGTGGGTACTGGAACATTAGCCCCTGCCTGGGTGAGGTTTGGAATCCAAAGCTGAGCATATAAAAGGGGCTCACAGGACATGCTGGTATTCTTCTGGGACCGAAATAGGCCTGGGGGTAGGTCAACCCGTAGCACTAGGAAAAATAACCTTGGGTTCTTCGGGAATTTGGACATAGTGTCGCTCATTTCTTGGACATCAGTTTGAAGGTTTTCAATATTGGTGCTCAATTTGGGCTAGGATGACCATCACATCTGGTTGAACATTCGGTGCTTAGTCGGTATTCTCCATGTAGAGCTCATCGAGGTAGATCCCAAATTCGGTCAAAGTAGAAGAATAAGCGACAAAGCTTCAGGTCGATTTGATGAAATAACAAAGCTAACTGGGAGCCAAGCCAAATTCAGGTATGCAATCGACCTGAGAGGGAAAATGGTTCGAATTTATTTTTGAAGGAAATAGGGAATTTTTTTGGTATTTTAAAAAAGAAAGAGGAAAACGTTTTTGATATTTTTGGAAGGAGGAGAAAAAGGTTTTTGGTATTTTTGTTTTTTGAAAAGGAAGGAAAAAGGAAGGGAATCTTAGCATGATTATTACTATTATAAGGTTTTCACTTGTATTAGGTTTGCCTAAATGCAAAAAAAAAAAATGCTGGACAGAACTTGAGCATGGGAAAATATTGTTTAAAGATGTAAGATATGTTTTGACTTATTTCCAGGCTCAAGGACAAGGTCTTGTTTCAAAAATGTGAAATAACGCAAAAATTCTGGCGGTATACCGACCCGAAATTTCAATAGAGCTTCGCATGCTAATCGAAAAACTAAATATGAGTGCCCTAAGGTTGACGCCTATGTGAGGTTCATGTAATTTTTGGGTTAATGAAATGTTTCACCCCTTTGGCATGACTTCCATGATGTACCTCTTTCCTATAAGGCCAATCATTCATCAGTACGTGTGGACAAGCCAATTGATAAACCTGAGTGTATGTGAATTGACTCACAATATACCTCGTGGGGATGCTACGTGTGAGCGAATTCGATATACTCGACATACATGAAATATTTACTTGCTATATATATCCCATCGTGAGTTTGTTCAAAATTTATGATGCGGGAGAACCGTTTGATATACTTCGAAGGTACGATGCCAATGGAAGGAAAAAGTCAAATCATATAGGTTAACCGCACCCTAGTGAAGCCGACACCCATCACAAAGTGACCCTCCAGTATTGGATAAAATTTTGGTCAATATTTCCATGCTCCGGTGATGTATTGTGTGCAAAAATACGTGACTCTTAATTAGTATATTGTAACACCCCGTATTTTTAATGATTTTTATATTGGGATTAATTAAATTTAAATGTAAAATTAATAGGAAATTAATCCGGATTAAAATAAATATTAATTAGTCGGACAAGGGTTAATATTTATCTGTATGAATTATATTGATTTTTACTTTATGAACGAGTAATAAATTAGTAAGAATGTATTATGATTGTCGTGAGTGAGAAATACGACAGTTATGGTAATTTAGTCGGGACGTGCGTGTCAGTTGTGTCGGGACTTAAAGTTATGAGATAAAATGTGATTTTTTATGGGTCATCCAAATGGTCATTTCGAGTACGCCATTGTGTCTGGACGGGTCTATATAGTAAGAAAAGTGTACTTAGGGGGTTTGGATTGGTCCCGGGGCATTTTTAGGCCAAACTAGCACCCCAGGAGGGTATTTTCGTCTTTTGAATTTTTGGGGAAAAGGGACCAACGAATTTGCTAGGGTTATATTAGAATGTATGTTGAGGGTTCTAGGGTTAGGAGTTAGAGAAATAGAGAGCGACCATTATAGGAGGAAGGATATGGGTTTCAAGGCTCCCCACGCCACTTTTGCACCACCACTACCACCGGAGTCTAGATCGAAATGAGAGGAAGACAACTCTACCATCTTTCTGCACAAATCAGACCAATAATCTCAAGGCAAATGTTTATCTTTCATGTTTCTAAAAGGTTATAATACCCATGGAGTGCAGGGTTTTATATTTGATGATAAATTGATGTTCTTGGGGTTTTTGAGGGTTAAAGCTCATGAATTCGGATACGATTGCATGTAGAATTAACCTATGTATGTCGGTAATACGAAATCATATGTGATTGAATTAAGAACAAGAAAATATATGGGTGCATGATTGACTATGAATAAAGAATAATGAAAACTAGGGTTTTAAAGATTTTAGAAAATAATCAGTTCTTGGAATGAATTTGTGAGGATTTAATGTTAGATTCACATTGGCAATCATTCCTACGCACTTGTAATGTTTAGTAAAGTTTATTGGAAATTTGGTTAAGTTTCATGAAGAATTGAGAAAGTTGTAATGGTGAAAGCACGTAAAAATGAAACTTCGTATAAGAAGAAGAACTGACAGTTTTTGAATCGAATCGGCCAAGGGCGAATCGATTCCAAAAGCGAATCAATTTGGTCCTTGGGAGAATTGATTCAGTTTCCCAGATTTTAGATAATTTTCCCCGATTTACGACTAGAACTTGTGAATAATGATCGGGTGAACTTTTGGGATACCTTTAAATTATAGTGAGAGATATTTTGATTATCAGTAGGCTAATGGTAGGGTTGGGTCTTAGTCATAACTGAAAAGAATTAAGGCTAAGATTTAATCATACATAATTTGCAATGTAAGTGAATTCGGGAGAATGAGATCGAGTCACGTGGATTTCGAGTGAAGCTATAATGTAGACCAGTAGTGCGTGAGTGAATTAACTACTAAAATAACTTAAGGGGTAACTAGGACCCTTTGGTAAGAAAATAGTTTTTGGGAAAATATGATAGAGAGTCATAATCATAAATCGAGAGTACAAAGAGTATTTGAGAGATATATACTATGTACGGATTATGTTTGTAGGTTGTGTGTATACCTATACAAATTATATATATATATATGGGTTTTGTGTATCCCTATATGGATTTTATATATATATAGGTTGTGTATATCCCTATACGGATTACAAATATAGGTTGGCATACCTATATAGATTATATTAATAGGTTGGGTATACGCCTATATGAAACATATGGATAGGTTGTGATAAAGTGAACTTTTCTAAATATATTTTTCATCGTTGCTTGAAAAGCTCCTCTAATCCAAATCTTCAAATTACTTACAAAATATAGCAAACTCAAGTGTAGAGGTAAGTAAGGGTATCAATCCACATCAAGGGGGTAAGCTAGATACAAACTCAATTGTAATTCAATTTTTATTTTCTTTTTGGAATTTTTCTTTTCTATATTTTTTAGCTTTTAAAAATATTAAAACAATTAGGGTGAGGATGTGAAATAACACTAAACTAAAATGAAAGATCAAATTACAAACTAAAAAGTGACTAAAATTAAAAATAAAGTCTAACACAAAAATAAGAGATAAAGTGAGGTAAAAAAATGTGAGAACAATCAAGGAGTGGGATTACACCGCAAATTTTAGCTATTCTAACTAATTAATTTAATTATTTGAATTCTCCCAAATTAATATCAAAATTACAAATCAACTCTTGTTGCAAATATAATTTTAATAGCAAATTTTTAGAATATTATGTTTAACACCCCACAACTCTAGAAAATAGATCTGCACTCATTTTAATTAATCACCCGCTAGGATCGATCGATTAAAATTTGTATAAATCATAGAAAATGAAATTAGAGTTGAAATTTAAGGAATAGTACCACACTTAAGAAACCCCTATCTCTAGCTCGAATCTAAAATGGGTATTATAACTTAGAAATTTGATTTTTTCTCGAAAATCATTTACCCTCTCTCGAGGCGTAAATTTAAGGGTGAGGGATTAAAATTAATATTCAAAGGGAATTTTCAAGTAATCAAAATAATTAAATTAAAATAATATCAAATAAGGGTTCACCCCACCACTTGAAAGGGAATTTATCCTAATATCATATTAAACATGATAATCAAACAATCAAAGGCTAATAAAATAAGGTAGAAGAGAAAAACAATCAAACCAAATCTATTTGAGTGAAATTGGACTCCAATCCCTGAATTTGCAATTTACATCCCTCCAATTGAGCATCCAAGTGATTTGCAATTAAATAATCACTCAATTGAATCTCTTACAAAATTTAACCTCACAAATATCTAACAAAAATAAAAATAATAAAATAAAACTATTTACAAAATGGTGTTTATCCTAATTTATTTACTACACTAAACTATATCTCTCTAGAATTCTCTCTACAAATTGCTCCTCTTCTCCTTAAATAGTTGGTATGGAGCATGGGGGTAAAAATGAGACGACCAGGGTGTATGGGATATGGAATGTATTTGGGTGAGGGTATATAGGGAATTATGCACACATGTTCATGGGTAAGAGGTAAGGTCATGTGGGAAGTGTGGTGGTGAGGATAAAATCATATTTGGTTTGAGGGGTATTTTGGGCATTGGGTAAAAATGAGTAGTTGGGGGTAGAATAGGAAACATGGATTAAATTGGTTTAAGTTGACAAGTGGGGGATATGGGTTTTGGTTTGCATTTGGTTTAGTTTGGCTTGAAACAGGTACACATCGTGGCTTTGGGGAGAAATGGGATGTGGGTCTTGGAAGAGGAAAATGGGTGTAAATGGGGTATGGACATGGGTAATGGGTTGTGGAGTTGGATCGCACATGGGGTGTGGATTGATGTCGCCGGTGGCTAGTCAGATATGGGCGAGAGAGATCTGACGGGTTTTGGAGCAGGTGCTGGGCAGACCCGGAGATGGGTCTCGGGTGGTCCGGTTTTGGATCGGGTAGGGGTTGCGGGTATGGGCTGGGGGTTGTGACGCCGGAGGTTTACAAGGGGATTACCGGCGATTCTTGGGTTTGGGGGGCTGCTGGAGGATCGCCGCCGGGATTAGGTTCCGGTGGCGGTTTCGTGGGCAAGGAAATGGTAGTCAGCGCAAGGTCTGGGTTGTTGGTTAATGTGGATGGGATTTGTTAATGGTGGAAAGATGTTTGATTATGGTGGATTAAGAAAGAGGAGAGAGAAAGAGATGGGTGAGGAAGAAGAAGAGGGGTGTGGCGTTAGTGTGTAGGTGGGTGTATGGGAATGTGGGTGAGGGTGAAGGCTTAGTTAGGTGTGTGTGTGGTGTAGGATTAAATGTGTGAATGAGTTTGGTTGTAGTGTGTGTTTAATTGGTGACCCTAAATAAAAATCTAAGACTCAAAATAAAATAAAACAAAAATTGACCTAATAAAATGAAAACGATAAAATAAAAATAAAAAATGAAAATCAACTAAAACTAAAAATAAAAATATAACGACACACTACACAAACTTTAAAAAAAACTAAACACAACTAAAATAAAAAACTAATAAAATAAATAAAAAAAATAAAAATGGAAAATGAAATAACAATAAACTAGCTAAAAATAAGAAAATAAAAGAAAATATAAAAACTAATGCACGACACTCTAAAAATATAAAAATTCTAAAAATATATACGCGACTCAATAAAATAAAACAATAAAATAAACCGTAAAAATAAAATGACTCAAATAAAATAAAATGGGACAAACTAAACACACACGGTTCGGGACACGTTTAGGTAGGTTTAGGGTAGGCTAGGGTTACGGGATTGGTGATTAGCTCCATAATTTGCACAATTTCCTTGAAATACGCCTTTGAACACCGCAACGTGCATTTGACCTATAAAATACACAATATAGCGCATAAGACCCAAATTATCGAGAATTAGCAACTAAAGTACGTCTACTAGGGGTATAAAATGAACACTTTTGGATGTTTATCAGGTTGTGTGTATGCCTATTATGTACTCCTTATGTGTGAACATACCTACGATGCCTTCTATCATGGGAGGTTTCACGTCGTGGGAAGTCTTATCGTGATGAGCCCATTGAGGGGGATTTTAGACTTGTGCCCTAGAACATAGAACTTAGGGTTGACAACTACTTGTATGTATGATAGTCTAACCGGTCATTTAGGTGCATTAGGTGTGTGCATAGCCCAAAGTCTTATAACTATGTTCGCCTCCATTATGTGTTTATTGATTTATGGTTCGAGGAGAGATTCCGAACCCATAGTCCTTGATGTGGTACGAGAAGTACATGGACTTAATAGTAGAGTATGAAAGTGTGCATTGCGGTGGCCAATCCGAGAGATGCTACATATATATATATATATATATATATATATATATATATATATGGGTGATTTATCCTACTTTTGTGCAATAGTAGGGAGACTAGATAGTGTATATCTAAACTAACGCTTAATCTACTTACTGTGTGATGGTAGTAAGATTAGATCGCGTATATGTAAAGATGATTTAAGTAGAGAAACTTAATGAAATGGTTTAATGATAACATACGTGAAATGTTAATTATGGTTAATAATAACATACGAGACATGTTAATTATTAGTGTTACGATATCATACGATATGGGCGATACGAAAGATTTAAAGGAAAATTTAACTAAAGAATTAATGATTAAAGATTGGAATACTGTAGGGTACTATATGGGCGGTATGGGGGAGCTAAACCTGTTAGTGGTTAGATACATACTCATGAGACCTAGTTGGGTTGGGTAGTATAGCTAGGTAGGATACGTTAGGCGCGCACATTAGGTGTTCTTGGGATCTAGCCCGCGTGAAAAATATTTTCATAACCTCTTAGGTGTTCAACCATAGGGATGCCCAACTTGATGATCTATTCCAGGGATGCGTAGATGCAGTACTTGTGGATGCTTGCATGATTTGTACTAGACGCTTCATTAAGGATTGACGGTGTCGAGTCGGTTGAGTAAATCTATTTTTTACTTGTAGTGATACCTATAACATAATGGATTTTTATGGCTGGGCCATTCGAGGTTTTTCCCGTTATGGGGTTTTCCTTTACATCGTCTTGTTGTGGTTTGCTTTATTTTATTCTTTCTTACTCACCTAGATCCATGTTTTAGGGAAAGATCAACTTAGTGAATATTTATCACAACGCATGTTCAAAATTTGTGCAAATATTAAAACTGGGTTAATTGTTGAATTTAATTGAAAAATTACACTTTGATCGTATCCCTAGCACTAGCATTTTTCAAATTAATATCAGAGAGGGTTACACTAGCTTATTGTGCAAGATACTTATTTAATGAGTTATAGGGTTTCTTAGATGGAGTTCAACTATGAGGGTAGTTCCATTACTCGGGCTCCCATGTTTGATGGTTCAAACTATCCTTATTAGGAGGCACGAATGTTATTTTTCTTGAAATTTATTGACGGGAACATTTGGAATACGATTGAGTAAGGGTGGTCGCCTCCCACTAAGGCTGGTTACCCCAAAGCGTATTCCTCTTGGATAATTACTGAAAAGAATGCGTGGACGTTTAATTCGAAGGGAGTGAATGCTAATTTTTGCATTGTGACAGCTGAATAGTTTAGGAGAGTTATGAAATGCGAGAGAGCAAAAGATGCTTGAGAGATTTTGATACATACATATGAGGGCACTAACACTGTTAGGGTTTTTAATTGAAAATTTTGACAACTAAATTTGAAACGATAAATTTTTTATTGCATTACACTTTTGATGGGTTTTATATCAAGTTTTTTAATATTACGAATTCCTTGTTTAACTTAGGTGAGCCAATCCCTGAGTCAACAGTGGTGCGAAAATCTTAATGTCATTTCGTGAAAGATTTAATTCTAAGGTAATGGTCCTAGATTCTCTAGGTGGTGTCGATACTATGCGGGGATAATAACTTGTAGGTGATCTTCAAACCTATAAGATGAACACGTGTCCTCCTAAAAAGAAAGATGAAGAAAGAAAAGAAAATGGTTGGCTTTGAAATATAGGAAGGAGGATGTGTCAGATTTTGATAGTGATGGTGACTTAGATCTCGAAGAGATTGCTAAATTTTCTAGGAAGTTAAATTTTTTTCTTAACCTTAAAGAAGTTAATAGTTTTATAAAGAAACCTAACAACTTCAATGTCCATGATAGGAAGAAGAGTCATAATACTGTGGATGACCGGGACAAGTGTTTTGAATGCCATGGTGTTGGGCATTATGCTTTTGAATGTTCCACTAGACTAAGGAGAGAACTCAAGATTCTAAGTCATACAATGCTACCCTAAGTGATAGTGAGTCGACAAGGGAACGAGATTAACCTGTGGAGTGTAACTACACCACTTTCAAGGCTAGTTATGTGGGCCTAAATAAAAATTCTTCCAACATGGAAGATGATACTATGCATGATGGTTCTGAGGTATGGTATTATGATTCATAAGAGAGTGAGGAAAAAGAAAAAAAAAATATAAGAAGAGTAGGAGGACAGTGAGTTTTAAGTTGCCTTTCGTGAGTTGTACACTGAGTAGTTAAAGATGAAAAAGGAAAACTTGAAGTTAGGGGAACGTTAAAAGACTGTTTCATAGGTAATGATGATTTAAAATTGAAGGAGGATTTAAGGGGATGTGACAAGACTCTTAGGGAGAAGCATAAATGTGTTGAAGGAGAGAGATAACTTTCGTGGATTGTTTGAAAATTTGAAGAAAGAGTCTCAAAAATTGAACGTGTCTTGTGATTTGCTTGAATTTAGGATTTTAGAGTTAGAGGAGAAATTAAGAGACTCAATTTGTGTTAAATTTGATTTGAAATATAGGTCAGATAAGTTTGATAAGATTTTAGGCACTATCCAGATAAAAGATGACAAGGATATAATTGGCTTTGATGATAATAATGCTTCCGATCCTAAACCCAAGACTAAAATTTTGAGAGAGTCGATCGTAGCAAAGGACATTAGAAGTTGTTAGACCAAAGTTAGCATTCCTTATCGTGTCTTCATTTGCACACATTATGGTAAGAAAGGTCACTGTAGGCATTTTTGTTATGCTCTTAAACAAGGTCGTAGGAAGTTTAATTATATTGTGACAAAGTTTCCCTCAACCCAAGTTCTTCATGTTAAACCTATGTGCATTAGGAAATCTGATTGGGATGTGCTAAATGTTCAGCTTGTTGAGTCTCATATGCTTTTACATGATTCATCAAATGCTACATATTATGGTTGATTACGTTTGCAAGTTTTTCATACAATAGGTTTTCACTTCATGATATATGCTTTGACTAGTTGTATGATGGTTTATGTCATTTGTATTTTGATTTTTCATTTGTTTTCTCTTTTTGAGAAAAATACAAAAATATTTTGTTTACCTTTTGAGTCATTTTTTTTAAATGTTTAGAAACTTAGAAAGATTTTTGTTTTGTTTTGTGTAATAGTTTAACACATTTTTGTGTGGCATGTCGGTGTGTTTGAATCCCATTAATTCCATGTTTTCCATGTGTATAGGACATTAGAGTATGGTTTACAATGCTTTGGATTGTTTCTTAATCATGTCTGCATGAAGTTGTTTGAATTTGACTTGCTTAATGGATTCATCTAAGTATATGCCTCCATACACAATTGCTCGAGCTCTTTTGGATTTTAACTATTTATGTTGCACGCACTAATGAGGTGTTGTCTTATCAATATTGTCAATACATATATATTTATGGGGGATTTGTGCATGTAAGAATCATTACATGAGTTTGTTTATAGAATGAAACTTTAATGAGTGTGCAATGGGAAGGGATATGAAGGGAGTTAATCTCCTTAGAATAAAAACTCACCATTGGCAAGAGCCTTAGAAAAGAAAAGAGAGGCAAAGGAAAAGAAAAATATCTCCAAGGACAAATTAGATTTGAACATCAATAGAAAGATACGACATCTTCAAAAAATATGAGAGAAAAAGTGAATATGCTTATTTTGAGGGTGTTATAAGTTGAAGATCAATGAGTTTGCACAATGATTCCTAGTTAATCATAAATATTTAAAGCTACTTATTTGAGAATCATCAATATTTTCTTGGCTAGTGTGCATTGTGTATGTTTGTCCATTTTGAGTTCACTTTATTTGTCACTATGAGGTTAAATCTGAGTTTGATAAGTCAATGGGATCAAACAAAACTCCTTAGACTATCTTAAGTGATTGAGACATATTCCTTTTGTTTTCTAGTTCATGCCCCTTCAGTCCGTACCACATTTGGTGTAAACTCATTTATGTCGTATGAGTTTGGAAAGCTATGATTTCGTGGTGTTTATATCTATATATGTTTCTGCGTTATTGTTATACGTGTATATATATATATATATATATGTATATATATTATGATTATTTTGAGTCCTTGCATTACATTTAATCATTGTTTGCCATACGCTTCATATTTGTATCAAATTGGCACCTCATATGATTATATTGATTTATTTTGTTACAGGTTTACATTGGTATCATTTGTTTTCATTGCTTTGATTTTTTGTGTCTGCGTTGTTGAGTTTTTTTTGTCGTTTTTAGTTTACTTTACATCATTGAATGATAGTGCTTGTTTTCCTTTATGTTCAAATTGTGTTACATTTAGGGGGATAATTTGAATAAATTATGCTCTTTTACCTTTGTCAATTCCCTAATAAAAAGGGTGAGAAGTCTGATATAAGGGGGATGCATACTCTAAGGGGGAGATGCTTAACAAAGGGGAGGATTTTTTCTCATATGATATTTATATATTATCATATTATCTTTGTATTTGAAAGATGTGTTTAGTGTGCATGGTTTAGCAATGAAGCGACAAGGTTTCATAAGATCAAAGATACTCAAAGTTAATGTCTATCAAGTATTTGTACTTTTTTCTATTGGGGATGGGATTAAGTAATAGATATCTTGATGGCCCAGTAGTTTTTTTATTTTATTTTGTCATGGAATAGCCAAAGAGGGAGATTTTTAAGGAAAAAATTCACATCGAGTCAATTCGTATGTAATTTGGCATTATTCCCATTTGGAAAAAACCTTTTGAGTTATTGGTTAGGATTTGAGTTCAATTTTTCATTCAAACATATTATGCGTATTGATGACTATAGCGGCTAAGTAAAGTGACGATCATATCATGTTGAGTTTTGTCTTCAACATTTATGGGACCTCGATGAGGTAGAATTCATATTTTTTTATCTGTAGATAGGCTTTGGGTGTTAGTTTTTAGAATATTTTTTGATGCATTTTTTATAAAAGGATTTTTTAAAGAAAATGTTTTTAATTCTATAAGTTGTTCAAATGAACTTACCGTTTTCGTTCAAATAAGATTGTGAAAGTCGTTTGAATGAGTTGCTTCAAGTGAGAAACTGTATTTTGTTCAAAATATCTTCAAATGAGCTTCAAGAGAAAAAAAAATTGATTAATAGAAATATCTCACGTGAAGGTTGCCCGATACTCGTTCTAATGAGTTTTTCTAGGTTGTTCGAATAAGCCTATTTTAGTTTGAATGCAATAGCTATACAAATTCAAACGTCTTAATGATTTCGTTCGAACGAGTTACCCCAAGTTGCGTGCCACCTTTTTTTAATTGTTTTCCTATTGAAAGGGCACAACAGTAGTTTTTGTAGAGAGCTTTTGGGAAAACGAATTTTGATGATAAATTAAGAGCCTCCTAAACCCTACTTTACACCCATAGTTTGAGATCCAAGATTCAACATCATATGTCTATTTAAGATCTCGTGTGTCGTGCACCAAAACTATTTGATCTTCATCACGAGAATGTTTTGAGTGGTGGATTCCGTATTTGCAATTTGACACCATTGATTCTAGGTTACGCGGTGATGACTGGAACTAGCTATTGCAATGGCAAGATCAATGTGGTCTCAATACGTGGGAAACGCATGCTTTGTGCTACTGTTGGAAGGCATACACGGGAGAGTATGCCTAAGGTTCAAGGGTCAAATATAGAATTAAGTATTGAAGGCATCGAGTCGGTTGAGTAACTATAATTTATCCTTATAGCGATACCTATATCATAGAGGATTTGTGTGGCTTGGTTATTCGAGGTTTTTCCCATTTTGGATTTTTCTCGTACATCGCCATGTCGTGTTTCTTAATCACCTAGGTGCATGTTTTAGGTCAAGATAAAATGGTGAATGTTTATCACAACACGTGTTTAAAATTGGTGTAAATATTAAAACTCGTTTACCTGTTTAATTTAATTGAAGAATTAATTCTTTTACATAAACCTAGCATTAGGGTTTTTTAGAATCCTAAACAAATCAAGAGAATTAGAGGAGAAGAGATACGTTAGTAGTTTGGAGCTACTATAGCGGTTTGTACCACGACTGTAATGGGTAATACCATGCTATGGTGACTAGGGACGAGATAAAGAGAGAATGTGAGGGGGTCTTTTGAGGCGGTTTTTGTTTTTATTATAATGGGCATGATGTGAAAAAAGCTAGTGGTAGGGTTATGGACATATTTTAATTTACCAATTATAGTAAACCATTAAACCACTTTAAACCAAAGTATTTTGTAAATAATTTACCAAATTTTATCTTGACTTAAGCGTGAATTTGAGTGATGTAGCAAGAATAAAATAAAGAAAACCATAACACAATGATGTATGAGGAAAATCCCCAATGGGAGCCTTAAACGTCCCACCTATACAAGTCCAATATGATATAGGTCAACATACAAGTACAACTCAGACCTACTCAATGACTCGACACAGTCAGGCCTTGACGTGCTTTCTTGTCCCTTTCGACCTTATTCATAACCACTTTTGGATGCCTCCAGATTATAATCAGAGCACAGATGCTTCCCACGTCTTGATATTCCACGGATCTTCACTTACCTTTATACTGGTTACAACCATGTATACTGGAGATCACATTCTCCCTCACTCAATTCACCCCCTCACACTCTTTGGAATGATTCGACTCAATGTTGAGGCTATCACATTTAGAAATGTCCTTATCTCCGTGAGACGTAATTCTAGTGCTAACGTGGCTAGACATGAACGCACATAAATTGTGTTCATGTGGTGATTAATCCATGCAATCCACCAACTCAACATCAATATCACTTGGAGTGACATTATAGGTACCTTTGCCTTTACCCTGAATTTTAAGCCTAGTGTGACATTCATGGTCTTCATCACCTTTCTGCTCACACTCATTACATCTCTCTGATTCAACTTTCTTGGGTTATTGACCTATATCTTTCCTTTGCTCATTGTCATTAAAAATCTATCATGCTTAAATTTTTTTGTTTTTCTCAATATTTTTATTTTCCAATTTGGATGAATTTTGATTTTTGAATTTGAGAAACTTTATGAATTTTTCTAAAAACAAGATAAGAAAATCATGATCAATTTCAGAATCCGAGACAAAAAACTCTTCTTTTTTTATTTATATTTTAAAGCTATTTTTTTCCTTTTGGTTTTGGGGAATATGTCTAATTCGTAAGTTTAGAGATCACCCATGAGCTCTTTTAGCCTAATTATGTCTAGAATACCCAACGAGTTAAGGACAATAACCTTCGCACTAAAATGAGACGAGAGAAACCTCAAAATTCTTTTAATAACTCTCACTTCTGGATTTTTCTCTCCCAAATTAAAATAGAAATTTATAATATTAGACATACAAGTATAAAATTCATTAAAAGTGTCAGATTCAAGCATGCGTATAGTCTAAAATTGTGTGGTGAGGTTTTAAAGCTTAGAATATTTAATGGCATCGGGACCCTCGCGTGTGAGTTGAAGGATATGCCAAGCTTCTTTAAATGGGGTACACGTCATGATGATATGAAATTCTTTGGGTGTGATTGTACCATAAATAACATTCAAACCCTAAGAGTTAAAATTACTCAATCAAAAATTATCCTCAGTTCAATTTGTGACTCACTTGAGACTAATGACATTTTCATTAGTCACAATGGGAGGAGTACATACCCTTTCAACAACATGCCAAATGCGCTCGTTGATCGATTTTAGAGACGATCTCATTTGAGATTTTCAATAGGCATAATTTTTTTCATAAAACAAAAATGGAGTATTATACAAATTCTCCATATAACCACTAAGATTCATCTAAATAACTTGTAGAAATAAGCTCTGGTACGAATTTAAAAATTGCTTTATAGAGTGGTCTAGTTATATGGTCCAATGTAGAAATTGTGCAATAGGTCATAATCAAGATATATTCAATTTAATCCAAAATTTATCTTGATTAATTAGATGAACTTAGACATGAAATATAATGAATATAAATCCAATCAAAACAAATCACAACACAGAAGATCAGGAAAAAACCCTTTTACAACACTGATACAACTAAGGTATTACAGAATGACACAAATAGACTTACAAACTTAGACTCAACTATCGCATTTATGTCTCCTCCCTTGTTGATAATAGAAAGAGGGGAAAATCTAGAAGTTCTCTACACAGTAAGCTCCATTTTCCTCAGTGTCCACCGATTAACTTTAGGAAACTCCTTTAATATCTTTAGTAGTGAAAAATCAACTCCAAATGGATATGAACATGTGTTATATTCTTCAAGATTTGATAAAGTGATCACAAAACGTCTAAGGGTTTTGGATTTGAAAAATCAAAGTGTTTGATCACAAAAGGTGTTCTAAAAGGCTTGATCAGAATTGCATATTCATATCTCTATATCCAAGGAGAAAAATTTCCAAGAGATAGACTTGAAAAGATTTCATTTGAAACCAAGTAAAAGGCATGTTTTTACCGGCACGTTGGAATGAGGTACATATCATTCAAATGAAGCACCCGATCTCGTTCGAACCACTTCTAATGACATATCTAATGAGAAAATAGAACGGGCCAAAAGTTGCCAAAATTGGTCTCGTTCAAAGGTTGTTTAAAGATTTTATTATGAGGAATATGCCCTCGTTCGAACGACAAACAATGTCGTCCTAACGACTTTATAATTTTTTAAAAAACATTTTAAAAATATTTTGGATTCAAACAATTTTAAAAATAGCCCTTGAATATAAGTAAACACTAAATCAACCTCATACATTTTCTTCGAGGATTATAGTAACAATCTCAACACTTCAAACTTCGATTGTCGCATTCAGTCGCTTACTTGTTATTGATTGAAGCTCTTGAGAATGTATATGATGATGTATAGGTGTAACGGAATATGCCAAACTGAAAAACATAATGATCAATTATAAAGTTTTCCCTTATAGCCTTCTAATAACATTTATAACACAGGCACTTCCCATGTCTCGGTATCCCACTAATCTTCACTTTCCTCTAGACTAGTTATAGCCATCACAGAATGCAAACTCGATATACACCACTTGAAACACTATTTAATATATGGAGCAAACAATCTTTGTGCAGTACATAAGATAGCTTAAAAACACATAAGATGTTGAAACATGGATCTCAAACTTTGGCTGTAAACTAGGGACTGGGAGGCTCAATATTTGATACAGAAATGCGTTTACATAAAACCTCTCAACAAAAACACTTTGCCATCCATATAATTTATTTTACCAAAATTGAAAAAAGAGGTGTCAAAAAATCGAGTAAACTTCTTTGGATGAAAATATTAAGGTCATTCGAACAAGATATCACATGGTAAGGAAATACTTTCCTTAACTCGTAGTTTACATAGAGTATGTCTTACACCATTACAAACATTGAAGAAGTTCACATTCATATGTTCACGAAGACAAGTCCGAATTTCAAGCATCTTCAATATATGTGCAACATGAGGTATAATTTCACGTAGAATGTGTTCAAGTTTCATAAATTCTTTTCTTTAGTATTGGGATATTTTTCGAAACTGTTTTTACCAAACTAAGGCATTTTTTTAGTCAAAATTAATTTTTTAAGAACTATAGACGAGATTTTTTAAATAGTATTTTTTGCCCCTGTCATTCGAATGACAAGGCAATGTCGTTCAAACGACATTGACATGTCATTAAAAGGACTGTTTCTAACAACATGCAATATCGCTTGAAGGGTCACTTGAAGGGTCGTTTCTTATTTGCTTCAAACGAACCCATATTGTTTTGTGTTTTTAAAGGTCGTTTTTAAGGTCATTAGTAACGACATCATCTTTTAAGGTTAAAAGCCTAGTTTTTGATTCACAAAAACATCCTAATCCTTTTGTGAATCATTTGTGGAACCCAAAATACTTATTGAAAGTTTATCTTTATGGAGGGCATCTCTAATGCTGGAATGGTAGTTCTTGTGAAAGCTGTTTACTGACGACTGCAGTCATTGAGGTTCTCAAGGGGATCTTTGCTGGTTACTAGGCTACGGTCTATGAGTTTTCAGTGGAAGATTCATTGCAGTTTTTTCTGTGTAATTGTAAGTTGTGATTTGCATTATATAGTGAAACATAGGTTTTACCCGAAAGTTTTTTTCCTGAACCTCGATTTGTGATTGTTTGATTTATATCACATAGATGCATGATTAGGATTTAATTAATTTGGAACAAAGATTATCTCTAATTAAATAAGTTTAAAATTAGAAATTTTTGAATTTAATAATCAATGAATATCACGTTTTCCCTACAAATTAGTATCATAGTCGGTTACTCTAATTTATCGAGTGATTATTTTTTCGTAAAATTTTTGTGAGATCAATTTTTTTTGAAAAATATGATTTTGAAAAATTTCGCAATTTTTTCGATGGAGAACTTATATAATTGGCTCCCCGTCTATGATGGAATGAATTATGCCTATTGGAAATCCTACATGAAATCTGGTTTAACGGCTATTGATGAACGTCTTTCAATTTTTTGTGAAAGAGGGTGGACTCCTCTCACCGTCACCGTTCAAACTGTCACCAATCCCAAACCTGTGTGACTGAACTAATGATGATTTTAAATGAAGTAACTTTAACTCCCGTTGTCACACCCCAAACCCAATATCCATACTAATCATTTGTTATTGGAATAATTAGATCATAATCTTGAGCCCATTGGAAATATGATTCATTCATCAATATTTTCCTACATAATGTGCATAATGAACATAATATTATTCTTATATCATAAAATTCAATATCAGAGTCATAATTAAGGGAACATACAATACCGTGATTAATTATGATCAACTCAATCCATACTAAATCAATATATACAATGTGTGAGTATATTAAAATCTTATGTGTGACAACGATAAAATCCCATTTTTAAACCCCAGCTCTCTCCAATGGTGCAACTCTCAAAGCTACCGGTCATATGGTATCCTAGCTGGCAGCGTATGACCTGAAATTGTTAAAATATAAACCGTAAGCATTAAGCTTAGTGAGGTACTCCTTCCCTGCAATAGAATAACAATTCTATATCGAGTATGTAGATATAAAATCCGAACAATCCTGCCCAATGGCAATAACAAATCATGGATCATAAGATCCAAATAATTCTGCCCATTGGCAATAACAAATCCTGGATCATAAGATCCAAACAATTCTGCCCATTGGCAATAACAAATCCTGGAACATTAGTTCCAACAAATCATTGGATCTTTGTCCAATTCCAATCCTGGATCATAAGACCCAAACAAATCCTGGATATTTTAATATCCAAACAAATCCTGAATACCGAAGTATTCAAACCAATCCTGGATCATGAGACCCAAACAAATCCTGAATCCCGAAGTATTCAAACAAATCCGCTCTTAGAGCTATATTCATATTTATATATGAAACAAATCATAAGTACACTCACCTCAGCAGTTTAACTGGATTTGCCCTTGCCTTTATCCAGTACTTGTTCAATCAGTTCTTCTTCCCTTCCTATCATTCTTAAAATATATGTATCATCATAATAATATCAATAATCCAAAGAACGATTTAAACATAATTCAATCCATAAGCATCACATGATTCCATTCAAATCATTTATCACAAGTGAAGTCCCATCCAAATTCATGCTAGTGTATTTAACATATCCAAATCATAGACCAAATATAAATTCATTTATTCTTGGAAATTCAATCCTTGTCATATTAGTATTCCAATACAAAAGATGGTACATTATTTTAGGTCTCGTAGAGCAAGATATGCTCATTTCTTTACCACATGGAAAATCTGCCCTATAGGCCCTCTTATCGTTCATTCAACTTCCACGAATTTACATAATTTTTCTACGTTTTAAATTTATATGATATTTCACCCAACATCAGAAAACATATAAAAAAATATAAAATTAAAGTTTCATAATTTTTAAGGTTCGTTTGCTATGTCAAGCAAAACACCGAACACATGGCGGGCATATTTTCACCCTTAGGGCAAATTTCATACCCGAATTTCAAACTCTCACCAAAGACTCATTTCTTGGTATTTTCACATGATTTTAGGATATGTAATACATATATGAGTCCAGGTTAATCTCCACTTGTAATCAATCAATTCCAGTAAGTATACAAAAATATATGGAATTTTGAATAAACAAAGTTTCTAAACAAAGCAATTTTAGGGTTTTATACATTAAACTTAACTTAAACTTTCATCTAACCAAACATATATATGAAGGGCTGAAAGTTTAGTAAAAAAATGATGGTTTCTATCATCTAAAACATAAATATAAGAAAAAGAATAAGATTTGCAGTTAGAATTACCTTCGGGGCTTTTACGTAATTTTCTATGAATTTCCTTCCATTTTCTCCTCACTTTTTCTTCCTAACTTCCTATTTCTCTTTCCTTAAGCTTAAAATCTCTCATGGCTGAATTTTGGATGAATAAAGAGGTAATTATAAGGGTTTAAGGTCGGACAAAGCCACCACCCTTCCCAACCAATGAGAATAAAACATTTGTTGCCATAATAAGACAAAATACTACTTAACGGATGGACTATTTTGCCCTTGTTTCGTAATTTTGGTATAACTTCTCACTCGAACCTCCGTTTCACACACCGTTTGTTGTGTTACAACCATAACTCACTTGTATACAACTATATAGTTTTCACCTCAAGTCAATTGTTATGTCATAAAGGTCAAAACTAGCCTTAAACATGAACATTCCTACCGAAACCTTCAAAATTTTGTATTTGTAACTAATTCGACATTTCATGCTTTTTGAAGGTAGGATTAGACTAAACATAATAAATTAACATCACATATATTAATAACACACTAATCATATCACATAAGATAGGCATGATTTAAGCATAGTTAATCATAATTATATTCGGGTTGTCACACCCGTGGCCTGATCGATATTTCTAGAGCCGTCACTTCTGACTAGTTCTATCGTATTATGATGTGAAACACATCTAAAAAGGCATGGGATATCCTAAAATTGACACATGAGGGTATCAATGTGGTTAAGGTGTCTAAATTACAAAATTTGACCACCCAGTTTGAGACTATCATGATGTTAGAGTTCGAGTTTTTTACAAGTTTTATGCTAGGTTGTCGAACATAGTCAACATGAGTTTTAATATAGGTGAGGAAATTAACGAGACGAGGGTTGTTAAAAATATTTTGAGGTAACTTCCATCCCGTTTTACTCATAAGGTCACTATTTTAAATTCTTTAGGGAGATTAGATACACTTAGGTTAGAAGAACTCGTAGGAGACCTTCAAACTTATAGGATTGACATATTTATACAAATCGTTGAGCCCAAGGATAGAGGGATTGCACTAAAGGCACAATATAGAAAAGGTGAGAAAGTGTTTAGGAAGAAAGATAAGAAGAATAAAGAGAGAGTTTGTGAGTCCTTGCTTGAGGGAGAGTTTGATTTCGATGATGTGACCATGTTTGCTAAAAAATTTAAAAACTTTATCAAATTTTTCAAAGAAAATTCTTCCAACAAAAGGATGTTTGAGAAAAATAAAAAGCAAGAATATGCCAAAGAGAGCGGTGAGAAAGGGGAAGAGGAGAGATTTTTTGAGTGTGAGGGTAAAGGGAACAAAACATTTGAATATCCCACTATGCTAAAGATAAAGGGAAAGAAAATTTCTATGCTAGCCACTCTTTGCAATAGTGACAATGAGGTGAATGATTCCAGGGATGAATAATCACATGGTATTTGTGTCGCCTTTATGGCAAGTCATGTGAGCACACCTAGTTTGTCCCATGATGATAAGGACACTTATGTATGTGGGAGCCCCGATGATAATTTGAGTATTTCTGGTGAGTGTGAGAGTGAGATTGAAAGTGATGGTGAAAGAGATCTCCAAAAAGCATTTAGAGAGTTATACGCCAAGACCTTAAAGAAGAAGAAGTTGAATAAAGAGTTAGGTATTAAGGTGTTAAATTTGGAGAGAGAGATATAGATAGATAGGAGTTTTGAGGGGATGTGAGGCATTGGTGAGTCAACTCGAGAAGGTGAAGATTTCTTTATGTGAGCAGTTGATCATCGTAAGTAAAAAAAAGAGTGAACTTGAAGCCCGTGTGTCATAACTAAGAGATCTCGAACGTGCCTGGGAGGTTGAGGCTACTATAGGGGATACATCTAAAAATGTAGGAAAGATGCTCCTCGGTCCCACTTTGGATAATGTTGAGAGATTAGGAATAGGTCATGACGATGCGTCCCCATACTACTCCCGAGATGGTTCCAAAGTTTATTATAGATCCATATGTCTATCAACCTAACCCACCTAGGCATCCGTTACTCAATAGGAGAGTGCATTCTAGACGTTTTAAGAGAGGTGTTCCTAGGCCCATGTATGTTTGAATCCATTACAAGAAAAGAGGACACCTTAGGGAATTTTGTTTTAAGTTGGGTAGTGTGTCACATAGATTTTTACGACGTGTTCCCATGCACGCAACCACACATGATACTTTGCTCGATCTTCACATCACATGAGAGAGTTTGCACATATTCAAGAGCTGGTTAGTCAAGAGTTCACATGATTTGATGGATGTTTTTCATAGGATGTCACCACCTTTGGAAAACTCCTCCGCACCTTATGGTTGAGGTTTAGACTAGTTTGCTAGCATAGGTCACTTTTCATGATGATATTTTATGCATATTGCTAGTGTGTACCACTTTTGTATTTATTTTTCCATTTTGATATATTTTCACCACCCCAAACAAATTTTGTTTTTGAAATTTTTTGGAAAAATACAAAAAGATTTTCTATTTTTTTGAGAAAAAAATTGAAAAATATTTTATTTTAATAATTTTTTTGGAAAAAAACCAAAAGATTTTTGTATTTCATTTTACACCGTTTATGGATGGACATTTAGGATGACCAGGTCACAACATCATTCCATATCTTTATGACTATTTGATAGTGTTTTGAGGTGATACATCATTTCATCCATGTGATTTATAATGTTTGGAGTTATTAAGATGAGATTTGAGATTATTTTCTACACATTTGACTCATAATTTCCTTTAATTCACACGTGCACGGATTTATTTGATTATTGTATTTGTCTATCACATGTTTGTCGAAGTATTTTCATCTCAATTCTGTCTTTAAAATGAACCGAATGCGATAAAACTTGACAATGAAAGTAGTGCATGTAATAACTGTTTCCCATGAGGAATTTGTTTAATATGAAAATATGAAGAATATACACGAGAAAGGGCTATGAAAGGCACAATGATCCTTTGTGAGAAATCCACCGTTTAATATGGGCCTAAAAAAGTGTGGCATTGTAAAAAGTAGCCAAGGACCAAAGATTTTGAAAACATCCAAAAAAAGTGTGGCATTGAAAAAAAATAGCCAAGGACAAACTAGTTTAGTTTGATATGATCATTCAAAATAAAATAATTGAATAGAAAATATGATCTATTTATATATGAGGGAGTTTGCTTGGAAATATATCAACGGGTTTGCATGTCTTGACAAAGTCTTGAAAAAGCATTACATAGTTTTAGACGTTATTGGTGTAGAAATCATTTTAGACTTTGATTTGATGATTAAATTGAGTCGATATCATTTGAATTCAATAATTTTTACACATAAGGACAATTTTGACTTCATTCGTTAGGAGTATCCATACTCATCGTGCACATTTGTTATGTATGTTTGAGTTGATTTACCTATTGAATATGTTCACACCCATTCATTCCGTTTCTACGATTTGGTTATCTAAGTGTAAATTCTTGCTGTGTGTTGTTTTTGTAAATTTTCTTTGCTGAAAAAATTTGAAAAATCAAAAAGAGTTTGTGGAACCTTTTGAGTTTATCCTTGCATGAGCGTAGTTATTTTATTCGTGATGATTTTCTATGCTTGTTGTGACACTCCGTACTTATTTTTGTTTATTTTTCCTTATTTATTTTGGACGAATAAACAGGGGGAGAACGAATTGTGAGTTATGGGAGAATGAGAGTTTGAATTATAAGGGATATTTGATATTTGATTTATGCTATCTCATTTCAAACTCGAGACGTCATGAAGGTATTTGCTTTGTTTATTGTGTGTAGGACTTTGAAGATGATTTGGGCAGCACACAAAAGAGGCGCAAGGAAAGCAATGAGATTTGATTTGAAGAGATTTCAAAGTTGAAGATTTTGAAGAATTGCTTTTTTTATTATCTTTCTAGCTTTTGGGTTGCATGAGAGGGTATTAGAATTATATTGGAATTTTTATTGATAATTCAAATATTTTTATTTTGTACCAGCATAGACATAGGGAGAGATTTATAAGGACATAATTTTTTTAGTTCATAGTTTAGATATAGTATGTCGTATACCGCTACAAATGTCGAAGAAGTTCACGTTCATACATTCATGAAGACGGATCCGAATTTCAAGCATCTTCAACATATGCGCAACATGAGGTATAATTTCATATGAAATGTGTTTCAGTCTCCAAAATTCTTTTCTTTAGTATTAGGATATTTTTCGAAACTATTTTTATCAAACTGAGGCATTTTTTCTAAGTCAAAATTTTTTCTCCTGTCATTCAAATGAAAAGGCAATGTCGTTCAAATGACATTGACATGTCATTCAAAGGACTGCTTCTAACAAAATGCAATGTGATTCGAAGGGTTTCTTGAAGGGTCATTTCTTGTTTGCTTCAAACGAACTCGTATTGTTTTGTGTTTTTAAAGGTCATTTTTAAGGTCGTTAGTAACGACATCATATGTCGTTCAAACGACATGAACATATCGTTCGAATGACTTCTAACGGCATGAGCCACCTCAAGATTTTTGTTGAGCTATAAATACCTATTTTGAAGACCTTTTTGATTAAGACTTTCGATACACGAAAACTGCTTTTTGGTAGACTTTTAGTTTTTATCTTTTAAGGTTAAAAACCTAGTTTTTGATTCACCAAAACATCCCAATCCTTTTGTGAATCATTTGTGGAACCTAAAATGCTTCTTGGAAGTTTATCTTTGTGGAGTGTCATCTCTACTGTTGGATTGGTAGTTCTTACGGGAGATGCTTGCTGTTGACTGTGGTCATTGAGGTTCTCGAGGGGATCTTTGTTGGTTACTAGGTTGCGGTCAATGTGACTTTTTGGCGAAATATTAATAGCATATTTTGCTGTGTAATTGAAAGTTACGATTTTCATTATATAGTGAAATAAATATTTTACCCGAAAGTTTTTTTCCCTGAACCTCGATTTCTGATTATTTGATTCGCATATTTGATTTATACCACATACAAGCATGATTAGGGTCTAATCAATTTCGATCAAAGATTATTTCTAATTAAATAAGTTTAAAATTGAAAATTTGCGAATCAAATAATCAATCGATATCACATATTTCCTACACACATTTCGTTCGATCCAAACAAAACTCATTTAAACGACAATGTGAAACTCATTTGAACGAGGATCAAATGATTTATCACGAAAACGTTTTATTAAATAGAAACATTTCACTCGATGATCAATCAAAGCTGGTTTAAATGAAAACTATATCCTCATTGGAATGAAAAGAAACACTCGTTCAAACTTCATTTACAATCTCATTTGAACAAGATATATCAGTTCGTTTGAACGAACTAAAAATATTTAAATATTTTCCTTTTATAATTCTTTTAATGAAAAATATCCTCATAACATTTTGAAAACAAAACACCCAAAACTTATTCATATATCAAACATAATCTGCATTCATATCTCATTGAGATCCCATGGATGTGGTTAGAATAGTATCTATGTCGGTTTACTTGGTTGTTACGGTCGTGAATAAGCATAATAGGATTGAAGGCCAAACTGAACTATAATCATGATCTATTACTCAAACATTTTTTTTCCAAACGGAAAAGCTAATACACATATAAATTGACTCAACGTGACATTTTGTCCTTACAAATATCTCTTTTTGGCTATTCCGGGAAAAACTAAAAAAAAACTTACTAGTTAGTGAATCTCTCAAGACTCAACCCCATAAGGAAAAAGTAAAATCACTTGACATACATAAAACTTAAGTTGCTTCGATGTTGTGAAACTTTGTTGCATTGTTGCTAAACCTTCACACTTAACACACATTTCAAGTTCAAAGAGAAAATAACAAGATATAAACCGAATAAGAAAATAAAACTCCTCTTTTGTTAAACATCTCGCCTTAGATTATGCATCCCCCTTAGGTTAGACTTCTCCCCCTGAGGCAATATTTCTCACCATTTTTTTTCCAGAATAAACAAAGGTAAAGTGCACAATATAAACCAAATTCTCCCCTAAATATAACACATGTGAACATAAAAGGAAAGAAAGCAATATCATGCCATGTAAAGTGAAATGACAATGACATATAAACTCGGGAACACAAGCAGAAATAATCCGAACTATGAAGCAGATGGTGCTAATGTAAACAATGAAACAAATGATACCAATATGACCATATATGATGTCAATTGGATACAACTATGAATCATATGACAATATATGGATTTAATGCAATGCAAAGAATAAAATAAACACACACACACACACATTATATATAGTAATAATGTACTAGGGCCTATAGGTATAAACACTGCAAAAGACACAAAAACATAGCTTTCCACACTTTTATAACATCAAAGTTTCTGAACCAAACGTGGTACGGAATGAAGGGTGTGAACAAGAAAATAATATAAATATGTCTCTAAACTTTGGCCTTAACAATTCTTTCTTTTATTTTCTCTCTTTACTTTTAGGCTCTTGCTAATGGTGGCCTTTCATGCAAATGAAATTTACTCCCTTCGTGGACGTTTCCCATTGCACACTCATCATTTTTTTCAAACTAAACAATATCATGGGCAATGGTTCTTACATAAAAAAATCTCCCAATCAAATATATATGTATATGAAAAGATTGATAGGAGAATATCTCAATTAGCTCATGCAATATAAGTGGTTAAAATCCAAAAGAACTCGTGCAAGGGTGTGCGGAGGCATATACTTATATGAATCAATTAAGAAAATCAAATTCGAACAACTCCATGCGAGCATGATTAAGAAACAATCCAAAACATTGTAAATTGTAGTCTAATGTCCCAGCAACATGAAAAAATGAAACGAGTAGGATTCAAACACATAAACATGCCACAAAATATGTGTAAAACCGACTACGCAAAAAAATCTTTTTGTGTTTTTAAACATTTTTAAAACGACTCAAAAGACAAACAAAAACTTTGGTATTTTTTTATAAAACTTAACAAATGAAAAATAAAATATAAAAGACTCAAACATCATACAACTAATCAAAACATATATCACAAAGCACAAAAAATAGTGTCTGAAAGACATGCAAGCACAATAAACCATAGGATATGACATGAGAAGGATTGTGTGTAACCATGTGAGAATCAACCAGTCTAATGTTTAATTCCCCCCAAATGGATTTCCTAACATAAATAGATGAGTACTGCGTTGGACTTTGGTAACCATGGTGACATGGGATCTAGACTTCTCAGGACCTCTTCTAAAATCATTATAAAATGACCTAAGGTGGCCTTTCCTACCACAATATGAGAATGTGTAAAAACAACGTATTTTACCATTGGGCTGACCTTTTCTAACACCCTCATCAACATTTGACACTCTCAAACACATGGTGTTGGCTTCAGCAGTGGAAGTATTCGAATTATCAAAGATAAAAACAACTTTGTCATTTTTAATTTGGAGGTGCCTAAAATCTTACCAAACATTTTTGACCTAGATTTGAAATCAAATTTGACGTGACCTAAGTCTCTGAATTCACCTTCTTGCTGTAAAATTCTAAACTTAAATAAAGACTTAGACTCTTCAAACTTTAGGGACACCTTCTTCATATTTTAACAATTCCTAGAAGGTTATCTCTCTCTCTCCCTCTCACAATATAAGTGAACTTATCCCTAAGAGTCTTCTATTTCTCACTCAAATTTTCCATCAATTCATCATTATTTTCTTTTTAACGTTCATTCACCCTAGTCTCTACATTCATAAAGTCCATTAACTCATTATTTAAAACACGGACTCTAGTCTCATTCTCTTTCTTGGATACTTTTCAAATATGGAAATGACATTTCATGCCATTCATCTTCTCATAAATAATATCTCATTAACTTTGAATAGTTCACACAAATTCAATTTTATCTTTTAATCACAAATTTTCCTTTTCAAGACATTTAACTTTTCTTGCAAAGTTCAAATTCAAACGATTTAAGTTTTTAGAACGGATTTAAATGTCATTAAACTCCCATTGAATATCAAAATCATCCTCATCACTCAAGATTTCGGTTGACTTAACATTGTGATGACCCATTGAGAGAAAAAACCAAACAATGAGAGAGACAAATAGACCACCCTATAAGAACACAAAATAGGGATCTAACATGATAAGATAATGTAACCCACTCTGATACCAATTTTAAAAACACATGCTAAGGTTATGGTGAAATTTTAATTTACCAATTAAACCAGTTTTAATCACACACCAATTAAACTAAAGTGTTGTGTAAACAGTTTACCAATTTTATCTTGACCCAAGAATGTATTTGGTGATATAGCAAGAATAAAAAAAGCAAACCACAACACGAAGATATATGAGGAAAACCCATAATGGGAAAAATCTCGGACAACTTAGCCACATAATTCCACTCTGATATAGGTGTTTATGCAAGTATTACTTAGACTTACTCAATGACTCGACGTATTCAATCCTTGAGGTGCTTCCTTATCCCTTGTTACCCTCTTCACAGTCACTGCTGGACGCCTTTGAAAAATGCTTAAATAGTTCAATGTTGAAATCATAGAGTAGGTCACAAACAAGAAAAATTAAATTTAATCCAAATTTTTTCTTATTAGTTAGGTGAACCTAAACATGCAAGATAATGAATCTAAATTGAAATAAAACAAACCATAACATGAAATATAAGGAAAAATACTTTAGGGATATACCCTTTTTTTAGCATTGTTACAACTAAGGTATTATAGAATGACACAAGTAAACTTAAAAACTTAGACTCCACTAAGTATCTCAGTTATGTATCCTTCCCTATTGATAATAGAAAGTGGTTCAGATCCGGCAGCACTCCACACAACAAGCTCCACTTTCCTCGTTGTCCGCTGATTAGCCTCAAGAAACTCCTTTCCTATCTTAAGCAGTTAAGAATCAACTCCGCGGGGATATGAATATGTGTTGTGTTATTCAAGATTTAATAAAGTTATCACAAAACATCAAAGGGGTATAGATTTGAAAAATCAAAGTGTTTGATCATAAAAAGTGTTCTAAAATGCTTGATCACAATTACAAGTTCGTATCTCTATTTATAGGGATAAAAATCCCCAAGAGATAGACTTGAAAATATTATGCTTGAAACCAAGTAAAAAACAAATTTTTACCAGCTCGTTCGAACGAGGTACACCTCATTCGAATGAAGCACCTAATCTCATTTGAACCACTTTTAAAGACATATCTAATAAGAAAATAGAATACGCCAAAAGTTTCCAAAATCTATCTCGTTCGAAGTTTGTTCAAAGTTGTTCTGATGAGGTACATGCCCTCATTCGAACGATAATCAATTGTCATTCTAATGATGTTGCAATTTTTTTAAAAATATTTTGGATTAAAAAAAGGATAAAAATAACCCTTGAAATTTAGTAAACACTAAATCAACCTCATATACCTTCTCTAATGAGTTTAGTGATGATCTCAACACTTGTTCTTTGATTGTCGCATTCGGTCACTATCTTCTCTTCGATTAAAGCTCTTGAGAATCTACATGATGATTTAGAGGTGTAACGGAACATGCCAAACTTAAAAACATAATAAGCAATTATAAATCTTGCTCGTACAAATATCCCCCTTTGGTTTTTTCGATACAGAACACAAGACCAAAATAAATAACTCACAAGAAAAGTTCAAATAACTACCTCCTAAACCTGAAAAGGATAAGACACTTGTAATGTTTTCTGTACTCAAAATCTTCATCGTGTAGTCCATGATATCATCAATGCGAAAAATACCTGCACACATGAAATAAATGAAATATTGTGAAACTTTGAGTTTAAAATAAAGAAAACTAAGCATGAGTGATGAAACTTCAACAAACTATTTTGAAAATTTTGAGTATATAAATATACATAAAAAATACAAATACAAATACAAACAATAACACCATGGAGTAGCACGAAAATATTTGAATCATGAATATGGAATGGATGGGTGTTAACTTAATGCATGAGAAAGTCTACATTGGCAAGCGTATCATGGTGCATGAAGTCAAAGAGACACTCCTAAAGAAAGAACTGAATTCAACCTTTGGTGTAAAAAAATATTGAACAAATTGAATTGACTAAATTCATACAAAATTTCGTGAATTTCAATGCTTCTCAAATCAATAACGACAAATTATTTAATGTTTTTGAAGAAATTTTATTATTCAAACCCATTGATACTCAACTTATAACACCCTCAAAATCTCACCTTTTAAGTATAAAGTCTCAAATTTTTTGAAGGAATCATATTGCTCATTTTGAATGAAGCATCAATGAAACAAAATTGGCCTTGACACTTCTATTTTTAAGTGTTAAAATCATCTTTTAGGATCTTGACAATGGTGGCCTTTAAAAGAAAGAAGACTGCATCTTTCATAGCCCCTTTCTATTGCTTAAACAAATATTGATTTTCCGATAAAAAAATACGGCCAATGGTTTTACATAAACAATTAGTTCCTAGTAAATTTCATTTATTATTAAGCATGATTGAGATGAGAACCTCATATGAAACATATGACAAGCAAGTACAATGTTCAAGACTTCATGCTTATGTGCAATTAAAGAGATACACTGAGTCTATCAAGAAGGTAGTAATCAACAAAGAATAATACAATGCTAAACATGCATTATTGAGCACCAAATAATGAAGTTGAGTATCATGACACCATGATTAAGTCACAAAAAAGGATGGAATGAAATTATGATTCGAATATCTTAACTTTGCATCCATATACTTTTTTTTTTGCAGTATAGGATATTAATTCCCTAAATTTTATTAAAAGGAGAAAGAGCCTCTCCTAAGTGGCTATACAAACTAAAGCTTCAACTAATAAGAAGATTTAATACTAGGAAAACCTAGCCTATCCATGTTAAAATCTCATTTAGAAATAAGAGGAAGATCACTAAACATATGAAAGCACTTGGATTCTTAAGAAGAGGAAGAAAATTTTGCTAAGGCATCTTCTACATTGTTTTTTCCCTCCAAATATGATGGAATTGAATATCATTGTCTTTTATAAAACCTTTTATCTCGTTGATTATTTTTTTAACTTCCCAAGGAGGTTTCCACTGCTCTGAAATCATCATGATCGCTGCTTTGGAATCTGACTCAATACACGGTGTAAAAAAAAATACAAAATCTTTTTGAATTTTATGAAATTTTTTATTAAAAGAAAATCTTTTGAAATTTTTTAAAAAAAATCTAAAAGAAAAGAAAATATTTTTGGATTTTTTCTGATATAAACATAAAAATACAATCTAGTTTCTACCTATAAGTGAAACCCTAGCATCCCTATCCAACTTTTCTCAATTTTCATACCCATCCTAGGGTTTGCATGGCTTCCACATCCATAAACATCATCCATTTGAACCGTAAACCTACTGATCCTACTAATGTTTGGGCTAAATAATTTTCTATTGTTGTTTCTAGCAATGGATAAAAATAAACTAAATTAAATACCCATCAATATTCAAGGGGGAACCAGTCGTTCATTTAACTCTTGAGGATATAGAAGCCCTGGCAGAGCCTTTCAAATATTCGACAGTTGGAAAGTTATCACATGAGAGGCCTGCAATGGATGAAATGAGGATGATATTACTCAATTTCAATCTAAAACAATCATGTACAATTGGTCTTATAGATAAAAAGAATGTCCTTATCAAGCTTGAATGTGAAGAGGACTTTGTTAGATTATGAAGAAAAGATAAATTGTTCCTTGGTAAATACCCCATGCGCACATTCAAGTGGTCTCCAAACTACCTAATCAAGAATGCCCTGTGGTTCCAGTTTGGATATACCTTCCTAACCTGCTTATTCATCTCTTTGGAAAAATCTCCTTTTTCTCCATTGACTAACTCATTGGTAAACCTTTAAAAAAGGATGCCTCAATGGTGAACCAATCAAGACCTTGCCAGGATGTTATTTATGAAAATATTCTTAAATATTTCACTTACTGCTTGAAGAAGGGCCATGAAGAAGGATCCTGCATTTTCTTGAATTGTGGAAAAGAAAATAAACCTAAACCTTGAACTCATCCCATGTAGAAAACCACCTTTATACTAAAAAACATAGACCAAAAAACTTCCAAAGAACCTAATGAACAATTTAAAAACCCTGATGCTCCTATCTAAGAACCTCAAAAGCCTATCCAAGATCATCATGAACCAATCCAAGAACCTCATCAAATTATCATCCATGACTCCCTTAGCTTGGCTCAAAAGGATCCCACTAACAAATTCTCTTAAGATACTATCCTAAATAATTCCCAAAAGATTGAAGCACACATAACCAAGATCCAACACTACAAAATTACACCCGAGGAATCCATTGTTATGTATCACATAATGCTCTCTATAAGAACATCAAACCTTCTTGATTATGATTACCATCACACTAATTATAAGGACTTAGTTTGATTCAGATCAGAAGCAGGAGAGAGGTATCCTTATGCAAGAAGAGCTAATGATCTTTGCTAGATTATTTGAAAGAAAGTGGAGAACAATTAAAGTAGGTCAATAAAGAGGAAATAAGAAGTATCGATAAGTTATTGAAGATCATCCAGTGAAGAGCCCAAAGGAGCAAGCTACAGTGAAGGCTAAAAATCTGCCAGTTGGTCCTCTTTTTAGAAGGATACCAAGAGATAAAGCGAAGGTCATCGATAACTCTATACTCCATTATTCTCAATAATTAATATCATTAGACGGAATTCAAGGGGTATATCAAATAAGACTATAAGTAAAAGAGTTAAAAAGCTTAGTAGATCTTACTATTTGCCTTCCATTTCTATCTTGAAGCCAAAGTCTAATCAATTGAAGATGAAGAAGTTTTATATTAAGTAGAAATTTGATGAGGTCTTGAGTAACAAATCTAATAAAATATGGTTTTTCTGACATTTGGGGATCACTGTGACTATTATCGAAGATATGACAAACAAACTCTATCTTTTAAAATTAGGCATCCAACTTACCTCAAGAGATCATTTTAACTCTTATATATGCCAAGTGCATAAAGAAGGAGATAATTAATCTTTGGACGGATTTAGAGCTTATGATCTATTCTTATGATTGCCCTCAATTATTCATTGGAGATTTTAATGTGGTGGCTAAGTAGGAGGGAAAAATAGGGGGTAACCTTATTGATTATCAAGGTATGGAGGATTTCAATGATTGAAACAACCAATGTGGCCTTTTTTACTTGGGTTATATTGGATCCAGGTTTACTTTGTCCAACTTTAGAACTAAATATAGTGCCATTTGTGCAAGACTTGATAGAGGCTTATGTTATCTTAATTGGAAATCCCTTTTTCCAAATTCTAGTATCAGTCACCTATCCAAGAACTAAAGTGACCATGCTCCTCATCTTCTTTCTATAAAGAACCCAAATGATTCATCTTCAAGACCTTTCAAATTCCAAAGAATGTGGATATCTCATCCTTCCTTCCAACAAGTAGCCCAGCAGGTCTGGACTTCCAATTCATAAGCCTCTCCAATGATGAATTTTTCTATGAAATTAATAAGCCTTAAAGTAAAGCTGAAAAAATGGAATAAGTTTACTTTCAAAGAAATTTTTCAAAACGTCCAAGACCTTAAAGATGAAGTCCCGATGAAGGAACATGAGTTTGAAGTTCATCCTTCTTATCATCATAGACTGAAGATGTAAAATGCCACAACCAACCTCAGTAAATCTATAGCCCAAAAAAGATATATATTGGCAACAAAAATCCAATATTAGATGCCTCAAAGAAGATGCTCAAAATACAAATCTTTTTCACTCAGTTGTTAAGGCTAAAATGGAAGTTATTTCCATTAACAAAGTTGAGAATTTAGAAGATGAGTGGATAAAAACTAAGGAGGATATTCAAAAGACTTTTATGGACCACTTCATTAATAGATGAAGGGCAAAAGATACCTCTGATAGAGATGAATTATTTCATGTAATTTCCTAAGATGGTGAATGATAATATGAATTTGTAGCTGACAAAGATTACCACTGATAAAGAAATAGTTTAAGCCATGGCTGCTCTTAATGTTGACAATAGCTCTGGTCCAAATGGGTTTTGGGGGAGTATTATATTTCAAGTGTTGGGATATTATTAAAGATGACCTCAGTTATGCCATTAAATATTTCTTTATTAGTGCGCAAATACCTAGAAGTTGGGCATGTACGTCTATTATCTAATCATACCCAATGCTCTCACTTTAGGCTTATTAGTCTCAATAATTTCAATGTAAAAATAATCTCCAAAATTTTAAACACAAGGCTCTCCAGTTTCCTACGACTGCTCATCTCTCCTATGAAAAGTGGCTTTATAAAAGGAAGGAATATCAAAGATAATATCTTATTTGCTCATGAGATGACGAGGTTATTTAATAGAAAATGCTATGGATCTATTGTCCTAAATAAATTAGACATGGAAAAGGCATATGACAATTTATCTTGGATGTTTCTTCTTAAACTTCTGAGGCAATTTGGATTTTATAAAGTTTTTATTGATTTCATTTAGAGGATTATCTCAAATAATTAGTTATCTATTGTCATTAATGGTTGTGCAACTGGTTTGTTTAATTCTACGAGAGGAATCAAACAAGGTGATTCCCTATCACCATCCCTCTTTGTTGTTATGGCAGAAATTCTATGCAGAGGCCTGGATAAGGTCATTATCTCATCCCCTTCTAGCATCCTTCAGGCAACCCTCTTATTTTTCACCTTTGTTTTGCTGATTATACTATCATTTTGTAATTGGTCGTAAAAAAAAGCCTAAAATCTCTCACAAAATTCTTGGAGTCCTATGAGAAATCTTCAAGACCAATAGAAAGAAGAGATCATTCATAATAGATCCCTACATCCCCATATCTAGGAGAATCCCCATTTGTAATTTCCTTCGTTTCTTTTTCAAAAACCTCCCTCTTAAGTACTTGGGATGCCCACTGTTCAAAGGTAGAGGAAGAATAAGAGATTATGCAGAGCTGCTAAACAACATCAGGGCAAAGTTCAAAGGATGGAAAACTAGATTCTAATCTTAAATTGGAAAATTAACCCATATAAAACATGCCCTTTCACTATCTCCATCTTTACCTTAGCTTCTTTAAAACCACCAAAAGCAATCTTTTCAAGGACCCCTCAAATATTTAGAAATTTTTCTGGGGGTCTAATGATCAAGGAGGTTATAAACATTCTTGGGTGAAATGGGATAACATCTGCAGACTTATAGGTGAGGGATGCATTAGTGTAAGGCATATGGGAGGTATTACTGAAGCCTTTGGCCTTAAAATTTATTAGAGAGTTCAAACTTCTAAAGGCTTTTGGGATAATTTCATGGAAATAAATACAAAATCATTGCTTCTAGATCAGGGGGTACATCAGTTATTAAAAGAATCAGGTCTGTTATTCCAACTATCCAAAGTAATTCCACCACCTTAGACCAAGAACTCATTAGAAACCTTCTTCAAGTGGGAACTTGGTTCTTACTTACCAGATATCCAAGCCCCCAATTGATATCAACTCTTTATGGACTAACATATGGTCTGCTTATATTCCCCTAAAAATTTCCATTTGCTTTTGGAAAATCATCTACAAAGATCTTCCTTTGGATTATAATATCAAAGAATCATGTATCCTCACAACTTTAAGGTGTCAGTGTTGCTTAAATAAAAAGGAAACCAGTCAACATTTATTCATGGTTAGTCCCACATTTAAGCAAATATGGAATTATTTCTCTACTATAGTTGAGATCATACCAAGCTTCTATTCTATACCTTCCCTGCTTATGTCTCGGTGGTTATTTAAAACTAATAAGGACTATTTAAAGTTCATCTTCAAGATCCTCCCTATGATTATTCTATGAAAAGTTTGGAAAGCTAGATGTTCTTACCTCTATGAATGTACCCCTATGTCTATTAAAATAATTATCAAGAATATCTATGAGTTGATCACTGCCAAGGCCTCATCAATAAAGTTTTAAAGTTCCCTACCCAAAAATCACCAGGAATGTGTCTCTAATTTCAAGATCATTATTCAACCAAAGAGTCCATCCATTGGATACACTTGGTGGATCAAACCTCTGCCTAATTCTATTAAACTAAATGTTGATGGATTAAGTAGGGGTAATCCAGGAGACAAAAATACTAGGGTCGTTATTAGAGGGCCTAAAGGAGTTTTTATATATGCTTTTAAAAAATATATTGGTTATTCCACTAGCTTATAGGCTGAGCTGGTTGCCTTACGTTGAGGCATCAAAGCTTGTTTGATGACTGATTTTAATTCCCATATATTGAAACTAATTCTCAAGCAACACTGAATATAAAAAAATTGCGAGTGGAAGATTAGATAGTTCTTTAAAATCATCATTCAAGTTATTGTGGCTTTATTTTCTTCACATTAAATTCATATTAGTCATAGATGGAGACAAAATAACACTATAGTTGCTGGTCTTTCTTCCCTAGATTCTTCTTCCAAATGAACAATGACCTATCAATGTTTCATGGAGCTTCCTCACATGATGTAACGCCCCGACCCGAGTATGGTCTTTTAATGGGTAAACCCTTACCGAATCAAGGAGTTAAAGGGGGAGGGGGAAGTCTAACTTTATTATTTAAGAAAGAACTTTTTTTTCACTAATTATTAAAGATTAATTTACCGGTTTTAAGTTAAAGAAAAGGGGGGTCCACTTTAAATGATCAAGTCAATTTCCAAGGTTTATGTATAAAAATCCTATTTTATCCACACTAATAATTAAACAAGAAATAAACGAAAATCATCCCTGTACTATTACAAACCATGACCAAAAGCCCAAAAAGAATGTTTAAAGTCCCAAATTACTAATGTTCTTAGACAAAATTTCAGTAAAAAATACAGAGCCACTAACGATGTTGATTGCCCTCAGGGGCCTTACTGGCGTCGCTACTCAAAGTACTTGGGGTGCGGGTGGGGGTTTTAACATAAAAAACAGGGGGTGTGTAGCACTAAGCTACACATTTTTTATAAAAATACTATACATATAACATGTATTTTAATCAATTCCAAAAATGTTTAACAATTTTGTTTGTATTAATGCAATTACTATGTAATGCACCCATGCGATGAGCTCATACACACACCTTACCATTTCATACCACCCTTTACTAGGTCTAGAGACTATTAATCTTATTTTATTCATTAGTTTCCTTTCATCACATTTCATTAGGTTGCCTTACTTATACATTTTTCGAGCACAACCATTGTCACTTCCTTTTTCGATTATCTTTTTTGAAAATCTTCTATAATTGCATATTTTAATAGGCTCCACACCATCGGTTATGCTACCATATACTCTGGCCAGTGATTTTTTATCTTTCACCCTAGGGCTCCGTGCCCTCCTTAATTATTCTCGGTGTCATCTGAGTCCATATTAATGTGTTTTAACATTTTGACTAATGTCCACATTATTCCATTATTTTATCGTTTCATCGTTTCTACTGTTTATATCACCATTTCTTCTTATCAATGTGCTATTATATCCACTTTATCCATTTTCACAAAAAAATATTGATATCGTCTAACGAGGAAGTCCAACCACTAGTGTAATACCCCGTATTTTTATGGCTTCTAATTTGGGGATTTATTAAATTTAAATTGAGATATTAATTTAATATTAATTCAAAAATTATTTTAAATATTTACTAGCGTGACGAGAGTTAGTAATTATTGAGAATTTTTTGAATATTACTAAAGGAGTAAAGTAATATATAAGATTGATTTTATTAAAATTGTCACGAGTGAATAAAATGGCAATTATGGAAATTTAAGTCGGGACGCGCCTGTGTCATGTCGGGACTAAATTATTATTACTAAAAGTGAATAAATTATAAGTCGCCCGTATGGTCAATTAGAGTGCGTCAACATGTCTGAAAGGGTTGATATAGTCAGAAAAGTATATCCGGGGGTTTAGTTTGGGCCTCGGGGTGTTTTTAGTCCTAATTGTCATCCCGGGAGGGTATTTTAAACATTTTGTATTTTTGGGTAATTAAACCCACGAATTTCCCAAAGTCATATCATCCATTTGAGTTAGGCTTTTAGGGTTAACAATCACAAAAGTTAACAACGGCCATTAGAGAAGAAGTTAGTAAGCTTTTCAAACAATCCAAGGCCAAGAACTCATCCGTTTGCACTACCACTACCACCAAAACGTAGATCGCACGAAGAGGAATGCAGCCATACCTTTTTCGTCCACAGATCAGACCCTTGAATTTCCAAGCAAGTATCTAACTTGCTTTTCTTTTAGTTATCGTTTCATCCATGTTAGATTAGGATTTTTATACACATGTTTCATAAAAGAATTTGAGGAATTTGACGATTTAATCACATGTCTTGATGGAAATAAATATGTTCTGGACATCCCAATCATAGGCAGAGAATAACCCATGAATTTGTATGAGTATAGAAGCAAGAAATCTGGAAAAGAAATAAAGGAATGAAAGTTTATGAAAATTAGGATTCTTGTTAAACATGATGATTTATCCCATAAATTGAATACCTTTGACGAATTTGGACATGTTTCACGTAGAAAATCATGTATATAGGTATATATAACTAGTTGTACTGTTGTTTGAGTGTTTGGAAATCGTTAATGGCATTTTGGAGTAATTTTGTAGGTGAAACCCGTAGGTTGAAAATTCAGTTTCTGGGCAAGAACAACTTGATCGATCGATCGATCGATGTTCGATCCATCGACCCCTCCTGGAAAACTGCATATTTTCCCCTTTTTGTTTAATCTACTTTAAATACGTAGGAACCCTTGATTATTATTTATAGAGTATAATGGGTCGTAAGGAGGACCATTAGGGTCTAAATAGACTTCGTTGAATGAAATTTAATATGGGATGAAATTATGGGTTAATGGGGAATTTCAGTGAACATTAGGGATTGTGCGTAAGCTCATGAATGAATTGGGGGACTCGTGAAAGACTTAGACCAGAAGGTTAGAGAGGGTATGCCTACTAAAATTGTATTTAGTAAGAGAGAATACTTCAAGAGATAAGAACTAAGTATGATATAAATTATAAGTGAAAATAAAAGAGATAAAACCCTTATACGAGATAATTGAGTAAAATTGTACTAAATATGGTTAATAATAATTATGGGTCGAGGGTGAACCTTATTGGAAATTGTGTTTCTTTATATGACCGTGTGACCGTGTACATATATTAAATACTTTAATTGTGAATAATCATACTCGCGCTACTTTCTATCACAGAGGTTGCCGCGCCGGGACAGTTTTATCTCGATGGGACCTTCATGGGGGATATTGACTTGTACCCTAGAACATAGGATTCCTTGGTACAGGTTATCTGAGAATGATAGTCAGATGATCCTAAGAGGCGTAAGGGGTATGTGTCAACCTCTTAGTGACTTGGAACTATGCTTCGCCTCCATTTTGTATGTATTATGTTAATACAGTTAGAGAGTGATTCCGAACTAGTATTTCCCTTGGTACGAGTGATACGGGGACTTGATAGTAGAGTATGCCAACACCATAGAATTTATGTGGGGTGCCGATAGTATATATGATATATGAGTGACTGATATATATATATATATATATATATATATATATATATATATATATATATATATATATATATATACTTACATGGTAACTTTCTACTGTGTGTATAAGTAGTTAAGTAATGAATAAATGCTCCAACTTTATAATAAGCGTTCGGGAACCTTGTAACGGTATGGTGTTACTTTAAGTAACGTAATAAATCTTGAAGAGATTGATTTTGTTTAAACTATATATCATAACCCTTATACTTCTCGGGATAAAACTTTATGGAAAAATAAGTTAGATAAACTTATGAGTTTAGTAGTACGGTAGACGTGCACAGTAGATGAGAGGTAAGAATTCTCAAGAGAGTGTCGCATACTAACATGGTTGTTACATTTGCTGGTAAGCAATTTAAGTACTTGCTAAACTATTTTAAACAGTTTTACACTCGGGCTCTGACCCGTTTTCTATCATTTCTCTCTCTCTCTTGTATATATATATATATATATATATATATATATATATATATATATATTATAGGTGCCCAGCCACAGGGGCGTTATGCATAGGTTCTTTGGATTTGACGTGCTGCAGCTTATGTGGGAGTTGCAGGCCCTTGCTTTAGACGACCTCTTCATTGATTCTGCTCTTATTTTAGTTCTGCTTAGTTAGGGCACGTGTTGCCCATTTCCCTATTCAAGTTGGATTTTTCAGAGATTTATGTTTATGTTATTTCCAGTTTTTGGTTCTCTTTGGGAGTTAACTCTTGTCAGGATGATTTCATTTGTAGTTTTAAACTTGGTGTGGTTTATCTAGATTGTTTAATTATTATTTGTTAATTTCCATCCTTCGTATTTATGTGATTCTTAAACTGTTGGTTATTGAAAAGGTTTTCACATTGGAATTTAATTAATTGGAAATAAGGTTTTAAATTGTTTTCACACTTAGCTTAATTATTTAGGGTGTTTAAATTGGAAATTTTATTTTACGACAGTGATGCTAAGAATGAACCAACCATTCACCTTAATTTTAATTTAATAAAGGACTGATCACCTAGTATTTAATTAGGAGGGGTGTCACAGGTGGTAGTAGAGCATCAGGTTCTAGTGTCCTTTAGGTTGTGTACGACGTATTTCGCTTTCTGCTTAGCGTCTTTGATTTAGAGCCCTATTTTAGGACTATTCTATTTTTGTTTTTACGCTTACGTCTTCAGCTATTTAAGATTTGATAATAACTGTAGACTAATAAACTTCCTTCTCGATTTAGATGCCTCCGAGATGCGCACCCCGAGAAAGGAATTCCCAGTCCGAGCAGCCAGTAGCTTCGGCTCAGGGAATGATGAACGCAACTGAATTATCCGCCATTATTGCTCAGGCAGTGAATGCCGCATTAACGGTGGTGCAGTAGGATCCACCCCAGGTTCAGGCAGTAGAGCCATTCCCGGTACAACTTCCTACTGCATGGGAGCGGGTTAGGGATGCCTTTCAGAAGCCGCATCCCCCGAGGTTCTCGAGTAGCTCGGACATAGGATTCACCAGCCAATGGCAGAAGGATATCCAGAGGCATCTGCACATGTATGAGTGCATCAACGTGCAGAAACAGTTGTTGTCTTCCTTCGATCTAGTGGGGGCCGCTTTGCAGTGGTGGGCGTCCACCACCACCTTGGATGAGAGGGACAACATCACGATTCAGTCATTTTAGGTGTGGTTTGATCACAAGTACTTTCCATCTGCTGTGCAGACTGAGATGAGGCGGAGGTTGCTGAATCTTAATCAGGAGAGTATGATCATTGCTGAGTACGAGGAGGAGTTCACCAGACTTCTCACTATAGTGTCGGATGAGGCACCCACTGAGGAGAAGAAGATACTGTTGTTTATAGATTGATTGACTGGAGGTTTCGTAACACCTCATAGGCAATCTATCATTGAGTAATTACATTGACGTACTCAACGCTAATTTGTTGTACTATCAGGATCACGGCTTCCATCAGCAGGGAAGAAAACAAGCAGGAGAGTCCAGCCAATAGGGTAGGACATGGGGCAGTAGTATTGGCGGGGCACTTGCAGCCTAGGGACAGACTCATCACAATGAGCAGAGTTCCCATCAGCGGGACCCTGCCAAGCGATATCGATCAGGTGATTCCAGATAGGGATTTGAGGTATTTAGGCAGGGTCAGCAGGGTTAGTCTAGCCAACAGGGCCAACACCGTAAACAGCAGGGTCAACAAGGCCAATGGCGGGGCGGTAACGACCAACAGGGCCATGGTCAGCAGGGGAATAGGGAGGTAACTTCAGGGGTAAGTGTTTCAGATGTGGTAAGAATGGCCATAGGCGCCAGGATTTCCCAAAGGGGGATAGGGCCCCACAGTAGCAGGGTGACCGTAATAAGCCACAGAGGCTGCTCTTTTTAGCCTCCCTCCCAATGCCAACTTAGATGCCAGCCCTACCATCCATTTCAGTAGATCCAGTTCAGCATGGGAAATTTCAGTACGAACGTATCTATAACGTCCACCAGGCAGCAGCACCTCAGGCACCACCTGTGATTGAGGGTACGTTTCCTATCCATGGCACTATGGGTCGGGCTTTATTTGATCTGGGGAGTCGCACTATTTTATAGCTACTCATTTTTCATGGGCCTTAGGGTTATTAGACACGGTAGAGAGCACTGTGATATGCGTAGACTCACCACTGGGGAATGGGTCTTTGATTTTCTTTATAGGGATATAGACTGGTAGCTTTATTTTACCTGCAGACATGCTAGTCTTAAAGATGCATGAGCACGATGTTATTATCGGCATGGATTGGCTCGTCGCGTACAGATCCATGATAGATTGTTTCAGTAGGAGTATTATTTTTGCCATTCCAGGGCAGGAGATGTTTTTGGTGGTGATGCCTCGTCCAGAGGGAGGATCTTCCACCCATTTGTACTACATAGATGAGGATACCCCTAAGGAGATTGCGATTCCCCTAGATTCGATTCCAGTAGTTCATGAGTTTTCGAATGTATTTCAGGAGATACCGAGCCTACCCCAAGTAGAGAGAAAGATTTCATCATAGACTTAATGCCGGACACTCGGATGATAACACGTGCACCATACCGTATGACTCCAACAGAGATGAGGGAGTTATGAGATCAGATAGAGCAACTGTTAGGTCAGGGCTTCATTCGTAGAAGCACCTCACCTTAAGGCGCTCCAGTGTTATTTGTGAAGAAAGGAGACAATTCACCGAGGTTATACGTGGATTATCGGGAGCTAAATAAGGTCACGATACAGAATAAATATCCGTTGCCTCGAATTAATGACCTATTCGACCAGCTCAGAGGAGCAACCTTCTTTTCGAAGATAGATTTGAGATCTATATATCATCAGCTACTAATTAGGGAACAGGATGTGTCGAATATTGATTTATTGACGAGATATGGGTCCTATGAGTTTCGAGTCATGCCGTTTGGACTGATAAATGCTCCAGTCATATTCATGGACTTGATGAACTGAGTGTTTAGAGAGTTCTTGGATCAGTTTGTAATTGTCTTCATATATGACATCCTGATTTATTCACACACCAAGGAGGAGCATGCCAAGCACTTGAGACAGGTTCTTCAGACTCTATGAGAGCATCAACTGTATGCTAAGTATGAGAAGTGAGGATTCTAGTTACGGGAGGTACAGTTTTTGGGGCATGTTGTATTAATATTGGGGATATCGATTGACCCGAGAAAAGTGTCGGCAGTGAGGGAGTGGGGATAGCCCATAACACCGATAGAGGTGTGTAGTTTCTTGGGGTTAGCCAGGTACTACAGGAGGTTTATCCGAGGCTTTTTGAAGATAGTGGGTCCGTTGACGCCTCTAACTCACATGGGAATTTCGTATGTTTAGGATGATGCTTGTTAATTGGATTTTGATGAGATGAAAGATAAGTTGACTCGGTGCCAGTTCTTTTTTTGCCCAAGCCGAGAGTGGAGTATCTTGTGTACACTGATGCCTCTTTAAGGGGACTCGGGGGAGTACTTCAATAGGAGGAGAAGGCTATAGCTTTTGCCTCTCGTAAGCTAAAGCCTGACAAGTGGAATTACCCCACCCATGACTTGGAGCTAGTAGTAGTCGTATTTGCACTACGGATTTGGAGACATTACCTATTAGGGGAGAAGTTTTGCTTGTTCATAGACCACAAGTCACTGCAGTACTTGTTCACTCAGTGAGAGTTGAACATGCGTCAGCGTAGATGGTTGGAGTTTGTGAAAGACTACCACAAGGCTAACATGGTTGCTGATGCGTTAAGCCGTAGACCAATAGGAGACGTAGAGGACATATGGAAAGAAAAGTGGAAAGAGTTAGGACACCAGGATGCGGTAGCCCGTTCCTTTATATCTGTTATGTCAGTCACACCCGAGATTGTTACGAGGGTGATACAGGCACAAGCGACAGATACTTTTTGTCAGGAGTAGATTGTACGGCTCTTAACTGAGGGTGCTGAGTCCTATTACGTGAGTTCTGATGGGAGTTTGAGATTTAATGGGAGATTAGTGGTCCCGAAGGGAGAGGACTTATGTCATACAGTTATGACACAGTCGCATGGATCCCGATTTGTGGTACATCCCGGTGGGAATAAGATGTATCAAGATATGAGGCGGCAGTACTGGTGGAGTGGGATGAAGAAGGACATTGCAGAGTTCGTATCCAAATGTCCTAGCTGTCAGATGGTACAGGTAGACCACCAGAGATCGCCAGGATTACTTCAGTCGTTGGAGATACCTACGTGGAAATGGGAAAGTAATTCCATGGACTTCATTATTGGGCTGCCTGCATCACTGCGGGGTCACGATTCCATATGGGTAAATATGGATCGGTTGACCAAGTTGCTCACTTTCTGCCAGTACGAACATACTACACCACGTTCCAGTATGCACAGTTATTCATTGCTGAGATCGTCAGACTACATGGGGTGCCTTTAGATACTGTGTGTGATAGAGACAAGATTTTTTTATCGCGCTTTTGGGAGAGCTTTCAGGAGGCCATGGGTACAGAGTTGAGATTGAGTTCAACTGATCACCCACAGACGGATGTACAAACAGAGTGTACAAATCAAATGTTGGAGGATATGCTACGCATGTGTGTACTTGATTTTGGAGGAGGTTGGGAGCGTTATCTTCCACTGGTAGAGTTTGCTTATAGTAACTCTTATCAGTTCACGATAGGCATGGCCCCATTTGAGGCGTTGTTTGGCAGACCCTATCGTTCTCCCTATTATTGTCTAGAGGTGGGGGACAATAAGTTACTAGGTCCATAGGTGATTCAGGGTACTTAATCTAGGATCGATCTTATCAGGAGTCGCATTCGGGTAGCCCAAGACCGACAGAAAAGCTATGACGATGCAAAGCGGTTTTTTCGAGAGTTTAGCATGGGGGACCAAGTATTACTATGTGTGTCTCCTATGAGAGGAGTAATGAGGTTTGGGAAGAAAGGGAAGTTGTCTCCAAGATACGTGGGACCATTTACCATTATCGATAGGATTAGGACGGTAGCATACAGATTGGGGCTGCCAGAGAACTTGCACCACATTCACGATGTATTCCACATCTCATCGTTGAGACGATATCTTCGGGATGATTTGGCCCACACCCACATCGCGATAGAGGAGATTGACTTACAGTCTGACAACTCCTACGAGGAGAGACCAGCGACTATCCTAGACCATAACAAAAGGAAATTGAGGTCGAAGGTAGTCCCACTTGAACGGGTCCAGTGGGAGCAACATAATATGGAGGAATCCACTTGGGAGCGCGAGGCAGATATACGTGAAAGATATCCAGATCTATTCTTACCAGGTATGCCTTATTTTTCGAATTTCAGGACAAAATTCCATTATTAGGGGGGAAGTATGTAATAACCCGTATTTTTATGGCTTCTAATTTGGGGATTTATTAAATTTAAATTGAGATATTAATTTAATATTAATTTGAAAATTATTTTAAATATTTACTAGCGTGACGAGAGTTAGTAATTATTGATATTCCGTTGAATATTACTAGATGAGTAAAGTAATATATAAGATTGATTTTATTAAAATTATCACCAGTGAATAAAATGACAATTATAAAAATTTAAGTCGGAACGAGCCTGTGTTGTATCGGGACTAAATTATTATTACTAAAAGTGAATAAATTATAAGTCTCCCATATGGTCAATTCGAGTGCGCCAACGTGTCCGAAAGGGTCGATATAGTCAGAAAAGTATACCCGGGGATTTAGTTTGGGCCTCGAGGCATTTTTAGGCCTAATTGGCATCCCGGGAGGATATTTTAGACATTTTGTATTTTTGGGTAATTAAACCCACGAATTTCCCTAAGGTATATCAGCCATTTGAGCTAGGATTTTAGGGTTAACAATAACAAAAGTTAATAATGGACATTAGAGAAGAAGGTAGGAAGCTTTTCAAACAATCCAAGACCAAGAACTCATCCGTTTGCACTGCCACTACCACCAAAATGTAGATCGCACGAAGAGGAACGCAACCATACCTTTTCATCCACAGATCAGACCCTTGAATTTCCAGGAAAGTATCTAACTTTCTTTTCTTTTTGTTATTGTTTCATCCATGTTAGATTAGGATTTTTATACACATGTTTCATAAAAGAATTTGAGGAATTTGACGATTTAATCACATGTCTTGATGGAAATAAATATGTTCTGGACATCCCAATCATAGGCAGAGAATAACCCATGAATTTGTATGAGTATAGAAGCAAGAAATCTGGAAAAGAAATAAAGGAATGAAAGTTTATGAAAATTAGGATTCTTGTTAAACATGATGATTTATCCCATAAATTGAATACCTTTGATGAATTTGGACATGTTTCACGTAGAAAATCATGTACATAGGTATATATAACTAGTTGTACTGTTGTTTGAGTGTTTGGAAATCGTTAATGGAATTTTGGAGTAATTTGGTAGGTGAAACCCGTAGGATGAAAATTCAGTTTCTGGGCAAGAACAACTTGATCGATCGATCGACCCAAGAACATCGATCGATCGATGATCGATCCATCGACCCCCTTTCCTCAATCGTTCGACCCCTCCTGGAAAACTGCATATTTTCTCCCTTTTTGTTTAATCCGGTTTAAATACGTAGGAACCCTTGATTATTATTTATAGAGTATAATGGGTCGTAGGGAGGACCAATAGGGTCTAAATAGACTCCGTTGAATGAAATTTGATATGGGATGAAATTGTGGGTTAACGGGGAATTTCGGTGCACATTAGGGATTATGTGTATGCTCATGAATGAATTGGGGGACTTGTGAAAGACTTAGACTAGAAGGTTAGATAGGGTATACCTACTAAAATTGTATTTAGTAAGAGAGAATACTTCAAGAGATAAGAAGTAAGTATGAAATAAATTATAAATGAGAATATAAGAGATGAATCCCTTATACGAGATAACCGAGTAAAATTTTACTAAATATGGTTAATAATAATTATGGGTCGAGGGCGAACCTTATTGGAAATTATGTTTCTTTATATGACCGTGTGACTGTGTACATATATATTAAATACTTTAATTATGAATAATCATACCCGCGCTATTTGCTATCACGGGGGTTGTCACGCCAGGACAGTCTTATCTCGATGAGACCTTTATGGGGGGATATTGACTTGTACCCTAGAACGTAGTATTCCTTGGTACAGGCTATCTGAGAATGATAGTCAGACGATCCTAAGAGACGTGAGGGGTATGTTCTGACCTCTTAGTGACTTGGAACTATGCTTCGCCTCCTTTTTCTATGTATTGTGTTAATACAGTTAGAGAGTGATTTCGAACTAGTATTTCCCTTAGTATGAGTGATACGGGGATTTGATAGCAGAGTATGCCAGCACCATAGAATTTATGTGGGGTGCCGATAGTATATATGATATATGAGTGACTGATATACACACACACACACACACACACACACACACACACACTTACATGGTAACTTTCTACTGTGTGTATAAGTAGTTAAGTAATGAACACATGCTCCAACTTTATAATAAGTGTTCGGGAACCTTGTAACGGTATGGTGTTACTTTAAGTAACGTAATAAGTCTTGAAGAGATTGATTTTGTTTAAACTAAATATCATAACCCTTCTACTTCTCAAGATAAAACTTTATGGAAAAATAAGTTAGATAAACTTATGAGTTTAGTAGTGCGGTAGACGTGCACACTATATGAGAGGTGAGAATTCTCAAGAGAGTATCGCATACTAACATGGTTGTTACATTAGTCGGTAAGCAATTTAAATATTTGCTAAACTATTTAAAACTGTTTCACACTTGGGCTCTGACCCATTTTCTGTCATTTCCCTCTCTCTTGTATATATATATATATATATGTATGTATTACAGGTGCCCATCCATAGGGGCGTCATGCATAGGTTCTTTGGATTTGATGTGTTGCAGCTTATGTGGGAGATGCAGGCCCTTGCTTTAGACGACCTCTTCATTGATTCTGCTATTATTTTAGTTCTACTTAGTTAGGGTATGTGTCGTCCGTTTCCCTATTCAGTTTGGATTTTTCAGAGATTTATGTTTATGTTATTTCAAGTATTTGGTACCCTTTGGGAGTCAACTCTTGTCAGGATGATTTCATTTGTAGTTTTAAACTTGGTGTGGTTTATCTAGATGGTTTAATTATTGTTTGTTAATTGCCATCCTTCGTATTTATGTGATGCTTAAAGTGTTGGTTATTAAAAAGGTTTTCACATTGGAATTTAATAAAATGGAAATAAGGTTTTAAATTGTTTTCACACTTAGCTTAATTATTTAGGATGTTTAAATTGGAAATTTTATTTTGTGACAGTGATGCTAAGAATGAACCAACCGTTCTCCTTGATTTTAATTTAAAAAAGAGCTGATCACTCGGTATTTAATTAGGCGGGGTGTCAGAACTAGTACCCTCATTTTTATAAAAAATTACCATCTGCCCTTTCTTTTATCATAAATTTGTGAAGAATATTAATAATTTATTATGGCACGAAAAACCAACATTTTCTTTCAAAACATCCATTTTATGATTTTATGTCCAAAATCATATGCATAAATAACAACCGAAGTTAAAGCAATTAATAATAAATATTGAAGGGATCGTGAGGTTGGTTTATTTATGATCTAAGGCAATGATGGTGAACGATGATTTTGATGGTGGAGCTGTGAGGATGGCTTGTTTAGGATGAGGGGATGAAGTATGAGTGATTATTTATATATGTGTGTGTTAATTATGTTCTATTTACATTAATAATTGTCAAAAAAAAATTTTCTCTACACTTTGATTTCATAAATTAAGCATCTCGACACTGAAATCTCGTTGTCTCGACACCCAACATGTTTAAACATATCAGCAACGTATTCACGTGTATCCCCAAAGTGTCTAAACATGACCAGAATAATAAAATGTTAATCTTTTTTTACAAGTCAACACGTGTTTTGGCATATTTGTTCTTCTGTTGTAGCAAAGTATGTTGTAGCCCCACTGAATCTTTAATTAGCACAGTATGAAACCTACATGCTTGTTTACGCCAGATCTAGTAAATATTTGTCAATTTCGATTTGATAATTTTTCACATTGTTCTATAAGACTCTAGGCAGGGACTGAGGGGCTTCTCAATATATTGTCAATTGCATGCCTATGTGAAAGATTTAAACATTAACATGTTGAAAAGGCATCAAGCATGCACCATGGAGTGTCCGTGAAATCCTAGTATCCTTGTAAGTGGCCGAACCAATACTACCTCTCCACATAAGTGTCCAAGGTGCTTCAGTTGAAAGTTGAAATCAGGCCAAGGTTAGGGATATAATGGTATTGAGAGGAAACATAATGAATAAAGATTTCGTATTTAATTTGTTTACATATCAAAAAAATAATTCTTTCAAGCATAATCATATGTAAATGTTATTATTTAAGTTAGGCAGCTCGAGTTCTAGACCACGATCTTCCTATAAATGGTGGAACCCAAAAAACTAGATTTGATGATAGTTCTAGTAGATTAATGCCTAAAAAATGTGGTAGTCTTAAGGTTCTAGTCATTTAGCTCGTGTTAAATTGTGCGAATGCTTCTTATAACTATTAGAATAGGTATCTCTCATTACATAAAATTACTTTATATCCTATTTATTTCACACTGTTGTTATCTCGCTCTAAACACTCCCTCTAGAATCATCCCCAGTGCTTTGAGAATTCTAAATGTGGCATTATCTTATTAACTTGTATAGGAAATCCTTCAGTCATTACGTTCGCCTTCAAAAACATCTTGTCATGTTTTTTTACAACATTACAACGCATTGTATAGGGGCATCACTGACAACAAGAACCAACATCTCAAGGGCGAGGGGGTCCACCACAAGTGGCCCCTTTTGGCAAACTTAGTACAAAAGGTAGTTTATGATGAGGGGGCCCCACTTAGAGTGGCCCTTCTGCCAAGACCAATTCAAATGAAAGCTTGAGGGTGAGGAGGTCCACCAAAAATGTCCCCTCAGCCAAGATATTCAAAGTCAATATTTATGTGGACACGTAGTCCACCACGAGTGGACCCTCGACCAAAAGCAATGTAAATAGCAACAATTGGTGGAAAGTGGGTGCACCATGAGTGACCCCTCAGCCATAATTAATATCAAAGGGATTTATGGCGAGGGATTCCAAGACAGGTGACTCTTCTGCCAAAGATAGACACACAAATGAGAAGGTTCACCTATAGTGGATCTACCTTGTTGTAAAAACTATGAAGCAAGAAAAAAGAGGATTTAGGGCAAGGGTACTTACCTTGAGTGACCCCTCTGCCCAAAAGTAATATTACAAAGGGAAATGGCTGAGGGTGAGGGGGTCCACCATGAGTGGCCCATCGTCTCGAGAATTTTTTATTTTTAATAAATAAAGTACTAATGTTTATTTTCTTGCACATGTAGCCTAGTTGAGCAAGTAGGGATCAAGCAAGCCAGTTAGGATCTCTTGGGAGTTTTCTTTGGTGGGTGAGAGACAAGGTTTGTTGAGAAACCTCAACCACTTGGCACTTTAAGATAGAGAGAATACAAGTAGAGAAACCCCTAAGAGTCACTCAAGTACTTATAGAACCTACACTTAAAGAGGGTGGCTCTCAAGGTCACTCTCAAGTTTTACAAAGTTTGTACAAAAAGTTACCGTTTGAAATGATATTTACCAAATAACATATTTTTTCACCATTAGGAGACACATTTTCACCAGGTGTTGCCTATCAGAGGGGACATGCCATTGCAGACATACAGGGATAAAAGGTACATTGCAGACCTTATCCTTCATATTTCCACTCATTTTTGTGCCAAAAAGGCCAAATCAACCTTAGTATTTAGCTATAAACATGACCCTTTGGTAACCTCAAGTCATAACTGAAACTCAAGTTAAGTAGTTAATCTGCCAAAATCACCCCAAACCTAGTATTCTCTCGCTGCTGTCTATCTAAGTGCTAAGTGTTAAGAGCTTGTCTATTCACTCCCATCATTACAACCACCATTATTAAGTTATCTTTCTCTCCAAGTTACCATTGTTATTTGTGAGGTTCATTTTCTCGCAGGAAGAGGTCATAACATTTACTCCATTTTTACTATAAATAGAAGGTTTACTAAGACAGCTGCTCTTAAGACTTGGAAGACCTTGAAGATAGATTCCATAGGATTGGGTCATGTCTCAATCATTCCAGTTCTTCATAGACCCCAGTTACACCACCCTCCTACATTTGGCGACTCCGTTGGGGAGGTATCCTCATTTCCATGGAAAAATAAGGTTACAAAGTTTCTATGCATCTAGTTTTTAAAGATAATTCGACCGGTAATGGAGTTTAGGGTGACCATACCACACAAGAAGAGGTGGTGGTGCAGGAGTTAGAGCACCTTCTCCCCAAGTAGGACATACTAGCGCGACAACAACAACATCGTTCGCAGGTATGAACTTGATGAGTATGTTTTTTGAGTTTCTACAACAAAATAATGTTGATTTTACAAAATTGATCCAATCATTCGTGACACCGGCGGTAGCCTATGCTGGAGGAGTAGCTGCTACAACAACAATAATCATATGAATGACTCCGCCTCAGAAGGTGGTGCCAGATCAAGTAGCAGCACAAGTGAGTTTACCAGCAATGAAGAAAATTATCTTGGAGGAGTCTCCCTCCAAATCCATCACTATAAAAGAAGTGAAGAAATTGCATTCCTCTCAAAGGGAATCCTCTCACTTATGTGAGGAGCTAAGAAATACTTACCCATAGAGCATCAATGAGAAGCCCTATCATGAAGGGTATGTCCCACCAAAGTTCATAAAGTTCAAAGGCAAAGGAGAAAATCCTAGAGAGCATGTAAAGAGGTTTATGTAATATTTATGTATGCATGGAAATGAAAAGGACTTAAAGCTGCGAGAGTTCTCCTAGAATCTTACTGGAAAGGCGTATACGTGGTATTCCCACCTTGTACCCAATGTCATTCCTACATGGGAAGATATTCAGAGGCAGTTCCTCCAAAAAAATTTCATGGCGAAATATGAGTTCACGTTGAGGCACCTCACCTAAGAAGTGCAAAAGCCTAGTGAAGAACTAGTGCAGTACATCAAACATTTTTGTGATAGGGTGTTGTATGTTCATGAAGATGTGACTTAAAATGGGTTTTTGCATATCTATGTTAAGGGTATCCTAGAGGAGTATAAACTTTATCTAGTCAATGAGACTAGAGATGGAACATTCAGAGAATTCACTCGAGCGTCTAGTAACATTGCCATGATCATAAAACCCAGACAATCAAATTGGAGGATAGAGGTGACTCCGACTCCAAGGAGGTTCCAGATCTCTAAAAGACAAGCTGTTGACTATATAGATCGTTACTCAAAGGATAACAAGGGGGTTTAGGGTCAAAGGAGGTAGCCCGATAAACAAACACAAGTTTGGAGATGACATCCCACCACCGCTAACTTGTAGTGTGGTCGAGGCCATGGATTGTTATCGCACTTTGGTACGAGAGGTGGTAGTAGGTCCTCCTCACTCTAACAAGAAAATACTAACATCAGTACACAAAGCAGATGCCAAATATTGTGAGATTCACTAGAGAGTGCAACATGCCACCAAAGATTGGTTCTACTTATGGATGATTATTGGCAAGCAAATGGCCAATGGTACTTTGTAAATACCACTTGTAGATGTTAACGAAACCCAATCCCAGCACATCATTATGGCACTGCCAATATGGTGGTGGTATATGATGAAGAAGAGGAAGCTCTAGAACCAAAAAAGTGGCGAAGGAATGAGAGGATGTGTGAAGAATGGTTTTTCAACCCTGATCAAGAAGGATTTAAACTTGAGGGGGTTTAGAAGATGAACCCCACAGAAAGTAAAAAAAGATGTAGTCCTTATTTTAGATGAAGGAGGAACATCTTAGGCATAGTACATCTACAATGATCAAACTTATGAAATGGAGTTAGAGTCTGATGAGAAGTAATATCATGGAGTGACAAGTTTAAATGGTTTTTCGACTAGATAGGGGTGAAGTATAACATCCGCGTGGTCATTAGAAAAAAGCTTCTGGAATCAATGCAATAGCAAGGGGATCTATCTCTGAACTAGCACGGACCCATTGGGTGATTGATCAAAAGATAAACTTGAGAGGTTGTCTTTTTTGAGGCAAATAGACAAGTACCATATGTTCATAACCTCCCACTTTATGTGACACCTTTGATTAACGGTATTGTTTTTCCCAAGGCATTGATAGATGGATGGATGGAGGAGCTTCCATCAATATCATGCCCATAATCACGCTTTATGAGACAAGTATATCTTATGATAAGATAGTGCCTGTACCATTGGTGATTACATGTTTTGACAGTGCAGGTATGTAGTCACTTAGCTACGTGAATGTGAGAATAAAGCTAAGGAACTTAACTTCCTATATTAAATTTCATGTCATCAATGCTAATACGAGATACCACCTTCTCATAGGGCAAGTGTGGATTCACACTCATGGGATAATGACCTCCACATATCATCAATGTGCCAAAGCCAACGTTTGAGGTACCGAGATTGTAATCAAAGAATTTAAAATCCATTTTCTATTAAAGAAGCCCATCTGGTGGATGCGACATTCTATACTGAGCTTGACGAATAGATAAGGGGATCAATAAGAAAATTAGGGGGATGCAAGTGGTTGGAGGAGATACCCATCCAAGGATGTCTGTTCATGATCGCTTGGGTCAAAGAGTGGTCCCCTAAATGGAAAAAGGAAAAAGGAAGGTGGAGGACGTAGCCAAGCCCCCTCGTACATGCAAGAAGGTCATCCTTCTGGATGAAAATTTATATACCATTTATAACGGTTTGTGTGGGTGGGATTCTTGGATGAGAGCGTCGATTCGGCTCCAGAATATTTCATGGTAGATGAGTCATATATCATATAGCATGTGGAGGAACCAGAGGAAGCACCCGAATGCATGAAAGATGGTTTAAGAGAACAAATATAGGAGCTGGAAGAAATAAACTTGGCTTTAGAAGGGGAGGAAGGTAGACCCATTCGAATTTCCAAGGGGTTGGACTCAAAGCAAAGAGAAGAGATCATCAATGCTCAAATAATTCACATATGTGTTTGTCTATAAATATATAGAAATTCCTAGGATAGATTCGAAGGTGAACTCCCACAAACTAAATGTTCTTACCAATGCTCTACGAGAAAGGCAAACCACTTACACATATAAAACAGAGCTAGACCTTAAGATTAAGGCATAAGTGGAAAGGTTATTAGCAACAGGGTTCATCAAACCCATCCAACTTCTGATATGGCTTTCCAGCATTGTACGAGTAGCAAAGAAAGATAAGAGTCAAACACGGATATACGTCGACTTTCGTGATTTGAACTGAGCCTGCCCAAAGGATGAATTTCCATTGCCTAATATTAATAGTTTGGTAGATGTTACTATGGGTAATGAAATGTATAATTTCATGGACGAGTATGTTGGCCACAATCATATCGGAATGGATCCACCCTATGCGAAAAATATTACCTTTCGCAAATCATTAGGACATTTTCACTACACGATCATGCCATTTGAGGTAAAGAATGCGGGTGCCACGTATCAACGTACTATAATGGAAATATTTCATGATTTGTTCCATGACATATTGGAATTCTACATGGATGAACTAGTGGTGAAATCAAAGAAGGAGAGTAAGACATCCAAGAGGCGGGTGTTTGAAAGGTGCCTCAAGTATAAGATAAAAATGAACCCCTCAAAATGTGCTCTTGGGGCCACAAACGAAAAGATATTAGGTTTTGTAGTAAATAGGAAGGGGGTGAAAGTAGAGGAGGAAAAGAAGAAGGCCATCCTACTGATGCCACCGCCAAAGAGGCAGAGGCAACTTAAAAGTTTTTCAAGAAAGGTTTCTTACCTAAGGAGATTTATACCAACACTTGTAGAGGTGACCCACCTATTTGCTCCGCCGATGAAGGGAAAATACAAATGGGCTTAGGGAGATGCACAGAAGAAGGCTATCCAAAAAATCAAAGAGATATGAGCATCACCATCAACTATGGTACCTCCAGAAGAGGTTGCACCCCAATTACTCTACCTGACTTCAACGGAGAGCTTCATAGGAAACTTACTTGCCCAAGAAAGAGCATGGGGTGGAGAGAACCATCTACTATTTATCACATGTAATTTTGAGCAATGAATCTAGATATACTAACGTGGAGAGGTAATAACTAGCTTTGGTATATGTTGCCCAGAATTTGAGGCATTACCTACTGGAATTTGCAGTACATATCATCACCAAGTATGATCCTATTAAGTACCTTTTGACATCAACGGTTTTGATAGGAAGAGCAACGAGGTGGTTCCTGATCCTGTCTGAGTATTATTTGAAGTGTGTGGCTCCAAAAGCCATCAAGATCCAAGCAGTAGTAGATATGTTAGCTCACTTCCCAAGCCAAAGTTTTGAACCTCCCAGTGAAGAATTACTAGGAGAGAACTTCTAATCCTGCTTAGCTGATGAAATGGAAGAATGGAAGATGGAGTTTGATGATTCCTACTCTCAAGGGACAGGCGGGGCAGGTGTTATTTTCTAAAATGGGAAGGAACAGATCATCATCTGCTTAAATATTGACTTTAAATGTTCAAACAATGAGGCTAAGTATGAAGTCCTCATTATGGGATTATTGGAGGCACTAAGAAGAGGCATTAGAGTGCTATGCATATGAGGGGACTCCAACTTATTGGTGAAATAAGTTAATGGGGAGGTCGTCCTCAAGCATGCCAAGTTAGCACCATACAAATCCATTATTTAGAAATTACCGAGTCAGTTCTTGAAGATAAACATTAAGAGACATGCCCACATGATGAACTGACACCCAAATGCACTAGCCATAATAGCCCAGAAGTTAGAGATGGATGAGATATAAGCGACCATAATGGTACGATGAAGAACATGGCCTAACACACTAAAGTATTTTTTTTCAAGTGAAGAACCAGAGGATTGGAGGTGCTCGATAGTAAAATAGCTGGAAACCAGTGAAGGATTGATGAAAATGTCAGAGTTATAAAACTATTGTGTACTCCAAGGGACGCTCTATTTCAAGAGCCCCGAAGGATATTTGTCCAAATGTGTAGGAGAGGTAGAGGCCAAAGAAAGGCTGGCAATAATGCATTAAAAATATTACAGGGATACATACATACCCTTTTACCGTCGGTTGCAGATGGAGTGCTACTATTGTCCCACCACGAGCTCATAGGCCGCTCATCTACAACAAGGCTGCTTAAAGTGCCAGACCCAGTTTCACCAACCAGTTGAGGCCAATTTTGTATAAGTGTTTAAAGATTGGTGGACACCATACATAGCATATTTGAAGGATGGAGAGCTGCCAACAAAAAGAGATGATGAGATCTACTTTAAGAAGAGAGTGGCACACTTTTACCTGGTAGAAGGGGAGGTTTACATAAAAATATATAATAAGAGGACTCTAAAGTGTGTGGCTAAGGGAGACACAAAAAGACTGCTGAAGGAGGGATATGAACGCTCTTATATGGGAGGGGGAAAGTTATATGATAAACTAATAATGCTGGGGTACCACTGGAAAACAATGTAGGCTAACTCTATCAGCTACGTAAAGAAGTGCAGTGCATGGCAACATGGTGCATGCCCCCTTAGTAAGTCTACAAAGCTTAGCAGCTTATTATCCCTTCCACACTTGGGCATTTGACTTAGTGGGAAATGTAAGGACATATTTTTATATATGTCCATCAAAATTAATTATGTCGTATACCGTTACAATCGTTGAATAATTGAAGAAGTTTTCATCTACAAAAGACGAATTCGAATTACAAGTTGACTTCAACATTCAAGCCCAACAATATGACTTTTGGTAAGATAACGTTTAAAGTTTCATGTACATTTCATATTAAGAGTGTTGGGATATTTTTAAAAAGAGTTTTAAAAAGCTTTTATATAAAAATGTTTTTACAAATGTTTTTTGTTCAAAAAGGTTATTAACTGTTTTAGAAAAAAATGTGTTTTGAAAAGTTTTGAGGAAATTTTCTAAGGCAGTAAGAGGACTTCAGTTTCGATGCCAAGGTCGTTCAAGCGAAATCACCATCTCGTTAGAACAACATTGAGATGTCGTGCGTAGTCGTTCGAGTGACACGTGTATCTCGATCGAGCGAGATAGGCTTCTCGTTCAAGCGACGTTACTTTTTGGCTGACACGCTGACCTCATGCTTATCCTTTGACCGACTCAAAATTTCATATAAAAATTACAACCAACCTTTGCTTTTTACGTGGAGAACAATTTCCAACTTTAAAGAGTTTTAACCTTTGAAACTTTTGTTTTGTTTATCTTCCCAGAATTTAATTCAATACCTTTGGCAGAAAGTTTTTATCCAACAATTTAAGGGTTCAAATATTTGTTTTGTTTACAATTCACAAAGATCCCAATTACTTTTCTGTGAGTTGTTTTGTGGAACCCAAGAACATATTTTGTTTCAGTTTATTCTTTGTGGGGAGAACTCTACAACCGGAGAGCTACGTGCTGTTGTGGAGGGAGTCCTTATAAAGTTCACACTTGTGGAGAAGCCGTTTTCTTCTTCATTGTTGACCACCTGGAGTTCTTGCCGGAGATTCCAGCTGACGATATTTCTAGCCGTTGCTTTGAAGGTTTGATGAAGACATCGTGCGTTACACTTGTGGCTAATTATCAGGTTGTATGTAAGTCAATGGTTTTGTGAATTCTTCAAAGTTCTAGAAATAAATTTTTTTTCCCTTCGGGGATTTTTCCTTAATATTTATGTCACATGCTTTATTTATTTATGGGTTGACGCACGCACACACATAGATGAATGTTTACGGGCTGAATTAATTTGGTTTATAAATAGACTGCAATTAAATAAGGTTTACTTGAAAACTTGTGAATTTATTTAATCAATTATCACACACCGCATTTATTACGTTTTTCAAATTGGTATCAGAGCGGGTTGCACTAATTTATCGCGTATTCCTATTTTTCGCAAAATTTGTGTGATATTGATTTTTTTTAAAAAAAATCAGTTTTGTCAGAAATTGTAATTTTTTCGATGGAGCCCTTATGCAATCGGATGCCCTCCTTTGATGACACGAGTCAGAGTTTTGATGATATAAATCATTTGAATTGGAGTTTGCTAAAAGAATTAAAGTTTTGGAAAAATAATATTCTCATTTTAAATCCGCAATGGATCTTTTGCAAACGTTTCAAAATCAAAGGGTTTTTTATCGTGAAAAATTTGTTTCCTTGGACCATGACTTTGATGCTTAAAAATTGTCCAAGAAGGAGAGTGATGATAGGGTCCTTTTTTTAGAAAAAGAATTGGAGGACCTTAAAAATTCAATGGTTTGTGTTTGTGCGAAAGAGGATAAAAATATTTTAGTCAATGAGTTTGTGGCATGTGAAGAGACTCTTAGGAAAAAGTTTTCTTTAATTGAGGGGGAGCGAGATAACCTTCTAGGTTTTATTGATAATTTGAAGAAGGAGTCATTTAAATTGGAAGAGTTTAATTCTTTGCTTGAGTCAAAAATTTTGAAGTTAAAAAATGATTTGACAGATTCAAGTAGGTTTGATAGTGATGGTAATGGCTCAACTTGTTCTCATGCTTCTAGTGCTAAAGACAAAACCAATATTTGTTTTAAAGGGTCAACCAATTTCAAGGATGTTAGAAAAGGTCAACCCATAGGTGTCGTTCCATCCGTTTACACGTGTTCATATTGTGGTAGGAAAGGTCATCTTAGGCGTTTTTGTTTTGATCTTGGAAAATGTCCTAGGAACTTTATGTCTAGTGTTCCCGTGGTTCCCAAGTCCCCCACACGACGTTTCACATCTATTTGGGGTTAGGAAATCACTTTTAGAGGCACTAGATTTTAGATAAGTTGATTCTCATTTGCTTGCACATGAATCTTCTCTTGCCATATCATATAGATGATTTTGTTTGCATTTTGTCATACACTAGTTATGGTTTCATGTTATATATTTGCTAGTGTGTTGACATGTACTTTTTGTATAAATTTTATCTATTGAAAAATTTTAAAAAGTACAAAAAGATTTTATTTTGATAAATTTTTTGAAAAATCCAAAAAGATTTTTGTATTTTTGTTTGCACCGTTTATGGATGGACACTTAGGATGACCAAGTCACAACATCATTCCATTTTTTCATGTGACTATTTGATAGTGTTTTGAGACAATAGGTCAATTCATCCATGTGTTTTATAATGTTTAGAGTCATTAAGATGTAATTAAGTGTTACTTCCTACATGTTTGACTCATGATTTCCTTTATTTCACACATGCAAGGATTTGTTTGATTATTGTTCTTGTCTTATCACATGTTGGTTGGGTGTTTTCACTTTAATCCCGCCCTTAAAACGAACCAAGTGCGATAAAACTTGATAAGAAAGTTGTTCATGTAAGAGCCGTTTGTGAGTTTGGCTGCTTTGTTTGAAAACGGTAAAGGGCTACGAAAGATTATCTTTTATCCTTTGCGATTAAGCAGTCGTTTAAATTGGACCAAAAAAATTGAGGAATTTTATTATCTGGGGTTCAAAGAGGTTTAAAAGAGACAGCAAAAATTTAATGGCAATAAAAATAAATTCATGCCAATTATGGGCCATTTAGTTTTTTTCACCAATTCTCCAAAGTTTGAGAATTTAGTTAATTCACCTCTAAAAGAAAATATATACGAGGGAGTTTGGATGGAGAATTAAAATGGGTTTGCACGTCCTTGAAATTCTTGAAAAAACGCTAAATAGTTTTGGACGTTATTGGTGTGGAAATAACTTTGACTTTGATTTGTTGATTTGCATAAGACGATGTCATCTATATTCAACAATTTTTACGCCTAAGGATACCTTTGATGTTCATTCGTTAGGAGTACACATATTCATCGTGCACATATCATTGATTGAGTTTATTTACCTATCGAATGTGCTCACACCCATACATTCCATTTCCATGACTTGGCTGCTTGAGTTTAAATCCATGGTGTGATTTTTAGTATCTTATTTTTGTATGAAAAAATGAAAAATTGAAAATAGTTTGTAAAATTTTTGAGATACTCCTTTGCATGCGCGTAGTTTTATACTTTTTTGCTATGTATTTTGTCGTGACACTCCATGTTTTGATTGTTTCTTCTTATCTGTCTACTTGAGGACAACATACAAAAGGGGAGAAAGAATTATCATGTTATGGGGGAGTTTTTGCATTATGGGGGAGATTTGATTAATTGATTTATTCTTATATCATTTAAAACTCGATGCGTCACAAAGGTTTTGCTTTATCTCATGTGTGTAGGTACAAATATTGAAGATCATTATGTTTCACACCCTGATGAGAAAAGCTTTGAGAGTTTTGATGTTGAAGAAAAAAAATTGAGAACTTGCAAATTTTACCTTTTCAGTTTTGGGATTCATGGGAGGGTAGATTTGTATAGGCATTTTGGTATTTGATAATTCAGATGTTTTTATGTATGTATCGGCATAGACATAGGGGGATATTTGTAAGGACATATTTTTATAAATGTCCGTCATAATTAATTATGTCGTATACCGTTACAATTGTCGAAGAATTGACGAAGTTTTCATCTACAAAAGACGAATCCGAATTATAAGTTGTATTCAACATTCAAGCCCAATAATATGACATTTGGTAAGATAATGTTTAAAGTTTCATTTACATTTCATATTAAGAGTGTTGGGATATTTTTCAAAAGAGTTTTAAAAAGCTTTTATATAAAAATGTTTTTATAAATGTTTTTTGTTCAAAAAGGTTATTAACTGTTTTAGAAAAAAATGTGTTTCGAAAAGTTTTAAGGAAATTTTCTAAGGCAGTAAGCGGACCTCGGTTTCGAAGCCAAGGTCATTCAAGCGATATCACCATCTCGTTAAAATGACATTGAGATGTCACGTGTAGTCGTTCGAGAGACATGTGTATCTCGTTCGAGCAAGATGGGCTTCTCGTTCGAGCGACGTTACTTTTTGGCTGACACACTGACCTCATGCTTATCCTTTGACCGACTCAAAATTTCATATAAAAAGGACAGCCAACCTTTGCTTTTGACGTGGATAATAGTTTCCAACTTTAAAGAGTTTTAACCTTTGAAACTTTTGTTTTGTTTATCTGCCCAAAATTTAATTCAATACCTTTGGCAGAAAGTTTTTCTCCAATAATTTAAGGGTTCAAATATTTGTTTTGTTTACAATTCACAAAAATCCCAAATTACTTTTGTGTGAGTTGTTTTGTGGAACCCAAGAACATATTTTTCTTTAGTTTATTCTTTTTTGGGGAGAACTCTACAACCGGAGAGCTGCGTGCTATTGTGGAGGAAGTCCTTATAAAGTTCACACTTGTGGAGAAGCCGTTTTCTTCTTCGTTGCTGACCACCTGGAGTTCTTACGGGAAAATCCAGCCGACGATATTTCTAGCCGTTTCTTTGAAGGTTTGACGAAGATACTCTACGTTATACTTGTGGGTGATTATTAGGTTGTATGTAAGTCAATGGTCTTGTGAATTCTTCAAAGTTCTAGAAATAAAAGGTTTTGCCCTTCGGGGATTTTTCCTTAATATTTGTGTCACATGCTTTATTTATTTATGGGTTGACACACGCGCACACATAGATGCATGTTTAGGGGATAAATTAATTTGGTTTAGAAATAAACTCCAATAAAATACGGTTTACTTGGAAACTTGCGAATTTATTTAATAAATTATCACACACTGCATTTATTATGTTTTTCAGGAAAAATTATCCTAGCTTCTCATGGCAAGGCCTTCATCATTGTTGCTACAGAGTAATACACCAAGTGAGTAGACGAAATACCTCTAAGGAGAGTGACTTCTCAGGTGGTGACCCAATTCATCCAGGAATATATTATATACCGATTTGGTATCTGTAAGGTGATCCTAGAAGATAATGGGAAGCAGTTTGAATGCAAGGAGATGGGGCTTCTGACTGATAAATATAAAATTGTGTAGAACAATTCAACCATCTCATACCCAAAGGAGAATGGCCAGTTGGAATATACAAACAAGAAATTGATTAACATTCTAAAGAAGATGCTTGAGGACATTCGAGGAGATTGGGATGAAAAAATTTAGATGGTGTTATGGGCCTACAGGATTTCGAAGAGAAAATTGATGGGGTTTACTCCATTATCGCTAGTCTATGGGGCTAAAGTTTTCCTAATAATGGAGTTCAAAGTACCCTCAGCTAGGGTTGCTGTAAGAAATGGACTCATACCAGATATTCAACATGTGTAGTTAGAGTCATTAGATGAGCATAGAGATAAGCCCAAAGAAATTTTCAAAATTTACACCCAACAGTTGTCTAGGGCTTATTAGAACTTGGATAAGCCTAGGGAGTTTCAAGTAGGGGACTTGGTCTTACATGCATCCACTGACCATCTTCGAAGTATGTCAACATCTAAATTCAATCCTAACTGGGAAGGCCCTTTCGTGGTATGAGGGGTAGGTAAGTTGGGTTACTTCCAGATATCTGAACCTCAAAGTGAATGCCTCTAGTCCATTAACTGTAAGTGAGTGGTTGAAGAAGTAAAATGCCTAGTTATTGACATGTTTCATTTCTTTTGAAAGTTTGAATAGACTTCTCTAATAAATTACTGTTTTTTTTGTAATAATATTCACGAGCATAGTTTTGTAAACAATATACAACACAGAAGAAATGAATACCAGTTATTTTGATCATTGCTTGATAATTTGTTTATCTTTTTTTTACCTCATAATACCTTCTTTATGAGGTAGGTACACCAGATTAGTGGTTTTCTCTTCCTTAAAAAAAAAGAATAGTAAAAACTCTCTACTAGACTAGAAGAGGGTCCATGACAAAAGGAACTATCCTCATTATACTTGGGGGGGGGGGGGGGGGGGAGGGGGAGGGGGGAGAACATGCATCCCAAAGGCAAAGTATAGTTATCAAAGTTCTACAGACATAAGAGTTTAACTATTTCCATAGATCAATAAGAGATTGTCCTCTAAATAATAAAAAAGGAAAGTTTATTATTTCTTACAAATTTATAACATGTATAACAAGTTCGAACCATTGTTCTCAAGAAAGTGAATTCTAATTTCTAGTTTATATGAAAATACAAGCAAGGGGGTCTACTCCTCCTCTAAGGTTGATATTTAGGAAAAAAAGTAAAAGTTCCCAAGTTAAATTTTTGAACAAGGATCCCACAGACCAGGGATAGTTTCGGTATAAAGAAAAGTTATTCTCTTTGCTTAGTTCATACCTATGACTATCCTATATGTATATGGGAAGGAGAAGGGGGTAACCCTCCTCCAAGTTATTCCCTAAAAAATGTATATGTATAAAAATACCCCACAATTAGAGGGACAACTTTAAAATGATAACTTTCTAAGATCATAGGCAAGTACCCGAAATATTACGGGGAAGTTCAATTTTGAAGTTCTCACATAAAGTAGAGAAACTCACAGTGAACGAATGACAAAACAACATAGAGACAAGAGGAAGAGAAATAATTGAAGGCAAAACGATCTCTTTCAATAATATATAGCCTTTTACACATGTCAAAAGAAATAAAAAAATATACAAGACAAAGTCTACATATAAAAAAGAAAATCTATCATCTAGATAAAACAAAAATCAAATCCTCCTGAGAATGCACATTTATAAAGGATGAACCTACCTCTTCAACAAACTACTCCTCTAACCTGGCCATCCTGGCCTTATCCTCAGTCTCACCATCTTCGAGCTTGGCCAACTTGGCTTGAAGCGACTAAATCTGACCCCGAATATGTGTAGCCTCCGCCTGGATCTGCTGAACCATAGACTACTTGGATGTATGAAGTCTCATCATATTCGCAAATGGAACACTCATAAATTAATAAACTGCGATGTTGAGCAAGTCCAGCAAAAAATGATAGACTCTTTGGAGCTCATGAAGGGCCTGGAGAAACAACGAAGTCCTAGTGATGTCAGGTTAGTGGGGGAGTGGATACGAAATCATGGATGTGGGGAGTGCCTTTAGATTGAAGACCATAATATTGTTAATGTTGATCACACTCTAGGACGTGAAAGTTTTAGGATAATGCTCAAGGATCATCTCTAACACCTCTTGCCCATGGGTATTAAACCTAGAAGGAAGCTCCTCACGCTATAAAGCACTCATAAAGGCTCTAGGATATTTTACCTTTATATCATCATAGTCTGTATTCCTGGACTCAAGCTCTGAAAGAGGAATAGAGTAATCCTCATCGGAACCAACAACATCGTCCGAGTGAGTGGCCTAAGAATTCTGCTCCTCCTCATCAGCTATCTCAATAGGCTCATTCACTGGATCTTGGAAATAAGAAAAATAGAAATGATAAGTCATAGAAAGAGAAAGACAGACAACTAAATGATTTTGACCAAAGAAAAGAAAAAATACAAAGCTTACCTCCAAGCTCAGAGGGATAAGTATGCTGCTACCAAATCAGGTTGGTCCTGGATGACTAAGGATACTGACCTAATAGGGAAAAGGCAAAGATAACATTATTGTAATTTTTTCACAGAGAAGTGATTGGCGATGTAATGCCGAGAGTTGGAACAATTGATGGGTGAGTGGTATCATGTTCGGTAACAAGTATGTTAAAAATGTGTGCAAGCAAAGAAAAGATGATGCCGATGGAACAGTTAATACCTGAGAGGATCCAAAAGCCTATGAAATAGGATAATTAGAAGCGATATTAAAGATTGGATGAGATATAAGATGATGGATGTAGGGCCTATTATCCATGGGTACACAAACCCAGGGGATATATATCCTCCCAAAAGGTTATAGGCCTAGAATAGTAACTCTAGTGAGAAATACCATCCCCTAGTGGTGGAAGGGCTATGTGAAGAGGAGCCCTACAAGGAAGAAAGACAAAAGCAATAAAGACACCATAAGTTTCAGTCATGAATAAAAACTTGGACATAAAAAGATGAAAGAAATGAAGAAATCCTAATACCTCTAAAGGTAAAGTGGTAGAGGTCTTAACTGAAGAATTACCCACAATAGAAGAGGCAAGAAGACAGGTAGTACAATTAAGAGGAATAGTCCTTTCCAAATGCACATGGAGAAACACATCAAGATACATCTGAGAGGTAATAAGTCAGAAGAATTAGAGAGGTTAATTCTTACCTGAACATAATGAGAAGAGACATAAGAGGTCCTTGTAGTAGTGAGAAATACAGAAGAAAGATGCAAAAGGCAAAATGAAGTAAGCTATGTCAGTAAAGCATTATAAGAGCAAAAGAAAAGAGAAATATTTGAATGAGGAGGAAGTAAAGAACCTCTCTAGCCAGACCCAAAGAAGAAACAAGAATATAATTCCTTTCCCTTGGAAAGGGTGCTCGGACAAGAGGAGGAGGAGAGGGATCACTCGTCTCAACATAAGAAACCTGTGAAGTTTTACAAGATATAATTACTAAAAAAAACAAAATCTATGAGGATTAATGAAATAAAAAGGCAATCAAAGAAAAGAAAGGAAAGACTTACAGCATCTGGACAAGTACCGTGCCCATATGGAAGGTGAACATTAGTGGACTTGTGGCTGAAGGAGAATATATCATGGTATCTTCGCTAGAAGACTCCCTCGAAATTAGTAGTAAAGAACAAGCATCAGGATGATGTTCACCATAACTGTCATTATCATGTGAAGATTTTCTTCCATAGTCAACTAGTTCCTTTTCAAATGAGCAAGAAAGGGAACTAGTAAGTGAAACCTCATGAGAGCCAGTTTCACTAAGTAAAGGTAAGTTAGCTATAGTACCTTCAATAATGAGACTGGAAGAGATAAGGGTCTCATGAAAAGATAATCCCAAGGCTTTATAGCCTTGCTCGCGTACAGTTCTATAGGTATCCTCCACCCCAATGTCATCGGTGTCAGACTCTTGATCTGGTGTAAGAGAAGCAGAAACTACTTTACCACCAACTTTTTTCTTCTTTTTGCTTGCCCTGGTCCTCACCAGTGAAAGAGGAAAAGCAATAGTAGTCGCAGGAGCATGAACAAAATTTGACACATCAGTGTTAGGGTGCTTCCTCTTGGAAGTAGCTTGGGTTTTGGACTTGACTTTGCCCTCATCCTTAACTGGTATTGATCATAATGCTTGGAATATATGGATTCATCGAGCAGGGGCCTCACTAACACTGGAGTGACCTGCTCAAGGGGGGCCTTGGCAACTGTGCTGCGATGCCATAACTCTTTTTAGGTTCTCTTGTCCAAGAATTTGTCTCTATGGATTTTGATGGGCATAGTATCATGTGGAACATCTATCATGAAATTCTGGATAAGAAGCACCTACCTCTTCCATATAGTGAACCACAAGTGGGTAAAGGATGGCAGGTAATTGTGAGGAGGTACAAATAACCCTCCTAAGTGGAGCACCCTATGGAACATCCCCTCCAAAGTAAAATTTTTATAATCCTCAATGTATAACTTTGAGGGAGATGTGCTTGAGTCATATGAGGGGGATAAAGGCCTTGGTTATACCCAAATTGCCTCCTAACTCTCTCAGAATGATAAAATTCAGCACCCTAACCTAGATCAGTTAAGGAAGGCAGAGTACCTAGGAGTAACATGGACATCACAGTGATATATGGGCAGGAAAGAACAACTTCTATGTTCGAGGGGCAGTAGAAAGTGCCACCAACTCTTGAGAAGGATGCCCGCGTAAAAATGCCACCAGCTCACTTGCAATATGGGAGGAAGCAAAACTCATCAATGCTATTTATCAGAGGCCCCAAGGGGTTCTTTGGAGATTTCTTGTGCCACCTGGTGATGCAAGGAGCTTCACTATGACATGCCCTTGATTCTGGGGAAAAGTTAGGGAATCACTTAAAAAAGAAATCCATAAGTATAAAGGAGTTTGTAAAATTGGTTGCATTATGGAGGCCATAGTACTTCTCAACATCAATATGAGCACGATCTAGCCAAGTTTAAATAGAACCAAGAGTCATAGATGTGAGGGGAATAGACCTCCCTCGAGAAAGTCTTAGTACTAACCTGAATAGTTATTCACGAGGGTAGTCATATGGTCCCCCTTGGAACAAGAACCTGCTCAAGAAAGTATCTAAAAAGATGCTAAGTGTGGGGGGGAATTGATCTTTGGAACCTCTTGTCTATTGTCCACTATGCTTGAAGTTTCACCCTTAGATAGTTGCTCGACGTCCTTAAACCAATACCTTTTCCACTTGGCCAAGGAATTCTTGGTAGTACCATTCTGATTAACAACTATATACTTAGAGCATTCAGTAAGTGTTGAGTGAGGCTCTTCCACCATCTCCTACTCGCATGCATCCTCATAACCCTCAGTAAAAATATGTTCTCCTAAGTATGGCAGAGCCATCATCTGGTATATTTTCTCTAAAGTTATAGTAAATTCACCCCCACCTAGTGAAAAAATGTGTGTGAGTCTCTGCTCTAGCGAGAGGCCAAGATATTGAAAGAAGTGGCATGCTTTGCAATTGTGCAAATCTTTAAATTAGCAATAGTTCTGACAAGTCCAAGCCCCTCGACAACAGCCTTGTACAAAAGAATGGTAAGGATATGATCCACCCAGAGGGCCCACTCATCAGTAGCATCTCCAAAAACCTTGAGTTCAATATTAGAATGGGGAAAATCACCCATGTGCACTCTCACCCTAAGAATATTGTCAGGAAGAATAATAGGAAGATCATCAAACTCACATAAACCCACTTGGGATCACTCGACGATCTTGGCAACAAAATCCTCCTCAAAGTTCATGAGGGATGTCATGAAAGTGTCCTTGCGCCCAAAGTAAGGAGCAAGGTGGTATAACCCAAAGTACCTCTTGTTTCGATTTCCCAAATACTCCTTTTGTGATTTTGAGTAAGTGGTAGTAGTAGAGGGACCATCAATCACAACTGTACCATAAGTTGAACCATCCATGACGGTGGAATCGATAGTCGAAATCGTTGTGGCTATGGTGGTGGCGCTAGTGGCTACAACTGTTGAAACAATGATGGAAATGGGTATAAAACCCATCATATGAGTTCTAGTGGTGGTGGCAATGGAGTAAATAGGGTTTTACGATGAAAAAGACATGAATGAATAGGTTTGGGAAATCTTGAAAAACTTAGAACGATGGTGGTTTTGAAAAGGATTTTTTCTCTCTCTAAAAGGCTCTGTGAAAATATAAAGATGATAAGGTAAAAATGAAATGAGGCTAAAAGGGGACTTTTATACTAGAAAGGGAGCGCACCTTTGGGTAGCCAAAAGGTAGGTAAATCATTACATAAATGGTGGGATGCCAGTTACCAAGATGACATTTGTTCCCTTGAGACCAAAAATCAGGGATAAAAATGGCATAAGCATTTAATGACCCTAGAAGTAATGATGAAAGGGCTATGAGAACCTTTAAAATCTCAAGATAAAAATGATTTCGTACAAAGCCCTTTGGTTTACCCAACACAAAGGATTTTGCAGAAGGGGACCAATGTAGAGGCGTATCACCAACATTAAGGACCAACACCTCAAGGGCGAGGGTGTCCACCATGAGTGTCCCCTTCTACAAACTTAGTAAAAGAGGTAGTTTGTGGACAGGGGGTCAACTTAGAGTAGCCCTTTTTCCAAGACTAGTTAAAGTGAAAGCTTGAGAGTGAGGAGGTCCACCACAAATGTCCCCTCACTCAAGATATTCACAGTAAATAATTTTATGGCGAGGGAGTACACCACGAGTGGCCCCTCGACCAAGAGCAATGTAAATAGTAACAGTCGGTGGTGAGAGGGTGAACCATGAGTAACCCCTCAATCACAATTAATATTAAAGGGATTTATAGTGAGGGAGTCCAAGAAAAATGACTCTTCTGCTAAAGATAGACACATAAACGAGAGGGGCCACTTCCAGTGGCTCTCCCTCGTTGCACAAACTATGAAGGAAGGAAAAAGAGGAGTTAGGGTGAGGGGACTCACCTTGAGTGACCCCTCTGCCCAAAAGTAATATTACAAAGGGAAATAAATGAGTACGAGTGGCCCCTCATCCCGATAATTGTTTACTTTTTAGGAAACAAAGTACTAATGTTTATTTTCATGCACAGGTAGCCTAGTTGTGCAAGCAGTGCTCAAGAAGGTCAGTTAGGATCTCGTGGGAGTTTTTGTTTGGTGTTTGCAAGACAAGGTTTGTTGAGAAAGCTCAACCATTTGGAACTTTAACATAGAAAGAATACTAGTAGAGAGACCCCTAGGAGTCACTCAAGAACTTATACAACCTACACTTAGAGAGGGTGGCTCTCAACATCACTCTAAAGTTTTACAAAATTTTTACAACAAGTTACCATTTGAAATGACATTTTCCAAATCACATAGTCACCATTACGAGACACATTTTTGACTTTTTGACTTTGGTTTGCACCAGGTGTCGGCTATCAGAGGGGATAGGAGAATGGAGACATATAGGGACAAAGGTACATTACAGACCTTGTCCCTTAGATTCCTTCTCATTTTTGGAGCCCCAAAAGGCCAAATCATCCCCAGTATTCACCTATAAATAGGACCTTTTGTAAGATCAAGTGATAATAGAAAATCAAGTTAAGTCACTACTCTACCAAAATTACACCAGACTTAGTATTCTTTCCATGCTCACTCCTTTTTAGTGCTAAGTGCTTGTCTCTTTACTCCCATCACTCCAACCATCATTCTCAGAAGATCTTTCTCTCCAAGTATAATTATTATTTATGAAGCTCATCTTCTTACAAGTAGAGTTCATAGCATTTACTCCATTTTTACCAGATATATAAGGTTTACTCTTATATTTTCTCTTGAGACTTGGAAGACCATGAAGACAGAGTCCATTAGAGTAGTTCATGCCTTATCCATTCCAGTTCTTCACAAACCCTAGTTACACCAACCTCATATATGCATCGTAAGTATTTTAATAACAAAATGGTTTCCATTATACTTGTATGGACAAGAAACAACATATGCTTGGATGAGTGTATGTTTGAGTAAATAATATGTTAAAAGAACTTTTTATTATTCCCAAACTTCAACTATATTTTTTCCTTACTAACCTGAAATCCCAAAGCTACAATATCATTTTCTGATGCATCATCTACAGGGATAAAAAAGTAAAAATAATACATTTATCCATATAATAAGATAAACAACAAATAGGAGCCTAACTGAAGATTGGGTTAGCATAGAATGTTCTTCTGTTGTAGCATAGTTTGTTGTGGCCCTACAGTAACAGTCAACTCAATCCTTAGACAAACATTCCATTTTTGTTTTCAATTGTTGGCTATATTTTTGCTTCATCTTTGTTAAGATAAGTCTTTCAGTATCATATTTATCACTCTTATAGATTACTAGACGTCAAGAAAACTATAAACTCAGCAAAACAATATAGAATATATGTTTTTAATTGAACTAAATTACAATTTTTTCTTAGATCCTTATATAATTCTCCAAGAATCTTGAAACTTTTGTTAAGAACCATAAATTTAAAGAGAGAAAAAAGTGGTAATTTTCAAACCAATGTCCAATATCTACAAGTCAAACGTCAAAGGACAAGAAAGAATGACAAAGCAAATTGTTAAGTGCAACATAAAAAGGGGAAATTAGAAAGAAAAAAACATTAAAGAAAGAAAATTTGATGTTTAGTTTCTACAAAAATAATTTGCATAAATGGTGATCGAAAGGCTCAAATGTGGTTAGATTTTGAAACAGGTGAAACTCTAGAGTTTTTATGTGTTCGAATATGAATTTCATCTTGCCAATGATATTACCATATGAAGTTCTCATGATTACTGATCATTATTTTGTTTGGAGTGACAAAAATGGCTTTGGTTGAGTCTTGTCTTGTAGCATTTTACGTGATTAATTAGGGTTTAAATTCAACTATTTTATAAAATAATTAGTGTAATTTTATTTATGTTTCTATCATACTAAATTATTTGTAGTCTATATATAAATTAATGTAATGTCTATTTAAAAATTAAAAGTTGATGTACTATGTTAAATTTTACTATTTTGTCTTTTTGCAAAACGCATTTGGAATCCCTCACATGCGTCTGTGATAGATCTAAATGAATATATGTACACTATCATATATAATTAATTCCAACCATTAAAATTTAGAGACCGTTTTGATGACATCATGTTAAATATGAAGCAACTCATTAAATCGTAAAGTCACTTAAACATGGTCCCAAAATGGGCTTCAACTTTGATGTCACATCACCTACTAGATATTTCTAAAATTTATTGCTATAGAGAAAAAATTTCAAATGGAGACCAAAACAAATAATGATCATTAAGAAAACCCCTCATTCTCGACTAAAACAAACAATGAACGTTGAATATATGATTGTGACCATTTTGTTAATGACCATTTTGATGAGCAGCAATCTCACGACATTAGTTTGATGAACAATAATTTATTCTCTTCCCTTCCAGTCATGTTCTATTTAAAAGGTTAAGTTAGGAACTTTATAATGGATTTATGGACTTTATAAGGTTAGGTTGGTTAATTTATAAGAAAGTAGTATACCAATAATTTTTTTTCTTCTCTTCTTTGTCCTGTCCTGCCCCGCTCTCTTCCTGTCCTGCACTATTAGTATATGTAAATATTGTTTGTAAATCAAGCAATTTACTACAATATCAATTAAGAGTTTCATTGATATTTATAACAAGCAACTCAAACCTTACATTCCAAACCCACAATTTAGCATTTAAATTCAGTGTTGGGCATTGAGACCTTTGTAACACCACGTATTTCTGAGTATTTGAATCTAATTAATTCGGTAATTAATTAATTTTATTTTAAAATACGCAAGAGAAGAAATTTAATTGAATTGAATTATAATGTGATTATTTAATATTAATCAAGAGAGAGTTAATGATTAATATTATGAAATTAATTTACTAAGTGAAAATAGTAAATAAATTACATAAATTATTACGCGTAATAGAAAGTGATATTGGCATAATCGGAATTATCTCAACCAGGAGTCGAGTGTATACTAATTTGGGGTCGAGATGGAATAATTATGTAGAGTTACTAGGATGATGATTTCGAGATCACGGATGACTCTGGAAGGGTCGAAATAGTCAAAATAGTATACCCGGGGGTGTCGATTGGGTCCGGGGGCATTTTTAGGTTAAACCGTCATTGTTTAGGGGAGTTTTAGTCATTTGGAAAATGAGGGTTAGAATAGCTACGAATTTCTAAATCCTTAATCAGATGTTAGATAATATGTTCTAGGGTTAGAAACTCAAAATACAATGGGAGTCCATTGGGGAACAAAAGGAGAGAGTCCTTGGAGCTTTTGAGGAGATTTTTGGAGCTTTTCATCTCAATCTTTCACCACAAACAACCTAGGAGTGGGGATTGATAGAGAAGATAATCAAATCCATCACCAAGCCACGAAATCAGACCCTACTGATCAAAGTCAAGTGTTTATATACATGTTATTTGAAGTAATTGTTGCCCAGAGTATACTTAAGAGGGGGGGGGGGTGAATTGAGTTTATGCAAACTTTTTGGGTTCAAATAAAATTACAGAAAACACTTAATTTAAAACACTTAATCCAAATTTACGATTTTATAAATCTTAAATGATTAAACCAATGATCATTAAATAAATTCAACCAATTAATTTAAACAAGTTAAATAATAGATTATATTACACAATAAATAAATTATCAGTTTTTGCATTTAATATAAATTGATATTCTGGATTAAATCTAAAATAATTCAAACAAGGATATCAAATAAATACATAAATGAATTAAACAAGTTATGTTTCAATATTATAACACTCAATAAATTTAAAAACAATTTTCGTAATTAATACAAATTAATATTCTGAAATTAATTAATTATTATGAAAATAATTATTTTAATCTTAAAATAAATTTACCGATTTTGGATTTAATATATTTGACAATATAAGTGCTTAAAAAATAAAAATAAACAATCACAAACAAGTAAAAAATATAAATGCTAAAAGTAAATGACACCGTATTTTTAACATGGTTCAATCAAATTTCAGCCTACGCCCACGCGCCTAGAGCAGCTTTTGTCTCCTCGTGCTTCACTATTTATGATCCACTTAATCGTAGGATCAAACCACCAATTCACTGCAGCAAAACCGTCTACTAGTACAATCTACAAAGCTAAAAACCAAGATTCAAATCTTTACAACAAATGGAGTAGATTTGACGTACAATGTTTTAAACTCATTAAGAACATAAATGAGTCCGAGTTTCTTCTTCAAAAATTTCTTCTTGTAGAAAAATAATATTTCTATGCTCTTGAATTTCTTCCTCAATAATAGTAGAATATTGAGTGTCAACTTCAGTTGTTTTTCTTGAATGTATGTATGAGCTAAAAGTAAATTTTTAGGTTACTTTTTTCACCATGTGTATGAGCTGAATGATATTTTCAGTTGTTCTCTATTTTGTGTGTATATTGTTTGTTAAGTTCTTTTCTTCAACTGATCTTGGTTCTTATACGTAGTCTTCAAAATAATGACCATTTGAAATGAAATGGAGAAGAGTTCTTCCTCAGTGAACAAAAAATGTTTGATGAGAAGTATGGCTTGAAAACACAATCCCATAAAATGTGTAGACTGAGAGAGCATTAAATGCTCATAATCTTGGATAATAAATAGTATCTCATCAACACCATTCTTTTCTGTCTAAATGAAATATAGTGTAGACTGATATAGAGAGATGAGTAGTAAGAGAAAGAGGAAAATATACGATATATCTACAAATCATTTGGTGTTATGTTAGTTTGATAGAAAATGAATATAAAATGAAGTCCCTTATCAAACCATCAATCAATCAAAATATAAGAGATATCTTTATCTATTATAAAGAATCGTCCAAGAGATAAATATAAGGGTACTGCTGTTTCTCTCATTTCAAACTGTCAAAAGCAAAGACAAAAAATACACTGATATTTGGATAAATCAAATTGTGTGCGCCCAGGATAGATATCTCAGTCCACTTGTTGATTTTGAACAAACCAGATAGAAATGAAATAAGACATTATATAATATAAAACCGACAAGGGCATATGGATTACTCAGATAAAATCATAAAGGTCTTCCGTTCGTATCTGTCCAATAATTTAAATTGAATAGCTGTTATCAGGCATTCAGTCAAAAGGCCTTTCATTTTTATTATCTCATGATTGTTTTAAACAAAAATGGTATAACCAAAACGAATAATCTGCACAAGACAAACAATATGAACACGCATGGGTGGAAACACTGTGCAACTATCAATGAATAGTGAAAATGATCTTAACACGACAACTGACCAAGTCAGTTAAGTTTTCAAACCCAACGAGATCATCTAATAGATTTGTCCATTAAAAAATGTTCCTTAAAATAATAAGACGTTCATAGCTAATATTAAAGAAAATTTGTTTCACAAATAATCTTTATTAAAAAGTAAGAATAAGATGATAAAATAAACTTTATCTTTTAACATCATTATCAAGACTTGGTATAAAAGAAAAACGTGTAATACATGTGATGACGGGTCTTAAAAAAGTCATGTGGCTAAGGAGCTCTAAAAATTGTGTGGCCCAAAGAAAATCTCCTCCTGAAAGTATATGTTGGAAAAGACCAACATCTGACATCAATTTGTCAGACAAGTTGGTATAGATTTTGAGATGATAAAATCGCATGGAGCCACAAAGTTTAAAGAAGATCTCCAAGTATATTACCTATTTATCTTGAACGGAGTTAAAAAATTTCAAGAAGAATATTTCCAATGACAATAAAAATTCGGATCGATTTATTTTATGTATGTGTGTGTATATATATATGTAATGACTTCATGTCATAAAGTGTTAAGATTTACCTGTACGTCTTGAATTTAGAGAAGAATATACATAGTTTTAATTGACACAATATATATAAATGTAGATAAGTATATAATTATAATTAACTCAATATAGAACATTAAAACTTATAATATGTAAAAAAAATAATGCATAACAGTTTATAGGTTTGAAATGATTTAAAAATAAGGCGCAAAGTTCAAGGCATGTCTAAGATATCACCTATACGATATTAATGATAACAGGTAAGGTGCCTAAAAATGACTAGGTGGGTAAGAGGACTAAGGGCTATATACCAACTCACAATTGGCGTTTATAATAGAAAAGACATGTACCGAATGACTAACATTGAAACAAATGTTCAACATAATGTATAGAATAAAATAGGTTTCTAGTTAACTAACAATATATGGGTATAAAGGATACACACGCACACACACACACACACACACACACATATATATATATATATATATAAGGTGCCTAAAAATGACTAGGTGGGTAACATGACTAAGAGCTATATACCAACTCACAATTAGCTTTTAAAATAGAAAAGACATATACCGAATGACCAACATTGAAACAAATGTTTAACAAAATGTATAGAATAAAATAGGTTGCTAGTTAATTAACAATATATGGGTATAAAGGATATATATATATATATATATATATATATATATATATATATATATATAATGCGTTTATGCAGTTATAACTAAATATATAACATTATGTATATGTACAAATATTTAATATAATTATATACTTAAAAAAACAATATGTAAAGACAATATCAATATAAACACGAGTCTATATAAATGATAACTATACTAAAAGTTACATAACAATTAATAGTATATAAATAAAACAAAATCATATATATAATATAAAGAAATAAATATTTACTTAATATTCAATAAATATATGCTTCGAATCGTCAAAATCAATATATTAGATTTAAACTAAAATGTTCCATAATTACAATTATGATAATTAAATCATAATTAAAGGGTTAATTACATTTTCGTTTGACAATCTCCTGTAATACCCTTAAATTTTGTGTATTTTTAATTTAATTAACTCGGAAATTAATTAGGAAAATACGTTTTACTTAAATTACGAGAGATAGGTAATTTATTGTGATTTTTAATTTAATTAATTCAAAAATTAATTAGGAAAATGCGTTTTACTTAAATTACGCGAGAGAAGTAATTTAGTGTGATTTATTTAATAAATGTGATGATTAAATATTAATCAAGAGATAGATACTAGTTAATATTTTGTTGAAATTTACTGAGGGTGAATAGTAAATAATAAATGATTATTATTACGCGGCATAGCGAGTGATATGTGCGTATTTTAACTTATCTCATCGGGAGTCGAGTGTAGATTATTTTGAGGTGAGAAATGAGAAATATATTTTAAGTGACTCAAATGATAATTTAGAGGTCACAGATGACTTCGATAGGGTCAGAATAGTCATAATAGTGTACCTAAGGATTTAGTTTGGGTCCCAAGTCGATTTTTGACCAAATCGGCACCTATTAAGGGCATTATGGTAATTTTAAAAATAGAGGGTAAATTACCTACGAAAGTTAAAGTCTATATCTTATCGTTATGAATGGGAGTTAAGTTTCATAACTCATAGAACATGGAGAGGCCATTAGAGAGGAGATAAACCGATTCCCAAAAGCTTAAGGAGGATTTTGAAGGTTAGATAGAGTTCTTGCACCCTAACCACCTAAGGAATGAAGATTTGGAGAGGGAAACATCAAATCATCACCCTCAACCATGAAATCAGACCCTACAGTAATTAAGGCAAGTTGTTTATTTCATTTAAATGAAGTTATAATGCCCATATATAGAAATTGATGAAAAACCATGATTTAAACCCATATTCCTGGAGAAAAAAAAATTTGATGTATGTTGGTAAAGGTTTTGCATGTAGTATGGATTACATCTGTTGGAACATTAAAATCAGAAGAGACTTGATGGTTAAAATGAATTAAATAAGGAAAATTGGATGATAATGTCGGAAGAACACTAGGGTTAGGGTTCTTGAAAAAATCATAGTTTTAATTCATGTTTGAATGATTCTAGCATGGATTTAATGTGTTTTAATCATTTAAAATCATCATAGTAACTATATATTATGTGTAGTAATATGGGTTAGAAGTTTTGTGAAGAAACATGAAGGTTGGGATGAGTTTTAAAGGTGAAAATGTAGAGAGCGCATCAAGAAGACAAAGTGGATCTGGGCCTGTGAATCGATTAGGGCTGCTAGAAATTTAAAAAACATTTCTCCCTATTCAACCTAGTTCTTCAAACCGACTTTCGTGGAAATTTTTAGAACCTCATTCGGAGACCATGGGAGGATAATATATACTACAATATGCATAATTGGGATTTGTAGTTTAGTCTTAGTGAGAGGATTAATACCGAAATCAATTGGGATGAATTGTGTCGTAAATTGTTGGAGAGAGAGATAATAAATTTTGAGATCTTCGGAGGGAATAATAAGTACACAGTAGGATAAATAGTGATTTAGCTATTGAGATAAAAAAAAAGGGGTAACTAGGACCCTTGGAGTTTGTGTGAATTCTCAAATGAATACGATAGAGAGAGATATCGTAAGAATAAAAAGTACGGTGAGTATTTGAGAGAAATATAACATGTACTAATGTGAATTATTAAGTTGTGTGAATACCTACTATATTAAATACTTAGGCAGTGTGAATGTCTAGATTATTCTGACTATATTGGGGTCGATGGAAATACGGACCAATGTAAACTTATAGGCAGCGTGAATACCTACTGTATTAACTACGTAGGCGGTGTGAATGCTTAGGGAATACCAACTATATTAGGGACGATGGTTGTCCAGACCAAAATAAACGAATAACATTTACATTGGGGTTGATGTCTATCCGAACCAATGCAAATGATAGGATGAATTGGGGTCGATGGCAAAGTCCGAACCAATAAGTCCTTAACGTGTAATAATAGGACTTTATAGTAGAAAATACACTTATAGTATATATATTATGTGTGAATTATATATACGTGTAAATAATCTACTTAAGTGGAATAGTAAACTATAAATTGGTATGCTCACATTTCAAAGTAAATATTTTTAGTGGGACTCAAATATAAATATGGAAAACTAACATATGTGAAAATTTTACTTAGTAATTTATTAAGATATGAGAGATGTTAATAAAATGGATGTATTGTATGGGCGGTACGAGAACTTAGATGTATAGATAAGATCAGTGAGATGCTTTAGTATGGTTAGCTTTGGTAGTATAGCTAAGTGGGCTAAGTTTAGAACGTTAGGCGTACACTATAGATGAGGGGTGAGGAAACTCAAGAGAGAGTTCACGTAGTCCTAACATGTGTAATAAATAACCTATTTTATTGTGATAAACTCTTGCTAAATATTTTCAGAACATTTTGTGTACCAGCACTTGCTATAAATTTTTTAAAACCTTTTAGGTGTCCAGCCACAGGGGAACCAAACGTGACTTCTTTCAAGGAACTCGAATCTGTAGCACTGTGGATGCTGACATGCATTATTTTCTTAGATGATTCCCTCATTATGATCTAGTACAGGATTTTATTTCCATATTTTATGTATGGACATGTTGTCCAATGAAAGTTTTCAGTTATTTAGATTTGTTATATACTGTAGTAGTTGCTTTACATTTTGACTGACTGTTAATTCAGCAAACCTTGATTTCATTTATATACTTTTCGTATTGGTTGGATTCAATACATTATTGTGATTTGTTACTTTGGTTCAATATTGTCCTTTTAATTGATGTTAAGAAAGATAAAATTTGGCACCAGTCTAATTTCACTTAGGTTGTTAGTTATTTAAAAAGTTTTTGACAATGATGCTAAGAATGAACCACTTGAGAAACCTATTTTAATTTTAATAAAGTCCTGATCAACCGATGTTTAAATTAGATGAGGTGTCACTGTGGTATCATAGAGTCAGGTTCTAGTGTCCTTAGGATCTGTTTGGCTCACTGTGAATTTCGCGCGTTGTCATTTTGTTATAGAGCCCTATTGTTAGGACTGTTGTTTATTCCTTATGTGCTTACGACATCGTTCTTCTGCTATTAGAATTTTGTATAAACTGTGTACTTAACAAATTTAAATTTCTTATTTTAGAATGCCACCAAGATGGGAGCGATCCGGGAGAGCAGAATCCAAATATGAGGCTAGGGAGGACCTTCAAGACCAGTAGGGTCCCCCACCACCACCAAAGATGATTTCTGCTATTCGGGTGGCGGTGATTATGTCACAGGCTGTTAAGACAGCTATAAGGGCCATAGCAGCTCACTTCCCTCCGCCTTAGGCATAGCAGCTCACGGCACCAGCTATTCATGCCCACCTAGGGCAACCCACTTGGCACACCATCATAGAGACCTTCTAGAAGGGACACCCTCCCGAGTTACATAGCGGTACTGATATAGTGATGACGTGCTAATGGAACAAGAATATTCAACGCCATCCGCGCATGCTAGATTGTAGTGAGGTTCACAAACAAATACTGGCTACCTTCAGGTTAGCGAGAGCAACCCTTCAGTGGTGGGAGTTAGTGACCACCGTCGAGGAAGGAGACTCGATGACCATTTTAGAATTCTGGGTACAGTTTGACCATAAGTACTTCCCACCTGCAGTGGAGTCAGAGATGAGGAGGAGATTTAGGGAGGTATGTCAGGGTGACCAATCAGTAGCGGACTACGAGGAGGAGTTCACCTGCCTAGCTAATTTTGTGCCAGACGAGGTGAGCAACGAGGAAAGGAAGGAGGCTAGGTTCATAGATGAGTTGGCCTTAAGGATTAGGCAACACTTGATTGAGAATCCTGCATTGATGACTTACACCGATGTTGTCAATGCCGCACTGGTACACTGCCAGGACTATCGCTTCTATGCTAAGGGGAGAAAGAGAGGAGTAGAGATTAGTCATCCAGGCCATTAAGGGGGGAGTAGTGGTAGTGGGGCACCACCTCAGTAGCAACAGACAACGAGACAACAGGGGCAGAGCTCCCGATAGGGGAACTCCACCAAGAAATTTAGGCATGGTGGATTCAAGTCAGATAGGTAGGGACAGTAGAGTCCTCAGTAGTAGTAATTTCCTCGGGGCCATCAGGCTTAGGGGAGTTAGGGGGAGGTCATCAGGGATAACGTCAGGGATAATAGGGACAAGGGCAGAGACAGTTCCAGGGGTAGTGTTTTACTTGTGGCCAGTAGGGTCATAAAAGTTGGGCATGCCCACAGTGAGATATACCTCAATGGTAGGGGGAACACTAGAGGTAGTAGTCTCCTTTAGCTCTAGCTCCGGTGCCTGCCCCAGCCCCACAACAACAGCAGGGTCAGATGCATTATGGATGTGTGTACAATGTCTGAGATGTAGTAGTGACTCCAGCACCACCTGCAGCCTAAGGTACGTTACCTATTCACGTACTTATGGGTAGGATTCTATTTGATACAGGGGCTTCACATTATTTTATTAAGACTAGATTTTCATTATCCGCTAGATTATTAGAGACATATGGTAGTCTTAATATGTGTGTCGAGTCACCTATGTGTAGTGGGTCTTTGATATGCTCAATTTGCAAAGGAGTCGATATACTGATTGGGAAACTGAGTCTAGCGACAGGCCTCCTGGTGTTAGACATGGAGGGATATGATGTGGTTATAGGTATGGATTGGTTAAAAAGCTACAGATCCATGGTAGATTGTTATGAGAGGAAGATTGTGTTCTCTATTTCGGGGCAGGAGATGTTCCTTATGGCGATGCCTCTTCCCGAGGGAAGGTCGCACACTCATTTGTATTACATCGAGGAGGAGACCTAGCAGGAGGTGGTTGTTCCCTTAGATTCAATTCTCATAGTGAGGGATTTTTAGGACGTGTTCCAGGAGATACCCAAGTTGCCACAGAATCGAGAAATAGAGTTTTTTATCGACTTAGCACCGAGGATGAGACCTATTGCTAGAGCACCATATTGTATGGCCCCCTCAGAGATGAGAGAGCTGAGAGAGAAGATTCAATAGCTCTTGGGGCAGGGCTTCATTCGGTGAAGTACTTCTCCCTGTTGTTCTCCGATATTATTTGTGAAGAAAAACGATGGTTCACTTCGCCTGTGCGTGGACTACAGGGAGATAAAAAAGGTAACGACATAGAACAAGTATCCGTTACCTAGGATTGACGAACTATTTGATCAATTGAGAGGGGCTGCGTACTTCTCCAAGATCGATTTGAGGTCAGGTTATCACCAGTTATGTATTCGAGAGGAGGATGTTCCTAAGACCTCTTTCTTGTCACGGTATGGATCCTATAAGTTCAGGGTGATGACATTCAGGCTCACTAATGCACCTGCAGTGTTCATGGATCTCATGAATAGAGTATTTTGAGAGTTTATGGATCAGTTTGTGATAGTATTCATCAACGACATCCTGGTTTACTCATGGACGGAGGAGGAGCATGCCAAGAATTTACGGATGGTTCTGCAGACTTTAAGGGACCACCAGCTATACGCCAAATTTAGTAAGTGTGGATTTTGGCTTTGGGGGGTATAGTTTCTTGTCCACATAGTGTTCGACAGGGGCATAGCTGTTGATCCAAGTAAGGTATCGACGCTCAGAGAGTGGGGGCAACCCACGACACCGACCGAGATTCATAGCTTCTTGGGATTGTACATATATTATTATCGCTTTATTAAGGGTTCTCAAAGATTGTTGGGACTTTGACGAACCTGACTCGTAAAGGGGTACCATTCGTGTGGAGCAACCAATTTGAGTTCTCTTTTGACGAGCTGAAGGATCGATTAACATCAGCACCTGTACTTGCATTGTCGAGGAGTGGGGTAGAGTATCGGGTCTACATAGATGCATCCTTGCAAGGACTTGGGGGGTGTTGCAGCATAAGGAGAGGGAGATAGCTTATGCATCTCAAAAGATAAAGCCCCATGAAAATAATTACCCCACCCATGACCTAGAGTTAGTAGCGATCATTTTGGCACTGAGGATATGGAGGCACTACTTGTTGGGAGAGCAGTTCACTTTATTCACTGATCATAAGTCACTTCAGTACTCTTCACACAGAAGGATATGAATATGAGGCAGAGGAGGTGGCTAGAATTCATGAAGGATTACAAGTTTGATATATAATATCATCCTAGTAAGGCTAATGTGGTGGCAGCCACATTGAGCCGACGACCTACTGGGGTTTTAGTTGAGGTGTGGAAAGCAAAGTGGAGTGAGATCCAGCAGGAGTATGGAGTGGCCAGGGAGTACATGGCAATTATGACTATCACTCCCGAGATCATTATGCGGGTAGTGAAAACTCAGGAAGAGGATCAGTTCTGTCAGGATAGGGTGCGGTAGTTATTAGCTGAGGGTGCAGAGTCTTACTCAGTCAGTTCAGAGGGAGGCCTGTGCTTTAATGGGAGATTGGTAGTGCCCGAGGATAAGTGGTTAAGATAGGCAGTGATGATCGAGTCTCACGATTCCAGGTTTGTGGTACATCTCGGTAGGGATAAGATGTACCAGGATATGAGGAGACAGTACTGGTGGGCCGGCATGAAGAGAGACATAGAAGAGTTTGTATCGAAGTGTGTTACTTGTGAACTGGTGAAAGTTGACCATCAGAGACCTTCGGGGATGTTACTTGAGATTCCTGTGGGGAAGTGGGAGAGCATCTCGATGGATTTTATTACTGGGCTACCTACTTCGCTGCGGGGTCACGATTCGATATGGGTGATAGTGGATCGGTTGACTAAGGTATCTCACTTCTTTCTTAGTTGACACAGACTACGACACAATGTAGTACGCGCAGCTATTCATCTCGAAGATTTTTAAGCTGCACGGAGTCTCGATAAATATTATGTCTGATAGAGACAAAGTATTTGTGTCGCATTTCTGAAAGAGCTTTCAGGAGGCCATGGGCACAAATTTATGGTTGAGTACAGTGTACCACCCACAAACTAACGGGCAGACTAAGAGGGTGAATCTGATGCTTGAGGTTATGCTAAGGATGTGCATCATAGATTTTGGGGGAGGATGGGAGAGATACCTTCCATTAGTAGAGTTTGCGTATAATAACTCTTACCAATTTACTATCAGTATGGCACCATTCGAGGCGTTATATGGGAGGCCTTGTCATTCGCCCGCATGTTGGTTAGAGGTGGGGGACAACAAGTTGTTAGGGCCGGATATGATTTGGGATACTACTGCCAAGATTGAGTTAATTCGAGGACGCATTCAGATCGCTCATGCTAGGCAGAAGATTTATGCAGACACCGACAAGAGACATGTGGAGTTACAGGTGGGCGATCGAGTCTTAGTACGAGTATCTCCTATGAAGGGGATTATGAGATTTGGTAAAAAGGAAAAGTTAGCACCGAGATATGTGGGACCGTTTCCTATTATAGAGAGGGTGGGACCAGTATCCTACAGACTGGAAGTTCTGGAGCATCTTCAGCTAATACACAATGTGCTCCATATGTCATCACTGAAGAAATACAGGAGGAGCGAGAGGGCTTTCTGGAATGTTCCACTTGAGGAGATTGACTTACATCCAGACGTCTCATATGAGGAGATACCCGTGGCTATTTTAGATCGTGGTGACTATAAACTGAGGTCCAAGGTGGTGCCACTAGTGTGAGTTCAGTGGGTACACCACAATACTGACGAGTCGACGTGGGAGCGGGAGGATGGGATGCAAGAGCAATATCCAAAGTTATTCACCGCAGGTATTTCCTAACTTCGTGGACGAAATTCCTTTGTAAGGGTGGAAGTATGTAATACCCCAAAATTCTGTGTATTTTTAATTTAATTAATTCAAAAATTAATTAGGAAAATAAGTGTTACTTAAATTACACGAGAGAAGTAATTTAATATGATTTTTAATTTAATTAATTCAAAAATTATTTAGGAAAATACGTTTTACTTAAATTACGCGAGATAAGTAATTTAATGTGATTTATTTAATAATTGTGATGATTAAATATTAATCGAGAGATGGATACTGATTAATATTTTGATGAAATTTACTGAGGGTGAATAGTAAATAATAAATGATTATTATTACGCGGCATAGCGAGTGATATGTGCGTATTCTAACTTATCTCACCGGGAGTCGAGTGTAGACTATTTTGAGGTCAGAAAGGAGAAATATATTTTAAGTGACTTGAATGATAATTTAGAGGTCACGGATGACTCCTATAGGGTCGGAATAGTGTACCGAGGGGTTTAGTTTGGGTCCCGGGTCGATTTTGGACCAAACCGGCGCCTATTAAGGGCATTTTGGCCATTTTAAAAATAGAGGGTAAATTACCTACGAAAATTAAAGCCTGTATCTGATGGTTAGGACTGGGAGTTAGGGTTCATAACTCACAGAACATGCAGAGGCCATTAGAGAGAAGAGAAAATCCACTTCCCAAAAGCTTAAGGAGGATTCTTGAAGGTTTGAAAGAGTTCTTGCACCCTAAGCACCTAAGGAGTGAAGATTTGGAGAGGGAAACATCAAATCATCATCCTCAACCATGAAATCAGACCCTACAGTAATTAAGGCAAGTTGTTTATAGCATTTAAATGAAGTTATAATGCCCATGTATAGAAATTGATGAAAAACCATGATTTAAACCCATGTTCTTGGAGAAAAAAAATAGTTTTGATGTATATTGGTTAAGGTTTTGCATGTAGTATGGATTAAATCTATAGGAACATTAAAATTAGAAGACACCTGATGGTTAAAATGAATTAAATCAGGAAATTGGATGATTATATCGGAAGAACACTAGGGTTAGGGTTCTTGAAGAAATCATAGGTTTAATTCATGTTTGAATGATTCTAGTCTGGATTTAAAGTGTTTGAATCATTTGAAATCATCCTAGTACCTACATATGATGTGTAGTAATATGGTTTAGAAGTTTTGTGAAGAAACATGAAGGTTGGGGTGAGTTTTAATGGTGAAAAATGTACAAAACGTATGAAGAAGACGAAGTGGATCTGGGCATAAACGAATCGATTCGGACACGACGAATTGATTCGGACCCTGAAAATTGATTCGGGCTACCAGAAATTTAAAAAAAAAGATCTCCCTATTCAACCTTGTTCTTCAAACTGACATTCATGGAAATTTTTAGAACCTCGTCGAGAGATCATGGGAGAATAATATATTCTACAGTATGCCTAATTGGGATTTTTAGCTTAGTCTTAGTGAGAGGATTAAGAATAAATCAATTGGGATGAAATGTGTCGTAAATTGTTGGAGAGAAAGATAATAAATTTTGGGATCTTCAAAGGGAATAATAAGTAGACCTGTAGGATAAATAGTGATTTAACTACTGAGATAAAAAAAAAGGGTAACTAGGACCCTTAGAGTTTGTGTGAATGCTCAAATGAATACGATAGAGAGAGAAATCGTAAGAATAAAAAGTACGGTGAGTATTTAAGAGAAATATACCGTGTACCAATGTGAATTATTTGGTTGTGTGAATACCTACTATATTAAATACTTAGGCGGTGTGAATGTCTAGAGTATTCTGACTATATTGGGATTGATGGCTATCCGAATCAATATGTGTGTGTATAATAATTACATTAGGGTCGATGGCAATCCGGACCAATGTAAACTTATAGGTGGCGTGAATACCTACTGTATTAACTACCTAGGTGGTGTGAATGCCTAGGGCATACCAACTATATTGGGGTCGATGGTTGTCTGGACCAATATACAAATAACAATTACATTGGGGTCAATGGATATCCCGACCAATGCAAATGATAGGATGAATTGGGGTCGATGGCAAAGTCCGAACAAATAAGTCCTTAACGTGTGATAATAGGACTTTATAGTAGAAAATACACTTATATATATATATATATATATATATATATATATATATATATATATATATATATATATATATATATATATATATATATATATATATATATATATATATATTATGTGTGAAATATATATACGTGTAAATAATCTACTTAAGTGGAATAGTAAACTATAAATTGATACGCTCACATTTTAAAGTAAATATTTTTTGTGAGACTCAATGATAAATATGGAAAACTAACATATGTGAAAATTCTACTTAGTAATTTATTAACATATGAGAGATGTTAATAAAAGGGATGTATTGTATGGGCGGTACGAGAACGTAGATGTATAGATAAGATCAGTGAGATGCTTTAGTATGGTTACCTTTGTGAGCATAGCTAGGTGGGCTAAGTTTAGAACGTTAGGTGTTCACCATAGATGATGGGTGAGGAAACTCAAGAGAGAGTGCACGTAGTCCTAACATGTGTAATAAATAATCTATTTTATTACGAGAAACTGCTTGCTAAATATTTTCAAAACATTTTGTGTACTTACACTTTCTATAAAGTTTTTAAAACCTTTTAGGTGTCCAGCCACAGGGGCGCCAAGCGTGACTTCATTCAAAGGACTCGGATCTGTAGCACTATGGATGCTGACCGGACTTATTTGCTTATATGATTCCCTCATTCTCGTCTAGTGTAGGATTTCATTTCCATATTTCATGTACGAACATGTTGTCCAATGACAGTTTTTAGTTGTTTAGATTTGTTTTATCATGTAGTAGTTGCTTTACATTTTGGCTGACTGTTAATTCACCAAACCTTGATTTCATTTATATACTTTTAGTATTGGTTGGATTCAATACATTATTGTGATTGGTTACTTTGGTTCAGTATGGTCCTTTTAATTGATGTTAAGAAAGATAAAATTTGGGACCAGTATAATTTCACTTAGGTGGTTAGTTATTTAAAAAGTTTTCGACAGTGATGTTAAGAATGAACCACTTGAGAAACCTATTTTAATTTTAATAAAGGCCTGATCAATCGATGTTTAAATTAAACGGGGTGTCACATCTCCCCCTTTTTTATGATGACAAACAATGATTCACACTAATCCATAAAATGATTGAATTAAGCACAATTAGTGAATCATATATATTTCTCCCCCTTTTGACATTATCAAGTAGAGTTTTCATATAAAATGAGTGATAAGGGTAAAAAGGGAATCTCACCCTATCAAAAATACTTTTTGCATGGGATTAAACCATAAATCACAAGGGGCATATGTGAATACCATAAAATTAGCAATTTTTACAATTTTTCATATGGGTTATCAATAGGCTCAAATTTTCTCCTCCCCTTGTTGATAGAAATTTTCCAAGCGAATATATTTGAGTTTTGACTAAATGTGATTATCATATAATATTGCACAATTACCACATAAATGAATGAATTATTCTCAAGGCACATAAGTAACTTAATGTTCTCAAATGATTTTGGGATTATGCACATAACATGAGTTTAATGTAAATACGAGAGATATAAGAGATGTATCAATTTGCACAAATAACTATCTCAATAACGTAATAAAATTTCAACATATAAGTTTTCAATAGGCGCATATCAATTCTTATATAAATCCTCATGATACAAAATAATAAAATTTCAGGCGCACAACAAGTAACATTTCATAACTCGATGTTTTCAAATAATTTGATTCAAGCGCATAACATGAGTTAGAATATAGCGGCATAAATTTTCAATTTTGTTCAAGCTTTGCCGTTCTCGAAACACGAGCATAAGATTCTCAGAATAATCAATCATACTAATGCATTCAAGTTTATGATCAAGCATTTTTCAAATAAATATTTTTCAATAAATATTTATCTCCCTCTAAAGGATACTAATGAAGACATATATGCATATGATAAATAAAATGCATATTTTTCATGAGACAAAAATATTATCAATATTTTCTACCATAAAATTATTTTCCAGTCTCGATATATTCACAAATCAACTTTAAATTCAATAATCATGTGATTTTCAATTAAGCACAAATATCTCAAGTGTTAATTTCGTTCAACAACAATATTTTTCATGGAAGTCAATAAATCAATTTTCAAGTAATGAAGCATATCATGAGGCCAAAATAAACTCAACAATTTCAGATTGTTAATAACAAGAAGCTCGTCATAAAAATCAATACATTCATGTTTTCAACAAATAACTTAACTATTTGCTCAAGAATAACTCAATGATAAATTAATAAACAAATTTCTCATAAATGGATGCGACATAAATTAATCAACATTAATATATTTCAAACACTTTTTTTAGGAAGAGGGACGGAACCCCCACAAATATTATTAGAAAAAGAATATTGGAGAAAGAGCCTCTCTAGTGGCACTTACAAGCTCTGATACCTTATAAAAGTGAATGAATGTTGATCGATGAGCCCATTAGATTAACATTTGGAATTTAAATTTGGGAATTTATTATAATTCCCATTTACAAATTTAAGCATCAAAATAAATTTGGGGATTTATATTATCCCCATTACATAACCATGTTATGCCTAATTGAAGGAACACCCCATTTATCCATTTTGAGCAGACCTTTGATGATGTTTGGGAGACTTTCAAAATTGGTGAAGACCATTGATTTTTTTGAAGTAGTTGCACAATTTGCTACACCATCAGCTACACAATTTGATTCCCTCCAAATATGAGATAGAGATTGATTGCCAAGCACAAGAATGGACTGAATCTTTTCAATTTGTTCCTTATATTTCCATGGAGGCTTCCAAACATTATTTACCTTATTTACCACTGCTTTTGAGTTACTTTCAACATGGATATTGGACAAACCTTTATCAAAACAAAATTTAGTGCCTGTGTATAAAGCTTTAATTTCATAAGTGAGGCTGTCTTGGTATCTAGTATAGAAGAAAAAACCAGATATGAAGTTTCCTCTGCAATCTCTCACAATCCTCCAAAGCCACTATCACCTGTAGAACCTTTTGAAGCCCCATCGACATTTAAGTTTAAGCAATAATTTGGAGGTTTAATCCAGTTGATCACTTGAATATTAAATTGGGGCTGTTTAATCTCCAACTTGAAAAGATTGATGATGTAAGAATCATTTTTATGACTTTGGCATTTGAAAGTTGATAGCTTACTAGTAGAATTAACAAGAGAAATTACATTCTCGATAATTTTACTAGATGACATCGGAATATTCTCAAAATGACTTTTGTTTCTAGCTTTCCAAATTTCCCAAAAAATGAATAGAGGTATATTCATGAACAAAAACTTGAGGTAATCTTTTTTGGGGCATTTCAACCACCATACAAGGATCATAGATTTGCAGGTGTTAAAATTCAAGTTTATATTCAGAATATTACAAAAAAAGTTCCAAACATCAGTGGTTATTTTACTCTGCAAAAAAGTATGAGTAATTGATTCTTCATAAGAGAAACAACACTTACACCTGGAGGCAAGAAAAATACATGCTCTATGTATTTCCAGATCGAGAGGGGCTGCTTTGTTTAAAAGTTTCCAAAAAAAAACATAAATCTTAATTGGACATTTGTCATTCTAGATCATTTTCCAACTAGAAGAAGTCGGAAGATAAGTTCTAACTATCTCGTAGGCAGATTTATATGAGAACATACCTTGAGGATTAGGAGCCCAGATGAAGTTATCATTATTAACAATGATGTTTTGATCAACCTTTTCTTTAATAAATCTCACTCTTTTGATCGTGTTTGATCCAGTTCTTCCAATAAAGAGCTTAGATTTATATTTTTGATGCATGAAAGAGGCCCATAATCCTTTCTTGGATTTCAACATCCAATATAATTTTGCACTGCCTGCCTTAACAATATAATCTAACTTTCTGACATTCAGGCCTCCCTCATCGATAGGAAAGAAAATGGTATCCCAATTAATCCATTGGTAATTAGAAGAATCAGTTTTAGCACCTGACCAAAAGAATTTTGCTAACAATTTTTCAATTCGAATCAGGACTGTTTTCGAGGGATTAAGAGCTGCAAGAGTATAAATTGGGATGGTGGACAGAACATGTCTTATGAGAACCAATCTACCTCCTTGGGAGAGAAACTTAGATCTCCATCCCTGAATTTTCCATCCAATTTTATCAATCAATTCAGCAAAATAGGAGCATTTTCTCCTACCCTTAAAAAGAGGACAACCCAAATATTTGAATGGGAGAGGCTTAAGCTTAAGAGCAAATATTTCAAACACTTGATAATCATATGAATTTAAATTCAAGTGAAAATATAGCAAGTGTTACTTTCTTTTCATTTAAAGAATATATTTCATACATACATTTTAAAAACAACATTTATTTAAGAGGGATAATCATATAATAAGCCAAAGGGCTGAATAAATTCATATTGTCAATATCAATGAAAGCATATATGAATAATCATAGAATTTTTTAAATAGGCAGTAATAACACAAAAGTTAATGTCAACAATCATATTCTTCATGAATGTCACTAATAATCAAATGGTGGGGCTAAATCTAGCTAAAAAAGATCAATGTGATCATATCATCAAAATTAATGAATGCATTTCACAAAATCAACATGTAGCGCGTAGAACAAGCAAATTTCAAATTTGCAAATATACACATGACATTTTCGTTTTAAAAGATATATGATAACGTCATGAATTAATCCAATATTATTATCCATAAATATATATCTAAGTGTAACACATAAATATTATGAAATTTCATCTCAAAAGATTATCATCAAAATCTAGTGCATTCTTTACAATATAAAATCATCTAAATAATAAATGTATAAATTAACATGTGAAGTCTAAATCATAAAGAAGGAACTCATAAGCTTTAAAAAATAGTCTAAGTATGGAATCATATCAATTAAGATCATATCATCAATAAATATATGATATTTATAATTCAAGAAAGGTGTACCTCACAACCTTACCAATACCAAAGACATGTCCACGAAATTCTCTTCAAGTGTGGCATTTTCATCCATTTGCAATGATACTTGAAATGTCAACTTCTTTCCATACCAAATCAAAGGCTTTTGAAAATCTACAAGCCATCTTAATAAGCAACACAACTTTGAAGATTTTCTCTTTTCCATCCAAGAAGGTGTTAGGTCCATAAAGTAATATTAATACACAAATGCATCAAAATATGTTTACTTATCAACATTTTAAATCATCAAGCATAGACTTGTTAAAAGATAAACATCAATGTCATATTCATAAACAAAAATTGAATATTCAACAAAAAAAATATTATGAGCCATATGCTTTTTAAGCCAAAAAAAAAAGACTTAGTTGCAAATTCAAGCACTAAACACATTTAGGAAAAATCAGTTTATTATCGTTAATAAGCATATTAAATATGAAATAACATATCACAATATTTATCAAGTAAAGAAGTTTTTCATCTTAAACAAACATATAAACAAGAAAATAAATATTTTAAAAAATCTAACACTAATTATATTCTTATAAATTTTTGTTCAAGTGACAATACCAATCTTGCACCTAAAAACTTTATCTTTTGGAACCCAATATGAGTGTGTCAAATTATGGTTAGCATACATAATTATTTACTTTAGAATCCAAGATAATTTTGTATTGTTATGCTTTCTTTTTCTAAAATAACAAAATTTAGAATAATATTTATGTCTGCCACAATATGTGCGCAAGGAGTTAGAATGACTACATGAGGCATCATTTTTAAATAAATTGGAATAATTTTTTTTCTCGGTTTCTTCATCATATCCTATACCATTGTTATTAAACCGAATTCTTTGATTTCCACAATTTTATAAAAATATTCATTTCCTTTAGTAAAAGTATCTAAAGATTTCTTTAAGTAATCAATCTCCTTTTTTAATTCACCATTTTTACATTCAAGATGGGTAGTGACAAAAACAGGTTTCTCCTTTTTCAATGACTTAATTTCATGCTTTAAGGATTCATTTTTAAATTTCAGATTATCAAAGTCTTTTAATATAGAATAACATTTGGCATGAGTCTTTTTAAGTGCAATGAACTTCTTTTCGATATCTTCATATTTTCATATAACTCTTTAAATGAATCTTGTAATTCATCATAATCATCAACAATATCACCTTTAACATCATGATTTTAACAATGAGTTGAATACAATTCATCATCACTAAAGCTAGGGTTAAATTGCACCTCTTCCTTGTCAATTGCCATGAGACGCAGAGTAATTAATCCTTCAATGCTTGATTCATCAACATTGGCATATAGACAAGGGGTGCACATATCTTCATTTTGTGTATCAACATCCAACCTTTCAATGGAGTATTTATTTAAAATAAATCTTGAAATACAAGGCTGATAATTTATCCATTTTCTCTTCACACAATGAAATAATGAGAAGCTACAAAAGATCGAACATTTTAGCAAGCAAATAATAAAAATATAAAGTGAAACATTCAAGTAAATACAAAAAAGTTTTCCATGATCTTTAACTCTACGATTGTTAAATCTAAAAAAACTAATTAGAGCCCTACTCTGATACCAGTTGTTGCCCAAATTATTCGCAAGAAGGGGGGGGGGGGGGGGGGGGAGTGAATTGAATTTATGCAAACTTTTTGGGTTGAAATAAAATTACAGAAAACACTTAATTTAAAACGCTTAATCCAGATTACAGATTTTATAAATCTTAAATGATTAAACCAATGGTCATTAAATAAATGCATCCAATTAATTTAAACAAGTTAAATAACAGATTATAATACACAATAAATAAATTATCAATTTTTGTATTTAATATAAATTGATATTCCAGATTCAATCTAAAATAATTCAAACAAGGATATGAAATAAATATAGAAATTAATTAAACAAGTTATGTTTCAAGATTATAACACCCAATAAATTTATAAATAATTTTCGTAATTAATAAAAAATAATATTTTGAAATTAATTAATTATTACAAAAATAATTATTTTAATCTTAAAATAAATTTACCAATTTTTGGATTTAATACATTTGACAATATAAGAGATTAAAAAATAAAATTAAATAATCGCAAACAAGTAAATAAATATAAATGCTGAAAATAAATGACATTGTATTTTTCACGCGGTTCGACCAAATCTCGACTACGTCCACGCCGCCTAGGCAACTTCTGTCTCCTCGTGCTTTACTATTTATGATCCACTTAATGGTAGGATCAAACCACCAATTTACAACATCAAAACCGACTACTAGTACATTCTCTGAAGCTAAAAACCAAGCTTACAATCTTTACAACAAATGCAGTAGATTTGATGTACAATGTTTGAAACTCTTTAAGAATATAAACGAGTCCCAATTTCTTCTTGTAGCAAAATAATGTTTTTGTGATCTTGAATTTCTTCTTCAATAATAGTAGAATATTGAGTGTTAACTTCAGTTGCTCTTCTTGAATGTATGTATGAGCTGAATGTAATTTTCAGTTGCTTTCTATTTTGTGTGTATATTGTCTGTTAAGTTCTTTGCTTCAATTGATTTTGGTCTTTTATATGTAGTCTTCAAAATAATGACCATTGGAAACAAAGTGCAGAAGAGTTCTTTCTCAGGGAACAAAAAAAAGTCTGATGAGAAGTATAACTTGAAAACACAATGCCATAAAATCTGTGGACTGAGAGACCATTAAATGCTCATAATCTTGGAAAATAAATAGTATCTGATCAACACCATTCTTTTCTGTCTAACAGAAATATAGTGTAGACTGATAAAGAGCGATGAGTAGTAAGAGAAAGAGGAAAATACACGATATATCTACAAATCATTTGGTGTTATGTTAGTTGACCGAAAATGAATATAAAATGAAGCCCCTTATCAAACCATCAATCAGTCAAAATATCAGAGGTTTTTTTATCTATTATAAGGAATCGTCCAAAAGATAAATATAAGGCTACTGTTGTTTCAATCATTTCAACCGTCAAAAGCAAAGACTAAAAATATAGTGATATTTGGATAAATCAAATGGTGTGGGCCTAGGACTGGTATCTCAGTCCATTTGTCGATTTTGAACAAACCAGATATAAATGATATAAGACAATATATAATATGCAACCGACAAGGGCGTATGGATTACTCAGATAAAATCATAAAGGGATTCCTTCCGTATCTGTCCAATAATTAAAATTGAATGGATGTTATAAGTCATTCAGTCAAAAGGACTTTCATTTTCATTATCAAGTGATTTTTTTAAAATAAAAATGGTATACCTAATACGAATAGTTTGCACAAGACAAAAAATATGAACACGCATGGGTGGCATCACTATGCAACTGTGAATTAATAGTGACAATGATCTTAACACGGCAACTGACCAAGTTAGATGAGTTTTCGAACCAAACGAGATCGTCAAACAAATTTGTCCATTACAAAATGTTCCTTAAAATAATAAGACGTTCATAGCTAATATTAAAGAAATTTTGTTTCACAAATAATCTTTCATAAAAATTAAGAATAAGATAATAAAATAATATTTATCTTTTAACATCATTTTCAAGACTTGGTATTAAAGAAAAACGTGTAACACATGTGATGATGAGTTTTGAAAAAGTCATGTGGCTAAGGAGCTCTCAAAATTGTGTGGCCCAAAGAAATCTCCTCTTGAAAGTATTTGTTGGAAAATACCAACATCTGATATCAATTTGTTAGAAAAGTTGGTGATAGATCTTGAGATGATAAAATCGTGTGGGGCCACAAAGTTTAAAAGAAGATATCCAAGTATATTAACTATCTATCTTGATCGGAGTTAAAAATTATTTTAGTTTCATTTAGCATCGGTTGATAATCAATAGCAAGAGCAATAGAAGCTAAAGAGAAGTGATAAATAATTTCAATTTTTTTTTGCTTCAATCACATGAATAGTTTATATTTGGTTTTAGTTTTTATGTGTGACTTGAAGCATGCATCTTTATGATTTTTGTCACATTTATATTGTTTTCTTTTTTCATATATAATGTTTTTTGCAGTTTTATGTAGTTTGTTGTCAAGATCTTATATTGTTTTGTTCTTCTACCTTCAGTTGAAACCTTCATGCGCTCTAACTTCGGCCGCACCTGCCAAGGCAACCGACAATCACCATTCATTACCACTACATGTCTCTATCTGTATTTTCTTAAGTATTATTTCATTTAGTTTTCTCTTCTTAATATATTAGGTTTGTTTTTCCACTAATTTGGTGTTTTTCACTTCGTTTTTCAACTAATTTGATGTTATAGTACTCTTTGTCCTTGCCCGCCTCTGTTTCTCCACAGTTTTGAACTCCCCCCTTAAGATTTACTTTATCATTCTCTCTCCATTTTCTATGTTATTTTCTTATTCTTTTGGATTTGAGATACGAAGATTTGTTGGATTATCACATACTTTAACTATAACTTCAGATGTTTTGTTCACTTTTATTCCAACTTAACGTGCCACATGCTGCATATATGTTGCAACTGGCATGTTGCATATATGCTGCAATTGGCATGCTGCATATACACAAAAGCTCATGTGCCACTTGTTGCAACTGGCATATAGGGAATATCATCGTTGTAGAAATTTCAAGCCGATGGTAATGAATTTATGTCCTCTGGAATGGATGATATCATTTTCGCATATCTGTATTCACGTTATAGTATTTTTTCGGATTTCGTGTTAGTTTCCAAATAATTAATTGGAAAAAATGATTTATTGCTTCTAATAGAATAAATAGGCCATGATATTCTATGAGACAAAATTGTGTTTAATGATCGCAAAACATTGACATATGGCACGTGAGCTTTTGTAATCATTACATAAGCTAATATAGTGTTCGATCGTTAGAAGGTTAGGCTTATATTTACTTTTTTTGTCTTCGATCTAAAACAAATTTGATCTCTTTTTGCCTGGATCGAGCAGGTCTGATAGTGTTACCATCAAGGTGGTTTAACGGCCTAAATAACTCGGGCTGGGTACAATGGTTCCTGACGGAAGTATGGCAGAGCCCACCAAAGCGATCCAACAACCTAGATTGAGCCGACTAGTTCGAAAAGGTCCTGAAGCAAGTGGTACAAAAAAGTAGATTAAAATTTTTTCATCTTTTGAGAAGCACACTAAAGAATTCGGGTCTAAACTGATGGCAAAAATGGGTTTTGTTGATGTTTTTGTTCTGGTGATTTATATGATCCGTTATAGAGTTGTCCCTTCCATACTTTTCCATCTGTTCAATTTTTCTTTACAACTTCTACCCTATATTTATTTTGTTATAGGTATTGTATTTGGGTTTTGGTGAAGCATAGATGAATATTATTTCACCCTTAATGGGAAATCAATCCGATATCAGCTCTAATGGACCTAATAGACGGCTTCAACCTAAGGGAGTGTGGAACCCTCACCTCATGATCAACAAAAATGGAACATTTCAAGTCTGTAAATGTTCTTACAGAAGATATTTGATATCTTCCAACCACTAAAATGGAAATTATGCGACTATAAAAGCATGATTTATCTCTCTTTTAAGTTTCTTTCTCGCAATTTGTGGTTGACCATCGGTATTGAACGAGCAAGTCACAATTGAATGCACACATGTATGACATTAGAGGTTGTTTACAAAATATGCTTATCTGCTTCTTCTGCTTATTTGATTTCATCTCTAACTAATATGTCAAGTGGCATGGAGACTTTAATTTAAATCAAAATATTAACTTGCAACAAGTGGCGAGTTATCCGCTTTACAATCATCTTCTTTGAAAGCATCAATACCAATGTATCAAAAACGATGTCTTCAATATCTTTATGCTCTGAGGATTCAATATCATTATGGTAATCTGTTCCCTTGGTATTTTTTTGTTGGTCCGTTATAACAGGAGGTTTTTTTATGCTCTAAGGATTCAATCATCTACAGGATGGGAATTCTGAATTTGATGATGAACACTTTCACCAACGTCATGAGCAACACTAACATTAGAGAAGGAATTCTGAGCTTGCTGGGGAGATTCATTCCAAAGAAGATATACGTCGTTGTGCTTGGGTCCTACGTAAGCTAGAAATACATTAAGGCATGGCATATGGGAGTGAATACTTGGATCATATTCTAGACAGGTGTAGCAGATCAGAGGTCTCACCAAATGGGAGTTAATGCTCGGATCAAAACTAGGTGTAGCAGATCAGTGGTCCCACTAAAAAGATTTCTTTTTTTTTTTGTTTGTAAATCCAAAATGTATATTTTATAGAGGGTCTATGTTGGTTATATATGTTTTATATCTGTTTAAGGTTGTTTGGATTTGTTTTTCAATTTGTTCTCTCTATGTATTTATTAGCTTAAACACGATTTTTTTATAAGCTTCAACTTAATGAGTAGGGGGGAGATTCTTTCACACCATCAGATGTAGAATGAGCTCTTTGGAGTGATGCGGTAGGGGATAAGATATCAGCTTTGTCAACAGATCCTGATAAAGAGATTAGCTCAAAGAAAAACACCAAAAGGACGAGAAAAAATTGACTCCGATGACATGCCACTTGGTAGCTAATTTTGGAACTTCATTAATTAGTAAGTTATAATTAGTAAGTTATTAGAAATTTTTGTTTCAAGCTTTTGGTAATTTTGTTACTCATGCTTACAAAGTCACTCATCAACTTGGGATGGAAGACCCTAAGTGCATCTTATCATTATGTAACCGCCTAAGCAGATGTCTACCATTAGATGCAGCTGCATATATGCAGTGCATATGCATATATGCAATGTGCATATATGCATATTGAATATATGCATATTCCATTTTGTTTTTTGAAATGAGTTATGAATTAGTTCTCCCATATGACACATGTTCTAAAGATGATAAACTACAAAATCTTTGTTATACACAAAATAATTAATGTGGCGTGAATCAATTATCAAAGGATGTTCTAAAGATAAATTTATTGTTTGTGTTTTTTCCTATTGGTAATGGGAAGCTTTAGTTATTGCGTGCTTCTATTTTTAGTGAAACCTCCAATTTTGATTTATGTTTTCAATAAAACCTCAAATACCATCACAAATTGGTTTGTGTTTCGACACTTTCAATCGTATAATTATAGTTATGCATTTAAATATAAATTTTCAAATTTTTAACTTTTAAACATAGAGTCCCTGTATCGGTTTCATAAACTTGCTACTGAAATTTTTGACCATAGACTTATTAGACTATCGCATTTAAAGTTTTTGGTAGTTAGTGTCCATAGACTCATTATAATACTAAATTTTCTCCCCCAAGTTTGTAGGCTAACAAAATCTTGACGTAAGGAAAGTCTTGCAGTAAAGATGTTGGACAAGTATATTTATTAACTTACGAAATTAATAGACATGACATGATTTGATTTCCATATTCCTTTATATGTAGTGTGTTTATTTGGGAGTTAATTCACATTCTCATTCCCTACTTTCTTTCCATCACACATACTAGACTCTGTTTTTACCATCACTTTTCAAACATTTATGTTTAAATTATGTAATGGGTTTTGTACTAATCTCAATTTTGTTTTTGTTAATGTTTTGTTCTAAAATTATTCAGGATGCTCATAATATATGGCTATGAAGAGAAATAGATCAAGAGCACTCAGAACATCAGGTACTCCCTCTCAAGAGCAAACTTTATATGCCCAACTCCCTCTCAAGAGCAAACTCCCGCTCATAATACATGTCATTCGAGTTAAATCCTTGCTATTATATTTAAGGAGATTATTCTTTTTGTTCATTGCGTATGTGCAATTGCGTATGCCTAACTCTCATTGTTATTGCTCGCAATTCGAGTCACATTTACACTACTATTTTCAAATTTCAAGTACATTTTTCCTATATCTTGCAGTGCGTCTGGATAAAAATTATGGTACATGTGTTTAGTTGTATACGTGGAGTGAAAAGTGTGGGATGGGAATGTTCGAAATGTCATTCGTTATGCTGAAAAAGTTCAAGTACATTAATATGACTTTTGTTTTTTGCCCCGTTCTCTATACTGAATATTCTTTCTCATATAGGTACGCACGGATGCCCTATTCTCAGATCCAAAAATGGCCAAGGTATTGTCCTGTTTTCTATGTTGAAGATTATAGTTGAAGATGGATTCATTCTCAACCAATTACAAACAAACACGAATATGGCTAAGTTCATAAGCACAATTTCATGAATTTCTCCTCTTGATATGTATACGTTTGATAGTAACTCATATGTCTAAGTTCATAAACACGTGGATTCATTCTCACACAATTACAAACAAACATAAAGATCCGAATAAGAGTTACCTTTCATCGACCAAAAAAATTGGTCCGCATTCATCGGGCCAATTGAAGTATGGAACCTACCTTAGTTCAGTAGTAAGGGGGCATTGCATATGGAATATATGCAGATTGCATATATACATATGCCGATAAGATGGAATTTCATTTGGGTACGTTAGGTATATGCGTCGTGTATTAGTGTGTCCGACATGTCGTTTGGGTACGTTAGGTATATGCGTAGCCCAAAGGCTTAGAACTATGTTAGCCACCACTGTTTGTTATTTGATTTTGGGTTCGAGGAGATGTACATAACCATATGTCCCTATTTAGTACGAGAGGTAGTATGCCCATGTTTCATGGTGGTCCTTTTTAGAGACGCCGTAACGATATATATATATATATATATATGTGTGTGTGCGTGTGTGTGTGTGTGTGTGTGTGTGTGAATATTCTACTTATGTGTGACAGTAGACAATTAGATAGTGGATATCTAAATATTGAATTAATTAATGAAACTTATTTAATTGAAAAATGAGAATATAAGTGAAATGATAATTTCAACTATTATAACATATGAGAAACGTTGACTAATAGATGAAGTACTATATGGGCAATACGAGAACAAATATGTGTTCGTATTCAGAATTACTTAAGTCTAGTTAGCTTGGGTAGAATATCTAGGTGGGATAAGTAGAAACGTTAGGTGTGTACCATAGTTGAGAGGTGAGAAAACTCAAGCGAGTGTACATGAACCTAACATGTGTAATCAATAACTGATTTTAAATTGTGATAAATACTTGCTAAATATTTTCAAAATATTTTGGGTTCTAAACCTTTCTATAAAATCTTTTCAAAACCCTTTAGGTCTCCAGCCATAGGGACGCCAAACTTGATGATTCTTTATAGGGATGTATAGCTGTAGCACTGTGGAGGCTTGCAGGGTTTTGATTAGATGAGTCATTCCTTTATTTGAAATGTAGGACCTTCAGTAGTATATTAGCATTTCAGTTTCAGACTTGTATTCAGATATTCTTATTAGTTGGATTCATTATTTGGTTTGGATTTTTAGCCGATGGTTTATTCGGCAAGACTTTATTGTTTTATTTACTTGAGATGGTTTGGACTCTAGTATTATGTGAATATTGTAATTTAGTTTTCCACGCATATTATTTTTCTATTTAATGCAAGATAAAATTTGGCACCGGATTAATTAACTAATAGGTGATTAGTAAATAAATTGGGTATTTGACAGTGATGCTAAGAATGAACCATTTTGTAAATCCTATTTTAATTTAATAAAGGCCTGATCACCTAGTATTTAATTAGGCGGGGTGTCACAGATGGTATCAGAGCATCAGGTTCTAGTGCCCATAGGATTTGTACGACTTATTACGATTTCAGCGTATCGTTATTTTGTTATTGAGCCCTATTATTAGGACTGTTGATTTTATCTTCACGTGCTTGAGATATCATACTTTTGCTATTAGATTTTGTATAAACTGTGTGCTTATACAATTTGATCTATTTTCAGATGCCACCGAAGAGAGATAGAGCAGTTAGGGTAACGGCCAAGGATGAGGTGAAGAAGGATCACCAGGAACCACAGCAGGTGACTCAACCACAACCACCACCACAAATGATCTCAATGGCCTAGATTGTAGAGATTGTGGCCCAGGCGATCAATGCAGTGATGACAGCTATGGTCGTGCATTTCCCACGGCCCCAGTCATAGCAGCTAGTGGCATCGTCCATTTAGGACCAGACATTACCGTTTGCATAACATAGAGTTAGAGAGTCCTTCCAGAAGGTCCACCCGCCTGAGTTTCAGGGAAACTCTGATGTGGTAGACGCATGTCAGGGGAAAAAGAATATTCAGCACCATCTATGCATAGTGGAGTGCACTGAGATGCGGAAATAGATGTTTGATACTTTTAGACTGGCTGTAGTAGACTTACAATGGTGTAGTTGATGACCACTACTGGGGAGAGAGATATGATGACCATTATCTATTTCTGGGTGCGGTTCGACCACAAATACTTTTTGCCTGTAGTCAAGTCAAATATGCAAAAGAAGTTTGGGGAAGTAGCACATGGTGAGCTCTCGGTAAATGAGTATGCGGAGGAGTTCACTCGTCTGGCTAATTTTATGCCAGATGAGGTGAGCAATGAGGAGAGAAAATGAAAAGTTTATGGATGGGTTGTCCTAGAAGATTAGGAAGCACTTGATACGTAACCCTGCGTTGGTGACATGTACTGATGTCATCAATGCCGTTTTTGTACACTATCAGGATCATTGCTTCCATGCGAAGGGGGGAAAGAGAGTTAGAGAGCCTAGCCAGCAGGGAAAGGCCAATGGAGGTGGTACCATCTCAACACCGAAACAGTAGATGGTCAGTCATCAGGGGAAGGATTCTCAGGGAACAATGCTAAGAAATTCAGGCACGAAGGGCACCGACCGGAGGGGCAGGGTTGCAAATAAGGTCAGCAAGCCCCAAATTAGCAGCAAGTTCCTCAGGGTCGTCTGGGCTAAGGGAACAAGGGGAGGCCATCAGGTCCAGCAGCGTCAAGGACAACAGGGCCAAAGATATAGAGAATTACAGTAGTAGTGATTCATTTGTGGCCAACAGGGTCACAAGAGGAAATATTGCCCACAACAGCGCATGGCACAAAAGCAGGGTGCCCAGTAGGGACAACGAGCTCTTTTACCCCCAGCAACACTAGCACCACCAGCCCATTAGCAGCAGCAAGGACAAATGCACTACGAGCGTGTGTATAACGTCTGGGACATACCAATACCACCTGCACCTCAGGCGCCGCCTACAGTAGAGGGTAAATTTCCTATTCACGGGCATGAGGGTAGGATTATTTTTGATACCGGGCATCACATTCGTTTATTAAGACCAAATTTGATAGAACTTCCAGTTTATTAGAAATCTTCGATAGTCTCCTTATGCATATAGAGTCACCCATGGGTAGTGGTTCACTAATACACTCAATTTGCAGAGGAGTAGATATCTTGATAGGGAGACTGAGCTTAGCGACAAACCTTCTAGTGTTAGACATGGAGGGGTTCGATGTGATTCTGGGTATGGATTGTTTATGAGGATATAGGACGATGGTAGATTTCTATGAGAGGACCATTTTCTGTTCCATTTCGGGGCAGGATATGTTCCTTGTGGCGATGCCTCTTCCTAATGGAGGGTTGTTCACACACTTGTACAATATTGAGGAGGAGATGTCACAGTAGGTAGTGATTCTGTTAGACTCGATTCCGATCGTGAGAGATTTTAAGGATGTATTCGAGGAGATACCTGGATTACCATCCAATCGAGAGATCGAGTTTATGATTGACCTAGCACCGGGTATGAGACCTATTTCCTGATCACCATATCGCATGGCCCCTATAGAGATGTGTGAGTTGAGAGAGCAGATTTAGCAGCTCTTGGGTCAGGGTTTCATTCGACAGAGTACATCACCTTGGGGTGGGCCTATGTTGTTTATGAATAATAGGTATGGTTTGCTTCACTTGTGTGTGGATTACAGGAGCTAAACAAGGTTACGATACAAAATTAGTATCCATTATTGAGCTATTTAGTCAGTTTAGAGGGACTTCTGACTTCTCAAAGATTGATTTGAGATTGGGTTATCATTGGCTACATATTCTGGAGGAGGACATTTCGAAGATTGCTTTCCTATCATGGTACGGGTCATGCAAGTTTAGGGTGATGCCGTTCGGGCTCACCATTGCATAAACAGTGTTCATGGATCTCATGAACACAATAATCTAGGGAGTTCTTGGTCCACGTGAAGCATCTGCATAGGGTCTTGTAGACACTTCGAGACCATCAGTTGTATGCCAAATTCCAAAAGTGTGGATTTTGGCTTTGGGAGGTGTAGTTTCTTAGCCACATTGTATCTGACAAAGGTATTACAGTGGATCTGAGTAAGGTATCAACGGTGAGGGAGTGGGGACATCCCATGACACCGATGGATATTCGTAGCTTCTTAGGTTTGGCCGAGTATTATCACCTCTTAATTAAGGTATTTTTAAAGATTGCAGGTCCATTAACAAACCTAACTCACAAGGGGGTACCGTTCATGTGGAGTGACCACTGTCAGCTTGCCTTCGATGAGCTGAAGGACAAGTTGACGTCAACACCAGTTCTTGCATTGCTTAAGAGTGGGGGTGGAGTATCGGTTCTACACTAATGCATCCATATAGGGACTTGGTAATGTATTACAATAGGAGGTTTGGGCCATAGCTTATGCGTCTCGAAAGCTTAGGCCCCATGAAAAGAATTACCCCACCCACGACCTTGAGTTAGCAACGATCATTTTTGCTTTGAGGATATTGAGGCATTATTAGTTTAGAGAGCGATTTACATTATTCACGAACCATAATAAGTCACTTCAGTATCCCTTCACACATAAGGATCTGAACATGAGGTAGAGGCGATGGCTAGAGTTTGGGAAGGATTACCAGTTTGATATGTAATATCATCTTGGTAAGGCTAACGTGGTAGCAGACGCATTAAGCCGACGACCTGTTGAAGAGTTAGCGATGGTTTGGAAAGAGAATTAGAGTGAGCTTCGACATGATGATGAGGTCACCAGAACGTGTATGGCAGTGTTATCAATCACTCCCGAGATTATAATGCAGGTAGTGAAAGCACAGGCAAAAGATCATTTATATTAGGACAAGGTGCGATATTTATTAGATGAGGTTGTGGAATCTTACTCGATGAACTCGGAGGGAGGCCTACGTTTTAATGGGATATTAGTTATGCCAGAGGATGAGGATTTAAGGCATGCTATGATGATTGAGTCCCATGGTTCAAGGTTTACGGTACATCCAGATGGGGATGTGATGTACCAGGATATGAGGAAACAATACTGGTGGGAAGGAATGAAGAGAGACATATAAGAGTTTCTCTCGAAGTGTGTTACTTGTCATCTTGTGAAAGTTGACCATCAGAGAACTTCAGGGATTCTTAATCATTGAAGATTCCCATGTGGAAGTGGGAAAGTATATCGATAGATTTTATTATAGGGAATCACAGAGGGGTCACGATTCCATTTGGGTGATAGTGGATCGATTGACCAAGGTGGCCCACTTCTTTCCGATCCTCACCAACTCCGAGATGAGTCAGCACGCGTAGCTATTCATTGTCGACATAGTTAAGTTGCATAGGGTGCCAATTAACATTATGTCTGATTGAGACAAGATCTTCATGTCTCACTTCTGGTAGAGCTTCTAGGAGGCCATAGGTATAGACTTGCGATTGAGTGTCGCTTATCATCCATAGGCAGACGGGTAGACTGAGTGGGTTAATCAGATGCTAGAGGGCATGTTAAGGATGTGCATTCTGGATTTTAGGGGAGGATGGGAGGGATACCTCCCATTGATAGAGTTTGCATATAATAAGTCTTACCAATTCACTATCGGCATGGCACTGTTGGAGGCAATGTATGAGAGACCTTGTAATTCGCCTTCTTGCTGGTTAGAGGTGGGGGATAATAAATTATTGGGGCCAGAGATGATACATGAGACGATTGCCAAGATTGAGCTAATTCGGGGATGTATTCAGATTGTTTAGGATAGGCAGAAGAGTTATGTTGATATCAATTGGAGGCACGTGGAGTTAGAATTTGGGACCATGTGTCGATTTGCGTGTCTCCCATGAAGGGGGTCATGATATTCGATAAAAAAGGAAGTTAGTGTTGAGATATGTGGGGCCTTTCCCGATTATTAAGAAAGTGGGATCAGTGGCATATAGATTGGGATTACCAGAGCATCTTCAGCGGATACACGATGTATTCCATGTAGCATCGCTGAAGAAGTACATGAGGAGCAAGAGAGCTTTCTAGCACGTTCCACTTGAGGAGATTGATTTGCATCAAGACTCCTCGTATGAGGAGAGACCGATGGCTATTCTGGATTTTAGTGATAATAAACTGTGGTCTAAGATGGTTCCACTAGTCAGAGTTTAGTGGGGACACCACAGTGTTGATGAGTCAACCTGGGAGCGGGAGGTTGACAAGTGAGAGCAGTATCCAGAGTTGTTTACCGCAGGTATGACCTGATTTTCGGGGAAAAAATTCCTTTGTAAAGGGGGAAAGTATTTAACAACCGTATCTCTGAGTATTTGAATTTAATTAATTCGATAATTAATTAGTTTTATTTTAAATTACGCGAGAGAAGTAATTTAATTTAATTGAATTGAATGATAATGTTATTATTTAATGTTAATCTAGAGAGAGGTAATGATTAATATTATGAATTTAATTTATTAAATCATAAATAATATATGGAAATTATTACGCGTAATAGCGAGTGATATTAGCGTAATTAGAACTATCTCAACCAGGAGTCACGTGTAAACTAATTTGGGGTTGAGATGGAATAATTATTTAGAGTGACTTGAATAATGATTTTGAGGTCACAGATGACTCCAAAAGGGTTGAAATAATCAAAATAGTATACTCAGGGGTGTTGATTGGGTCGTGGGGCATTTTTAGGCCAAACTGACACCGTTTAGAGTGTTTTGGTCGTTTGGGAAATGAGGGTTAGGAGACCTACGAATTTCTAACTCCTTTATTAGATGTTTAATAAGAGGGGATAGGGTTAGAAACTCAAATACGAAGGGAGTCTGTTGGAGAACAAAAGGAGAGAGTCCTTGGAGAATTTGAGGACATTCATGGAGCTTTTCATCTCAATCTTGCACCACAAACAACCTAGGAGTGAGGATTGATAGAGAAAACAATCAAATCCATCACCAAATCACAAAATCATACCCTACTGATCAAAGTCAAGTGTTTATATACAAGTTATTTGAAGTTATAATACCCACGTGACTAGGGTTTCATCATATTTTGATTAAAATGATAATTCTTGGAAGAAAATAATGATTTAAACGCATGCTTGTATATGAGTTGCATGCAGAATGATTTGATATCAATAGAGGATAATAAATTATAGATTTTGAGTTGTTATCCACAAATTAATTCTGGGTTTATGTTGATGATTAATGGAGAATATGAAAACCTAGGGTTTTTGAGGATTAGATGATTAAATCCATTCTTGAATGATATTCGTAATGTTTTGATGTAAAAATTACATTAGAAACTATCCTAATATATGTGGGAAAGGCTTGGGATAATTGGTTTTAAGTTTGGTGGGGAAATATGTAAGTTATGTGGGTGTTAATGGTGAAAAATGCACCTTCCTAGGGGAAGAAAACAACCTGGTACAAATCAAATCGATTCGGGAAGGCATATCGATTCGGTATTTGGGCAAATTGATTCGGCCTTGTCAGATTTGACTATTTTTCTTATTTAAGCCTTGAACGTATAAATGTTTGGGTGACCATTGGGGACTCTTTAAATCGTTACGAGATATTTATGGGATAATAATAGGACCTTGATAAGGGCATGTGGTAGTCTTAGGGAGATAGTTAAGACTAGAACTACTTGGGCTTAAAAATTGTAATTAATTAGTGAGAATGATAATGTAATTATAGGAAAGCGTGAGTGAGATTATGGCATGAACCAATAGGATAATGAAGACTTAGCTACTGAGATATAACAAGGGGTAACTAGGGCCATTAGAGTAGAGAATAATACTTCATTAAATACGATAGTGAGAATAATCATAAATTGAATGTACGGTGAGTATTCGAGTGATATATACTACATAAAAATGATGATAATTAGGTTGTGTGAATACCTACAAAATATATATAGTTGTGTGTGTACCTATTATATGATTGATGATATATGTTAACATACCTACGCTGCCTGCTATCATGCAGGTTCACACGCAGTGTGCGATCCCACCTTGCAGATTGCAGGGTGGTCTGGATTTGTTACCCAGAACACAAAACTTAGAGAGGCTCACTATGTGTCATGTATTAGTGTGTCTTACATGTCATTTATTATGTTAGGTATGTGCGTATTCCAAAGGCTTAGAACTATGTTCCCCTCCACTGTTTTTTACTTGATTTTGGGTTTGAGAAGATGTACCGAACCATTTTTCCCTATTTAGTATGAGAGGTACTTTGAGTGATAGCTGAGTATACCCATGTTTCAATGTGGTTCTTTTTAGAGAGGCCATAATGATATATATATATAATACCGATGTGAATAGTCTACTTATGTGTGAAAGTAGACAGTTAGATAGTGGATATCTAAAGATTGAATTAAGTAGTGAAAGTTAATTGAAAAATGTGAATATAAGTGAAATGATAATTTCAACTATTATAACGTATGAGAAACGTTAACTAACGGGTGAAGTATTGTATGGGCGGTACAAGAACAAAGACATGTTCGTATTCAAAAATACTTAAGTCTAGTTAGCTTGGGTAGACTAGCTAGGTGGGCTAACTAGAAACGTTAGGCATGCAAAATAGTTGAGAGGTGAGGAAACTTAAGCGAGTGTACGTGAACTAACATGTGTAATCAATAACTGATTTTAAATTGTGATAAATAATTGCTAAATATTTTCAAAATTGTTTGGGTTCTAACCCTTTATATAAAATCTTTTCAAAACCTTTTAGGTGTCTAGCCACAGGGACGCCATACTTGATGATTCTTTATGGGGCCGTATATCTCCCGCACTGTGGAGGCTTACAGGATTTTGATTAGACGCATCATTCCTTCATTTCTAGTTTAGGGCCTTCAACAGTATTTCAGTATTTCAGTTTCAGAGTTGTATTCAGATATTCTTATTAGTTAGATTCATTATTTCGTTTGGATTTTTAGCCGATGGTTTAGTCGGCAAGACTTTATTGATTTATTTACTTGAGATAGTTTGGACTCTAGTATTATCTGAATGCTGTAATTTAGTTTTTCACGTATATTATTTTTCTGTTTAATGCAAGATAAAATTTGGCACCGACTTAATTAACTAATTGGTGATTAGTAAATAAATTGGGTTTTCGACAGTGATGCTAAGAATGAATCATTTTATAAATCCTATTTTCATTTAATAAAGGCCTGATCATCTGGTATTATATTAGGCGGGGTGTCACAATCTTAAGAAAATGAATGACGACAAAGTGCAAAGGGGAGTTTATTGGTGCATTTTTGTTGGTAGGTTCAACTATGTAAAGTCAAATGTTATAATTTGGGACACAGTTATAATAAAAAAAAGTTCAACCTTTGTAATTTAATTAAATGTTTTACAAAATACTTATAATAAAAAATATACGTAGTATATAATGTTTTATACTGTTTTTTGAACATATATTCTCGATGGTACACCCTCTTGTGGAGTGGAAAATGGCTTGCAATGCATCTCACATGAAGGTATATACTAAAAGATATATATACATTAGGATTTTGTAAATTTTTATATATGCTTACTCATTACTTTTGAACAGGTGACACATATGGTACATCCTCTCTTAAAAGGAAAGTTAGAGGGAGTGACAAATAATGGGATGAATGGGGTAATGGTTGTGACACCCTGCTTATTAAAATAAGAGGTGGCCAACCCAATACTCCAATAATTATAGGAATCATAGATGGTCCATTCTTAGCATCACTGTAAAGCAATAAGTTTACGAGATAACCACCCATTGTTTTAATAAAACGGATTGTCAAAATTTAATTTGCAAGTTAAAGAAAAACATTTAAACAATCCAATAGAAAAGAAGGTGGATGAAAATAAACACATGTATACGATCAACAATCTTGTACAACAAACATAACCGAATAAGCTGTCGGTTAACAGACCCTTATAATTAGGTTACACCAAGTATTAAAGTAAAATGTCACATTATATAATACAAGTACAAAACTTGGGCAACACGCCCGAATGTGTAATCGATCATAACTAGAATACAAAAAGATTGAAGAGTCTATATCAACTATCCCGTAACATCTGCAAAGTGTTACAGCTCCAAGACACTGGGATAGAAGAGTCAATACGGGCGTCCTTGCGACGGAGCACCTGGCCGAATAAGATTCAAGAAATATAAATAAATATAAACGGGTCAGGGCCCGGTTTAATATGCTTACCAAGTGAATAAAGTGCATGACAGTTATGGATGGTTTAATTTCCATGAATAAGCTTCTTTCTTCACATAAATAATGATAAGGAATATAACCTTTCTATCTAAAATCATAACCTAACGCAATAATGATGACAATGATCACAATTCATTAGTACGGGAGAATATGGATAAAATATTATTTAATGAGATTCCATTTCCTTTATACATAATTTCATTTCATCGTTCCTTTTTCTCATTAGGAAACGTATTTATGCATTTTACTTCGTAGAGTGCCGTATTATCAATAAATTCCCACTTTAATGAGAATAGTTATATTTCACAACATATAACGATTCTAAGACCATCATTTCGGGTTTCCCCACTAGATGCGCCCCTAAATAGCTATCATCTTCCAGGGCCTATCACCAAGACAATCTGGGCATCCTACATCGTGTGACATCGGGAAGTGGCCATAAACCTTCGACAGTGAGTCATAACCACACTTGGAATTACCTCACTTCGAACAATAATCACAAAATATATAATAACCGGTCCTGTGGCCGAGGACTATATTTAACCTGCATTCATTAGCCGGGGGACTTCACCTCATGCGTGTAACTTCCCCTATGATAGTATTTAGAGAGGTGTGTATAAGCAATTTATCATTCATAAGTTATTCCCATTTTAAAATATACATTAAGTCTTTATCCAGAGCCATAAGAGTTTAATGTTATCATTATAAACTTCAACGTTTAACAAACCCCCAAATTAGTCTCTGAGAAATAATAACGTTACTATAAGCCACTAAGTATATTATACTTCAAACACGTCTCTAAATTTCCACAATTATATAATCCTGCTCTTCCCTAGTCTCAAACTAGTTCTTTCAAGAAGGAACTACCCTAACGTCTATTTCATAACCCCGAGATAAGCCCGAGTATCCCCTTTCTAATCTAATGTGGTTACCTACCAAAGGTAAGCCTCTAATAAACTTTATATCATCCTAAGAGAAAGTTCCTAGGTCCTAAACCTACAAGAAAAGGATTACAAACGAAGTTAGAAAAATAACTTAAAACAACAGGAATTCCGAATCGATTCGCCCTGGCCGAATCGATTCGATCTCGAAGAGAATCGATTCAAGTGGTCCAAATCGATTCAGTCAAGAGGACCCAACATTATGCATACTGCCGAATCGATTCAGATAAGATGAATCGATTCGCTCATCACAGACCTGTAGCCTACCCCTTCAGAGAATCGATTCGCCTGGACCTGAATGCCCAATTTTGGCTATGGAGTTTATTACCCTAACTTTTCCCAAAACTCATTTATCCTCCATTTATACCCACAACCACCACCATTGATCCAACCAAAATAATCCTACATAAATACTAACTAATATAATCACCACCATATGTATCTACAACAAGATTTTAAGGGTTCAAACACTATAAATTCATAAAAACCCATAATTTTTCAAGGGTTGCAAATACACAACCATCACTACATTTTATTCACCTTAAATCATATATTAGCAAGTAAGAAACCTGCCTTATTCCTTTACGGTAGATGCAAGATCAAACCCAATTTATTCAATTCTCCTTCTTTCTCTTCTTTTTCTCCACAATTCTCTTCTTCTTTCTTTCTCTCTAGGTTTAGGAAGTATACACTTGAGAAATAAAAGGGGTTGCAAGACTTAATCGTGCCCTTAGCATTATTTCCCATCTTTAAATGTTAATACACCACTAAAATGACTCATAACTACATAATTAAGTCATAACCTGTCAAAAGTGCCCGCAACCCAAAAATACAATATGACACTTATTTTGAGTATCTCGACTATTTCGGGACTAACCGCGCACTCTAAATTGACATCCGAAATAATATAAATCATTTCAAGTTCTAACTTCATTTAAACCATAAATTCCGCATGAAACACAACGACACCATAAATCGTAACATGATGCTATTTACATTCACATAATAGTAAATATGCAAAATCTAGTAAATATTATCTTTTAAATCAGTTAAAATAATATTTACTCCATTATCCAATATTTTATATAATTACCTCGCATGGTAAATTAATATAAAATAAATTTCTCAAAAGTAAGGGTTATTACATGGTGAGAAAAAGTTAATTGGCTGGGATGAAGATTGCCAACCAATTGGACTATATGCGAAGATGTTGGCGAGTCAATTCGGCTATTATGCATATCAAGGGAATTTCTTTCCTTTGACTGCCTTCTTAGATGAAAGTGAATCAACGAAAGCTAGACATCGTTTGGGAAGGAGTGAAAGTAATATTAAATTAATCTTGTGTTAGTAAAATCAAATATTTAGAATTATTAATATTTCCAATTAATGTATTATTTATGTTCTTAGATTAACACAAATGCACCAGACAATTACCAAAACCTATGTTGGCATAAGCTTGGAATTAAATGGATATCCTTTAAGTATGAGACCAAGAGGAAATATTATAAGGAGTTGAACACAGATACAAAGCGTTTACTTACTACACCCCCTCCCCCAAGTCAAACCAAATAAAGGGAAAGTCTTAGTAAAACTTTTTGGTGAAGAAATAAAAAAGTATTACATCCCCTTTTTTTTTTTTTGGGGGGGGGGGGGGGGGGTAGTGGGAAGGGATTTTATATGTTTTTATATTATTGATGTTATGTTAATGATTAAATATATCAGATCACATCCCTTTTTGGGGGGTTGTTTTTGGCTTGGTTGGGGGTCTGTTTTGGGTTTAAGTAAGGTATGGGTGGAGGAAACTATCGAAATTTTCTGAAAATCATACATTGAATTGGTAGAAGGGATTTTGTATGTTTTTTTTTTATAATTGATCTTATGTTGATGATTAAACAAGTTGGGTTACATGTAAAAATAAAGGAAACTCTATCAAATTTTTCTAAAAAAAATACATTAAATCGGTGAGGACGATATAGAAATAATGACAAGTAACTTAAATGTCATTAACATTATTTATTTTCACTACAGCGAGTGGCAAATAGGAATATAATTAACCGAGCATATATTTGTTCCCACCCTAGAATTATGAGAACTTAAATTTCCATACTAAAGAAATAAGTTAGTATATATGTTCTTACTTTAGTAAGATTATATATATGCTTTTACTAAACTATGATTATATATATGTTCTTTTCAAATTTTGTTGACATGTTTTCTATTTTTATATACATTAGATGAAGTCAAAATAGGAGTCCATAAAAAAATTGAGTGTTTGGAGATGGACATGTAAGAAAAAGGATCTTACATACAATGTCGATGATGGAGCGGCTAGTAGAGAGGTATAAATATGTTGATGATTGAAATGTAAATGAATTAGTTACATTACAAATTTTATTTTGGTTGATGTTTGGAAGTTCCAATTACAAAAAAAGGTTGATTGTGCTATACATTTTTTTCTCAATTTGTAGGAAATGCTTAAATGATAATTGGATGTGCTGCCACTTGATCAACAAAATAGGGTTAAAGTGAGGGATGTTATATTTGAGGACGTGATAGGACCTCATGATCATGTACGAGCATTGTGTATGGGATTATGTATTAAACTAACAACCACATCATCTCATTATTATCATAATGAGATTGGTTGACTAGAGAAGGATGCTAATGAGAGAGAGATGCATTATCGGGAAAAGGTTAAGGTGCGAGAGAATCATCATCAGGAAGAAATTGATATGGTGCGTGCCAATTTATAAAATGAAATACAAAAAAGAGTCGTGAGGACTAAGAGAGAAACTCAAGAAAATATAGGATTGAAATTTCTTGTATGATACGAGAGGCGGGGATCCCACTACCACTACCACCATAGCAGCAGTTGATACTTCCGATAACAACGCTTGACTATGTATTGATGTAACTAACTTAGAAGTGGAAATGGAAATTTAAAAGTAAGTGGTGGTGTTTATTTTGTGAAGTGTGATTAGATAATATTTGGGTTTGTTATTATTTTAAAGGTTACAATTTGGTATAATATGACTTTACCTTTTTGTTTTTTAATTTACTATCTTTATATTAGAGATTGAATTTAGGTTGACTAAAGTATGGTTTATAAACAAATATTTATCTTTTAGGAAAACTACAGTTGTCTTTCAAAATATTAATTTGGTGCTATATTATATGCACCATAATCTATTTGACGTAATATTTTATGCACCAAAATCTATTTGGGACAACTACTTTTGTTCCTAATACTTCATTTTAAAGGACAACAACATATGTCCTTATAAACATATAGTAGTATTTGGCTTTATAAGGATGGAAATGAAAGGACGACAGTTGCTGTCCTAAAAACTCAAAAAAAATAGCGGTTACTATCCTTTTAGCCTTTTATGATGCCCACCTATGATAGTTATTCCTATACTTATGGCTATCTTAAATAGTATTGGGGACAACAAATGATCTTTTGGGCAAAAAAATTAGCTATCCTTAATTTTCATTTTTCTAGTAGTGATAGTTTACACAAACTATCATATGTTTCTTAAAAGCCATTATCATTTTAGGAGTGGTAGAGGTTTGGGAGTTAGGATACATGAATCTGAATATCCCCCAGTTTGACTAAATGGAAATGCACTTGTGGACAAGTTAAGAAACATAAAGTATTTACCTGCATAATTCTCAAAAGTTCCTAGTAAGAAAAGAAACTCTAATAATGTGAATGAGAGGACAATGTTGAAGTAAAAGAAGACTGGTACAAAAAAATCCACTTTCTTTGACTTGGAGTACTGACTATATCATCAAGTTTAACAAGTCCTTGATGTGATGCACACTGAAAAGAATGTTGCAGAGTATTTAATAAACACAATTCTTAATGATAATAAAATAAAGGATACTAAAAATAGGTGATTATATATAAAGTACATGGGTATACATAGCGGTCAATGGCTTCAAGTTGATGGAGGCAATAGAAAAAAGATAAAACCAATATCACCATTTATCCTGGATAAAAGATTAAAAAGACAATTATGCCAAATTTTGAAGGACTTAAAGATTCTTACTAGTTTTTCCTCTAACTTGAGAAATGTAGTAAGTCTTAGTCCCCCCCCATATTTTCACTCTTTGAAGTCACATGATTATCATGTCATAATTGAACATTTACTATATATGTTGCTCTAACACGCCTTTTCGAAACATCAAGATTTGAGAACAGGAATCCAACAATTAAGTTTGTTCTTTGACTTCTTGTTCTTTATGGTTCTGATTCGACAAGATATCCAAATATCCAAATACATGATTGTTGAAGCAGTGTGCCTGTGGAAAAATATTTCCCATTAACGTGTTTTGATATTCGCATTCACCTCACTGCGCATATAGCAGATAAAGCCTTGGTTTATGGGCCAACCTACACTCATTGGATGTATCCATTCAAAAGGTGATTTTTTATATTTTAGTATAGTAAAATATGACATTTAAGTTAATATTTCTTGTTATTAATTTTTACTACCTTATACAAATAGGACGATGAAAGATTTCAAAGTTATACCCAACAATGATCATTACGTTAAAGGTCCCATTATAGAATCCTACGTTGTTATTGAATCTATTAGATATTGCATGAAATACATGCCACAGCCATCAGACGGACATCATAAATGCTCACATGAAGCCTTTTTAAGCGAAGGTGGAGATTTTTCTGATGAAGGGCCTTTGCTTGATGATAAGCCCATGACTTCGGGACCCATACAATTTCAACAAATATGTTAATGGGTATTATTTGGACTTAATATTGATGGACTTCAAGATTACTATAGGTTTGAGTTCTTTCGTTTGTTTATAGCTAAAAATTAATTAACAACTTGAGTTATAAATACTTATATCAAACTTCATATTGTAATGAGTATGGAGCATCATTAAAATTTTCTTCTCATGCTAAAGGGAAGGGGATTGAAATGCCGTAAGTAAAGAAACCAACTTCTTTTATCCCTTGGTTATCCGAGAAGGTGATTATATAAATACAATATTTTTATTCATCTTTCCATTAAGTCCCCTTTGTAATTAGGTCAAAAAGTCCCTTTTTATTAATCTTTCCATTAAGTTCTCTTTGTAATTATGATTTGTTTCCATCGAATAGTTGTTGAAATCAGGATAGACGAAGATAAATGAAACATTGTGGCAGTTTGTTCAAGGGACTCAATTCATGCCTAAAATATATAAAAATTATTGTGTAAATCGTTGTGTATTCTCTCCTAAGAATCATGACGATACTATTGTCACATAGGATAACGGTGTTTGCTTGAAGGCATATATGTAATTTTAGGCTAAAAAAGTGATAAGAATCTCACAAATACTTGGACTATGTGGTATAGAGTTATCAAATAAATAAATGAGATGTAGTATACCTTATTTAAGGAGGTGATGTTTTATTGTGATTAGGTGAGAGTGGAGGTAATACTAATGGTTGTAAGATTTGTTCGGACTCCAAATATTTGATGGGAAATTTTGATTAGTTTAATAGCATTGAAAATGAGTATCATCAGCCTTAAATTCTTGCATCTGAGGCTAGTCAAGTATTGTATTTAAAAGATCTTAAAACTCCCAATATGTGGGTGGTTATACAGTCACCGAAGATATTGACGAGTCAAGTGTACGACTTAGAGATACCAATAGTCTTCCAATCCATTTTTGAAGACCAACCACATTTTGAAAGTTTGCTCAAGTAGTAAGATTCCATTTAGTTGTTTTAATATTTTCTTTTGGATATTGTAACAGTTGAAAGCTATTTTGTTTTTGCAACATGAGTACATTTTATTTTGCCCCGTCGCTAATATATGAATTTATGGGTGGTATTTTAACCGTTGAAAGTAGCATTTTTTGGTTTCTATGATGTCATCTTATAAATTTTGTATGTATCTATATTAATATGTTATTGATGTAGTAATATGATATTTCAATACATATAATTTTTTGCTATAGGTTGTCATTAATTTTATAGTTTATATTAATGACTCTTATTTTCATTATTGCAGCTTATTTTTTACAGCACTAAATTGGGCATTATGGCTTCCAGTGCAAGTAGTGGTTTGAAGCAACAAACTTCATCAGCTTCGCAACAAACATCATTTTCTCGGCAACAAGAATTAGTTGATGGAGGTTCGAAGAAGCCTACTTTAAGTGAAAATAAAAAGAAACGAGAAGAAATAGAAAAAAAGGCTAAGTAATAGACACATATGACCCAAAATGGTAAAATGATGGTCATTGTTCTATTGGATGGGAGTGTAGTCAGTCCGTGGAATAGGAGATGGAGCACTCTTATTAATGATTTTGTTAGATCCTAAATCCCGATTAGTTACGAAGATTAGAGAGTTATGCCAGAAAACTACAAAGATCATGTTTGGAATGCTTTAATGGTAGTATTTGAGTTAGTTGTTGAATCGGAGGTGACTCGCCCCCCGTTGATGGAGAAGAAGTTTACACAGACGTTTAGGATGCACAAAAATAATATGAGATGTTTTTTGCCTACCAAAGGCCATCCAAGAGCCCTACCTGAAGGTGTTGATCCTGATGTACGGAGATTGTTTTGTGAGCATGAAAGTAAAGAAAAAAAGTTACAAAACATTCAAAATGCTAAGAATCGAATCAATTTAGAATATTCCTATACAATTGGGCATTGAACCTATGCTACTTTGGAATACGAAATGGTATATATCATAATTTTTTATATAATATCATGACTACTTATGTGTAGAACACTTGATATTTAAATTGTAGGTTGAATCGACCCAGAACAAGAATTAACGCGAGTAGAGACATGGTTTACAGGACACAAGGTCAAAATTAGGAATGTCCTAAACAGTGTTAAGTTTTACTCTGTGGGTATTTACATGATAAACAACAATATTGTTAGTATTATTCTTGCATTTATTAATGAAATTTTCTCATTATGATATAAACCTATCATTTGATAGGATAAAGTAAATGATGCATGGAGAAAATACAAAGCGAGAGTGGAGAGGGTAGTAGCAAGAGACAATGCATAAATAACAATGAGTTGATAGGGGTTTTGGGGAAGGGAAAAAGTATAGGAGTTCGTGCAGTTTGTCCCCTTGTTTCTAAGAATCATTTGATGCATTTAGGGGCGGCAAAGGCCAAACTTAAACAAAAAAAGGCAAATTGATGTTGCAAATCTTAAAGGAATATATCATCTCTTCCATTAACAAAAGATTTGAGGAAAATAACACAAAAATTATGGTGTATATATATGTTATATAGTTTCATTTCTTAAACAAACCTATTTAGATATAATAGATATTAACTTATTATAGTATGATCCATTTTTTCATAACATGATATACAAAGTTTGGTCCAGGCCTTCAATGCTCAAAATGAAAATAGTCCACCAATCACACTGATAAGTGAGCATGCATCGAATACAAGTCTGTTGCGTAGGAATCTCTTTCAAAATTTATATTATGTTTTTTCATCCATTTCTCGTCCTTTTTGTGCGACCACACCTTCTCCTACCAACAATCCTCAAGTCATTTAGCTTGATTGGTGTAATGAAGAATTGGCAAAAGGATATGTCATGATAGATGCAACAACGGATATATGTCATGGTAAGTGAGTTAGAGTAAAAGAGTGAAAAGTATATGTGGAGGAAGCGATGAAGCCAAATGCTAGGTTATTTGATGCTCCTCAAGGTGGCCAATACACTTTTTTTGACCTAGTATTGGAGAATTATTCGATTTGGATGGATTGTTGGCTTAAATATGTTTAATTTATACTGAGAACTTTGTTTGAGTCATCTATATTTGGACTTAATTTGCACTGTGTTTTTGGCGTGAACTTTGTTTGGGATATCTATAATTTATTTCGACTTAATTTGGACTGTGATTTTGTAGTAAAACCTCTTTTAACTTCGCCAATGCTAATATTTATTTTAACATTTCCTGTCCAAAGCTTGGATAAATGAGGAGGGAAAGGTAAGAATATGCTTGGTTTACTCTTTTGATGTGGAAAAAATATGCACCTCTTCCTAAATGTGCTCATGCGATTGTTAAATATTGATAATATGGTGTTTGTCTCTAATATATTCTGGGTTTCGATTTGTTTTTGTGTTCTTAAAGCTTTCCCATTAGGTTCATATTTCCAATTTGTAACACTCAATCAAACTACTGGTATATGTAAAATGTAAGTTAAATACTCTTAATACGATTCTTCTTTGATCATAGTTTTCTATGTCATTTAGTACGTACAATATAATAATTGATAGATTTTCATAGGTACCATGACCATCTACCTCCTGCACAGACAAATCATATGTGTGGTGGAGTGAACAGTTGGGTAGATTTTAAGAGTTTCACTGAAGTATTCTGTTAAGCAGGATCATATTTTCCACTTGCAACACTCGATCAAGCTACTGGAATGATATTTTTGTTCAATCATTTTCTAATTCTTAATGATTTGTTCACAATTTTGAAAATGCAACTTGTTTTCTTATGAACGTTGCAAAAAGTTTAGGTTATATGATTGGCGTGTATTGCGAGGACAATCATGTGGCAACTGGATTTGGAAATCACTTGGCGAGTCCAATATTCTATGATGAAGGTCTGCTGTCAGCGTTGGATAAATTTGTTCGGTGATGGTTCCCTTTCTTTAAAACACCTAAATGTTTTTATCTAGAATTCGAAAGATCTAACAATTGGATTTGTTTGGCCATGCTTATCTGGGGATCATTTTAACAACTACCCGTTTAGTGAGGGATCAAAATATGTTTTGATGAGGGAAATGTGAAATGACGGAACTTTAACCCTTTCTTTTGCGATGAAGCTTCTCAACTCTAAATAATTTTTCTCACTTCCCTAACTTCGACATTGTTCACAAGTACCTATTCATTTTATACTTAATTATTTTCTCAATTCTTCCAAGTTCTTATATGCTGGGATATATAAAAGTATATTTATCACCCAGATTTGATTAATTAAAATTAGTAATAGTGAATGTAAAAGGCAATGTTAATGAGAGTTTAGTTAAGCAACTTCCTTCAAATATGTATTTTGTATTTTGGTATTAATTCATTTTATGTTGAATATTTTTGTCATTGAAAGTCTTATTTTTGTAATTTTGAATCTCTAGTTGTGTACAACTTCAATTGTTTAGATTGGTAACAGAAAATGAAGTATTTCACCAAGTGATCTTCCGTTATACTAGCTTATAGTAAAGAATGAGTTCTATGAACTTATTTATATTCATTAGTATGTTAGTTCAAAGATTGCTAACTAATCTTAAGAGTAATGTGATATTTACACATATTAAGCATTGGGTATTTACATAGTTAGGAAACTTTTGATGGCAAATGACTATTTTTCTAAGGAATTCCATGATTCCTGTTAAACTTTTGGACAATATTTGGTCTGTGATGTAGGTCCAAGGCATCAAGGACCAGTATATTAGTTCAAGATGAAGTGTTTATTCTTTAACTTTTTTGATCATTTTTCACTTCTTTGCCTTTATTTATACTATTTATTTTGTTTGTATCGTTATCATTAGGAGGTTCTATTTAATCAAAGTCCAATTTATTGGTCATTTTTCTTAAGAACCTATTCCAGGGTAGACAGTTATCAACTCTGTTTCTTAGAATTAAATGTTTAAGAATAATCCTTAATTATCAAAGGAGTTCATTACACTATATATTGGATATTTTTACCTTCATTGTTTATTTGACTATATATATTTGTAAGTGCAAAATTTTTAACTTAGGCTTTTTATTTGTATTTATTTGAACTTTTGTACATTTGACCTATCCTGTTACAAACCGACACACGTTGACATGTCAAACTGTACCCCAAACATCTCCATGTTCAAAAATCCTCGACATCTTATGAATATATAACTCTTTTAGGAGTTCATAATTATTCATAATTGTACTGAGGATGTTAATTTTATAAAAAAAACGAGTTTGGGTTTTTAAATTTAAAAATAAATTTATTTTGGCTTCGTTCTAATGATATCAAAATCTCGTTTGAACGAACTTGGATTTTTGTTTTAAGGATCGTTAGATCTTACATCGAATGAACATCTAATGAAGGCGTACTGTTTGAATTCTTTTGAATCTTGTTAGATACTGGTTCTAACGAGAGTGCTTTCTCGATTGAATGAACTATAATTTTTGTTCAAACAAAATCAGATTCTCGTTCGAATGTCTTCTATTTATGTTTGAACGAATTGACCGCCTCGAATTTTATGGCAATTCTCTAAATACCTATTTTTACTCCAAATTTTCTAAGACTTTTGAAAAAACGTTTCCTACGTATCTGTTGCAAAAGTTTTCAAATTTTGTGTTACAAAAACATTTTTGATTCACAACTTTACATCCCCATTTAGTTTTTGTGAATTTTTTTAAAACCCTAAGAGTTTTCTATCTTGCAGACATTTACGGAGAGGATTCTCTACGACTGATTTTGTGACTCAAGTGATCACGACTGAAGAAGGAAGAAGGCTGATCAGTGGATACCAAGGGTGGATTGTCGTTTGTGGACTGCACTGGATTTGAGTAGTATTCTTTAGAAGTTCTGCAAAGACACTGTGTGTTATACTTGTGGGTGTATCAAGTGCTCTGTAAGTGGATAGTCTTGTAAAATTTTCTAAAGTACTGAAAAATAGGTTTTGCCCTAAAAAGAGATTTTTCCTTATATGTCGTGTTTGATTGTATGAGTAGTTTATTTTCTGTGGGTGGAACGATTATCATATGCAAATCTAATTTAATCAGGAATTAAAATTGTATAAAATTACATTTGTGTGTGTTGGTACTAGATTGATAAAAATACCAAAATAGAATTTTTGTTTCTAACCATCCTTGTAGAGGATGTTCACTATGCGCTTACAAGTGGTATCAGAGTGAGTTATACTAATTTATCGTGTAGATACTTATTTAGTGCTATTTAGGGTGTTTATTTATCCTTATCTCTTGGCTTTGATACTTTTTTCTAAGTACATAATTTCCATTGTCCGTAGTTTACATAGAGTATATCATATACCGCTACAACCGTAGAGAGAATCTCATGATCATTTGTTCAAGACGGCAGATCCAAATTTCAAGTATCTTCAACGTATTCACAACATAAGGTATAATTTCGTATAAAATATGCTTAAGTTTCATAAATGTTTGACTTTAGTATTGGGATATTTTTTTCTCTAAAAAGTTTTTTTTAACAAACTGAGGCGTTCTTTGTAAAACTGGAGCGAAAGGTTCGCCTACTTATAAAGGGTAAACCGAACCGATTTGATTTACTAAAAGGTTTGGCCATACTGGAAAATCGAACAAGTTTGGCTCTTATAAAGGTAAAACTGAACCAGTTTGACGCGTCGACTCATATATATATTTTTCTATAAATACCAATTTCGAAAGGGTTTTTGATTAAAACGTTGGAAGAACGTTTTTGAGAGACCTACTACAACAAGTGTTCAATTTTTTAAGGCCAAACACATGTTTTAATTCACAAAAAACTTCCTAATTCTTTTGTGCATATTTTGTGAAACCCAAATCACTTCTTGTTGAAGTTTGTTCTTATGGAGTGCCATCTCTACTGCTAGATTGGTAGCTCTTCAGGGAGTCGCTTGCTGACGATTGCGATCACTTGAGAAGACTCGAGGGTGTTCCATGCTTGAGATAGGGTTGCAGTTCTTATGGGTTCTTATAGGAGTCCATTACTGATTTAGGTTGCAGTCTATGTGAGTTTACTGCAGTAGATTCATTGCAGATTTCAGTAAGTGTGTTGTACGTTGCAATTTGAAAATATTTATAGAAATTTGAAAATATTTGCAGATTTCCTGATATTAGAGTATCCAAAAATTTGTGATTTTTTTATGGCATGATTAATTTATTCACCAAGATACATGTTTTAGGGTTTAATAAATTTGGATCAAAGATTGATAAATTTGGATCAAAGATTGATCATCGACATCGCAACATTTTCAAATTGGTATCAGAGCAGGTTACTCCAAGATATCGAGTGATCCTGATTTTTTTTAAAATTTTTCCTTCTGATACCTTTTGACTACACACGTTGTCAAATTGGTATCAAAGCAGGTTACTCTATTTCATTGAGTGATTAATTTTCCACAAAATTTTTGTGACATCGATTTTTTTGAAAAATTCAATTTTGAAAATTTTAAAATTTTTTGACGGATTCTTATTTGAATTTGAAATTTGCCGAAAGAATTGAATTTCTTGAAAATCGTTTTAAAATGTTTTGAAACTTTTGCAAACTGTTCAAAATCAAAGAGATGTCGCTCATGAGAAGTTTGGTGCTTTATATGATGACTTTAAATCTTTAAAAGTGGAAAAAAAGAAGAGTTATGATAAAGTCATTATTTTAGAAAAAGAATTAGAGGATTTGAAAAATTCTAGGTTTTGTGTTTGTACCAAAGAGGATAAAAATGTTTTAATTAATGATTTTGTGGCATGTGAGAAGAATATTAAGGATAAGTTTGCGCTTATTGAGGGAGAGCAAGATAACCTTTTATGTATGATTAATAATATGAAGAAGGAGTCCCTAAGACTCGAAGAGTCTAATTCTTTGCTTGAGTAAAAAAATTTGAAGTTGAAAAATGATTTAAAAGACTCGAGTAGTTTGTGTTGTGAAGGTAATGGCTTGTATTGTTCTCATGTTTCGAGTGTTAAAGACAAAACCATAGTTTGTTTTAGATGGTCAACCAAAATCAAGGAAGTTAGAAAATGTCACACCTTAGGTATCATTCCTCCCATTTACACTTATTCACATTGCTGTAGGAAATGTCACCTTAGGTATTTTTGTTTTAATCTTGGAAGAGGTCCTAGGATGTTTAAGGATAGTGTCCCTTCGGTTCCCATAACACCTTGAGTTAGGTATACACCTATTTGAGTTAGGAAATCACTGTTGGAGACGTTAAATGTTAGGTTGGTTGATTCTCACATGCTTTCATATGATGCTTCACATGCTATTTCATATCATTGATTGCTAGCATGGTTTGTTTGTCATACGCTAGTTGTGCTTCATGACATATTTTCTAGTGTTATGACATGCGTACTTTTTGTATTAGATTTTTATGTTTTCGAATTTTTTGTAAAAATACAAAAAGATTTTCTATTTTTTGAGAAAAATTTAAAAAAGCCAAAAGGTTTTTTTTTTGGATAAATTTTTTGGAAAAAGACAAAGATTCTTGTATTTTGTTTTACACCATTTATGGATGAACATTTATGATGATCAAGTCACAACATCATTCCATATCCATGTGACTATTTGATAGTGTTTATAGACGATACATCATTTCGTCCATGTGCTTTATAATGTTTGGAGTCATTATGATGAAATTTGAGATTACTTTCTACATGTTTCACTCGTAATTTTCTTTAATGCACACTTGCACGGGTTTGTTTGATTATTGTACTTGTCTATCACATATTGGTCGAAGTGTTTCCATCTCAATCCTGTCTTTAAAATGAACCATATGCGACAAAACTTGACAATGAAAGTAGTGCATGTAACAACCATTGCCTATGAGGAATTTGTTTAAATATAAAAAATGATGAGTGAACAAGGGGAAGTGCTACGAAAGGTACACACGTCCTTTGCAATTAAGCCACCATTTAAATCAGACCTAAAAAAGTGTGGCATTGTAAAAATTAGCGAAGGGTTAAAGAGTTTGAAAAGAGCCAAAAAAGTGTGGCTTTGTAAAAAGTAGCCAAGGTTAAATTAGTTTAGTTTGATATGATCAGTCAAAATATAAAAATATGATCATTATCTTATATTTGAGGGAGTTTGGTTGGAAATATATCAACGGGTTTGCATATCCTGACAAAGTCTTGAAAAACTATTAAATAGTTTTAGATGTTATTGGTGTAAAAAATATTTTAGACTTTGATTTGTTGATTAGATTGAGTTGATATCATTTGAATTCAACATTTTTTACGCCTAAGGATGATTGTGAAGTCCATTCATTAGGTTTATCCATATTCATCATACAGATTTTTTATGTATGTTTGAGTTGATTTACCTATTGAATATATTCACACCCACTTATTCCGTTTGCACGATTTGATTATCTTAGTATAAATTCATGATGTGTGTTATGTTTGTAAATTTTCTTTGCTTGAAAAAAATTTGAAAAATCAAAAAGAGCTTGGAATATTTTTGAGATTATCCTTACATGATCATAGTTGACTTATTCGTGATGATTTACTTGATTGTGACACTTCGTACTTATTTTTTTCTTGTCTATTTCGGCCAAATAAAATGGGGAAGAACGAATTATGAATTATGGGGGAGTGAAAGTTTGAATTATGGGGGAGATTTGAGATTTGATTTGATTTGATATTTGATTTATGCTATCTCATTTCAAACTCGATACATTACCAAGGTATTTGCTTTGTTTATTGTGTGTTGGACTTTGATGATCATTTGGAAAGCACACAAAATAAGCATAAGGAAAGCAAAGATATGCGATTTGAAGAAATTTTAAAGTTGTAGATTTTTAAAGAATTTGAAGACTTGTATTTTTAGTACCTTTTCGCTTTGGGGTTGCATGGGAGTGTATTAGATTTGTATAGGATTTTTTTGATAATTCGGATATTTTTATTTTGTACCAGCATAGACATAGGGGTAGATTTGTGAGGACATAATTTCCACTGTCTGTAGTTTACATAGAGTATGTCGTATACCGCAACAAATATCGAGAGAAGCTCAAGATTATTTGTTCAAGACGACGGATCCAAATTTTAAGTATCTTCAACGTATGCATGACATGAGGTATAATTTCATATAGAATGTGCTTAAGTTTCATAAATGTTTTATTATGGTATTGGGATATTTTTTGTCTAAAAAGTTTTTTTTATCAAACTGAGACATTTTTCTAAAATTGGAGCGAATCGATTTGCCTATTTATAGAGGGAAAACCAAACGAGTTCTATTTTCTAAAAGGTTTAGTTGTACTGGAAAACTGAACTAGTTCACCTCTTATAAAGGAAAAACTGAACCGGTTCCATGCACCGACTCAGAAATATATTTTTTTCTATAGATACCTATTTCAAAAGGGTTTTTGATTAAGACTACGGAAGAACGTTTTTGAGAGACCTACTACAACTAGTCTTCAATTTTTTAAGTCCAAACACATGTTTTGATTCACACAAAACTTCCCAATTCTTTTGTGAATATTTTGTGGAACCTTAAATCATTTCTTGTTGAAGTTTGTTCTTGTGGAGAGTTATCTCTATTGCTGGATTGGTAGCTTTTGAGGGATTTGCTTGCTGACGATTGCGATCACTTGGGAAGACTCAAGGGTGTTCCTTGCCTTTGAATTCGTTTGAAGCTCGTTAGAAGATGGTTCTGACGAAGATGTTGTCTCGTTCGAATGAATTATAGTTTTCGTTCAAATGAAATTATATTCTCTGTAGAACGACTTCTATTTTTGTTCGAACGAATTGGTCGCCTCAAATTTTGTTTCCATTCTATAAATACCTGTTCTGACTCCAAATTTCGTAAGACTTTGGACAAAACGTTTCCTGCATATATGTTGGAAAAGTTTCCAAGTTTTATGTTATAGAAACAATTTTGATTCACAACTTTACATCCCCAAATAGTTTTTGTGAATCTTTTTAAAACCCTAGAAGTTTTGTATCTTGCATACAGTTGTGGGTTATACTTTTGGGTGTATCAAGTAGTTTGTAAGTTAATAATCTTGTAAAACTTTCTAAAATGCTGAAAATAGGTTTTGCCCTACAAAGGGATTTTTCCTTATTTTTCCTGTTTGATTACATGTGTAGTTTATTTCTTGTGATTTGAATTATTATCATATGCAAACCTAATTTAATCAGGAATTAAAATTGGATAAAATTGGATTTATGTGGGTTAGAATAGTTTCACTCTTTGAATTCATATTATAATAGTTTTCTTAATTATGTAAACCATATATTTAACCTTGTGTTCGTATATTGACTTCCAGACGAGAGTTTAGACAATTAATGCAGACCCAACCAATGTTGTTGTGACATCTAATAAGAGTTTGTGTTGGGCCTTCTTGAATGAAGGAAGTCGTGTTTTATCTGATGCTTCTATTCTATCTAATATAAATTTTTAATGCACATTCTTATTTGACTTTGATGACTTACATGTCACCTTTTTTGAAGTTCATTGTGATGGGTGCTTATATTCTTTACTTGCTACTTATTATCATGAGCCAATAAAAACTTTAATGGGGGAAAATATGACCTACTTCATCCAATAGCGCTTGTGGATTTGTTGCATGATCTCAATTTACCGGTCATTCACTACTCTAACCACTATTGGGTATGGTTATTCACATGACCAAAACACAAGGGAGGTGATCTTTGATATATCCTACATGCTCTTCAATCTTGGGTTGATTTCGTATTTGATAGGAAATATGATGAACTCGGTTATCCATGATACTAGTAGAACTAGAAAATTTGTGAGTATGGTTCTAACAAGAATCACAATAGAATTATTAAATTTGGATATTGATTTTATAAGTATGGATCTCATGTGGTTGCCTTCAATGAAAGAGGTATACAATCCATGCTACCTCGAATTTTGCACAGAGAAATTGATTGCCTATCCGACTACATGATCGGATGCTTTCCCACTTGTGCGTGAAGTTCATAAAAAATTTTGAGGAGTTACAACAACAACAGACTCTGGATTCCCTTCCAAAAGAAATTCATTCTAATGTTTATCATTTTATATATATTCTCTTTTAGGTAGGGTATACTTGTTTCACGGGGTGTCCAATGATTTTCTTTTTCAACTAGTAATTAACCAAAGATTGTCTTGTCTTCCATTTATTTTCTTTTTTCTTTTTATATTTACGATGTTAATTAGTATTATCTTACTTTATAAGTGCTAGAGGTATCAGATATAAAAGCTGAATATTTTCCTCCCAAGGAAGACGCCATTTTGCAAAATGAAGAAAGCACAAATATCTACATACTTATTACAGGCGCAGTGGTGAGTTTGGACTTCCTAATTCAATCGAGTGATATGAAATTATAGAATTGAAAAAGTGGCAATTTTTTTCGAAATGATGGCCTCGAATGTTTAAATTGCTTTCTAGTAACTGCTTGTTTTGAAACATAGAGTTGAACATGCAAGTTTGATTGATGTTATAATTCTTAGAAATGCAGTTTGTAGTGATAAAAATGTATTTAAGGCTGACTAAAATTGTTATAAATGATTATAACTTGTTGGAGAAGCTAAATCTGGTGAGTTATGACTTCATGTGGATTATCAAATCTCAACAATTATGTTTCACAGATTTTTGATGGGTTGATTTTTTTTTGAATTCTTACTGCTATGATATTATTTACATCACCTTAAAATTCATTATCCTTTTGTTTTGGTTCTATAATACACTGGATGTGCTCGATTTAGAGACTATTGTAACAATTGTTGACGCAAGAGGTCCAAACATTGTTATTATTACTAGAGCTTTCAAGAAGGGTGTTGTTAAACATTGGATATTGGCCATTGTATATGTAAGGTTAGTATGTCAATATTTCACATGAAACACAAATCATAAAAATTTACAAATTTGGATAGTTTTGGTTTGTATAGATTCAAATTTATTTCTCTGTTATTTTTAAAAAGAGATTTTTCTCTTGGTATGTAAGTATCTTTTGTAAATAAATAGTGGTGTATTATATAAAATATGTATGTTGAATATTGTTGCGCTAAAGCAAGACTATCTCTAGCGACCAAGACGATAAAACTCACTCGGGAATTTTATCAAACACTTGGTGTGCGGAAAACACCCAAGACCTTGTTCCCAAAATGAACTAGTGTGCAAACTCCCAATCAATTCAACCAACCATCAATGAAGAGACAATAAGAACATACAAGCAATCATCAAAGCAAAACAACAACGATATACCGTGGTTCACCCAAATTTGGGCTACATCCACCAAGGAGGATTTCTTCTTTCTATAGATAAATGGAGGAACCCAAAGGTCATACACACACACAATTTATCTCTCTTAGAAAGTCACTCACAACCTCACAAGAACTCACCCCTCAAATGGGAGCTCTAACACTCTTTAGCTTTGATAACTCACAAAATAGCTCTCAAACTTGTCCTCTCTCAAAACCTAGAAATAACACTTGTATTTATAGATTTGAGCCAAAATGGCAAATTTGTAAATAAACCAAAACTGAAAAATAGGAGAGCCAAAATCAACAAACTCCACCTTGGCGATCCTAACGATCCAACCAATCTCTAGAATGCTGAAATTGAACCCGCTTGAAGACTGTCCCGCCATCTACCAAGCTAATGCGATTCCCCCAGGCGATCCTCACGATCCAACCGAACTCGTAATGCAAACATCAAATCCGCTCTAAGATCATCCCGACATCTAACAAGCCAATACGCTCCACCCGACGCTAAGCCACCTCAAACTTCAACCATGAAGTGAGATACAGCAAGTCTTCACTCCAAGACTCTAAACGACTCCACCCGCCGAGGAACCAAGTTCTAAACTAATAACTCCCCTGAATGCTTCCCATGTAACCATACGGTGAAGCTCGCTCCTTATGTAACCCGGTGAGTACACCCCCACACAATACATATAGCATAAACCTTCTTTACACGAAACATTCAAACACATCAACACCATCGTCCACCTTGAGAAATAACCACGGATGAGAGGGAAAATTCCTCACCTCTCATACCCTCCAAATCTCACCCTCGAAAGATATACCAAGTCTTTGTCACGAAAAACTCCCGTTTGCCAATGCTCGCAAACAATAACTCATCGGCCTTCCTTGAACTAGCTACACACACCTCGAATCCATCACAGTCCTACACCTCCTCAATTCCAATCGGCCAATGCATGTGTGCAACTAAACCGGGTCAACATCACCCGTTGGCCCTGGAGGGGGACTTCGATCCATCCCCTCCACTAGTAGGTATTCTCCCATCACTACCGTCTACTCTTGGAAAGCTAGCACCCAATGACTCCGCTTTGTTCACAAACGAGACATGCCTCGAATGTTCGATCACTTGTGCACACCGCTTCCCTGTCTTCCTCGAAGTTTGATTTAGACGATACAACCCCTCTCTCCCCTCTCCCCTCGCTAGGACCATACAACCGCGTGTGACTTTCAAGACTCCACCCGCCACCGACACCCGGCAACCCTTGGAATCCAAACGGCTAATGGATATCAAATTCTTTCGCAACTTTGGGACATAGGCCACACCACCCAAAGTGCGTTCCACCCCATCGAACATCTTGAGTTTCACCGTCCCGACACCCTCAACGGAAACCTTCTCTCTGTTAGCCAAAGACATGGAACCTTTTCCATTTTCTGTGAAAGTCTCAAAATATTCCCTCTTGGAGCAAACGTGATCCGACGATCCCGAATCTAATATCCAATCATCTTGGGAAAGAGATTTGACCTTGGAGATTGTGAGAAGTTCTCCAAGTTCATCTTCATAATTCGTACTCGCTACCGTTGCCCTCTCGGAATCAACCTTGCCCTTAACCTTGTCGTTCCACAAAGGACATTCTCGGATCATATGACCCCATTCCCGGCACTTGTAGCATTTCGGCCCTTTACCACCAACACCTCTCGATCTAGACCTACTACCATCATTAAATCCCCGGTTGAAGTTCCTCCTGCCATTTTGCCCACCTCCATCTCTCGCCATAAGGCCTTCATTATGGGAATACCCGTCACCTCCACCTTCCTTCTTTCTCATCGTGACATGAGATTGAATATCTTGCACAACCTCGTTGCACCGGAGCGTAGACTTCCCAAACATGAGCGTGGTCACAAAATTCTCGTATGAATCGGGTAATGATGCAAGCAACAACAATGCTTGATCCTCCTCAATGAATTGAACGTCTATCCGGTTCAAGTCATTTATCAAGGCATTAAAAACGTTGATATGCTTCATCATATCCTCACCCTCCTTCATCTTAAGCTTGAAGAGTTTCTTCTTGAGGAACAATTTATTTGACAACGACTTTCCCAAATAAATCTCTTCAAGCTTATCCCACATGCCTTTAGCCGTGGTCTCCGCTATCACGTTATTCAACACATCATCTGTGATAAGCATCTCAATACACGAAGCCGCTCTTTGATCAATGTCAATCCACTCGGCATCGGTCATGCCTACCGGTCGTCCCTCTACCCCCAACAATGCTAATTGCAACCTCTGTTGGACAAGAACGCCTCGCATTCGTCTTTGCCATAACCCGAAATTGATCTTCTCATCAAAAGTCTTCATGTCCGTCTTCATTGAGCCACTCGATCCATAACTCGGATCCCATCTCTTAGAGCCTCCGCTCGTAGAGGTTGATTCTCGAGCACTCTCCACATTTTCTGTCATTTGGAACAAAAACAAAAGCTATGCCAAAATTGCCAAAATTGATTCAACCTCGAACCAAAATATCTGGCAAACAATGCAACCAAAGCTCTGATACCACTTGTTGCGCTAAAGCAAGACTATCTCTAGCGACCAAGACGATAAAACTCACTCGGGAATTTTATCAAACACTTGGTGTGCGGAAAACACCCAAGACCTTGTTCCCAAAATGAACTAGTGTGCAAACTCCCAATCAATTCAACCAACCATCAATGAAGAGACAATAAGAACATACAAGCAATCATCAAAGCAAAACAACAACGATATACCGTGGTTCACCCAAATTTGGGCTACATCCACCAAGGAGGATTTCTTCTTTCTATAGATAAATGGAGGAACCCAAAGGTTATACACACACACAATTTATCTCTCTTAGAAAGTCACTCACAACCTCACAAGAACTCACCCCTCAAATGGGAGCTCTAACACTCTTTAGCTTTGATAACTCACAAAATAGCTCTCAAACTTGTCCTCTCTCAAAACCTAGAAATAACACTTGTATTTATAGATTTGAGCCAAAATGGCAAATTTGTAAATAAACCAAAACTGAAAAATAGGAGAGCCAAAATCAACAACTATAGTGTTATTGTTGTTTATGTGGACAATTTTTGTGTATGTTCTTGGGATTTGAATGGTATGGTGGGCATAATTGAATTTGTCTAAATTCAGGAAAGGATATCGGATATATATATATATATTACAAACGAAGCTTTACCGTTACAAAATCAGACAAAAGCATTATAAAACGTGTGCAATAAGATAAAAATAGTAACAAAAAAGTCTGTTAATGAATCATAATTAGTAATTTACTATGATATTTTCTATGGCTTCTAGTGAGATCTTCTCTCTAAAATATTTCCACCGATTTTAATATTGTTCTCTCTCTATATGGATTCAAATCCAACTTTTTGTTTGGATTACGATCCAAAGCCTTTTGACTACCTTTCATTTCATTCAAATCATGATTCAGCTATTAGCCTTAGTCCTCCATCTTTTGCTGATGTTCTAAAAAAGAATAATGAGCATGGAACAAAAGGAACTCCCTATTTTCCTCCTCTTTGTCCTCCATATGTAAGAGGTGATTCAACTGCTGTTATGCTACTAGAAGAAGCCTATCAAGAAGTTCTTCAGGACTGTGGTTCATCAACTATCATAGGTCGTATTGTCCTTACAAAAGGAAGTAAACCTTGGAAGATTGCTGAACTAAAAAAAGAACTGTCTTCAATTTGGAAGCCCATGCAGAATTGGTTTCTCACACCCATAGGTAAAGGATATTTCAATATTCGATTTTCTTGTTCTACTGATATGAGCATGGTCATGTCCTCCCGTAATTTTAAACTCTCCATCGGATTGTTTAAATTAATTCCTTGGGTCCCTGACTTCAAACCTGAACTACACACTATCACCAGCGTTAATATTTGGGTTAGATTTATGGGATTGTGTCAAGATTACTGGGACCCGAGATTGCTTCTTCAAATAGCTAGAGGAGTTGGTATTCCATTGCGTATTGAAATTTGTACACTAGATAGGTCAGTTGGTAATTATGCAAGGGTTCTTGTTGAAATGGACCTTACAATTAATCCTCCTGATCGTATATTAGTTGAAATAAACGATGGCTCTTTTTTTGTCAAAGTTACGTATGAGTCTCTTCCATTATTTTGCCAATTTTGTAAAAATGTGGGACACTCTATAAGTAAGTGTAGAAACATTCAACAAAAAATGGATCGTCAATCTTCCACAGCTGTTAAAAAAGGCAATTTGGATTTCACTCGCCATCTTCCCAAAAACTCGCAGAACAACAGACCTATTCTTGTCAAAGAAAGTGAAAAATCAGAGGCACAGATGGTTCTTTTTACTGCTGCAGATTAAAAAAAAACAAATCTTCCATCTGATATCTCAGTAGATAGGACATATCTGTCTACTCACAACGATATAACTATTGCAGCTAGGGACATTAGTTCGGCTGCAGGTACTTCCAATGCTCATATCTGTGGGTCGAAAAACTCAGCATCGATCTTACCTCCAAATCGAGTAAGATTCTTGAAAAAGAATGGGTTCAAAGATCTTGGTGGAGCCGAGGTATCCGGTGACACAAAGTTCGGAAGTTGTTCTCAATATGATATCGAAATCCCAACTAATGAGGATGTTCAGAAGATAACTAATTTGGTTACTGACTCAGATTTGTTGACTTCTAAAGTTTTACCAAAAAATTTGGAGCTTACACCAAACAATCCAGTTGAAACCGTCCGTGTTCAACATATTAGAAATAAATCAAAGGAAAGCACATCTTTGTTGACCGTAACTAATGCTCATGGCATAACCTGTAAACAGGTTGATATCTCAGCCGAAGTTTGTGGAGAGCCTATTATATCGGGGAACAGAAATCCTCAAGAGGAGGTTTTTGAAAAAGTCTATCTAAGACCTTTAAATCAGGGAGATCAATTATTCCGATTCCTATAGTGGATGAAGTATCTCCAATTATTTTGGACTCTAAAGGAGTGGAGTATTGTGATAGGACCAATACTCAGACTGATGACACAAATTCTGAAGATAAAATGACCCCTTTAGAGGACATTCCAACTTTTATCAGTCCTCAAGTGAATTTATATGTCAAGATCCCGAAATTTGATTTAGGAATGAGTCCTAATTCAGCCAAAGCTAGAGCTTTTATTGAAGATTCGATCATTAAAAAAGACGGAAGCATACATTTTCAAACTCATTTAAGCAACTCATTCGATATCCTAGGCAACTTTGAAGATGATTCGGTGGACGACAATTCTCAAAAGCAAAGAGAAAAGAATTATCAAGTGGAGTTTCCAACCTTATCTCGTGAGGAGAAATCGGCGCTTAAATATAATTTAAGATCTACTTTTTCTCTTTCAAAATCTCATAAATTTTACTGTTAGTTTTTCCATTAGCGCTTGTAAGAGCCACTATGAGAGGCTCTTTTTCCTATTTGGTCATTAATAATATTTCTTTTCTTGAAAAAAAAAAGAATCATAATTAGTAACATTATTTTACCATTATTAATTCTGGATGTAGTAACGGTAAAATATTGTCACTAATCCGAATTATCAATGGTAAAATAACATTGATAAATCGAAAATTAGTAATCGAATTTTACCATTACTGATAGTAATGGTAAAAAATTGTTATTTATTTTGTTCCCCGTGCTTTTTTCTGATGGGAAATTACCTTTACTAATATTTTTTGTAATGGTAAAATACTGTTACTAAAGGAACATTTTGGTGTAGTGACAGTAGGGACCTAAAAACATTCAAAGGGTTATAGTGCTCGAAATACCACTCTAGGTGTGGGAGAGTGCACCCAATGTCTTGCAGTAATCTTTTGGGTTCGGAAAGAGGGTATGAGGCCATTTGGGGTCATTTCAGTTAGATTGACAAAACTAATTGGAACTATAAATTAGTAACCTATTCCTGTTAGGATGTGTTCAGGACCCATTGGATAATGGGGTGTTCATTGTAGAACGTTTGAACTTTAACAGAGCAAGCAAAGGAGTCTTTGAAATCGAATGGGAGCATGGTATAGGGTCGTGAGAGAACGGACCAGGTGTTGTTGAGTATCTTCCCGATGAGGAAAATTATGAAGTTAGGTATTTACAATTGGGAGTTGGTAACCTGATGAGATTTTTTTTTGAAATCTTGGATTAGGTGAGGTTGGTGTCATTTTGCCATACTCAACCACCATTAACATGTGCATGAAGCTAAATTACACAAGGAATCTTGAGGATAAATCTATCGAAGCGATAATTGGATTAGTTCGTTTTAGAGTGTCATCTTAACGCGATTTGCAATGAGAGAGACCTTCGGGTTTTCTAGGTCATACTATGATTAGATTCCTTTATAATAGTGTGAGGGAACTACGGGAGAAATATTCATAGACTTTCAATTAGGGGTATTAAGAATTCAAATTTCAAGGAAAAAATTCCTTTTTAAAGGAGGGGAATGTAATACCTCATATTTTTGGTACATAATTTAATTGTGAAAATTCAGTATCTTTGCTTGATATGACAGGTGATGTCCCCATTTATGTTTTTATGTGTTATTTTATTAGTGTTTGAATTCAAATTTAATACCTGATTATTTATTAATTACAATTTTAAAAGTGACTTAGTATTATTGGCGACTATGAAATGGTTAGAGATTTGCTATCGAGGGTTTCCTTTTGGATATTCCATTCAATGTTAGGTTCCAACGATTGTTAAGTAGTTTCTTATAATCCCAGATCATGCTAAATTAATAAATAATTAAATTTGGAATCGTACCGGTTAATTTAATAAATTATTGAGTATATTAATTAATTGTTTTTGGCATATTTTGAGTTGGATTTGGGACGCGTAAAATGTTCATATTTGGTTTTAAATTATGGGTTTTATGCCTGTTGGGTTAGTAATAAAATAAAAATAGCAATAGAAAAGTCCGCTACAAAATCAGAATTAGTAACATTAGTTTACTATTACTAATTTTGGATTTAGTAACGGTAAAATATTGTTACTAACTCCGAATCATTAACGGTAAAATACAATTGGCAGATCCAAAATTAGTAATGGAATGTTACCATTACTGATAGTAATAGTAAAAATAAGTAATTAGTTTTGCACCCCACGCCTTTTTCTAATGGAAAATTACCGCTACTAACATTTTTTGTAACGGTAAAATACTATTACTAAAGACGCATTGTAGTGTAGTGACAGTAGGTCCGTAAAAACATTTCAAGGGTTGCGGTGCTCGAAATACCATTATAGGTGTGGGAGAGCGCACCCATTTTCTTGTATTAAGATTTTGGGTACCGAAAGAGGGCAACAGTCTATTTGCGGTCTTTTCAGTTAGATTGACCAAAATAATTGGAACTATAAGTTATTAAGCTATTCCTATTAGGATGTGTTCGAGATCTATTAGATGATGGGATGTTCATAGTAGAATGTCTGAACTTTGATGGAGCAAGCAAAGGAGCCTTTGAAATCAAACGGGAGTATGGTTTGGGGTACTGAGACAAAGGACTAAGTGTTGAGTATCTTTCCAATGAGGAAAATTATGAAGATTTCTATTTACAATTGGGAGTTGTTAACCTAGTGAGATTTTTTTTTATGAAATCTTGGATTGGGTGAGGTTGGTGTCATTTTACCATACTCACTCACCAGTAATGTGTGCACGAAGCTAAATGACGGAAGGAGTATTGAGGAACAAGTTATCATAGCGACAATTGGATTAGTTCGTTTTAGAATATTATCCTAACGTGATTTTCGACGAGATAGACCTTTGGGTATTCCGGTTCATACCATGATTAAATTCCTTTATAATAGTGTGAGGGCACTACGAGAGAGATATTCAAAGACTTTCGGTTAGGCGTATTAAGAATTCAAATTTCGAGGACAAAAATCCTTATTTAAAGGAGGGGAATGTAATACCTCGTATTTTTGGTACATTATTTAATTGTGACAATTCAGTATATGTGCTTGATGTGACAGGTGATGCCACCATTTATGTTTTTATGTGTTATTTTATTAGTATTTGAAAATGAACTTAATACTTGATGATTTATTAATTATAAGTTTAAAAGTGACTTAGTATTATTGGCAACTATGGAATGGTCAGAGATTTGCTATAGAGGATTTCTTTGTTCAGAGTATCCATTCAATGTTAGGTTATAATGATTGTGAAGTAGTTTCTTATAATTCCAAATCATGCTAAATTAATAAATAATTATATTTAGAATCGTATTAATAAATTTAATAAATTATTGAGTTGTTAATTAATTGGTTTTGGGACATGTAAAATGTTCATATTTGGCTTTAGATAGTGGGTGTTAGGCCTACTGGGCTACTATACGGATTGGGTATTGTTTTGGGCCATTTGGAGATGTTTTAGGGCTCATTTAGTTAAATCTCATATATGGCCTAAGCCTAATTTTGGGACTAATAGGATTAGAGGTCATTAGGGTTTTAATTATTCACATTTTGCAATTTAGAAAGGCATCCTAAGGCTAGATATAGGAGGCAGCAAGAGGAGAAAAGAAGTTGATGGATTTTTAGGATTGATTTCTCAATTAATTAGAGTTTGATTACGATTGATTTTGTATTAACATATCTCTATTATTTGAAATCTAAACCTAATTAAGTTTAAAAACTTTATTTAGATGTTTAATTAGTTAAATTCGTAGTTAACTTAATTGAGATAATAACTATGTTAATTATAATCTTAAATTAAGTGATTTCTTCATGAACTCAAGTTATAATTTCTATATTATTGTTAGGACTTGATAATATATTGTAAATCGTGTAACATCTCCATGTTAATTGAATAAATCTATGTAAATCTTAAGATAATTGAAGAGATTTCATACAAATAGTGTTCTTGATTCAAATTCGAAATTACCCTCTTAAATCTTGTTAATAACTGTATATTGATTTTAGAAATATGTTTTTTTTATCATAAATCATATGTGGATTTGATGTTTGTTTATTGTTGGTGATTGTATGGAAGCTTGGGGGTACATCCATGGTGTTTTGTGGAGAGAAATGAAGGCTTAGAGGGGTTAAAACCCATAGGTTGAAGAAGGGCCCTTGTACAAGTTCCCTCGATCGATAGGCCTTGATGCTCGATCGAACGAGCCCTTGAAATTATAAATAATTGAATTATGAATGCGTGGGCATTTATTTCATATTTTTTGGAATTTTTTATAAATATTTTACAAACAGTGCGCAGAACTAAAATTCCGGGTTGATGATTTTGGGTTTGGGCTTTGTGTTATGATCATTTAGTTAGGGTTTTAATTGGGGAGTTGTTTTAGGGTTACAATATGAGGTGTTAAGGTGATAATACGGGAGTGGAATGGATTGTTATATGTACTTTGGAGACTTAGAGAATTAAATCATAGGGTAGAGTTTGATAAGGTCATTGTGAGATGTTAGTAGGGCATTTATTCTATTGGGAGTCTAGGATTAAGCCATAAACCCAATAGTACGGTAGTTAGTATATATCGGGTATTTCTTATGTAAGTTAAGTGTGTGATAATACTTAGATTGGGGAGACTTGGTAGATCAGGCTAGTGTTATATGAGATTGGTTGTAGTTATCATGCGTGTTTCTAATGCATTGGCTATAGTTATCATGCGTGTTTTTAGTGCAGGTAAGATGTGAGACTATACCTATATTGGGAGAGCCTGTGGAGTTAGGAATAAGGTTATATGTGATTGATTATGGTTAGCATTATGTATCAACTTATATAATAGTGATAATATGTGCGACCCAATAACGAGGGTCAGTTTGTGTTTTTTTTCTTTAACCCATTAGAAACGGGTTATATCTTCTTGTGTGTCATATGTGAAATACATATCGTGATTGTGTCCTCATCGTATTACGTAATAGAAGGGATATCCTTATGGGTAATGTATGAGTCGACCGCATTGGTGCCCCAATAATAGAGACGGGCTTTACCTTAGTCAATTTACCCCGAACACTAAGTGCTGATGTACTCATGTTATCTTATGGTGATACAACAAGGGGATTATTTCATATATCTTCACTATGAGGCCATAGAATTGGTGTGATGCCATAGTAATTATCCCTTATTGATGTTTTGGGTTTATAGGATTTGGACGACCTATAACTCAACCTAGTACACGCAAGAGATCCCCGAAGGCATTAGGATAGGCTTTTATTATGTGCGGGCACGAAAGTAGCCCATTTACTTATACGTGTCAAGGACCGTACTTATATGTGGATGTCGGGTGTGGAGGTTATAACATCTCGCAACCTTCCTTATTAGGCTGCGAACGTTATTATCACTTATTCTCACACGGAAGAATTTAAAGCCTTATTATTAGAACAACTTACATGTTGCGACCCCTATAACGTCATAGGCCTCATCATTAGAGTTGGCAAATTTATAAATTATCACAGTTTAATAATGTACAATTTAAAGGAATCATTGAACATATACTAACTCCATTGAAAATGTATATATAATTCTCCATTACATGCCTCACTTAAAGTTTCTCCTCGTACAACTTTGAAATAAAAATATAAAGATGAATAATTATAACTAATAAAAATATCTCTAGATCGAAATAACCTTTGCGGCCCTTATTATCCTCTGTAACCTAATTTATATCTATGGATCCTAATCTGAGGAAATAAGGAATATGAAATGGATGAGCTAAAATAGCTCAACAAGCTTCAAATTAAAGTCCTTTTCCCACCTGTCAAAGTTAGTACTAGAAAGTTAAAGATATATTAACAAGGCAATGGAAGATAAAAATATAAATGATCAAGATGGTGCAATACAAGAAAATATGAAGGGAAATAATAAGAGTTTTCCAAACCCTCAGATAACCCCAATGACTTAAGGCTCAATCTCCCTTACTTCACCACTCCATGGCTTTTACTAAAGCTCAATCTCTCTTGGCTCACCTCATAGTTTGCAACCTTTATTTTGTTGACTTTGGATTTCTCATTCTCCATGGCCTTATCCCATGTATCTTTGACCTAGTCATGCTAAAAGGCCTCAACCTCCTCTCTTGCCCAATTCTAGGAAGGTGGATCCGCGATATGCTATTAACTAGACACCTTGGTGGAGCTCTTCCACGGTGTACGCCCATAGTTAGTCCAAGGCTCAATCTCCTTATAACTAATCGTTTTTACCCTAAAACAAAGCTACAGGTCCTCAACATACAGTGACACCTCCGCCTAGCCAAAATAATGTCACGGCCTTAGCAATGAATCCCATCTAAGATATTGCCTAAATTTCTACAACCTTAAGGAAGGAGTTAGAACTCCTGATCAGTAACCAGCAAGGGAATTTTAGTTAAAATAATGGTTTTAAACACTAATTATATTATAACTCAAGTCCTCAAAGATCAAAGGTAAAATCCTTAATAAACCCATCAAGGTCAACAAAAACATCTTCAAAACATTTACCTCTAACTCCAAATTCTCACCTCAAGAACCCTAATAGAGAACCTATAAAATTAAATATTCTTCCAATGAGTAGTAACATTCCCGGGTTTCCAAATCCCAAATAAACAGTGAAACTCCATGGCTTCTAAACCTTGGTCAATGGTAGTTGTCCATGACCTATAAACCTAGAAAATCTATATGAACAGTTAACGGTCATGGACTTTAAAACTAGAAACTAAATGAATAGTAAAACTTCATCCCCTAGACCTGGAATACATTCAAGTGTTCATCTCGTTCAATAAAAATCATGGAAATTAGGGTTTTAATCAAGGAAGGAGAGGAAAAGGACGAATTCCTTACCTTAGTGGACTTAATCTGATGAACAGTGACATATTATCACCTTTTAAGCTTCTTCTTATCTGATGAATAGTATAAGTCTATGGACTTATTTTAGGTATCACCTCTTCTCTCCTTAAAAGTCTCACTTTCTCTCTATAAACTGGGAAATGTGGTTTTAGCATATTTAGGAAGTATGATAATGGTTGTTATTTATAAGAATTACTAGGGAACCTATGGTTTTCACTTATGACATCACCTTTCCACAAATACCCCTCCAAAATGGCTTCTAGAACCTTAAAGACTTGTTCCTTATGTTATGACCTAATTAGGCATGTCATTACCTCACGCGATGAGACTTTACAATCCTAGGCCACTAAAAGTTGTGGCATGTTCCTTTATGACATGGTCTTTTCTCTAGAACTCCGTTTATGGTCGAGGCCCCCATAAGGCAGCGACCTCATAATTATTTTGAGGTGTTGCAACCTCCCTCACATAGAAAATTATGTCCTCTAAATTTAATAATTAAAGACAATAACTTAACCCATACCTTGGAATAAATGTGGGTACTTTTCTGTGATCGTTGTCTCCGTCTCCCAAGTAGCCTCTTTCGTGTCCTGGTGTCTCCAAAGTACTTTGACTAGATATATTGTCTTTGTTTTGGTTATTTTTTTCTCCCAAATTTCAAATGGAATCTTATCATAACTATAATCTCCATGTATAACTATAAGGTCACAATTAGTAATATGTTCAGGGTCACTAATATAGTTTCTCAACATTGGAATATGGAACACATTGTGTATATGGGACATGTTTCGGGTAATAAAAAGTCTATAGGAAGTCTTTCCAATCCTCTCAAGCATCTCAAAAGTTCCTACGCACCACGAACTCAGTTTTCCCTTTTTTTTAAACCTCGTAATTCCATTTCAAGGGGGAACTATTAAGGAATGTATGACTACCTCTTTTCTTTTGACACTGGCCTAATATTTTTATCTACTTTAAGAACTTCGCGACCTTATTTGAATATGTTTTACCTTGGTCGCGGCCTACTCTACTGTCTAAAGTACCAAAATTTGTCTCTTTCCCACTTCATTCTAACACAAAGAGATGCAGCATATTCTCCCATATAAGGCTGTGTAAGGATCCATCTTTATACTTAACTGGTAGCTATTCTTGTACACATACTCTACTAGGGGTAGGGGATCTTCCCAACTTTTGCAAAGTCCAAAATATAAGCCCTCGGTATATTTTTTAGGGTTTCATTTGTTCTCTCTATCTGTCCATCTATCTTCAGGTGGAGGGTTGTGTTGAAGTCTAATCGTGGCCCCATTGCTCTTTGAAAGATCTTCTAAAATCCTGAAGTAAATCTAGGGTCACAGTTAAACACTATGATGGCAGGCACTCTGTGGAGTCTTGCAATTTTCTTGATAAAAATTTTGGCTAAATAATCAACATTAGCCATGGTCTTGGTGTCAAAACATTTATGAAATTTGTCAATCTCTCCACAATAACTGAAATCAAATCCATTCCCTTTTGTGTCCGCAAAAATCCTATAATATAATCCATGGGAATATTTTCCCACTTTTACTCTAGGATAGGCAAAGGTTGTAATAACCCAGCTGGTCTTTGGTGCTCGACCTTAACCTTCTTACATACTAGGCATTTAACAACAAACTCTATGGTCTTTCTTTTCATGTTAGGCCATCAATAGTTTCCCCTTAAGTCCTAATACGTTTTAGCGCCTCTGCGATTAATTACAAATGGTGATAAATACCCTCCCTCCCATACCTCAGCCTTAATCTCATTATTCAATGGTACACAAATACTTATCCAAAATCCTAGGTCTTCATAATTATCAATCTTGAAGGCCGAGCTCTCTCCTTTATCCACTTGCTCACAAATTTTTAGTATATCCGGGGTCCGCGACTTGATAGACTCTTATTTTCTCAATCAAACTTGGTTCCACATCAAAGGCCCTCAAATGTCCGTTTCATTTATGTCTTATGGCTTTAAACCCCAAGGCTTTAAACCCCAAATTCTCTAGATATCTTAGGATTTTTTTCTTGATTAATGATCCTCAAAGCACTAAGGGAATCCTTTCTACTAAAGGCATCGACCACTACATTAGCCTTCTCGGGGTGATACTTAATTGAAAAATCATAGCCATTAATCAACTCTAACCATCTCCTCAGCCTCATGTTCAAGTCCCATTAAGTAAGATATAGGTCAAACTTTTATGATCTGTAAATATTTCACAAGTCTCCTCACATAAATAATGCCTCTAATTTTTTAAGGCAAAAATTTTTGCCGCTAACTCTAGGTTGTGGGTGTGGTTGTTATTCACATATGGTCTCAGTTGTTTAGAGGCATAAGATATGTCTTTTCCATGATGTATTAATGCACATCTAAGGCCATGGTCTGAAGCATCATTAAAAATGACATAGCCTTCCTCTTCTTTGGGTAAGTCCAAAATAAGCATGACCACTAACTTTTCCTTTAACTTTTTAAAACTTTCTTGACACTCCGTGGACCATAGGATTTTCTTGTGAGTTAATTGGTTCAAGAATATGACGATATTATAAAACCATTCCATAAATATCCTATAATAGCCTATTAGGCCAAGGAAGCTTCCAACCTCGGTCACGTTGATTTCTCTCCCCCAATCAATAATGACCATGACCTTTCCTGGTTCCACAACCAACCCATCTTTTTTCACAATATGGCCGAGGAAGGCTATATCCTCAAGCCAGAACTCACACTTAAATATTTAGCATATAAACGTTCTTTCCTAAGAAACTCAAAGACTCTACTGAGATGTTTCTCATGCTCTTCCGTGGTTTTAGAATATATCAATATATCATCAATGAAAACAAAATTTGTTTATTAACCCAAAAGGCATCACCACAAAATCATAGTGACCTTGCCTAGTTATAAAGGTGTTTTGGTAAATGGCCTCATTCTTTATCTTAAGTTGGTGATATCCTGATCTCAAATTTATCTTGGAGAAATATATAGCATTCTTGAATTGGTAAAAAATATCATCAATACCAGAAAAATAATAATTGTGCTTCATGGTTATTTAATTCAATTATCTATAGTCTATGCACATCCTCATATACCCATCATTTTTCTTTACAAAAACGTACTGAAGCAGCCACAAAGGAAAGTTCTAGGCTTATAAATATTAGGCGTAAGAAATCCTCTAGTTGTTCCTTAATTCCTTTAACTCTGCAGGGGGCATCCTATAAGGTGTATTAAAATTGGGCATGGCCTCAGGCACAAGGTAAATAGTAAACTCAATCTCTCTATTTTGGGCAAACGAGGCAATTCTTCTGGGAAAACATTACCAAATTTTGCAGCCACATGAATATCTTCTAACATGGCCACGATTTTCTCAAGATCCTTCATGTAGGCTAGGTATTTGTGGAACCCACCTTTTAACATCTTCCTAGTACTCAAAGCTGATATTGACAAAGGTTTCCTATGAATTTTATTTCCATTAAAACTCACCTCAATATCTCTAACTTTACATATAGTGATTTCCTTACTATTAATGATGCTAAGAATCTTCTCTATTTTCCTCATCCAGGCGTCGACCTTCAACGAGTCAGCCTCTCCCTTAAAAGGCTCAGGTCTTAATTTCTTTAAATTCTCAATGGTGTAGCCAACAGGACTTTGCTTATCTTCCCTTATAGTCATGTATCTTGCTAGGGACTCCGTGAACCCGACTATTGATTTTGGTACTAGATTTGTGGCAATATTCTTATTGTTCATGACACCATTAGCTCTATGACTACCTCTTGTTATTTCTCCCTAACAAGGTTCACATAAGTATAAGTCTAATCTCCTAATACGGTTTTACTAGATACGTCTACCTAGACAATAAGTTCTAACGCTCCTAAAGTCTCCAAGATTGAATTCTCTAATACCATTTGTAATGCCTCGCGACTTTCCCTATTAGGCCGCAGCTGTTATTGTCACTTATTCTCATTGGGAAGAATTTAAAACTTTATTATTAAGGAAACTTACATGTCGTAGGCCCTATAAGGGCCTCAGCCTCATCATCAAAGTTGGCAAATTTATAAATCATCACATTTTAATAATGTGCAACATAAAGGAATCATTCAACCTGTACTAAATCCATTGAATATATATATATATATATATATATATATATATATATATATATATATATATATATATATATATATATATAATCTATGCAAGTTACTTCCAAGACTTATACGTTGGAAGATTTGGTGTTCTAGGAACTAGGCCACTTTTGAAGATAAAAATATGGCTTTCAAATTGATAATTTATGAGGTTCATGAGGAAATTATTATTTGTTTCAAAGGTAGGCCATACAAAGGGACTTTTTCTAGATTTCTTTGAACCTTTATTTCTGATTTCTCTATTTCAAGTAGTCCTTAAAAGGCCATTTTTCTCTATTTATTTATATATCTCGGGGACTTTTCCACTATATATATATATAAGTCTCCAATACATGCCTCACTTAAAGTTTCTCCACGTACAACTTTGAGATAAAATTATAAAGTTGAGTCATTAAAATTAAAAGTGAAATCTAAGTAAAACATCTAAAAAATCTTTCTATATCAAAATATCCTCCGCGGCCCCAATTATCCTCTACAACCTAATTTATCTTCTCGGATTCTAACTTGAGGAAACAAGGAATATGAAATGGATGAGATTAAATAGCTTATCATGGTTTAAATCAAAGTCCTCATCCCACCTGTCAAAGTTAGTAGTTGAAAATAAAAGATATACTAGCAAGGCAATGGAAGATAACAATAAAAATAAGCAATATGGTGAAAAATAAGCAAATAGGAAGGAAAATAATATGAGTTTCCAAACCCCTTGATAACCACGTTGACATAAGGCTCAATCTCACATACTTCACCACTCAATGACTTCTCCCAAGGCTCAATATCCCTTAGTTCACCTCAAAATACGTCGCCTTTATTTTCTAACCTTGGACTTTTCATTCTTTATGGCTTTATTCCAGGTATCTTAGACCTAGACATGCCACAGGTCGTGACCTCCCCTCCTGGCCAATTTTAAGATAATGGGCTCGCAGCCTACAATTAACTCTACACCTTGGCCGAATGTTGCCTTGGTATTGTAACAACCCGTACTTTTAGGGATAATTAAATTCCATAATTGGGTGTAAATTGGAACTTTGAGGAATTTCTCGGAATAGTAATTTTTGGAATTTTCATGAATAAGATGATTTTCTATAGGTGTTATATTTACTTTCGGGATTAAGTAAATAGGTCGGAGTATTTTAATTATATGTCGCGGTTGAGTGAAGAGACAAAAGATAAGATTGTAAATGGGAAAATCCGCATTGAGAGATATTGGGTTAAATTAGTGGGTTGCGATTAAGTACCTCAAATGGAGATTTCGAGTGTGCGGTTGGTCTCAAAATGGCTGAGATAGTCAGAATAGAGTATCCGGGAGTATTGTCTAGGCTTCGAGAATATTTGGGCTAATAAGGACTCGTAATTGAGTAAACGAACAATTTTTGTGTTTTAAAAGGTATAAACCCTTTTTCTCCCTATATAAGGAGGGAGAGGGGGAGAGAAGAGAAAGAAAAGAGAGAAAAGAAAGAGGAGAAGAGAGAGAGAAAGAAAGGGAGAAGAAAAAGGGAGATTTCGGCCAACCTCCGCGGGATTCGACTCAGGGTCGTCGGATTTTATCCAAGAGGAAAGTGTTTACTTTCTTTATTTATTTTTAAGCATAAATCTCATATCTTAGTTGGTAGTGATACACCACAAGATTTTCGGGATGGGTTTTTGGTGAATCAAAATGGGTTTTCGAAAGTAAAATGAGTAAAACCCCCAGTAATTTCCAATTCGAGAAACTCAGGAAATTAATGAAATTAATTGTTGATTTTTGGTTCTAGGAGGTTTAGAACCTATTTACCTTGAGTAAAATTTGTTGGTTGTGGTTATATAAGGTTGGGATAAGGAGTATAAAGCTTGGGGGGGTTCGTTAATGGCCGAGACAGCTTCTCGGAGAAGAAGTTGTCCAAGACGATCGATAGATCGAAGGTAGAGGCTCGATCTATCGACCATCGATCGATCGAGGGTCATGGGTCGATCGATCGACTCTTCAGGAATTTTGGCAATTTTCCTAGGGTTAATTGGTTGGTATGAATTCCAATTTTAATTGATTCCAGATGGTTTAATTGAGGAAATAAGTAATCGTTTAGGAGTGAATAGTCATCCAATTGAGGGAATTTATGGAGGCTAAGTGAGTGAAACTAAAATTATATTTTTGAGAAAAATAGAGAAATTGTAAAATTAGAAGGTTTGGGGTTCCTAAAATAGGGTGGGGACCTCTAAAGGACTATTTTGGACAAGATGTAGTCCTTGGGTTCGTGGAAATGGAATCCACAACCTATTTAATTTAAGGGTGTTCGGGGACAAATATCTATTGGGATAGTTTCAGTGGCCATTCAGTCCTATACAATTATTCTTATGGGAAAACTTAATTATGCCGATTATGGTTGTGAAAATCCTATGCGATTACTAGGATAAAAATTTGGGAATAAAATTACTTCCTTAGCATGAATTGGTAATGTTGGAGATATCCAATAAATCCTTAAATGGGAATAAGGTATTTATTTTTTGTCAAAGTGAGAGAATACTTTGGTTATAGTATCATGAGTGTGAGAATTCATGAAAATGATTACTTGAGAAAACCTTTGGGATTATTGGTCATCGCTATGCGTGATTGGCAATTATGGCCATTTATGTATATTTATGGAATATATGTATACAATATGATTATAGTATATATATATTATGTATAATACAAATACATATGTATCTGTGTGTGATTGGTATATGTGTATTTAGAGGCTGGTTTCCACGAGCTTTCCTTTGGCATAGGGTTGGAACAACAAGAGTATATATTTGCTCTAGTGCGATCTAGGGAGGTTGCGCGATGTGGGTGAATTCGCTGGCTCAAGGAGCAGGGTGAGTATAGTCCCCATGTCATTATCGTCCCTCATTCAAGTGAGATGTATGTGATTCCACTTGTAGGGGAAACATGACCACCTCCACCATTGTGTATTTTTTTACCATGTCCATTGAGAGAGTCTAGCTTGGTACCGTGGTATAGTGAGTAAACCCGAATTTTGGATCGGCACTATGAGACCGCATTCTTAAGTTATAGCTCACTAGGATGGTTATTATACTTGTGTGTATAGTATATTACTTGTGTATGAAAACAAGGTAATATATATCTCTAATGAGAATAAAGAGATAAAATGAAAAAGGAATAATTCTCAGTCCGGGAGATTCTATCCGGATGTGTATTATTGAAATGAATATAGAGTAAATCTCAGTCTGGGAGATATTATCCGGATGTATATTGTAAGATGTATATGAGAGTGAGTATGATATGTATATCATTATATAAGTATGTATATACGTTGTGTACTGAGGGTCTAATGGATCTCGACGATCGACCTTGCCACGTAGTAGTGTATCGGGGGGGTTCCTTGTTTAGATTTCTCTATACGAGACACCCCACGCACGAACATGGCATAGTGTTGAGACTAGGGATAAGTTTAGCCCTTAGTACTTGGGATAACTAGGGTTGTTAGAAGATGGGTAACAGACTAGTTAGGGAGGCTAGCTTGACTAGGGTATTCGTTAGGATGCGATAGGTTTGCACTATTAGAAGAGAGGTGAGGGGTATCTCATGGGAGTGAGATACCAATTTAAATATGAGATAAAACATATTTTTAAAAATAAAGCATTTATGCACTTGCAAAATATTTTCACAACTCGGGCTCTGACTCGTTTATCTACTTTTCCTCTCTTTTACTATATCTATATATACATTATAGGTGTCCAGACACAGGGACGCCTGGATGACAATTCCTTTGAGTCAAACGTCTTCTACTGCAGCTGTGGATGCATGCAGGACTACCATAGATGCTTTTATTCTTATACCCTAGATAGGAGGTACGGTATAAACATTCAGGCTAATAACCCAACTGCATTTATTTATTTTTTACCTCATTTTGGTGCGGCATTCGATTCGGTTGTATTTACGTTGAGCCGAGTGTTCGGCTATTTCATTTCATTTTAGTTTCATATATTTACACTGTGTGGCTGTTTTAAATTGTATTGCTGTTTAAAAAAAGAGTAGTTAAGTAAAATATTGACGCCACCCTAATAGGTTATTAGTAATTCAATCGATTTTTGATAGTGATACTAAGAATGATCCATATGCGACTCCAGTTTTAATTTAGTACAGGAGTGATCGCCCGGTATTTTATTAGGCGGGTTGTCAGAGGTATAAGCCCCATAATTAGTCCTAGGATCAATCTTTGTAGAACTAACCATTTTAACCACAAGAACTAAGCAGTAGGCCCTCAATAAACAATGACACCTTGACTTGGACAAAATAATGTCACGGCCTTACCATCGGATCCTATCTTAAAAATTATACAAGAATAATATGATATTGCCCAGAACTTCATGGCCTCGAAAAAGTAGTTAAAACTCATGACTAGTAATCAAAAAGGATGTTTTAGTTGAAATAATGGTTTTAAACCCTAATGATATCATAACTTTAGTATTCAATGATCAAAGGTAAAAACTTAAACAAACCCCTCAAGTTCAGTAAAAACATCTTCAAAACACTCAGTCTAACTCAAAAGTCTCACCAGATGAACCTAATACAGAACCTCGAAAATTGAGAATTCTCCCAATGAGTTGTAACATTCCTAGTTGTCCAAAAAACTAAATGAATAGTGAAACTTCATGGACTAGATCCATAATAGTTACAAGGGTTCATCCCGTTCAATAAAAAGCAGGGAAGGTAGGGTTTTAATCGAGGAAGTATAGGAAGGGGATGGATTCCTTACCTTAGTGGACTTAGTCTAATGAATAGTGACTGACTGTTGCCTTTTAAGCTTCTTCTTCTCCAGTGAAGAGCAGAAGTCCATGACCTCCTTTCTAACAGCACCTCTTATTTCCCTAAAAATCTCGCTTTCTCTCTCTAAAGATGGAAATAAGGTTTTAGCATCTTTGGGAAGTGTGACAAGGGTTGTTATTTATAAAAATTACTAGGGAACCTAGGGTTTCCACTTATGACATCTTCTTTCAACAAATACCCCTCCAAAAAGTCTTCTAGAACCTCTAAGACTTATTCCTCATACTATCACCTAATTAGGCCACGTCATCACCTCACGTGCTAAGCTATTGCAATCCTAGGCTGCTAAAAACTTCCCTTAAGCCATGGCCTTTTCTTTAGAACTCCGTTTATGGTTGAGGCTCCCTTGAGGTCATGGGCTCAAAAAGTTTTTGAGTCGTTATTGAGATTGCCTCTTTTCTGTTATATGTGACTCTGCATTGCAGTACTATAGATAGTTGTACCAATTTATGTGCTATATTGTAGATGAGTATGACTTATAATAGGGATGTACTCATATATTATTATGACTTGGTATTTATGTATCATGTATGTTATAGATGTATATATTCCATTAAAGGTGTGAGATATGCCTGGACTGATAGACTCGAGATGTGTGATTAGAGACTATTAGTAGAACTTCAATAAGTTAGAGAGATGTGCCTTACATATGATATTATTATACATAATGTGATTATTAATATAAGAGAGTAACCTAAGGAATGATGAAGAAAATAAATAAACAATTAAGATATGAACTTTATTCACATGGACCACGTATGGATTTAGGATTGTAAGCGCATGCTATTTTTGGTTGTCGGGTTGGGTAACTAATAACTTAAAATCTAATTAAGACGAGAGGAAGATTCATAGTTATATTTTAGATCAAATTTAGTTATAATATTATTCTGCATAAACTTGTTTACGTTGTTGTTATATTCATTTTTCACAGGTCTTAGTTCGTCGTGTTGTTAGAGACTTGGATTGATTGTTGGAAGATAGCAACGTTCTATTCATCATTACTAGGAAGTTGGAGTTGATTAGTGTATCTCAGCCACCCCTTATATTTTTTGGATTCAACATGCCATTATATTTTATAATTTATTCTGAATCATCTTCTGTACATGTACTTGTATTCATAGTTGAATTTTTATTCGAGACAAATTTATATTCAAGAGTTGATTTTTATTTTGTATCAACAATTATATGGTATTAGAGTTGGTGTTATTAGATTAAGTATTTCATTACTTCTTTTTATTATGCGTTCAGTTTTAGTTGATTTGTTTATACTGAGAATGTTACTTAATTTTTTCGATTCCTATGATTTTTATATTAGACTTGATCAATCTATTTATGAATTTTACGGGGTATCACAATATAATATAGAACTTTTGATAATTTGATTATTGGTGGCAAAAAGTGGCCATTGGAAGTTGTAATGATATAAGAAGATGATACACGTGTTAGTCCAAACACCATAAATATGGTGGAATAAAAAAATGCTCCAAAGTTGAAAGGAGTTTTTATTTGGGCAAAATAACTTTATGGAATTTATTTAAAGAACGTAAGGAAAAAAACATATAGACACTAACACTACAAATCAAAATAATTCCTTTAACAAATTTAAGAAAATCATTTGAGTTTCATTTTTTAATTTTTTTGTTGAAAAAATAGGGATCAAGGTAGGGGAATTAAAACTACTATAAGAAATATGGGTGGTTATGATACGGTTTATACCGTACCATATCATTTTGAATCGAAAAATATTATTTTGATTTTCTATTTTTCATTACCGTAAATTGAAATTATCGAAAACCTTGTTGTTAGCTTTAGTTTAGACATTTAAAAGACAATTTATCAAAATTACCATACCAAAATTACTATACTAAAACTACACTCATAAATAAACGACCAATATGCCAAAATCATGAAATTTATATATATTTGTAAATTCATATCAATAGTTTGACTCATTTATCACTGCAACATATATTAAAAAGTGATATAAATCATTAATTTGCTTTCCAATTTAAAATCTCACAAGTAATTTTCTCTTGTATTTGGATAAGTGAATGACTTTTTATGTATTTAAAAGTTCATGTAGGTTTATTTTAAATTAAGAATACATGCTTATTTTTTTTATTCAGTGTCTCATATAATATGCTTTTAGTTTTAATGTGAGAAATTTAGGTATATCACTAAATTATTTGATATTTTATGTGTATGGCGTGTAAACCAACATATAGTTATATAGAGTTTATGTGTTAGTTTAGTTATTGCATTTGGAAAATATAACAAAAAATGAAAAGATAGAAAAGATTAAGAAAATTGAAACTTGAAATGAAAAAAAAATGAAATTATCGAGAGAAAAAGTTAACAAAAATATTGTAAAAATCGATATACCAAATGGTTTTGTAATGCTGACCCCATCTGAAAAGAAAAAATTTAAACTACCAAAAACAAACTGGTAGGGTATTGGTATAGGTCATATACCGATTGTTGGTTGGTCTTTTAGCACGTCCAAATATGTTTGAATGTGTGCTAGCATTCCAAATAAGGGCCAAATCTTGTGAAAATGAATTTTATGACAAAAGAAAAATCAGGTGATTGTGAAATGTCCAATGCCTCAATGAAGAGAATTTCTTTAGTAAATACCCAGGATAATTACAAGTTCTACTTCGAAGGGAAAAAATTCAAGAAATTAAAGATTATACTAGGAGAGTTTGAAAAGTAAACAAGTTTGAAAGTAAAATGGACTGGAAATTACAGCAGGTAAAATGAGTGAGTTGTAGTTTAAAATGGTTGAATTGAAATTCATAATCTGAATACAAGAATTAATAAAATTAGTAAAATAATTAAGCCTATCTATCCTTCGAAGATCGAAGTATTGACAAATTCTTAAAATAAAATAAAAAACAAGTATTATTACAACTAAGATAGAAATACATTTAAATGGTAGAGTTTGTCATCTCTTTTACCGACATCATCTCTACGTATAATTGAAACCTGATATTTTCTGGAAATCATCATTTGATGGTGAAGATAACTAACATACTTCTTTTATGAGGGTAAATTTTTTAACATGATAATATGTTTACAATAATAGCCTAATATGACTCAAAACACAAGACAAATATGATGCTACAAACCCAATTTTCCCCCATTTTTTGGTAAGTCCAAATGTTTCAGAGAGTTCATACATGTAGCCGCAATTGTTCCAAACCGCCTCCCTTGCAAAGTATCATTTAAGGGTCCTTCTACGCCGACACAAAAATCGACACATTTAGTGCGATACAACGTAATACCCCGTATCTTTTGGTATCTATATAAATTAATTAAAATGGGTTATTAATAAAAAAAAGATTATTTTATTGGAATTTGGATTAAATTAAAAAGGTTTTCTTTAAATTTTATTTGGGGATTTTTGGTGAATGAAATGAATTTTTAGTGCATTTAGTTAATATTTTAATAATTTGGTAAATTGGTTCAAACCTAAGGGTTATTTAGACTTTTTACATTTTTCTTGAATGGAAAGGCTTAGCTTTTAGGCAAGTGTTTCACGAGCATAATTATTGATTGAAATGTAATTGGTTGGAATTAGGACTTTGCAATTAGTACCTAATATAAATGAAGGTTTGGAATCAATCAGGCTAGAGAGCACTTGGGACTCTTTTTAAAGACACAAATCTTTTACCTTTCCAACCCACTTTTCCTCAAAATAAAAGAGTATCCTACATATTTAATTATCACGCACTTTTCAACCCTAAAAGAACCATTAAATAATACGTCAACCTTATTTTAGGAGGCTTTAAACCAAAACTTTGAAAAAGTCCATAAAAGAAAAGTTTCTTATTTTCCCACGATGAACATAGAGGTACACTCAAATTTTTAAGAATACTCCTTTTCAGTCAAGAATATCACTACTGTTCTCCTTAAGTATTATTGGATTTAAATTTTGCCTAACATTAAATACGCATGTTTTCTTAATAGGATTAACAATTTAATTAGGTAAAGTGATAACTAATTATAAATATGTATTTATTAACTTCTGAAGTTGAATTTAATACTTAAATATTGTATGCTTAGATGATCATACTTTGTTATTTTGGGTTGTTAAGACGATACACATGTTAATTAAAATATGTAATTGGATTATATGTTCTAATTTATAAAATCGCATAGACTATTAATATGATGTAGAATGTATTATTTTTTTATGAAAATGTTAATGCGTATGTTTGAACCTGTTTATGATTTAATTCGATAAATGATCACTCGTATTGAATTGTTGAATTTGGACAACTCGTCGGGATATTTTGTAGAACTCATTTATCACATGATATAATTGGTTTAATGAACATGGAAACGGATTTGTATAATTACAAAATAAATAATTATGACATTGGATTGAGAATGTATTAAATGTAAAAAGTGTTTATTTGAATAAATTGACATCATTAGGATATTGGGATTTACGTTAGTCATTATGCATTCGCCCTTGTATTAGTATGTTACTTTCTAGGTATGGGATTAGGGAGTGTGCACTTGTACGTTTGAGTATTTCCTAGGTATGGAACTAGATAATACGTCGTTACATTGTTTTATCCTAGGCTTGATATAAAGTGACGATGATGTTGTAGGTATTCTTTATTGGTGAGGTACTAAGTGATACTTATAGTTTGGCGATCTCTAGGTATATTACTAGGGATGGTTTGTAATTGTGATTCCCAAATTTTAAGTTGGGCTAGTTGTGATAATTAATAACATAATAAATAAAATATTATTAATACCTAAGATAATAAATGGGCATTAGAGACCGATTGATTATGCACCACTATATGTGAGGGCGTGGGTACGCTAGCCATTACAATAATTGTGAGATCCATACTATCTTGTCTACTTTGATGATTTGTATTGGAAACATGAGTGGGTCGGACATTACGATAATTGAAATACCTAGGCTAACTAGCTACAGTGACATGTCTCCTGTGGGGAACACCATGGTATGTGCAAGCTAACGAAAAGTGGGAGATCGGACTATAGTGATAAGTGTGGATTTGTTATGATGAGATAGTACACGCACATAAGTATGTATAGGGATAATATGAAGGAAAACTGACTATAGTGGTGTTGCATTGATAATATTATTAATATTGAGAAAGATAATTGGAATTTAGCAAGATAATAGAATAAGATTTAACTAATGCTGAAATAAACAAAATTAGACTTGGGTAATGTGATGGTTTGTTATATGTGGGTAGTTGTAATAGTTTTACATTACTCGCAACGTTATCATCATTGCTTCACTAATTAAAATCTTTTATTGTCATATTTATCTCTTATAATGCTTATGACTAGATCCATGGATCCTATTTGGGAAGAGTAGCCATTGACTAATTTTTTAGGGTAAGTTGTCATATAACTGGATTATTTTGGAGATTAGTGGACATGCAGTTGGAGTTTACTTTAATGCATAGTTTAGTTTCCTTTCGAGTCATTTTTAATTATGAGACAGTTGTTTGGGGATTTAGTGGGTCATTCGTCTCCACAATTGTTTATGATTTTTAGTTGGAAAGATTTTTTTTAGTTAAGATTTTTTTATTGGAGTTTAGCATTGTGACGGATATTTTATGGTGAATGATGTATATTTGTTGAATTATATTGATTTATATCTTGTGGAAAAAGTTTTAATGTCTCATATTTCTATTACATGCTAAAAATGATATTTAATTTTTATAACCGGTGTATTCTGGTATCGAAGTCAGGTTATCTTCAATAACAGAATTTTATGGGTTATTGCACACAATGACGCATCGCAATTATTGGCTTGTGTTCAGGCCAACAATAGTGAGGCCGGACACAAGTCAATGCAAGTGCAACATGTCAGTGTGTCACACCAAATGTGTTTATTTTGTTTATCTGCCTAGAATTATCCATACCTTAAATCTCGCAGATAAAAGTGCTTAATCATCATGCGACACATGCTCTTTTCTTATGGGCTTAAACATGTGCATGGTCATCGTGGAAGCCAACTACCACCAAATTTAAAAAAATATTATCATTTAAGAAAAGTACCATTAAAGAGTCATTTTGGTTTTTTGTTTAAAAAAAGTCATTTTGATTTTGACAATTAAAGTGACGAACTAGTAGAGAGGGCATAAAAAATATTATTATGACAGAAATGATACCGTCGTTCCTTCTTACGAAATGAGTAATTTTGTTATAAAAAAATGTTGACTCCATCATAGTGATATTTTTGGATAGATATAGAATTCATCATATAAATAAAAAAAATGAGTCTTTTAGGACTAAATGCTAAAATTATAAACTTTTAGATTGAAGGAGACCTAGTAAATGAGAGAAAAGGCTACTTATCAACTAATGTACATTAATGAACCATGCTCCCCGTTTTTAATACCTCATATTCTCGAAATAATTTTTTTTTGGTAGAATTTAATTAAATAAATTCGTGACGAAATGAAATTGGTATAATTTTAATTAAATTGGTAGAATTTAATATAAGAATAATTTTCTTGTTCGTGACTTCATGTTTATTTCATTCATTTGTGTATTGTGTTCACTCGCAGAAAATAAATTGCATGTTGATTAACTTAATATTATTTGGTGATTAAATATAATAAAAATGTGTAATTTGGGTAGATATAGTTTGGGAAGGTTTCAAGATGATTTGGGGAATCTTTTAGGTGGTTTATACATAAAAAATTATGTCTTGGGTATAGGTATAACATTAGAGGAGTTATTGGACCAATCCGGGTAATGTTTCGAGCTTGTTTGGGGGCCCAAATGTGGGGGTTTATGGGTAACCTAGAATTATAATGTTATAAGAGGGTAATTAACAACAGATAAATCATTTTCTCATCCACCACAATTCAACCCTAGAATCTCAACACCCATTGGAGAAGTTACCAAGGATGGAGAAGGGAAGAAGATCAAAGATCCAAGAGAAAGAGATCCCTAGTCGTCAAGCTAAGGCAAGAATCCTCTTGCTAAATTAATTTCAAATATGTTTCTTAATTCAATTATATATTTTCTCATATTAATTTATGGATTAAAGTTGATGAATTGATGTTTATATGATTGGAATAGACCTCATGAAGATTGAGGAACAAATATGAAACTATAACATTTAAGGATATGATTAATTGGTGATAAACATAAAAATTGAATTATTATCTAGATTGGGGATGAAACCTTAGAACTCGTGTTGTCGGAATGTTAAATCTGATGTAAATCAATAAGAAAGAAAGGTTCTTGAATGGGTTAAAAGAGAAAAGGTTAAATCTTGGAAACTATGGATTTTATAGTGCATAATTCTTGACATAAATCGTTATCGAATGAATTGATATGTTTTTGGAATGAATTTCATGTAGATAACTATTGTTTCATGATTGGAAATGGATTAGAATTCACACATAGGGTCTGGGTGAAGGTTAAAGACACTTTGGATAAAGTAAGAAGTCAAAATCCCGTCATTTGTTCATCGTGGTAGCCTAAAAATACGATTCAGTTGACTGTGCTAATTCTACTTGTTTTTCGTTTAGAGGGGGGGTCATGGATTATTTAGGGTTCGGCACGGAGTGTGGATTCCGGGAGTTAGAGATGGACTTCTAAAAATGTAATGGAAGGTTAGGAAGTACTTTAACTTAAACGAGAACGAATTTCGTGTAAGGTTTGTGTCACTATTTTAGTTAGAAAGTTAACAATTAACTACATGGTTAACTCTTGATGTAGAAATATTAATTGGAGATTAGTAGGACTTCTTAGAGGTAATTATAGGGTTAATTACCTATAAATATTATGTGGACATACCCGCATTCATGAACGACCTATTGGTTGGGGTTATGTACATTTCGGGACAGTAACACGCATTAGCACATGTGTGCTAGGTGTTTTTTAGGTCATTATTTTAAGTACTACATGGCAGAGTCACTTATGAAAGGTAGGTGTAGATATTAGGATCCATTGTCACCATCGGGGTATGGACCGTGCAATAGTGTACCGTGTAAGGACCACCCCCAACTTGTATGTGTTTTGTGATGTCTATTTGGATGAAGGACTCCTTTGAACTTATTAATAGAGAACGAATTGGAAGTTGAAGGCAGATGCCTTTATGTGTCGCATATATTTAAGGACATATATAATCATACAAGTTAATTAAGAATTAATCCCCATAGTCTAATGATGTAGACACTTGATAATGAACCCAATACTGAATATTACATAGTGGATGTTATGTTACTTCTTATGGGTAATATCTTGGGGGTTACTTGTGGAGGGAGAAGCACACGCGTAGATGATTAAATTCGGCATATGAATTATGCTAGATGCATATAATATTATATTTTCATTATGGTTATCAGACTTGCATATTTAGGACTTCAGTTGGTATGCATATAATATTTTGCTTAGACGCGTGGTCAGATACTTATTGCATGTGAGTGTCGATGGGTGGTTCATACTTTGTATTAATTGCATTATTCCATTTTACATTACACCAAAACTGCCAACTTTCCACGGTAAAAAACCTTGACAAATCAAACTTGTCACGGTATTTGATTGTGATAATTTTGGGGGTGACAAATGAACTTGTCACGGACATGTCAAGGTCTTTGACCTTGACTAATTTGTCATGGTCAAAGACCATGACAAGTCCGTGAAAAAAGCTTAAACTTGTCACGAACTTTAATCGTGATAATTCCATGACAAATAAAAAATTGTCACGGACTTTGTCCGTGACAAGTTTCTTTGTCATGGACTTGTCATGATTGAAGTCCGTGACAAATCTGGACAGATTTAAAAAAAAAACTGTTGGGAAGTATGGCCATTCCCACTATCCATTAGTATATTTGTACCTATTATAGCAAATTTTAACCTATCCAAATATCATATATATCAAGCAAACAAACCAAAATACAAATATCCATAACCAACTTGTAAATATCAATAACAAAATACAAATATCCATATCCATATCCAAACCAACATGTACCAAATCAAAAAAATACATAGATAATCCAATATCCAAATAAAATAAATACAAATAATGTCATAGACTAGGGTCTAGAACAGGTCGGAGGAGGAAAGAATTCCACATGGCATATGCATTGACACACCCATCAATTCGCTAAATGCCGCATTATTCGTGCAACCACAAAGGTGAGTTTTCCTTTAGGAACAAAACATGCGTGATGAGCATCTTTGCCTTTATGTCTTGCAGGGGACGCCTATGAACCACCATACCCGGGTGGGTACCCTGGTCCCTCAACTCCCTCTCTATCATATCCCCACCAAATATGTCGATTAAAAACATTTTTGGCCAACCTATTATTAACATAGGCCGTTCGATGGGGGTCAAGATGGGAAATGGATCATATAAGGGCTGCGAGTTCGTGCCTATCGATGATGAAGCAGTGACGTCCTCATCTACATCATTTTCCTTCCCCTTACCCTTGCCCTTCCCCTTTCGTTTTCCCTTGCTCTCATCGGAGGTGGACCCCCACTAACGTTTCATGAAGGCGTACATATCTAGGACCGTCGCCTCCAACCTTGATAACTTATCATCATGGGTGCCCACCTTATGAGACAATCCGGTGTTGCTCATCTCTATTCCGATGATCCTCAACTTCACCACCTGAGATCTCACCCCTAGTCCTCCCCTTGCGATCCACCCCGAGCACTTGACTGAGTGCGTTCGTAGACAAAGATGCTTTGTCGTCATTAGACTTCAACTCATGAACTTCCTTAAGCTTTACCTGAAATGATAAAAAGTGCACGATTAGTTAATTAAGTTAATAAAAAAATCATAAAGTAATTAAAAAAATTAAACAATTATAACTTACAATCGTTGCAGCGATGCTCAGGGACACCTCCTTATCCTTTCCCTTCTTTGTACGAATTTCCACATAGGCATCGAGCCTATGTGGCCTACCCCTAGGGCCAGTCCTCATCTCCTGAACTAAAATAACGCAAAATTACTAAGTAACGCAAAGTAATGCTAAATTAGAATAACATAAAAATAAAATTAAAGAAAAATAAAAATAAAAACTTACCATCTCGTGCTCCACCTCAGTGTAAGACGTCCACTCGGAGTAGTGCGCATCCACCTTTTTTCTCGATTTTCCCTCTCCAATTGATGAGATGCCAATAGTCGCTCATCGATCTCATTGTTGACAAACTGCTGCTATTGTTCGAATGAGATCGGCTCCTTTCAAGGGGCGGTGTCACGTACTCTCATAATGGACTCCCGGGTCTTCCTAAAGTACCATGTCTGCTTTTTTTCTTCCACATCTTATATTTATCCCTCAACTATTCCAACATGGAGTCGCGGACATGTGGGGGAAGGCCGAATTGATCTTGTCAAACAAATACAAACCAAAAATAAAGTAAGTGTAAGTTTCTTTTAAATATAAATATAAATATAAATACCCTACATGTAGTGCCCCAAAATGCCCATCTTGAGCTCATTTGGCACGACCTTCCAATCAGTGTACCTCGGGCCGACAATCGCCTTTAATTACTTCAAGGGCCTAGCCAATAATGTCAACTTATTCTCAACGACGAACCCCAATTTGCCCCATTTTGGGGGCCTAATTGCCGAGGAGCCCTCGTCGCCTCCTCTACTGTGCTGGGATGAAGACATTTTCTATCAAAATTGTTATTAACATTACAAACATGTATATGGACTATGAATTAATGCTCAAATCTGATAATAACAAAGCAATAGAAGAATACAAGTTAACGACATTATAAATCTAAATGTTATTTCAATATCGGGTCATGTCATGGACATTTAATTAATGCTTAAATTGATTAAAATCCTAATTAATATATTTACTAACCATAAAACAAATTTTGATTCAAATCTGATAATAACAAAGCACTAAAAGAATATAAGTGTGACACCCCACTTATTAAAATAAGAGGTGGCCAGTCCGCTACTCCAATAATTACGGGAATCATAAATGGTTCATTTTTAACATCACTGTCGCATAAATAATAGTACGAGATAACCACCAAATATTTTAAAAACGGAAGCCAATTATTTTTGCAAGTTTAATAAAAACAATTTAGACAATCCAATTTATAACAAAAGGTGAATATGAATAAATACATGTAACAATTTAATATCCAATCTACAAAAGAGAACTGAATAAGTTGTCGGTTAACAGACTAATACAAAAGGTCACATAAATCATTACAACAAGTATGAACAATATTTAGGGCAACACACCCGAATATGCAGACTGGTCATAACTAGATTATACAAAAGATTGATGCGTCTATTACAAAAGTCCTACAACATTCGCAAAATGCTGTAGCTCCTTGACACTAGGAAGGGAAGATCATAACAGGCGCCCTTGCGGCGGAGCACCTGAGCATAAATAAGAACCACACAAGAAAGAGAAATATAAACAGGTCAGGGCCCGATTTGATATGATAAACGTGTGAATAAAATGCATAACAGTTATGAATTCTAACGTCATAAACAAGTTAATTTCGCTCTTCAATATCAGAATCATCCTCACCTCTCATCTAAATGCACATCCTAGCGCCATACTAAATCATCACAATTTAAACTACCCGTCTAATCAAGAGAAATAGTTTAATTTCATTTAACATTCTTAATTTACAGAATTCATAAAATATAGCTTCACAAGTCCATTTAACATTGGGAAATCTTATGCCACACAGTTCATTTATAAATACATTACTCATTTATGAAATGCCACATTCGTAAGAATAGTTTCAATCGTAATGTAACGATTCTAAGACCATCCTTCAGGGAATCACCCCACTGGATGTGCCCCTAAATGCTATCGTCTTCCAAGGCCTAACATCAAGACCACCTGGGCACCCTAAGTCGCGTCACATGGGAAGCGTCCATATACCTTCGATAGTGAGTCATAACCATACCCGAAATTATCTCACTTTGAATAAAATAACCACACAATGTAACCACCGGTCCTATGGCCGAGGACTATATTCTCCCTACATTCACTAGCCAGGGGATTTACCTCATTCGCGTAACTTCCCTTATGATATAATTTATAGAGGTATGTATATTCATGCCACAATCACAAGATAATGTAAATTTCAAATATTCACTTTTTAAATTCATGAAACTATATGTGCTTAACAATATATGCCGATTGAAGATGCAAGTTTCTTATTTCCAGAACCATATGCACATAATGATATAAGCTACAGAGTATAATTACCCTTATACTAACCCCCGAGAGTTCACAACCATACTACTCAAATCTCCCCTAGTCCTAGACTCACTCATTAGATGAAACAAGACATTGAGTCCCACTAAATAGTTCCCGAGATAAGCCCGAATACCCACTCTCTAACCTAGGGTATTAGTTATCCCTATATAAGACTCTAAGGCTCTATATTACTTCATAGAAAAAGGTTATAAGCCTTGAATCTAAAAGGAAAATACTAAAAACCAAGATGGAAAATTTGTATAAAATAGCAAGATTCTGAATCGATTTGCCTACGGACCAAATCAATTTGACCCTGAAAGCAAATCAATTCGCTCTAAAAGAGAATCGATTTAGCGGAGAAAACCAACCCAATGACTAAGCCCGAATCGATTCATCCTTAACCCGAATTGATTCGGTTCCTCAGACCTGTAGCCACCATTTTTAGCAAATCGATTCGCTAAGGAGGGAGAATCGATTCGCCCTGGTCGGATTACCCAGATGAGGCTACGGGATGGATATAAACCCTAAATCCCCAAACCTATTTTCTTTCACTTCTCTCGACATCATCCATTAATAATTTCACCAAATCATTCCTACACAACAATTAACTAATATATCCAACTCAAATCATATCTAAATTTAAGTTTAAGGGTTTAAACACCAAAATCATCAAAATCCATAAACGGTTTAATCTCAAGAACACAACTATACATACAGATTATTCACACTCAATCATACATTTTTCAAGTTAGAAACTTGCCTCAAGATTGTAGCCTCGGATTATCTTCCGGTAGTAACGATTCCAAGCCCCAAATCTTTAACTCTCTCTTTTCTCTTCTCTTTCTCCCAAGCTCTATCTCTCTCTAACTCTCTCTAGGTTTAGAAACATAAATGAGAAATAAATGTTTTTGCAAGACTAAAATACCCAATTACATTAAGTCCAACTTTAAATGCTACTACACACTAAAAATAACTCGTAACATCATAATTAAGTTACAACTAGTCAAAAGTGCTCCGGAACCCAAAAATACAACTTGGCACTTATTTTGACTATGTCAACCATTTTCGGACTCATTCTGCCCTCTAAACAGGCATCCGAAGTATCGTACATTATTTCAAGTTCCAACATCATATTAAATGTTTAATAATAACCCAGCTGGGATATAAGTCATAACCGTCGCTTAAAGCCCAACGACGCAACAAAATATAATGTTACACTATTTACATTCACTTAACAGTAAATATGCGAAACTCAGTAAATATTATCTCTTAAATCACTTAATGTAATATTTACTTCAAATTCCTTTATTTTATATAATTAACCCACAAGGCAATTAATATAAAAATAATTACTCATAAATAAAGGGTATTATAATAAGTTAAGGACATTATAAATCTAAATATTGTTTCAATATCAGGTTATGTCATGGACTTTGAATTACTGATTAAATTTATTAAAATCCTAATCAACATATTCACTAACCATAAAACCAATTTTGATTAAAAAGCCGGTAATAACATAGCATTAGAAGAATACAAGTTCACGACATTATAAATCTATATATTGTTTCAATATCGGGTCATGTCATGGACTTTGAATTAATCCTTAAATTGATTAAAATCCTAATTAACATATTCGCTAACCATAAAACAAATTTTGATTAAAATCTGATGATAACAAGGCACTAGAAGAATACACCCACTGGTTATTACAAGCGCTAACCGGATCAATTACAAATGAAGTAAAAGCAATAAACTTTCGTCTACTTATTACAAGTCTAAAAATTATTTCAAATTAGGGTTATCATAGAAAATGGATTAATATTCAGTATGAGTAGCCAAGTTATCCACACTACTATTTATCTTTTTCTCTCACTCGAAAATAAGTAGGAGCCTTTTATGAAATGCCTGAGTTCTGTATATTTGTATTTTCCTCCTGCACCCTTGCACCGAATACTCAACCATAAAATCGATACTTTTTGTACTCTTGTGCCATGAACAAGGGTCCACTGGCTAGACGAGAAAACCTTGATGTCGCATCACCCATCTTTAAGAGCTGAGAATATAGATAAATTAATTAGGTTAGTTGTAAAACTTTCTTGTAATGTGACTTTTATAATAGACAGTTTCATTATAACTTGCTCGTGTGACAACCACAACCTAACTTTAATGTATGATTGTGCCATTATTTTTCGTCTTTTATTATTCTCAAAGGCTTCATATTTTCTTCATAGATCGTGACGAACGTATTAAAAAATTGATCATGTATAAAAATTAAGATAATTTAAAATTTAAAATAATTTAAACTTACTTTTTCATTCTTCGACATCTTCATGTGTGTCAAATAGATAACGAGCTACTTGTTCATGTTTTAAAATGAATAATTTCACTCGTTTGCCCAGCACATGACCACCCTTATTGATGAACTCATCACTAACATCCACGTTGCTCAGGTCAAGCATATATTCTCGAGTGTAGATTGATAACTCCACAGTGATGTATTCCTCTGCAATTGATCCTTCAATGTAATGTGTATTCTTGATGTAATCTTTGAAAACTTTCATCAATCTTTCAAAAGGATACATCCTTCGATATTTCACTGGGCCGCAAAGAAGTTCCTCATCGCATAGGTGTACCAACAAGTGAACACTTATGTCAAAGAATGATGGGGGAAATTACTTCTCCAACACACAGATCGCTTCGGTCACCGCCAATTTTGTGGCCACTATGTGATCTCGATTGACTACCTTCTCACATAAAAGTGAGAAGCAAATACCAATTTTCATAATAGCCCTCCACAAATCCTTGTGCTTGGATAAAGAGTATTTAAACAATAGAGGAACCAATTGCAGGATCACATGCCAATAGTGAAACTTACACTTATGTAAATCATGGGTAGCATAATTCATAATCCTATGCAAGTTGGAATAAAAATTATATGGAACTTTCAAATTATATATTGTATCTAAAAGTACATTCCTTTCCTCACTCGTCAAAGTAATCGCATCGGGGGAAATTATTATCCTTCCCCTACTATCTTGTTTCAACCATAGCTGTGGCTTAAGTTTCAACGATTTAAGGTCTTTTCATGCATTTTCTCCATCCTTCAAATGACTCCACCCAAGGCATGTGCCCACAATATGTTCAGCGATGTTCTTCTCTACTTGCATCACATATAATACATGGCACACTGGGTTATTCTTCCTATAAGGCAAGTCAAATAAAATTCACCACTTAGACTATGCCTTTCTTGTCTCAGTTTCATTCCCAATTGCAGTCTTCTTATCCTTGACATTCTTAAATTTAGTATTCTTACCTATCATATTGGGGCCACAATCAGAAGATTTATTTTCAATTTCTGAACCTGAAAGTTTTCTCGAATGTAGCCTATGTTCAACCTCGCCCGGTAGAAGTTTGGGACCTTTCTCAAATCTAAAACTATGAGCGGGGGAAAAACCTCCAATGGAAATGGTATACATTCTTAGATCTAGCGGGGAGATGAGGAGATTCAGTCTCCTCTCTGTAAATAGGACACCCCAAATAACCATGTACTACACAATCGTATAATGTCCCATAATCTGGAAAATCATGAATTTCCCACATCAACATTGTTTTCAGTGTAAACTCTTCTTTTTTAAAAGAGTCAAATACTTTCACACCCTCTTCCCATAACTTATTTAATTCTTCTACCAAAGGAGCCAGGTGGACATCGACGTTCTCACTTGGTACCTTTGGCCCAGATATCAATAAAGACAGAATAAAAAATTCATGTCTCATATATAGTGAAGATGGGAGCTTGAGTGGGTCGAGGATCATTGGCCATACACTCTAATTGGCTCTTAGATTTCCAAATGGATTAAAACCATTTGTTGATATTGCCAAACGAATGTTATGCTTTTCTTGAGAAAAATTGGGATACTCATAGCTCATCTTCTTCTAAGATGTAGAATCAATAGGATGATACATGAGATTATCCCCTACTTCTTCCCTAGCATGCCAATTCATTACCTCCGCTATCCACGGTACTTTAAAAACTCTCTAGGCCCAACGAGAAATTTTTTCAACACTTTTTAGGCACTTTTGAGCTTGTGCCTTTTTTGCCAGTAGATTAGACATATCTAGGTTCATCGCATACCAGACACCAATCGAGATTTTCATACTCCTTTTGGTATAGTATGAAGTCATACACATAAGCATGAATTTATTTATACTTCATTACTAAACCTTTCAAATTATTCTTCATAGTGGGATATTTATTTGAAAGCGTATTCTTCTTGGGTAGCAAGTCATTCACCCAATTCAAAATTCCTATCACATTATTGCCAGATAAACTATACTGGGTCTTCAAACTATGTAAACCAGCCATGGCATATAAAGTTGTTTGATCATTCTCAAAGCCATAGTATAACGATTGGGTCGCCTTCAATTTTAAACTTTGCTAGTCATCGTCAAGGTTTATCCCGATATTTTCATAAGCACTTGAACCTTGTACATTGTCCTTGACCTCATTTTCTTCCACTTCATGAACTCCATACGTGTAATCAACTAAATCCTCTAGCATATTATGATCTACATTGTCCTCCCCTTATATATATGTCCTACTTGTTGAAGGTTGTTGTGAAGGTTTTTTGGGGACAAAAGGAACTTTCAATTCCATGTGAAAATTCCAAAATAGATAACTATCTTGCATACCCCATCTTAACAAATGCAGTTCAACTATTTTCCACTCAAACACCTTACCATTCTTAAACTCAGCACAAATGTACGGGGACTCTTCATCATTACGACATCTCTTTGCATATTTCACAAATTCATTAGCACCTTTATGAAACACATCCCCTAATCTATTTATCCCACCCATTGACTCTTTGTATTTAGGATATCCCATCATGGCTACTATAAACAATCACCTATTATGAGTAAAAAACGTATATTTGTGGATTCATATAAACAAAAGTGTGAACATTTAGTTCCCATTAAACAATTTACTATAAGATTGACATTTCATATTTCGGTGTTATATTATAAAAATAATATAATTCCTATTTCCTCCATCTCCTCTATAAGGTGAGTTGTCCTATCCCATTCAAGACCATATATTTCTGTAATATACTTAACAACCTATGCAAATTGTTCCAATTTGAGGAAAATTTAGTAGCATATCCTCACAGTTCTCAAAGTAAACGACATAGATTCATAAGTGTAAGTGTTATTTCGATTTATCAATTGAAATAACACTTAACATCGCATCATCTAGTACGTACCCAGAGAATATTAAGATATGATAGTAAAACTTCCCCCAAAAGTAATAAGTTTAAGCCACTAAGAATATTATTATACATAAACTATGCAGTCCCAAACTGCCCATAGGGGACAATTCGAGAGATCTCATTACAGGGGTAATGACTCTCGAACAGGTGTAAGGGTTATTGAATGCGTACTCATAAGAACTAGAAGGCTAGTATCTATGCGCATTATATGTAATTTAAATTAGTTATAAATTTTACAGAACCGTTATGTCATGCATTCAAATGAGAATACATGCAGGCATGCACTCCCTGAAGCAAATGTTATATAAGAAGTTGACTCAATGTAAATTCACACATGCATGCCTAGATTATAGTAACGAGAACCGCAATAGATATCCATTGGCTATCTATTACGGTTCCAATTATTACCTTTTTCCCTCGTTACTTGTTATATAACACTTGCTTTGAATGATACATGCATGCATGTATTTTCATGTGAATGCATGATTACTTATTACTTATTGTATAAGATTTACATTATGTTTCATTTAATCATGTCTTATTTATATTCCATTTTTACATAGTTATATTTCATTTCACATCACAACCCTAAATGTTAGAGAATGCCTAGGGCCAACCAACTCAATGGCCATCTAAGTGTTCCAATCCACTAGTCAATAACAATTCAAGAATCCAAAACAACAATGCAAATAATAATGTCTTCTATTAGTAATTACTAGGGCCAGCCAACTCAATGGCCATCTAAATGTTCAAAACTGCCAGTCAATAACAATTCAAGAATCCCAAACAATTCAGCAATTCAAAAATCTCTTTGCGTGTGTGTGTGTGTGTATACAGAGAGAGAGAGAGAGAGAGAGAGAGAGAGACCAAAATGTGTGGAGAGAGAGAGAGAGAGAGAAAGAGATGGCAACTGCAATTGCAATTACAGAGCAAAACCAAATTTCAATTTCATAATTGAATACCAAAAATCAAATAGACACTTTACCAAATACCAATTTCAATTTCTAATACTAATTTCAATTTCAATTTCAATTTCAAATTCAAATTCAAATTCAACTTATAATACTAATTCCTATTTCTTCCATCTCCTCTAAAGGGTGAGTGGTCCTATCTCATTCAAGACCACATATTTCTGTAATATACTCAACAGCTCATGCACATTGTTCCAATTTGAGGAAAATTCGACAGTGTATCCCCATAGTTCTCCAAGTACAAGACATAGATACGCAAGTGTAAATGCTATTTCAATTTATCAATTTAAATAACACTTAGCATCACATCATTTAGTATATAACCATAGAACATTAAGATACGGTAGTAGAAATTCTTCCAAAAGTAACAAGTTTAAGCCACTAAGAATATTAATATACAAAAACTATGCAGACTCAAACTGTCCAAAAGGGACAATTCGAGAGATCTCATTATAGGGCCAATGACTCTCAAATAGGTCTAAGGGATATTGAATGCGTACGCATAACAACTAGAAGGCTAGTATCTATGCGCACTATATGTAAGAGCTATAGTGTGTTTTATTTAATTGTGTCTTATTTACATTTGATTTTTCATAGTATATATATATATATATATATATATATATATATATATATATATATATATATATATATATATATGGTTTTAGATTATAACCTTATCACAATCACGTATATGGTTTTAGATTTCAATATACCTAATTGCGTATAAATAAAAAAACAAAGGTTTAAAAATTATACAACATTATACCCAATTTTAGATTTACACAACACTATAACCCAATTTCAATTTTAATTTCACATTTACACAACAATATAGATTTATACCTAATTTCAATTTCATATTTACATAACAAAGGGGGTGCAATTTTAGATTTGTGCCCAATTTTTATAAACACCAAATTAATCACACAAACACATAAAATCACACACACACATGTGTGTGTGTGTGTGTGTGTGTGTGTGTATACACACATAGGCATACACACCGCACACACTTATATATATGTATACAAAAAACACATAATTTATCTAACACACACACACACACATGCATATATATACACACACAAAACCATACACACACGCATATATATAAACACACACACGTGCGCACATACACACACACACACACAAACACAAAGGAAAGAGAGAGAGAGAGAGAGAGAAATGTACCTTAGAGGAGGGGGGAGAGAGAGAGAAAAAAAAGGTAAATGAAATGGTGGGAAAAAAAGAGCGCCTAGGGTTTTGACCTAAAAGACTTGTCACGGACGTATCAATGTCTTTGACTATGACAAGTCCATGATAACTATACTTATCACGATCAATGACCCTGATAAAGAACACATGTTTTTTTGTCACGGTTAAAGACTGTGACTAGGGTGGTCGGCTCATAGGTGGCATTTTATCCTTTTTAGTGTAGTGTTAATTTCATTAGATGATTCTTGTAACTTTAGGGTATTAACCCACCTATGAAATATTTTCCCCCAGGTTTTCCTAGATAGGGACAACAGGTATGACAGGAGCTCAGACTTGCGATCACTTTGGTCACCAGTTATGGAAATCATTTGATTCTAGTTTACGTTGTTATTTTCCTTCAGCTATTTACTATTTTGGATATTGTATGGGCATAAGCCTGAAGTTTAATATTTCATCTATTGAAATTAGTCGTACTTATGTTGGAGTTTTTATTATTATCTAGATGTTGGATTCATTTATCATCAATTATTAATTAAGCCTATTTTATCGTACATGTTGTTTTCAAAATATAAATGTTTTATTATGGTTTGATGCTGAGAATGATATAGACATATAGACAAGCCCCATCTTTGGCGTATTATGGCTGACCAACCTTTACATTGAAAATGGCGGTTGTTACAATTAGTATCAGAACATCCAGGTTATGTCGTCCTTAGGATATGTGTTATGCTCGTTACGTTCTGCGTTGCATTCTTTGATATGTAGAGCCTAGGGTTAGGAATCATTTTACTCTTTACGATTTGTTACTAATACGAACCTTGTTTGCTCTCAAATGGAAAATTGTAGGCGAGGTTGACCAGGGCGTGTCACCATATAGGCTGCAGAGAAGAGGGATTAACAGGAATCATAGCCACACTCACAGCCACCACCAGTCTTACCCGAGATTACTCTAGAAGATATAGCCACAATAGTGATTTAGGCAGTCTCTACGGTAATGGCCGCTATGACACAACATTTTCAGCTACCGAAGTAATGGCCACCATCACCACCCCCACAACAGGGGGTGCTACCCATGCAGGCACAGGGCTCAGTATGGGATAGAGCCAAGGAGGCCTTTAAAGGCCACCCGCCAGAGTTCGCTAGGAGTCTAGATATAGTAGTGGAGAGTAAGTAGAAAAAGGATATTCAACGACACTTGATGACAGTTGAGTGGATGCTAGTGCACAAATAGATGTTAGCATTATTTTGACTCGTAGGCATAGCCTTACAGTGGTGGGAGTGTGTCACCACACTGGAGGAGTGGGGCCGATTGAATATTGATGAGTTTTTGATCAAATTTAAGGGAAAGTATTTTCTAGGGGTTATGAAATCACAAATGGGGAGGAAGTTCATGGACCTTAAGGAGGAGGGTCACACTATAGAAGAATACGAGGAGGAGGGTCGCACTATAGAAGAATACGAGGGTGAGTTTACCACATTGTCTTATTTTGTTGGAGAGGAGGTAAACACGAAAGAGAAAAAGATGGAGAAGTTTGTGCCAGGGAAGGCTTGAAACATCAGGCAATCATTGTTAGGGAATCTGTATTTCATCACTTATATCTAGATGGTGAATTCCTCTTTTCTGCATTGTTAGGACCACATGTTGTTTCGGAAAATTAAGAGGGAGAAGAGATCCAGTTCAGATACATCGATCTAGCAAATCAAGACAAATAAGAATGGCAATCAGGGGCCCAACAATTTAAGGGGTCACAGGTGAGTGATCGGCATAGGAGGCATGAGGATTCTAATGATCAGAGAAAGTGGGGCCTATCGGGCCAGGGCCAACATCAAAAAAGCCATCAGGGCCAGTGTCAGTAAGGCAAGGGCAATAAGGGAAACAACAGGATAAGCATTAGTTTCAAGGAAATTATTATGTGTATGGAGAGAATGGTTACTTAGCGAGGAAGTGCCCTCCGATCAATTGGGTGGCACAGGAGTTGGGGGGACTACGACGATACGAGGAACCCCAGCAGGGGAAGCATCAGCCATTACCGATCCAGATAGTGGCGACAGTGACATCACTACCAGCGCTACTCGCCCTACCTTAAGCAAAGTTATAGTATAAGTGTGTGTATCAGGTCGCCCCTGGAGAGGGACCAACACCAGTATAGGCAATAGAGGGTATGTTACCCTTTCTTGAGCCTGTAGGGCATATTTATTTTAATGTTAGTGCATAGTACTCAGTTTTTAATACTACCTTGTTAGTGCATTAAGGATGTTTATTTTTATTCACCCATGAGTAGAGGGGTATTTAAATTTTTCGTGTGTAGGGGTATAGATATTAACCTAGGGAAGCTTAGGTTGTGGCAGACCTATTTGCATTAGATATGTCAGAGTATGATGTTATCTTAGGGCTAGATCACTGAGATACTTACAGGGCTTTATGTTAATTTTATGGGACCGTTAAGAGTTAATGGTCAAGTGTATAATGACTGGTTGGACAATGGCGTTCACCATAGCTGTCAAAACTATTATGGAAATTATCATGTTGGGGGGCTAGTTATGGTAAAATGAATTGCAATATAAACTTGGGCCAGTATGAGGACCTTATGAAATTTAGTGCACTTAAAATAGCAGTGTATTGAGATGTCTTAACAATTGAGAGGATTTTGTGGAAAGATTTGCGGTGCGAATAAATTCTAATTAAAGTGCGTCAAATGTTGTGCTTAGATTGGGCAAGATTTATTTATGTTGTTGAACCGTTCGTGATTTCGGTGAGAAGAGTGTGTGAGTGCTTGAACCTGGAGTAGGGTCACTGTGTGATTTCGAAATATGAAGGGAGACAAATCAATTAGAAAATTTTTATGAGGACGTTGGGACTTGTTCATCATAGACATGTGTTTTATTGATGTACCAATGATAGATAAGGTTTATGGAGAAGCAGGTGTCAAAATATGAATTATGGAGATAGTAGCGTATGACCAATGATGGTTCGGTGGAGTTTTATTGTAACACCCCATATTTTTATTAATTAATTATTCAATTAATTCGGAAATTAGAGAAAAATAAAATTTTGGGTTTAATTATTTTTTTATAATTAAATATATTGGTTTTAATATTCGAAATTTGGAAAGCTAGATTACAAGACTCCTAATATGGGTATATATAAGCCTTGGGGCATTTAGAAGAGTCCTCAAAACATAAAACTCTAGAAAAAAATATATAAAAATATTATGCCGTTCGATCGAGCTGAAATTTTTTATACAACTTGCTCTCATCTTGAGCTACTACACTCCTAAATTTTAGCCAATTCCAATGGTCCGATCATTCGAAATATTTTTTTTAGTGTTTGTTTTTTATTAGAACTCTTTTCTTAATCAATATCTTAATTCTTTATATATCACAAAAAATTCGTGGCTTGGCTTTTCAAATCACTTTTTCATCAACTTGTCAACCCGAAGACCTCTCCAAAATTATTCCCTTTCATCCAAAAACATCAACCTCCAACTTAATCAAGGTTTTGTCACAAGTTATAAAGGCTTAATTGGGGTTTAATCAAGATTTTCAAGAACGACTCTTTGCTAATTTTTTTAGAAGAATCCAACCGTCCACTCATATTTTCTTCATCTAAATAACAAAAATTAATACTCTTTTCTCTTCCTTTGGTATTATGCGTCTTAAGTGTCGCACAAACTCTTGATCACGTGTTTTTGATAAAATTAATTAGGAACTTAATTACATAAAATAGACACTAATTTTGGGACAGTTTTTATGAAACTTTTGAATATGAATTAATCTTTGAAACACTTGGGTGCATAGGTTAGATTATCGAATTTTTATGGTTTTTGGGTGTAGGTTCACATGTAGAATTTTATGGGGTTATTTATATGTTATTTAGGACGCGTACACACTTATGAAATTTATGTGACTTATAAAAGAGAACGATTATGACGTATTGAATATTTTTGCATGTTGACTAATTTAACATTATTGATCGTAAATAATTATGTTGAAAACGACGACAATGCTAATCATTGAATTATATTAAATTGGGCCCTTTATGATTAAATTTCTATATTGTTCATATGAATTGTGTAGCGTGTGATTTGTTTTATTCACTTTTAACCATCGCGGGGATGAGGGGATTTTGGGTAATATATTTCTCACCTTCATTGTAGGATGCTTACTAGTGGATAGTCCTTGGTTAGGATTTATGCTTGCTATGTATGGGGCTAGTTAGTATAGAATCGTGTGGATTTCATATTCCGGGGTGGGGCTGATTTTTATGTTTTATTATCATTGCGCTAGCCTAGGCATGAGACTAGGACAAGGTCATTGTTAGAAATTCATCCTATACCTAGGATAGGACGTATGTGTAAGATGGATTCCCTTAGGTATGGGACTGATGGATATTTTTAAGATCTCACATCGATAATAGGGGGGGTACTTTTGAAAAATGAGAAATTGAGAATTAATGCCTAAGATAAAAACGGGTATTAAAATTGGTGGCGACATAATGTATCAAGGACCGACAGTTTAAACGAGTTAGTGAACTATTTATGTCGTGTCGTGTTATGTGTGGAACCTTATCATAGGGCGAGGTTGACAGTTTAAACCGATCAAAGGCCATTGACAATGGGAAGTGTAAAACTTTGGTGGGAGACCACCCGTGGCGGGAGGACCGCTATAATTACACTAATAATAAATTGAGGAGAATGATAAATTGGGTTAATTTAATTAAATTGACAACTTGGGGCTTAATTATTTAAAATCATATTGGAGTGCTTTGTGAATAATAATTATTGAGGGTAGTTAGTGATTTGTGCTATCGCATTTAATTATATTATGTTTAATTAAAATAATCTATTGTGATATTTATCTTGTATAATGCTACTGTTTGGATTCAATGATCCTATTTGAGTGGAGTAGTGTGTAGTAATGCTTGGGGCTCTGACCTCATGCATTGACTAACCTTTTCAGGATTAAGTTTTGGAGAAGCTGTATAGGACTTTGAAGATTTTCTTAGAGGTACAGCTGGAGTTATTTTACTTTATACTTATTAGTTTAGTTTACCATTCCTTCATAGTTACATTGAGACTCAGTTTATGGTTTCGTTGGACCATTCGGTTCCAAAGTTGTTATGGATTTTTATTCAGATATTTTCGTATGGATTCAGTTGGAGTTTATTCAGTTTTATATTATTGGAGTTTAGCATGGTGATGGATATTTTATCACATAGTTAGTTATTTTCATTTCGGATTGATTAAACTATTTTATCTTGTTGATTGATTTTATATGTCTCATATCTATCACATGCCAAGAATGGTATTTTATTTACTTGCACCTGACTTAGTTTTGGTGGCGGCCGACGCTAGAATTTAGCGAGGTGTGACATTTATAAACCTTATATAGTGAAAAGTTTATATGAACAATGGAATTATATCCACGAGTTTCGTATGAATTGGGAAGTGTTGCCTTTTTTAGAGTAGCCACAACAATGTGGAGATTTCAAGATTGGTTATTGATGTATTTCTTGAATTAGGGACACAATGAATTTTGAACTGGGGGTACGGGAATAGACTATATGCTAATGATGGCATACTTTAAGGGATGAATAAATGCGATGGTTATCCGAGGATGGATTTATTTTAGTAAGTAAGAATATGCATAATGAGAAGTAATTGTGTTGTAAAAGTTTTAGGTTACTTTGATAGTTGTATGGCAAGAGATGGCCTCGATTACATGAAGATGTGTATTTTCATGAATAATGTTATAATTGGGATGAGTAGATCTTTAGAGGATTAGAAGTGATTAAACACTATACTAGATTTAAGGATGCACATATGGTGTCCTATCGTATTTGTGAAAAGGAAGATGAGGTTCTTGGCAGTATTAGATCAACTATTTTAGAAGGGTTTCATGTAACTATTGAAAGGATGACCCTTATATTAAAATTAGCACAAGTTGAAATCTATGTGGTTAGCGTATTGTTTTGTGTTTGGTCTTGGACCAATGGATATCAATGACCAACTAAGCTATATAGTAGTATATCATAAGGGTTCCTTGTTTGAATTTTGTTTGTAAGACGTCCCACGCATGAAATTTAGCAAGTGTCGGGAGTTGAGAAATGTTTGGGTCGTAGGATGTTTTTGTTAATACGCTATATATGTGTGGTGATATAATGCGTCAGGCGACGTTATATTATATAAGTTAAGGTCAGCGGGGCCAAGGAGTGCAGTGATGAGTACTTACTATATTTTTGCCTTATGGATATGCATATTATGTATGTTTCATTTTGAATACATATGTGTCATCGATATGTGATGTTTGTGTGTTTGTATACGTGATATGTGACGTATGGGCATCCCGACACTATGGTAGGCATAGATGAGCCTTTTTCTTTTATTTTGTGGGATGCGAGTACGGACTAATTGAGTATGAACATTTGATATTTGTGCGGGTTAAGTTTTGATGTTATGATTCAGAGAATTCGGAGGATGAAATTGCGTTATTAGGGGGAAGAATGTAATACCCCATGTTTACCAAATAAATTATTTTTGGTAGAATTTAATTAAATAAATTCGTGAATAAACTAAATGGTAGAATTTAAATTAAATTAGTAGAGTTTAATATAAGAATAAACTCCTTGTTAAGTAATGCATATTTATTTGATTTATTTGTGCATTGTGTTCACTCGTAGAAAATATATTACATATTGATTAACTTATTATTATATAGTGATTAAACATAATAAAAATGTGTAAATTGGGTAGATATAGTTTGAGGACGTTTTGAGATAATTTGAGGACTCGTTTAGGTGTTTTAGACATAAAAAATTATGAAGAGTGCACTTTTGTTCAAATGAAGAAATTATTTAATTAAACTCAGTTTTTTCAATTAAATCCTAAAACATGCATCTAGGTGTGATTGAAATCAATATGATCATGCAAGAATAGTCAATCACAAACACAACACACAAATGAGAAAAAATCCCCCAAAGGCGCAAAACCTTTTTATTTTCACTATAATTTGTAAGAAACGGTTACACGGAATATAAAGAAAATAAGAGTGACATAAGAAATACCCTCAGGTGTCGGATTCGATGTCGTCGGCTGGAATCTCCGGCAAGAACTCCAGGTGGGAAGTAATGAAGAATAAACGACTTCTCCACACATTACTCCAAATGAGTAAGAACGATCCTGTTGAAGGTTTAAAGATTCACATACATAGATGGGAGTGTTTACGTGAATAAAGAAGGCATAAAACCTTAAAAAGTGAAGTCTATTTTCTGGGCTATCAATCGTAGAAATCGTGTGTGAAAAAGACTTGGAAAACGTGTAAAAAGTGACTAGATATTTATACGAAAATCGAGGCGGCGGCTTTCGAACGAGATAAGCATGTCGCTAGAACGAAGGACAGGCGTCGCTCGAACGAGATCGTGCGACATGCCTATCTTGATCGAACGATAGTGCTATGTCATTTGAACGATCTCGTCGACCGAGGCACTCCTCTTCTACAGTTAGAAACATTTTTTCTTTTGATAAAAACAAATCAGACTTCGAAAAGCTATTTTCTAAAAAAATTCCCAAATATTTATGCAAATATAAACAATTCCAATAAATCATTTTACCAATAATACGAAGTGGAGTAGTGGGAAACAGTTGAGCATCACGTCGCATGAAGCATGATGAACGTGTGAAGATGATGGATGTGTAGATACAGATAAAGGCAGTCGTGAATGATCGTGTTGACGTGCCAAATGTAGTGGTATCAGACATACAAACTGTGATTTAGGGAAAACATAAAATTCCTAGATTCTACCCCGAACATTTATAAAATCATGTCCTTACAAATTATGCTCGGGGTATCGGTAAACTATTAGGGGAGTTATTGGGCCAATTTGGGTAAGGTTTCAGGCTGGTTTGTGGACTCAAATGTGGGGGTTTATGGGTTATGTGGGATTAGTGTTATAACAAAGTAATTAACAACTGATAAATCACTTTCTCATCCACCACAACTCAACCCTAGTATCCCCACACCCATTGGAGAAGTTACCAAGGCTAAAAAGGGAGGAAGAGCAAAGATCCAAGAGAAAGAGATCCCCACTCATCAAACTAAGGTCAGAGTCCTCCTACTAAATTTATTTCCACTATATTTCTTAATTAAGTTATGTATTTTCTCATATAAATTTATGGGTTAAATTTGATGAATTAATTTTTATATGATTGGAATAAACCTCATGAAGATTGAAGAACAAATCTGAAACTATAACATTTAAGGATTTGAATAATTGGTGATAAATCCAAAAATTGAATAATCATGTTGATTGGGAATGAAACCTTAAAACTCATGTTATAGGAATGTTAAATCTGATGTAAATCAATAATAAAGAAAGGTTCTTGAATGGGTTAAAAGATAAAAGGTTGAATCTTGGAAACTAGATTTTTATTGTTCATAATTCTTGACATAAATCATTATGGGATGAATTAATATATTTTCGGGATGATTTTCATATAGAGAACTGTTGTTTAATGATTAAAAATGGATTTCAGTTCACACATAAGGTTTGGGTGAAGGTTAGAGATATTTTGGATGAAGGGAGAAGTTAAAACTCCATGATTTGTTCGTTATGGCAGCCCAGAAAACCGAACCAATTCACTGGGAGGAGCAAACCGGTCCACTGAACGAACCGATACAACCAGTTAACGAACCAATTCGGTTGGCTGTGCTGGTTCCCCTTAGTTTTTTTATTTTTTCGTGGATGGTTTAGGGTTTGGCATGGAGTATGGGGTCCGGGAGTTAGAGTTAAACTTCTGGAAATGTAATAGAAGGTTAAGAAGTACTTTAACTTAAATAGGGACAAATTCCGTAGAAGAGTGGTGTCACTATTTTAGTTGGAAAGTTAACAATTAACAAAACAGTTAACCTTTAAACTAGAAATATTAATTAGAGACTAATAGGACTTCTTGGGACGGGGTAATTATATGGTTAATTACCTATACATATTATGTTTTAAAAATATTTATTTATTTATTTATTTATTTGTGTGGACGTACCCATGTTCATGGATGGCCTATCGGTTGGGGTTACGTGCATCTTGGGACCGTAGTACGGGTTGGCATAGTTGGGATAGGCATTGTATAGGTAATTATTTTAGGTACTATATGGAAGCACCACTAACGAGAGGTAGGCATAGATGTTAGTATCCATTATCACCGTCGGGGTATGGACTATGAAATGGTGTGACCGCGTAGGGACCCCCCCCCCCCCCAACTTGTATGTGTTTTGGGATGTTCATTTAGATGAGGAACTCCTCTGAACTTACCGATAGAGCAGAAATGGGAAGGTGAAGGATGCCTGTCTGTGCCGCATATATGTAAGGACATATATAATCATACAAAGTAATTGAGAATCAATCCATGTAGTCTAATTATGTAGACACTTGGTAATGAACCCAATACTACATATTACATGGTGGATGTTACGTTACTTCTTATGGGTAGTATCTTAGGGGTTACTCTGGGAAGAGAGAAGCACATGCGTAGAAAATTAAATTCAGTATATGAATTATGCTAGATGCATCAAATATTATCTTGTCATTATGGTTGTCAGACTTGCATATTTGGCACTTAGGTTAATATGCATATAGTACACTTAGATACGAGGTGAGATACTTATTGCATGTGAGTGACGATACTGCATTATTACATTTTAATTTCGTAAGATGATTCGTACAACTTTAGGGTGCTGACCCAAATTATAAAATGTTTTTCTCCTCAAGTTTGCCTAGATAGGGACAACAGAGCTAACAAGAGCTCAGACTTGTGGTCACTTTGTTCACTAGTTATTCATATCATTTGATTCTAGTTTAGGTTGTTATTTGCCTTCATTTATTTACTATTTTGGATATTGTATGGGCATAAGACCGAAGTTTATTATTCAGTCTTTTGAGATCAGTTGTACTTATGTTGGAGTATTTATTATTATCTGGATGTTAGATTCATATATCATCAATTATTAATTAAGCCGATTTTATCGTACATATTGTTTTAAAAATACAAATGTTTTATTATGGTTTAATGTTAAGAATAATATAGATTGATAGACAAGCCCCATCTTTGGTGTATTGTGTCTAGCCAAACTTTACATGGAAAATGAGAGTTGTTACACCTTTACCTTGCGTAGGGTCTTTGAATGTCATAAGCATTGAAATATGGACACGATTCTTATTGTGTATCTTGATTAATTGGATCGAGTCTTTGTGAATTTGTGAATGAAGATTTTTTAGATTTTCCTCCTAATATTCCATGATCATTCCGTCCAAGATGACCAATCCCTATAATTTTATGAATTTTTCTAGAATATTTTTTGTCGTTGTATTAGTTTTTACATCATTTTATTCTTAATTAGCTTGGTTAAAAAATGAGTAATTCTACACATACCCTCAAATCATACTTTCAAATCATACCGTGCCTAGTTGTCGAAAAATATTGATTAATGTGGAAAGACCATATCCTTTGAAAATGAACCATTGACTTTCTAACTATTAAGCGGAATATGATTCGAGTGTAGACGTAGAATTGCTCATGGAAAATACTACACGAACCTTCATTTTCTACCAATAGGGTAGAATGTGACTATAAGGTTTTCTGTTAGTTTAAAAATAAGGTGGATAAACATTAATTAAAATTATTTATTTGGATTAAACTTTAATTAACCTTTTTAATACTTAAAGTGCATTTTTAATATTTTTTTACTTTTTACTTTTTTATTTATTAAATTTCTTCTTCTTATTATTCTCATAATTTATAATCTAAAAATACTAAATAACATCATTAAGATGTTAAAAAAACAATTTGAGCGAGGTAAAACAAGTTTTTATTCTTGAAAAATAAAGTTAAGGTGTTGTTTGACAGAAAATTGAAAAAATGCAAATGATTCGAGTGCAATTAATTTTAAGGCAAATGAGTATTTTTTTTTTATATCTGTCTGTATGATACAAGTTAGAAAATCATCATTTTTTCATATTTTTTATCAAACACACAAGCTAAAAAAACATAAATAGGTGTGGAAAATTTATTTACAGAATATATATTATAAATGAAATATATATTTTACAAAAACACATGCACACATACACACACATACTCACACACACACACACACACACATAAATATATAAATATATGAAATATACAAAAAAAATATACGAAGTATATGAAATATAGATAATATTTAAAATTTTGTATGAAATATATGAAAAAAATATACGCAATATTTAAAAAAAATACACAAAATATATAAAATATTTACAAAAATATATGTAAGTGTATGAAATATATTAAATATACAAAATATATGAAAATATACAAAATATATTAAATATATTAATGTAAAAAATATATACATATATGGAGTATATTAAATATAAATATATTAAGCATATTAAATGTACAAAATGTATAATAATATATGAAATATACACAATATACGAAATATATACATATACTAAAATGTATGTACAAAATATATAAATATAAGAAATATATTAAATATACAAAATAAATACATATATGGAATATATGCATATACGCAGTATACATATATACTAAAATATATGAAATATGTAAACGTACAAATTATATAAATATACAAATTATATACATATATGAAATATAGGCAATATAAACAATATACATATATACTAGAATATACGAAATATACAAAATATATATTTACAAATTTATGAAGAATATATATATATTTATTTATGAAAGATATAAATTTTTTTTAAAAACGGTTTCTAATGATTTACCACACAAATGTGGCAAATAAAAACCTAACCCTTCCTAAAGATTTGGTTTTCATCTAAAAGTGACAAATTATGCTTAACAAGTGTTGTACATGAAAACAAATTTAAAGACAAATTAAAGCTATGAAACGTCTTAAGAGTTGAAAATTTTCAAAAAATTTCAATTTTTTAAAATTTATCTTAAAATTTAGGTGCTATCATACCGTGCCTAAATAACAAATGAGTTACCATTTTGATTGTCTTGAACTCTATGTTAACTGGATTGTTCGGAGTAGTGTTATTGCGACTTGAAGAATATAGTGCTTTAGCTCCTGTTATTTGTTTTTAGTTTTAGTCTGTACTATCCCAGTTTAGCAAACTTGTATTATTAGTTGCATGGTTAACTTTGTATTTTATTTTGTTTGAATCCAAAAAAAAATTCTATGTTTGTAGAAGGGTGCTTCAAGTTTGGCTATTATATTTTGGGATGAGGGTCCCTCAAATACACCCCGCTTTTAGCGTACAACAAATATGAGGATGAGGAACCCCCAAGGTCCTTCTATGGCAGTAATTTATATTAAGAAGGAACCCTAGGGTCCCAACAGAAATTCACATTGAGAAGGAACCCCCAAGGTCCTGGTAGAAATTCATATTTAGAAGGAACCCCAGGGTCCCGCCAGAAATTCCCATTGAGAAGGAACCCTAGGGTCCTGGCAGAAATTCACATTGAGAAGGAACCCTAGGGTCCCTACAGAAATTCATATTGAGAAGGAACCACCAAGGCCCCGATAATAAAATTCATATTGAGAAGGAACCCCCAGGGTCCCGGCAAAAATTCACATTCAAAAGGAACTCCCAGGGTCTCGATAGAAATTCATATTAATAAGGACCCCAGGGTCCTGGTAGAAATTCATATTGAGAAGGAACCCCAGGGTACCTCTACGAAAAAAAATCATATTGAGAAGGAACCTGTAGGGTACATCTACGACATAAATTCATATTGAGAAAGAACCCCCATGGACCCAGCAGAAACTCATATTGAGAAGGAATCCCCAAGGTCCAAGCAGAAATTCATATTAAAAAGGAACCCCAGGGTCATGTCAGAAACTCATATGGGAGAAGGAACCCCCAAGGTCCCTCAAATCCCAGAAAACATTTGTTCATAGAATCCTCAAGGTTCCCCTCCCTCAATTGCAAGAACACATTTAGGTGAGGAACCCTGAAGGACCTCCCCCTCAGCTTCTAGAAAATAAGCCAGGGTGTGGGAGTGGCTACCATGAGCAACCCCTCACCATGAAAAGTCATTCTTTGAAAGAACAAAAGTACTAATACTTCTTGTACAGGTAGCCTAGTTGAGCAGACAGGGCTCAAATAGGCCAGTTGAGATCTCTTGGGTGTTTTGGCTTAGTGGTTGAGGAACAAGGTTTGTTTAGCAAGCTCAACCACTTAGAACTTTAAGATTAAGAAAATACTAGTAAAAAGACCCCCAGGAGTCACTCAAGACCACACATATCTCACATTTAGTCACAAGTGAAGTGAGTAGCCGAAGGGCTGCCCACAAGAAATAAGATTTTACAAAGATTTTATAAGTATGTGTAAAACCAGTTCCTTTCCCCTCTGTAGGGGTAGCCTCCCCAATTTTAATTCCGATAGAGATGATTCCTCCACGAAAGGTGGTACCGTAGCAAGTTGTCGCACCATCAGTCTCACCAGCAGTTAAGGGCATGAGTTTGGAGGAGTCATCCTCCAAAGCTGTTACCATAGATAAGGTGAGGAAGCTGATCTCCTCCTCTCAGGAGGAGGGTACTCATCTATATAAGGAGTTTCAAGACCCCTACCTGTAGAAAGTAAATGAGAAACCATACCCTGAGGGGTATATCCCACCAAAGTTTATCAAGTTCAGCGATAAAGGGGAGAATCCTAGAGAGCACGTGAAGAGGTTTGTTGAATACTTGGAGCACATATTGGTGACAAGAATACGAGGTTGAGATAATTTTCTAAGACCCTCACAAGGAAGGCTTACACATACTATTCCCATTTGTCACCTAATAGCATCCCTACTTGGGAAGCGATGCACAGGCGATTCCTTCAGAAGTTCTCCATAGCAGAGGATGAATTCACATTAAGGCACCTAGCACAAGAGGTCCAGAATCCTGGTGAAGAATTAATGTAGTATATTAAACGCTTTCGAGAGAGAGAATTAGATGCCCATGAGGATGTAGCAGAGGAAATGTTGCTGCAGATATGTGTCGAGGGACTCTTGGAGGAATATAAGTTGCACTTAATCAATGAAACTAGAGATGGAACTTTTAGAGGGTTCATCAGGGCTGCCAGCAACATAGCTATGATTATCAAGCCAAGAGGCTCGGGTTAGAGGATGTAAGTGCCAATAACTTTTGTGAGGTTTCAAGTTTCGAGGAGGCAGGAAGTTAGCTATGTAGATGAGAATCCCAAAGGAAAGAAGGGAGGCTCTGGGACCAAGAAAAATAGTCTCAGCCATAAGGGAAAGTTTGGGGAAGATGCCCCATCGCCACTACCCTATAGCGTAATGAGGGCTATGGATTGTTATCGTACCTTAGTATGAGAAGGGGTAGCAGGTCCTCCTCACTTGAAAGGAAAAACCTCAACTGTAGTTGATAAATCCAACCCAATGTACTGCGAGTTACACCAGCAGGTGCAGCACTCCACCAAAGACTGTTACTACTTGAGAAGGATTATTGGTGAGCAAGTGGCCAATGGTACCTTACAGATCCCCCCTGTGGATGTTAATGAGAACCCACTTGCATCACATCACTTTAGCACTGCTAATATGGTAGTTGCTTATGATGAAGAAGTAACCCAAGAGCTGATTAAGTAAGAGAGCGGTGATCAGTTATGTGAGGGATTGGAAAAGCTATCACTGAGCAGAGTTGAGCTAACAAGAAAACGAGAGGAGTGGTTCTTCACTCCGGAACAAGAAGAAGATGAAAATAGGGAAATTGAGCAAGTAAATCTCTCATAGGGCGAGGTAGATGTCATCCTCACTCTGGATGAAGGGCGACATCTAAAGCAGAGTATGTCTGCAACGCCCAGACATAGAAGGTAGACCTAGATTCTGAATGCGAGTCCATAGCGAGGAGTCCCAAGTTCAAGTGTTTTTTTACCAGATAGGTGCAAAATATGACATAAGAGTATCCATCACAAGGAAAGTCCTAGAAGTTGTGCAGCAGTGCATAGACCCCTCACTAAATTGGCAGAGGCCAATTGGAAGGTTAATTAAGAAGCATACTTATGAGGTGGTGTTTTTAGAGGCAGATAGGCAAGTGCCTTACTTCCACAATCTTCCATTATATGTTACAACCATAATCAATGGAGTCTCATTTACCAGAGAATTAATGGATGGGGAAGCATCTATTAACATCATGCCCATCAGTACATTGTATGAAATAGGAATTGACCAGGAGAAGGTAGTGCTGGTATCGCTAGTAATTTCTGGATTTGACCATGTTAGAATTCAATCTATGGGATATGTAAACGTGGTAATCAAGTTAGGAAATTTCACTTCCCATATTAAGTCCCATGTTATCCATGCTAACATTAGCTACCGACTACTCATTGGGAGGGTATGATTCACACCCAAGACATAGTACCCTCCATTTACCATCAATGTTCAAAGTCCAACATTAGAGGTACAGATAGTGATCAAGGCCACACAGAGACCCTTCGCCATTGAGGAGGCCCATCTGGTGGATGCAGCATTCTACACAGAATTAGATGAGGAAAGGAAGGTCTCTACAAGAAAGTTGGAAGGGAAGGAAATAGTTGAAGGAAGTATCCAGCAGAAGAAGTCTATTCATGATCGCTTGGGGGGGGGGGGGGAGGGTGATCCCCCACATAGCAAAGGGAAAGAGGAAAGTAAAGGAGGTGGCTAAGCCTCCTCAAACTTGCAAAAAGGTGGTCATGTCCAATGGTAAGGTCATCTATCGCTTATAACGGTCTGCACAGGTGATGTTTTGGGATGAGAGCATCGACCCGACACCTGAGTTTTTTATTTTTTTATGAATCCTATATCATTGAGCATGTTGAGGAACCAAAAGAATCTCCAGAATGCATGCAAGATGGATCCGGAGAGCAGCTGCAAGAATTAGAGGAGACCAATTTAGGGCCAGAAGGGGGTGAGAGTAGACCCGTCCTAATCTCCAAGAGTCTGGGACCAATATAGAAGGAAGATATCATTGACTTAGGGAGTTCACTGACGTGTTTTCCTGTAAGTACTCGGAGATGCCAAGAATAGACCTAGAGGCGAACTCCCATAGATTGAACATCTTCCCTAATGCCCTCCGAGTAAGGCAAGCTACATGCACATACAAAGGTGACCGAGATTTGAAGATAAAGGAGGAGGTAGAGAAGTTACTGTAAGTTAGGTTCATCCAGCACATTCAACATCCTGTATGGCTCTCTAGCATAGTGCCGGTTGCAAAGAAGGAAAAAAGCCAAATTAGGATTTGTATAAACTTCCATGATCTAATCGGGCATGTCCCGAAGATGAGTTCCCTCTGCCAAAGCTTGGTTCATAGTACCGCAAGACACGAGATGTATAGTTTCATGGATGGATACATCGGCTATAACCAGATCAAAATGGATCTGATAGATGTGGAGAAGACTGCCTTCCACACACCATTAGGTAACTCCCACTACACAATCATGCCTTTCGGACTGAAGAATTTTGGGGCCACATACCAGCGGACCATGATGGCAATCTTTCATAATCTATTTCATGATATACTAGAGTTCTATGTGGATGACCTGGTGGTGATATCCAAGAAGGAAATCAAACATATACAAGACCTCAAGAAAGTATTTGAGAGGTGTCGTAGGTATAAGATGAGGATGAATCCCTCTAAGTGTGCCTTTGGGGTTACCGTAGAAAAGTTCATAGGTTTTTTCGTGAATAGGCAGGGGGTGAAAATCGACGCAGAGAAGAGTAAAGCCATTGTGATGATGCCACCCCTAAGATCCAAAGGAATCTTAAGAGTTACTGGGAAAGGTATCCTACCTAAGGAGGTTTATACCCGAGCTAGCAGAAATAACTCACTCACTCACGCCCCTGATGAAGGATAAAGTCAAGTGGATTTAGGGAGAAGAGCAGAAGAAAGCATTTGAAAAGGTTAAAGAAATTCTAGCCTCTTCGTCCATGATGATCCCACCAGAAGCTGGAGCACCGTTGCTGCTCTACCTCACCTCAACAGAGAGATCCATAAGGGCACTATTAACACAAGAGAAAGAAGGAGTAGAAAATCTAGCCTACTACCTATCAAGAGTAATCTTTGGAACAAAATCTAGATACATTAGTGTGGAGAGGCATTATCTAGCATTGTTGTTTTTTTCTCAAAAGTTGAGACATTATCTGCTAGCCTTCACAGTTCACATAGTCACCAAGTGCGACCCTATAAAGTACCTATTATCAAGAATAGTACTTGTAGGATGAGCAGCGAGATGGTTTTTGATATTATCAGAGTGCGATTTAAAGTGTGTAATGCCTAAGGAAATCAAGAGTCAAGCAGTGGCGAACCTATTGGCCCACTTCCCAAGTGGAAATTTTGAGCCCCCTAGTGAGGAGCTGCTCGGGGAGAACTTTTGAGCATGTGTGGTAGAGGAAATGAAGAAGTGGGAAATGGATTTTGATGGATCTAGCGCTCAAGTCATAGGAGGTGCGGGTATCATACTCTTCAGCAGCAAGGAAAAGATACCCTCTCTTTCAAGTTAGACTTCAAGTGCTCAAACAATGAGGTTGAGTATGAAGCTCTCATTCTGGGCATGGTAGAAGCACTCCGGAGGGGTGTCAAAGTACTATGCATCCGTGGGGACTCTAACCGGGTAGTAAAACAGTTTAATGGGGAGTTCCCCTCGAGCATGCTAACTTGGCACCCTATAGGTATATCATCCAAAGGCTGTTGGGACAATTCCTGAAAGTGACAGTTGAGAGATATGACAAGCACCCAAAAGTGTACAATTTATACCCCGAATAGACGTATTTTATTTGCTAATTCTCGACAATTTGGGTCTTATATGCTTAATTATTTAAAGTGTAGGCTTGATCGCCACTTGCAGAAGTTCGACAGTTATTTCAAGGAAAATATGTGATTTATGGAGCTAATTCTTCTAACCGAGCCCAAACTTAGCCCAAACAGTCACCCGAACCCCGTGTGTGCGTTGTGTTTGTACTTTTAGATTTTTATTTGATTTTTTTTTTAATTTTTAGATATATTTGGAATTTTCTAAGATTTATTTTCTATTTTTCTATTTCTTTATCTCGATTTTGATTTTTATTAGTTTTTAATTTTTATCTTTATTTTATTTTACTTTATTTTTATTAGGATTAGTTTTTAGGAATTTATTTTCTAATTTTATGAGATTTTATCTTTCTTTAGTTTTATTATATTAGGATCACATTTTTAGTTTTAATAGATTTTTATTTTTATTTTTATTTTGTGTCTTTTATATTTTTTTATTTATTTAAGATTTTAATTTTTTTAGTTTTATTAGATTTTTAATGTTTATTTTTATTTCTTTTTATTTTTAGGATTAGACTTTAGTAGTTTACTAGATTTTTATTTTTATTTTTAGTTTAGTTTAGTTTTTATTTTTGTTTTACTTGTTTTTATTAGGTTTATTTTTATTGTTTATTATTTTCTTTTCTTTTTTTCTAGTTGGGTAGAAACTATTACACACAAACATTATCCCATATACCCCCATACACCCAAACAATACACTCACCCACACCCCTGAACTCCTACACTCACCTACACCCAAACAAAATAAACACACACACTAATTACCATACACCTCACCCACGCCCAATTACCCCCAACTCCATCTTCAACCTCACACCCTTTCTCTCTCCTCTCACCTAAACCTCCATAACCACTAACTTAATACCACACGACATCTCTCTCTCTTAACACCACCTACACCCCTCTTCACCATCATACCCACAACCCACCGGCGACGCCAACCCACTTGTCAGCTCCGGCCACCAGACCTCTATAACAGCTCCTAAACCTGCAACCATTCTAGCCTTATTCTACCGTTCGACTTCCAACAGACACTCCCCTACAAACTCGCGATAAACTCGAACCCGACCAGCTCCCTAAATCACCGAACCACCTGCTCCCCGGTGCCTTGTCCAATCTGTACCCGCCGACCCCTGCCACCGGACCATAAACCCGGAACCCGCTGACTTCAAATCTTTCTGCCCTAGTTTACCTCCCATATCCATAACCCATTAACCCATTTCAAAACCATAACCCAATTCCAATACGCATTTTTCGTTTCATCTCCAAGCCATTTTTACATTTCTACCTGCACAAACAAACCGAAGACAAATAGCCAATAAAACAAAATTCCCACATGTGTTTTAAACCACCCTTAACCCCAATACCCATTATACCCCCAATTAACTCATTTTATCCCAATACCCAAATTATAACCAAATCAGATATTATCTTCACCATGTTCCTCTCACCATTTCCATGCACACTAGTGTGTATTTCCCAAAATTACCCTTAGCTCCATGCCTACTATTTAAAGAAGAAGAAGACCCAAATAAAAGGATAATTTTAGAATAGTTAGGTTAGAGAGAAAATTTTAGAGAGAGAAACACCATTTTAGTGTAGTTTTTTTTAGGTTAGAATTTGTTTTATCTTTTTAGAGATTAGTGAGAAAATAAATTTGTGAGATTCAAGTTAAGTACAAATTTTCATTTATATTTTTGTTAATCACTCACTTGGAGGATTGTATGCTTCTCATTCAAGGATTGAAGTCTATTAAATTCAAGAGATTGGTTTGATTGTTCTTATCTCTACTCTTTTATATTAAATGCCTATTGAATGTGTTGTTTATCATGTTTGATATCATGATAGTCTAAAACCCCTTTCAAGGGGTGGGGTGACCCATTATTTGATGTTAATCCTAATTTAATTAGTTGATTTAAATTAAATTTCTATTTGATGATTAATTTTGCACTCTTACATTTTAATTTACGCCTCGGGAGAGCGTAAATGATTTTCTAGAGAAAATAAAAATTCTTGTTATAATACCCATTTTAGATTCGAACTAGAGATATGGGTTTCTCAAGTGTGGTATTATTCCTTTAATTTCAACTCTAGGCTTATTTTTATGATTTAAACTAGTTTAATCAATCGATCCTAGCGGGTGATTTGTTAGATGATGTTTGAATCTACATTTCAAGAGTTGTAAGAGTATTAAATTTAATTTTCTAAAATGCTATTGTCAAAATTACATTTGCAACAAGAGTTGATTTGTGATTTTGATACTAACTTGGGATAATTAATTATAATGAATTAATTAATTTTAATTAACTAGAATATATGGTGTCGTCCTATCCCTTGTTAGTCCTCACTTTTATTTCCTCACCCATCTCATATTTTAGACTTTTATTTAGTTAGATTTACTTAGTAACTTCAATTACTTTTTAGTTAGTTATTTACGTCTTTGATTTAGTTTCAATTCACAACCTCTCAAAATTGTTTTAATATTTTAAAAAGCTAAAAAAATAGAAAATGCAAAAATTAAAAAAGATTGGAGGTTTCTCGCCTACAACAAGGTTATTTAAAGTGCCAAACTCACTTCGATCATCCAGCAGAAGCTAATTTTGTATAAGCCTTTGAAGATTGGAGGCAACCGTATATTACAAATCTGAAAGACGGTGATCTACCCACAAAGAGAGCGGATGAAATCTATCTCAGGAAGAGGGTAGCCCGTTTTTACTTGGTGGAAGGAGAGCTGTACAGGAAAGGTTACAATAAGAAGGTACTGAAATGCATAGTTAAGGAAGATACAAAGAGAGTGTTGAAGGAAGCCTATGAGCCCTCCCATATGGGGGGTGCAAAGCTATATGATCAGTTGATGATGTTGGGGTATTATTGGCCAACCATGGAAGTTGATTCCATTGGTTACATAAATAAGTGTAGAGCTTGTCAAGTACATGGCAACATGGTGCATCGCCCCTCTGTCAGCTTGCAAAGCCTAGTAGCTCCCTATCCCTTCCATACATGGGCATTTGACCTAGTGGGAAAGATTATCCCGGCCTCTCATGGTAAAGAGTTCATCATCGTAGCTACAGAGTTATACACCAAGTGGGCGGAGGCCATTCCTCTGAGAAGGGTGACTGCCCAGGTGGTAACTTAATTTATCAAGGAATACATCATATGCAGGTTCTGTATACCGAAGGTGATACTCACAGGCAATGGAAAACTGTTTGTATGCAAAGAGAAGGCCCTCCTCACTAAAAAATATAAAATCGTACATAACAGTTCAACCATCTCCTACCCAAAGGGAAATATCCAGCCAGAGGCCACCAATAAGACCTTGATAAATATTCTGAAAAAAGATGTTGGAAGACATGCCAGGGGCATGGGATGAGAAGCTACCCGTGGTGCTATGGGCCTATCGTACTTCGAAGAGAAAACCGAATGAGTCTACTCCATTCTCAATGGTATATGGAACCGAAGTTATCCTACTAGTGGAATTGGCACTACCATCAACTAGAGTAGCTCTAAGAAATGGACTCATCCCTGACCCATGACACGTGCAACTCAAGGTGTTGGATGAACATAGAGATAAAGCGAGAAAGAACTTTAAGGTTTACATCCCGCAGATGTCAATATCTTATGAAACCCTAGCAAGCCCAGAGAATTTCAAGTGGGAGACTTGGTCCTCAGCGCATCTCATTCGTAGCATGTCAGCATCAAAGTTCTAACCCAACTGGGAAGGTCCTTTTGTGGTGAGAGGAGTAGGGAAGTCAGGATACTACCAGATTTCGGAGCCAGAGAGTGACTGTCTCCAATCTATTAATTCTAAATGGCTAAAGAGGTATTATGCCTAGTCTTGGTTCAAGAATTTCTTTCCTTTCTGTAGTAAAATTCGACCTTTTGTCTTATACAAGAAAATTTTCTTTTTGTGAAAAATAATAGAGCGATATCATATTATAAATAGTACACAATAGTAAAGAACTGAAATAGAAACACTTTTGATCATTGTTGATGCTTACCTTAACTACTCATCTATATGAGATAGACCCAGTAGAATATATACATATATATATATATATATTTCTTTTAAAAAATATATACACTCTACTAGGCTAGAAGAGGGTGCATAAAAAAAGAAAAAGTGAAACTTTGCTCACTACACTTGGGGGTAAGTCCATCCTAAAAGAAAGTATACTGAGCAAAGTCCTCCCAGACACAACAAACAATTTTATCTTTAGTTACCTGGCCTGTAGGAGGAAAACTTCAAGTAATAAACTTTTTTTTTTCTCAGAGAAATGTTTTACTTGACTAGATTAATAGAAATGTGAAAATGGTGGTCAAATTCCCCCTCTCTAACATTTTAAGAACAAGAAATCTCTTAAAGAAAATGTAGAGCAAGGACCCCATAGACTAGGGGCTAGCTAATTTTATTTCGTTTAAATAAAACAAAACTTAAAGGAAGAGATGGGGTACCCCCCCTCCAATCTATTTCTTATGAACACAAGTAATAATGTGCAGGATCACCCCCACAGACATGAGGGGTGATCCAAAATAGTAAGATGCAAACATCTCACAGTCATAAGAGGTGTGTTTAAAATAACAGTGTGTACATATACATAACTTGCTTAGATTCATGCAAGTACCCCATAGTATATGGGGCAACCTAAGTTGACCAAAAGCTCATAGAAATTGGAGCAGGTCTTGCTAAGCAAACGCTAAAAGTATATATGAGGGGCAAGAGAAAAGGAATGTGCAAGAGAAATGAAATATAATTTTTTTCATTCATGAACGATCAGTGTTGTACACATAGAAGCCAAAACACCACAAAGCAACAACTAGCCTGTCCACTAGAAATAAAAAAAATAAGTCATCACGGGTGAGGGCGCTGACATATGAGGGACCAGCCTCCTGTAAGAACTCCTCCTCCAGCCTAGTCAGCTTAGCCTCATCTTCCTGATCACCAGACTCGCCTATCAAGTCAAGACTGAAGTGACGCAATATGAGACTGAAGTGATATAATTTGACCCTAAATTCTCTTAGCCTTAGCCTACCGCTGCTCAATCCTAGATTGTCTGGAGGTATGAAGTCGCGCCATCTTCTGAAAGGGAATGCTCGAAGAATGACAAACTCCACCATTAAGCCAATCTAGGTGAAAATGATAGAACTGCTACAAGTCACGAAAAGCATCCAAAAACAACAAGGTAGGGCCGCTAGTCAGCTCACCGTGAGAAGTATCCAAGAACTCATGAACATGGCTAGAAAGAGCCTTCAGGTTGAACACTGTGAGGCTATCAATATGCAGTGCACTCTGAGGAGTAAATATCTTAGGATGATGCTCCAATATCAGATATAAGACCTGGCGCTCATGTGTCCTGAAGTGTCCTTGTCGCTCCTCATGCCACAGTCTTCTCATGAAGGTTGCAGAGGTCTCTATCTTGGAGGGGAGGAAATAAGGCTCCCCACTGGAATCAGCATCACTGGACATATAGGTGACCTCACAATTACGATCTCCCTCAGTAGCTACCCCGGCGGACCCGTCAATAAAAGCTTGAAAGGAAGTATTTATGATAAGTCAAAATAAAATAAAGGAAATTATGGTCTAGGACCTAGAAATAACTACGATATAAATCTTACCCCAAAACTTAAGGGGGTGACCATGTTGTCGCATGTTTGAAGGGAATCGGGCAAAGAAGGGGCACCAGGCTAAATATAATAATATTAGTACGGACTATCAAGACATTTCACAAATCAACAATTGATGAATAGTAATGTAGATGTGATAGTCAAGTACTTGAGAAGTGTGCATCCCGGCATTCTCTTTTCGCTCGATAGATACCGCTGGAGGAGCAATCTCATTCACCTGGAAATAATGAAACGAAGGTGAAAAGGAGAACACTTGCACAGTATACGCAAGAAGAAAAAAGGGGAACAGTACAAATAGGGGGTTTTCCAGTTTAATACCTCTCAGACATTCACCCTGCCATTAGACTCTACAGTCACTAGAGAAATCTCATTCACCTGGAAACAATGAAACAAAGGTGAAAATGAGAACACTTGTACAGTATATTCAAGAAGAAAAAAGGGGAACAGTAAAAAGAGGGGGTATGCTAGTTTAATACCTCTCTCCCAGTCACCCCACCTACAGACTCCAGAGTCACTGGAGCAATCTCATTCACCTTGAAACAATGAAACAAAGGTGAAAAAAGAACATTTGCACAATATACGCAAGAAGAAAAAAGGAGAATCGTAAAAAGAGGGGGTATGCCAGTTTAATAACTCTCTTGCAGGAACCCCACATGCAGACTCCACAGTCAGTGGATCAATCTCATTCACATGGAAACAATGAAATAAAGGTGAAAATGAGAACACTTGTACAATATACGCAAGAAGAAAAAATGGAACAGTAAAAAGAGGGAGTAGGTCAGTTTGATACCTCTCTCGTAGTCACCTTGTCTGCAGACTCCACAACTATCAGATCAACCCCACCCACCTGGAAACAATGAAACAATGGTGAAGATGAGAATATTTGCATAGTGTACACAAGAAGAAATAAGAAAAAGGAGAAAAGAAAAATTGGTATGCCGATGTAATACCTCTCCCGGTGACATTCCTCCCATGCGTTCCGCCATCACTATGATGATAGCAGCACTAACCTGAGAATAGAAGAAACATGTAAGTGCTGACAAACGTTTGAACAACATAGTGATACAAGAACGGCATATAGAAACTGACTACTCTCATATATGATACCTGAGTAGCACCCTTCACAGCAGTCAAGGGAAGAGTTGCAGGTGCTCATAAAGGGGCTGCCTCAGTAACAGGTGCTCCTAAAGGGGCTACCTCAGCAACATTGGTCGCAGTGGGTAACAAAGACTCTGCATAGCTAGCCTATAAATGAAAAGGGGGGTAGGAATCAGCAAATCACCTACCGCATAAAGGCAAAGTGTATAGGAGAAAACCCAAAACTCCATCACAAAGACAGTTACCTGGGGGGACACGGAAATAGGGCAAGTTGGCCCGCACGTAGTAGGGGCTGCCGAAGAAGTGGAATTAAGAGTTTCCGATGAAATTGCACCAAGGGACAACTGCAAATTAAGAAGAAATGGATTATTTAAGTTCAGGATGGGTAGAGAAATGACCAATAAGAATACAATAAAGTACCTAGGCCCCATCCAAGGAGGAAGAGTGAAAAATGATAACCGGTGCAGCAGGGGCTATGTTGATGGCCTACAGATGTTAAAGCATTTATTATCGTGGATCCAAGAAAAATAGCTACCACACTTGAATGGAAGGGCTTAACCTGCTGAGTGGGATCAGTGGTCGAGGCCATGGTGAAAATCAGGCTATGAGAGATAGGCTGAACCAAGGTCCTACCATCCATAGATATACAAAATCAGGGAATAGATATCCTTCCTGAAGAGGATAACCATGAAATAGTAACATCAGGAAAGGACAGAGTCCCTCCTACGGAGGAAAAGCCAAAAGGTGCCAGATCCTGAGAAAATAAAAAAAAAATGTCAAAGGGTATAAAATACCTATAGCTGAAGCAAAAGAACCTCTGAGATACACACCTCTAAAAGGGGGTAATTGGGGACCCAACTGTAAAAGCGTTCACTGGTGAAGAAAGAGAATACGAAGTGGCAGAGCAGGAAGGCACAATCCCCTGCAATTATAAACATATAAGAAATAAAAGGGGGGGAAGTATGGAAAGGACAGTGAAAAGGGAGAGAATTATAAAACATACCTGGGCAGCACATGAAGCCAAAGAAGCAGTCCTAGTGCTAGTAGGATGCACGGAGGATAACTGCAAGCGAATGCCGGTGTATAATGTTTAATCATGATGTAATTCACGGATCGCAAATAAAAATAAAAAATAATATTTTTATATTTATTTAGAGGGAGTAGTAAACCTCTCTGGAGAGATCTTGAGAAGAAATGATCATAGAGTTACTCTCTCGCTAAAAAGGAGTGCGTTGTAATGGGGGAAGTGGATGACTACTCACCTTGTGGAAGTAACCTACAGAAATATAACAAAAAAAAAATTGTTTGTTGGTAAATGAGCCAATGAGGAAAGAGTAAGAAGATCATATGCATAGAAGTTCCGATAAGAGAAAGATTTACAGCAGTGGGACACATAGTCTGACTATAAGGAAGGGGTCTAATAGTAGAGGTAACCCCCGAAGGAGAATACGGAGCCTCATCATCGCTGGAAGACTTCCTCAAAACTGATAACAAAGCATTAGTGTCATTAGTGCTTTCACCACGAAGATCCTAGCCACCCATATCACTCGAAGAAGAACTATGATCATCTTAGGAAGGTGTGCTTGTGTAGTCAACTAGTTCCTCTGAAGAGGAGGGGGACCAGTAGGTGAAACTCTGAAAGAGGCAGTTCCACTAAGAAAAAAATGTTGGGATATAGTACTTTTCACAATGGGGATATATGTGACTTGCGTCTCCAAAGAAGAAAGGCCCAATGCTTCATAACCCCGCTCTTTCACAGTTCTATAAGTTTCCTCCACCTCGAGATCATTGGTATCAGACCCCTGGTCCAGTAAGGAATGAGCATCAACGTCAGTGTTACTTCCTTTCTTCTTCTTCTCAGCTCGCGTCCTCACAGGAGAAGAGGGTGGAAAATCAATGGTAGTAGGGACAAAATTAGATACATCCACACCGGGGTGCTTCCCCTTGCCCGTCGTAGGGGATTTCTCTTTTCATTTTCTCCTAGATTGGCCTTTAGAAGCTTCTTCAATAAAATAGGGGTGGTCTGCTCAAGAGGTGGATTGGGAGTGGTGCTGAGAAACCAAGTATCATTTTGCATTCGCCTAACCAAAAACTGGTCTTTGACATACTTAACGGGGTGGATCTTGTGAGGGGGACCGATTACGCAACCTTGGATTAGAAGAGCCTTACATTGCCAGACCAGGAACTAAAAAGTAGTGAATGATGGAAGATAATTGTGAGGAGGCACGTAAATCCCTCCAAGCCATTTACCCTATGGAATAACCCCTGGAGAGTGAAGTTGGTACATGCCTCTAAAAACAGCTCGGAAGGATCGGTGCATGAAGAGGGAGGAGGGGTGTGAATTCCCTGATCGTACCCAAACTTCCTTTTTACCCTCTCAGAATTGTAGAACTCAACACATAGTCCTAACTATGTCCAACAAGGAAGGAGGCTTGATAGCAACATTGTTACTAGATTAATATGAGGATAAGTAGAAATAGACTCTATGTCAGAAGGGAAATAGAAGGCACCACCTTTGCCATAAAAAGAAATTGAGCTAAAGACACCACCAGGACATTTGCTATAAGGCTGTAGACAACCCATTCTAACACCCCATAATTTCTCCGTAGGTTCCCTAGTACCTCCCCTCATCGTTACAAACCTAAATCATACCCCGGGTACTGACCTAAAGGCCATCCGACACTCCTAGGCTCCGTTTGACCAAAAGTCAAACTTTTCAGCTCGATTGAGGCTAAATGAATCTTTAAAAGGCACTAAATACCCTTTCCAATGGTCCATCCCGTGCACAATTTTGACTTACGGTGCAGACGAAAGACCCATTTTGCCCTAAAACTTTATTGGGAGGTCACCGGACGCTCCCAGGCTCCGTTTGACCAAAGTCAACTCTTCACCTCAATCGAGACTAAATGAATCTTAGAAGGGCACTAAAACCCCTTTCTAACGATCTGCCCCATGCATAATTCTGACTTACGGTACGGATGAATGATCTGTTTCACGCCGAAAGGTCATCGAATGCTTCCAGGCCCTAGTTGACCAAAGTAAACTCCCTGAACTGAGTCAAGCTCTTTGGAATGTCAAAGTACATCTCCTAACCTTTCCAACAGTCCACCCCTTACACAATTATGACTTACCATGCGTGCGAATGATCCATTTGTGTCCGACGATTCGCCGTCCAAAGGACCGACGAACGTTTCCGAGCCACATTTGACCCAAAGTAAACTCCTGGACCCAGGAGCAGTCTGAAATACTTTCGAAGGTCTCTGAAGTACCTTTCCAATGGTTTGACCCAGGCACGATTCGGATCAACAGTTTGCATTTTACGACCGATTTTTCGAAGGAACCTGAAAGAGACTACCAAACGGCACGTTCCAAACCCTGCCTATCGGCAGTGTGCCCAAACATACATGCCGATTGGTAAGATCAGGACTATGTCAATTGGAAATGACCTAGGCCTATAACAAGGAGGACCTAACCTCATTGCAAAAGAACGCAAGATCTGAAACCCATCACTCTCAGCGAACTCAGAAAACCTCTCTAGAAGTTAACGTGATTTCCACATCCAAATCCTTTTCCAACCCTCACTTTTCATCATATTTTTCACAAAACTTGATGAATTAACTACCCTTCATCATCACCCAAGTGCAAGGGCTTCTCTCCAATATCCAAGTTCAATCTCAAGATCTCCAAGAAGGTCCAACTCTTTCAACTCTCTTTTTAAATTCTCCTAAATTTGCATTAATTTGTTTTATTACTTCGCACTTTTATTTGCTCATCTCACATATCCTAATACACTTTTTATCTAGTATTATTTCGCATCTCTTATTTTCATATAAATAAAACCCAAAAAACAAGAAAAATAGGGTTTGCTTATAAATTCCAAATGGGAATTTTCACACTTTTGTCACAACTAAAACACTTTTTTACACATACACACACACATATAAGAGAAGTGACCGATTGGATTTATGGGATAAATCCCACCTCTCATTTTGCATGCGAACTACGTGAACTTTGATGCCTCTATAGGCTACGTAGGCGTCTTGGGGTAAAATTTGAAACTCGAGTCCTTTTCCTACTTTATTCCTATTTGTCTCTGTTCTTTAAACTTAACTATCTTAGATTCTATATGTTTATATATACATATATTTATTCTTAGTGGCATGTTATTTCGTATGCATTATCGTTCCATTATAATGATGAACGCTAGGATAATCGTGTATATCCTATTTTCTAATATTACTTTTAGAAACATTCCTATGGATTACTCACTTTATCTCTTCCATGATATAAGTCGATGATTCCTATCTCTGCTATATTTACACATGCACACATATCTCGGGGAAATAAATGAAAATAGTAATAACCCATGAGAGACCGTAAGGGCGGAATGGGTTCCTAACACCTTCCCATTTCTTAACTTAGCCTCCGAACCCTTTTCGAATCATTTTGGTTTCGTATGTATTAGTATTTCTTTGAATGCTGTCCTTCGGGATGCCTACCTTTTTCTTTTGTCTGTTTTGAGTAAAATAGACTGGAGACTCCATCTCTCTACATTTTTCACCTCATCATCGATGTCGGACGAAGCGCTCCCGAGAAGGACGTGCGGGACCAAGATCCTCTTGACATTGAAGATACCCCTCTTCTCCTTCCCTCCCACTGCGAGGATCGGGGGATGGCCACAGTGGACAAAACCAAAACTCTTCAATATTGTCAATCAAAGTCCCCAGGGGCTTCTTAGGGACTTTCATGTGCCATCTCAGAAGACAAGAAACATTACTATGGTAAGATTGAGCCTCAGAAGCAAAGTGGGGGAAGTTCTCAAATAGAAAGGTCATCAGGAGGGTAGCGTTTACAAAAATAGTAGCATCATAGCGGCCATAAGATCTCTCCACATCTACATATGCTCAGTCCATCCAAGTATAAAGGGAACCAAGAACTAAAGAAGCTACAAGAACCAACCTACCTCGAGACAATCGCACAGCCAACTTGAAGAGGTGCTCATGAGGAGAATCTTTGGGCTTACCTGGTAGTAAGAATTGACTAAAAAATGTGACTAGAAAGGAAGCTAAGTGTGAATGGGAGTGAAGCTTGGGGTCGTCATGAATCTTAGGGGATGCCCTAGAATTTCTCCCTTTCTGTGGTTGCTCAAAATCCCTAAACCAATACCTTTACCACTTAGAAAATGAGTGCTTTGTAGAACCTCTTAAGTTTATAGCCACATATCCCAAACACTTTTCAAGGGCTACCTGTAACTCCTCAACCATCTCTTGCTCTAAGGAATCCTCATAGCCGTCAGTAAAGATATGTTATCCAAATAAAGGAAGGGCATATAACTCGCACACATCCTCTAAAGTGAAGTAAATTCGCCCTAACCCGTCACGAATGTGTGAGACTCCCTATTCCACTGGGACAATAAAACATTGATGGAAGAATTGTGTTTAGATACAGTGCAAGGTTTCAAGCTATCGATGGAAGTAAGAAGACCCACCTCCCTAAGGATAGCCACATAAGCAGGAATACTCAAAATATAATCAACCCAAATATCCCATTCCTCTATGGCACCCCCCGTAGCCCTGATCTCAATGTTGGAATAAGTAAAATCACCACGGTTAACCCTAACCTTGAGGACAGAATCTTAAAAAATAAGGGGAGAATCAGTAGCCTCACCTAACCCCACATAGGGTCGCTCAAGAACAGTGCCGATAAATTTCTCTTTGATTTGGGCAAATGAAAGCCATGAAGTTGTCAACAGGTCCAAAGAAGGGTGCGCAGCGATAGATGCCAAAGTCTCTCCCTTGACGAGTGCTCATAAAATCCTCCCAAGCTTAGGAAGAAGATGCGGTGGCAGAAGAACTATTATAGGTTCAAGGGAGTAACCCAGCATCAATGAAAGCTTAGGCAGAGATCCCCTCACACCTAATGCCCCGGATGAGGAACCCTCACAAACCCTTTGACGTGGCAAGGACAGTGTGGTCGATAAAGAACCCCTATTTCCAAAATGTATTTCCCCACTAACAGCGGTACGAGAGCGCTCCTCAGAAAAAATATTTTTTGGCAAGGAACCCATAGATTCCATGTCAAAAAACATGAATGAGGAATAGTTATTAGTTCAAATTATGGGCAAGGAACCCCTAACAACACTCATTTTTGATGAGGAACCTATAGCAACGGACACCACATGTGAGGAACCCATCTCGAGACCCTTTGGTTGAGTGGCGGGCGAGGACCCCCTATGGGGAATTCTTTTCAGCGAGGAACTCCTGGGTTCCAAACCCCGAACCATCAGCGCATGAGGAACTCACCAATAAGGGGCGTCGTGAGGAACTCTCGACTCACAGCGCACCCCCCATAGTAACAATAGTTGGCAAGGAACCCTAAAAAATATTTTCCATCGGCGAAGAACCCAGATTCGTTGAGGAACCCTCGAGTATGAAACCAACGTGCGAGGAACTCAGAGCCATAGAGAGATTGGCCGAGGAACCCGAGGCCATAAGATGACCAAATGAATAAGACGTTGTCAGTGGAACTATGGGCGAGGAACTTATGATTATTGAGGAGCGGGTATAGAACCCAAAGCCTTAAAAAACCCAGTCGAGGAACCCATGTGGGCAGTACACGTTCGCAAAGAACCTGTGGAGAAATGAGGCTCTACAATAATTTCTGACGAGGAACTCCTGATATCTAGGTTGGAACACAAGGAACCCGAATACGAAGTTTTGATGGACGGTAAAACCTTGAACCTTACACCGCTAGCGACAGAGGTTGACATTTAAGGATTAGCGCATGAGGAACCCGCTAGTGGTGAGGAGCCCTCGTCGACGGTAATCGTAGATGGTGTGATCGATGATGAACCCACAAAGTTCTCAACCCTAAAATCGATTTCACTAATCGAAGATAAAAAGGTGAAACTGTCTTGGACGGTGGCCACAATGGTGGAGGTTGGTGAAAAAATGGTGATGGAAAAGGGTATTGAACCAAAAACAAGAGGAACAATGGTGGTAGTAATGTCAGAAGAAGTGTTTGATGGTGTTGAAGCCATTAATGGTGTATTTGAAGAAAACTTAAAAATAAATGGTGCCTATGGTGTATTTGATTTTTTTTCTTCTCCCTCCCTCACTAAAAGCTTGAAACTATCTATGAGTGTTTTGAAGAAGATGAAAGCTTTTATTCAAAAATAAGGGGCTTTCTGTTTTATGTGAAAATGGGAAAACGTGCAGGAATGGTAAAAGGTTATAAAAAAAATTCCTAAATGATGAGAGTTTAGTTCCCACACTGACGCGTGGAGTCTCAAAAACCAAAAAACCTAGTATGAAGGGATAGTACATATGAAGATTGCCCAATATGTGTGTTTCAAACAAAACCAATTTTTCTCCGAAAAAGATCCAACTTTTAATTATGCACCAAAACAAGTTGTGAAAAACCCAATTCTTACTTTAAACCAATTTTATCTTTATTAATCCTAAACATGCATCTAGTGATTAAAGCAAGTAAAGTAAAGTAAAGAATACTCACAATGCCGGATGTATGAGGAAAAAACCCAAAATGGGAAAACAGCCTCGGACGGCCCAAGACAGACAATCACTATGAACAATGGATTTAAAAAGATAGATTAGCCTTACACTAAGACTCGATCTCCACGAGTCTTGACGCTCATTCTGATCTTCAACCATTCTTCAATAGTACCCACGCAGAAATTCCGTCTTCCACGATACCTGTCCACAACACACGCATCCACGTATGTCTCGGTGTCCACCGATATGGATTTGATTCGTCTACGATGTCGAACATGATGTCCGTCACTTCTTCACCGCAAAACCCTTTGATGTTCAATGTGTAGAACGAACAACTTTGGTTCAGCAAGATCACTTAAACATATAAGAATGATAACTCGGATCTTTGCAAACTCTAAGGATGTGTTTAAGACTTTTAAACCTTAGAAAACATGTGCAAACAAGGTTCTGGTTTGTAAAACTATTTTCCAGAAAGCACACTTACGAAATTCTGATGCAAACACTGTTTAAATAGGATTTAAATGCCGCCTCAAAAAATGTGTCATTCGAACGACTTACGCATGTCGTTTGAGCGACATTAGCATCTCGTTCGAACGAGATCTGATGTCGTTCGAGCGATAGAGTTGACTTTTTGATTTTTTGTTCAAAAGGTCTCGTCAAAGAGAGATTTAAATAAGTGAAACTCTTATTCGAACATATCAGAATAAAAACGTAGTATAAACCTTTTCAAACACTTTAAATCATTTAAAAACATTTTTCTTTATAAAAATTACATCCTTATCTTTTATAAAATAATTCCGAGCACCATTAATTATACGCATTCATACCTGAGTGATCTCTGAATGCAATTAACTTTAAAGACGATTAAACTTGCACCAATTTAACTTTGGCATGATTAATTCTTTGAAGCTTTGCCGCAACGTCTTCAATTTCTTCAATACGTCATAGACCAAGTGGGATTGTGACATATATAAACATCTCCCTATGACATATTACAAACACAGTTTTGTTCACGTAATTAAGTCAAAATAATACAGGGACTCAATTGGAAATTTATGTCCTTACAAATCTCCCCCTTTGACTATTTCGGGACAAAACTAAACCAGTGAAATTCCTAACCGAGACGTCAAGCCGTATGATGCCTAAATCCCATCTCATAAACTCAAAATAAAAAATACAGGACACGGACTAGAATATGTAGCACCGACAAACATGAACTGTCTGAATGTGATGTAGACTTAAAATCTTGAATCACTGAAAGCATACCTACGCACATGAAACAGACAAACAGATACCCAGTGAAGTATGGAGGAACAAATGATACCAATTTATATTTCTAATAAGAACAAATCATTTGAAACATGTGAGCAATTATTTGATACCAATTTGAAACAAATATAATCAAACAATATGTAAATCCAGATATTAATAGAAGCGCTCAACAATTCTCCCCCTACATCACATCCATCTCTCCCCCTTTTTGTCTCGAATAGATAATCCGGTGAAAAGATAAACCAATATGAAATATCTAGCATGAGAATATGAGACCAATTTGAATCAAGTTGATACCAATTTGAGAATTGAAAAACTGCTAGATAATCATGAAACAACCAGCTAAAAATGATCAAGCAATGATAAACCAGTAGCTAGTAAACTAAGGAATCACACAAAGAGTATAACAATCAAATCAAGTGTGATAAACGGACTCATATGAAAAAAAACCAATTTGAAACATAAAAGAACTTGCATATAAACCAGACAGTCCAGAAATGCTTCCGGCAGTACCAAAAATATATAAAATTTGAACCTGAGGACTGCAAACTAATGAGAAGCCATTTTTGACTCTGTCGTTCGAACGAGACAGGGACTTCACTCAAATGAGGTGAGGAATTCGCTCGAACGAAGTACAGAAGTCATTCGCACGAGATGAGATGTCATTAGAACGACTTCGAACGATCTGCCAAAATTTTCCAATTTCCCAAAAATATTATAAAGTATTGCCCAGTGAAAAAATTTCACAAAAAAAATTCCAAGAAGGGCCTGACAGATGCAAAACAGTGCTAAAACAGTAGGCTTTTCGCACAAAACGGAAAAACTCATAAAAACTAAAAATGCGAGTTTCATGCAAACATAGTACCGATGTGCTCAAACATGGATATGGAATGAATATGCGTGAAACTACAACAAATGAGTCACAATTCCAACACATCGAAACGAACAAGAAGATCTAATTGATAGCTATAAATTATCAAACTTTATCATAGCCATATGACAATTAAAGTGTGAGCTTAATGAACTAAACATACTACATGCATACAAATTCAGAATTTTGACGATTCTATAAATAATAGCGTCAAATTGTAATGTTTCAACGTTAGGATTAGATGTGCAAACCCGTTTAATTTTCTCCAACCAAAATCCCTCATATATATATATACTTTTTCAAGTTCTTTTGAGGTTTATAGCATTCTCAACTTAGAGAAAATCTTATTGGCCCTTTTCTTATCATATTGCTTTTTCTTTTAGGCTCTTTTAAACGGTGGCTTTCAGGACGAGTTAATTTGGAACTCTCGCAGCCCTTTATCGTAAATCACTCATCATTTTTTCCAATTTTAAATCCTCACGGTAAACGGTTATTGCATGCACACTTCTCCTTAAGTCTACTTACGCATAGATGACAAGATTGAGATAAGAACGCCTCACCAAATTCAAATATGCAAGAGAAGTCAAACATTCATATAAACTCGTGCATGTGTGAAATGTTGGCATATATACAAAGTCGAATCAAAATGCATATCAACTTTGAAACAACCCCATATAAACAATGGTTAAGATCATTCTAAGCATCGATAATAATGACCAAATGTCCTAGCCACATGGATAATGAAGAGATGGGGGGGAGGGGGTCTAAGCACACCAATATGCCACATCAAACATGTAAACTCAAAAACAAAAAAAACTAAAATCTTTTTGGCTTTTCAAACATATTTTGACTCAAAGAAAAGGAAAATATTTTTTGATTTTCAAAAGTTTTCTCAAAAATAAAATCTTTTTGTATTTTTCAAATAAGACTCAAACAAGAGAAAAATAAAATACAAAGAGATAAACATGTCATATCACTAGAAAATAATAAATCATGATGCAAGGGATAGCGTATGACAAAACATGCAAGCTACTATCCATAAGAAACATCAAGAGATGAATCATGTGCATGCATGTGAGAATCAACCAACGAAGCATTTAGCATCTCCAAAACGGATTTCCTAACCCAAACAGGTGTATACCTATCACAACAGGTTTTGGGAACCAATGGGACACTAGGTTTAATCTTCCTAGGGTCTTTTCTAAGATCAAAACAAAAACTCCTAAGGTGACCTTTCCTACCACTATGCGAACATGTGAAAACACGACGAGGAACGGGACCATTAGGTTGATCTTTTCTAATACCCTCGGATGTGGTTGAAGCTCTAAAACAAACTATGGTTTTGGCTTTTATAATCGAACCACTAGAACAAGATAAGTCGCTACCATCACTACTCGAGTCATTTAAATCATTTTTTAACTTCAAAACTTTTGACTCAAGCAAACGATTAGACTCATCAAACTTCTGGGACTCCTTCTTTAAATTTTCAATTACCCCTAGAAGGTTATCTCTCTCCCCCTCAATGTGAGCAAACTTATCCCTAAGAGCCTTTTCTCGTGCCACAATGTCATTAATCGAATTATTTTCCTCAACGGCACAACCACTAGAATTTCTCAAATCCTCTAACTCTTTTTCTAAAATGAGGACTCTATCATCACTCTCCTTTTTGCCCAATTTTAATATATTAAAATCTTTAAATAAGGAACTAAAGTGCTCGCGACAAATATCTTTTTGAATTTGACAGCTCTGCAAATATTCAATCTTATTTTTAAAATCGGAATTTTCTTTCTCCAAAACTTCAATACGTTTTGCAAACTTTAAATTCAAACAATGTAAATCGTCAAAGATTAGAGAATCCATCGAGAGAAAATAAACACAAGAGAGATAAGCAAACACACAGGATCACAAAACAAATAAAAATGTTTTCTGGCTCTGATACCAATTTGAAGAGTGCCCAATATATGTGTGTTTCAAACAAAACCAATTTTTCTCCGAAAACAATCCAACTTTTAATTATGCACCAAACCAAGTTGTGAAAAACCCAATTCTTACTTTAAAACAATTTTATCTTGATTAATCCTAAACCTGCATTTAGTGATTAAATCAAGTAAAGTAAAGTAAAGAATACTCATAATGCCGGATGTACGAGGAAAAAACCCAAAACGCGAAAACAACCTCGGACGGCCCAAGCCAGACAATCACTATGAACAATGGTTTTATCAAGACAAATTAGCCTTACAGTAAGACTCGATCCCCATGGGTCTTGACGCTCCTGCTGATCTTCAGTCGTTCTTTAATAGTACCGACGCAGAAATTCTGTCTTCCATGATACCTGTCCACAACACATGCGTCCACGTATGTCTCGGTGTCCACCGATATGGCTTTGATTCGTCTACGATGTCGAACACGATGTACGTCGCTTCTTCACCGCAAAACCCTTTGTTGTTCAATGTGTAGAACGAACAACTTTGGTGCAACAAGATCACTTAAACATATAATAATGATAACTCGGATCTTTTCAAACTCTAAGGATGTGTTTAAGACTTTTAAACCATAGAAAACATGTGCAAACAAGGTTCTGGTTCGTAAAACTATTTTCCAGAAAGCACACTTACGAAATTCTGATGCAAACACTGTTTAAATAAGATTTAAACGCCGCCTCGAAAAACATGTCATTAGAACGACTTACTCATGTCGTTCGAGCAATATCAACATCTAGTTCGAACGAGATCTGATGTCGTTCGAGCGACAGAGTTGACTTTTTATTTTTTGTTCAAAACGTCTCTTCAAAGAGAGATTTAAATAAGTCAAACTCCTATTCGAACTTATCAGAATAAAAAAACACTTTAAATCATTTAAAAACATTTTTCTTTATAAAAATTACATCCTTATCTTTTATAAAATAATTCCGAGCACCATTAATTATACGTATTCATACCTGAGTGATCTCGGAATGCAATTAACTTTGAAGACAATTAAACTTGCACCAATTAAACTTTGGCATGATTAATTATTTGAAGCTTTGCCGCAACGTCTTCAATTTCTTCAATACGTCATAGAACAAGTGGGATCATGACACATATAAACATCTCCCTATGACATATTACAAACACAGTTTTGTTCACGGAATTAAGTCAAAACAATATAGGGACTCAATTGGAAATTTATGTCCTTACAACATATAATGACCCTAGGGGTAGGGTTGAGGATCCCCTAGGGTCCCTCAAAATTCTTATTTTTTAAATTGAATTTATGGCATACAAAGCCTTTTGGTCTGCCCAACACAAAAGACTTTGCATGAGGGGATAATATAGAAGGGTGGCTCTCAAGTTTGGCTATTATATTTTTGGATGAGGGTCCCTTAAATTCACCCCCTTTTAGCCAACATCAAATATGAGGTTGAGTAACTCCCAGGTTCCCTCTGCGTTAGAAATTCATATTGAGAAGGAAGCCCAAGGTCCCGACATAAATTCACATTGAGAAGGAACCCCGAGGGTCCTGGACAAAATTCATATTTAGAAGGAACCCCAGGGTCCCGACAGAAATTCACGTTGAAAATGAATCCCAGGGTCCAGACAAAAATTCACATTGAGAACTAACCCCAGGGTCCCGATAAAAATTCACATTGAAAAGGAACCCCTAGGGTCCCGGTAGAAATTCACATTGAGAAGGAACCCCCAGCGTCCCAACAGAAATTCATATTGAGAAGGAACCCCAAGGGTCCCGATAAAAATTCATATTGAGATGGAACGCCCAAGGTCCCGACATAAATTCACATTGAGAAGGAACTCCCAAGGTCCCGGCAGAAATTCATATTGAGAAGGATCCCAGTGTCCCTCTACGGAAAAAAATCATATTGACAAGGGACCCCCAGGTCCCTCTATGACATAAATTCATATTGAGAAGGAACCCCCAGGGTCCCGATAAAAACTCACATTGAGAAGGAATCCCCAGGGTCACGACAGAAATTCATATTAAGACGGAACCCCAAGGTCCCGACAAAAACTCATATGGGAGAAGGAACCCCAGGGTCCCTCAAACCCAAGAAAACATTTGGTCACAAAACCCTCAAGGTTCCCCTCCCTCAATTGCAAGAACAGATTTGGGTGAGGAACCCTCAAGGTCCTCCCCCTCAGATTCTAAAAAATAAGACAGGGTGAGGGAGTGGCTACCATGAGCAACCCCTCACCATGAAAAGTCCTTTAAAAGAACAAAAGTACTAACACTTAATTTCTTTTATAGGTAGCCTAGTTGAGCAGGCAGGGCTCAAATAGGCCAGTGGGGATCTCTTGGGAGTTTTAGCTTCACTACTGAGGAACAAAGTTTATTGAGCAACCTCAATCACTTAGCACTTTAGGATTGAGAAAATACTAGTACAAAGACCATTGGAGTCACTCAAGACCACACACATCTCACACGTAGTCACAAGTGAAGTGAGCATTCAAAGGGCTGCCCACAAGAAATAATCTTTTACAAAATGATTTTCTTCGAAGAGAGGTCCCCCAAGGCCCCTCTCAAGAAAAAATAATTTTAGAGGAGAGGGGTCTTCAAGAGCCTCCCCCTCAAGATAGACAGTTTTAGAGAAGGGGGTCCTCAAGGCCTCCTCTCTCAGGTTTACAAAGTTTATACCACAAGTTATCGTTTCAAAAGATATTTACCAAATTAGATATTTCTTCTCCATTAGGAGACATATTTGTTTTTTGACTTTTATTTGCACCAGATGGTACCTGTCTGAGGGGACAAATTGCTACACACAGGTAGGGACAAATGGTACATTTCACTCTCACCTACCCTCTCAATTTTGGCGCCCAAAGGTGCCAACTCAGTCGTAGTGCCAAAGTATAAATAAAACCCCTGGGCAAGGTCAAAAAAAGGAGAAAAACTCAATAGCACTCTCACTCTGTCAAAATCATACTAGAACTTCCTAGTATTCTCTCTCTTCTCTATCTCTAGTGCTAAGTGCCTTGTTCTTTCACTCCTCACTGACAACCATCATTCTTAGGAGCTCTTCTTCAGAAAATTACTATTATTTTCGTGTAAGTTCATCTTCTTGTAGGGAGGGAGTTCCAACTTGATCTCCATGTTTACCAAAAGGAGAAGGTTTCATCAGAAGCTGCTCCAGAAGTTCTTGAGAACCTTGTAGACAACATCCATTAGAGTGGGTCACACCTCACCCTTTTCAGGTTATTCATAGATCCCAGTCTCACTACCCTCCTATAATGTTATATGTTAAACAAGTGGGCAGAGCTAAATTTATTATCTTATTGCAAAGATATGGGAAAGGGTCAGTGTAGTATTTTTCGTATCGCAATTCATGAGTTGCGTGTACTTGATTAATGACCTCAAACTGTAAACATAAAGCAAAGAAACCATAAACTAGTATAAATACATCAATCAAACCTGAACAAGCAATTAAAATTATGAAATTTAAGATGAAACATAAATCATTCGCCTGGAAGTCAAATCTTTTAAATTGCAACATTATTTTGTTGTACGCATAGACAACAATAACAATAATTCTAAGCCGATTCACGAATTCGACAATTTTTTTGCGACTCACTAACCCGTTGCGTCTCTATTGGTTAATTTTGTTGGTCCTATGGTATGGGTCCCGCAAGGGTTTAAAAAACATACTAATACAGACATGACACATTAGTGCATCGCACAAAATAAGTCTCTGTGTAGCTGTAGCAAGACTCTAACAACAAAAACAAATTCCCTAAAATATATATGATAATTTGTCACCCCCTTTTAAGTTTTTTTCTTTAAAGCGTAGGAACAATAGCTTTTCCAACCAATCCCAATACCCCACATAGACCCGGATTAGTGGTGCAACTGGTATGGGTTTTTATCATACCATACTATTGTGGTTCAACAGAAAATGGTTGTGGTTTTATATTATGAAATACCTAAAAACGATTTTACCGAAATAGAAAAATTTCGTAAAAAATTTAGTTGTTTTGGTTTTAAGATGTAAAAAAATGATTTATCGAATTTATCGTATCGACTTATCGTACCAAAATTACCGAAATACCGTATCAATATTACCACATATTACCATATCGATTGCCAAATAAAAATTATATCTAAAAAATATATCTACCCAATTATCAAGACCCTTCATTTTTTTTAAATAATCTCACCCATTCATTTTCCTTACTATAAAAGCCATAGAACCCTAAACTTAAACATAAAAAATCAACCGCACACCACAAACATCAAACCAAGAATCTCTCTCTTCAAGAGCATAACGTAACTCTTCTTCTTTTTCCCAAATCATTACAAACTATGTATATATCTCTCTTTTTCCTTATGCAATCTTGTTCGAGTTCCGATGTCCCTGTTGTGTATTTGTATTGTGTTTTTCCCAAATCAACACCAAAGCCAAAAAAAATTATTTGTAAATTTGGGAAAAACTTAAATTCCACTTGTGTGTTTTTCCCTGCTGTCGTCCGTTATACAATTCCAAATAATTTGGAATATAACCTGTGCATTTTTCCTAAATCTTATGTCGCCTTTTTCCCAAATCGTAGTTTCATTTTTCCCAAGTCAGTTGTGTTTTTCCCAAATCATTTGGCTACAATACCACTTGTCCGGAATACTAGATCCTTCCAAATCGTGTATTTGACCTGGTCGAAATACACGATCTTGCCCGATGGGTTTGTCCACATACAAATATTAAAGAAAACATATACCTGTTACGAAAATATGTGTTTGCCTTAAACATATAGTAAAACCTTTTTGTCAAATATATTCCTTCAATATACCTTCCTTGAGCCTTGTAAATTTGTAAAATTATAAACTTGTAAAATTTTAAATTTGGGAAAAAACTTAGCGTTTTCCCCAAATCAGTAACCTTCCATTATATAACCTTGAGAATCTGATTATTGTGCCATAGTGTGTATGCCTAGACGTGAAAATGAGGTGGAATTCTACCTACCTTATGATTGGTGCAACAATGCAATATCAAAAGGCATTTGAACGTCTTGATGACAAAGATGGTGTTATGTGTGAGAGTGATTGGAAGACATTGAAATCTTTGCACACATTTTTGGAAGAATATTATCTTTTAACAAAATTTATTTTCGGTTCTCATTACATCACTTTAGATTATTACTTTGATGATGTAACTTCCACTAAAGACTTTATCTTAGAATATTTAGAGAGTGATGATCCTTTTTACCTTAACATGGCTATCAAAATGAATGCCAAATTTGACAAGTATTGTGACATTTCTTCTTTAAATTTAGTCTTGGTTATTGGTATTGTCTTGGACCCTCGCCATAAATTGCAATATGTGGAGTACTGATATAATGAATATTTTTTTAAGGATCACACACTTTCTCAAGTAGAGAGACAGTGTAAAGTGTTTGACTTCATTGAAAGATTGAAAGGGTTGATGTCATAAATTTATTATCACTACAAGTTGAAAAATGACTCTTTTATGGAAAGTGAGTGAAGTATGGTTCATCATTGTGATGGTGATAGTTTAGGCAATTTAGATGGAAATGTGGACAAGTGTGCTTTAAAGAAAAAAGAATTTTACAACTATTTGAAAGGGAAGGAGAATGTTGAATTTATAAATGATTTGGATCGATACTTGCATGATGGATAGGGGCTCTTGATGATCAAAATTTCGATGTTTTGACTTGGTGGAAGGGAAAGATTCCAACATACTGTGCACTTACATTAATGGCACGTGATGTCTTAGCCATTCCTTTGACATCGGTGGCTTTCAAGTGTGATTTTAGTACAAGTAAAAGAGTTATTTATTCGTTTCGTAGCTCTTTGACACCAAAAATGGTGGAATGTTTAGTATGTGCCCAAGATTGGATCAAAACCTCCACAACCATTGAAATTAAAGAATTACTCGAGGCACTTGAAGGCATTAAAGCTTATATGCATTTTATATTCATAAGCTTTAAGTTGACTTATTTTTTTCACTTATTTATTTATATTTATTGATATTGATATGCATTTGATGTTTTTTTATTGTTGTGCTTGTAGGTATGATGGATGAGTTCCATGGATTGAGCATTAGATCAGATTAATCGACATTGATATTTTGAAAAATGAGGTATTTCTTGTTCTAAGGCTAGTATAAGGTTGTTTTTAAGGATACTACATGCTATTTTTAGAGATTTTTAATTGTGTTTTGGTGCTTTCGTACTATTTATAGCTATTTTATGGTTGTTTTAATGTTGTTTTCAGTACTTTTAGTGTTGTTTTGGTGCTATTTTAGTCCCCTTTTAGTATTATTTTTACGGATTTAAGTGCTGTTTTTAAGTCTTTTTAATGCTATTTTTAGGAATGTTTCTCTAAGTTTTTTAATATTATTTATTCTTTTGTCTTGATTTACAGGTGAAGTGAAAAATTTGGAGGCAAAAGAGAAGAATTAAGAGACACGTATTGATATGAGAGAAGACAGAATTGTAGTTTATTTTCCATGATGATGTTGTTTTACTTGGATATTGTATTGTAACTTTTAATTTGGAGCTTAATGTGTATTGATATATAGTGGACAAATTAACTATGAAATTTAGTTTGTTTCTTCATGATCTTCATTTTATTTTTTCCTGCAATTTGTATTATATTTTGGTTTTAAGTAATGCATTTAAACGATTAAATGAGTTTTTAATTTTATCGAAATCATAATATCGAAATATATACCAGATATACCGAATGCATAAATCGATTTGAAATTTTGGTATTTTCCGAGAAAAATGAATTAAAATTGATATTATCGAAACCAAAAATATCGAAAAAACCGAAAAACCATCCGATTTGGTTTTGGTTTTTATATTGATGTACCGACCAGTAAATTGGCACAAAACAATTTTACCATTTAGATTGTGGTTTTGGTATTGATAAGGGGTCCTTACCGACCATACCGTACTGGTTGCACCCATAATTCGGATACAACGACTTACTTATCTTCGCATAAACCTCCCCAACCCACTTCCTCTTCCTCAACTCCTCCCCCAGGTGCATGGCAGCCTCCACCGCACACTGCCCACTATCATATGCCGATTCAACCAACCCTATCTTAACAGACTCATCCCCCCTAACCCTCCCAGCTTTCAACAAAAACTCCCTTATCACCAATGGAGAAGACACCTTGGCCCTCACTAAGGCCGTAAAATAATCAGGCAAAGTCATACCAATATGAATCTCACTCATATACAACACACCCTTATCTCTCCTCATTAAAACATAGTCATGTCCCATAGCCAACATGAACCTAGAAGCGGCAGCGTGGCCCGTGACACAAGTTATGGTTGGCATATGGAGAGATATTAAATCGAATATTAATGGTTTGAAAAGATCAACCATGTTGTAGAGCTAGGATGAGGGTGAGCCGCTGGATTTGGCCCTAGCAAGATTAAAGCCGTTGGAGAAGAATTTTCCATTGGCGAGTCTTATTAAAACAGAGGCCTGGGTGGAGTTGAATTTGATATCTGAGAGAGATGAGCGGATAGAGGAGATTAAGGTGGGGCTGAGATGGTGTTCATCATTGCCGGTGAGGGTTAGGAAAAAATATTCCCTTTTCTCTCTAAACTACACATGATGTGGTGATGGGTGAGATTATTTGGGATGATGGTCGGATGGGTGTGTCAGATTTTTTATTTGTGGGTATACTTTAATAAGTGAAAAATATTAGGTCTCATTTTGATAGATGGAAAATATTAGGTATTTCTTCATGGGTCATTTCTTATTTGGGATACATTTATTTATAATAATTGACGTTTGGAGTACACTAATTTCTATTATAGTTGGTTGGGTGTTATTTTAACCATTATTATCAATGGTCGTATAACAACTATCATCTCCTATTATCAAGTAACATAAATACCTGTAACACCCCATATTTTTTAGGATTTAGAATTTAAATAATTCAGTGATTTAGGAATTAATTTATCTAGAAGAATTAATTAAATTAGTGAATTGAGATTTAATTTATTCGGGTTATTTTAAAATTTACATGTGTCGTAATTTGTGGTCGAGGTTAGAGATTTTATTTAAGTAACTTAAATGATGATTCTGAGTGCAGGGTTGATTCCCAATAGGTCCAGATAGTCGAAAAAGAGTACCCGGGGATAGTAATTGGGTCTCGAGGCATCTTTAGGCATAATCGAGCTCACGCAGGGGTGTTCGGGTCATTTGGGCTTAGCCCACAGGCTTAATTTTGGGATTAGAAAAATAAAACCTACATTAGGGAGTATGTGGCAAACATAACTCAATAAGAAAACCCTAGTTTTGCATATGAGAAAAGTGGGAGAAATTGGGAGAGCTTTTGGGAGCCAAACCAATATGAGGGGTATGTTCATCAAATCTTCGTTTACATCAAAGGAAATCAGATCCTACAAATTTATTCAGGCAAGTAGTTAAACTTTCTTCCATTTAAATTGCGGTATTGCGATTCATATCATAGTGGGTGTAAACCATATTCATTTTTGGGGTGGGTTATTATGCTGAAATGGGTTTTTCAGAATTTATACATGTGATGCGCATTGAGAATCCAATTGATGATATAGCATGAGTAAATATTATTGGAATTGAAACTAGGTAGAAACTCAGTAGCAGATCTTGAATTTTTTATTTATGTTGTTTATTATTAGGATGACGGAGTAAAGAAATCGTAGAAAAACCAAATCTAAAATTTAATGATTCGTGAGGAGAATTAATGAGGATTTAAGATTTAATACATGAATTGAATGTATATAAGGGAAGAAATTATTCATGGGGTTGCGAAAATTTACGGCAGGGTTTGAAAAAAAATCTTGGAGTGTCGCCAATGGAGAAAACAAAGTCGCGGGGAAGGTGATAACCCAGCTTCAGGTTTGATAACTCATGATAAGAACCCGTAAGGTTTAAAGGAAAATAATCGTGTTTTGGAACCTGTTTTGGAATGTGAGGATTACTAGAAACAAATTCGAAATGGGGATTTTAGAGCTCGAAAGGTAGTCCATGGCAGAAGTGGGCATGGGAAGAAGACAGAGGTCATTTGAACGACCCCGCCTGTCATTTGAATGATGTTCAAAAACCCGGGCCAATTCATCTTGTTTGTTCCGGCTTGAAAGCTTTGATAGTTCACTTTTCTTAGTTAGAGCTTAGTGAAAATGGGGAATTATTAAGGATATTTTTATTATATTTAAAAAATATAAAAACTAATACTTAAAGTATTGGGAGATAGGGATAAGAAATTTTAAAGGTACATAAAAGTGTGAAATTTATTAAGGGAATTTTGTGGAATGAATTCACAAAAATTTAAATTTACAGACCAAGTTAGGGAGTTCGGGCATTTTGGTTGAGTGACACTACTTAGATAAAATTAATGGAGGTGAGATTAATTTAATTAAGATTTGGGGATTGTGACTCTGATATTTTTAGACTAGTGCGTCGGGAGTTAGGCACGGAGTAGCCGGCTTAATTTATTATCGGTATATATAATAAATTATCGAATAGTGAATTTAACAAGAGGTTAACCTTAATAATGGGTTTTTGTGTAACAAATTCAAAAAGGTTAATAATACAGACCGAATGAGTGAGTTGGGGTACTGTAGTTGGGTGACACTACTTGAATAAAAAAAATTAATGTGTGATTAATTAAATGACAAGTCGGGATATAGATTTGGGTATTTTTGTGCTAGTGTTATGGGTATTAGGCACGAGTTAGCTAGACTTTTATTAAATATATGTGTTGATACCAAAATTAATATGTTGATATGAACGAATCATACGAAGACACTTGTCAGTCTACGTGGTACAATAACAACGAGGAAGTTCATTTCCTCGACCAACTCATGTTCTCCCCGAGCAACGAGGATATACCGAGGAACTGCAACACTCCGAGGTACTCTAGCACTCCGAGGAACTCATGAACAACGAGCAACTAAGGCGGTCCGAGCTGCATCTCGGTCGTAGTATTAATTGCCAGAATGTCAACAGTTCAACTATTCATTGAATGTTCATCATCTTGACGCACACGCTCCATTAAATGTATTACCCTTTCATATGTATTCTCATTTAATGTATCGACCCATTCATGTACAGCCTAAGGGCTATAAATACCTTGTATCATCCTCATTCAAAGGGACCGGAATTTCTGGATTGAACTGATAATCGAGAATTCCCAAACACTCAGCAATAACATAACAGTGGACGTAGGCCATTCTTACAAGGCCGAACCACTTTAAAAATCTTTGTTCATTTTATTTATCTGTGATTGAATAATTAGGGTAATCTAATTTTTTACATCAACAGATTGGCGCCGTCTGTGGGAAACGACTCTTACTATCGTTTTTCACCAAAAATCATTTATCATCAATGGCAGATAATCCAGAATCTAGTAATCGAATTGCTGGAAATGTTGGAAATCCTCCGAATCCATCTGCACCTCCAGATCTGGCTGGAATTATGACGAATCTGGCTGAAGGACAAACCGCCATGCAAGAAACAATGAGGCAACTCATTCAAACTCTTCACGGCGGTGCACCTACCCATTCAAGGCAAAGGAGTGATCGTGGGCAATCGCGATCCAGGCGTACTGGGTCATATCGTAATGAAGAATCTAATGATTCTTCTTATCAACCTGGGCGAACTTCATCGATACGGGCTACGGATACAGAACAACATATCACCCTCTCTCCGGAGAGAACTAGCGCCCTGGAAAGATTAAGCAGGGCATCTCCTTTCAGTCGGTTAGGACCAAGGAGAAATATGAGTCCACCTAGAGCCCCATCGAGAAGCTTTCGACCACCATCAGGTTTGAGAGAAGGATCAGCGCAATCAAGACCAGTTACTCGTCGAGATAGATCTCAGGAAGCTACGTCAGAACAATCAATTGCTTGGACTAAGCAGCCCGAGGAAGGAAATGAAGCATGGAAGGGTTCCATTCAACGATTGGAGGATAGAATTGGAGAAATGGTTAAAGAAAGGAATCCCTTACAGAGAACTTTTGTTCAAGGGGCACCTTTTGTGCAGGCCATTATGAATTTTCCTACACCATCGAAATTTAAAGCACCTGTAGTGACACCTAAATATGATGGAAAGACAGATCCTGTTCTTCATATAGAGCAATACCAAGCTGCTGGCGACATATATGCTGTCCCCGATGAGATGAGGTGTAGAGCGTTTTCGGGAACTCTTACCGGATCTGCACAGATATGGTACAATAATCTTCCTCGGGGTAAGATTTTAACTTTTATTCAGTTAGCCGAGTTGTTTATTGGCAATTTCTGTTTTGGAGCAAAGCCAGTAAAACGAGTAGCACACTTGTTAAGTGTTAGACAAAAGTCTGGTGAAAGTACTAGAGATTACATAACTCGTTTCAATAACGAGAAGTTGGAAGTCATAGATTACGAAGAAAAGACAGCGATCACTGCTTTGATGAGTGGATTGTTGCCTAACAAGTTATATTATACTTTGGCCAAAGATCCACCTAAAACTATGTCGGAGTTGATGGCAAAAGCGGCCAAAATCATGAATGCCAAGGAGGCTATGGCTGCGAAGAAGAATATGGATAAAGAAACCAAGGTGGAGGTTGACAAATCTAAGAAGAAAGAGAAAAAAGGTAATGGTGGTGACAAGCACTCCAAGAATAATAGGACATCATGGGAAGTCCTGAAAAAATATGATAATTATACTCCATTGAAGATGGGTATTAATCATGTTTTAGAAGAAATCAAGAATAACGAAGAAATCAAGTGGCCAGATAAACTGAGGACCAATCCTGATCTGAGGAATAGGGCCAAATATTGCGAGTTCCATAAAGATCATGGCCATACGACCAAAAATTGCATAGCCCTTCAGAACGAGATTGAAACGCTCATCCGAAGAGGAAAGTTGTCAAAGTATGTAGATCGCAGAGGTGAAAAGAAAAGTGATGATAGAACCAGAGATCGTTCCAGATCTCCTCGTCGGACGGGGGAGGAAAAGAAAAGAAATCATGAAGATGATCCAGATGAAGACCCCGATCTTCCAAAGAAGCCAAGACAGCCTGAACGAGAGGTATTTTCCATACGTTTTGGGTCAATTGATTGTAATGTTATAACAGGAGGAGATGCTGGAGGGGGAGACCTTACTGCAGAAAGAAAGGCCTATCTCGGAGAGGCCCAAGCCTGCTCATATATTCAACGAATAAATCTTGCCGAGGAAGATCGTCCGAGGAAGGTAAATAAAGAGAAGCTGGTTATTGGTTTTTCAAAAAACGATTTGGCAGGTGTTCTTTACCCTCACGACGATCCCTTGGTGATCAAAATGAGGATGAAAGATGTGGTGATTTCAAGGGTGTTGGTGGACAATGGTAGTTCGGCAGACATCATGTACTATTCATGTTTTGATAGCTTGAATTTGAAATTATCTCAATTGGAACCTTATCACAGACCCCTTCTGGGTTTTGCTGGCGAGAAAGTTTTTCCACTTGGGACAATCAAGTTGGACATATTCATTGGAACTTGGCCCGCTTGTCGAACAGAAAGAATACGCTTCTTCGTGATGGATAAGAATGTGCAGTCAGTCTACAACATCATCATGGGAAGAGTTGGTTTGAAGAAGTTCGAAGCAGTTCCATCTACAGTGCATTAATGCTTAAAATTCCCAACAAACTTCGGAGTAGGAGTTGTAAAAGGTGATCAAAAAGTATCTCGGGAATGCTATTATTCGTCTGCCGAGCAAGAGGAGTTTGAGGAATCAAGGAAAAAAACTATTACCTACCAGGTAGAGGAAGGTACAGAAATTGAAACTCTTGATCCAAGGGATGAATCCCAACTTGTAAAAGGACAGGTGGTAGAATCTACATAAAATGTTATTCTGGACGAGGAACACCCTGAACGAGTAACCCAGATAGGTTCGTCGTTGGATGCTTCAATAAAACAAGAGTTGATAATATTCTTGAGAAACAGGAAGAAAACTTTCGCATGGAGTCATGAGGACATGCCAGGAATAGATCCAAACTTCTTATGTCACGAACTCAATGTGAATAAGGAGATCAAGACCGTAAAGCAGAGAAGAAGGGTATTTAGCCCCGAGAAGAATCAAGCCATACAAGAGGAGGTCGAGAAGCTCCAGAAATCCCAATTCATTGAAGATGTGAAATATCCAGACCGGCTGGCAAACGTGGTGATGGTAAAGAAGAAGAACAATAAATGGAGAATGTGTGTTGATTTCACTGATCTCAACAAGGCATGCCCAAAAGATCATTTTCCATTGCCCAGAATTGACCAACTAGTGGATGCTACCTCGGGACATGAGCTGCTCAGCTTCATGGATGCGTATTCTGGTTACAACCAGATCAAGATGAAACCTGAAGACAGGGAAAGTACTTCTTTTATTACCCCTAGGGGAACTTATTGCTATAATGTTATGCCTTTTAGTTTGAAAAATGCAGGAGCAACATACCAGCGGCTGATGAACAAGGTCTTCACCGAACAAATCAGTTGCAACATGGAAGTCTATGTCGATGATATGCTGACAAAAAGCAAGAAAGCTGCAAATCATTTAGTTGACTTAGCTCAGACGTTTGATCAACTGGATAAATACCAGATGAAACTCAACCCGTTTAAGTGCACATTTGGAGTACGAGAAGGAATGTTTCTCGGATACATTGTCAACCAGCGGGGCATTGAAGCAAATCCAGATAAGATCAAAGCTCTTTTAGGGTTGCGATCTCCAACGACAAAGAAAGAAGTGCAGAGTCTTACAGGACGAGTTGCAGCGCTCAACAGATTTGTATCTCGAGCAACTGACAAATGCCTCCCATTCTTCAAAACACTTCGAAAAACTTTTGAGTGGACTGATGAATGTGAAAAGGCCTTTCAAGACTTGAAAAAGTATTTAGGAGCACCTCCATTGTTGTCTAGGCCAATAACAGGAGAGAAGTTGTACTTATATCTAGCAGTATCAGAGAATGCAGTTAGCTCGGCATTGATCAGATTGGAGAATGGAGTCCAGAAACCAATTTATTACACAAGTAAGGCTTTCCGAGGTGCAGAGATCAGGTACCCAAAGTTAGAAAAATTTGCATTGGCATTAATTGAAGCAAGTAGAAGAATGAGGCCATATTTCCAGGCCCATACCATCATTGTGTATACCGACATGCCATTGAGACAAGCCCTTAACAAGCTAGAAAAATCAGGAAGACTGATGTACTGGGCGATAGAACTCGGTGAATATGATATTGTGTATGAGCCCAGAGCATCATTGAAAGGGCAAGCTGTAGCATATTTTATAGCAGAATTTACATATCCTGATACCCCTGAGGAACAAAAACTGCTCGCTGACCAACCTATGGATGTTACAGGATCAACAGACATAAGTCCAGACCAACTCCGATTGGTAAAAGGGCCTATGGATGTAGAAAGATCATCAACTTCAAATTCAAACCAGCTCCGGATGGTCGAAGAACGAGAAGAGATGGTCAACGAGGAGCGAAAAGTGCCAGGGGAGGATGAAAAGAAGCAATAAATATTTCACCGAGGAACCCTGTCAAATAAGGAATTTGAAGATGGGTTACCCATATGGAGATTATATGTGGATGGCTCATCTTGCACAGCAGGTTGCGGCGCAGGAATTGTTTTAAGTACCCCAGATGAGATTGACATGGAATATGCTTTATGATTCCAATTCAAAGCCTCTAATAATGAAGCTGAGTATGAAGCCATGATAGCGGGGTTAAACTTAGCAAAAGTTATGGAAGCCCAACAAGTGATGGTATTCAGTGATTCTCAACTAATTGTAAATCAGATGACGGGAATATATGCGGTTAAAGGAGAGTTAATGATCAAATATCACGCAAAGGTGATGAACTTGTTGACAGAATTTGATGCCATTCGGTTAGTGAGAATACCGAGGATGGAGAATGTACAAGCAGACGCACTAGCCCGACTAGCATCAGCTACTCGTACCGAGTTGCGAAGAACCATACCGATTGAAGTCTTAGAAGGTCGGAGCATAGATGAAGACCTGACAATGAATGTAATAACCCTTGATTTAGGACCATCTTGGATGGATCCCATCAGGACATATATTGAAGAGGGAGGATTGCCGGAGGACAAGCTCGCTGCCAAGAAACTGAAGTATAAAGCTGCTCGGTATGTGTTGACTAATGGTATTTTGTATAGACGAGGAATTATGGCAGGTTTGCAGAGATGTGTACATCCCTCCGAGGTGAAAGAATTGATTGAAGAAATCCATGAAGGGTCTTGTGGAGCTCAGTAGCAGGTCGAACGCTTTTACAAAAGGTAATGACTCAAGGATACTATTGGCCAACGATGAGGGATGATTGTATAACCTATGCTAAGAAATGTGACAAGTGCCAACGTTTTTCCTCTATCCGACGAACTCCACAAGAATTGTTGACACCCATAACTTCCCCTTGGCCATTCTCCATGTGGGGAATTGATTTGGTGGGACCATTACCGATCACCCGAGGAAGATTTAAGTACCTCGTCGTCGCAGTAGACTATTTTACTAAGTGGGTAGAAGCTGAACCCCTCATCGACATGACATACGAGAAGGTATACCAGTTCGTTTGGAAGAATATCATCTGTCGATATGGTCTCCCTCATGCCTTCATCACAGACCATGGAACCCAATTTGATAACGAGGAATTTGCTGCTTATTGTCATCAGTCGAACATTTTGAAGGTCCATTCAGCACCAGGCCATCCTCAAAGAAATGGACAGACTGAAGTGACGAATAGAACACTACTAAACGGTTTGAAGAAAAGGTTAAGTGAAGCTAAAGATAACTGGATTAACGAGCTACAATCAGTATTGCGGGCTTACCGAACGACTCCTCGAGCAGCGACTGGAGAATCACCATATATGCTGGCATTTGGAAGTGAGGCTGTAATACCTTCCGAGTTAGGTCTCCCAACACACAGAGTGCTGAACTTCAATTCTCCGATCAGTGACTTGATGAGAAGACTGGATTTGGATATGCTCGAGGAAGTCAGAGAAGAGGCAGCCATTCGGAATGCTGCTTACCAACAACGCACAGCTCTGTTCTACAACAAAAGGGTGAGGAAATGTGACTTAAAAGAGGGAGATTATGTGCTAAAGAAGGTCATTCAGAAGCACAATAAACTGGAAGCAAACTGGCATGGACCTTACCGAGTTACAGAAGTTGTTCGACCAGGAACTTACCGAATAGCAACTCTAGAAGGAGAAGAATTCAAGAATGCTTGGAATGCTGAACACCTTCGCAAGTATTATCAATGATGTAAAATGTACAACGGTTCCATCAATATGAATAAAACGATGATGTTTTCACCATTTTCTTCTCCTATTGTTTGAAAGTTTTTCGGGGAATACTAGTGTTGTACACTACGCTACTCGACAGCAAAAAGAAGACAAAACCAAAAAATATACTCCTTTGGTTAGGAGGTGTACAGTAGCGTAACCAACTAAGGTTGGTAAGATAACTAGTGGACAAAAAGTTACACTAGCGTGACCAACTAAGGTTGGTAAGATAACTAGTGGACAAAAAGTTTGAAAGAACCAAAAAATATACTCCTTTGGTTAGGAGGTGTACACTAGCGTGACCAACTAAGGTTGGTAAGATAACTAGTGGACAAAAAGTTCGAAAGAACCAAAAAATATACTCCTTTGGTTAGGAGGTGTACACTAGCGTGACCAACTAAGGTTGGTAAGATAACTAGTGGACAAAAAGTTCGAAAGAACCAAAAAATATACTCCTTTGGTTAGGAGGTGTACACTAGCGTGACCAACTAAGGTTGGTAAGATAACTAGTGGACAAAAAGTTCGAAAGAACCAAAAAATATACTCCTTTGGTTAGGAGGTGTACACTAGCGTGACCAACTAAGGTTGGTAAGATAACTAGTGGACAAAAAGTTCGAAAGAACCAAAAAATATACTCCTTTAGTTAGGAGGCGTACACTAGCGTGACCAACTAAGGTTGGTAAGATAACTAGTGGACAAATATCATTTGATTTAAAACCAACAAGTTGGTCAGAAGGTAAAATCATTCCAGAATATACAAAGAATTGCAAACTGAACCAAGTATAGTTGGTTGGTGATCAATTATACTTGGTCGACGAAAATAAATTATCGACCATGATTGGTCGGGCACATTTTATGAACCAAGTATGGTTGGTCGGGGAACAAAACCCATCAACTGTAGCTGGTCGATAAGCACAATCTAACAACCTTGGTTGGTTGGAAATATTTTGAACATTTTATACTCATTACTTTATTATTAAGTGATTGAGTAAACTTGATACTTGTAACTTTTTATAAAGTTGGTCGATGAACAACAATATTGTTGTTATTTTTTAACTTATATGAACAGATGTAAAGCATTTTACAAGACAATAACAATACAGATTTGCAAAATGAAAGTCTTTCATTAAAATTCAAAATAAATTATAGGTTACATGAATGTACTAACTATTACATTGAGATTCCTATTCTATGGGTTTCTTGCCCTTTGCTTTTGAAACAGGCTCTTCGCCAGCAGGAGGATCTTCCAGACAAAGGGGAGAATTAATAAAGTTCAAGTCCTTTAGCATTCTGACATTCATTATTGAGGGTGTATCCATTAGATGCTCCGGATGAGATACTTCGATCTGGGAGTGAAGACTGTAGTCACCAAGGTATTTTGAAATTAAGCTCCGAGGAATGGAACGAGCTGGGATCCATTCCATGTCCAATTTATAAGGTGGTACAGGCAAGTCTAATAACCCAGGAGCATGATAATCCCATAAATAATGCCCTTGCTCCAATTTTAATACATCCAAGGCGTTCAACCACCCCTGCTTATAACCTTCATTATTGGCGTGTTCAATACGAGCATCCAAATGACAAAGGGCCTCACTGTACCCTGCCATCCAAAATTCCCTGGGCTATTTATGGAATTGGAAGGTTAATTTATCCAATTGTTCGTGAAGGCTCCTGGAAAAAACATCCTTATTATCCAGAGCAGACTTCATCGCAGTAAGTTGATCCTCCAAGGATAGATTTTTCTTGGACATTTCAGACAGAGCTCGGTCTTTTGCGTTCAATTGGAATGCTTGAGTTTCTAATTTCGACTGAGTTCGAGCTTCTTCAACATTGCGGCTAAGGACTCTTGATCGACTCCGAGCAGCGACTGGAGAACTTTGCTCCTCGGCAATATTTTGAACAGCTCTTCCTCGTCCCCGAGCAATCGCAGGAATAATAGATTTTCTTAAGTTGTCCAGTTCTTGCCTTAATTTGGCATTCTCAACCTCTAAGAACGAGAAACCTTCATCAGTAACTTGCACTAAAGCAGTGGAAGATGACGCTGCAGATTCATACTGTGCCAGCTTTTTCTGCAAATTATTGTTCTCCTGTTCCAGTAACTCAGCAATCTGCCTGCAAGCTTCAACTTCGCCTTTTAAAGTTCTTTCCCTAACATCGTATCCAGCCAGAATCTTTTTATGGCCTGTGTCAGAAGAAAGCTGTTGGTATCTATTTTCATATTCCTTGTGCAACAAAGCCATTGATTCATTGTGCTGACCTTGTAGATCTTCTAAGGAATAATGAAGTTCCTCAATCAAGTCGTAGTAGGCTACATTGTTGGCCACAGCTCGGTCGAGTAAATCTTTCAAGTATCGATAAGCCTCAATTGCCTGTTCTGAGGCATCATGTCCAAGGATGTTAGCAATTTCTGATGTACTAAGGTCTGTATGACCAGCCTTATAATATTCGTGACATTGCTGCATCAGCTTAGTATCATGTGCAGATATCAGTTCCATTCTAGCAACAAACTAAGGATGAGAAAAAGACAACAATCAACAAAAACAAATCATCAACAACAGAGATGAACAAAAATGTATTTTATTAGATCATCAAAAGATTACATTGTTTGATTACAAGTGATAATAAAAGATAGAAATGATACCGAACAACTTCACACCTTTTCCTTGTCTCCCAAGACTTTCTCGGGAGGCTGGGACGAGGAGCTTGGTTGCTCGGAGGTGATAGCAGCTTGAACAGCAAGAGTTGAAATTTTCTCAGAAGGAGGAGGCATGGAAGAAATGTCCTCATTGGCAGCAGGAAGAGAGGCAGGGACTTGATTACCTATAGCCATAGAAGATTCATCAGAGGCAGGCTCGTCTTCTTCTTCTTCCACAATTGGTGGAGGAGGACCAGGGAGGTGCAACTGGAATAGATCGGAATCATCCTTGATCTTCAATTCCTGTAGGGCAGCTACCCAGCCATCTCGGAAGTATTTCAACTTCCCATATTGAACTTGGGATGTCATCGCAGCAATCCCTTTATCCCATCCTTTTTCCCAGCCAGCGCTGAAGGATTTGTTAATGGCGAGTTTTCTTTTTAGCTTCTCCGCGGAGAGCTTCACATCCAATTCTTCCTTTTGGACCTTGATATCTCGTAGGGCGGACAACTTTTCCTCTGCCTTATTCAACTTATCTTCAAGCTCTCCAAAGTTCTTGAGCTTGACATCATACTTCTGATGTTCGGCCTCTAAACCTTTTACTTTATCCTCCAAATTCTTGGAGATTTCAGCCATCTTCACCTTCTCAGCCTCAACTGCAGACAACTTTTTCTCCCAAACAGCCTTGTCCTCACTATACTGTTGGCGAGATTCCTTCAAGGATTGGGTCAAACCCAGCAGAGCATCCTCTACACCTGACGAGGAGCTTGAAGCTTTAATAGCTTCATCTTTCTTCACGATATTATTGAAACAGTTCACCAGCTGAAAGATGAGAAAAACAGTAAAGTCAATACAAAATGCAAGCATTCAGAGAAAGAAAGAAAATTCAGAATGTGAGAAATTTACCGAAGCAAGATGACGAGTAGCTAGGGATGTCAGCATATCCCTAGAAATTTTATCATCAATTCCTTGGACCTCGGGTATGATCCAAGTTTTTACCGAGCTCATTGCAGAGCTCGGAGGAATGATGGTTGGAATACCAACACCACCAGCAGGTAGAGAAGGGACAGTTTCAGCCAAATTGACTGAGGATGATTTCCTCAATCTTCTCAAAGGGACTTCAGCAGATTCAACCAAGGAAGAACTCTTGGTCGGAGAGATAGTAATCACTTCCATAGGAGCAACTTTCTTGCTCGGAGCCACTGGGGGCTTCTCGGCAGCTTTGGAAGGTGCAGCATCCACCTTCTTAGTCCCCTCTGGGACATCAGTTTTGCTTTACTTAGCCCCAACAGCAAAAGTAATGTCATCAAAAAGAGCAGGAGGAGCTCTTTTCTTGCCCATTCTTTGACTTAAAGGAAGATGAGAATCTGAAGAAGAATCCTCTAGAGTCGAAGCTGGTTCAACAGGGCGAGCAGTATAAGAGGTTGTGTAACTCTTATACTGTAGCAGATATGATGCAGACCTGATGTGCTCATCTGCAACGTTCTTATGCAAACCCCAGATAAGTTTCAGATGCTTAATATTAACCTCTGATTCTTTTGGAGTTTTTCTTTTACTATCAACTGCAAACAAACACATAATGAAATATCAGTCATACATTTTGTCAAACATGATAAAAGCATAACTTCATAAGTAAAATAAAATGAAAAATAAACCTATCCCATTGCCATATGGGGGGCATCTGGGACCGTTGTATACTCCATCTCCAACTAAAGGGGCATATTGCCAATTTTTAATAACCAACCCATGTTCAAAATAATCTCTATTTGAGTCAGGGAGGTTAACTACAAGAGCCATATTCAGAAACCTAGTTTTTAAGTAATAAATATTATCTAGAGTGGCCCATTTATAGCAATACATAATTTCAGGGATCCCTATACGAGTCCCATGAGTTAGATTTAATTTGTGCACCCCATTAATTATTCTCCATGAATTGGGGGCTATTTTTGTAGGGACAAGATCAAAATACTGACAAAAATCAAGACACAATGGGTTTGGTGGAAAAGAAAATCCACATTCAGCTATGAATAGACTGGGGAACCAATGTCCCTCAGCCAATCGAAAATAATCTAAAGGTTCAGAAAGAACCTCCAGAGTTACCCAGGAAGGGATGGAAAAATCGGAACGAAATTTCTCAACAGACTCCACAATATAAACCATACTGAATAAAAGAGATACAGAAGAAAGGAAGAAAGATCTTACAGGAAGAAAAGAGGTATGTTGACAACGAACGAAAACTAGGATGAACGCACAAGAGAGAATGAGAAAATAGAAAGCTTGAATGCAGGAAATTGGAAAAAGAAGAAGAAGGTATGGTTACCTAAGAAGTTTAAATACTTTGCCTTGGGAAGCGGCGAATGAAATGATTATAAAAAAGAAACTATTGAACTTCCGATGGCTAAAAGGACAAAAAGGGCACTAAGATCGAAGCGCTCTTAAAAGTTCGAAAAAAGGCGGATTCGTTGAATTTGGGAATAAATTTAAATACGATGCTCCTAAAACCTAGGAAGATCATTCAATATTGCCATAAAACGAGAAAGAATGTTCCATACTCCTCAAAGTTCGAAATATGAAACGTTGGGGGCTTCTGTTGATACCAAAATTAATATGCTGATATGAACGAATCATACGAAGACAATTGTCAGTCTACGTGGTACAATAACAACGAGGAAGTTCATTTCCTCGACCAACTCATGTTCTCCCCGAGCAACGAGGATATACCGAGGAACTGCAAGACTCCGAGGTACTCTAGCACTCCGAGGAACTCATGAACAACGAGCAACTAAGGCGGTCCGAGCTGCATCTCGGTCGTAGTATTAATTGCCAAAATGTCAACAGTTCAACTATTCATTGAATGTTCATCATCTTGACGCACACGCTCCATTAAATGTATTACCCTTTCATATGTATTCTCATTTAATGTATCGACCCATTCATGTACAGCCTAAGGGCTATAAATACCTTGTATCATCCTCATTCAAAGGGACCGGAATTTCTGGATTGAACTGATAATCGAGAATTCCCAAACACTCAGCAATAACATAACAGTGGACGTAGGCATTCTTACAAGGCCGAACCACTTTAAAAATCTTTGTTCATTTTATTTATCTGTGATTGAATAATTAGGGTAATCTAATTTTTTACATCAACAATATGCATACGGTTAGTGTGATAGTATATATATTTGTGTGCTTTATAAATATCGGTCTGAATGATATTTATAGGAATACATACCCCTCTAGTGCTATCATCGAAGGTTGCGTAATATGGGTGAATCCCCTGGCTTGAGGAGAATAGAAAGTATAATCCCCGGGTCATAGCATCAGATATTAATATGTTGTGATTCTTTTCGGGGTGAGACATATTGGGTATGATTCAGTCTCACACCCGGGGAAATATGAACTCCTCCACCAAGTTTATTTATATTTTTTCCAAGCTCGAGAGTGATTTCAACTTGAGGTAGTCGGGTTAGAGTGAGCAGACCTGGAACATGATAGCCTTTTAGAGAAAGCATCTGGTGAGTTATTACTCGAGAATGGATGGTTATTATACTTGACATGTGTGTGAATGTTATAGTATACTAATACGTATATAATATGAGAAGATGATTATATATGGGATTAATACATAAGTGTAAATGTATTTCTCATATAACTAGTGTGAAAGTTATATAACTTAAAAAGGGAGGTTTCCTATATAACTAGTGTGAACGCTATATGATTTAATATAGTGGAATCGATTAATAAGTTAATGATTAGATAACTTAATAATCAAAGTAAGAATACTTAGGTTAGAGTAGTGCGGTAGGCTGAGGTGTGATATGGCTAGTTAGGTGGGGTGGCTTCGCTAGGAAGGTTAGAAGGAAAGCACTAGGTGTGCACACTAGATGAGGGGTGAGTTATACCTCAAGAGAGTGTGACATTAACTTAAATATGAAGAGTGTGCATGCATATTTAATTATTACAATTTAACATCTTGCTAAATATTTTTAAAATGTTTTACTTGAGCTCGAACCCGGGTCAATTTTTTAATAAAACCATTGAGGTGTCCAGCCACAGGGACACCAACTTGAGGATTCGATCCATGGATGCGTAGATACAACTCATGTCAAAGTTAAAGAACTTTTCTATAGACGTTTCATTCACATGTAGGACCTTTACTTCAGTACTCATTTGGGCATGTCACCCTCAGATTTAGTATTCAGTTATTTATTTGATCTTGTGTATCCAGGTTATTATTTCAGTTTATTATGGATTTTATTATTGAACCGATGGTTGATTCGGTCATCTTTATTTATATTATTCATTTGTGTTGGATTCAGTTATCAGTGTGTTGATGGTTTCATTATTATTTGTTTTTGCATGTTGTTAATTAATGAAAGATAAAATTTGGCACCGGTCTAATTAAATTACTAAGTGGTTAGTAATGATGATATTGGAAACAGCACCACCCTTCAAGGTGTTCGTAAGCTCAAATTAGTGATAACTATGGCAGCTCAAGTATATACAGGTATAAGAGATAGAGAAAAGGAGAAGAGGATGGACACAAATGTTTAAGTGGTTAAGCCAATTAGGCCTACGTCCACTGTGTAAGTAAGTGAGTAAGGTCATTAGAGTAAGGCACTAATGGCTATGGATACAATTTCTTAAGCTTGATTTCTCTACTGTATAATTGGACAGAGTTTCAGCTAGGGTTTTTATTTTTAGATCCTTCTCAAGCTAAGAGAAGACAAGTATATATAGTGTGTGGGGGGTGTAATGTACCCCCCATGCATGCAATGAGCATGTATGTGTTGATCTAGCCAATCTAATGAAGACATCTGTCACTGTCACATGTAGAAAATGATGATGAAATATTCCCCCATGTGAGGGGATTGATTCGGTTACAAGTGATCATGTCCACGTGTTCCTTCCATTGCATATGCTCGTAAATGTTTGGCCTCGTCCCTGATAGGTGCAACCTCGGCCTTGAAGAGTACGAGGTTGGGGAAGTCTGACTACTGCTTAATCTAAGGTTATCCACGATGAGCCGAGGTAGAGTTGTAACATCGATCTCCGTCGAGGTAACCCTGGAGTAGTTAAAACGTCATCCGATTAATAGCTGAGGTTCTTCTATGATGGTAGTCATAGATCTCACAGACCTCGTCTTATCCCTAGCCGAGGTTTGATGTACGAGGTAGACGTGATGTCAACTGCAGACGACATGATGGATAACTGACCCCATGGATCATGAAGACCTTGGTTGTGGCTTGATGAAGGGGTAACTGGTAACGTCTGCCATAGCCATCCTTATGTTGGACGAGATCACTAGCTGCCAATCTGGGGGCCTTGTTACCTCAGCCATATTCTTGGCCGAGGTTGTTCCCTCCGAGATGTCAGGTACATTTTGGGCATATCAATCACCCCTAGCCCTTAGTTGCTTATATGAATAGGTGACTATGGGGTATGCTGCTCTGAGACCTTTCTTCATGGTGTGCCAATATTCTTTTGATAAGTGTGAGCTTCTGAAGTAGGTTGCGTGCTTGGAAAGTGCAATGATGGTGGTCTTTTGGGCTCCTAAGGCAATGATAGGCTTTGGGAGTTGTGACAATCCACTTAAAGGTTTAAACCTCCTTTATTTTATGTCCTTCTTAATTTCTCTCTATTTCTCCCACCTGAACCTTCTTCATTTACTCTCTCTTCCAGAGCTTGATCAAGGGTGAATTTTGTGGATTCTTCTTATCAGTCTTCCCATTCTTCACCTCATATTTCATCAGGTGTTGCTTATTACCTCTCCTTTGCCATTTTTCGGCCTTTTTTTCCCTTTGTTGCACTTTCTGATATCATCTTGAGTTTTTTGATGATCTTATGAGTTTTTTGGTGGACTGTTCTTGACCGTTCTTGGTAGAAATCTTTCAAATATCTTAGTTTGATCTTTAGCTTAGGTTATGCCAAACTCTTTGTGGTTTAGAGTCCCAAGTGTAGTCTCGTCCTCCTATGCTCAGACCTCTTTACAAGATTTTAGAGTAATTCCCTTTTCTTAGGGAGAAGACTTTAGATAAGATTAGGTAAATAGAACGATCCCAAGAGGAGGCTCGTAGGGCAGAGGCCTTCCCTCTCAGACCAATCTTTCCACCCCCTCTGAGGGTGATATACCCTGAGCCAACAGAACTAGTTTAGCCAGAGGAGACTCAGTTGGAACCCACTCCAATGTCTAAGTCTGAGTCATCCACCTCAGACCCCATGTCTGTTGACTCATTCCAGGAGGCGATGGACTTCTCCATTAGGCAGGATCAGGTACCTGATCAGGCCGAGGTCAAAAGTCGAGCCTCATCACGTAACGATGATAGCACCTCTCAAACTTCCTCTGACGTGGAGGTTATGGGGATGAGTGTTTACCTATTCCAATAATCCTTGATGTTATTCCCTTTTCAACCACTACAGGGATTGAGTTTCCTCAAAGGTTCCCTGATGGTGCTCCTTCACCTTCCCAAGCCGATGTTGCCCGAGATGAGGATGATGGTAGCGAAAGTAATGTTGACACCTCGGAGGCAGCCGAGATAGAGAGCAATGTCAGCGAACTCGACCTCCTAGCTTTCGGGCATCTTTATTCCATAGGTCCCTCCATAAGACTTAGGAGGCCTCTGAGGCATGAGAGGGCCTTTGGCGGCCGAGATGGTGAGATCTGCTTATATGTGCAGATGTTTAAGTTAGGATTTCTCCTTCCCATTCATCCGATAATTAGGGCTATATTGTCTCATATTAACTTGGCTCCTTCCCAATTATCCCCCAATGCCTAGAGGGTGATGATTGGAGATATAGTCTTATGAAGGGAAGTCCATCATTCAGACCTTCCCGCCCAGGTCTTCATAGGGTGCTATATGCCCTCCTCTACTAGGAATCATCCGAGTTACTACCATTTTCTAGCTCGGAAGTCCAATATGAAGATGATGCTGGTTACCCAGACTTTGAACCATAATTAGAAACCACAATACTTCTTCACCTTAGGGGCATGGGAATTTGGCCCCTGTACCACCTCTTCATCCTTAGAGTTGAGAATACCTCTGAGATGGGGAAAGGTGTCAATGACTGCTAGGGCTGACCCGGGGTTAAGCCAAAATAACTTTCAGAAGGTCAAAGACCTTCAAGATCAAGGGGAACATGGCATCTTGGTCAAGTACGAGCATTTGATGACCCCCTACTACCTCTTTGAAATTAGCCTTGGTGGGAGTCCCCTGACCGAGCTTCGTAAGTTACTTTATTTTTTTAATAAGTTACACCTCTGATTTTATTATGTCTTTGATCTTTTAACTCATACATTTCTTTTTACAGAGCGCTCGGAAGGAATATCAATAGGTATCTAGGAAATGGCAGCCCCCAGCCTCACGAAACTGGTTAAGAAAGCAGGCTTGAATGCGCCTCCCCCTCCTCCTACCACTTCAAGGACCGATGCCTCCAAAAAATGGAAATCCAATCCCCCTACCCCTGAGGATCACGGGAAGAAGAAGAAGAAGAAGAAGAGATTATAGGGGGATCGGGTGATCCCCATCTCCTCTGAGGACGCATTAGTTTCTCGTTCGGAGCAGCTGAAGATTGGCGATATCCTTATTGGCCAAAGTATGAAGGCCATGGATGCCATCGACTCTGTGATGACCGATGCTGACAAATGATTCTGCCATTCTCTGGACACCCCGATGCTGGCCGAGTTCTACCTCCACCGATCTATCCAATTTAGAATTTTACTGTTGTTGTTGAAGTGTAACATTGACTTTGAATTTTATTGACTCTTGAACTCATTTATCTGAATCTATTTTATAGGGTATCCTTACCATGCACCAGTTTTTTGACTGGACTCTGAGGAAGCCGCCCTTGATTGAAAAGGGGAGAGAGGCCCAGAAGACAGAGACCGACCTTAATGGAGAAGTGGAACGTCTGAAGACTTCCTTTGATGGGTCTGAAGCTAGAGCTATACAGCTGGAGAAAGACATTGCCAAACTTAAAAATGATCACAGCTCTGCCATGAAGGCCAAGGATAAAGCCCTTCAATGAAAGATGGATGTTGCTGTCAAAGCTTCTGTGGAGGATGGCTTAGAGAAGATCTTAGAGGACTACAAGGTCTCTGACGAATTTGTCAGATTTGGCTTTGAATACCTCGAAAGGGGTGTTAAGGCAACTGGAAAATGGGCTACAATGAAAGAGAAGGAGTTAGGGAGTCTGAAAGCCACGGACTTCGTTGGTCTGGGCTATGCTGATCCTCGGTTTGCTCAGGCCTTACAGGAGGTCGAGGACGAAGGAGGTGCTATGCCTGTCAAGACTACTCAACCAGAAGATACAAGGACTGAAGATGTTAATCCTCAAGATGATGGGGTAGAAGTGACCAACATCAGCCAAGGAAGTGGGGGCATGGCCACTAACCCTGAGGTTGCAGACACTTAAGCCGTATTTTATGAAGCTCTTATTTGTAATTTTTTGTTTCTGATTTATATCGATCTGTAACCTCTGATAACATTTTCTATTAGCTTTTGACTTGTAATTCTAACTTCTTTGTGATATACCATTCTCTGAGGAGAATTTAGCTTTGCTTGCCTTCGAATGCTTTTATATGTTGTGCATCAGTGTCTTCATCACTAAACTATGATGTTAACCTTGTGACATTTCCCCAAATTAATGATGTTAAAGGTCTAAGATCATCCAAATATGATGTTCACCTCAGACCTTATCACCAAGTTATGATGTTTTAAGGTCTGAGGTCATCAAACTAATATGTTAACCCCATGAATTTCACCAAATTAATGATGTAAAAGGTCTGAGGTCATCCAAATGTGATGCTCACCTCAGACCATGTCACCAAGTTATGATGTAAAAGGTCCGAGGTCATCCAAATATGATGTTCACCTCAGACCTTATCACTAAGTGATGATGTTTTAAGGTCTGAGGTCATCAAACTAAGATGTTACCCCCCATGAATTTCACCAAATTAATGATGTTAAAGGTTTGAGGTCATCCAAATATGATGTTCACCTCAGACCTTGTCATTAAGTTATGATGTTTTAAGTTCTGAAGTCATCAAACTAAGATGTTACCCCCATGAATTTCACCAAATTAATGATGTTAAAGGTCTGAGGTCATCCAAATATGATGTTCACCTCAAACCTTATCACCAAGTTATAATATTTTAAGGTTTGAGGTCATCCAAATATGAAGTTCACCTTAGACCTTGTCACCAAGTTATGATGTTTTAAGGTCTGAGGTCATCCAAATATGATGTTCACCTCATACCTTATCACCAAGTTATGATGTTTTAAGGTCTGAGATCATCAAACTAAGATGTTACCCCCATGAATTTCACCAAATTAATGATGTTAAAGGTCTGAGGTCATCCAAATATGATGTTCACATCAGACCTTATCACCAAGTTATGATGTTTAAGGTCTGAGGTAATCCAAATATGATGTTCACCTCAAACCTTGTCACTAAGTTATGATGTTTTAAGGTATGAGGTCATCAAACTAAGATGTTACCCCCATGAATTTCACCAAATTAATGATGTTAAAGGTCTGAGGTCATCCAAATATGATGTTCACCTCAGACCTTGTCACCAAGTTATGATGTTTTAAGGTCTAAGGTCATCAAACTAAGATGATACCCCCATAAATTTTACCATTAAAGCATAATGAACCAAGAATTGATACAGGAACTGATCTTCTCATTAATAATCTCTTCATAAGATGATACATTTACATAGGAGTCATTGCAACATCATATTTAATACTTTTTCAGATGATCGGTATTCCATGAATTGGAGAAAGGTTCCCCTTTAAGGTTTTCCAACCTGTAGGTCCCGGGTACAACCTCCTCGATCACTTTGTAAGGGCCATGCCAATTTGGGTGAAGCTTGTTTGCCTTCTTTAACATCTTCTTCAGCACTAGGTCTCCTACGACTATGGGTCTTGATTTTACCCTTTGATTATAGAACTTTGTTGTTCTCTATTAGTAAGCTTCATGTCTGATCTCGGTGTCTTCCCTTCTCTCCTTAATCAAATCTAGGTCAAGTCTTCTCTCCTCCCCATTCCTCTCAGGTTATAGGTCTGAACTCTGTGAGTGGGGAGTCCTACTTCCATTGGTATGACGGCTTCACAGCCATGTGCTAAAATAAATAGGGTATCCCCCGTTGGTGTCCTAGTCGTTGTTCTGTAGGCCCATAACACAGCATAAACTTCCTTGGTCCATCTCCCCTTAGCTTCTTCTAACCTCTTCTTAATCCCGTCGAGGATTTTTTTATTCATGACTTCGGTCTGACCATTTTCCTGAGGTCGGCCAGGAGAAGAGAAAAATTGCTTGATCCCAACTCTCTCGCAATACTTTTCCAAGGAAGAATTTTTGAATTGGGTTCCATTATCTGAGATGAGGGTGTTAGGGAGTCCATGTCTGTATATTATACTCTTCCAGATAAATTGGAAGGTCTTCTGTTCTGTGATCGTGATCATTGGCTCAGCCTCCACCCACTTGGAGAAGTAGTCAATCACTACTATCAGAAATTGATAATTATTTACAGCCCTTGGCAAGTGACCCACCAAGTCAATCCCCCATACTCCGAATGTCTAAGGGGAACTGATTGACGTAATAGGCTGATGAGGTTGATGGGGGATAGTGGAGAATCTTTGGCATTTGTCGCACCTCTTTACGTAGGCTGCAGTATCCTTGGCCAAAGGTCTTCCTCCTATGTGACTGGAGCAAACTCCCTCGTGTACCTCCTGTAGGACGTGGGGGACCTCTATGGGATGAACACATCTGAGGAGAGGTACATAAATCCTTTCTTATATAAAACATATCCTATTATTGAGAACTTTGCAGCTTTGTACCTCAGTTTCCTCCTCTCTAGATTTAATTTTGGCATTTCTCCCTCTCTGGTATATCTGATGAGGGGGTCCATCCATGAGTCCCCCAGGTTCAAGTTGAGGAAAGGGATGGCAACCTCTTCTTCTTTAATGGTCGGTTTGAGTAGGATCTTGACTAGTACTGTCCTTCTGATGTCTGTCCTTATTACTAAAGTTAACCTTGCCAGTGCATCTACATGGATATTATTTTGTCGAGGTAACCTCTTCATCTTCACCTCCTCAAAGACTTCTAGCATCATTCCTACCCTCTTCAGGTATCTGGACATCCTTTCATCCTTGGCCTCATAAACTCCGAACACTTGGTTAATAACTAACCTCGAGTCGCTATGAAGTAGGAGTCGACCAACCCTAAGGGTCTTTGCCAAAGAGAGGCCTGCTATCATAGCCTCATATTCTGACTCATTGTTTGATGCCTTGAAGTTGAACCTTAGTGCATATTCAATGTTTGTACCATCCGGAGCTGAGAGTATCATCCCTGCACCGCTTCCACTTTCGTAAGAAGACCCATCAACGAAGAGGTTCTATACGTCTTCATTCTAAGAGAAGCTCCCCTCTGACAGGGTTCCTTGCTTGAAGAGGTATCGGTCATCCTCATTCTTGACCAATCTGTTTCTGGCCCTATTGGACACAACCTCTTCTGGGTTTTGGAAGACGTTACTATTTGACCCTTCTTCGATTATTGGACAGTTCTCAACTTCAGTCTCTTCCCACATTAACTTATCAATAAAATCTACAAGTTCCTGCCCTTTAATGGCCACCCTGGGTTGATAAGTAAGGTCATACTCTCCCAAATCAATGGCCCATGTCATCAGCCTGCCTGACTTCTCAGGCTTGTGGAGGACTTGCCTAAGTGTGGAGTCAGTGAGGATAACCATAGAGTCCACTTGAAAATAGGGTTTCATCTTCCTCGAAACATGTATCAAAGTGTAGGCCAATTTTTCCATTCGAGGATAGTTTTGTTTAGACCCTTGAAGGGCTTTAGAATTGAAATATACAGGCCTTTGCACCCCAATATCTTCCCGTACTATGGCTGCACTTATAGCTGACTCAGAGAATTCTAGATAAATATATAACTTCTCTCCTACCATGGGCCGAGATAAGAGTAGCGGGGATCCGAGGTAAGACTTGAGCTGATTAAAAGCCTCATCACACTCTTTGTCCCATTCGAAGGACTTTCTAAGCACCTTAAAAAATGGAAGACACTTATCCGTCGCTCTAGAAATAAATCTGTTGAGTACAGCTACTCTTCCAGTGAGCCTCTGAATATCTTTGATACTTCTTGGTGTCTTCATGTCAAGTAAAGCCTTGATCTTCTCAGGGTTCACCTCTATTCTCCTTTGATTGATAATGAATTCAAGAAATTTTCTAGCTCCTACTCCAAAGACGCATTTCGCGGGGCTGAGTTTCATTCTGTACATGTCCATGGTATCGAAGGTCTTTTCTAGGTCTGTCACATGAGTGCAGACCTTTAAGCTCTTCATCAACATATCGTCTATATACACCTCCATAGTCTTGCCGATTTTATTTTCAAATATCTTATTCACAAGATGTTGATACGTTGCCCCTGTATTTTTCAAGCTGAAGGGCATAACCTTATAGCAATATGTCCCCTTATCGGTGATGAAGGATGTCTTCTCTGAGTCTTTATCATCCATAAAGATTTGGTTATAGCCAAAATACGCGTCCATAAAGATCATGAGCTCATGCCATGCCATGGTATCTACCATCTGATCGATCCGAGGTAAGGGATAACTGTCTTTAGGGCAAGACTTGTTCAGGACGGTGAAATCTACGCACATCCTCCATTTTCTATTGGCTTTGGGGTACAATGAAGATGTTTGATAACCACTCTGGGTGTATAACCTCCATGATGAATTCTGCCTCTTTCAATTTCCTGACCTCTTCTCTTGTGACGTCATATTTTTCCCTAGAATAAACTCTTCATCTTTGTTTGATTGACCAAGCATCTTCTGCCACATTGAGTTTGTGGCATTTAACCTTCGGGTCGATGCCAGGCATGTCTGCGTGGCTCCAAGAGAAGACACACTGCCTCTTCTTCAAGAATCTTATCAGCTCTTCCTTGATCTCTAATTTTAAGGCCTTGCCAATTTGGACGGTTTTTTTCGATTCGTCCTCATTGAGATGATGGATTCTACCTCTTCCGCGACCTCTCCTTTCTGCAACTTCATTTCATCTCTAGGATCAAGTGTATCAATGTTATACGTGGTGGTTGCTCTCTTATGTTCCCCTCTCTCTTCAACTGAGTTGAAGTAGCATTCTCGTGCTATGGTCTGGTCACCCTGCACTTCCCCTACCCCATAGGGGGTCGGGAATTTTAGCATCTGGTGGACCGTCGATAGCACGGCCTCAAAATCCTTAAGGTCTACTCTTCCTATGATGAGGTTATAGGCCGAGAAGATGTTTTCGTTCATAACGAAAAAATTAATCTTCAGGGTCAACCTCTTAGGCCACTCATCGCCCATTCACATGTCCATCTCATACATGCCCAACAGATGGACCTTTTCACCGTTGAAGCCCATTAATGAATAATGATAGGGTACTAGCCTAGCTCTACTAAAGCCTGGGCTTTTGAAACAGGGCTAGAACATCACATCTGTTGAACTTCCTCCATCTACAAGAATTCTCTGTACCTCGCATCCACGCACTCTTGTTGTAATTATCAAAGGGTCATCATGCAGAGCTAGGATACCTTTGAAATCTAGTCGGGAGAACCCAATTATAAGAGTGTCCCTATCCACCTTCTTTCTCTTCTTCTTTATCTCTGAAGATGCTAGATTTACCATCTCTACTTTGGCCACTAACTTGGCCTTTGCCACATGAGCTTTTCGATCAGCTACTTCAGAGCCGCCCCTTGCGAGTCCTCCACATATGGTGCTAACACTGAAGGAGATAATACCAACCCTTTTCACTGGGGCATTATCGTCTTTTGGTGGGAGGTCTGGATCATCTTCATCATCACCATCTGAGTCATCGTATCTTCTTATCGGAGTATTATCTCGACATCTATCATTTCTCTTATTTCTAGGGTCATCTCTTCCCCTCTTAGGAGCATTGCCATCAACATACTTCCTCAACTTTTCAGATTTCAACATCTTCTCAATCTCATCCTTTAAGGCGAAGCACTTGTCTGTTACATGGCCATGGTCTTGATGGAACTCGCACCATAAGTTCTTGTTCCTCTTATGCGGAGGAGACTTCAGCTTCTCTGGACATCTCAGAGATCGGTCATTCTTGATCTCATTGAGGATGTGTTCGTAGCTTACAGTTCGAGGGGTATAACGTGCAAACTTATCATCAGCTGACCTCTTCTTTCCGTCCTTCTTTCTTTGGAACTTTCCACTGCCACTGCCATTCTCATCCTCATATTTTGCGGTCATGGCCTCTTCAGCGTTCATGACCTTCCCGGAAGTTGCCAATAGTTCTGCCATGGACTTGGGAGGGTCTTATACAAGTTTCCACAACAACTTCCCTTTATGTAGACCTCCTATGAGGGCATGCATAACTATATTCTCTTCGTAATCTTCAACCTTCAGTTTTTCTTTGTTGAATCTTACGATGTAGTCTCTTAGGCTCTCATTCTTGCCTTGTTTGACATATAGCAGATGAGTGGTCTTCTTTTGAGGTCTTACCCCAAAATAGAAATTGTAGATGAACCGTTCAGCCAAGCCCTTAAAGTTCTCTATTGAGTTCTTTGAAAGAGAGGTAAACCAGATGTGTGCAGCTCCCGTTAAAGTCCCAGAGAAGGCCCGACACTTCATCTCATCTGGTATTGAGTAAATGTCCACCGCAGACTGGTACATCTTAATATGATGTACAGGGTTGGTGATACCATCATACTTGGGAGACACCATAGGTGGCTTGAACATGGTAAGGGTTGGGAAGCTCACTATCTTAGCCACGAATGAAGAGCCCTCTGAGAAACCTCCTTACAGTGGGTCTCGGCTTTTGATGAGGTATCCTATATTCTATTTAAGGTGTTGGATGGAGTCATTCCATGGTCTTGTAATGTCGTCCTAGCCGAGATTATCCCCAGCCACCTCTAAGGGGTGTACCGAGGGTTCCCTAGCCACATCACAACGTTGGCTGTTGACCTCCTTTTGATCCCTGTCTCGGCCCTGATGGGGTCGGTCATGCTGAGGTCGGCCATGATGAGGCCGATGTTCCCCATCTCCCCTTTGGTAACCAACGGCACTTCGTGACCTGGATAACCTTTGCCTCAGGTCATTTACTGGGATGAGACTTTCAAAGGCCGACCCTCTACTCAATCGATCGAAAGCTGATCCTCTTTATTGGGCACCTTCACCTCTTCTGCGTCCACAACCTCGGCTCTGCTAGATAGGATGCACTGTGTTATTTGAAACCTCATACGGCTCCCAATAATCTTCTGGAGCGTCTTCTGCCTCCATATCATCATACCTATCCTTAGGGCAAGGGTATCCTTGCCTCCCCAGATACAAACGCTTAGGGTCAGCAACTTCCCTCCTCCATTGAGGTGTAGGTTGGTCTTTTTGCGGTGCCTAGGGTGGTCCCCTGGCCTCAAGATGGGGTTGAGAAACCTTCGAAGTAATCATCTCCGGTGAGACCCCAAGTGGTCTCATCATATTTTGACTGAGTTGTGCAAATTTCTCCTTCATTACTTATTGCGTTGTCGCCAAAGACCTCAAGGCTGCTGCCACAACCATTTCAGACTGGGGTGGTGCCTGGATGGAGCTAGGTCCTCCATCACCAGGTGGTGGCAATTTCGGTGCCATACGTTAAAACAAAAGAGCTTGTGAAGTAGATGAGCTTAATACCTTAAAGGACCTCTTTCAATGGTGAAATAGCTCCATGCAAGGGGTGAGGCCTGGTTCACCACCAGAGTCTTCGGTGAGGTTAAGCAGAAAAAGAGGAAGAGACAGCTTTTCGCTCCCACAGACGACGCCAAAATGATGATGCTGGAAACAACGCCACCCTTTGAGGTGTTCGTAAGCTCAAATTATTGATAACAATGGCAGCTCAAGTATATACAAGTATAATAGATAGAGATGAGGAGAAGAGGATGAACATAAATGTTTAAGTGGTTCAGCCAATTAGGCCTACATCCACTGTGTAAGTAAGTGAGTAAGGTCATTAGAGTAAGGCACTAATAGCCATGGATACAATTTCTTAAGATTTCTCTCTCTACTATATAATTGGACAGAGTTTCAGCTAGGGTTGTTATTTTCAGATCCTTCACAAGGTAAGAGAAGAGAAGTATATATAGTGTGGGGGGGGTGTAATGTACCCCCCCATGAATGTAATGAGCATGTACGTGTTGATCTAGACAATCTAATGAAGACATCTGTCACTGTTACATATAGAGAATGATGATGAAATATTCCCCCACGTGAGGGGATTGATTCGATTACAATTGATCATGTCCACGTGTTCCTTCCCTTGCATATGATCGTAAATGCTAGGCCTTATCCCTGATAGGTGCAACCTCAGCCTGGAAGAGTACGAGGTTGGGGAAGTATGACTTCTGCTTAATTCAAGGTTATCCACGATGATCTCGGCCCAGTAAAGAGTCGAGGTAGAGTTGTAACGTCGGTCCGCGATGAGGTAACCCTAGAGTAGTTGAAACATCGGCCGATTAATAGCCGAGGTTCTTCTCTGATGGTAGTCGTAGATCTCATGGACCTCGGCTTATCCCTAGCCGAGGTTTGATGTACGAGGTAGACGTGATATCGGCTGCGGACGACCTGATGGATAACTGACCCCATGGATCATGAAGACCTCGACTGTGGCCCGATGAAGGGGTAACTGGTAACGTCTGTCGTAGCCGACCTTATGTTGGACGAGATCACTGGCTGCCAATCTGGGGCCCTTGTTACCTCGGCCATCTTCTTGGCCTAGGTTGTTGCCTCTGAGCTGTCAGGTACATTTTAGGCATATCAAGTAACTCTAAAGTTTTTCGACAGTGATACTGAGAATGAGACATATGAGACCAACGTTTTATTTTAATCACGGGCTGGCCACTCGATATTTTAGTAGGTGGGGTTTCACAATACCCTACGATTACAAGACAAAAACCTTACCATCCACAAAAATTATTTCTCACCTCTTTCACTCTCTCTCCTCCTATAATGGCAACCATCCCCCTATCTGCTTTTACCATTGATCCCTCCTCCAACCCCGCTCCTCCACAACCCCTCCCTTCACTCTCCTCCCCTAACTTTGTCCTCTTCCTCGTCCCCTCACCCTCCGCCCTCTCCTGATCTCCTCACAGTGAGGAGAATAAGACATATGGATCTAGGATGAGTTTAGATTTAAACTTCTTCATGGAAAGTTTTATGAGATTTAATTTCTTGAAATATATTTTTTAATTGAAATTAGTTTTATTTTTTATTTTTTTGCTAGAAATATTTTTTTTTTTAGTTGGAAATCATTTTTTGGGTGGAAAACAAATTCTTTCGTTGAAAATCATTTTTTTTTTGTCTGAACATATATTTTTTTAACTGAAATCAATTTTATTTTTAAGTTTTTTTGGAAATAATATTTTTGTAGTTGGAAATCATTTTTTGGGTGGAAAATAAATTTCTTTTGTTGAAAATCATTTTTTTGGTTGAAAACGTTCTTTTCTCTTGAAATATATTTTTTAACTAAAAGGAGTTTTATTTTTTAATTTTTTGCTGGAAATATTTTTTTTTGGTAGTTAAAAAGCGTTTTTTTGGCTAGAAAACAAATTTCTTTTGTTGAAAATCATTTTTTTGGTGGAAAATATTTTCTTTTTCATGAAAATATATTTTTTAACTGGAATTAGTTTTATTTTTAATTTTTTTGCTAGAAATGTTTTTTGTGTAGTTGGAAAGCCTTTTTTGGGTGGGAAACAAGTTTCTTTTGTTGAAAATCATTTCTTTTGGTTGAAGATATTTTTTAACTGAAATTAGTTTTATTTTTTGGGGGAAATATTTTTTTGTAGTTGGAAAGCATTTTTTAGGTAGAGAACAAATTTCTTTTGTTAAAAATTATTTTTTTTTTTTGAAAATCAATTTTTTTGGTTGAAAACTTTTTTTTTCTTGAAATATTTTTTTTTTACCTCAAATCGGATTTATTTTTATGTTTTTGCTGGAAATATTTTGTTTTTGGTAGTGGGAAAGTGGAAAACAAATTTCTTTTGTTGAAAATCATTTTAATTGGTTGAAATCATTTTTTCCTTGGAAATATATTTCGTGGAAAACATTTTTTATTTCTGAAAATAATTTTTTAAACTGAAAATTAGTTTTCTTTTTTTGAAATTCTTTTTTCGAAAATCATTTAAACAGTTATTAGTTTAAATTGTTCAAACAGTTAAAAAAAAATTGTGCAAATTGTCCAAACAGTGTGTTGTTCAAATTATTGTTCAAACAATGCGTTATTCAAATTGTTGTTCAAATTGCTCAAGCATTTATAAAATTATTGTTCAAATTGTTGATTGAGATGAAAAGACATGGGCAAATAAGTCATTTGGCAATTGAGTGATAACAACTTTCGTTAATATAACATCCAACCAACTATAATGAAAACTAGTCTACCCCAAGCATCAATTATTATAAACAAATGTACCCCAAGTAATAAATGATCCGGAAAAAATCTCATTTTTTTGTCATCATACCAACTTTATAATTCATCTAATATTTAAGAAATTATAAAGTATTAAAATATCAAATTTTAACAAAATAAAAATAAATATTCAGAACTATTTTTTAAACATCAATTTTTATTTTTATTTTGTTAAAAATGATTTTTTTGAAAATATTTTTTTTTGAATTATTTTCTTTGTTAAAAATAGAAAAATAAATGTTATCAAACAATCCCACTTCAAAAATTATAAGATTTGATATGACAAATGTTTCCATTCCAAAACTTATCACCCTAACCATTTTTCCATAGCAATTAAAATTCTTTTTCGAAAATTTGTTTTTTTTGTTAAATTTTTTTTTAAATAAACTATTTTTAACAAAAAAATCAATTTCAACAAAAATAAAAACTCATTTAGCTTCATATCATTCGTAATTATGGAAAAACGTTGTATTTGTGTGACGCATTTTGCATTGATCGAGATAACATTTTTGTGGGTTGTTTAAATCAATTTGGAGATCATTTAGTCAATGGCAATGATTCCATGTTATATTCTATCTCATGTGTGCGCTTTAAAGATCATCTCGTTACATCCTCGGATTTACAGCCGAACATTCATGTTATAAATTGATGATCATTTGTCTTAATTTTTACAAACTTGCCACCAGATCAATAATTTGTCACCCCTTGTCATACAAGTGAATTTTTATAGGTCATTTATCTTCTGATTATGATCATATTTTTTAAAGACCCTCAAATTTTTCGTTTATTGGTCTATGATCATATTGTGGGTGTCTACGTGATTTGACATGGTTATCAGGGCGTTTTTTGTAAATTTAAGTTCATTGAAATCATCGTGTTTAACTTTCTGGAGGACATTTTAGAAATTTTTTTGCATGTTATGTTATTCAGGTGTTCATACTCAAGTTGGGGGGATTTTTATCTCTTGGGTCTTACTTTCAAATTTGGGTTGTGAAACTTCACTTTTTGAGGTGCATACAAATTTTGAGGGTGATTAAATCAATTTTTGAAAATTGGACGATTTTGGATGTTTTAGGGAGATTTGAGTTTTTGAGGATCATTTGAGTCGTTTAAAGACTTCAGGTAAAAAAATTCTTAAAAAAAAAATTGGTGAAGTTATTGATTTTTCGAGTTATAAATCATAATTTGGGGTCAATTGCTATTTTGGAAAGATGTTAATCATTTTTCAATTGGAAATAATATTTGATGAGGTTGTAAAATGTTGGGTGTTGACACCTTTTAAGTGCCTAAATAGTGAGCACGCACCATCCCCTCCCTAGCCAAACATGCACCACCCTCGCTACTATACAATTACAAACGGCACCCCATCCCCGACCTTCCTATACCGATCTCTGACCCACCTGCCACCCCTCATCTCCCCGTAACTACCTGCTGAGACACTACACTGTACACCAACCTGAGACAACTTAACCTCTCAACCCGCATCCGCATCCGCATCCAACTTCACAACCCCAAAACCAGCTCCTAAACCCCAACAATAGCAATGGTGGAATTCACACTGAATTAGAAGACTTTATATTGAATTGGTTTTTAGGTAAGAATTTAAATCATTGTTGCGTTAGAATTTATGGGTTTTCTTAAGTTGACAAGATCATATTTTGATGAAATTTGGGGTCAATTTATTATGGAACTCACACATTTTTTGAGACAACTTAAAGTAGTAACTCGTTTACCTCCATAAGGAGTATAATGTGGTATACTCACATACAAAAAATCATAAATTATTGAATGAAGAATTGCAGCTCAAAAGTACTCACTTGGAACATGAAAAATGGTTGAAGTGTTTAAGTTAAAGCTTGTCTCACATAGAAAGAATGTGTAAAATGAGTATAGTATAACATAACTCCACTAGGTGTCACCCGCGCGATGCGCAGTCTAATCGAATTTGAGATTCTTTCGGACAATAAAAAGAAACTAATGATGTGAACAAAATATAATTGTTATACTTCTAAGTAAATGGAATCCACATTTCGTTCATATTGTCTCAATATATAAGTTGCATGTAAACAAACTAAATGTTGCTCAAAATTTAAAAATTGCAAATAAAGAAATTCATTATTGAAAAATCAATAAACAATGTTAGAGAAGTTGAGATTTTTCATTTATTTATGTAACCAAAAATCGTGAAATTAGTTAACATATTCATCCATCTACTGGCAAATAGTCCCAATTATAAGAGTTGTCAACTCATGAAAGAAAGTTTTCTTAAAAGTTATTTTCTTCTTTCAATTATTTCTTTAGTTAATTTCCTAATATTTGAAATCTTATAATTGTAACAAATGAATACATAAAATTCGATAATCCTAAAGAATCTCGGGAAGATGATATTAATATAAAAGTCCAATGCTTTTATTGATTACACTACATGCTCTTTATAGATAGGGTTACAATAATATACAATTACATTAACATGTGAAAGCAACAAGTGCATTGAATATGATAGGGTTACAATAATATACAATTACATTAGCATGTGAAAGATAGAAATGCATTGAATATAAAAGAGCATGTAGTTTAATTAGAGTTACAATAATATACAATTACCTTAACCTGTAATGTCCATTGAAAAATTACAACGTAGCATGGTGAAGGGGAAATGAGTTAGCTATTATGTTTTAGTAATTTATGTTAATATGTGGTATCAAAAAAATTATAATTTTGTACCACTAATGTTTGGATATTGACTGGATTCAATGAATATTTACATGAAAATTTGGATAATATTAGCATACAAATAGTGATTTGTAGGTATTGTCTCTCTATCAATATCTAATACATACAAATAGTGTTGCTCAATTGCTCATGGCATCAACTGTTGTATGCCTATATAATAGCTTGATCTCCTTCACCACAAAACCATCAAAAAAAAATTTAAATAATAATGGGCCTCGAATAATTATAAAAATAAAAGTAGGTAAATGTAACTGAAATTTAGATCTAGGAGCAATTAAAATAAATAAATATAGTAGACTCCAAAAATGATAGTAGGTTTTGGTAACATAATTGATTTGAAAGTTCATGCTATTTATTCTCATTCCTTTTTTCTCACTATGTTCTTCTTTCATGAACATTCTCAAGTAAAAATAAATTAATTTGTCAACACGAAGGAGCCTCACAACTATAGGACTAACAAAGTTTAGGAAGCAAAGAAAATGATGAAATAGGTATGGCTATGATATGATTGGGATAAAAGTATTAAGAACCCATGTTTGGGACTAAATTAAATTATTAGACTTAAGACTTCTTTGAGGGGTCTTTCTCTCGAGTTCATAGTGGTTTCAAGTATAAAGTAAATTTATTAAACCATTGTTATATTTTAACAAATAAATCTGAAGACATTTGAATTAACAATAAAAATTCTTTAATCTACAAAGGAAAAAATGTCTTTGGATGAAAAAGATAATTTAAAAAGATATTTAGAAACTTTTATAAAAAGGTAGTTAATATTAAACATTTGATCAAACAAAATTTATATTAAGAGTAAGAGTCATTTCTAACCAATCTTAACAACTCAAATATATCAAGGATGGCCTTTAAAAACAAAATTATATTTTAACAAATTAAGTATAAAATTGGATAATAAATAAATTTAATACAAAAAAAGAAAAAAAGAGAAGAGAGTATAAAATGCAAATGTACTTTTTTCGGCCCACTCCAATTTTAAAAAAAAACAATTTAAGAATGGAAAGGAAAATGGAATTATTTCAACTTGAATAAATTACAAATGCAAAACAGATATGGCATAGTTATTTTACCTGCCTACCAACCACCACCATTGACTAAAAACAGACCACTTCCATTCTCTTACATTGTTCAACTGCTCGATCCTTACGACCAAATGGTTGACAAAATAGAGAGCCAATAGAGTATCAATGCAGTGCGGATCAAGATAGGCTTCCCCTAGCTCTTCATGGTTGATTTCTTATGATGAATATGCTCAGTTAGGTTTTGAGATAAGGCCACTTTTCAATACAAATACTTTTATTAGATTTTCATTAGCAAGAAGAGGCAAAAGAGGATGGCGTAGAGGAATGGTTTGAGGAGGTTTCGTTTTACTGAGATTAGGACTTTTTTTGAGAGGATGGATGTCTGGTAGGGTGAGTAGGAGTACCATTATGGCTCTGTAGAAAAGACAGAGAGTTGTGGGGGTGAGGGTGAAAGAAACGAAGGGTTACATAAAAGATGGGGTGGATCTTGGAAAATAGAGGGATAGGAAAGAGGAACGATCGAGAGAGAGGATAGAGGGACGTCATTTGATCAATTGAGGACAAAGGGTTTGGAGTTTTCATGGAATCCTACGTGGATATGCTAAATGAAGAGCTAACATTAATTTTTGTAAAGCATTTTATATTATAGCTTAAAGGATGGTTCCCTTGGGGTATCCCAACTCTTTGAATGAGGGAGGACTTACACGGACTTGGTTTGGCTTCCAAGCCGACGATCGCCACCGGCTCGGATCGTGGGCCTCGGGCCTCCAGTTTTATTTTGTTTTTTATTTTTAGTTTTTCTTTGATATTTAATTTCGATTATTCCCAATAGTTGACTGTTGGGATTTCCAACCATTTTTAACTGTCACTTATTTTTGCATAAATAAGTGGCCCGAGGTCTCATTTAAAGGTTACAAAAATTCATATGAGAGTTCTCAATAGTTGGTTCAAATAGACTTACAAATTGGAGTGCTACTTTTTTAAGTAAAGATCGTTGTATCTTGGGAGGCGATTGCCGCTAGGTTCGAGAAGCACTAATTCGGGAAAAAAATGTCTTAATGTCAGAGTGTTCAACACTTGCTTCAATCTACTTTTTTGAGTCATTACATTTAAATTCTGTAATTCTCTGTAATTATTCTATAATTACAAATTTCATAATATTTGTAATATAACTAAAAATTATTTTGGATAACATATTGATGATATTGGAAATCATCCCTAAGGATTCAATCTATTTGGGATCTTACTTAACAACTGTGATTGTAATAACATGAGTAAAAAAATAGAATGTAATACCCCATAATTTTATTGATATTTATTTAAGGGATCAATTAAATTAAATGTGAATTAATTGAGAATTAATCCGGATATAGATACTAACGAGATGTGAGTTGGTATTTGATTATGTTGTGTATATATGGCAATATATGAATATTGGAAATATTAAAATTGTTGCGAGACTGAAATACGACAATTTGGGAAATTTAGTTAGGACGCCCGTGTCAGTCGCGTCAGAAATGTAATTTATTTGAATTAAAAAGTAAATTTTATTTTTATCAACCGAATGGTCATTTTGAGTGCGCCAACGAGTCCAAAAGGGTCGAAATAGTCAGAAAACACTAGCCGGGGGTTTAGTTTGGGTCCTGGAGCATTTTTGGGCCATACCGGCAACTTAAAAGGGTATTTTGGTAATTTTGAAATTTTGGAAATTAAAGCCTACGAATTTTAAGAGTTAATTATACATTATTAGTAACCCACTAATCCCATTACCAGCATTTGACAAGTTAGAGGGCTACGGGAGTTATAGGAAGAGTTGGAAGAGGTTCCCAAGAGAATTCCACAACCACCATCTTTAACCTTGGGAGAAAATCTGTAGAGAAAGGGGAGAGATCAACCCTCAACCTTCAACATCAAATTTTGAAGAGCAATCTAAGGCAAGTGATTTAGTATTTTTAATGCATTGAATATGTCTTGCATGCTTAGTGTAGGAATTATCTTATATTGAACTTTTTGAAGAAAACCAATGAAATTTGTTGGAGGAACTTTGAATTTGGGTTAGGATTTGCATGTAGTATGATAAGGGACTGATTTAATACTTGAATAGTTACATATGACGATTTAAAAACAGATTTATGATGAGTATTGGGCATAAGGAAAATTAGGAGTTCATGTACATAGGGTTTGGAGAAATATTTGAAGATTCATATTAATTTCATAAAATTGTAAGATTTGACCCTTTAAATATGATAAGGAATGATCTAGGGTGATTAGAAATGGTTTATATACGTTAAAACACAACTTGGATGGTCTTAGGGTGGATTTAGAGGAGAGAATTGAAAAAAACAGAATTAGGATTTTCCGGGCTGAAACTGCCATCTCGTTAGAAGACCTGCCCAGGTCGTTCGAACGACCTCGTTCGAACAAACTTCTAACGAGATGATAGTATGACTTCTAACGAGTCGGTATTTCATTCAATGACCTTCGTTCGAACGAACTCGTTCGAACGAGACTTCTAACGAGTTGACAAATTGGCCTTTTTGGCCTGAATTGATTTCTAGTATCCCGTAGACTTATTTAAATGATGAGATAACCTTCCCTTATTAACTAGTGGGTATAGTTGGGAGATTGGGGTACATTGAGGAGTAAAACTTAGAATAGTGTCTCGAGCCGGATGACATTTGTGGATTGGGAAGCGAGTAACTAATCACGAAGTGAGGATAATTGATAACTTAAATAAATATAAACCGGGGACATGTGATTTGTATAACACTAAGTGTTGGTATAAGAACTAGAAGTATACAACTAATAAAATATTTTAATATCTAAGATGTGTGAATGCTTAGTATATGTAGTTATGTGTGTATGACATACCTATCGTACTTGCTATCATGGGAGGTTGGCATTCGTTTAGGACCATCTAATCTTTGTGTGCCTACGCGGGGGATTTAGATTGGTACCTCGAGGACATAGGTCAGAGAAGGGCTTATTGAGAAGTTAATAAGTCTGCTGATCATGGGAGCGTAGGTATGTTCGTGACCTATGTGATGTGAACTATGTTCGCCTCCACTATTTGTGATTGTTGTTAATGAAACATTTCCTGAGAGATTTGGAATACGTGGTCCTCATGTACGTGATGTACCGGGATTTGATAGCAGAGTATGTGAGCACCACAGCTTAGCCTCAGGGTGCTAGTATTGTATATTTATGGTGAAAATAATATACTGTTGATTGAAATGAATAGTCGTGAATAATTGTGGGTATAAGTAATAGCAACGGTTTGTAAAGTGAAAATGTAAGATTTAAAATATTGAAATACCAAAGTGGGGAAACTGTGTAATAAGGTACAATACTCTATTAAATAGAAGATGTTGGGATTTGAGTTGGATATCATATAGAAATGTTAGATTTAGCATTGGACTAGATAGATATGAGAGCAACTAGAAAGGGGTACGGGTACGATAGGAGTGCACAATTAGTTGAGAGGTGAGGAACTCATGTGAGTGAACACACTATCATGTACTTTATATTCACTGTTTAATGATATTAAACACTTGCATTTTTAAAATTTATTTTCACATTCGGGCTCTGACCCGTTTGCTTTCAAATCTATTTTTGTAAAAACCTTTTTAGGTGCCCAGCCACAAGGACACCATGCATAGGAGTTTTATTCAGGTGACGTGCTGTAGCTGCTGTGGAAGTTACAGGACCTTGACAGTAGACGCCTCCATTTCTGATCTTGACTCCATTATCAGTTTTTATCATTTGTTGGGCATGTCGCCCATTCCTTTTAGAGACATTTTACTTATTCAGTTATTTCAGACTTTGGGTTGTAATTAATTTTAGTGATGCGGACTTTGTATTTAATTATTTCGGAATTCGAATTGTTGTGAGGAGTTTTCCTCCAGACTCATTATTTAATGGATGGTTATTCTATTGTGACTATATTGTTGGTTATGTTAACTTTTCATAATTTATTTATTGCATGTTAATCGGTTTTAATTAAAATGGACAACCTACTTTTTAAATACTAGGTGGTTAGTAATATTAAATGTTTTCGACAGTGATGCTATGAATTGAACCAACTTGGCATTTTGTATTAATTTAATAAAGGATTAGCTACCCGGTATTTAATTAGTCGGGGTGTTACATAGAATAGGTGAGAGAGAATACATGAACACAGGTATTTTAGTGGTTCGGCCTTAACCTACATCCACTGTGCAAAGTTTGAGAGTGATTTTACTATAAAGATGGGTAAAATGCCATAAATGATCAATACAAACTCTCTCTCACTCTATCTCTCTCTCTCAATTTAGTGTTACAGTATTGTTATGTTAATGATTGATCCCGGAAAAGGAGGCATTGGATGCCTTTTATAATCCTAGGGGTGCGAGTGTCCTAGGCATACATTCCATGTGTCAGTGAGTGGAAGCTAATTAGCGCATGACACATATAAAGAAAGATGTGGACGTCATGATGAAGAATTTTCCCCCCCACGTGCTGGTTTATCTGCCATAACAGCTTTAGTTGGATATGCCTGTAATGCCCTTATCATGATTTCCATGTGTGCACGAGATGTCTAAAGCAGAGGGTCTCGAATGGTTAAGACTGTCGGCACTCTATTTTTGCAAGATCGGACCGAAATGAGACTGATTGATTATATAAATGATACGGGCGAGACTAATGGTTCAGCCTCCTGGTACTATCTAAGGCTAACATTGCTGATGAGGCCGACATTGTAGGTGGACAGTCCTTGAGCGTTGTCTTATGATAGGGTTATCTCGAAAGCTGAGACAACTTAGGATAAGATTGTTCATGAGAACTTTTAAGGGTCGATGACTTGAGGACACATATAAAGGATGTCGTTTCAGTAATAGTCTTTACTTGGAGGAAACCAGATATCTATATCAATAACCCCCAGACCTTAGTCTTCAATGTCAATGGGAGGCTGAGTGTAAGTACTTCTACTATCTCGTGTCATCCAGTCCCTTGCATCCACAGTCATTTCAAAGTTAGTGGGGGTATAACGTTCATGTGGGTTTTAATAGATATGTCACTTCTTACTTATGAAGTAAGACACATGTCAATTACTGAATGGTATCGTATGATACCCTAGGTCATGCGCGTAGCCAAACGCCACTTTGTAAGGAATTCCCTAATGATGGGTTTGGGGGAATCACGCGTGCATGCTTTGGGCGATAAAACCCTTCCTTCTCCTTCGTTTCCATCATTTCTGCAAAAACTTTCAGCCCTTAAACTTTTTTCATCTCTTTTTACAAATTCCCTTCTACTTCCTTTTTAGCCCTTATATTTCCCTGTGTTCTTTCGCCTCTACAATCTTCTAAGGCTTTTCTGGTACTCCTCTCGCTCTTTTTTTTTTCATTTCTTACAGTTTAATTCTCATATATATAGTTTTCGATTTTCCAACAAGTTCTCTTTTTTCTTCGACCACCAATTTGTGGTGGTTTATCCCTTAATTCGTGGCAGCTTTGTGGTGGGTAGGAGGTTTTCAAGGGTTAAGTGAGTATATGTTTTGTATTTTAGGGTGGTTGTTTATGCTTTTCGGCATCTTCTTCGGTGAAGTGTTCTTAGTGTTCTTGGTGGTGTTCATAGTTTTCAAAACATTCCATTCAACTACTCATTCTAATCCTCCAATAGATTATTTTGATGTTTTTCATGTACCGTAGGTTGCACGATGATAAGCAACCAAAAGTATCTATTTTATACCCCGAATAGATGCATTTTAGCCGTTTGTTTTAATTAAAATTTGCCTTATGTTCGTATTTTATCATTTTGCAGGTCAATACGCAGCCGTAGTGTTAAATAATGCTAAATCCAGTCAATTGCGACGTAGAAGCGGTCAAAAGCGTGTATCGAAGAATTGCAAAGAGACCGTAAAGTGAGAAGTCCATTCTGAGCTTGCCTCAATATGATCAGATGCCCCGAAACAGTCCCGTAACCCAAACCTAACACTACACCGAGCCCAGACCATTCCCTGAGCCCCGTGTATGTTGAGCTTGTACATTTATTATTTTTCTAGATTTTTATTTTTAGTCGTTTTATTTTTAGGATTTATTTAGATTTTTTTAGTATTGATTTTCTAATTTTCTATTTCTTTATTTTGATTTTGATTTTTTATTAGTTTTTAATTTTTAATCTTTATTTTATTAGGATTTTTTTTTAGGAATTTATGTTTTTAGTTTTATTAGAGTTTGAATTCTTTTATTTTAGTTTTATTAGGATTATATTTTTTAGTGTTAATAGAGTTTTATTTTATTTCTTTTTATTTTCATTTTTTTAATTAGTTTGAGATGTTAGTTTTTAGTTTTATTAGATTTTAAATTTTATTTTTTTTAGGGGTACAACTAGGGGTGTGTTTCGGCTGGATCGGATCGGAATACGGGTGTTCGGAAAAATTTCCAAAAATTTCGGAATTTAAAAATCCTTTCCAATTCGGAAAAAATAAAAATCGGAAAATCATTTTTTTTCCTATTCGGCTAATTCGGATTTCTTGGAATATTCGGAAATTTCGGAAATTTTATAATTCGGAAAAATCTCGGAATATTCGGAATTATCTGTTATAATATTTTCGGAAAATATTGGAAATGTAATTTTTGAGAAAGATATTTTTAAAATAAAAATAAAACACTCCACATTAGTGTTATAAATTAGAATGGACAATCAGAATGGAAGTAACAACCAAAGAAATGGAAGAAATTAAAGTTAACAACTATTGGAACGAACAGTTGTGTAGTTATACATCAAATAAAACACTCCATTTTTTCTTTCTGTACACACCATCAGAGATAGTGTACTGAATACTTTTTCACCCACAAATGTGGGGTTAGTAAATATGCGATTTCTTAACAGCTAAAAGGGGTTTAAATAAGAGTACTCAAAAATAATAAAGCCAAATCCCCTCCCAGAATAAAAAATGGATAATAAAGTACAGATACAAATAACAACGAAATGGGCATACAAACAACAGCTCAATGGGTGTGTATATATGACAACATTTCAATAGCTAAATAAATGGGTATACCTAGAGATGATATTGTTCAAAAGCACGAAATGGTTGAACAGAGCTATAATTATATTAGTGACATTCATTTTTTCCCCACAAAATACGATAACATAGGATGGTATTTTTAACCCTAACTAGATCAGTCGTCCATAAATGGTAGCACTCATCCATCCTATGTTAGCACTCATCCATAAATGGTGAGGGAGCAGAGCAGTAACAATCTAACATAATACAAATAGTGAGGGAGAAGATTAGTAGACATGCAAAAGTTAAGAAAATCAGAGTAGAGTAGAGCAGTACAAATGGTGAGGGGGAAAAAGCTTACCCGAGTGACGGAGGAAGGAGGCAAAGCTGAGGAGTAGAGAGAGAGAACGGCAGGAACTAAGAATCGTAGAGAGAGAGAGAGCCGCTAGAACTTAGAAGAGGGAAAAATGAAACCCTAAACATTAGTATTCCTCTCTCTCTCTCTATATATATATATAGTAAATTAGTAAAAATGGTAGTATAAAATTTAAATGGTACTAAAAATGTATTAAAATAAATAAAAATATTATTATTTCGGAAAATATTTTGGATAAATCGGATCGGCGTAATATTGGAAAATTCGGATCGGATATTCGGAAACTCGGAATTCATATATAATTTCCAATTCCATTCCAATTTTTTTCGGAAAATTCGGAATCGGAAAATTCGGAAATCGGAAATTTTAAATGGTGCCATAATCGGAAAAATTCGGATCGGAAAACGGAAAATTCGGAAGTTCGGAAATAATTAACACCCCTAGGTACAACTTAAACACACGCACCAAATAAACCAATCTCCCTATTTACTGTTCATCATCATCTTCCCCAACCAACATCCACACTCTCCTCACCTCCATTACCACCATTAACACCCCCAAATCAAATACCCACATAACATTATCACCTCCAACCAACCAATCCCACCCCCTCAACCCTTCATCTCCAGCCAACCCCGACGCCCTCCTTCGAACTGCAGCCTGCCACTCCGGCTAGCAGTCACAACCCGCGACGACCCGCACCCGGCCTGATCAAATCCGATCGGCGCGACTACCCAGCAGCCCGCTTGACTTGATCCGCGACCTCCTTACCCGGACCATAACCCGAGCCCAACTCATTCCAGCCCCAAATCGCCACTCTCCAACCTGAATATCCATCTCAAATCCCAGCAATATCGGAGTCAAACCCAAGCCAAGAAAATCCCATAAAAATCTCTCAAACCAAATGAAATCGTGGGTCAATCAAAAGAAAGGGGTAAAGCTTATAAGAAGGAATCTCTCAGCAAAGAAAACGAACACAGAGATACAGAGAGAATAGAGAGACAGAAAAAAAAAAGAGGGTAGAAAAAATAGCGAGAAAAATACAAAAGAATATAGTTTTAGGTCTAGAAAAATTTATAGGTTCATTTTTTACTTTCAGCTTTCTAATCCAGTCAAATTTATAGGTTCATTTTTTACTTTCAGTTATTGCATATCGTATTTGCTACTCTTTCTCTTTAATTATTGTTTGTTAATTGTGCTTGTGCTAAAATTCTAATCATGTGTGGCTAAACAACCCATTCAAGGGGTGGGGTGAAACGCGTATGTTAAGTTGTTTTATTTGAATAATTGTTCGTTGATTCATTCTAGGCTAATTAAATTGGGAAAAATCACACATTAATTTATGTAACGAGAGTTAATAAATTAATGGTGCAAATTAATATTTGATTTCTGGATTTCACTTAGAGATAAGTATTACTCTTAAATTAAAATATTAATTCTGTGTGTTCAATTTAAAGATTCGTACAAATTTTAATAAATTGATCTTAGCGGATATTTTATTGAAACGAGAGTGAATCTTAATTTTTTTTTTTATGTTGTGACTATTCCCGATTTAATTGCTAAAAAATATAAAATTGAATTAAGAATTGTAACGAGAGTTAAATTTTAAATTCAATATTATTTCGAACTATTCTATTGAATGATTAGGACTTTATAACTAATTTGACTACGCGGTGTAATCCCACCTCTTGTTTCTTCTCATAAATTCTCAACTAGATTACTTTCTGATTTTTCTTAGTCATTTTAGTTGCATAAATTGTCATTTGCTCCCTTGAAAACTGTTTTTTAAATATAAAAAAAAAAAAAAAACATTAAAGAAAAATTTTAAAAACACAAAAAGATTTTTAATAAAATTTGGAATTGCAAGTTTTCACGATTACAGTTTCAACGCTAGAAATGGGATTGATACCCGAATTTGCCACGATACTGAATTTTTAGTAAGTTTTGTAGGTAATTCCAGGAATTTTCATACTCGAAGTTTGACCGCAGCGACATTCCAAATCCATATCCGAAGGAACACAAATTAAGAGTTATCAAATGGCGCCGTTGTCGATTTCTTGAATATTGAAGCCAGTGAAGATTTGTAATTTTCATTTTTTTAGTGTAGTTATTCCTTGCTCTCCCTCCTTAGACTGGTTGTTTAGGATTATTGAGGCCTTGTAATTAATTTGACACCGATTTTTTGTATTATTCAGTCCAAAAACAAAAAAAAATAGCAAAAAGGGAAACCGGACAAGGTAGAGAGAGGGCATCCCAAGGCGAGAATTTAGAAGCCTCTCTACTTTGGGTCGGTAGGACTCCCGGGGACAACTGAAGTAGGCGTACTTCCCCCCGTTCGACTCAACTCGGTCTTCACCCCACGTGTGTAAAAACCGTGGGAGGTAAACTCTTTATCACTCGCGAATCTCCTGGAAGCGAGTCAATTTTTGTGTGCTACTTGCTCCTATATGAATTTTGTTTTAGTAACGCACTTAAATTGGATGATTTGATGAATAAATGTACCTATGCCCTATACCCGGTCATTGCAACGAGTTGGGATTTCATCACCCACTCAATCACATCTCCTTTTGCTTGTTAACCGTGCTCTCACTTAAATTAAAATCAATCAACTAGCAAGCCAAGTAGGAACGGTGTTCATTAGGACCCTTTCGGAATGAGACCCTCGTAGGATACTCTAGTGAGTCCTTTCCACACTTGCAAATCTTCATTCAACTATCTTAAGACTTTTGTCTAGGAAAACTGGGTTTTAAGCGAGGCCGCCCAGTAAAACGGGTTGTGCTTTCCCCAGCATGGTACCGGATTGTTGTGTGTTGTAGTAGCTAGTGTGGTGAGCCTTAACTAGTAAGCCTCTTGTCTCTCGAGACGAAAGTAGGAGCACACTTTTACCAGCGAGGCCTAAGGTTCCGTGATTTTCTCGCCCGCGAACTAATTAAAATTGACTCCCCAATCACTTAACTTGAAGATAATAATTTGGCTATGTGTTATTTCGAACTTATTCCATTTGTGTACGTGTCTAAGTTGTTCCTTTAGGTAGTTCAATTTTTGCTCCAACTGTCAGTTCTTCCACCGTTAGTCCATCGCCCCTTTACCCTTTTTTTCTGCACACAAGCAAAAATCCCAAAAATATTTTCCTTTTTTCCGCCTCATTTTTTCTCAAAAACAACAACTCCAAAAATATTTTTCCTTTTTCCTTCCTTATTTTCCAAAAAATCCAAAAAGATTTTCTTCTTTTTCAAACAACAAAAAAATCCCAAAAATATTTTTTCGTTGCTTTTATGCCACATTGGCAATGCATTGATCATCGATTAACACGTTCACCTACTGCTCCATCTCTCAATTCCCTCTTAGGTGATCGTGTTCCTATCGTTCCTCCTCATTTTTCTGATCCGTGTTCTTCTTCATCGGAGACGCTTAGTTCTCGCACTTCCTCTGGATCTGTTACCCCACCCATCATGGCCGACGAACGCGCTTTAAGGGACTACTTTGCCCCGATTACGGCCACTCTGCCTTCATGTATCGTTCTTCCGCCCACTCCGTCCGTGCAATTTGAAATTTGCCCCACGACTATTTCTATGTTGCCCAGTTTTCATGGCCTTGAACGCGAGTCTCCTTATACTCACTTGCGGAAATTTCTCACTGTGTGCGCTACTTTCAAAAATCAAAAGTTAGACGAAGAGAATGTTCGTCTTCGGTTGTTTCCCTTTTCTCTTCATGATAATGCATCATTAATTGTCAATGCCAATGCCATCATTAATTGTCGTGATGGGTCCATGAATCTCTCTTTTGGCAACATGACTGTAGAAGTCAATATTTTCCACTTTATGCAAAAAACGACTGATGTCGATTCTATTGATAAGGCGTGTGTGATTGACTCCTTAGTTAATGAATTGTTAAACCAAACTTACCCTGATGATCCTCTCCAACAATGTTTGGCTCATTTTGGATCCGACTTTGACATTGATGCCTCCATTTATGAACTCAATGCCCTGCTAGATTCCACTCCACTATTGGACACTTCCTTTTGAGATCCTACCTTCAAGCCCCTCTATGATGATACTCTTCACTTCGTGGATCATCCCGTTCCATCTTTTGAGCACCCTGCCACATCAGATTCCTCCACTTTATGCACCGAGAACCCTCCAGACTCTGTTTTTGCATCTGAGTCCGATGTCCCTCCTGCGCCACCTGCTAGTTTGGATCTTAAGCCCTTACCTTCCGAGTTGAAATATACTTTCTTAGCCCCTAACCACCATCACCCTATTATCATTGCTTCCGATTTGACCGCTGATCAAGAAGAGCAATTAGTCCACATTCTTACTCAGCATAGAACTGCTATTGGTTGGACCATTTTAGATATTCACGGTGTGAACCCCAATATTTATAGTCATCGCATTCATTTGGAGGAGAACGCCAAGACTTTTCGAGAACCCCAACGTTGACTTAACCCTCCTATGAAAGAAGTCGTGCGGGCTAAGATTTTAAAATTGCTCGATGCTGGTATTATTTACCCTATCTCAGACAGTCAGTGGGTCAGTCCTATTCATGTGGTACCGAAAAAGTCTGATGTCACCGTCATAAAAAATAGTGACAATGAGCTTGTTCCCACCCGTATGCAATGGGCTGGCATATTTGCATTGACTATTGAAAGCTAAATGTTGTCACTCGTAAGGACCATTTTCTTCTTCCTTATATTGACCAAATGCTCGAACGTTTAGCTGGTCATGCGTATTACTGCTTCCTTGAAGGCTATTCAGGATACAACCAAATTCCAATTGACCCTGAAGACCAAGAGAAAACTACCTTCACCTGTCCCTTTGTCACTTTTGCCTACTCTCGCAATCCCTTTGGCCTTTGCAATGCACCTGTGACTTTTCAACGATGTATGATTAGCATTTTCAGCGACATGGTTGAACGTTTTCTCGAAATCTTTATGGATGATTTTTCTGTGTTTCGTTCTTCCTTCGAGCAATGCCTTTCTCACCTCACTACGGTCCTCAAACGTTGTCAAGAAAAGAAATTGGTCCTCAATTGGTAAAAATGTCATTTCATGGCCAAAAAGGGGATTATTATATGTCACGTAGTCTCTCATGACGGTATTGAAATAGATAAAGCTAAAGTTGACATCATTTCCTCGCTTCCCATTCCTAAGTCTGTTAAGGACATTCGCTCATTCTTAGGACATGCGGGCTTCTACCGTCGTTTCATCAAGGAATTTTCTAAAATTTCTCGACCTTTAACAACCCTTCTATCCAAAGATGTTCCCTTTGTCGTTGTTGAAGCTTGTATTGCTTCTTTTGAGCGCCTTAAAGCCGAGCTCACTTCTGCTCCTATCATTCAGCCTCCTAATTAGTCTTTACCATTTGAGCTCATGTGTGACGCATATGATTTTTCTCTAGGTGTTATACTTGGTTAGTGAGTTGACAAGCGCCAACATGTCATTTATTATCCTAGTCGAACCCTCCATGACGCTCAACTTCATTACACGACCACTGAAAAGGAGTTGCTCGCTGTCGTATTTGCACTCAATAAGTTTTGATCTTATTTTATCGGTTCCCCAATCATCGTTTACACTGACTACGCTGCCCTGCGGCACCTTTTTCAGAAGAAGGATTCTAAGCCACATTTGATACGGTGGATTCTCTTGCTTCGAGAGTTTGACCTCGAAATTCGCGATAAGAAAGGGTGCGAAAATTTAGTTGTCGACCATCTCTCCCGCCTCACTGTTACATCTGCATCTGATCCTGCCCCTATTTCTGAAACATTTCTCGATGAGCAACTTTTTGCTCTCTCCACTGCTCATTGGTATGCTGATATTGTTAATTTCCTTGTTATCGACCAATTACCCAATCATTGGTCAAAACAAGAGCATTATAAGTTTATGGCCCAGGTGAAATTTTACTCTTGGAATGATCCCTTCCTTTTTAAGTATTGCTCTGATCAAGTCATTCGCCGATGTGTTCCTGACCATGAAAAGTCAAGTATACTCTCCTTTTGTCACGATGGTGCCTGTGGTGGCCACTTTAGCTCCAAGAAAACCGCCACCAAAATTTTGCAAAGTGGTTTCTATTGGCCTACCCTTTTTCGAGATACCCACCACTACTGCCAGGCTTGTGCCAAATGCCAACAATCTGGGCGTATCTCTCGTCGTCACATGATGCCCCTCACATCCATTCTCATCGTCGAAATCTTTGATGCATGGGGTATTGATTTCATGGGTACCTTTCCCACTTCTCATGGCTTCCAATATATACTAGTTGCAGTTGATTATGTTTCCAAATGGATTTAATCCATAGCTTGCCGCACCAATGACTATCGCATTGTGGTCCAGTTTCTTAAGGAGTATGTCTTCACAGGTTTTGGAACTCCAAAAGCTATTATTAGTGATGGGGGTAAACATTTCTGTAATTGAGACTTTGAACATCTCGTCAAAAAGTATGGTGTTACCCACAAAGTTGGTCTCTCTTACCTCCCTCAGACTAGTGGTCAAGTTGAAGTTTCCAACGGTGAAATCAAGCAAATCCTAGAAAAAACAGTTAATCCTAATAAGAAAGATTGGTTCGTACGCTTGAATGATGCTTTGTGGGCCTACCGTACTGCGTTTAAGACTCCGATTGTCATGTCTCCTTATCGCTTGGTCTTTGGTAAACCATGACACTTACCTGTCGAGCTTGAACATCATGCTTATTGGGCTGTTAAAACCCTTAATTTTGATATCGACGAGGCTGGCATTCATCGAAAGCTCCAACTTAATGAATTAGAGCAGATACGAAATGATTCCTATGATTTATCCAAGAAGTACAAGGACAAAATGAAGTGGATCCACGACCAAAGCATCCTCCGCAAAGAATTCCACCCTGGTCAGAGAGTGTTGTTATATAACTCTCGTCTTCATCTCTTTCCCGGGAAGTTAAAAACTCGTTGGTCTGGACCCTTTATTGTTGAATATGTTACTCCTTATGGTGCCATCATAGTTCAAAATCCTAAGGATGGTAGCCTATTTCATGTCAACGGTCGACGATTGAAGCCTTTCTTAGAGCTAGGCCCCTCTCCCATTAAAGAAATTGACCTTGTTGATCCCATTTATGAAGACTGACTGTTCAGTCTTGTTTGGGGGTGACTTATCACCCCAGTTTTTTCTACCACCCTGTACTTTTCATAGTTCCTATCTTTAGGGTGAGATTGGTCGGTCTGGCTGAAGACGTTAAACTTAGCGCTACGGGAGTCAGCCCGTTGTTCATTGTTTCTGAGTATGAGTCTTATCCTGTTTGGGGGTGGTGTTTTCCACCACCCAATGATTTTCACATGCTTTATAGACTTGTACATATTTTTGTATCACATCTGTTATTCAGGTTTCATCTATGCCCCAGAATGTGGTACATTTCATTAGTGGTTCATTATGGTACTATATTTCCTTCGTTGTTCTTTTCATTTTTATATATGGTTTTAAACATCAAGGACGATGTTCTCTTTTGTTTGGGGGTGGGAAGTTTATCAAAATCGTACCTCTTTAGAAAATTTTCAGAAACAAGTGATTTTAAAAATTTTGTGCAATTAAATTTAAATTTTTATGATATGAATTGTCTATCATCCCTCTTTTAGAAATCTCGGAATACCTGTGTTTGACCCAAAACATTCGCTTTTAACCTTAAATTAATTAATACCTATTTAAGCGTACGTTCACTATGAATTCCTAAACTCGGAAATTTGCACTATCACTTTTACAATCAAAAGTTGAAGAGTAACTATATTCTCAAGAGAGCCTTAAAATATCACTAGTGGCGACTTAAACCCGTGAGATTTGAGCTTTTCACCTTTTTGAGAGTTTTTACGTATCTCCGAGTCACAAATTGACTCAACTTTCTTTGGGTACTACATTTAGCGTTTAATGATCTCATTATTTTTTTAAATTTGGCTTAATCACTGAGAATGACATTACTTTCGAGTTGTAAGAAACATGTGTCTTGTAGTTTGTCCCGAGCACTAAACTGATTTTTTCATACACTTACCATTTTCCTATCACATTATCATTCACCCATTATCATTTTCCATATTACCCTTATCCATATGTCCCAAATACCATCCATCATTGCCATCGTTTTGAGAAAAAGAGTGTTTGAAATTATCATTGTAAATTGTCTTCATTTTCGTTATGAAAAGAAAAAAAATGCATCGCAAAAAAAAAGGAAAAAGCAAAGAAAGAAAAAAAAAGAAAATAAATAGAAAAGAAGAAAAAGAAAAGCATGCAATCATAAATTCAAATAATGAAGACAATAGCTAGTCAAGGTGTGTCACACTCTTCTCAAAATACCCCATCATATCATTCGCCTTCTTCATTATTCCCTTATACCTTACATAAACCCCATTTTCACCCTTGGTAAAGTGTTCGGGCAAACGAGAAGATTATATGGTGAATAACTCGACATTTTTGACATAGTGGTTAACATTCCTTTAGAGATCAGATTTTTTTCACGTATCCGTCCTTTTTTATAAAGTGTGTGAGACGTTTGAACTTGTTTACATTTACTCACCTCCTCACACACTAGAGAGATACACTTACCCAATTCTCAGAGAATTCAATTTAGAGAGAGATATCTAGTGAGAATTGAAGTCAAAACGTTGATGTTATAAAGGCGATCTTAGAATTACTCTAATGATACTTAAGATTGTTTCACACTACACACGCTGAGTTTTAGGAAGGATTACGCTTTTGGTATTAAGTAATTTTATATCTTATTTTGATAGTTGAATACGGAATTCCTTGATGTCCTTTTAAAGTTGGGTTGTATAGTGTTTCATCATCTACTAAGAAACTGCATTTAAATAAGTTTTGAATTTTATGAATATATTCACTGCAAACCCTCACGAGACACCACTCGTCCTGTAGGGAAACCTATAGGTTTAACAGCTTGTCGCACATGCTAAGTGCAATCGCCAGTGCCTACGAAAGTGGCACACTTTTGGTCACTTACCTTTGTTTTCTCTCTAAATTTTTCTCGAGGACTAACAATGTTCTATTTGGGGGGTGGCGTGATAAACACCCAAAAGTGTCTATGTTATACCCCGAATAGATGCATTTTAGTCGCTCGTTTTAATTAAAACTGGCCTTATGTTCGTATTTTATCATTTTGCAGGTCAATACACAGTCGCAGTGTTAAATAATGCTAAATTCAGTCAATTGCGACGCAGAAGTGGTCAAAAGTGTGTATCGAAGAAGTCTAAAGAAATCCTGAAGTGAGAAGTTCATTCTGAGTTTGCCTCAATATGATCGGATGCCCTGAAACAGTCCCGTAACCCAAACCTAAGCCTACACCGATCCCAGACCATTCCCGGAGCCCCGTGTATGTTGAGTTTGTACCTTTATTATTTTTCTAGATTTTTATTTTTAGTCATTTTATTTTTAGGATTTATTTAAATTTTTTTAGTATTGATTTTCTAAATTTCTATTTCTTTATTTTGATTTTGATTCTTTTATTAGTTTTTAATTTTTAATATTTATTTTATTAGGATTTTTTTTTAGGAATTTTTTTTTAATTTTATTAGATTTTGAATTCTTTTATTTTAGTTTTATTAGGATTATATTTTTTAGTTTTAATAGAATTTTATTTTATTTCTTTTTATTTTCATTTTTTTAATTAGTTTGAGATGTTAGTTTTTAGTTTTATTAGATTTTAAATTTTATTTTTTTTAGGGGTACAACTTAAACACACACACCAAATAAACCAATCTCCCTATTTACTGTTCATCATCATCTTCCCCAACCAACATCCACACTCTCCTCACCTCCATTACCACCATTAACACCCCCAAATCAAATACCCACATAACATTATCACCTCCAACCAACCAATCCCACCCCCTCAACCCTTCATCTCCAGCCAACCCCGACGCCCTCCTTCGAACTGCAGCCTGCCACTCCGGCTAGCAGTCACAACCCGCGACGACCCGCACCCGGCCTGATCAAATCCGATCGGCGCGACTACCCAGCAGCCCGCTTGACTTGATCCGCGACCTCCTTACCCGGACCATAACCCGAGCCCAACTCATTCCAGCCCCAAATCGCCACTCTCCAACCTGAATATCCATCTCAAATCCCAGCAATATCGGAGTCAAACCCAAGCCAAGAAAATCCCATAAAAATCTCTCAAACCAAATGAAATCGTGGGTCAATCAAAAGAAAGGGGTAAAGCTTATAAGAAGGAATCTCTCAGCAAAGAAAACGAACACAGAGATACAGAGAGAACAGAAAGACAGAAAAAAAAAGAGGGTAGAAAAAATAGCGAGAAAAATACAAAAGAATATAGTTTTAGGTCTAGAAAAATTTATAGGTTCATTTTTTACTTTCAGTTTTCTAATCCAGTCAAATTTATAGGTTCATTTTTTACTTTCAGTTATTGCATATCGTATTTGCTACTCTTTCTCTTTAATTATTGTTTGTTAATTGTGCTTGTGCTAAAATTCTAATCATGTGTGGCTAAACAACCCATTCAAGGGGTGGGGTGAAACGCGTATGTTAAGTTGTTTTATTTGAATAATTGTTCGTTGATTCATTCTAGGCTAATTAAATTGGGAAAAATCACACATTAATTTATGTAACGAGAGTTAATAAATTAATGGTGCAAATTAATATTTGATTTCTGGATTTCACTTAGAGATAAGTATTACTCTTAAATTAAAATATTAATTCTGTGTGTTCAATTTAAAGATTCGTACAAATTTTAATAAATTGATCTTAGCGGATATTTTATTGAAACGAGAGTGAATCTTAATTTTTTTTTTATGTTGTGACTATACCCGATTTAATTGTTGAAAAAGATAAAATTGAATTTAGAATTGTAACGAGAGTTAAATTTTAAATTCAATATTATTTCGAACTATTCTATTGAATGATTAGGACTTTATAACTAATTTGACTACGCGGTGTAATCCCACCTCTTGTTTCTTCTCATAAATTCTCAACTAGATTACTTTCTGATTTTTCTTAGTCATTTTAGTTGCATAAATTGTCATTTTCTCCCTTGAAAACAGTTTTTTAAAATATAAAAAAAATTAAAAAAAACATTAAAGAAAAATTCTAAAAACACAAAAAGATTTTTAATAAAACTTGGAATTGCAAGTTTTCACGATTATAGTTTCAACGCTAGAAATTCGATTGATACCCGAATTTGCCACGATATTGAATTTTTAGTAAGTTTTGTAGGTAATTCCAGAAATTTTGATACTCGAAGTTTGACCGCAGCGATATTCCAAATCCATATCCGAAGGAACACAAATTAAGAGTTATCACACGATCTAGGTGAAAATTCTCTCACTTGCGTCAACGTATAATATGAGAGATTAGGAGGGCCAAGGTCGAGTTTCAACATAGGAGCACTGAAGCTGAGGCTCAGTCCCTACGTAGGTCTCAGGTTGAACTTACACCAACCCCTTAACGGTAGAGCACCCTACTTTACTTCTTACTTAACCCAGTCCATCCGAGACTAGCGTTGTCATTTAATTCAGCAGTGACACTATGCCTGTCTTATCTTCCAAGGGTTACAGTTCTTCTGAACGTCTGGGCCTCCATGACGATCGATATGATTTTAAAGTCGACTCCTTTGAGGTGGAAATGAGAGCTTCGGCAGCCATGTAGATGAGGGAGAGATTGTTGAATCCAGTAATCAGGGTCATCCTAGCATTTTTTCTCATCAACAAGGGGATCCTGAGCCCCAAATTTATGACATTTTTTAAGATGAGCCTAAGGTCGATGTTGCCAACAATATTCCATTTCCTCATATGGCCTTGTTAATCTCAACTATGACTCAGGATGAATTTATGATTAATGACCCTCGTGATAAATCCACTGTCACTAAGGATGATGAGGGAGGGGATCCTTATATTTTAGATATAAGTGTAGCCTCAGCCATTCCCAGCGACGTTCATGAAACTGATCTGATGGTCTAGAGGAACCTTTATAGGGATATAGTCTTCCACTCACCTGGGGTCCCTATCAAAGATGAGCGAGTCTTGGACCTCAGAAATGAGGGAGAGGTGGTTCTCTATGAGATGATGTTTAAGGTTGGATTCCACCTCCTAATTCATTCATCTATAAGGGCTATTCTTACCTCCATTAGCGTTGCTCCTACTTAGCTGACGCTAAATGCCTGGAGGACTATATTTGGTGCTGCCCACCTCTAGAGAATTTCCTAGGATGTGGATCTCCCAGTTGACGTATTTCGAGCTTGTTATACTGCGGTTACTACGAGAGATACCCCCTGCTATTACCATTTCACGGCTTGTCATCCTGACCGATAACTTCTTTACTTAAACAAAACTTTTAACCATGATTGGAAATCCTGGTACTTCTTCGTCTATGGGGACGAAGAGTTTGGCGAGGGAGAGTCATCCACTGCAGACGAGGCGTAGGTGCCTCAAAAATGGGATCGCGTTTCAATCTCGACCAAAGTAGACCCTAGCCTTAGTTCAGAGATGAAGGAGTCCATCAATCAACTTAAGGGGAATGTCCTTATAGTATTAGAGGATTTAATGATTCCTGAGTTATTGCAATACTCCAGTATGGGGGTAGATACATTGACATCACTTCCTAAGAAATTAAACCAACTTTGTTTAGCTTTATTATCTTCTTAAATTATTCCAACATAGTATGACAATACTTATCTGTGTTTTTTCTTTACAGATCGTCATGTTAATATTTCAGACAAGATTTGGTCGATGACAGTCCCAATGTCAACCAACTTACTTGCTCGCCTACAAGGCAAAGTTCTCTAGCGGCTCTAACGAAGTAGAAGTCCACTACTAGTGCCCCTATTGAGGGGACGAAGAAAAGAAAATAGGTCTTAGGTGGGGTATCAGATCCTCCTCCCCCTAAACAAAACAAAATAAAAGAATATCCACCAAGAAAGACTCCTGACCTCCTTCTCCCCATCAGGGACGACATCTCTCCGACTACACACCTTGCTCAGGTGAGTGTGAGTGCTGAAAATCTTATTAACCTCAGTTATCCCTGGTTGCGACAATTAATATTTTGATGCCTAAGATCTCTCCCGGGTCTTTAACTTTTCTCTTCATAGGGCCACCCAACTAAACACCAGCACGGTTCTTCTTACTAACTTTTCTATTTTATTGCAGTCTATCATTACTATTTAAAACATTCATCATTGGGTGGTGGAGACTGAGGCAAAATCAAAGACGACTGAAGAGGACGAAGATCAGGTTGATGATCTGAAGAAGAAGCTGAAGGATCTGAAGGTCGAGTATGACAGTAAGACCCAAGATATTAGAGGCCTCAATAAGGAGCGTTTGTCCATCCCGAGGCATGGACACAAAGCAAAGGTGGAGGCTCTTAAGGAAGAACTAAAGAAGAAGAGGGCGGACGAGAGAGAGAACGTATGAGTGGTTGCTGAACAAGTTGTAACTAACTTTAAAGAGTCAGAGGAGTTTTTCGATCATGCTATCTAATACATGGGGAAGGGGGAGAAAATATTTTGTCGTCGAGCTGCCAATAAGTGTGGTGACCTTGTTGCTAACGGCCCCACTCCCGATCGATATTGTCTCATCATTGAATTTTGTTGATCTTTCGAGTGTCATTGCTCTAGAAGAGGTCCAAGTCGAGATCGAGAATGCTGAAATAGGAGTGGCTAAGGTCGAGACTACTATTAGTGACCAGGACCATGCTGATGTGGTGGGGGATTAAGAGTCGAACACTGTCAATCCTAGTCAAATTATAATCGAGTTGACCTTCATCGAAACTCTTGTGGATGAATATTAAGTTTCTACTCTGGGTAGCCCCATGTGGTCTGCTAAGCCCATTTTTATAACCAACTTAAACAGTCTTCTTATGGCTTTTGAATAATCTCTTGTAACTTTTGCTATTATAATGACTTTGTTATTAAAGTTTGATATCTACCAATTGCCTTTACATTTTTACCATACTACTAATGGAGTTTGAAGGTCTCACCATATAAAAATGATGTTAAAGACGTCCTCTCTCTCGGGGTTTATGTTGAGTGGTGCCTTAGAGCTGAGACTCCTAAGGCACTTTTGTACTGCTAAGAGAGAGATTTAATCATGCACCATACTTAAATGACGTTTAACAATTTCACCATACTAAAATGATGTTAAATACATCCCATCTCTCAGGGTTTTTATAGAGTGGTTCCTTAGAGCCAAGACTCATTAGGCACTCTCATACCGTCGAGAGAGATATTATTCACCATTTTTAAATGATATTAAATAACTTCACCTTACCTAAATGAAGTTTAAGGGTCTCACCATGAAAATGATGTAGGAACCTCCCACCTCTCAGGGTTTATGCAGAGTGTTGTGAAGGACTCAAAATTCCTAACACACTCTCATAGCGTCCAGAGGGAAATTTAATTACACACCATAGTTAAATAATGTTTAAGAATTTCACCATACTTAAATGATGTTTAAAGGTCTCACCATAATATTGATGTTAGGGACCTCCCACCTCTGAAGGTTTATGTAGAGTGGTTCCTAGGAGATGAGACTCCTATGTCACTCTCGTACCGTCGAGAGAGAGATTTAATTATGAACCATACTTAAATGATGTTTAACAATTATGTGAGTCTTTAAGATATGATTCTAAAAGAAGAGACAATACAACACTTTATTATATTTTGACATTTCCATACAAGAAAATGACTTGCCTTTCGGCTACAATAAATGAACTAACTAGTGATAATACTTTTTTAAATGACTCGCATTCCAAGTATTAGAAAATGGTTCTCCTTTAAGATTTTCTAGTCGATATGTACCAGGTACAACTTCCTCAATGACTCTGTAAGGTCCCTATCAGTTAGGCTGGCATATATTAACCTTTTGGATGACCTTTTTTAGCATCAAGTCTTCCACTATGATGGGCCGATACTTGACCCTTTTATTGTAGAATTTTGCAGCTCTTTGTTGATAGGCCACTTACCCAATGATTGTGTCTTCCCTCCTTTGTTTAATTATATCTAAATCAATCCTTCTTTCCTCTAGGTTTACCTCAAGATCATAAGCCTGAACCTTGTGGTTAAGTAACCTAATTTCTGTAGGAATCACAACCTCTGATCCATATGCTAACATAAAAATCATCTCTCTCGTAGGAGTTCTGATAGTCATCCTATATACCCACAAAATATTGTGCAACTCATCAACCCATCTTTTTTTATTATCTGCTAACTTCTTTCTTATTCCATCCATTATCATCCTATTGGTCACCTCTATTTGGCCATTAGCTTGTGGTCAACCTAGTGCAAAATAAAACTGCTTGATGTCAACTCTTTGTTAGTAAGATTTTAGAGACTTCTTCTTAAATTATTTCTCATTATCAGATATCAGTGTGTTGGGAAGTCCGTAATGATGATGACGTTTCTCTGGATAAATCTGAAGCATTTTCCATCCGAGATTGTTATCATCGCCTGTAGTTCTACCCATTTGGAGATATAATCAATTGCAATAATGAAGAGTCTAAAATTTCCCTTTGTTTTAGTTAGGGGGTAACCAAGTCTATCCCCCATATGGCAAAAGGCTAAGAGGCCGATATTGGAGAAAAGGTTCATGGGCATGATGGGGTGTGTTTCCAAAATATTAGAACTCAACACACTTTAGAATGTATTTTACCAAGTCTTTTGCAAGGTTCGACCAATAATATCCTTGGGTAATAATCCTTTTAACCAAGGATTATCCACCAATGTGGCTTGCGCATGACCCCTAATGTATGTCTCTAAGTAAATAGTTTACTTCATACGAATGCACACATCTCAAGAGTGCAAGTAAAAAACCTCATTTATAGAGAACATCTCCAATGATTGTGAACTTGGTGGCACGGTATCATAATTTCCTTCATTTGGCCTTGGCTTTTGGCAGATTTTCGTCTCTTAGGTAATTTATGATTGGTTCCATCTAAGATCATCCCAAATTCAAATTCATACAAAGTTTGATGTTTGCCTTGCCATTCTCTACACTTGGATTTAAGAGTTTCTTTATGGGCACTAATCAATGAATCTCTACTCTAGTAGCTGATGCTAGCCTCGCTAATGCATCTTCTATACCATTCTCCACTATTATAATCCTCTTGACCTTCACCTTTAAAAAACTTTTTAGCATCCTTTTTTTACTTTAGATAAGTATTTCCTTTTTTGACTTTAGATAAGTACTTAGTCCTCTTCTCTTCTTTTGCTTTGTAGATTTCAAAAATTTTGTTAACTACCAATTTGGAATCACTATAGGCAACCATTTGCTCGAATTTAGTGCTTTTGCAAGTGAGAGTATAGCCAGTAGGGATTTATCTTCTGATATATTATTTGATTCTTTAACATTAAATCGTAGGGCATATTCAATATCAGTCCTATTTAGTATCGATTGTATCAGCCCTTCCGCACCGTTTCCATAAAATGAATAATCTACAAACAAACTCTATATTGATGATCTCGATGTGAAGGAACCCTCAGATAGGCTTCCGTTTTTCATCAATAAATATCTCTTCATCACTTCTTCTGTGGTGACAAATGGTGTTTTCTCGACTACAATCTCCCATCCTTTCTGGATAACCTGTTGGATTTTGGCTGAAGCTTCCGCTTCTCACCCCCTTGCGATTTCCCATGTAAACTCGACAACGAAATCTGCTAATGCCTTCCTTTTAATCACACTTCTCGACTGATAAATGATATCAAACTCACCCAACTCCACTAACAAGCCATTAGCCTACCCGATTTCTAAGGTTTATGAATGACTTGTCGAAGGGGGTGTGTTGATGTAAAAAACTATACTTGATCCAATTTTATAACCACTGATAAAATATATAATTGCAATGGTAAATAAAAAGGGAGAGGGAGTTTTTAAAGTGGTTTTAGCCACGTAAAAAAGCGCTTATCCACTATTATTGTATTGATTTCAGAGGTTACATAAAGCTAGATACTCTTGTAAACAAGAATATCCTAGAATCCGTTCTACCTTGCCCTTGATGAAAGGGATACAACGTATTTATAGTGACCTGGGGGTCAAGGGTCAGAATGTCAAGGGATCGAATGCTTTTATACAATTAAGAAACATCCTTAGATAATGAACGTGATGATTAGTTGTATAAATCACGTATAATATGACCCTTGGTATGGTTATGCTTCATTGATCTCATTGGTCGGCATTCCTTATGTTGGTTGACAGGAGTGCCAAGTTACTATCTTCTGACTAGGATTGTGGCCATGTAGGAAGACAAGTGCTAACTTCTAATTGGTCCACATAAGTGAATAATTTTTGGCATCAACAGAAGCCCCCAATGTTCCATGCTTAATGTTTGCATAAAAGTATGGAGAAATTGATTCTGTAAGTAGCTCAGAGTATTTTCATGATGCCTGGTCGGCAACTGACCTCCCACACTTGTAAAATTTCACTGACAGTGTTTGAAAGTGGCATTTTTGCAAATAATTTGAATTTTAGAGAATGTCAAAGGGTAAATGGGTATTTTCCTCCTTCTGCATTGCAAAGCCATCAGAATGTCAATCGTTGGTACGCTTATTCATTACGTTCACTATTTTCATTACAAACTATAAAAAGGCAAGAGGCTTTTCCAGATTTTTCCTTACCCCAAATCTTCGAACAATAGCAGCTATTTTTTGAGCTTTTAACGTGATCGTTTACCATCGTTCATCCTTCCCTTTGATAGTTCTTACTGAATCCTTAATATTCTGTAAGAAATCTTTCTTCTCTCTATTTTTCTTCATTTTATTCTTTCTAAGCCATGGTTTACATAGTTGATGATGATTCTTTAGAGGAATTTAGGTAAGAACAGAAAATTCCTTCTTGGGTTGATTTATAAATACCTCCAAACCCTATAGGTGTTTATTCTTCAGCTGAGGGTCAATGGATCCCAAATTTGTTTATAGTTGAGTGTGGGTTTACCTTTCCATCAAACCCTTTTCTTCTTCAGTTCTGCCAATATTTTGACATTGTTCCAGCGAGAGTAGCCCCCAACACCTGGAGGGTTATCAATGGGGTGAATAAAATAAATGAAATCTATGGGACCCATATTGGGATTCCAGAAATCATGTTGTGCTATAAATGGGCCATTGCAGGAGAGAACACTTATTAATTAAAAACTAAACAAGCCAATAAGGCTTTTGTGTTGAATTTTCCTGATCCAATAAGAATTATTGGGATCATACTTTAATAGTCAAGAATTAGCAATATAATCCACTTGAGAATGGAGTGGCCTACCATAGTCCTAGGTTCCCCCAGTCATGGAATGGGATAGGTTGTTATTTAAGTACTTCACATTTCTTTACTAATTTCTTTTTTGATATATGCTAACTGATGCTGTTTATTTATTTTTTACAGAAGAACATAAGAGAAAGTTCCTTAATCCGAGTGAAGTGAATTTGGAAGAACTCAAATTCCTATGGGGTTTACACCAAATGATAGGATAAAATCACCCTAATCAGCCTCTGTTTTGCTGGAGTATAAAACTTTCATCACCTCCTTTGTATCTCGGCCAACAACTGTTGTGACTTTAATTGTAATTGATTTGTAAAGGGATCCAGTGTCTACATCCTTGGCCACTGAATCTGCTGGCATTTGTGCTAAAGTTAGCAGTTCTTCTTCTTTTGATTTTGATCTTCCCCTTTCTACCAGTATGAGAAAGAGGAAAATTCTTAACCTTCTGAAGGATGATTCTACTTCTGGTGCCAAGAAACCAGTTGATACCAATGTCCCCAAAGAAAGGTTGAGGTTAGTAAGAAGCCCCCATCCGTTAAAGGTGATTAGTCTCCTCTTAAGAGACTAATAAGAGGTCGTGTTGATAAGAAGGTTGAGAAAATTATTGATGCCTACCAACTAGGATTGGTTAGTAAGGTTCCATCTGTGGTTGACTCATTTTTAGCCATTAGTCCTAGCTTGGCTAGGAAGTTGATCAAATTCGGTACCCTCCCAGACCATATAGTTGTTGTTGCTTCCATTCCCCCATAAAAAGTATTGAAGAGGGATACACAAAATTTAGCCTGGGTAAGTTTTCATTTTTGAAATTGGTCGGATATTGTTCATATCTTCCTTGATTTGTATTGAATTGGTTCTTTTATTGCAATTCTTGGTTGATTATAACCAAATGTTGGAGAAGGACGATCAAGTGCATTCTTCTTCAAAAGAAGTTGAGGAGGCCTTTGAAGGTCTTACAAAATCTTTAGAGGAGTATAGGAAGGCTTTGGAGATAAAAAAAAAAGGCTTGGGAAGAGAAAATCAAAGTGTTCGAAGAAGTTCGGCAAAAGAATGAGAAAACTCTGACTGTGGCTTCTTTAGCCTCTGCTCAAGCTGAGCGAGGGGCAAAGGCTACTGAAGAGAAAGTATCCAAATTATCTACTGACCTTACTGGTAAGAAGGTCAAGAGAAAGAAATATAGGGAGGATTCCTTCAACATGGTCTGGGATAAGTCCATCTCTATAACTTTTTCTCAAATTGCTTACGCTAAGAAGAAATTATTCAAGGAATGTTGGTCACCAGCGTTAAAGGAAGTTGGCACTACTGAAGACTCATAGCTATTTATGTGGCATAATCCAGGATCCCCTCCCAATTTAGATGATGAAATTGATGATGATGCGGGTTGAGTGGAATGTTCAATGGCTATTGAGGTCATTGCTCCTCCAACTAAGAAAGACAAAGCTCTTGTTGACTCAGTTACCCCTCCTGCCAACCAGGATAGAAACCCTAAAGCTAAGAAGGATAAGAAAAAGGCGTAGACTTGCTAGGCTTATGGTCTTTGTATTTTGTAAATTTCTTTTGTTTTCCTTTTTTCATGTTCTGATGTACTTGTAACGTCATCATTTATCATTGGAGGAACTTCTTCTTCAATTACTCTCCACTTTACTTCTATTATGTCTGCTTTTATTGTTGATCAAGTGTTACTTTATCTTTTTAGTTTATTTCTAAGATGGAACAAATTGCCTCCACTGAATTCGACCTGCTTAAACACTGCAACACTATGTTCAAAGCTAGTCACTTGAATTTGACAGATGATGAATTAATAGACTTTCTCGATGCAAACGCTTCTGATTAGACAAATGATCCATACATATATCTCAAATATCTTCTTAATCGGGATGTAGCCAATAATTTTGCATAATATGAGATGATTAAAGATTTTCAGGCCGACCATAATAAAAGCAAAGCATTATTGCATGCTAGCTATGAAGCTAAATACAAGGAATTAAGTTAAGAATGGGGTTTTGATGATAAAATTGAAAAATATTCTTTTGCCTAGAGAAAAAAGGAATTCTTGATGAACAGAGAGGTAGATAAAGCTTGGTAAATTGCTAAGCTCTAGGAAGAAGAGAACAATAGACTTCGAAATGAGCTTGATACTTTAACTAAATCTTCTTCTACTGATGTTGATGAAAGGGCTCCCTTTTTAGAGAAGGAAAATGCTAAGCTTGTGGAGGAACTTGAGACTCTAAAGAAATCCAACCCTGGGAAATCTTCCAGATGATCAAGAATGACCAACCAACTATTGAGGAGGCTAGGACTAACAAAACCTTAGCTGATCAGGTTACCCAGCTAAAAGCAAAGAATGAGGCTATTATAGACTTGTCTACAAAATTAGAAGCTAAGGATAAAGATCTTGCTGACCAATCCACACAGTTGAAGGTTAAAGATAGTGTTTTGAAGAAACTTCAACATCAAGTTGAAAGGTTGACCTTTCAATTTCACAAATAACCCCGAGAGGTGTGGATGGAGGGATTTAATGAAGCTTTGGGTCATATCGATTATCATCTTGCCCAGAATCGTGATGAAGGGTATAATTAGGGATTGACCAATTGTATAACTTTACCGAAGCGTGATTGGGACAGCAAACCGTGTTACTAGAATGAACCTGGTCTGCTAGATTGTAACAATCCTCCATTCAAGCTAGATAAATCATAGATCCCTCCTGACGCCATCTCTCAATGTTTAATCACTAAATACTTGGGAGATTACGATCTCCACGATGTTCATAAAATAGTTTGTCCTTCACATCTTATTAATGCCCCAAGTAGTAGTAACAGAAGAATATTGGAAGACTTCATCTTTATCAATTATCCTTATACATTGGATGATCCTCCTACTGGAATGGGAAGAGTGCAGATGACATCCAAAGCTGAAGGAAAGCATCCAGCTGAATGATTTTCCTGTATTTTGTTATTCATTTGAATGTAATATAATTTTCATTAATGAAAATCCATATGTTTGTTTTGTTAACTTATGATTATTTTAATCAATCGGTTAACTTGTGATTTTATTGCCATTGGTTCTACTAATACACTTAGACATATTAATCCAAATTTAATATTAGTTACCAATGGTAATGCCATTGATTCTGCTAATCCAGTTAGATATATTAATCAAAATTTAGCATTAGTTATCAGTTGTGATTAAGTGTATGAGGAATATGATTTTATATTCCAGTATTTAGGAATTTTTACAAGTCTTCCTGCATTTAACTTAGTCGGGTAAAACTTATTTGTGACTTTTTAGTTGTATACGAAGTTTTACACTTCATGTTCTTGACTTGTTTATACAAAATCATACATGAAGTGATCAACCTCTTGTTCGTGATATTGTTTTTATGAAGTCATACATGAAGTAAATTGCTGTTGCCGACCAAGTGCTAAGGATTTTAACCATATTTTGACTTGGTTATTTTAGTTGCCGACCAAGTGCTGAGGATTTTAACCCTGAGGATTTTAACCCTATTTTGACTTGGTTATTTTAGTTGCCAACAAAGTTATGAGGATTTTAACCCTATTTTGACTGTTTTATTTCTGTTATGGGGGATGTATATCATCACCGTATTTAAAAAAAAAATCAAAAAATTGAATGGACTAAAATCGACATTTTATTGATACTCAAATAAAAGCAAAAGAAATATAATAATGGCAATCCTTTGAATTACTAATAATATTTTCTGAGGTGCTCAGCATTCTAGGGATTTTTGAATTCTTCACCATCCAAAGTCTCGATCTGATAGGTTCCTTGTCGGATTATAACTCATATGCGACATGGCCATGCTAATTGGCTTCATGATTATTATTCTTCTGGATAACTTTCTTAAGAACATAATCGCGCTCCTTGAGATTGGTCAGCTTGACCCTTTTATTATAAAAATGAGCAGTTTTGTGTTGATATGCAGCGTTTATCAAAGCTTCATCTTCTCGTACTTCCTCCAACATGTCGAGATTTAATCGCCTCATCAAATCACTAACTAGGGAATCCAAATTCAGTACCCTATGGGTTGGTAGGCTGAACTCGGTTGGTACAATGGCTTCAAAGCCCAAATATAAGCATGTATGGTGTCTTCTAGTTGTTATCGGCGTTGTTTTGTAAGTCCAAAGAACAAAATGTAACTCATTAATACAGTTTCCCTTAGCATCATCAGCCTTTTCTTTAGTCCTTTCAATAAAGTTCTATTTGTTAATTCTGGTTTACCATTACTTTAAGGATGGCATGGTACAGAATGTAGTTTCTATATTTTGGATTGGACACAATATGCTTTGTACTCCTCGTTGTCGAACTGGGTGCCATGATCTGTGATTAAAGCATATGGTAAACCATATCGACAAATTATATTCTTCCAGATGGATCGATACACTTTATCATAAGGCATCTCAACTAATGGCTCTGCCTCCACCCATTTGGTCAAATAATCAATACCAACGACTAAATATTTGAACCTGCCTTTGGTGATTGGCAGTGGGCTGACCAAGATAATTCCCCATATAACGAATGCACAAGGTGAAGTTATTGGTGTTAAAACATCATTAGGTGTTTTATGAATGGCTGAGAATCTCTATCACTTATCACACTATCTCACAAAGGCTATACAATCTACCTTCATAGTCGGCGAGTAGTGTCCCTGAGTGTTGATTCGTTGGAGCAATGATAGACCAGTGAAATGATCCCCACATGAACCTTCATGCACTTCCTTGATCAAATCTTCCACTTCCATTGGATGCACACAATGTTGTAAGGAGATCGTTAATCCCCTTCTTGTCACACCCCGCAAAATTCGACAGACGGGGTGGCCAGCCACCGCCGCCGAACTATGCCGGGCGTGAACTAAATAAAATACCATTCTTAGCATGAGACAGATATGAGACATAAATAATAAGTCCATAAGATAAATAATTGAATCAATCTCAAATAATCACAAATAACTAAGCGATAAAAGATCCATCACATGCTAACTCCAAAAAAATCCAATCTCCAATAATGATTAAATAAAATCTGAATAATCCCAACAGAAATCCTCTAAACAACTTTGGAACCGAATGGCCCAATAAAACTCCAATGAAGTCTCATAATACGACTGGAAAAGAAAGTCTAACTAAACTATGCTATAAAGTAAATAACTATAGCTGCACCTCCAATGATAACTCCGATAAACTTATGCAGCTTCCCCAAATCAAATCCTGAAAAAGATTAGTCAACGCATGGGTCAGAGACAAAGCCCCGAGCAAGAATACACACTACTCTCCTCAAATAGGATCCTTGAATCCAGACAGTAGCATTATACGCAATAAATATCACAATAGAATATTTTAAATTAAACGGGATAATTAAACGCGATAATTATAATCTACTATCTACCCGCAAAAATCCCCATTTATAAAGGCACACCAATATGATTTTAAATTCCCAAGTCCCACGATGTTAATTTAATTAAATTAACCAACTTTTATTATCGTTCTCACTTTTCATTAAAGTGTCACACTTCCCCTTTGTCAATCGTCCTCTGACCCGTTTACTGTCGTCCCTGACACATGATAAGGTTCCCCCTTATCAATCGTCCTCTAACCCGTTTACTGTCGGTCCCGACACATGACAAGGTTCCACACACGACACGACATAAATCGTCCTCTGACCCGTTTAAACTGTCGGCCCTGACACATTATGTCGCCACAAATTATAATACCCGTTTTTATCTTAGGCATTAATTCTCAAGTTCTCAATTTATAATCACCCCACCCTTTTTTATCGATGTGAGATCCTCAAAATACCCCTTAGTCCCATAACTAAGGGTCCCCAAGTTATCAATACGTCCTATCCTATGTATAGGAGGATTTTCTAACATAAATCTTAACTTAGTCTCATGCTTAGGCTAGCATAACGACGATAAAGTACTAAAAATCAGCCCACCCCCAAGATGATAAAAAAATGCGATAATCTACCCTCACTAGTCTCATACCTAGAAGGCGTAAATCATCAAAAGGCATACCCACTAATCCCATACCTAGAGGCATTCTAAAATATAGGGAGAGCAATAATACCCAACAACCCGTCGTCACAAAGGTAACATCATAATACCAATAAGTCACACAAAACAAGCATAATTAATCAATATATAAACTACGCATGATAGTCCAATTCATTTAAATCTTTAATTTAATTATCACAATGTCAACAATATCCAAATAATCTCATTTAATTATTTTAAATTAAATATACCAAGTTTTCATCATATATATATCAAAACCCAAATTTTATTATCTCTACATGTATTACATGAGTTGTACGCACCCAAAAATCATTTATTTTAAAGCTAGGGTTTTTCTACATGCAACCTACACCAATAAAATCCAAAATCACTCATGAATTCTACGTACCCAAAGGTTATGAATATTATTCAGATTAAAAGATTATATAAAAATAGCCCCATAATTAGTATTCAATTTTTCTAATTAAGTTACTAATTATTTTTAAGAAAACATGTAATTAAGTGTTTAGGCGACACTTAAAACGCATAATACTAAAGGAAAAGAATAGAGTATTCATGCCTGTGAAGATCGTGTTGAAAATCTGATTAGAAATCTGGATTCCTCTCGAAAAATTAGCAAAAGAGTGTTCTTGAACGATCTTGATTAAACCCGAATTAAGCCTTCAAAAACTTATGACAAAAACTTGATTTTGTTGAAGTTTGATGATTATGAGGGAGAGCAAAAATATTTGGAAGTGTTCTCTAGTGAAAAACTGGAGAAAAAGTGATTATGAGAAGTCCCCCTACGGATTAACAAGGTTATATAGTGATTAGGAGTCCTAATCCTACACAAACTCTTAAAAAACAGCTTACAGCGCACATTTTCTGGGAGGGTCGATCGATCTATCCCCCCGAAAAACTGTCAGTTTACCCAAAAAATGCCATAAGGCAAAAATATTGTAAAATCAATATAAAATCCATTTTAACTCCGATTTTAATTCCGCTTGAAGTTTTGTTCTTCTAAAATCATAACCAACATACTTAGCCAATAAAATTTTTAAAATTCAAAAATTTATTTTTCTCGAAAATTCCAATTAATTAATTAAAATAATAAATAAAAATACGGGGTGTTACATACTTCCCCACTAGCAAAGAATTTCGTCCTCGAAATTAGACGAAGCATACTTATCAACGCATAAATCTCGCAAAAGAAAATAAGGCTCATATATGCCTACCCGTAGAATGCCATAATTGGGCTCCCATCCACCCAATCCTACGCGCAACTTCCGCACGAACAACAAAATAATATATATTGCCTATATACATACACATAACTATGAAAATAATGGCGTACCACATGCTCTCACAAATCCCTCAATCGATCCTATATCCGAAAGTCATCAAAATTCTAACTTCCTCAAATTAAATCTCAACATCAAAAATCGATACATACGGCACCTAACATCTGTACTAAAATCTCCAAAATAATTATCGTCTCCAAAATCCATTCTAAGGATCCCCACATCAAGCTTACTAATTCTAAACTCAATTTCTACAACGTCCTTAACTCAAAACTTCACATCTCCAAGAAACACATATAACATGTATGCTAGACCCTCTACCTTAAGAAGTACGAATCATCAAAGGGAATCAAAGATCGGCAATGCGGAAGCTAAATGGACTCATAACCTACGAGACCTAAGACCATGCTCTGATACCATCTGTCACACCCCGCAAAATTTGACAGACGGGGTGGCCAGCCACCGCCGCCGAACTATGCTGGGCGTGAACTAAATAAAATACCATTCTTAGCATGAGACAGATATGAGACATAAATAATCAGTCCATAAGATAAATAATTGAATCAATCTCAAATAATCACAAATAACTAAGCGATAAAAGATCCATCACACGCTAACTCCAAAAAAATCCAATCTCCAATAATGATTAAATAAAATCTGAATAATCCCAACAGAAATCCTCTAAACAACTTTGGAACCGAATGGCCCAATAAAACTCCAATGAAGTCTCATAATACGACTGGAAAAGAAAGTCTAACTAAACTATGCTATAAAGTAAATAACTCCAGCTGCACCTCCAATGATAACTCCGATAAACTTATGCAGCTTCCCCAAATCAAATCCTGAAAAAAGATTAGTCAACGCATGGGTCAGAGCCAAAGCCCCGAGCAAGAATACACACTACTCTCCTCAAATAGGATCCTTGAATCCAGACAGTAGCATTATACGCAATAAATATCACAATAGAATATTTTAAATTAAACGGGATAATTAAACGCGATAATTATAATCTACTATCTACCCGCAAAAATCCCCATTTATAAAGGCACACCAATATGATTTTAAATTCCCAAGTCCCACGATGTTAATTTAATTAAATTAACCAACTTTTATTATCGTTCTCACTTTTTATTAAAGTGTCACACTTCCCCTTTGTCAATCATCCTCTGACCCATTTACTGTCGGCCCCGACACATGATAAGGTTCCCCCTTATCAATCTAATTATCCCGTTTAATTTAAAATATTCTATTGTGATATTTATTGCGTATAATGCTACTGTCTGGATTCAAGGATCCTATTTGAGGAGAGTAGTGTGTATTCTTGCTCGGGGCTTTGGCTCTGACCCATACGTTGACTAATATTTTTCAGGATTTGATTTGGGGAAGCTGCATAAGTTTATCGGAGTTATCATTGGAGGTGCAGCTGGAGTTATTTACTTTATAGCATAGTTTAGTTAGACTTTCGTTTCCAGTCGTATTATGAGACTTCATTGGAGTTTTATTGGGCCATTCGGTTCCAAAGTTGTTTAGAGGATTTCTGTTGGGATTATTCAGATTTTATTTAATCATTATTGGAGATTGGATTTTTTTGGAGTTAGCATGTGATGGATCTTTTATCGCTTAGTTATTTGTGATTATTTGAGATTGATTCAATTATTTATCTTATGGACTGATTATTTATGTCTCATATATGTCTCATGCTAAGAATGGTATTTTATTTAGTTCACGCCCGGCATAGTTCGGCGGCGGTGGCTGGCCACCCCGTCTGTCGAATTTTGCGGGGTGTGACACTTCTGAATAAAACTCCTTTGTCTAACACATATCTCGCTGCTTTATATCGGAGATTTTTTGCCTCTATAGGATTAGATGGTAAAGTTCCATCTTCAATGTAAGGTTTGATGGGATCCATCCAGGAAGGACCCAGATCTAGATCAATGAAACTAACCATCGGGTCCTCATCAATACTATGATTAGCTAAGATTTCTATTAGGATTATCCTTCTGAGCTCAATTCTTGTCGCTGATGCAAGTCGAGCAAGGGCATCGGCTTGGGCATTTTCTATTATTGGTATCCTATTCATCTAGATGGCGGGAAACTTGGTAATAACTTCCATGGTCTTAGAAAGATAACTGGTCATCAATTCTCCTTTGATTCCATATACATGAAGTACTTGGTTAACAACCAACTGTGAATCACTATGCGCCACTACTTTCTCGACGCTTAATGAATGAGCTAAATTCATCCCAACTATGAAGGCTTCGTATTTTGCCTCATTATTTGATGTTATAAACTAAAACCTGAGAGCATGCTCAATATCAATATCATCAGAAGTATTAAGTATTATACCTGCTCCACTGCGAGTAGCACATGAAGATCCATCTACGTATAAATTCAATAACAAACGTCATCGTTGAAACTTTCTAATATCAATGACCTACACTGGAATATCTTCTTACTCTACTTTGTATATTTTTGGGCCATTTCTTGAATTCTGGATGACTTGAGTTAATTGACAACCATATTAACTTTCTTTTGAGCTGAGCTCTCTTCTTTTGAAGTCTGCTCAATAAGCAAGTTTTGTTTGTCAGGAACCATCGGATAAGTAAATTTAGCACTAAATCTACCAAAGCTTGGCCTTTCAATGAAGATCTTGGTTCGTAGATAATGTCATACTCTCCCAATTCTACCTCCTAGTACATCAATCTTCCTGACTTCTCAGGCTTGTAGAGTTCTTGCCGAAGAGGCAAATAAGTATACACAACTACAGTATGCACTTGGAAATAAGGTTTCATATGCCTAGAAGCCTCAATAAGTGCTAGGGATAATTTTTACAAACATGGGTGCCTAATTTCATGTCCTCTGAATGCTTTACTAGTGTAGTAAACTGGTTTTTGGATTCTGTTGTCCTGTCTGACCAAGGCCGAGCTCACTGCTGACTCAGAAACAACTCAATATAAGTACAATTTATCTCCCAAACTAGTCGGGAGAGTAATGGTGGTGATCCGAGGTACTTATTTAACTCCTAGAACGCTTCTTAACATTATGCATTCTGCTCAAAAGTCTTTCTCAACACCTTAGAAAATAGTAAGCATATGTCTGTTGCTCGGGAAATAAATCTGTTTAAAGCTTCCACTCTTCCCATTATCCTTTGTACATCTTTCTTATAGGTCGGCGATTGCATTTCGATCAAAGATTTGATCTTTGCTGGATTATCCTCAATTCTCCTTTGATTAACTATAAATCTGAGGAACATCCCTTCTTGTACTTCGAACAAACACTTGGTCGGATTCAACTTCATCTGATGATTTTCCAACTGATCAAAGATCTGAATGAGGTCGGTGATATGTTCTGGGGATTTTTTACTCTTTTTTAACATATCATCCACATAAACCTCTATGTTCTTTTCTATCTACTCTTCGAAGACCTTGTTCACCAATATTTGATACGTTGCTCCTACATTTTTAAGACCAAAGGGCATTACATTGTAGCAATAAGTTCCTCAATTGGTGATGAAGCCTGTAATTTATTGTCTTTAAGTTTCAGCTTTATCTAGTTATAACCATAATAGGCATCCATAAAGCTTAAAAACTCATGCCCCGATGTTGCATCCACCAACTGATTAATTCTAGGCAAGGGAAAATGATCATTTGGGCAAGCTTTATTTAAGTCAATGAAATCCACACATATCCTTCATTTATCATTCTTCTTCTTGACCATTACAATGTTGGCCAACTAGGATGGATATTTCACATCTTTAACAAACTAGGCCTTTTGAAGCTTCTCTACTTCTTCCTGAATAACTTGATTTTTCTCTGGACTAAAAACCATGCGTCTTTGCTTGATCACCTTGGCATCCTTACTGATGTTGAGCTCGTGACAGAGGAAATTGGGATCAATACCAGGCAAATCCTCATGGATCTAACCAAATATATTTTTCCATTGCTTCAGGAACATAATCAAGTCCTTTTTAAGGATGGGATTTAGTATTGAGCCAATTTGTGTAGTTCTTCCTGAATTATTGCCATCCAGAATAATGCTTTCAGTAGCTTCCACAATTTGTCCCTTCACTAACTCTATTTTATCTTATGGATATAAAATTTCAACTTTAGATTCACTGTTAGGCTCAGTGGTATGCCCCTAGTAAGTTGTAGTCTTCTTCTTGAATTCAATCAGATACTCTTGCTTGGGTGAGAAGTAGTAACACTCTATGGACACCTTCTACTCTCCTTTCACAATAATTACCCCAAAATGAGTTGGAAACTTCAAGCATTGATGGACTGTTGATGCTACAACTTCAAACTTCTTCAATCCTACCATGCCAAGGATAACATTATAGGCATATTCAACATTTTTATCCATAAAGAAGAAGCATATTTTCTTTGTACGACTTGCTAGATAGGTGCCGAACAACACTTTTACCTTGATCGTCCCAAGAGGGTAAACTTTTTCACCAGAAAAACCCATTAATGTCCTATGGTAGGGATCTAGTTGGCTAAGGTTTAAGTCTAAACTCTCAAAGGATAAAGCATAATATCTATCGAGCTCCCATTATCCACTAAAATTCTAGTGATGACAATATTTTAGATCCTGAAGTTGACAACTAATGGGTCATCATGGGGATAAAGTACCCCAGAGAGATCATTCTTTGAAAATCCAATCACCAGTTTGTCTTTGTTGACATTCCTCGGCCGATCATCTTCGTTCAAATTAATTCTTTGGATAAATAGCAAGCATGGGTTTCGTTCACATAAGCTTTTCTTTTGGCAGTGTGATTGCCTCCTCCTACATCGCCACCTGTCATCACATGATAAGAAAATAAATAAAAACTGATCATAGCTACTTCATGTTGTGATTTCTTGGGCTTCTTCGATAGATCTGGATCATCTTCTTAATCATCTTCACGATTTCTCTTCCCGTCATCCTAATCTTGCATGGAGAATTTGACGTTCTTTTAGATTCTCTGTCATCACGTCGATCAACAAATTTATTGAGTTTTCCTCATTGAATGAGGGATTCTATCTCATTTTGCAAAGTGATGCAGTTATCAGTTTTATAACCATGATCCTTATGGAATTCATAATATTTGGATGTATGCCTCTTATTATGAGGTGCCCTCAGCTTCTTAGGCCGTTGCAAATCCTTTTTATGCTTGATTTCCTCGAGGATATGGTGAATGCTAACACTCAATGGAGTATATGTTCCATATTTTTTGAGCTTGTCCTATTTATTTGACTTTTTCTCCTTGTGATCCTTTTATGCTTTCTTCTTAGGCTTCGTATCAGACTTCATATCTGGACTTTGTTTTACGGCCATCGCTTCCTCGACGTTCATTATTTTTCTCGCTTTTTCCATGAGTTCAGCCATAGTTTTAAGAGGATCTTTGGCTACAGTATAATATCGTTTCTCTGAAAGCAAGACATTGATAAGAGCAGTAATGGCTATTTTTTCCTCATAATCAACCACCTCCAATTTCTCATTATTAAAATGCGTAATGTACTCCTTGGTACTTTTCCCCACTTGTCACCTTACACTCAAAAGATGAGCTACTATTTTCACCGGCTTAGCTCCAAAATAGAATTTGCGAATGAATAGCTCTATAAGCTGATTGAAGTTTGTAATTTATCCTTGGGGCAGGTTATTGTACCATATTTGGGCTGAACCCGTGATGGTACTTGAAATGCTATGCACCTCATCTCATCAGGAACTAAATAGATATCAGCTACAACTTGATATTGCTAGATATGGAGAACTAGGTCAATTTTATCGTCATATTTGGGAGTAACCACATGAGCTTTAAATTTCGATGGAGTAGGAAAATCCACAATTGACTGAATAAAAGGAGATCCTTTAACGAAGCTCCATTGTAAAGGATTGTTTGCTTTCGCCATTTCCCCTAGCCAATCTTTTAATCTTTGGATCGAGCCTTTCCATGAAGGATTAACTGCCTCAGATCTATGCGAAGCATCTTAGCTATTTTAACCATGTGTCTGTGCTGAACTCTCATGCTCAGAGGTTTGCTTGGTGCATACAGATCATCAGATGCCTAATCTAGATCTGACTGAAACCTTATGTTAGTCATCTGGATGTTGAGTATTCCTAGATAAAACTCTAGGAGGATTTTTATTTGCTCGGGGTCCCAAATAGTCGAAGGGTGAAGATCAACTTAGCCTTTTTAAGACACTTGGCCTTTCAGGAGAAAAAAAATGGATATCATAGGGTTCTGTAGACCTGAGTGACCTGGACGATAAGATGTGTCTCGCGAAGATCTGAAATAACTCTGTCTGATGGATCTTGGAGGTGGAGGTGGCATTTTTCTTCTGGATGAGGGAGACATTTGTTGTCGGGAAAGGGATGGAGACCTAACCTGCAATGACTGAGCCAATTGCCTCACTGTGTCCTACATGGATTCTGGTCCTCTAACAGTACAAGAAAGAATTCTAGTTAGGTCTGTTACCATAGTCTGAGCAGAATAAATAGGCAGGGTGCTTTCATTTCTGATAGTAGACTCAGGGCCATCCATCTTGCCTTGAATAAGGGTATATAAGAATGAGAACAGTAATTAAAAACACGTTCCCATAGACGACACCAATCTGTTGATGTAAAAAATTGGAATTGATCCAATTTTATAATCATAGATAAAAATATATAATTGTAATGGTAAATAAAAAGAGAGAGAGTTTTTAAAGTGGTTCAGCTATGTAAGAAAGCCTACGTCTAATGTTATTATATTTATTTCAAAGGTTACAGAAAGCTAGGTACTCTTGTAAATAAGAATATCCCAGAATCCATTCTACCTTGCCTTTGATGAAAGGGATATAACGTATTTATAGTGACTTGGAGTTTAAGGGTCGAATTGTCAAGGGATGGAATGCTTTTATAAAATTAAGAATTTACATCCTTACATAATGAATGTGATAATTGGTTGTATAAATCACATGTAATATGACCCTTAGTACCGTGACGCTTCATTAATCTCGTTGGTCGGCCTTCCTTGTGTTGGTCAGCATTCCTTATGTTGGTCTGTAGGATTGGTAAGTTACTATCTGTTGACTAGGATTATGGCCATGTAGGAAGATAAGTGTTCACTTCTAATTGGTCCACATAGGTGGATAATTTTTAGCATTGGTGAGCCGAGGTTGAATTTTAAATCTTAAAACACCTTTTCGCACTCCTCATCCCAAATAAAATATTTCCTCAAAATCTTAAAAAACAGTAGACATCCGTTGCACTAGAGATAAATTTATTAAATGCGATAACTCGTCCCATCAATCTTTGAATATCTTTGATTGACTTTAGCATTTTCATATTAATAAATTCTTTAATCTTGAAAAATAGCAAAAAATAAAATTTAATTATATTTATAGTAAGAGTCCATGAAACTCATTAGCTCATGGTTTGTCATGGCATCTACCATTTGATCGACCATTGGTTGGGGAAAACTATCTTTAGGGCAAGCTTTGTTAAGATCAATGAAGTCTACACGCATTGTCCACTTTTCATTCTACTTGGGCACTATAAAAATGTTGGATAACCACTCTGGGTATTGGACTTCTCTAACGAAATATGTGGTCTATAGCTTCTTCACTCCATCTTATATAATTTCGTATTTATTTTTTGCAAAGGTCTGTCATCACTGCTTTACTAGTTTTTATGTCTCATCTTTATTCAATCAATGATAAATAACCTTAGGATCAATCCGCAATATATCGCTATGACTCTGTGCGAACACACTTTTCCTTCTTCTTAATAGTTCAACCAACTATTTCTTAATCTATGGTTTCAGAGATGCACCTATTTGGATGAGTTTTTCGATTCATGCTTATTGAGGAAGATGGATTCTACCTGTTCCGTAGGCTCTCTATTTTTTAGCCTCTATTCATCCCTTAGGTCAAGGGTGTCTATATTCTAAGAATTGGCCTTCCTTTTTTTAGCCTCGCTCTCTTCTATTGAGGTCAAATAGCATTCGCGCGCATCCAACTTCTCACCATTTACTTCCTCTACTCCATAAAGAGTCGATAATTTCATCATTTAGTGTATAGTGAAAGTCACAGCTTCAAAATATTTTAGCGCTACTCTCCCCATGATTATATTATAGGTCTAGAAGACATTTTTTCCCATCACAAAAAATCTTATCTTCCTTGTCAAGCATATCGGCCAGGTTCCCAAGCACATATCCATTTTGTACACAACAACAAATAGATTTTCTCCTCATCGAATCCAATTAATGGTGGATGGTAGGAGACAAGTCTCTTTTTACTCGGCTTTATCCCTTTAAAATAATCCCAGAATATGATATCAATCGAGCTTCCCCCATCAACTAATATACGAGCCACATTTTAACCATGAACACATGTACTGATGACAAGAGGGTCATCATGTGGGATTCCCTTGATATCTTTTCTTGAAAATACAAAAATAAGGCCGTCCATGTTTACTTTATTCAGCTTTCTAAGTTTAACTTAAGCCTCGATCGAATTAACCTCAACACTCTTATGTCTAATTTTTTCTTCAACTACGTGATCCTACCAATCGGCCGACTCAGTTACTCCACCTACTAACCCCACACATATCATTTTTACATCAAAAGAAATCATGTGAAGGTTATCTTTAACTACAGGAGGCCTGACAGGAAGATCAGGGTTGTGTCCTCCACTGTCGTCTGATTCTGGATCATTCTTATTCACCTGCACCTCCTTCTTGGGCTTCGTGTCCTTTCGTACATTTTAGTTATTTCTACTGTCATTTAGGCCTCTACTTTTATCTATATATTTCTAAAGCTTACCTTATTTTACCAACTTTTCAATTACATCTTTTAGGGCGAAGCATTGATCCATCATGTGGTCGTGATCCTGATGAAATTTGTAGCATTTACTTTTGTCCCTCTTTTGAGGGGGAGCCCTCAACTTTTCTGTCCACCTAATCACCTTATTGTCTTTTATTTCATTTAGGATCATGTCAAGACTGTCTGTCAGTGGAGTATACTTGGCAAACTTATCATCATTAAATCTTTTCTTTTCTTCACTCTCTTTATATGGGAGACTTACTAGTGTAAGCATCTTTTAGGGAACCTCTCTTAGCCATCATTGCATCCTTCGCATTTATGATTCTCCCGATCATAGTCAGGAGTTCTATCATAGACTTTGGAGGATCCTCGGAGAGATTCTATAAAATTTTCCCCAGTTGAAAGCCGCTAATGAGGGTAGTTATGGCGATACTCTTTTCATAGTCTTTGACTTCTAACTTTTCCTTGTTACACTGAGAGATATAGTTCTTCATATGTTCGTTCTTTCCTTGCCTGCCTTTTAGTAGATGAGTTACATGTTTGGCCGACTTCATAATAAAACAAAAATTGTGGACAAACGTTTTGACCAATTATTTAAAATTCTCTATGGACCTTCTCAGCAGGTTGGTGCACCATACATGAGCCGCGCGAATGAGGGTGCTAGAAAAGGCTCAACATCTCATCTTTTTCGGGGTTGATTAGATGTCAGTGGATGATTGATATATCTCTATATAGTGTGCAGGATTTGTATTCCTATCATACCTAGGCATCACGGTCGATGGTTTAAATTTAGTGGGAGTGGGGTATCTAACTAATCCTGACCCAAAAGAATATCCCCCCATGTACCTCTTATGATTGGGATCTTAACTTTTGATGAGACAACCAATGTTGACATCTAACCTATGAATTGATCTATTACAATATTTTTCCTTTTGGATTGTGTTATCACCCCCTCATTGCGCTTCAGGAACTATCTCGACGGCTGACCCTCTGCTAGCATCTCTTTGTTCTCTATTGACTTCCCCTAACTCCCTTCTCTCCTAGTCTCATCTTGATAGGTCATTACCAAGATGACCAATGACACGTGTGCCTATATGACTTTGGGAATGTTATTCTCAACAACCATCATGCCTTGGGCCGAGACGATTGAAGGCCGACCCCCACTTAGTCTGTTGAATGCAGACTCTTTTTGATGACTCTGAGAAGTGTACTGGATGCTCTTTCCTTGGCAAGTTGAAGTTGGGGTGGTCCTGGACTGATAGGAGGTGTCATAAGTTTCATACCTTTCCCAATAGTTTTCTTCATTTCACACAAAATCCTTCGGGTACTCTTGGACTCCATTTCCAAGGCGAAAACACCACAAATCTGGGATTTCTTTATGCTTGAAATGGTGTTGAACTTATTTCTCGGGATTTGGGGGTGGTCCCCCGTTGCCGGATGCACCACCTCTCTGGAGTTTGGCATTATCAAGTTGATAGTGGGATCATCTTGGATCCTGATAATGATGTCTTGTCCGAAGGCCAGGAGTTACTACTGCATTTAATATTGGTTGGCAACTAGGGACCTTAGCATTTCCACCATATCAACCATTTTTTACTGCTAAGGCTATTGGCTGGGACTAGCTCTAATGTTGGAAGGCTGATCAGTATCCATCTCTTATGGAACTCAATTAAATAGCAAAAAAGGGGAAGAAAAGAGTAAGAAAACCCAAAACGAGATAAACCAATTGATGATACGGGAAATCGACCATAGGGCATTCTCATATCAACAGATCAAAAGCTATATGTGTGTGTTAAGCAAGTAAAGTAAGTAAATAGAGAGAAGACAAGATATAGAGTGGTTCAGCCCCTAAAATGGGCCTACGTCCACTGTGTTGCTCCGTTCTCATTATGTGCGTTGCATTGTACAATATAATCGTGCCACTAGAGGCGTACAAGTATGAGAATAAAGGAGAGTACATGACAGTATTGGAGATTCCGGTGAGCCCGTGAGGTGGCTGTGATGCAGATTCTAGACCTCCAAAGCTTATGTTAGGTTGGTGTAGAGAGAATATGTGTTGTGGTGCCTCCGGTGCGCGTGTCAAAAAGAACCCCCCACCTTCGAGGTGTGAACCTTAATTTATAGGAGGTATGTCGAGTCACGTGCCCTGAGCACATGGCGTATACCAAGTCTGCAGTAGATGTGGATGAGGGCGTGCGGCCCACAGAGTAGCAGCGCTGAGCTGTTGGAGGGGGACCGCGGACCCTAAGCTGGGGTGTCGCGGCATCTGATGGAGAGGCCGCACCCTATAGGAGTTCTGGCCGTGACCTATAGGAGTTCTGGCCACGCCCTGAGTGAGGTACCGATCGTGGCCTATATTGCCTGCATGCGACTGTAGAAGAATACTGCCACGGCAGGGTGCTATACTTGTACTATCAATAAGCCCCCAAGCCGTAGTGCCAAGGGAGATATATTGGGACTGCGGCTAAGTAGCCTAGGTGCCGCGGTACTTCCAAAGCGATGATTCGTCTTCCGCGCTCCCTTATATAAATTATTTCTGGTCGTGGACTTCATTACGTTTCTAAAACTTTTGAGAGCAAATCGAGAGCAAAACTCTTGTTCTTCCTTTATTAAGCATTTTCCGGCAGCCTTCCAAGGTGGTTTGTGGCAGTTCAAGGTGGTCTGTAGCTGATCCTTGCGGCTTTCTTCATTTTCAGGTGATTTTTTCAACTACCATTTACAGTTTTCTTTCCTTTTGATGCCTTTCCTATTTCATTCGCTAGAAATATAGGGTTTCATTTGTTCGTTTCTCTTTTCCCACATATGCTGTTATTGATGTTCTTGATGAAATACATATAACTGTTCTTGATGTTCATAATTGAACACTCCGTATTCTGTGGGTTTGATCCGAAAAATGATGAGATTTGGGTAACCACTTGTTTAGGATAGATGTCGCGGCATGTTAAGATTTAATAATCGTCTGAACTTGCAATTCTGCATCGTTCCGTGCTAAATGGCCGCGGTCCCTCAAACTACCATTCGCGGCATCAAATCACCCCCCTTGGTAGTCTAGGAATAGCCTTAAGACTTCCATGAACCCAAGACATCCATGTTAAGTAACTATAGCTGCTGGTAGAGCAGAGTGTACTGAAAATTTAGGAATGGCCGTGTCCATGAATGCCCTAAAAGCAATTTTGTCTTATTACCGCGGAAGCCTATGCTCCCTTTGCTAGTATGGAGTTTGCCGCGGCCTAACTAGGGCAATTCAATGACATTTTTAATACTTAAAGATACCCTTCAGTGACTTCTTAGTCTTACAAACCATACTGGCTGCGGCGCCTAACTGTGAACTCTGCTTTTCAGGTACTGCTGCAGCCATATGAGCTTTGACACAAACGAGTTCCTGAGAGGCTTTTGGGCAAAGCATTTTGGTACCTCTCCCCCGGAGCTTACTTTCGTGCCTCCTCTAAGGTCAATAGGCCCTTGCATACTAAAAGATTGCCCAAACTGCATCATACTCGACTCAGACTCCGCGAACTCCTCATCTGGGAAGGTCTTCCATTCTCCGCTGATGGAAGAGGAAGCCAACTCAAGTACCCATCCCATGGGTGAAGGAGATATTCCCGCGGCTGCTAGAAATAAGCCTGGAGGTACATCAGGGAGGGATGAGAGACCCTTGGCTGCGCTTGTTATTCGTAGCTTAATGACCCAAAATTGGGTTGATCAGGTGGCTGAGGCCTTCGAATTTCCTGAAAATTTGAGGTGTTCAGCCCCTGCCGCGAACCAAAGACCGTGCACGGTTCTATCTGATGACAGAATTTATTTCCCCCTGCATGCGTTCATTTACGGGTTGCGGCTACCTGTCCCAGTTCCTATCCGTCGTCTTTTCCAAACAATGAAACTGGCCCCAACCCAATTAGATCCCAACGGTTGGAAAGCTATTCTTGCTGCGGTCGTCCTTTGGGAGAACTTTTTCAAAAAGGACATTACTCCCGCAGAGTTCTTTCATTTTTACCGCCCAAAAGAGAACTCCGTAAAGTTCGCAGGATACTACTACTTTTCACTCTGCGACAGGAATGAAACCCTTTACACTGGGAGGCCGACCAGTGTAAAAAATTGGAAAGGAAAGTACTTCTACATTTCTGGAGAAGGGTGGGAGTTCCACCCTGAAGAGAATGAGAGGGAAAAGTCGTTTCAAATGCCGCGGCAATGGGGAACTCCCTCCAAACTAGGTAATTTTTAAATGTCCGCGTCCCTTCTGCATATTTTGTTAAATATCTGCTAACCTTTGGATTTATTCTTCTTTAGTCCTTGATAACTTGACTTTAAACAAAAGGCAAGAGAAGAGGGTTGCTGAGGCATCGACGGTACCTGCTGAACACAAAAAAGTTCAGCACACTAGTTACATCAGCGAGCATATTCGAAGCAAGTTTCTTCCCCAATAAGTCAATTCCCCAGCAAATGGCCGCGGAAGGTAACACTAATATTCCGCGGAGTATAAAATGTTTCTGTAATTTTTGTTCAAATACTTGTGTTTACAGTTGTTTCTCTTTTTTAGGTGAGGAAGTTGATAGGGAGCTGCTGGCTGCGCAGCTAGCAGAGATGGATGAGGACGCGGTCGTCCTGAATAATACTGCGCGAAGCAGAAAGAGGAAGAGGTCCAGAGCCAAGGGATCTGCCGCGGCCCCCACTGGAGATAAGGCCACTGATCCTTCCGCGGATTAGGTGGTTAATGATGAAAACCCTGCGCAGCATGAACACTTTGATGACGACATAGGGGAAAATTTGGCCGCGGCTGGGCTGATGTCAGCTGAAGTCCCCCTTCGATCGTCCTCTCCTCCACCGCCAACTGTAGTGGCGGTTAACGCGAACTTGCCACCTCCCCAATTCCGCGGAGAGTCCGGGCCAGACGGTAGGCCAAGGCCTCAATTAAGGCAGTCTGACCCCAATTCTTCCTGGGACACTACTGCGAAGGCTACGCGGAGAATGAAACGAGCCTTGGATGCCGCGGACCTTTACAGGCTGGTTGGAGAAGATCATGAGGATCTAGAGGACTGTGACCTCCACAGCCTTCTGAGGGTACGTACTAGTCATTTAACTTTGCATCTCATATTTTTCCGTACTTTTGCTAACGCCTTTTATTTCATACAGGCCGCTGATGTGATTGTGTTCCAGAAGAGGAAGTATGAGGCTTTGTACAGGCTGAAAGAGGCTGAGAAGAGTGCTCATGCCGCGGACTTGCAGTCTGCACGGACCTCTTCTTTTGAGGCAGGTAAAGAGTCCGCTACCGCGACCCTCCAGGCAGCCCATATGGACTTGGAGACGGCCAACAAGGCCAGAGAGGAAGCGGAGGAGAATTTTAGTCAAGCCGTGGAATCTCTGAAATCCTCACAGGCCCAGACAGCTGAAGCCGCCCGTGTTGCGGAGATTGCAAATACCAAGCTCGCCCTCCTCCAGCAGAAATATCAAGAGCTAGAAGCCAAGTCTGCTCAAAAGGATGAAGCTCACGCTGCGGCAATACAAAAGTTGGAAGTTAATCATGACGACGCCCTCCAGCTAGCCATAGATCATACCGTGGAGTCATTCAAAGGCTCCAAGAATTTCTTCCTCATTAACAATAGGGCATACCTCCGCGGATACCAGGAGTTGCGACACAGAATTATTAAGAACTTCCCTGATGCCAAGGAGACGGTCCTCGCTTGGAAATTAAGTGATGCAGAACATCAAGAGTGCATTGCTGAGCTGAAGGCCGCGGCTGAAGAAAGAGCAAGGCTGAGAGCCCAAGCAGAGGCAGAGGCAGCAGTTGAGGATGGAGAGACAGAGACTATCGCGGGCGAAGAAGAGGCTGAGGATGATGATGATGCAGCCTCTTAAATTCTTAATATAGGGCTGCGTCCCTCCTTTTTGTAATCTTAAACTTTCGTTGTGGATGCGGCCTCCATTATGTAATCTATGGCTATTAATACAAAGGCTGCGTCCATATTACTTTTTTATATTGCATGTTTTACATTGCCTGCTATAATGAATGGTTGCACGTTACTGCCTCATTTTTGCAAATTTCTTTCTGTATTGAATGAACTTGTAGGACTTGTAGCTAGGTCCGCGACAGCATAGTATAATTTGATGCAATCTTGTGATCTTATTAATCATCCGCGGTGTCCTTGTCACTTTATGGCCCCTTTTTGTTCTTCTGGCTGACTATATCACGCGCATTCGTACTGTCTAACATTGGAACAAGTTCCTTTCCGCGGATAATTAATTCTTTAGAATGTGGCCTTTTTTGTTTTGCCACTGCACTTTTCACTATAGGGCTGTGATCCCCCAAGCCGCGGTGCCAATGAAGTATGGTTTTGGGGCTGCAGCTTAATTTCTTCAATTTTTCATAGAAGCCGCGGCTGCCTTTTGTTATCTACTCATTTGCCATGTAGAAATAATGAATAGATTGATACCGCGGTAATTTAAACGAGGGCAAATATTCTAAATTCAAGTCCACCTCAGCGACTCAGTCGCTTTTTCCATTCAGCTGTGGCAGGTTGCCATCCAGCGCTAGGGCAGCGGTGGATGAGGATGCCGTGGCATCTACTTGACTGCTGACAAGATAATGAGGCTGCAGAACCTTACCCTTGGGAAATCGAGGCCATCCTTCTGTAGGTTTGACATGCTTCATGATCATAGTAACAGAACCTCTTATAGCCGCTCCGATTGTCTTTCATGGCTTTCCTTTAGTCGATCTTGGGACACTATGAAGACTCCCAGGCTTATCTTGGGGCATTATGAAGCCTCCCCAGGCTGGGTTTTGTTATTAAGCCACCCACAGCTAATATGCGAGAAACTATCAAGTCTCTCCAGGCTGGTTTATGTTATTAAGCCACCCACAGCTAATATGCGAGATACTATCAAGCCTCTCCAGGCTGGGTTATGTTATTAAGCCACCCACAGCTAATATGCGAGACACTATCAAGCCTCTCTAGGTTGGGTTATGTTATTAAGCCACCCACAGCTACTATACGAGACACTATCAAGCCTCCCCAGGCTGGGTTATGTTATTAAGCCACCCACAGCTAATATGCGAGACACTATCAAGCCTCTCCAGGCTGGGTTATGTTATTAAACCACCCACAGCTAATATGCGAGACACTATCAAGCCTCTCCAGGCTGGGTTATGTTATTAAGCCACCCACAGCTAATATGCGAGACACTATCAAGCCTCTCCTGGCTAGATATTGTAAGCCTCCCAGCTCGATGACGCGTCCCAAAAGCTAAGAACGGGCATTATAAACCTACTGTGGCTAATGTCGCACTCCGAGAGCAAAAAAAAAATGGCATTGTAAGCCCTTGTGGTTAATAAGAGCTCCTTGAATCCTTTGTGGATATGGTCATCATATGATAAGATGTAGTTGCACATTGCGAGGGGAACTTCTGGGCTAATGAAGGTCGTAACCCATCCATAAGTGCATCTCGAAGTAGAATAATCCTTCGAGATAATTTTGTTATATTTCTTCTGGAATCTGTTTAAGACAAAAAGTCTTTTTGTGAGATAACAGGTTATGAAACCAAGAGAAATATCAGATATAGCTAAACTTTCTAGTTCATATATTTATATATGTATGCTGCAGCTAATGACTTTGTTAACAAAGCATAAAGTCTTGAGTATTAAGGCTACAATGAGCTTCATAAAACATAAACAGAAATAGTTAAAATTAGAAAGACTAAGGATGAGAAGCGGCATGCAGCCTCTGCCAGGTCTGGTTGAATCCCTTATGCATTCTTCAGGAATCGCTGCAGCATCCCTTGCCCAATTAGCCTTTCAACTTCATCCTTCAGAGCATAGCATTGCTCTGTGTCATGGCCATGGTCCTGATGGAATTTGCACCAGGTAGCTTTGTTCCTCTTGTGGGGTGGAGCTCTCAATTTCTATGGCCACCTCAAAATCTTATCCTCTTTGATGAACTCCAAGATCTCTTCAATCGGGAGGCTCAACTGAGTATAGACACCCGAATTTTTCTGCCTTTTTTCACCTCTGACGGTTGATTCCGCGGTTTCATTTACTGCCGCGGCAGGCATGGCTGGCTTTGCTATATCCTCCACTTTCGTGCCTATGTTTTTAGATGCCGCGGCCTCCAGCATTAGCACCCTCTAAGTGAGAAAATTGACCTGGGTCTGAAGCGAGGCGTGGCTGTCATAGAGGTGATTAAGGTGATTGTATAGTTGCACAATCTCATCCTTGACTTCTGCACTCCGGCTGTATTCTCCTTCCATCTCTGCTTTTGTTAGTCTTTACAAAGTATATATATAATCTGAGAACAAACTAACAGAAGTGAGCAATCTCAGAGGTACTGAAGTAATCAAGTAGGAAATGGGGATGCAGCATTCACTACTACGGGGCACCGCGGCCACGGCCATAAGGCACGTAGCAAGATTCACTACCGCGGCCTCATATAATACCCCAGGGTAGAGCTAGAGCCCAACTGATTACGCTCCTCAACATTTGAAGCTTTTGTGACAGCTACCCTAGTGGAGGCCACGACCATAAGACATGTTTACTGTCTGGCCGCATCCCCTCCTAGGCAGCAAGGAGCAATCCCAAACCTGAAGCTCGAGAACTGAGTCTCTCTCCCGAAACTTATGGAGAGCACACCTACTAGGGTTTGTCCATGAGTAAATAACCTCTCGGTGCACAACACGGCACAGTTTCAATGATAAACCCTAGATCATAGGCCAAGAACATCAAAAAAGGAGTAGATACAATTCCCCCCTAATCATTTATCTTTTTTAGGCAAAAGCCAGTCATGCTTTCCAATACTAGCTAGATAGAATGATATCACAGGGGTATGCAAAATAGATCTAAAGCCATAAGATGGAGTATATCTGGATATAAGAAATACCCACTTAAGGGTGTGAATATGATGCGGAGTCCAATAACCAGTAACCGACCCATGAGGAGATGATCCAAAGGACCCCCAGGGATCGAATAAGGTGTTTGAAGAACTCATATACGCAGAGAAACAAAGTTGAAAAATCTCGTTCCCACAGACGGCGCCAAACTGATGATACGGGAAATCGACCATAGGGCGTTCTCATATCAACAGATCAAAAGCTATATGTGTGTGTTAAGCAAGTAAAGTAAGTAAATAGAGAGAAGACAAGATATAGAGTGGTTCAGCCCCTAAAATGGGCCTACTTCCACTGTGTTGCTCCGTTCTCATTATGTGTGTTGCATTGTACAATATAATCGTGCCACTAGAGGCGTACAAGTATGAGAAGAAAGGAGAGTACATGACAGTATTGGAGATTCCGGTGAGCCCGTGAGGTGGCTGTGATGCAGATTCTAGACCTCCAAAGCTTATGTTGGGTTGGTGTAGAGAGAATCTGTGTTGTGGTGCCTCCGGTGCGTGTGTCAAAAAGAACCCCCCACCTTCGAGGTGTGAACCTTAATTTATTGGAGGTATGTCGAGTCACGTGCCCTGAGCACATGGCGTATACCAAGTCTGCAGCAGATGTGGATGAGGGCGTGCGGCCCACAGAGTAGCAGCGCTGAGCTGTTGGAGGGGGACCGCGGACCCTAAGCTGGGGTGCCGTGGCATCTGATGGAGAGACCGCACCCTATAGGAGCTCTGGCCGCGCCCTGAGTGAGGTACCGGCCGCGGCCTATATTGCCTGCATGCGACTGTAGAAGAATACTGCCACGGCAGGATGCTATACTTGTTCTATCACCAATAAAGCTTTAAAACTACCAAAAGTTAAGATCTTTCAATGGTGATTCAATCCCAATAGTGGTGGGGTTGGATCACTACCAGAGATGAGAAATTGAGAGTTCAAGATGAGGTGAGGGAGGAAACTCAATCTTTTCCCACATATGGCCCCAAAATGATGATGCTGGACATCCCCCTTCAGGATTTAGCCTATTCAGGAGTGTACTCAACAATGGTGATTGTAATAATAGGGGAAAATAACATAAGTGATGAGAGAGAATAGAGGAACATAGGTATTTAATTGGTTCGGCCTTATCCTATATCCACTATGCAAAGTTTAGGAGTGTTTTCATTATTAAGATGGACGAAAAGCCATAAAAGATCAGTACATTCTCTCTCTCTCTATATATATATTTATAGAAATTCAGTGTTAGGGTTATGTTAATGATCGATACCTGGAGAAGGATTCATTTGAGGCCTTTTATAATTTCGAGGGTGCGCAGTGTCACTCCCTAGCCATGCACTCCATATGTGAGATAGTGGAAAGTTAATAAGCGCATGACCCTAGTAAATAAATATGTGGACGTCATGATGAAGAATATTTCCCCCACATACTGATTGATCTGCCATAATGGCTTTAGTTGGATATACTAGTAATGCCCTTGTCATGATTTTCCTCCATGCACGACATGTCTGAACCAGAGGGTCTCAGCTGGTCGAGACTACTGGAACTTTGTTCTTGCAAGACTGGGCTGAGATGAGACTGACTAATTATATAACTGATATGGATGAGACTAACGGTTCGACCTCCTAGTACTATTTGTGGTCGACACTACTAGTGATGACGATATTATAGGTGGACTGTCCTTGAGTGTTATCGATGAGTGCATAATTTTGTATTATTTATGCTCAAATCTAGGCCTTGTTAGGTCCATCATCTCATATATAATGAGATTTTAGAGCCATTTTGGTAAATAAAAAGAAAAATGCAAGTTTGATTAAAATTTGAAATAAAAATACAATTTTAGTAATCTCCTAAGGAGTGAAATTATAATTTTAAAACTTTATGGGCCTAAAAATAAATTTTAAATGTTTATCTAGGGGAAATAAAGTTATCCCTGAAATTTGGTTGAATTCTGGATTAAAATGAACAACTTATGAATTTCGGGGAGAAAATATAATTACGGATATATTGATAACTTTCTAAACTTTAAGGGGCTAAATTTGAATTAATATAAGTTATTTTATATTTTTACAGGTACCTGTGAAGTTTTGTGAAGATCTGAGGTCATTTGACATAGTCAAGAAGTTGTGAGGTGCAAAATGGAAATATACGAAATTCATCTTGAATAAGAGTTTAAAGATAATTGGGTGTTGCAATATAATTACTGCTTGGTGTAGTGGCCACGAATGCGCATGGGGACATAGAGGTCAGGGGTTAAATTCTCCCCTGATCTTTCTTCTTTTTTGTAAAAATTCAATACCTGTGAGATCCTAATTTGGACGAAAATCCTTATGAGATTGGTATAAAAAAGAGTCCCACTTTGTGTCAAACACCAAAAAACATGAATATATTTTATTAGTTATTTTTTGTATAATTACCAGCCTAAATAAAACCAATAAAATGGTGTTTAGACCCAAATCAAATACCTCACCCCTAAGCCTATAAATAAGACCATTGTGATCAATATTTTAGATGATTTTTTTTAAAGAGCCTTTAGAGATAATTTTTGGTACTTTTATTTTGGGAGTTATTTTTTTTAGAGCAAAGAATTATTCTTTTATGGAATTTTTTTTGTCAAGATCAATTCTATAACACGATTAATATGTGAGTTCGTTTTATTAATGGAAGTTATTATTCATTCTTGACATTTATTTTGTCTACAATGATGCTAGCTTAATTTCTTTGCTAGGACTAAGTGAAGTTTATTATCTTTGATTAATATTGTGTGTAATTTAAATTCGTCTTTATTTCCTAACTTCTTTTGATTGCTTTAAAAATTCGATATTCATTTAGAGCGATACTAGAGTGTATTTTAAACCTTCGACTTTATTTGAAAAATCATTTTTTATTGTAAGTGTGAGTATTTTCTGATGGAATATTTTTGCACTCAATTGTTTTGATAGTCTGTGCTTACAAACTATACTTTGGAATTTAAAAGTGAACATTTTAAGGGAATAGGGATTTTATCAATATGAATTTAAAGACGTAAAATTTTATTGTGAACTTAACCATTTTTTAATTAAACGAAATGAGAATCGGTTTAATTTGAGTTATAAATCGAGAATGACGAGCTTAAATTATTGCATAGTATTAGTTAAATGTAATAAATGGATCCAACATCCTAGTTTTATTCCACAGTTGATTACATATTTCATCGTCGCATTTTTTTTGTGTTATTGTATTTTAAAATTGCATCTCCTCTCTAAGGCAATTTCGTCTGGTTGGATAGGTACAATTATTTTAAACGAAAAAAATTGAAAAATTATCGTGGTTTGACCAGTACTTGCACTCGCTATTCTATAATAGCCCATGCACTTGAGGTAATTTATAAATTGACAAGATTTTGGCACCGTTGCCGGGGATTTGTTCATTTTTTTTTCTTCAAAGAAGTTTTGACTTTTGGACTAGTTTTTTAACATTTCGGATTTTTTGTTGGTAAAAAATTTTAAAAAAATAAAATAAAAAATAAGTAGTAGCTAATATTTTTTGTTTTTCTAGTTACGAAAAAAAAATGGATTTAAGTTTTTTTAGTAAAGAGTTGTTTTAGCACAAGTTTATCACAAAAATGCATAAATATTTGGAAAAAATCGAAAAAAAATTCCTGAAAATTTCCAAAATTATTTTTTAGTAATTAGTACAAAAAATTCAAAAAAAAGTAGAAAAAAATGAAAATTCAAACAAATAATTTATTTCTACTAGTAATTTTCCTAATACCAGAATATTAAAAATAAAAATTCAAAATTTGTTTCATATGTGTGCTCGATTATTGAGTTTTCTGTTAAATACACCACTAAGTGCGAGTGTCTTATTACTTTATGCTTGGTGTAGTTTCTTTTGTTTTTTTTGTCAGAAGCACATTCAAAAAATTAAAAAGGACGGAAAAAAAGGGGCATAAGTGACGAAAAAATCGAATAAAGTGTGCAATGTTGACCGAACGTGAAGAAAACTTGTGAAATTTTGCCACGAGCACAAGGACCTCTCGAGGATGACTAAAACGTATGAGACGTCCCCCTCCCCGATCGATGCCAACTTAAACTTTAATTCAGCATAATCAAATGACCGTAAAAAGTCCGCACCGGAGGTACGTTTTTATGTGCTCCTACATGGTTAAATTTAACATTTAATTTAGCGCGTTGCATAAATTGACTTAAGGTAAAAATCCATGTGAAAGATAAGATGACGATTTTATCACCCCTCCTTGGCCCGAAAATCACTAATTAACCAAGCAATTGCCTATCCCGAGCCATCACATTCAATTTAAAATGAAGTAGATGTTAGCCTTTGTATATCACATAGAATCTACTCTAACACAAACTTGTCAAATCGGTTTTGTTTTACCTTGTCTAGGATTGGTGTTTTCAATGAGTTTTCGTACCCACCACCTACCTGGAGGAATAAACGGGGTTTGGGGCGATAACCGTAGTTGGTCATCTTTTAAATTCTCCGTCGTCAAAGAGTTGTAGTTATCTAATTGGAAGGATTAATTAGGAGGCCCTCGTAGTCGTCAATTAACCTAGAAAAAACTATATTTTAAAATTGAAATTCCCTTCATCCAAATTAGATAATTCAATTTCCTTTGTGTTAGCTAGGAATTACGTGGTTTGAGTCAAATTATTTGCTTTTAATTTTCATCATCATAAAAAAATTACAAAAAATAAAAATATATATAAAATGTAAAACTAATTTTAAAAAAATTGAGTGAGCTCAATGTATGCAAAGTTTTTTTTGGGATCATACCAGTCGTTTCTCGAGTGTGGAATCTAACATTCTCGATACTTATGTAGGTAGATTTTCAATATTTACCGAGATGGGAGAAGAGTTAGCACCACGTGCCCTTAAAGATTACCTCTATCTGACTAGGTGTAGTCAACCTTCATGCATACTTCTAACCGAGCACAACCCAAATAATTTTCAATTTTATTGGGGAACAATCCAGTTGTTGTTTGTGTTTCAAGAAACCGAAAAAGAGGATCCCCGGCTCCATGTGCATGAGTTTGAAGAGATTTGTGGGACCATTAAGTACCAATAACTCATCGACGAGATTGTTAAACTTAAATTGTTCCCCTTCTCACTGAAGGACAAAGGAAAAAGTTAGTTTAACTCCTTAGAACCTGAGCCCATAACCATATGGAATTAAATGAGTTTTGCATTTTTACAAAAATTCTTTCCCAACCAAAAGACGTAGTTGATACATCACGCCATCAAAACATTTAGCCAAAAATAGGGGGAAGCCTTGTGGATGTATTTGTAGAGATTATAGGACTTTCTACTGCAATGTCCGCACCATGGGATTGAGATGGGATGCCAAGTGCAAATTTTATATGAGGGGTTCGATTGTGATACTTGAACTGTGCTCGAGTCATTATGTAATGGTGATTTTATCGATAAAAGTGTGATTGACACGTGGGTATTCTTAGAAGCTATAGAGAAAAAGTCCCAATGACGGTCACATGATAGAGAATATAGGTCCACCATGTCCACTGAGAGTTTCTCTCACTAAGTCGAACAAAGTTATGATTTAAATGTCAAAGTGGCCACATTGGCCCGACATTTGGAAGCTTCAGAGACGAGCAAAGAGGTCAATCAAACTGCACCTACGGTCGTGCAGCATGTAGGTTCCCCTATGTGTATACTTCGTGATGCATTCGACCACTTAGTTGAGAATTTTTCCACTCTTCCAGCCCAAAAATCACTCACCAAGCAAGCCAATACCCTCTACCAAAATAGGCAGAAGCATGACCCATATTCCGATGTGTACAATCCGGGGTGGCAATACCACCCTAATTATTCTTGGTCCAAGGCTTATTACCAAGGAAGTGTAGGTCAAAATTCTAGTAACCCACCCTCAGGTTTATAAAAGAACGCCCCCGAACCAACATATCCTTCATCCCAAAATATCCAAGCTTTAGAGGATACAATGAGTTTTCTTACTTAAAGTACCCTCCAATTCTAGAAGTCAACTCAAAGTGTTGTCCAATCCATCCATAGCCAAACTCGAGGCTCAAGTGATATAACTAGCAAATTAGTTGAGTGAGATAAATAAAGGAACATTATCGAGTCAATATGAGTCCAAGCCTAAAGGACAATATTTTGTTCAAGATAACATCGGTTCATCATAAACTCAATAGGATGTCAAAGCCATCAAAATGCTTAAGTCTAGTAAGGACATTTGAAAAAAATGTCTCACCACCCATGTAGAGTGAACCTGAGAAAGATAAAGATAAGTAAGATCCACTTGTGGATCCAACTTCCTCCCCCCCTCATCTTTCGAACCATCTATAGAGACATATGTTCCAAAAACTCCATTTCCCCAATGTTTGGTGCCCTAAAAGAAAAAGCACCAGTTGATAAAATATTGGAAGTATTCAAGCAGGTACAAATGAATATTCTACTACTTGATGCTATTTAATAAGTCCCGTCCTAACCCAGATTTCTGACGGACCTTTGTACCTTCAAGAGAAGCACTAACGTACTAAAGAAATATTTTCTCGTTGAGAAAGAAAGTTTGATTATTTCTTATCGAACTCCCATCAGGTTTAAAGATCCCAAAACTTCGATGATATCGATAAAGATAGAGGAGAACATAATTGAGAAGGCCTTCTAGATTTAGGAGCAGGCATGAACCTTTTTCCATACACCATGTATGAGAAACTAAGTTTGGCAGAGTTGAAGCTAAATAGGATTATCCTATCCTTAGCCGACCATTCAGTAAAAATTTTGGGAGGTATCATTAAGGACATCCTAATTAAAGTGGGAGATTTTGTATTTCCCATCAATTTTATTGTATTGGACACCTAACAAGTGTAAAATCCTATTGCGCAAATCCCTAGTATTTTGGGTTGTTCTTTCCTCGCCAGATTTGATGTCGTCTTTGGGTGTGGTAGCAGGTAAGTGAACTTTTCATTTCGTAATATGACCATGGGATTGGATGTGTTTAATTTATATAGGCCATCATATAATAAGGGAGAGAATGAAGTCAAGTACATTCAAGAAGTGAATTACGTCACTACCCCACGAAATAGTGACACAGTCGATCTTCGTCCTTGATCACCTAGTTGTCTCTATATATGTCTTGGAAATTTTGAGAAATAATTCAGCCCGGTTGATGTGGATATCACTATTAAAGTCCAATTGTTATTGGACTCATTTTGTTACTTACATGAGAGAGATTGGAATAATAGAATTGACAAATTTATGATCTGCCAATGTGAACCCGAGCCTTTTGAGAGTATGCAAACACATGAGGTTTTATCTATCATTGATAAGATAGTGGAGAAAATAATTCGATCCTTTTCACCTTGTGACACATCTTTTTTCATCTCGCATTGTCCCTTTTCACAACATCCACCCGAGTAAATTGAGTAATTGGATGAGGTCAAGGAAATGAATATAGTACCATCCAATTTAGAGCTTGATTTATTCATTTTTTATTTTGAGGGAAACCTAAGTTTAACGTGTCATTCAAAAAATAATATGATAGTCTCTTCGAGTCTAACCATTTATTCTATAATGTGATTGTTCATCTCGATAATTTCACTCACCGCATTCATTATATGCCTCCATGTGTATACTTTTTCTATTGGGTTGACTCCCAATAGTTTAGATTTTTGATATATGATGTAATGCACAAGAGATCGATTGGAATTTGGAAATAAGTATAACACTCAATTAATATAGTCATTCTACTTCTTTACTTTATTCGTATTGTTCATGTCGTCTTTATTTGAGCATACATTGAGGACAATGTAAAATTTAGGTTTGCGGGTAAGGATGCTACTTTTGCATAAAAATCAGAAAAAATTCAAAAATTCAAAAGGATTTTCAATATAATTAAGTTTTGAAACGACTTCTTAATATAGAATTAATTCACAAATCTCTAAACTTATGAATTTTTTTTACATATGAGCCAATTAATATGACCGAAAATGGATACTGGGGCGAAAGTTAATATGATTAACGATTTGGATGTTTTAACCCGACGAGATTTTTGTGCCATTAATCGTTTCCAATAGATTTAAATCATTTCGAGTTAAAATAACTCAAGATTTCCTTCAGTGATTAATTTGTTGATGATCTCAAATTCTTTATTTTGCTCGATTATTAAAAACAAAAGGTTAATATGTGAATATTAAGCATTAAAAGTCTTATTAAGTTATCATGAGGCTTAAATTAACTTAAAGGAGCTTGGGAAATGAGACTCGTCCATTGTTTAAAAGCCCAAAATTAAGCCTAACTCCACCCTTTTTACATTATTCCATTGCAAGCCCATTTGAGCCAAAAATAATATAAGCCTTTTGTTGAAAACCCATTATACTACCTAACTCCAATTATGAATTTAAAACCCATAAAATGAAGCCATACCCATTTTCTGAGACTACTGGGGTAAAATTATGGTAAAAAAAGCCAAAAGAAAAAAAAGAGGTTACAAGAATGATGTGTGAAAAAGAAAATAATGAAAAAAGGGAAGAAAGAAAGAAATAATGAGATATGAAAGAAAAGAGTTTATGAGTTTGGAAAAAAAGGAAAATGGAGGTTAGAAAAGTGCCTAAAATAAAAATATCAAAAACCCTCTATATTCTCATAAATGTTGAACTCCAAAGCCATTCTTTCTAGATTAAAACCCGAGCCTACAATAAAATCAAAGAAAGTTTTAATCAATATCAAGTGAAATTATTTAGTGTGTAGAGAGAAGACGGATATGATATATGGTGTGGTTTAATATTATCAAAAGTAACTGATTTTCTGTTCATGAGATCATATTCATCCATTATAAAAAAAATCCATTTTTGATTATGTATATGTGAAATTTGCTAATCTAAATTTACGTTTTTATTCATATATACAGCGAGAAAATAATAGATTTTCGAGTGTTTGGTTATGAGTGTGATGGTGGTGGAAACCGAGCGTCCGTGTAGATATGCTAATCGTTGTTATCAGCTTTCGACCGCAATACAAAAAACATAAACTTTAACTACACTCAAATAGAGTATAGTGACTAGTTCGGGTATCGAAAATCCACAGGGAATGTTTGACAGACTTTAATTGATTTATTACTTCTAAAATAAAAGTTTAAAAGGTGATGATGGTTTAAAAGGAAAAAAGGGAGGAAAAGGAGAAAAAAAACGAGACAAGAACAATAAAACGGGATTAGGGTCACATCCCCGCCATGGGCTAAACAATGCGTAAGAAGGATTTCTATTCGAAAACATTTAACTGAGCATATCTAATTAATTATAAACATCACACTTGAAGGGAACTAACCCAAAAATGCGAGATTAAACATTTAATAGAAAATAGTCACACATGGATTAATTTTGGAATATAGCTATAAACACTAATGTTGCGTGACAAAGAAAGTTAAACGCCAGATACTCCAACTTTAATAAACTAGGTTTCAATTAAATTCTTTTTGACCCAAAACATAGATTTGAAATATCGAGACCCATTAATGGCAGAAATATGACCCTAACCCTTAAACTAGATACAAAATATAATTAGAGGAAGAAATAAACCAAGAAATCAAATAAAAACAACTAATTAACCAACAAAAACTAAATACATGTAAAGTAAATGAAGAACAAAGAAAAACATAAAGGAAATAAAGCATAACTTAAATGAAAGGGAAGGGAAGATAAATAGTAACTTATAATACAAAAATGGATTAAAACCCTAGAGAGAGAAGCTCCCAAAGAGAAATCCCTAAACTAATTAAAAATGAAGACATCCTACAAATAAAACAAGTGCTATTTATATAGTAAGTGGAAAAGAAAATAGAGGAAACAAATTAAATAAAAAGAAGCACTGGAAAATTGGTATGACTTGTCGACCGCAGCCTAGGGTTCGATCGACCGTGTCTCGAGTTTGAGGTCCCACGTTTCCATCGTTGGCCTAATACTGACAGACTGGTACATAATGAGGGGGAATAGGTGCTTTATGCAATCGACCATAACGTCTTCGTTCGAACTGGAAACGACATTACGTTTTCATTCACATGAAAATAACTCAACGAACTATGCTTCCATAAATTCCATTGAGGTGGAGATGGAGTATGAAATGACTAAAATGCCCTTGAAGTTGATTCAAATGAAGGAACTTCCTCGAAAAGCAACCAATCCACATGTAAAGCATTCCCATACCTACAAAAGCTCAATTATACTGCGTAAAACATATAAAGATACACAATGGAAGTTGTCTAGTTAACGAGCATAAATATAGGCATAAGAAACAAAAAAAAGTACCAAAATGCATTAAGATAAAGGGCATAAATACGTACTATTAATGACATATCACACACCTTAACTTAAGCATTGCTAGTCCCTAGTAATGAAACAAAATAAAACCACTCCAACAGAAGGCAGTATAAAATGTACACAAGCATAAAAAGATAAATTCCACTTTCGTAGGTAACACGATTGCATTTAGCATATGTAATAAGACGTTAAACTACAAGGTTACCTTAGTGGTTGAGTGTTGGCTCGTGAGGATTTTCAGGGATAAAATCCACAAACATCATAGTTTCCTCAAAATGTATGCCCAACCAATATGCGACAAGCCCAACAATAATAACAGATATTTTAAACAAACTATTAGCATAGTAAATGAATTCATGCAAAAGTCTGTATAATTAACATTATAGAGAAAACTACATAAAATTGAAACCTTAAAAGTGGATGAGAGAGCACATGCAAGGTATAAGTTGGCAAAACTTTTATAGACTAGATAAGTATTAAAGCTTGCATATAAATCAATCCTGACCGGTGTACACATTTAACAAATGAAATCACTATGAATGGGAGGTAATACACGGGACATACGGGCATAAAAAGTAAATGGAAATGGAAACAAAGATGCATATATGTCACTAATGAAAAATGTTATATATAAAATGAAAAACATGTAATCTCAATGAAAGATACCGTCATTAAAGGAGGCGAAATGTATTTTCACAGATTATCACAAATATTTAAACTTTTGAATTGAATTCACCCAAGGATCACATAGGACTTTTATAGGGTTGTAATGTAGCTTTGGGGTTAAGGTTATGAAATGAAAGGAATATGTACGGATTCTAAGGTGTTCGGGGATAAAAACTCGGGGTAATGGAAAATTGTGGGCAGTTTCAAAATAAGAAAATGATTTCCATGACATGCATTAGATTTGAAATTGGATAGAGACAAAGATTATTGAACACATTATATACATCATATAAAATATTTCACTTTCTTTTCTTTTCTTCATTTTCTCATATTTTTCTTTTGTTTTCTATCGCTTTTTTCACTTTCACTTTTTCTTCTCTTTTTCACTTCTTTCTTTTCCTTTTCACTTCTCTCACTCTCATAAGCTTAATTGCAACCACATAACAATAACATCATTCAATCCTAAGTATCATTCCAAAAACAGGTATGGAAGATAATGTGGCTATCCCCGATCCTCGCGGCGAGAGGGATGAAGAAGAGGGTGTCTTGATGTCGAGAGGATCGTGGTCCCATGCATCCCTCTCGGGAGCCCTTCGATCGGCGTCGGTGATGAGGTTAAAACTGTAGAGAGATAGAGTCTCCAGTCTATTTTACTCAAAATAGACAAAAGAAAAGGGATCCATCCTGAAGGACGCAATTCAAAGGCATACTGATACATACGAAACCAAAGTAATTTGAAAAGGGTCCGAAGGCTAAGTTACGAAATGGGAAGGTGTTAGGCACCCATTCCGCCCTTACAGTATCTCATGGATTGTTTCTATTTTCCTTTATTTACCCATGACATGTGTGCATGTGTATATGTAGTGGAGATAGGAATCATTGACTTGTATTATGGAAGAGATAAAGCGAGTCATCCGTAGGAATGTTCCTAAAAGATAACATTAGTAAATAGGATTTATGCGATTATCCTAGCGTTGATCATTATAATGGAATGATAACACATACGGAATAATACGCCATTGAGAACAAATATATGTATATGTAAACATATATATTTTAGGAGAATTAAGTTAAAGAATATAGAAAGATAGAAAATGGGAGAAAAGTAGGAATAGGACTCGAGCCTCGGGTTTTACCCTGAGACGCCTACGTGGCCTATAGAGTCATCAAACTCCACGTAGTTCGTATGCAAAATGAGGGGTGGGATTTATCCCATAAATCCAACCGGGGACTTCTCTTATATGTGTGTGTGTGTGTAAAAAAGTACTTTAGTTGTGAGAAAAATGTGAGAATTCCCGTTTGGAATTTATAAGCAAACCCTATTTTTCTTGTCTTTTGGGTTTTATTTATATGAAAATAAGAGATGTGAAATAATACTAAATAAAAAGTATATTAGGATGTGTGAGATGGAGAGAATAAAAGTGATAAGCAATAAAATAAGCTAATGCGAATTTAGGAGAATTTGAAGAGAGAGTTGAGAAAGTTGGACCTTCTTGAAGATCTTGAGCTTGATCTTGAATGTTAGAGAGCAACCCTTGCATTTGGATGATGATGAAGAATATTTAATTCACCAAGTTTGATGAAAAATATGATGAAAAGTGAAGGTTGGAAAAGGATTTGGATGTGGAAATCAACGCTAACTTCGAGAGGGGTTTTCTGAGTTCGCTGAGAGTGATGGATTTCAGATCTTGTATCCCTTTGCAATGAGGTCAGGCCCTCCTTTCTATAGGCCCGGGGAATTACCATTCGATATAGTCCTAAACCTGCCAATCGACAGGTGTTTTAGGCACACTGCCGATAGGCATGGTTTGGAACTTGTCGTTTGGCAGTCTCTTTCAGGTTCCTTCAGAAAATCGATCGTAGAGTTCAAACCGTTGATCCGAATCTCGCACGGGGTGAACCGTTGGAAAGTTACTTCAGAGACATTCAAAAGTATTTGGACTTCTCCCGAGTCTGGGAGTTGGCTTTAGTTCAAATGTGGCTTGGATGCACGCATCGTTCCTTTGGACGGGGGATTATCGGACGCAAACGGATCGTTCGTCCGGATGGTAAGTCAAAATCATGCACGGGGAGGACAATTGGAAAGATTAGGAGATTTACTTTGAAATTCCAAAGAGTTTGACTCAGTTTGGGGAGTTGACTTTGGTCAAGTAGTCCTGGAAGTATTTGATGGCCTTTCAGAGTAAAATGAATCGTTCGTCCGTATCGTAATTCAGAATCGCATATGGGGCGGACAGTTGGAAATGGGTTTCAGTGCCCTTTGAAGATTCATTCACTATCAGTCGAGATGAAGAGCTGACTTTGGTTAATCGGTGCTCGAGAGCATCCAGTGGCCTCCTGATCAAGTTTCGGGGGAAAACGAGTCATTTGTCCGCACCGTAAGTCAGAATTACGCACGGGATGGACCGTTGGAAAGGGGTTCCAGTGCCCTATTGAAATTCATTCAATCTTAGTCGAGTCAAACAGAGCTTGGGAGTGATAGATGACCTCTAAGTTAGTACCCGGGGTATGACTTAGCTTTATAACGATGAAGAGAGGTGCTAGGTACCTAAGAAGAGTTTGGGGGGGGGGGGGGGGTACTAGAATGGGGTATCTTCAGAGCCCCTCGACGGGTGAGTTTGGGAAAAATGACAGCCGTTGAATTGACACTGCATGAGGCCTTTGAAAGAGTATGACAAATTCAGAGGGACGAGGCCAATTCTGAGGGCTTGAAGATGAGGGTGACCGATTCTGCGGGTCGAAGCCAATTCTGAGGGCTTGAAGATGAGGGTGATCGATTCTGTGGGTTGAAGCCAATTCTAAGGGCTTATATTGAGATGACCAATTCTATGGGTCGAAGCCAATTCTGAGGGCTTGAAGATGAGGGTGAAGAATTCTGGGAGTCGAAGTCCATTCTGATGTCTTAAATTGAGATGACCAATTTTGCGGGTCGATGCCAATTCTGAGGACTTAAGTTGAGATGATCAATTATGCGGGTCGAAGCCAATTCTGAGGGATTAAGTTGAGATGACCAATTATACGGGTCGAATCCAATTCTAAGGGCTTAAGTTGAGATGACCAATTTTGCGGGTCGAAGCCAATTCTGAGGGCTTAAATTAAGATGAACAATTCTGCGGGTCGAAGCCAATTCTGAGGGCTTAAATTGACATGATCATTTCTGCAGCTCGAAGCCAATTCTGAAGGATTAAGCTGAGATGACCAATTTTTCGGGTCAAAGCCAATTCTGAGGGATTAAATTAAGATGACCAATTATGCGGGTCGAAGCCAATTTAAAGGGATTAAGTTGAGATGAACAATTCTATGGGATGAAGCAATTTCTAAGGGCTTAAGTTGAGATGACCAATTCTACGGATCGAAGCCAATTATGAGGGCTTAAGTTGAGATGACGAATTCTGTGGGTTGAAGCCAATTCTGAGGGCTTAAATTGAGATGACCAATTTTGTGGGTCGAAGCCAATTCTGAGGGCTGAAGTTGAGATGACTAATTATGCGGGTCGAAGCCAATTCTGAGGGCTTAAGTTGAGATGACCAATTCTGCGGGTCAAATCCACTTCTGAGGTCTTAGATTGAGATGACCAATTCTGCGGGTCGAAGCCAATTCTGAGGGCAAAATTTGAGATGACCAATTCTGCAGGTTGAAGCCGATTCTGAGTGCTGAAATTGAGATGTTCTCGGGGAAATCTACTGGATAAATTTCCTCATGATTTTGATTTTGAGCCGGGGAGTTGATTGATGGGGAAATACTTGTATCTTTTGGAGACTTTGCGGGGTAATAGCCAATTTGATGCTATAAATTCCACTAGGTAAGTGATTAGGTGGTCTAGGGTTTGGACGTATTTCTTGGGGAAATTTGAGACCTTTGGGGAATAGGAGATGATCCTGAAGTTTGGGATACTTTAGAGGCCCTCTGGGGACATTTTTGGGAGGAGATTCATTTGGATTTTAGAGTTTCACTGGGGAAATAGGGGCTCCACTTGGTGAAAATATTCTAAATCCCCACCGGGATTTTTAAGAATATTTTGAGGATTTTTCAGGGTTTTAGGTATTTTTTTTGGGAGTTTCTATATGAAAACTTAAGGGGGTGACGGTCGGCATGGTGTGGAGGGTTCCATTCGGTAGTGGCACAAACTTTTGGACTCCCTCAAGAAGATATAGGGGCAGTGCCAATCGGTATGTGGGGGTGCAGTGCCGATCAACATGACCCTTAGCTTCCTATAAAAAGGAGCGGGTTCCCCTCATTTTTCACAGCTTCTTGCCTTTTCTCTTTCTACGATTTCTTCTCCGAATCGTTCTAGAATTCCGCAATCTAAAAAATGGTTGCTTTCGTGAGCACTATGGTACACAGGGAGTGGTTGGTTGTTGACGACTAGGCGAATGTGGAGTGGTGGTCTAGGGCGCCTCTTTCTTTAGGGAGTGAGAACTCTTTTGATGCATTTGAGCCAGTTATGGATGAGTGGACTTTGTTGCGAGAGCCATTGTGTCATCGTTCTTCTAGGGTGGTGAACCCTGGTGGTTATGTAAGTTAAAAAATGACCTTTGGCATTGTGTTTTGGCGATTACCTTTTTTTCTTGGATTTTAACAAGATTTTTCTTCAACAGTCTGATGTTTCTTTATTGACCATGCATACCCGTGGGACGACGGAGCTTAAGGATGTCCGGGAGCACCTTGGGTAGTATCGTCAGCAGGCTTTGGGAGGCTGGTATTTGTGCTTGATGCGATGCCTCGTTCGACGGTGGTCTTATGCGCTCTGGGGGAGAGGTGGTGGGACAATACCCACACCTTTCATTTTGGCTTTGGGGAGACGACTATGACTCCAATAGACGTGCAGCAGCTACTGGGGCTGTATTGTGATGGAGACCAGATAGAGGTGGATCGCTATTTACGGGTGAGGCTAAAGGCTATGAGCGGCGCTAGGTGATGTGGGGAGGATAGTGTCTGGGGACTCTATTCATCTGTCACTGCTGAGGGATGTTTTACTGAGTAGGGTGATTGATGTGGAGGACGGGATACAGGTGAGGCAGTTGGCCCGGTTGTTTATCTTGCTGGTGTTGGGGGGAAAATGGTGGCGTCGAGCGACGATGTTATCCACTTATGGTTTTTTCCATACTTGAGGATGTTTTCGAACATCCCTCTCTATGATTGGGTGAGCCTGACTTTGGCGACCCTTTATTTTTCTCTGGATGCATTTAGTCGGTGCTTCCGGAAGACTTTTACTGGAGCCGCGTATCTTCTTTAGGTATTCTTTAATTTTTCTCATTTCTTTTCCATGCATTCTCTTTTATCTTATGCATCCATTTTTTACCACGAATTCTTGTCTTTGGCAGATGTGGTTCTATGAGGTGATTGGGTGTAATACCGAGATGATTTCTCTGAAGGATGAGACTGTTGGGGACTTTTTCTTATTGCATCGGTGGCGGAAGGCCAATCGACAGTCGAGGAAGTCTCTTTCTCTAGAGGCGGTGCTTCAGGTCTTGAATGGCCTAAGGAGTGATGGGGTAAGACTTTTTTCTTTCTTCAATATTGGTCTTTATGTGCTCTGATTCTGTACTTGACTTATATCTACTAGGTATATTTCAGGGGACCTTTTACCCTTGGGGGATAGTTGTTTAGGACACGGGGTTGACTGGGGTGAATGCGCTGATGAGGTATTTGTTGCCGCATGAGTTTGGCCACTCTTGGTATCTCAGGGAGAGGGTGGTTCGACAGATTGATGAGGAGGAGGTGGTGGTGCCACCTGCGAGGCCCTCTATATCTATGAGGCGGGAGCGACTTTTGCTAGAGGATGCGAGGATCGCGGAGATGATTGGTGAGTCCTATCTATTATACACCGATACGGCTGTGCCATATGATTATATGGACTTCGTGATGAGTTGGCTGATGGTACCCAGCATATATGATGCACTGCCTTTCCCTCCTGTGGGTTCGAGTAGGCCAGTGGGGTCCTCCCACAGTGGTGGCGGTCCATCAACATCTGCGACAGCGGTGACTTCGGAGGTTCCCTTTGTGCGGTTGCATACCCCTTCATACAACATTTGGCAGGCTGATGGAGAGATGGTGCCTATGTTGCATCGTCCTCATGCAATGGACCCAGAGGAGTTGGGCTTGACACAGGAGGTTCTTCGTCCTTTGGTATATCTTTTTTTTCTTCTCTTTTCCTTCTTTTTGGTTTCTTTTGATCTTTTTTACTTGATACTGATTTTTCCTTTTCTTGCAGCAAGTCCGAGTGACCACCACTTGGCTGAGGGATATTAGAGACTAGATATCTTCACCGAATGCCCACATTCGGGATACGGTTCATGTTCCTTTTTGTTTGGTTCCATCTGCCTCATCCGGGGAGGAGTCTGGTTAGGGTAGTGGTGGTGCGTCATCTCGCCGTAGGGGACAGAGAGCGCGTCGCAGGGGTGGGAGTTCTTAAAGAGAGAGGTGAAGGTTAGGTGAGAGAGAGAGGGAGAGAGAGAATGTGGGTTCTGGTTGAGTCCCATTGTTTTTCTGCTTTTCTTTATTTTCCTGCGTAATGATTTAACACATAAACATATCTATGCAATGCAATGGTTTTTTTATTTATCTTCTGTTAGTAATGAATGGATGAATGCATATGCACTTTTTACTTTGCTGCTGAGACCGTAAAAAGAAATATTTTTGGGATCTGAAGGAAAGTTTTATTTAAAATGAGAATTTATATAAAAATGGAAGGGGATTTTGAAATTTTGTTCAGAATATCAATTTATTTTTATTGAGTTTTTTTATTTTGACAAAAGAGGAAAAGGGTAAGTTTCTAAAAATAGGGGGTTGCCGATCGGCAAGCACCTTGTGCTGCCTATCGACAGGTCAGTGCATTCTAATCAATCAAAGCTTTAATTGGTACCCTCTTTAGCCTTTTGTACCTTATGGAGAAGGGTTCCCTCCGATTTCTGCAGGGTTCATGTTTTTTTCTGTGAGGGCTCAAGTATAAAAAGGGGTAAGGATGGAGTGCTTTCATCAAAACTTCACATCCTAACTTTCTTATTTTGTGAGATGGCTCTCCATGGTAGTCTTGAATTTCCCAACTACCTCGAGACTTTGGAGGCGATGTTCTCCTATAACGTCGACTATGATGCTTTTAACATATGTTGAGTCTCTTTATGGCATAATCGCCCCATAGAGTAGAACATGCTGATGGCGGCGGTAAAATTTTGGTAACCCGAAGACCATGTATTTCGTTTTGGCTTGGAAGAAGTCTGTCCGACTTATGAGGAATTTTCTGCCATGTTGGGAGTAAATCCTATTTTGGCGGTTGCTATGCCTGAGTTTTCCCGTTCTCCTCGGGAGATGTTGGTTGGACTTCTCCGTATCTCATCCTCGGCGGGTAGATCCTTGGTTACTGGAGGAATGATTTCTCTTACAGAGGTGCTTTGATTTGTGCATTTGTAGGAGGTTGGTGATGCTGGATATGTCGGAGCCTTCGTTTTGGTCTTGGTTTCAAAATTATTGTTGGTGACTGGGAAACTGCTGGTGGACCCATAACTTGCATCCATCACTTTATGGATGTCATACAGTCGTAACCCTGCGGCGATGATACAGGCGGAGACTTTGAATGGCCTGGATGCCTGGCGCGAAGGTCATTGTAACTTTATGAGGGGTAGCCCTGTGATGTTGTTCATGTGGTTGTCTGAAAGACTTCGCCTAGTGACTCCTCTGGAATACCCTTTGTCGGCTGTACCCAACTTCTTTTCGTGCCATTTCATCAACATTAGCCCATATTTTGAGAGTTGGGAGAACTAGTTTATGGAGCATAGGGCTCTAAATTTGCGTTGGTTAGTGCCTTGGTGGGGACAGTTGCTGCCTATTCTGGAGCTGGGGGAATACCTGTATTTTCGGTTAGTTGGTCTCAGACAGACCTCTTTCTATTTCCCTTGGCGGCGTTTGCGCCAATTTGGCTGGGAGTAGGTCGTGCCACTTCGGACACTAGATTTCTTTTCGGTAGAAGATCTGACAGAGCATCTGCGTAAGCGTCTTGGATATTTGTGGGAGAGTCGACATCCGTCGTCCCCTCCTTCTCAGTCTGTTAGGAGAGTTTGTCACATCCCCGGGGATTATATGAAGTGGTTGTGGGAGAAGAGTGGTCAGCAAGATGTCAGTAGTGGAGACTGGACAAAGGTGGCTTATTTTATTCGATACCATGGAGGGAGGTGTTGTAGTTTTTTCGAGATTGCTTTGATCTTATTGGTCCATGGAGCCTCTGCAGCACTCTATTCAGGTAGGGGAAGAATGGGGACCCCAGGATTTAGATGATGATGGAGAGGGATCCTCTGGTAGATGTGGGTAGGATTCTTGGGGATTTTATTTATCTTTCTAGGAAGGTAAGGGGAAGGGATTTATCCGTTCCTTTTCTTATGTAATTGTACTGTAATTTCTTATTAGTGAAATAAATAAGTTTTTGATCATCTAGCTGTGCCTTTTGATGAATTTTGTATTTTGAATTATCTATACCGATCACTCGGGCATGCATAATCCTTTTGTTCAAATTTATGTTAGAATGAACTATCGTTCTCGAAAATGAGAAAAGAATAATTTTTTGTGAACAAGAAAGGGTCATGATCATGTAAGATGTATGAGATGCCTACGTACCTATGGGGGGTTTTGAAAAATTTTAATTTTTTTGAGAATGGTTTTTGCAGAATATCAGGCCAACGTAGTTCTGGGAAGAGGGAAATAAAGATTTTTTAGAATATAAGGGAGATGAGAAGAGTCGTAGCGCGCCCAGATTTCGGACTAGGGGTAAAATTTCTTAAGACTGTCCAGGTTGATTGGACGATCCATTTCTTCTCCATCTAGGTCGGTGAGCATGGCGTCACCACGGGACAAGAGTTTCTTTATAATGTATGGGCCTCTCCAATTGGGATTGAATTTCCCTCTCGGGTCCCAGATGGGCTCTATAATTTCTTTGAGGGCTAAATCCCCTTCTCGGACATCGCAGTCCTTGACTCTCTTATTAAATGAACGCTTTATTCGATGATGGTACCCTTGTATGTGATACAACACTTTCAGTCTCCTCTCGTCCAAGAGTGATAGCTCATCGAGATAACTTTCATGCCAGTCCTCCTCACTGACTTGGCTTTCGAGCATGACACGAAGTGAAGGGATTTCTAACTCCACGAGTAGGACTAATTCCATGTCATAGACTAGAGAATAAGGGATAGCCCCAGTAGAGGTTAAGATTGAGGTTCGGTAGCCCCAGAGGGCGTATGGGATTAGGTCGGCCCAGTCTCAACAACTTTGGGTCATCTTACTGATGATGGCTTTGAGGTTCTTGTTGGCGGTTTCGACTGAACCATTGGTCTGAGGTCGGTACGGGGAAGATTTGTGTCTCTGAATCCCATACTCGTTGTCCACTTCTGGGACTTCTGCCTCGAATGCAACCCGTTATCTAACACTAACTCGTACGGGACCCCATATCGGCAGATGATGTTTTTCTTAATGAATTGGGCCACTTTCTTAGCATTCATGACTACGTATGACTCGGATTTTGACCTATTTGGTGAAGTAATCAATGGAAACTAGTATGAACTCATGCCCGTTGGAGTCCTTGGATGTGACTTTCCCTATGATGACGATACCTCAGGTGGAGAATGTCCAGGGAGAAGTCATGTTCTATAATTCTCGCGGAGGCAGGTGTTGAAGGTTGGAAAACTATTGGTATTTGAGGCATCTCCGGACATAGGCGGTGCAATCCTGGATCATGGTGGTCCAGTAGTAGCCCTATCAGATGATCTTCTTGGCGAGCATGTGACCATTCATGTGGGACCCACATTCCTCGCTATTGATTTTCTTCATTACCTCTTCAATGTCAGCCCCTGCGATCCAGTGTAGATGGGATCCATCGAAGTTTCTCTTGAACAGCGCTTTGTGACAGATGATGTATTGGGCGGCTAGTCTTCGGAGGGTTACCCGGTCTTTCTTATTGGAATCCTAGGGATACCTACCATGCTTGATGAGGTGCCAGATATCATAGTACTAGCAATTGTGTAGCTCGAGATCTTATTTGGTAATGAGCTTAATGTGGTAGTAATGGGTCAATTTATCTTGCTTTTGAATTAGGAAGGGGTCCATTATTATTCCTTTGGGTATGTCGACCATGGAGGTTAGGGTATCAAGGTTGTCAGCTAGGTTATTCTTTGCTCGAGGTAGGTAATGGAAGGTGATATCCAGAATTGGGAGGCTAGTTCTTCTATGTGGGCATGGAAGGGTTGGAGTTTCTCATCCTTGACTTTCTATTTTTTGAGAACTTAACTGATGATGAGGGCAAAATCCCCATAGATATCTAGGCATTGAATATATTTCTTTAGAGAAACTTTGAGGCCTACCGTACACGCCTCATATTCAGTCATGTTATTGGTGTAGGGGAAATCCAATTTGATAGCGATGGGAATGTGGGAGTCATCTAGGGAGATCATAAGTATCCCAATGCCATATCCCTTTTTGTTGGCAGCACCATCAAAGAACATTTTCCATCGAAGGTCATTTTGAGTAGCGTAGAGGATATTTTCATCTAGGAATTCGAAGATCCAGTTGTCACCTTCTTCCATGGGGTAGTCAGCGAGGTAGTCATAGATGGCTCTTCTTTTAATGGCTTTCTTCGTGAGATAGATGATGTCAAGCTTGGTTAGGAGCATCAACCACCTGGACATTTAGCTAGATAAGGAGGGTTTCTCAAGCAGGTACTTGATGGGGTCCATTCAGGATACAAGTTTGAGAATGCGAGAATTACGTGTGATAATTGATTAACTTCGCAACTTTCTAATATAGCACACTTATTTAATTTCAGACCCTAGAAACAGTGTCGGCTGGAATCTCCCGCAGGAACTCCAGGTGGTCAGCAATGAAGAAGAGAGACGGCTTCTCCACAAGGGTTGAACAATAACAAAATTGTGTTCTAGGGTTCCAAAAGATTCACAAAAGTAATTGGGATTTTTGTGTGTGAATCAAAAAGAGTCTTGGGACACAAAAAGGTGAAGACTTAGAGTATTTAGGACTCTGAAAATCGTCTTGAAAAGTCTTGGAAACCATCTCCCCGAAGTTGGTTTAAATAAGAAAACTTTGAGCCTAAAAAATCTCGAACAGATCTGGCCGAATTTATCCCAGGCGGACCGGTCCGGCTTGGAGGCGAATCGGTCCGACCTCGGATCGGTTCTTTTAAAATATGGCTCCATCGGTTCGCTTTCGGTCCGGGGTTTACTGGATCTGCAGCAAGCGGATCGGTCCGGGATAGAGGGCGGACCGATCCGGTGGTCCGGAAAAAATAAAATATTTTAAAAGCCTCATTTTGCTTGAAAAAACTTACTTCTTATTTTTATAAAAAACATTTTATAAAAATTTCCCAATACTAAATATGAACTTTAAGGAACGTAAAAACAAAATTTTACCAAGTTCATTCTCGCAGAGGTTATGATGTTGAAGACCCTTAGATATTCGGATCCGTTGATGTAGATACGATCTTGAGTTTCTTCAACGGTGTAACGGCGTACATCATACAAATTGATAATGGACAAAAATGTCCTTACAAAGTTTGATGGGGAAGGCGATCATGTAGTGTCATAACTTTTGGGTGACCGAGACAAATGTGACACATGCCTTTTCCAAAGCAATGTAGTTGACTTTGTACCCAGCATATTTGCGACTGGCGTAATAGGTGGATTTTTCTTTGCGAGAATCTTTAAGGTATTGGGCTAGCAAATCCCCAACTGCAGTATCGGTTATGGTTAGGTATAGGAGCAAGGGGAGACCTAGATGTGGTGGCATGAGTGCCGGAGGTTGGGTCGGATATTGTTTGATTCAGTTAAAGGCTTCTTGGTAGGCCTCGTTCCAAACCTTAGTTAAATCCTTTGGGAGGAGTTTCTAGATAGTTTCGTAGATGGAGGTTAGTTGGCTGATGAACCGGCTGATGTATTGCAATTTCCCAAGGAAACCACTGACTTTTTTTTCCGTTCGGGGAGGTGGAATCTTAAGTATGGCTTTCAGCTTGGAAGGATCTGCTTCTATCCCTTTCTCACTGACCATGAATACCAAGCGTTTTCCTCTTATAACGCCGAAGACACATTTTTATAGATTGAGCCTCATCTGATATCGTCGTAATCGTTCGAAGAACTTTTGGAGAGCGGGAACATGACCTTCTTTAGTTTTGGATTTGATAATCATATCATCCAAATAGACCTCGACTTATTTATGAATCAGATCATGCAGGACGGTTGTGGCAACCCTCTAGTAGGTAGTCCCAGCATTCTTGAGACCAAATGGCATAACAGTGTAGCAAAAGGTTCCCCATGGGGTAATGGAAGCAGTTTTTTCTTAGTGATATGGGTGCATTTTGATTTGGTTATACCCGTCAAACCCGTCGACGAACGACTTGAGAGCGTGACTGGATGTGTTGTCCATGATCATGTCGATATTGGGTAGCGAGTAATCATCCTTCGAAGAGGCTTTGTTCAAGTCCCGGTAATCTACACATATTCGAACTTTCCCTCCTGATTTTGGTACATGAACAATGTTGGTTATCCATGTGGGATATTCGATCAAGCAAATGAAGCCCACGTTCAACTGTTTGACCACCTCTTCTTTGACTTTGAACGACCATTCGGTGTGGAGCTTTCTCAACCTTTGTTTAACCGGCTTATAATCTGGAAGAGTGGGGATCTCATGTTTAGCTAATTCAGGATCAATTACGACCATATCGACATAGGACCATGTGAAGACATCCACGAATTCCTTCAATAATTCTTTGAGTTCTGCACGCTCATGCTCGTCGAGGGTAGCCCCTATCCTAATCTCACGCAGTTGACTACTATAACCAAGGTTAACAATAACAGTTTCTTCTTCATTAACTTGAACGCGGTTATGTTGTTTGTTATTAACCTTATTTAGATCAGTTAAGAATTGTTCATTTGCAAAATCATCATCATCAAAAGTTTGAATAGAATCCAAGCAATTAATATAAGGCATGTCAAGATACTCAAAATCTTCATTTATTTCATTGATAGGAAAAACAGCATTAAGAACCTCATCAAAGGAGGTCCCGATTACATTTGAGCAAGGATAGACAACAAAAGAAGAAATGGGGTAAACAGTGGGGTTAGGTGGGATTTCAACAGGTAGAACCGGCGCAGCATGCCAGTTGAGGAGAGGTGTTTAATCAGGTGGGATGGATCCAGTGATGTAGTGCTTGAATGAACCATGCAGAGTGTCAACCCCAGTATCTGTAAGTTGAAGGAATCTTCAGAGTCACCTCCCTCAGAATCTTTGGTATCTCTGATGAGCAGTTGTATATGGTGTTGGGAACTTTCGACCCATGGGTAGCTGTCTTGGAAAAAGATCTCCATTCCAGGCTTCATCGTTTTGTCTATATGGTCATACCATAGTTATTTGAAGCCACAAAAGGGGAAGTCTTCTCCCTTTTTATGAATCGTCCATTCAAGGAGTCACCTGGGATAATGTGGATGCAGTCTAGTCTTTTCTTTGGTCAAGACTGGCGGATCATTCTGAGCTCTTGTTCTGATGGTTGATACCCTGAACCATAAGGAAGGAAAGATTTTTTCAGCACAATGGGCTCAATTATCCCTTGTTGTCTTTGCCCTAGCCCCAATCTGGGCATGAATTGCATGTTTCTGAACATCTGAATCATATTGACGTTGCCATGTGGGTCGTATTTTGGATAAACCCTTTTATTTGAAATTATCCCCTATCGGGAGTAGAAGTGGTTCAACTCGGAATCCTGATAGGAGCATATCATTTGACCCATGTTGTATCTCAAGGATTGGATTGGTGGTACTTTCACCCTCGGTATTATCATCATCGCCCAAAATGGTGATGACTTATTCATCGACGAAGAACTTCAATTTCTGATGGAGTGAGGAAGACACACCCTTGATACTGTGGAGCCAAGGTCGTCCGAGTAATAGGTTAAAATAAGCTAGGATGTCAATAACATGGAATTCAACGACAGGGTTTATAGGGCCAACCCCTATTACAAGTTTTATGGATCCCATCACTTCTCGACAAGTATTATCGTAGACACATATAGCAGCAGAGGTTGGAGCGAGGTCATTTTCCTTCAGTCCTAAGAATTTGAAGGTCTTAATGGGCAGACATTCAAGGCAGATCCATCATCGATAAGAGAGATTGGTACGATCTTCCCCATAACTTCGACGGAGATGTTGAGTGCATGATTTTGGTTTGGCTAAATTCTGGGGATTTTTTCTTCGAAAAAGGATAGCATCCGGGTAAAGGTCAAGGATCAGACTAAATTTACCGCTTCTTCTACTGTGGTAGAAGGAGTAACTATGGGTCCAGTGAGCAACTTGATCAAAGCATTTCTCTGAAGCTGGGAAGACATGAAAATCCCCTATAGAGTGATATTAGCTCGAGTTTTCTTTAGTTAATGGAGGATCTTTCTTTCCTCGAGGGGCATAGGAAGGTTTTCAACGCCCTTCCATTTATCATTGGTTGGTAGTGAGCTTGAGATTTGGTAATGCCTCCTTAATCTGGTCATGTGATTTACTGAAGAAGGGAAGAACATGAACCCTATTTCTTCATCAATCTCGAGTTGTTCTGCCATTTTGTTTATTTCTTTGAGGAGTTCTTCAAATGATATCATCCCACACATATCATCCACCGGGCCAGTTTTATTGGAAGCTTGCTCTTTATTTGAATCTTTAAATTCCTCCCCCTATCCGGTGGTAATAATTCTGTCTTTCCATGTAAAATCAATGCATTCCACAACTTCAATGGCTTTTTCGTACAGGTTGTCCCATTCTACGGGGAGATGTAAGGGTGAAGGGACCAGGCGCCCGTGTAGCTTCAAAGTATCAAGTAATTCGGTCATACTGCAAATATTATTAATTTACCTGAATAATTCTTCCATGATTAGGAAAATGTCATCTAGGATGACTTCATCGGTTGGTACCCAACAGTCTGACTCTCGGGCCCATTTTTGTGCTTCTAAGAATAGCGTACTTAACCTCTGGTAATCAATGATCATCTGTAAGGGAAATTTCATCCCAAAATCTAGGAGTTGGTATAACACTTCTGATAATTCCATACTTCCATTTTCAGAACAGGTACGGACAACGATGCATGCTCTGGTGAGGAATGACAGTGCCTGATCAGCGAGGTTAACAGGGTGTAGGAGGAAATATGGGCAAGTTTGGAGAGGTTTGGGAGAGTGTATGGGTGTGATTTGAGTTGAGGGATCAAACTATGGGTTCTCTTCTAAGAAGATGGCATTGGCATGATTTGGGAGTGGGTTATGGGTAGTGTTTGGCTTGGGATTGGCTAGTGGGGAAATTGTACCCCAGTCAATTAGACCTTGGATTATATTTCGAAGGTGAAATCATTGGTCGGTGGTATGGACATCAATTTGGTGAAAGGCACAATGGGCATCTGCCTTGAAGTTTCTTGGAAGTGGATTTGGAAATGGACGGGGATCTAAGGGTTTGATAGGGTTTCGACTTAACAGGTCCTGATAAACTTTGGAAAGGGGATCATGGAGATCGGTGTATTCCTTTCGGACTGGGATAGGGCGGCTTTCTGGTCCCCACGAGGTGGTTGGTTGAGAGATGTTGTTGATGGTTGAGACTACAGCACTGACATGTTTGTCATATTTTCTGAGGGTGATCTATCCGGAAACTTTCTTTGGTTAAACTTCTGTTTTAGCAAGACCTTCCTCGATTTCTACTCCTACTTCTCTGAGAGCTCAGAAGTGGGCATATTATTGTTCTCCCATTGTTGTTTGGACATGGGGTAAGAAGTTCTTCTTCACTATGTTGACTTGTTCTTCCTCGGATGACCAATTGGTCATAGTGGTTGCTTTTCCCCTCCATCAGGCTATGAAGTTACTGATAGATTCCCCAGAGTTATGCTTGAGAAACTCTAAATCACAATGGGTGACCTCAATCTCTTCGTTGTATTTGTACTGCGACATGAATTCTCGGGCTACATCCTCCTAGCTATAGATTCTGGACTCCTCAAGAGATAAAAAACCATCTGAGGGCACTATCCTTCAAAGTTTGCTGAAATAATTGGGACATCACTTCTTTAGAAGCCCCTAGGAGAGTCATAGAATGGTGATAGCGACGAAGATGAACAATCGGGGGTCCACTTCCTCCGAATTTCTTGATATTTGGCATCTTGAACTTATTGGGTAACCTTGCCTTAGGATAAGGATACATGTGGGTGTAGTCCATGTAATTTTCAAAGATTCTGACTTGGTCAGACTTCTTAGTTAGCATTTTGAGATCTTCTTTGACCTTGTTCAACTCTTCCTTTTTTGGATCAATGATAATAGGCAAGTTAGCCCCATGATGGGCAAGGTTCCGCATAAGAAGCTGGGTGGGTGGCGGCCTATTAGCAGAAGGGGCACGTGGAGTGTGCTGATACTCTTTCGGAACCCAAATAGGATTGGGTGGACCTATAGCACGAGGAAATAGGGCCTTGGGATCTTGAGGAATAGGAACCTGGTTTCGTTGAATCTCTCGGACCTCAGTCTGGAGGTTTTCAATCTTGGACACGAGCTGAGCTAAGATTGCCGTCAGATCTGGCTGCACAATTGTTACTTGATCCTTGTTCTCCATGGAAAGTGGATGGATACCGGACTCGGAATAAGTAACATGGGAACAAACGGAACTCTGGGGTGATTTGACTGAATATCGAAGCCAAGAAGGAGCCAGGACAAGGGCGTGCGATCGACATGAGAAGGCGTAAAATGGGATTTATTTTTGATAAAAAAGGATGAAAATATTTTTGACATTTTTTCTTTTTGAGATTGAAAGACAAAATATTTTTGGATTTTTTGATAAAGAAAGGATAAATATTTTTGGATTTTTTATAAAGAAAGGAGATTTTTTTTTGGATTTTTGATAAAGAAGGGGGAAATGTTTTTGGGAGACGGGTATTAGCATGATTATTATAATTATTATGTTCTCACTTGTATTAAATTCTCCTAAATGCAAAAATAAAATGCCGGACGGGACCCGAGCCTCGAAAAGTTGGGTTTGTAACATATGAAAAGATTTGGTTGGACTTGTAAGCACGCTCATGGGAAAGGTACCATATTAAAAATGCGCAAAAATTAAGGCGGCAGGCTGACCCGAAATTTCGACAGAGTTTCGGGTCGAAACCGACAATTCAACATGTGTGTTCTAGGCTTGACACCTATATGTGGGTATGAAGTTTATTGGGTGAATCAGAAAGGGTTCCCCCTTTGGCGTGGCTTCCCTAATATACGTCTTAATTTTTAGGGGAATCGATACGTGTGGACAAGCCATTTGATATACCTGAGTGTACGTGAATTGCCTCACTATATACCTCGTAGGGACGGTATGTGTGAGAGAGAATTAGATATACTCGATGTACGTGAATGATTTCCCTGTGATATACCTCCCATCATGACTTCGGTCAAGCGGTACGATGAGGGAGAACCGTTCGATATACATTGAAGGTACTTGGCCAATGGAAGGTGAGAGTCATATCACTTAGGCTAACTACACCTTGCTGGACCAGCGCCCATCACGAAGTGACCCCCCAGTTACCGGACAAAATTTGGTAAATCACAATGCTCTTTGGTGATGTCGTGTGAATCATGCATGATTCTCTTACTAGTATCTTATGATGAGAGTATCTTTCTTGATCATGCCAAACAGGGAGAAAAGTACATGTACCAACGGTATACCAAGTATGGATGGGTGATGCGTGCAACATGTGGATATATGTGATCCTAAGTGCACGTGGTGTGAAATGTTCATGGATAATATTCTACAAGTGTGTGAATATAAGCGTAAGCATGAGGTACACATGGATACTAAAGGGGGCCTGAAAAATAGGGGAGAATATAAGAAAATATAACACCCATGTAAATACAGTCTAGCCCTCAAAATAAGTGTCCCCAGTGGAGTCGCCACTGTGGCCATCCCCAATACTCACGGCGGGAGGGATGAAGAAGAGGGTGTCTTCAAGTCGAGAGGATCTTGGTCCCGTACATCCCTCTCAAGAGCACTTCGATTGACGTCGGTGATGAGGTGAAAAATGTAGAGAGATGGAGTCGCCAGTCTATTTTACTCAAAACAGACAAAAGAAAAGGGGGCCATCCTGAAGGACAGCATCCAAAGGCATACTGATACATACGAAACCAAAGTGATTCGAAAAGGGTCCAGAGGCTAAGTTATGAAATGGGAAGGTGTTAGGCACCCATTCCGCCCTTGCGATCTCTCATGGATTGTTGCTATTTTACTTTATATCCCCGTGACATGTGTGCATGTGTATATGTAGTGGATATAGGAATCATCGAATTGTATCATGGAAGAGATAAAGCGAGTCATCCGTAGGAATGTTCCTAAAAGATAATATTAGAAAATAGGATTTATATGATTATCCTAGCGTTGATCATTATAATGGAACGATAACGCATACGGAATAATACGCCACTAAGAACAAATATATGTATATGTAAACATATAGATTTTAGGAGAATTAGTTTAAAGAATATAGAAAGATAGAAAATGAGATAAAAGTAGTAATAGGACTCGAGTCTCGGGTTTTACCTCGAGATGCCTACATAGCCTATAGAGACATCAAAATCCACGTAGTTCGTATGCAAAACGAGGGGTGGGATTTATCCCATAAATCCAATCGGGGACTTCTCTTATATGTGTGTGTGTGTGTAAAAAAATGCTTTAGTTGTGAGAAAAGTGTGAGAATTCCCGTTTGGAATTTATGAGCAAACCCTTTTTTTCTTGTCTTTTGGGTTTTATTTATAAGAAAATAAGAGATGCGTGATAATACTGAATAAAAATTATATTAGGATGTGTGAGATGGAGAGAATAAAAGTGCTAAGTAATAAAATAAGCTAATGCGAATTTAGGAGAATTTGAAGAGAGAGTTGAGAAAGTTGGACCTTCTTGAAGATCTTGAGCTTGATATTGAATATTGGAGAGCATCCCTTGCACTTGGATGATGATGAAGAATAGTTAATTCACCAAGTTTGATGAAAAAGATGATGAAAAGTGAAGGTTGAAAAAGGATTTGGATGTGGAAATCACGCTGACTTCGATAGGGGTTTTCTGATTTCGCTGAGAGTGATGGATTTTAGATCTTGTGTCCATTTGCAATGAGGTCAGGCCCTCCCTATTATAGGCCTAGGGAATTTCCGATCGGCATAGTCCTAGACCTTCCAATCGGCAGGTGTTTTAGGAACACGGTCGATAGCCAGGGTTTGGAACCTGCCTTTTGGCAGTCTCTTTCAGGTTCCTTCGAAAATTTTATCGTAGAGTGCAAACTGTTGATCCGAATCATGCATGGGTCAAACCATTAGAAAGGTACTTCAGAGACCTTCAAAAGTCGTTTGGATTGATCTCGGGTCTGGGAGTTGACTTTGGGTCAAATATGGCTTGGAAGCGCTCGTGGGTCCTTTGGACGGGGGATTGTCGGATGCAAACAGATCGATCTTTCGCATGGTAAGTTGGAATCATGTATGGGGTGGACCTTTGGAAAGTTAGCAGATGTAATTCTTCATTCCAAAGAGTTTGACTCGGTTTGGGGAGTTGACTTTCGTTAATTAGGTCTGGAAGCATTTGATGACCTTTTAGAGTAAAACTGATCGTTCGTCCGTACCGTAAGTCAAAATCGCGCACGGGGTGGACCGTTGGAAAGGGGTTTCAGTGACCTTTGAAGACTCATTTAGTCTCAGTTGAGCTGAAGAGTTGACTTTGTTCAAACGAAGCCCGAGAGCATCCGGTGGCCTCCTGATCAAGTTTTGAGGGAAAATGGATCGTTCGTCCGTACCGTAACTCAGAATCATGCATGGGATGGACCGTTGGAAAGGGGTTTCAGTGCCCTTTAGAAATTCATTCAGTCTCAGTCGAGCTAAAGAGTTTGATTTTTGGTCAAACGGAGCTTGAGAGTGCCCGGTGGCCTCTAGGTCAGTACCTAGGGTATGACTTAGGTTTGTAGAGATGAAGGGAGGTGTTAGCGACCTAAGGAGAGTTTAGGGGGTACTATAATGGGGTGTCTATAGATAATATGTATGATTTTTAACTCCAATGTGGAGTTAGTTATGGGATTTTGGGTAGTGAAACGAAAGGCTATATTACGGTTCAAAGGTGTTTACTAGGGAAAACAATAAGGTGAGGTCAAGGTCAATATGAGTGATATAACAAAGATGGCCTATGATAATTTCCTAAATTTTCCATAATTCTCGAGTCAAATCAAACTTTGAAAATCGTGGTCAAGTAGCACATTTCAAAATATGAACTCAAATAATGAATGATCAAATGAAAGAATAGTAAGATTACTAACGAAATCAATGTTTTCAAGGAGGAAAGAGTAGTGTATAATACTCACAAATGAAGAAAAACCCAAATATGACTAGGTGTAAGTATATACGATGCAACAAAAGATTACCAAGTTATAAACGCGTTAAACCAAATCATTAAAACAAGAAAAGCACATGTGCTCATAGGATCAAAGTTTAATTCATGAAATATTCTTAATATCAATATTTTGAGGAATAAATTCTAATAACTTCTAAAATTGAGAACATGCCTCATTGAATTGTCTATCAGATCGGGCATTTATTAAAATTTATCATCGAAAACAAAGGCAAAACGCCCAACAAAGGAGAAAAAAGAAAGAAAATATTTTTCAATTTTTTTAATTTTTAAAACAAATCATGCTTAGTGAATAACATGTGATGAAATCAATGGGACTAACAAATAACGGATAGAATATACCACACCCCTAACTTAAATGGTGCATTATCCTCCATGCAAATCAATAACACAACATAAAGAGAGGAAAATAAAGATATTACTTAAAGTGGAGAGATTCCTGATAAGTACAGGTCCATTAAATCTACAAAGCATGTTAGAAACAAGTGTAACAAAAATAATAACATAAACTTTAACTAATTACACTAGACTAAAATTAAAAAGAGAGAAAAAATAAAGAAAGAAAAACTAACTATTTACAACCTACAATTTTAACTTCTAACTAACTATACACTAGAAGTTCAAATTTTTTAGGGTCCAACAAGAATACGATTTGACATTGAGGGTTAATGGTGTACCCTCACCCGAGTGCATGCCTCCCTAAAAATAATAATTTCATTTTAACAATGTAAGGCAAGTATAATGCGTAAGAAATGAACCATCACCAATTAAAAAATTTGGGAAGGTGATGGGGGATTTGGATATTAAGGGGGATAAGACCAAATTAATCTTGGGAAAATTAAAATCACATCCTCAATTTTTTTCAATTAGAAGGGGAGGTGGGACAAGTGAAAGCGAATAGCCCATGAGATGAAGCATCTCAAAATAACATTCTTGTTCAAGAATTGGGACAAAGTCCTCAAGACTTGCAATCGATTCTTGTGATAAATTTAATGGTTCGATAATTGTACGAAATAAAGGAAAGGAAGGGCCTTCAACCTCAACAGAATTTGAAATATTAATAAGAGGTTGAAATTCAAAAATTCTTGGATCACTCTCAATTATTTCTTCCTCAAAAAGGGTTGGAGGTGAAACGCAAGTTTCAACCTCAATCAGGCTTTGTGAAGAATAAATAATTTCATTGAGTTGCCCATTTATTTCTAAAGACCAAGCTTTAAGACTCTCGGATTTGTCATTCAATTTCTTGAAAGTTAACTTATGGCCAAACCAACAAGAATACATAACATCTTCTTGGGAGGTTTGCTCATAGCTAGAGGATTCCCCACTTCCCAAAGTTACTTCCTAAGGTGATGAGTGATTACTTATAAAGTCTTGAATTTCATGCTCGATTCGTGAATTTCACGCTCGATTCGTGAATTTCGAAGAATTTGTAGGCATTCTCGCATAGTCTTGGGAGTGTAACTTGGAACACTATTCTCATAACAATTAAGGTTATCTAAAGAGTTATAGCAAAATATTTCAAATTAGGCAATTCAAAAACGCGAACACCAAAATTTCAAGGTTCTCAAAACAATTTAGAACAAGTCAAAAAGAAAGGAAAATCAACGAATATAAATACAAAAAAAAAAGAATACTACGAAATAATAAAGAATTGCAATCTATAACAAACACTCCCCAGTAACGACACCATTTTGATGGGGTGAAAACCGAGTGTCTGTGTAGATATGCGAATCATTGTTATCGACTTTCAATCACAATAAAAAACCTAAACTTTAACTACACTCAAATGGAGCAAACTGCTAGTCCGGGTATCAAAAATCCACAGGGAATGTGTTGACATACTTTAATTGATTTATTACTTCTAAAATAAAAGTGTACAAGGTGATGATGGTTCAAAAGGAAAAAAATGGGAAAGAAGAAATAAAACTAGACAAGAACAATAAAACGAGATTAGGGTCACACCCCCACCGTGGGACAAACAATGCGTAAAAAGGATTTCAGTTCGAACATTTAACCGAGCATATATAATTAAATATAAACATCACACATGAAGGGAACTAACCCAAAAATGTGAGATTAAACATTTAATCGAAAATGGTCACACATGGATTAATTTCAAAATATCGCTATAAACACTAATGTTGTATGACAAATAAAGTTAAACGCATAATATTCCAACTTTAATCCATAAGGCTTCAATTAAATGCGTTTTGGCCGAAAACCTAGATTTCAAAGCTCGAGACTCATTATGGAAGAAATGTGACCCCAACCCTTAAAATAGCTACAACACATAATTAAAGAAAGAAATAAACCTAGTAATCAAATGAAAATAACTAATTAAACAACAAAAACTAAATACAAAGCGAGTAAATGAAGAACAAAGCAAGACTTAAAGGAAATAAAGCATAAATTAAATGGAAGGGAAGATGACTAGTAATTTATAACACAAAAATGGGTTTAAACCCTTGAGAGAGAAGCTCCCAAAGAGAAAGCCCTAAAACTAACTAAATATGAAGATATATTACAAATAAAACAAAGTTTATTTTATATAGTAAGGGGGAAAAATAAAGGAAAAAGAAATAAAATAGAAAAAAGCACTGGAAAACTGGTAGGACCGATCGATCGTGGCCAAGGGGACGATCGATTGGGGTTCGGGTTTGAGATCCCTTCTTTCCATCATAGGCCAAATGCTGAAAGAATAATCGATCAGGTGCTAAGGTCCGGTCGACCAGCGCCTTTTTTCTTGGAGAGTTTGGTCCATAATGAGGGGGAATAGGTGCTTTACAGAAATGGTCGTTACTTATTCATTCGAACTCAATACGAGGTGTCGTTTATGTCCAAGTGAAGTTAACTCAATGAACTACCCTTTCATGGAATTCCACTGAGCCGTAGATGAAGTATTAAACAACTAAAATTCCCTTGAAGTTGAGTCAGATGACGTAACTTCCTCGAAAAGCTACCAATCGACATGCTAAGCATTTCCATACCTATAAAAGATCAATTATACCTCACAAAATATATAAGCATACATAATAAAGGTTGTCTGGTTAACGAGCATAAATATAGGCATAAGTGAAATAGCGTTGCTAAAGCCGTTTATTTAAAATAAACTATTTAAGCAACTCTGAAAAGTTTGTTGAAGAAACTCTTTACTTAAATCAAACTGATTTTGAGCACAAGATGTGTTAACAAAATTATGTACGAGATTAGGACAAGATTTGATAACAAGTTTTAGTAAACAGTTTAAAATATTTTAAACTCAGCACACATCAGAATGGGATGAGAAGATGTAGAAATATCAATACTCAGGATTTTTAACGTGGTAAAACCTCACCCTTGAGGAAACATCCACGACTCCCTCTACGGAGTAACACAAAAAAATTCACTAAAACAAATATGTGAGTTACAATCTATTTAACTAACATGCACACAATAACAAATCTATACAAGTTCAGGATTGTACCCTCTGGCGTCCTTAAACTTTTCTGCAGATCTTGATTGTTGATGTAGTCTTCTCAATTTGTCAACTCTTCCTTTGTTTCAGCACGTTACGTCGACTTATGTTCACCAAATCTTATAGCCAACACTTTCAGTGTATGTAGTGTGTTAAGTGTTTGTGTAGTGAATCCTATTCACATGCATGAACTCACACACACTTAGATTTACAAACAGACCTATACAAATTACATATAAAGTCTATATGCAGTGAGTTTGTTATTTTTCTTTCTTACAAAACCAAAAACCTTTTGACCTTTCAATATAACCCAGATTCCACGGAGATCTTGCTTAAGAAATCGGTCAAGACCTTTCTCAATCTCTTTTGAAAATATTTAGGAGATTGAAAACCCTCCAAGTGCGAATCCAACTAGGTCAGGTTAAGTTTTGTAAAAACAGAAACTATAAAACATTTATTGTTGATTCTGAAGTAATAAAATGTTTTAATAGAAAACAATCAACAATGTACTTCTCAAGATGAGAAATAAAATGCAACTAAGTGTATTATGACATGAAAAACTTCAGATCTATGATTTCTATTGAATCGGAAACAAGATCTGAGTAGGTGTCTAAGTTGGAAATAAGATTTTATGAACACAAGGTTACAGCAACCCAAGATCACTCAACTCGAACTCTCATAAACTCAAGAAACACTAAAGATGGTGTTTATTTGGTTATGGTGTTTTTTGGAGAGGTAAGTGGTTTAGGTTGGAGAAGTTTTAGACGAAGTTAGGGTTTCTAACTTGACTCTCTGGTTTCTCTCTCTCTCTTCTCTTTCTTCTCTCTCTCTCTCTCTCTCTCTCTCTCTCTCTCTATTCTTTCTCTGAGAATTTCAAAATGACAAAAGCTTTCGAAGGCTGAGATGAGAGTCCTTTAAATAGCAAGAGGAGAAGGTTCCAGACGTTCAATCAAAACAGACGACTGTGATTGAGTCAAGCTTCTTTGACTTCAATCTAAGGGCTCACAACAGGCGGTGGATTAAACAGGCTGTGATTGGCTTAGGGGATTACACGGGGATTCACCAAAACAACATGCAGGTCATCGATGACATTTGATCCAAGGACTGATAACATTCTCAACTAATGTCTCTGTAAAGAAACACAAGCCAGGCCAATCAGGGAGCAGCAAGTGTTAGCCATAGAACGAATACAAACGCGCGTCCAAAACTAATTACAAAGCCAACCCTGTAGTCTCTGGCGCTTTTGGTTTCTACCCAGAGTAACTTAAGGCCAACAACCACAACAAAACATATTTGGATATTAACCCCAAAACTTTTTAAATCAAGTTTTAGTTTAATAAAACCTTAATTAAAAGATGTTTAAAATTCCCAAAAAATTAATAAAAATCAAATTGAGGGATTTAAACACACTCACCACATTAATACACATAAAGGTGCAATATGATGATGGCTATAGTCTCAGGATCATTACAAGATGAATAGGAGAAGAAGCAAAACAATTTCTGAGGCTCTTTGGTTTCTAGGATGGACACAATTTTGTCACAATTTCCAAACTAGATGAGTTCTTATACAGTCTAGACTCAAATGAGTCAAAAGTATAAGGGATTCAATCTCCCCCTTTGGAAATATGAGACAAAATCTCCTTTGATTCATCTAGAACTCGTAGGGCGACAACAAATAAGAAAAACCTATTCCTATAAAAGTTCTATCTACCCAAATCCTAGAAAGCAAAAATTACATAACTCAACTATATACAGTTTAACATCCTATTATTACAATAGAGAATGACTGTACAAGAAGAATACCTGCAAAGAATTACTAACATCAAGCTGTTTAGTATATGCAGAGATAGACTCAAATTTCTCCCCCATTTTGTCTCAAATGGACAAAGGGAAGGAACTTGGAAAATGTAACAGGTATTTACTCGACACAAACCATACCAATAGATTTACGTAAAGAAATGAATCTATTATAATCAAGAGGTTTGGTAAACAAATCTGCAAGTTATAGATCAGTAGGAAGATAATTGATTTCTAATTCCTTGGTTTCAACTAATTCACGAATAAAGTGATGTCTTATTTTAATGTGCTTAGTTCGCGAGTGTTGAACCGGGTTCTTAGAAATATTAACCGCTCTTTGATTATCACAATAGAGATGAAGTGTGGGTTCTAGAATACCATAATCACTTAGCATTTGTTTAAGCCACAATAATTGGGCACAACATCTACCAGCGGCTATGTATTCAGATTCAGCAGTCGAGAGAGATGTGCAGTTTTGTTTTTTACTACTCCATCCTACCAAGTTATTACCAATATAACAACATGCGCCTGAAGTGCTTTTACTATCATCAGTACAACCAGCCCAATCAGCATCAGTGTACCCAATAATAGTGCTCGGTGTGTCATTCGTGTACCAAATTCCTAAATTTAGAGTGCCTTTAACATATTTAATTATCTGTTTAACAGAGTTTAAATGGATCTCTTTGGGGTTGTTTTGATAGCGCGCACAAACACACACAGCATACATGATATCAGGATGCGAGGCAGTCAGATAGAGTAATGTGCCAATCATACTACGATATAAAGTAGGATCTACAGATTTTCCATTTTCATCTTTTGACAATTTTTCTGTAGTACTCATAGGCGTTTTAGCACTTTTAGCACTCTCGAGGCCAAATTTCTTAACTATCTCTAATGCTTACTTAGTCTGCGAAAGAAACAATCCATCTGGTTGTTGTTTGACTTGGAGACCTAGGAAGAACTGTAACTCCCCCATAAGGGACATCTGAAATTCCTTACTCATAATTTCAGCAAAAGATTTTACTTCTGAGGTAGAAGTGGATCCAAATATGATATCAATGTGTTTGTCAAAATGTTTGACAAATAAGGTTTGGTCATTTCCACCTCTTTTGAAACCTTTATCCAGTAGAAAACTGGACAGGCGCTCATACCAAGCTCTAGGAGCTTGCTTAAGACCATATAAAGCCTTTTTCAACCGAAATACATGATTAGGATAATTAGGGTCAATGAACCCTTTAGGTTGTTCTACATAGGTTTCCTCGGCAAGTATTCCATTAAGGAACGCAGATTTAACATCCATTTGATATAATGTAAAATGCATGTGACAAGCTATAGCAAGAAGCAGACGAACTGATTCTAAACGAGTAACAGTAGCAAACGTCTCATTAAAATCAATTCCTTCTATTTGGGAATAACCTTGAGCAACTAGTCTAGCTTTATTTCTAATTATCATCCCATTTTCATCAGTTTTATTTTTGAAAATCCAACGAGTACCAATAACCTTTTTGTGATCAGGACGTGGAACAAGATACCATACATCATGAATGACAAATTGTAAAAGTTCATCCTGCATTGGAGAAATCCAGTGAGAGTCATTCAATGCCTCATTTACATTCTTTGGTTCCACAAGAGAAACAAAGCATGCATAAAGTGCATAATTTCTAAGTTGGGATCTTGTACGTACTGGCTCACTAGGGTTACCAACTATGTTGTGTATGGGATGATCTTTAGAAACCCAGTTAGGTACTTCAGGTGACTCAATAGGTAATGAATTATCTATTTCAGAAGAGTCATTTTCTAAAATATTTGACGATTCTTCTTCTATAGTTAATTCACTAGTCTTGCTTTCTATAGTAGTGTCACTAACAATTACATTTATGGATTCCATTAAGGTTTTAGTGCGAAGATTATACACCCGATAAGCTCTACTGTTAGGTGAATATCCTAAGAATATGGCTTTATCTCCCCTGCTCTCAAATTTAGATAAGTGTTCCCTATCTTTGCACACATAGCAGGTACTACCAAAGGTTCTAAGGTACTTAAGATTAGGCTTTTTATTGTACCAAAGTTCATAAGGAGTTTGTTTGGAATTCTTTCTAAGATAGACCCTATTAATAAGATGGCATGTTGTACGAATAGATTCTACCCAAAAATACTTAGGTAAGTTCTTGGCATGGAGCATGACACGTGCCATCTGTTGAAGGGTTCGATTCTTTCTCTCAGCTATACCATTTTGTTGAGGAGTCTTAGGAGCACTGAACTCATGTTTGTAACCATTATAGTCACAGTATTCTATAATACCAGTGTCTTTGAATTCACCACCTCTATCTCTTCGGATTCTATTTACTTGAGTGTCTTTCTCATTTTCAATTCGTAAAAGAATCTTTAAAAAAGTTTGAAAAGTATCGGATTTCTGTTTTAAGAAAGCTACCCAAGTGAATCTGGTGAAGTCATCAACCATAACTAGAATATAACTGTGTCCACAGAGACTAACAGTTTGAGAAGGACCCATTAGGTCCATATGGATGAGTTCTAAGGGATTAGAGGTAAGGATATCTTTAACCCTTTTATGAGGTGCTTTAACAATCTTTCCTTCTTGACAAGGACCACAGACAATGTTATGAATATGTTTAATTTTTGGTATTCCTCTAACTATTTATTGAGAGGACAATTTACTCAAATTTTCGTAATTAATGTGACCCATTCTGTTATGCCATATCTCATTGTCATCCATTCTGGCAACATTACAGATTTCAGAACTAGTCATGACAGTATAACAATTGTCAGGAGTCCTGAATCCTGTAATTACGCATTCTCCCTTTTCATTTAAAATCTTGCAATTGTTCTTTGAAAAGGTAACAGTATGGTTTGAGTCAAAAAATTGCGATATGCTAAGTAAATTAGCCTTAAGACCTTTAACTAAGAGAACATTTTCAAGAACAGGAAGTCCTTTTTCTTTAAGAGTTCCTTTGCCTATGATATGGGATGATACTCCATCACCAAAAACAACTTTTCCACCATTAAAGTGGGTTTTATTTAAAAGTTTTGTATCATCACCTGTCATATGCTTGGAACATCCAGAATCCAAATACCAACCAGAAGATGTAAGTTCAGCTTTTAAGGCAGAAATAACAATATTACACTTCATCTGGGGTACTAGATCATCTTTTCTAACCCAAATTGCTCTGGTTTTCTGTTTGCGCTTGTTTGCTCTCATTTGATAAAATTTGCGAGCATTAGATTTTTGTTGAAAAACATTTTGCGCATGCTTTTGAGTAAATTTAAACACCTGAGCATTTGATTTAGAAAAGTTTCTGGGATTCCTTCTAGTAAATGTCCTTTTAGGTTTAGTCTTTCTATTCCTATAGTTGGAGTTTTTGTCTGGTGGCCTGGGAAGGACATAATTGTTACGACTCCTCCTAGAATAGTTAAAGTTTTGATACATGGAAGTATTGTAGATAGGCTTAATCAGTCTCCTAGCATAGCAATCATCGAAAGAATGTCCGTATATATCACAATAGGAGCAATAAAAATTGCTCAGAATGGGGTTTACCTTAGGAAAGTCTCTAAACAAAGGTTTTGAGAAATTTTGAGGCTGAATTTTATTCCTAGGTAGCACAGGTTTGAAATCAGGTTCACTTTTCCTAATTGGGGGGCAGACATATTTTTCCTTTGGTAAACTTTCATGCTTAGAGCAACTTGCATCTCCAGTGTTAGTGTTTTGATGATCAAACTCAGTTTTTAGTGAATGAAAGTCTGGACATGTTTCAATAGGTCTTTTGCCTCCTGACACAAATTTGATAGGTTCAACATGTTTTGTTTGTGTCTTCAAATTGGGGCAAAACCCTATACCAGTTCGATCATCAGGATTGGTTTTAGATTCAACAACGAATTCCTCAAAACATTTAGAATTGTTTTCAAATTTTGTAAATTTTTTGAACACAGTTGCTGTCTTTTCTTTGGTTTGTTCCAATTCTAATAATGTCCCTTTGTATTTTTTCTCCAGAATTTCATTAGCTTCAGTCAAAGTTTTCAGTTTTTCATCAAACACTTTGATTTCACTTTCATGAGACATGCTTTGAGTAGTATACTCTTCAGCATTCAGTTTTACCATCAGGCTTAGATCCTCTAGCTTTTTGGTAAGATCTTTCACAATCTTTTCTAGTCTAGTGCTTTTCTTTAGAGTTTTAGAATATAGAGTGTGTATATCTGGGAGATCTTCATTGTCTGAGTCAATAAGTGAGGTGTGTGAAGTGACCCCTAAGGTTTCATTTCTTAAACTCACGCACCCATTGACATCAGCAGTATCGATTCCCCTTTGACTCACACACCCCGAGGAAGAAGTATTAATGTTCTCAGTAAGTAAAGCATCTAAACCAGTTAAAGTATGATTCAAGGCAACAGAGCTAGAATTACTAGACTCATCCTCACTATCAAGCACATGCATATCATCACTATATATGATTTTGGCAAAGAAGGATAAACAAGGATCAAAACCATCAGATGTCTCAGGTTCCTCATTTTCAGAGTCACTTGAGTCATCCCATGTTTTGCAGATGTTGGCTCTAGAGTGTTTGTTTTGGGTATTTAAATTAACTCTACAGTCTTGAGCAATGTGTCCTAGTTTACCACATCTATAGCATTCAGTCTTCTTGAGGTCTTTGTGAGGTCTTGTGTTGTCCTTGTTCTGTTTGTCATGAGGTTTCTCATGAGACTTGTGATTTGAAGGAGTTGAATAATTAGACTTGCCCTCTCTATTTGCAATACTGTTTCTAAATTTAACAATTTTCTTAAATTGTTTTGACATTAGGGCAATCTGATTATCTAGACTTTCTAAGTCACAGTCCTCATCAGAATCATTACTAGGAGGGTTTAACTCAGGCTTAATCATCTTAGAAGTAAAGCTAAGATTGGAATTGATATATTTCCTATGAGTGTGGGTTAATTGTTTCTTAAACTCTAATTTTATTTCCACAGTTCTTAATTTACTACTGAGTAATTCAGGAGTGAGATTTATATCACACATTTCCTCAATAGCATATCTTTTATTGTCAAATTTCTGTGGTAATGATCTCAGAATTTTAGACACGATTTCTTGTCTATCATAAGTTATACCATTAGCATGCAGTTTAGTGACAATATCAGTCAGGTTCATATAGAAGTCATCAAAAGACTCAGATTCAGACATGATTAAAGAATTATACTGTTGAATTAACATCTGAGTTTTAGCAGCCTTAACCCTAGAGTCTCCTTCATGGGCAGTAATCAAGGTATCCCATGCTTCCTTAGAAGTGGTACAAGATGAGAGTCTCTTGAACTCATGTTCATTTATGGACATAAATATGGCATTCTTTCCTTTATTATTGTTGCGAGAAACTTGTTTCTCTTCTTGAGTAAACTCACTTAATATTTTCTTAACCCTCTCATTACTTCCTTCAGTGGCTGGTTTAGTAGGATAAGAGTATCCATTTTCAATAATGTCCCAGACATCATCTCCCAAAGTTCCTTGAATGAAAGCAATCATCCTTACTTTCCAGTAAGAAAAATTGGTTCCATCAAAGACTAGAGGTCTGGTCAAGTTACCATATCTTTCATTTTTCTCGTCCATGATTGATTTTGAGAAAACAGTTTCAGAAACTCAGGATCTTTTTGAAATAAGTTCACCAATAGCTCTGATACCAATTGAAATAGCGTTGCTAAAGCCGTTTATTGAAAATAAACTATTTAAGCAACTCTGAAAAGTTTGTTGAAGAAACTCTTTACTTAAATCAAACTGATTTTGAACACAAGATGTGTTAACAAAATTATGTACGAGATTAGGACAAGATTTGATAACAAGTTTTAGTAAACAGTTTAAAATATTTTAAACTCAGCACACATCAGAATGGGATGAGAAGATGTAGAAATATCAATACTCAGTATTTTTAACGTGGTAAAACCTCACCCTTGAGGAAACATCCACGACTCCCTCTACGGAGTAACACAAAAAAATTCACTAAAACAAATATGTGAGTTACAATCTATTTAACTAACATGCACACAATAACAAATCTATACAAGTTCAGGATTGTACCCTCTAGCGTCCTTAAACTTTTCTGCAGATCTTGATTGTTGATGTAGTCTTCTCAGTTTGTCAACTCTTCCTTTGTTTCAGCACGTTACGTCGACTTATGTTCACCAAATCTTATAGCCAACACTTTCAGTGTATGTAGTGTGTTAAGTGTTTGTGTAGTGAATCCTATTCACATGCATGAACTCACACACACTTATATTTACAAACAGACCTATACAAATTACATATAAATTCTATATGCAGTGAGTTTGTTATTTTTCTTTCTTACAAAACCAAAAACCTTTTGACCTTTCAATATAACCCAAATTCCACGGAGATCTTTCTTAAGAAATCGGTCAAGACCTTTCTCAATCTCTTTTGAGAATATTTAGGAGATTAAAAACCCTCCAAGTGCGAATCCAACTAGGTCAGGTTAAGTTTTGTAAAAACAGAAACTATAAAACATTTATTGTTGATTCTGAAGTAATAAAATGTTTTAACAGAAAACAATCAACAATGTACTTCTCAAGATGAGAAATAAAATGCAACTAATTGTATTATGACATGAAAAACTTCAGATCTATGATTTCTATTGAATCAGAAACAAGATCTGAGTAGGTGTCTAAGTTAGAAATAAGATTTTATGAACACAAGGTTACAGCAACCCAAGATCACTCAACTCGAACTCTCATAAACTCAAGAAACACTAAAGATGGTGTTTATTTGGTTATGGTGTTTTTTGGAGAGGTAAGTGGTTTAGGTTGGAGAAGTTTTAGACGAAGTTAGGGTTTCTAACTTGAATCTCTGGTTTCTCTCTCTCTCTCTCTTCTCTTTCTTCTCTCTCTCTCTCTATTCTTTCTCTGAGAATTTTCAAAATGATAAAAGCTTTCGAAGGCTGAGATGAGAGTCCTTTAAATAGCAAGAGGAGAAGGTTCCAGACGTTCAATCAAAATAGACGACTGTGATTGAGTCAAGCTTCTTTGACTTCAATCCAAGGGCTCACAACAGGTGGTGGATTAAACAGGCTATGATTGGCTTAGGGGATTACACGGGGATTCACCAAAACAACATGCAGGCCATCGATGACATTTGATCCAAGGGCTGATAACATTCTCAACTAATGTCTCTGTAAAGAAACACAAGCCAGGCCAATCAGGGAGCAGCAAGTGTTGGCCATAGAACGAATACAAACGCGCATCCAAAACTAATTACAAAGCCAACCCTGTAGTCTCTGGCGCTTTTGGTTTCTACCCAGAGTAACTTAAGGTCAAAAACCACAACAAAACATATTTGGATATTAACCCCAAAACTTTTTAAATCAAGTTTTAGTTTAATAAAACCTTAATTAAAAGATGTTTAAAATTCCCAAAAAATTAATAAAAATCAAATTGAGGGATTTAAACACACTCACCACATTAATACACATAAAGGTGCAATATGATATGCAAAAAATAAGTTCTAAGTGTGTGAGTGATGGCTATAGTCTCAGGATCATTACAAGATGAATAGGAGAAGAAGCAAAACAATCTCTGAGGCTCTTTGGTTTCTAGGATGGACACAATTTTGTCACAATTTCCAAACTAGATGAGTTCTTATACAGTCTAGACTCAAATGAGTCAAAAGTATAAGGGCTTCAATAAGGAGCACAAAAGTGCAAGAATGCATAAAGATAAAGGGCACAAATACGCAATATTCATGACATATCAGAGTGCATCTCGTGAGATTTTGAAATCAAAATGAACTTTTGGATAAGCAAAGTAACAATAAAATATTTTAAAATGGATGGTTATATTGGCTATGCCCACACGCATGATAAGTTGAGATTGAGAAGTGAAGTTACACTATATTTATGAAGTTTGCATTCAAACTTGGTTATATTACTTTTGTATATTTTGTATTGAGTTAAGTTTTTAAATTTTGTGGATATATTCACTGCAGACCCTCACGAGATAAAACTCATCCACTAGGGTAACATAGGGGTTTAATGGTTTGTTGCATATGCTAAACGCAGTCGTGATTCCTACGAAAGTAATTTAGTTCTTAAAATTTTAGTTTTTCTCGAGGACGAAAAGTTTAGGTTTGGGAGTATTTAATGAGGGCATAATTTTGTAATATTTAGGCTTAATTCTAGGCCTTGTTAGGTTCGTTGGTTTATAAATAATGAGATTTTAGAGTCATTTTAGTAAATAAAAAGAAAAATAGAAGTTTGAATAAAATTTGAATTAAAAAAAACAATTTTAGTAATCCAAGGGGGTTAAACCATTATTTTCAAAACTTTAAGGGCTTGAAAATAAGTTTTATATTTTTATCTAGATAAAATAAAGTTTCTCTGAAATTTGTTTGAATTTCGGAATAAAACTAGCAGCTTATGAACTTCGGGGGCTAAAATGCAATTAAGAGTAAATTGATAATTTTCTGAACTTTGAGGGGTTGAATTTGAATTAATATAAGTTATTTTATTTTTTACAGGTACTCGTGAAGTTTGGTGAATATGTGAGGTCATTTGGCAAAGTTAAGAAGTTATGATGTTCAAAATGGGAATATATGAAATTCAGCTTGGAAAAGAGTTTAAAGATAATTTGATGCAATATTATAATTGAAATGTTGTTTGGATCAATCGTCAAATGCGTGTGGGGATCGAGATGTCAGGGGTTCAATTTCCCCTGATCATTTTTCTTTTTAGTAAAAATTCAGTAGCTGTCAGACCTAGCTGTCCCATTTTGTGTCAAACACCTAAAAACCTAAATAAATTTGTAATGGTTCTTTTTTGAATAATTACCAACCTAAATACAACCAATAAAATTGTGTTTATACCCAAATCAAATACCTCACCCTTAAGCCTATAAATAAGACCATTGGGTTCATTATTTTAGACGGAAAGATTTTAAGGAGCCTTTAGAGATAATTTTTGGTACTTTATTTTGAGAGTTATTTTTTTAGGGCCAGGAATAATTTTTTTGTGGGGGAAATTTTGTCGACGATATATATATATATATATATATATATAAGTTTTATTAAAATATGAGGGAACAAGTGAAATAGTAAAGAGAAGAAAATGAATATTGCTTCCAATCTCGAAACTACTCTCAAAAATGTGTTTGAGTTATGAGGTATTCAGATCATCACAAATAGAAGGAAAACTAGCGCATTTATTCAAATATTTTTTATCAACACAAGCACGATTAGATATGGTCATGTGCACAATTTCATCCAGTATGGAAATCGTGTCAAAGTCGTGCACACGAGCATAAATCATAGCCATGAGAACGTGCTCAATTCTGAGTTGTGCGAACGGTTAGGCCAAAAATAGTTTTCAAAATAGTCCTAACACTGAACACAACTCCCAAAAATATTTTTCAAAAAAATCTTTGAGATGGTTTAAAAACATTAAAACACTTGTACCATTAATTTTTAAAATCCTTACACATTTTAAAGAGTTTGTGCTAGGGATGGCAATTTAACCCGCCCCGCCGGGTTTTCGCCCAACCTCGCCCCTAATGGGGAGGGTTAAAAAGTTGTTTAAAATAAACGGGGTGGGTATGGTTTTTTTTTTAAAACCCGTTTATTAAACGGGGCGGGTTCAGGTTTACTATATATAAGCATAACCCAACCCACCCCGCCCCGCCCCATTTATTTCTTATAATTACTAAAATACTCATATTTAATATATTATTTACACTATAAATTTATATATATAAGTTATATATGCATTATGATGGTTTAACATGCGGATTTTTAACCCGCTTAGTCTAAACGGGACGGGGTGGGTTTAGGGGGGGTTACACTTAAACGGATTCGGGGCGGGTTAAAAAAATTGTCGTGGGGTGCGTTTTAAAAAAAAATCTCGGGGCGAGTTTGGGTTATGACAAACCCACCCCAAACCCGACCTGTTGCCATCCCTAGTTTGTGCACGTGTGTGTGTGTTTAGCCAAAATCAATTCACAATATATAAAAAAGGATATAGTCTACTTCAATGTGAATGCATGGCACTAAAATTCCTTAGTGAGCGACTTGTAAAATCTCAAATTTTCAAAGGTTCATTCTAACTCAAATAATCGCAGCTCGGTCATCGAATCAAGTCTGTTTGACTTGAATGACTCAACAACTCAATTATGTTGACATGAGAATAAGCTAACTAATATCAATAACAAAATTATATTTTCAGGACTAATTACAAGACCAGGGTTGGTATTGCCCTTTTCTCTCTTGAAGTGTTTGCATCTTATCGGGAGAATCCCACAAGTTGATTGGATTGGATGCTCCCCTAACCTCCTTCCTCTTGGAAGGTTGTGCAATTGGTGAACTGGAGGAAATGCCCCCCCCCACCCCCACCCCACACACACACCCACAGAGATTTGGAATTCTTCTTGTCGGAGGCATTCCTTCCTTAAAATTGGTAATGGTGACCATTGGGATGGAAGACACATTAAAATTTTCAAATGAGTCTGAGTTGCTCAGTAGATAAGTGTTTTTCTTGCCAATCCCTTAAGGGAATTTTGGCTCCCTGTCAACTCTTCGGTCAATGAAGGATATGGTGGTGAATGTGTAGTATAGCAACAAAGAAGCCGACCTTGGGTGTTCGGTATTAGTAAGAGGTTGGATGAGCGACCAAGCTTTCTTCAGCTTAACAGAATTAATGCATCGCTAATGAGTCTCTTTCATTTTCCTTCTCTCTAAACAAACAAATACCAAAACATTGGAAGAGTGATAGAAATTATGGGCAAAAAAGAAAGTGATAGGTGCCCAAAACTTTGTTATTTATATCCTAAATAGAGTCATTTTAATTGTTAGTTCTCGTTAATATTGGTCTCATATGTGTAATTATTTATCCTGTAGGTTAATACACAGTTGCAGTTTCAAAATGGTTAATTCAAGGCAATTGTGAAAAAAATACGGTCAAGAGAGCAAATGCATATTTTTCAAATGACCCAAGATATCAAATTCCCCATAAAGCCCATCCTTGGCCATTCCATTGCCCTAACCTACCTTTCTAACCTCCCTTGTTTGTTTGTGAGTGTGTGTGTGTGTGTATATAAAAATATGTGTGTCCATGTCCGTTATTATTATTATGTGTGCGTAAGTTTATTATTATATGTAAGTGCATGTGCCATTATATATATGTATGTGTGTGTTATAGTGTGTCTGTGAGTGAGTGAGTGTGTGTGTGTGTGTGTGTTTGTGTTTTAGTGTTTATTATTATTATATGTGTGTATTTTGTTTTATTACGTGTTTATTCACTATATGTGAGTGTATCAATATTACTTTTATTGTCTTTGCACACAGAGTGAGAGAGAGAGTGTGTGAGATACAAAAAGTCTCATGTAAGGACTCCTTATACTGCAGACCTCCCGAAACATACCATTTTTCTTAAATAGTAAAAAAATGAATTTTTTTTATGAAATTTCATGAATATGATGTCCACGGTTAGATGATCATCTTCATTTTTTTCATCAAAAAAATCAATTAAAAAACCGTTGAGATGAGGTGATAAGTAAAAAAATGATATAAATATTCATTTTCATTCGTTGAAATATCGGGTCGGTGCCAGCCACTTTATTGCTTGAATTTTTTTATAAAACTTCTTGGATATGATCTTCTCACAGCCGCGATCATATCCATGAAGTTTCATAAAAAAATTCAATCAAAAAGTAGGTAAGATGATCGTCAACATTTCAAATGAATTTTTTTATGAAACTTCATGGATATGATCGCTGCAGTGAGAAGATCATATCCACGAAGTTTCATAAAAAAATTCAATCAATAAAGTGGCTGGCTCCGACCCGACATTTCAACGGTCGAAAATGCGTATTTATACCATTTTTTATACATATTACCTCATCTCAACTGATTTTTTATTGATTTTTTTAATAAAAAAAATGGAGATGATTTTCTCTCCATGGAGATCATATCCATGAAGTTTCATAAAAAAATTGATTTTTTTACTATTTTAAAAAAATGATATGTATTGAGATTTGCATCATAAAAAGCCTTACAGGATGTACGTTTGTGTGTGTTTGGGGGGGGGGGGGGGGGGAGGGGGCATTTTCTTATATTTGTTTGGGCGTCACCATATGCATCTAGATATATATTTTATATATAATATAATATAAAATATAGATTATATACTTTTAGGACTTAAAATAATTTTGATTATGGATATAGGACAACAAACATTTCGTTTTCATTTTTAGTCCATATTTTCAAATTAAAGGGATACGTGTCATGCTGTAATTGATTGACGTTTTATGAATATGGGTCCACACCAGCGACTTTATTCAGATATAGAAACTAAATGTATAAATAAAATATTTATTATCATATTTCCAAAATACATATTATAATATGTCCTATATATATTATGTCCTATATACACACACATACCTACCCATATAACCTAACAAAGAAGCCATCTACACTCTCCTCTTTCAACCACACTACCAAACCTAAAACCCATTACACCCCAACACACACAATTGAGTTGAGATGACCATTCTCTCTCTCTACCTAAACCACACTCTCTCCTAGTTGTCCCAAACCCACGCTCTACACCAACCTAACTTGTGACTCCTAGATCCATATACCCAGATCTAACTTTCACCAAAATGCTCATGCAAACTCTTTACCCATTTTCCTCCTCTTACACTTTCCAAAATAATATGAAGCCAAGGTCAATTTTCACCGAGTTCTTCTATTGTAACTAAATTTTTGACATATTTTTTTACCGAAATACACGTGACGACGTGTTATTGATGTGTTCTTTGATCCCACTGACGTGAATCCCACAAAAGAACCAATAAAAATACTCCACCTCATTCGATAATTCCACTTTCGATAAAAAATTCAGTCCCAACATCATTTTTCCATTTTCACCTCTGCATGTGGAAGCGACAAATTTTAAAGAAACGAGTCAGTCTACACTGTAGAGAGCTCACATAAGACTGATTTTTTAATTTATTTTTTTTAGGACTAGATTCTAGTGTAGTTTTTATTTTTATCTTTTGTAGAGTGTTTGAGTGTAAAACAAAATATTTTTTGACGAAAAAATATTCAAAAAACTTCAGTATCATTTTTCATATAAGAGTGTGAGAACATTTGTTTTCTTAGACCCTATTTTCTTAGCGTAAAATCATATTGGTGAGATGTAATTTTATAAGAGTTGGTGGTTATTGATGGAAAAAGAGTTGGTTTATTTTCTCTCACTCACTTACATTTTTACAAGTCTTTGTGTGGTATTATTTTTACATATTATGTGTGATTGTATCGGTATATAAGGATGATCTACCATTAAAATCAGAGACGAAGCCTCAATAATCTTGTTTATGCTTATTTTAATTATGAAAATTTTAATTTTTTTAATGTACCTTTGAATATTAATAGTAGACTTTCACATTTGAATTCATGCCTTGAGAGAGGGTAGATAATTTTTAAGAGAATATTTGAAATTTTATTACATTATTTTCTTGAGAATCATACTAGAGACAGGATTTTCTTGGGTTAAATTTGTTTTCAAAATTTCTAACTCCAAAACTTGTTTTTAAAGGCTTAAAATAATTTTTGTGAATGATCCCTAGTGGTAGTTTGTTAGAAAGTTTTAGCCTAATTTTCTAAAGTTTATGAAAGTCTAAAATTAAATTTCTAAAAGAGAAATTTATTTTTATCACATTTGCGGCGAAAGTCAATTTTTTTTATTTAAATATATCTTGGAGTATTTTAAAATTGGATATTACTTAATGAAAACAAATATTTAAGCCATTGAGGTGGATTCTCAAACTTCGATTTTTCTCAATACTTGTTTTCCTTACTTTACTCATTTTTAGCATTTCATTTTATTAGTAGTTAATTCACAAAATAATCTCTAGAAAAATCATTTTAAAATCATGAAAATGTTATTTCTACTAGTTTTCGCCTCTTAGTTCCTTGCATTAGAAGATGGATCGGAACCCTTACTTGCCACTATACATGTTCTTTAGTCTATCTTGTAGGTATATTAATGGATTTTTTCATTGGAAAGGGTACCCTACAACGACATAATAAAAACATTTTCGCCAAAAGGCGTCTTTGCCTTCTTCTTAAGCATTGGAGTTGTGCTTGTATTTTTGCTGATAGTGTTCTCATCAAATGGCATTGCCAAATACATAGTCGAGCAGCTGTGAAAAGTCATGGATTTACATTTTTATTAGTACATTTGTATATATTTTTACTATTAGATGTGTTGTATTAAAATTATTGAGGTATTATACTATTTATTTGTGGTGATTTTAACACCAAATATTTATAATAATTAATTCAAAAAAGAAAATGGGGAAATGGGACCAAATAGAGAGAGAGCATCATTAGAGTGTATTAGAAGCCTTTTCATTTTGAGTCCATAGTATTCTCGGGGCCGATTGAAGTTTAGGCAAAACTCCCCCCAGTCGACTCAACTCCGTTTTCACTCCACATGTGTCAAAACTGTGGGAGGTAATTTCCTTAACACTCGCAAATCTCCAGCAAGCGAGTTCATTCCATGTGTGCTCAATTTCTCATACGTGATTTTAATTTTAACACCGCATTTAATTTGGACCATTTGATGAATATATTTACCTAAGACCTACACCCGATCATTGAAATGAGTTGTAATTTCATCACCCACTCAATTATTTAATCCATGCCATGACTTAATTAAAATAAACCAACAAGCAAGCCAAGTAGGATTTGGTGTTCATCTGATTTATTAAAACTTGACTACCTTCTCACTTAATTGAAAATATAAATTGGTTATGTGCTAGTTAGGATTTGTCCTTTGCTTGTACGTGTTTGTTTCATATTCTTTGGAAGTCGATTTGTGTGTTCTGTCCTTTTTTGTATCAAAAATAGTTCATTTTGTCCCCAGAACTAAAAAAAATTATCTTTCATTCATTTTCTTATATTCAAACCCCCAAAAATATTTTTCTTTTTTAAAAAAAAATTAAAATTCCAAAAATATTTTCTTTTATTTTCAAATCAAAATCTTAAAAATTCAAAAATATCCATAATGGCCAAAGACAATCCTTTAAATGACTATTTTGGTCATTTTCCATCCTCTCAAAATGTGTTTAAAGTTGAGCCTAAGTCCAGCCTCTATACTTTACTTGGTGGCTTCAACTCTCTCACACAAACCATTGATACTCTTGCATGATCAATGCCCAAATATCACATTTCACCGCCCTCGGTGACGAATATCAACGCGTTTAATGCTCCATTAAGCACAACTTGCTTTCATGTTGATCATTTCTCCCATGCACACTCATTTATTCACTATCAATATAACTCCACCATGGAATAAGTATACCCAAATGATAGTGTTTGGGACCCTTCTTTGGTTTATTTTAAAGACAGTATGAACACTGAGTGGTGTGAGAAACTGAACTATTCATGGAGGTTTGATTAACCTCCCGATCAAAACCAATCCTAATTGCATGTTGATGATAGTCACAATTTCCAACAGTTGTCATGGCAATAATGTTCAACCATCCCTGATCAGCACCCTCACTACACTCACTATAGTCATTAATATTTTGTCTCTCAAGAGGGACCACCTTTTGTATATGACCAAATTGACCCCGACCCCACTTCATATGAGTATTCTCCGCTTCATAGTGATAATAACGAGTTGGTCAGACCTTGACCATACTCCTCTTCATCGCCACCCATCAACACTTCACTACCACAATCCACATATTCTCTCGAAAGTCTCTTGCAACAATTCATCATCTCGCAAGAGTAATCCACTCAAACTCAAAACAAAGCCCTTCAACGGCTTGAATATTGCTTAAATCAATATATATCTGAGCGAGAGATGGATTTTTCCCCGATTTAATAAATTTCTTAGCGTACGAGGGATTAAAACAAGTCGTATTACGACAATTTTGAGTGTGATAAACACTTGCACCTTGAGAATCTAGAGTTGTGACCACCCCATGGTCCGGGATGTAAGTTAACAATCATGTTGATTTATCTAAAGATTATGAGACTGATCCTATCCCTTTAAATCTAAGAACTAACATCGAGGTTTATGCATCCCGGCTTAGTCCAAAAGAACCCATTTCTGAGGTTCACATCCCCATTGAGTCTACAGATCCCACACTTAAGGTTCCTACACCCGTCATATTCGAAAATATGCTCGAGCCTACACCTATCGATCCCATTGAGTCCTTAAGATACTACTTCCTTGTAGGTTAGCTTCAGCTACGGGTGCTTAATAATGCAACTAGATTGAATCAGAGATGCTTCCTACTTGTCTTGATATGGATCCATTCAAAAGTTGCTTGGATCAATTTGAGTTTGATTTTTATATTGTTTCATATATCTCGAATATTAATGGCTCATTAGATTTTCCCAACACTACAGATTGTGATCTATGGGTGCATAAGTTGATCACTTAATCCTTTTGTTACTTCGTTCCCTCTTACTAACTCATTTGAGGATTATTTTGACCCTTGTGATGATTGTGTGTCCTCTACTCTCGAGTTAGATTATCTTCCCTAGCATTTGTTTCGTCGACCCACTCGTTATTCCACCCGCACCAGTACCGTATTTGGAACTTGTTTCCACACCTCTCTCATTCCCATCTACATCCTTAGGTCCTCACTTTAACCCACCGGCCGCCCTTGACCTCCACGAACCATCTCGTGAGTTCTTCCCCCACCCCATCATCAAAGAGAGGGTTTGTGGTGACACTTACTTGCATGCAGGTAGACTATCGTATTGGTTTTGACCATCACCATACCATTATCATCGCCCATTTATATAATAGTCTTGGATTTTTATGAGGTTCACCCCATTGCCATATACATACACTACCACCATCCCATATCTTCCATACTATTACACCTCATCACTCCATTGGTCCACCGATGTTCTGTATCGAGTTAAGCATTTTGCCATACAAGGGCATTGACCATGTTGACCTAATCTTCTATAACTAAATTTTTAGTCTTGTTTTGGGAGTGATTCTAATCATTACCACTTATCTTCCAATCTTTTCTCCTAGTTCCCATCTTTAGGGTGAATACCTTTAAGTCTAGTCGAAGAAGTTAAACTTAGTGCTACCAGGAGGCAACTTGTTGTGTTTTGCTTTTATGTATAAGTCTTACCATGTTTGGGGGTGGTGTTATTTCCTTACCCTTATGCTTTCACATGTTTTATAGACTTATTTATTGTTGTGCCATATTATCATCCAGGTCTCACCTTGGGTATTTCATATGGTACATTTTCACTGGCAATTTATTATGGTAATCTCTTTCCTACCTTGTACTTTCACGTTAAACTATTTTTCAACATCGAGGAAGATGTTCTACTACTTGTTTGGGGTGAAAAATTTATCAAAATCGTACCTCTTTTGAATTTTTTTTATCAGAAACTAACGATTTTAAAATATGTTTATGTAGTTTTATCTCATTTTTTATGTGATTTAATCATCATCCATCTCTTAGAAGTCTAAGAATACTATTGTTCTAACATAGAAAATTTTGATATCCTTCTTATATAGTTAAGTAATACTTCTTAAGGCATATTGAATTATGAATTCATTGACTCAACATTTTTTGTGAACTTATAACATCGTAATAGTCTTAAGTTGAAGAGTGTGAAAATTCTTTAGAAAACCATAAAAGATCACTAGTGAAGACTTAAACAATTGAGTTTTCAAGCTTTTCACCTTTTGAGGATTTTTATGCAATCTTCGAGTCACAAGTTGACTCAAATTTCTTTGGATGCCGCACTTAGTCTTTGCATGGTCTCATTATTCTTTATTTTTGGTGTAATAACTAAGAATGACATCATTTTTTAGTTATAAGAAACACATGTTTTGAGAAAACAAGATAGAGTTTTCTATGGATTTATTTGTATCTTAGGCTAACAATGGATAAATTGAAATTTTACCCAAATTTTATCATGATTAGAAATTAGGTGTGCATGCAATAAGGTGTTCAGATTAAATTATCCAATCACAAAATCAAACCAAACATGCGAAAAAGTAAGGAAACATCCCTTTCAGGCGAAACCTAGTATTCAGCACTATAAAGAGTTCGACAGACACAATCGACTTATAGACTACTTAGCTCCACTAAGTATAATGTGTAAGGTATTTAAATCTTCTATAGAATACTTATCATGCCATGTATATAGAAGCTTGAAGTGTGTATAGAATTTACTATTTGGTACAAAAACATGGTCCAAATTTATAAAAAGAAAGCCAAAGAATTTAAGCTAATAATCTCATACCTACCATATTACAAATGGGTATAGAAATTAGCCAAGATTCATCAATATAACCAAAGTATAATCAACCCAAAACCTTTGGAGAAAATTAATCATCTAGGCACACAATTAAAGTGTCACTCATACGTATGTAGCCAAAATCCAAACCCTTAAATATCTGACTGATACCTTAGGCCAAGTAGAAAAATTACGTGAGATAACACGGCAGTCTATTCACTAGTTAATACTTATGCTTCTTTCAATAAATAATATGTACATAGGTGCAGGGTGAACTGATTCAATCATTGTAATGATTTTCATAATATCAGCTATTAGGTGAGAAGGGTTAAAATTGATCCAATTGATCATAATGTAAAAGTAACCAGAGATATAACAACATATTAGTATGGTAATTTCTAAACATACTAGGAATCGAGTAGGGCTATCACATAGTGATATCTAATAGCAGTAAACAAGTATGCTAAAAGTTACTATTAAAGGGGTAAAATCTACTTGTACGTAGTATCAGTCGGGCTTAAGTATGATTTAAAAGGAGATCGAGAGGGGATGGTACTTGATTATTTGTACACAAATACTTTTCTAAGTTAGTGTGATTGATAACAATATTGGTTTGGGGAAAATAACGTAGAAAACTGTGTTTGTCAAAGTTTAGGCGCTAATTTGTAAATATTTTAGGGGTTTAAAATCTAATATTTAAGTTCAAATTTGAAACTTGGTTTAGAGACTTTTTGACTCAAAATCTAACAAGGTATATGTAGGAAAAATTTGGGCTAAAATTCATAACTTGAAAAAGTCAGGAGGGGTCACTTTGTAATTATAGGAAAATATTTATAACCTAAAACCCTAATTTTCTATAACTTGAGCTAGGATTGACCAAACACAACCTTACCTTATACAATTTTGACCACAAAATTTAATAAATATTTTGGAAAAAAATGAAAAAATTTATATTGTTCAGGCGCCCTCACACGCGTGGTCAATTTTTCTATTTGATTAGTTAACCTTCGACCTCTCAACAGTTTACCTAAGATTAGAAAAAAATTTGACCGTGAATAAATTGCGATTCTCTAAACCATTTGAGATGACTCCTGAACCATTCCAATCTAATTTTCACAAAAAAATTAAAAATATAAGTTTAATGGATTGAGGTTCAGTATTCATCAAGTTATAAATACTCTGTGTTTTTCAAAAACTTTGACAAACTTTCGAAGCTTTACTAAATATGGCTGAGGGTTTTATGAATATGGTTAAGTTTTTGCTATCCTAAGGAAGGATTTGGTTTTGGTTTTAAGGATTGAGGTGGTATGGTTAGGGAGAATTTTAAGTTTTCATTTTTTTGAAACAATAAACACTTTCGAGAAATTGAGGCTCAAATCCTATGATTCTTTTAGAATGACCATTACATTGAATCTCCTGAGTTCATAAAAAACCTATTCCTTACTTTAAAACTGGATCAAAATTAAGGAATCAAATTCCACCATCAAAGCTCAATCTTTAATAGAGTTTTTTATGGTTTCTTTGAACATAGGTTATTTCGAACATAAAATTTTGGTTATTTTGATGCATATGAGCCTACTAACAACATAGAAAACCATTGGAATTAAAATAATGTAGTTTAACACATAAAATTACAGAATACTAGATTGGAGGGAAAATTTTGAACTTTGGTCAGGCTCAAGCGGTGTGTTTTGTTGCTTCTGATCGTGGGGGATTTATAATATAGGATAAGGGGGGATAATTGGAGGAAAAGGAAGGGGGATTCTTCCTTTGTTTAAGAAGATAAGGTGTCGAAACTTGAATAACATATGGTTACATGGTCTAACCATGTGATTTTGGCCTCTTCTTCCCATATGGAGGCTGATTGTGGACGGGGTAATGTGTAAATGTTGGGTTTTAAGTTTTGGTCCTTGGTTTGAAGTTTTTATATTTATTTGGTATTAAATACGGGATTGTTCCAAGTTTTAGGGGCATTTTTGTAATTTCATAAACGTTTAAGGGTTATAACTATAAATTCTATTTGGTTAAAATCTAGATATTTTATTTGATATAAACTTTGGGTCTAGGGGTTAAGTATAAGTCAGGTTATACTTATTTAAAAAGTTCTAGGGGTATTTTTATAAACTTAAAACTTTAGGATGTAGTTGGGTAATTAAACAAAGTTATAGATTTAATGATGTAGTTTCATCTTTGTTAGAATGTTTTTAGGTTTGAATTAACATATCAAGGAGATAATGAGAATTGTAGGTATTTGTGGATACTATTTAGCTCGGTTAAAAGTTATGGGTGTTATAATCTACCGACCTAAAAAGAAAATTCGTCCTCTAATTTTATTTTTAAAAATATCAGGGTATTGTTTTCTCATTGCTTGTTCTGGTTCCTATGTAGCTTCTTGTTGATTTTGATGTTCCCAAAGTACTTTTACTTGGAGAATTTCTTTAATCCTATGGATTTTTACCTGACGGCCTGAAATCTGAATGGGGAATTCTTTAAACTCGTGGTTAACTTGAATAGAAATTTCTTGCAATGTAATAACATGGGTTATGTGGGGAATATACCGACGTAACTGGGATACATCGAATACCTTATGAATATTGGATAACTTCACTGGTAATTCTAATTGATAGGCTATAGAGCCAATGTGTTTAGTAATAGTGAAGGTCCAATATCTTTTAGAGCTAGTTTTCCTTTCTTTTCAAAACATAAAATTCCTTTTTAAGGAAAAACTTTTAGAAATACCCAGTCAAAGATTTGAAAATCTAATGGCTTTCGACGATGGTCTTTATAACTCTTCTAGCGATCTTGGGTTGTCTTGAATCTCTCTCGGGTTTTCTGGATTTTCTTCATAGTTTCTTGAATTATTTTGGGACCAGTTTACTTGCTATTTCCTTATTCATAACAATATGCGAGCGATCGACATGGTCTTCTATATAGGGCTTCGAATGGGGAAGCTTTGATACTTGACTAGGAATTGTTATTATACTAAAACTCAATGACTTATAAATGATAACTCGAATTGTTGGGCAGGTCTAACGTACTATCTCGTAACATATCTTCCAAAGTTTAAATTGTACATTCAGATTTTCTATTTATTTGAGAATGAAAAGAAGTACTCAAATGGAGTTTAGTTCCTATTGCGACTGGAAGTTCTTGCTAAAAAAATTCAACAAAATGATAATCTCTATCTGATACTATGGATAAGGGAATTCCATGTAATCGGATAATTTCTCAAATGTAAATTTTGCTAAGCTTCTGAAAAAAATAAGTGGTTTTTATTTGCAAAAAAAGGGCAGATTTGGTGAGTCGTTCTATTATCACCCAAATGGAGTTGTATAGGTAGTCCATTAATAAAATCCATGGTGATAAGATCCCATTTCCATTCTAAAATTGGTAAAGGTTGAGAAGTCCACCAGGATACTGGTGTTCTATCTTTACTTACTGATAAGTAAGACATCTTATCCCAAAGTCCTCAATGTCATTTCTTATATTTAGCCACCAATATTGTTTCTTCAATGCTTGATACATTTTGGCACTTCCAGGGTGAATCACGAAATTTTATCGATGGGCTTCTTGTAATACTTCTTCTCATAAGGATGCTTCTTTAGGCACATACAATATGTTTCTTAATCGTAAGCCTGCTTCCTTATCATAGGAGAAGTCTCGAGTTTTATGTTGGTCTTGTTGTTTAATTACAAAAGGATCTTGAGATGGTTGTTCTAGAATATTATTTCTCATATCAGTATAGACAGTTATGTTGGATAATTTTGAGAAAGGTGGGGTTAGTTGAACATCATACTGCTCTATGGTAGCAGACATATCATAATAGATTAAGGTCTGAAGTCTCCCAATGGGATTTCGACTTAAAAGTGTCGGATACCACGTTACCTTTTCACGGATGGTAGTCTAATTTAAACTAAAATCTTCCAAAAATTCCATCCAATGTCGTTGTTTCAAATTCAAATCCCTTTGGGTGAAGATGTATTTTAAGCTTTTGTGATCTGAAAATACTTGAAATTCTTCACCATAGAGATAACAATGCCATATCTTTAAAGAAAAATACCACAATAGCTAACTCAAGATCATGAACAGGGTAATTACATTCCTAAGTCTTTAGTTGTCATGATCCATACTCTATTACTCTTCCTCTTTCCATCAAAATACGGCCTAAGCCTTGCAATAAGGTATCGATATATACATTATAGATTACATCATTAAAAGGAATAGTTAGGATAGGGGAAGTAGTTAATTTGCCCTTTAATATTTAGAATGCTTGACCACATTCAGCAGTCCATACAAATGGTACTTCCTTCCTAGTTGTCTTTAGTAGTGGGAGAGCGATTTGGGAAAAACCTTCTACAAAGCGGTGATAATAACTTGCTAATTTGAGAAAACTCTTTACCTCAGTGACATTGGTGGGTTTCTTCCATTCTAGGATGGTTGAAATTTTGGTTGGATCAACTTGGACTCCACTCTCAGAAATCACATGTCCTAAGAATTTTCCTTCCTTCATCGAGAAGTCACACTTTCTTTTCTTAGCATACAATCTATGATATCTTAAAGTGCCAAATACAGTTTCTATGTGATGGTCATGTTCTACATGACTTTGAGAATAAACAAGGATATCGTCAATGAATACGATAACAAATTAGTCAAGAAACGGTCTAAAGATTCTATGCATAAGATCCATAAAAGTTGCAGGAGCATTAGTTAAACCATAAGACATGACTATAAATTTGAAATGTCTATAACGGGTTCAAAAGGTAACTTTTTGGAATAGTTTCTTCCCTTACTTGAAGTTGATGGTAACCAGATCGTAAATCTATTTTGGAAAAGACTTTTGCTCCTCTAAGTTGTCCGAATAAATCTCTAATTTTGGGCAAAGGATATGTATTCTTAATAATTACTGAATTCAACTTACAGTAGTCTATGCATAATGTAAATCTTCCATCATTATTTTTCATAAACAATATAGGTTATCCCTAAGGAGATTAACTAAGGAGAATAAAAGATTTTTCAAGAAGATCATCTAGTTAGGTATGAAGTTCATGAAGTTCTAAAGGAGCCATTTGATACGGTGGTATCTAACATAACTGAAAATGTGTCTCTAGTGTTAGCTTATATCGGTTCAAGTGCAAACCAGTCACGTAAGTAATAACCCGATAAGACGGGGTCGAATCCTCAGGGAAATAGGACGATCTCTCATGACGACGTAGGAAAGATGACTAACCCTAAACTAACACTAGAAAAGAAACGAAAAGGTGATTAATTTTGGAGATTGATTTCTAATAATTAAATGCAACAAAAGTTAAACTACAAACTAAACTACGTAAGCAAAATTAATACTGCTAAAATTGATTAAATATGAATGATGAAAGTAGGTTGGAATACACTCGCCCGAACCCTAGTACCTTTAATGGATATAAAACTAGCTTTAAATTAGATAATTGATTAAACCTGGTCTTTATTAATCTTAAGCATCACATATACGAGGGTACTAGCCCGCATCATAATAATCAAGAGGAAGAATAAAGCAATGTAGAAATATCTGACACGCGCATTGCATTCTTAAACACCCCCAATTACCTATGTTAAATGAGTTAAAGGACTTACGATGGTTGTGATCACTACACAACATGATTCAATCATTATTTAATTCAAAGAACTAATTTTCTATTCATGCAAACCACATCAGGTTGGGTTCATGCATCCCAACCCTTAGAATTCTAGCCTAACATGGTGCAATTAACTATAATTATGTTTTTTATTTTGCAGAAAATCAAAACCATAATCAAAATTAATCTTAGAATAAACATAGTATATATGACCTATTTGAAATATATAAACTATGAACTGATTAATGAATTCAAACAATAAAGAAGAGGAAGAAAATAAACTTTACTGAATAATGCTGAATTAAGAATAACAAATATGTAACTTTAAGCTCCTAGGGTTCTTGACTACTTTCTCTCTCTAAAACTGTTCTAAAAGAACACTCTAAGAACTCCTTTAAGTGTGGAAATACGTTGGAATAAAAAGACTACTTTTTTATAAGAGTTTCAACCATGCACAACTCTGATTTTTAGAAGAGGATAATGATGAAATTCGACAGCCGAACCGATCCGGGTCAGATACATCGGTACGGTTAGCCTACTACAGAAAGCTTCCACTACCAGGAAAGTTCATTTTTTTCTCTATTGGTTTGGTTCCATGTCCGAATTCTAGATGCAAATTACTCTTTTGCCCTTTTGACTTTTCTTCCTTTTCCTTTTTTCTTTCTTCCGATTTCTTTCTTTCTTCTCATGAACTAAACACCTGCAAAATCTATGAGAAATACACAAAATTCAGCAAACTCATTATAAAATATCAATTGCAATGATATGAGATAAATCAACTACAATTACATCGCACGGAATGTTAAAAGACTCTAAATTACGAGGATAAATGCGAAGAATATATGCCTAATCAAATCCCCCTAACTTAGAACTTCGTGCATCCCGAGTAATGTAAAAGAATTAAAATAAGGTCAAACATCTTATTGGGATATACTACCTCTTTCGCGAGGAAGCGATTGCATTTAGCGTATGCAATAAGCCGTTAAACCCCAAGGCTACCCTAGTATGATGAGTTGTGTCTTGTGAGGGTTTGCAGTGAATATACCCATAAAATTCGGTTTCGACTCAATGAAAAATCAAAATACCTAAAAAATTTACAATTTAAACTTTTCTAAAAATAGTCACCATAAACTCATATTCAAAAGTCTCAAATCATAGTGTGTGGTGTGAAGCCGAATATTTAATCGAAAACTTCCACTGATTGATCATTATGTTACTTTCCAAAAATTCGCTTTGATTTAATTCTCACGGGATGCTCTCATAAATGAGTCACTCGAAATGTGTCTATATTCTCTCGGTGTGCGTGAAATAAAGAGTAAATATAATGGAACACAAATTCATGCACACAAACTTGAAAGACGAAAATTTTATATGGTGAAAAGATCTCTTCATCACGGTCATTGGAAGACGGAAAACATTGTCTCTTATTCACACTAATTAATCTCTCATCTTATCTTTTCGTGTCTTACCTCTCCACATGATAATTAATTTCGTTATTCGAACTCGGTTAGGACTTTTCTTGGGTTATAAGGTGTATTGGGTAAAATAGAAAATGGTTGGGAAATTCGGGATTGGAAAAACTTCTTAGGATGTCTGTTAGGGCTTTTTTCGGGCTTTTGCTCATTTTTTTCTTCTTTTTCCATTATTTTCTATTTTTCTATATTTTCTTTTCTTTTCTTTTCTTGCTATTTTTGTTGAGCTCTTTTTTTCATTTTTTTTCTTGCCCCTTTTGTTGCCCTTTTCGGACTTAATTGATGAATGTTCAATTTTCTCAATTCCGGGCTATTTGGGTTTTTCGAGTTATCAAACGAAAAGGAAAATTTTATTCGGCTCAAATTGGGTAGCAAAAGGATAATTTTTCACTACTTTTTATGGCTAATATTTTTAGGTGAGCTCTCTCATTCTACACACTCGTCACTAGACACTCTTCTTTTTTGCCTCCCGCTCCATGTATGAATTATCATTCTCACTAGCTTTAACCTGACACACCCCTAACGGATTTCTCACGTGATTCCTCTCATGCTCGTTCTTATTACTTCCAAAAGATCTGTCTCTCTCAACTCGCTCTCGTCACCCTGAGCTTGGTGTTGTTAAAAATATTCTTCTCAAGGTTCATGTTCCCAAATGTTAGTCTCATTTTCCCATTTCTAGTATTAATAAGTGCATTAGCCATAGCTAAGAATGGGAGGCCAAGGACAATAAGAACAGCTCAGGCGAATTCATGGCTCTTCATCCCAAATGACAAAATCCACCGGGAAGTAGAAAGTGTCAATTTGGACGATCACATCTTCAATGATTCCCCTAGGCATATTTAAAAAGCGATCAGGGAGTTAGAGAGTCATATTAGTGGGCTTTAGAGCCCCCAAATCCAATTACTTATAGATGGAATAGGGGATGATGTTAACACTCGACCCTAAATCTATTACCGCTCGTTCGATTATGTCCTTCCCCACAATGAACGAAATAGTGGGTGCACCCGGATCATTATATTTCAATGGAAGGTTACTCAATAATACCGAGCTGACATTATGTTACAAAAATACATTCTTCTTTATCTTTAGCCAACGTTTCACCATGAGTAAGTCCTTAAAGAACTTAGCGTATGTGGGAATTTGCTTGATAGTTTCTAGAAAAGGTAAATTGATCTTCACTTGCTCAAGGATATCCAGAACATCATCGCGGGAGGTCCCTTTTTGAAATGGGACCAACCGTTGAGGAAACAGCATAGCAGTGGGTGGTTTAACAATGACCTTGGGCCCACTAGTGTTGTCTTCATCATCACTCTCAGTTAAGGGGGAATATTCAGCCTCTTTTGTGTCGGGGGAGACCTCCTTGTCTTTTGGTTCCTCGTGTGGGGGCGGTGATAAATCAATGACCCTCCCACTACGTAGAGTGGTAATCGCATTACATTTCTCAAGATGTAAGTGGGATGTATCACTAACACTAGATTGACCTTGGGGAGGTCTTTAGCCTTGGGATGAAAACTTACCCTTCTCTTAGATGTTTAAAGAGGATTGCAACCTAGATATACTATTGTTGATCTCATTAAACATTCGTTCAAGCTTAGAGTTAGTTGTATTTTGAGATTGGATGAATTGATTTAAACTATCCTCGAGAGTTCTTCATGGTGGGGTAATGTATGGTGCGAGAGGTGGTACTTTCATATGTGCTAGCATAGGTGGTCCTTGTCAAAAATGGGGAGGTGGAGGTGGAGGCGCAACGTGCGAATTAGGATTCACATCAGAGTGTTGTTGCCCATAACTGAACGCAGGATGGTTCCTCCGCGAAGGGTTCTATGAATTCCCTTGAGGGGCGTTAAAGTTACCCTTAAACTCTCCTACTGCATTTACTTCTTCATGAAGCATGACCTTGTAGGCGGGTATCATCGGTCATTCCTCTATTAAATGTCCCGACTCACAAATTACACACACCTTCTGTCTTGCTTAATTGGACCCGGAGGTTTCTCTTGATAGTGATTTGAGTACGTCATCCAATTTACGTTCAAGTTGACTAATTTGAAGGTTCGATGATGTGTCCTTATCCACGTGGTAAAGACCGGACACGGAAGAAACGGTGGGCATTTATTGAACAACATTTTGGGTGTTAAGATCGAATGTGTCCCATGCTTGAGTAGTCTCGGTGACATACTTAAGATAAGCATAAGCATGGTTTGCTTCTAATCCCAAAAATGGTCTCTCACACGTGGTTTGAACAAGTTGTTTAGACTCTATAATTAGCCCTTGATGGAAGAAAGAGATAAGATGGTGCTTTTCTAATCCATGATGTGGGAAAGCGTTAATTAACTATTGGAAGTGTTCCCAAAACTGATCAACGGACTCATTATCTTGTTGTTGAAAGGCTTGAATTTGAGCCTTGATGGAGTTGGTTTTATGTTGTGGAAAGAATTTCAAGAGAAACTTTTATTGCATATCCTTACATGATGTAACTGAGTTAGACGATAAAGACCACAGCCAGGTCTTAGATTTATCCTTTAAGGAAAAAAGAAAAAAGTTTTAGGTGAACGACATCTTGCATGCAAGCTTGATCACTAAATGTGTCGCATCCCTCTTCGAACTCGCCGATGTGTAGGTATGGTTTCTTCGAATCCATGCCATGAAACGTGGAGAATTTGTATTATTCCATTACGAAAGTGGAACTGTCATGCATTGTATGGAAGTAGAATGCACCCATGGGTGACAGTTCGCTCGGGATATAAACGATCTTTCATAAGATGATACGGTAAGTCCCCCTCACCCATACCAAAACTAGTGTTATTTGACATGCCTCTCTCTCCTAGTGACTCGAAATCCTCACTCGGTGTCCTAGAAGTGTGACTCAAAGTGTGACTCGTAATGGAGTTGGGATGAGTAGGAGCTGGGACCCAAAACTGAGGGGTGTTTGGAATGTGTGGAGTATCAGGGTCGTACTCAATGATGGGATTCCCGTGGATGCATGTAGGAGTAGATTGAGGGTTTTGTTGCGGATACTACATGAAAGGGTTATGGGAGATATTATTTTATTTTTTTTTAATTTTATTTTGGATTTTTTATTTTATGATTTTTTTTTTTGCTTTTTAAGTTTTGGAATCAATTTTGAGATCAAATCGACCTAACCTAACAATCTACCTAATTCCTCGACAAGGGCAACAAAAACTTGATGCGACTAAAAATGTGTCTCTATTGCGTGCTTATGTCGGTTCAGGTGCAAACCGATCGCGTAAGTGATAACCCGATAAGATGGGGTCGAATCCTCGGGGAAATAGGATGATCTCTCATAACAATGTAGGAAAGATGACTATCCCTAAACTTACTCTAGAAAAGAAACAAAAAGGTGATTAATTTTGGAGATTGATTTCTAATAATTAAATGCAACTAAAGTTAAACTACTAACTAAACTACGTAAGAAAAATTAATACTGCTAAAATTGATTAAATATGAATGATAAAAGTAGGTTGGAATACACGCGCCTGAACCCTAGTACGTTTACAAGATATAAAACTAGTTTTAAATTAGAGAATTGTGTAAGGACACAAATTTCCAATTGAGTCCTATTATAGTTTTGGCTCAATTCCGGACAAAAACATTTATTCATAGGATTTTATTTAATTGTAATATTCAAGACCTATGAAGTGTTTGTTGAAGACGTAGCGGCAAAAAGTATAAAGCATCATCAACATGCCGTAGTTTATGTGCCTCGTTTGTACGTCATCAACTTAGTTCCATGCTCCCAAGGTATGAATGTATTTATATGTATATAGGAGCTTGGAACAATATGTATTGGGTGTTAGGTTAATAAAAACTGCATTTTATTTTTCAGAAAGAATCAATTAGAAACTTAAAAATAAGTATATAAAAGTTTATAAAAGTTTCTGGGCCAAAATCAAATTTTACAAACTTTCTGGACGTTCGTTAGAAATGTCGTTCGAACGAGTTTTTTCGTTCGAACCAGATTTCGTTCGAACGAGTTTTGTCGTTCGAACCAGGTTCGTTCGAACGAGTTTGCCAACGACCCTTATCTGGTCAGTCGTTCGATATGTCGTTCGAACGAGTTTTCGTTCTAACGAGATATCTAACGAGATTCTAACGAGCCCAGGCTGGTCGCTCGTTAGAAGTCTCGTTCGAACGAGAGTCAAGTTCGTTCGAACGAGACGTCAGGCGGGAACGGTTTTCAGCAGTTTTTGACAGTTTTTTCCCCACTTCTCCACTTGGTTTTCAACCAACTTTTTCATGCATTATCATGTGCGGGAAACACATTTTCCAAGATAACTTTTCCATTTCATATCCATCTCTTAGAGAGAGTTTGAGAGCTAATCTTTTTAGGGAAAATGTTCATGTTTTGAGTGTCAATTTCTAAAGAAAAATTCATACACACTCTAGTTTACACCCAATAGTTGTTTATCCAAGTTCCATATATACATATCTTTACTTGGAGTTTTTGGCACCGGTTTTCTCTACCGAATTCAAGAGACGTTTCGGGTTTGCTTCTACACCCCATCACAAAGAAGACTTTTGGTGATATTCTACCCGTTTGGAGAAAGGCTCCATGTTCGGGTGACGGTGTCCGTTTAAAGTTCTATCGGTGTATTCCGAGACCACGGTGGAGCTCCGTTGGTTATCCGCTAATTGGAGGTTGATACAAGAAGGAGCATCACGGCTTGAGAGGGTTCGAGTTTAGGAAGTAAGTCTTTTGTCTTGTATTTGTAATACCATTTTTAGTGGATTTGAGGCTAGGGTCGTCCCGAGGTTTTTTCCCGTTAGTGGGTTTTTCCTCGTATATCGTGGTGTTGTGTGACGTTGTTTATTTTATCTTGCACATCATTTAGAACGCATGCTTAGGTTTAATTTCAAGATAAAATTTGGTTTAATTATCTCATTCATTTAATTTGGGACTTAAATTGAATTTTGGGTAAAATTGGTTTATTCAAGTCACTTGCATTAAATTGGTTACGCCTAACTTTGAATAATTGTTAATTATGACTTAGGCAAATTCTAGGACTTGAATTATGTTGTTTTAATTGGTTTTTGAAAGTATTAAAACCCGGCCTTGTTGTTTTGTTGAACCATCTCTTATTATACGCTTCCGCATTGATTTTAAAAGGAAATTAACTTTGATTTTAATTGAAGAAAATTTAAAATCCAGGGATCCATAAACTCTTGCGTTTACAATCCGGGGATCCATAAACTCTTGCGTCATCAAATTGATTAAACCCGGTCTTCATTAATCTCAAGCATTATATATATGAGGGTACAGCCCGCATCATACGTAATCAAGAGTATAATAAAATAGTGTCGAAATAGCTAACACACGCATCGCAATCTTAGACACCCCGATTACCTAGGGAAAACGAGGTTAAAAGACTTACGACGGTTGTGATCACTACACAACATGATTCAATCATTATTTAATTCAAAGAACTAATTTCTATTCTTGCAAACCACGTCGGGTTGGGTTCATGCGTCCCAACCCTTAGAATTTTAGCCTAGCATGGTGCAATTAACTACAATTATGTTTTCTACAGTGCAGGAAATTAAAACAATTATGAAATTAAGCTTGGAAGAAACAGAATAAATATGAACTATTGGAAACAAATAAACTATGCACTAATTAATGAATTTGAACATTAAAGAAGAAGAAAAAACAAACTTTACAGAAAAAAGCTGAATTGAGAATCACAAATTTGTAACTTTAATCTCCTATGGTACTTGACTACTTTCTCTCTCTAAAACTATGCTAAAAGAGATCTCTAAGAACTCCTTTAAGTCTGGAAATATGTTGGAATAAAAGAACTACATTTTTACAAGAGTTTCAACCATGCACAACTCTGATTTTTGGAAGAGGATAATGATGAAATTCGACAGTCGAACCAATCCGGGTCAGATACATCGGTCATGTTCGCCTATTATAGAAAGTTTCTTCACTATCGAACCGATTCATTTTTGTCCCTATCGATTCGATTCCATATTTATAGAAAATTTATCCAACATTCGGATCGGTTCTTTTTATCCTCCATCGGGTTCGGTTTGGTTTATTCCGAACTTTCCCTTTCCCTGTGATTTTTCTCTCAGCTTTGAAGGTTCGTAACTTATTCTTCAGGACTCGGATGTAGATGTCGTTTCTTCCTATATGCTCATAGATTAAGGTCTTCAACTCTTCTTAAGGCTTCTTATCCGAATTCCAGATGCAAATTATTCTTTTGCCCTTTTGACTTTTCTTCCTTTTCCTTCTTTCTTTCTTCCGGTTTCTTTCTTTCTTCCCATGCACTAAATACCTGCAAAATCTATGAGAAATACATGAAACTTAGCGAACTCATTCGAAAATGTCAATTGCAATGACATGAGATAAATCAACTCAAATTACATCACACGAAATGTTGAAAGACTTCTAATTATGGGGATAAATGCGAAGAATTTATGCCTAATGAGTATCAAAATAAGATAAGTGTTTGGGGTAAATAATAATGGAAAATTCAATTTCTCGAGAAAGGGGTATACCTGGAAATTCTTCTGGAAAAACATCCTTGAATCATTCCAAATTCTAAGAATTAAGGATCAAGAGGAATTTTGAATTTGAGATGTTGAAGGTTAGGAATGACCATCTCCTTGAAACATAAAAGATCCATTTTCTTGGTCTCGAAAATATATTCTCTTTGCATGACAATCGATATACACGTAATGTTTTGACAATACATCTATTTTGATAATAATTCGGAATCCGTAAATTTCTAAAATTATCAAATTTACAAAGAGTGTACCTCAGTCTAACTGAATTCAACAATTATCATACCCATGGGTAGGTGTGTTAATTTCCCGTGTAGTTAATTCTATTTCCAAAGGAGTAGTTAAATACGTAGGAAAAATTTGTAAAACTTTGGCTAGTTTAAGGCTTTTGAATGAATGTGTTGAACCAGAGTTGAATAAAATATGAGCGGGGAAATTATTAAAGTGTATTGTACTTTCTATCACGTCGTGTGAATTTCGTACAAGCAGTAAGGCATAATTCCTTCCATGATGAGGGACTGGTTCAGGTTTCCTAATAGGATTAGACCTACGCTGATTTAAAAATGACGGGTTTCTTGAATTCTCAATGAATTTCCTGATCGACGATGGACTATAGGAGTATTCAACTTAGGGCACATGGGGTTAATATGTCCTACTTCCTGACATTCGTGATAGGGAATAAAAGGATAAGTGGTGCAATGACGGATTTAGGAATAAATTTTCCCACTAAAATTAGGATAAGGTTGGGGTCAAGGTTAAGGAAAAGTTATAATAACATTATTGAGCCTAGGAATAGGAGGAGGAGAACGCACATAATCTGGGAAATTCCATTCAATAATTAACACGACTTTGATAATTTAGGAGAAATCTCGGATCTGCAAAGGGTTAATAGAAGATTTAATTCGTGGGTGCATTCCTCTCTCAAATTGTTTGCATTTCTTTATCTCAGTATATACATACTCAGCTGCATAATGGGACATTTCGCTAAACTTATCTTCATACTGAGCCACAGATAAAATTTCTTGTTGTAACCTTAAGAAATCTACGGCAAATTAGTCTCTTTCGGTATTGTGAAGATACTTTTTAAAGAAGATTTCTTTAAATTGTACCCACGACAAAGTGTCTATATTATGGATGTGAGCTATGGCTTTCCACTAGAAATTGGCTTCACCCTCAAACATATGAGATACCATGGTTACTCGAAGATTGGCAATAATTCCTACTCCATTAAATACTTTTATAATCTTATACATTCACTTTTTAGTTTCATGGGGCATGCCTTTCTTAGAAATAGAGGGGGGTCATTGTCATAAAACTTCTTTGAGAGCATTCATTCGACGAGTCTCATCCGACATTTCTTTCAAAACCGGGTGTGGAACTTATTGTTGTTGAGCTAGTGATGTGAGTTCTTGAAGGCAATGTATAATCCCTTCGGTGTGAATCTGCTCAGTTTGAGTTTCGATAGAAGGAGTCCGAGTGCTAACCATCCTAAAAGATCATATGACAGTTTTAAACATATAAGAACATTTCTAAAAAGTGGATATATAACAACCTTACATATATCATACAAAGGAGTTTAGAGTAGTATGTTACAATTTGCATTGCCTAATTCCACACAAGTTAAAGTTAGTCAACCTCCTATGCTAATAGTCTGGCCATTATGTACACTACTTTATTCACTTATTTTACACTAGGAGGGACATTTTCATTTGGATTTTCGAAATTGGGAACTGTGGTATCTGTCTCAGAAGGATCAGTGTTGGGAGCAATAAAGAAATCATCTGATTTAAAAGGGTCGTCATCTATAGAATCCCTCGAATCTGAGAATATTTTGATGAGTTAACCATTCGAAATAGATTCAAGATGAAGTGGTTGTGCATTAACTAAATAAAGACTCATTTCCTCTTGTAATATAATTGTATTATCCTCATAGTCACGCATTTTTCTTAAGACTTGGGCTTCTCCGGAAACACAATTTATCAAGACCAACCGTTTTACATTTATGATGGAGTCAAGCCATTTTTCATCAATTGTCCTAATCGTTGTACTAAGGCGCATAATGACTTATATTCAAATTTTAGTATCCCATCGATTGTTAGGTACGATGCTTAAGACTAAATAGCAAAGAATCCCACGTATTCATACTGCATAAAATATTTTTATTATATGAATAGATAAATAAGTTATGAAAAATGAAAAATAACTAATATGCTATGAAAATTCCCCATATAGGTGTCTAACCCTACATATTATTATCCCTATTTTTTTTATGAATGTATACGAGAGTAACAAAGCAATGAATTAATGTTAAGGTGGAAAGCAGAACTTTATTTATTAAGTAATGTCGCACAATTATTATATTACTACCACAGGTGTAAACACCCAATTCTAGTACCCCCTAAGCACCTCCTTAGGTCCCTAGCACTCACTCATTCACCGCAAACCCTACCCGGAGTAGAAATCTAGAGGCCATCGGACGCTCCAAAAGCCCGTTTGACTCCATTCAATTTTATTGTCTAACCGAAAGCTCAATGAATCTTCAAAAGTCTCTGAATACTGTTTCTAACGATCGATCTCGTGAACGAATTGGACTAATGGTTCGAACAAATGGTTAATTTTACTATTAAAAATTGATCTGGAGGACATCGAGCGCTCCCAGGCCCCGTTTTGACCCAATAAACTTCCTTACCTGAGTGCAAGCTCAATGGATATTTGAAGGTATCTAAATACCCTAAAAACTAATTTGGAGGCCACTAAGTTCTCTCGGGCTCCATTTGACTCCTGTCAACTCCTCATCTTAAACGAGACTGAATGAATCTTTGAAGGTCTCTGAATACCCTTTCTAATGGTTCACCCCATGCACGAATTAGCCTTACGGTACAAACGAATAACCCATTTTACTCTGAAGGGTCACCGGGTGCTTTCGAGCCCCGTTTGACCAAGGTCAACTCTTCGAATTTAATGAAGTTGGATGAATCTTCTAATGGAACTAAATACCCTTTTCAGTGGTCCGTCTTGTGAATGAGTAGGCCTAATGATTCGAACGAACGATCCATTTTCCTCTAGGGATTTCCTGTCTAGTGACCAACGAGCGCTTTCGGGCGCAGTTTTACCTCGTTCAATTCCCGAACCCATGAGTGGTTCAATGGATTCTTTAAGGTCTCTGATTACCCTTTTCAATGGTCCACCCTGTTCATGATTCTAACTCATGGTTCGAATATTACGGACATTTTTAAAAAAAAACTGCCTTAGACTACCGAATGGCAACCCAAGAACCCTGCCTATCGACAGTGTGTCTTGGGTTCTATGCCGATAGGCAGGTCTAGGAACATGTCGATCAACACCCCCTTGTCTCTATAAATAGAGTCCATGACCTCACTTTGAAAGGCACTCCTGAACATCCCTCTCCGCAATTCAGAGATAATTCCCTTGAATTCAGAGTTATTTTTCCAAAAAAGCCCATATCCCACATTCCTTACATCATTTCCATATTTTTTTGAGTAGATTCCCACCCACCTCCTCAAACCACCAACACTTCACCTTAAGGTCAGCGCATTTACAAGGAAGATCTACTTCAAGTCTTCATAAGGAGGTCCATTTCTTCCTCTTTGTCTTTAAATTCTCTTAATTTTGTATTAGTTGCTTCATTTTTTTATTTATTACTTTATTTCATTACATCACCCATCTTAATTCCAAGCTTTTTATTATTATTATTTGCACATACTTTATTTTCATAGAAAAATCCAAAAATAAGAAAAAGAGGGTTCACTCGTAAATTCCAAAGGGGGATCTCCCATCACACTTTCTCACACTAAAAACCTTTTTCTACAGACACACATAATTAAAGTCCCCGGTTAGATTTATGGGTTAAATCCCACCTCATATCATATTCGAACTACGTGAACGTTGATGCCCCCGGGCTATGTAGGCATCTTGAGTAAACATGCCCATGAGAGACCGAAAGGGTGGGATGGGTACTTAACACCTTCCCATTCCGTAACTTAGTCCCCAAATCTTTGAAGTGTACTTAGTTTCACAAGCATCAGTATCGTCCTTAATGTTGTTATCTCGAGGCGATAACATTTCTTTTGCCTGTTTTGTGCAAAATAATCTGGAGACTCTATCTCTACACATCGCCCCACATCAACGATGGTCGAGCACCCCTAAGAAGGATGCAATCCCATCCGCATGTCGAAAAAGGAAGTTAGCGACTCTATCTCTACATTTGATTGGTATGCTCCTACTAACAACACAGAAACTATTGGAATTGAAAGAATGAAGTTTAACACATAATATGACAAAATACCAGATTGGAGGGAAACTTTGAAACTTTGGTCAGGCTCAAGGGGTGGATTTTGTTGCTTCTGGTCGTAAGGTATTTATAGTATAGGGTGAGGGGAGATCATTGGAGGAAAAGGGAGGTGGATTCTTCCTTTATTTAAGAGGATAAAGTTGTAAAAACATGAATTACACATTATTACATGGTGTAACCATGTGATTTTGGCTTCTTCTGCCCATGTGGAGGCTGATGTGGGAGGGGGGTAATGTGTAAATGTTAGGTTTTAAGTTTTTGTCCTTAGTTTGAAGTTTTTATATTTATTTGTATTAAATATGGGATGTTTCCAAGTTTTAGGGACATTTTTATAATTTCATGAAAGTTCAACTGTTATAATTATATTTAGTTAAAGTCTAGAGGTTTGATTTGATATCAATTTTAGGTCTAGGGATTAAGTATAAGTCAAGTGATGGATTATCCTTTTGGTATGTGTCGTTGTTACAAAGACATTCCAATCAAAATTCCTTCAACCTACAAATACATTAAAATTATGTATAGGGTTAATAAGGGTATCAATCCACCTTTCATATGTGAAAAACAAACTGTGTGGAGACAAGTGTATAGTTATTTTCATGTTATTTTTTTAATGATTTTTCATGGGACTATTACTTAATTAAGTCTGCCAATTTTTAAAGTAAAAAACTAGGAAATAAAATCTAATTAGATAAATAAAAGGTACACAAAATTTATAGAATTATGCAAACAAGTAAACTAACTATACATAATATTTACAAATATTTCTCTCAAAATAGAGAAAAAAAATTAAAAAAAGAAGAAACGAAAAGACTTGTTAAAATATATACAATGGATAAATTCTTAATGGATTTTTAAATATTGAGAAAAAAATTCTAAAAATTACAAACTCTTTCTATTAATTACAAACTCTCCCATTATAAATTTTTACATAAAAGCTCTTCCTAACGAGATAAATTCTACAACATCACTCTATATTGAGATATTTGTTAAAATGAAAATACTTTCTATAGAGTGATGGAGAAGAGTTTATCCCATGGAGATGAATTCTACAACACCACTCTATATTGAAATATTTTCTAAAATTGTAAATACTCTTTATAGATGGATAGAGAAGATTTTATCCCAAGTTTAAAATTAAAATGAAATTATTTCGTGAAATACCACCAAGTCTTAAATAAATAGGTAAAATAAGGCTAAGGGAAAGTTTGGAAGCTTAAGTGATGAGGGTAGAACGGGTATTGCATGTGTAGGGCATATAGGGATAAGGTGTAGGTATGGGAGTTAATTTGGTGTAAGTGAGTGTATGAAAATATGTGTGTAGGTACTTTATTATAGGACACACACACACATATATATATAACTAAAACACACACATAAAATTAAAATTAAATTAAAATATAAAATATAAATATAATACAAAGATCACTAAAAATATAATAAAGAAAATATTAAACACACACCAAACTATATACAAACACTGACATGATGACATGCATGTATTACAAAATATTTTCACAAAATACTCAAAGTAAAAAAATAAAGACCCTAAAATAAAATAAACTAAATAAAATAAAAAGAAATAAAAATGACACAACCTGAATAAAATATATATTTCTATTAAAAATAAAATCAATAACACCACACACACACTAAGCAATTATAGCACAGACTAGGGATGGTCTGGACTTGGTTATGGGATAGGCTTAGGCACTTTTACCGCACATTTTCCTTGAATTGAAGTGTTTGAAGCCGCCAATGACATTTAACCTACAAGAAAGACATATACGCGCATAAGGGAAATTTTACCAAGAATTATCAATTAAAAACCGTCTATTTGGGGTACAATTTTAATATTTTTGGGTGCTTATCATTAAGTTATACTTGTTTGAAAAGTTCAAGGAGTGTTTTTATAAACTTAAAACTTCAGGGTGTACTTGGGTAATTAAACAAAGTTATAAGTTTAATGATGAAGTTTCATCTTTGTTAGAATAATTTAGGTTTGAATAACACATCAAGGAGATAATGGGAATTGTAGGTATTTGTGGATACTATTTAGCTCGGTTAAAAAGTACGGGTGTTAAAATATAGCACATTCTAGCATCGTCCATAGGAAGCGGTTTTCCATTGGTATCCACCAATCATCCTCTGGATGCATGATCATATCTTCTTCAGCAGCAAAGCCTCGACTCCACAAATCAGCAGTAGAGTATAACTCTATAAGGGTTTATGAAAGTGTATGGAAACTTGGGTTTGAACAAACTCAACAAATCCTATATGGGATGAATGATTTGGAGAAGGAAAGTGTTTTTCTAAAACACAAAGATAAGAACTCTAGATTCAGATATTGAGATCTCATTTTTGCAAAAAGTCTTGAGAAAAACTTGTCAAAACTGGTTTTTATAGAAAAATCATGAATTTTGAGACGGCGAAGTCGTTCGAACGACAACACCAATTTCGTTCTAAAAAGATTTGGTCTCGTTTGAACTACAACTCAGTTTTGTTCGAACAGACTTTTAACAACCTTCCAACAAGAGCGAACCTTTCGGACAAAGGATTCTCATTTGATTGTGTTCAAAGCCTGTTCTAACGAAAAAATGATTTCGTTCAAACGAGATTTAATCTCGTTCGAACGGGATAAAAATTGTTTTCAAAATTATTTTTATCAAAATGCCTCAATTTTGTAAAGTAAACATCCCAGAATATAGTTCGTATGAGAAATAAAAAACACAAGTCATATACCTCCATTAAGGTGTTGGTGACAATCCAACGGCTTGAAATTCAGAAATGATGCTCGATCACTAACATATCTCATATCTTCAAATAATCACGGAGGCAATGAGGATGTTGTGCTTCATTTGAAACTCCTGTTTGTAAATAGTTACATGGTTATACACGTTTAAAACGTGATTAATACTCGTTTAAAAAATTATTTAAATTTGTATTGTCGCTCCTAAAATTTTCACAAAAGGTTAAGTAGGAGTTTGGGATCAACAATAATTCTAAAATTACACATGCAGTGTCACAAATATGGAGCATATGTGATAACCCCATTAAGGTCCCTATGTGTAATTTCGAAACTCGTTAAACCCAACCTATTACATCAAACTATAGTGAAACAATTACACACCCAAATGAGTCCATTAATTTCAACCAAATTAAAACTACCTAAAAAGTATTTTAAAATAATTAAATAAAACACGCTATGTGAAGAAATAATTTTAAAAGGAAGAAAAACTATTTCAATGTGAGCAAATAATTAAAAAGAATTTAACTAATTTTAGAGTAAAAATGAATAATTAAACAAGACAAATTAAATAAGAGAACAATTTATTAATAATGCGTTTAAATTACAGACTACAACTAAAATACAGTACTCTAAAAAAATTGTCTATGATGAATGTGACACCCGCTTATTCTAATATCGGGTGATCAATCTGTTATTAAAATAAAATAGCAATCTAGTATGATTTCATTATCATCATCATTGTTGCACTAAGTACTAAAATATAAAATTGAATAGCAGCATACATAGAACTGAATAGATAAAACAACTTAATGCATAACCGAATAAACCATTGTCCACTACAAAAACATCCAACTGATAAATAAATCAGGTCTCACATAAATCAAATCCTATTCAACTATGGTGTAGAGTGGAATTAAAGAAATTAACCATCAATACTCTAATAAAATTACCCCACATATTTGATCATATATGGATTTATGATTTATCAAGTTTTACTACAATTCAGACCCTACATAGGCTGAAATATTATTACGCGCGATTTAATATATCGCTTATACCGTGAGTTTGACGAATTGAACTAGACAATATTCTAGAAATGATTTAAATTAATTATTTGAGATACCACCACATATATTGTGACGAGTGGCACCATATATATTGGACATTTGGCTCCACATAAAACATGGCATGTGTCAAACCCCACTTGGAGAATTTTGGCTATAAAAATAGGGTTTCCCCTCATTTTGGAGGATGATGGTCTTGGGCCAAGATAAGGAGAGGGAATTTAACTCTTCTCCTCCCACAAACCTCTTGGGCTCCATCACGGGTTTAATGGTGACGAGCGCTTTTTTATGGTTTTATCAACGAGTTTTACATATTTTACATGGTATATGGGCGCTTGGAGGCGGCTAGCCGTATTCAGCATCCCCCACGCACCAAAATTACCAAAACCACCTAAGAACCAAGTTTTTCGGCGTATCGTACAGACCCTCGAACTATGCAGACTTTGATTCCGCGAAGAAACGAATACGTAGGCGCAACAACATTACTCATGTCTAAAACACGCCCAACGTGGTGCTTTCCCAAATCCGGACTACTCTCTTACATTTGGCAACTCCGCTGGGGAGGTATTCGTGACTCCTTTTGCATAACACCTCGTGGGCATACAAAGAGTTCCGTAAAATGGAACATTTTCTACAAAGATAAGTATTATTGCTTACAATATCTCATTTGTGTGGTTGGATATTCCATGATATCTTTTTCAGTTATGAATCATGTCTATTTAGATGCATATAAAATATGCTAAACATTTATTTCAAAGTAAAGTATCTTGGTTATTGAAATAGACGGAAGTAAAAATGTATATGAATATTTTTGTTGTTTGAAAAAAAATATATTTTTGTTATTTCTTTATTAGTTTAATCAGAATTAACCAAAATATTGATTAAAAAATATCTATATTGCTCTTCGAAATTATGAGCCACACAAATTTGTTAAGGTACTAATTATTTGCGTGTACAACATGCTTGTCGGGTATCCCAAGATTGTATATCAGATTTGAATAAAATGTAATGTTTATTTTACGTCTGTCAACAGTACGAAGTTTACACACTATCAGAGCCGAAAGTAAAGTATCTCTGATGCAAATTGTTTTTGCGCCACAGTGTGTCAAGAACGATGAAACCTCCGAGCCACCTTGGAATCTTCGAGACACTTTGGGGGGGTTTAAAATGCAACCAACATCACTCCGAGAAACCTCGATCTCCAAGAAACCTTTATTGTAAAAACAAAACGAGATTTACTATGGACGAGTCCATCTCGAGCAACCTTGTATGAATTGTTGAGCAACCTTGTGATCCCCAATCAACCTCTATCTACTAAAAAAATATTTTTGAGAAACTATCTCTAAACAATCTCGATCTACTAAACCACTATTTACAAAATATGATTCAGTTGGGACGATGTCCCGATATACCTGGGAACCTTCGAATCACCATGGCTGTGCAAAATCAAGAATGGGGTATTTTGAAAAAAAAATTATTGGACTCTAAGAGAAGGTTGAAATCCGAGCATGCTTGCTCTGAGATTTGGTTGAGACCGTGTTTTTGGGTTGCAACTTCGAAGATTGGAACGAATCTCTTTTTCTTTAAAAGAAAGAACAAATAGCTTTTAATAATTTTAATACCTTTGGATATATCTCATAAAGATAAAATTCGTCCAAACCACCTCTTATGTTTATCCAAAAATTTATCACGAGGTTAAAATAATATGTTATTTATCAGACTTTGAGATCACACACTCATACAATTTTTTATTATATTTGAGTTCCAAAATATTATATTTTTTGGCGTGATTGATAGAATAAATTTGGGAAAAGTCATGTACCGCTCTGAAATCACCTGAATATTTTTATGTTGTCTCAAAAGAGACCATTTAAAGATTAAGCTCAAATTAGTACGAGCATCGACTCAAGCAATCTTATTACTATTCCCAGTTAAAATTTGAACATATATAAATATTAATATGTCCGCATAAAATAAATGCCACGCTTCTAAAGTTGATATAATTTGAGCATAAATATTTGGCATTTGCTTGTTGTGTACATTGGAGGTTATTACCCAGGCTCATAAAACACATTTCTTTATTGACACGAAAAAATCCCCTCAAATGTTAAACTCAAATAAATGCAAGTTTGGATTGGAGGAACTTCTATTTTGAGACATATTTTTGTTTAAATTTCTCGTGAGGCACCTTATTGCATAAATTTTGCCCGAGGCACCTAATTGCATAAATTTTTGTGTGAGTCACTACGTTTCTTAAATTTTTCCACCGAGAAACCAGATATGCCTTAAAGTTTTGTAAACTATTTTATGTCGTCTCGAGAAAGACCATTTAAAGATTTATTACGAACATGTACTAGGGCAACCATGTCAAAAATGACATTCCTCGAGTGACCTAGTAAAAATATTTTTTGTAACCTTGTCAAAATTTAACATCTTTGGAATGACCTTATCAAAGATAATATTTTACGCTCAAGGCAGCCTCATCTGTGGTACCTCGAGCAGCTTCATCTGTGGTACCTCGAGCAGCCTCATCCATAGTACCTCGAGCAGCCTCATCTGTGGTACCTCGAGCAGCCTCATCCGTGGTACCTCGAGCATCCTCATCCATAGTACCTCGAGCAGCCACAATCATGGTATTTCGAGTAGATTCAGTCATGGTTGCTCGTAGCAACCTTCTGAGCAACCTCCTCCATAGTCATTATGAGATATTATTTATTCACATGGTGATATTAGTTACATGAAAATTCAAGTCTTATATTTATTATTCACTGCTAGGTGACTCAACATGCTTACTGACTGGATTATTCTATATATGAATTACTTCTGAGTTTTCTCAACTTTGATAAAATAATGAGGGCATGAGATCAATAGCACACCACATGATATATCTTCACTCTATCATTCTATGCTATAAAAATGAGATTGAAAAAGTATGGAATTCATATTTTATCATATCAAACTAGCATCAAGAAATTGCATAAAACACTATGTTTTACAATTCCTCGAGGCATGATCTTGAGTTTATTTCATTCTATTGACATAAAATAAAATAAAATAAAATAAAGGGGGAAAATATAGCCCATATGATTATATATGGCATTATAATATGCCTCACAAGTTACTGATTATTTTTGTTCCAGAATCATAGATGATTTTTTATCCTTGCAAATATTGAACGTACATGAGCAAATCAAGCTCAAGCAATTACATCAGGCCTTACAGCAGTCAAAGCCAAACGCTCAAGAAATTTTTTTTTTATTTGGGGGATATCATCCATTGATATGTATTTAATTGTATTAATATGGTGTTGTAACCGATGTATGAGTTTTTCTATACTTTTCTTTGTCTTGAAATAAAAGATAAAATAATGTAAAGAGGGCGGGAAAGTATTGTATGATGTAATATTTAGTTTCATAGGAGCTCGAGTGATAAGCGTGCTCTGATCTGGTCATAGAATATCCATCATTGTCGAGGCATCACCCAAACGGACTCCAGACTTGTTCAGCATAACCATCGGTTGGCTCACATATAGCACTGACTACATGACATTATTTCCAGCGAAGTGACAGGTGTGACACCCCGCCTAATTAACCCCGGATGATCAGTCCTAAATTAAGTTAGAACAGGTTTCTAGTTGGTTCATTCTTAGCATCATTGTCGCCCTTTTAATTACTAACCACCTAAGTGAGAAAATTAGACCGGTGCCAAGTTTTATCTTTCATTAACTTAAATGAAAATCTCATGCGGAAATAAAATATCACAATAATAACAATTAACTGAAACAACCATTCACAATTAATTAACTGACCGAATAAACCATCGGCCCAAACTCCAACAAATATAAAATATGGACAAGTAAACAATCTCAACAGGTCTAACAAAAACTAAATGAACTGTGAGTTACATGCTCAAATAACTAACAATAAGTCTCTATACTAGGAATGAAAAAATGAGGCGTCTATCAAATTCCCGCAACATCCACATATGCTGCAGCAACGGATCCCTGAAATTGAGTCAAGCCTGGCGTCCCTGTGGCTGGACACCTAAAAGGTTTTCTTAAAATTTTCATAGCAAGGGTTAGTACCCAAAAATATTTGAAAAACATTTAGCAAATGATTAACTTGCAGTAATAAGTAAATATGCATGCTCTCCATATTTTAGTTAGTGTTGCACTCCCTCGAGGACATCCTCACCCCTCCTATAATGTGCACTACTAACACCTTAATTAACGTTACCTAGTTCTTTATCTCTGACTAGATAAATTATACGACCCCTTGCAAACACCCTACTCTAACCGATTATGCCTTAATTATGATTTTTAAGTTATTATCAACATCAACTTAATTAATCATTTCCCTTTTTAATTTCATATAACGTCCACATCTGTTATATATATAATACAACTCATGCTTTGTATTAATTAGCCCGTATATAATTATTTACATAATTATATACTTAATCATATTACAATATTCACAAACATACTGAAATAACATTTAATAATAGTGTTCCCCCCAGTAAAGTCTCATCCGGTATAAATTCTCTAAAGTTCTATCCCACTAGGTGTATTCACATAACCTAGTTACCCCAAGTCAGAATCGCTCACTAACTTGGTTAATACATACATGTTGGAGGCGGTCATATTCCTTCCCTGAAAGTGAGATGCCCCTCACCCATATAACGGACGCTATGACCTGGGAATATACTCGCCCTACTCCTCAAGCTAGGGGATTCATCCACTATGCGTAACCTCCCCCTATAGCACTAGAGTATATAATAATAATAATATCTATCCACTGTTATTAATGCACACACCATATATATACTATCACAGACCGTATATATATAAATATAAAACATCCCGGCTACACCGTGTACTAAGTCCGTGACACAAGCCTATTCCATTTTATTATGAGTTTATGGCCCAACTCTAATTATTAAATAAATTTGCACATTAATTTCTTTTGGTATCGCCCCAACCAATATATTCGGACTTACTCTCGTGGCCCGAAATGAAACATCACCCGAGTTTAAATCCCCGACTCTAAATTATTTAGCTTTCACCTAAATAAAATTTACATCTCAGTATCGCTCAACCATTATCCCCGGACTTGTCCACTAAATCCGTATTTAATCATTTTGAAACAAAATTCCCAAAATTTAACCTTAGTGTGTCACACCTAATTTCCTCCAAATCCCAATTAATTTATAATCATGATGTGCCACACAAAGTCTCCCTCAAATCCTAATTAATTTTATTCAAAATCAATTAAATTTAAACTCATGTATTAATTTCTCAATAATTAAGACATGGAAGAATATTTATTTAATTTCCCTTTATATACATAATTGGGCGAAACTGTTAAAATTTTCGGACTATCGATCGATCGATGGTCCACCTTCGATCGATCGATCGATCAGGTCCTCGTCTTCCCAGAGTTGGCTGTTTCAGCCATGGACGAATACCTCCAAACCCTAGTTTCTTCTACAGTGAAAACCAAGCCTTTCCATCGACAATAAACATCAAAAACCTTATAAGGAACCTCCCTAAAGTCCAAAAACATCAATTAATTTATTTTCACGAGTTTGCGAAAAATCCAATTTAATCTTTAACCCATTTAAACATCAATTCCATATCACCAATTCGTTTCTAATTCATTTAGGTTTACACATCTTACCAGATACAAATCCAAAACTCAGATTATACATGAATTTCTACTCATTTTAGGAATCAGATTCATGGTTTACAAAACCCCATGTTTATACCCTTTAAATCCCAAAACGAATTTCTTTGATTACCCACATCACATGAATATGAATTGAAATACAATTTAAATGCTACAGCAAGCTAACCACTTGCCTTAGGGTTCGTAGAGTCTGATTTTGGAGTTGTGAATGCCTAAGGTTGAAGATGACTCCTTGTTTTGGCTCTCCTATGATCCCCAAATTTGCCTTTAACTGCTATTAGGGTTTCCTAATCCACTAAGTCTTTTTCTAAACTCAATTCAACCGTTCCCTTATTTCTTATAATAATTTAGTTAGGCTTAATCCCGTTTTTTACCTAATGGGCCAAGCCCACGTAACCCAAATACCCTATGTGGGCCCGATTATGCCTAAAAATATCCCGTGACCCATTTACTATCCCCGGGTACACTTTTTTTACTATCTCGGCCCATCCGGACTCAACCATACACTCAGAATTGGCATCCGAATTAATTTATAAAAATCATTATCTCACACCCAAATTAGTCTATACCGACTGCCGACTGAGATAAGTACATGTCCCGTCATAAATACCCAAAATGACGTAAATACATTATTACTATTCACTTAGTAATTAAATTACCCTAAGTATTAACCATTCACTACCCGATTAGTATTTAAATATAAATTTCCATAATTAATTCAATTAAAATTACGACACATAAGTAATTTTGAATTTTCGAATTAACTAAATATTAAATGCATGAAAATACGGGGTGTTACATACTCCCCCCCCCCCCTTACAATGGAATTTCGTCCCCGAAATTAGGTCGTACCTGTGGTGAAAAGCTCTGGATATTGTTCCCGCATATCCTTATCCCACTCCCAGGTAGACTCGTCAACGTTGTGATGACCTCACTGTACTCTAACTAGTGGAACAACCTTGGATCGTAACTTCTGCTCACTACGGTCCAGAATATCCACCGGTCTCTCCTCATATGAGATGTCTGGCTGTATATCAATTTTCTCGAGTGGAATGTGCCAGAAGGCCCTCTCTCTCCTGCGATATTTCTTCAACGATGCCACATGGAACACGTCGTGTATCCGCGGAAGGTGCTCTGGCAATCCCAGCTTATAAGCTACTGGTCCCACCCTCTCGATAATAGAGAAAGGTCCCACTTACCTCGGTGCTAACTTACCCTTCTTGCCGAACCTCATCACCCCTTTCATAGGGGACACCCGGACTAGTACCTGGTCCCCAACTTCTAACTCCACATGTCTCCGTGAAGCATCTACGTAACTCTTCTGCCTATCCTAAGCTATCTGAATCCTCCCTCGGATCAAATCTATCTTGGCCGATGTCTCCTGAGCAATCTACGATCCCAATAGTTTGTTGTCCCCCACCTCTAACCAACAGGCGGGTAAACGACAAGATCTCTCGTATAGTGCCTCGAACGGTGCCATGCCGATCGTGAATTGGTAAGAGTTGTTATACGCAAACTCTACCAAAGGAAGATATTTCTCCCAACCTCCTCCAAAGTCTAATATGCACATTCTAAGCATATCTTCCAGCATCTGATTGACTCTCTTAGTCTATCCGTCGGTCTGTGGGTGATAGGTTGAACTCAAACGTAACTCCGTGCCCATGGCCTCCTGAAATCTCTGCCAAAAGTGGGCCACAAAGATCTTGTCTCTATCAGACACAATATTAATCGGTACACCGTGCAGCTTAATAATCTTGGCTATGAACAGCTACGCATATCGCATCGTCTCAAAGTTTGTGCGAACCAGCAGAAAGTGGGCCACTTTGGTCAACCGATCCACAATGACCCATATGGAATCGTGACCCCTCTGCGATGCAGGTAACCCTATAATGAATTCCATAGAGATGCTCTCCCACTTCCACACGGGAATCTCTAGCGGCTGTAGCATCCCTGATGGTCTCTGATGGTCAACTTTCACAAGCTGACACGTGGTATATTTCGAAACAAACTCTGTTATGTCCCGTTTCATTCTTGCCCACTAATACTGCCTCCTCATATCCTGGTACATCTTATCCCCACCGCGATGTACCGCGAATCTCGACCCATAGGACTCTGCATAATTGCGTGCCTTAACTCCTCATCCTCTAGCACAATTAACCTCCCATTAAGGTGTAAGCCTCCTTCCGAGCTGACCGAGTAACCCTCTTCTCCCTCAGCTAGCAACTGGCTCACCCTATCCCGGCATATCTGATCCTCTGCCTGAGCTTTCAACCCGCATAATGATCTCAGGTGTGATGGATAATGCTGACATGCAAGCCCTGGCTACATCATCCTCATATCGAAGCTCTCTCCACTTCGCTTTCTAGACTTCTAATATTTTCCCAATCGGTCTCCGGCTCAATGCATCTGCCACCACATTAGCCTTACCAGGATGATACTGAATATCAAACTGGTAGTCTTTCACGAATTCTATCCATCACCTCTGCCTCATATTCAGATCCTTCTGTGTGAAGAGATACTGAAGTGATTTATGATCCATGAATAACGTGAACTGCTCTCCTAGAAGATAATGTCTCCATATCCTCAAAGCAAAAATGACCGCTGCTAGCTCCAGGTCGTGAGTGGGGTAATTCCTCTCATGGGGATTTAGCTTTCTGGACATAAGCTATAGCCCTTTCCTCCTACTGAAGCACACCCCCAAGTCCCTGTAAGGATGCGTCAGTGTAAACTCGATACTCTAATCCTCCCTTCGTTAAAGCAAGTACGGGTGCAGATGTCAACTTGTCCTTTAGCTCGTCGAAAGCTAATTGACAATGATCACTCCAAGTGAAATGTACCCCTTTTCAAGTCAGATTTGTCAAAGGGCTCACAATCTTTGAGAATCCTTTGATGAACCGCCTATAATAACTAGCCAATCCCAGAAAACTGTGCACCTCGGTCGGTGTCATGGGTTGCCCCCACTCCCTCACCGCCGATACCTTACTCGGATCGACCGTAATACCCCGATTTGACACCACATGGCAAAGAAATTGTACCTCCTGTAGCCAAAATCCACACTTCCCAAATTTGGCATAGAGCTGGTGATCCCTCTGTGTTTGTAAAACTATACGCAGATCCTATGCATGCTCCTCCTCGGTGCGCGAGTAGATCAGGATGTCATCAATGAACACGATGACAAACTGATCGAGAAACTCCCTGAAAACCCTGTTCATGAGGTCTATGAACACTGTTGGTGCATTGATGAGCCCGAATGGCATCACCCTGAACTCATAAGATCCATACCACGACAGGAAAGCGGTCTTAGGGACAGCCTCCTCTCGGATACGCAGTTGATGATACCCTGACCTCAAGTCGACCTTAGAGAAGTAAGACGACCCTCTCAACTGGTCAAATAGATCATCAATCCTAGGTAACGAATACATATACTGTATCGTCGCCTTGTTCAGCTCTCTACAGTCCACGCATAACCGTAGTGAACCATCTCGCTTATTCACAAACAACACCGATGCACCCCATGGCGATGTACTCCACCGAATGAAACCTTGACCCAGAAGATGCTGAATCTGCTCTCTCAACTCACGCATATCTGGAGGGGCCATACGGTATGGGGCCCGAGCAATCGACCTCGTCCCCGGTGCTAAATCGATTACAAATTCGATTTTCCTGGTGGGTGGCAACCCTGGTATCTTCTGGAACACATCCTCAAAGTCCCTCGCTACCGGGATTGAGTCCAACGGAATCGCCACCTCCTATGAGGTTTCCTCCTCGATAAAATACAGTTGTGTGCGTGACCAGGTAACGGCATTGTTATCAAGAACATCTCCTGTCCTGGAATGGATAACATGATTGTCCTCTCGTAACAATCCACAGTTGCCCGATAATCGACCAACCAATCCATACCTAGGATGACATCGTACTCCTCCATATCTAACACTAAGAGGTCTGCTGCTAAACTAAGCCTCACAATCAAAATGTCCACTCCCCGACAAATCGAGTGAATCGAAGCCCCGCTGCCTACTGGCGACTCCACACACATCCGAAGACTACCCGCGATCTCTAGTAATCCAGCCCGTTTAGCAAAATTAGAGTTAATGAATGAATGCGATGCTCCCGTGTCAAAAAGAATACTAACCTAATAACCATGAATGAGAAACATACCCTCAACTGCTGGCGGTGCTCGCTGTGCTGGAGGATCGGGAACATCCCGGACGTTATACACACGCCCGTAGTGCATCTGCCCCTGCTGCGGTGGGGCGGGAGGGGCTGGTGCTGCTGGCGGCATCTGTCCCCGTTACCCCTGTTGGACCTCCTGCTGATGACCTCTGCCCCTCTGTGGGCACTCCCTCTTGAAGTGTCCTAGATGGCCACAGACAAAACAGCGTTTCTGACCATCCCCCTATGGCTGGCCATGTTGGCATCGCCCATTGTTCCCTTGGCCCTGACGGCTCTGAGGAACCTGCTGCTGCTGATTCGGGCTCGACTGCCTCTTCCTGAACCCCTGTCCTCCCGGTCAGAACCCACCAGGCTTAAACTTCTTAGCCTGATTCCCCTACTGACTGTCAGTCTGCTGCTGAGTACCACTCGTGTCACCACTAGTAACTGCCTTGCCCTGTTGGCTTGGCTCCCCTACTCTCTTAATCCCCTTCGCATGGAAGCGATGATCCTGACAATGTACAAGTGCGACATTTACGACATCTGTATAAGTCACTAATGTCGGATTCCCAATTAAATGTTGCCTGATCCGCCAGGCTAAGCCATCCATAAATCTCGATTTCTTTCGCACCTCATCGTTCACCTCATTTGGCACGAAGTTTGCCAAACGGGTGAACTCTTCCTTATAGTCTGCCACTGATCGGTCACCCTGCACTAAATCACTGGACTTCTTCCTCATCTCAGTCTTTACCTCTGGAGGAAAGTATTTGCGATCGAACTGCACCCAGAATTCTGCTATCGTCATCAAATCCCGCTCCTCAATGGTGGTAACTGACTCCCACCACTATAAGGCTGCACCCGACAGATGAAAGGTAGCAAGCATCTGTTTCTGCACATCAGTACAATCTAGCATGCGCAAATGGCGCTGAATGTTCTTCTTCCAGTCACAAGCCTCTACCACATTGGTGCTACCCCTAAACTCAGGTGGGTGACCCTTCTGAAAGGTATCCCTAACTCGTTGCCAAGACGGTGGCCCCACTGGAGCCTGAACTGCTGGTGCCACTGGAAGCGGTGCCTGGGGCTGTGGAAAGTGAGGTGCCATAGCTCGCATCGCTGTCTCGATCGCCTGGGCAACTATCACTGCTACCTGAGTAGTGGAAATCAACTCGGGTGGGGGTGGGGGTGGCGGTACCTGTGGCTCCTGATGAGCCTCCCTGACCTTATCCCTAGCCTCAGCCCTCTCCGCTCTTTGTCTCCTCGGTGGCATCTGAAATAGATTAAATTGTATAAGTACAAAATTTACACAAAAATATTCATAGGAGAAATACGATATCTCACAAGCGAAAAAAGAATAAACAGTCCTAATAATAGGGCTCTATAATAACCGAATGCTACTCTGAAACGTAGTAAGCCGCACAGATCCTAAGGACACTAGAACCAGATGCTCTGATACCATCTGTGACACCCCGCCTAATTAACCCCGGGTGATCAGTCCTAAATTAAGTTAGAACAGGTTTCTCAATTGGTTCATTCTTAGCATCACTATCGCCCTTTTAATTACTAACCACGTAAGTGAGAAAATTAGACCGGTGCCAAGTTTTATCTTTCATTAACTTAAATGAAAATCTCATGCGGAAATAAAATATCACAATAATCACAATTAACTGAAACAACCATTCACAATTAATTAACTAACCGAATAAACCATCGGCCCAAACTCCAACGAATATAAAATAAGGACAAGTAAACAATCTCAACAGGTCTGACAAAAACTAAATGAACTATGAGCGACATGCTCAAATAACTAATAAGAAGTCTCTGTACTAGGAATGAAAAAATGAGGTGTCTATCAAATTTTCGCAACATCCACATATGATGCAGCAATGGATCCCTGAAATTGAGTCAAGCCTGGCGTCCCTGTGGCAGGACACCTAAAAGGTTTTTTTAAAATTTTCATAGCAAGGGTTAGAACCCAAAAACATTTGAAAAAAATTTAGCAAATGATTAACTTGCAGTAATAAGTAAATATGCATGCTCTCCATATTTTAGTTAGTGTCGCACTCCCTCGAGGACATCCTCACCCTTCCTCTAATGTGCACTACTAACACCTTAATTAACTTTAACTAGTTCTTTATCTCATGACTAGATAAATTATATGACCCCTTGCAAACACCCTACTCTAACCGAGTATGTCTTAATTATGATTTTTAAGTTATAATCAACATCAACTTAATTAAATCATTTCCCTTTTTAATTTCATATAACTTCCACATCTGTTATACATATAATACAACTCATGCTTTGTATTAATTATCCCGTATATAATTATTTACCTAATTATATACTTAATCATATTACAATATTCACAAACATACTGAAATAACATTCAATAATAGTATCTGCCCCCCCCCCCCCCCCCCCCGAGTAAAGTCTCATCGGGTATAAATTCTCTAAAGTGATATCCCACTAGGTGTATTCACATAACCTAGTTACCCCGAGTCAGAATCTCTCACTAACTTGGTTAATACATACATGTTGGAGGCGGTCATATTCCTTCCCTGAAAGTGAGGTGCTCCTCACCCATATAACGGACACTATGACATGGGAATATACTCGCCCTACTCCTCAAGCTAGGGGATTCATCCACTACGCCCAACCTCCCATATAGCACTAGAGTATATAATAATAATATATATCCACTACTATTAATGCACACACCATATATATACTATCACACACCATATATATATAAATATAAAACATCCCGGCTACACCGTGTACTAAGTCCGTGACACAAGCCTATTCCATTTTATTATGAGTTTATGGCCCAACTCTAATTATTAAATAAATTGGCAAATTAATTTCTTTTCGTATCGTCAACCAATATATTCGGACTTACTCTCATGGCCCGAAATAAAACATCACCCGAGTCTAAATCCCCAACTCTAAATTATTTAGCTTTCTCCTAAATAAAATTTACATCTCGGTATCGCTCAACCATTATCCCCAGACTTGTCCACTAAATCCGTATTTAATCATTTTGAAACAAAATTCCCAAAATTTAAACTTAGTGTGTCAAACCTAATTTCCTCCAAATCCCAATTAATTTTTAATCATGATGTGCCACACAAAGTCTCCCTCAAATCCTAATTAATTTTATTCAAAATCAATTAGATTTCAACTCATGTATTAATTTCTCAATAATTAAGGCATGGAAGAATATTTATTTAATTTCCCTTTATATACATAACTGGGCGAAACTGTCAAAATTTTTGGACCATTGATCGATCGATGGTCCACCTTCGATCAATCGATCAATCAGGTCCTCGTCTTCCCCGAGTTGGTTGTTTCAGCCATGGACGAATACCTCCAAACCCTAGTTTCTTCTACAGTGAAAACCAAGCCTTCTCATCGACAGTAAACATCAAAAACCTTATAAGGAACCTCTCTAAAGTCCAAAAACATCAATTAATTTATTTTCACGAATTTGGGAAAAATCCAATTTAATCTTTAACCCATTTAAACATCAATTATGTATCACCAATTCATTTCTAATTCATTCGGGTTTACACATCTTACCAGATACAAATCCAAAACTCAGATTGTACATGAATTTCTACTCATTTTAGGAATTAGATTCATGGTTTACAAAACCCCATGTTTATACCCTTTAAATCCTAAAACGAATTTCTTTGATTACCCACATCACATGAATATGAATTGAAATACAATTTAAATGCTAAAACAAGTTAACCACTTGCCTTAGGGTTCGTAGAGTCTGATTTTGGAGTTGTGAATGCCCAAGGTTGAAGATGACTCCTTGTTTTGGCTCTCCTGTGATCCCCAAATTTGCCTTTAACTGCTATTAGGGTTTCCTAATCCACTAAGTCTTTTTCTAAACTTAATTCAGTCGTTCCCTTATTTTTTATAATTGTTTAATTAGGCTTAATCCCGTTTTTTACCTAATGGGCCAAGCCCAAGTGACCCAAATGCCCCCGTGTGGGCCCGGTTATACCTAAAAACGTCCCGTGACCCGTTTACTACCCCCGGGTACACTTTTTTGACTATCTCGGCCCATCCGGACTCAACCGTGCACTCATAATTGGCATCTGAATTAATTTATAAAAATCCTTATCTCACACCCAAGTTAGTCTATACCGACTCCTGGCTGAGATAAGTACATGTCCCGTCATAAATACCCGAAATAATGTGAATACATTATTACTATTCACTTAGTAATTAAATTTCCTTAAATATTAACCATTCACTCCCCGATTAATATTTAGATATAAATTACCATAATTAATTCAATTAAAATTACGACACACAAGTAATTTTGAATTCCCGAATTAATTAAATATTAAATGCATGAAAATACGGGGTGTTACAACAGGGGCAAGAAAATTGACCTGAAAACCTAGAGCATTGATACAGAGTTTGCATACAAACCTTACCGATATTTTGGTAAGTTGCCCAAAGCGGTGCATTATTGCTTCGAGAAACCTTACCGATATTATGGTAATTCGCCCAATGCCGTGCATTATAGCTTCGAAAAACCTTAGTAATATTGTGGTAAGTCACCCAAAGAGGAGCATTATAGCTTCGAGAAACCTTACCGATATTGTGGTAAATCGCCCAAAGTGGTGCATTATAGCTTCGAGAAACCTTATCGATATTGCGATAAAGTCGCCTAAAGCGGTGCATTATAACTTCAAGAAACCTTACTGTTGTTATGGTAAGTGGCCCAAAGTGGCGCATTATGGTTATGAGAAAACGAGACCTATATAATAATCCCGTCTTGCTTAAAGGACCTTTATGACTCCTCGACTAAGCAAGTTGGGCAGATTTAAAGCCCCAGTTTGCCTAAATCACTTTTATGATTGCTCGACTAGGTAAAGTGTTGTCGCTTAAAATTTCTAGTTTAGTTAAAGGGCCTACATGGAACCTCGACTAAGTAAATTGGGCATTCTTGAAGTCCAGTTTGCCTAAAGCACCTTTATGGTCTCCCGACTAGGTAAATTGTTGTCGTTTAAAAGTCTGAGTTTACTTAAAAGGCAAGCTTATATGGAACCTCGACTAAGTAAATTGGGCATTCTCGCTGCCAGCTTTCCTAAAGAACCTTTATGGTTACTCGACTAAGTACACTAACGACGCTTAAAAAATCTTAACAAGTGTTTTTCATTGTTAAGTCACATATTTTGATGGAGTTTGCAAAAAAAATCTTAATATGTGGTTTTCATTGTTAAGTCACATATTGTGGTGGAGTTTGTCAAAAATCTTAACAAGTATTTTTCATTGTTAAGTCACATATTTGGGTGGAGTTTGCGAAAAATCTTAACAAGTGATTTTTATTGTTAAGTCACATATTTGGGTGGGGTTTACGAAAAATCTTAATGAGTGGTTTTCATTGTTAAGTCATATATTTGGGTGGAGTTTTACGAAAAATCTTAACAAATGATTTTCATTGTTAAGTCACATATTTTGGTGGAGTTTGTGGAAAATCTTAACAAGTGGTTTTTATTATTAAGTCGCATATTTGGGTGGAGTTTGCAAAAAATCTTAACAAGTGATTTTCATTGTTAAGTCACGTATTGTGGTAGAGTTTAAGAAAAATCTTAACAAGTGGTTTTCATTGTTAAGTCACATATTTGGGTGGAGTTTGTGAACAATCTTAACAAGTGATTTTTATTGTTAAGTCACATATTTGGGTGGAGTTTGCGAAAAATCGTAACGAGTGGTTTTCATTGTTAAAGTCATATATTTTTTGGCGGAGTTTGCAAAAATCTTAACAAGCGTGCTTTCATTGATAAAGTCAGCTCTTAGGTGTGAATTTGCGAAAAATACTTAACAAGTCATCTTCATTATTAAGGAGTTATATTTTTCGTCTTATTCTTCGTTTCAACTCATGGTGTTTCACTCGCATGAAAAGAACGATCACGAGGTTCTTCGAAAATAACCCATGAAATCAAAGCCTAAAATGTGAGATATGAGATACAAGTATAACATCAAACTGAAATGAGAAATGAGATTATTACCCACAATCCATAGGTTGATCGAACATATCAAAACCGACTAAAGGAATGGGGGCAACCCCAAAAATACTCCTCCAAAATGAAAAATAGAGGTGGAAATTATAGCCCTCAAAATTATATGCACATATAGGCATGGTATAGATCGAACGTGATCACATTATGCCTTAGACAAAGTTAAAACATAGTGAAAGATATTTCGTATAGACAGTTGATATGTCTCAACCAAAGAATCACCACACCAACTATGCTTACGAGGGGGCAAATGTTGAGTGGGGTTAAAGAAATTAACCACCAATACTCTAATAAAATCGCCTCATGGATTTCATCATATATTAATTTATGATTTATCAAGTTTTACTACAATTCATATCTTACATAGGGTGAGATATTATTACGAGCGATTTAATATCTCGCGTATACCGCGAGTTTGAGTAACTAGACAATATTTTAGTAATGATTTAAATTAATTATTTGAGATACCACCACATATATTATGACAAGTGGTACCATAAATATTGGACATTTGGCTCCATAGAAAACATGACATGTGTCAAACCCCACTTGGGGTATTTTAGCTATAAAACGAGGGTTTCACTCATTTTAAAGGATGATGGTCTTGGGGGCAAGGTAAGGAGAGGGAATCTAACTCTTCTCCCCCATGAACTCTTGATCTCCGTTACAAGTTTGAAGGTGACGGGCGTATTTTTATAATTTTATCAATGAGTTTTATGTATTTTACACGGTATATGGGCATTTGGAGGCAGTTAGATAAATTCGGCACCCCCCATGCACCAAAACTAACCAATAATCGAGCTTTCGGCCTATCGTACGGACCCAAGAACTACGTAGACTTTGATTCCATGAAGAGAAGAATACGTAGTCGCAATAACATTGCTCAGGTCTAAAACATGCTCAACGAGGTGCTTTCCCAAATCTAGACTACTCTCTTACATATGGAAAACACGCTCAAAAGGAAAGACTGAAATACAACTGAATCCTATCTAGATAGAAAAGACTGAAGTGATTAAAATCAAATCCGACAGCATCCACAGCTATTGCTTGCAACGGCATGAAAGATTTACCCATGTTATCCCTGCTGCTACTGCACACCTTGGGTTTTAAAAATAAGAAAAAAGTTTTTCCCACAGATCAAAGATGAAAAACTTTTAAAAATATTTTGTAAGTAATTAAATGCATTAAATTAATAAAACACTTGGTGTATTACTTTCACAATTAATTTATCGGTCGTACTCACATGAGACTTATCCTCACCTCTCATCTACAGTGCATCTAACGCATTCATTTTATTTTCCTAATTATGCTACCGCATCTAACTAGGACAAAAATCACTATCAATGGCCCTCCCGCTAATAATTACCATTAACAAACTATATGCTACCCTTACCAGGCATTCTTTCATAAACAATAACATAGCTATGCGCTTGATATAAACAGATATACTCACAATATAACAAAGTTACACCCGACTATAAATAGATATACACATCACAGTATAACTACATAGCTACACCGGCGCTAAATATAGATATACATATCACATATCATACACATACATATACATATACATCACTTGCTATATATGTATAACTACATCCCTAGAGCCTCAACGTCGTCGATGCATCCCTCGTGTGTAATTAGGCTCCAGACATATCACACATCACACTGAGCCAACGGGTCAAAATCTCACCATCGAACCTAACTCAAACACAAAAAATGGAGGCAGTCATAAACATATGTTCAGGGATCACAACTATACCACATTGCACCTCATCGGTCTCCAAACAAACACCTATCGTCACATAGGGATAGTGGCCATGCAATAGTACTATGACTGAGGGAATCAATCCAACACCTACTGGTCAATGCGAGGATGGCCAGACCACTATGCGCAATCCTAACTATAACACTAGCGAGTAGATATGTTCAATATAACCAAGAGACAGTCACATGCGCACACACATGCACAAATGCACACACACACACACGCACGCACACAGACACACACACATATATATATAAACAGTGCGTAAACTATATCTGGGCAGGCCAGCAAATCGAATTGATTTGCTTAGAAAACTAAACCAGTTCACTCAACCGAACTGAACCGTAGCAACAACTGATCAACCACGTCAAACCCCAAAAATCTTCGATTTGCATTCGTCATAATTCTTCTGACGCTTCAAAGATACCCGAATATGACCCCCTGATTAACTCAATCTTTGCCTACGTCTCCTGAACCACATCCAGCTCGAGAAGCGTGTTATTCCCTCACCTCTAACCAACTAGAGGGCGAATGATTCACGTACAAAGCATCAAATGGCGCCATGCTAATAATAAACTAGAATGGGTTATTATACTCAAACTCTACCAAAGTTAAATATTTCTCCCAACTACCCTTAAAATCTAGAATACACATCCTCAGCATATCCTTCAATGTTTGATTCACCCTTTTTGTCTGCCTATCGATCTACGGATGATATATGATGCTCAAGCACAAATCCATGCCCATAGTCTCCTTAAAACTCTACCATAAATGGGCACAAATATCTTATCCCGATCTGAAGTAATATTGAGCGACACCCCGTGCACTCTCACTATCTCTGCTATAAAAAGCTGGGCATACTATCCCATCATGTAATCCACCTGGACTGGGTAAGAAATGTGCCACTCTACATCAACTGATCCATAATAACCTAGATGGAATCATGACCCCTCTATGACATTTGTAATGATGTGAGGAAGTGCATCAAAATACTCTCCCATTTTCATATTGGAATCTCCAACGGTTGCAAAATCCCGACTAGTATTTGATGATCAACCTCCCCCATCTGACGAGTGGTGCACCTAAAGACAAACTTTGTTATGTCCAGTTTCCTATCGGCCCGCTAATACTTCCTCCTCATATACTGGTACATCTTATCCCCTTTTGGATGTCCAAAAAATAGTGACCCATGCGCCTCTTCCATAACACCATGTCATTGGTTCTCTTCCTCTAGGACAACCAACCTCCCATTAAAGCATAAGACACCCTCAAAATTGACTGAGTAGGACTCTACACTGCCTACCAATAATTGATATTTCCTCTCCTGATAAGAAGGATCCCCTCTATATGCCTTCACTACCCTCAAAATGATCTCAGGTGTGACAGTCATCACCATCATATAAGCTTGTACTACCTCATCATCCTGATAAGGCTCATCCCACTATGCCTTCTGTATGGTTAACAACTACCCTGCAAGCATACGGCTCAACGCATTCGTCACTATGTTAGCCTTTTTCGACTGATTATGAATATCTAACTAACTAGGGTGCCCACACACCCTATACCATGTGCATACACTTATAATTATCACTTGTGCAACTCATATCCGTACAAAAAATTAACCACACATATCGTATGTGACCATATAGTAAAGGTATACTCAATTATCCCACTAATCGTAACTCAACTCTTCTTCTAATTGATTCACTTACCCAACATGTGGTATAAACCTCCCTAAGTGCTCTCAACCTTAAACTCTTTGGCTCCGTTGGAATTAAATCATACAATAGGTCATTACTCGATGCGTTACATTTTCACGCATGTAATGCCTAATGTACTAAACCACCGTCCTAGATGTCAAATGTCTCTCAAATCCTGACACTTACTAAGCCTTATGCGTGAGACATCTTACAAGCAAAATCCAATTAAGGAAGCCTCCTGATATAGTATCGCCTAGCTCAGTCAGTTATCGAGATCCGTTGGCGTAAGACACAGTACCGGGACATCCCAACGTAATGTACTCCTACGGATAAAATTCTGCTCCAAAAGCTGCTAAATCTGATCTCTCAACTCCCGCATCTTTAAAGGAGTCATACTACATGGTACTTGCACTATTGGCTTAGTCCCCGATGCTAAGTCGATCATAAACTATATCTCTGGACTCGGCGGTAACCTTGGTATCTCTTGAATCACATCAGCAAAGTCCCTAATAACAGGGATCAAATATAATGAGACAACTATATGCTCCAAAGTCTGCTCCTCGATATAACACAAATGCATGCTCGACCATCCTTCTGGACGAAGCATCGCCACAGAAAACAAATCTTGCCTTAGAATAGCGATCATGATAGCCTTATTATAACAATCCACCATTGCACCACACATCGTTAACCATTCCATAAACCGGATAATATCAAAATCATACAGCTCCAAAATGAGAAGATCCGCTAATAAGCATAACCTCCCAATGTCATGGAACAAATGAGAGCCCTGCTACCCAACGGTGAATCTACGATCATAAAAATATTTTATGGGTTATCCACTAAACTCATCTCATACCTGAATATAGTGCAAATAAAAAAAAATGACGCACCCATATCACACAATACTCACCCCATGTGCCCATGGATATAAAACATACACTCAATCGCTAACAGCGCTGGCGAAAAAACTAGTCCACGAATATTATACACATGCCCAAATTGTAACTGCCCCTATAGAGGCGACAATGCTGGAATTATTGGTTGGGCTATAAGATTCTGTAACTATTGCCCCGATTGGGCATCCTACAGCTAATCCTTCGATCTATTTGGGCATGCACGCCACATGTGGCCCTGCTCCACACATACAAAACATCTCCATATAAAATCTGCCTATATTTGGCCCTACTGTCCCTAATAAGGTTTCCCCTATCTCTAGACCTGTTGGTCTTTAGTCTGGTTCCCCTAGTCCTAGTGTCCCTAAGGAGCATGTTGTTGCCCCTAATATCCCTACCAATAATTATTATTACCTAGATTAAACCATTTAGTTAAATCCCCCTACTGGGAACCCCACTTCAGTTGCCCACCTTACTGCTGCGGTGCCCCAATGGCACCATTTCCCCCAATCTTTCCATATTAGCTCGACTCTCCTACCCTCTTTGCTCCATTCATAAGGAAGTGATGGTCCTGGAAGTGGAGCAATGTGATGTTAACTGCATTAGTATAAGTCCTCAATGTCGAGTTCCTCAGCAGATGCTGGCGGATCCTTGAAATGAGCCTGTCCATAAATTTGAGAATCCTCTTCTCATTAAAATTCACCTCATTGGGCACAATCACCAGGCGAGTGAATGCTTCCTCATTCTTGGCAACTGTCCAACCCACCTATGTGAGATCCATAAATCTCCACCTCATTTCTTGATATATAACGAATCTTACATATTTGTGACATTTATCTTTATGCATTCTAGCACTTTTATGTTGTTTATTCCTACACTTATGCTCGTTAACCATACAACCTCTCTTTTGTATGTTTTTATCCTTTGCGAGGTATAATTAAGATTTTGCAAGTGTTGCAATGCTTAACATGTGAATTTTTTGCGTTTTGAGGAAGTTTCATCATCATACTCAACTTTAAGGGCATTTTAATCATTTCATACTTTGTCTCAGACTCAGTGGAATTACGATAAGCGTAGTTCATTGAGTTAGCTTCGTGTGGCCACAAACAGCACATCATTTTAAGTTCAAAATAAGAAGTTAGAGCCAAATTCGTAAAGCACCCTTTATCCCATGTGATGAACAAAAGTCCCTCAAAAATAGAGTACCGGTCGATCGGCCCTAAGCCCCTGATCGACTGGCCAAATAAATTTTTCCCATGATCCAATCCACGGAACTTCAAACTTGACCAGCGATCGACCGCCCGTTGGTCGCGGTCGACCGGTCCCTTCAGAAATTCAGCGATTGCTCTCTTTTATATCTTTTTTCTTTTATTTTATTTCCCACTTACTCTATCGACAAAATTTTGTTTGTTTTTTAAAATAATTCATATTACGTTAGTTTTAGGGTTTGGTTGGTGTAGAGCTCACCTTTCATCTCTCTCTTTGGGTGTTGTCCATTTGGGTGTTGTAAGCTGCACTATTCATCATCCCTACCATTAATATAGTTTGATTTTCTTCATTTCTTTCTTTAAATTTCATTTACTTTATTTGCATTTAGTTGTTGTTAGTTTATTTATTATTTATGTTGGTTAATTAGTTTATCTCTTATTTTAATTATGTATTATAGCCAGTTTAGGGGTTGGGGTCATATTACCGCCATTAATGGGTCTAGAGCTTTGAAATTTAGGTTTTGGCTCAAAACGCATCTAATTGAAACCTCGCATACTAATGTTGGAATATTAGGCGTTTAACTTTCTTTGTCATGCAACGTTAGTGTTTATAGCGATATTCTGAAATTAATCCATGTGTGACCATTTTCGATTAAATGTTTAATCTTTCATTGTCGAATTAATTTTCTTCATGTTTGATGTTTATACTTAATTGAATATGCTTGGTTAAATATTTTTTAACCAAAATCCTTTTACACATTGTTTAGCCCATGGCGGGGATGTGACCCTAATCCCATTTTTTTGTTCTTTTCTAGTTTTATTTCTCTTTTTCCTTTTTTATAAGGACATATTTTACATAGTCCTATTTACATTAGAGTATGTCATATACTGCTACAGCCGTCGAAGATTTATTCAAGTTCAATCAAGCATCAAGGCGGATCCTAATATCAGCATTCTTCAACAGAAAAGCCTCTTTAAGATATATTTTGGTAAGGTTGTGTTTATGTCCCTTAATAGTTCATTTAAAGTGTGGGGATAATTTTTCTAAAATGCTTTTAAACATCTAAGGCGTTGTTTTTCGTCAAAATAATTTTTTCTAAGTGTTAAGGAGGAGAAGTTTATTTTTTGCTAATGTCACTCAAACGATATGTTTATGTCGTTCAAACTACAGGGCAAATTCGCACGAACAAAGTTATCAAACGACATGCAATGTCGCTCGAAGACTCGTTTGAATGCTTGATGAGCTTATCAAACTACACCTTACTGTTTTACTATTTTAACTTCATTTGAAGTCTCGTTAGAAGAAAGATCAAACGACATTTAAAGTCGTTCGAGCGACATCTTGATCTTGTTCAAGCAAAGTCACTGACTCAAATATTTTATATTTAGCGTATTTAATGAGTCCTTTTTCGTTAAGAAGACCTAAGTTTTCCAAGTCTAATAAAACTACAAAATGTAGAACGAGTTTTTCTTCTTCATTTAGGGTTTAAAACTTTGTTTTTTAATTCATAAAAATCCTAATAGTTTACAGAATTGTTTTGTAACCCAAGATTCAATCTTGTTGAAGTTTCTCTTGTAGAGAGGGTAAATCTATGGCAGAAGACTGCGTGTCATTAGGAGTACTTGTGGGTGTTCCTAGCAGATTTCAGAGTTGCATATTCTTATGGGTTTGTTGTCATTGATCCATTGATGACTCTAGGTTGCGTGTCTATGTGAGAGTTTGCGGATATTCTTTGCAGATTTCATTGTGTATCTGACACGACTCAGAATGTGTATCTAAAGTGTGTGCTCTCTAGGCTCAAGTGCAAGCCTATCGTTCAAGTAATAATCCGACAAGTCGGGTATCGATCCTCAGGGAAAAAGGACAACGAAGTTGTGACGACGGGATAAGATTGAGGAATCCTAGCGATGACTCTAAGAAGAAAAGAAAAAGATTGATTTGGCTTTTTTTTTGGGATTGATTAAACTAAATGCAATTACGAAAGTATAATGAAAAATGCAACTAACTAAACTACCTAGATTAAGAATGAAGGATTGAATTGAAACTTTTAACTAAATGATGAGAAAACGGGATGGGAATACAATCCCTCAACCCTAGTGTAATGTAGTGACAACGTCAATCATAAATTTATCCGATTAATTCAAACCCGGAATTTAGTACTCCCAAGCATTATGTATACGAGGTTCAAGCCCGCGTCATACCTAATCTGAGGATGAGTAAATCGGTATCGCGGTAATTACACTCAAATTGTACTCTAAATCATCACGAGTACCCATAGGCAAACGAGATATAAAGATCTACAATTATTATGAAATTACGCGATACGATCAAAATTAATCATTAAATTCAGCGGATCGACGTTATACACATGCACTAACACATCAGGTTGGGTTCATGCATCCCAACCTTGAAAAACCTAGCCGGACATGTTACTTTGACTAATGCATGAAATAATAACGTTGCATGTGTATGAATTCATGATAAAACTAAATCTAAACATGTAAATACGTATTATGAATGCGAAAACAAGTTGAATCTAATGGGAAAACAAAGCATGGAAGAACAATAATAAGAAACAAGAATCTTGAATTAAAACTTGCAAAAACAAACCCGAAACAATGAATTCTTGAAGTAATTTATGCCCTTGATGTTCCTAGATGTTCCTCCCCTTTCTTTCTATCAAAAACTCTCTAAAAATAACCCTAAAGGCTGCCTCTAGGTTAGTGCCTTCGTTCCCCACAAGTTTGGAGTGTTTAAAACCTATTAGGAGACTTGGAGACCAATCCAAATGAAAGACAAAATTCGCGTGTCAGGTACAGCGAACCGGTTCGCATGTACCAGCCTGGTCATGCTCTCAACACTTAGATTTTTTTCTGGTTTTTCTCTTCTTTTCTTGGATTTTTCTTCAACTTCAACTGAGCATAACTTTTCAACCGTAGCTCGGATTTGGGTGCTGTTTTTTCCAGTGTGCTCATTGTTCCGAGATCTTCAACTTTCTAGAAGGCCCCACCTCCAGAATCGGGCTGTAAAATTACGAAAATGCCCTTGAACTTGCCTTCCTAGCTTTTCTTGCACTGTCTTGCTTCCTCCTTTGCACTGCTTGCATAATTAACCTGTAAAACCAATAGGAGAAGCACGAAACACGCAATACTCGCCAAGAAGGTTAGAAGCATAAAAGTGAATCAAATCCATATATGTTACATCATTCGGGTTCACAAAAGTACTGAAATTAGGGGGATAAATATACAATATTTATGCCCAATCAAACCCCCCTAACTTAGAACTTTGCGCGTTCCGAGCAATGTAAAAGAATGAAAGTAAGAGTTAAGGACACTTCAAGGACTTTATTGGGATAGAATGCCACTTTCGCGGGCAAGCGATTGCATTTAGCATATGCAACAAGCCTTTAAACCTCTAGGTTACCCTAGTAGGACGAGTTGTGTCTCGTGAGGGTTTGCAGTGAATATACCCACAAAATTCGACTCAAAGAAAATTCAAAATATGCAAAAATTGTGCAATTCAAACTTTTTCAGAAAATAGTCATCATCAAGTCATATTTACGAGTCTCAAACCGTAGTGTGTGTGTGCGAAGCCAGAAATATAACCGCCAATTTCCATCGATTGATCATTACGTTACTTATCCGAAAATTCGTTTTGATTTCAATTTCTCACGGAATGCACTCACAAACGAATCTCTCGAATTATGGCTATTCTCTAGGCATGCGTGATATAAAGAGTAAATGTAATGGAAGCAAATTCACACATGCAATTAGAAAGACAGAAATTTTTATAGTGAAAGGATCTCATCAACGGATTACGATTTTAAAAACGGGAACATCGCCTCTATTTCGCGCATTTAACCTCTTATATTATCTTTTGGTGTATTAGCTCTCCATGCGGTACTCAATTTTCGCAATTTGGACTCGGTTAGGACTTTTTCGGGTTAAAGGTTGCATTGGGTAAAATAAAGGCGGTATGGAAGGTTGGAATTGGAAAAGACATTCGTGATGTCCATTTGTGCATTTTCCGGGCTATTGCTCATTTTTTTCTTCTTTCTTTTCTTTTTTTCTTGCTATTTTTGTTGAGCATTCTTCTATTTTTTTTTTTTTTGCCCCTTTTTGTTGCACTTTTCGGACTTAAATTCTGAATTTTTTTCATTTTTCGCAATTCCGGGCTTTTTTGGATTTTTCGGGTTGTCAAACGAAAGGAAAAATTTATTCGGCTCAATTTGGGTTGCAAAAGGGGTGATTTTTCGCATCTTTTTCTGGCCAATATTTTTGGGATGACAAACAAGGGCCTACTTCATTGTCCAAAATGCTAATTGCGTTACCATATGCGTTTCGAGGTGAATTTAAGTTTAGAGACTAATTTGGCACGATTTTCAAGGCAACATTGCACACATTTTTCAAAACCGATCAAAATGAAAGGATTGAGATCATTGACAACTTATTAAGCGCTAAAAAGAACTTTGAGTTAACAATTAACTCGGATTGATTTAAAATCTCGCAAAACGTGATAGGCTCGAATCTCACCGGGTTTGTTAATCTCCACATTTATTCGTTAAGTCGTCAATTTTCGCTCAATTTCCATCTTTGGTCAATTTCGGCTTTGTGTATGTTGGATGTTTACAATTTGAGACTCCAATTCGACTTTTAATGATATTTTTTAAAAAATTTGAATTCTAATTTTTATTTATTTTGAAGAAAAATATTTTTGGATTTTTCAAAATTTTATGATTTTTTTTTTTGGAAATTTTTGGGCATTTTTGAAAATTTGTGAAGTTTTAGAAATACGCACTTGTGACCCCCCCTAACTTAGACTTTTGCATTGTCCTCAAGCAAAAAGGACTAAAATCTAATTCAAGGAGAATGAAAAGTGCGGAAAAATAAAACAAACAAATGTGAAAAATGCAACAAGACACTATATGACCCTCATGCATGACTCAAAAATACAACAAAAATCACCCCATACGCGTCGGGGGTGCGACGACCTCTCATCTCTCCATAAACTCACCCGACCCCACTTATGGGGGTTGATGCTCTCCTTGTCACTCCCGTCCTAGGATCATATTCCAATAATCGAAACAAGTTGGGACCTCGCCCATAGATAAAGGATAGACCGGGAGATTCGTCGTGACTAATTGGAAAGGGATCCTCGTGATGCTGACTCAAAGCGTGGTCTACGTGCACTGACTCGGAGGGGACACCTAGGTTTCTTTCAATTTTTAAGATGCATGGGTCGGGCTCTAAGTCGGATGAACCACAACTTTTCTACTCACTCGCCTTCGGGACCTCTAGTGGTATGGCTGGATCGTCACAAAGAAGAAATTCATTGATTTTATCTTCCCATTCACTTTCTTCTAGGTGTCTAAATGAATCCATTAGAGTTTGGACTTGGTCGTTAAGGCTCTCATCTAGGCTCTCATCCACCGGACCGAATTCTTTTTCAAATTCTTCCATGCTCATGTCCCCTAGATCTCTCTCTCTCGTGGTGCCAACGTCCTCTCTAACTTGCTTGCTTTCTAACTCCACCATTTTTCTCTCTTCTAACCCCTCTCTCTCTCGCTCTATTGCGGTCACTACACACCTCTCTTCCACTTTTCTCTCCGCGTCACAACTACCACTGTTACCTGATGAAATAGGGCACACCCCTAACGGCTCTCTCTTGTGGGACCTCTCATTCTCATGGCTCGACACTAAGCAGGACCCCGAAGCATCTCCACAATCATTTTCCTCAAAGTACTCCCCTACAACCTCATCTATGAAGCTCACCGTGTGAAGGTCGTCTTCTTCTTCCGTATGTTGGGTGACATGGAAGATGTTGGTCTCTAAAGTCATGTTCCCAAAGGTGAGTTGCATTCGCCCATTTCGAGTATTGATGATTGCGTTAGCCGTCGCTAAGAAAGGGCGCCCAAGGATGATGGGAACATGGTTACTCCAGTTAAATGAGGGCTCCGTGTCCCAAATGACAAAGTCTACCGGGAAGTAGAAAGTGCCAACTTGGACGATCACGTCCTCGACTATGCCTCTTGGGATCTTCACGGTTCGATCCGCTAATTGGACAGTGACCTTTGTGGGCTTGAGGTCGCCCAAGTCAAGTTGCCTATAAATGGAGTAAGGGAGGATATTGACACTTGCTCCCAAGTCAAGTAAGGCTTTTTCGATTTTGTTTTCTCCAATGATGCAGGAAATGGTGGGGGCACCGGGATCTTTGAATTTAGGCGGGAGATCATTTAGTAGAATGGAACTCACATTCTGTGCTAGAAAGACATTTTTCTTTACCTTCATCTTTCTCTTTACCGTCAACAAGTCTTTAATGACTTTTCCATAAGCTGGAATTTGTTTAATGGCATCGAGGAAAGGTAAATTCAGCTTAACTTGTTTTAGCACGTCTAGCACGTCATCACGTGGATTTCCTTTATGAGGAGGAATTAGCCTTTGAGGAAACGGTGCCGCGGAGGGTGATTTCACTACTACCTCGGGCTCACTAGCGTCTTCTTTGTCACTCTCGTTCAAGGGGACATCTTCGGCCTCTTTCGTGCCGGGCGAAATCTCCTTGTCTTTAAGTACGTCTCGTGGGAGAGGTGACAAGTCAACTACTCTCCCACTACGTAGAGTGGTAATTGCGCTACATTGCTCTTGATGTTCAGTGGAGGTGGAGCTAACACTAGTTTGACCTTGGGGAGGTCGTTGCCCTTGGGCAGGAAATTTACCTTTCTCTTGAACACTCAATGAGGTTTGTATTTTTGACAGAGTCGCATTTATGTCGCCAATCTGACGATCATATTTGGCATTGTTTGTAGTCTGACTTGCAATGAATTGATTTATGGTATCCTCGAGGGTTCTCCGCTGTGGCGGGATATAATTTCCATGGCGTGGCGGTGCTTGCACATGTCCTTGCATGTGTGGAGCTTGCTGAAATTGGTGTGGTGGAGGAGGGGCAACATGCGAAGGAGGGTTCATTGCGACATGTTGTTGCCCGTAGCTAAAACCGGGATGATTTTTCCACGAAGGGTTGTATGGATTCCCGTGCGGGGCATCGAAATTACCCTTATAGCCTCCTATACCACTAACTTGCTCTTGCAACATTACTTTGTAGGCAGGTATCGTCGGACATTCCTCAGTTGAATGTCCCGCCTCACAAATCGCACACACCTTCACGACAGGGTTTTGGATAGATCCAACTACCTCACATAAGTCTCGCAATCCTTTCTCAATGGTGTCCAATCGACTGTCCGTCATAGAATTCTTATCTACGTGGAATAGGCCGGACGCCGATGGAGCAGTGGTGGGTTGTCGATTTCGATTTTGAGCGTTCGGGTCAGAGGTATCCCAGGATTGGGTAGTCTCGGCGACATACCTCATGTGAAGATCAGCATCGTGGGCATCTAGATCGACAAACGGGCCACTTCCCATAGTTTCAACAAGTTGTTTGGAGTTAAGATTTAACCCATTATAGATAAAGGAGATGATTTGCGATGGATCAAATCCATGATGGGGACATGAAGCCACTAACTCGTTGAAACGTTCATAACATCGATGGAATGGCTCATTTTCAAGTTGTCTAAACGCTTGAATTTGAGCCTTGATAGAGATTGTTCGATGTGTTGGGAAGAATTTCTTGAGAAATTTAGACTGTAGCTCATTCCAGGATGGAATCGAGCTTGGAGGTAAAGACCATAGCCAAGCTTTGGCTTTATCTTTAAGCGAGAAGGGGAAGAGTTTGAGGCGGATTACCTCTTGTGTGCAGGTTTGATCATTGAGAGTATCACACACGTCCTCAAATTCCCTTATGTGGAGGTATGGCTTTTCAGAATCCATACCGTGGTAATGTGGTAGCGTCTGGATCATCCCATTTTTGAAACGAAACTGCCCAGCATTATACGGGAGTATAATGCATCCCGGAGTGACAGTGCGCTCGGGATATAAAAATTCTCTCAACGGGCGGTACGGGGGCTCGTCCTCACCGGTAGCTGCATTGCTATATTGCGACATCTCTATCTCACTTGATGATTCGGTGCTCTCACTAGGTGTGCACGATGTGTGTCCTACGAAGGAGAAGGGAGTGTTGCTAGAGATTGAATGTGACGGTGTGGGAGTGGTTTCAGAATTTTGCATTAAGTTCAGGAGAGATGATGGTGAATCTTTTTGTGCTTTTTTTATTATTTTATTGATTTTTTTTTTTTTTTTTTTTTTGAATTTTTGAATTTTTGATCAAAGCTTTGGATTAACTCGATCTAATCCTAAGTCTACCTAATTCCCCGGCAACGGCGCCAAAAACTTGACACGACTCAGAATGTGTATCTAAAGTGTGTGCTCTCTAGGCTCAAGTGCAAGCCTATCGTTCAAGTAATAATCCGACAAGTCGGGTATCGATCCTCAGGGAAAAAGGACAACGAAGTTGTGACGACGGGATAAGATTGAGGAATCCTAGCGATGACTCTAAGAAGAAAAGAAAAAGATTGATTTGGCTTTTTTTATGGGATTGATTAAACTAAATGCAATTACGAAAGTATAATGAAAAATGCAACTAACTAAACTACCTAGATTAAGAATGAAGGATTGAATTGAAACTTTTAACTAAATGATGAGAAAACGGGATGGGAATACAATCCCCCAACCCTAGTGTAATGTAGTGACAACGTCAATCATAAATTTATCCGATTAATTCAAACCCGTAATTTAGTACTCCCAAGCATTATGTATACGAGGTTCAAGCCCGCGTCATACCTAATATGAGGATGAGTAAATCGGTATCGCGGTAATTACACTCAAATTGTACTCTAAATCATCACGAGTACCCATAGGCAAACGAGATATAAAGATCTACAATTATTATGAAATTACGCGATACGATCAAAATTAATCATTAAATTCAGCGGATCGACGTTATACACATGCACTAACACATCAGGTTGGGTTCATGCATCCCAACCTTGAAAAACCTAGCCGGACATGTTACTTTGACTAATGCATGAAATAATAACGTTGCATGTGTATGAATTCATGATAAAACTAAATCTAAACATGTAAATACGTATTATGAATGCGAAAACAAGTTGAATCTAATGGGAAAACAAAGCATGGAAGAACAATAATAAGAAACAAGAATCTTGAATTAAAACTTGCAAAAACAAACCCGAAACAATGAATTCTTGAAGTAATTTATGCCCTTGATGTTCCTAGATGTTCCTCCCCTTTCTTTCTATCAAAAACTCTCTAAAAATAACCCTAAAGGCTGCCTCTAGGTTAGTGCCTTCGTTCCCCACAAGTTTGGAGTGTTTAAAACCTATTAGGAGACTTGGAGACCAATCCAAATGAAAGACAAAATTCGCGTGTCAGGTACAGCGAACCGGTTCGCATGTACCAGCCTGGTCTTGCTCTCAACACTTAGATTTTTTTCTGGTTTTTCTCTTCTTTTCTTGGATTTTTCTTCAACTTCAACTGAGCATAACTTTTCAACCGTAGCTCGGATTTGGGTGCCGTTTTTTCCAGTGTGCTCGTTGTTCCGAGATCTTCAACTTTCCAGAAGGCCCCACCTCCAGAATCGGGCTGTAAAATTACGAAAATGCCCTTGAACTTGCCTTCCTAGCTTTTCTTGCACTGTCTTGCTTCCTCCTTTGCACTGCTTGCATAATTAACCTGTAAAACCAATAGGAGAAGCACGAAACACGCAATACTCGCCAAGAAGGTTAGAAGCATAAAAGTGAATCAAATCCATATATGTTACATCATTCGGGTTCACAAAAGTACTGAAATTAGGGGGATAAATATACAATATTTATGCCCAATCAGTATCTTGTAGAGAGGGTAAATCTACGACAGAAGATTGAGTGTCATTAGAAGTACTTGTGGGTGTTCCTGGCTGATTTCAGAGCTACGTGTTCTTATGGGTTTACTGTCGTTGATTAATTGATGACTCTAGGTTACGTGTTTATCTGAGTGTTTGCAAATATTCTTTGCAGATTTCATTGTGTATGTAAGTTGCGATTTACTTTTACATAGTGAAATAAAAAGGGTTTTTCCCTTTTGGGTTTTTTCTTGAAATTTGTATGCCAGCAATTTATTTATGATGACTTGCTTTACTCACCTAGATGCATGTGTTAGGTTTTAATTAATATGGATAAAAATTGACTCCAATTAAATAAGTTTAAAATTAGAATTTGCGAATTGGCTTAAATCGATATCACACCGCAAATAGCGCATTTACACCTTTTCCCTTTTAAACCATTATCACCTTCTACACTTTTATTTTATAAATAAATCAATTAAAGTTTGTCAAACATTCCTTACGGATTTTTGATACCCGGACTAGCCACTATACTCCCATAAAGATTCTAGTTAAAGTTTAGGTTTTTTGCTTTGCAGTCAAAAGCCGATAACAAAGATTGGCATATCTACTCAGACGCTCGGTTTCCACCTCATAAAAAGGGTGCCGTTGCATGGGAGTGTTTGTTATAGATTGTAATACTTTTATTATTTCGTAGTATTCTTTTTTTTTGTATTCTTTATTTTCCATTTATTTTTTACTTATGCCAAATTGTTTCGAGAATCTTAAAATTTTGGTGATTTTTGCGTTTTTGAATTACCTAATTTGAATTGTCTTGCTATAACTCTGTAGATAACCTTAATCGTTATGAGAATAGTTTTCCAAGTTACACTCCCAAGACTATGCGAGAATGCCTACAGATTCTTGAAAATGAACTTCGTGAGCGTGAAATTCAAGAATTTGTAAGTAATCTCTCATCGCCTTGGGAATGTAATTTGGAAAGCGGGAAATCTTCTAGCTATGAGCAAACCTCCCAAGAAGATGTCATGTTCTCTTATTGGTTTGATCATGAGTTAGATTTCAAGGAATTGAATGACAAATCCGAGAGTCTTAAATCTTGGTCTTTAGAAATATATGACCAACTCGATGAGATTATTTCTTCTTCACAAAGCCCGATTGAGGTTGAAACTTGCGTTTCACCTTCACCCCTTTTTAAGGAAGAAATAATTGAGAGTGATCCAAGCAATTTCTAATTTCAACCTCTTACTAATATTTCCAATTATTTTGAGGTTAAAGGTACTTCCTTTCCTTTATTCCCTACTATTTTCGAACGATTAAATTTATCACAAGAATTGGTTGAGAGTCATAAGTACTTTGACCCGATTCTTGAACGACAATGTTATCTTGAGATGCTTCCTCTCATTAGCTATTCACTTGCACTTGCCCCACCTCCCCTTCCAATTGAAAACACTTGCATGTGATTTTAATGTTCTCGAGATTAATGTGGTCTTATCATCCTGAGCATCCAAATCCCCTATCACCCGACTAAAATTGTTAATTGGTGATGGTTCATTTTTCACGCCTTACACATCCATTTCGATGTTCAAAGGGAATTATTATTTTTCGGGAGGCATGCTTGATAAGGATGGTACACCATTAATCCCTCAAACTCAAATCGTATTTTGGGTGGACCCACAAAAATTTTAACTTCTAGTGTATAGTTAATTAGAAGTTAAAATTGTACGTTGTAAATAGTTAGTTTTTTTCTTTATTTCTTTTTATCTCTTTTTAATTTCAGTCTAGTGTAATTAGTTAAAGTTTTTTTTCTTCTTTTTGTTATGCTTAATTCTAACATATTTTGTAGATTCAATGGACTCGTACTTATCGGGGATCGCTCCAACTTTGGGTAATATCTTTTTTTCCTCTCTTTATGTTGTGTTCTTTCTTTTCATTGAGGACAACACAATAATTAAGCTAGGAGGTGTGGGATATTCTATCCATTCTTTGGTAGTTTCATTGATTTGATCACATGATTTTCATAAGCATGCATTATTATAAAAAATTGAAAATTTTCAAAAATATTTCCGTTCTCTTTTCACTTTTGTAGGGATTTTTGCCTTTGTTTCCAATGAAAAATTTCAATAAATGCCTGATCTAATAGATAATTCAGTGGTTCATGTTCTCAATTTTAAAAGTTATTATACTTTAGTCCTCAAACCCTTGATATTATGAACAACTTCACGAATTAAACTTTAATCCCATGAGCACATGCGCTTTTCTTATTTTAATGAGTTGATATAAGGCGTTTATAACTCGGTAATATTTATTGCATTGTATATACTTATATAGAGTGAGCCTTGTGCTTTTCTTCATTTTTGAGGGTTATACACTACTCTTTCTTCCTTGAAAACGTTAAATTCATCGGTAATCTCACTATTCTTTCATTTGATCGTTTATTATTTGAGTTCATTTATGAAATGTGTTACTTGAGCATGATTTTCAAAGTTATTTTGACTCGAGAATTGTATAAACGTTAGAAAATTATCATAGGCCATCTTTGTTATATCACCCATATTGAACCTCACCTTATATATTTCCCTATTCAACCCTTTTGAGCCTCAAAATGGCCTTTCGTTTCAATACCAAAATCCTATAACCAACTCCATATTGGAGTCATAAACCATACATATTACCTTCCATACCTTTGTTTGGAGCATTACTTGGGACTAAATGATGTTATTATTATGTGGTTACAATTAAGCATGTGAGAGTGAGAAAAGTGAATAAAAGAAAAGGAAAAGAAAAGAAAACGTGAAAAAGCGAAAGAAAACAAAAGAAAAACGTGAGAAATAGAAGAAAAGAAAACAAAGAGAAAGTTTGTACATGATGTATATAGTGTTCAATACTCCTTGTCGCTCTCCAATTTCATATTTAATGCTTGTCATGGAAATCATTTTCCAATTTTGAAATTGCCCACATTTGTCCATTATCGCAAGTTTTCATGCCCAAATACCTTTGAATCCGTGCATATTCCTTTCATTTCTTAACCCTAACACCAAGCCTACATTACAACCCTATAAAGTCTTATATGATCCTAGGGTGAATTCAATTCAAAAGTTTAAATAGCCTATAATTACGGTATATGATGATGCTAAGATTTAGCACCACCAGATAAGAGGTGGAGGGCTCAAACAGTAATAATAATAGCATCCATAGATATATGTGTATATAAGTATATAAAATGGGATGAGTATAAAAGGAATAAGACAATGATGTATAGTGGTTCAGCCAATTAGGCCTACATCCACTGTGAGTGTGTGATCCACTAAATATGGTCACTAATGGCCTTGGATACAATGCACATAAGCTCTCTTTCTCTCTCTCTCTCTCTCTCTCTCTCTCTCTCTCTCTCTACTATGTGTACAAGCAGAGTTATAACTAGGGTTACAAATTATCGTTCCCTTTACAAGGTTTAAGATAACCAGTATATATCGGGCTTGGGGGGTGTATTGTACCCCCCAAGCATGCATGGTGTATGTGAATGATGATCTAGCCAATCCCCTGCTGACACCTAGATGTGCCACTTGTAATTAATGATGACATAATATTCCCTCACGTTAAGGGATGATATTGTTATAACGGTTTAGTCCATGTGCCATATGAGTCCCCGCGCACTGTTCCACGTGTCTCCCAAGTCACGCGCTGTGATGATGTCACCCTCGACCTTATATGCCAAGTCGAGGCTAAAGTTGATGCTGGCATTGGGCCCGGATGGATGCGGGCCTCGCATTGTCGTCCCCTTATAGGGTCGTCTGGGCCATGGTGAGGGCTTGGCCCCTTGTAGGGTTGTCTAGGCCATGGTGAGGAGTCGACCCCTTGTAGGGTCATCTGGACCAAGCTGAGGGGTCAGCCCCTTGAAGGGTCATCTGGGCCATGGTGAGGGGTCGGCTCCTTGTTGGGTCATCTGGGCCAAGTTGATGGGTCATCATGGCTTATCCTTCCTGTAACGGATCCGTGTTCATTGGACTCGTCCTGGGCCTGAGCCCTCGTCTGGGTGGAGGACACCCTCGGCCTGAACGAGGGTATATATGGGTATATCAATCACCCCCTGCCCTTAGCCATCGATGTTGTTGAGATGGATGAGGGGTAATATTACCTTTGAATGCCAACTGCGTGATAAGTTTGATGAGTGACACTTGTCAAGTTGCAAATTATCAGGTGTCCATCATCGTTTCAGTTTCCTAGGTGTGGTGACTGCACACTATGTATGGGGCTTGGCGCCCTAATGATGCATTTCCTCATGGGTTGTGCGCCGCCTTGATTTAAGGGCCCATAAATAACAAAGTGCTTAAACTGTTTTTAAATAATCACTTTTCTTCTTCTTCTTCTTTTTCGTGCCCAGGCTTTCTCTATCTAGCTTTTTAACAGTTCAACCGTCATTTTTTGTGATCTCAGCCTTTGCTTCTACGTTTTAAGCTCCATTCAGCCATCGTCTTCATCCTCGGGTAACTCTTCTGCGACTAATTCCTCTTTTATCTTCTATTTTCGTTTTCTTTTTTGCATTTGGGTTTGTTTCCCCTCTTTTCTTGGTTGCTTTGCTTTTTTGGCATGTAGACCCACCTTGCAGTGGTGCTTGTAGGGCAACGTTTAGATTTAAGGTTCCTCAGAGTTCATCCCCCATCTTTCAGTGGTGGTTTAGTGCCCCTCGTGGCATTTCTAGGGCTTTCTTGCATTTTTCAATGTTCTTATCCAGCGAACTGTTTTCCTTTGTTCTTGGCTTTCATTAACAAAAAATCGTTTATTTCTTTGGTTTGATCCAGAAGTCAAATTTAGTCAACTTTGAACTTGTTTGTAGTTGTCTTAAACAAATTCCTTTAAGTGTAGGATCTTCCCCTTAATGTTTTGAAGACTTTATGATTTAGCCGAGGAATTCCCAACCTTGAGGGAGAGATTCTTCGCTGAGATCAGGCGTTTAGAGCAGGAGGATGAGCAAAGATGAAGGGCCGACCTTAATTGGGTACGACCCATCTTCCCCATTTCTTTAGCCACAATAATATCATCTGAGTCCTGTGGGTCTTCCTGTCGTCCAATCGAGAGTCAGACATACGAGGGAGAAATGAAAGATAGGGCATCATCACCAATAGGTGCTGGGCCTTCTGGGAGGAGAGTGACATCTACTCTTAGCTTGAGCAAATAGGCCGAGGGCACAGTACATTCTGAGGTTGTCCCTGTAACAACCCTTTCCCCTCTTTCCTTCCAGGTGGCCTTTCTTGATGGACCACCGACAGGCGTTGAAGTTGAGAGGTCTGGGGACGAGGGACATAAGGACGATAGTGAGGATCTGGAAGTTGATCAAGTTGACACTTCAAGTGCCTCATCATATGTTTCCTCTGTTAGGGATCGTGATCTCTTGTTGTGGAGGCACATGTTTGGTATAAAACCCAATGTGATTATGAGGGTACCAAATGCAGACGAGAGAGTCTTCCGGGGGAACGAGGGGAAGTTATTATTTATGAACAGACGCTCAGGGCTGGTGTTAGGTTCCCTCTGCACCCTACTGTAGTCGACAAATTGTCTACCTTTGGGGTTGATCCTTCTCAACTTCCTCCTAATTCATGGAGGATTATCCTCGGTTATGTCTCCCTTTGGAAGAATACTTTCACCGATGAGCCCTCGGCCGATTTGTTCATAGCACATTATAATATCACCTCGTCGTCCAAGCAGCCTGGGTATTTTCATTTGGTGGATAGGAAGTCCGATAAGAAAATTCTTCACGTAGCTCAGACTTCCAATCATGACTGGAAGAAGAGGTTTTTCTTCATCTTTGGGGATTGGGAGTTCCCCGCCAAGGATGATCCCGTAGAAGACAGTCCGAGGGTTCCAAGGTCATGGTCTAACACTTCTATGAGAGCAAGGTCAGAACCCGAACTTAGGTTGGAGGAGAGGGTCATTATTGACTACCTAATGGGAACAAGGGAAGGAGGGTGAACTTCATAAGTTTGAAGATTTGATGACCCCTCGTTCCTCAAAGACGCTGGTCTGAGGGTCGGCCCCCTGACAAAATTATGTGAGTAGATTTTTGTTTAATTTTTAATTTTCTCCAAGTGTTTCTTCTTTGCCACTGTATCTTTATGATATATCGTCTCCTTTTCAGGTCGTCCTACAAATATATCTTATCAACTCTGGGAGATGACTGCTCCATGTTTATTGTCTGGCCTTGGAAAGAAAAAAGGCAAAGAGCCTCAGCAGCCTCTAAGAAATACAAAGGTAGTGGGGCCGGTAGAATTGGATCTGACCATCGACAGTCATAAAAGGAAGGAGCCTGAAGCTCCTGGGGGCTCTCGGCCTGACTCACGGACGAGGGCGAGGGTAGAGGTGTCTGAAGCACACACTCAGGTGACCAGCTCCTCTTCTAGCGTGGGTGCCTATTGGTCTCTCTTGCTTTCCTTAAGGCTGAACCTTCGTCCCTCATAGCCAACTTGAGGGAGGCCAAAGCCTCAATGTTTTCTGCACCCTCGGCCGCAGATTATGAATTCTTATCAAAGATGTCCCCGACCAAGGTCTATGATTACGGTCTGCACACTTTGTCTCGGGTACCTCTTTCGACTTCATTCCTTTTTATTTATCATATCATGAACTGTTCCCTCGACCCCTTTTAACATGTGTTTGTCTGTGCAGTCTATCTGCACCTTCACCTCGGCCACCAAGTGGATGGCTGAGAATCAACAAAAGTTTTACAAGATTGAGAGGGATATTCAGCATGAGGCCGATTTGAAGACTGAATTGGAGACTTCCCGGGTTGAGCTGGAGAGTGCAAGGACTGAGCATACAAGGGTCCTGGATGAGCTGGTGAAGTAGCATGAGGATGACCTGAATGTGAAGGACACCCTCATCAAAGAAAAGGAAGAAGCCTTGACCAACCAGGGGTCCCATATCAAGGTTGAACTTAATGAGGCAGTGAAGAAAGCCAAGGTCGATGTTGTGGAGGCTTATAAGCTCTCCGATGAGTTTCAGGGCTTTGGCCTTGAGTACCTGGAGAGGATAATTAAGACGGACTATCGGTGGGTCATCTTAAAATTTGTTGATGCCGTATCGTCCATCAGTCCCTCTCTTGAAGCAGTGGAGATGGAGGACCCTCTCATAGCTGAGGCTCTAGACCATGTAGAGTCTCAAGTACACATCGAAGGCATCAGCACCTCTAAGGATCGGCCTATTTTGTTCACAGAAGAAACTCCTCTGATTGACGTTGAAACCTTTCCTGCTGATACTGCTCAGTAGGGCGGCTGCCTGTAGCCAATACCCTCTTCTTGTAAAAATATTTTTGTACTTTATTTTTATTGGACAGGCATTTGTAACACTTGATTTATAATATAATGTCTCTTCCAATCTTCTATGCTTGCCTTAGCTTATGATATTTAAATTAACCATCCTATAAGCTCCCTCCTTGTCTTTCTTGAGGGTGAATGGGGGGTCGTCCCCACCCTTTACCCTCATCATAGCCGAGGGTGGATTCCACCAACTTAATAATGTTTTCAATTATTTCAACTCCCTCCTCGTCTTTCTTGAAGGTGAATGAGGGGTCGTACCCACCATTTACCCTCATCATAGCCGAGGGTGGTTTCCCCCAATTAAATGATGTTTTCAATTATTTCAAGTCCCCCCCTCGTCTTTCTTAAGGGTTGATGGGGGGTCTTCCCCACCATTTACCCTCATCATAGCCGAGGGTGGTTTCCACCAACTTAATAATGTTTTCAATTATTTCAAGTCCCCCTTGTCTTTCTTGAGGGTGAATGGGGGGTCGTCCCCACCATTTACCCTCATCATAGCCGAGGGTGGTTTCCACCAATTAAATGATGTTTTCAATTATTTCAAGTTCCCCCTCGTCTTTCTTAAGGGTGAATGGGAGGTCTTCCCCACCATTTACCCTCATCATATCCGAGGGTGGTTTCCACCAATTAAATGATGTTTTCAATTATTTAAAGTCCCTCCTCATCTTTCTTGAGGGTGAATGGGGGGTCGTCCCCACCATTTACCCTCATCATAGCCGAGGGTGGTTTTCACCAATTAAATGATGTTTTCAATTATTTCAACTCCCCCCTCATCTTTATTGAGGTTGAATGGGGGTCATCCCCACCATTTACCCTCATCATAGCCGAGGGTGGTTTCCACCAATTAAATGATATTTCCAATTATTTCAAGTCCCCCTCGTCTTTCTTGAGGGTGAATGGGGGGTCGTCCTCACCATTTACCCTCATCATAACCGAGGGTGGTTTAACGAGGATAACCCTACTCACACTAGAATTAACAAATCGATATGAGTGGCCAATATGAAATTCTCATTAACATTCAAAGTGTTCTGTTGGAGCAACACATTCATTACAACTATTTTCTGGTAGGACATTACATTATTGATAGTATTTCTTTAAAAATCTGCATTCCAGGGGTTGGAAAAGGGCTCCTCTTCAAGGTTCTCTAGTCTATAGGTTCCAGGGACAACGTCATCAATGACCCTATATGGGCCATGCCAATTTGGGTGGAGCTTGTTAGGCTTTTTCCAAGTCTTTTTGAAGACTACGTCCCCCACAGCAATTGGCCTTTGCCTCACCCTCTGGTTGTAAAACATGGTCGTCCTCTGCTGGTAGGCAGCTTGCCATGTCTCAGCGTCTTCCCTCCTTTCCTCCATCAATTCTAAGTCAAGTATCATTTCTTCCATATTTCTCTAGGTGTCATACATTTGGACTCTGTGAGTAGGAAACCCAATCTCGGTGGGGATGACGGCTTCTGAGCCATACGCCAGCATGAACGGGATTTCTCTGGTAGGAGTCTTTGTCATCATCCTGTAGGCCCACAGTACAGTGTATAACTCCTCAACCCATCTTCCTTTTTCCTCCTCGAGTTTCTTCTTGATCCCATCTAGGATTGTTCTATTTGTAACTTCAGTTTGCCCATTAGCCTGAGGTCGGCCTCGGGTTGAGAAGAATTATTTGACACCCACCCTTTCGCAGTATTTCTCTAGGGATGCATTCTTGAATTGAGTCCCGTTATCTGAGATGAGGGTGTTGGGGAGACCATATCTATATATAATGTTTTTCCATTTAAACTGGAATGTCTTATGCTCGCTAATCGTGACCCTCGGCTCCGCTTCCACCCATTTTGAGAAATAGTCAATTGCTACGATCAAGTATCGATAGTTATTGACGGCCCTAGGCAAGGGTCCTACTAGATCGATTTCCCATACTGTGAATGGTCATGGGGATGTGATGGACGTAAGGGGTTAATGGGGATGGTGAGGGAGGGTGGAAAATCTTTCACATTTATCACACTTTTTTACGTATGCCATGGAATCTTTTCCCAAGGTCAGCCACCAGTATCCCTCGGTTACTATCCTCTTTTCTAACGACATGCCCCCAATATGGCTTGAACATTACCCCTCATGGACATCTTGCAAAATGTGTGGGACTTCAGATGGGTGCACACACCTGAGCAAAGGGAGCAAGAACCCCTTTTTGTATAAGGTGTCTCCTATGACAGTGAATTTCATGGCTCTGTATCTCAACTTCTTCCTTTCTTGTTTTGCTTTTGGCATCTCTCCCTCTTTAATGTATCTGATTAGAGGGTCCATCCATGAAGCTTCCCTGTTGATATTTAAGCAAGAGCTAAGTGCTCCCTCTGCCTCTTCAATCGTTGGTCGAAGCAAAATTTCCAGTGGGACTATCCTCTTGATATATGTCCTAGTTACTGAGGCCATCATAGAAAGTGCATCAGCTCGGCCATTATCACGCCTAGGTATTCTCTTTAATTTTACTTCTCCGAAGCTCTTCAATAGTGACCTTACTCTTTCGAGATATTTGGCCATTCTCTCATCCTTATCCTCGTATGCCCCTAGTATTTAATTCACCACAAGTCTTGAATCACTATGGACCAAGATCTGGCCAGCACTAAAAGACCTAGCCAAGGAAAGGCCTACTATCAGGGCCTCATATTCAGACTCATTGTTGGAGGCTTTGAAGTTGAACCTCTGGGCGTACTCGATGTTTGTGCCATCGGGTGTTGATACTATTAATTTGGCCCCATTTTCTCTCTCCCAAGAGGACCCGTCAACGAAGAGGATCCACACAGCCTGTTCCTCTGAGAAATTTCCTTCAGTGAGGGATCCCTGTCTAAAGAGATATCTTACCTCTTCATTTTCAACAACTTTTTCTCTAGCGGTGACTGTCTCACCCTTATCGGCGAATGGGTCAACAATTCTGCCTTGTCGGGTGTCTATCTTTCAAAGGTTATCTTGTGCCTCATCATCTTTCCAAGTAAATTCAGCCAAAAAATTTGCTAATGCTTGCCCCTTAATGGCCATCCTAGGCTGACATACAATGTCAAACTCTCCCAGCTCTATAGCCCAGGCCATTAGCCTCCCCGATTTTTCTGGCCTGTGCAAGACCTGCCTAAGAGGAGGGTTAGTGAGGATGACCATTATATGGGACTGGAAGTACGGCTTCATCTTTCTTGATGCATGGATCAAGGCATAGGCTAACTTCTCCATCCTTGGGTATCTTTTATCTGCCCCTTGGAGTGCCTTACTATTGAAATACACAGGCTTTTGTACCCCGTCCTCTTCTCTCATAATGGTTGTGCTGATGGCCGATTCGGAGACGGCTAGGTATACATGTAGTCGTTCACCTTGTACTGGCCTTATCAACAGCAAGGGAGACCATAGGTATGACTTTAACTCTTTGAAAGCCTGGTCACACTCTTCGTTCCATTCAAAGGCCTTTTTGAGAATTTTGAAGAACGGTAAACACTTGTATATGGCTCTGGATACGAACCTATTCAAAGCAGCCACTCGCCCTGTGAGCCTCTGAACATCTTTAATATTCCTGGGGGTCTTAATTTCTAGAAGGGCCTTTATCTCCTTAAGATTGGCCTCAAAGACTCTTTGATTAACGATGAACCCTAAGAATTTCCCTGCTCCGACCCCAAAGACACATTTGGTCGGGTTGAGCTTCATCCAGTACTTGTCTATCATATTAAAGGTCCTCTCGAGGCCGGCCACATGATCCTCGGCCTTCAAACTCTTGGTCAACATGTCATCTACATAAACCTTCGTAGACTTCCTAATTTGGTCTTCGAATATTTTATTCACAAGGCGTTAATACGTTGCCCCTGCATTCATTAGGCCAAAGGGCATGACCCTATAATAGTATGTCCCCTTGTCACTAATGAAAGCTATTTTTTCGGAGTCTTCAGGGCTCATGAAGATCTGGTTGTAACCTAAATAGGCATCCATAAAGCTCATTAGCTCATGGCCTGCGGTAGCGTCTACCATCTGATCAATGTGGGGGAGAGGGAAGTTATCTTTGGGATAATGTTTGTTAAGGTCAGTGAAGTCTACGCACATCCTCCACTTCCCATTGGCTTTTGGTACTATGACTGCGTTGGATAGTAATTTGGGATAGATGACCTCCCTGATAAACTCATCATCTTCTAGCTTCTTGACCTCGTCCCTTATGAACTCATATTTTTCTCGAGAATAAATTCTCCTCTTCTTCTTTACAGGCTTTGCGCCCTCTACCACATTGAGCTTATGGCTCATAATTTCGGGGTCGATCCCCAGCATATCTGCATGACTCCATGCAAAGACATTTTGTCTTCTCCTTAGCATCTTAATGGGGTCTTCTTTTATGTCTATCTTCAGAGCATTGCCAACTTGGACGGTTTTTTTGGCTCATCCTCATTGAGGATGATGGATTCTACCTCTTCTGCGGCTTCTTCTTTCTTCAGTTTTATCTCATCCCTAGGGTCGAGGGTGTCAATATTATAAGTAGTTATTGCCTTCTTGTGTGCCTCTCTTTCTTCAGCTAATTTAAAGTAACATCCCCATGCCGTCATCTGGTCTCCCTGAACTTTCCCTACCCCGTAAGGGGTCGAGAATTTTATCATCTGATAAACCATAGATGGCACAGCCTCAAATTCCTTAAGGGACACTCGCCCCAGTATAATGTTGAAGGCTGAGAAGACGTGTTCATCCATCACAAAAAATTTAACCTTTTTGGTAAGCCATCTCGGCCATTCGTCCCCCATCCTAACATCGGCCTCATACACTCCTAGAGGATGAACTTTTTCCCCACTAAAACCAATCAAAGGGTGATGGTATGGTATGAGCCTAGCACAGCTTAGACCCAAGGCTTTAAAGCACGGACAGAACATCACATCTGTAGAACTACCCCCGTCTACCAGGATCCTTGGCACCTCGCACCCGTGTACCTTGGTAGTGATGACGAGAGGGTCATCATGTGGGGCTAAGAGGCCTTTGAAGTCCATTCTTGAGAATCCAACTATTAGAGTATCCCACTATCAGAGTATCCATATCAACTTTCTTCCACTTTTCTGACTTTGCTTCCATAGAAGTTGAGTGTACAGCTTTTGTCACTGCCTTGGCTTCAGTTACGTGGGCCTTCTTGTCTACGACCTCTGAACCTCCTCCTTCCAGTCCCTCGGAGATCATCCCTACACCAAGTGAGATCATATTAAGTATTTTTTCAGGGCCATGGTCATCTCTCGGTGGGAGGTCGGGGTCATTCTCATCATCCGAAGGGTCTTCCCTTCTATTTGGAGGATCTTCTCTACATGTATCACCTCTCTTCTTTTTGTGGTCATCCCCTCGGACCCTCTTGAGGGAACTCTTGTCGACATATTTTCTTAACTTCCCTTCTTTTAACATTTTCTCAATTTCATCTTTCAGAGCAAAACACTTGTCGGTCACATGGACATGGTCTTGATGAAATTCACACCACAGGTTTTTGTTCCTCTTGTGGGGGGATGCCCTCAACTTCTCGAGCCATGTCAAGAATTGGTCACTCTTTATCTCATTCAGAATGTGTTCGTAGCTGACCGTCAGAGGGGTGTAATCAGCGAATTTATTATCTGCAGATCTCTTCTTCCCCTCTCTATTCTTTCTTTGGTACTTACCCCCACTAGCGCTTCCTTTTTCATCTTCGTATTTTGCAGCCATCGCCTCTTAGACATTCTTCACCTTTTTTGCTATCGACAGTAATTCAGCCATTGTCTTTGGAGGGTCTTCAGCAAGTTTACATAATATCTTCCCCTTCTAGAGTCCTCCAATGAGAGCTGTTATGGCTATACTCTCCTCATAGTCTTTAACCTCCAACTTTTATTTGTTAAATCTGGCTATCTAGTCTCTTAGACTCTCATTCTTCCCCTGCTTAACATAGAGCAGTGTGTAGTCTTCTTTTGTGGCCTCACTCCCAAGCAAAAGTTATGGATAAATCAGTTCGCTAACTGCTTAAAGCTTTCAATGGAGTTCTTAGGAAGAGACATATACCAGACATGTGCAGCCCCAGTCAGAGTGCCAGAAAAGGCACAACACCTCATCTCATCTGAGATAGAGTATATGTCAGACGCTGATTGGTACATCTCAATATGATGGACAAGGTTGGTACTCCCATCATACCTTGGCGTGACCTCAGGTGGCTTAAACTTAGATGGCATTGGTAAGTTGACTATCTTCGCCACAAAGGTTGAGCCTATGGAGTATCATCTCTGAAGAGGGTCTCGGCTCTTCAGGATGTCACTTATTTTATCCTGTAGCCTTTGGATCGAGTCATTCCATGGCCTCATAGGGTCGGCCTGGCATATGTTATCCCCTGCTCCCTCTTTGAGGTGAACGGAGGGTTTTGCTGCGGCAAGTCTGTATCGGTTGTTTACTTCTCCCTGATCGTCATCCCGTCCGTGGGGTCAACCCCTGTGGGATCGTCCATCTGCTGCCTCCCTTCTGAACCTCGCAATACTTCTCGATCGGGACTATTTTTCCCGTAGGTCATTTACTGGGCCCAGCCTCTCAAAGGTCGACCCCCAGCTCAGACGATCAAAAGTAGAGCCCCTCAGGCGATCGTCGGGATTTTGCCTTCCAAACTTCCCTCTGCTTTCCTGGATAGGTTGCATAATATTATTGGAGACCTCATACGGCTCCCAGTATTCTATGGGGGCCTCCTCCCCCTCCAGATCATCATATATGTCTTCAGGGCAAGGGTCTCCTTGCCTCCCCAGGCGTAGACACCGGAGGTCAGCAACATCCCTACGCCGCTGTGGAGGTGGCAAGTCTTTGCGTGGCGCTTGGGGTTGTCACGACCCCGACCCAAAAATAGTAGGGAACGGGTGTCTTGACATGCCACCAAGGCATCCAATATTCTGGCCTTAAAATTTTTGTTTTAAAATATATGTAGCGGAAGTATAATCACATGGTTATGAATCGTAAAATACTGAAAGTGAAGGAATTACATCATCAGAGCTTTCTAAAGGGGACTTCATTTGTATTAAAATATCAACGAGTTACAACTTGACACAAGGAGCTAAACATGCTCTATCTAATTAAACAAACTTCTACTTAAGGTAACAAAAAGAGCTTTAAAACCTAAATCTTCAACATAGTCCTTTTTCGTTCCATCCACGAACTTAACTATTTCCTGAAAAATGGTTATTTATACAACGTCAGCTAAAAGCCGAATGAGATTCAATCTCCAAATATTCCAAGGTTTTCAGAAAATAGATACCTATTCAATTTAGAACAGAAGGTATATACATAGAGATAGAAATTTCAAGTAATATATATAAAGTAAATGACAATATATATATTCAGAATAAACAGTTCAGAACAGAACAGATAAAACAATTGAGCATGTGTCAATTATTCAGTTTTAGTGGCCATGTACACTCTAATACCCAGACAGATAGTGTTATCAAATGTTTCCACCCGATAACATCACAGACAGATAATCATGATTTCTGGAACAACACCTTGTTTAGGGCACACCAGCGATAAACCAGCTGGGAAGGTACCACCCAAATATTTCCACCCGGTAGTCAAGGCCAATATAGTAAGAGAGTTTCCATAGGCCGAATCAATAATTTCAGAATTCAAATCAGATGTTTATATGGAGAGATATAAACATATAACAAACGACGGAATCATCGGTATCAGATGCATTTTGAGAATAAAAGCATTTCACAAAATATACATAGTTTGCATAATATAATATAATCAAAATGCGCAAGAAATTGCATAGAGTACTCACCTAAAATAGAGGTCGAAATTATAGATAACGAGTCTTCGATCGCACGTTAATCTAACAAATACAATAAAGGTTTAAGTATATGTTCTAAACAAGGTCCAGTCTACATATTGTATTTTAAATAGTAACTTGTTTCAAAGGATTACTAAAAAAACATTTTCTTAATTTTTAAAACTTATTGATCGTACGTAAAGGATTCAATTCATAGTTCTTCCTAATCAGTCGGTTCCCAGTAGAGATGGAGGGTCACAGGGGCACCGCTTAAATACCATCTCCTCTAGACAGAACATTTCCGGATTCATTCCCAGTAGAGATGGAGGGTCACAGGGGCACCACTTAAATACCATCTCGTCTAGACAGAATTTCACCGGGCCTGACTTTGGAATTACTTAAATGGGATTCCATAATAACGAGCAATTTCTTTAAAAAGAATCATTTTTTAAAAGCGTATAATTTCAAACAAGTTTATAAAATCAACTTGGATTTGTTCTAAATTTTAAGTTTTGATTAGTGAATTCTTTATTGTATTTTACCAGCATAACTACTAAGTAAAGCTATAAAACAATAAATTAAAACTATAAAGATGTATTATAACATTAAGATTACCTTAAGATGAATATCCCTAAGAACTTCTTCTAAAACTTTCTCACACTTTCTCTCACTATTTCTTTCTATAATTCTCAAGGAATTGGTGTGGGTTTCAAATGATCCCCAAAGGCCCTATTTATAGTTTTCCAAAGATATCACGGCATTAGCACGTGTCCATGATGACCAAGCTTTTACAATGGGAGTCAGCGTTGACGTGTCGCGTAACGGAGGTATCTTGCAGTCTTATTTCACTAGACTGCGACACGTGTTTTAGCTTATCCTCTAACGACGACACGTGTTTTGGCTTCTCCTCTAATGACGACACGTGTATGGTGGAGGTGACCAGCACGTGGTGGAAAGGTGATAGGGGTATAAGGGTCATTTAACACATGAAGGGTATTTTGGTAATTTCACACTATATATTTTGAATATTTTTTAGAGGTCCTTGAAAATATTTTATTTACAAAATGGCCCATTTTATATTTTATTTAAGTCCTTAAATTTTCATAAAATTATATTTTCTACCCCAAAACTTATTATTTACCTTAAGATATGTGATAAGACTTCGATTTGATCCAATTTGCAGTTGATTCTTCGTAATTAAAAATGGGGTTTGTTATATTGATAGCCAATAATACCACATATCTAATCATACAACATTTATAAGATAATAAGTAACACAAGAGTGTAAAAACAAACTATATATAAAAGTGGGGTCATTACATACTACCCTCCTTATAAAAAGTTTGGTCCCCAAACTTTACTTGCATTAATTTTCAAAAAGGTATGGATATCCCTCCTTTATCTCATCTTCCCGCTCCCACGTTGCTTCTTCAATAGAATGATTCCTCCATAATACTTTAACTAGTGGAATAACCTTGGTTCGTAATATTTGATCTTTACGGTCCAAAATTTCCACTGGATGCTCAATGTAGAACAAATCTTCTCTAACTTGAAGAGGCTCATGACTTAAGATATGTTTTGGATCTGGGACATATTTCTTTATCATTGATACGTGAAACACATTATGTACACTAGAGAGTTCCAGTGGTAAGGCTATTTTATACGCAACAGCTCCTATCCTTTCAAGGATTTCAAAAGGTCCTATGTATCTTGGGCTCAATTTCCCTTTCTTCCCAAATCGTATTACTCCCTTTGTAGGCGATACTCGCAAGAACACATAATCTCCTCTTTGGAATTCTAACTGTCGGTGTCGATTGTCAACATAACTCTTTTGACGTCTTTGAGCGGTTCGAAGTCGGTCTTGTATTAATTTCACCTTCTCTGTTGTGATCTGAATCAATTCTGGTCCCAACAATTTTCTTTCCCCAACTTCTACCCAACATGTAGGGGAACGACACCTTCTACCATAGAGTGCCTCATACGGAGCCATTTGAATACTTGCTTGATAGCTATTATTATATGCGAATTCCACTAACGGTAAATGATCATCCCAATTTCCTTTTAAATCAAGTGCACATGCCCTAAGCATATCCTCCAAGGTTTGAATAGTTCTCTCTGATTGTCCATCCGTTTGAGGATGAAAAGCAGTGCTAAAATTCAATTTTGTTCCCATGGCTTCTTGTAGGCTTTTCCAGAAGCGAGACACAAATCTAGGGTCACGGTCAGAAATAATTGAAATTGGGGTTCCATGAAGCCTAATAATTTCCCACACATACAACTTAGCTAACTTCTCTAAAGAATGGGTAATCTTAATGGCAAGAAAATGAGCAAATTTAGTTAACCTATCAATAATTACCCAAATAGAGTCATTACCATTTGAACTCCTCGGTAAACCTGTCACAAAATCCATAGTAATATGTTCCCATTTCCACTCAGGGATAGGTAGGGGTTGCAGTAATCCTGATGGTTTTTGATGTTCTACCTTTACTTGTTGACAAACCAAACACTGAGATATAAATTCTGCTATCTCCCTCTTCATGTTATTCCACCAAAATACTACTCGAAGATCCCTATACATTTTTGTACATCTGGGATGAAATGTGAATCTTGAGTAATGACTTTCCTCCAAAATTTGCCTCTTTAGTTGGGCATCACATGGCACACACACTCTATTTCCAAACCTCAATATATCATCTCGCATCTCAAATTCAGTTCTCTTACCCTCGATGACTTCTTCTCTAATCTTCTTCAGTTGTGGGTCATTTACTTGTGCAATTTTGATCCTCTCCATCAACATGGGTTGTACTTGTAAGCTTGCAATTATTCCTCCTTTTTTATAGATACGTACATCTATTTCCATACTTCTCAAATCCCTTAACAGTGCTTCCTGGCTTGTAATAAGACATGCTAAATTTGGTGTAGACTTCCTACTTAAAGCATCGACTACTACATTAGCTTTCCCCGGGTGATAGTGAATATTTACATCATAATCCTTCATCAATTCTAACCACCTCCTTTGTCTCATATTTAACTCTTTCTGAGTAAATATATACTTCAAACTCTTATGATCGGTATAAATCTCACAAGTCTCACCATACAAATAGTGCCTCCAAATCTTAAGAGCAAAAATTACAGCTGCTAATTCTAGGTCATGGGTTGGATAATTCTACTCATGGGTTTTCAACTGTCTTGAGGCGTAAGCTACTACTTTTCCATTTTGCATTAGCACACATCCCAAACCATTTTTAGAAGCATCACTATAAATCACAAATCCCCCTGTCCCGAAAGGAATAGTCAAAATTGGGGCAGTTACTAATCGATTCTTAAGTTCTTGAAAACTTTTCTCGGCTTCCTCAGACCATTCATATTGTACCTTCTTTTGTGTTAACCTAGATAGAGGTTTGACAATGCTATAAAATAATTTAACAAATCTTCGGTAATAACCTGCTAATCCAAGGAAACTGCGAATCTCACTCACATTAGTTGGTCTGGGCCAATCTAGTATAGCCTCAATCTTTTGAGGGTCAACTGACACTCCCTCTTTGGATATGACATGTCCTAGAAAAGAAACGCTAGGCATCCAAAACTCACACTTCTTTAATTTTGCATATAATTTCTCTTTCCTAAGGATTTGTAATATTGTCTCTAAATGTTTCTCGTGTTCTTCAATACTCTTAGAATAAATGAGAATGTCATCGATAAAAACAACAACACATTGATCCAAATATTTCCTAAAGACTCTATTCATCATATCCATAAAAGCAGCTGGTGCATTAGTTAGTCCAAATGGCATTACAAGAAATTCATAGTGACCATATCTAGTACGAAAAGCTGATTTTGAAATATCATCATCCTTAATCTTCAATTGATGATAACCTGACCTAAGGTCAATCTTAGAGAATACTTGTGCACCTTCTAATTGATCAAACAAGTCATCTATACGAGGTAAGGGGTATTTATTCTTAATGGTTACCTTATTCAGTTCACGATAATCTATACATAGTCTCATTGTCCCATCCTTCTTTTTCACAAATAACACTAGAGCACCCCAAGGCGATATACTTGGTCTGATAAAACCCTTGTCTAAAAGGTCTTCTAATTGAACTTTTAACTCTCTTAATTCTAAAGGTGCCATACGATATGGTGGTTTTGAGATTGGTATAGTTCCAGGAACAAGGTCAATCGTAAATTCTATTTCTCTATTAGGAGGTAGGCCTGGTAAATCATTTGGAAAAACATCCGTAAATTTCTTAGCGATAGGAATATCTTCTAATCTAGTCCCTATTGTCTGCAAACTGGTAATAGTTGCAAGAAATCCTTGACATCCTTCTTAAGAAAACTATAGGCCTGCATTGCAGAAATAATACATATCGGAGATATGATGCCAGTTCCTTCAAAACTAAATTTTGGTTGGTGAGGAATTTGGAAAGTAACACTCTTCTCAAAACAGTCTACCTTAGCATGATGTGATGCTAACCATCCATCCCCAAAATGACTTCAAAATCTTTAATGTCTAAAACTATCAAATCAACATATAGTTTATGACTATCAATATCTATGGGGCAAGCCTTGTATACTAATTTACCCACCAATAACTCACCCGAAGGAGTAGAAACATGTAAGTTATGATTCAAGGGTTCAGGAAATTTATGAAAGAGATTTAGTACATGTATAGATATGAACGAATGGGTAGAACCAGGATCTATCAAAGCTTTAAAAGGCTGTGCACATATAGAAAGTGTACCTGACACTACCGCATTAGAAGCTTGGGTATCAGAAAGTCCGAAAACTCTACCTTGTCTGTCTTGATCCTTCTTTGCACTTGAAGGTTTTATCGAAACCCTTGCTGGGTTTGGGCAGTCTTTTATCTGATGTCCTTTCTGTCCACATCTAAAACAAGCTCCTGAATCCTTATAACAAGGTCGTCCTCCATGCATCTTTCCACATTGCTGACATGTCTGGTTATTATACTGTTTGTTATCACTAGATCCCCCAACATTGGATGTGTTCCTAAAGAAATTTCTATTATTAGGGTTCTTTCCTTTTTGTTCCCCAAACTTCCTCTTGCCATCTCTAATTCGATTGTACTCCTCACCATCCCTCTCAGCTATTGTAGCCCTAGTCACGACATCAATATATGATGTTAATTTCAGGATGGAAATACGACTACGAATATTCAACCTTAACCCACGCTCAAACTTCTTCGCTCTTAAAACATCAGTTGCTACAACATGACGTGCAAAACGGGATAACTCAGTAAACTTTGCCTCATATTGACTAACCGTCATATTCCCTTGCACCAGACTCATGAAGTCAGCTGCCATTTCATCTTTCACCGTTTCTGGAAAATATTTCTCATAAAATATTACTAAGAAATCATTCCAACCTATGTAAGTATTCCTTTCCCCGTGTATTCTCTTAGTCATTCTCCACCAATGTTCAGCCTCCCCTTCTAACATAAATGTTGCAAATGACACCCTTTCTTCGTCGGTACACTTAAGAACATCGAGTATCTTTTCCATCTGCATCACCCAACTTTCTGCCTCGGTGGGGTTAGGAGTACCTTTAAAAGATGGAGGATTCAACTTCTTGAACTTTTCAATAGTACATATACTTAGTTCAAGATTCTTTGGTACTCCATTGTTCACCTGCTGCTCCACAATCTTTGCCAGACTTTATATTGCCTTGTATGCACCTTCCAGTCCTTCTATACTCAAATCACTAGTTCCCATTGATGATCTTCTCTTGGTCATTTTCTATAGTCATGGCCAAACGTAAGATCTACTATACTATATCAATATTGAAAACTAAAAGACCAACTATAAATAATATAACACATAGGGAGGGTTATCACATAAATTAGATTTTTAATACTATCTCCTAAGGATGGAAACATAAAATCTATAACATTCGAAACCTATGCTCAGTAGTCTACGGGTTCATAACCTATGCTCTGATACCACCTCTGTCACGACCCCGACCCGAAAATAGTAGGGAACGGGTGTCTTGACATGCCACCAAGGCATCCAATATTCTGGCCTTAAAATTTTTGTTTTAAAATATATGTAGCGGAAGTATAATCACATGGTTATGAATCGTAAAATACTGAAAGTGAAGGAATTACATCATCAGAGCTTTCTAAAGGGGACTTCATTTGTATTAAAATATCAACGAGTTAAAACTTGACACAAGGAGCTAAACATGCTCTATCTAATTAAACAAACTTCTACTTAAGGTAACAAAAAGAGCTTTAAAACCTAAATCTTCAACATAGTCCTTTTTCGTTCCATCCACGAACTTAATTATTTCCTGAAAAATGGTTATTTATACAACGTCAGCTAAAAGCCGAATGAGATTCAATCTCCAAATATTCCAAGGTTTTCAGAAAATTTATACATATTCAATTTAGAACAGAAGGTATATACATAGAGATAGAAATTTAAAGTAATATATATAAAGTAAATGACAATATATATGTTCAGAATAAACAGTTCAGAACAGAACAGATAAAACAATTGAGCATGTGTCAATTATTCAGTTTTAGTGGCCATGTACACTCTAATACCCAGACAGATAGTGTTATCAAATGTTTCCACCCTATAACATCACAGACAGATAATCATGATTTCTGGAACAACGCCTTGTTTAGGGCACACCAGCGATAAACCAGCTGGGAAGGTACCACCCAAATATTTCCACCCGGTAGTCAGGGCCAATATAGTAAGAGAGTTTCCATAGGCCGAATCAATAATTTCAGAATTCAAATCAGATGTTTATATGGAGAGATATAATCATATAACAAACAACGGAATCATCTGTATCAGATGCATTTTGAGAATAAAAGCATTTCACAAAATATACATAGTTTGCATAATATAATATAATCAAAATGCGCAAGAAATTGCATAGAGTACTCACCTAAAATAGAGGTCGAAATTATAGATAACGAGTCTTCGATCGCACGTTAATCTAACAAATACAATAAAGGTTTAAGTATATGTTCTAAACAAGGTCCAGTCTACATATTGTATTTTAAATAGTAACTTGTTTCAAAGGATTACTAAAAAAACATTTTCTTAACTTTTAAAACTTATTGATCGTAATTAAAGGATTCAATTCATAGTTCTTCCTAATCAGTCGGTTCCCAATAGAGATGGAGGGTCACAGGGGCACCGCTTAAATACCATCTCCTCTAGACAGAACATTTCCGGATTCATTCCCAGTAGAGATGGAGGGTCACAGGGGCACCACTTAAATACCATCTCGTCTAGACAGAATTTCACCGGGCCTGACTTTGGAATTACTTAAATGGGATTCCATAATAACGAGCAATTTCTTTAAAAAGAATCATTTTTTAAAAGCGTATAATTTCAAACAAGTTTATAAAATCAACTTGGATTTGTTCTAAATTTTAAGTTTTGATTAGTGAATTCTTTATTGTATTTTACCAGCATAACTACTAAGTAAAGCTATAAAACAATAAATTAAAACTATAAAGATGCATTATAACATTAAGATTACCTTAAGATGAATATCCCTAAGAACTTCTTCTAAAACTTTCTCACACTTTCTCTCACTATTTCTTTCTATAATTCTCAAGAAATTGGTGTGAGTTTCAAATGATCCCCAAAGGCCCTATTTATAGTTTTCCAAAGATATCACGGCATTGACACGTGTCCATGATGACCAAGCTTTTACAATGGGAGTCAGCGTTGACGTGTCGCGTAACGGAGGTATCTTGCAGTCTTATTTCACTAGACTGCGACACGTGTTTTAGCTTACCTCTAACGACGACACGTGTTTTGGCTTCTCCTCTAATGACGACACGTGTATGGTGGAGGTGACCAGCACGTGGTGGAAAGGTGATAGGGGTATAAGGGTCATTTAACACATGAAGGGTATTTTGGTAATTTCACACTATATATTTTGAATATTTCTTAGAGGTGCTTGAAAATATTTTATTTACAAAATGGCCCATTTTATATTTTATTTTAGTCCTTAAATTTTCATAAAATTATATTTTCTACCCCAAAACTTATTATTTACCTTAAGATATGTGATAAGACTTCGATTTGATCCAATTTACAGTTGATTCTTCGTAATTAAAAATGGGGTTTGTTATATTGATAGCCAATAATACCACATATCTAATCATACAACATTTATAAGATAATAAGTAACACAAGAGTGTAAAAACAAACTATATATAAAAGTGGGGTCATTACAGGGGTGGTCCCCTTGCCTCATGTTGCCCTGGAGTTGCTACCGGAGTTATCATCTCCGGTGAGACCCCTGGTGGTCTTCGTATGTTTTGGCTAAGAGCTGTAAATTGCTCCTGCATAATCCGCTGGCTTGATGCCAGAGACTTTAAGGTGGTCGCCACATCGTTCATCTCAGACTGAGGTGGTGGATGACTGAAACTAGGTCCTACTCCACTATTCGGTGGAGGAAGTGGTGGTGACATCTCCGGTGCCATGTGTTTGAGCTATAAAGAGCTGAATTATCAAAAGACTGATGAGCTTGAGAACCTTAATGGGTCTCTTTCAATGGTGAAACAACTCCACAAAGGGGGAGAACTGGTTCACCACCAGAGTGCCCGGTGAGGTCAAGCTGAATAAAGGAAGAGATGTCTTCTCATTCCCATAGACGGTGCCACACTGATGATGATAAGATTTAGCACCACCAGATAAGAGGTGGGGAGGGAGCTCAAACAGTTATAATAATGGAAGCCATGGAGATATGTGTATATAAGTGTATAGAAGGGGATGAGTATAAGAGGAATAAGATAATGATGTATAGTGGTTTATACAATTAGGACTACATCCACTGTGAGTGTGTGATCCACTAAATATGAGCACTAATGGCCTTGGATATAATGCACATAAGCTCACTCTCTCTCTACTGTGTGTACAAGAAAAGTTATAGCTAGGTTTACAAATTATCGATCCCTTTACAAGGTTGAAGATAACCAGTATATATAGGGCTTGGGGGGTGTAGTGTACCCCCCAAGCATGCATAGTGCATGTGAATGATGATCTAGCCAATCCCCTGCTGACACTTGGATGTGCCACTTGCAATTAATGATGACATAATATTCCCTCACGTTAGGGGATGATATTATTATAACAGTTTAGTCCATGTTCCATATGAGTCCCACGCGCACTGTTCCATGCGTCTCCCAAGTCACGCGCTGTGATGATGTCACCCTCGGCCTTGGATGCCAAGCCAAGGCTAAATTTGATGCTGGCATTAGGCCCGGCTGGATGCGATCCTAGTACTATAGTCCCCTCATAGGGTCATCTGGGACATGGTGAGGGGCCGTCCCCTTGTAGGGTCATCTGGGCCATGGTGAGGGGTTGGCCCCTTGTAGGGTCATCTGGACCAAGCTGAGGGGTCGTCCCCTTGAAGGGTCATCTGGGCCATAATGAAGGGTCGGCCCCTTGTAGGGTCGTCTGGGCCAAGCTGAGGGGTCATCCTGGCTGATCCTTCTTGTAACGGAGCCATGTTTATTGGACTCGTCCTGGGCCTGAGCCCTTGTCTGGATGGAGGACACCCTCGGCCTGATCGAGGGTATATATGGGTATATCAGTATCTTTCATTGAGATTGCAAATTTTCATTTTATATATAGAATTATCCATTATTGACATATGTGCGGCCTAGTTTCCATTTACATTTACTCTTTATGCCTGAATGTCCAGCGTATTACCTCCCATTCGTAATGATTTGATTTTTTGAGTGTAATATCCGATGAGGATTGATTTATATGCACGCTTTAATGTTTATTATCCGGTTCATAAAAATTTTGACAAATCATACTTTGCATGTGCTCGCTTTTCCTCCCATTTTTAAGGTTTCAATGTTACGAAGTTCATTCTAAAATGTTAATAATATGGGCATTTGTGTGAATTCATTCACTTCGCTAATAATATGTTTGAAATCTTTTTCTTTATTGTTAGGCTTGTTGCATATTGGTTGAGCATACACTTTGAGGAAACCTTGATGTTGGGTTTCATCCCTGAAAACCCTCACGAGACAACACTCGTCCACTATGGTAACCTGGGGTTTTCACGGCTTATTGCATATGCTAAATGCAATCGTGTTCCTTACAAAAGTGGCATTTATATTCTTATGCACGTATACATTTTGCACCACCTTCTATTTTACTAGTTTTGTTTTGTTTCATTACTAGGGACTAGCAATGATTAAGTTAGGGGTGTGATATGTCATGAATATTGTATATTTGTGCCTTTTATTTTTATTCATTCTAGCACTTTTGTGTTCCTTATGCCGATACTTATGCTCATTAACCATACAACCTCTATTTTGTATGTTTATATGCTTTGTGAGGTATAATTGAGCTTTTGTAGGTTTTGAAATGCTTAGGGTGTGAATTGGTTGTGTTTAGAGGAAGTTCTGTCATCATACTCAACTTCAAGGGAATTTTAGTCATTTCATACTTGTTCTTCATCTTAGTGAAATTACATGAAATCTTATTTCGTTGAGTTAGTTTTGCGTGGTCACAAACGGCACGTCGTTTTGAGTTCGGACGAAGAATTTAGAGCTAAATATGTAAAGCACCTTTTCTCCTATGCGATAAACAAAGGGCCCTAAAAAAGAGAGTACCGTCCAATCGGCCTTGAGCCCCTGATCAACCGGCCTAACCAATATTACCCACGATCCAATCCAGGGAGATTCAAACTTGACCCTAGGTCAATCGGCCCCTTGGCCGCGGTCGAACGGTCCATTCAGACATCCGGCACTTGTTCCCTTTTATTTCTTTTTCTTTTATTTTATTTCCCACTTACTATATAATCAAAGTTTTATTTGGTTTGATAAATAATTAATAATAGGTTAGTTTTAGGGTTTGGTTGGTGGAGAGCTCATATTTCATCTCTCTCATTTGGTGTTGCCCATTTGGGTGTTGTAAATTGCACTATTCATTATCCCGACCATTAATATAGTTTTATTTTCTTCATTTTTGCTTTAATGTTCAATTACTTGCTTTGTAGTTAGTTGTTGTTATATTATTTATTATTTATGTTCGTTAATTAGTATATTTCTTATTTTAATTATGTGTTTTAGCTAGTTTAAGGGTTGGGATCATATTTCACCATTGATGGATCTATAGCTTTTAAATCTAGGTTTTGGGTCAAAACGCATTTAATATAAATCTCGTGTATTAAATTTGGAATATTAGGCGTTTAAATTTCTTTGTCATGCAATGCTAGTGTTTATAGCGATATTCTGAAATTAATCCATGTGTGACCATTTTTTGATTAAATGATTAATCTTTCATTATCGAATTAATCTTCTACATATTTGATTTTTATAATTAATCGAATATGTAAGGTTAAATATTTTCGAACCAAAATCCTTTTTACGCATTGTTTAGCCCATGGAAAGGATGTGACCCTATTCCCGTATTATTATTCTTGTCTAGTTTTATTTCTGTTTTTCCCTTTTAAACCATAATCACTGTTTACACTTTTATTTTAGAAGTAATAAATCAATTAAAGTCTGTCAAACATTCCCTGAGGATTTTCAATACACAGACTAGGCACTATAGTCCCATAAAGAGTGTAGTTAAAGTTTAGGTTTTTTGCATTGCGGTCTGAAGCTGATAACAGTGATTGGCGTATCTACACGGACACTCGGTTTCCACCTCATCACGGCTGACGAAAAGAACTTTCAATCAAACTGCACCCAAAACTCCTGAATCATCATAGCATCTCTCTCTTTTGGAGTGGTCACTGACTCCCACCACTGAAGATCTACTCCAACTAGCTTAAACGTAGCTAGTACCTGCTTCTTAGTGTCACTGCACTCAACTATACGAAGATGCCTCTGGATGTCCTTCCATTATCTTCCTTTTATTACATCTGCACTGCTGCTAAAAAATCCGACGATTTGCCCTTTTGAAAGGCCCCCTGACTTGTACCCACATTGACGGCATTAGATGACTCTGAACTGGTATCACACTAGCGGGTGTGGATGTACCTGAGTCAAGTGTTGTGCCATCGTAGTCAGGGCGACGTTAAATACTTGTGCTACTATGGTTGCGACTTCGGTTGCGGCCACAATCCCTTGAGCGACCTATTGCTCTGGTTGAGCCTCCTCTTCTATGGCCCTCCTTTTTGTATGAGCTAGTATACCAATCCTGGTGTTTTGGATATAAAAACAAATCTAAATTGTATGAGATTCCACTTCCACCATATACAATAGTAGAAGAATGTAAACACACAATATGAAACAATGGTCCTAAGCATATGGCTCTATATCAAATAAATGCAATGCTGAGAACGTAGCAAGTTTGAACAGATCCTAAGGACACTGGAACCCGATGCTCTGATACCAGCTATGACACCTCGCCTATTCTAATACCGATTGATCAACCTTTTATCAAAATAAAACATGAATTATGTATGATTTCATTCCCAGCATCACTATTTCAACAAGTACTATAATATAAAACTGAACAAAACCGTATATACAACTAGACAGATAAAATAATTGAATGCATAAATAAAGAACTGTGAACAAAATAAACCATCAGCCAATACAAAATCATCCAACTAATAAATAAATCGAGTCTGGCATAAATTAAATCCTATCCAACTACGGGCAACACGTCCAAAAGTAAAGACTTAAATGAAACTTCATCATATCTAGATATAAATGACCAAATAGACTAAAATCAAATCCAGTAGCATCCACAGCTACTGCTCGCAATGGCATGAAAGATCTACCCCTATTATCCTTGATCCTACTACACACCTGGGGTTTTAAAAACAAGAAAAGAGATTTTCCCGCGGGTAAAAGACGGAAAACTTTTGAAAATATTTTGCAAGTAATTAAATGCTTTGTATTAATAAAATACGTAGTATATTACTTTCACAATTAATTTATCAGTCGCACTCACATGAGACTTATCATCACCTCTCATTTATAGTGCGCACCTAAAGCATTCATTTTATTTTCCAAATTATGCTACCAAATCTAACTTGGACAACAATCGCTATCAAATCATATCCAGTTAATAATCACCATTATCTAACTCTATGCTACCTTCACTAGGTATGCTTTCGTCAACAATAACATAGCTACACACTTGCTATAAATATTTATACTCATAAGATAACAATATAGCTACACTAGCACTATTATATATATATATATATCACAGTATAACAACATAGCTACAACTGCACTATAAATATATGTACACATCACATCTCATACATATACATATATATCACACACTATATACGTATAGCTTCATCCCCAGAGTCATAAAATTAGGGATGAATCCATCGTATGCTAGCGGGGTCCAGGCATATCATGCATCACACTGAGCCACTGGGTTGAAATCTCATCACTGAACCCAAATCTAAACACAAACAATGGACGCGGTAATAAACATACGACCGGGAGATTGCAACCATACCACATTGCACACCACCCTTCTCCAAACTTACACCGATCCTCACACAAGAATAGTGGTCGTGCAACAGTACAATGACCTATGGAATCAATCTAACACATGCTAACCAATGCTAGGGTTCCCTACCCACTACGCGCAACCGCCTAATGATACAACTACAGAGTAGATATGTTCAATATAATCAAGAAAGAATCACACACATATATGCATATACATGTCACCCTAATACATACACATATATATATACATATAAAGTACTCACCTTGTAGCCAATTCCCACAGAGTACTAGTCTGTCATTCCTGAAGTTCGAACTGCCTTCCTGATTATACATATAAGTGTTCACTCACTTGAATTCACGGTTCGTCTCACCCGGACCCATCTAACCATTGCTTAATGCATTTACTAACCTTTGGATACATACCCCCGAAATCCCCTACACTCATTCCCCAAACTCTAATGGGTCAAAATAGCGCGTAAACATATTCTAGTCAGTCTATCAATCCAAACCGATTTTCCTGGCAGACCAAAACAGTTCGCTCAACCAAACCAATTCTTTCGTGCAGCGAATCGAATTGAAAATCTGTTACTAAGGCCGCTTAATAAAATTAAACTATTTAAGTAACTCCGAACAGTTTTTTGAAGAAACTCTTTTCTTAAAAACCAAAACTAATTGAACACAAGATGTATTTAATAAAAGTATGTATGAGATCTTTTCAAGATTTGATTAACAGGTTTAATAAAATAGTTTAAAAACTTTAAACTTAGCACAACCAAGAATGAGATGAGGAGATGTAGAAATATTAAGAACAAGATTGTTACGTGGTAAAAACTCACCCAACTGAGGAAACATCCACGACTCCCTCTATGGAGTAAACCAAAAATTCCACTATAAACAAATTTTAACAGTTACAAACTATATAACAAACATGCATACAACTCAGACCTATATAAGTTTAGGAATGTACCCTTTGGTGTCCTTATAACTTCTTTGCAGTTTTGATTGTTCATGTTGTCCTCCTAGTTTGCTAACTTCCAATTTGTTTAAGTTCTTTACATCGACTCTTTTTCTCAAGATCTTATTACCAACACTTTTAGTGTGGTAGGGTGAAAGTTTTTGTGGAGGTTCTTTCTAACACATGCATGCACACACACACTTATTATGCACAACCAATCCTAACAAATTGCATATAAGACTATATGCTGTGATTTTTCTTTTTCTCTCTTCTAACAAAACTTAACCTATTTGACCTTTATAACAATCTCAGAATCCATGACTATCTTGCTCAGAAGACGTATCAAGATCTTAATCAATCTCAGTTTTAAAAAGATATTTGAGATTGAAAATCACCAAGTGCGAATCCAAACTAGGTCAAAGGTCTTGTTTCAAGAGAACTAGAAACAGAAAACATTATTTTTGATTTCAAAGTTTAAAAATCATTTACAGAAAAGAATCAACATTATATTTCTCAAGCTGAGAAACAAAATATGTAAATCTAAGTGTAATGTAACATGAAGTACTCAGATCTGAAATTTCTATAAAGCAGAAAATAGATCTAAGACACAATGTTTAAGTTGGACACAAGATCTCAAGAACGAAGAGGTTACAGCTACAAACCAACTACACAAACCAACTCTCAAACACTCAAACACTCAAGGTTGTGTTTGGGATATACAGGAGTTTGAAAAGAGTTTTAGGTTTGAAAAATGGTTTGGACGATATAGGGTTAGGGTTAGGGTTTCTAACTCTTTCTCTCTCTTCTGGTTTCTCTCTTCTCTCTCTACTCTTTTTTTTCTCTCAAAGGACGAAATGGCAAAAGTCTCATGTTCATAATTAAATCAAACTTAAATTTTCATTGATTGAAACACCCTATCAATGTCTACATGTTCATACTTAAATCCCATAATTTAATCCCAAAATTATTAGAGATTCATCATCGTTTAATCTCAATTAAAATTAGAGGTTCAATCATCCTTTAAACCTTGATTATCACACTTTGTGTTTTGTTCGCGAGTGTTGAACAGGATTTTTAGAGATATTGATCGCACTTTGATTATCACAATAGAGATGTAATTATTTTTCTCGAATACCATAATCACTTAGCATTTTTTTAAGCCACAGTAATTGAGCACAACAACTTCCAGCGGCTATGTATTCAGATTCAGCTATTGAGAGTGATGTGCAGTTTTGTTTCTTACTACTCCATCCTACCAAGTTATTACCTATATAGTAACATGCTCCTGATGTGCTTTTACTATCATCAGTACACCCAGCCCAGTCAGCATCAGTGTACCCAATTATAGTTCTAGGTCAGTCACTAGTGTACCAAAGTCCTAGGTTCAGAGTGCTTTTTACATATTTAATGATTCTTTTAACAAAAGATAGATGGATCTCTTTAGGGTTATTTTGATAACGAGCACATACACACACAGCATACATTATATCAGGATGCGAGGCAGTAAGGTATAGCAAGGTTCTTATCATACTACGATATAGAGTTTGATCTATGGACTTTCCAGTTTCGTCTTTAGATAGTTTTATCGTAGTACTCATGGGTGTTTTAGCATCTTTAGCACTCTCAAGGCCAAATTTCTTTACAATCTCTAAAGCGTACTTAGATTGCGAGACAAATAATCCTTCTGAATTTTGTTTGACTTGAAGACCTAAGAAAAATTTCAACTCCCCCATAAGAGACATTTGAAACTCCTTATGCATAATTTCAGAGAAGGATTTTACTTCTGAGGGAGAAGTTGATCCAAAGATAATATCGTCAACATAAACTTGAGCAATAATGATGTGTTTGCCAAAATGTTTGACAAAAAGGGTTTGATCATTTCCACCTCTTTTGAAACCTTTATCTAAGAGGAAACTGGAAAGACGCTCATACCAGGCTCTAGGCGCTTGTTTAAGGCCATACAAAGCTTTTTTAAGACGAAATACATGATTTGTATATTAAGGGTCAATGAACCCTTTTGGTTGTTTGACATAGGTATCTTCAGTAAATATTCCATTAAGGAATGCAGATTTGACATCCATTTAGTAGAGTGTAAAATGCAAGTGGCAAGCTATAGCAAAGAGAAGATGAACAGATTCTAAACGAATAACGGGAGCAAAAGTTTCGTTAAAATCTATTCCTTCAATTTGAGAGTATCCTTGAGAAACTAAGCTAGATTTGTTTCTAATGATTATCCCACTTTCATCAGACTTATTTTTAAAAATCCAACATGTGCCAATAACCTTTTTGTGATCAGGCCTAGGTACAAGATACCAAGCATCATGAATGACAAATTGAAGAAGTTCTTCCTGCATAGCAGAAATCCAGTGAGAGTCATTCAATGCCTCATTTACATTCTTTGGCTAGGTAAACAAAACATGCATAATGTGCATAATTTCTTAATTAAGATCTTGTACGCACAGGCTCACTAGGAATACCAACAACGTTATTCATGGGATGGTCTTTAGAAACCCAGTTAGGTACTTCAGGTATCCCAATTGGTAATGAATCATCTATTTCAGGAGAGCCACTTTCTAAAATGCTTGTAGGCTCTTCCTCAATAGTTGATTCACCAGTGTTACTCTCTACAGTAGTATCACTCACAATTACATTTATGGATTCCATCAGGGTTTTAGTGAGAAGATTATAAACACGGTAGTCTCTACTATTAGGTGAGTAACCTAGAAAAATAGCTTTATCTCCCCGGTTCTCAAATTTGGACGAGTGTTCCCTATCTTTTCATACATAACAAGTACTACCAAAGGTTCTAAGGTACTTAAGATTGGGCTTTTTCTTATACCAAAGTTCGTAAGGGGTTTGTTTGGAATTCTTTCTAAGATAGACCCTATTTATAATGTGACACACAGTACGAATAGATTCTACCCAAAAATATTTAGGCAAATTCTTAGCATGTAACATAACACGTTCCATCTCTTGAAGGGTACGATTCTTTCTCTCAGCGATTCCATTTTGTTGAGGAGTCTTAGGAGCACTGAACTCGTGTTTGTAACCATTATAGTCACAGTACTCAATTATACCAGTGTATTTGAATTCTCCACATCTATCACTACGGATTCTATTTACTTGAGTGTCTTTCTCATTTTCAATCCGAAGAAGTATTTTTAAGAAAGTTTAAAAAGTGTCAGACTTATTTTTTAAGAAGGCTACCCAGGTAAATCTAGTGAAGTCATCAACCATAACTAGAATATAACTGTGTCCACAGAGACTAACAGTTTAGGAGGGACCCATTAGGTCCATATGGATGAGCTTCAAAGGATTAGAGGTAAGGACATCTTTAACTTTCTTATGAGGTGCCTTAATAATTTTTCCTTCCTGACAGGAACCACAGACAATGTTAGAAATGGATTTAATTTTTGGAACTCCTTTAACTATTTCTTGAGAGGTCAGTCTATTAAGATTATCGTAATTTATGTGACCCATTCTGTTATGCCATATCTCGTTGTCATCCATTATGGAAACATTACAGATTTCAGACTTATTCATCACAGTATAATAATTGTCAGGAGTCCTGAATCCTGTAATTATGCATTCACCTTTTTCATTTAAAATTTTGCAATTGTTCTTTGAAAAGGTAACAGTATGATCTGAGTCACAAAATTGCAAGATACTAAGTAGATTGGCCTTAAGACCTTTAACTAGAAGAACATTTTCAAGAATAGGAAGTCCATCTTCTTGGAGAGTTCCTTTGCCTATGATCTGAGATGATACTCCATCACCAAAAATAACTTTTCCTCCAGCAAAGCTGGTTTTGTTCAAGAGTTTTGTATCATCCCCAGTCATGTGCTTAGAACATCCAGAGTCTAAATACCAACCAGACGATGTGTGTTCAGCTTTTAAAGCAGTAATAACTATATTACACTTCATCTGGGGTAATAGATCATCTTTTCTAACCCAAACTGCTCTAGTTTTTATTTTACGTTTATTGGATCTCAATTGATAAAATTTGCGAGCATTCGATTTTTGCTGAAAAATGTTTTGCGCATGATTTTGAGATTTATGAAAGACATGAGCATTTGGTTTAGGAAAGTATTTAGGAATCCTTCTAGGGAATGTTCTTTTAGGTTTGGTCTTTCTCTTCCTATAGTTAGAATTTTTGTCTAGTTGTCTAGGTAGAACATAATTATTATGGCTTCTCCTAGAATAGTTAAAATTCTGATAGATAGGAGGATTACAGACAGGTTTAACTAGTCTTCTAGAATAGCAACCATCAAAAGAGTGACCATATATATCGCAGTAGGAGCAATAAAGATTGCTCAAAATTAGGGTCTCCTTAGGAAAGTTTCTAAACATGGGTTTTAAGGAATTTTGAGGTTGACCTCTATTCCTAGATAGGACGATCTTGAATGTAGACTCACTCTTCCTAGTAGAGGGTCAGACGTATTTGGCCTTAGGTGAACTTTCATGTTTAGAGCAACTTGATTCCCCAATGTTAAAATTTTGATGTTTTAAGTCAAACTCAGTTTTTAGAGAATGGAAGTTTGGGCAGATTTCAATAGGCCTTTTACCTCCTGACACAAACTTGATAGGTTCAAAAGATTTTGTTTGTGTCTTGATATTGGGGCAAAACCTTATTCCTGTTCGATCATCAGAATTGGTTTTAGATTCAGCAACAAATTCATCAAAACAGTTTGAGTTATTTTCAAATTTTGTAAATTTTTTGAAAACAGTTGTTGTCTTTTCTTTAGTTTATTCCAATTCTAACAATGTTCCTTTGTATTTTTTCTCCAGAGTTTCATTTGTTTCAGTCAAGTTTCTGAGTTTTTGATCAAACATTTTGACTTCACTTTCATGAGTTAGACATTGGGTAGTATACTCTTTAGCATTCAGTTTGACCATCAGGCTTAGATCTTCTAACTTCTTGGTGAGATCTTTCACAATCTTTTCTAGTCTAGTGCTTTTCTTTAGAGTTTTAGCATAGAGTGTGTGAATATCTGAGATATCTTCATTATCCGAGTCACTAAGTGTAGTGTGTGAAGTGACCCCTAAGTCTTCATTCTTTGAACTCACACACCCATTGACATCGTCATTATCGCTTTCCCTTTGACTCACACACCCCGAGGCAGAAATAGCAATATTCTTAGTAATTAAAGCATCTAAACCAGTAACAGCATGATTCGAAACATCATAAGTAGAATTACTAGATTCATCCTCACTAAAAACACAGGCATATCATCATTATATATAATCTTGGCAAAGAAAGACATGCAAGGGTCAAAAACATCAGATGACTCAGGTTCCTCATTTTCAGAGTCACTTGAATCATCCCATGTCTTGCAAATCTTGGCTCTAGCGTGTTTGTTTTGAGTGTTCAAGTTAACTCTATAGTCTTGTGCAATGTGTCCTAGTTTACCACATCTAAAGCATTCAGTCTTCTTAAGGTCTCTGTTATGTCTAGTGTGAGAGTCCTTGTGATGTTTGTCATGACTTTTCTCATGAGGTTTGTGATTAAAGGGAGTTGGATAATTAGACTTCCTTGTTTGTTTGCCATGTTGTTTCTTAATTTAATGATTTTCTTAAACTGTTTCGACATTAAGGCAATCCGATTGTCCAAACTCTCTATATCGCATTCCTCATCAGAGTCATCATTGGGAATGTTAAACTCAGGTTTAATCATCTTAGAAGAGAAGCTCAGATTGGAACTAGTCTGTTTCCTATGGGACTGGGTCAATTGTTTCTTAAATTCTAGTTCCATTTCCACAGTTCTTAATTTACTACTGAGTAATTCAGGAGTGAGATTTATATCACACATTTCCTCAATAGCATATCTTTTGTTGTCAAATTTCTGTGGTAATGATCTAAGAATTTTAGATACAATTTCTTGTCTGTCATAAGTTATCCCATCAGCATGCAGTTTTGTCACAATATCAGTCAAGTTCATATAGAAGTCATCAAATGACTCAGATTCAGACATAAATAGGGAGTTATACTGTTGAATGAGAATTTGAGTTTTAACAGCCTTAACTCTAGTGTCACCTTCATGAGCAGTAACCAAAGTGTCCCAGGCTTCCTTAGAAGTGGTACAGGATGAGATTCTTGTGACACCCCGCCTAATTAAATACCGAGCGATCACTCCTTCATCAAATTAAATCAAGGTGAACAAATGGTTCATTCTTAGCATCACTGTCGAAAAATAACTTTTCCAATTTAAACACCCTAATTAATTAAGCTTAGTGTCAAAACCATTTTTTTTTAGACATTACTTTCCAAATTTTATTTTATAAACCAAGATTTAAATCTTTACAATAATTCAATATTAACAAATCACACCACAATTATTCTGGAACATATAATCCAAATAATTTAAACATTCAACAACTAAATCCCAACATTTAAAACTTAATGTAAAACATCCAGACAGTAATAAATCCCAAAGTGACAATACTAGAAATAACTGAATCACAATGTCCAATAAAACAACTGAATAATAGAAACGGGCGACACATGCCCAACTAAATGAATATGCTAGGAGTGGAATCAAATAAATGAAGTTGTCTAAGCAAGAGGCCTGCAACTCCCACCTAAGCTGCAGCGCGTTACTTCCAAGGGATCCTACGCAAGACGCCCCTGTGGCTGGGCACCTGTAATATATACATATATATACAAGAGAGAAAGAGAAATAGAAACGGGTCAGAGCCCGATAGTGTAGATGATTTAAAATTTGTTTAGCAAGTATTTAAAATGTTTACAGGCCAATGCAACAACATATTAGTGCGGCACTCTGTTGAGAATTTCTCACCTCTCTTCTAATGTGCACGCCTATCGCACTAACCTTCCCAATGGTTTAACATATCTTAGGTTACTCGTAAGATTCAAAACTGAGGAATATAATTGTTTAAGAAAATAATTTCATTTGATCACAAAGTTCTCATTTAAACCTTATTTGCTAATAAAGTTTCCCAGTGTTCCATTATACTTTTTCAAAACAAGTATTTCAAATTTGAGTCATTATGCATGTCTTACTTACCATAACACAGCAGGCAGTTTCCAAATTTCTGAATTTCATATATATATTAAATACTCGTATAATATATATATTCTAATAGTACCCCACGTAAAAATTATGGTGCGCGCATACTCTGCTATCCAATCCCCGTATCTCTCATACTAAGGGAAATACAAGTTCGGAATCACTCTCGAACTGTATTAACACATACACAAACAATAGTGAGGCGAACCATAGATTCTAAGTCTATAAGAGGATAGTACATGCCCCCACGTCTCTTAGGACCGTCTGAACTATCGATTCGATAGCCTGTACCAAGGATATCTATCTTCTAGGGTATGAGTCAATATCCCTAATAAAGGTCCCATCGAGATAAGACTGTCCCAGCGCGGTAACCTCAGGGATAGCAAGTAGCGCGGGCACGATTTTCACACATAGATAGTATATGCATAAACACAGTCATATAACTATACTAATATTACCATAACAATTTAGGTACATCTCAAATCCCATAATTACGACATTTGTCCTCATATCTCATTATTTAGTTCTCACGTATAACCGTTCATTTCTTACTTTGATTCGAGGGATTTTTCCAACTTACTAGGTAATACTCATGGACTCTATCCTCTCAAGTGAAAAATTCAGTAGGTATTCATTTATGTTCCGACGTAACTATCTTACGCGTCTCTTCCTTTTAATACATATTTTCATCATACCTTATATGTAAGTATTGAAAAAAAAATACAACTCTTGTCTTACATTAAAGGTCCCCACATTATTCATATGTCCTACTGGTCTTCTTTATCTCCCAAAACATTTTAATAAGGGTGTCCAAGAACTATTTCTCATTAAATTGAATTCAACTAATTTAAAAAGGGGAAATATGAGTCTGTCAGAAGGGGTCGATCGATCGAGGTCTGGGGTTCGATCGATCGAACCTTCGATCGATCGAACCTTCAATCGATCGAAGCTCTTGGCTCGATCGATCGATCAAACAGGTATGGCGAATTCTGCAGTTAATCAGTTACGGGTTCTATCACATAACCACCTACAAATACAAACTTTTCATTCCCAATCGCCCAGAAATTTATACTACTAACATTATAATCTCATTTTATGTATCTTCTACGTAAAGCATGTAAATTTTCGTCACTAATCATGGATTTATAGGCAAAAACTTCATAAAAATCTCAAGAACCCTAGAATCTCTTTAACATGGTTCTAATCAATCTTTTTCAGAATTTTATTCTTCTAAAACATCATAATTTCGTCGTTTAGTCCTCTACATGTGAAGGGGTTTCCAGATTTACATTCAAATCATTACTACATGCGATTTCCTATCTCAAAATTTGGGTTTTCTTCATAAAATCTCATCCTAATCATCCCTAGACTAACATGAGTGATGCATTAACGAAAATAAGCAAGATAAACACTTGCCTCAGATTTTTAGAGTTCTGGTTTGATGACGAATTTGGTGTGGATGCGTTCCCCGTCGCGTGATCTACGCGTTGGTGGTGGTGGCGGTGCAAACGGATGGATTTTGGGCCTTGGATTGCTTTGGAAGCTCTCTCCTTCCCTCTCCTATGGCCGTCACTTGTCTTTGGTTGTTTTAAACCTAGAGGGAAACCATAGACATCTGATATATCCCTTGAAATTTCGTGGGTTTAATTACCCAAAAATGTAAAATGTCCAAAATGCCCTCCCGGGGTGTTAAATAGAACTAAAAATGCCCCGAGACCCAAACTAAACCCCCGGGTACAATTTTCTGACTATCTCGACCCTTCCGGAAACTTTGGCGCACTCAAAATGACCATACGAGTGACTTATAATATATTCACTTTTATTCATCAATATTTAGTCCCGACACGACACGGGCGCGTCCCGACTTAAATTTCTAAAATTGTCATTTTATTCACTCGTGACATTTAATATAACTAATATTATATATTACTTTTCTCATTAGTAATATTTAATAAATTTTCCATAATTACTAACTCTCATCACGTTAATAATTATAACATAATTAATTTTCGGATTTATATTAAATAATTAATTCACATTAAATTTAATAAATCCCCATATTAATATAGCATAAAAATACGGGGTATTACATACTTCCCCCCTAATAACGAAATTTCGTCCCGAAATTCAAAAAAAATAAGGCGTACCTGGTATGAATAAATCTGGGTATCTCTCGCGCATATCTGCCTCGCGCTCCCAAGTGGACTCCTCCACATTATGGTGCTCCCACTGGACCCGTACAAGTGGAACTACCTTCGACCTCAATCATCTCTCGCTATGGTCTAGGATAGCCACCGGTCTCTCCTCGTAAGAGCTGTCAGGCTGTAAGTCTATCTCATCTATCGCAATGTGGGTATGGGCCATATCATCCCGAAGATATCGTCTCAACGACGAGATGTGGAATACATCGTGAATGCGATGTAAATGGTCTGGCAGTACCAATCTGTATGCAACTGGCCCAATCCTCTCGATGATGGGAATGGTCCCACGTACCTCGGGGCCAATTTCCCTTTCTTCCCGAACCTCATCACTCCTTTCATAGGACATACACGTAGTAACACTTGGTCCCCCACATTAAACTCCCGAAAGAACCGTTTCGCATCGGCGTAGCTTTTCTGCCTATCCTGGGCTACTCGAATGCGACTCCTGATCATCTCAATCCTCGCGGAGGTTTCCTGAATCACCTATGGTCCTAGCAACTTGTTATCCCCCACCTCGAGCCAACAAGTTGGGGAACGACAAGGCCTGCCGTACAAAGCTTCGAATGGAGCCATGCCAATAGTGAACTGATAAGAGTTATTATAAGCAAACTCTACCAGTGGAAGATGTGGCTCCCAACCTCCTCCAAAATCAAGAACACACATGCGTAGCATATCCTCCAACATCTGATTAGTACGCTTTGTCTGTCTATCTGTTTGTGGGTGATAAGTTGAACTCAATCTCAACTCAGTACCCATAGCCTCCTAAAAACTTTCCCAAAAATGCGACACGAAAATCTTGTCTCTATCTGACACAATATTCAGGGGCACCCCATGTAATCTGACAATCTCAGCAATGAACAACTGAACATACTGACCCGTGGTATAGTCTATCCGCACCGGCAGAAAATGAGCCACCTTGGTCAAACGGTCTACAATCACCCAGATAGAGTCGTGGCCCCGCTGTGATGTAGGCAACCCTGTAATAAAATCCATGGAAATACTCTCCCACTTCCACGCGGGTACATCCAATGGCTGAAGAAACCCTGACAAATTCTGATGGTCCACCTTTACCAGCTGGCAGGTAGAACACTTGGACACGAACTCAGCAATGTCCTTCTTCATCACACTCTACCAGTATTGTCGCCTCATATCCTGGTACATCTTATCTCCTCCAGGATGTACCGCAAATCGGGACCCGTGAGACTGGGTCATCACTACATGACGTAATTCTGCTCCTTCTGGAACCACCAATCTCCCATTAAACCTCAAATCCCCATCAGAACTAACCGAATAGGACTCAGCACCCTCAACTAAGAGCCGTACAATCTGCTCCTGGAAAAACGGGTCTGCGGTCTGTGCCTGTATCACCCTCGTAACAATCTCGGGTGTCAATGTCATAACAGATATGAAGTAACGAGCTACTACGTCCTGGTGGCCTAACTCCTTCCACTTTGCTTTCCAGACGTCCGCTACCTCGTCTACCGGTCTACGGCTCAACGCACCAGCAACTACGTTGGCCTTCCCCGGATGGTACTGTATGTCGAACTGATAGTCCTTCACAAACTCTAACCATCTGCGCTGACGCATATTCAACTCTCGCTGAGTGAACAGGTACTGCAGTGACTTGTGGTCTGTGAACAAGCAAAATTTCTCCCCCAATAAATAGTGCCTCCATATTCTCAATGCAAAAACGACCGCTGCTAACTCCAGGTCGTGGGTGGGGTAATTCTTCTCATGCGGCTTAAGCTTGCGGGAGGCAAAATCTATAGCCTTCTCCTCCTACTGAAGTACTCCCCCAAGTCCCCGTAAAGAGGCATCGGTGTAAACCAGGTACTCCACACCCGGCTTCGGTAACGCAAGGACTGGCGCTGAGTTAAGCTTGTCTTTCAGCTCGTCGAAAGCCAATTGACAAGCATCATCCCAAACATATGGTACCCCTTTGTGAGTCAGGTTTGTCAATGGACCCGCTATTTTGGAGAATCCCCGAATGAATCTCCTATAGTATCCGGCTAACCCCAAGAAACTACGCACTTCTGTCGGTATCATGGGCTGTCCCCACTCCCTCACTGCTGACACTTTACTCGGGTCAACTGCTATCCCCTATTCAGAAATAATATACCCCAAGAACTGTACTTCTCACAACCAGAATTCGCACTTCTCGTACTTAGCATACAATTGATGCTCTCGTAGAGTCTGAAGAACCTGTCTCAAGTGCTCGGCATGCTCCTCCTCGGAGTGTGAATATATCAAAATGTCATATATGAAGACGATGACAAACTGATCCAAGAACTCTCTGAACACTCGGTTCATTAAGTCCATGAACATGGCTGGAGCATTTGTAAGGCCGAATGGAATCACTCTGAACTCGTAAGACCCATATCTCATCAAGAAGGCAGTCTTTGAAACATCCTTCTCCCTAATACGTAGCTGATGGTACCCCGACCTCAGATCTATCTTCGAAAAGAAAGTTTCTCCCCTCAGCTGGTCGAACAGAGCATCGATTCGAGGCAACGGATACTTATTCCGTATCGTGACCTTGTTCAACTCCCGGTAGTCCACACATATCCTCAGTGAACCATCACTTTTCTTCACAAACAACACTGGAGCGCCCCAAGGTGAGGTACTCCTGCGAATGAAGCCCTGACCTAACGGCTGCTCTATCTGATCTCGTAACTCTCGCATCTTTGATGGAGCCTTACGGTATGGAGCGCGTGCTACCGGTCTAGTATTCGGTAATAAATCTATGACAAAGTCTATCTCTCGACTGGGGGGTAGGCCTGGTATCTCCTAGAATACATCGAAATACTCACGAACAACTGGGATCGAGTCTAAGGGAATCACAACCTCCTTAGAGGTATCCTCCTCTATATAATATAAATGAGCAGTCGAGCCTCACTTTGGGCGAGGCATCGCCACTACAAACATCTCTTACCCCGGAATGGAAAAAATAATACTCCCACCGAAACAATCAATCATGTCTCTATAAGCTGCGAGACAATCCATACCGATAATAACATCGTGCTCATGCATATCTAAGACTAACATGTCTGCAGGTAATACCAAGCTACCAATCTCTACCCCCACTCCCCGGCATATAAAGAAAATAAGCGATCCACTCCCCAGTGGTGAGTCTACACACGTCACAGTGCTCTCTGCTATGGCTAATAACCCTAAGTCCTTCGCAAAATGCGTAGCTATAAAATAGTGCGTCGCTCCAGTATCAAACAAAACTCGACCCATAGTACCATGGATAGGAAACATACCCTCAATCGCGGGTGGTGCCTGTGGAGCTGCTGCCTGGTGGACGTTATAGACACGTCCATACTGTAACTTCCCCTGCTGCACTGTAGCTGTTAGAACTGCTGGTAGGGCTGGTACTTGAGCTGGGGTTGGGAGGGAGGCTGGAAAAAGTGGCATCTGTGGATCATTACGGGCACCCTGCTGCTGTGGGGCCCTCTCTGCCTCTGGACAATCCTGGCGCCTATGGCCATGCTTGTCGCACCCAAAACATCAGCCTTTGAAATTACCTCCCCTCTGACCCTGTTGACCACGGCCCTGCTGGCCATTACCACCCCGCCACTGGCCCTGTTGGCCCTGGTGAAAACGCTGTTGGCCCTGCTGCTGACCCTGCTGCTGTCGGTGCTGGCCCTGCCTATAACCCCCAAATCCCTGTCTGGAATTACCTGAACGGAATTTCTTATCAGGGTCCCCTTGGATGGGAACTCTGCTCATGCTGATGAGTCTGTCCTTGAGATGGTGCTCCACTAGCACTACTACCCCCGGTCCTGCCCTGCTGGCCAGACTCTCCTGCTCTCTTGCTTCCCTGTTAATGGAAGTGGTGATCCTGGCAATGTAGTAGAGCAGCATTGAGTACATCAGTGAAAGTACTCAGAGACATATTCCCTATAAGGTGCTAACGGATCCTCCAAGCTAACCTGTCCACAAACAGCATTATCTTCTTACCCTTAGTGGGTGCCTCATTTGGCACTATGGTGAGAAGTCTCGTGAACTCCTCCTCATACTCAGCAACGGTAGAATTTTCCTGTTTCAAGCTCAGTAATTTTCGCCTCATCTCAGTCTGCACGGCGGGTGGAAAGTACTTGCGGTCAAACCGCTCCCAAAATGACTGAATCGGGATCGTGTCCCTCTCCTCCAAGGTGGTGGTGGACTCCTACCACTTCAAAGCGGCCCCCACCAGCTTAAAGGAAGTCAACAACTGTTTATGCACGTCTGTGTACTCATACATACGAAGATGTCGCTGAATATCTTTCTTCCATTGGCTGACGATGATGATATCTGAACTACCAGAGAACTCAGGGGGATGCGCCATCTGAAAGGCATCCCTAACCCGCTCCCACGCAGATGGAAGCTGTGCAGGTAGTGGCACCACTGCCTGAATCTGGGGTGGAGCCTGCTGAACCACCGCTAGCGCGGCATTCACCGCCTGGGTAATAATAGCGGCTACTTCATTAGCATTCATTGTACCCTGTGCCGGACCTGCTGGCTGCTCGACTTGGGCACGCCTATCCTTTGGTGCACGTCTCGAAGGCATCTGAAACGTGAAGAAATTCATTAGTCTACAGTTATTAACAAATCTCAAATAGCTGAAGACGTAAACGTAAAAGCAGGAATACATCAATCCTAAAATAGGGCTCTATAGCAAAAATGTTAAGCTGAAAGTGAAATAAGCTGTACAGATCCTAAGGTCACTAGAACCTGATGCTCTGATACCACCTATGACACCCTGCCTAATTAAATACCGAGCGATCACTCCTTCATCAAATTAAATCAAGGTGAACAAATGGTTCATTCTTAGCATCACTGTCGAAAAATAACTTTTCCAATTTAAACACCCTAATTAATTAAGCTAAGTGTCAAAACCATTTTTTTTTAGACATTACTTTCCAAATTTTATTTTATAAACCAAGATTTAAATCTTTACAATAATTCAATATTAACAAATCACACCACAATTATTCAGGAACATATAATCCAAATAATTTAAACATTCAACAACTAAATCCCAACATTTAAAACTTAATGTAAAACATCCAGACAGTAATAAATCCCAAAGTGAAAATACTAGAAATAACTGAATCACAATGTCCAATAAAACAACTGAATAATAGAAACGGGCGACACATGCCCAACTAAATGAATATGCTAGGAGTGGAATCAAATATATGAAGTCGTCTAAGCAAGAGGCCTGCAACTCCCACCTAAGCTGCAGCGCGTTACTTCCAAGGGATCCTACGCAAGACGCCCTTGTGGCTGGGCACCTGTAATATATACATATATATATATAAGAGAGAAAGAGAAATAGAAACGGGTCAGAGCCCGATAGTGTAGATGATTTAAAATTTGTTTAGCAAGTATTTAAAATGTTTACAGGACAATGCAACAACATATTAGTGCGGCACTCTGTTGAGAATTTCTCACCTCTCTTCTAATGTGCACGCCTATCGCACTAACCTTCCCAGTGGTTTAACTTATCTTAGGTTACTCGTAAGATTCAAAACTGAGGAATATAATTATTTAAGAAAATAATTTCATTTGATCACAAAGTTCTCATTTAAACCTTATTTGCTAATAAAGTTTCCTAGCGTTCCATTATACTTTTTCAAAACAAGTATTTCCAATTTGAGTCATTATGCATGTCTTACTTACCATAACACAGTAGGCAGTTTCCAAATTTCAAAATTTCATATATATATTAAATACTCGTATAATATATATATTCTAACAGTACCCCACATAAAAATTATGGTGCGTGCATACTCTGCTATCCAATCCCCGTATATCTCATACAAAGGGAAATACAAGTTCGGAATCACTCTCGAACTATATTAACACATACACAAACAATAGTGAGGCGAAGCATAGATTCCAAGTCTCTAAGAGGATAGCACATGCCCCTACGTCTCTTAGGACCGTCTGAACTATCGATTCGATAGCCTGTACCAAGGAAATCTATCTTCTAGGGTACGAGTCAATATCCCCCATAAAGGTCCCATCGAGATAAGACTGTCCCAGCGCGGTAACCTCAGGGATAGCAAGTAGCGCGGGCACGATTTTCACACATAGATAGTATATGCATAAACACAGTCATATAACTATACTAATATTACCATAACAATTTAGGTACATCTCAAATCCCATAATTACGACATTTGTCCTCATATCACATTTTTTAGTTCTCACGTATAACCGTTCATTTCTTACTTTGATTCGAGGGATTTTTGCAACTTACTAGGTAATACTCATGGACTATATCCTCTCAAGTGAAAAATTCAGTAGGTATTCATTTATGTTCCAACATAACTATCTTACGCGTCTCTTCCTTTTAATACATATTTTCATCGTACCTTATATGTAAGTATCCCAAAAAAAATACAACTCTTGTCTTACATTAAAGGTCCCAAAATTATTCATATGTCCTACTGGTCTTCTTTATCTCCCAAAACATTTTAATAAGGGTGCCCAAGAACAATTTCCCATTAAATTTAATTCAACTAATTTAAAAAGGGAAAATATGAGTCTGCCAGAAGGGGTCGATCGATCGAGGTCTGGGGTTCGATCGATCGAACCTTCGATCGATCGAACCTTCAATCGATCGATCGATCAAATAGGTATGGCGAATTCTGCAGTTAACCAGTTACGGGTTCTATCACATAACCTCCTCCAAATACAAACTTTTCATTCCCAATCGCCCAGAAATTTGTACTACTAACATTATAATCTCATTTTATGTATCTTCTACGTAAAGCATGTAAATTTTCGTCACTAATCATGGATTTATAGGCAAAAACTTCATAAAAATCTCAAGAACCCTAGAATCTCTTTAACATGGTTCTAATCAATATTTTCAAGAATTTTCTTCTTCTAAAACATCATAATTCCGTGGTTTAGTCCTCTACATGTGAAGGGGTTTCCAGATTTACATTCAAATCATTACTACATGCGATTTCCTATCTCAAAATTTGGGTTTTCTTTCATAAATCTCATCCTAATCATCCCTAGACTAACATGAGTGATGCATTAATGAAAATAAGCAAGATAAACACTTGCCTGGGATTTTTAGAGTTCTGGTTTAATGACGAATTTGGTGTGGATGCGTTCCCCGTCGCATGATCTACGCGTTGGTGGTGATAGCGGTGCAAACAGATGGATTTTGGGCCTTGGATTGCTTTGGAAGCTCTCTCATTCCCTCTCCTATGGCCGTCACTTGTCTTTGGTTGTTTTAACCCTAGAGGGAAACCTCAGAAATCTGATATATCCCTTGAAATTTCGTGGGTTTAATTACCCAAAAATGTAAAATGTCCAAAATGCCCTCCCGGGGTGTTAAATAGGCCTAAAAATGCCCCGAGACCCAAACTAAACCCCCGGGTACACTTTTCTGACTATCTCGACCCTTCTGGACACTTTGGCGCACTCAAAATGACCATACGAGTGACTTATAATATATTCACTTTTATTCATCAATATTTAGTCCCGACGCCATACGGGCGCGTCCCGACTTAAATTCCCTTAATTATCATTTTATTCACTTGTGACATTTAATATAACCAATATTATATATTACTTTGCTCATTAGTAATATTCAACAAATTTCCCATAATTACTAACTCTCATCACGTTAATAATTATAACATAATTAATTTCCGGATTTATATTAAATAATTAATTCACATTAAATTTAATAAATCCCCAAATTAATATAGCATACAAATACGGGGTATTACAATTCTTTTGAATTCATGTTCATTTATAGACATAAATATGGCATTCTTTCCTTTGTTATTGTTGCGAGAAACTTGTTTCTCTTCTTGTGTGAACTCACTTAATACTTTCTTAACCCTCTCATTACTTCCTTCAGTGGCTGGTTTGGTAGGAAAATGTATCCATTTTCAACATTGTCCCAGACATCATCTCCCAGAGTTCCTTGAATGAAAGCAATCATCCTTACTTTCCAGTAAGAAAAATTGGTTCCATCAAAGATGGGAGGTCTGGTCAAGTTACCTAATCTTTCATTTTTCTTGTCCATGTTTAATTTTCAGAAAATAATTTCAGAAACACGGGATCTCTTTAAAATAAGTTTACAAAGCTCTGATACCAATTGAAAATCTGTTACTAAAGTTGTTTAATAAAATTAAACTATTTAAGTAACTCCGAACAGTTTTTTGAAGAAACTCTTTTCTTAAAAACCAAAACTACTTGAGCACAAGATGTGTATAATAAAAGTATGTACGAGATCTGTTCAAGATTTGATTAACAGGTTTAATAAAATAGTTTAAAAACTTTAAACTCAGCACAACCAAGAATGAGATGAGGAGATGTAGAAATATTAAGAACAAGATTTTTACGTGGTAAAACCTCACTCAACTGAGGAAACATCCACGACTCCCTCTACGGAGTAAACCAAAAATTCTACTATAAACAAATTTTAACAGTTACAAACTATATAACAAACATGCATACAACTCAGACCTATATAAGTTTAGGAATGTACCCTCTGGTGTCCTTATAACTTCTCTGCAGTTCTGATTGTTGATGTTGTCCTCCCAGTTTGCTAACTTCCAATTTGTTTAAGTTCTTTACGTCGACTCTTTTTCTCAAGATCTTATTACCAACACTTTTAGTGTGGTAGGGTGAAAGTGTTTGTGGAGGTGCTTTCTAACACATGCATGCACACACACACACACACTTATTATGTACAACCAGTACTAACAAATTACATATAAGACTATATTGTGACACCCCGCCTAATTAAATACCGGGCGATCACTCCTTTATTAAATTAAAATCAAGGTGAAGAGTTGGTTCATTCTTAGCATCACTGTCGTAAAAATAACTTTTCCAAATTTAACACCCTATTTAATTAAGCTAAGTGTCAAAACCATTTTTTTAACATTACTTTCCAAATTTTATTTTGAAAATAAAGATTTAATTATCAACAACAATTTAATATTTAAAGAAACACACCACAAAAATCCTGGAACATATAATCCAATTAATTTAAACATTCAACAACTAAACCCCAGCATTTAAAACTTAAAGTAAAACATACATGCTGAATAAATCCCAAAGTAACAGTACTAGAAATAACTAAAATACAAATGTTCCAATAAAACAGATAAATAGTGAAAAGGGCGACACATGCCCAATAAGGAGAATGATAGAAGTGGAATCAAGTAAATAAAATCGTCTAAGCAAGTGGCCCGCAACTCCCACCTAAGCTGCAGCACGTTCCTTCCAAGGGATCCTAAACAAGACGCCCCTGTGGCTGGGCACCTGTAATATATACATATATATACAAGAGAGAAAGAGGAATAGAAACGGGTCAGAGCCCGATAGTGTATATGATTTAAAAATTTATTTAGCAAGTATTTAAATTGATACAGGCCAATGCAACAACATATTAGTGCGACACTCTCCTGAGAAATTCTCGCCTCTCTTCTAATGTGAACTCCTATCGCACTAACCTTCCCAATGGTTTATCTCATAATATATCACACTATCCTTCCCCAACGATTTAACTTATCTTAGGTGACTCTCAAAATTTAAGATTTAACAACATCATGGTTTAAAAAGGATAATTTCATTTAGTACAAAACGCTCATTTTAACTTTATTGATTCATAAAGTTTTTCAATATCATATTATACTTTTCAAAACAAGTATTTCCAATTTGAGTCATTATACATGTCTTACTTACCATAACACAGTAGGCAGTTTCCCATATTTCAGAAGTTCATATATATATATATATATATATATATATATATATATATATATATATATTAAATACTCGTATAATATATATATTCTAGCAGCACCCCACATAAAATTTTATGGTGCGGGCATACTCTGCTATCCAATCCCCGTATCAATCATACTAAAGGGAATACAAGTTCGGAATCACTCTCGAACTTTATAAATACATACACAAACAATATTGAGGTGAAGCATAGTTTCCAAGTCCAAGAGGTCAGTACATACCCTCACGTCTCTTAGGACCATGACTACCGATTCGATAACCTGTACCGAGGATTTCTATCTTCTAGGGTACGGGTCAATATCCCCCATAAGGCACACGAGATAAGATCGTCCCAGCACGGAAACCTCAGGTATAGAAAGTAGCGCGGGCATGATTTTCACAAGTATATAATATATGCATACAAAATCATATAAATATACCACTTTTATTATATCAATTTAGGTTTATCCAATAACCCACATTCACAACATTTATCCTTATTTTCCCATTATTATTTATCAAGTATAATGGTTCATTTCTAACTTTAATTTGAAGGGTTTTTCCAACTTACTACGTAACCCTCATGGACTCTATTCTTCCAAATGTACAATTCAGTAGATATCCATTTATGTTCCAACGTAACTCTCTCTTACGTGTCTCTCCCCTTTAATATATACTTACATTGTCCCTTATACAAAATATCCCAAAAATATAGATTTCGCCTTACATTAAAGGATTTTGAATTTTATTTTTAAAGATGAGAATTTCAAACGGTTTCGAAATCGGAATTAAACTGGAGTTTTAATTGAATTTTTATTATCTAGAAGATTCCTCGAAACATAAAACTCTATGGCAAAAAATATATTTAATAATATTGAAAGGTCCGATCGATCTGAATTTTTTTCTGTAGCTTCCTCTCGTCTTCAGCTAATTCTCTGTAAAATTTCATCAAATTCCAACGGTCCGATCGTCCGGAATAAATTTTTTTTTTAGGGTTTGTATCTGATTAGAACTCTTTTCTTAATCAAACTCTTAATCCTTTACATGACAAAGGGTTTCCAGAATATCATATAAATCATCACTACATGAAAATTTCCCATCTCAAATTGGATTTTTCTTCCATAAATCTCATCCTAATAACTCCTAAACTAATATGGATGATGCATCAACGAAATAAGCAAGATAAACACTTGCCTGGGATTTTCATAAATCTAGTTTGGTGTTGAATTTGGTGTGGTTGCGTTCCCCGTCTCGCGATCTACGCGTCGGCGGTGGCGGCGGTGCAAACGGGTGAGTTTTGAGCCTTGGAATGCCTTGAGAGTTCTCTCCTCTCCTCTCCAATGGTCGTTCGAGTGTTTTGAGTTATCTAACCCTAGGAGATAACCTATACATCTGATATAACCCCTTTAATTTTGGTAGGTTTAATTACCCAAAAATACAAAATGACTAAAATGCCCTCCCGGGGTACTAATTAGGCCTAAAAACACCCCGAGACCCAAATCAAACTCCCGAGTATACTTTTCTGACTATCTCGACCCTTCCGGACGCGTTGGCGCACTCAAAACGACCATACGAACAACTTATAAAATATTTAATTTTATTTATTAATATTCCCGACGTGACACGGGCGCGTCCCAACTCAAATTTTTAAAATTGTCATTTTATTCACTCGTGACATTTAATATGGCCACTATTATATATTACTTTGCTCATTAGTAATATTCAACAAATTTTCCCATAATTACTAACTCTCATCACGTTAATAATTATAACATAATTAATTTCCGAATTTTTATTAAATAATTAATTCACATTAAATTTAATAAATCCCCAAATTAATATAGCATAAAAATACGGGGTATTACATATATGCTGTGATTTTTCTTTTTCTCTCTTCTCACAAAAGTTAACCTTATTTCACCTTTATAACAATCCCATAATCCACGTCTATCTTTCTCACAAGACGTATCAAGATCTTAATCAATCTCAGTTTTGAAAAGATTTTTTAGATTGAAAATCACCAAGTGCGATTCCAAACTAGGTCAAAGGTCTTGTTTCAAGAGAACTAGAAATAGAAAACATTATTGTTGATTTCAAAGTTTAAAAATCATTTACAGAAAAGAATCAACATTATATTTCTCAAGCTGAGAAACAAAATATGTAAATCTAAGTGTAATGTAACATGAAGTACTCAGATCTGAAATTTCTATAAAGTAGAAAATAGATCTAAGACACAATGTTTAAGTTGGACACAAAATCTCAAGAACGAAGAGGTTACAGCTACAAACCAACTACACAAACCAACTCTCAAACACTCAAACACTCAAGGTTGTGTTTGGGATATACAGGAGTTTGAAAAGAGTTTTAGGTTTGAAAAATGGTTTGGACGATATAGGGTTAGGGTTAGGGTTTCTAACTCTTTCTCTCTCTTCTGGTTTCTCTCTTCTCTCTCTACTCTTTTTTTTCTCTCAAAGGACGAAATGGCAAAAGTCTCAGAAGGCTGAGTGAAGGGGTCCTTTTATAGGAGGCTGAGAAGATTCAGGAATAACGTTCAAAATCAAGGGTTCAGATTGAGTCAAGGATGATTGACTTTAATCCAAGGGTTCACGATATGCGATGATTAAATCTCTCCTGATTGGTTCATATGGGGTTCACAGGGATTATGAAAGGGCGCATGCAGATCGTTGATAAAAATGATCCAAGGGTTGAAAACAGGCGTTGGTTCCCTCTCTATAAAGAAACACACTCTCCACCAATCAAAAGACAACAAATGTTGTCCAATAATAAGATATCAAACGCGCATCAAAAATAATTAAAAACACACCCTGAAGTCTCTGCCGCTTTCGGATTCTACCCAAGGCAACTTTAAGCCAATATAACCATTACACCTTAATTGCAGATTAACCCCAAAAACTTTATAAAAAAATAAGTTTTAATTAATAAAAACTTATTTAAAATATTTATAAAATCCCAAAAAAAATATTTAAAAAATAATTTTAAGGATTTAAACATACTCAACATATGCACACAATTATATGCAATATAAAATGTATGAGATCAATTTTACTGTGTGTGAGTGTTGGTAATATGGTCTAGATCAATCAATCAAGAAGGAGAAATAGCGAACCAAGCTCTGGGGTTCTTTGGATTCTAGGATGGACATAATTTTGTCACAATTTCCAAACTAGATGAACACTTATACAATATAGACTCATGTGAGTCAAGAGTATAAGGTGCTTCAGATTCGATTTGTTGGGCTGACAATTGTCTTCTTCACCCTGTTTTTTTCCTCCAAAACCCTCCAATGGTGGTTCTAAGCCTCCCCAAACATCAAATTGATACCCCACATCAACACCTAACCACCAGAAACATTTTATCCTCAAATTAAACCCGGATCCATTCCCAAAACCCTAGGATTCCTAATCATTAATCAGTTTGGTCAAACTCAAAATTAATTAAACTTAAATTTTCATTGATTCAAACACCCTATCAATGTCTACATGTTCATACTTAAATCCCGTAATTTAATCCCAAAATTATTAGAGATTCATCATCGTTTAATCTCAATTAAAATTAGAGGTTCAATCATCCTTTAAACCTTTTTCAATAAAATGCCAAAGTTCACATCTTTAATCTAAAATTTGGTTCTTAATTAACTATGAAGGTAATTAACTACATAATTACATCTAAAGCAAGTAAATATTTTCCTTTTGGATATGAATCTAAAAGTCTCTCTCTACGTAGGGATGGTTCTGAATTCGATGATGCTCTTTTCCTTTCTTCTCTAAGGTTTTTCTCTCCCTTTATTCTCTTTTCCTTTTCTCTTAAACTCTCTCTAACTCACAATTATGTAGAGATTGAAAAGTGGGGTTGCCATCCACTCCTCTAAACCTTATATACCTACCAATTACACCCTAATCCCCTTTTCCATTAAACCCTAGGAGTAAAAAGACCACAATACTCTTATAAAAGTCTTGTTATGCTTAAAAAGCCCCCGAAACCAATCATAACACCCTAGTACCTATTTTAAACTATTTTGACCCATTCCAAATCACTGATGCACTAGAAAAGGTCATCCGAGTAACCCAACTACAAATACGCCCATATCTCATTAACCGAGCCAGACATGTGTGTACCTTATGCCTCGCCCATAAAATATAATAATATATCAATGAAACTCTCTATCAACATGACATAATAAATAGTCATTTTTCACTCATAAACAACATATAATAAAGCACAAATCTATTTACTTACCACATGCAAGTAAATAATAATAATAATAATAATAATAATAATAATAATAATAATAATAATAATAATAATAATAATAATAATAATAATAATAATAATAATAATAATAATAATAATAATAATAATAATAATAATAATAATAATAATAATAATAATAAATATTGATCCTTATCTCACTAATTAATATTTACATAAACCAATTTAATTTTCCCAATTAAATTAATAAATCCATGCACACATGAAAATTAAATACTCATAAAAGTATGGGATGTTACAATGAGATGATAAAATATGCCCCAAATAATGAAACCTAGTGGCTCTTTTGTAGGTGGAAATAAATAGCATGGGGGAACATTTGAAATTTCACATGATGATGGGTAATATCATAAAATACTAAAAAGGTGGTAGGTGGGAAAAAAGGGAAAAATGAGTCTGACTGGGCATATGGGGAAGGAAAGGCATGTGACACCCCGCCTAATTAAATACCGGGCGATCACTCCTTTATTAAATTAAATCAAGGTGAACAGTTGGTCCATTCTTAGCATCATTGTCGAAAAATATTTTTTTCCAATTTAACACCCTAATTAATTAAGCTAAGTGTCAAAACCATGTTCATACATACTTTCCAAATTTTATTTAAAGAAAAATCATTTATTTTATTAACAACATTCAATAAGTAAGAATCACACCACATTAAATTCTGCAACATAATCCAATTAATTTAATACATTCGTCAATCGAATGTCAACATACGAAATCTAAAGTCACACATCCAAACTGAATAAATCCCATAGTAACAATACTGGAAATAACTGAAATACAAATGTCTAATAACAACGGAATAATGGAAAGAGCTACACATGCCCAACTAGATGAAAGTACTAAGAGTGGATCCGAATGAACGAAGTCGTCTAATCAAGAGTCCTGCAACTTCCACCTAAGCTGCAGCGCGTTCCTTCCAAGAGATCCTAAGCAAGACGCCCCTGTGGCTGGGCACCTGTAATACATACATATATATACAAGAGAGAGAGAGAGAGAAATGGGTCAGAGCCCGATAGTGTATATGATTTAAAATTTGTTTAGCAAGTATTTAAATTGATACAGGCCAATGCAACAACATATTAGTGCATCACTCTCTTGAGGAATTCTCACCTCTCTTCTAATGTGCACACCTATCGCACTAACCTTCCCAACGGTTTGTCTTATCATTTATCGCACTAATCTTCCCAATGATTTAACTTATCTTAGCTTACTCGTAAGATTCAAAATTTAACGATTCAATTGTTCGAAAAGGATATTTCAATTAGCAACCAAAGTTCTCATTTTTAACTTTATAAATCAATAAAGTTTTCCAGTGTCATATTATACTTTCTCAAGACAAGTATTTACAATTTGAGTCATCAACCATGTCCTATATGTCTCATCACAGTAGGCAGTTCCAGATTTCAGAATTTTATATATATATTAACTACTCATAAAATATATATATATATCACAACAGCACCCCAAATAACATCTATGGTGCGGGCATACTCTACTATCCAATCCCCGTATCACTCGTACTAAGGGAATACAGATTCGTAATCACTCTCGAACTGTATCAACACATGCTCAAACAATATTGAGACAAAGTATAGATTCCAAGTCTCTCAGGACCGTCTGAACTATCACTGCAATAGCCTGTACCAAGGATACCTATACACAAACAAAATGAGGCGAAGCATAGATTCCAAGTCTCTAAGAGGAAAGCACATACCCGCATCTCTTAGGACCGTCTGAACTATCATTTCGATAGCCTGTACCAAGGATATCTATCTTCTAGGGTACAAGTCAATATCCCCCATAAAGGTCCCATCGAGATAAGACTGTCCCAGCGCGAAAACCTCAGGGATAGCAAGTAGCGTGGGCATGATTTTCACACATAGATAGTATATGCATACACAATCATATAACTATACTAACATTACCATTTCAATAATGGGTAAATTCTCAATTCCCATAATTACGACATTTGTATTTATTTCTCATTATTTAGTTATCACGTATAACCATTCACATCTTATTTTAATTTGAGGAACTTTTCCACGTACTACATCATGCTCACGGATTCTATCCTCCCAAGTATAAAATTCAGTAGGTATACACATTTGTCCCAAAGTAACTCTCTTACGTGTCTCTCTCTCTTTAACATATACTTACATTGTCCCTCATGTAAGATATCCCAAAAATATAGATTTCGCCTCACATTAAAGGATTTTGAATTTTATTTTCAAAGATGAGAATTTCAAATGGTTTTGAAATCGGAATTAAAATGGAGTTTTAATTGAATTTTTTTTATTATTTAGAAGAGTCCTCAAAATATAAAACTCTCTAAGAGTCCTCAAAGCATAAAACTCTCTAGTAAAAATAATATTTTTACAAATCCGACCGTTCGATCAAGCTGAATTTTTGTCAGCAGTCTTGTCTCGCCGTTCGCTACAACATACTAAAATTTCAAGCGATTCCAATGGTCCGATCATCCGGAATAAATTTTTTAGTGTTTGTATCTAATTAGAACTCTTTTCTTAATCAAACTCTTAATCCTTTACATGACAAAGGGTTTCTAAAATATCATTTAAGTCATCACTACATGCAATTTCCTATCTCAAATTGGGTTTTTCTTCCATACAATTCATCCTAATCATTCCTAAACCAATATGAAAGATGCATCAACGAAATAAGCAAGATAAACACTTACCTGGAATTTTTAAAAATTTGGTTTGGTGCCGAAATTGGTGTGGTTTCGTTCCCCGTCTCGCGATCTACGCGTTGGTGGTGACGGCGGTGCAATCGGAGGTGTTCTTGGCCTAGAACTCCTTGGAGAGCTTTTCCTCTTCCTCTCCAATGGCCGCCATTTGTCTTTGGTTGTTCTAACCCTAGAAGACAACCTAGATATCTTATATAACCCTTTTAATTTTCGTAGGTTTAATTACCCATAATTGCGAAATGTTCAAAACGCCCTCCCAAGGTACTAATTGGGCCTAAAAACGCCTCGAGACCCAAACTAAACCCCCGGGTACACTTTTCTGACTATCTCGACCCTTCCGAACACGTTGGCGCACTCAAAATGACCATACAAACAACTTATAAAATATTCACTTATTAATCAACATTTAGTCCCGACACGACACAGGCGCGTCCCGACTTAAATTTCCATAATTGTCATTTTATTCACACGTGACAATATTATAACAATAAATCTCATATATTACTATACTCATCCAGTAATATTCAACAGATAACAAATTTCCAATAATTACTAACTCTCGTCACGCTAGTAAATATTTAAAGCAACATTCCGGATTAAAATTAAATTAATTTATCTCAATTAAATTTAATAAATCCCATAATTTAAAAGCTATAAAAATATGGGGTATTACATACTTCCCCCCTAATAACTGAATTTCGTCCCGAAATTCGAAAAATAAGGCCTATCAGGTAGCACAATTCTGGATATCCTTTTCCGTACACAAACTAAATACACATTACGGCGCTCAATCACTATAGCCCTTTCTTCAAAGTAACATTGTTTTACATTCTCTTTGGAGACACTTCACATTGTGCTCCCAACCGATAACATTCGCATAGGTCACGCCTGTACGTTATACATTTCATTATCTCACTATCATTAGGAGGCCGCACCTCACTACATGACAAATACTCGGATTTATTCATATACAAAACTCCCATTCTGAGAAAATATTACAAACATTTGATCACTCTTGCTCGTCTAAAACAGTCGTGGAATTCTACCATAGTTATCGGATATTTTCTCGACCGGTCCAAAAATTCTGATTATCTACTCTCCTCTAAACATACGGAAGGAGAATAGTCGAGGTTCTTCCATAACAAAACCTTAATAAGTACCTCATACGCGACAAACAGGTATGAGTGCTTCTACATAGCATTCTTGAAATCATCGTACCAAGATTCCAAAATCTCCTTCACGTGGCTCCACTAATCTTTAATCACCATGCGCTTATTCCCTGGCTAAGGGTGATACATCCTACTTGAAACGAAATCTTATCTCCGCTGGTTCTTGAAATCCCATATCAAAGGTGGGATTCACCAATCTCATCCTGATTCAGAAATTTATACTGCGCCGGACCATGCACTAGCGCGATCCTTCCTTTCAAAGGAAGTCTGGGGCATACTAGTTAATATTGTAAGCCAGCCCAAAGGAATATCATCCACTTCCTTCTCGGCGACTTAATTCACATGTTCGGGATAAACCCTTGATCTTGTTTTGAGGATGGCAACCCATCAAAGAACTTTACCGACTTTACCAACCTCTTCCAATTTCAGGAATTTTCGATAAACACAAAATTATTTGGTTGATTCTCCCCTTTCAACCAAACCTTACCTATGGGCAGTGCATGTAGAGACTACTCACTACGTCTCGCTAAACATCGATTCTTCCCTTGAAATGTCTCACATTAAGTGACACGTAATACTCCCCTTCCTTCCTTGTAGTATGCCGAAAGTTCCACCCGTGCTCTTTTCTCCACGAAGCGCACTTCTGGATCTCTTATACTATACTAACATCATTACTCTTTATATGTGTGAGTCGCTCTCACACTTGACTAATAACAACTCCGCTTCGGGTGTGCTTCATAACAATTAAATTCTACTATATTCAAGGAATACCAATTCTTGAATGGCTTCCCACAGCCTTCCAATCAAGTTAGGGCGTGCTATTCTAATTGCACACTTATGTATGGATTATCGCCCCTCATGTGACGTTTAATACACTCTATCACTTCCACTTCGTTATACTAGTCCCACAAACATATATTTCACACGTCTATTACCACGTCCCTTCGACTCGGACTATTTTAACTGTAGTTAACCAAGATGCCCACATTTTTGCAACACTCCGACCGCCTTGGGAGAGCGAACGGCGTGCTACTCATCTGTAGGACTAACTAAATTCAACGGAATAGAAGGGATAGGGCATTCAAATTCCATGACAATAAAAGAGGAATAATAATTTTCAACCTTCCTCAGATAAGTACAACAATTTTCCCAAATAGGTACAACAACCAAAATAAATCACTAACGCTCTATTCATCAAAATAATCACAGGTCATCTCTTTTGTATAATATAAAGTTCTTTCCAGATAATCCATGCTAAAAATCATTCCAACTCTTTATTCACCTTGTGTTCTGTACGCGGTTATGACATTTGGGTACTCTCAATCACCCTAGAAATCAAAATTCTTAAATTCTCCTTATCATCGTTCCACCCCTTAACTCGTGGGGATAACTTTTAATGCTTTCCTACCACAAAAATCCGGCTCCAATGACCTTAAAACAAAATTCAACTTCCAGCTTACATACATAATTACTTGATCCCATTTCGACTAGGGTACCGAACTCATGGAATAGTGACCAAACGTCTCCCTATTTCCAACCTTACGCTAAGTTTCATGCGTGGGATGTCTCGCAAAGTGAAATCCAAACAAGGAACCCCCCCGATACACTACTACCTAGCATTGTCGGTTATCGAAATCCGTTAGGTCCTCCGTCCATAGTATATACCCCTTTATTCCGTCCCTTGATAGAAAAGTTACAATTTCTCCCGTAATTATGCTTAACAAAGAACGTTTCACCAAATTTCACTATCGTTCAGCATAGGTTGGTGGTAATAGCATTCCATAAACCTTGAATACTTACAATCGGAATTCTCGAAATTCCTTTTTCTAACATTAGGGGTATAACTCTTAACTCCCACGTCTCTTAAGGATAAATATAACACTGCACTCTTCCTATCACTAAGTCCGGAGTGCCAAACATAATACTGCGTCAAATCTTTTCGCTCAACGGTAAATCCCTATACATACGGAATCATATTGGCAAAGTTTATACATACTTTGGCATCGACTATCTCGAGCCCACTATCTCCTCCGAAGTCTCTAGGATAGATAATATAAGTGCGAGTCCAACCTTCTCACAGGTAAAGCCTCGCCAAAACAAACATAAAACATGTTGCACTAATGCAACCACTCCGATAGCCTTGCAATAAATGCCCACTATCGTACTAACCATTTCTGTAATGTTTTAAACAAGATAATATCATACTCGTGTATCGCATCACTACAACGAGTAACCTCAATAAAGTATAAAACACTGTTGATATACTCATTCATCCTCTGCGGATAGCACTAAAGAAAAATCCCGCTACACTAGGGAAAAATATTCACATAATGGTAACATTTATAATTATATGCATTAAGCTCGTCTCAAATGCTAATCTAGCAATGAACAAAATATAGTGACTCTCTCGTGTCACATAAACACGCCTCATCCTCTGAGGATACAACTTACACTTCTACCTTGTCAATCGTCTTGACTGCACAAATGGTTTTCGGACGTAACACGTCTGCCCAAACCATAACAAAATTATTTTAATCGTTGCCTTTTACTAGGCACCGTATTCTTGTCCTTATACTCACTTTGGAACATATTATCGTGAGCGATCTCACTCCGCACAAAATACCTCAGTACATAATCCACTTACCACCTATCCTACTAACCAGGTTAGGATTTGTCCTCCTCTCGGACTTTAGTAAACTCGATTCCTATTAACCATTCCGATTGTTCCTTTAACTTTTTAGGCCATAAAGATCATGTTACTATCTATAATAGCACTTACTGAATTTACCATCACTTGGTAAGAATTCCATTATCCGAATCATTTAAATGGGTCCCCTGATGTATATCCACATCTCTTTTTGGTGCTATATCATCACCATTGTATTCAGTCTTATTCTCGACTAAATTCTTCGATTTCTTTAAGCTTCCCACACAAGGAGCATTATCATCTTTATTGACAAAATACAACATTGTCAACCTCTGAATCAACCGTCCATCAGAATTTCCTCCTCGAGTATTATCAATTATTATTACGAGTTGGTCTCCCACTTGGAGTCGTTTCCTCCACTCGTATCTACATTTTTCGATACAAAATTTGCTAATGATTAGGGTTCATATCCACAATCGGACTTCTGTCATGCCCTCCCGCGATGAGTTCAGAACCACGTTTGCTTCTCACCCTGAACAGTTGAGGAAGGAACATACGGTCAACACTGTACCTAAGGTTCTCCTATAGGCATAGCATTCCACTTCTAATATTGGTGGTTGACTCCAACCATTATAATTTCATCCCGAAAGCCAAGAAAATTTTCTCTAAAATTTCACTTTCAGTTTGCCACACTTCGTCCTATATCTAAGCCTTTGGGTACATTACCTCCTTTGGTAAAGACACATACAATTTTCGCATTTCTAAAATTTCCCATTGACAGCCTCTACACATTTTTGTAATACGTTGGGTAAGTTTACCCTCGCACCTCATTTGACTATAACAGCATTTGAAAAATCATTACTGCACTTTGGTCGCCTTTCTAGTCGTGGCTTCTCGTGCCATGATGGAGGTGACCTCGACTACGGTCATCATCCTCGGATATATTTCATAATATCAACTGAGCCCTGCCTCCTGATGTACGCTTAACGGTCCTCTTCTGACATCCGTCATCGCTCGGCACACGCACACATCCGAACGAAATTAGAATTCACTAGTGTATACACATTATAGCAGGAGAACAAAATCTCGTCAAGGGAATCAACAATCCTAAACATAGGGCTCTATAACAAACAAAGCAACGCTGAAAGCATAATAAGCCGTACAGATCCTAAGGACACTAGAACCTGATGCTCTGATACCACCTGTGACACCCCGCCTAATTAAATACCGGGCGATCACTCATTTATTAAATTAAATCAAGGTGAACAGTTGGTCCATTCTTAGCATCACTGTCAAAAAATAAATTTTTCCAATTTAACACCCTAATTAATTAAGCTAAGTGTCAAAACCATGTTCATACATACTTTCCAAATTTTATTTAAAGAAAAATCATTTATTTTATTAACAACATTCAATAAGTAAGAATCACACCACATTAAATTCTGCAACATAATCCAATTAATTTAATACATTCGTCAATCGAATGTCAACATACGAAATCTAAAGTCACACATCCAAACTGAATAAATCCCATAGTAACAATACTGGAAATAACTGAAATACAAATGTCAAATAACAACGGAATAATGGAAAGAGCTACACATGTCCAACTAGATGAAAGTACTAAGAGTGGATCCGAATGAATGAAGTCGTCTAATCAAGATTCCTGCAACTTCCACCTAAGCTGCAGTGCGTTCCTTTCAAGAGATCCTAAGCAAGACGCCCCGGTGGCTGGGCACCTGTAATACATACATATATATACAAGAGAGAGAGAGAGAGAGAAAAACGGGTCAGAGCCCGATAGTGTATATGATTTAAAATTTGTTTAGCAAGTATTTAAATTGATACAGGCCAATGCAACAACATATTAGTGCATCACTCTCTTGAGGAATTCTCACCTCTCTTCTAATGTGCACACCTATCGCACTAACCTTCCCAACGGTTTGTCTTATCATTTATCGCACTAATCTTCCCAATGATTTAACTTATCTTAGCTTACTCGTAAGATTCAAAATTTAACGATTCAATTGTTCGAAAAGGATATTTCAATTAGAAACCAAAGTTCTCATTTTTAACTTTATAAATCAATAAAGTTTTCTAGTGTCATATTATACTTTCTCAAGACAAGTATTTACAATTTGAGTCATCAACCATGTCCTACATGTCTCATCACAGTAGGCAGTTCCAGATTTTAGAATTTCATATATATATTAACTACTCATAAAATATATATATATATCATAACAGCACCCCAAATAACATCTATGGTGCGGGCATACTCTACTATCCAATCCCCGTATCACTCGTACTAAGGGAATACAGATTCGTAATCACTCTCGAACTGTATCAACACATGCTCAAACAATATTGAGACAAAGTATAGATTCCAAGTCTCTCAGGACCGTCTGAACTATCACTGCAATAGCCTGTACCAAGGATACCTATACACAAACAAAATGAGGCGAAGCATAGATTCCAAGTCTCTAAGAGGAAAGCACATACCCGCATCTCTTAGGACCGTCTGAACTATCATTCCGATAGCCTGTACCAAGGATATCTATCTTCTAGGGTACAAGTCAATATCCCCCATAAAGGTCCCATCGAGATAAGACTATCCCAGCGCGAAAACCTCAGGGATAGCAAGTAGCGTGGGCATGATTTTTACACATAGATAGTATATGCATACACAATCATATAACTATACTAACATTACCATTTCAATAATGGGTAAATTCTCAATTCCCATAATTACGACATTTGTATTTATTTCTCATTATTTAGTTATCACGTATAACCATTCACATCTTATTTTAATTTGAGGAACTTTTCCACTTACTACATCACGCTCACGGATTCTATCCTCCCAAGTATAAAATTCAGTAGGTATACACATTTGTCCCAAAGTAACTCTCTTACGTGTCTCTCTCTCTTTAACATATACTTACATTGTCCCTCATGTAAGATATCCCAAAAATATAGATTTCACCTTACATTAAAGGATTTTGAATTTTATTTTCAAAGATGAGAATTTCAAATGGTTTCGAAATCGGAATTAAAATGGAGTTTTAATTGAATTTTTTTTTATTATTTAGAAGAGTCCTCAAAATATAAAACTCTCTAAGAGTCCTCAAAATATAAAACTCTCTAAGAGTCCTCAAAGCATAAAACTCTCTAGTAAAAATAATATTTTTACAAATCCTACCGTTCGATCAAGCTGAATTTTTGTCAGCAGTCCTGTCTCGCCGTTCGCTACAATATACTAAAATTTCAAACGATTCCAATGGTCCGATCATCCGGAATAAATTTTTTAGTGTTTGTATCTAATTAGAACTCTTTTCTTAATCAAACTCTTAATCATTTACATGACAAAAGGGTTTCTAAAATATCATTTAAGTCATCACTACATGCAATTTCCTATCTCAAATTGGGTTTTTTTTCCATACAATTCATCCTAATCATTCCTAAACTAATATGAAAGATGCATCAACGAAACAAGCAAGATAAACACTTGCCTGGAATTTTTAGAAAAATGGTTTGGTGCCGAAATTGGTGTGGTTTCGTTCCCCGTCTCGCGATCTACGCGTTGGTGGTGACGGCGGTGCAATCGGAGGTGTTCTTGGCCTAGAACTCCTTGGAGAGCTTTTCCTCTTCCTCTCCAATGGCCGCCATTTGTCTTTGGTTGTTATAACCCTAGAAGACAACCTAGATATTTTATATAACCCTTTTAATTTTCGTAGGTTTAATTACCCATAATTGCGAAATGTCCAAAACGCCCTCTCGAGGTACTAATTGGGCCTAAAAACGCCCCGAGACCCAAACTAAACCCCCGGGTACACTTTTCTGACTATCTCGACCCTTCCGGACACGTTGGCGCACTCAAAATGACCATACGAATAACTTATAAAATATTCACTTATTAATCAACATTTAGTCCCGACACGACACAGGCGCGTCCCGACTTAAATTTCCATAATTGTCATTTTATTCACACGTGACAATATTATAACAATAAATCTCATATATTACTATACTCATCCAGTAATATTCAACAGATAACAAATTTCCAATAATTACTAACTCTCGTCACGCTAGTAAATATTTAAAGCAACATTCCGGATTAAAATTAAATTAATTTATCTCAATTAAATTTAATAAATCCCATAATTTAAAAGCTATAAAAATACGGGGTATTACAAGGCATCGTGGGGAAAAGGAAGCATTTTTTTAATCTTTTCTTTCAATCCAAACATATGAGAAAAAGGAATTCTTTGAAAAAAAAATCCAATGTAAAAAGACAAAAATATCATAGAATAAAAAAAATTAAAATCAAATGGGGAAGGGAGTCTCGAGCATTGGAATAGAAAAAAATTCAAAAAAACAACGGGAGAAGGAATCTTGTGGGGGTAAAAGCTAAAAAAAAATTTAACTCATTTGAAAGAAAATAAAATGGGAACTCATTAAAAGAGGAAGGAATTGATTTAAGTAATCTCGGTTGAACATAGGATCATGTGCATGCACAGAAAGGCAGGAGAAGGCAAAGGGTCATGCACATGTGGCACGTGGATGGATGGGGAAGGCGCGAATTTATTTTGGGCTAAAGTGATGGGTGACATCGATGCTTCCACGTGGCACCATCCAGGCCTTCCATGTGAAACGCCAAATAAAAGAGAAAAAACATCTTATTTCTTGCTAGGGAAGAGAATAGAACACCTCACATTTCCCTTAACTAAAACCACTCCTTGCCAGTGAGCCAACTAGTATTTCATTAATTATAATACAACTGAAACTATAACACCCTTTGTTGTAACCAAGTTTTCTTAATTACAATTTAATCCCCAACTCTTCATATCTTTTTCATACGACCTCATATCAATGCACCATGAGAGCTGACGTTACCCACAATTTGAGGCCAATAATATTTCAATAGAGTCTAGGTCATGGGTTCAGACTTCAAGTTTAACCCAGGGCTTTGACTTTGATTTTCTTTCGGTTCAAAACTTTGCACAGTCATAATTTATTCATTTGAGATGGAATTAGCACGCCTTTTGAATCTAGACGCTCCTTGATTCAAGGACGATAACTTTTGGAATAGCCCGAATTTGAAATTGGTAATCTGAATTTTCCATTTGTCCATTAAGGTGCATATGTGACTATTTCTTGCCTTAATTGCTTCCATACTTCACCACTAGTATTTTAAACCCTTTAAGTACATAAATAGACCTTGTGAAAACGATTATTCATGAATATTTAAGATTCTATAGAAAATGAGAATGAAACGTGAGTTTAACGAGCATGGAATTGAAATAATGTACAGTAAAAAGGGTAATATAATGTAATATTTGACATTAATCACACCTCCATACTAACTTGTTGCTAGTCCCTAGAGATATAGTAAAAGATTGTTCATATCAAATTCATTATTTTATTCAAAAGCTATAAAAAGGATATTGATCCACTTTCACGGGATGTACTGTTGCATTTCGCTTACGCAACAAGCCATTAAATTCCTAGGTTATTCTAGTGGACGAAATTTATCTCGTGAGAGTTTACAGTGATGATACTCAAAAACATCATATTTCTTCTCAAAATAGTTTTCAATTCTGTTAACACAAAGCTCTTTTACAATCTTAGATTTTAAAAAGTACATAGAAATGACTAGCAGATTTATCCAATAGATTATTTACAATAACCATTATATTATAGCAATTCATGAGATTTGTGTGTATTAACTCAATGTGTGGTGTGCATCACAAAATTTACAAGTGATATTGTCTTCAGTATTTAATGATCCGTTGAATATAATGAAGCGCGCTAGTTCAATTCTCATCGGTGATTACACTCAAAAAATGAAAACACTTTGAATTGGTGTAGGTCACTTGGGACATGTAGGTATCAAGAGTATATGTAACTGGAAACAGAACCTTGTACATGTCTATGATGAAGGATGTTTATATAAAATGATAAAATATAATATCGTGATAGGAAACTGTTTTCTAAGGAATATGAAAATGTAATCTTTTCAATGTTTTGAATAAAGTCAGGTTAATCCTCGAATCATTTAAGGACTTTTTCAGGATGAAAATGTATAAACGGATGATAATGGTCAACAAATCAAAATGATTTTTATATTTTTGAAGAAAGGGTGAACTTTGGAAGAGTAACTTCTTTTTTTTTTCTTTGGAATTATTTTGTTCTTTTTTAATTCCTTTATTTCTATTTTTTCTTCTCTTTTCTCTATTTTCGTCTCTTCCTTTATTTTTGTTTAGTCTCTATTTCACTTTGACTTTCTTTTTGAATAAATTATCAATATGTTAGTGAAAAGAATGAAATAGTCATCAAATTTCTAAGGATCCCTTTTAATTCTCTTGTGAGTATAATTATATCATTATCATAACTCAAGTGGCCTATCATAGGGCAGCATGAATGATGTAAACAGGACTAATGACATTTTTAGACATTAGGGTATTAAGACTTCTCCTAAATGATTCTGCCATTATAATGAAAAGACTGGGGGAGATACATTCCCCTTGTCTTATTCCCCTAATAGTTTGAAGAAACCTTTAGGCTGGCCATTGATGATAACAGAAAACCAAATAGAGGATTTGCATCTCAAAATTAAATCAATAAAAGTTTCTGAAAAGCCAAAAGCTCTTAGATATTTAGTCAAAAAATGCCATGAAGTCATATCATATGCCTTAGCCACATATAATATGATAATGATGTTACCTCCTGAGTTCTTCCTATCAACCAAGTGCATCATCTCTTGAACCAGAAGAATATTGTCTTGGATATTTCTACTTGGAACAAAACCAGACTAATTCATTAAGGTGATTGACGAAAAGACTGGATTGAGTCTAGAGTTGATAATCTTTGTTATAACCTTATAACTAAAGTTACATAGACGAATAGGTTTAAAATCCTTATAACACGTAGGTCTATTAACTTTAGGAATAAGACATAACAGATTAGAACTCCATGACTTAGGTAAATCAGCACCTAAGAAAAAAGATTGGATAGCTTGAAAAAGGTCCTCCAAGATGATATCCCACCAAGAGACATATACGAATCCATTGAAGTCATCAAATCATGCTGCACTATTTTAGTTTAAATCCTTTATGGCTCTCCAAATATCATCATTATTAGGAATTCTGATCAAACTGTAGTTCATGTCATCTGTGATTAGTTTTGGAATCACTTTTAGAATATCTCTGACTTCATCAGGACCTGTAGAGAATAAATTAAAAAAATAAGAGATAAAAATGTTAACAATCTCGTCAGTAAAATCATGAATGCTCCTATCTTCTGATTTAATTTTATTGATCCAAATCCTACTTCTAGCTTGTTGAACTTCATCATGGTAAAACTTGGTATTCCTCTCCCCATATTTTATCCACTGTCTTCTTGATTTTTCAAACTAAAAGATCTCCTCTATAGTCAATGCTGCATTTAAATCATCTTTAGCCTTAAAATAATTAAATCTTTGATCATCACTAGAATCTACCTCCAAATCTAGATCTTCTTGAAGAGGCTTATCTTCTAGTTGAGAAATCTCAGCAAATAAATTTCAAATTTCACTTTACTTTAAATCTTTAACTTTTGCTTCAACCTCTTCAATTTAAAAGTAAATTTTTCTAAATGTCTTCATCAAGCTGCCTCTTCCCAAGAATCCTTAACCACTTGATTAAAACACTCATACTGAATCCACATGTTTTGAAACTTGAAAGATTTTATCACTACTCCCACTGAGATTGGAAGAGTAATGAGAAGAGGATTATGATCAGAACAATTATTATTTAGATTTTTTGATAAAGGAATTTGGAAAGAATAGAATCCAATTTGAATTTATAAGGCCTCTATCCAGCGTTTCAAATATTAATGAACTAGTTACTTCTTTAGACCAGGTGAATTTTGATCTAATGAATCCCATATCTTACAATAACCAACTAGTAAAGCATGCATTGAAATCATAACCCTATTAAGATGGTTTGTTTGTTTTGCACAATTTTCCATCTTAGAACCCTACTACCAGGGTAACACTTTCAAATTGGTAGCATAGCTATAACGCTAAGTTATTATGTTAGATTCCTATTTGGGAGTTAATTTTAGTGGTTCTTATATACAAGGCTAATCGTTTTTTAGAACACCTTTATTTTATGGGTCTAACTATGCGTACTGGAAAGTGCGTATGAAATTAACACTTAAGTCGTTAGATGAGCATGTATGGCAAGAGGTAGTTAAGGGTTGGAACCCACTCAATTCCTTAGATGGTGATTATAGGATGCCCAGACCCATAGAAATATGGAGTTACGATGAGATTAAACCTTTCAACTATAATTCATGTGGCCTGAATGCTTTGTTTTATGGAGTCGGACTAGTGGAATTCTATCGTATTATGACATGTGAAATGTCTAAAGGGTTTTGGGACATACTCCAACTCATTCCTCAAGTTAATAGTGTTGTTAAGGCTCCTTAACTTCAAAACCTCACCATTGAGCTTAAAACCATTAGTATGGAGGAGAGTGAATCATTTTATGAGTTATATGCTAGATTATCTGATATTATGAAATCGTCTTTTAACTTGGGAGAGATAATACTCGAACCCTATGTAATCAAGAAAATCTTAAGTTTCTTTACCTGAAATATTTAATTCACGGTGACAGTTTGAATTCCTTGGATATTTTTGACTCTACGAAACTCGAAGAGCTTGTAGGTGACCTTCAAACTTATGAGCTCAACATGTTTTCCTCTAAAAATGTGAGGAAAAATTAGGGCATTGCTTTAAAATACCAAAAGGAGGAAACACGTGTTTCAAATGATGAGTCTGGCATCGATTCTTATTTGTTTGCAAAAAATTTAAAAAAATTCTCAAGTTTAAAAAATAATCAAAAGATGAAAATAATTTTGATAAAAATAACTTTAACATGGCTATAAAATTCCATAAAAACTATAATGGTAATTTCAAGATGGATAAGTCGGATATATGCTTTGGGTATGAGGGTTATGACTAGAGGGAGACTGAATGTCCCACTTAACCAATGAATGAGGTTATTAAATCAAAGGTGTGCAATGCCATCCTTAGTGATAGTGATATAAAAGTGGAACCTGATTCCCCAATTGAGCGCAATTACATCGCGTTCATGGTGAGTTATGTGATCCTTGATGAAAAATATTATGACGAATATAATTTGGAGCATGACGTTTCCAAGGCCATTATTTATAAGTCCCAAGTGAGTGATTGTGGAGAGAGTGAAGAAGAAGAAGAAGAAGAAGAAGAAGAAGAAGAAGAAGAAGAAGAAGAAGAAGAAGAAGAAGAAGAAGAAGAAGAAGAAGAAGAAGAAGAGTTAACTTCATGATGCCTTCCGTGAGTTGTATGTGGAAATGATGAAATTGAAAAGGTCTAACTTGAAGTTGAAAGATATATTAAAATAACATGATTTAGGTAATTCTGAGAGTACTTTGATTGAGGATCTTAAGGTACGTGAGAAGACTCTCATGAAAAGTTTTCATTTGTTAAAGGGGAGCGATATAACTTTCGAGGAGTAATATTAAATTTAATTTGAAGTTTATGTCGAAAAAGTTAGATAAGATGTTAGGAACCATCCCAATAAAACATGCCAATTATGGTATTGGATTTGAAATTCCAAATGCTTTAACTACTAAAGACAAAAACCATGATTTTGAGAGAGTCAATCGTTGTTAGGAATGTTAAAAAAGGTCAATCCAAGTGCAACATTCCTCGTTTCTACATGTACAAATATTGTGGTAGAAGAGGTCACCTTAGGCTTTTTTACTTTGATCTTATAAATGGTCCAATAAAGTCAAAGTCTAGAGTCACCGACGTTTCCAAAACTCAAGAGCGTCACATCACACCTATGTGGGTTAGAAAATCAGATTTAGAGGATTTACATATTAGATTTGTTCATTCTCGAATGCTTGCACATGATACTTCTCATGCTATATTTAATGCTTGACTATGTTTTCATGTTTACGTAAATTACCTTTTGTACTTCATGTTATATATGTTTGCTAGTTGTATGTGATTTGAGTCCTTTTAATGTTTGTTTTTTATTTATTAGTTTTTTCAAAAATACAAAAAGATTATTATTGTCTTTTGAGTTAGTTTTTCTCTGGGTGTCAAAAAACTCAAAAGTTTTTTGGTTTACGTGTAATTTGGCTTTACACATTTTTTGGTGGCATGATGGTGTGTTTAAATCCACTTCATTCCATATTTTCATGTGGCTAGGACATCTTATTATAATTTTCAATGCTTGGATTGTTCTTAATCATGCATGGATGAAGTAGTTTGAAAATAACTTGCTTAATGGATTCACTTTGCATATGCCTCCTCACACACATGCACGAGTTATTTTAAATTTTAACTTTATCTTCTACTTGGGTTAAATGAGATGTTCTCCTAAAAATCTTATTATATATATCCATGTAAGAAATATTGGTCATGAGTTTGTGCTATTTTATTGAAAATTTGAGAGTGCATGGGAAGGGCGGCAAAAAGAGAAATCTTCCTCGCAAAAAAGGCCATCGTTTGCAAGAGCATAAAAAAGTAAGGGGCAAAAGATAATATTGCCAAGGTAAAACTTTATTTCATTGATTCTCAAATTAAATTGGTATCTTCAAAACATGAGGGTGAAAATAATATATCTATAATTTTGAGGGTGTGATAAGTTGAAGATCAATGGCTTTGCACAATGAGTCCTAGTTATTTAGTGTTTGACACTATTTATTTGAGAATCATCAATATTTTCTAGGCTAGTGTGCATTGTGTTTATTCCTCCATTTATGAGTTCACTTTATCTGTCATTATGGGGCTATATATTTGTTTGATTAAGTTAATACAGTTATATAGAACTTTTTGGACAGTTTTTAGTGACTGGGTCATAATTCATTTGTTTCTAGTTCACGTCCCTTCATTCCATCCCACATGTTTAGATACATCGATACTATGATAATGTGTAACACTTATGTGTTTTGTGTTATGTTGTGATTATTTATACCAAGATATATTCATGTGTGTCATTAGTATATTTTTCATATTTATATATGTGGTATTGCTTGTATTAAGTCTTTGTGTTTGCATTTAATTCATGTTTTCCATGTGCTTTATCTTTGAATTAAATTGGCATGATATATGACCATATTAGTATCTCTTGTTTCTTGTTTATATTGGTACCTCATGCTTCATTGTTAATTCAAGTTGGTATCATATTTGCATCAAAATTGGTAGAGATTGGTCATCGTTTGGATTATTTGTGCTTGTATTTCCATGTTGTATTTGGTGCAATTTACACCATAGCATGATATTATTCTTTCCACTATATTTACAATTGATATCACATGTTCTCACTTTTTGAAGGAATATGGGTTATGTGGAAGAAATGGTTTATTATACGTTCTTTCTTTGTCTAATCCAAAATAAAACAGGGAAAATGGTGTACTTCACTTTAATTTTAGGAGGAGATCGTTATTTTAGGGGCAAACGTCTTACTAGATGGGGATCATTAGACATAGAGGAGTTTATTCATATGCACACTTAAATTATTTATATATTATCTTTGCATTTAAAGGTGTTTTTAAGTGTGCATGTTTACAACATGTAACAAAGTTTAAGCATGCAAATCTACTTAAGTTTATGAGTTTATCAAGTTGTACTTTTTCTTTTGGGGTTGGTAATTGAATCGTAGATGAGATTGATGGCCCATAGGAGTTTTTATTTTTAATTTTGTCTCGAAATAGCCAAGGGGGAGATTTCTAAGGACAATTTACTAATAGAGTCAAATTGAATGTATTTTGTCTTAATTCCATGTTTGGACAAAACTCATTGTGTCATTGCTTAGGACTTGAATGTGTTGACCATTCAAGCCTATGAGGTAGTTTCTTGAAGATGTAACGTCCATGTTATAATATCTACACCATTGTGTCGTGTTCCATGCTCATTTCTATCTTCACAACTCGTGGATCTCTCGGGTATGAATGCATAAATATTTCGATCGTTAAATATTTTATATTTGGGTGTTAGATTTTATAAAATTATTTTTAAATGTTATAAAATGATTTTATCTTCATTTAATACTTTTTAGAATGAAAATATTTTTTTGTGACGTCTTTAGAACGACATTTAGTATGTCATTCGAACAAGTCTATATACCTCTTTAGATCCTGTTCCAACGAAACATCGAATGAGATCATTTTCCCCTTTGTCGGAATCTCGTTGGAAGTGTCATTAGAAGGGTGTTTGAACAAGGTGATACACTTTTTTCGAACGAGGTTAAAAGTCGTATGAACGAGCTACTAAATTCTTATCAAATTTTAGAGTTTGTAAATTATTTTTCATCCTTATCTCGATTTTGGAAAACCTCCAACAAATAGGAATGTGGAACATCAATTTTAAAAGTGAGAAAATATTATGTTTTGGGTTCCCAAACTCTATCAAAAATCTCTCCAATATTACCCCAATCCTAGTTTACACCCAAAAAGTTTTAGATTCAAGATTCACCTTGTTATGCTTTGAGATCAAGTTTGTGGGTACCTTTGTTTTACTCTCTCACCATCTTGATAGAGAAAAGTTCATGTGGTGGATTTCATATCGGAACTATTTACATGCGGTGGACTCAGTATTGTATGACAGTTACTGAGATGTTCGATGAATACTGAGGTGTGTGTATATTCACACATTGTGGTAGTGCACAAGTGGATTCTTGCGTGATACTAAGTGGAGGTTAAAGGAATGAATAGCATCAAGTCTTATGAGGGTGTCGAATATGTGTTATAAGTCTTTTGTCTTGTCTTTTATAATTCCATAGTTATTGGATTTTACGTGGTTGGGGAGTCCGAGGTTTTTCCCATTTGGATTTTTCTCATACATCGGGCATTGTGGTTGATTTAATTATTATATCATGTACTCGCCTAGATGCACAATTAGGTTAGGATAAAACTGGTTAATCTGCTTAATCACAACTTGTTTAAAACTCGTGATAAGGTTAATTAGGGAAACTAGTTTAATTGAACTTTATAATTTAAAATTTTAAAATAGTTGGTTTGTTTGTTTTGCACCATTTTTCATCTTAGAAACCTATAACCTAGTAGCACTTTCCAGTCACCATCAGTCAAAGTGGCTAGGTAAGTACTTTTTACACTACCTTAACTCGTTTTCGATGGGAATTATTTAGAGACATGACTTAGACCACTACAATTAAGATAAGTGATAGGTTTTGGATAATCAACATTCTCTTCTCTACCATCTTCACTAGTTCCAAACCTAAGAGCATATTACTTTTGTAAGCCTTTTAGATTAAATCTTTTTTCCATATCTTGGCAAATTTCCTTGTGATGAAGCCCATATCCCCGCATTAATGTTAAGGGAATAATAAGAAGATACCTTGTTATTTTTACCCCTGACATATATACTCTTCTATTTTTTAGGTACTCCATGGAGAAAACCTAAGTTCACCCTATAGGTTTAAAGGGAGTCAACCAACTCATCGATACACATATGTTTTTTTAGAAGATCTCTGACATCATAAATAGAATCTACCTTGCTACTAAACCTATATGGAAGGGATCCTAAGATTTTATCAGTACGAATTTCCTTTTTCATCACCTTTCTTAAAGTGAAGGTTAAATTAACCATATCTCTTAGCTCACTATAAAATTAATCAAACTTTTCGGTGCCTTCATGGTAAGAAACTCAAAAAGGGTTGTTAATCATTGAATCTTGGAGTGCCTAACGGTGGAGGTGACTACATGGGTTATTTATAAAACTTCCCACATATACTTAGACATCTTATAGGTAGATATATGCCTAATATCACTAATGGTCACACAATATAAAATTGCATGAAGACCTTTAAAATTCCACCCACTCTCCTTAAAATCGTACTAGATCTAAATCTCTTGACTTGGACATTATTGACAATGATCTTGGTCCATTTTAACCCGTCAACATACTGTTGAAAACCCTCCCATCCAAATACATTAAATAAGTTGTCATACGAAAAAATAAAATAACATCACAAGATGGGATATAGGAGGGAAAAACCTCGATTCCATAAGAACGAAAAAGATAATATAGTAGAGTTTTACAAAAGAAAACTATGAGTCAATAAAACATCTTTAACATGGCATTCTTTCCCACCATATATTTTAAGGAATGAATCAATAGCTCAAGCACTCAACACAACCATTACACCATAATCTGAGAAAAGTCATAGCAGATAGGTCACAACCCAATTTCGTGACACAAACAAACCTCGCGTGACACAGGTCGCGACTAATCCAAAGGGTGACATTCAATAGATATGGTCACGGCCATAGACCATGACCACGGGGGTCACTGCCATGGTCCGTGAGTAACCCATGAAAAAATGGGTGCCAAACTCCACTGAGTCACGACCCCGGACCGTGACCAGGTGCATGACAAATATAAGGGTTTTAGTTACATTTGGTTACAACCTTGGGCCATGACCATTTTAGAACAGTCATGGGGGTTATCATGACCCTAGTCCGTAACCCACCTGCCATGACCATTTATTGTTTATATGCCACATAACATAGTAATGGTCCAAGTCTCTCGGACCATGACTAGGTTATGTGGCATATAAACAATAAATGGTCATGGCAGGTGGGTCACGAACTAAAGGCATGACCACAACCTGTACATATATAGCCCACGTCAGTTTCTCATTTCTCTCTCTCTCTCTCTACACTACTTCCCTCTCTCTCTCTCTAATGACCCTCTCTCCTCCGATGACCCTCTCTAGTTCAGGAATCCTATCCACTTTTTTCTAATGAAATTGTAGGGGCGTGTGTACTCTGTGTGTGTATGAGTGAATTGTGTGTTTATATATGAGTGTATGCATGTATATATGTATGCATACATGGGGTTAAAATACCCAAATGAGACTGAAATGAGAAAATACCTAAATAAAACAAACCCCGAGACTGAAATATGAAGATAGCCAAATGTGAAAATACTGATATATTGTAATTGGATTTTAAACCCTAAGGTTTTAAAGGATTTTGGAGAGATTGAGGATATGGTATTCGATTTGCATTGTTCTAAGCCAGGCTTATTTTAATAAATAAATAAACGAAGATTGTATTAAAAAAATATTAGTTCATTGGAATCTGGACTTCATTCACGAGATCAGATTTTAATCACGTTATAACCTAATTTTCATAATTTGATTTTTTGGATGTTGAAGCCTTATTCACAAAGTCATGAACTAGGTTAGCTTTGATGTTGAACCGGTTTAAATGATCCACCACGAGTTCATATAATTTGAATATGAGCTCATGTAATCACAAAGAAATATATTTCAATTCAACGCCCGTTCTAAATTTATAACACAAACACGTGCACATGTATAACATATACACACATGCACACATGGTACAACAGGTGGGTCACTGCCCATGATAATGACCAGGTAACGTTGAAAGTCTCTCTCTATTTGTCTCTTCATTTTTCCTCCTTTGTTACAATTGTTATTAATCCATAATTATAATTGATAATCACTCTACCAAATGACAATTTTAAAGTCTAGAGAAATAACCTAGATAGGCAAATCTCAATCTTTACCCAAAACCCTAACAAAATAAATAACCTAGATAGAACCCACCTAATACACGCACTTGTATAGCACATAGGCACACACTTATACATACATACATACATACATACATACATATATATATATATACTTACACATGTTTTCTACTCGAAAAGACGCATAATAATGTTAGAATTGAAAAAAAAGATAAACTAAAATTATATCGGTTGAAAAATAATAGCCAGTTAATGTTTAATTAGATACATTACTTGTAGGACTCAAATTCACACCCTCATATATTTCTCTTTGAAAAATGAGGCATGGTGATAATCATTAGAATCAAGAGTACGAAAGGTTGCAATTAGACCGCACTTATACTTCTTTTATTAATGCGCGTCATTTAGAGGGTACTCATATTTACAAGTATGGGAATAAGAACATTGAACAATTTAACTACCTTGAAAATCATGAAGTTCATCTCTTACAAGAGTACCTGTTTGATCGTATTTATTTTCCTTACTAGAAATTTAGGGTGAGGTTGTAAAGAATATATTTCGCCTATATAATCCCGACGTATCCCTGACGCTCCTTGCACTCTCAGAGAAAAAAGGAAAAAATATTCACCCATTGTGGATACAGCTACCTAAAGAGAGCATTGATAAAGATTGTGATGTCTCGCAACATATGCACATTAAATTGAATCTTACCAACCAGTTGAAGAAGAAAGGATTCTGATTCCTTGCCGCTGACATTTTTACATCAATCATAGACACCCTTCTTATTTATTGGCCAATTGAAAAATCTTTAGGTTTTTAAGTAGTAATACCTAATGGATGGATACAAGACACATTGAACATATTTTAAAGTCTTATTATGAGAAGGTATATATATATATATATATATAGTCGTAAACATTTAGTATAATGATTTCATCGCTTATTTTTTATTATAGATAATATTAAGCGACAATGGACATAACGTACCAAGTGATTACATGACACCTCCTGGATTCTCATCTCTTGTACCCCAATAAGGATTCGATAACAACACACATTTTCCACCTAAAGATTGGCCAAACATAATACATCAAAGATGGGGCTTGTCTATCAATTTATGTCATTCTCAGCATCTTACCATATAAATATTTGTATTTTGAAATCACATGTGTAATAAAACTGAATTAAATTAACAGCCATAAAAATAAGTCCAACATCAACAACCAGATAAGTTAAAAATCCCAACACAAGTATGATTGTCTCGACTAACTGAAAAAAAATAAACTTTGGGCTTATTCCCATACAATATCCTAAAATACAATAGCAACCTAAACTATAATCAATGAGCTGATCATTGATAGTAAAGTGAGACCGCAAGGCTGATATCTCGTCATTCCTACTATCCCTATCTAGGCACACCTGGGGGGAGAAAACATTTATGATTTAGGTCAGCGCCCTAGAGTCGCAAGAATTAACTTACATAAATTAAAATTCAATAATACAGTTAATTCAAAGTATGTAATTCCCATCGGCACTCACATAGGTGAAGTATCTCACCTCTCATATGAAGGCAATACAACACGTGTATCCACCTAAGACCCAAATTGTTCCATCAATTAATATACAATGCATCTAGCATAAATCATGTACTGAAATGTAATTATCTATGCATGTATAACCATTTCCCCGAATACCCCAGTCATACTACCCACAAAAGTGACATGACCATCTATTATGCATACTACGTAGCATTGGGTTTGTGATTGATTATCTACATCATTAGACAAATTAATTAATCTCATTTAATTTATATGATTATACATATATATGTCCTTACATATATATGACACTTAATGGCATTTACCATTAGTATCCCGTTTGCGCTTTATCAGTAAGTACGAAGGAGTCCCTTATCCAAAAGGACATCACGAAACACACATAAGTGGGGTGGTCCCTATGAAGTACACCATTCCACGGTCCAAGCGCAATGATGATAATGGATCCCAGCATCTATACCTACCTTTCGTAAGTGGCACTGCTACTTAATACCTAAAATAATTACCTACACATTGCCTAGCCCACCTTTTTCAACGTGTGCTACAGTCCTGAACTTGCGTAACCCCAATTGATAGGACCGTCCACGAACATAGGTACGTCCACACAAATAAATAGATATATATTACTATCACATAATATGCATAGGTACTTAATTATATAATTATCCTCCAAATATCCACTTTAATCCGTCTGTTAATAAATCCCAATATAATAATTGACCATTTAGGTAATTAACACGTTCTTATTTACCAATAGTGTCACAATTTGACTTTTAATAAATTATTCGTTTACTTGGCTAACCTCCCACCAACTCACATGAGTTCCTAAAAATAGCTCGAACCTTTTCCCAATCCTACCCTAACCTGACCCAGGAGCTGAATCGATTCACCTCAGAGGATGGAATCGATTCACTCCTGGGCAGAAGCTCAGAACTGCCATGGTTCTTTAACACGAACATTATACTTTCAACCCAATCTCTAATTCTAATGATTCATCCCTTTAGATTACTATATGATAAGGTCCCTTGACTTAGTATATGTTTAAGGTTGGTTAATTATACCAATCAACTTATAATTCCATCCCCAAACCCGGAATTTTACATCTACTACCATAGACCATTAAATTAATATTTTTATCTCATAATACTCTTAAATCCTAGTTAGATTTTTGGCTCTACAGATGAATCATAATTATCCTTCAAATCAAAATCTAAAGCATGAATCCTATTGTCCAATTCCATATTACTTTCATTCTAAATTTCTGGCTTTAACCTCCAATCATTAAATATTTAAATACAAAATTCAGATTTAGCCCCTTCACATCCATAAGGTTGAATCCTATCACCCTATCATTAATTTCACATTATAACCCATAATTTACATGAGTAATTACTATGATGAATTAATAAATACATTAAACGTTAATTTAAGAAGGATAACTCTTGTCTGATATGGAAGATGGAGTGTCTCCTCTTGAATCCTTAGCCTCTTCCTCTCTTTGGACCTTAGTAGCTTCTCACTGGGGATGGGGCTGCGAGGGTTAACTTTAGGTGAATGTAAATGAGTTTCCAAGACTTCCAATCAACTTATAAATTACCTTAATCCCTAGTTAAGCAGTAATCCTTATATTTTGGCCCCCAAATGAGCCCGAACCCATAACTAGAATGGCACAACAACTCCCCAAATGATATACCTTTACCCCAGGCCCATTTTTAGAAGTCTAAAACACCTAAATGAGTTCCCAAAACATTCCAGAACGCGCCCGAATTATTATTATCTAACATATACATTTTTTAATTTAATTTACCACCACATAACAATTGTTTAACAAGCATGCAATTATTTTCTACGAGAAATTTTTAACGTGCGTAAATGAAACCACATAACATGAAATTACAACAATCAATTTATTAATAATTTACTTAATTAAATACTACCAATTTAACTTGATTTCTACTAGTTTTATTTTGTTATAAAAATACGGGGTATTAAATTCTTTCCCTCAGTAACGAAATTCCAACCTCGGAATTCAAAATGTACCTGACTAGCAGTGCTTCAAATATTTCTCTCGCATGTTTTCCTCCCTCTCCCACGTTGACTCCTTCTTACTATAATGTCCCCACTGCATGCGTATCGAGGGAACCATTTTGGAATAAAGACGGTGCTCCCTATGATTCGAAACAGCTTTGGGGTTTCTCCTCGTAGGTCGCGTCAGGTTGGAGCTATATCTCTTCGATATCAATAGACTAGTAAGCAACATCATCCCTCAGAATCCTCCGCAATGCAGATATGTGAAAGATATTGTGCATCCTCTCCAAGTTGTCCGGTAATCCTAATCGATGTGATATGAGCTCAATCATATGAATAATAGGGAATGATCCCATATACCGCGGAGCCAACTTCTCCTTTTTCCCAAATCTCATCACTTCCTTCATGGGAGACACCTTAATCAGCACCTGATCCCCGACATTAAAGTCCAAGTGCCTCTGTCCCGCATCCATATAACTCTTCTATCTATTCTGGGCAATCTGAATCGTGGCTCGAATCATCTCTGCCTTCTTTCAGGTGTCCTAAATTAAAATTATTCTGATAAGTTTGTTCTCCCCCATCTCCAACCAAAATGAGGGTGAACGACAAGCTCTCGCATATAACGCCTCAAATGGTGCAATCCAAATAGTAAACTGATAGTTGTTGTTGTAAGTAAACTTCACCAAAGGCAAGTACTGCCCCCAACTACCCTTAAAGTCTAAGATGCACATACGCAACATATCCTCTAGCATAAAGTTTACCCTCTTCATCTTCCCATCGTTCTATGGATGGTACGAGGTACTCAACCTCAACTCAGCCCCTAAGACCTGTTGGAACCTCCTCTAAAACTGGGAGATAAATGTTGTATCCCTATCCGATACACTATTGAGAGGTACCCCATGAAATTTCACTATATCTATAAGGAAAAGCCTAGCGTACTACCCTAGCGCATAGTCTGTCTGGACCGACAGAATATGAGCCACCTTTCTCAATCTATCAATAATCACCCAAATAGAATTGTGACATCGATGTGACATGGACAACCCTGTGATAAATTCCATGAAAATACAAAAGGATCTCAAGAGGCTGTAGAACAGTTGGGAAAGGCTAGTGGTCCACCTTCCCCAGCTGGCATATGTCACACTTAGATATAAAAACTATTATGCCTTTATTTATGACGGCCCACTAATACTGTAGCCTCATATCTTGGTATATATTATCACCACTGGGATGTAGAGTAAAGCGTGACCCATGAGCCTCAGTCATAATAGGTCTTTTTAACACCACATCCTATGGAACAACCAATCTTCCTTGAAATCTCAATCCACCATCTGAGTCAATCGAGTAATGTTATGCCCCCTCGGCTAATAAGTTCTTTACACTCTCCTGGAAAAGTTGATCTCCTAGTTGTGCTTTCACGATCCGAATAATGATCTCGGTTGTGATAGTGAGAACCTCCATAAAAGCTTTAACTTATCATCACCGCGAAAAGATTTCCACTTCGCCTTATACATTGTCGCTAACTCCAATATTTGTTTGCGGCTTAAAGCATTTTCCACTACATTTGCCTTTCGAGGTGGTACTGAATATCGAACTGGTAAACTTTAACAAACTATAAAGATCTCCATTGTCTCATGATCAACTCTCTCTTCTTGAATAAGCATTGTAGACTCTTATGGTCTATGAATGGCGAGATTTCTCCCCTATGAGATAATGCCCCTGTAAAGAAAATAATATGACTGCTAACTACAAGTCATTGGCGGTGTAATGGTCCTCATGAGGTGTAGACACCACATTATAGGACCATCCTAAGACTCACCTAAGGTCTTTAGCACTTCGTCATTTACCATAGAAACCTAGGCCATACCTCAAGTACCGATCTAGAGGCCACCGGGCGCACTTGGGCCCCGTTTAAATCGAGTTAAATTTCTCGTCGGAGCAAAAGCTCAATGATTCTTAGAAGGGATCTAAATCCATTTTCCAATGGTCTGCCCCGTGTGCGATCAGCCTTACGATTCAGATAAAAGATCCATTTTACTATCAAAAATTGATTTGGAAGCCACTAGTGCTCTCGGGCCCCATTTTGACCCCAATCAATTTCCTCGCCCGGGTGAAAGCTCAATGAATCTTATAAGGGCTCTGAATCCCCATTCCTACGGTCTTCCCCATGCACAAATCGAACTTACCGTTCAGATAAATGATTTGTTTTCCCCTAAAAACTTATCTGAAAGCCATTGGGTGCTCTCGAACTATGTTTGACTCCCGTCAGCTCTTCATATCGAACGAAACTGAATGAATCCTTAAAGGGCACTGAATACCCTTTTCATCGGTCCACCCTACATGCGAATCAACCTTAAATTATGGATTGACGACCTGTTTTACTTAGAATGGTCACCGGGCGCTTTCAGGCCCTATTTGACCAAGGTCAACTCTCCAAACCAATAGAGTGAATGGTTATTCAAAGGGCTCTGAATACCCTTTCCACCGATACATTTCGTTCAAGAATAGGCCTTGTGGATCGGATGAACGATCTATTTTCCTCCCAAAATCTCCTAGCCGAAAGACCTTCGGGCACTTTCGAGCCTCATTTAACTAAAGTCAACTCCCGAAATTGGGATCGGTCCAATGGATTCTTAAAGGTCTCTGAATATCCTTTCCAACGCTATACCCCCGTGAATAATTTGGACTTACGGATTGTGTTTGACGACCATTTTTTTAAGAAATCTTCATGAGGTTGTCGAATTGTAAACCCATTTCCCTACCTATCATCAATGTGTTTGGGGATGCCTGTCGATTGGAAGGACAAGGACAATTTCGATTGGCACCCCCTTGACCCTATATAAGGAGATCTTGAGCTCACTTTGAAAGACACACCAGAAACTTCCATCTCAGTGATCTCAGTAGTATCCTCTCAAAGTTAGCGTGGTTTCTCGATTGAAATTTTTCCTTCATATTCCATTCCCATCCCTTTCACAAAAATCCTTTCCCTCTCCTCCTACACCGTTCCTCCTATAAACTTCATCCACTTGCAAGGGTAGCCTTTTCAACAATCAAGATCAATCTTCAAATCATCAAAGAAGGTCCAACCATTCTTCTCTCTCTTTCAATTTTCTTATTTTTTCATTAGTTGTCCAATCCTTACTTTAGCATTTCTTTTGTGTTAGTCTATACATATTAATAATCTCTCTTTTTATTTGTAGTATTGCACATAACATATTTTCTATAAAAAAAAAGCAAAAATAAGAAAAAGTGGGTTTTACTCATAAATTCCAAATGGAATTCCTCACCACATTTTATCAAATCAAAATATCCTTTTGCTACACATACACATCTAAATAAAATCCCTGGTTGGATTTATGGGGGAAAAACCCACCCTCATATTGCATGCGAACTATGTGGACTTTGATGCCTTTTTTGGCTACGTAGGCATCGCGGGTTAAAACTCGAGACTCGAGTCCTCCTTGCATATTTTTTGTTCATATATCATTTCTATATATTGTATTTGTGATTCTTATTTGTGCTTTATCTGACATATATTATCGTTTCACCATAACGATCGTTATCTCGATAAGCGCACACATTATGTTTTTAATTATTATTTTGGTAACACTCCGACGGATGATATCACTCCGTCTTTATCCATGACGGAGTTGAGAAACTCCATTCTCCATTTATATATATGCTCGCACACATTTCACAAAGTTTTTAAGGAGAATGATAACACATGCCCATGAGAGATCGAAAGGGAGGGATGGGTGCCTAACACCTTCCCATACCATAAATTATCCCTCAAAAGATAGGTAGGTTCAGAGCCTGGGAAAAAATGGTTTTGTAAGCTCCTTCAGTTCCCGTGAAACTTCAATCGAGTCCAAAATCCACCATCACCAGTCCTTCATGGAAAACACCGACCATGCATCGAATGTACAGTCCTGGTCCAACTCAGTGCCAATCTTGACAACCTTCAAATCAAGGTTCATGAGATGCAACAAAAATGAATTCTAGTTCCCAACAAACCTGAGGTTTTATTTCTTCGTTCCATGGATTCACCCGCTCATGAGCCTATTTGCTTCCCAAAAGAATATCAGCACACTTCATGTGCCCCGCGTGCTAATGGGCCATCACCAACTTAACTCTGAAACCTTGACCAACCAGGGGTTAACCTACCAGTACACGTTGATCCCAAGGAGTAAGAACTGAACAAGGTCAGAGATGACCTCAAGTTGTTGTCGAATAAGTTTTACCAAGTAAAGATATCCAATAACTACATAGACTACAGTCACATGTATCCATACCCTAAAGCAAGATTGTCTAAGAAATTCAAGATGCCATCCATTGAGAATTTTGAGGTCAACGAGCCCTTAATTATTCGGTTCACAGCTATCATCGAGGCATGAATCTGCTTGGTGCCTCTGACAAGATAATGGTCTAAATGTTTCAACAGAATTTGAAAAATAGCGCTCTCCGTTGGTTTCTATCCCTCGGGGAATCCAGAATTCGCGATTGGGAGGTTGTTTCCCAGGAATTCATGTCACAATATAAGTACAACGAAGAACTAGAGGTTACACGTCGTGATCTAGAGCTTCTCAAGCAGAACCCTGGAGAAACTGTCAGCAGCTTCATAGCAAGGTGGATAGAGAGATTCCACCATGAGCAACTGCCCCCCAAAGAAGAATAACTCAACATAGTGAAAAAGAATTTCCTGCCCCATATCAGAGAAAGTATGGGAGGAGAATATTACCCACACTTCTGATCTCTCCGAGAAGTAGGTGTGGAGATTGAAGAAATTTTTACCAAAATAGAAGTCGAACCAAAGAATGTGTCCGGATATTTCACTCCAAGAAAGTATGAGAAGCTTGCCAATGCGACAGTCTCAACCATCAACAATATCTCCCAGTCTGCTACTTCTTGGGCACCAAAAAGATGCCTTAATCCTGCCAAAAAAGAATACACCAAGCTCCATGATCCCCCTTTTAAAATGTACCAAGCCTTGCTAAGCCAAAATCTTATCAAACCTCTGGACCCTCGTCTATTACCAAACCCATTTCCAACCCATACCATTGCCATCTTCCTAGAAAATGACCCGAAATTCGACCCATATACCCAAATTATGCCTAATAAATTACCCATTATACCCGTATTTTCACCCAAACCGCTCAAAGTTTTCCCCTATTTTCTCCTACACCCTACCTGTTTCACCGACCGAGCTCTGTCATTCCTCACAAGGGATTGTATTACCTTTCTACCCAATCCAAAGGAAGAGATATGGAGTTTTCTATTGTTCCAAACCAGATCCTAGATTATGGGCTGAAATTTCCCTCTAAAATAACCATGGCCAGTTAGAAGTTCAGCAACTTGTTCATGGAATCCCGAAAGTGGGCTCGAGAGTATGATAATTAGGTGGTACCCATTGATGAAATCAGTTTAGACGATGTATTTCAGATTATAGCAGACATGTTTTGATAGACCGATGAAATCTTAAGTGTTTCTGATCTACTTACTGCTTTAAATCTTCAAGGGCAATTAGTCCCTTCGCTCTCGTACCTCCCCATTGAGTGGGGAAATTTATATGAAGAAGCCATTGAGGTTATGGAATGCATTGACTTATCTTGGTAGGAAGACATCATCGCTACCAGATGGAGGGACTAATTTGACATCTCTGATGATGAACCGAGTCAAATAAAGGTCATTCAAATAATGAGCATGTGCGGGGTGATATATTTTGAGGACCTGCTGGGGAAATAACTAAAGTAGTCAAGCATTTAGAAATTGATAAAGAAACAGGGCTCTTGTTCTTCCCTGCCTTCATAAACCATATGACCAGATCAAGGAGACATTACTAAGATCCGAATCCTCAGCCATCAAGAACAGACAAGGAAAGTAAGTTGTCAAAGAACTTTCCATACCGGAGATGACTATTAAAGAAAGAAAGATCCTAGACCAACTCAATAAGACTCAAGCCAATATTACCTTGTGGGCACTCTTTATGTCTTCCCAATTACACTGAAACGCTGAGATAAAGTTGCTCACTGGGCCCGTAGTCACTCCATTAATCACTCCAGAAGAAGTTGTGAACCTAGTTGGATCTTTGACCACCAATAGACTCTTGTCCTTCTCCAAAGAAGAAATTTAAAATATCAGCCCAGATCATAACTTTTCCCTCAACATATCCGTTGAAGTGATGAAGAAGAAAATCCCGCTCTCACTCATCAATAATGGATTCGCCCTCAATGTTTCCCCACTAAGAACCTTTAATTACTTGGGGTTGAAAGTAAGTGACATGACTCCTATTTTTGCTGCATTGCGTGCTTATGACAACACCCTCCGAGAGGTAATGGGATCCATAACACTCATAATAGGGGCTAGACCTATCAATTGTGTTACTGAGTTTTAAGTTATTAACATACCCGCATGCTTCAATATGCTACTTGGGAGACCGTAGCTTCATATAAGTCAAAGGGTATCCTCTTCCCTTCATCAGAAGTTGAAATTCTTCACCAAGAGGCAAGTCATCACCATTTTTTGAGATAATGGCAGTGCTAAAAATATCGGCACCAATAATTCGATACTAAAAATACGGCATGGGATAAATGACATGCTTCTCTCCCGTTTTAGGGTTAATCATTTCCCCTTCCGGTAAGGAATGATTTTAAAAATCAAGTATGTCCTGAACACATCCCTCACAATAATGTCAATGTGATACAGATGTTAAAAAATATGCACTTTATGCTCGGATTGGGGATGGGGTGATGTCAACAAGGGATACTATAACCCATAGTCCTCAAAAAGGCCTTTCTCCCGTATGGCCTAGCTATCAGCCTTCACCAAAATAACTCAGAATTCTTTGCCAACCATGGTTGAGATAAGTTTAGAAGATGCCAAGACTGTTTCGAGGGATATTCTTCATAGGAGATTCTTCAAAGAGGATTAAGACTTCCCCTTTTATGGATTTCTTGAACCATGGTATAATCATGTGGATAAGAAGATGAATCCAGGAATGGAAATCTTCTTTTAAGACAACTATTCCTGGGCAAAAGACTGACAGCTTAAAGTGCAACCTCTCACTCAAAAAGTCATACCATTATCGAGGTCTTTAAGGGAAGTGACTCCGAAGACTCGTTCAATCTGCAGACACTAGGGCTGACACTCTGCATATCAATTCAGGCACTACATCATCGGACCCATACACTATGATCAAGGCCATTGATGTGCCTCTCCTTAACTGGAATTCTATACTAATCCATCTGCTGAGATGCAATACAACCTTATTGTTTACCCAATATCTTCATCTATTGTTGTTCCTCCTTTTTCGGGTAATAATGTAATCGCGACCTCTTTTGATGAGGTTCTCAACGCTATTTTTCCAAAATTGAAATAAACGAGGATTTTGAGTATCTTGTTGTGCCTTACTTTAATTGTCTTTATTATAATCAAACTCTCGATGATAATGATGATGATTTTGAAAATGAAAAATTCTTAACTGATCTTAATAAGGTTAATAACAAGCAATATAACCGAGTTAAAATTAATGAAGATGAAACTGTTATTGTTAATCTTGATTCTAGTAGCCAATAGTGAGAGATTAGGATAGAGTTCACCCTTGACAAGCATGAAAGCGCACAATTTAAAGAACTGCTGAAGGAATTTATGGACGTATTCGCATGGTCCTATAATGACATGCCCAACATCGATCCCAAAATATCTCAGCACGAGATTATAACTCTTCCAGAATACAAATTGATCAAATAAAAACTACAACAACTTTGTATCAAAAGGTCACTTAAAATCAAGGAAGAGGTAATCAAGGAGTTGAATGTAGGCTTCATTCAGGTAATCGAATGTCCCACGCGGCTAGCCAATATTATACTCGTACCAAAATTAAGAGGAAAAGTTTGTATATGAGTCGACTATCGAGATTTGAATAAAACATCTCCAAATGACTATTACCCATTACCCAATATCGACATGATTATGAATAACACGGCCAGTCATGATCTCAAGTCATTCATCGATGGTTTTGCTCAATACAATCAGATCAAGATACACCCTGAACATTAAGAAAAAACTACCTTCATCACCCATGGGGAACTTTTAGTTACACGGTTATGCCATTCAGGCACAAGAATGTAGGGGCTACCTACCAAAGGGCTACCACAACCATATTTCATGGTCTAATACATTAGTAGGTTGAAGTCTATGTAGACGACATGATTATCAAGTCTAAGACTTGGGAAGGTCACGTTCCCACCCTCCGAAAGTTCTTCGAATGACTGCTGTGATATCAGATGAAGTTAAACCCACAGAAGTGCTTTTTTGGCATCGCCAAAGGAAAACTTTTGGGATTCATGGTTAGCGAGAAGGGAATCAAAATAGATCATTCCAAATTTAAAATCATACCCGAAATGACACCCTCCAAATGAATAAGGAAGTCCATGGATTCTTGAGAAAATTACAGTATATCAGTCGGTTCATTAGCGAGCTGACTTCCCTTTGTGATCCCATCTTCAAACTCCTATGAAAGGCTTCTACCAAAATCTAGAATGAGGCCTGTCAGAAAGACTTCAACTGAATCAAGATATACCTTAGTCGACCTCTGGTACTCATGCCATCGTAGCTTGGTAGCCCGCTACTCTTGTACTTAACCATAACAGATATCATAGTAGGGGCTTTTCTAACCCAATACATTGAGGAAAACCACAAAGAAATGGCCATTTACTATGCCAGTCAAAATTTGGACGAGTATGAGGACAGCTACACTACCTTAGAGAAAGTATGTCTCGCCCTGGTCTGGGTTACTCAAAAATTATGATACTACGTGTTCACTTTTCCTATCAGACTTGTATCTCAAATGGACCCCATCAAATACTTGCTTGAGAAATCCTCTGTCTAGTTGAATGGATCAATGGTTGATGTTACTATTTAAGTTCGATGTCGCATATGTTACGCAGAAATCCATGAAAGGGAGAGCTATATCCTATTACCATGTTGACTACCCCATGAAAGAGGTTGATTTTAGGTTTTTGAATTCCTGGATGAAGATATTCTTTCCACCTCTCAGGAAGACCTCCGATGGAAAATGTTCTTTAACATGGCTGCCAGTAAAAAGGGATGCAGCATCAGGATACTCCTTATTGCCCTTGATGACTTCCACACTCCCATTGCCATCAAGCTAATTTTTTCCTGCACCAACAATATGACCGAATACTAGGCGTGCACTGTAGGCCTCAAAGTATCCCTCAAGAAAGGTATCAAACACTTGGGTGTCTATAGGGACTCCGCCTCATCATCGGTCAAATCTTTAGAAGATGGAAAGTCAAAGACAAAAAGCTCTTGCCCTTTCACGCCCACCTATAAGAGCTAGCCTCACAGTTCTAAGATATCACCTTCCACTACTTGCCACGCCGAGAAAAGAACAACTTAGCAAATTCCTTTACTACTTAGCCTCTATGGTCGACATGCCTGAGGAAATAACGAAGGCCCCCTTCATTCTCCAAAAATAAGTTTAGCCAACCCACTGTTACCACATTGAGCTAGTCACAGAGGAAGATTTCGATATGGCTGAGTGCTGCTTTTATGATATTTGGCGCCTACTCAAGAATGGTATGTATCCCTATGACACCAACAAGAAAGACCATGCGACGCTCCGTAAACTAGTTTCCTAGTACATCATCTATGATAAAGCATTGTTCAAGAGAATCTTCTACGGAACCCATTTGAACTGCACCGCAACGGCTAACATTGAATACATAATGTAGAAGATCCACAGTGGGGAATATAGGCCCCATATGATTTGTTATATTCTTTCCAAGAAGATTATCTGTCAAGGGTATTAATAAACCACCATGGTTTAGGATTGTACTGTCTACGTACGGAGATGCTTTAAATGTCACCATTTTGCTAATCTCCGGCACTTTCCTCCTTGATAATTGCACAACATAACTTTTCCCTGGTCGTTCTACACATGGGGCATTGACATCATAGGGATAGTCACACCTTTATTACTTCACCAAATAGGTCAAAATCGAGTCATATGCAGTACTGAATGCCAAAAAGGTAGCCAAGTTTATCAAAAAGAACATCATTTGCTGATACGGGGTCCCTCATGAGTTAGTATCAGACAATAGCTTACACTTCAAAGTTGAGGTCACAAAATTGGTCGATGAGTATGGGATTCAGAGACATAAATCTTTTCCCTACCTACCTTAATCCAACAAATCAGTTGAAGATGCCAATAAAAACCTCAAAACCATCTCAGCAAAATGATCGAGAGTTATCAATATTGGGTCTATCGGATCCCTTACGCCCTCTGGGTCTATCGCACTTCAGTCAGGTTATCTATTGGGGATACCCCACACTCTTTAGTATATAGCATGGAAGAAGTCCTATCCATTGAACTGGAAATACCTTCACTGCGTGTCATATTTGAAAGAAATATGAGATAGGAAGATTGGTATCAGAGCCACTTTGACGAATTGTCACTCTTGGATGGAAAAATATTAAAGGCTTTATATCACATACAAGGATACCATTACTGGATAGCGCAATTATTAAAAAGAAGACCAAGCATCGCAATATCAGAGAAGGATACTTGTCCCTCAAAGAAATCATAAAACTCGTCTAGAAATATGCTAAGCATAGTCCCATCCCGAATATAGAATACCTCGGCCATAGCCGGCCAACACTAATTTGCCTATAATGATGAGTTATGTCTTAGCTAAGGACTCATTCCGAGTTGACTCGTCCTCGGCCTTATGATCACTCACAGCTGATCTCGGCCTCGTCCCTCAAGATCATTCAATGTACTTCACATCAGGCCATCGTCCTCAGCCTTCCTCAGAATGATGACGATGGGACGAGACTTCCCAACATGACAGGTGTTATTTCCACTAGATCATGGATCGATTACTCAACCTCAGACAAGACAGGTGGCCGATAGTAGGCAGCTAGCAGGGAGCGTGCATTTAGGAATGGGTGAGAATGTGCGTGTGGGCAACAGATCCCACGTGAACCAAAATCATTATAACAACATCTTCCTCACACGTGAGGGAATATTTGATCATCGTGACTTACATGTGACAGAGACAGTTGGTTCCTCCTCATTAGTTAGGAACATTCCATGCATGCTTATTATATGCATGGGGGTATACTACACCCCCTAAGCACTATAAATACATGTCTTCTACATTATTGTAAGGGGATGGCTTGTTATAAACCCTACTGGAACTCTACTAAATTCCTTACTTATAGATAGATAGCTTGACTTCTTGTATCCCAAGGTCATTAGAGACCATATATAGTGGATTCCACACACTCACACAATGGAAGTATGCCCTTCAAAGGATGAACCACTTACATTTGGTATTATCTTCCTCTTTACCTCATCTATTTCCGTGTTTACATATATCTATCATACTCCATTGTTGTGCGGGTTAGATCTTGATTATTACTTTGATTTTCTTATACCATTTCTAGTATCATTAATCTAGAACCGTCTGTGGGAACGAGATAGTCATCTTCTTCCCTTTATTTTTAGTTACTTCACCAGATTCTCTGGTGGTTGTTTCTCACACTTGATTGAGCTTGAACCACCATTAAAAGAGTTATAGTTTGAGTTCAAGATCACTTTTAGTTCATCCAGTTAACTTCCAGTGCATTATTTGATTTTTTCGATCACTGAAACTCTTAAATGGCACTAGATCCTCCTATTATAAGTGGACCCAGTACCAGATAAGCTCCACCTCAGTCAAAAATGGCTGAGATGGCGGCGGCCCTACGCTCCCTAGTGCACAGCCAACGATAGATGCAGGTGACTCTTGATGCGTTTAGTCAAAATATGCTGGTTAGATATGCCGGTGTCGGAGATGAGATTATAACTCCGTCCTCCAAGGAGGGTGTTCAAGATCCAGCGGCCAGGAGACCACTATAGGCCCCACTCAAAGATCTTTATCCTTAGCAAAGGCGTGGAGACATGACCGACCCTAGTCGTTTACAGTTGGGGAGTCCAGGTCGGGAATGTCCTGATAATGACGATGAATAGTATAATGATGAGGACGACAGAGAATTTTAGGAGCCTTATCATATTTCGAGAGGTATTGTGCGACCATTTCAGACCAGTCGAGGATGTATCGGCAGGACGAGCCAATAAAGTAGACCAAGGGCATCAGCTTTGGATAGATTAAGGAGAGAGTCGACCTTTGATAAGCTGGGCCCAGCGGCAGATAACTTGATAAATCGCCTCTTCAGATCTTGTAGTATCACTGGTTCTAGAAGGAATGATAGAGGTGATGATCGTCGACCTCCTAGAGGCCGAGATGAGGAATAGTGATAGGTGAAAAGCCGACAAAGGACAATTGCTAGAGAGCCCTAAGTTCGTCCAGCTGATAGAGGGGGGGCTGGAAAGAATGTGGTTCAGACCAAGGTTATTGTTGCGGCCAAGAGGACCTAGAATGATAGTGACTGCAGGACAAAATATGGGGCATACTGAAGAGCCGAGACCCTTTGCAGAGGGATTACAGTGATGGCTCCCCCTTTGTGGCCAAAATCGTGAGTTATCCAATCCCGACTAAATTCAAGTTATTGGTAGTCACACCCAAGTATGATGGGAGCACTAATCCAGTCCATCGTGTGGAGATGTATCAATCAACTGTTGATATCTACTCAATCTCGGACGAGATGAGGTGTCGATCCTTCTCTAAGAACTCAATAGAGAATTTGAAATATCTAACAGAGAGGTTTATACACAACTTTTGCTTTAGCATAAGGCCCCAAAAGAAGATGACACACCTGTTGTACGTGAAATAGGGAAAGAATGAAATTCTAAGGAAGTACATAGATATATTCAACAAGGAGAAATTAGATGTTGAAAATTACGAAGAGAGTATTGCCATAACCTCTCTAATGGATGTTTGCAGAAAGGAAAGATGTTTTAGAATCTTGCCAAAAATCCTCCAAAGTCTATGGTCGAAATCGTGGCTATGGCTGAAAAGGTTATGAATGCGGAGATGGCAATGGCTGCCAAAGGGGTAAGATGAGAAGGGAACAAGCAGCGGAGGTAAGTTCCAGAAAAAAAAATAAAGATGGCAAGAAGAGGTCGACAGACGACGAGTTTGCAGACTACACACCTATAACATTCAGTTGTGAGCACATCTTGAATGAGATAAAGAATGACCGGCCTCTGAGATGGCCCAAGAAGTTAAAATCTCCTCCTCAAAAGAGAAATAAGAATTTATCGTGTAAGTTTTACCAAGATCATGGCCATACGATCGACAGATGTTTCGCTCTCAAGGATGTGATTGAGAAAATGCAAAAAGATGCCTAGTTAAGAAAGTATGTTGACAAGAATAGTTCAAAGGGTAGCCGAGATGACACCCGAAAGAGGAGGAATGACAAGTGTAAACCTGATGATCCGGCCAATCGAGACAAGGATGACTCAGACGATGATGATAAATCTGACCCTGACTTGCCACCTCCGATCACTGACCTAAGGGTCGGTTCCACATAATTTCTATTGGAGTAAAGATGATCTGTGGAGGACTTATTGGAGGGGGGAAAGAGATCGCTGACTGAAAGGCTCATATGGCAGAGGCCCAAGCTCTTCCTCTAAAACCCAAGGAAGTACACTCGATAATGGTTGAACCGAAGAAGGTAAAAATAACTAAAATTAATATGAACACTTTGATTATTGGGTTCCCTAGGATCGATTTTAAGGGGATATTAGCCTCACATGATGACCCATTGGTAATCACCACCTTGGTGCACGGGTATAAGCTTCAAAGAATATTAATCAATGGTGGAAGCTCGATCAATGTGATGTTCTAAGACTGCTACAAGGGGTTAGGTCTGAGCAAGAAGTGGTTGATCCCATATCACCAACCACTCATCAATTTCAGCGGTGAGAAAGTGCATCCTTTAGGCATTTATAAGATGGAACTTAGGATGCAGAACAACTGACTAAAGTGCCTCGCGTAGAAAATTAATTTCTTTATTATGGATGAAAATGTCTACCCGGCCTAAAATGTAATTCTGGGAAGGGTAACCCTCAAAGAGTTTGAGGCCATGCCGTCAACAGTTCACCAAATGATTAAATTCCTGACTCCATATGGAGAAGGGGAAGTTCAAGGTGACCAAATGGAGGTATGTGAATGCTACTTCAACTTGGTTAAGGAGCGGGAGGCATATAAAATGGACACATCAACTTACAACATTGATACTTTGGACCCCAGGGATAAGACTAAACTGAAGAAGCTTGAGTCCACTGAGGAGGAAAAATCAATCATCCTCAATAAGGATGAGGCAAACAAAACTATCCAAATCTACAAAGCCTTGAAGAAGGAGATCAAATAAAAGCTGGTCAAACTGTTGAAGAGGAGGCAGAACATCTTTGCTTGGAGCCATTAAGATATGCCTGACATCGATCCAAAGGTCCTCTACCATAAGCTCAATATGGCTAAGGATGCAAAGTCGGTAAGACAAAGAAGGAGAGTATACTCCTGAGAGAAGTATGATGTCATTAGAGAATAAGTGAAGAAGTTGTAAAAGGCCAACTTCATTAGGGAAGTCGTCTATCTTGAGTGGTTAGCAAATGCAGATATCGTCCCCAAGGCCAATGGAAAGTGGCGGATGTGTGTTGATTTTACGGACTTGAACAAAGCCTGCCCCAAGGATATCTTCCCCTGCCGAGGATAGACTTAATGGTTGAGGCCACTACCGGCCATAAATTAATTAGTTTTATGGATGCGTACTCAAGATATAATCAAATATTCATGGACTCGGTCGATGCAGAGAAGACATCTTTTATTACTCATAAGGGGACCTATTGTTATAAGGTCATGCCGTTCGGCTTGAAGAATGCAGGGACGACATATCAAATATCGATGACATGTTGACAAAGAGAACATCGGGAAGACAATGGAGGTTTATGTCGATGACATGTTGACAAAGAGTCTCACGATCGACACACATGTGGTCGACCTTGAGCGGACCTTTGATATTATGAACGAGTTTAAGATGAAACTCAACCCCGACAAGTGTGTCTTCGGTGTGGGGGAAAGCAAGTTTTTGGTATTTATTATGAAATAAAGGGGGACTGAAGCCAATCCCAAATTATTAAAGCTTTAATGGAAATGAAGACTCCTACGACAATAAAAGATATGCAGAGATTAACTGGATGAATGGCAACGTTGAACAAGTTTATGTCCAGAGCTATCGATAAGTGTCTTCCTTTCTTCAAGGTGCTCAAAAAATCTTTTGAGTGTAACGAGGAGTGCAATAAGGCCTTTCAAGAATTGAAGACCCATCTCAACTCTCCACTCTTTCTGCCAATACCAGTTCAGGGAGAAAAGTTATATTTATACATGGAAGTGATGGAATCGGCCATTAGTGCTTCCATTATCAGAGACGAGGATGGAGTGCAGAAGCCACTGTACTTTAAGAGTAAGGCCCTCCAAGGGGTCGAGCAGAGATATACCAAAATGGATAAGCTGGCCTATGATCTAATCTACGCCTTAAGGAAGATGAAGCCGTGCATTTAGGCACATACCATGGTCATCCTCACCGACTCTCCTCTCAGACAGGTCATCCATAAACTTGATAAATCGAGTAGGTTGATGGACTAAGTAGTAGAGTTGGGGGAGTTTGATATCATCGACCAGCCAAGAACGACCATCAAGGGGCAGGCCCTAGCTGATTTTATAGTCGAGTTCACATGGGATGAGGCCGATGCAAAAGAGGTTAAAACTCCAGCTTATGAGCTGAAAGAAGAATATGTCTCCTCCAGGCCAAGGCCGAGACAAGTATAGCAAGAAGTAAAGTGTCTAAAAATGAGGAAGAGAGACACCTCTTTAAGAATGGAACCCTGGAAGAGGGTAATTTATCATAAAATGGTACTGTGTAGAACTTGTTTGTTGATGGCCCTTCGTGTGAAGCCGAAAGTGGAGCAGGTCTGATTCTGTTAGCCCCAGATGGGACTGACATTGAATATGCTTTGAGATTCAATTTTAAAGCCTCCAATAATGAGTCAGAGTACGAAGCCCTTTTGGTAGGATTCTCCTTTGCCCGAGCACTGAACATCGACTAGCCCTTGGTCCATAATGACTCCAGGTTAGTTTTGAATCAAATTTTGGGAGTATATGAGGACAAGGATGACATAATGGCCAAAAACCCGGGGAGGGTAAAAGAAGAACTAAAGAAATTTAGAGAGGTGAAGCTGAAGAGGATATCTCGGCTAGATAACAGCCTAGTCGATGCTTTAGTAAGTTTACCTTCCGCCACAAGAACACAAAATCTGAAGGTCGATGCCAGTAGAGATCTTACATCGGCCAACTATTGAAGAGGAAGAGTGCATTGTCAAATTTTGCTTGAATTTAAACATAGGAGCTTCTTGGATGGATCCTATCATCTGATACATCAAGGATAGGGACTTTCCTGATTCTAAATCCGATAAAAATAAGTTAAGGTACAAAGAAACTAAGTTCTCCATCATAGGATACATCTTGTACAAAAAAGGATTTCTACTCCCTCTACTCAGATGTTTCCACCCGTCGGAAGTAGAGTATATTTTAAAGAACGTACACGAAGGATCTTGCTCCAATCATGTAGGAGGAAGGTCATTATCGAAGAGAATCATCACTCAGGCATATTGGTGGCCAATATCGGCCAATGATGCAGCTGCATATGCTAAAAAGTGTGACAAGTGCCAAAGGTTTGCCACAATTCCCCATAAACCTCATCAGCCTCTGACCTCTATTACTTGTCCTTGGCCATTTACAGTCTGGGGGATCGACTTGGTAGGACCCTTGCAAAGGGATGTGAATAATTATAGTTATCTTATTGTAATTATTGATTATTTTTTGAAGTGGGTAGATGCCAAAGCGATGATCACGATAACGGAGAAAAAAGCCTTCCAATTTTTTAAAAAAAACATTATTTGTAGATACAGATTGCCTAACACTTTGATTTCTAATAACAGGAAGCAGTTTAAGAATATCTCCCTCGAGAAGTATTATGAGTGGGTCGGCATCAAACAACTCTTTCCAACTCCAGGCCGACCCCAGGCCAATGGACAGACAGAGGTAATAAAGAGAACAATTCTTTATGGAATCAAGAAAAAGTTGGAAGATGCCAAAGGGAGATAGATTGGTGAGGTGCATGTCGTCCCATGGGTATATAGGACGACAGAGAGGACACCAAAGGGGTAAACTTTGTTCATGTTAACCTATGGCTCAAAGGTTGTGGTACTAATATAGATTGGTCTCCCGACTCAAAAGGTCCAAACGTATGACCCATAGGGGAATATGGCAGAAAGAATACTGAATTTGGATCTTATAAAAAAATGAAGAGAAGACGCTGAGGTTAGGCAAGCTGCCTATCAATAAAGAATAGCAAAGTTATATAATAAGAGAGCGAAGGCCTGGCCACTGGTAGTAGGAGATCTAGTTCTGAAGAAGACTTGGCAGAAGCCCAATGAGATTAATCATATCTGGCATGGTCCTTATCGGGTGGTTGAAGAAGTGGTTCTATGAATGTATCGACTAGAAAATTTAGATGGAGAGCGATTCTCCAACCCATGGAATACTAACCATCTCAAAAAATACTATCAGTAAAAGTTTTATATTAGTTTCATTTGTGTTAGTTTCATTTATCTATGTATATGAGGAGAGGATTGTGAATGAAAAAATTCCAAGTGTTCTCTCCTATTTTGTTGTTAGAATGATTTTAGATTGAATGTATTATTTCATCCTAAGCAACAGAATATCATTCATGGTGATGCAACTGCTACTTACCCTCGATGATATGGCAGTTCAGACGGGGTCAACCTCGTCCATGGACTCTCGATAACACCGAGAGGGGGGAACATGTTAAACATCATTAGTTTAGTGAGAAACTCTCTCAATCGAGATGACGGTGCATAGATTAGATGACACTCGTCCATACACTCTCAAAACGACGAGAGGGGACTTGTGATGCAAACACCATAATTTGATGAATTCATATTTAAAAATTAGTTAGTTGTGGTTCGTATTAAACATCATTAATTTGGTGAGAAAAACTTTCTCGATCGAAACCACAGTGCATGGACGAGATGACTCTCATCCATACACTCTCAAAACAATGAGAGGGGACTTATGATGCAAACACCATAATTTGGTGAATTCAAATTTAAAACTCACTTGGTTGTGGTTTGCACTAATTTGGTGGAAGAAACTCTCTCGGACGAGACGATAGTGTATGGAGGAGATGACTCTCATCCATACACTTTCAAAATGACGAGAAGGGACTTACGAAACAAACACCATAATTTGGTGAATTTAAATTTAAAAATTACTTAATTATGGTTCGTATTAAACATCATTTATTTGGGGGAAGAAACCCTCTCGGTCAAGATGACAGTGTATGGATGAGACGAATCTCATCCATACACTCTCAAAACGACGAGAGGGGACTTGTGATGCAAACACCATAATTTAGTGAATTTAAAAATTAACTTGTCTCATTCAAGGACGAGACAATGTATGGATACTCATTTATAGTTGGTGGTTTCAAGATTTTAAACCATTTTATTATGTTTACTTGATTAAAACATCAGACGACGACATACATGCAAACAAGCAAAGACAAATCATAAATAATGAGAGGAAATATCATTCATTCATGTTCAAATACGAGGATACACTTGAATAAGTTCAAAAATAAGTTCAGAAGTGTTCACAATACAAAAGGAGGGCAATTACAAAATAAAAGGTATCGGCCACATGCGGCTACCTTACTGAGTAGGCTCGACATTGGGATTAGTCGACTCAGCATCGATAGTCGTCTCAACATCACCCCCACCTACAACCATTGTCTCAGTATTTACATTATCTGCTTCAACATAAAGGTCGATAGACGTCCTTTCTCCCTCGGTTGTGGCCGAGTATTCAACATATGATAAGGCCTTTGTGAAAAGGGGGTCCCCAATGTCAGGCGCCTCCAATGATGGAAGAATGGATGAGATAGCATCAGCGAACTTTAGGACGACCCATTTGCAAGCTATCTTAATCCCCCTTTCAAGATATTCCAGGCTAAAGCCTTGAAATTCGTCTGAAGCCTTATAAGCTTCAATGACCTCGTCCTTGGCCCTTTATACAACGGCAGCAAGATCAGTCTGGAACTTGATGGCTTGGGCCTGCAGAGCTTTGTCCTTGTCTTTCAAGGCATTATAGCTTTAAATATTCGATGGCCTTCTTATGTTCAGCTTTCGCTCCTTCAACTTTTGCTTCAGGTCGGCTTCAGCTTGTATTGCCCTGTCAATATCTTGAAGTTTTTATTAATTTTCATCCATCCAGCTGGTGGCCGAGGTAAGGACACTTACAGACTGCAAAAATAAAAAAAAAATTAGGATAAGATAAAACAACAAATACTACGAGAGGAGATGACCTAGTAAAGTATGAGGGAGATACCTATGCCATGTGGTGGAGGCCAAAGTCATAAACCTTGATAGGGGGAATTTCCTCAAGAATTCATAGTCGGCCTCTGAGGGGGATGCAAACATGGAAACCTTTGTTGCCGAGAGGTTGGTGATCAACGAACTTGGGTCAGCCTTTAGATGGGATAGATTGATTGCCCAAAAAGATTCAAAAGACGGACAAGTGCCGGGAGTAGTCTCTGCACTGCCCACCCCTTGCCTCATCGGTGGGTCAAGTCAAATGTCTTTGGGGGCTATGGGTTATTTCCTTTAATGGGTGACCTCAAGTTGGCTCATCCCCCCCGGCTATTGATTTTTTTACGGGTTATGTATTACTTTTCATTCCCAAACTAGATAGAATACTGGGAGTCGCCATATTCCAGGCCTCATATGAAACGTTAGGAGGATGATCTACAAAGAAAAAGAAAAATGATTAGAAATAATGTCGGAAGACAGGGGAAGACACTAAAGGGTTCAAGTAACTCACATAGCTTGTCCAAGGGGCCAACCACCTGGACAGACTCCTCAAGATACTCAAGGACCATGAGGTCCACAAATTTGGGAAGGGCGCCCTCATTTCCTTGATCCCTCAGATAGTCAACTACATCTTGTTCCCCAAGGTTGAGGCCGGGGTCCAACTTTGTTGTCGTGGAAGGGTTAGCTCAAGCACGTGGAACTCTAGGCTCGTCCTCACCTTGGTCGGCCTCGGCTGAGAACTCCTAGGCCCCAGAGACGAAGAAGAATCTTTGCTTCCAATAATGATTAGATGTTTGGGTGACTTGAATAATATTTTTATATGGTTTCCTGAACCCTAAATGAAAATAGTCGGATTGATTGGTTGAAGACGAGATGTTATTACAGGCTGTAAAAAGCTTGGCTGAAGGCTCGTCTGTAAAGCTATTCTTACATAAAGAGACATACCCGAGGACAATTCTCCAAGAATTGGGGGCCAGCTAGGAGTGTGCAACCTCGAGGACAGATAATATAGCTCAGATGGCAGGGTGGAAAGGTAATCTGACGCCGACCCTAAAAATCTGATCGTAAAAGGTAATTTCTCCCTCCTGGCCTTAAAAGACTTTCTCGTCCTCGTTTGGGACCCTCATAGAAACATAAGGTTTAATGTCGCACGAGTGCCTCCATAAAGGAAGATTAGTCTTCTTGATAGTAGAGATAAAAAAACCTAATATAATAAGTGTCAACTAGATTCTCGGCCTCGGAGTTGGCCTCACCATCGGCTTCCTCGGGGGAAGGGGTCCTATCTGGGAACCTCTCATAAAATTCATGAGCAGTCATGGACGAGATAAAAATGGAAATTTAAATAATAGTCGGCTCGTCTCTATCAAAGACGAAGTGAATAAAAGAGTCATCTTGACTAGACGATCCATCCTCACTAGAAGATGAAGTCCGGGATTATAATTCTCTCATCGTCTCTTCAAAATCCCTGTCCTCGGCATGAGCAAAGGACAATCCGGGAACCTCAATGGACGAGGGAAAATTATTTTTAAAGGAATTGGGAAAATGGGTCCTGCCCAGTAGGGGTTGGATCTACGCCTAGCCTCATCCTCTTCCTCTACCCTACGAATCTCCTAAAAATACCTTTCCCTTAAAGTGGGAAACTCCTCTTCTAATGCATACAGCTTCCTTAGCATCAAATGGGCTGACCCTACATTTAGGTATGTGGAGGGATAAAGGACAAACAATTAAAGTATTGACTGGGTGTGACTAAAAGATTAAAATGGGAATATGAACAGTTTCAGCAAGAACACTCCAAGAACATGTTTGGACTTTAGCAGAGAAGACGAACAAAGCACTACCGGAGTTTGATTAGGAAAGTCTTAAGAGGAAAATAAAATCATAAACTAGTTGGGAAAATCCTAATTGACTATCAAACCCATAGAAATCCCAAAGTCAGCCCTCAAAAGGCCTTGAATCTACCCAAAACCACCGTCGAAAAACCCAAAGCATTCGCCAAAAAATTCCATAACTTGAAATGGCATAAAATCAATGGAAATGCTAGCAAGGAAAGATGAAGGGAAGTACCTGGGGGTGTAACCGGACTGATGATCGTCGGGGACTTAGAAAAGTCATCAAAAAATCTTGGACAGTGGAAGAAAAAGAGAGCTCTAGAACAGAAAGCTTAGAGAGAGGTAGAAGTGCACGCAAGAAAAGAAAGATAAATGAAAATATTTTAAGGTTTAAATATCATTAAAATCATTGTGCGCAACGTGCATCATCTTTTCAGGCAGCCGTCATTTGTGCCTCGATCAGACGCAGCCCTATGAGAACTATGACAGCTGTCACATCAAACATGTAGTCTACTTGATGATTGCCATGTGTCTCCTCAATAACTGCCATCGGTATCTTCATATATTATTACCTCTCAGCCTTCTCAAGTCAAAGACTAAGGGCTAAGGGTTATTGATATGTCAAGTATAGTCCCGTCCCGGATATAGATTACCTCGGCCATAGACGACCGGCACCAATTTTCCTATAATGACGAGTTGTCTCTCGACCAAGGACTCGATTCGAGATGACTCATCCTATAACTTATGATCCCTCACAAGTGACCTCGGCCTCATCCCTCAAGACCATGTAATGTACTTTATATCAGTCCCTTTTCCTCGACCATCGTCAGAATGATGATGACGGGATGAGACTTCCCATCATGAGAGGTGTTATTTCCACTAAATCATGGATCGATAACTCGACCTCAGCCAAGATAGGTGGGCGATAGTAGGTAGCTGTTAGGGTGCATGCTCTGGGGAATGCGTGAGAATGTGTGCGTCGTATGTAGATCCCATGTGCACCAAAATCGTTATAACATCTTCCTTACACGTGAGGAAATATTTTATCATCATGACCTATATGTGCAGCGATAGCTGGCTCCTCCTCATTGTCTAGGAATATTCTATGCATGTTTATTACATGATTGGGGGTACACTACACCCCCTAAGCACTATAAATACTTGTCTTCTAAATCATTGTAAGGGGATGGCTTATTGTAAACCCTACTGAAACTTTGCTACATTCTTTACTCGGGGAGAGATAGCTTGAATGTTTGTGTCCCAAGTCCATTAGAGCCCATATTTAGTGGATTTCACACACTCACACGGTGGATTTAGGCCCTTTAAAGGCTGAACCACTTACAATTGGTATTATATTCCTCTTTGCGTCATCTCTTTCTATGTTTACATATATATGTCATACTTCATTATTTTTCTAGTTAGAGCTTGTTTTTCACTTTGGTTTGGTGATACCATTTCTGATATCATCATTTGGGACCCATGAGGGAAATTCAAGCCAAACTGGATTATCCCCTACATCGTGAAAAAAGATCCTGTCAGGTGGCACCGCTATGCTCACTGACCTTGACGGATAAGAGATGGTGCATCCAGTCAACCTGGACCATCTCAAGACGTTCTACCCTTAGGACAAAATCTCGAGGCACAACGACTCCTCTCGTCACCCTTCTATTCTTAAAAAAATTCTTCATTTTCCTTTACCCATAACTACGTGGGGCCTGATCATCTAAAAACGTTTTTCTTCCAAAATAAAACTCACAAAATTTTTAAAACCCCAGAGGTACGTAGGGAACTCATAAACTTTACATGGTAATGATCCCCTTCTTTTTCACAAAATGTTATTCTTTTCTTACCTCTATGAATGACAGTTCATTTTATCATTTTCCTGAACAAAAGGATTATGTATGCCTTATCGATTGGTATAGATAATTCAAATATATAACTCATTAAGAGGCACAACAATATAATTAAAATATTTTTTATTCCAAGTGGGAAATTCAGTACACTTGCACAAAATATCAGCGTAGCGAGTCAAAACAACCACCCTCAGCTAACCAAATTATCCCTAAAACTAGCCTAAACAAACCTTCCCAAATTATTCCCAAAAATCAAAAACAAACCAAAAAACATAAGAACACATCCCAATCACAAAATCTTCATAAGAAATGAACATCAGCATCACAAAGATCATATCTACATCTGCAAAGACCCTGCCCCATCATCATCTCCTCATTGAGTCCCCCAAACTTCCCTTGCCCGATTAGTATTCTGAAGGCTCTCCATAGAATAGTGTGCCCTGACCATCCTAGAGAAAATCACAACTCCCCCCTTTATAGTGTAAAAAAGACAAACCATCTACGACCGGTCTCCTCTGTAAATATCTTTGCACGAACCGCTTCCACGACCATTTCATATAGTCTCCAAACACATGCAAGACCCTACTTATGGATTAAGAGGGATGGGTGGATGTCCAACGATTCTCCTACAGAGAACATAACCTCATGCGCATAGATTCAGTTAAGTCTTCCACATAAAATAAATCTAATGCCCGAGGAGGCACTATCTGCTCCCATCCTACATGGCATAGAAGTCGTCAGGGGAAATAGAATGAGATCTGTCGAAGGCCAACTAACTGAATGTAATGATATTCTCCCAGTTCCAGAACAGGTTACAGCTATCCCCACCAGGGCACCGACCAGTGAAGGCATCAATCTCCGCCACAAACTAATTAACCTAATTATCTATGGATGGCCCAAAACTGATGGAATATAGAGTAAAAAAATTTGACACAACTGCCAAGGGATAGTCAGGGAGAACCTCCAATTGGAATCTCTCAACTAGAAACATAAACACCATAACCGAGCTTCCTCTTAGAAAGTCAGAGCGGCCTTCCTACCAAGCATCTAGACCGTTAGGGGTCTCCGCCAGTATCACTATCGTAGGATTGTAATGATATGGCATCCACGTTGTAATGGCAACCAGTTGAGAGTCCAATATTAAGTCCCCTGCTCTAGAATGGCCCGCATCATTGATATCCCTCAGATGCACAGCATACATGATAATGGTAAGAGACATCATTCCCCCAGTGACCAACGGCCATCCATCGAAGGGGAAATGTGGAGAAATTCTGCTAACAGCATCCGAGGAGAACAATAGAATTCAGGCATAGCTGTCGCTACGCTGAGATCAATTCCCAACATGGCAAAAAACTCCTCGTATGTTGGACAGATCTCGTCCAAACCAAAGCTGAAAACGTGATCCTCAGGGTACCAAAATTATGTTGCCACTGCCAACATGTTCCAATCAATATCCCGGTTATGCCATAAGGAGACTCGACACAAATTGAAGGCTTAGTAGTCTATATTGTAAAGACATATGGCTTCTAAAATCTCAAGATATGAAGAGAATTATACACTCATTGGAAGGGACATTTGTGAAACAATGAGGTAGAAAGCAAGAAATAAAAAATAAGAGAAAATGTGAATGGATGAAAAATTACACCCCCTTTACCCCCTTTTATACACGTATACCTTAGCTAAAGACAAGAAACCTGAAGAGCCTAAAATAAAATCTACCCTACCAAGTACTTTGGGCTGCAAGAAAGTGAAATCAAAGCCTTAGGGTGATTTGAATGGACGCATATGCCGATAGGCAGGATAGGGTGTATACCGATCGGCAACCCCCATATTTTAAAAAAACATATCTTTCCTTTTTTGTCAAAATCAAAAACTAAAAAAAAATACATACTTATTTCCAAGACCCTTGTCACACCTCGCAACATCCGACAGACGGGGTGACCAGACACCGCCGCCGAACTATGCCGGGTGTGGACTAAATAAATACCATTCTTAGCATGAGACAGATATGAGACATAAATAATCAGTCCATAAGATAAATAATTGAATCAATCTCAAATGATCATAAACCACTAAGCGATAAAAGATCCATCACATGCTAAATCCGAATAAATCCAATCTTTAAAAAAGATTAAATAAAACCTGAATAATAAAGATCTGAACAATCCAACATAAATCCTCTAAACAACTTTGGAACCTAATGGCCCAATAAAACTCCAATGAAGTCTCATAATTAAACACGAATGTAAAAGAAAGTCTAACTAAACTATGCCATAAAATAAATAACTCCAGTTGCACCTCCAAATGATAACTCCGATAAACTTATGCAGCTTCTCCAATTCTAATCATGAAAAATATTAGTCAACGCATGAGTCAGAGCCAAAGTCTCGAGCAATAATACACACTAATGCCCTCAAATAGGATCCTTGAATCCAGACAGTAGCTTTATACGCAATAAATATCATAATAGAATATTTTAAATTAAACGGGATAATTAAGCGCGATACATATAAATCACTAACTACCCGCAGAAATACCCATTTATAAAGGCACACCAATATGATTTTAAATTTCCAAGTCCCACGATGTTAATTTAATTAAATTAACCAACTTTATTGTTCTCACTTTTTTTTATTAAAGTGTCACCTTTCCCCTTGTCAATCATCCTCTGACTCGTTTAAACTGTCGGCCCCGACACATGACAAGGTTCCACACACGACACGACATAAATCGTCCTCTGACCCGTTTAAACTGTTGGCCCCGACACATTATGTCATCACAAATTTTAATACCCGTTTTTATCTTAGGCAATAATTCTCAATTTCTCAATTTATAATCATCCCACCCTTTTAATCGATGTGAGATCCTCAAAATACCCCTTAGTCCCATAACTAAGGGTCCCCAAGTTATTATTACATCCTACCCTATGTATAGGAAGAATTTCTATCCTAAACTTCGACCTAGTCTCATGCCTACGTTAGCGTAACGATAAAAAAGTACCAAAAATCAGCCCACCCCCAAGATGATAAAAATGCGATAATCTACCCTCACTAGTCCCATGCCTAGAAGGCGTAAATCATTAAAAGACCTACCCACTAGTCCCATACCTAGAAGACAGCCTAAAATATAGGGAGAGCAAAATTACCCAACAACCCATCGTCACAAAGGCAATATAATAATACCAAAAAGTCACACAAACAAGCATAATTAATCAACGTATAAAACTACGCATGATAGTCCAATTCAATTTAATCATAATTTAATTATCACCTCGTCATAAACCTCCAATTAATCTCATTTAATTATTTAAATTAAATATACCGCTATTTCATCTTGTAAAACATCAAACTTCTAATTTCATTATTTCAACGCAAATTACTTGAGTTATACGCCCCCAAATCCATTTATTTTAAAACTAGGGTTTTTCTACATGCAACCTACACCAATAAAACCCAAAATTACTCACGAATCCTACGCACCCAAAGGGTTATGAATATTATTCAGATTAAAAGATTTTATAAAAATATCCCCATAGTTAATGTCCACTTTTTCTAATTAAGTTACTAATTATTTTTAAGAAAACATGTAATTAAGTGTTTAGGCGACACTTAAAACGCATAATACTACAGAAAAAGAATAGAGTATTCATGCCTGTGAAGATTGTGTTGAAAATCTGGATTCCTCTCGAAAAATTAGCAAAGAAGTGTTCTTGAATCAATCTTGATTAAGCCCCAATTAAGCGTCCCTAAACTTGTAACAAAAACTTGATTATGAAAAAGGTTGATGATTATGAGTGAGAGGAAACATATTTGAAAGTGTTCTCTAGTGAAACACTTGAGAAAAATTGATTATGAGAAGTCCTCCTACGGATTATTAAGGTTATATAGTGATTAGGAATCATAATCCCACTCTAACACTACAAATAAAATCACCAAACCGCCTCAAATATGGCATCGTCGATCGATCGACTCAGGTACGCAGCCACTGACATTCTCCTTCGTTTAATACCATTTAACTAAAAATCAAATTTTTTATTAGTCACGGACGAAATTCGTGACAAATGCTTTTCCCTTTTTTTTTTAAGGCTAAACTTAAAACTCTCATAAAAACTTCATTTTAAATCCGATTTCGATTCCGATTGAAGTTTTATTCTTCTAAAATCATAACCAACATATTTAACCAATAAAAATTATTAAATACAAAAATTTATTTTTCTCGAATATTCCAATTAATTAAATAAATAATTAATAAAAACACGGGGGGTTACAACCCTCGGGTCATTTTCCTCTAAACTTATCCATTTTTATCGATCATTTTTATCATAAGTATTTTCCTCAAATTGTCTTTCTAAATAAACATCTTATCATTTTTACAGTCTCAGCAACAAATTAAAAAGTGCATGTAGAAGAAGTCATTAAATCAAGAATGAATAATAAAAATTGCTTCATATATATTGCCATTTGCACAATTACTTTATTTTTAGGTAGAAGAAGAAACAAGAAAATACAAAGCAATGGGACTCAGCTCGAACCCAGTTTCACTCTCTAAACACGCGCTTTCCCCAACGGCGAGCTGTAGAGCCTTCACTTCCTGAACCCTAGCCCTCGTCTGAGGTAGCAGACGGAACCAGACAAAAAGGAACAGGAATCGATTCCTTGATATAGATAGTCACAGAATCCACCCAGTCCCTGATGTCCTTCAGCCAAGTAGTCGGCACCAGAACATGCTGCAAGAAAAACCACAGAATCAAAACCCAAATCAATAAGTAAAAAGCAAAATTAAGAATCAAAAAGAGATAAGATGATAAAATAAAAATACACCTTGGGTTGAAGGGCGTCCCCCGTCAGCCCCATCAATCCCGGACCCACCACATTAGGGCGGTGTGGCAGGCTCAGTGATCCCCCTTTAGACAACCAAAAATTATATGAGGGAAAAGTGACCTGGATGAGCGGAGCCTTCTCTGCCGCTGTCAACGACGTGCCACCTGTGTTGTGGGAAGATTCGACCGGCCTCCTCGAACCCCTACCCAAAGTTATAGGAGGCGGAGGAATATTCACCTCATCATAAATACATGACGGCATCATCCAACTCATCGTGAAATTGAGGAAGTCGTAAGTCGCCACCGTATCCGTGTAGAGCACATAAGCCTTGTCTAGCATCGCCGCCATCCTAGACTCATCTAAAATCTCTCGCACCCGCCTCATGTACATTAGAGGCACCGTCGGTGGAACACCACCTCATACTCCACTATTTGCTGAACAACCCTTTCTACCAAGTACCAAGAGTATCCAAACTCATGCGCCATCAATCGTCACATCTACGCGTGCACGCCTTTCACCCTCGTGTACTAAGGAGTTGTCCCCCAGGGATAAAAGGTCACCTGCAAGCCCCAGCAAAGAGATCAGTATTCGTACAAAGAAAGAAAATGTAACACCCCTCTCAATTAAATATCGGGTGATCAGTCATATACCCAATTAAAACAGAATTTACAGTTGGATCATTCTTAGCATTATTGTCGAAAAATATTTTTTTTTATTAATCACCTAATATCCAACTAAGCAGGTGTAAAAAAAATTCATTTTTTTTAATTAAACTCCATTTTAACAACAAAAACAGTTTAACATAATATCCATTCCCTAACAATGAATAATGACTAAATAACATCACCACTGAGTATATGTAATTGGAATAAAACTCTCCAGTTTAAATATCTTAATACAATAAACTCCAATAAAACCAAATGATTCAACAACTGACATAATACATTAACTAACTAGGATAGAATGGAAATACTTAAATCCTCTTAGGCGACATGCCCTGAATGAAAGATCAACTACAGAGTATGAATCAATGGATATGAAAGCGTCTAAACAAAGTCCAAAACTCCATAGCATCCATAGCTCGTTAAAAATCTCGATCCTCTATAGTCGGCGTCCCTGCAGCTGGACACCTGATATAGGAGATACAAGAGAGAAGAATATGCAAGAAAACGGGTCAGAGCTCGATGTAAAAATAGTTTAGAAAATAGCAAGTGAATAAATGCTATATTCAGAAGTTATTATATACATGTTAGATTATCAGACTATCTCTTGATATCCTCACCTATCATCTATAATGCACACCTAACGTACCTTAAACCTATACTAGTTATTATTTCCTTGCTAACTAGTTCATATCAGTGCCAACTAACCATTGCCCATACCGTTCCCAGGTATTCTACTCTTAATACGTCTGATAAAGATATACATACATCCAATTTTTTTCAACATGGATAAGCCATGTTTTAAATATAATATAATTAAATGTTCTCATACTTAATTCATTTCAATTTCACTATTCAACATGTTTACTCAATTCACACAGTAGATAATATCACAAGTTTATATATACATTCACTCTATTATATATATACAATAATTCACCCCGAGACACAACTGCGGTGCATGCATACTCTGCTATCATGTCCCAGTACATCTCGTCATTGTATAAAGGACCATAGGTTCGGTATGTCCCACGACCCATAATTAACAAATCACAAACAGTGTACGCGAAGATAGTCCTAATCCTTTGGGCTACGCACATACCTACGCACCCAAAAGACCATTCAATACCATTGTTCTCACTAATGGCAATCCAACCTAAGTCCTATGTTCTGAGGCAACAAGTTAAAGATCCCCCTTAAGGCTCATCACGATATAACTGCCCGCTACGCGCAAACCTCCCGTCGATAGCAAGTAGCATAGGTATGTCATACACACAAATTATCAATCAATAGGTATATACTCATCCTATACAGTAATAGGCACACACTCGACCTATATATATCATAATAAGAATTTATCCTATCCCAAGTACTCGTGGTATTTATCAATACTACCCGTACTTATTAATTACGATTATTCTCTTTATCATACTTTATTATGTAGTTATCACTTACATAATGTCTTTCTCACTTTAATATAATTTTCCAACATTAACCCAAGCCTCTCACTCCTTGTTAATGTACCAATTTTATTCAAACATAATTCATCGTATTTTCTTATGTAGTTATCACTCACATAATTTTCTATCCTTAATTCAATATTTAATTTTCCAACATTAACCCAAGTCTCTCACTCTTTGTTAATGTACCAAAATTATTCAGAACCTACTGTGGGCTAAAATAAAATTCTCCAAACTTTTCTGGGCTAAAACAAAATTTTTAGAATCTCGTCAGAAACCCAGAACTCTTATTCAAACGATATGGCATCTCGCTCGAATGATAGTATGTCTCGTTCAGCGTCATTCCATATCGTCTTCAACCTTAGTTTTCTGCGTTTTTCTTCATGTTCTTACACCCAAACACTCATGGATTATATTCTACCCAAAACCTAGATATTCTACCATTGTATTAACATGTTTAAGGGTGATTTCACATAAGTGCAACATCAAATCCATATGTTCATAAGGTTATCATCATCAAACCCATTAAATCCTTAAAATTTCAATTTATCTAAATTCTCCATTTTCATACCTCTTAAAAACCTAGCATTTAGAACTATCATTCATATCTAAATCATCAAATTTCCATATTCAACATGAGTAGGATTCATCTACATGAAATACCTATCATCATTTTCATATCTTCAATATATATATATATATATATATATATATATATATATATATATATATATATATATATATATATATATATATATATCCTTTACATGTATAACCTATCCATTTTCATGTTTATAGCCTCTACATGTATAAATCTCCAACTATATGAATTTGCCTATCCATTAAACTTGATTTATCAATCATTTTTATCCCAAATTCATAAGTTCAACAATCCAAAAGAAAATCATATTCTAACATGGATAATATAATAACCAAAATAGAGCAAGAATTACACTTGCCTTATGTGTAGGTCTGAACCTTTGGAGAAGACAAGTGTTTGGCACCTATTCTTCCTTTTTTGGGTGACTATCCGGTGGTGGTGCAAGGTGTAGATATTAGGGTTGTGCATGGTTCGGGTTGGTTCGGTTCCATTATGGAACCACAACCAGAACCGAAATGGTTCGATTCTCTGGTTTTGGAACCAGAACCGAACTGAATATTTATGTAGAACCGAACCGAACCAATGGTTCTCGATTTGGTTTGGGTCGGTTCACGATTCCTGTTCATTTGTGATTAAATTAAAGTTTAAACCATGAAATTACCATTCAAGTGTGGAATTAAATAAAATAAATAAAGTTAATGAAATTAACTTGAATATCCCAACATTCAAGAATAAAATACATGAAATTAACTAGAATATTTCAACAACGTAATGATTAAAGCATCATCCAAAATACATATTATCATCCCCTTAAAAAGAGTTGATCTGAAATACATAATAAATTCAAAATTCATATTAAATTCAAAATACATAAACCAGAATTCATAATAAATTTCATCCACGCAAATAGAGTTTTTTCCTTCCAAATTTCCAATTGAAGTCATCTTCCTTTGTTCCACTCGGTGAAGCGTTTCTGCAAAAAAAATTAAACGGCATGAAAAAAAATGAAACTATCTCGGAGTGCAATTTTTATAACAGCTAGTTATATATGTTATGACATATATAACAGCATAACTGTTATATATGTTATGACATATATAACAGCATAACTGGTTATATACGTTAACATATATAATAGTTAGTTGGTTATATATGTTAACATATATAACAGTTTTCGATTATATATATTGACATATATAACATTTTTCTGTTATATATGTTGACATATATAACAGTTTTCGGGAATTATAGCAAATAACATATACCAATTGAAATTTTACCTCAAGTCAACACGGGTGTAGTAGAGAAAACCGCTGCAAGTTCGGGATCTTCCGTGATGACTGCAAATAACATATTTTTATATATTAATAATTCAGTTACATATTAATAAAACAAAAAAAAAAATTGCATAATAAAAGTTACCTGATTCTAGATCCGACATTTCATCTAATCGCATCTCAACTTCTAGTGGTAATGGTGATACGTGAAGCCAATCTTGTCCACAAATCAAGCACTCTACTACCTTAGGGGATAGGGAACTACGAAATTGGTCAAGGATGCGCCCCCCCGTGCTAAAGGTCGACTCTGAAGCAACGGTAGAAACCGGTATAGCTAAAACATCACGTGCCACTAGAGCAAGTGTTGGATACCTACAACCATTCAATTTCCACCATGCTAAGATATCAAAATTTGGTCCATTCTTTGCTACCCCTTCATCAAAATACATATCAACTTCGGACTTTGAATCTACACTTTCTCGTTCTTCCAAATGTTTCAAAAACTGCGATTGAAGAGACTTAACTTGCTCACCATTTTCACCTTCCAAGGAATCAACTTCAATATCATTTGAAGATTGAGTGTTCTTTGAACGAGAACTCGTACCGACAAACATTTGATAATGGATGTACATACGATGCATAGCTTCTTGTATTCTCGTTGATAACTCATTCCCTTTTTCCAAATGATAAATTCTCCCATAACAAAACTCCACATACTTCAACTTGTATCGTTGATCCAACACAACCGCAACCAACAACATCATATTAACTTTCTCAATGTTTCCCCAATATTTATCAAATTTTTCCTTCATTTTTTTGGCCATGATACTCAACCTATTATCACTATGTTTAGCCCAATCACTCAATAATTGTTCAATTGCACACACTTGATGACAATAATCATTTGACGTGACATACAAAGACCCAAATAAACGTTTGGTCACGTCATAAAAAACTTTAAAAATTTTTGTTAATACTCGAGCATTATCCCAATCATACTCACTAGGTACCCCTTCCTTAAGATCGGAGGCAAAGTTTATTTCAAGTTCATCCAACCTTTCAAATGCCTTTTGAAACTTGAGTGCGGTTTCTAACATGAGAAATGTGTAATTCCATCTTGTGGGGACATCAAGACACAAAGAGGATTTGGACACAATTTGTTCTTGGTCACAACAAATTCCGAATTGTTGTGCTCTTTGTGGAGAACTCCTAATGTATCTCACAACACCACGAATTCTAATAATGGACGTCTCTATCTCTTTCACCCCATCCCTCACAATCAAGTTCAATATATGGGAGCAACATCGCATATGAAAAAATTCACCATCTAAGACAAATGCATTTTTTTTGGAAAGTTTTTTCTTCAAGTGGGCAATAGCAGTGTCGTTAGAGGAGGCATTATCAACTGTCATTGTAAATACTTTTTCTACACCCCATTCAACCAAACATGCTTCAACGGCTTGGCCTATAGAAACACCCTTATGACTAGCAAGGACAGAAAAATTTAGTATCCTTTTTTGTAATTTCCAAGTACTATCAATAAAATGAGCGGTAAGACACATGTAACTCATATTTTGAATTGAGGTCCATGCGTTAGTGGTTAGAAAAATTCTCTGAGTCTGATTTCGCAAACCAATTTTTAAATCTGTTTTCAACCTAGCATACAACTTGACAACGTCTTTAGTAATTGTAGTGCGGGACACATGCTGAAATCTAGGTTGACAAACACTCATAAACAACCTAAAGCCTTCACGTTCAACAAACCTAAATGATAGTTCATCAATCATAATCATTTTGGCAAGTGCCTCTCTACAATCCCCCTGGTCAAATTTCCAAGGTACTAGTTTACTCTCCTCTTCGTCATCCTTTTGAAAAACTAAATTTGTCGGCTTTGTATCTTTATTAAGTGGATAAGCTCTACATCTCCCAAGGTGCTTCCTTAAGGTACTTGTTCCATAAGAACTTGAACATGCATATACAGATGAACAATAGTTACACTTACATTGATCGGCTTTACTCCCATCTTCCTTTTCTATTTTAGTGAAATGATCCCACACATCAGATTTGAACTTCTTTTTAGCTACCTCAGTCGAATCCCCGGCTGCTACTTGTGATGCTTGTGTGGTGGTATTTGTCGTTGGCTGAGAAACAGAAGTTGGGTGATGAAAAGTAGTGTCCGCAGTACTTGACATCTACAAATAAAACAGTAAATAAGTTAACATTATAACTAAACCTAATAGCCAGGTGCACAAGTGATAATGAAAGATAAATAAAATCATTTTAACATTATAACATCATTTTATCTATTAAACATTACAACATCATTTTATCATTATAAACATTATAAAATCATTATACACATTATAAAATCATTTTATAACATCATTTTATTATTATAAACATTATAACATCATTTTATCTATTAAACTATTAAACATTATAAAATCAGTTAACATTTTATCATTTTATCTATTAAACATTATCATTTTATCTATTAAAATAAAACTATTAAACTATTAAACATTTTATCTAAGGGCCTTTGTTTGATCCATCAATAAGGTTTAGTATACATAAAACGAAATTTGTTATGAAACTCAACGAAATCAGTTCAGTATACCCAAAAAAATGTTTAATAGTTTAATAACCTTAGTATAACCAAACGAAATCAGTTTAGTATACCCAAACGAAATAGTATACCCAAACAATAATATACCCAAACGAAATCAGTTTAGTATACCCAAACTCAATGAAATCAATAAGGTAATTTTTTTCAAGGTGTACCCAAACGAAATCAGTTTAGTATACCCAAAGAAATGTTTAATAGTTTAATAACCTTAGTATACCCAAACGAAATCAGTTTACCCAAACAATAGTATACCCAAACGAAATCAGTTTAGTATACCCAAACTCAATGAAATCAATAAGGTAATTTTTTTCAAGGTGTACCCAAACGAAATCAGTTTAGTATACCTAAAAAAATAACCTTAGTATACCAAAAAGATGAAATTAGTTATGAAACTCAATGAAATAAGTTTTGTATACCCAAACGAAATCAGTAAGACGAGCGAAATCAGTTATGAAATATCAGTTTAGTATACCCAAAATCAATGAAATATCAGTAATGAAATCGGTAAAAGCTGTAGCGAAAACGAGCAAGAGAGAGAGATGAGAACTTACATTGTAAAAGCTGAAGACGAGAGAGAGAGAGACGGTAGTTGAAGTTGAAGACGACCGAGAGAGAGACGGTTGTTGAACCAGAGAAAGAGAGACGGCTGTTGAACCCTAGGTCCTAAAATGAATTGGGCGAGAGAGCGAGAGCGATAGAGAGAGAGAGAGAGACGGCTGGGTTCTAAAATGTAAAAGTTAAATGACCTAAACCCTAGGTCCTACAATGTAAAGCTAAAGGACTAAAATGTTCGGGTCATGTTTCGGTTCTAAATACCGATTTATGGTTCGGTTTTCTGGTTCAGGTTTATGGTTCGGTTTTCGGTTCGGTTTGGTTTGGTTTATATACGAAACCGAGAATCGAACCGAGTATATCGGTTTTTTTTTTGGAACCAGAACCAACCCAAAATTAAAAAAAACGAACCAACTCGAACCATAGAGGTCGGTTTGGTTCTATTTTTCGTTTAATGCACAGTCCTAGTAGATATAGTGGTTGTCCCCTTAATTTTTCCTAGGCGACTCTTTCTTTCCAAGCAACTCTTCCTCTCCTCTAGATAACCTTTCACTTTCTCTCTAAGTCTTTTCACTCTCTCTTAAAAGACCTCACTTTGTGTTTTGATGAAATGAGTCTTACGTACAATCTAAGCTCACATATATAACAAGTCTCTAAGGCTAGCTAAAAGACAAAAAATGCAGGTACTACTCATCTCCCAAGTAAAATGACCCTTCATGGTATCCTTTCATCTTCCAATTGACCCAAGACCCAAATCAAACTCCGGGTATATTTTTCCGCCTATTTAAACCCTTTCGGACTCAATGGAGCACTCGAAATGATCATCCAAATGACTAAAAAATAAATCTCATTTTATTTCCCAACTTTAGTCCCGACACAACTCATAAGCGCGTCCCAACTTAATTTTCATTATTTCTGTATTTATAGCTCCTGGAAATAATTATTATATTCACATATTACTTTTATATCACTAAGTAATATTCAAAATCATATATTACTTTAATCTATAGTAATATTCAATCCGAATTAATACCAATTAATTTTTTTACATAATTAATTCCAATTAATCCCATTAATTTGGCCCATTAACTTTTAATTTACCTCATATTAAAAGTCGTTAAAATTATGGATCACGGAAAATACCTGAAAAGGGATTCAAAAGAAGAAAAAAGGAATAACCTGATCACTCGTCAAAGTGTTCAGGGCCTGTCGCACAGTCGCCAGAGATAAAGACTGGTTCGACCTCGTATTAGACTTTTGCCACCGGTACATTTGGCAGAAGTATCCCAAGTCCTCGTCTTTCAGGGCAACCAACTTGGCGTTGAGCCCTATCACCTCATACAAATATGATTGTGGAAAGGACAAGAGTCAGCAATCAGAATAAACCTAAAAGAATTGTAAGGAAATAAAAGAAAATAAAATGCGAGAGTTACCTCCAACAAGTATGTGGCTCCCGTAAAGGTCTGTCGGCAACATCGGCTGAATGCATCTAGAGATGAATAAAGGGTGGCCAAGGTCAGACTCCTCTAATCATAAAGCGGTACATTAGTAAAGATCCTCAAAAATAGAAAGAACCAAAGATGGACTATGTCGCCACTTATCTCCACTAAGAAACCACCCAACAAAAGCAAGATAAATTACCGAACCATCTGGTTCACCTGTCACCCGTCTGTCTATTCAATCCTCCAACTCAAAACCACCTCCCTTAGAGAGGAAATTCTGATAGAATCTCCAGAAACTATCCTACCCACATCCCCTAAAACTGCATAAATCACCTCTCGCGTCAACCTCGTCGTACGATCCACCTTAATCTGCACGCCTTCGCAGTCTATCCTCAGTTGTTGCTGCACATTGATGGGAGTCACGATCATCTCCCCCAAACCCATATGAATGGTGGGGGAGTGTCCCACCACCTCTCTCCCAATCCATATAAAATCGCAGTGGAATGCAGTGTCTTATCCAAAGCATGTGCCAAGCAATCAAAGCGAGCAGAAGTAACTATCCACCCAATGCATATAAAACCGCAGTGGAATGCGGTGTCTTATCCAAAGCATATTCCAAGCGGCCAAAGCTAGGAGAAGTAACTACCCAGTGCACTGCTGCCGAAAGACTCTCCCTTACATCCTTCAACCCCATCATCCCCCTCGAATTCAATCTCAAAGGATCAATGTCAGTATGTCTAAGCCAAAAAGAAAAGAAAAAAACACTTTCATCAGCACAAGAAAATAAAGAAAAGAAAAGAAAAAGGCAAAGATCACTCACATAACCATTAGGGTTCCTCACCCTAGAAGAACGATGATGTGATGGCTTGCGCAGTAGAAAGCGATCCTCGACTACTAACTCAAACAACTCAAAGGCTTTTTCATTGCCCAAAGCAAGGGGCGCCCTAGCTCGCCACTCAAGGCTCACCCAATCATCAATGATCGACCGCTCTTGGTTATATCCCTAGCTCACAGAACCTGCCATTTGAAGTCTTGAATAAAGAAAAACTTAGAAACAGACTCTAGAGAGAAGAAGGAGAAAAATTAAATGCAGAAAGATGTGGAAATGAGGAGGGTCCTCCCCTTCTTATAGGATCCCAAATGGCATGCTGATCGCAAACCCCTATTAATACCAATGGGAACCCGCCTTTTCCTCTACCCAAGGAAGCCTAGGGGACCATTCCATTTGCCAAACGGAAACCACTACCACATGCCGATTGTCACACCCCCAAAATTATGTATAAAAAAATGCTAAAAAATCCAAAAATTCTCCGAAAAATTCCTATAAATGCCATACAAGTATTAGAACATTTCTTCACCAAGAAAACCATTTTAAGATCCTACAATCCCCAATCGAACTAATATTACATTCTTACCCTCTGAGCAAACCCTAAATTGCATGCCACAAAATGGTGCATTCCAAAAAGGTCCACTACAATTCCCCAGGGGGACCCAAAATCAAATTCTTCCCCAACAGGATTACATAATATCCTTCTAATTCCCCACTGGAATTTCAAACTTCCTCCCAGAAAGACATGATCCCAAACCAATGTCTTTCCCCAGTAGAGTTAAAACCATAAGACTCCCCGGAGATAAAAACTCCCCGTGTTACATCTTTAGGTCCTTAGAAATGACCTCGGCCCTCAGAATTTATCGTCCTAACTTTAGGTCCTCATAATCAACCTCAACCCGCAGAATTGATCATCACAACTTTAGGTCCTTAGAATCGACCTCAGTCCATAGAATTGGTCGTCCCAACTCTAGGTCCTCAGAATTGACCTAGGGCCCTTAAAATAGGTTGTCCCAACTTTAGGTCCTCAAAATTGACCTCAGCCCACAGAATCGATTGCCTCAACTTTAGGTCTTCAGAATTAACCTCGACCTGCAGAATCAGTCGTCTCGACTTTAGGTCCTCAAAATCGACCTCGTCCCGTAAAATGAATCGTTATAACTTTAAGTCCTCAAAATTGACCTCGTCCCCCAGAATCGGTCATCCTAACTTTAGGTCCTCAGAATTAACCTCAGTTCACAAAATCGATCGTCCCATTTTTAGGTCCTTAGAATTTACCTTGGCCCGCATAATTGGTCATCCCATCTTTAGGCCCTCAGAATCGAACTCAGCCCACTGAATTGTAATACCCCGTATTCTTATGCTATATTAATTTGGGGATTTATTAAATTTAATGTGAATGAATTATTTAATAAAAATTCGGAAATTAATAATGTTATAATTATTAACGTGACGAGAGTTAGTAATTATGGAAAATTTGTTGAATATTACTAATGAGCAAAGTAATATATGTTATTAATTATATTGAATGTCACGAGTGAATAAAATGATAATTTTGGAAATTTGAATCGGGACGCGCCCGTGTCGCGTCGGGACTAAATTTGGTTAAATAAAAAGTGAATATTTTATAAGTTGTTCATATGATCGTTTTGAGTGCACCAACGCGTCCGGAAGGGTCGAGATAGTCAGAAAAGTGTACCCGGGGGTGTAGTTTGGGTCTCGGGGCGTTTTTAGGCCTAATTAGTACACCGGGAGGGCATTTTAGTCATTTTACATATTTGGGTAATTAAACCCACGAAATTCAGCAACCTATATCAGCCATTTAGGTTATCCATTTAGGGTTAGAATATTCAGAACCCTAGTACGGCCATTAGAGAAGAGAGGGAAATCTCTCAAGGCAATTCAAGGCCAAAAAGTCACTGATTTGCACCGCCGCCACCACCAACGCGTAGATCGCGAGAAGAGGAACGCAACCATACCAAAATCAGCCGTAAATTAGAATACCAGAAATCCCAGGCAAGTGTTTAACTTGCTATTTTCGTTGGTGCAATCTTCATATTAGTTTAGGAATGATTAGGGATGAATTATGTAGAAGAACCCCAATTTGTGATAGGAAAATCCATGTAGTATTGGTTATTATGATGATTCTGGAAACCCTTGCCATTTAGAGAAAATTAACCAAGAAATTTTGATGATTACAAGAAATAAATTCTGGAGAAAGATTTTGTTAGAAAACTGTTTAAGAAAATTCTAGGGTTCTTGATAATTAGATGTAATTTTGGGTGGAAATTCCATGTTTAAATGATGAATATGTACATGCCTTACGTTAGAAACATCTGGTATACTGTTATAATGTTAGTATTAGAATTCTTGGATGTTTGGGGTTCGAAAACATGTATTTGGATGAAGAAAATTGGTAGAACCCGTAACTGCAATTCTGCAGAAAATCGAAATACCTGCTTGATCGATCGATCGAGCCTAGAGCTTCGATCGATCGAAGGTTCGATCGATCGAGCCCCAAACCTCGATCGATCGACCCCTCCTGGCAGACTCTTATTTCCCTTTGTAAATGATTTAAAAATCGAATTGTCGTGATAGAATTCTTGGGCATTCTTAGTATAATGATTTGGGAGACATAGAGGACCAGTAGGGCGTATAAATAAATGTTGGGATCATTAATATTCGACGAGAATGGTATTTATGGGATGTTTACTTTAGGGTTAGTAAATTGATATATTAAAGTGTGAGGCGCGTAAGAGAGTTGCGATGAAACGTAAATGTGACACCTACTGAAATTTCTACTTGGAAGAATAGAGTCCACGAGTGTCACGAAATAAGTGAGAAAACCCTTCGAGTTAAGGTTAGAGATGAAACGTTATACGTAATACTAATAATGTGGAATTAAGGATAAATGTTGTAATTTTGGGTGACGAGAGAACCTACATTAATATGATAAAAGTGGTATATTTATATGATTGTGTGTGCATATATTATATACATGTGAAAATCATGCCCACGCTACTTGCTATCCCTGAGGTTAACGCGCTGGGACAGTCTTATATCGATGGGACCTTTATGGGGGATATTGACTTGTACCCTAGAAGATAGATGTCCTTGGTACAGGCTATCGACGTGATAGTTCAGACGGTCCTAAGAGACGCAGGCATGTGCCATCCTCTTAGAGACTTGGAATCTATTCCTCGCCACAATTTTGTTGTGTATTTTGTTAATACAATTCGAGAGTGATTCCGATTGTATTCCCCTTAATATGAGTGATATGGGGTTTTGGATAGTAGAGTATGCACACACCATAGTTTTATTTGGGGTGCTGTTATATTATATATATTATTCGAGTAGTTAATATATATATGAGATTTGGAATTTGAAACTGCCTACTGTGATTTGATACGTAGGACATGGTTGATGACTCAAATGGTAAATACTTGTTTTGAGAAAGTATAATATGACACTGGAAAACTTTATTGATTTTATAAAGTTAAAATGGAGAACTTTGATTTCTAATTGAAATACCCTTTTCGAAATGGAATCGTTAAATATTGAATCTTACGGGTAATCTAAGATAAGTTAAATCATTGGGAAGATTTGTGCGATAAATGATAAGATAACCCGTTGGGAAGGTTAGTACGATAGGCGTGCACATTAGAAGAGAGGTGAGAATTTCTCAAGAGAGTGTCGCTCTAATATGTTGTTGCATTGGCCTGTATCAATTTAAAAACTTGCTAAACGTATTTTAAATCAAACACACTTTCGGGCTCTGACCCATTTTTCTCTCTCTCTCTCTCTTGTATATATATGTATATATTTCAGGTGCCCAGCCACAGGGGCGTCTTGCTTAGGATCTCTTGAAAGGAACGAGCTGCAGCTTAGGTGGGAGTTGCAGGTCACTTGCGTAGACGGCTTCCTTTATTGACTCCACTTCTAGCATTCTCATTTATTGGGCATGTGTCGCCCTTTCCATTATTTCATTGTTATTGGGACATTTGTATTTCCAGTTATTTCTCGTATTGTCGTTATGGGATTTATTCAGTTTGAATTGTGTTACTTTATATTTCGCATGTTGACATTCGATTGACGAATGTTTTAAATTAGTTGGACTATGTTGCAGATATTTAATGTGGTGTGATTCTTACTTATTGAATGTTGTTAATAAAATAAATGTTTTTCTTTAAATAAAATTTGGAAAGTATGTATGAAAATGGTTTTGACACTTAGCTTAATTAATTAGGGTGTTAAATTGGAAAATTATTTTTATCGACAGTGATGCTGAGAATGAACCAACTGTTTACCTTGATTTAATTTAATAAAGGAGTGATCGCCCGGTATTTAATTAGGCGGGGTGTCACAGAATGAGTCATCATAACTTTAGGTCGTCAAAATTAACCTCAGCACGTAGAATTGGTCGCTATAACTCTAGGTCCTCAGAATTAACCTCAACCCACATAATCGGTCTCTAAAACTTGAAGTCCTTAGAATTGAACTCGACTCTCGATCTCCTCAAACTTTAGGTCCTCAAAATTAACCTCGACCCGTAGAATCGATCACCCCAACATAACCTTAGGTCCTTAGAATTGATCTCGACCCTCTGAATCGATCATCCTCATCCCTTTGGTTCGCAGAATCGACCTCTTTCCCAAACATCCATATGGTGTCCATTCGATGGCCTTCACTTTTTCCAAAGCTCACCCGTCGAGGGGATATATAGATAGCACATTCTAGGACCCTCCTACGACTCTCCTTAGATCCATAACACCTCCCCATTTACCCTAGAAACCTAGGTCATACCTCAAGTACTGATCTAGATGCCACCGGGCGCCTCAAGCCACGTTGGACTTCGACCAACTTTCTAGTCAGATAAAAAGCTCAATGAATCTTCAAACTCTCTAAATACGCCTTCCAATGATATACCCCATGCACAATTCAGCCTTATGATTCAGATGAATGGTCCGTTTTACTATTAGAAATTGATCTGGAGGCCACCGGGAGCTCCCAGACCCCTTTTAACCCTAATTAACTTCCTTGCCTGAATAAAAGCTCAATTAATCTTTAAAGGTATCTTAATCCCCATTCCAAAGGCATACCTCGTGTGCTAACCGAACTTACCGTTCAAATGAACGATTCGCTTTCCCCCAAAAACTGATCGGGAGGCCACTAGGCGCTTCCAAACTCCATTTGACTTCTGTCAACTCTTTATCTTAAATGACCCTTAATGAATCCTTAAAGGTCACTGAATACACTTTTCAACAGTCCACCCAGTACACGAATGAAACTTATGGTACAGACAAATGACATGTTTTACTCCGTAGGGTCACCGTGCATTCCGAGCCCTATTTGACTAAGGTCGACTCTCCAAACCAAACAAGATTGAATGAATCTTTGAAGGTCTCTGAATACCCTTTCCAACGGTCCATTTTGTGCATGAATCATTATTACGGTTTGGACGAGCAATCCATTTTCCTCCAAGAATCTCTTGTCCAAAAGGCCATCGGGCACTTTCGAGCCTCATTTGACCAAAGCTAACTCCTGAGCCTGGGAGCATACCAATGGATTCTTAAAGGGATCTGAATACCCTTTATAACGGTATGCACCATACGCAATTCAGACTTATGGATTGCTTTTTACGACCATTGTTTCGAGAAATCTCCATGAGGTTTGTCGAATGGCAAACCCATTTCCCCGCCTATCGACAGTGTGTCTGGGGATGCCCGTCGATAGGCAGGACAAGGATAATGCCGATCAGCACCCCCTTGATCCTATATAAGGAGAGCATGAGCTCACTTTGAAAGACACCCCAGAAACATCCCTCTAAGTGATCTCAGCAATATCCAAGTCAGCGTGGTGCCTCTATTGAAATTTTTCCTTCATATTCAATTCCCATCCCTTTCACCAAAATCCTTTCCCTCTCCTCCTACAAAATCCATCCACTTGCAAGGGTATCCTTTTCAACAATCAAGATCAATTTTCAAATCTACAAAGAATGTTCAAGCATTCTTCTCTCTCTTTTAACTTCCTTATTTTTGCATTAGTTATCAAATCCTTACTTTATCATTTCATCTTTGGTAGTCCATACATATTAATAATCTCACTTTTTATTAGTAGTAGTGCACATGACATATTTTCGACCAAAAAAACCCAAAAACAAGAAAAAGAGGGTTCTACTCATAAATTCCAAATGGGATTCCTCGCCACATTTTCTCAAATCAAAATATCCTTTTGCTACACATACACATCTAAATAAAATCCCCGATTGGATTTATAGGATAAACCCCACCCTCATATTGCATGCGAACTACGTGGACTTTGATGCCTTTTTAGGCTACGTAGGCGTCTCGGGTTAAAACCCGAGACTCGAGTCTTCCTTGCATATTTTTTATTCATATATTAATTCTATATAATGTATTTGTGATTCTTATTTGCGCTTTATCTAACATATATTTTTGTTTCACTGTAACGATCGATATCCCGATAAGCGCACACATTATGTTTTTTAATTATTATTTTAGGAACACTCCTACTTATGATCTCACTCTGCCTTTCTCCATGACCCGAGTTTAGAAATTCCATTCTCCATTTATATATGCGCGCACACATTTCACGGAGTTTTTAAGGAGAATGTAACATATGCCCATGAGAGACCGAAAGGGAGGGAGGGATGCCTAAAACCTTCCCATTTCGTAACTTAGTCCCCGAACCTTTGAACTGATTGGTTTCGCAAGCATCAGTATATCTTTGATGCCGTTATCTCGAGGCAGTAACATTTCTTTTACCAGTTATGTGCAAAATAGCTTGGAGACTCTATTTCTTTGCATCACCCCACATCAACGACGGCCAAAGCGCTTGTAATGACCCCACTTTTATATGCTCATATGTATATAGTTTGTTTTTACACTCATGTGTTACTTATTATCTTATAGATGTTGTATTATTAGATATGTGGTATTACTGGCTATCAATATAACAAACCCCATTTTTAATTACGAAGAATCAACTGTAAATTGGATCAAATTGAAGTCTTATCACATATCTTAAGGTAAATAATAAGTTTTAGGGTAGAAAATATAATTTTATGAAAATTTAAGGACTAAAATAAAAATATAAAATGGGCCATTTTGTAAATAAAATATTTTCAAGGACCTCTAAGAAATATTCAAAATATATAGTGTAAAATTACCAAAATACCCTTCATGTGTGAAATGACCCTTATACCCCTATCACCTTTCCACCACGTGCTGGTCACCTCCACCTTACACATGTCATCTTTTAGAGAGAAAGCTAAAACACTTGTCATTATTTGGTGATATTAACACTGCAAGACCACTCCGGCATACGACACCTCGGCGTTGAATCACCACTCCAAAAAGCTTAGTCATTTGACACGTGTCAACACCGTAATACATTTGGAAACCTATAAATAGGGCCTTAGGGTTCATTTGAAACTTACACCAATTCCTTGAGAATTATAGTAAGAAAGAGTGATAGAAAGCTTGGGAAATATCTTAAGAAGGAGTTCTATAATCTCGAAGAAAGAATTCATTTCGTTGGTATGGTTTTATTTAAATGTTATAATGTATTTTATAGTTTTAATTTTGTGTTTTATAGCTTTAGTTAGTAGTTATGCTGGTAAAATACACTAAGGACTTCACTAATCAAAACTTAAAGTTTAGAAGAAATCCAAGTTGATTTTATTTTCATCTAAACTTGTTTGAAATTGTATATACGCTTTTAAAAATGATTTTTTAAAAGTAATTGATCGTTATTATGGAATCCCATTTAAGTAATTCCAAAGTCAGGCCCGGTGAAATTCTATCTAGACGAGATGGTATTTAAGTGGTGCCCATGTGACCCTCCATCTCTACTGGGAATGAATTCGGAAATGTTCTGTCTAGAGGAGATGGTATTTAAGCGGTGCCCCTATGACCCTCCATCTCTACTGGGAACCGACTGATTAGGAAGAACTATGAATTGAATCCTTTAAGCGATCAATGAGTTTTAAAAGTTAAGAAAATGGGTATTAGAAATCCTTTGGAACAAGTTATTATTAAAATACAATATGCAGACTGGATCTTTTTTAGAACGTATACTTAAACCTTTATCATATTTGTTAGATTAACGTGCGATCGAAGACTCATTATCTATAATTTCGACCTCTATTTTAGGTGAGTACTCTATGAAATTTCTTGCGCATTTTGATTATATTATATTATGCAAACTATGTATATTTTGTGAAATGCTTTTATTCTCAAAATGCATCTGATACCGATGATTCCGTCGTTTGTTATATGTTTATATCTCTCCATATAAACATCTGATTTGAATTCTAAAATTATTGATTCGGCCTATGGAAACTCTCTTACTATGTTGGCCTTGACTACCGGGTGGAAATATTTGGGTGGTACCTTCCCAGCTGGTTTATCGCTGGTGTGCCCTAAACAAGGTGTTGTTCCAGAAATCATGATTATCTGTCTGTGATGTTACCAGGTGGAAACATTTGGTAACACTATCTGTCTGGCTATTAGAGCGTACATGGCCACTAAAACTGAATAATTGACATATGCTCAATTGTTTTATCTGCTCTGTTCTAAACTGTTTATTCTGAATATATATATATATATATATATATATATATATATATATATATATATATTGTCATTTACTTTATATATATTACTTGAAATTCCTATCTCTATGTATATACCTTCTGTTCTAAATTGAATAGGTATCTATTTTCTAAAAACCTTAGAATATTTGGATATTGAATCTCATTCGGCTTTTAGATGATGTTTTATAATTAACCATTTTAAGGAAATAATTAGGCAAGCGGATGGAACATAAGGGGACTATGTTGAAGATTTAGCTTTTAGAGCTCTTTTTGTTACATTAAGTAGAATTTTGTTTTATTAGATAAAGGATGTTTGGCTCTTTAATTAAAAGGCTTTAAAATTTCTGTCAAGTTGTAACTCTTGGATATTTTAATATAAATGAAGTTTCCTTTAGAAAGCTCTGATGATGTAATTCCTTCACCGTCAGTATTTTACGATTCATAACCATGTGATTATACTTCCGCTACATGTATTTTAAAAAGAAAAATTTTAATGCCGAAATATTGGATGCCTTGGTGGCATGTCAAGACACTCGTTCCCTACGATTTTTGGGTCGGGATCGTGACAGCGCTCCTCCTAGAAAAAGGTGCGTGACCTTCTTCTTCTCTCCCTCGAATCGCGCACACGGGTGTCAAAGCCCCTGAGAAAGGAAGGGAGGAAACAGAGGGATGGATACATAAGGCTTTAGCTTCCATAAAGGATAATCTATTGGCCTCTCCTCCTACATTAAAACCTTACAAGTCCTCTCAAGGACACATCTATGAAGACCTTATAGTCTATCCCTGCTCAAGACAATGCAACTACCCGAGTCGTAATCAGCCTTCAGATCATTAAAGACCTGTTGACGCCCATCATCCCATATAAATATCACATGCTTCCGCATTAAGTTTGTTAGGTGCTCGATTATCTTAAAGCCCCTGAATGATTTTTCGGTAATACCCAGATAGTCCCGAAAAATTACGTACCTTTATGGGTGTAGAAAGTTATCCCCACTCCATCACTGCAGAAACCTTCCCCGGATCCACTGATATCCCCCTCTAAGAAATGATGTGGCCTAAGAACTGGACCACTCACAACTAAAAACCACATTTCTCGAATTTAGCATAAATTTAATGGTCTCGTGACATCTGTAAGACTACCTACAAATGGTATGCGTGCTCCTTCGCAGTTCGAGAACAAATATGTATATCATTAATGAACACGATGACAAACTGATCCAAAAAATCCCTAAATATCCAATTCATTAGTCCCATAAACACAGCCAACTCATTGGTCAGACCCAAAGGCATAACCAAAAATTCATATGATTAGCATCTCGTTAGGAATGCTATTTTTAAGATATCCTACTCCCGAACCCTCGAATAGTGATAACTCAATCTCAAATCGGTCTTAAAAAACTACACAGCTCCCCTGAGCTAGTCGAACAAGTAAACAATACGAGGCATCGGATACTTATTCCATATAGTGACCTTGTTTAACTACCTGTAGTCAATACAATGTCACAAAGATTCGTCTTCTTGTGAAGAATAAATCATGAGCACCCCATGGCGAAGTACTCCTCCGAATAAACCCCTGTCCTAATAATTGCTCAATCCGGTCCCTAGGCTCCTTCATCTCTAGAGGATCCATTTGATTCGGTGTACAGGCAATGGGTCTCATGCTCGAGATCAAATCAACCACAAAATCTATCTCTCTGCTAAGTGGTAACCCTGAGCTCTCACCAAATACATCAGTAATCTAACAAACTACCAGGTTAGAATCTAGCGACACAGTGACCTCTGAAGAAGTCTCCTCCTTAATATAATACAAATGCATGCTCGGCCCAACCCAAAGGTGAGGCATCTCAACTAAGTACATCTCCTTCCCTGGAATGGCAAAAACGATGGACCTATCGTAATAATTAACACAAGCTCTGTATATAGCTAGCCAATCCATCCCTAAGATGACATTGTACTCGGACATATCTAATACCAGAAAGTCTGCCACAAATATAAGTCGCCCAATCTCGACCCCTATACCCCTGCATACTTAACGTATAGTTGTCCCTCTACCCATAGGTGAATCAATATGTACAATATCATATCGCCCCCGTCTCGCGTGCAAAACTAATGCTAATAAATTAATCAGATGCACCAGTATTGAATAAAATACTTGAAAAGGATAGAAGCCCCAAATTTAAAATACTTATTATAAAAAGTATTTCCTTTTTAGATGCGGAAGCGAGATGGTTCAATTAAACAAACAACTTACAGCAAATTTTAATTTCTTTTCAAATTAAAATTAAACCAAGTGAAGTAAGATGGAACACACACACAATTTTAATTTCACTTAAACACAATTAATTCAATCCAAGTCCTAGAAATTTGCCTAAAAATATTAATGAATCAATTTTGTAATCTTAGGCTAAATCAAATTTTATCAAATTAAATTAAATGACTTGAACTAAAACTAATTAAACATTACTCAAAATTAATTTGCACCAAATTAAACAGGTAGTGATATAAACCAAATTTTATCTTGAATTATCTAAGTATGCATCTAATGTGACTTATGCGAAAGATAAAATAAACAATAAATCACTACGCCGTGATGTACGAGGAAAAAACCTACAACGGGAAAAAAACCTCGGACGACCCTAGCCTTAAGTCCACTAAGTACGATTTTACAATTACAAGACAGATGACTTACTTCCTCGACTCGACTCCCTTCAAGCCTTGACGCATCTTCTTGTAAACACCTCCGCCTAGTCGATAACCCCGAAACTCCACCGAAATCTTAGAATCCACCAATGAGACTTTTGGACAACCGTCAACCCTTACATGATGCCTTTCTCCGAGTAGGAATGTCACATAAAACAAAGCTCTTCTCCTTTATGAGTTGAAAAGAAAACTCAAACTCTCTTGTTCAATGGTGTAGAGAAAACCGGTGCCAAACACTCCAAGTAATATATATATATATATATATATATATATATATATATATATATATATTGAACCTTGGATATAGACAAACATATGGGTGTGTATGTGTTTTGAAAGGAATTTACTCCATAAAACTTAACACATAAAAATGAACTTTTTCTTCAAAGTATTTTGCTCTAATGACTCTTGGAAATGTGAAAAAGTTATCTTCAAAAAGTTAGTTCCCGCACTTAAGAAGTATGTTAAAAAGGAAGTGGGTCAAAGTAGTGGGAAAGTGGAAAAAACTGGCTTAAAACAATTCCCGCTGTATTTTCGTTAGAAATCTCGTTCGAACGAGTATGTTCGAACGAAACTTCTAACGAAAAGACATAAACAAATTCTGAAATTTCGTTTGAAATCTCGTTCGAACGAGGTCGTTCGAACGACTTTTCTAACAAGATTTCAAACCTTGATTCTAGATAATTTCGATACGAACGTGTGGCCGCCAGTTTCGTATTTTTCTGATTTTTTTTTGGATTTGATATGATTTTTCTACGGAAAGGTGTCCGAGAACAAAATCTTTAGAACTATGAATTCAAAAAAAAAATTAACAAAAAGATACTAACACCCAAAATAAATTTCCAAGCTCCTACATATATATTAATACATTCATACCTTTTGGAGACTATGAAATCCTCATGTTGATGACGTGAAACGAGGCACTGAAACGCGAGAAATATTTTTTCTTGAAATGCGGGCCGCAATGTCTTCAACTGTAATAGGTCATAGGCTTGAAGGATGCTCAAGAACTTTACCCTATGACTCAAGTGTTTTTGTTCAGAATAAAGCCAAAACTACAATGGTCTCAATTGGAAATTTATGTCCTTACAAATCTCCCCCTTTGGCTATTCCGGGACAAAAACCAAACAAAAATCCTAAAGGGACATCAAGCTCTACTAGACATAAAACATCCCACCCAATACTTGACTCAAGACCCAAGGATCAATATCTTTGCCGGTGAAAGTTGCTGCTTAGAATAATTCCTGCACACTTAAAGGAAACTATCAAACGCATAGGGAATATCAAAAGATTAAATGCAATTAAAATAATTACTCCCCTTAAATTAATCCTCCCCCTTTATCAAATGATTTATACTTAGAAAGACGTCTCCCTCGAAGAGAAATCACCCTAAACTAAGATATGATAATAATAGGATTAGATACCATTTCTCCCCCTATCATTCTCCCCCTTTTTGTTCAGGAATAGACAAAGGATAAAACTAATTTAAACATGCAATGGTGCATAAAGTGATGAGAACATTAAAGCACATGGGCAACAAAATCATAACTAATCCAACAAATAATAACGGATACCAACTAAGATACAAGAAAATGATACCAATATGATACATAAAGTATTAAGCATGTGATATCAACAAAGAATGCAACTAGATAGATACCAATTATGAATTAAAGCATGGATGGGCTAGAAAGCAAGTCAAAGAAAGAAAAATATCATATATATACATAGACTAAATATACCAATAATGCACATGCAAGTATATATAGATATAAACACACAAATGAGACAAAATAAACTAAGTTTTTCACACTCGTATGGTAAAAATATGTCAAATGGAAACGGAAGTGTTGGGGTGTGAACTAGTAACAATTAAATTTAGACCCAGACACTTAAAACATGTTCACGGAGTTCTCATTTGATTGCAAACTTCATCACATTTGAATATAACCTCATGTGACAATATAGATTGAACTCAATGAACAAACATACACAATGCATACAAGCCTAGCATGTTGATGATTCTACAAACCAATAGAGTCATGACATTGAAAGACCAACTAGGATAAACGGATATTGTGTAAACCGTTGATATACCATCCAATCTCCCTCGATGAGCATATATATTTTTGAATGAATATATCAATTAAACATATTCCTTTGGCAATTTTTCTTTTTGATGCCATATTTTTCTTTTTAGGCCTTTGGACCACGTATTTCTTTTAGGTCTATTTCAAACGGTGGCTTACTATTCGCAAAGGATAATAAATCCTTTCAGAGCCCTTCCCCGTGCACATTATATATATATATATATATATATATATATATATATATATATATATATATATATATATATAATTTTTATTTCTCACAAATCTCACGTGCAACGGATTTTGACATGCACTAGTCCTCCTAGGTCACAAATATGTAGATGACAAGATTGGTAGGAGAACACTTCACAAAGCTCAAATATACATATGAAGTTAAGTTTCAAAAGAGCTCGTGCATGTGTGAATAGAGGCATATAAAATTAGAATCCATTTAAATCAACACAAAATCCAACTACTCCATGTACGCATGGTAAAGAACATTTTAAGGATTGACAATCTAAACCAAAAGTTCTAGCCACATGAGAGCGTAAAAGATGGGATTCAAACACAAGTATATGCCACATAGAGTGTGTCAGACGAAAATACACACAATTTTTTTTTTTACAATTTTTAACCAAAAATAAAAATATTTTACTCACAAGACAAACAAAAATCATTTGTATTTTTCATTAAGCCTAAATTACTAAAAAGTAAAACACAAATGATAAAAAAAAATCTTTTTGTATTTTTCATTTAAAATCATACTTCTAGCATGTGATTAAGCATGGAGTATAGACTCGAAAATGATTAAAACAAGCATACATTTAGCATGATAATATAGCATGAAGTACAAAAGCTAAAAGTATGCAAACAAAACTAACACATTCAACCTTTAGATTTTTCAAGGGAGGAGGCATGTGAAAGTAAATGAGAATAAAAAATCATATCCTGTAAAGCTACCAAGTCGGATCACCTAACCCAAACTAATGACGAATGACTATCTCAGGGTGTATGAATCTTGGCTACCTTGGTTGCCTTACGTTGGGATTTTCTAGGACCATGTTTAAGATCAAAATAGAATTTTCTAAGATGACCTTTTCTACCACAATGTCAACACCTAAAGTCACGGCGAAAAGAATTACCTAAGGAGTGATCTCTAAATATTTTCCTAGGTGGTTCTCCTTAAACATTGGTTTTGGATTTATAAGTTGATTCATTACAAGTATCGAAGCCTAAACCCACATGTCATTTTTAATTTGGACCGTGCCTAAGATTTTATCTAGTTTTTCGGGCCTATACTCCAAATCAAATTTGACTTTACTAGAGTCTTTTAATTGTTCTTCTAATTCTAAAATTCTAGACTCTAGCAAACCATTTCTCTCTTCATACTCGAGAAGCTCCTTTTTCAAGGATTTCATTAAACCTCTAAGGCTATCTCTCTCACCTTCTATATATTTTAACTTCTCTCGAAGAGATCTCTCTCGTCTCCTAAGGTCTTCCACTAATGCACTATCATCAACGACCTTGACACGCTCTCTTAATCTTTCTTCTAACTTCAAATTATCTCTTTTTAGTTTAATAGATTCTTCATAAAGTTCTTGAAAAGCATTTTGAAGTACACTCACATCAACCTCATTATTTTCATTCTTTCTCTCTTCTTCACTCTCACTACCATAAAAAACAAGGGAGTCATAAACTTTGATCTCGGAAGTGTCATGTGTTTGAATATATTCATGGGAAGATTCATTATCGGTGCTCACATGACTAGCCATAAATGACACAAAGTTAGGCTTAGTGGGGGAATCGGGTCCCTCTTCCTTATCACTATCACTAAGGGTCGCATTATATGAAATAGGTTGCTTACCCTCTCTCCTTAGTTTAGTGGGGCACTCTCTCTCCCTATGGCCATAACCCTCACAACCGTAACACTTATTTAACTCGTCCCTATTTAAATTTTCATTGACAATTTTAAGGATCTTTTCGGCTTTGTCATGCTTAGAAGTTTCAAATTTCTTAAAATTATTTTTAAATTTATCTTTGTTAAATTTAAGAAATTTAAGAAATTTCCTAGAAAATAAGGCCATATATTCCGAGTCACTATCACTTTCACACTCTACTACTTGTTTTTTCTCTTTTCAGGCTTTTAAATCAAAGCCCTTTTCTACTTTCTTTTCAGTTTTAGAGGGAAACATGTCCAATTCATAGGTTTGTAAATCACCTACGAGCTCTTCTAATTTCATAGAGGCTAAAGTTGGTAAAGAATTTAAAACGGTCACTTTTGGAATATATCTATCGGGTAGGGACCTTAAAATTTCTTTACTACTCGGTTGTCGGGTATTTTCTCTCCCAAATTAAAAGATGAATTAACAATATCAGAAAGTCTAGCATAAAATTCATCAAAAGTTTCTTTTTCATTTATTTTGATGGTTTCAAATTGAGTGGTGAGGTTTTGGAGTTTCGAAGCTTTTACGATACTTGTACCTTCATGAGTAAGTTGTAAAATATCCCAAGCTTCTTTAGAGGTTCCACACGTCATAATGCGTCGAAATTCATCCGGTGTGACCGCGCTAAACAAGACATTTAAACCTCGAGAATTAAAATTTGAAAGTTTAAATTCATTCTCACTCCATCTATCAGCGGGTTTGGGAACACGCTCATTATCTACTAAGTGAGTAGGTGGGGACCACCCGTTAACAATAGACATCTAAACTCTCTCATCGATAGATTTTAGTGCCGATTTCATTCGCGCTTTCCAATACGCGTAATTAGAACCATCAAAAATAGGAAATTTTGAAAATAGGGAAAATTCCATTTTTGCCAAAATTATTTAAAGGTTCTTTAACGCAATAATTTAGCGATCCCGGTCTGATACCAATTTGAAAAGGATAGAAGCCCCAAATTTAAAATACTTATTACAAAAAGTATTTCCTTTTTAGATGCGAAAGCGAGATAGTTCAATTAAACAAACAACTTACAGCAAATTTTAATTTCTTTTTCAAATTAAAATTAAACTAAGTGAAATAAGACGGAACACACACACAATTTTAATTTCACTTAAATACAATTAATTCAATCCAAGTCCTAGAAATTTGCCTAACAATATGTGACACACCGCCCAATTAAATATAGGGTGATCAGTCCTTTACCAATTTGAAACAGGATATTCAGTTGGTTCATTCTCAGCATCACTGTCGAAAAACTTTTTAACATATTAATCTCCTAACATAAAATTAAGCTAGGTGTCAAAACATTGCCAATTTTAATAAAACCAAGTAAATCCATTTCTTTCCATCTTAATATATAAACCATTTACCACACATAGGAATGTAAATAAATACTGAACATGAATCAAGTACTTCAATAAATAATACTAAGTAAAACTCTCAGTTCAAAACTCCAAACCATACAATAAAGTGAATACAAAATCTCTGGTGGAAGAACTAGAAGTGGGCGTCATATGCCCTAAACAAGAAGTCTAGATGAAACTGAATGGAAAGGATAGATGCATCTACTGCAAGGACCTACAGCTCCCACAACAGCTGCAGCACGTCAAGCAATCCAAATCTCTAAATCTGATACTTTTGTGGTTGAGCACCTGATATAATACATATATATAGCAAAAGAGAGAAGAGATACAAGAAACGGGTCAGAGCCCGATGTATAAAAATGATTTAGCAAGTATTTAAAACTGGTTCTTAAAACAAGTCTTATACGCATGTTAGTTATCGAACTCTCACATGAGTTTCTCACCTCTCGTCTATTGTGCACGCCTAACGTATATCTAATCTCCCCCTAGTTATACCTCCCAGTCTAACTAGTCAGAAACCATACTAATACTAACTATGCTCACTAGTAGTATTCCCGTATCGCCCATACAATACGCTATTCTGATAGTTTATCTCACATACTAAATTTTATTATTCGTCGTTTGAATGGTTAATCTTTTATTCACTAAGATCATTTTACTTCTCATTTTCATTTTATCTACTAGTCTCACAAAGTAGAAAGTTATCCAAGTACACTCATACATATATATAGTCTCATCATCCCTATATATATACACTAATCCTGCACCCTTAGGTTAAGACCGCATGGTACAATGTAATAATTATTATTATCACCAAATCTACTAATTTCACACAGTAGCAATATTCACAAGTCCATATATATATATATATATATATATAGTCACATCATCCCTATACATATATATATACTAATCCTGCACCCCCGGCTAAGTCCCATTAGTGCACATATCCAGAAAATCATGCATCCCAGGGTTACCACCCATTAATGCACCTATTAATAATAATTCAGCACCCTCGGGTTATCACCCATTAGTGCGCCTAACAATAATCATCTTTGTACCCCCGGGTTATCACCCATTAGTACACTTAATAATAGAGTTTCTGCACCCCCGAGTTATCACTCATTAGTGCTCTTAACTATAAGGTTCTTGCACCCCCGGGTTATCACCCATTAGTGCTCTTAACAATAATATCACATAATAGTCATACACACATCCTATTATAATTTATAGGTATTTCTCCAACCTATATATATACTCTTCGTACGTATTTTAATCTCATCTCTACGTATTGTATAAATATTTAGATTACTATCGCTCTCGTAATCTCCAAGGTATACTCTTTCTCTATACCGAAATAATTAAAGTATTTATTCTCACATACTTTCCTGAAATTCCATCTTATTTAAATTTACTAATTGGCAGTTCCTCTCACTCCAATAAACCGATAAGTTCAAAACTAGACTTTGAGAAAAATCCCCAAAATTTCCTCTGTCGCCCGAACCAGAAGGGTTGTCGTTTGAACGACTTCCACGTGTCGTTCGAGAGGCTTCGCGCGAGATGCCATATGGCTCGAACGACTTCACGCGAGATCTCCATCTCGTTTGAACCACTTCGCGCGAGATCCCCATCTCGTTTGAACCACTTCGCGCGAGATCGCGCGAGATTGCATTGTTCGTCTTCTTCCCCAAACTTCAATATTTTTCACCATTTTTGAACCTAAAAACCTCTAAGATTCAATTCCCAACAACTCATCATCAATACCCATCAACCACTAACAGGTTATAGATCATTTCTATCATCCTAGGATCCTTAATTCGTCATTAATCATCATAATTACATAAATCCCCAAATTAATTCACACGAACCCTAGTTTTCCAAATTCCAATTCAAGAACCTAATCAACCCAGATTCGTTCATCAATATATAATCCAATTCCATGATTAATCCTCTACATACATGAATGAATTCCAACCACTAATTAAACCAATCCTTAATCATAATTTAAATATCCAATTTTCACTTAATTAACATATAAATCATGATTAATTCCACCTAGACTAACATGAGCATGATTATTGCTAAAATAAAGCAAGTAATAAACACTTGCCTCGAATATGACGGGCTGATCCATTGGTGATGTTGGTATATACGCGTTCCTCTCTTCGCGATCTGCGCGTTGGTGGTCACGGTTGTGCAAGGTGATGCCGAATGAGCCTTCTCTCTTGGAAATTGGTTCTCCCTCACACCCTCCATGGCCGTTCTTGATTTGTGTAACCTCTTAACCCTAATGGACTTTCCTAGGCTGATATAATTACTCTTAATTTTTGTCCATTAATTTAGCCCAAAAATACAATTTACCATAACTCCCTCTCGGGGTGTCGATTAGGCCTAAAATCGCCCCGGGACTCAAACTAAACACCCGGGTATATTATTTTGACTATCTCGGCCCTTCGGGACTCAATAGTGCACTTGAAATGACCATACGAGTTAATAAAAATAAATTCTCTTTTTATTCCATTCAATTAGTCACGACACGACTCACACGCGTGTCAGACTTAAATTACCAAACTGCTGTATTTCTCACTTCCGACAATTTATCAAATATTATAATTCCATATTACATATCACATAGTAATATTTAACAGTTCAAAACAATAAGTATTAACCCTTGACACGCTAGTTAATAATTATTTTAAATCCGGATTAATAACAAATTAATTTCTCACATTTTAATTTAATTAATCCAACAACAATAATTAATCACATAATTATTTAAATCGTCAAAAATACGGGGTGTTACACAATATTAATGAATCATTTTTGTAATCTTAGGCCAAACCGAATTTTATCAAATTAAATTAAATGACTTGAACTAAAACTAATTAAACATTACTCAAAATTAATGTGCACCAAATTAAGCAAGTTGTGATATAAACCAAATTTTATCTTGAATTACCTAAGTATGCATCTAATGTGACTTATACAAAAGATAAAATAAACAATAAATCACTACGCCGCGATTTACGAGGAAAAAACCCACAACGGAAAAAAAACCTCGGACGACCCTAGCCTTAAGTCCACTAAGTACGGTCTATAATTACAAGACAGATGACTTACTTCCTCGACTCGACTCCCTTCAAGCCTTGACACGTCTTCTTGTAAACACCTCCGCCTAGTCGACAACCTCGAAACTCCACCGAAATCTTGGAATCCACCAATGAGACTTTTGGACAACCGTGAACCCTCACATGAAGCCTTTCTCCGAGTAGGAATGTCACATAAAACAAAGCTCTTCTCCTTTAAGAGTTGAAAATAAAACTCAAACTCTCTTTTTCAATGGTGTAGAGAAAACCGGTGCCAAACACTCCAAGCAATATATATATGTTGAAACTTGGATATAGACAAACATATGGGTGTATATGTGTTTTGAAAGGAATTTACTCCATAAAACTTAACACATAAAAAGGAACTTTTCCTTCAAAGTATTTTTCTCTAATGACTCTTGGAAATGTGAAAAAGTTATCTTCAAAAAGTTAGTTCCCGCACTTAAGAAGTATGTCAAAAAGGAAGTGGGACAAAGTAGTGGGAAAGTGAAAAAAACTGGCTTAAAACTGTTCCCGCTGTATTTTCGTTAGAAATCTCGTTCGAACGAGTATGTTCGAACGAAACTTCTAACGAGAAGACATAAACAAATTCTGAAATTTCATTTGAAATCTCGTTCGAACGGGGTCGTTCGAATGATTTTTCTAACGAGATTTCAGACCTTGATTCTAGATAATTTCGATACGAATATGTGGCCGCTAGTTTCGTATTTTTCTGATTTGTTTTTGGATTTGATATAATTTTTCTACGAAAAGGTGTCCGAGAACAAAATCTTTAGAACTATGAATTCAAAAAAAAATTAACAAAAAAATACTAACACCCAAAATAAATTTCCAAGCTCCTATATATATATTAATACATTCATACCTTTTGGAGACTATAAAATCCTCATGTTGATGACGTGAAACGAAGCACTGAAATGTGATAAAGATTTTTTCTTGAAACGCAGGCCACAATGTCTTCAACTGTAATAGGTCATAGGCTTGAAGTATGCTCAAGAACTTTATCCTATGACTCAAGTGTTTTTGTCCGGAATTGAGCCAAAACTAAAATGGATTCAATTAGAAATTTGTGTCCTTATAATACAGCCTACATGCCTAAAGATAGGGAACATAACCTTAACTGCCTAAACTGGCGTTAGTCCCTCAACCGGCTCGATGTGGTTTACCAACTCGTACTACAACTGTAGTTTTTGCCCCTAAGGGGGCGGTTGGAGGTGATACAGCTGGCACTGTAATCCCTGGGTCTAGAAATTTCTGACATTGCCCTTGTGATGTCGGATACACCCATTGTTCGCCCTGATATTGCAATACTTGATTATACCGAGGACACCTTTTAGATGTATGACCCCTCTTTCCACAACTGTAGCAATTCTTGTGAAACAAACGTCTCTTCAGCTGTTGGCCCTACTCGCCTATATCCTGCTCCCCTTGAACCTGTTGGCTTTTACCCTACTAACCCTGAACTTATTGGCCCTGGCCCATGTTATCCTTATCTATTCTAATCATCGGAACCTAAAAATATCTTATGTTGATCATAGACTGTGGACCCCTAGACTGCTGCTCCCGTTTGTCTTTCCCTGCTAGTCCCGGAACCATGCCTCTTCTTCCTTATATTATTCCAGAAAGTCCTGTGATCTTGGAAATGTAGTAAAGCTGCATTTACCATCGGATTATAAGTAGTGAAAGTCGGATTCCCCAGTAACGACTTCTTAATGTGTCAGGCTGTCCTCGACACTAACTTTTCCATCTTTCTCTCTTTCGTGTGTACCTTATCCCCAATAAAATATGAGGCGGCGATAAAATCTTCCTTATACTCAGCAGCGGTGCGACCTTCCTGCTTAAGGTCCATAAATTTTGTCCTCATCTCAGATTTCATTGCCTGTGGAAAGTACTTCCCCTTAAGCTTTCCCCAAAACTCATTAATCATCAAACTATCTCTCTCCTCCTATAAGGTAATAGACTCCCACAACTGTAAACCTAAATCAACCAATCGAAATGAGGCTATCATCTATTTTTGTACTGGTTTTCACTCCACCATCCTCAAGTGTCGTTGTATGTCCTTCTTCCACTAACTAGCCACTAGAATACCGGGACTGTCTGCAAACTCCAGTGGGTGCCCTTAGTGAAGGACTCCCTAGCTCTGTCCCAGACCGAACCAGTTGTCTACACTGGTAGCACCACCTACTATAGGGGTGGTGGTGGTGGTTTTTATGGCTATGGTAGCAGGAAATATTGTAGCATAGCGGTCATCACTGTTGAAATTGCTTAAGTCATTATAGTAGCAATCTCTGTTGGACCGACTACTGGTGGAGCTAGTGGTGTCTATGGGTGCAGCTAAGACTCCTATTGAGCCCCCACATTTGCAGTCAGTACAGCGACACATCGTGGCCCGCCTTTTCTATCATTTGCCATCTAAAATCAAACAAGGTTCGTATTAGTACGGATTGCAAGAATACAATGATTCCTAGTTATAGGATCTACATATCAAAGTTCGCAATGCAGAACGTAATGAACGTAACACAGATCCAAAGGATGCTAAAACCTGGATTCTCTCATACCAACTGTAACAACCCCCATTTTCTACGTAAAGGTTGGCCAGCTACAACATGCCAAAAATAGGACTTATCTATCAATTTATATCATTCTCAGCATCAAATCTTAATAAACATTTGTATTTTGAAATAATAAGCATAATAAAACTGAATTAAATTAACAACTAAGAAAAATAAGTCCAGCATCAACATCCAGATAAGATAAAAATCCCAACACAAGTACGACTACCTCGACTGCCTGAATAAAAAAAACTTCGTGCTTATTCCCATACAATATCCCAAAAAAATTGAAATAGAATAGCTACCTAAAATAAAATCAACAAGTTAGACCTCTGATGAGCAAAGTCAAATCGTAAGACTGATACTTCGCAGTCCAATTATCCTAGTCTAGGCATGCCTGGGGGAGAAAACATTTATAATCTAGGTTAATTCCCTGGAGTTGCAAGAATTAACTTAATTAAATTAAACCAAAATAATACAATTAATTTAAAGTATGTAATCCCCAATAGCACTCACATACGTTAAGTATCTCACCTCTCATCTAAATGCAATACTACATGCATATCCACCCAAGACCCAAATGTAATGACTGATATCTGTGCCATCATTTAATATACGATACCTTTAGCATAACTCATGTACTGAAATGTAATTATCTAATCCCATATACACATTTTCCCGAATACCCCAGTCATACTACCCACACAAGTGACATAACCATCTATTATGCATACTATGTAATATTGGGTATGTAATTGATTGTCTACATCATTAGACTGATTAATTAATCTCATTTAATTTATATGATTATACATATATGGCCTTACATATATATGACACTTAATGGAATCTACCATTGGTGTCATGTCCGCTCTCTATCGATAAGTTCGAAGGAGTCCCTTATCCAAATGAACATCACAAAACACACATAAGTGGGGTGGTCCTTAAGCAGTACACCATTGCACGGTCCATACCCAATGGTGATAATGGATCCTGGCATCTACACATACGTCTCGTAAGTGGCGCTGCTATGTAGTACCTAAAATAATGGCCTACACAATGCCTAGCCCACTTGTGTCAACGTGTGCTATAGTCCCGAATGCGCATAACCCACGCCAATAGGACCATCCACGAACATAGGTATGTTCACATAAATAATTAAATACATATTTTGTATCATATATATGTATAGGTAATTAGCTCTATCATTTCCCTCCAAATATCCCCTTTAATCCGTCTATTAATAAATCACAATGTAATAATTAACCATATAGTTAATTGACATGTTCCTATTTACCAATAGTGTCACAATTTATTTTTTAATAAATTATTCGTTTACTTGGATGACCTCTCACCAACTCGCATGAGTTCATAAAAATTGCCCTGACATTTCCCCGATCCTGCCCGGCCATGACCAGGAGCCGAATAGATTTGCCTCTTGGGGCCGAATCGATTTGCCTCAGAGGGCCGAATTGATTTGCACCTGGGTAGATGCTAAGAACTGCCACGGTTCTTTAACACGAAAATTCAATTTTCAACCCAATCTCTCATTCTAATGATTCATCCCTTTATATTACTATATGATAAGGTCCCCCAAGACTTAGTATATCATTTAGGTTGGTTAGTAATACAAATCAACCTACAATTCCATCCCCAAACCCAGAATTTTACATCCAATATCATAGACCATTAAATTCAGATTTTTGTCTCATAAGCCTCTTACAATCAGATTTTTAGCTCTACACATGAATCACGATTATCCTCTAAATCGAGATCCCAAAGCATGAATTCCACTGTCGAATTCGACATTACTTTCATTCTAAATTTTTGGATTTAAACTCCAATCACTAAATATTTAAATACAAAATTTAGATTCAGTTCGTCTACATGGATAAGGTTGAATCCTATCACCCTTTCATCAATTTCACATTATAACTCGGAAATTACATGAGGAATTACTAAGATCAATTAATAAATACATTTAACGTTAATTTAAGGAAGAGAATTCTTGTTTGATACCAAAAATTGATTGTCTCCACTTGAATCCTTAGAATCTTCCTCTCTTTGGACCTTGGTAGCTTCTCTCCATGGATGGGGACTTCTAGGGTTAACTTTAGGTGAATGTAAATGAGTTTCCTAAACAATCAATTAACTTATAAAATAGCCTAATCTCGAGTTAAACCTTAATTCCTATTTTTGGACTCCCAGATGACTCGAACCCATAACCGGAATGGCCCAACAACTCCCCAAATGATATACCTATACCTCGGGTTTATTTTTAGAAGTCTAAAAATCCTAAACGAGATTCCAAAACATCCCGGAACGTGCCCGAATTATTTATTCAACATACACGTTTTTTAATTTAATTGACCACCACATAACAATTATTTAATAAGCACGCAATTATTATTTACAAGAAATTTTTAACATGCATAAATGAAACCACAAAACATGAAATTACAACTAATCAATCCATTCATAATTTATTTAATAAAATGCTACCTATTTAATTTAATTTCTACTAATTTTATTTTATTATAAAAACACGGGGTATTACAGATTCTCATCACCACATGGTGAAAAATTCTCTTCTCTACCATTGGCTCATTCTACCACTCTATCTACGAGTAGGAAATAAACACTTGTTACTCCAACACCCCCACCCCGCTCTCGACACTACCTGGACAAATGAGAGGAATCCCATTAGGTTCTCACTTATAGGGAATAATCCTACTAATAATAAAAATGACCTCGGGATCATTAAATCCTAGTGTTTATCTCTTGAGAAAATGAATGTGGGAGTCGGGGCATGGGATAACTGGAACTTAGTTGATCAAGCCATCAAGAATGAAATTTTTTACCAACTTTCTAAGAGTTTTTCATTCCCCGACCGTTCAAAGCAAAAGGTTCTTTCTCCAGTTACTGAATAACTGAGAACATATCATTCAAACCTCTGGCAGTGTGAGGATATTATTTTTATTATCTATTATCAATTGAGTATGTCATATACCGCTACAACCGTCGAATAATATTAAAAAAAATTCATACTTCAAGATGGATTTGAATATCAAGTACTTCAATATTCAAGCCTCTGTGAGATTAATTTTGGTAAGGCTGTGTTTTAATTCCTTAGCATTTCACTTAGAGTGCTGGGATATTTTTTATCAAATATTTTCTAAGAGTTGGAGAGGAATTTTTAAGTTTTTCGTCAAAAATATTTTTCTAAGTGTTGAGGCGGATTTTTAAAGACAAAATAAAAAATTAATTTTTATTTAATTTCATTCGAGCGACAACCTTATGTTGCGCGAGGTCGTTTGAATGACACGTGTCGTCGTTCGAGCAACAGTGTAATCTCGTTCGAGCGGCGCAACGCCTTAGATTTTCTATAAATTGGTTTTTTCAACTTTGGTTTTTATCAGAAGACCTCAGAATTTTCAAGAGACAAAACTACTTTGGCAGAATACTTTGTCTTCTCACTTTTAGGGTTTTAATCCTTTGTTTTCAATTCACAAATCATCCCAATAGTTTATGTGAGTTGTTTTAGAACCCAAAAACACATCTTTGTTGAAATTTCTCTTGTAGAGGAGATATCTACTGCTGATCTAGGTGATCTTTAGGGGCTATTGGGCTGACGAGGACTGCGTGTCGATAGGGAGTACTCGAGGGTGTTCTTGGGCTGAATTGGGGTTGCGTTTCTTGCTGACTCTAGGCTGCGGTCTATGTTGACTTCATGCGATTAACTTATTGGGGATTTTATTGTAACCATTATAAGTATTATAATCAAAATAATTTCAACAATTATTTTCCAGATTTCAATGAATTTATTAATTCAAATATGAGTTCAATTAAACAAGAATTCAAAGAGAATGACACTCGCGAGATTTAAGGAGCATATTGTGTAAAACCCCATACCTTAAACCATGATGAGAAACCAATGATCACATCCTCAAGATCAACTCAAAATATCTACAAAATCTCCTCCAAGAACCTCCAACAAAATAGCCCCAAGAACACCTCTAATCTAAGCTTGGAACACACAAATCTCGAGGGCCAATGTGTATATAAAAAGTAGAGGAATATAAAATATATTTGCTCCAAAAGTTGTGCCAAAAGTATGTTAAAAAGGTTTACCCATGACTTCCTTTTATAATGCAAAGAAATGAAAAGTTGGAATCCAAAAGACCCCTTTAAATAAGGCAAAGAAATGAAGAGTTGGAAGTCAAAACAACTCCAAGAGTTAAAAACAAAGGTTTTAGCCGAAAGTTTTTTCCTGAAATCTGTGAGTTAGGAATTTTATTTGTGGCTTGACACACACACACACGTAGTTGCATATTTAGGGGCTGATTTTATTTGGTTTAAAAATTGAATCCAATTATATAAGTTTGTAGTCAAAATTTGCGAATTTATTTAAATCGATATCACACGACATTCTCAAATTGGTATCATAGCTGGTTTCACTAATTTATTGTGAATTTCTATTTTTTCGCAAAAAAATTGTATGATATTGATTTTTTTTTAAACTGATTTTAAAAAATTGTCGCAATTTTTTCGAATGAAACTTATATAATCGGTTGCTAATTTTTTAAGAGTCTAATTATGCTTACTAGAAAGCTCGCATGAAATATCATTTAAAAGCAATCGATGAGCGAGTTTGGTAATTTATGAAAGAGGTTAGACTCCTCCCATTGTCACCGTAAATAATGTCACAAATTTAAAATTTGTGTCAGACTGAACTAAGGATGAGTTTAGGTGGAGCACTTTTCATTCACATGGGCATAATGCAATTTTCGGACACGTCACCCCCAACGAGTTCGGACGTATTATGACATGCACCGCATCTAAAGAAGCATGGGATGTTTTACAACTCACCCACAAAGGCACTAACGCAGTCAAAGAGTCTAAAATTTAAAATTTAACTACTCAATTTGAAACGATAACCATGCTTGAGACTGAGTGTTTTGATGACTTTTATGCATGTTTGTCTGATATTATCAACACTAGTTTCAATTTTGGTGAGCATGTACCTGATGGACGAGTGTTTAAAAAGATTTTAAGATCACTACCAAAACGTTTTACCCCTAAAGTGACTGTTTTGAATACCTTAGGTAATTTGAGTCGTCTAAAATTAGAAGAGCTGGTAGGAGACCTCCAGACATATGAGATTGACATGTTTCCTGACACCGTCAAGCCTAAGAATAGAGGGATAGCACTTAAATCCCAATTTAAGATTGACATGTTTCCTGATGAGTCTGATTTTGATATGGCCATGATTGCAAAGAATTTTAGAAAGTTTCTCAAGTTTTTAAAACAAAATTCTTCCAATAAAAGATTTTATGAGAAAAATAAAAATGAGGCCAAAGAGAGTGGTGAGAAACAGGATGAGAAAGAAGAGGAATAAAAGTGTTTTGAATGTGAGGGTAGAGGACATAGAGCTTTTGAGTGTCCCACTAGGCTAAAGAGAAAGGGCAAAAAGATTGTCATGCGAGTCATTCTTAGCGATGATGAGGAAGAGGTGAGAGATTACGGGGATGAGTCGTCACATGGAAAATTTGTCGCCTTTTTAGCTAGTCACGAGAGCACACCTAGTTTGTCCCACAAAGATGAGGATACTTATGCACGTGAGACCCCTGAGGATAATTTGAGTGTTTCTAGAGAGTTTGAGAGTGAGCGCGCACTAGTGAGGGTGATAGTGAGCTCCAGATTGCATTAAGAGATTTGTATGTCGAGACCTTATAGACTAAAAAATTGAATAACGAGTTCAGTTACAAGGTGAAAGATTTGGAGAGAGTTAGAGGCTTTGAGGGAGTTTAAGTTCAAAGCGATTCAACTCGGGAAGGTGAAGGTTTCTTTGAGTGAACAATTGATAGCTTTAGGCCGAGAAAAGAGTAATTTGATCAACGTGGTATCTAGTCTGAGGACGCGTGTATCCCAACTCAAGAGAATGCAACACGTGATCTCAAACGTATTGGGGAGGTCAAAGTCCCTTTAGAGAATGCATCTAAGAAGGTTGGAAAGATGGTTTTCAATCCTATTTTGGGTAAAGGTGAGAGTTTATGAATAATTCATTATGGTTCTTCTACTTTCCACATTGCACCCGAGCCAGTTCCCAAATTCATGATAAATCCATATAGCTCTCAACCCAACCCACCTAGGTGTCCCATACCTGATAGGAAAGCGCGTAGGAGGCGTTTTGAGAGAGGTGTACCTAGGCCTGTTCATATTTTTACACATTTCAAGAAGAAAGGACACCTTAGGGAGTTTGGTTTTAAGTTGGGTCATGTGTCAAGTTTTGCAACTTCATGTGTTCACACACGCGCACCCACACCTGATGCCCGGGATGATTACACGAGAGAGTTTGCATATATTAGGGAGCATGTAAGATTTTTGGTCAAGACTTCACATGATTTTATGGAGGTTCTTCATAGGATGTTACCACCTTTGGAAAACTCCACCGCACCTAACGGTTAAAGTTTAGACTTGTTTGCTAGCATAGGATGACTTTCATGATGAAATTTTTCCCTATTGCTAGTGTGTATCATTTTTGTAGTTATATATTTTCCTTTTTGATATATTTTGAAAAAATTCAAAAAGATTTTTATTTTATTTTTAATTTTGAAAAAGCAAAAAAAAAAATGATAATTTTTTTTGGAAAACGTCAAAAAGAGTTTTGCAGTTTGTTTTAAACCGTATATGAATGGACATTTAGGATGACCAAGTCACAATTTCATTCCATATTCATGTGACTGTTTTATAGTGTTTTGATATGCGTCACCATTTCATTTTTGTGCTTTACAATGTTTGGAGTCATTGAGATGTGATTAGTTGTTACTACCTACATATTTTACTCATGAGTTCCTAATTGTACACTTGCACGGATTTATTTTATTCTTGTACTCATTTACCACATATTGGTCGGAGTGTTGTCATCTCAATTTTGTCTTTAAAATGAACCATATGTGATAAAACTTAACAATGGAAGTAGTGCATGTAAAAATCATTTACCGTGAGGATTTAATTGCAATAAAATATGATGAGTGAATCACGAGAAAGGGCTGCGAGAGTACAAAATTAACTCATCCTAAAATCTACCGTTTAAAAGAGACCAAAATTTTTTAAAGGAAATAAAATATAAATATACCAAAAAGGGGCCACCTCAAAAGAAAAAATAAACGATTACTATTTATGAGGGAGTTTGGATGGAAATAAATGAAAAATGGGTTTGCACGTCTTGACAACGTCATGAAAAATCATTCATAGTTTTGGATGTTATTGGTATGGAAATCATTCTTGACTTTGATGTGTTGATGGATTGAGTCGATATCATTTAAATTCAACATTTTCAACACCTAAGGACGATTTTGAGATACATTCGTTAGGAGTACACATATTCATCATGCACATATGTTATGTTTTATTGCACTAATTTGTCTATCGAATATATTCACACTCATTCATTCCGTATACATGATTTGGTTATCTTAGTGTAAATTCATGGTGTGTGATTTTTGTAAAATTATTTTTGCATTTCTGTGTGAAAAGTTAAAAAATCAAAAATAGTTTGTGCATGCTTTCTACGCATATTTGTCGTGACAATTCCATGCTTTTTGGTTTATTCGTTTCCTTGACAATTTCAGTCAAATAAAAAGGGGGAGACGAATTATGGGGGAGTTTTTTCATTATGGGAGAGATTTTATTATTGATTGATTTATTCTTATATCATTTCAAACTCGATTTGTCACGAAGGTATTTGCTTTGTCCCATGTGTATAGGTACAACATTGAAGATCAATATTTTGCACATCCTGATGAGAAAATCTTAAAGATTGAATATGTTTTGATGTTGAAGATTTTGAAGAAAAGTTTCAGACTTGAATGTTTAGTACCTTGTCAGTTTTGGGTTCATGGGAGGGTATTAGATTTATATAGTCACTTTGATTTGATAATTCAAAAGTTTTTATTTTTTACCCACATAGACATAGGGGGAGATTTGTAATTATATTATTTTTATTGTCCGTTATCAATTGAGTATGTCGTATACCCTTACAACCGTCGAAGAATATTCAAGAACATTCATACTTCAAGACGGGTTCGAATATCAAGTACTTCCAAATCTACAAGTGACAAGGTATAGAGCATCTAAGTCCCACAATACAATAATAGGAATCCACTAATCTCAAATCTATTCAATTACAACAAGTCTCTCGAATTAAAATTACAACAACTAACTCGAAAATAAAACACAAATCTCCAAAGCTCTATACATCAAAATAATACAAATCTTTCCCAAACTATCTTCGCTAAAATCTATTCAAGCCTGCGCGAGATTAATTTTGGTAAGGTTGTGTTTTAATTCCTTAGCATTTCACTTAGAGTGCTGGGATATTTTTTATCAAATATTTTCTAAGAGTTGGAGAGGACTTTTTAAGTTTTTCGTCAAAAATATTTTTCTAAGTGTTGAGACGGATTTTTAAAGATGAAATTAAAAATTAATTTTTATTTAATTTCATTCGAGCGACAACCTAATGTTGCGCGGGGTTGTTTGAACGACACGTGTCATCGTTCGAGCAACAGTGTAATCTCGTTCGAGCGACGCAACGCCTTAGATTTTCTATAAATTGGTTTTTCCAACTTCATTTTTTATCAGAAGACCTGAGAATTTTCAAGAGACGAACTACTTTGGCAGAATACTTTGTCTTCTCACTTTTAGGATTTTGATCCATTGTTTTTAATTCACAAATCATCACAATAGTTTATGTGAGTTGTTTTGGAACCCAAGAACATATCTTTGTTGAAGTTTCTCTTGTAGATAAGATCTCTATTGTTGATTTAGGTGCTCTTGAGGGGAGTACTGGGTTGACGACGACTGCGTGTCGATAGGGAGTACTCGAGGGTGTTCTTAGGTTGAATTGGAGTTGCGATTCTTGCTGATTCTAGGTTGCGATCTATGTGGGTTTTCTGCAGTTAACTCATTGTGGATTTCATTGTAATCATTGTAAGTGTTATAGTGAAATAAAGGTTTTACCCGAAATGTTTTTTTTCCTGAAATCTATGAGTTAGAAATTTTATTTGTGATGGTTTGACACACATACACGCACGTAGTTGCATGTTTAGGGGTTGATTTTATTTAGTTTAAAAATTGACTCCAATTAAATAAGTTTGTGTCACCCCTCGCCTAATTCTGGCGTCGGCCGCCACCAAAACTAAGCCGAGCATGAACTAAATAAATACCATTCTTAGCATGAGACAAATACGAGACATAAATAAATCAATCCATAAGATAAACAATTGAGTCAATCTCAAATGATCATAAATAACTAAACGATAAAATATCCATCACATGCTAACTCCAAAAATCCAATCTCCAATAATGATTAAATAAAATCTGAATAATCCCAACAGAAATCCTCTAAACAACTTTGGAACCGAATGGCACCAAAAAACTCAAATGAAGTCTCATAATACGACTGGAAAAGAAAGTCTAACTAAACTATGCCATAAAGTAAATAACTCCAGCTGCACCTCCAATGATAACTCCGATAAACTTATGCAGCTTCTCCAAATTAAATCCTGAAAAAGATTAGTCACCGCATGGGTCAGAGCCAAAGCCCCGAGCAAGAATACACACTACTCCCCTCAAACAGGATCCTTGAATCCAGACAGTAGCATTATACGCAATAAATATCACAATAGAATATTTTAAATTAAATGGGATAATTTAAACGCGATTAATTTAAATTACTTACTACCCGTAGGAATCCCCATTTAAAAAGGCACACCAATATGACTTTAAATTCCCAAGTCCCGCGGAGTTGATCTTTTATTAATTAACCCAAATTATCAAATTTCTCAATTATTTATGTTCTTACTTCCATAATTATTAGGTATGGCGGTCCTCCCGCCTCGGGTGATAATTCACCAAAATTCATTATGGCGGTCCTCCCGCCTCGGGTGATTTCTTCACCAAAACACGCATCCCCTTGTCAAAACGCCGGCTGGCCCGTTTAAACTGTCGGCCCTCGCTGATTGACAATGTTCCACACACGACACGACATAAAACGCCGGCTGACCCGTTTAAACTGTCGGCCCTCGCTGATTATGTCACCAATATATTTTAATACCCGTCTTATTATCTTAGGTATTAGTTCTCAATTTCTCAATTTATAATCACCCCACCCTTTTAATCGATGTGAGATCCTCAAAATACCCCCTAGTCCCATAACTAAGGGTCCCCAAGTTAACAATACTTCCTAACCTATGTATAGGATGAATTTCTAACTTAAATTTTGACCTAGTCTCATGCTTAGGCGAGCGTAACGACGATAGAGTAATAAAAATCAGTCCACCCCCAAGATGAAAAAAAACCCCGATAATCTTCCCTCACTAGTCCCATTCCTAGAAGGCATCCTAAAATATAGGGAGAGCAATAATACCCAACAACCCGTCGTCACAAGGCAATATAATAATACCAAAAAGTCACACAAACAGGCAAAATTAATCAACGTATAAAACTACGCATGATAGTCCAATTCAATTATATCTTAATTTAACTATCACCTCGTCAACAATACTCAATTAATCTCATTTAATTATTTTAAATTAAATATACCAAGTTTTCATCATATATTCATCAAAACCAAATTTTATTATCTCTACATGTATTACATGAGTTATACGCACCCAAAAATAATTTATTTTAAAACTAGGGTTTTTCTACATGCAACCTACACCAATAAAACCCAAAATCCACTCATCAATCCTACGTACCCAAGGGTTATGAATATTATTCAGATTAAAAGATTTAATAAAAACAACCCCATAATTAATGTCCACTTTTTCTAATTAAGTCACTACTTTATTTTAATAAAACATGTAATTAAGTGTTTGCGCGACACTTAAAACGCATAATACTAAAGGAAAAGAATAGAGTATTCATGCCTGTAAAGATCGTGTTGAAAATCCGATTAGAAATCTGGATTCCTCTCGAAAAATTAGCAAAAGAGTGTTCTTGAACGATCTTGATTAAACCCCAATTAAGCCTTCAAAAACATGTGCCCAAACTTGTGACAAAAACTTGATTTTGTTGAAGGTTGATGATTATGAGTGAGAGGAAAAATATTTGGAAGTGTTCTCTGGTGAAAAATTTAAGAAAAAGTGATTATGAGAAGTCCCCGTACGGATTAACAAGGTTATATAGTGATTAGGAGTCCTAATCCTACACAAACTCTAAAAACAGCTCACAGCGCACGTTTTCTGGGAGGGTCGATCGATCTACCCCCAGGGGTCGGTCGATCGATCACCCCGAAAAACTGACAGTTTGCCCAAAAAATGCCTATAAGGCAAAATATTATAAAGTCAATATAAAATCCGTTTTAACTCCGATTTTAATTCCGCTTGAGGTTTTATTCTTCTAAAATCATAAGCAACATATTTAGCCAATAAAAATTATTAAATTCAAAATTTTATTTTTCTCAAAAATTCCAATTAATTAATAAAAAAATAGTTAATAAAAACACAGGGTGTTACAGTTTGTAGTTGGAATTTAAGAATTTATTTAAATCGATATCATACGGAATTCTTAGGCAGAGATATTTCTCTATCTGTTTAGCAAAGTTCCAAAGTCCTAGTTTCACCTTTTACATTCAAAGATCCAAGATTCATATTTCTTATACTTTAAGATCTTCAGTTTGGGCACCAAAGTTTGTTTCTCTACGTCTTTAGAGAACTTTTTTCGTGCGGTGGACTCCGTCCGTGCTGTTTGCTGTGTAGACGGTTATTGAGCCTCATCGGAGGATACCGAGACGTGCGTGGACACGTACGTTGTGATAGCTTGCGTGGGTGGACTCTTATGTTACACCGTGAAGGAGCGGTGGAAGATAGAAGAGCATCAAGGCTTGTGGGGATCGAGTCGTTGAGTAAGTATACTGTCTATGCCTTGTAAAATTGTATTATAGTGATCTGTTGGATTGGTCATTCGAGGTTTTTACCTTTGTGATTTTCCTCACATATCAACGTCTTATGGATAATTTATTTATTTTATCCGCTTATCAATTAAATGCATGTTTTAGGACAAAAAGATAATATTGGGTAAATTGATTTTCCACAACAAAGGTTTAAAACCGGTGCTAAGTTTAATTGGGCTATGTTTGTTTAAAGTTTCAATCTTTAAAATATGAAAAATATAAAAAATTATACGTTTAGTTTGCAATATCATCCTTGCCTAAGTATACACTTTAATAGGAACATTCTCAAAGCTTTTTTAGAGATTTATGAGATAAAGACTCATATAATGTTTTAGCTAAAAAATCTAAACAATTTAATCTAATGGGACACTTTGAGTATGTACATGCTCTTACAAATTCTGATCTTCCACCACTACCTTCAATGTCGCTACCACAATGACTCTTGACATTCACATTTAATAATACATATAAGTAAACAAAATGAATATTATGCTAGTTAAGTAGTTATAACACACTCACCTGCTGAAGTGTAGCGTGTGTCCCAAGAAGATGTGATCATGGCTTGCATTTTGGGTTCCCTAGGGCAATAGTGGGCCCTCGAAACTCGCGCTTAATCATTTAGTGGGTTTAAAAACCCTTTCTCTTTCTTCCTTCACTTTCTTCTCCATTTTATTTTTCCCGCTTAAGCCTCTCTCTACAACTGTAACTTTTTCCCCAAGACCTCCATTGTTAGCGGCATTTGAAGGTCTTATTTGTGTCTAAACCTCTCCTTCTCTGTTTCGCAATTAGTCAGGTATCATTTTCACGATTCTTTTCCACTTTCAACCCTTATTTTTCATTTCTGAATTTTTTGGCGAGGCTTTATGTTTTTCGATAGTGGTTTCTGCTAATATTGGTGGTTGTAAGGATAGAATAGTGGTGTATGAGTGATTATATAGGCAGTTGTAGGTAGCTCCAAGGTTGCCTCGACTAAAAATCCCTTCTTTAGGTTTTCGGTGAACCTTCGGTCACCTTCTCCGACGACCTTGTTCTTGACTGTTCTTGATGTTCTTTCTTTGAAAACCTTCCAAATTCCAAGTTTGATCCTTAGTTTAGATTATCTAAGTTATTTTCCTGTTTGTGATTTTGAGTCCAAGTGTTATGTCGTCTGCCTTATGCTTAGAACTCTGTACCAACTCGTAGAAGAATTCCCTTCCCTTCGTGAGAAGACCTTTGAAGAAATTAAGCAAATAGATCTAGCCCAAGAGGACGCTCGTAGGGCTGAGGCCTTTCCTCTTAGACCCATCTTTCCTCCACCTCTAAAGGTTATCTACCCTGAGCCAGCCGAGCATGCTGAGGTTCTTATAGAACTAACACCATTGTCTGAGTTCGAGTCGTCCTCCTCAGGCCCAATGTCTGTGGACTTTTTTCAAGAGGCCATGGATTACTCTATCAGGCAAGATGAGGTCCCTGAGGAGGCCGAGGTTTCGAGTCTTACCTTATCTTACCAGGGTGCTAGCACCTCACAATATTCTTCTGATGTTGAAGTTATAGGGCCAAGTGTGTCCATTCCCCCACCCATTGATGCAATTCCTCTGACGGCTGTTACCTCTGCTGAGTTTGCTCAGAGGTTTCCTAGCGTTGTCCCTGCACCTTCCCAGGTCGATGTTATTGGGGACGATGATGATGGTTAGGAGAGTGATATAAATACATCTAAGGCAGCCGAGATTGAGAGCTCCGTCAGTGAGTACAACCTTCTAGTCTTTAGGCACATATATTCGATAGACTCTTCCATTAACCTTAGGAAAACTCTGAAGGGAGAGAGGGCCTTTGACGGCCGAGATGGAGAGATCTGCGTCTACGAGCAGTTGTTCAAGTTGAGTTTCCATCTTCCTATCCACCCTTCCATCAGAGCCATACTATCCCACATAAATCTAGCCCCTTCACAATTATCCCCTAACGCCTGGAGGGTTATGATTGGGGCCATCGTCCTTTAGAGGGTTGTCCACCACTCATACCTTCCAATTAGGGTCTTCACAAGTTGTTACATCCATTTCTCTGCCAAAAACCACCCTAGATATTACCACTTCTTAGCTAGGAAGTCAGAGAAGAAAATACCGTTGGTTACCCAGACTTCAAATCATAACTGGAAACCTCGATATTTCTTTACCTCCGGGGCATGGGAATTTGGTCCCAATGAGGCTACTAGAACATCGATTTCAAGGACCCCTATGAGATGGGAGAAGGTCTCACTTGCTGCTAAATCCAACCCTGGGCTTAGCAAGGATAATCTTCACAAAGTTGAGGATCTTCGCGATTAGGGGGAGCAGGGTCTTCTAGTAAAATATGAACATCTTATGACCCCCTACTACCTCTCTTAGACAGGACTGGGGGGTGGTTCTTTGACAGAGCTTCGTAAGTCTTATTTTTTATATTTCTGACTTATTAACTCAGATATGTCTTTTACAGAGTGCCCTGAAGGTGTATCAGACTACCTTTAGGAAATGTCTGCTCCCAGTCTTGTAAGGTTGATGAATAAGAAGGCTGGAAAAAATGTGCTGCCGGTTACCTCCTAGAAGAACGTCAGCACATCCAAGATCGATGTTACTAAGAAGAGGAAGACTATAATAGACCCGGAGCGTCAAAGGTATGGAAAGACTCAAAGAGGGGATCGTGCCATTCCCATCTCTACATATGAGGCCCTGACTACTCGTCTTTCTCAATTGAAGATCAACGACAATCTCATTAGTCATAGTTTGAAGGTCGTTGATGCTATCGACTCTGTGATGACTGAAGATGATAAGCATTTCCTACGCTCTTTAGACGTCCCTCTGCTGGCCGAGTTTACCCTTCACAGATCAATTTAGGTACTAAGTTTTGTTCATTTGCTCTTCCTAAGTGTAACCTCGGCTGTTTTATAAGGTATAGGTCACACTCATACATCTGACCTTTCCACTGCAGGGTATCTTATCCATGTGTCGTTTTGTTGACTGGACCCTGAAGAAGATGCCCCTCATAGAGAAGGGTCAAGAGGTTGAGAGGGTCCAAGCATCTTTGAATGTAAAGGTTGAACGTCTGAAGAAAGAGCTGAAGGAGGTTGATAAGCTGAAAGAAGTTATTCAACATAGAGATAGGGATATGTCCAATCTCAGGAAGGACCATAATTTATCTCTGAAAGCTAAAAATGATGCTCTGCAGGCTAAGGTCGCTGCTACGGTTAAGGCTGCTTTAGAGGACGCTTCAAAGAAGATCATCGAAGACTTAAAGTCTCTGATGAATTTGTTAGCTTTGGCTTTAAATACCTTGAAAGAGGTATCAAAGCAACTAGCAAATGGGCTGCTTTTAAGGAAAAGGAGTCAAGGAGTCTGACTGCCTCAGACTTTGAAGGTCTAGGTTTTGATGACCCCCAGTTTGCTCAGGCCTTGCAAGAGGTTGAAGAGGCCGATACTGCGCCTACTGAGACTACTCCTCTAGAAGCCAGTGAGACTGAAGATGCTAATCCTCGGGATGATGGGGCTGAGGTGACCAACGTCGGCCACGAAGACACAACTGCAGCTGCAGAGACTTAGGCCTGACCTTGTGAAGCTTTTATTGTAATTATTTGAACTCTGATGGAATCTTGGTACTTCTAATTTGTAACTTTTGAATGTTCAATGATAATCATTAATCTCATCTTCTTCAGATTGTATTATTTTCTTCCAATGTTATGCTTGAATGCCTTGTCTCTTGAATGCTGCTTAAGGTTTGAGGCTACCCTCTTACAATGTTTACCTCATAATTTTTACCAAATTAATGGTTTAAGGTCTGAGGTCACCATATAATGATGTTCATCCTCATTTTTACCAAATTAATGATGTTTAAGGTCTAAGGTCACCATATTATGATGTTCACCCTCATAAGTTTTACCATATTAATGATGTTTAAGGTTTGAGGTCACCATGTAATGATGTTCGCCCACATAATTTTCACCAAATTAATGATGTTAAAGGTCTAAGGTCACCATATAATGATGTTCACCCTCATAATTTTCACCAAATTAATGATGTTTAAGGTCTGAGGTCACCATATAATGATTTTCACCCTCATATGTTTCACCAAATTAATGATGTTTAAGGTCTGAGGTCGCCATATAATGATGTTCACCCTCATATGTTTCACTAAATTAATAATGTTTAAGGTCTGAGGTTACCGTAATATGATGTTTCACCTCATAATTTTTACCAAATTAATGATGTTTAAGGTCCGAGGTCACCATAATATGATGTTTCACCTCCATAATTTCACCAAATTAATGATGTTTAAGGTCTGAGGTCACCATATTATGATGTTTACCCTCATAATTTTCACCAAATTAATGATGTTTAAGGTCTGAGGTCACCATATAATGATGTTCATCTTCATATGTTTCACCAAATTAATGATGTTTAAGGTCTGAGATCACCATATAATGATGTTCACGTTCATATGTTTCACCAAATTAATGATGTTTAAGGTACGAGGTCACCAGATAATGATGTTTCACCTCATAATTTTCACCAAATTAATGATGTTTAAGGTCTGAGGTCACCATATAATGATGTTTACCCTCATAATTTTCACCAAATTAATGATGTTTAAGCACTTAACAAAAGTATCAGCACAACATTGCTCTTTTCATCAATATCCTCTTCATAAAAAAAGATACATATATTACAAAGAAATAACTGTAACATCATATGTAATATTTTTTCAAGTGGTTCGTATTCCAAGGATTGGAGAAAGGTTCCCCTTCGATATTTTCTAGTCGGTAGGTACCGGGTATAACCTCATCAACTAATCTATAAGGGCCATGCCAGTTTGGGTGGAGCTTATTTGCCTTCTGAAACGTCTTCTTTAGGACCAGGTCTCCCACAGCTATAGGCTTAATTTCACCCTTTGGTTGTAGAACCTTGCAGTTCTCTGCTCGTAGGCTGCCTGTCTAATCTTTGCATCTTCTCTTTTTTCTTCAATAAAATTCAGGTCAAGTCTTCTCTCTTTTCTATTCCTCTGAGGATCATAGGTCAGAACTCTGTGGGTGGGGAGTCCTACTTATGTAGGGATGACAGCTTCTGAACCATGTACTAGCATAAAATGAGTCTCTTCCGTTGGTGTCCTTACTGTCGTCCTGTAGGCCCATAACACAACGTATACCGCCTCTGTACATCTCCCTTTGGCCTCTTCCAACCTATTCTTTATCATGTCAAGGATTATTCAGTTCGTGACCTCAGTCTGCCCATTTGCCTGGGGTCGGCCAGGAGAGGAAAAGAACGACTTGATCCCCACTCTTTCACAATATATTTTTAAGAAAGCATTCTTGAACTGGGTTCCATTGTCTGAGATGAGGGTATTTGGAAGACCATACCTGCATATGATGTTCTTTCAGATGAACTGGAAGGTCTTCTATTCTATCATCGTGATCATCGGCTCAGCCTCTACCCACTTGGAGAATTAATCAATGGCCACCGCTAAGAATCGATAGTTGCTTGCAGCTCTTGGCAAGGGCCCTACCAAGTCAATACCCCATACTACAAATGGACAAAGTGAGATGATTGACGCCATAGGTTGATGATGGATGGTGAATAATCTCTGATACTTGTCGCATCTATTCACATAAGCAGCTGCATCTTTGTCCAAGGTCGCCCACCAATACCTATGAGTAATTATCCTCTTAGCTAATGGTCTCCCTCCTATGTGACTTGAACAAGAGACCTCATGTACATCTTACAAGACATGAGGAACCTCTTAAGGGTGGACACATCTGAGGAGAGGGAGTAGGAACCCCTTCTTATACAAGACATCTCCTATAATTGAGAACTTGGCAGCTCTGAACCTCAGCTTTCTCCTTTCCAACTTTGATTCTGGCAGCTCTCCCTGTCTGATGTATCTGATAAGTGGGTCCATCCATGAGGCTCCCATATTCAGATTGAGGTAAGTTTTGGCAACCTCTTCTTCTTCTTCTTCTTCTTCAATGGTTGGTTTGGGCAAGATTTCAACTGGTACTATTCTTCTTATATCAATCCTTGTTGCTGAGGCCAACCTAGCGAGTGTATCAGCTCGACTGTTATTTTATCGAGGTATCCTCTTCATCTATAACTCCTTGAAGCTTTTTAGCATCATTCTCGCCCTGTTTAGGTATTTAGCCATCCTTTCATCTTTGGTCCTATATACCCCCAGGATTTGGTTGACAACTAACCTTGAGTCACTGTGGACTAGGAGTCGACCAACACTAAGGGCTTTTGCCAAAGAGAAACCCACTATCAATGCCACATACTCTGACTCATTGTTCGAAGCCTTGAAGTTGAACCTCAGTGCATATTCAATGTCAGTACCATCTGGTGCTGACACTATCAACCTCGCTCTGCTTCCGCTTTTACAAGATGATCCATCAACAAAGAGGTTCCAAATATCTTCATTTGAAGAGAAGTCCCTCTCTGATAGGGTCCCTTGCTTGAAAAGGTACCTGCCTTCCTCATTCTCAACAACACTTTTTTTGAACCTTTTTGACCCAACCTCATTCGGATCTTGGAAGACGCTTATGTTTGGTTCGTCAGCAGTTCTCTAACTGATTCCAATCTCAACCTCTTCCTAAGTAAACTTTGCTATAAAGTCTGCAAGTGCCTGCCCTTTGATGGCAACCCTGGGTTGATAAACAATGTCATACTCCCCCAACTCGATGGCCCAGGTCAACAACCTGCCTGACTTTTCAGGCTTATAGAGGGCCTATCTGAGTGGGGAATTAGTGAGGATAACCATAGAATGGGCTTGGAAGTATGGCTTTATCTTCCTAGAAGTGTGTATCAGAGTATAAGCTAATTTTTCCATTTGAGGGTACTTCTGTTCAGACCCTTGAAGAGCTTTACTGTTGAAGTATACTGGCCTCTGTACTCCATCATCTTCTCTTACTATGGTTGCACTAATGGCTGATTTTGAAACAAATAGATATACATACAACCTTTCCCCCAGAATGGGCCGAGACAAAAGTAGAGGGGATTCGAGGTAGGACTTTAGCTCCTTAAAATCCTTATCACATTCCTCATCCCATTCGAAGGCCTTTCTAAGCACTTTGAAAAGAGGAAGACACTCATTTGTAGCTCTTGAGACGAACCTGTTTAGTGCAGCAACTCTTCTGATTAACCTCTGAACGTCTTTGATGGTTCTGGGTGTCTTCATTTCCAGCAGTGCCTTGATCTTCTCAGGGTTAGCCTCTACCCCCCTCTGATTGACGATGAATCCCATAAACTTTCTTTCTCCTACCCCGAAGACACACTTGGATGGGTTGAGCTTCATCCTGTATCGGTCCATAGTGTCGAATTTTTTTATAAGGTTGGCCACATGAGTGTCGGCCTTCAGGCTCTTCGTAAGCATGTCGTCCACATACACTTCCATGGACTTGTCTATTTGATCCTTAAACATCTTATTTACAAGACGTTGGTAAGTAACCCCTATATCCTTCAGCCCGAAGGGCATGACCTTGTAGCAATAGGTCCCCTTGTTTGTGATGAAGGTTATCTTCTCGGAGTCTTCTGGGTTCATGAAGATCTGGTTATACCCGAAATAAGCATCCATGAAGCTCATGAGCTCATGTCCAACTTTGGCATCCATCATCTGATTAATTCGAGGCAGGGGGAACTGTCTTTTGGACAAGACTTTTTCAAATCAATGAAGTCTACGCACATCCTCCATTTCCTATTTACCTTTGGCACTGTGACTGTGTTGGACAACCACTCAGGGTATATTACCTCCCTGATGAACTTGGCTTCTTCAAGCTTTTTGACCTCTTATCTGATGATGTCATATTTCTCTCTTGAGTATACTTACCTCATTTTCTTAATAGTCTTAACGTCTTTCATAACATTGAGTTTGTGGCACATGGCCTTAGGATCAATACCTGGCATGTCAGCGTGGTTCCAAACAAAAATGCTTTATTTCTTCCTAAAAAACTTCACTAGCTCTTCCTTGATCTCAGGTATTAGGGCTCTTCCAATTTAGATGTTTTTATTCGGCTCGTCCTCATTGAGGATAATAAATTCTACCTCTTCCATAGCCTCTCTCTTCTTGAGCTTTGTCTCATCTCTAGGATCAAGTGTGTCGATGTTGTAAGTGGTTATTACCTTCTTATGAGCCTCTCTCTCTTCTGTAGAGTTGAAGTAGCATTCACATGCCGATGTTTGGTTACCTTGCACTTCCCCTACTCCATAGGGAGTCGAGAATTTTAACATTTGGTGGACCGTTAAAGGCACGACCTCGAATTCCTTGAGGGCTACTCTTCCTATGATGAGGTTGTAAGCTGATAAGACGTTCTCATCCATGACGAAGAAGTTGATTTTTCTTGTCAACCTCTTAGGATACTCATCTCCCATTCTTACATCCATCTCATACATGCCCAACGGATGAATCTTTCGTCCACTGAAATCGATCAAGGGGTGATGGTAATGGACAAGCCTAGCTCTGCTGAGGCCCGGGCTCTTAAAACAGGGCCAGAACATTACATCTGCTGAGCTTTCCCCATATATGAGGATTCTCTGCACCTCACATCCATGCACCCTTGTGGTGATTACCAAAGGGTCATTGTGCGTAGCTAAGATACCTTTGAAATCAAGTCGGGAGAATACAACTATGAGAGTATCCATATCTACCTTCTTTCTCTTCTCATGTTTTACCTCTGAAGACGCTAAATTCATAACCTCTACTTTGGTCACTGACTTAGCCTCTGCCATATGAGCTTTGCGATCGGCTACCTCTGAGTCACCCCTGCTAGTCCTCCACAGATGGTGTTAACACTAAAGGAAATCATACCAACCCTCTTCATTAGTACATTGTCATCTTTTGGTGGGAGGTCACGGTCATCATCATCTGAGTCTTCAGCCCTTCTGGTTGGGGCATCTTCCCGACACCTGTCATTTCTCTTATTTTTAAGGTCGTCTCTTCCTCCCTTAGAAGCTCTACCATACACATACTTCCTGAGCTTTCCAGACTTTAACATCTTCTCAATCTCATCCTTCAAGGCAAATCACTTGTCAGTCAGATGACCGTGGTCTTAGTGAAACTCGCACCATAGGTTCTTGTTCCTCTTATGCGGAGGAGCCTTAAGCTTCTCCAGCCATCTCAGGGACTTATCATTTTTTATTTCATTGAAGGTGTATTTGAAGCTCACAGTTAGAGGAGTGTAGTGTGCAAACTTATCGTCTGCAAACCTCTTCTTTCCATCCTTCTTCCTCTGAAATTTTCCACTGCTACTCCCGTTCTTATCCTCATACTTTACAGCCATTGCTTCTTCATCATTCATAACCCTACTAGTTATTGCTAACAGCTCGACTATGGATTTTAAAGGGTCTTCAGCAAGCTTCCAAAGTAACTTCCTCTTCTGTAGTCCTCCTATAAGGGCTGTCATGGCTATATTCTCTTCGTAATCTTCAACCTCCAACTTTTCCTTGTTGAATCTTGCAATATAGTCTCTGAGGCTCTCATTCTTTCTTTATTTTACGTAGAGTATATGGGTTGTCTTCTTCTGAGATCTTACCCCAAAACAAAAGTTGTGTATGAACCGCTCAACCAAACCTTTAAAGTTCTCCACATAATTTTTAGGAAGGGAAGTGAACCAAATATGCGCAACTCCCATCAAAGTGCTTGAAAAAGCTCACCACCTCATCTCAACAGGGATTGAATAATTGTTTGCTGCAGACTGATACATCTTAATATAATGTACCGGGTTGGTACTTCCATCATACTTGGGAAACACCATTGGTGGTTTGAATTTGGCAAGGGTTGGGAAGTTCACAATTCTTGCCACAAATGGGGAGCCCTCTGAGAACCCCCTTTGCAGTGGGTCTCGACTTTTTATGAGGTTCCCTATCTTCTCTTTCAGCCGTTGAATGGATTTTTTCCATGGTTTAGCAACGTCGACCTGGCCGAGGTTGTCCCCAGCCACCTCCAAGGGGTGGACTGAGGGTTCCCCCGCTGCTGCACAACGTCAGTTGTTGACCTCTTAGCCACAGTCTGGCCCATGTAGAGGTCGGCCATGGCGAGGCCGACGTACACTATCTTCCTTCTGAGAGCCAACTGCACTTCTCAACCTGGATAACCTCTGCCTCAAATCATTAACTGGGCCGAGCCTTTCAAAGGCCGACCCTCTACTCAAGCGATCGAAAGTTGATCCTTTTGGCCGGGCATCACCAACCTCGGCCCTTCTTGCTCCGCAACCTCGGCTCTGCTGTATAGGACATACTGTGTTGTCTGAAACCTCATATGGCTCCTAGTAGTCTGCTGGAGCATCCTATGCTTCAATATCATCGTACCTATCCTCAGAGCAAGGGTTTCTTTGCCTCCCTAGACGCAAACGCCTAGGGCTAGCAACGTCCCTCCTCCGCTGAGGTGTAGGTTGGTCCGTTCGTGGTGCCTAGAGTGGTCCCCTAACCTCTGGAAGTGGTTGAACAGCCGCCGCCAGAGTAATCATTTTCGGTGAGTCTCCAGGTGGCCTCATCGTATTTTGACTTAGCTGGACAAACTGCTCCTTCATTGTTTGCCACGTTGCGGTCAATGACCTCAAGGCTGCTGCCACCTCAGCCATCTCAGACTAGGGTGGTGCTTGGCTGGAACTGGATCCTCCAACACCAGATGGTGGAGGAGGTGGTGGTAACTCCAGTGCATATATTAGGGCTAAAGATCTTGCGATGAAAATATTAAAGAGCTTAAATACCTTAAAGGACCTCTTTCAATGGTGAAACAACTTCACACGAAGGGTAAGGCCTGGTTCACCACCAGAGTCTCCGGTGAGGTTAAGTTACGAAAAGGAAGAGATGAATCTTCTCGTTCCCACAGACGGCGCCAAAATGATGATGCTGGAAATAGCACCACCAGATAAGGTGTTAACAAGCTCAAACAAGTGATAACAATGACATCACAAGAGTATATATATAGCAGGAGATGAGGAGAAGGGGATGAACACATAAATATAAGTGGTTCGGCAAATGCCTACGTCCACTGTGCAAGTGAGTGTAAACATCACTATCAAAAGAGGGCTATAATGGCTTTAGTAATACAATCACTCCACTTTCTCTCACTACTGTCAATGCAACAAAGTTTGGCTAGGGTTTATAATTCTGGATCCCTTTTAAGGTAGGAGAAGACAAATATATATAGTGTTTGGGGGGTGTAATGTACCCCCCAAGCATGCAATGAGCATATGTGTGATGATCTAGCTAATCTAGTGAAGACATCTGTCACTGTCACATGTAGAGAATGGTGATGAAATATTCCCCCACGTGAGGGGATTGATTTGGTTACAACTGATTTTGTCCACGCGTTCCTAACCTTGCATACACTTATAAATGTTAGGCCTTGTCCTTGACTGATGCAACATCGTCCTGGAAGAGTACGAGGTTGGTGAAGTCCGACTGTTGCTTTGTTCGAGGTTATTCATGATGACTTCGCCCAGGTAGGCTGACTGAGGTTAGGTAGGAGTAGTTGTAATGTCGGCTTAGGCCGATGATGACGCTTCTAGATGATTGATCCCACGTAACATCACTGATCTCGACTAATGACTGAAACATCGTCTCGGGCCGATGATGGTGTTGAAGGGTGATTGAACCCGTGTCCTTGCTGACCTTGGCTGATGCCCAGTCGAAGTTGATGTACGAGGTAGAAGCAACGTGGGCTGTGGCCGACCTTATGAGAGACGATGTTACTGATGGTTGTCATAGGCTTCTGGTCACCTCGGTCGCGAGATTGACCGAGGTTAATGGCTCTGAGTAAGAGGGTGCACTTTGGGCATATCAATTATAACCATATTTGTTCTTTTCCTTTTCATTCATTGGAAATAGTCGTGAAGAGATGAGAATTACAAAAATGTGTAAATATCATGTGTATCTTATGACATAAATATCTAAGAAATATTTTGAATTATGAGATCACAAATATGTTCCATATAAATGATTTAGTTATATCCAACCCCATGTATTTTTGTTTTTGCTCGTTACTCTTATGAAGCGATAGCTAAACATTTCATAAAAAATATGTCATCAAAACAAATTTCATGATAACCTCTTTTTTCAATAAATACATTATTAATAAAACAAAAAAAACTTGGAATGAGAGACCAACTCATCCAATCTATTAAATTATCGGTATTTAAAATTTAATACATGGGTTTTTACCAACAACATAATTTTTTGAATTATATATTTTTTAATTTGGAGAGCTAGTTGGTATATTCACAATGTTTGTGTGAAAAAGGAAAAACATCCAAAATACCAAAATAAGTTGGTAGTTTTATTGAATACTTGTGCCGAGTCAAGTACGCCTTCCTTGAATATGAATTCTAAGTTCAAATTTCAAATATAGAAGCGGAAGATTGGAAACACAAGGTATGGATAATATACTAAAACAAAAAAACAAAATTCGTACAATACTTGAGTAGCTAGCCGGACCAATATGATTGGTAGCTATGACGCTTTTTTACACAAACAAATAACGCGTCAACCGATAAAAACGAGTACCTATGTTTTCTTTACATCCGCGAGTACAACAACCCCTGCTGGACCTTTTTAAGACCATTGAGTGTTTATTTATAAATCCTTACACTCCCCATTATTACACACTCCCTTGTTTCTCTCTCTTTCTGTTTTTTATTTTTCTTGAGTGAGTAAAAAGTGTCCACTGAGGCATCAATGGCGTTTGTGTCTTTTCTTGGGAGGGTTCTTTTTGCTTCTGTCTTCATATTATCTGCTTGGCAAGAGTAAGTTTTTTTTCTTTCTTTTTTTCCTAACTAACTTTGATTTATAGATCTGCTATATTCGGACTTCATTTCACTTTATTATATTCGTGTCATTTTGTATGCTATACCCTTTTGTGTTTATGTTATGGGTCTATTTTTAGAAAAAGCTTTATGGGTTTTGTTGCTAGTTTTAGTTTGGATCTGATAAGGTTGAGTTTTTGTGTTGTTGTCTTTATATTTTGATTGATTGTTTAGTTTTTGCTATGTTGGAAAGGTGTTTTTTTGTACAGCTATATGTGTTATTTATTTCTACTTGTTCATTTAGATATGCCAGTTTCATTGGAACTTCAGAATTGGATGTCAGTGTTTATGAGTTTTGTTTAAAGTTAAATGTAGTGTAGTTCAGTTATATTTAGGTATCTTGAGAAAGAAATATTGCTGTTTTATATTTAGTCAGCTGTTTATGTTATACAAGTCTTTGTTTTAAAATTTGGTGGTTATTCTCTAAAAATTAAATGCTTGAATTTATAAGATCTATAATCCACGGTGTTGCACCTCTTTGAGTAATTCGATTTCATGATTCCACAACTTGACACGAGTTTGTCCAGCAGCTGATTTATCTGTTCAATGGTTAAGATTTACAAGAAACCTTCTTTAGATATCTATAAGTAAACCTTCACCAGGAATCATGGAAGCCATTACCACCATGATTAAAGGTAGAAGACTGTGTCAATGCATTTTGATGTAAGTTTGGGTTCAAATCATGGGTTATATTGTAAAGGTGGGTATTTTGTAAAATGAGTAATATTTATGACTTCACAGAGCTGGTCTCATTTTAGTACATACGATATTATATCCCTCCTTCCCCTCCACACCACCAACCTACGGCATTCCACCCCAAAACAAGTCAAATAGATATGTAGTTGAATTAGGGTTACACTTTATTTCTTGATAACATATGTTTGTACTTTTTATCGTGGTTGTTAAATCGGGATACGTTTCACAAGATATGGTACAAATAATAAAAATGTTGTAAAAACTAAATAAGCCCATAGAAAGCACTTTTGTCAATTATCAGCATAGTATAGTTTTAAACCAATTTAATGGCATGATGATATTGTGAGGTTTGCCTGTTGTGGTAACGTTGCAACCTGAAAGAGACAAGAAATATAAGAATAAATAAAACAAACTGAAATTTTCAATTCTTGGTTCAAAATCGTAGACAACTTGGACAACCAATTTTCCACCTCGGTTGCACTATCGGGCAATACGCAACGACACACTATTTAAGGAGTCCAATAAATATCGAAAAAATATGGATTTTTATTTTTTAATTATAAGATTTTTTTTTTGCCGACCCTGAACCTCCACACGAATAAGCCCTTTGGACTCCCTCATGCTTGCTAAACAGGGAGGACACTGTGCATGACCCACCTCACACACGAGTCTCGCTTTAAATACTGGCACACCCTTGCGATGAATCGAACCCACGACCATGCGCTTAACCCCACAACCCTGAGTAAGCCACTAACCACTGGGACGAACCGGGGATAAGATTAATAATGTGGATATTAGATAGATTGAATACCATCATTTAATATGCATAGCATTGTCTAAGTGAGCATACTAACCCACATGAGTAGTCAACTTCAACATTTGATACTAAACTGACACGTAGTTAGCAAAAATAATCTAATGACACACAAAACTTTATGAAGAAGCTACATATATGTAAAACAACAAAAGTAACTTTATGAGCTTCACAAAAGTGAAAAAAGGTACTTTGGTGTGGTGGGATCACATTAGGGGAAGGAAGTGGTGATTGCTCAAGCGAAGGATATGAGGAAAGGGTAAGAGATTTTAGGGTTATGTTATTTTTTTAATTGTCGATCCTTTCATAGGGTTGAGAGAAGAATCATACATTTGGAAGCCCAAATGAGTTGGAATGAGAGTTTTTTTGGCTAGAAATTTGGGTAAAAAATTTATTATTTGTATTATGTATCGTATTTCGTAAGATAAGCCTATCGTATCGGGGTATGGAACGATACATTTGGAATACATGACATTTGTGATACAGTGTGCGATTCGTATCGTTTTACTTTTGTATCGTGTATCGTATCACGATATGTATCGTGTATCGGAAGATACTGACAACAAAGCTTTTTAATGTTAATATTATCATCCTCCTAATTTGCACCAACTTGAAAAAATTCTAAAATAATCTGATCCTAAACCTTCCACCCAGACCACCCTCCTTAACACAACCATCCCATAACCATTAGAAGTAGCTATCGGTCAAGATTTTTCAAGATTAAAACCACTTCATGTATTCACCCATTTAGCTAAGACCCATCGTTCGCTTCATCCAAGACTCGAATCCTTTACAAATCTCGGTGTTGCTGCAAGATGTGTATGATTTATTTTGCAAATAAAAACCTTATTGATGAAGTTGTTTTGTAGAGTCAGAGGCATGTCCATTTCATTGCTATTGAGTTGCAGAGGCATTGAAAAGTTAATATTAGAATCATTATGATGGAGAAATCAAATTGGGCTGGAATGGATAAATCGTTTGCAATTAAAAATCATTGAGAAAATGGTTTTTTTTCGATCTCATCACTATTAATGTGGTCAAATTCTAAACTCCCATTTTTTTTATTAATCACCAATTAATGACATTTCTAAACAGGATATTTTGATAATTTCGGATTTTTGGGGGATTTTCAATATCGTATTATCAATAGTTTGCAAAATCTAAAAAGTCACAAAACATGTTAGCTAGTGTTGATAGAAAACTAGTGTCCTACATCGGTGTGGTAAGAGTTCAACATGTTATATATAAGTATACTGGACTATAGACTATAAATGTCAAAGTTAAAAGAACCCACCTCTTGGCAGAAACATGGAAGTATTTAGAGATAATATTGGTGTAGTGTGGATCCATAGGAACAACTGGTCTTAAACAGTACCTAAACGACATTCATTAGACTAATAAAATTATCTTTTCTTGTCGTTTGTTTTGCTTTGGTTTTTAAAAATAAAAGCTAATCAATTTTGTTGAATTTCTGCATTAGATCCAAGTTATATAAGTTTGTGTCCAATGCCAAATACTTTCCATTGGAGGACTATGACTATATAATTGTAAGAAGTGGCGTTGTCGATTGTCCGTTGGCCACCACCTTTTCATAGTCCTATCGAGTGCTTGTGCTCGAACAAGGTTGCGTTCCCTATGGCAACCCTAATTTGATGACCCAAAAAGATTCTTGGCCACATTCACCGAGGTTGGTACATTTGACTCCTATGACCAAGTCGAGGATGGAGGCCCCTATGTATATCTAGATATTTGAAGACGAGGAAAATAATAAGAAATGTAAGAATGGGCATAGAGAGAGAAACGACTAATGTATTTGATTTAGGGTTTTCTTCTTATGTTACGAAATGAGATGCAAACTAGTTTTAGTTGACCTAATGGGACTTACATACAAAATGGGCTTGGGCCTATTACCTATTAGGTATGGACTAATCTACAATACGTAAAAGATTAGGCCTATTACATATGGACAAGTCTGAATACAACTGGGTCATAATATACTCTTAACATTCCCCCTCAAACTCACGTGGGTTCAAAGTCTCGGTATCGGTCCCGGTATCGGCCACTCAATTTTCAACTCGGTCGCGGTATCGGACACGGTATCGGGCGATACGCAAAGATACACTATTTAGAGAGGGCAAAAAATTCCTAAAAAAATTTAGAAAATTTTAAAAAAATACGATTAACAATGTGGACCAATCAATTAAGTTTAAAACTATCATTTAATATGCATAACATTGTACAATTGATCATATCGACATGCTGCGAACTTGCCAGATTCAATGTTCCATAATAAATCAATGTTTTTTTTTCACGGAGGATACAAATATTATGTTTTTACAAAGAAAAACAAATGTTACTTTTTTAGTAAGAGGATGATTTTTTTTTACAAAGAGGATACAACTATTATATTCTTAGTGTTATTTTTAGTAAGAGGATACAAACGTGTTTTTTAAGTATGTTATATTTTTCTAAAAAGGATAGAAATGTTTCTTTTTTAGTATTGTTATTTTTTTACAAAGAGGACGCAAATAGTGATTTTGACAAAACACTACATTTTTTTTACAATCGTTTTTTACAAAAAGGATGCGAATGTTATTTTCTTACAACAAATGATGCAAATTTTATTTTTTTATAAAAGGAATGTAAATGTTATTTTTTTTTGTTGTTGGGTTGCAAATGTTTTTTTTAAATGGATGGAAATGTTATTTTTTTACAAAGAGGATGCAAATAATTCTTTTTTACTTGTGTTGCAAATGTTATCTTTACATAAAATGATGCAAATATTATTTTTACAAATGTTTAGAGGATACAAATATTATTTTCACAATAATAACAGTTGTATATTTGTTTGTAAAAGAATAATATTTACGTTTTTTATAAATAATAACATATTAAAATATAACATTGGGAACATTATTATAAAAAATGACAACAAATAACATTTGGATCATTTGCATTCTTTAAAAAAAAAATTGGCACATATACAATGCACTAAATTAAACCCACACGATGACCAAATAACCCACACACATCACACTAAATTAAAAAAACAATTAGCATTTTGTAACCCCCCAAAAAACACGCTTACCAACACAACACTGGAGAGAGCCGATATATCACCGATATGGGCCGATTCCATCGCGATATCGCCGATATGGGCCGATTCCATCGCAATATCGCCGATATGGGCCGATTCTACTGCGATATCGTCGATATGGGCCGATTATACCGCTATATCACCGATACTACCGAGAATTACCGATATAGGGTTGATTCACATCAATAACTGAAAACTCAACTCGGAACTCGGAATCGGATCGGTGGGCACCGATACCTAGTCAACTCGGCCGTATCGTCGCGGTATCGGCCTTGACTTTGAACCATGCGTGGGATCCATAATGAGTTTGCAATAAAGGTGACTAAAGCGATCCATTGAAATTAGCGATGCAACGTAAGTAGGATCATTTCTTGTTAAAATAATATCAACATAAAGAAGTAATATAGTGATTGAAGCTCCTTGGCATCGTACAAACAAGGATGCATTTGCATTCGATGCTTGAAAGTTCAAAGTAGAGAGGTGTGATGTAAAACGGTCAAACTAGGCCTATGGAGCTTGTTTAAGTCCATATAAAAGACTTGTGAAGCCGATACACATAATTTGGATGAAGAAGGTCAACAAACCCCGATAGCTGATACACATAAAAGACTTGTGAAGCCGATACACATACTTTCCTCTTTTAAAAAACCATGTAAAAAGGCATTTTTAACATCAAGTTGCCTGAGTTTCCATTTAAATTGTGCCGCAAGAGCCAAAATAAGTCTACAGTGGGCTTTTTGACTACCGGACCGAAAGTCTCCTCATAATCTAAACCCGCTTTTTGGTGAAAGCCTTTTGCAACAAGTCGAGCTTTATAACGAAAAATGGTGCCATCTGAATGGCGTTTTATTTTATACACCCATTTACAACCAACAACATTTCGATTTGATGGAGGAGGAAGAACAAGAGTCCAAGTTTGTTGAGAGTGAAGAGCATAATATTCTTCTTGTATGGCTTATTGCCATTTGAAGTGGAAAGAGGCCTGTTTGAAGGAAGTAGGCTTACATGGAGTATCACAAGTCGAATAAACTTTCTTCTTTACAATACTAGATTTGGATCGAGTTTGCATAGGATGTAGAGAAGTAATACAAGGAACTTTTGGTGGTACTAAAGGGGCAACATCTTGATTTTCTATTATAGGAGAAAGGGCTATGTGATGTAGGCGGAGCAAAGGATGAAGGAGAATGAGATGGATCGTGCACATCTAAACAGACTGAATCAGCTTCCCCGGGAGTTCTCAAGATTAGAGTGGGGGAAGGTATTGTACCCGGTTGAGATGAACGTGTAAAAGGACCAATGGAAACTGATTGTGGAGCCCAAAACTCAATTTGTGTTTGAGGTCAAGCGTTACGAGATGATAAAGACTCCTTGAAAGGTAAATGGGACTCATCAAATAAGACATAACGATAGACATAAATGCGTTTAGTTTCTAATTCATAACAAAGATAATCTTTGTAATCCAAATCATAGCCGATAAACACACATTGTTTTGTTTTGAAATTCATTTTGTGTTTAGTGTATGGTTTAAGCAGTGGATAACAAGGGCAACCAAAGATACGCAAACCAGACAAGTCAGACGCTCTTCCAAAACAATAGCTCAAAGGGTGAATAGCAATTTAAGTTCTTTGTAAGAATACGATTTATAAGAAAAGTAGCAGTAGCAAAGGCATGAAACCAGAATGTTAAAGGTAAAGATGAGCGAGATAAAAGAGCTAAAGCAGTTTCTGTTACTTGATGATGTTTACGTTCAGCAACACCATTTTATTGCGGTGTGTAAGGACAAGATTTTTGATGTTGAATGGCATTTTCAGATAGATATTTATCAAGAGGAAAGTTACAAAATTCACCACCACCATCACTACGTAATATTTTCATTCAACAATCAAGTTGTTTTTCAATGAATGGTTTGAATTTGGTGAAAACAGAATATCTACATCAAATTTAGTAGTTAAATGATATATCCGTGTGTAACGCGAAAAATTATCCACGAAGGAAACATAATAATGAAATCCATCAAGAGAGATTTGAGGTGAAGGGCCCCACACATCAGTGTGGACTAAATGTAAAGGTAAGACAAATATATTTTCAGAATGAGTGAAAGGTAATTGATGGTGTTTTTAACATGCATATAATGGGAACACAAACAAGAAGTTTTTTTTAAAGGAAGGGGATACGCCTGTCAAGCATTGAATGGATAACAGGTGCAAAGGCATGTTCAAGTCGCTCATGCCACAAGATATAGGAATTACAAGCTAAAGAGTCCTTGCACTTATGTGCATTATTACAACCCAAAGACTCTATAAAGTCCATGGAGTCCTTGTACTTATGTGCATTATTACAAACAATAGGAGAAGAGGAGGAAGAATTACAATCATTCAAAGAATCAACACTATATTGGGACCTGCCGCAGATAGCTTTAGTCACCTTTCTTGCAAACTCATTATGGATCCTACATGAGTTTGAGGGGGGATGTTAAAGAGTATATTATGACCCATTTGTATTCAAACTTGTCCATATGTAATAGGCCCAATCTTTTATGTATTTTAGATTAGTCCATACCTAATAGGTAATAGGCCCAAGCCCATTTTGTATACAAGTCCCATTAGGTCAAGTATAAATAGTGTGTATCTCATTTTATAGCATAAGAAGAAAACCCTAAATCAAGTACATCAGTCGTTTCTCTTTCTATGCCCATTCTTACATTTCTTATTATTTTCTTCGTCTTCAATCGAAAAAAAAGTGACAACTTCAAGAACTAAAATAACAATCTCAGATTTGGTACAGATGAATAGGCCACTTCTATATTAGATCAGGTATATCCGATAACCAATAACCAATTGCTCTAACCCTGATGCAAAACGACCTAATGATTAAAACGACCTAATAATCTCAGATCTGGTTCGAAGTCACCAACAATGGGTGTTAAAATAAGATCTTATCCGAATGTCACCAACAACGGGTGTTAAAGTCAAATTTGATCCATATGTATCTAACTACGGGTTGTACACACAAATTTGCTTCGTATGTGATTTTTTTTCCAAGAACAGTTGAAAAAAAAGCAGAGGAATCAAAATCTCGTGAAGAAGAACATGTGTTCTTCGGAAAAAAATCTGAGTAAACAAGAACAGAGTAATACAACATCAAAGTAAACAAGAATAGGTGTTGTTCGAACAAAAAAAGTATCGTTGACAAAGAAATGCAATGGCAACTAGATCAAATTTGAGTTCTAAAAAAAATTAAACGTTTGGATTCATACAAAGCAATGTTTTAAATCGATCCAAGATTGAATGACTCACATCTTATTGTTTGCTCTGATACCATGAGTGATTATGTATATCTAGATATTGAAGACAATAAGAAAATAACAAGAAATGTAAGAACGAGCATAGAGAAAGAAACGACTGATGTATTTGATTTAGGGTTTTCTTCTTATATTACAAAATGAGATACACACTATTTATAGTTGACCTTATGGGACTTGTATACAAAATGGGCTTGAGCCTATTACCTATTAGGTATGGACTAATCTAAAAATACATAAAAGATTGGGCCTACTACATATGGACAAGTCTGAATACAAATGGGTCTTAATATACTCTTTTAACACCCTATGCCAGGATACATTTTTGGTAGCAACAGTTCCATAAATGTCGTCTTTTATAATGGACCGGACCAATAATTCTATAAGAAATCAGGTAACAATTGGGACCTAAGAGTTGTGAACGAACTGTACGAGTAGGTTAAGAAGGCAGGTTGTCTTTATGTCGGAGTTTAGGAATTGACAATCATTGGTTAAAGTCGATGTTCCTTCCCTTGGCACTTGAGCTCATTCGGATCCTTTTAGAAGAGCAGAATCGAAGTATACCGTTGAACAAGATGCTATATATGCTCAATTGGGTGCCATTTGCGAGTTAGATCATGCTGATGATGTTTTGAGTAAGAGTCTAACGGGTTGGTTTACTTTTCGACACACTTCATTTGATTTTTTTATTCGAACATATTTGGCATTGTGCTATAATTTTGTCAGGAGATGTTTTTGTTGGTATTGACCAAGATTTAGTTGCTCAAGTAGAATTTTGAGCATTCCAAAAATAAATATGGATTGCAAGGATTCAAAGAGGTATGTAGAGAAAACACATTTATCCAAAAGATTTATTCATTACTACTACTACTACATAAAGCACTACATTACATAAACAACTACATATGCCTTTATTTAAGCTTTAAAAGTATTATAAAAAACCTAAAAAAGTCAAAGGATAGGCCTTAACAAGTAGACAACAGATAAAAAACAATACCTTTTTAAATTTCTTTTAGTGGTTTTCTTGGTCAACGAGGGTGACAACCCGCATAATAAGTGCTTGTTGCTTTGGCATCCTCTTCTTTTCACTTATGTTCTCTTTGGCAACGCCATTGTGTTCTGCCTCTATAGGATCTCTTGCCAACATTTCTCAAAAAGAGGTTTAGCGTTTCTACGACGCTCTTGAATTTCATTTTCAAGTTACCCCATTTTGGCATCAGTAACAAAAAGCTTGTTTGTAACAACCATAGCTATACGTGCTATTACTCATCTTTTTTAATTTGAATTTGCTGAAGACACTTATCAAGCCTCCATTTATAGAGTGGTAGATGAATTTTACCATGCATCACGGATTAGATAGCAGGCACACTTCTTACTAGTTTTCCACATAACTTTTCTATAGTTGAATGCTATATTGCCTTTTTAATGGAAAATCGGCTCTCTCTGCTAACATATTGAACACAACCAAAATCTCCCCAAATCACACATCGCCTGTATAAACAAACAAACTTTGCACAACCAGTTTACGTATAAAAGATTCCATGCTAGTAGAGTCGTGTCATCCATGTATTGAGTCGTCAAATGAGCCTCGTTATATACATTGGCTCACAAGGTGTCCCAAGAGCACCCGAATGAAAGACCCAATCTTACATGAACCATAAAAAAAGTCTTATAAATAAAGATTTGGGCTTGTCAGCCTGCTTTCCTTGATAGAAGCCTACAGAAGGGCCAAAACACAACAAGCCTACACATCATCAAAGCAAGCCCAACCCATGCAAGAAGGACCTCATTATTATGGAAGCCCTTTTCTTATTCCTGAATATAGTCTATGAGAACGTTTTTCTGTTCAACTCTCATGGCTTTAGGATGGGATGGGCCATTAAGCTAGCTCTCACTCGTCTTCTTCATGATTTGTTCCAGCTATGATCGACCTTTTGAATGAATGAAGTTGGAAGCTAAGTACTTTGGTCGAGTGCTTTGCCAATCATTCTTCTATGTACAATAGTCACAAGATGGGGGGAACAAAGGCAACTTGAAAGACAAACTAATTTGAAAGGCCAATCCGAGCCAAGGACTAACAAGAAAGAGGAGGGAGTGAGATGTGATTGCGTATCTTCCCGATGCCGGAGTACGTGTGCAAGCACAACAAAGCCCGTTTTCTTAATTTAGTAAAAAAAGGGAATTTCATAGGTCTGATAGGAGTTCATCGAACTGAACCTTATAAAGTGAGACCTCTGATCGATATGGTTAATTTAAGTGCTTTTTCTCTTGGTATGCTTCACCACAGACGTAATATATTAGGGCATTACTTAGAGAACGACAACCAAACTAAAAAAGCAAGATCGGCTTGCTCATTAATGGTTCACAGGAGGAGTAGAGTGACTAGCGGGAATTGAAGATTGCTCATTCACTAAAGTTCTAAATGCCTGTTAATGGTTGGTTGGTATTGAGCAACCAAGTGGGGGGTTAGAATGAGATCTATCTCATTCCATCGTGTATGACATGCACGTCGACTTGCTTTTCGGGTCCATGAATGGAAATATGTTATGCTTTTTCCATGACGACGGACTCTACTCTAAAGAGTGAAAGAAGGACCAAAGCATCCTGGATGAGCTTTCTCGAACGGATAAAGAAAAGAGTGATTTGAATAGTCAATAAGATTAAGTAATCCAAAGAAAGAGAGAATAAGGAATGTGTCTTTAACCATCTTCGAGATCCATTGATGTAATGTCGCTTCCCGACTTCTTTCTTCCGGCCTACTACTGCTTTCTAAAGGCTTTTCCTTCGCTAACATTTTCAAAAGAATGTTCAAAGGCTAGATTTCTCGATGGGAATACACGGGGTTTGTCATTAGTAGTGGGGAAGTCGACCAATGACCCATATAAACAAATTAATAGGTAAGACACGTACCATAGTCCATGGTACGAATTGACTTACTATCTCATTCGAAGTTGATGATACCCTAGAGAGGATTCAATATTTTGTGTATGAAGGGGTAAGGCTGCGTATATCTAAACCCGCCCCCCCCTCGGTACCCTGCAGTGGTGAGAGCCTCGTGCACTGGGTTTGCTTTTTTATTTTTATTTTTATTTTTAAATCATGGGTTGAAAAGGGACTGGCCAATAACAACGTAGAAGTTTCATACAAAGGTGCCTTGAATAGGCATGGAAATGCTCTTAGCTCCACTGAATATCCCCTGATGATGATTTAGAGGAATCGAATGATGATGAATTTTCTATACCAGAGGAGGAGGATCGAGAAGCTTGACTTACACAAAATTATTAAAGAGCGAGGGGAGGTTCTTATCATCTATTTCCTTGCATTAGACTTTACCCCCCCCCCCCCCCCCCCCCCCCCCCCCCACACACACACACACACAAGTTTTAGTGTCGGGGAAGGATAGCAGGCTGAAAGACTGAGCGTAGGTGCGTTAAAGCTTGTAATATCTAAGAATATTGCTTACTTTCCCGAAAGCTTAGTAAGCTTCACGCTTCGTCATTTTGCAGTTGATTTATCTTTTGATCTTTGTTACCACCCCGTGGGTCCTTCAAAGCAGGCTATCTTCGAAAATCAAAGGATTCTAGATCACATAAGAAAGGTGCGAAGCCTTGTTATGTAAAATTGGGGTGTAGCTATGGGGATAATTTACGGGGCTAAGACGAAACCAAAAGGTTACTACAAGTGCTATGATGAGATATTTATTTCATTTCGGCTTAGTTGATCAAAGAGTCATAGTATCCTTTGTCTTAATAAGCCAATCACCTCAGGCTAGGAGTCAATCTAGGCTAGTTGCCATAAAGAGCTCAAGAGACTCGGATTAGTTCAAACGCTCAGGACCAATGGGCGGAGCTTGGGTCTTTCATTTAAGCCCTTTTGGTATACCGTGTGGGCCAATGCATGTAAGCTTGGGCTTTCTTAACGTGGCTCATTTGATGACTCAATACATGGATGTCACGAGTCTATTGGTATGGAATCTAATCTACATAAGCTGGTTGTGCAAAGTTTGTTTATTCATATAGGTAGTGTAGTTTAGGGAGATTTTGTTTGCGCTGCAAGGTAGCTACTACCAACCGTTTTTTCATTGAAAATGCATGATAGTCTTTAACTGCCGAAAAGTGGTGCTAAGAACTAGTAAGAATTGTGCTTGCCATCTAATTTGTGATGTATGACAAGATTCCTCAACCACTTTATAAATGGAGACTTAATAAGTGTCTTCATCAAATTCAAATAAAAGAAATTAAGTAATAACACGTATGGATATGGTGTAATAAACATGCTTTATGCAATTTCCGTTGAAATGGGAGCGTTAAACTATCTTTTAGAAATGTTAGAGCAAGAGATCCTCCACAGACAGAAGAACGCATTTGACGCTGCTAAAGAGAACATAAGGGAAAAGCAGAGGAGGCAACAAGTGTTGTAAGAAGAGCGATAAACACTCATTGTGTCGGTGACTGGGAAAACCATTAGAAGAAATTAAAAAAAATAGTGACTTGTATCCTTTGTCTACTTGTTAAGTCCCATCTTTTGACTTCTCTATGTTTTTTAAATAATTAATATAATTAGCATAATGCTTTTAAAGCTCTAGTAAAGGCATATGTGATTGTTTATGTAATGTAGTGCTTTATGTCATAGCAATGAATAAATCTTTTTTTCTTTAAATACCTCTTTGAATCATTTCAATCCATATTTATTTTTGGACTGCTCAAAATTATACTTAAGCATCTAAATCTGGGTCACTACTAGCAAAAACATATATGAGCAAGATTATAAGGCCATGCCAAATGTGTTCGAATAAAAAAGCAATTGAAGTATGTCCAAAAATGAACCAATCCCTTAGTCTGCTACGAAAAACACCACTGAATTGAAAAGTAGCACGATCTAATTCACAAATGTTACTTAATTGAGCACGCAGGATCGCTATAACTTAATCCATTGAGTCAACCTCAATGAGTGTGGCCAGGGCCAAGAATCTTTTTTGGGTCATCAAACTGGGGTTGCCCTAGAGAAAGCCACCTCGTTCAAGAACAAAAAACTCAGTAGGATTGTGACAAGGTGGAGGCCAACAATGGAAAGTTTTTGGGGTTGAACACAAACTTCATAATTATACAACCTAGATCTGGTGTAGAAATTCAACAAAAATGATTAACTTCTATTTTAAAAATTGAAGCAAAACAAACGGCAAAAAAAGATAATTTTTATGTTCTAATGAATGCCGTTTAGGTCTAATTGTTTTTAACACATGTCAAATGGAAAATGGAAATTTCTTATTTTTGCATTTAGCAACCAAACGGCTTGAATTGATTTAAGCGCTTTAACTATTAGCTCAAGTTTGAATAAGGTATCTACGGATAGCTTTCTTAGTAAAGTACTCGTAGTCCTTCTATCTATCACCTTTTCAAAAGAAAGAGAGAAGAACAGTTACAAGGCCTCTACTCCTCTTTTTGGATCATTACTGATCTTACTTCCTGCCCTAACAAGGAAAGTTTATCTACTCTATTTTTTTCCTTGCGCGTGTTACACATATAACCAATAGTTTCTTAGAAGGTAAACTGATTTGATCACCTTTCACCACCGCTACAGAGGATTTCATTCCCTTCTCTCCGCGGAGCTTGCCTGCCAGGGTAATTGAGAGCTTTTTGAGTTATTAACATAACTAATAATTCTCTATTGGAAAAGCTCAAAATTTTCACACAATCTGGATCGGTATTCAACCAAGGGCCCCGTTAAGTAAGATGGGAGCCAAAACAAAACTAGCACAGCTTTCTTAAACGGGAACCCTGATATAGACACAATAGGATCAATTGAGTTAGCAAATCTAATGTGTGTACAATCATCTTTTTCCTTCTATTTTTAAAATTGCTCTATTGAAATAAAAAAATAATGTACAATAGTGTTTCTTCCTGAAGCGACTTCTGCGGATTGCAACTGCACCTGCCGATTTTACCCTAATGGTGAGTTTTGGCCGGGTAGTAGCATGTTGATGTGTTAGTTAGCAAACTCAAGTTGGGTGTGTTGAGGACAGTTTGGAGTCTTCGTGAACAACTCAATGGACTCTTGATGTAGCACAGCTCTCAATGAGTAAATAACGTAAGGGCTCATAAAGGATTCTGTTCATGTTAGTGCAAGTGGATTCACTAGATCATACTTAAGGTGGATCTTTGTATTGTGTTCCTCGAGTGGTTATATGTTGAGATGGTTGCAACAATAAGATGGATGATGAAAAAGCCCACTCTAGTGTTGAACAGTATGTAAAGATTCCATTTGATTTGGTGTGAGGATTATTAAGAATGTGTGAATCAAAACCAATTGTTCTACCTCTATATGGTAAGAGTTCAACGTAAAACACATAGGTGGTTTGATTGTTTTAGTAGCACCAAGACCAAAGTAGAAACTCCACACTGGGGCAGTTGCAGTAGCAAGTGATTAAGTTGAGGATGTTATTGGTCCATTGGGAATCTATGAGGCACAACAGAAACTATGAGTTGTAAAATGAGTCTTGCACTATATTGCCCAAGTAAAGATCAATGATGAATGGGAATATAGCTGTGTGAAGTGTTTTTTTTTTTTGGTTTGTGTGAGCGTTAAATTATATGAGACATAAGTGGAACATGCCCGCCCTCCTCCCGCAAAAGTAAAACTACAAACTAATGATTGAATTATAACAAACTGAAACTTAATAAAATTTTAGTTCAATGAAGATAATATGGAACCTATACATGTGCCATGAATGATCAAGTGCGAGCTAAGTTTATGTTTTACATTTTATTTTTTTATTTTTAGAATTAGACAAGCTTGGATACTTTTGTTGATTGTGTTCAATAAAGGTAGTTTGTATGAAACCAGACTGTAAAATAGGTAGTCAAAATAAGTTCAGCAAAGAAAGTATGCTTGGGACCATACTTACTGATTTCGTTTTGATTATGACTATGTAGTAGAAGATATGAGTTCAGACCATACTTGATGCTGATTTCAATTTGATCATGACTATGCAGTAGAAGATACGAATTCATGATACGTATTTGTAAAAGGGATCTAAAGTAATTAGACTCATATGGGATTATTTAGTTGCATCCGTTCCCATTTATTTTTGTTTTTAGTTGTTGCTCCTGTTTATTCGTGGTTAAAAATTTCACGGGACATGTCATTTCTTATGAAATGAAGAAGGGCAGTTGGAGGTGGTTATAGAACTTGTTACAATTTGAAAAATTTAGAAATGGTACTAAAGCCTTGAAAGCTGTTTGTAATACCCCAAATAACGTAGTAAGAGCACTTATTTTATTTGTAATTAGCGTCATAAGAAATTCCATGATGTTTGTTAATGCAGACTTGCATCCCTTATGCTTGATTCAATTGATTGGTAGATTTTAGCTTTTGTATTTCAAAAAACAAAGAAAGGTTTAAGAACTGATAGAATTGTGATTCATATCATTACCTAGTTATTGATCCTTGTCTTGTTAAATTCCCTTTCATGCCTAAGTTATAGATTTCCTTCTATGAATCTAATGTCGTGGGATGTTAGAACCTAGTCAAGAAAGTTTGATTATCTATGTACAGGACCTCTCTCTCTCTCTCTCTCTCTCTCTCTCTCTCTCTCTCTCTCTCTCTCTCTCTCTCTCTCCTCCCTTTATTATTAAGGTCTTTTAGACAAAACCCTAGTTTGATAATAGGGTAATAGACTTGATCCTAATTTTGGTCAATAATTAGACATGACACAAAAGACACTGCCAATTTGTTGTCAATTCCTTTTCACTCTTGACCAAAATACAAAGAACACATACCAATCAAAAAGCACATACTGTCCCCAATATATATATATATATATATATATATATATATATTGTTTATTTATATTATCGATCAGACTACATCGTCTCTCTCTCTCACTTGTTCATTTGTGTAAAACCCTAACACAAATTTATCGATCCTCTTTTCCCTTCCAATTAAACTTTCACTTTCCGCAATCAATCTCTCTACCTCTTCTACTCTGATCTTTCCTTAGAACTATTTTGTATTCGAAACCTTTCATTTTCACTCTATACACAACCGTTTATTGTTTTATTTGTGTCTAGAGAGATCCTCACATTTGTGGAATTTAAATTGATTTAAGGGTTTTGGCTGGAGTTTGCAAGGCTGGCAGGTGTGGAGGTCAAGTGATCTTCACATTCATTCTTTAATAAAATTCCAGATATCATGTCTTTGCAAACCAGAAGTCTTTTCACATGTACACCCACAATTCCCTCACATTCCATTTGTGTTTTTTTTTTTCCTTTTTCTTTTGGGATGCAGATCGGTATGTGTTTTGTGTTGTTTGATAGATCTGTATACTGGTCGTGTAATATTTGGGTTTAATTTATTGTTTCTGTGTCATTTGATTTGTTAAGAGTTTACAATTTGTTGGGTTTGATTTTTTGTTCAATTTCCAGGTTTATTTATTTTTTATTTTATTTTTGGGGACTTGGGGGGAGATAGATTATTATTGGAGGTGCTTGGAATTCCATTCTTCTTTGAATTTAGATAGAAAATTGTGATTTTTGATCTCAAAAAATTTAAAGCAGAACATGGTGGTGACTGATGGTGAGAGAGAGGGGGTGTGAGGAGAAAGAAGAGATGCGAGCAAGGGGTCTTTTTTTTTCCTCTGGTGGCAATTCAGGTTAGTCGTGTCATTTTCGGGTCGCGTTGATTTTTATTTGAGTATAAGTTTTGGGTACTTTTAAATCTATACAAGCTAATCGTGTCAAGTTCGGGTCATTTCGGGTTATTACCATAAACGGGTTATCGTGTCAAAAATTGCTGGCTCTTAGATGGGTGTGGGTATTATTGTCAAAAGTTAAATGGAATTGACTACAAACTGACAGAATGCGTCTTTTTGGTGCCATGTCTAATTGTTGACCAAAATTGGGGTCAAGTCTAATATCTTATTATCAAATTTGGGTTTTGTCTAAAAGGCCCTTATTATTATTTTGAATTTTTTATTGTTTAAGTTGACAAGTTGGTCTCTCTTGAACAATGTGAAATTGTGACTCTCATAGTAGAATAAGAATGAATAAGAATGAGAAAATATATCTACTCCTGTGAGGCCATTCGATTGTATGGCTTGCAGTAATAAAAGCTTTGTTGAGTTGAATTGAGTTGAACGGTAATAGTTGACTCATTAGGTGATGACGAGAAGCTCTTCTGGGTTTTCAAAATTTGAAATGCTTCACTCATTTCCAAATTAGTTCTCTCCATTTGGAAGTCAAAACTTTTGCTAGAAATATATAGTTTTTCTCAAATCTACCTTCTCAACTCCTCCTCCCTCCATTCCAAGAGTCCTACTTCCCTATCTAAGAAGTGTTCCAATCTCTAGAAAAATGATTCAATTCATCTTTAAAATAAAGTCTCAAAATTTTCAGCCGTTCCCTCTAAATTGAAGTACTGTGTAATTAATTCACCGTAAGGTTTGTTGAGTCTTAAAAAAAAATATATTTTGAAGTACTTTGTAATTAATTCACAATATGCGCGTGCACACTCAAAACACACACGAAATGTTGTTAAATATTGTGCAAGCTTTGGTACTAAAATTAGGTGGCTTATCATTCTATAAATTAGGACATTTTGTTCTTTGATTATGTCTACATGATTTTAGTTAACGTTCTCTTCCTGCTTGTAGGTTTAACGAGTATGGTGTTGATGGTGGGCCAGCAGCAAAGTCTCTTGAACCAAAGATCCATGTTGTCTCAAAGCATGTGTTAACTCATACTGGGTTCCAAGTGCCAGATCTAGAAGTGAGAAATGATATGATTTCCTTGTATTTACTCCATCTGATATTTTTCTAACGCCACTTCGCTACAAATATCATTCGTAACTTGTTACTTGCAGTTAAAATTTTTAGTTGCTGGAGCTATAGCACTGAAGGGAATTGGAGGTCTTCTGTTTATCTTTGGCAGCTCTTATGGAGCTATTCTCCTGGTCTGCTATTTTAGTCATTGAAAAATTTCTTTCTTATATTTGATGAAGCAAATAAAATGCTTATCCCGTGTTCATTTTTATTTGCTTCCCAAATTCAGCTTATCCATCAGGCAATTGCCACTCCCATCCTATACGACTTCTACAATTACGATCTTGACAAGAAAGAATCCGCTCAACTTTTTGTAAAGTTTACACAGGTTCGCAGCCCCACCTGTTTCTTGACCTTTATACATTAGCCCAAGATTAATGAATTTTGATTGAATATTTTTGTGTTTGTTTCTCGGGCAGAGTTTGGCATTGTTTGGGGCACTGCTCTTTTTCATTGGAATGAGGAATTCGATACCAAGGAGATCACTCAAGAAGAAGACTCCCAAAACAAAGACAGTTTAAGAAAGAATTCTATGGGTTTGTGTTTGAATTGAGGTGATGACTTCAACTTTGTTGTTTTCTTATCATTTTGGCTGGACCTTTTTTGCTTGTAACTTATCGGGCATGATCTGTTCCCTTACTAAGATTTATGGAAATTTTGATTCTGAGTTTCAAAGAGATCATGAGAATTGGTTAGGTGATGGTAAGATAGATACATGGTGTCCTTTGAATTTCCCTTTTGTTGGCAGTAGTTTAATTTTTAGTGTTTTCTTATGCTGAAACTTGAATCAATAATACTATTTTCGGAAAATTAAAGTGGGGAAGCCTAGACGATTTGGAAAAATACATAGTCAAGTGCAATCCATATAGATATAATTATAGCAATACGATTTAATTTTTAATTTTTTTATAACTTGATTGCAAAACACGTGTATATAAAAATCAAAATGCTCTAAAAGTTTCTGTTTTGACCATCTCCATAGAATTTTGTTCCACCAAAAGGTTCTAATGCCACTTTGCTCTCCCAAAAAGGTTGTTTGCTCTGAGGTTTTCTTTGTGTAGGCATTTCGTTTGACATGTGCCTCTCCGCCGTTGCATCCCAGCTGATGGGGGAAGGCAAGTATATGCTCTATTATAAAATTTGATTTTCTTTTAAAAATATGATGGCATGTTTAATTACAAACTTTAAAAAATAATGAGAATTAGTTTACAAATGTGAAAAATATGCAATAGTGTACATCAATGACCTAAAAATTAAGACTATATGATTTTTAAAGAGAGAAACAAAAGAGTTTTTATATTTCAAGAATGGAGAATGAATACAAAAATGAGAATACAAGCCTATTTATAAGAGAGATATTACTTGCTAACCAAGTAATAGCTAAAATGACCAAAGGACCAATTAAAAAATAAAATAATGCTTAATTAGTCCCAAATATGTTTCGAAACTAATTAAGGAAGGAAAGGCCTAAAAAGAACTAAAATAGAAAATACAATGAAAATAAAAAGGAAGATAAAATGGATTTCTATCACTCTCCCCCCCCCCCCTCATAAAGAGTTCGTTCACGGACTCAAAGGGGAAGAAGACCAACAGAGTCGCCCTCTAGTACTGTAATCAATGCATGGTCAGGGGAATGCTCGATCTCGTCGAGATACTTTGGGGTTGATCCATTGCTGATAGGGCTTGACGACGTGAGTCGAGGACAATCAGAAGCTCGGTGTCCCACGGTGCTACAATTAAAGCACCGAAATGTGGGAGGGCCTGTATGGGTCGCAACAGAAGTGGCAGTAACTGGATGCGACAACTCACCTAATAAAATATCGGGCGATCACTCCTATATCAAATTAAAACAGGAGTCTCATATGGTTCATTCTTAGCATCACTGTCGAAAAATCAATTTAATTACTAATATCCTATTAGGCTGGCATCAAATTTTAAATTAAATAATCTTTTTAACCAAACCATTCAAATAAAACAATTATAACAGTAGTATGTAATAACTGAAATGAAATGAAGTAACCGAACACTCGGTACAAAATAATACAACCAAATTGAATGCCGCACAAAAAGGTGGTAAGAGAATAGATTAGTACAGTTGGGCCATCGGCTCGAATATGTCTACAATACCTCCTATCTAGATCTCAAATGATAGAATCGTCTACAATAAACCTGCCTGCATCCACAGCTGCAGAAGCGTCTACAATAAACCTGTCTGCATCCACAGCTGCTGTAGCAAACGTCTGACTTGAAGGAATCATCATTCAAGCGTCCCTGTGTCTGGACACCTATATATATATAGATATAGCAAGAGAGGGAAAAAAATAGAGAAACGGGTCCGAGCCCGAGTTTTGAAAACATTTTAGCAAGTGCATAAAATCCATATTTTTAAGATATGATATTTCTCATATTTAAACTGGTATCGCACTCTCATGAGATACGCCTCACCCCTCTTCTAATAGTGCACAACTATCGCATCTCTTTTAAACAACCTAGTTAAGCTACTCTGCCTAACAAATGTATTTATTATAATCTAATAATCCTTATTAATTTGAGTACGAATGACTAAACTTCTCCCCATTCCTAACATTATGTTACGTTCGTGCATGGGGTGTCTCGCGAAGCGAAATCCAAACAAAGAACCCCCCGATACACTACTACGTGACAATGTTGATCGTCGGGATCCATTAGGCCCTCAGTACATACAACATCTTATACTATCTCTTATATATATTTAGTTCTCATTAGAACCTACGATTCATAATTCATAAACATCCGGATATAAATTTACCGGAAGGAGTATATCACTTTATTCATTCTTTTCCCTTTTTTACAAGGTTACTTTATATGACATCTCATCTCATATATAAACAATATACTGTACATCACAAGTATATTAATTAATCCACCGAGCTATGATATAAGTAGCTTAGTCATGTTTAATTACTAAGCAACGGTGGAACATCACACGTATACTTGTATTTCATTCTCAGTACATATAAATACACTGGCACCCCTGGGATAAATTATGATGCACTCATATTCTGCTATCTCATCCCGGTACATCACATACATAAGGATCACGTGTTCCGAATCACTCAGTAACCGTATCAATAAGCCAAAATCACACATATTGGAGGCGAACATAGTCCTAGACACACGGGTCACGCACATACCTACGCTCCCATGGTCTGCTGACTTATTAACTCAAAATAAGCCATTCCAAGCCCTATGTCTTTGAGGTACCGTAAATCGACCTCACGTGATAGCAAGTAAGTTAGGTATGTCATACACATAATAAATAATAATATGGGCAAAAATTTCCACTTATATAAATCATCAATGATACGTTTACACAACCATATGATAACGATAGGTATTTATCTCACCTATACATGATTTTCCATAGGTATTTATTTAACCCGTATATGTAATAATATTAGGGCATACGCATAGCCCCAATTGTAAAATGACTCGTGTACTCAATTGCGAGTCCCTACTAGTCCAAAAATCTCCGGATTCTAAACACTACCCCCGGATACTCTATTTTGACTATCTCGGTCATTCCGAACCCAATGGCGCAGTCGAAATCTCCATCCGAGTTACTTAACTAAAATTCACTAATTAAACCCAACACGTTCAATACGCGTGTTTTCCCATTTAAAATATTTTCCTTTGTCGCTTTACCTAACTGTGACATGTAATAAAAATAATTTACTCATATACTTAGTCTCGTAAGAAAATATAATGCATGTAAATATTTATCCGACACTAGAAAACTAATATTTACTATTCACTTTATAATATTAAATTTATTTAATTTCACTAATAAGTTCCATAATTACTATTCATAGAAATTACTCAAATTACGTCTAGAGTGTAATTTAAATACCTTTAAAAGTACGGGGTATTACATTGGAGTCGAGGCTGATGCTGCAGGAGGAACAAAACTCAAAGAAGGCGGAGGTTAGGATGTTGGAGAAGTTGCTAGAGTTGCATGATAGGCCTTAATCTTAGTAGCATACTCTACCGTCTTTAAAAAGGTCGCTATCTCTCTCAATCCAAGGTCGCGGCGAATATGTGGCTGGAGTCCCAGAATGCAGTGGTTGATCCGCTGATCATCCGTCTCGGGCAGGTGAGCTCTAGTACAGAGGAGATGGAACTGCTCCGTATACTCTACTACCGAAGACGTATCCAACAGAGAGACTGAATGCGCGTAAAGAGCTCTCGCTCGTACGTCGGGGGTATAAAGGAGACCTGAAGAGCGGCCTTGAAATCGAGTCAATCCTGGATAGGAGGGAGTCCTGCAGCCGTCCTACGATGACAAAGGCCATTCCACCAAATGTGGGTAAAGTCTTGAAATTTGATGGCAGCTAGAAGAACACATGAGCGGTCCTGAACCCGCTTGTAATCGAAAACTGTCTCCATAGCGGCGAGCCAATCGATCATATCATTCGGGGAGAATCTGCCATCGAACATAGGAATATCTATGCGAATATTCCCATAGAGACTCCGTGAAAGTAACTGGAGTACTAAAGAGAGTGGGTCTCCATCCCGATGAGCTCTCGGGCCCACATCACCTGGTGTAGGAAAAAAACTATCAATATTAACTATTTTTTTAAATTACCAAAAAGTATTATTTTGAGCTGATTTTTTACAAGGTATTTTGAAATGTTTATAACCTACACAAAAAAATAAAAATAAAGGATATATTTTATTATTTTTAAAAATCATCCCGCACGGGAGTTCCGCATTTGAGCTACTTAGAAAATCAAGTGGCCCAATTGAAAGCTAAGAATCAAGCCCTGGCAGAGATGTCCCAGAAGGTTCAAAATCTTATTGAAGAATTATCCTCTCAGAGTTCTTTGCTGCAGAATAAAGAAAATGTGCCCGGTCCGGTGGCATCTATACAGGTGGGCGAGGAGGATGATCATGTGGAGCCATGGGAGGTGCTCGGGGATCACGCTGATAGTGGGGACACGTGGCAATTAGGTGACCACGTTCTCCACAATAGAAACATTGACGATCCCGTAGTGGAATGGGGCGATGGGCACCGGGTGGGGGAATCTAGTCAAAGATACTATGTCGGGTATCCTCAGTATCAGAGGATGGAGAAGAATCGGTAGAGTTGAGAGAGGTCATGGTGTGAAGGGTATGATGGGAAGATTAGGGAGGTAGTGTTGTATGGTGGTGCATGAAGATGCAAACGCGGGTCAATATTTTGATATTCAAAAATACCAAAATCAAATGGGTCGGGTGGCTCGGGTGGTCGAGTAGGATTGAGATTATGTGGTTGGTTGTGGGGAATTGTGTTTGGGATTGCGGGCAATTTGGATAGGGTTAATTTTTGGGTGAAAGCTGGGTTTCTTGGGTCTGAATTTTGGTCGGAAAAATTATAGTGGGGTCCAGGTTCAGAATGGGTTTTACGACTGGGGTTGGGGAAATAGTTAGTAGATTGGGGCAATGACTTGGTTAAATCCACACGGGTTAGATTTTCAAATGGGACAAACAATGTTAGGGTTTTATTGATGATGGTTGGATAACAAATAATGTTTACAGGATTTGAAAGATGTTCTTGGCAGGATGTGTGGTATACACACCAGAATCGGGAAGATCCATGTAAAAAAAAGGGGATCGGCTACCGGGAGGGTGGTCCAACCTAGTGGAGGTGTGAGGGGCTGTCGGCATGAGGTTGAGTTGGTGGAGGGGCGTCTGGAGGAGGCTTAGTGGTCCGAAGCAGCAGATGTGGCCTTCCGACCTTGGTCGGCGGCTGTAGACCCAAAAACAATCCGTTTTGACGTCGGAATTAGCTCATGTGGATGCTCAACAGCTTCAGGTCTTTTTCCGAATCTGTGGGAAATGCTCTCTGGTGATTCCTTAGAGGGATTAGGGTTTTTCAATTTGGAGAGTTGCAATATTAGGGTTTCAAATTGTTCTCGATATTCTTTTTTCAATTCATCCATTTGTTGTCTCAATTCTTGATTGTTTTGCCTCAACTCTTCGTTAATCTTATCTTGAATTCGGGTTGCCTTCTTCGTGGCCATTGAGAATGTAGGGCACGATTTTTTTGATCACCAACACACCAATTGGGGAACGATACCTCGCTCTGATATCGACGTGAACTACACGTCAATAACCTAAAAATCAAGATTTCTAGAGAGAAACAAAAGAGTTCTTATATTTGAAGAATGTAAAATGAATACAAAAATGAGAATACAAGTCTATTTATATGAGAGATATTACTTGCTAATCAAGTAATAGCAAAAATGACTAAATGACCAATTAAGAATTAAAGAATGCCTAATTAGTCCCAAACATGCTTGGAAACTAATTAATGAAGGAAAATCCCTAAAAAGAACTAAAAATTGAAAATACAATGAAAATAAAAGGAAGATAAAATGGATCCCCATCAAATAGTCTCGTATTGTTCTTACTAATCTATGAAATTCAATTTTTCATTGTTGGGGAAAATATATATTCTATGAAAGATTAGGAGAAATAGAATGAGGAAAAAAACTAATTTAAAGTCTATTATTCCAAGTAACAAATGAGAAAAATAAATAAATGTATGAAAGATGATGCTCTCGTCATTATTAATTTTATAATAATAAAGTTCATAAAAGTATGAATGTGTGTTTTTATACATTAAATCATTAAAGTAAGAATTTTAGAATTGCAAAGAAAGCAAAAAAAACATAACATAAAAAAGATTGAAAATAAAATAAAATAATTAATAAGTCGACTGGTATAGAATAGATGTCCCACAACATTTGTTGCACTGTCTTAACTGTAACTTTTCTCTTCTAAAACAAACAAATTTAATATCATTTTGCTCATGAATTTCCTTGTTTTGGACAACTTTAACATTTTGTATCATGTTCTAGAGAGCCAAAACGAGCAAATTGACGGAGCAAAATAACATTATTGGTTCGTGACTTGGAGATGGTCTTAAATTAAGTGGGCCTATCATTAATTAATGATTGTGGTTATCCAAATTCGCTATAAATAACACCAATTGCAACAAATTTCATGACTAATTTCTAACTTGGATTCATAAAATTTAAGTTGTAAAATTCTGTCTACTTTCTTTCGAGAGAATGTCTTCTTTGTTCAATGACTCATTCAACAGAATGAAACATCAGTTGAAGATTATGATGGAAAAGTGCTTCACGCGATGGAAAGTGAAATTCGCCGATTGTTAGAGGTCAATGCAGAGCAAAAGTGGCTGCTTCGCGTGACAATATACCGGGTCGAAAGGTGATTGACAAATATAAGGATGGAAGACATCTATGAGTAATAAAAGCTTTGTTTTTCCATATGTCTCACCTTATGGCGCTGATATCTTTCCGCCTTGTTGTCACATATCCTTTACGGGATATCTTCATTCGATAACTACTTCGTACGAAAATGAAACGTGTGTGATATATGGAGTCTTTTCGGTGTGCTAGAAACAACTGCAGCTCTTTGAATGCTCGCGTACAGATGCATGATCGATTCAGTTGACGAGTATGTTCATATATCAAAGAGCACTTCCATTGATATGCTGAAGAGGTTTTGCGACTCGGTATACGTCGTGTATCTGACTCAGTACATGAGGGCACCTACGTCCCAGGATGTTTCGCAAAAAGGGGCAAGGCGTTTCCTAGTCGGATGTTTTCGAGGAGCTAATACACAATATAGTCCCTCAATGCAATTATGTTGTCAACGAACGTTCGTATGACACAAACTACTGCCTCGCTAACGACATATATTTAAAATGGTTCACTTTTGTTCAAACTATTATGCAACCGCAAGTCTCCAAATGAAAATGCTTTATAGAGTGCCAAGAGGGTAGAAGGAAGAATGTTGAACGAGAATTTCTCATTTCACCAATGTCAAAAGCCCTACTTTTTTTTGATACATGGAATCTAGGAGTGATCGTGGTTAACATGTATCATTCTTCACATTATGATTGTTGAAGATAAATGGGATGAACCCAATCTCTAGTCGATGACTGGAAATGCATGTAAGGAGCTATTGGAGTTACTTAATTGGAACGACATAGATAAAACTTTTCAATATGATTTACAAGAGCATTTATGAATTTGTGTGGCAACATGTAGTGTTTCTTTGGAATGCGTTCAACAAATACTATGTTATTAACTACATGGGTCCGTTTATGGATATTTTAAAATATTTATGTCTTACATTAGTAGTTATGAATGCGAGCTATAGACGGTAGCTACTAATTAATAAAGAATTACCAAGTTAAAATTTTTCCCCTTTTTAAATCAACAATGGTTATGAATCATCCTAAAAGTCCATGTAATAAAATGTTTCATTAATTATAGAACTTAGATAAAATTTTATCTTCTAATTAAGACAAGTGATTTTTAATATTGTGCAAAGATAAAACAATTCACATCCAATTTACGAGGAAAAATCCATTAACGGGAAAAAACCTTAGCCGAAATGAATGACAAATGTATTGTGATAGAGATTTGCACAATAGGAAAAAGTGAATTACAATTACACAATGCCCTGACTTCCAATCCACTCTTTCACACGATATTCTCCGAGGAGAGCGTCAATAACTGGAGAACTCTACACAATCGCGATCGATTTTGACCTCGACCAGTGTCGTAAGACCTTTCTCCAATCAAATCTTCTTTTAAAGTGGAAGATCACTTTGTTCCAAGGCAATGGAACTACCGAGTAACCACCAATTACAACTCGGATGTGTGAGAATATCCTATGATTGAGAAGATGTAGTGAAATATTTGGTTTCTCTAAATCCATAAAGTGTTACAAGTTTGAAGAAGACTCTACTCAAGAACAAAATATTTTGAAATTAAATTTGTCGAAACTAACATGAATAATCTTCTTCTTTGTTTGACAAGTGATAATGTTGCGATGCTTGGTTTACCGCTATAAGCCCAAACTTGCAATATCTAAACAAGTAATTCAAGAACCATTTTTTCCTTCATTTTCTTGTTTCCGAATACTTTGTGAGTTTGCTCCCTGTCTTATAGATGTGGTTAATACGATATTCCCCAAATTTACGACTTGCATATAAATGATACAATACTCCTCGTAAACTTTGAATCTTTAGCCATAAGTTATTTTTTTCATAGGAAAATGGATTTTAACACAATGAATGGTCAATATCAGATTCTATTTTGTAATATGAAAAAGTATTAAAATTCTTAAATAATATTTCATACAAGATTGCTATTTCATATTAGCTAATATAAGGTTTATTGGCCAACAAACCCAAAAGGTTTTTGCCAGATTATTATACTAACATATGAGCGTTATGTAAAAAAATATCTCGAATGACAAGTTATCGTCAACCACAAATTACCCATAAATAAACATGTTTAACTGCTCTTATACAAAAAAATATCTAATTTTTTTGTAGTCCTTTTTAATAATATAACTTTGTTAGTACTAAAGTGAATGAAATTTTAGTTTGAAAAAAACATGAGTCATGTCCTTAGTTAATAAATAATATAATTGTAGACGATTTTTTTTACTAATAGGTTATGCATGTTAAACCAACATGAGTTTAATAATTATTTAGGGTTAGCATCAAATCACAAACAATGTAAACATTACACAACATACACATACATGATATGCAAGTTTTCAAAATGTCACCTTTTGTAGTGTAGCTTCGTTGCTGAGCTAAATCCAACGAGCGATGGCGTTTTAGGTTGGGTTGTGTCACTTGATGTCATACGTTTTGTAACGCCCCAACTCGGATATGTGTGTTACTCATGAGTTAACCCGGTCTGAACCGAGCGTTAGATGTGAAGTGCAATGAAACAACCTATATAATGTTGCAAGTTGAGTTTTATTTTATTTAACATTTCACTTGTTTAGCATGCGATTCCAGTTTCAAGATAAACTACGTGAGGAACCCATAGGGAGCACCTCGAGTCCAAGTAAACAGAGCTACTAACGTAAAACAGATAGAGTACACTTACCTGTATAACACCATCAAATACGAACCCGCACTTAACCTGCCGTAACAAAGCGAGGGTGTGAGCCTATGCCTCGTGGGAATATACAAGCAGTAAAGAAACGAACAACAGAAAAGAGTACTCACACGCTACAATAACATGCATGTGAAAATATATATGTATCTACATATATATAGATATACATTTGAAAAATACATATTCACATGCATTAGCCGTTTTACTTCGAAAACCTTATTCATCCAGATTAATTCACTATAATCTTGTAAAAACTTTCTTTATTCATACTTAACATTTTTCACTTTATTTAACACACCCGATTCAACACTTAAAGCCATTACATTTGATTTATTTCAATCCATTCCTTTACCAGAATCACTCTTTTTTATTCCAGAAAAAGTATACTTTAGTAATTTCATTGAAAAGTACCATTTCGACATACACATTCACCGTGTTAGAAAATACCCAGTTATCATTTGAAAACATTTCAATACATACTTATGCAAATCATGGGTTCAATAACTTAGGTTACTTAACCGCCCATTTGCCCACTTTTCCTTACCCTTTTTGCCTTAACTTATGAGCGTTAATAGATTTACACATTTACTTGTCCATTTCACCTTTACCGGAACATTTATTTCATTCATTCAAGTTAGATTGTATTAACACGTTTTTACCACGCAACCCATTTCTTGACATGTTCCTTATTCCTTTTATGTTTTCTCGGAATCTTCTAATATCGCATACTTACACGGGCTCCACACTGACCGCTATGCGCACCATATGCGCTGGGCAGAGATTTAGGGCTTTTCACCCAAGGGCTCTAGGCCATTCTTGCTTTATTACGGTGTCATACGAGTTCCTTTAATGTGTTTTAACATTTTACAAATGTTCACATTATTCCACTTATCCTTTTTACCTGACCAAAGCCAAAACTCGAGACTTTACCGTCCATTTGTGTTACACTTTGCAAAGTTATCATTTCATGTCCTTTACACTTTAATGTTAATTTTTTATTTCAAAAATCATATTCATATAGGACCACTTTGTGTAACACCCCTTTTCAATATTTTTATTTCATAAATATGTTCCACTTTAAGTAAAATTATCATTTTATCCATTTGTTTTCAAAATCACCTTTTTACTCCATTTTCACAAGTGTTAATTTCACCCAAAACACAATTGAGTTATTCATACCGACTTCTTAAGTGTTTTAACCCTCTAACGCTCTTTTACACTTGGAGTAATCTCTTTACTTGATTGGAAATATGTTTACACCTTTAATTCTCATTTAATTCCATAAGTGTTAATATTTCACAACATTAGTAAGTTACACTCACTGACCATTCCATGTTTACCCATTAACACTTAGTTAACATTTTTTATCAACATTTTCATGTACACATTTCTTTACTTCTTCATTCAAGAAATACATTCACACTTAAGACTACTTTTCTCAGAAAATTACCATTTCTTTTATTTAACATGTAGTCTTTTTACTTCATACACATCATGCCTTTTAGTCCCAATTACATATACTCTGAAGGCTAAAATTTCAACTTTTATTGTTTCTTGTGTAAACCTAATAAAATCTTCTTTAAACTTGTTTATACATTCTATGTCAAAATACTACAAGTGTATATGCACGAGAAGATGAATTTAAAACCCAAAAATCCTACTACATGGTTTACATATATTTTTCACTAAATATTTACCAAATAAATATTTATTTCCAAACATTTTATTCCCTAGAATATTTAATATCAATATTTCTAGAAATGCCCATTTTCACTAAATATGTCATCTTTCAATATTCCAAAATCTTGAAATATTTACTTATTCTTAATTTTTCAAGAAAATATCATTTTTTCAACAAAATCATATCATTTGCAAGCATTTTATTCCATAAAATGTTTTTCTTCAAAATTACTAGAAAATTTCACCATTTTCATAAAACATCAACTTTCATTATTTCAAAACCTTGTAATAATTATCCATTCTTTGTGTTTAGAAAAATTAACATTTTTAACATTTTTATTCCATAAAAATGTTTATTATATCTTTTTACTAGAAATGCAGCAAAATGACATTTCTTACATTTTTATTCCATACAAATATTTATTATTTCTTTTTCACTAGAAAACATACTAGAGTAATATTTTCTAACATTTTTAGTCCATAAAAATGTCTTTTTTTAGTTTACTAGGAACACACCATTATCTCATAATAATCCTACTCTTAATCAACAACAATAAAACTATAATATTTATCAAATAGAGTCTCAAATCTAATAATAGTATATTTCCCACCTAAATAGTCTTAAAGTGGTGATGGTGATGAAGATGGGTGACTCCCCCACTTTCAAAGGTGTAAAGGGAGTCACAATAACTTCAACAAATAGCCTTCCATGGAAGCTCCAACACACTCCAAAATTTCTTCCACACACTACAAGAAAAACTCGCTTTCACGACACTTGAAATGTGTCGTGAAAGGGTTTTGACAATACCTTTCTGGTGTCGTTGAGAGGGGGAGTCGTGGAAAGTCGAGAGCTTTTCACGACACCTGACACGTGCCGTCGAAACCTTTTCACGACACCATTTGGGTGTCGTTGTAAATACTTTCTACGACATGCCTAGAGGAGTCGTGAAAGGGTTTTTATGACACAAATTTGGTGTCGTTGAATGGGGGTCACAAAAAATCCGCCCCTTTTCACGACACCTGTCAGATATCGTCGAAATCTTTTGACGACTAATGTTAGGTGTTGTTGTAAGTAGTTTCTACGACATGTATATATGTGTCGTGAAATTATTTTCTACGACACTTAAATTGTATCGTGAAAGTTGTTTTAATTTTTTTAAAATATAATTTTTTATTAGTCAATACCTTCAATAAATTATATCACAATTAGTTACATTACATTTCATTAGACATTTTAAAGTTATGAAAATAACTGTAAGTACGTTCCATTCATAATAATAATATTTAAAATACAATCTTAAAACATAAGTCCATAGTCATAAATAACATATTGTTCTCTAACCACATATTCGAAATAAAGTCAAACAACTTACAAGAAGTTCTAAACATAATGGATCTCAAAGTAGTCTTCAAGCTGCATCCTTCCCAAAAAAGATTGAATCCTCCCAAAAGCCAAAAGCAATCCATCCTCCCAAGATCCATAAACGTTCAACAATTGATATCCAAGTTGAAGCAAATGGTAACCGGAGCTGTGGAAGAAAAAATAAACATAATTTAGACCAATATCTAATAATTCAGCACAATGATATATCCTATAACATGTAAAAGTTGTAATATATTTAACTAGGGTAATCCACATATCACCGTGTTAATTATTTTTAAAAATTTTGTCAGAGTTTTCGTTGTTTATTCATAAAATCCAACCTGTTTTAACATTGAAATTCAACTCAACAACAATAAGAGCTACTACTAAACCACCAATAATCACTTACACCAATTAGAACACGAATGAGCATATTTTCATGAAACATAAATATTCACTGGCCCGTACGACCTAGCTTAAAAATATTAGTGAAAGGATTACATTTTATAAGAAAATACTTGTTATGTGACTTACATAATTAGTTAAACTTAATGTATCGGTGTGGCCATGCAATGGTACTTCCGTTTGCATCATCAAGTGTAGTAAACTCATCCGAGAATCGAAACACCGACACTTTTGGAACAGTAGTTTGAATAATCCACACTTTATAACAATCAGGTCCTAACATTTGATGGTGCACCATTGACTTTGGATCCGTAGATTCGATCTGTCCATCAACCACCTCTTTTCCTGCATCGATCTCGATCTCTTACACATATCAACCCGGAATACATATAAATATATTATTATATAAATGATAGGGAATTTACCTATGCATAAATTGAAACGTTTAAAATTAAAAGAGATAAATGACATATTAACTCACCTCTAGAGTATTACGCATTGACATGTGTGTTATTTTCTTCAAATGTTTCGCAAAAATTTGTATTCAATCGGCAACTGAAATGACCATCCATGAGTAACAATTGTTAAGGCAACGTTGCATTTTTTTTTATTAAAATCATCCATTCATGTAATTGAATGTTAACATCCCCACTGTGCTGCATTTTTATTTATTTATTTGAATGTTGGATTTTATATTTCAAACAGTCATAAAAGTTTATATATATATATATATATAACAGTTATAAACTGTTATATAGATAAACTGTTTATATATATATAATTGTTAGAGGTTATTGTTTTGCCAGAACCTAAATACATTAAACATCCCACTTGCCCTGCCCAATTCAAATAATAGCAGTTTATGGAGGCTGTAATAGTCAAATTAGGTACACCGCGATGATGAGTATTGGTAGATTTTTCTTTGTTTAGGATAGATTGTCAAAAAGACCGATAGAAGGAACCATGGAGCTGAAAAACATTACCAGTGCTAAACCACAAACCATTGAATTATGTTTGAGAAATCTCATATTGATGAAGAAACAAATTCCCAGAAAATGTTTGGTTTGAGAATTAAACAAAAGAAAAGATTAAACGATGAAAAAAAAATCAAACTTAACACCATAGAGTCCAATTGTTTCCAAGAACTATCAACCCTCATCGAGCTATACATAGGCTTTGATTTGCTGAGATATCTTACCAAAAACCAAAAACCAGAATCAAAAGATTATATATACATAGAAAATGCTCAGATCAAACCACCCTTCCCAAAAGTCATGAAAATAAACAGAAATGTGAATGTACTTTACATGCATGCATAATCATACTGTGAATACAAAACAACTACTGAAAATTGTAATAGATACGATACATGATATGGTGAATCTAGAGAAAACCGAGTTCAGATGCGAAAAGCATTTGACAATACATAAAACCTATGATATATATTCTTATAAGAAATATACAATTTTACCCCTAGAACTTTTTTTGATTTGATAGTACACTATCACATTCAATTTAGTAAATAGTAATTGTAGACTATCATTTACATTTCATTAATGTTAAGCTGTTAATTACATTTATAGTTCATGGAGGAGCACATGCATTACATTTATTCTCTATAAATTATTAAATAAAAAGGAAACTAGAAAATTATACTAGTCCTAGTAATCTATTCCTTCTTTGCCATAATGGTATAATATATTCAGTAGAACCTTATATCTTTACAATCAGAACAAACATCTTTTGTGTAGTTTTTAATACGAACAAACTATATTATAACAAAATTCCAGGGAGAGGTTGTCAATAGATTTATTGTATGATATTTGAGTGTATATACAGAGGAGTTACACTTTTATGTAGTTATTTATATGAATTAAAAGTTCAACGTTTCATAGTTACAAACTGACACCTTTAAAAAAAATACAAAATGACCCCACCATATTCGAAAAGTATCCCTGCCATATTAGGCCATATCCAAAAGACAAAATGATCAATTTGATCAATGGTTGCGCATTCGTACAAGGCTTTATCAGGGTCGTATTGTATATGTATCCATATTCGATACTCAATTTTTTTTTCATATTTGAAGTATCCGTGCTACATAAGTCTTCATCCCAAAGTTTTTGTACCCACTTAGTCACACGTTGGCCTTGGTCCCGATTAACATGATGTTGAACCATTGGGCTAACTTATATGACCGTGTGTCAAAATAAGGCTTGCCAATTTTCTACAGAAGAAGAAAATCAGTGAGAGCATCCGAATTTGGATTCAACGGATTCTTATGAAAATATTTCGCCTTATCCAAATCACGATCCATGATTTTTGCGCTAAAGACCTTAACTATTGTCAAAATGTCACACTAACTCGAAAATGTGCAAATGATTCCCTCCGTGTAAACACCCATCAAAATCATCATTTTGTCACTATCAGTAACCCTCCTCCTATCCCTCCCATACCCCCTACCAAACAATACCCCTGGACCAGACGCGAAGCTTAACCGCTTGACGGGGCAGCTGTGCGCTAGTCCCTGCTCCTGCACTGGTCTTGCAAAAGTGAGAATGTGTGTTTTGGATCATCGTGCATTGGTCTTGTGACATAAGTGAAGAGTGTGGATGAGTCATTGTGGTGATGGTGTCATTAGCCTTCGGCTAGCCACTCTTAAGTCGCTTTACCCTTTCGTTGATTTTACCTTGACTCGAACAAAGACGGACCACCAATAAAGGAATTATACTGTAGTATGGACATTGAAAGAAAACACGACAAACTAAAGGAATGCGTAACAATGACGACACAACAACAAAGAGAAAGTATATTGCATGTACAACATCAGCTAAATTGAAACCAATATGACTAAAATTCTTCTAGTTAAATACTTCTTAGCAGAATACAAAATATGTAAGGAAAAAAAACACCATATCCACTTCCCGTACCACCATAATGGAAAATGAAAAGCATCTTAATTATGTCAATTCAAACTCAATGATATTTGGGCTAGAGGAATCAAATTGATCATTGGATGACACTAGTATCATCACCACGTGTGATATAAATAGGACAAGGTCTTCTCACAGTCGTGATGCAACCACTGAAGCTGTTCTCATGAAACCTATAACATATGATGGGTCCATTAAAATTTAAACTCATTCGGCCTTAGCCTAGCTCGAGTGGGCCTCTCACTATATACCTTGTAGCATCATTAATGAACCACAATTGGTCACTGATTAGGAGTTAAATCAGGCCACTGTTTTTGATGAAGCACAACTGTTTGTAACCTCTCCCAAAGTTTTTTACTTCTTTTCCTTCTAAACACCAATGGGAAAAATTATATTGTGTAAAACTATTGAATTTATCCCCTCAAAAAATTTCAGTTGCTTCAAAAGATCGTATAAAAAATGATTGAGCATTTGTAAGTATATCTGACTCTGAAAATGGTAATGCAACAATTATTCCTCTATCATCCAGGCATATAGGAGTTTTAGGCAAAAAGATATGGCACAATGAAAAGAATGGGAAGTAATCGACGATGAGTGGATGAAAAGTCACATGGCAACTTGGCTTATGCGGAGAAAGATGAATCAATATGCACCATTGGGTTCAAATAAAAGAAAAAAGAGGCTAGTTGCTTATGCAAAGCAAATATGCTCTCTAAAATCAAACACTTCATGCATCAGTTTTGGACGAAGTCGCTGCCCATTGGAGATGACTTTGGGCGGCAAAAAATAATGACGAAATAGTTATGTTTGTGTGTAATAAGGCTTCAGATTCAACAATGAATATTATAGGCAAATGTGACATAGCACGGGAAGTCAGTAGGTTGTGGAATGAAACAAGAAGCATTAGTTGACAAAGAAATGGAAGGGGCAACAAATTCGATAATGTCTTGGCTGGTTTTTCACCCAGAAAACCAATTTGATTTCTTGTGGTGGCTTAGGCCATTTTCAGTAACCGCAACGCAACGTTTCATAGCAAGACTAGACTCATTGACATGGAAATTTATGATAAGGCTTGCACTACATTCCAATAGTATATTCCAGCGCAATCAAGGTAGTATATGTTTTCTTGCTCCAATAGAGAACCCTACCCTACCCACATCATCCCCTCGTCGAGGATACGGACCACTCCCACCGTCTTTCTCAACATATGCCGAGACCATCCCCACACCATCACACCTCCCTTGCGACCCTACCCAACCTAAAATCCTCCCTTCACTCCCCGCCACCGATGCCCACAAACCCGCACTTTACCCCACCAGTGCCTAGATATCACCCCTCACCCCCTTCGCCCGAATTCTATGAGTCTTATCGCCATCAGAAGGAGGCCAATGGACCCTTTATTGGATTAGATGCAACCAAGAGGGACCTAGGAGTTTTATCCTAATTGCAATCTATTTCCCATAAATAGTTATATATAATTCTTATATATAAAACAATTATATTTAACTGTTATATATAAAACATAACAGTTCTATTCATTTGAGCCAAGCACGAACCAAAGTTACTTGTCTATTCATTTGAACCAATCACACACAGAGAACTATTATCAACCAATGACTAGTTATATATAAACACCTGCTTGTGCTGCTTCTACTCCTAAACAACTGCTCCTCTTACTTATATGATGCTTGAGAAAGTGATACCAAGAGTTTCAAGTTACTCTAGAGTTCGACATAAAGTGATTCAACATAATGTAAAGATGGAAAGACCAATTTAAAGGTGTTGCAATATATCAAATAATAACTCATAATCCCATAGCTCAAAACTAAACATTAACAGAATAAATACATAAAAGGAAAATACACTAGAATCTCTTGCAATATATCAAATACTAAAACTAGATGGAGGGCTTCCATTTTAAAGGTAATAAAATAGATTCAAGTAAAATGTCATATTGCTACAATCATCAATAGTCAAACAATGATTCCCTCACAATCTATCCTCACACGTCGCTCATCTTTATCCTCATTATTTTTTTCAAGCTTAGATACATCAATTGGACAATATGATGTATAAACACTCTCATCATATGTCTCTAGCTCGTGAAAATCTCGTGGCGGAGCCTTGATAACTACATACCAATTTGATGTTGTACTTTCTCTACAATAAAATACTTGTTTTGCTTGTGATGCTAGAATAAAAGGATTTCTTTTCAATTGATTTTGTCCTCGGTGGAGGTTAACCAGAGTAAATCCATCTTCTATTTTAACTCCATTGGCAATGTTGGCCCAATCACATAGGAAGATAAGTAGTCGAAATGTGTGAAAGTCCAATAACTGTATATCTCTTATGATCCCATAATAAGAAACACTTGCAACCACATGTGCGGTATCCATTGCACTGGATTTACATATAGTCTCGGCCTCATAAAAAATACCGCAATCTTCCGTGGACTTTTCAACTGCTGAGGTGTGAAACCATTTTCCATTTATAATGTAGCTAGAATATGACACTGCAAAACTACGCGCTTCAACAACTAGCCACTTTAAGGTTGTAGATATGCCACTTGTATTGTCCTCAACCTTAATCTGTTCATAAGATTATAATTAAAATCCTTTGAATCTTTATTAAGATATATAACATTAAACACTTACAATGCACGATGTATAAATTAGCCCACCTTATTTGCAAATCACAAGGAGGATGTTTCAATATGTCTCTTATGTAACAAGGTCTCATCCTGAGATAAACTTCGATCAGAATGCGTTAGCTCATCCAAATGCATTCTAATATGAATGAAAGAAAATTTATTAACCATATAAATAATATAAGAAATTTACCTAATGATAATATTATTAAACTCACTCAATATATGGCTCAACTTCGGGATTGTTAAATAGCATATACAGATGAGCTATTTTTAACATGTCATAAAATAGTGTTATTGGATTCCCTTTAGAAATAGGGCGACCTCCTAGGATTGTTTCATCTTCAAGCTCTTCATTTCTAGATAGAGGAACACATATGTCTGCTGTTTGTTTTAGGTACGTGCTACAAAATTTTACAATCTCATCGGCCAAATAACATTCTTCTATGCATCCTTCAAGTTGTGCACGATATCTAAGATAACCCTTCAGTACCTTCATAAACCTAGTGATAAAATATAAATATAAGTGTGAGTATAGCTTCAATTTATCAATGAATGTAAATAGATTCTACACTACCTCTCAAATGGGTACGTCCATCGAAATTGTACTGGTCCACACAGTTGAGATTCTCGAGCTAAGCAAATTGGTAAGTGAACCATAATGTCAAAAAAGGAAGGAGGGAAATACCGTTCCAACATACATACCTCCACGATTTCTTCTTCTAATTTTTTCATTTTACCTTTATCAATCGCTCTTTGACACAATTCATTGAAAAATGAACATAAACGAAAGATCGCTTGCCTTTGCCCCTTTGGTAATAGCTCTCGTACAGATACTGATAATAATTGGTGTATTAGAATTTGATAATCACGAGACTCCAAGTCCAATAACTCTGATTCATCCACTTTAACGCAATTACTAATATTGGACCTGTTGACAAATAATTTTTTTCTCTTTCTTTGATAGCATGTAAGGTGCAGGGGGTAGGTAAAATTTATCCCCGTTTGGTTCAGGATGCAATTCTTTTCTAATTCCCAATTCTTGCAGGTCTTCGCGAGACTGAAGGCCATCCTTTGATTTTCCCTTCAAATCTAAAAGTGTTCCAATGAAGCTCTCACATATATTCTTCTCCGTATGCATTAGGTCCAAATTGTGACGTAAATCTAGTTCCTAAATGGAGATAGATAGCTAGATAGATAGAGAGATAGAGATCGATAGAGAGAGAGATTTAAAGAGAGAGAAAAAATGATTTGTGAGCATAAAAAATTAACCCCATGAACTAAAACAAATAAAATTTTAAAGTTAAAAGCTTAAATAGTTAATAGTTGACATACACTTACATGCCAATAGGGTAAATAAAAAAGTATTGACTTCTTTTTCCAAAAAATTGTCTTCTTATCGCACTTCCTCTTCCTTTTACCCAAGTCATTTTTAACACCATTTAAAGCATCCAAAACGCCATCAATATTTAATGGTCTTGGTGGTCTCCTCCCCTCTTCAATTCCATCAAACCAACCTTTTTTCTTATCTCTCCATGAATGATTCATTGGAAGAAATCTTCGATGGCTCATATACACGTTCTTATGGCTTTTTGATAACCTTTGTGAGGATATGTTGGGATCACAAATAGGATAAGCTAATTCTCCCTTTGTGGTACATCCAACTAAATTACCTTATACTGGAAACTCATTAATTGTCCACATTAAAATAGATTTCAAATTAAAATTAGATAGATTGGATGCATCATACATCTCCACCCCGTTATTCCAAAGCTCTACAAATCATCAACCAGTGGTTGTAAATATATTTTTATGTCATTACCTGGATGCTTTAGCCCTAGTATAAGCGAAGTCAACATCAATTTTTCTTGGGACATGCATAACCACGGGGGGAGATTGTACACGGTTAACACTGCACGCCAACAACTGTAGCTTGAGCTAAGATTACCGAAAGGATTAAACTCATCAATTGCAAGCCCAAGTCTAAGATTTCTCGGATTACATGCAAAATGAGGCCATTTTTATCAATTGTATCCTAAGCTATTGAATCAACGGGATGTCTCATCTCGCTATCTTCACTCCGATGATATGAGTGCCACTTCAACTGTTAAGTGTTTTTAGGTGACAAACATCCTGCGAAATCTTGGAATTATTGGGAAATACCTTAATACTTTCGCTGGTACTCCTTTCTTAATCTTTTTAGTGCGTTCATCCAATTTCCATCGCGACGAGCCACATTTAGGGAATGTATCCAAATGCTCATACTCCTTTCTGAATAAACAAGAATCATTAATACATGCATTTATCTTTTCATATCCTAAATCAAATTCTTTTTAAATTTTTTTTGTTGCATACAAAGAATTGGGAAGAGTGTTATTCTCTGGCAACATATCCCGAATAGTCTCAATAAGTTCATTAAATCCTTTATTAGATATTCCATGTGTGGCTTTATGTTTATACAAAGATGTAATTGCTGACATCTTTGTATAATTTGTACACCCAAGATATAAAAGAGTCTCATCATCCTTCAACTTTTCTTTAAAAATTTCATTTCCCCCTTGATAAATATCTTCGATAACTCCGGTATCTTGAAAATAAGCATCTGTATACATCCTATGTACATCAGACATATCAATATCATCAAAGGTACTCAAATGCTCCCCGTGAAGCACCTATTTGTTATAGAACATATCAAACCTTCCAATAATCAAGTGGTCAAAAAGTGTATCCTCCTTTTGCTGACAAAGGTTTTTAAATTTTTTGAAGGACATATAATCATATTAGGATTTCTTGCATTCTTCTTGGCAAACTCGATAAATCCTTTTACTCCAATTTGGTACTCTTCGGTATATCTACGCAAAATAAATAACGTGTAGTGATCAATTTAATTGGATTGATAATGAGTTTTAACTTTTAAATATAGTGCAAGGAAATTTGTTTATATCTATGTACGAGGAAAAAAAACCTCGGGAGTCTCAACCATTATTTTTTCATCTTGAGAAGTCCAATTTCAAGCTAATATTCTGTTTAAATTAACAAAATTCTGCATAAACAAAAGTCAGAAGAAGATGACTATTAAACACAAGGGTTTGATTCTATCTCACTGTATCAAGTAAAACACAAACACACAATGAACATTAATTAAATACCAAATGCAGATTCTATCTCATGGTATCAATTTTTTTTACATCTTCTTCAAAATTCCAATTTTCTATTGCATCAACCAAGCACACAAACGTACCAAACCACCACCACACACACACACCGCAAACCACCACACACAACACACACAAACACATAATAAATATTAATTAAACACCAAATGTAGATTCTATCTCACTGTATCAAACAAAAATTACATCCTTTTCGAAACTCCAATTTTCTCAACAAATGCAGATTCTATCTCACTGTATCAAAAAAAAAAAAAAATTACAACCTCTTCTAAACTCCAATTTTCTATTGCGTCAACCAGACGCGCTCCAAAACACACACACACAATGTAAATTATATCTGAGTTTACCAAATGCTAATAAAGTAAAACAATTATTATAATAAGAAGATTAAGTCTTACAAAATTACCCCAGTCGAAGGAAATGAGTATTAGGCTTAATATTCCCACTTTTGCCTTTATTTAAATCAATCGGACCACCAAACTAGAACCTTAGATCAAAATCATCATTGGTTTCATATAAAGAAAAGACCGGCCAGAGATTCACATAGAAGGGATTGGAGATTATAAAACACGATCGGTTTTTGGGAAGAGGAGTAAAGAAAGGAACGATTTTGGGGAGAGGAGTAGAGAAAGGGTTTCTCTTTGCTGAGGAAAATGAGGCGCGGGCAGGCAATTTTTTTGGGTGCGAGCGGGAAACTTTTTTTTTGATCCCGCTAGTTAGGTTGTAAAATGTGTAATACCTTCTATGACACTGGTTAAGTGTCGTGCAATATATTTTTACAACACCTTCCTGGTGTCGTAAATTAACAATACATTTTATGACACCCATAAAGAGTCGTGTAATATTTTTTGACGACACCACATATGAGTCGTAAATTAGTATTTCACGACATTTATTAGGGGTCGTGAATAATTTTTTTCGACATCAAATACGTGTCGTAATTAAACCTTTCACGACTGACTAGTTAAAAATTCTCGTATTAAGTTTTACGACACCTACACTGTGTCGTGTTAGTTGTTTTCCACGACACTTCTATTTTAGGTGTCATGGTTGTTAATTTTAATGTTTTATTCGTGACACCTAATCCAGATGTGTTGTCTTAATATGCCTTTAACCACACATATATGTGGAATGTCGTAGAAACCATGTCGTGGAAGTGAGTTTTTCTTGTAGTGACATCTTCTTGCTCCAATAATACCCTCATAAAAACCTCAACAACACTTCCCTATATACATATTTCATAGCTTATATTTTAACAGTGGGGAGGGTTAGATATTTAGTGTGAGTATAGTTATTAATTCCAAAGAAAATATGGTGGACAAATTAAGGAAGGGGAGAAGTGTCTCAGGCTTTGGTAGTGGGGAGGGAGTCCCCCCAGCCCCGCACTCCTCTCCCTTAAATACAAAACAAGGTAATGTTTCCCCATGCAGGGGTGTCCCCCCCAAATGAGTGGTTAACTTGGTCAATAAGATCAATTGTTCACAAAGAAGGAGAAGGAAGGATATTCCCCAAACTCACATCGGAGATTCTTCATAGTAAGTGGCTCGAAGTACCCACTTCGAAGATTCTTCACAACAAGCGACTCGAAGGACCCATCTCGTAGAACAAAGTCACTTGGATGACAACAGTTTGTAACAAGAAATAGAATGTTGTATTATGTATTTTATCTTATTTATGTACATGTCGAGTGAGGCTGTTTGGTACCCATGAGGGACCATGCCTGGTAGGGCATGGGAGAGATTTCATGCTCTATCAAGTAACCTCCTCTTGGGAACTTTGTAGGGACATGGTTTGGAGGATTTAGAACAAGAAAACGTTAGGAATTATTACCAACCCTCTTGGCACACTTGGGCAAAACTTCATCCAGAACAAATGTCACTCGAGCCTACTCATTGCTTACTTATTCGAGAGAGCCTCCTTGAGGCACCCGATCTCCCTCAATACTTGCCCCCTCGAGGTTACCTCCCGAGGTACCTGGGATGCTAGCCCGCCTGACTAATGTGACCAGATACCTAACAATAGTCACTGTTTGAACCACTTTCTGACGTCATAACGTCTGACATTTAGGGATTCAAGAATGTAGCACTAAAGTGGCTTTATCCTTAGGATGGCAGGTCTAGTTCACCAAACCTGAGCGTCTAGCCATCCTAGAGTAAGCCTCAAGTTGACGGGTCATATCCCTCATTAATGCCCACAATACTTCTAGCTAATAGAATGGTTTCCCGCCAAAACTATCAGATCCCACGCATTGAATGCAATATCTAGTGCATTTAATGCGCCCTATCAGGCGGATCGAAGGCAGGCTGACTCGAGCAGCCTCACCCCCATATAAATAGACCATATGAACAAATCATAGATGGGGCATTTCGAGTCTAGAATTGTTGCCCAAATTTCCTTACACCCGAGAATCATTGCGAGAGCATTACCCCCTACACATTTAATACGCTCATGATTGGGCATTAACTGAGCTTGAAGTTCCTGCCTTGCCTTTATTATGCCTGGAGTGCTTGTTCTTTCTCCCTCCGACCACGCTACCCACTGGTCCCATCCATTTATTAAGCTTGTCATATGTCTTCGGTGTTAATATGCTTTTTAATGCAAACCTGAATATTGAATCTATTTGTCTCTGATTTACCTGTGGCTACTGCCTATATTGCATACCTAACGGTATTAATCCCGATATGGATAAGGGGTTACACCTCACTTAATACTAACTGTATTTGAAGAACCCACATCTTACACCCCAAACAAGAAACCATCCTCAAAGATTCCTCCCATATCAGGTGCTTGTTAGCCCACCAATCGACAATGCACTGGCCCAAACTGATCCTATGGTCATCCTGAAGACATCGTTAATATAGCGGCAGAGATGAAATTTCCCAAATGTCGTTCGAACGATGTATTTGGTCTTTGAAACGATAGCCTTTAGTCGTTCAAATGGCGGCCTTGGTGGTTCAAATGATGGGGCTTCTCTTTGGTTGGTTCGTCCACTAACTGCCTTACCTCACACTGAGAATACCAAAACTAGACATAAATAAAAGGGTGGTATTTTAGAACCAATAATCCTCTTAACTTACTTTGATCTTTTACCCACTATTTTCCAATAATTGACATCAAGTCCCCACATCAATTTAATTGGGGATTTAATCCCGTTATACTCATCCAATTTTTAATGTTTCGTACTATCACAACTTTATGTAGAGATTAAATAAAATATTTAGGGCGTGATGTTACAAACTCCCATCCTTAGGGAATTTTGTCCTCGAAATTCTTTGTTTATCATAATTGATACTCTATCCATCAACGACCAGTTTTCAATCCTAAGCACTCTCAATACTACGACCTAACCCCAAAGATTTCATTTTAATCAATCATCATTGTTAATCTAATCACGACGAACCCTAAGGTTCTATTACCTGTTCTCAAGCATGCCTAACGCGTCTATCTAAACAAAACATTGAGATGATTGATCCTCATGAAACATCGCAATATCACTAATGAATTCGATAACATGTATAATCCTTACTTTAGGATTCATGACCTACGTTTACTTAAACAATCTTGGATCATGCCTAGCCTAGGCTGATATAATTTCCACACTTTTCGTTACACATATCAATGATTTCTAAGATAATCACCTTATCACATAGTTCTACCCGACCGATATATCCTATGAGATCCCTATGCTGATATAGGGTCACCTTGGGTATCACAACATGCATATACAACAACGTTCATCTATTCAATCTCCAAAATTTCGAAGCAAGTGCAACACTATCATTCAAGGTTTAACAAGTTCCAATATTCATACTGCCATCAAGTCAGAACCTCGGAACACACGACCAAGTCATAACTAGTTACACCGACCAACTAACAAACATGCAAACCTAAGGCAATCAAGTAATCATATGCAACCTACATGCAAGAGCGCGAGACCACGCGCACACACAAACTGGTGTGGAATAAAGGGCATCCGAAGAAGAGCACATTCACCTATTGTGACGCATCAGCCACATAGGCCTAACCCGCATCTGAGCTTATGCAGTGCTACACCCGAATCAAACTGATTAATAACTTACCATTATTGGGATCAAGGGAGGTCCAAGAAATGCGACGAATCAGGCGACTGACATGTCAAAAGAAAACAATCCAATTCCGATAATGAATCGAACCACATGAAGTGCGAACCCACAACAAATAACTAAATCGTGTAACTTTTTATCAATACTTGCCATGCACCTTAACCTTGTCACGCACCCTAGCTTGGACTCTTAACCTTGACGAGTTCTACTCAAGAATCATCCATCCATGTCGGATGGACGGAATACAAAACCAATTCCTTCAGGAAGCTGAAATGCTAGGCTTCCCTCCTTTGGACTATTGCTACCTCTCCATCACTGGTAAGTGAAACTATCCTTAATCAAGGAAAAGTTCTTTCTCTTTGACACTCATCATTATTTATCGACCTATCATAGCTAGGCCTCTAAAAAATTTATTATGCGGTAGCTAACCTCTGTTTTGAGATCACTCATCATCAGGTGAGCATAACACTCACATAGTTTCTAACGTGAACCATTGCTACCACTCTTAGCATTGCCTACATGATACCAAACCTCAATCATTATAATGACATCATCTCAACTTTCAAGCATCACTCATGCCTAATGATTTCCTTCATTAGAGTTATTACTAACCACACAAGTAGCACACTTAGGTTCCATAATCAAGCCTAACACTTCATCCCGAGTGTTATGGCTAAAAGCCATGACGAACCTCGTCGTGTTCTAAGTCTCCTAGGTGCACCACCTAGCATTAGTCAACCTGCTTTCGAAACTATCATCGAAGGCCATCATATCATGACATATACTTATAAATAAAAATCATAGCACTAACTCCAATGCACTGCCACAAATTGACATGATCTAACCGTACTACCATCATCACTAGTCTACCATTCCTTCAATACAACAATGATTCCCAATGCCTCATGGGTGACGACATTAAACTCAATTATTTCTCTAAACATCTTACACATATTTTGCATGAAACCACAAATCATACCATAACCTGTGCTACACCACCTGGAATCTCTATTACTAGGGAATGACCCCCATTCGCATTAACCTTTCAATAGATAAACCTTAACATACATCTCTAAGGAAATTTTTGATACGATTTCACAAGTCTACTTATTTTAATCATTAATGAGTGTTCTACTGCTATAATTGAATTGCCTTACTATGTAAACTTCATACTAAGTGCTAGTTTACCAACTAAACTAACTATATACTTGGTAGGATACGGGACGTCGGGTATTGCCTATAAACACCAAGGCCCATGCCCACGAACACCCAATGGATCCTATTTTTCAATGCCATACTACAATCACCAAACTAAAAATTAATACCATCTAGGTTTTGGTAGGACACACGACGTTGGGTATTGCCCAAGAGGAGGCCCACCCTAATGACACCGCAAGAGGTCTTATTCTAAAACTTCACTACTCATTTATTTAATACTAAGTCGCCATGATTATCTAGGTTCACTCCTAGGCTATCTCAAACCATCATGACTATCTAAATCCACATTACAATCAAGCTATAGGAATCGGGATATACTAACCCAAGCCCACAACCAAGGGACCAAGTACATTCTCACCATGTAGCTAACACTTATAAACACATTCATTGACCAACATACACTAAGGCGTTCACCAACAAGGATAGCATTATATCAACTAAGCCTGACTTATCCTCTAGCATCGACCCATACAATTTGTTCAACGTATTACTCATCAATCACAGTATTACCCCAAGGATCGAATTTGCCTAATTACGACATGGATATTGACCCTTTATTTTTGTTGCACCTACAGCTACATATAATTTAGAATCACAACTCATCATTACGCAGTTACACATTCCAACTATCAATCTCCACTGTTGACTACACACAATTTTCTACGTGCCCCATGGGCGTCATCTTACCCTATTAATACCTCAAAAGGTCCTATGTCATCAAAGGCTGAAACAAGCACCTCACACTATAAACCACGGTGTCCCCACTTTCTGTCTTACGCGGACATCCGTAAATTATTACATACTTACTCAGAATTGTAGAAGCGTTTTATAACAATTAACTTGATCATATGCTGATTGGAACTTACCTACTTGTCGTGCTAACCTCTTTGACCTTAATTCGAGGACACGAACGAAATCGTCATCAAACTAGCATGACTGGCCAAAACAACACCAACGTCGAAAGATCCCCCACCGACCTCACCACATCACTCCCTAAAGGAACCTTGAACCTAGAGCTCTGATACCATTTGTAATACCTCGGCCCGGATATATGGGTTACCCGTGAGTCAAGCCAGTCCGAACCGACCTTTAGGTGTGAAGTGCAATGAAACAACCTATATAATGTTGCTAGTCCAGTTTTATTTTATTTAACATTTCACTTATTTAATATGCAATTCCAGTTTCAAGATAAACTACGTGAGGAACCCATGGGGAACACCCCAAGTACAAGTAAACAAAGCTACTAACGTAAAACATATAGAGTACACTTACCTGTATAACACCCTCAAAATACGAACCCGCACCCAACTTGCTGTAACAAAGCAAGGGTGTGAGCCTATGCCCAGTGGGAATGTATAAGCAATATAGAAACGAACAGCAAAAAGGGTACTCACACGCTACAATCATATGAATGTGAAAATATATATGTATCTACATATATATAGATATACCTTTGAAACATACATATTCAGATGCATTAGCCGTTTTACTTCGAAAACCTTATTCATCCAGGTTAATTCACCATAATCTTATAAAGACTTACTTTATCCATACTTAGCATTTTTCACTTTATTTAACACACCCAATTCAATACTTAAAGCCACTAAATTTGATTTATCCCAACCCATTCCTTTACCGGAATCACTCATTTTTATTCCATTAAAAGTATACTTTAGTATTTTCATTGACACCATTTCGACACATGCCTTCACCGCGTTAGAAAATGCTTGTTTATAATTTGAAAACCTTTCAATACATACTTATGCAAATTATGGGTTCAACAACTTAGGTTACTTAATCGCCCATTTGCCCACTTTACCTTACCCTTTTTGCCTTAACTTATGGGCGTTAATAGATTTACACATTTACTTGTCCATTTCACCTTTACCGGAATATTTATTTCATTCATTAAAGTTGAGTTGTATTAATACGTTTTACCACGCAACCCATTTCTTGACATGTTCCTTATTCCTTTTATCTTTTCTTAGAATCTTCCAATACCGCATACTAACACGGGCTCCACACCGATCGCTGTGCGCACGATATGCTCTGGATAGTGATTTAGGGCTTTTCACCCAAGGGCTCCGAGCCCTTCTTGCTTTATTCCGGTGTCATTCGAGTTCCTTTAATGTGTTTTAACATTTTACAAATATCCACATTATTCCATTTATCATGTTTCCCCGGCAGAAGTCAAAATCCGGGACTTTACCGCCCATTTGTGTTACATTTTGAAAATTTGTCATTTCATGTCCTTTACACTTTAACCTTGATTTTTTATTCCAAAAATCATATTCGTTTAGGATCACTTTGTGTAACACCCGTTTTCAACATTTGTATTTCATAAAAATGTTCCACTTTAAGTAAAATTACTATTTTACCCATTTCTTTTCAAAATCACCTATTTACTCCATTTTCAGAAGTATTAATTTCACCCAAACCACCATTGAGTTATTCATATAAACTTCTTAAGTTTTTTAACCGTTTAACACTCTTTTACACTTGGAGTAATCTCTTTACTTGATTGGAAACATACTTACACCTTTAATTCCCTTTTAATTACATAAGTGTTAATATTTTACAACATTAGTAAGTTACACTCAGTGACCGTTCCATGTTTACCCATTAACACTTAGTTAATACTATTTGTCAACATTTACAAGTACACATTTCTTTACCTCTTCATTCAAGAAATACATTCACACTTAAGACTACTTTTCTAAAAAAATTATCATTTCTTTTATTTAACATGTAGTCTTTTAACTTCATACACATCATGCCTTTTAGTTCCAATTACACATACTTTGAAGACTAAAATTTCAACTTTTATTATTTCTTGTTTAAACCCAACAAAATCTTCTTTAAACATGTTTATACATTCTATGTCAAAATACTACAAGTTTATATGCATGAGAAGATGAATTTTAAACCCAAAAATCCTACTACATGGTTTAAACATATTTTTCACTAAATATTTTCCAAATAAATATTTATTTCCAAACATTTTATGACATAAAATATTTAACATGAATATTTCTAGAAATGCCCATTTCCACCAAATATGTCATCTTTTAATATTTTGAAATATTCACTTATTCTTAAATTTTCAAGAAAACATTATTTTTCCAACCAAATCATATCATTTGCAAGCATTTTATTGCATAAAATATTTTTCATTAAAATTACTAGAAAATTTCACCATTTTCATAAAACATCAACTTTCATTATTTCAAAACCTTGAAATAATTATCCATTCTTTATGTTTAGTAAAAACAACATTTTTCAATATTTTTATTCCATAAAAATATTTATTATTTCTTTTCACTAGAAATACACCAAAATGACATTTCTTATATTTTTATTCCATAAAAATGTTATTATTTCTTTTTCATTAGAAAGCACACTAGAATAATATTTTTTAATATTTTAATCCGTAAAAATGTCTATTTTCGATTTTACTAGTAAACACACTACAATAATAATTTCTAAGATTTTTAATCCATAAAAATGTCTATTTTCAGTTTACTAGGATCACACCATTATCTCATAATAATCCTACTCTTAATCAACAATAATAAGACCATAATATTTATCAAATAGAGTCTCAAATATAATAAGAGTAGTTTGCCCACCTAAATAGACTTAAAGTGGTGATGGTGATGAAGATGGGTGACTCTTCCCTCCCTCCCCATTCAAAGGTGGCCCTAAAGGGAGTCAAAATATCTCCACCAAACAGCCCTCCATGGAAGTTCCAACATACTTCAAAAACGCTTCCACACATACAACTTCTTGCTCCAATAATACACTCATAAAAACCCCAACAACACTTCCTTATATACATATTTCGTAGCTTATATTTTAACAGTGATGAGGGTTAGATATTTAGTGTGAGTATAGTTATTAATGCCAAAGAAATTATGGTGGACAAATTAAGGAAGGGAGGGAAGTGTCTCGGGCTTTGGCAGTGGGAAGGGAGTCCCCCAGCCCCGCGCTCCTCTCTCTTAAATACAAAATAAGGTGATGCTTTCCCAAACAAGAAACCTTATCCTCAAAGATTCCTCCCATATCAGGTAACTTGTTAGCCCACCAATCGACAACGCACTAGCCTAAACTGATCCCATGGTCATCCTGAAGACAACGTTAAAATAGCGGCAGAGATGAAATTTTCCAAACATCGATCGAACGACGGCTTTGGTCGTTCGAACGACCAAACGTTAGCCTTTAGTCGTTCGAACGATGGCCTTGGTCATTCAAACGACGGGGCTTCTCTTTGGTTGGTTCGTCCACTAACTGTCTTACCTCACACAGGGAATACCTAAACTCGAAATAAATAAAGGGTGGGATTTTAGAACCGATAATCCTCTTAACTTACTTTAATATTTTACCCACCATTTTTCTAATAATTGACATCAAGTCCCCACATCAATTTAATTAGAGATATAATCCCGTTATACTCATCCAATTTTCAATGTTTCGTACAATCACAACTTTATGCGGGGATCAAATAAAATATTTAGGGCGGCAAAAATGATGGCAATGATGGATGGCATTTGGGACATATGGATAAGGGTAATATGGAAAATGATAGTGGGTGAATGATAATGTGATAGGGAAAATGGTACGTGTATGGAAAAATCGGTTTAGTGCTCGAGACAAACTACAAGATACATGTTTCTTACAACTCGAAAGTAATGTCATTCTCAGTGATTAAGCCAAATTTGAAAAAATAATGAGATCATGCAACGACTAATGTAGTACCCAAAGAAAGTTGAGTCAACTTGTGACTCGGAGATACGTAAAAACCCTCAAAAATGTGAAAAACTCAAATCTCACGGGTTTAAGTCTCCACTAGTGATCTTTTAAGGCTCTCTTGAGAATATATTTACTCTTCAACTTTTGATTGTAAACGTGATAGTGTAAAACTGCCGAGTTTAAGAATTCATAGTGCAAGTACGCTTTTAAGAGGTATTAATTAATTTAAGGTTAAAATCGTACGTTTTGGGTCAAACAAAGGTATTCTGAGATTTCTAAACGAGGGATGATAGATAATATATGTCATAAAAAATTATTTTTAACTGCACAAAAAGTTTAAAATCGCTTGTTTCTGAAAATTTTCAAAAGAGGTACGATTTTGATAAATTTTCCACCCCCAAACAAAAGAGAACATCGTCCTCGATGTTTAAAACCATATATAAAAATGAAAAGCACAAGGGAGGAAATATATTACCATAATGAACCATTAGTGAAAAAGTACCGCACTCTGGAGCATAGATGAAACCTGAAGAACAAATGCGATACAAAAACGTACAAGTCTATAAAGCATGTGAAAATCATTGGGTGGTGTGAAACACCACTCCCAAACATGATAAGACTCATACTCAGAAATAATGAATGACGGGCTGCCTCCCGGTAGAGCTAAGTTTAACGTCTTCAGACAGACCGAATCAGTCTCACCCTAAGGATAGGAACTAGGAAAGCACGGGTGGCAGAAAAAATTGGGTGATGAGAATCACCCCCAAACAAGACTGAAGCGTCAGTCTTATTGGATAAAGGCGAAATATGGTCAATGCACTTGTATAGCGAAGTGCATCACTCGATGCAAAGCATCGATGGACCAGGGGTGGGTGGGTAGGAGGGTAGGACAAAGATGGGCAAGGGTGAGGGTGAACAGGCACAGATCACGGGCCTTATTGAGCGTAAAGGTGAGGGCAACAAGGGCCCTATAAGAATGGTGCTCAAGTTGGTGGGGTAGGCAAAATGGTTTGGAAATAATAATCGGGTGGGCCTCAGAGAAAGTGCACGACCGTTCTATAAATGGACGGTGATAATGGTCGCGCCGTGACACACCCGGGAGCTGTCGATGGAAAAAATCGACACCACAAAAGAGTGGCGGGCAAGGAATAACAAGCTCGGTGTCACGGAAGTGGAGAGTATCAAGAATACGCACATGGATGTTGGGGTCAATAAAAAGTGCACAGGTGGGATCGTGGAGCACTGGGGTGGAGGATGAATGTAGGTGAGGACCTAATAACTTAGATGGGAACATGTGAGGTGCAACAACAAAGTCCAAATCAAGTGGTGGCGTGGAAAGGACATTGGATGGATCGGGTGGGACAAAGGGTGGGGGAAGATGATCTAACTCACGAGTAGGAGACACACACTCCTCAAGAGGTACGTAGTGATCCTCAAGGGCACTCACGAGAGGAAGTGTGGAAATAGACGAGGGAGTGATCAACTTAGCCACCATTACGTCACCAACAGTGGTGGTAGAATCTAACGAGGCATCCAAATCCAAGATAGATGAATCAACATTAATATCTGACTCAACGGGAGTCAAGCATGGTGGGACATGATCCATATCCAGAGAGGTAGAAACCATCTCAAATTCAATCTCAGGATAGTGGGTAGCACTCGCAGCCGGAGCTAACCTATAAATAATGGGTTCCTCGGGAACACACTTAAAAGGGTCAAAAGGTGTAGACTCGGGCATGAGTATGGATTCGGTGGAAGGGGAAAGGTGAAACTCAATGGTGGGTTCGATAAGGTAAGGCGGTGTAGGATCAGTCTCATAATCAAGGGATATGTCAACACTATTGTTAACTTGGGTCCCGGACCACTGGGTGATCTTAATGTCGAGATTCTCTGGATGATATGGTTGATCACACTCAAAATCTGTGGCACAAGACGACACATCATCGTCCCACATAGGGGTAATAATGGGTCGACTTGGGGGTAGAATCCGTCTCGTTCGCACACTCAAAATCATATAATCGTTGTTCAAGCCTTTGAAGTGATTCAGTTTGAGATTGAAGTGTGTGCGCGAACTTGTGCAAGAGACTTGCGAGAGCGGATGTGCAAGGTGGTGGTGGGTGAGGTGGACACAACTCGCTAGATACACTAGGATGTGGAGATTACTCATATGAAGTATGTGGAGCAGGGTCAAGTGTAGCATTCACGGGAGAAACATCTCCGTGAGGGACAAAAGTGTGAGTAGCATGAGGAGCATATGAAGGGGACTGATAGGTATGAGGTGCACAAGGTGGCGATGGTGACTGTTGGAAACCGTAAGGATCCACAACATGGTGTTGGGATTCATATTGCATGGAAGGATGAGCAGGCCTCCATGAATAGCTCCGGTACTCATACCCCTCGACATTAGATATGTCGTGACAATACGTTGAGGGTGGGTCCAAAACAGTGTCATAGGGATACACATGTTCCAAGGTGGATTCAGATGGCGAGAATATAAAGGGGCACTCATGGGATAAGTGATCGCTAAGAAAGAAGTGCATGCACGGCGAAGCATGTGATGGGTTGACACTCGTCACCGGAGGCGATGGAAGATGAGATGTGTGCATGGATGACACAGGAGTATCAACGGTGTGCGTTTGAGAGTTAAAGCCCTGAATGAATGAAACAAGGGTCGATTCGGGCTTATCATCAAACAAACTTCGAGAGAATGTAAAATGGCCAAAGTATTCCCATAAAGGACGTTCTTCGGCCATGACAAGAGGAATATTGTTTTGGTTTTAAAATATTTTTCAAAAGAAAATAATTTTTTTTTGTGATTTTTGAAAATAAGAAAAGGAAAATCTTTTTGGTATTTTAAATATGGAAAAAAAAGGAAAATGTTTTTGGGATTTTTGAAAATATTTAAAAAAAAAATAAAGGAAAATATTTTTGGGATTATTTCGAAAAAGGGGAGAAAATGGATTCTTGATTTGAGCGAACTAACAAAACCCGACTGTCGAAATAATGGAATTGGACACACACGAGTTAAGAAAAATCCGAATGAGCACGTAGCCAATTATTATCTTCAAAATTAGTGAAATGGCTAGTCAAATTTTAATTAAGTCCGCGGGAGATAAAATTCATGGAATTTATCTTTGTGATCGCCTGTTGCAAAAAGGTGTTCCTATGGGGCTAGCTAGTTGATTGATTTTAAATTTAATGACAACTAGGGTAGCACACAATGGATAAGCGAGTGAGTCGGGTGATGAAATCCCTTCTCGTGTCAATGACCGGGTCCAGGTCTTAGGTAAATTAATTCATCAAACCAGTCAATTTAAGTGCGATGCAGAAATTAAAAGCACATAGGAGCAATTAATCACACAAAAATGAACTCGTTTGCAGGAGATTCGCGAGGGATAAAAAAATTGTACCTCCCACGGTTTTTACACACGTGGGGTGAAGAACGATTTGAGTCGATCGGGGGGAGATTTCGCCTATCTCAGTCGTCCCCGGGAGTCCTACCGACCCAAAGTAGAGAGGCTTAAAAATTCTCGCCTTGGACGCACTCTCTCTACATTGTCCGGTTTCCCTTTTCGCCTTTAAATAAAAAATAATTATTACAAAATAATATGGTGTCAAAATGCACCCCAAATAAATACACAATCTTAAAAAGAAAAGTCCTATACAACCAGTCTAAGGAGGAGGGAGGATGAAGAACTACACTAAAAAGATAAATAAAATTACAAGTCTTCAATCATGTCTCCAGCCCAAGAAAGCGGCAACGACGCCATTTGATGCAAAGCTTTTTGCGTATGATCGTTGTTTTCAAAAGCCACTCTCAAAATTCCCTTGAGTACCTACAAAACTTGTCTAAAATATAACTCGTATTGTGGTAAGTACGGGTATCAATCCTACTTTTAAGGTGAAACAATTTATGTGAAAACGTGCAATTCCAATTTTTTTTTATGAAAAAATATATATTTTTTTATTTTTTAAAAACAATTTCAAGGGAAAAATTAACTAACAAATGCTAAAAATTATAAAATGACTAAATCATGAAAAAAATGTGCAACCGAGTGTGAAATATGTGAGAAGGTCAAGAGGTGGGATTACATTGCATTTTCAATTATTTTAATTTCTCAATTTATTAATTTGAAATATTTCGAGATAATATTAAATCGATAATCTAACACTCGTTAAAATTATAAATTTAATAAAATCTTTTTCAGAAAATTAATTAAAAAAATGTCACACGATGAAAAATAAGGCCTACACTATTTTCAGAAAATTACCCGCTAGGATCAATTTAACGAAAACAATAGCAATCTTCAAATTTCAACAACGAATTAATAATCAAATTGCGGTAAAACCTATCTCTAGTTCGATTCCTAAATTCAAACGTCAATTCGTTCAATTAATTTACTAACTCTCGTTACATAAATTAATTGGTGACACTTAAAATTAATTTACCTAGAAATATAAAATTAATGAAACCAATTAATTAAAGTAACATCATACGCAGTGCATCCCACCCCTTGAACGGGGTGTTTAGCCAAACATTTTCATGTGTGCATAAACGACGATAGATACTAAGTCAAGTAGGAAATAAATTGAAAAGAGAGTATAGAAATACAATACACAATTTTTTCCCAAATTTGTCTTGAAATGCGCATTGACATGCGTCCAACTTCGTCACAATTTCCAGCACTTGATTACAAAAAGAAGACTAAAAACTAAACCTAAAAATTATTCTAAAGCTAAACTAATTTTTTTATATTTTTCTGGAATTTTTTTATGACCTTAAACTGTACATAATATACACATTATTTTTCTCTCTCTACGTATCTTTTATAATGCTGTCGAGAGACCCTTCTCTTTTATAATGAGCTTCCTCTTCCTTCTTTTTAAGATCCACGATGTTGGTGTTTGTTGGGGAGATTTTCTTGGGATTTGAAGATTGTTTTTTGACTCAAATTGAAAATGGGTTTTTTTGGGTTCCTATTTTGAAGGGATTTGATTTTCCAGATTTTGTGCGCTCGAGTAAGACACGGGTTGTGGTTTGGTGGTAGACCCGCTTGGGTCGGGTTGGAGCTGGTTGGGCGCGGGGTAGCATTGGTAATGGTGTGCTGGGTCGGATTCGCGACCGGGATGGACGGAGGTAAGGATCGCCGCGGTTTGGGCTGGCGGGTTGGGGGTTGGATCTGCTATGGGGATCTCAGTTTTCGCCGAAGCTGGGAGAGAGAGAGAGAGGCTGGATGGGGTAGAGTTTAGGTCGCGGTTCTGGTGACGCCGGCGAAAATGGAGGTTGCCGGCGAGGGGAGCAGGGGTAGAGGGTTTCTCTGGCGTGGGTAAAACAGGTGGCGAGGTCGGCGCTGGCTGGTGGCAGGTGGTATAAGGATGGGGCTTGGGTTGGGGTACTGTGATGTTGGTAATGATGGAATTTGGGAGAGAGAGAGAGAGAGAGTTGGTGAAGATGATGAATAGTGGTGTAGGGGTGTTTAGGTGTGGTGAGGGTGTATAGTAAGTAGGGGTGAGGGTGAGGGAGTTTGTGGTTGTAAGATATTATGGTGTGTGTGTGTTTAATTTAGACCCCTATAAAAAATGACACTACCTAAAAAAAATTAAAACTAAAATAAAACAAAAACTTAAAATCTATTAAACTAAAAAAAAACTAACATCTCAAACTAAAATAAAATAAAACTTTATTAAACCTAAAAAAAAATATAATCCTAATAAAATAAAACTAAACTAAAATAAAAAATATATATATTTAAAATGAAATCTAATAAAACTAAAAAAATTAAATTCCTAAAAATTAATCCTAATGAAAATAAAATAAAATAAAGATTAAAAATTTAAAACTAATAAAAATCAAAATCAAAATAAAGAAATAGAAAAATAGAAAATAAATCCTAGAAATTTCTAAATAAATCTAAATAAATCCTAAAAATAAAATGACTAAAAATAAAAATCTAAAAAAATAATAAAGGTACAAACTAACACACACGGGGCTGGGGGAATGGTTTGGGCCCGGTCTAGGCTTAGATTTGGTTCGGGACTGGTTCGGGGTATTCGGAACACATCGGGGCAAGCTCAGAATTGGACTTCTCACTTCACGGTCTCTTTGGATTTCTTCGATGTACGCTTTTGACCGCTTCTGTGTCGCAATTGACTGGATTTAGCATTATTTGTATCGCAACTACGTATTGACCTGCAAAAATAATAAAATACGAACATAAAGCCAATTTTAATTAAAATGAGTGACTAAAATGCACATATTTGGGGCATAAATTATACACTTTTGGGTGCTTATCACGGGATATTATTTGTCACCACAATTCGCCTTAATGGAGCTTTTTGAGTTCAGGTCACACTAGAGACTTACAATTCTAGTTAATTTTGATTATGCAATCTTCTATCTCAGAGTTATCCATGGAGATGATCTGTTTTGATAGTGCAACGTATCTTTTTCCACAAGAATTTTGATATGACCATAGATAAGTTGTGTTTACTACTTTTATTATAGGGTTTTTTTCACTTAACCCCCACTTTTTAATGTTGTAATAGACTTACCTCCACTTTTCTAATCTTGTTGACATAAACCTTAAAATTTTTATATAACATTTGTACCATTTTAACCAAAATATCTATTTTAACATGAACAAACACCCCAAATCCAAATGTGTTGGGACCTAACCCTCAACCCTATATGATCCATTGACTCATGTCCTTTGTTTTCTTTATGTAGAAAGACATACCTACAGAAAAAAATAATATATTACTGATTTGACCCTTAAACTATCAAAATTGTTTCAAAATATCCCTTGAACTACCAAAAGTGTTAAGTAAGCCCTGAAACTAACTAAGCCGATTTAACAAGACCCTTCCGTCCATTTTTACTCTTAAAGATGACACAAGTAGGCCACATGCTAGGCACATGACTAGTCGGAGGATATATATGTAATTTAAGAAAAATACATTTATTAAAAAAAAATCACTTACCCTAAACAACCTGTCTCTCCCTCTTCAAGCCCCCACCCTCCCTCTTACACACCAAACCCCCCCAACCACAATCCCCTCCCCCTCCTGCAATCCACCCATGCCGCTCCTTCACAAACCACCCGAACAACCCCGCCGACTGCTACTGTAATCCACCCACACAACCATTTAAGTAAAGAACTCTCTCTCCCCCTCCTATACGCTCAACCATTCAAGTAAAGTGCTCCCTCTCCCCCTCTTACATGCTGATGGACCCCTCCCCCTAACACACACACACACACACAAAGATATATATATATATATATATATATACTGATGGACCTTTCGCATGTGTTTTATTTTTCATATTTGGGGAAGTGAGGTTTTGATTGTATTAGAAAGAATGGGGGGTTTCGCCGGTATGAACAAGAGAGGGGTATGGGTGGTTTGTCAAGAAAAAATGAAAATGGAAGGTAAGGGTAGGGGTTGGGTGGTTTTGTTGAAAATAAAAAGGGAGTGTATGAGTGATTCGTTGGAAAAAGTGGAAAATATAAGGTTAAGGGTGGGTTTGAGTGGTTTTGGTAGTGAACAAAAGGGAGGGGGAGGGGTGGTTCATCGAAAATGAAAAAAGGGAGGGGGAGTGGATATTGGACGGAAAACAAATATGGGTGGAGGGTTTTTGAAAGTGGAGAAGTAATGGATAAAGTAAAAGAAGTGATAAGGTTACGTTTGGTGGTGGTGGTTGGGGGGGGGGGGGGAGAGAGTCATGTTTAACTTTTTATTATTTTCTCAGTCATGGATTGATATCAAATCATAATATAATATCAATGGGTTACCTATTTTTCCTTTACCATGAGTCCTCCGTCCAAGTTAACGATCCAAAGTGACAAAAGGGTCTTGTTAAATCGGTTAAGTTAGTTTGAAGGGCTTACATGACAACTTTCGTAGTTGAGGGCGATTTTGAATCATGATAATTTAAGCGCCAAAATGATAAATTTACTAAAAAAAATAAAACTGACGAGAGGGGGTTTGATCCCGTCCGACGACTCTTGTCTCCTCTCTACATGTCTCCGAAGACCACTATAATGGTGATTGTGGTGGATGCAAACCTCTATTTCCAAACCCATTTATCTTTCTCTACATTTATCTCTCTACTAATTTGCCAAACACTTTTTTAATTTAGTCTATCAATGATTTTCTTGAGCTTGTTTATAACACATTACCACAAAGTTTATATTCAGTAATTAGTAGAGTTGTAAAAAGAGGAGCAAATATGTAAGCATGGTTTATATTTGTGGAAATTGATACCTCGAGTATTATTGTGGAAATTAATTATACAAATTATATCCCAAACTATCAATTAATTTATTATTTGGGGAATCAAATTCATTGAGGGTTGAAATCAAATACACGTTCTTTTTTGTCAACTTTTAATGACTTGGGTCTAAATTAGATTAAGGGTTCGTTTGGTTCGTGATGATATATTTTTAATTGTGATGAAAATTAAAATGGTGAACTTTTTTTTGGCATATTAGAAATGCAATTTTTGTTCATTTAGAATTGTGAATAAGTTCACATGTTATAATGACATAATTTTGAACAAAAATAGAAAAAACAAAATTTATCCACAAATTTGTGAAAACATATTTTATTGTTGTACCATAAATATGGTGCGATCAGAGAACCTATTATGTAACGACAACTATATTTTTTTATGACCTGAAATAGGTCGACTCAGATGGAAACCTGATCATCCATTGCATTTTGCTTGTCCCCAGCATCACATACAGTGACTTTAGCTCACACGACCTATGGCTATTGAAAGTGTTAATTGACATTGTGTACTGGTGGATGTCAGGTAGTGGGATTGACGGCAACACCACTAAGTAGAAATGTATGAAATATTTAAGGTTTATTATTCTCCCATTATTAATGGGCAACGTGTGCCATCCCATCCTACCACTAAAACATGTAAAGGCGATTTGTCAAATCTATAAAGGTATGACACCTGTCACCCTTCATTCTTTTTGTCTCCATAGCACTCATTCTCTCTCTTCCCACTCATGTCACATATAAATATGACATATAATCCTTCTTAAAGGGGATCAAGAGATTAATTCCTATCATTATACTGCCCATTTCTAGAGTGAGTTAGAGAGTTTGTAATCCTCCATTCTCCCATGGAATTTTCCCATTGAAACTAATACAAATCACTACTTCACCTATGGACGTAGGCACCGCATTAGGCCGAACCATGTAAACACGGTCTCCATATCTTTTCTTTCATCTTATCTCTATTTACTCACTCTAGATAAGCATTTCTTAGATTATTATCTCTTTATCTGTTATAAATATAAAATTAGTATATTTAGCCAAGATATAAATCCATACACTAATTTTAGGCGTTAACAAATTGGCATTGTCTGTGGGAGCTTATCAACAGGCCTGTTATTGTTTTCTACCGATATTTTCTCACAAACTTTAGGACACCCAGTCCTGATATACTACTCCCGTTTGATCCCCTTCTTACTGTAACTCTTGTTACTGGTCTATTTCTAGGTTGCAATACTCCATTTTTTTTTCCAGAAATATCGTGAAAATGGGCAAAAATCTAGAAAGTAATAGGGACACTGACGAAGCTTCGTCTTCCACGCCTGTAAGCATGATTAGCTTGCAAGGAGTATTACAACACTTGGATAGAGGCCAAGACACTATGAAGATAAACATCAGTCAGTTGACGCAAAGCATCCTAGCTAGGTAGAGGAGGCTTAAAGAGAACCCTGCTGTCCCAGTAAGGGGTGAAAACCTAGATTGGAGGCAAGAGATGCCTCCACCATCCCCACACAGAGTTAAGAGACAAATGTACAATGAGAGGGTGGTATAAAATCCCAGACGACTAGATTGGGGTTCACATGAAGAGGCTAGCAGGCCCAGATACACTAGATTCGAACGAGATGATAGATCTCACAAACCATGAGTAACATCTACCATCAGAATAGGTGGGTACGATGACAACCATACTTACTCTTTTGAGCACCTAAGTGTTTTGGAAAGGCTGAGTAGAGGGTCCCCATTTGACCGATTAGGTTGGAGAATCAAGAGATCCCACCAACGTAGAGGGATCAGAGAGAGTAGAGAGGATCAAAGGAAGGGTGAAACTAGAAGGGTTGGACTTTTGTACAGGTCCAAGTCGAGCATTCATTAGTCGGCCATAGCCGAACAAGCTTCTCATGAAGAGATCTTAGCTGAAAGTTGAGGAGGAGAAGGAAAGGCAGTATCGGTTAAGGACGATAAGGAGGAATAAACCTAAAAGGGATCAATCCAATTCCTAAAGGATCATTTGGGCGAGATCATGGAGGCCAAAAGCCCTCTTCAAAGAGGTTTCATACAAGGCTCCCCCTTTATGTCATCGATCATTGGCTATGCAACGCCCGTAAAGTTCAAAACATCCATCATCACTCCCAAATATGATGACACATAAGATCCCGTGCTCCACATATAGAGGTACTAAGCCACATTAGACATTTATTCTGTCCTTGAAGAGATGCCTTACCGAGCGTTCTCTTGCACGATACTGGTTCGGCCCAAATCTAGTACAATGGATTACCAAGGGGTCATATCTCAAACTTTCGATAACTAGTCGACCTCTTTGTCAACAACTCTGGTTTTAATTCAAAGCCAAGAAAAAAAGTGGCCCATTTGTTAATTTTCCATCGGAGAACGAACAAAATGATGAGGGAGTATATTTCCCGATTCAACACCGAGAAGATGAAGGTCATTGACTACGAAGAGAACACGATAATTATGACACTCATGAGTGGCCTACAACTTGGAAAGATGTTCTGGGCATTGGTTAAGGAGCCACGAAATGCGATGACTGATTTATTAGCCATAGAGGGAATTATTATGAACACTGAGGAAGCCGTGGCATCACATTAAGTCTAGCCATTCCAAGGTGACACACGCAAAAGCTCAAAGAAGAAGAAGGAGTTCAGGGGCAGTAGAAAGGCTTACAAATTAAGGAAGTTTGATGAATGTACCCCATTGACTGTGGGCGTCCACCACATCTTTGAGGAGATTCGAGGGATTAAGGACCTGAAGTGGCCAAGAAAATTGAAATCTTCTCTTAATAGGAGAGATAAAATCAAATACTGCGAGTTCCACAAGGACCATGACCACAATGCAGATAATTGCCTAACTTTGAAGAATGAATTTGAGATTATCATTAGGCAAGGCAAAATGAAAAGGTTTGTTGACAATATTAGCCGATTATCTAGGAGGGATAAGCATAATCCTAGAAGACGATCAAAGTTCCCTTATAGGAAGGAGGATGAAAAGAAAAAGGGTCATGACGATGACTCATATGAAGATCCTGACTTGCCCAAGAAGCCCAATGAACCGATACACGAGGTCAAGATGATATCATTCGAGTGTAACTACATACCGGAGGAGATGTTGGCAAAGGAGATGGACCGAAAAAAAGAGGGGCCTACCTAAATAAATCAAAGGCTTATGCTCATATAAGACAACTCAGCGTATTTGGGGTCATGTCATCTCGACCTAGAAAGGTAAACAAAGATCATTTTATAATTGGATTCTCTAAAGATGATTTGTCCTGTGTGCCCTACCCACATGACGAACCCCTGGTAGTCACCATGGTGCTGCGTGATAGCAGAGTCGTAGGAATCCTGGTTGATAATGGTAGCTTAACCAATATCATATCTTACATATGTTTCAAGAATCTGAGGCTAAAAGACTAGAAGTTAGAGGCATATCATAGACCTCTCATAGGATGTTTGTGGGAGAAGGTGTTCCCTTTAGGAATCATAGAATTGGAAGTTATGGTTGGTGACTGGTTAACATGCCGAACATAAAATACTTTCTTTTTCTTTCTAGATGAGAGTCTATGTTCGGCTTATAATGTTATTTTTGGAAGGGGCGAATTGAAGAAGTTTAAAATTGTTTTGTTTACAGTTAACCAATGCATGAAGTTCCTCGCTAATTATGGGGTTGGCGTGGTGAAGGGGAATTAAATACAAGCCCATGAGTGCTATTACACGTTGGAGTTACTGGAAGAATAGAAGATTTTGACCACCACTTATTAGACAGAGACGATGGATCCTTAATACGAAGATAAGCTGGTGAAGGGTCAAGTAATTGAGAAAATATAGAAGGATATGCTGGATGACGAATGCCCGGAGCTAATAACACATATCGAATAATCACTAGATCCCACTCTAAAGCAGGAACTAACCAAGTTATTGAGAAAAAGAAATAATGTGTTCGCCTAGAGCCATGAAGACTAGCCAGGCTTAGATACATAGTTCATTTGCCACGAGTTTAGCATACTAAAGGATGCTAAGCCATTGAAACAGAAACACCGTGTGTTCAGCCAGGAAAAGAACATGGTGATCCAGGAAGAAGTGGATAAATTTCAAAAGGAAAAGTTCATCGAGGATGTGAAGTATCTAGAATGGCTCTCGAACATTATCAGAGAATGATAACTGGCGAATGTGCGTAGACTTAACCAATCTTAATAAAGGTTGTCCAAAAGATCGCTATCCCTTGCCTAGGATTGACTAGCTGGTTGATGTTAATGTGGGACACGAACTCCTCAGTTTTATAGATGCCTATTTTAGATATAACTAGATAAAGATGAAGCTGGAAGAGCGGTAGAAAACCTCACTCATCACCAGTCGAGGTACATATTGTTACATTGTCATGCCTTTTGAGTTCAAGAATGTTGGACAGACTTACCAAAGGCTAGTGAGTAAGTTATTTAAAGATCAGATCGAAAAAACCTTGGAGGTCTATGTGGATGACATGTTGACCAAGATCAAGAAAGCTGCTGACCATATAAGTGATCTTGGTCTAACTTTTGACCAACTGGAAAAACATCAAATAAAGCTCAATACGACGAAGTGTGTTTTTGGGGTTAAAAAGGAAAGTTCCTGGGATTTATATTCAACCAAAGGGGTATAGAGGCAAACCTAAACAACATCCGTGCACTAGTAAACATACAATCTCATGCTAGAAAAAAATTTCAAAGATTGGCAAGATGAGTGGTTGTGTTGAAAAAATTTATGTCTAAAGCCACGAATATATGACTCCTATTCTTTAAGGTGCTTAAAAAGACCTTAGAATAAAATAGTGAATGCGAGACAAACTTTTTGGAATTAAAGAGTTACCTGGAATTCACCCCGTTGTTGTTTAGGCCAATCCTAGGTGAGAAATTTTATTTGTACCTGGCAGTCTTAGAATTAGCAATCAATTCTGCACTGGTCTGACAAGAAGTTGGGTTATAAAAATCGGCTTACTACACTTGTAAGGTGTAATGTGGAGCAGAAATCCGGTACCCTAGGCTGGAGAAGTTAGCCTCTAGAATAATGAAATTCTACTTTTGGGCACATACTATTGTCATCTACACATTTATGCCAGATTATTCAAAAACTCAAGAAATCAGGTAGACTAATGTCTCGGGCAGTAGAACTAGGAGAGTATGACATTCAATACGAGCCTAGGACAATTAGTAAGGGGTAAGCTGTTGTCGATTTTATTGTAGAGTTCACTTATGAAGAAAAAAAATATTGAGTAGACTTCTATGCAGAGAGCTTAACGGCAAAACCGATAGAGAAGACTTATAAGGAAGAGAGCTAAGCGAAGAAAAATACCAAGTAGACTTCTCCAGAAGAGAGCTCCATAATTCAAAACATCAAGCAGAATTTTCTGAAAGAGAGATCAAAGGATCGAACTCCTGAGCAAACTTCTATAGAAGAGAGCTCAGTAACTAATGAAGCCGACCACGTTGTTGACATACCAGAGTCATTGGTTAGGCAAGAAGAAAGAGTTCATGATCTCAATCAAGTGAAAAAATTATTCAAAAATGGACACTTAATGGATGGAATATTTGAAAATGAATGCTCGATCTGGTAAATTTTTGAAGATGGCTCGTTATGTGAAAATAATAGTGGAGCAGGTCTGATAATCACAACGCTAGAAGGGGGTAACATGGAAGATGCCCTCAGGTTCAACTTCGAGGACTCCAATAATGATGTAGAATATGAAGCCCTAGCAACATGCCTAGAGTTAGTATCATCATTGGGCACCGATTAACCGTCTGCTCAAAGCGATTGTTACCCTGCAGTTAATCAAAACCTTGGGGGTCTAGATGCAAGAGAAGAGTTAATGAAGAATTACTTAGACAAGGCAAAATCATTCTTATCAAAATTCTTGATTGTTCAGATGGTCAGAATACCTAGAATTGAGAACACGTGAGCAGATGCACTCAATCGACTGGCCTTAGCCACTAGAACTAAAATAAGTGGATTGGTACCTATTGAAGTCTTAATGAACCACAATATATATGGAGAAATTATGTTGATGATGGATATCGACTTGGAACCCACCTGGATTGATCCTATACGAGCATATTTTGAGTTTAACATGATCCCAATCAATCCAAAAGAGCCAAGGAAACTTCAGTATAAAGCGGGGAGGTACATGCTGGAAGGAAAAATTCTATTTAGAAGAGGATTCATAATTTCATTGCTCAGATGTGTTCAATCAACCAAAGTAAACAATTTGATTAAGGAAGTGTATGAAGGCTAAGGTGGAGCCCACATATCAAGAAAACCATTAGTGAAATGAATGGTTACTCAATGGTATTATTGGCCAACCATGCAAGAAGCTTGTGCAAACTATGCAAAGAAGTGAGGCAAGTGCCAAAAGTTTATCGTAATCCATAAAAGTCCAGGATAAACTTTGATGCCGATCACATACCATGGCGCTTATCTATGTGGGAGATCGACATGGTCAGTTCCCTTCGAAAGACAAGTGGCATGTTCAAATATCTGGTCGTAGTAGTGGATTATTTCACTAAGTGGGTCGAAGCTGAGCCTTTGGTAGAAATGCCATACAAAAAAATCTTCCACTTTATATGGAAGAACATCATATGCCATTATGGAATTCCACATGACTTCATCACAAATCATGGTTCTCAGTTTGACAACAATGAGTTCGAAGACTATTGTATACTTTCAAAAATTTACAAATTAAACTCAACCCTCGATCACCCATAGTGCAACAAGCATATAGAGATAACAAAGAGAACCTTGCTTAACAGAATGAAGAAAAGACTGGATGATGCTAAGGGGAATTGGATTAACGAGTTGCAGAGCATGCCGTGGACATAAAAAATAACCCAATAATGGAGACATGTTGGCATTTGGTAGTAAAATAGTAGTGCCCATTAATATCGTCTTGCCCAACCATCAGTTTCTTAACTTCAACTCCATAAAAAATCGATATAATGAGAAGACGTGATATAGACCTAGTTAAAGAGGCTAGGGGGTGCATAACATTACAGGTTGTTTCCCATCAGCAGAGAACTGCTCGGTTGTACAATAAAAGAGTAAAATCGAGCATTTTAAAGGAGGGAGACTACGTGCTAAAAAAGGTTATTCAGAATATGAACAATCTAGAACCCAACTGGCACGTACCATACAGAGTGTCTACTATTGTACGACCAGGAACGTATAGGATTAAAAATCTAGATGACGAACAATTAAAAAATCCTTGGAACTCCAAAAACTTAAAGAGGTACTACCAATGACATATGCGACGTACACCAAGATTGAAGAAAAATCACGTGTAAAACTTCTTTTTCACTTCTTTGTAATTCAAAATAGTGATCAAATGAGAAAAAGAACTTTATCCTCTACACATGTGGTCACTTCAAGCTTTTATGCATCATTCAAAGATCATTTTGTCAGTATGAGAGGTGTGCAAGGCCAAAACATCTAAAATCGAGCACATCAATATTTATAATAAAAAAACTTGCTTCATGAATGACCCCATCCCAGAATAGGTCACTATCAAGAATCCAAACTTCATATACAATCTCATCTTAGGACAAATAGCAAACAAGAAGTCTTTTACAAATTTAGGAAATCCATTGTATTCTTATGGACGACAAGATCTGATCATAACTGGCAAATACATGGGTAAATATTAATAAACGTAATCGACTCTGGAAACTAATGCTGACACTTGGCCAGGATGATGAGATCCGTTCATACGACCAGTAAGCTGGCACGAGCATTGGTAGATCCTAAGTCAGGACAACTCAGTTTTGTCCAAAAACGGTAGCTAGTAAGGTAGATCAAGTTGGTGATGAGCCGATCACATGATCATAAGAATAAACTATTAATAGGACCATCCCAAGCACTAAAGTAGTTATTAAGTTGACATGGAAAATAAGAAGTACGCTTCAATAAACCCATAAGACTAAAAGTAACTAAGTTGAAGACATACAACCACATTCACTCGTGTGAAAAATCTTGAATATAATATGATATAGTCAAGTGCATGTAAATACCTTCAAAATCAGAATAATAATCATAAACATGCATATAAAATAACAAATATGGTAGAGGGATGATCATTACAACAATAGAGAATCACAAATATGTTTGTAAAAAATTACAAAATGTTTGTCACTCGTAGGAGATCAGAAATAAAAAGCTTCACAAAAATTGACAAGCGAGGGAAATTTATGCTCCGGGAGAGTGCCGAGTCTCAACCTCTATCATCTGGGCATCCACAACAGTGACATAGATGGCTTTCAAAGTGATGGGTTGGTTAACAACAATCTCACCTTGCTCCTCTGGAACATCTTTTGTAGATGCCTCTATGGCCCCGCTTCTCTCTCCACGACCAGAGCTTTGACCTTATCATCATCGCCTTCCACAGCTTGTAAGTGCTTGATGACCCTCTTTTTAATCTCGTCGTAGCACTATCTAAAGATGGTCACTATGTCGATGTTGTATTCTCTAGATCTCTTAAACTTTTTCACTCCCTCCTCTTCAACAATTGCAAGGGTAGAAGTGTGTCTCTCCAAAGCCACAGTAACTTTCATAAAATCTTTAGCTCCTTTGGAGATCACTTCTTTCGAAGATCTGAGCTTAGCTGCACTCGACTACGCTTGCTCATTTAGCTTTATGATCTCCTCCCATGCGAAGCCGAGGGCACTTACATTGGGCACCAACCGATCATCCTTATCTTTTAGAACTTAAAATACCTTGTTATGATCGGCTTTAGCATTCTTCAACTCACCCTACAAGGTCTTGTTGTGACGAAAGAGATCGTTGTGCTCGTATTTTAGTTCATTATATGCCTTCTTGTACGAGGCCACCTGTTCCTGCATAATGATGGCACCCTAAAAAGAAGAAAACACAAAAATAAAGTAGATCATGGATAAATCCAAAAATGATAGTCTAATTCAGAATTTACCACCATCATGCTGTGGTGAGTCATGCTCCAGAGCTCATCAACGTTGATCTACCAGAGATGTTGGAAATCATGGGCATAACTATGGTACCCGAGCACTTCAACGACCTTTTCCTTGTGATAGAGGATGGAGATTTTTGCGCTCCTCATTTTCTCCTGAGTGACTGGATTTTTTGGGTCCCAAGTAGATGGGTCTACCTCTATGTAAGGGTTGGAAGACCTAGAACCTCAGACCAAATGCCGAGCAGGTGCTCATAAATTGCACCTTTCCACTAGGTTGGGGAGGGGAATTCTCTATTGGATTTTTTTGATGACAAACTGGCTCGTCCTCAGAAGAAACGGTCTTGCCTTTACCCTTGGCCTTGGCAGCAACTTCAACATCAACTTGTCCTTTAGTTGCATGCTTAGCATTCTTCCTGGACTTTGCGTTGTTCCTTTTCTCATCCTCAATCCTCTTCCTCTCGACTTCAGGAATGGAGGCTGCCTTCCTCTTCTTAGCCTCAACATCTAACTTTATTTTTCTAGCGATCTCCATGGCCACACAATCAAGGACTAAAGGTGCTAGTGAATTTTTTGATTCAGGCAAACTGGAAGAAGAGGCTACACAGAAGGAGATATGATCAGAACTCTGGAAAGTAAAAGTTCCCATCTAAGGTGATAACAAGTTAAGAATCGTACCTCCTGTGATCTCCACCTAAGTAAAGCCCTCGTGGGCCTCTCAATCAGCGACCAAGTTAACCTGATCATCTCTAGGAGGGACACCACCTGGAGGGATGTAATACCCCAAGTAGAAGAACTTTGGGATAGATAATAATTTCCCAAACTCTACGGGGTTGGGCGTACATGTTGTCCTGACTAGCTCCTTCAGATCAAGGGGAAGCTTTAAAGCTTTTTTTTTACTGCAAAATGACGAACTGAGATGAGATTAGTAAGAATAAATGAAAATAAGTGTAACATAATGGAATGTTAAGAGTGTACTGTGACACCCCGCCTAATAAAATACTGAGTGATCAATCCTATACCAAATTAAAACAGGAGTCTCATATGGTTCATTCTCAGCATCACTGTCGAAAACCAATTTAATTACTAATAACGTATTTGGCTGGCGTCAAAATTTTATTTAACTAATCTTTTTTCATCAAACCAACAAAGTAAAACAATCACACAGTTTATATATGAAAAACTGAAATGAAATAAAATAATCGAACACTTGATTTAACATAATACAACCAAATCGAATGCCACACTGAAAGGCGGTAAAAGAATAAATAAATACAATTGGGCTATCGGCCCGAATGTTTCTACAGTACCTCCTATCTTGATTAGAAGGATAGAAACGTATATAGTAAACCTGTGTGCATCCACAGCTACTGCAACTAGTGTCTGACTCGAAAGAATCTTCATCCAGGCATCCCTGTGTCTGGACACCTAAAATATATACATACATACATATATATAGCAAGAGAGGGAAAATAGAGAAATGGGTCAGAGCCCGAGTTTGAAAATATTTTGCACGTGCATAAATGACATATTTTAAAATATGAATTTATCTCATATTTTAATTGGTGTCGCACTCCCATGAGATACCGCTCACCCCTCTTCTAATAGTGCATACCTATCGCATACCTTTATACAACCTAGTTAAGCTACCTTGACTAACTCACCGGTTTCACCCATCTTCTAAAAGTCCTCGTAACCCAAGTACTAAAGACTAAATTTCTCCCCATTCCCAACACTGCGCTACGGTTTGTGCATGGGGTGTCTCGCAAAGCGAAATCCAAACAAGGAACCCTCCCGATACACTACTACCTGGCAATGTTGATCGCCGAGATTCATTAGGCCTTCAGCACATAATGCATATACAAAATCTCGTATAAAAATATATATAGTTCTCACTAGAACCTATAATTCATATTCATATAGATCCGGATATAAATGTACCGAAAGAGGAATCACTCTTATTCAATCTTTTCACTTTACACAAGTTTACTTTGTATGATTATTCATCTTTATATACAAATAATATACTATACACAATAAGTATAATTATACCTACCACAATCATAAGTATAATAACCATCCCACCGAGATATAACTCGAGGATGCAGTCTCATAGTACCTATCCAAATTCGGTTTTACTCACTATACCATGACACCAAGCCAGGCTCTCTCATGGTCATGGTAAAAATACACAACGGTGGAGGCAGTCATATTCCCTACTGTTAGTGGGATAACAATATCGTAAACATATGCGGGATGATATGACATGGGGATATACTCTCCATGCTCCTCAATCTAGGGGATTCACCCACATCGTGCAACCTCCCTTGATCGTACTAGAGAAAATATATAATCTGGCTGTTCCAACCCTACGCTTAGGAAAGCCCACGGAAACAGCCTCTAAGATACAAATATACCAATGACACATAGATATATTTATACGTATCATATTATATATACTTTAACCACATCGTATATATAATCTACATCACTACTCAAATATATATGGCTATAATTGCCAATCTCATATAGCGATAGCCGATAACCCCGAATGTTCTCATTCGTAATAGTCTATGAGTATTTACCCACTTAAAATACTAATCATATAAATATTTTCTTACTTAATAGATAACTCACACCTTAATCACTTCTAAGGATTATAATATGACCCTGAATATACCAATTCGTACTAACTAAATAATTATACTATCAACTTATCGTCAATCCATAGGTATCGCACCACCTATAATAATCTTCAATAGACGTACCGAATAACCGCTCCATCATCTCCAACCTATATTATAAATTATATACTAGTCACTTATTAGGATTTACTCCAACACATAGGCGGTATATAAATACATATTCGACAAACATAATATAGATGAAATTGTCCGCCAAAATATTACTCTGAGTGTTACTTGTCCGAACACCCCTAAATTAATAAATCATGGATTTTCACTCTCAATCCACCCACGGTATACATTTTACTCAATTAATAACTAGGAAGTCCCCCCACCATTTTTAGTGACCCCTAATATCTAACTCCATAATTTATTTTCCTTAAAGTTACACATTATGTGCCACACCATTTTGCACCTTCCTAGTCCCAATAAATTCCCTTAATTGGCTAGGAATAATTTCCCCTAGTTGGATATTAATTTCTTCAAATAAATAAGTTAGAATTAATTAATTTGGGAATTTATCCCATTTAAACAAAATAGTCCAAAATTGCCAAAAATTATGTGGGTCGATCGATTGACCCCTGGCAGTCGATTGATCGATAGAACATGGCATCGTCTTCTCCGAGACTGTTTCGACCATTAAAGCTTCCCCCAAGATTTTATCTCCTCTCCTAACATACTCCAACCTCAAAAACAACATACACACACATAAAAAGGGTTCTAATCATCCTAGAACCCATCACTAATAACAAATTTAATTAATTCCTAAGTTTCTCAAATTGTATATTATCCGGGGTTTATCCTTTAAACTTTCGAAAACCCCGTTTTGATTCACGAAAACCCATCCCAAAAATCTTTATAGTTTATCACTACCAACTATAATATGAGATATACACACTAAATTAAATAAATCAAGTAAACACTTGCATCGTGGATAAAATTCGACGACCTCGAGTCGAATCCCGTGGAGTTTGGCCGGAATCTCCTTTTTCCTCTCCCTTTCTTCGATCATTTCCTATCCTATTTCTTTTCTCTCTTTTATTTCCCTCTCTTTCCCTCTTTCGTGCCTTATATAAGAGAGAAATAAGGGTTTACCCCTTTAAAACCCAAAAATGACTCATTTAATCAATTGTGAGTCCCTATTAGTCCAAAATCCCCGGAACCTAAACACTACTCCCGGATACTATATTTTGACTATCTCGGCCATTTAAAAACCAATCGCGCACTCGAAATCTCCATCCGATTCACTTAACTACAAATCACTAATTAAACCCAACACATCATAATATGAGTTTCCTATTAAAATATTATTCTTTCTCGCTTTATCCAGATGCAACATGTAATTAAAATTACCCAACTCATTTACTCAGTCCCATAAGAAAATTTAATCCCTGTAAATATTTATCCGACACTTGCAAACTAACATTTACTACTCACTTTAAATTCTCAATTTATCAAATTATACTCATAAATTCGAAAATGACTATTTATTGAAATTCCCCAATTTACCAATTTACGCCCTTTTATGTAATTTAAATATCTATAAAAGTGTGGGGTATTACATGTACCAATATGGTGGGGGAAGAACCAATCACGAGGGATACTTCAAGGCCTATCCCTCTCATCAGAGCAAAACTCCTAGTCACCTTTTATTAAGACGAAATGGTTTTTCCAATTGTGATTGCTCGTTTGCATGACATGCACCATCTTTTAGTCGTGCTTTTGTGGTGAAAAATAGTAATATAGATTGGCTTTGGCTTTGGCATTGTATTTTACACTATATACCAAGCGAAAGATGTCACTAGTTAGGTCAAAGCCAGTGTGAAGTTGTCAATATACCATAGACCCAATGATAAACCTATTGGCATTTGGTGGGAGCTGAGTGGGAGACACACCATAACTCCTCAGAATAGATCTTATGATGGGGCGAAGGGGAAGCCGAACTCCCATCTACAAGGCCCATACGAGGAAGTAGATCTCATCGGCATAGACCTATAGTAAAACCTCTCATCATGATGTGACAGTCGTAGAGAAATGTTTATTGGGATATTATACATATCCCACAAATACTCCAGGTCATCCTACGTGATGTCACAACCATAGTTTACAGCATCGATGGTGGCTGAATCCTAAGATTCAAAGGCCCTGGAAGTACCCCCATCAGTGAGGGGTACCATAGCAGGAGATGTGGAGGCCATATGATCGTTAGGGGCTGGACGAGGAGGGGTAGGATCCAAGTTAACCATAGACATGGTTACGATATTGACTAGCCTCTCCTTGCTGAAGAGATGATCTACCACTGTGGTATCTACAGTAGGGGAAAACTCTGCTTCCACTAATGGAGGTTGTGAAGCAGACCCTATGGATGAGGCAACTTTAGGGATGTACCTAGGATGTCCAAGCTCATCTTCTGGTCGTACGACTTGGATGGGGGTTGGGAATCTCCTACAGGTAATATCGGGACAAGTTGGCTTTAACTTAGCTAAAATTTCAAACAATCACAGAGCGTGGGGCGGATAATTCATCAAGATGAAAGACAAAGACTTTTTGGGTTGCTTAAGCTTGGGGGATATTCAAGCATAGAAAGAAAATGTCAATTTTAGGCAAAACCATTACTAAATTAGGAGCCATAGGCCAACCAACTCAATGGACGAAAAATGATTCTCTTTTGATCTCAAGGATGCTACCGATTCCTTACCTGTTATCCTAATGTTCTGTCTTTCAAAGGACGAGTAAGGGATGGGGGGTGGGGGACAAAACCCCCGGATCTGAAAGTGCAGCCCTACCCTATAGTAGAGTATAGTTTATTTTCCCTATCTAAGATATATTAACATAGCCCACTAGAAAACTCATCTTCTTATAAATTCCAACACTCCTCCAATAAAATCAACAAATTTCCAACCAATAGTTCATCTACAACAAGATTAAGATGGAATTTCAAGAAAAGAGGGTTCCTTTCAAAAAGTCCTAAAGTTACAAAGATAAAAAGGATGGAGTACCTAAAAAACCCTAGAGAGTTTTGAATACAACTAGAGACGTATCAAATTCCATAAGAAAGCGAGAGTAAGAATCTTGCAAAATAGTTATCAATGGATGAGGAGGAAATACGAAGAAAAAAGTTTTTTTTTTGAAAAAACGAAGCTCTCTCTCTCTAGACAAGGCTCGAAGGAAGATGAATGATTGGAAAAAGTTAAAAATATTTTTAAATGAGTATTTATACTAAAAAAAGGGCGGCAAGAATTAATCATGTCGCGTGATGTCATGTTTGGAAAAGAACACAGGCGTTGTCAGTCTAAACATGCTCACACTGGCCCATGCGCGCATGATAAATATTTTGGGTGTGAAAATCAAGATTGCAACACGTGTCAAATACAATATTAAAGTGGAAAATTTTATAAGTCAACCTGTTTGGTGCGCACCGAGGAGATTTGAAGGCCAACGACATTCTCTTTGGTAAATACTCCACTTACTCAAATCAGCTCAGCGGATACCACTTCGTATAATCTGCCTCACTCCTCAATTACTAGTGAATTCTTTGAGGGTTTTGTTGTACCATAAATATGATATGATCATAGAGCCAATTATATAGTGACATCTATTTTTTTATGACCTGAAAGAGGTCGGATTATATGGTGACCTGGTCGTCCCGTGCATTTTTTTCTACCCCAGCATCATAGGCAGTGACTTTAGCTCACACGACTTATGGCTATTGACAGTGTTAGTTAACACTATGTACTGGTGGACATCTAGTAGCTGGATTGACGTCAACAGCACTAAGTAGACATGTATGAAGGATTAGAGGTTTAGTATTCCCGCACTATTGATGGGCAACGTGTGCCATCCCATCCTCCCACTAAAACATGTAAATGTGTACTTGTGTAATATATAAAGGCATTTCACCTGTCACCCTACATTCTTTTTGTCTCCATAGCACTCACTCTCTGTCTTCCTACTCACGACACATATAAATATGACATACAATTCCTCTTAGAGGGGATCGAAAGATTAGTTCCTACTGTTATGCTGCCCATTTATGGAGTAAGTTAGAGAGTTTGTAATCCTCCATCCTCCCATGGCATTTTCCAATTGAAACTAACACAAATCACTACTTCACATGTGGACGTACGCACAACATTGGGCCAAACCACGTAAGCACGATTTCCATCTCTTTTCTCTATTTTATTTCTTTGATTATTCTCTCCTTATCTGTTAAGAATCTAAAATTAGTGTATTTAGCTACGATGTAAATCCATATACCAATTTTACGTGTTAACTTGTACCACTTTACCTTTCACTGTGTTGAAGAATACTTCAATCTGAAAAAAACAAATCCTAAGAGTTTATTCTCGTGGAAACGAAAATTATTTGTATGGATGATGGAATTTTTTTTAGTGTGGAAGTGATATGTTTGATATTGTAGTAGGATATGGAAGTGGAGACGATGAGACAGAGGTGGGAAGAGAGAATAAATGCTTGGCAATTAAATAATTTAGTGAGTTTGGTGGTGTTTGGCAACAATTTAAGTGTATTTAGGTTATCCAAATTGATAGTGGTTAAGTTTAATTATTTAATATTGATTTGATAATAAAATTCTTCTAATGTTAAAAATTTTGGGGTTAAATTAAAGGGACTAATAAAGTTAAGGGTAGGTTTAATAAGATATTAGAAAGTGGGATTAAGTCAAATAATTCCTTAATTATAGTATAATAATTAGATATAAACGATTTATATTTCCATGCAATATTTAGGGTGTATTTAATTTATCAATCTCTTTATATATAACATCATGACTATTTTATCTAGTCTACGTAACTTTGGCCCCGTGTTTAATTTACATATTTGTAAAATGACATATTTTTAACACGTGTAACAAAAAATAATATATATATATTTTTTAATAATTAACATAATTGTTTTAAATAATAAAATATTAAAAATGTTACACATTTAGACATGTGGAAATGGGGCAACCCATAAATTTGACACGCATTAAGTGTAAATTAAATTATCATTAGAAATGTAATTTTAAGTGAAATTTTATTGTGAATATACTAATTTTTTTAATTGGGAAGGGAATTTGCTAGAGCAATTCCAACTGTCTTTGTCACTGATTTGTACGTAAGTCAATTAAAAAGAGAACAATTAGTTATGATATGCATGTGTTGATTTCTAAGGAGCATAATTTTATATTGATATTTGTCTATGCAATCTTCATAGCAGAGAGATTCATTAAATATGGATAATGTTAAATTACACGATTGTGTACACGTGGACATACAGTCTATTTCTTAACAGAGTCAATGTTGTTTTTATGAGACCAAAGTTGTGAATTATTTAATTTACTTCACATTAGGTTTGCCTACACAGAAAAATTAAAATAAATTGACTTGTTCAATTTAATAATTTCTAGCACACTATTTTAATTGGGTTTCCAATTAAAAAAAGATAACACCCAGTGCATAAGGCTCTCGCTTAATTATTGACCTCACTCCCATATATGGAGAGGCTGCTCCCATGTATGGAATCCGAAATCAACCGTAGCTTGGGCCACCGATTACGTTTAAAAAATGATAAAGGACACTAAATTTTAAGATTGTCTCAAGTTTTATGTCGTGTAGTAATTTAAAATATTTCTTTGACTGTTAGATTCAAAATGAGCGGTTCATTCGATCCACTTCCAATCATTCTCAAAAAAAATAAAATAACTTGAGCTAAATGAATTGAATGAGAACGTAACTTAGATATTGACAACTGAATGAAGAGATTTTAACATGAATTGGAAATGTTTGATTGAATTATTATTCAATGAAGTATCAAGTACACTTCGTTTGGTATATATAAACATACCAGATTACATAATAGACATCGAAGCTAAGCTAATCATATACACGTGTCACTAATCTATAATAAATGTAGCAACTAATTGTAACTTCCAAACAATCTTTCTAACAACCAAAGCTATAACTAAATTAACTAGTAGTTACGATTTTCTATCATCTGCCCTCAAGCTCATGGGGGAGGAATCCACATTGAACTTTAGGGTTAAGTAATGAAGACTACTTAGAGTAATAACCTCGATAAATATGGAAACAAGTTGATATATAGAGGAGATATTTTGAATGAGAAGATTTTGTACCAGAACTTGTTCAAAAACATAATGGTAATCAACTTCAATGTGCTTGGTTCGAGCATGAAAGACAAGATTTGAGGCAGGAGAAATTGTTGAAATGTTGTCACACCATAAGGTAGGAATGAAGGGTAGTTGAATCTGAAGACCATGTAGTAGCATATGAATCATATTGATTTAAGCAGTAACTTGTGCAAGGCTCGATGTTCACCTCAGTGGAGGATCTAGAATTTTTGGCTTTCTTCGTTGCTGACCAAGAAATAAGATTAGAGCTAAGAAAACACAGTAGTCTGTTATGTATTTGTTATAAGTAACATCCCTAACCCAATATGAGTCTTCATAAGCAATGAAAGTAAAGTTACTAGGACTAAATATTAGTCCTTTATTAAGGGTTCCTTTGAGATATATGAGAATCCGTTTGATGTTGTAAAAAATCATGGATAATTGTATTTCATGCAATGGTGCCCAACTATTTCATGCAGACATAATGTGAATTTGAGAAATAAGGGATTAAATTTGAGTATAAGCATTTCCAGTGAACAACGTATCATCAACATAGACAATAAGTATGACTGTAGTAAGTGTTTTCATTCCAATTAAGGAGTTATCATAGTGGCTACATTTAAATCCCACTGAGATAAGATATAAGGAGAAATTTTGAATACCAAGCTCTCGATATGTGCGACAAACCCTGACTTATGGAAGGGGTACATTTATTAGATAAAAGGTCAACACGGGATCTGCCCATTACTGCGATTATTCTTGATAACTCAACAGATCGCACGACCTTTGTGCCGATGATGCATCATTCAAATTTTTGCCCCATCAATTTTTGATGGTATGATAGTGGTCTATTATGGCGGTGACGGGTGACAGAGAATTAGGGGTTGACTCCGGATTGGGAGAATGAGAAATGATTACCACATCTAAGGAAGGCAAAAAGCATGCAAATTACCTAATCCTGACACTGGGAGGTAATGACAATAAATAATAATACCGAGCTCATTGAGTCAGATAATTGGAATGAGTACAATGGAAATCCCTTAAAGAGGATCCGTTAGAGGTTAAGTTCGATGCCAACAAATGTGGTAATTCCATCTCCATTAACATATATTTAGGTTATTACAGTTAAAAATCTCTTAGTTGGACTTTGGGTTTGGTCGGTTGGTCCGTCTCTCAGTGTGCACTGGTTATCTCATCACTACCATCGGTGATGCGCTCCTAGCATTAACTGGTCCGAACAAGCCTCCAGTGTTGTTGTTTATACATTAGCATGGGATAACATCATAGGATTTTGGTCCTATTACTTAAGCCTTCGGGATTGGAGAAATGATTAACAGGGATAGTCAGGGGCATTCGTATTTTATAGTCATAGGTGAAATTCTTGGAAGCTTGAAACATGATTAGGTTTGGAAGTATTAGTGAATACTTGAGGTTGGTTGAGATAAACCCTTATCAAGTTTTCATTGAAGAAAATAATTTAAGATGTCCAGTTGGCTGATGCTCTAATTACAATGGAGTGCTAGACTAAAAACAAGCCTAATAATTGGTATTTAGAAACTGGACTGAAGGTTTCTTGAAGAAACAACACCTTCTTCTTGCGAGTAGCCCCTGGATACTAATTTGGCCTTGTACTTGGAAATAATACCATAAGAGTTTGTTTTAATTTTGAAAACCCATTTCCATCCTATGGAATGTTTATAAGGTGGAAAAGGAACAAGAGACCAAGTATACAGAGCTTGTAAAACTGGAAATTATTCATGCATAACTTTAAACCACTGAGGAGATTTCAAGGCTTCTTTATAAAATTGGGTTCAGTTTGAGACAAGTCAGAGGAAGTGGCGATAGTGGTTAATCATAAAGGATGTTTCGGTTTAAAAATACCAGTTTTGGATCTCGTAGCCATATGATGGATATTAGGTTATAGGGAATGAGTAGGGATTATAACAGGGGAAGAGGAAATTTGAGAATAATTAATATGAGAGGAAGATAGTGTAAGAGAAAGATTTATAATTTCTCATTTTATTTGGCTTATCCCTCTACACCCCACTGCACCTTCATGATCGTTATCAGGTCTTCGAAAAAAAGAATCGTTGGTGACATTTGCAAAATCCAAGATTGTTTGTCACAACTTTACTTGAGAAGGGTTGTGAAGGGGTTTTGTAAAGCTTTAAAGTTTCAGGGGTGGTTTTTAAAAGCGTTTTCATTTGAGAGTTTTCAATATAATTTTAAAGTATTTTTTTTACGAAACTCGCCAACTTGCCACAACAAGTTTGATATGCTGTTTGAATGAGTTAGGTAGTGTCATCAAAACGAGGTTCCTAGGACCAAACGAATTCCAAAACTTGCCTACTCTGGAGTGTTCTTCGAAGCTTTGTTTGAAACTGTTCTAACGAGATCTAAAGCTCCAAGCTCTGGAATGTCATTTGAATTATCATTGGAAGCCGTTTGAACGAGGTGGAAGTTCATTTGAATGAGTACGCACTTTTTTATTTTTTAAAACAAATCTTTTGTAATCTTTAATCTCTATCTCTTTGAAACAACTTTCCCTATAAATAGAGATGCGGGATTAGACATTTCAAAAATTCTTTATAGATTTCTTTTTGTGGACAAACTCTATATATTTTTCATCAAAAACCCTGTGATCTTGGAGGATCGCTTTGCTAAAATAAAAAGAACACATTCCTGAGTTCTAAACCTTTATAAATATTATCTCTACTGCTGATTTGTGGAGTCGAGGCTCTATGGATGAAGAGGAAAGGAATGAGGATTCCTAAGACTGATTGATGAATATCAAAGTAAGAGTTGCTTGATGCGGGCGGTGCTGGACGACATCGTTTTTTGTTACAGAATTGAATACATCTCCGCATCATACTTAATGGATCTCTAAGTATTCGGTATGTTGTATAGTGTATGTCTAATCTTGAGTAGTGATGAATATAGGTTTTTCCCAAAAGGGATTTTTCGTATATTTCTTCTTCTTTCTAGTTTGGTTTGGAATTTGGCTTCACACAACCATTGCATGTTCATTTCATTTAATGAAGATAGAATTGGGTAAAAAATGAATCTTTGTGTGTGATACCTAGTATACAAGTAAATCCATATAACCCATGCGGTTTCAAATTGGTATCAAAGCGGGTTGCACTAAATTATTGTGTGATACTGATTTTTTGTAGATTCATTTAGGGTGCTCTACTCTCTCTCTCTCTCTCTCTCTCTCGTGTTTGTTTGCTTGCTTGCTTGCTTGTTATTTATCAATAAATCATCATTGTGATAATTTATTCGATTCATTTGGCGACAACGATGACTTTGATATTCGAGATGAGTTTAATGAGTTTCGTAATTGGGCTGAAAAATTAACTCGTTTGAACTCGAAATCTGCAAAAAGAATTAAAATTATTGAAACAGAAAATTCTCATTTTAAAGCTAAAATTTAATTTTTGCAACATATTCAAACTGAAATAGATATCATATGTGAGAAGCTTGTGGTCATGGATCATATTTTTAAATATTTTAATTGGGTAAGAAAGTGAGTAAGGATGGATTTCGATTTTTAAAGAAAGAGTTAGAAGACTCTAAATTTTCTACGTTTAGTGTACGTGCCATTGATGATTATTTTATTAATGATATGAGGGAACATGCGGAGATTCCTAGGGGTAAGTTTGCTTGCATTGAGGAGGAACGAAATAACCTTCTACGAATGATTGAAAATTTAAAGAAGTAGTCCCTATCACTTGAAGAGTCTAATTACTTTTTTCTGTGTCTAGAATTTTGAAGTTAAAAGATGATATAAGAGACTCAAGTAGTGTTGGTAGAGATGGTAATGGATTTTTTGATTCTAAATCTTCCGTTCCTATAACAAAGACCATTTTTTGTTTTAGTGGGTCAACCACATACCAGTGTGTTAAAAAAGGTCAACTCGAGATTTTTGGGACAATAATTTATTTATTTTTGGGAGAAATAAATATTATTTTAATTGGAGAATAAATAAATTGGCACTAAGGTCAAAATTTGAAGATTTTAGAAAGTGATTTGAATGACGATTCTGAGGGTGCGGTTGATTCCGAAAGGGTCGAGAATGTCGAAATGACAGTACTTGGGTCTTATTTGGGTTCTAAAATATTTTAAGTTCGTTTGGCTCGAATTAAAGTGATCGAGTCATTTAAAGTGTGTATTATCATTTAAAGTTGTGTATTTAGGATATAAGGCTTATTAAGCCTATGGGAGATTAAATCTCATTAGCGAGAAAGAGAAAGAAAAAGAGAAACATAGAGGAGAAGAAAGGAAGAAGAGAAAGAGAGAAAAGCTTGGGATTTCCGGCCATTACGTGATTTCGAGGACGAATCAGACTCTACAAATTTGAGGCAAGTGATTAAACTTGCTAAATAATTTTTGTGTATCATTTATTTCATGATTTGTGGACAAAATTATGGATTTTGGGTTTAAAATGTTAAAACCTAGATTTTGGGTAAAATCTTACAATTGATGTGTATAAGATGGATTTGAGGTTATAAAGTAGTTGAGTTGTGTTATTTGATGAGTTTTAATGCTATATATATGTTTGGGTTGAAGAGAAAGGGTTAGAATATGATTAAAATGATTTTTGGGAATTTTCGGTTTTTGAAGAAATCAAACCATTTCGTGGCTTGCTGAACATACCGGATAGATTCGCCCCATCCGAATCGATTCGGCTTGTTGCAGAACCTACAGGTCCTTAGGGCTGAATCGATTCACCCCTTGCTAATCAATTCGGTATGTAGAAGACTTACATGTCCCTTTGGTCCGAATCGATTCGGAAGGGCCGAATCGATTCGCTGTTGGGGCCGAATCGATTCGAAAACAGGGCTATTTTGGGGAAGTTTTTCTGGAGTGAGTTTCGTCCGGTTTCGTTTGAGTTCGTCGATTGGGAATATCTATAGGAATTATGAGAAGTGTGTTTTGGAGATTTTTAGGGAGTTTCCCTTATGAGAAATTGTTGGAGTCATATTAACTTATTTCGAGAGAATACCGATTGGAGATTATCGTAGCAACTAGTGGGGAAGCCAACTACCATTAAGATTTTGTTTTGGAGATAATTAGGGATTTATAAGAGAGAGTTAGGATGCGCTTAGTGATATTGGATTTTAGCATTAAATCCCAAATGGGATAACTTTAAAGGTTCATATGTTTGATTGAACCATATTATGGATTGAGAATAATAAATGATGATAGATGTGCATACGGATATAGAGAATATCCTTAACATGAATTGAATTTAGAGATGTTTCATAAATAATAAATGCTGATCGAGGTGCATAAATAGAATTAAGAGATGACTCATACAAATAGAAGTGATGTGTGAATTTCAAGTGAGAAATAGTATAGTGTATACAAAGTGGGGAAGTTGGGTGAGCTATTATTGACGCATAGTATATCAAGAGTATAAAATACTAAATAAATGATATTAGTTCATTCACGCCTAAGAGCGTAATAAGAGTGTGTAAATAGTGTGACATAAATATACCTTGTATGATGGTATACATTTATATGATTTGATGATGTATGTATATCTTGTGTGAATGATATATATATATATATATATATATATATATATGTGAAGCATACCCCCCTCTATACTATCATGGGAAGTTGCGCGATGTGGGTGAGGCCCCTAGTTTGAGGAGCAGGGTGCGTATAGTCCCCAAGTCATAGCGTCCATTTATTATTGTGTGATTTTTTATTAGGGGTGAGACATGGTGGGTATGATTTGTCTCACTTTCGGGGAGGAACTATGACTGCCTCTCGTACGTTTTGATTTGTTATTTTACCATGGTGGTGTGATAATAGTCCGATATATGGTAACCTGGGATAAAGTGAGTAATTCCTGGAAGATGATAGCATTGAGAACCTGCATCCTCGAGTTATAGCTCGTCGGGATGGTTATTATTATACTTGTGTGAATAGTATATTAATTGTATATGATTATGTGATGTCATATTTGTCTCTAGAGTAAAGAGACATAAGAAGATTGCTTGAATCTCATTCCGAGATATTTTAACCGGACTTAAATTGTGATGAATCAATTATGAGAAAATGAAGAGTAGTTAATTATATGAGTATATGTAGTACTTTGGGTATCGAGGGCATAATGGACCTCAACGACCAACATTGCCTAGGAGTAGCGTATCGGGGGGGTTCCTTGTTTGGATTTCTCTTGCGAGACATCCCACGCTCGAAATGCAGTGCAATGTTGGGAGTGAGGAGAAGTTAGTCCTTAGTTCTCATATTTATATATTAGTATATCTCGATGATCGACAGTGCCAAGGAGTAGTGTATCGGGGGGTTCCTTGTTTGGATTTCGTTTGCGAGACGTCTCATGCACGAAACGCCGTGCACTGTTGAGAATTGAGATTAATTAATAAAATCATTTATATTATAAAAGTATTTGGGTTATACGCATCATGCATTGAGGACATAATGAATCTTTATAATCAATACTGCCAAGGAATAGTGTATCGAGTGGGTTCCTTTTTTGGATTTCGCTTGCGAGACGTCCCACACATAAAACGCAGTGCAATATTGAGAGTTGGGAGAAGTTTAGTCCTTAGCACTTAGATGCTATTAAATCATATATATTTATATATATATATTTATGTCCATAACTAGAATATGAGAATTCTAGTAAAAGAGAATGTTTATGTATATTTTATATGTTTAGAGTTGGCGAATATTTGAGATTGAAAATAGTAGAAGTTGAGAGATATGTTTTAGATGGGTTTTAATTGAGTATAAATTTTGGGTGTAAGTTAGATTACTTTTCCCCTAGATAGATTTGGGCAATTATTTTGGGATCATATGCATTCGTTTAATTGCACGCTTTAGTTGAGAGGTGAGTTGAATTTTATGGAGAGTGCGACTCCACTTTAATCATGTCATAATGCATTTATAATTATTATGCATTTTAATGCACTTGCTAAACTGTTTTCACACCTCGGGCTCTGACCCGTATGTATTTTCTCTTGCTCTATATATATATTGCATTATTTTAGGTGTTCCTCCGCAAGGATGCCATTGATGATATCCATCCAGTTTACTCGTGGAGATGTGGCAGTAGCGGGCTGTTGAGGTATTTTAATATAGTCGATTCCTATCTTTGTGTATCTAGATTAGGATTCAGTTTGTATTTCGAGTTTATACCCAAGTGTTATAGTGTATCACTTAATTATTTTCCTTCTCAGATTATTGTATTGTCTGTGCCCCGACAGCATATTCGGGTAATTCATTTTGTAGATTTTATTGAACTTCGCTATTATTCTCTTTTATATAAAATGTGTGTGTTCTTTATCATTTTCAGTAGTTGTTGTGTTGTTGGTTGGGTGTTTATTTGTATGTTTTAAAATTTTTGGCACCCTCTTTTTGTAGTAATGGGTAGTTAGCTGTGTTTAAGTTAGTATCGTCAGTAGATGCTGAGAATGATCCACTTGAGATTCCTGATTATTTTAGTTAGGGGTGGCCACCCGTTATTATTTTAAGCGGGGTGTCACAGGTGGTATCAGTGCATCATGTTCTAGTGTCTTTAGGATCTGTGTGGGTTTACTGTGGTCTTCCATAAGCGTTCTTGATGTAGAGCCCTATTGTTAGGACTGTTGTGTTCATACGTCCATATGTTCTTCTATAATGAGAAAACAATTGAAAGGCGTTCTGATACACTTGTTATTGTTTCAAATTCCAATGAAGAGAGGAGGTCCAAGCAGTGTAAATAAAGTGGATGAGAGTGTGGAACCCCAATTGCCTCGAAGAACTATAAGTACGGATGAAGTTGCCACTATTGTGGTACAAGCAGTAACTGCTGCCATTTCTGCAATGGCGCATCAACCTGCAGTTCAAGCAGCCCAAATCCATTTAGGGCCGTCTTTGTGGGAAAGAGTGTGGGAAGATTTTAGGAAGGGGCATCCTCCAGAGTTTTCGGGGGGAGCTGATGCCATGGCTGCAAACCGTTGGAAGAATTGTATACAGAGGCACCTTCATATGGTTGAATGTAGTGAGGTGCAGAAATAATTTCTCACCACCTTTAAGTTAACTGGAGCAGATCTCTATTGGTGGGAGTTTGTCACCACATCAGAACAAAGAGATACATTTCCCATAACAGATTTTTGGGAACTCTTTGACCGAAGATATTTTCCTTCCACGATTCAGAAGGAAATGAGGAGGAAATTGATGGATGTGTTTCAAGGTATTAGAACAGTGGAAGAGTATGAAGAAGAATTTACTCAATTGAAAAATTTAGTACCTGATGAGGTAAATCCAGAAGAGAAGTGTATATCGAAGTTTATGCGAGGTTTAAATGAGCAAATTCGGCAGCATTTGTTAGGGAACCCAATGTTAGTGACTTTCACCGAGGTAGTGAAAGAGGCACTGTTGGAGTGTCATGAATATCGTCTTCGTTCGCAAGGGGGTAAGAACTTTAGAGACTCTGGTTCATCAAGTAGGTCTGGTGAAGAGAATGCCAGTAATGCCAGAGGGTATAAGCAGGATTATCGAGGGTCGCAACAGTGTTTTGTTCCTCAAGATGGGCAGGGAGGATTTGCGGGTAGATGTTTCTTTTGTAGAGAAATAGGTCATAGAAAGAGAGATTGTCCTAAAAGAGGTAAAGGACCACGTTTCGAAGAAGTTTTGGAAGTGAAACCCTTACAGCAGATTCGAGGTCATTTTAGGCCAGGGGACTTTGTGTGGGAACCCAATGATGAGGAGATGAAATCGGACTAGTGATGAATGATGTAAGTTATTTTCCTTTGTGAATAGGATTATGCTATATGATACTTTGGGAATATCATAGGTGATATTGATATGAGAGGGTAGAGCTATAACCCTATTGTGTGTGGAATGACCCGGAAGGGAATATTGAGCAAGTGAGGCTCTTATATTATTTTCCTTTGAGAGAATAGATTATTTTGTAATGTGCTATAAAGAGAGCTATAATTTCATTGTGAATGTAAGAATTGTTGAAATGTATTGAGTAGTAATGGTAAAGTTATTTGTTTTATAGTCGTGCTAGACTTATATATTTTAATATTCCAGTTATGGAAGAGCCTAGTGTATGGCAACATATTATTATGATGGGAGAGATTATTACTGAAACAATTCAGAATTTAGTAGATTATTGTTGAGCGAGAGAATTTTGCTCATAGTTATGTTAATTTTGAGAACTATATATTATTATGAGTATGAGAATTGTTAAAACCTTGTGCCTTGAGCATAAGGTATTTTACTTAAATGTCGAAAGACATAAACTGTTTTAAAAACAAACTATTTTCAAAATGAACTTTTTATAGGCCTTTGGGCCATATCAAAAATGATTTACACAAAAATATTTTAAACTCTAGTCCCGATCTAACTAACTCTCAATCCCCGACATCGCTACATATTAGTGTAGTGGGAGGGTTCCTTGTTTGGATTTCGCTTGCGAGACCTCCCCCGCATGAAGGTAGAGAATGTCAGGAATTGAGAGGAGTTAAATCTTTGGACCTTTCAAAATTGTTATCTTATTAATATGTTAGTGTAATTTAATATGTTTCAAGTTATTGTGCTATTGTAGGCAAGTGAAGCCTAATTATGTTTATACGAGTAGAGCTCGAATAAAGGGTGTATGGGCGCCCTAGTTGTTATAATTGGTTTAATAAGAATTAAAATAATTCATCGTGAGAAGTGGGAGGATTGGGTATAGTGTTAGTGAGGATAAGTGTAGTAGAAACTAGTTGAGCTTTGGAGTAGTAGGCTTAGCTTAATTTCGAGGGTGAAATTCTTGTAAGTGGGGAAGTCTGTACAATCCCGAGATTTTTGGGACAATAATTTATTTATTTTTGGGAGAAATAAATATTATTTTAATTGGAGAATAATTAAATTGGCATTGAGGTCAAAATTTGAAGATGTTAGAAAGTGATTCGAATGGCGATTCTGAGGGTGCGGTTGGTTCTGAAAGGGTCGAGAAAGTCAAAATGACTGTACTTGGGTCTTATTTGGGTTCCAAATTTTTTTAAGTTCATTTGGCTCGAATTAAAGTGATCGAGTCATTTAAAGTGTGTATTATCATTTAAAGTTGTGTATTTAGGAGATAAGGCTTATTAAGCCAACAAGAGACTAAATATCATTAGAGAGAAAAAAGGAAGAAGAGAAAGAGAGAAAAGCTTGGGATTTCCGGCCATTACGTGATTTCGAGGACGAATCAGACTCTACAAATTTGAGGCAAGTGATTAAACTTGCTAAATAATTTTTGTGTATCATTTATTTCATGATTTGTGGACAAAATTATGGATTTTGGGTTTAAAATGTTAAAACCTAGATTTTGGGTAAAATCTTACAATTGATGTGTATAAGATGGATTTGAGGTTATAAAGTAGTTGAGTTGTGTTATTTGATGAGTTTTAATGCTATATATATGTTTGGGTTGAAGAGAAAGGGTTAGAATATGATTAAAATGATTTTTGGGAATTTTCCGTTCTGAAGAAATCAAACCATTTCGTGGCTTGCTGAACATACCGGATAGATTCGCCCCATCCTAATTGATTCGGCTTGTTGCAGAACCTACAGGTCCTTAGGGCTGAATCGATTCACCCCTTGCTAATCAATTTGGTAGGTAGAAGACTTACATGTCCCTTTGGTCCGAATCGATTCGGAAGGGCCGAATCGATTCGCTGTTGGGGCCGAATCGATTCGAAAACAGGGCTGTTTTGGGGAAGTTTTTCTGGAGTGAGTTTCGTCCGATTTTGTTTGAGTTCGTCGATTGGGAATATCTATTGGAGTTATGAGAAGTGTGTTTTGGAGATTTTTAGGGAGTTTCCCTTATGAGAAATTGTTGGAGTCATATTAACTTATTTCGAGAGAATACCGATTGGAGATTATCATAGCAACTAGTGGGGAAGCCAACTACCATTAAGATTTTGTTTTGGAGATAATTAGGGATTTATAAGAGAGAGTTAGGATGCGCTTAGTGATATTGGATTTTAGCATTAAATCCCAAATGGTATAACTTTAAAGGTTCATATGTTTGATTGAACCATATTATGGATTGAGAGTAATAAATGATGATAGATGTGCATACGGATATAGAGAATATCCTTAACATGAATTGAATTGAGAGATGTTTCATAAATAATAAATGATGATCGAGGTGCATAAATAGAATTTATATATGAATCATACAAATAGAAGTGATGTGTGAATTTCAAGTGAGAAATAGTATAGTGTATACAAAGTGGGGAAGTTGGGTGAGCTATTATTGACGCATAGTATACCGAGAGTATAAAATACTAAATAAATGATATTAGTTCATTCACGCCTAAGAGCGTAATAAGAGTGTGTAAATAGTGTGACATAAATATACCTCATGTGATGGTATACATTTATATGATTTGATGATGTATGTATATCTTGTGTGAATGATATATATATATATATATATATATATGTGAAGCATACCCCCTCTATACTATCATGGGAAGTTGCGCGATGTGGGTGAGGCCCCTGGTTTGAGGAGCAGGGTGCGTATAGTCCCCAAGTCATAGCGTCCATTTATTATTGTGTGATTTTTTATTAGGGGTGAGACATGGTGGGTATGTTTTGTCTCACTTTCGGGGAGGAACTATGACCGCTTCTCGTACGTTTTGATTTGTTATTTTACCATGGCGGTGTGATAATAGTCCGATATATGGTAACCTGGGTAATTCCTGGAAGATGATAGCATTGAGAACCTGCATTCTCGAGTTATAGCTCGTTGGGATGGTTATTATTATACTTGTGTGAATAATATATTAATTGTATATGATTATGTGATGTCATATTTGTCTCTAGAGTAAAGAGACATAAGAAGATTGCTTGAATCTCATTCCGAGAGATTTTAACTGGACTTAAATTGTGATGAATCAATTATGAGAAAATGAAGAGTAGTTAATTATATGAGTATATGTAGTACTTTGGGTATCGAGGGCATAATGGACCTCAACGACCAACATTGCCTAGGAGTAGTGTATCGGGGGGGTTCCTTGTTTGGATTTCGCTTGCGAGATATCCCACGCACGAAATGCAGTGCAATGTTGGGAGTGAGGATAATTTAGTCCTTAGTGATCATATTTATATATTAGTATATCTCGACGATCGACAGTGCCAAGGAGTAGTGTATCGGGGGGTTCCTTGTTTGGATTTCTCTTGCGAGACGTCCCATGCATGAAACACCGTGCACTGTTGAGAATTGAGATTAATTAATAAAATCATTTATAGTATAAAAATATTTGGGTTATACGCATCATGCATTGAGGACATAATGAATCTTGATAATCAATACTGCCAAGGAATAGTGTATCGAGGGGGTTCCTTGTTTGGATTTCGCTTGCGAGACGTCCCACGCACGAAACGCAGTGCAATATTGAGCATTGGGAGAAGTTTAGTCCTTAGCACTTAGATTATATATATATATATATATATATATATATATATATATATATATATATATATATTTATGTCCATAACTAGAATATGAGAATTCTAGTAAAAGAGAATGTTTACGTATATTTGATATGTTTAGAGTGGGCGAATATTTGAGATTGAAAATAGTAGAAGTTGAGAGATATGATTTAGATGGGTTTTAATTGAGTATAAATTTTGGTGTAAGTTATATTACTTTACCCCTAGATAGATTTGGGAATTTATTTGGAGATCATATGCATCCGTTTAGTTGCGCGCTTTAGTTGAGAGGTGAGTTGAATTTTATGCAAAGTGCGACTCCACTTTAATCATGTCATAATGCATTTATAATTATTATGCATTTTGATGCACTTGCTAAACTGTTTTCACACCTCGGGCTCTGACCCGTTTATATTTTCTCTTGCTCTCTCTATATATTGTATTATTTTAGGTGTTCCTCCACAAGGATGCCATTAATGATATCCATCCAGTTTACTCGTGGAGCTGTGGCAGTAGCAGACTGTTGCGATATTTTAATATAGCCGATTCCTATCTTTGTGTATCTAGATTAGGATTCAGTTTGTATATCGGGTTTATACCTAAGTTTTATAGTGTATAACTTTATTATTTTCCTTCTCTGATTATTGTATTGTCTGTGACCCGACAGCATATTCGGGTAATTCATTTTGTAGATTTTATTGTACTCCGCTATTTTTCTCTTTTATATAAAATGTGTGTGTTCTTTATCATTTTCAGTAGTTGTTGTGTTGTTGGTTGGGTGTTGATTTGTATGTTTAAATTTTTTTGGCACCCTCTTTTTGTAGTAATGCGTAGTTAGCTGTGTTTAAGTTAGTATCGTCAGTAGATACTTAGAATGATCCACTTGAGATTCCTGATTATTTTAGTATATGGCTGGCCACCCGTTATTACTTTAAGCGGGGTGTCACAACACACTGCGGTAAGGAAGGTCACCTTAGACATTTTTGCTATGATCTTACAAAAGACCCTTGGAAGTTAAATTCTAGTGTCCCTATGGTTCCCCAAACCCAAGGCGTTAAGTATTCATCTATTAGTGTTAGAAAATAAGACTTAGGAGCACTAAATGTTAAACGTGTTGATTCTCACACTTGTCTTCCCACTCGCTTTTAACTTCTCAAAGTTTGATCAAGGAATTTCAAAGGACATTGACTCCTTTTGGGATCTCCTATTGGACTAATGATTGAGGTAGTGACTTGTTTCTAGTATAGGTAATTATCTGTTGCTACCTTTTGTCCATCTTACTAGATTGTAATTCTATGATTATATTTATTTATGATTTTTGATATATTTTGAAGAGTTGAAAAATATTTTATTTTTGATAAATTTTTTGAAAAAAGGCAAAAAGATTTTAGTATTTTTTTCATTATAAATGGATGTGCATTTAAGATATTCGGATCACAATCTCATTCCATCCATTCATGTGAATTTTTATGGCATTTTAATACATAGCTTCGTTTATTTAGTGTGGTCAATAATGCATGGCGATCATTTTTCTATTTATTGATGATTACTTTCTTTATGCTAGTCTCTTTATCACCTTTGTTGCACATGGGCACAAATGTTTTGAACATTGTATTTACTTGTCATATGTCGAATACAATATTTGCACCCCAACCATTCTTATTAACGAAACAAATGTACTAGAAATAAGTTGTGCTTGTAAGAACCATTGTCGGAATTTCGTTTCTCAAAAACATATTTTATTTTAAGCAATGGAAAGGGGGTACGAAAGAGAAAATTCTCCTTACGTCAAAAGCCACCATTTGCCAAAAGATCCTAAAAGATTAACACCATACAACAACAGAAGTGCGAAGGCCAATTTTATATTCATTGATGCTTCGCTACACATGAGCATTATGATATCTTCAAAAATTTGAGAGCGAATTATTAAATATATGAGATTTTGAGGGCGTTGTGAAGTAGAAGATCAATGGGTCTGCATAACGATTTCTCTTGAAAAGAATTAAATATTTTGGCATTATTGTTTTGAGAAGAATTTAAATTCATGGCATTTAGCATAATTCGAGTCAATTTTATTTTGTTCAACATTCTTACAACAAAGGTTGAAATTGAGTTCTTTCTTTAGAAGTATCTCATTGAGTTCGTGTGCCTTTGTTATGTATGCCTATGTTGACTTTCCCATGGAAAGTGTTCACACAATTACATTCCGCATTTTCGATTCCGATATTTTAGTGTTATTTCATGGTGTTATGTATTTTGTCCCTATATATATTTATTTTACATATAATTTTTATACTTGAAAAATTGGAAAATTTCAAAAATAGTTATCTGAAAGTCTTTTGGAATTCTGATTGCATGTGATTTATTAATAATATTTGTGATGTTATTTCTTTTGGATTCGTGTGGTGCTAATATTTTAGTATTAATTTCTAACCCTTTGTCTATTACGAAAAAAATGGGGAAAACAGATTGAGGTGGAGTTTTTATTTTGTTTAAAACTCTCGTGTGCATCACGGTATTTCTTTTACCACATGGGTATAAATCATTCCGCCTTGACGATGATTTCATGGAACACAAAAGATAAAGACGTAAACATTTATGCATTTTCATTTCTTATTTTAGGAGGGCATTCGTTAAGGGTCAATTTGGCTTCGGTTTGTGTTTTTCACCGGAATACCCAAAGGGGAGATTTGTGAAAGCAAGATTTATAATTGCTCATGCTGAAAACCAGTGTGACCTTTGAACCTAGGTCGTGTACACAGTCACAAAGTGACACCGTACGAATGCCTCCATGTACAGTCATAAAAGGACCCATGCGGATGGATAAGCTATGACACCGGTCTAATTAAACATCGATTGATCAGGCATTTATTAAACTAAAGTAGGTTTCTCATATACACAATTCTTAGCATTACCGTCAAAAACTTTTTAATTACCAACCACCTAAGTGAAATTAGACCGGTGCCAAATTTTATCTTTCTTTAAAACAGATAAATGAACAATGGGGAAAACGAAATTAAACATTCAAAATATACTAGAGTCCAACCATCATAATATATAAAAGAATAAGGGTTTGCCGAATAAATCATCGGCTAAAAAATCCAAAACCAAATACTCCATATTAATAAAAGAACTAAGAGATTGAAAACTGTCAACGAACAACATGTCCATACATGGAATATGAAATGAGATCCTACACTAGATCTGAATGAAAAAATTGTCTAATCAAATCCTTCCAGCATCCACAATGCTACAACTCCGAGTCCTTGGAATGAATTCACGCCTGGTGTCCCTGTGGCCGGACACCTAAAAGGTTTTGAAAATATTTTATAGCAAGTGTTAGTACACAAAACATTTTGAAAATATTTACCAAGCGTTTATTACATTTAAATTTGATTATTGATTACTCATGTTCACGTACGCTCTCTCTTAAGCTTTCCTCACCTCTCATCTATAGTGCACGCCTAACGCTATTTACATAGCCCATGTATCTATGCTACCCAAGATAACTAGACTAAAGTATCCAAATGAACTTATTTACATGCCTAAGTTCCAGTACCACCCATACAGTACCTTAATTTATTAATATCTCAAATATGTTAATAATCAACATAAGTGACATCGTCATATGTTATCTTTTAAATCACTACATTAAGTATCTCTACTTAATTTATCATTCCGACATACGCAAGCGTAATTAACACTCACATATGTTATTAGCTGAATCGTATAATTAAGGTTCTCGACTTAATTTATCATTATTAGATATACACCATTTAACTGTCTACTGTCACACATAAGCAGATTAATCGCACTATATATATTTCACGCACAATATATACAAATAAATATATATCTCATTATAATATCCTTGTATCACACATTAAGGATTCATTGGTTTAGATGTTCCTTCGACCCCAATTTATCTTGTCATTCACATTGGTCCGGATAGCCCACGACCCCAATGTAAATGTTAAATATATATATATATATATATATATATATATATTATAAAGTAGAAAACTTATGTATGTCACAAGTAGAGAAGATGATGTCATCAATAATTTTTTTTCCTGCACTACCTAATTTACCGCTTTGAGTTCCCCCTTTTTTCCTACACTCAATTTTATTTCCTACTCTTCCTCAAAATTCAAAAAAAGGGTAAAAGGGTAATTGAACTTATTCTCTCACAAACCTTCATTAAACAAACCTACCTGACACTCTCACTTACCCCTTATTATTCAACAACATCAACAACGGGAGAGGGACAAACCTCTCCAGCCTCCATCAACAACCTCCATTAACTCTGGTAATCGATTTGTTTTACCTGTTCTAATCGTTTTGTTTTGGCTATTCTAATCGATTTATTTTTTCTAATCGTTTTGGTTATACATCATCATCAACGTTTCTTGGATATACATATTTTTGTTCTACCCATGCCGACGAGCCTAAACCCAAAAAAATGGTGACTATTTTAGCTGTTATACTCAGATCCGGCGAACCCACAGCCATATCCAACCTACCAAACTCCTACCCATACCGACGAGCCTAAACCCCAAAACTCGGTGACTATTTTGGCTGTTATACTCAGATCCGACGAACCCACAGCCATATCCAACCTACTAAAAACCCTGTCAATGAACAATAACAAACAACAGGTAATTTTTTTTAAAGTCTAATGTTCATTTGATTTTTGATTTGTGTTTGGTGTTGATTCGTGAATATTGTTCATCTTCCTAACTACGATTCTCTGAAGATTTTTTATTTGTGTTTGAGGTTGATTCGTGAATATTTATGATTGAGTATTATTGACTCATGTTGTGTTTGGTCTACTCTATTTTCTTTTACAGATTTGATATTGAGGACTAAAATATATGGTATGCCTGAGTTTTATTAAAATTAACTGATATCGAGGACATAAAATATATGGTTTGTCTTATTTGATATTGAGGACATAAAACATCCAATTTTATTAAAAGCAACTGAATTTCTATATGTTTGAATTCTTAATGAAATCAGCTGAGTTTTATCACATTAAAGGGGCCATTTAAGTCTGCTCCACCAATGGGATGTTTTATATGCTCCACCAATGGGACGTTTTATTCTTCTATGTCACTAATTATGGAAACAATTGATAGTAGTTTTTTAACCAATTACTGTAATTAAGAAACTGCTCTACAATTACAAAACCAATTACTATTTATTAATTGTATTAACTGTATTATATTTTTAATGGCTCACTACTCTATATTATTGAATGTACAGATAATATACTTTATCTTTGTACTATTTATTTGTTTATCCACCTTCTTCATTTGTTTCTTTATCAAATGAGTATACCGTGTTGACAATAGCAGTATTAGTTCACAATTTTTTTGTCAGCTTCGTTTTAATTGAAAGAAAGTCTCATATATAGTCTCATTTGATTATTGATTACTTATTGTTTTGGTTTTGATAATACATGTAACCAAGTGAATAAACTTGGATGAACAAACTTGGATAATACAGGTAAATAAGTGAACATCTACTATTGTTGACTGGACACTCGAGAATCAAGTTTTTTCTTATTTTCTTATTTGTTTAATTTTCATTTTCACTGGACACTAAAGATTGCTGAATGGTTGCGTTTTCTATATCATATATGTTGGAGAGCTTTCTTCACTAAAACTTTACCCAAACATGTCATTGCAGGGACTATCAGTGAGCAAGTCGTGCTTCTTGAGAATATAGGGACATCAGTTCTTGACATTAATAAGCCCGAAACATATGAATTGGCGTCACCGATGATGTGGTAATAATTTCTAATTAGCGAGTGTTGATCTATATAAGTTTTTGAAAGGACTGCAGAGTATTCTCAAACTCCCACTGCTGATTTACTCTTTCCTCCGGTGCATTTTAGTTGTAGACATAGACTACATACTTTTATTTTTACAAGTAATCTCATTAAGACAAGGGATGAATTGGTTTTGTAATTGCAAAACGTTAACTATCTATTTTTTCATCTGTTTATGCAGTGAGCCATTAAAAATTCCCTCTGATGAAGTTGTGTCGTTTCTTTTTCGTATGAATTTCTCATTTGGTACGTTACTTTTAAATCTTGGAGTTGAGCCTCTCTAATGTATTGGGTATTATTTTGTTCTTCCGAGAAAAAAAGGTTTGTAGATTTTTTATTTACGGAGTGGTTTGATCCGTTAACCGCCTGCATGGTGTTTTTTTTATTTGCTTTCGTTTCTTACAATTACTGACACTTTTTTTTATTTGCTTGCATTTAATACGCTATTATACCACGCACAACCAAATTTTAAAGTATTGATATGTGGATTAATTTTTCTCCACACTATCTCAAAGTACTGATATGCTATTGTTCTTGAGGTTGGTGTCTTTTTTTTTTAATCTCTGTCTAGTTATGTTTTTCCCACTCTCTCATTTGACCATTTGGGTACAAAGGAAGATCTAATATGTCTACTGGATGATTCAAATATTTAAGATATGTGATGATTTGCACATATTTATTAGGTCTGTGCATAAAATTGGTTCCGCTCATGCATATATAGGATGTAGTCTCGAGAATAAAATTGGTTCCGCTCATGCATATATAGGATGTAAACCCGAGAATAAAATTGGTTCCGCTTGAATATGGAATGTATCAGTCTAATATTTATGTTATTAAGGTAGATGATGGGGGAAAATTAAATACCAAAGGATGAGATTATGTTGGACGAAAATCCAATGCTAAATCTTGCCTCCTTCGTGTCTAAATAGATGGAGCCTGAGTGTGATAAGCTCATTGTTGATACCAAATTTAGTCAGCTGACGTGGACCAATCATATGAAGACACGTGTCAATATACATAACAAATACAAATACTTTCAATGAACAGCATACTGTCACCGAGCGACTCAAGCGCTCCGAGCTACTTAAGCATACCGAGCAACTTAAGCGGTCCGAGCTACTTAGCGTGCAGAGCATCCAAATCAAGAAAACCAAAAGGTGACTACTCATTATATGCGCATTATTATTGTACAGATGTATATGTCTACTAGATAACAGTGCATTACCTTTTCATATGTACAACCTCAAGGCTATAAATACATTGTAACCTCATCATAAGAGGGAGACTTTTGTGATCTCTGGGTGAACCTATCATCTAGATTCAAGGCAAACAGTCAGCAATACAAAAACAGTGGACGTAGGCCATTTTCAGAAGGCTGAACCACTTTAAAAATCCTTTGTCTTATTTATTCATTTTTATCTATGATTGATTAATTAGATATAATCTAGTTTTTTACATCAACAGATTGGCACCGTCTGTGGGATATGATTATACTTAGCGTTTTCACCAAATAACTCATCATCTATGGCCGAGATTATGGAATTCAGTAATCGAAACACTGGGGTCCCTCCAAACCCCTCTACTCCACTAAATATTCAAGATCTGGCTGGCATAATGGCTAATTTAGTCGAAGGGAAAACGGCCATGCAAGAAACTATGCGTTAACTTATACAAACTGTTCGAGATGGAGTGCCGTCCCAATCAGGACAACGAAGTGCTAAGAGAAATACCCATCTGCCATCTTCAAGAACTAGACGAACGCTATTCCCGGAGGTCTCTCAATCTAGACGTACTGGATCATATCGTACAGAGAGGACTAATGATCCTTCGTATCAACCTGGCCAAACTTCATCAGTACGAGCTACAGATTCTCAACGGAATGTCACTCTAATTCCAGAACGGACTAGTGCTTTGGAAAGGTTGAGTAGAGTCTCTCCTTTAAATCGATTGGGCCCCAGGAGGAATAAAAATTCTCCTAGGATCGTGTCGATCAACTCTCAACATCCATCCAATCTAAGGGAAGGCTCTGCCCAATCACACCCAACAGCCCATAATGAAAGGTCCCAAGAGGAAAACTCAATGCGATCAGTCGCTCGAATAAATAGGCCCGAGGTGATGCATGGAAAAGCTCTATTCAAAGGTTGGAAGATAGGATAGGGAAAATGGCTAAGACCAAGAATCCTCTACAAAGAACATTTGTCCAAGGGACACCATTAGTGCAGGCAATTGTGGATTTTCCCACACCATCAAAATTCAAAGCTCCGATGGTGACATATAAATATGATGGAAAAACTAATCCTGTCCTTCATATAGAGCAATACCAAGCTGCTGTCGATATCTATGCGGTTCCAGATGAGATGAGATGCACGGCGTTTTTAGGAACTCTCACCGGGTCAGCTGAGATATGGTACAACAACCTTCCTCGGGGGAAGATTACAACTTTCCTTCAACTGGCAGAGCTTTTCATAGGGAATTTCTATTTTGGAGCGAAGCCTGTTAAAGAGTAGCACACTTACTGAGCGTTAGATAGAAGATAAAAGAAAGTACCAGGGACTATATTACTCGTTTCAATAACGAGAAACTTGAGGTAATTGATTATGAGGAGAAGACAGCAATTACTGCTCTGATGAGCGGACTATTACCAGACAAGTTGTACTATACTTTGGCCAAAGATCCGCCTAGGACCATGGCAGAACTGATGGAAAAGGAAACCAAGATCATGAACGTTGAGGAAGCCATGTCTGCGAAGAAGAATACAGATACTAAGGAGACCAAGGTTGAGCCTAGTAAAACTGAGAAGAAGGATCAGAAGAATAATGGTGGAAATATGCAGTCAAAAGGCAAACAAACGCTAAGAAGATGAGGAAGTATGGAAGTTATACTCCCTTGAAAGTAGATATAAATCACATTCTGGAGGAGATCAAGAACAACGAGGAGCTAGCTTGGCCAGGGAAAATGAAGGTAGATCCTGACAAAAGGGACAAATCCAAATATTGCGAATTCCACAAAGGCTATGGTCACACGACCAAACGTTTCATAGCTCTCCAGAACGAAATTGAAACACTCATCAGGTGAGCAAAACTAACTAAGTACGTTGATTGCCAAAATGGTGGAAAAACCAGCAACAGAGGAAGGCCAAGATCTAAGTCTCCTTGCCGAGCAAAAGAAGACAAGAAGAGAGATCACGAAGACGATCCAGAAGATGACCTCGATCTCCCCAAAAGGCCAACACAGCCAGAGCGCGAGGTATTTTCAATATATTTTGGATCATTTGAATGTAATGTCATTACAGGTGGAGATGGAGGAGGTGGAGATCTCACTGCGGAGAGGAAAGCTTACAAACTTGGCTGACGATGAGCGCCCGAGGAAGGTGAATAGGGATAAACTTGTCATCGGCTTTTCTAAGAATGACCTGACAGGTGTACTATATCCTCATGATGGACCTATTGGTGATCAAGATGAGAATGAAGGAGGTGGTGATTTCACGGGTACTGGTGGATAATGGTAGGTCTGCAGATATCATATTCTACCCATGCTTTGACAGTTTGAATTTGAAGTTAGCCCAGTTGGAGACATATCATAGGCCCCTCCTCGGTTTTACAGGCGAAAAGGTTTTTCCACTTGGGACGATCAAGTTGGACATGCTTATTGGTACATGGCCTTCTTACCGAACAGAATGAGTACGCTTTTTCATAATGGATAAAAACGTCCAATTAGCCTACAACATCATCATGGGAAGAGTTGGTCTGAAGAAGTTCGAGGCAGTACCTTCTACTGTACATCAATGTTTAAAGTTCCCAACCAATTTAGAAGTGGGTGTTATGAAAGGCGACCAGAAAGTAGCTCGGGAATGCTACTATTCATCTGATGAACAGGAAGAACGAGAAGAATCCAGGAAGAAGACTACTACATATAAAGTGGATGAAATAGAAGATGCAAAGATTGAAATATTAGACCCTAGAGACGAGTCTCAGCTCGTGAAGGGCCAGGTCATGGAAGCTACCGAAAATATCATTCTGGATGATGAACACCCAGAACGAACAACCCAAATTGGTGTGTCACTGGATGTATCGATAAAACAAGAGCTGATAGCATTTCTAAGGCGCAGAAAATAGACTTTTGCATGGTGTCATGAAGATATTCTAGGGATAGACCCGAGTTTCTTGTGCCACGAGCTCAACGTTTATAAGGAAGTCAAGCCAGTGAAGCAGCGAAGAAGAGTGTTCAGTCCTAAAAAGAACCAAGCTATACAGGAAGAGGTAGAGAAACTACATAAAGCTTTTTTTATTAAGGACGTTAAATATCCATATTGGCTAGCAAATGCGGTGATGGTAAAGAAGAAAAACAACAAGTGGAGGATGTGTGTGGACTTCACTGATCTTAATAAAGCCTGCCCAAAGGATCATTTTCCTTTGCCTTGAATCGATCAGCTGGTGGATGCTACCTCGGGGCATGAATTATTGAGTTTCATGGATGCTTACTCTGGTTACAACCAGATTAAAATGAAACCTGAGGACAGGGAAAGTACCTCTTTTATCACCCCAAGGGGAACTTATTGCTATAATGTTATGCCTTTCTGATTTAAAAACGCAGGTGAAACATATTAGAGGCTGATGAATAAGGTGTTTGCAGAGAAAATCAGTCATAACATGGAGGTTTGTGTCGACGATATGCTAATGAAAAGTAAGAAAGCTGCTGATCATTTAAGTTGACCTAGGTCAGACTTTTGATCAACTAGAGAAATATCAAATGAAGTTGAATCCTACCAAATGCATATTTGGAGTACGAGAAGGTATGTTTCTCGGGTATATTGTTAACCAATGAGGTATCGAGGTGAACCCTGAAAAGATCAAGGCCTTATTGGAGCTATGATATCCAGCTACGAAAAAAGAGGTGCAAAGTCTCACAGGGCGAGTTGCAACACTTAACAGATTTGTGTCACGAGCAACAGACAGATGCCTCCCATTCTTCAAAACACTTAAAAAAACTTTTGAGTAGAATGACGAATGCGAGGAGGCCTTTAAAGAGTTGAAGAAATATCTTGGGACACCTCCATTGTTATCTAGACCAGTGATGGGAGAAAGGCTATATTTATATTTGGCGATTTCAGATAACGAGGTTAGCTTAGCATTGATAAGAGTGGAGGATGGAGTGCAAAAACTAGTCTATTACACCAGCAAGGCCTTCCGAGGAGCAGAGATCAAATATTTAAGACTGGAGAAGTTAACACTAGCACTAATCGAAGCAAGCAGAAGAATGAGGCCATACTTCCAAGCCCATACTATAGTAGTGTATACTGATATGCCATTAAGGCAAGCTCTGCATAAACCGGAGAAATCAGGAAGATTGATGTACTGGGAAGTAGAACTTGGTGAATATGACATAGTTTATAAGCCCAGGTCATCACTTAAGGGGAAGCCAATAGCGGATTTTATCGCAGAGTTTACTCACTCTGATGCATCCGAAGAGCATGAGTTTAATACAGACCAACCCGTAGATGTTACGGGATCATCAAAGATAACACCCGACCAACTTCCATCCGTGGATAACCAAGATAAGATAATCAATGACCAGCGAGAAGTGTCAGGGGAAGACAAAAGGAAGTATCAAATATTCCACCGAGGAACCCTATCTGACCAAAAGTTTGATAATGAAGTATCTGTATGGAATTTATATGTGCACGGCTCTTCATGTGCCACAGGCAGTGGAGCAGGAATAATTTTGAACAGTCTTGATGGAATTGATATGGAGTATTCTCTACGTTTCCAATTTAAGGCTTCCAATAATGAAGCTGAATATGAAGGCAGAGCAGGTCGTTGTATTCAGTGACTCACAATTAATCGTAAGTCAAATTATTGGGTTGTACGCAGCGAAGGGAGAACTAATGGTCAAGTATTATCCAAAAGCTATGGAATTTGGCTTGACTTTTACCGTAGTTCAGTTGATTAGGATACCGAGATTGGAGAATGCAAGATTTGATGCCCTAACTCGGCTGGCATCAGCAACACGCATCGAGCTATGAAGAACAATCCCAATAGAAATCCTGGTAGATCAGAGCGTAGATGAAGATTTGATGATGAGCTTCATTGCCCTCGACTTGGGACCATCCTGGATGGATCCCATCAGGGCCTATATCATAGAGGGGGCTGTGCCAACTGATAAACTCGCAGCCAAGAAACTGAAGTTTAAAGATGCTCGTTATGTATTGACCAGTGGCATTTTGTATAGAAGAGGCGCTATAACAGGACTACAGAGATGTGTCCATACCTTTGAAGTTAAAGACTTGATTGAAGAGGTTCACGAAGGGTCTTGTGGGTCCCACGTAGCAGGTTGGACGCTTTTTCATAGAATAATAACACAGGGGTATTTCTGGCCAATGATGAGAGCTGACTGTTCATCTTATGCTAAGAAATGCGATAAATGCCAACGTTTCTCTTCCATCCGAAGAACTCCCCAAGCATTGTTAACACCCATTACCTTCCCCTGGCTATTAGCCATGTGGGGTATAGACTTGGTTGGGCCACTTCCAATGACCAAAAGGAGATTCAAATACCTCATAGTTGCTGTGGATTACTTTACCAAATGGGTGGAAGCTGAACCTCTCATTGACATGATGTATGACAAGGTCTATCAATTTATGTGGAAGAGTATTATTTGTAGATATGGTCTCCCACACGCATTCATTACTGACTATGGAACCCAATTTAATAACGAGGAATTCACTGCATATTGCCATCAATCCAATATACAGAAGATCCACTCTGCGCCAAACGATCCCCAGAGCAACAAGCAAACTAAAGTGACAAATAGAACCTTACTGAATGGTCTAAAAAATGAGTGGATGGTGCAAAAGGAAACTATATTAATGAGCTACACTTTGTGTTGTGGGCTTATCGCACTACACTGCGAACAGCAACTGGGGAGTCTTCGTACATGTTGATATTCGGTAGTGAGGCTATCAAACCTGCTGAATTGGGTCTACCCACACATAGGGTGCTTAATTTCAATTCTCCTATAAGTGACTTGATGAGGCGTTTAGACCTGGATATGCTCGAAGAAGTTAGGGAAGAAGCAGCAATCAGGAATGCTGCATACCAACAACGAACAATCTTGTTCTACAACAAAAGGGTAAAGAAGTGCGATTTGAAAGAAGGGGATTATGTGCTGAAGAAAGTGATCCAAAAGCATAACAAACTGGAGGCCAACTGGCATGGACCTTACAGAGTAATTGAAGTTGTTCGTCCTGGGACATACATAATTGAAACTTTGGAGGGAGAAGAATTCAAGAACGCATGGAATGCAGAGCATCTGCGCAAGTACTATCAGTAATTAAAATCCACATGTAACACATTTATTTCAATATGAATAAAGTGATGTTTCGCCCATATTTCCTCCTTTGTTGAATTTTTTTGGGAATATTAGTGCTACACACTACACAAACACAAATTCAGAGCAGCAACCACCAACTACGGTTGGTCGGAAATTCGGTAACCACCAACTCCGGTTGGTTGGCAATTCAGTAACCACCAACTCCGGTTGGTCGGTAATTCAGTACACCAACTCCGGTTGGTCGTCAATTCATTAACCACCAACTTCGGTTGGTCGACAATTTAACACCACCAATACCGGTTAGTCGGAAATTTAATAACCATCAACTCCGGTTGGTTGGTAAATTAAAATCATACAGTGCAAAAGCCTGTTTGATCACGGGTGGTCTCAAGGGACATCCCAAACTAGGCAAGAAAATGGGTGACCTCCCGAGGCATCCACTGTCTAGGCAACAAGGTAATCCTGGAAAGATTACTACGACTAAGAATGAACATGGGATGAAAATCATTCCATTGCTTAGGCCCAAAGAGTGACAAGTCACTATAATCAGACGATAAATGGGACAAGTTCCATTCTCTAAAAACAAAAGAGGACATTTCATCCTTCTACACACACACACACACACACACACACACACACACACACATATATATATATATATATATATATATATATATATTCACCAACGAATAAAAAAGACATTCTACAAAATATTTCCAAGGAAATGAAATTGTAAAAAAAACTAAAAATTTCTTTATTAAAACCAAGCAGATTACATATGATATGAAATTTGATTCATTACATACAAATGTCCTATTCTATGGGTTTGTTTCCCTTTGCTTTTGAAACAGGTTCCACCCCAGCTGGAGGATCATGTAATGCATAAGGGGAGTTTATAAAGTTCATATCTCGCAGCATTCTGACATTAATTATGGATGGTGGATCAAGCAAGTGCTCTGGACGCGATATCTCAAAATTTGAATGAAGACTATAATCACCGAGATACTTGGAGATCAAAATTCGAGGAATAGCATGGGCTGGAATCCAGTTAAGGTCAAGTTTGAAGGGAGGCATAGGTAAATCAAGAACTCCAAGTTCATAATAATCCCATAAGAAATGACCTTGCTCCAGTTTCAGAACACATAAGGCATTCAACCATCCCTGCTTATATCCTTCGTTGTTCAACTGCTGCAAACGAGCATCAAGATGACACAGAGCTTCATTATACCCAACCATCCAAAATTCCACGGGCTGCTTATGAAATTGATAGGTCAATCTATCAAGATGATCGTGGAGCTTTTTTACCAGAATTTCTTTACTTTCCAGTGCAGAACTCTGATTGGAGAGTTGGTCGGTGAAACTCTGAATTTTTGTAGATATTTCTGCCAAAGCCTGATTCTTCATCGTCAATTGAACGGCTTGATTTTCTAAGGCCAATTGAGTTCTTGTCTCATCAATATTAACCCGACTAGCCCTTTCTCATCCATGGGAAAAAGATCTTGCTCTGCCACGAGCAGGTGTGGAAAGCCCGATTCATTTCAAAGTCTCTAACTCTTCCCATAAGCTAGCATTTTCTATTTCTAAAAAGGAAAAACCATCGTCATTAATTGGGACCAAGGCTCCCGAAGAAGAGGAGGCAACAAATTTGAGCTGTTTTATTTCCTCTTGCAATACGATATTCTCTTGCTCTAGCAGCCTGGCAATATGTCTATGCTCTTCAATCTCAAGCTTTAACACACTTTCCTTTTTCTCATGGGCTGAAATGTACTTGTCATATCCCCTATCAGCACTCAGTTGTTGGTACTTTTTCTCATAACCTTGATGAAAAAGTGTAGTGGATTCTCTGTATTGTTGTTGAAATTCCTCGATCGTTCCTTGAAGATCTTCAATCATTTCGTAATAAGACACATTGTTGGCTACAACACGATCAAGTAGGCACTTCAAGTACTGGTAAGCATCAATTGCTCGTTCAGAGGCATCTGATCCGAGGATGTCAATTATTTGGGCCTTAGTAAAGTCTGCATGACCAACTTTGAAATAGTCATTGCACTTCTTCATAAACTGTGTATCATTAGCTGATAAGAGTTCCATCCTGGCCATAAACTAGCAAAGAGAAAATGAAAAACAAGATCAACAATGATGCGAACAGAGCAAGTAAGAGAGAAATTCGAGACGAACAACAAAAGTTCATTTTTTATTCATCACAACAAAGGAAAATACATTTCAGGGTTACATCCAAGAAACAACGCAATAAAAGACCCGAACAACTTTAAACCTTCTCCTTATTTCCTATAACTTCTTCGGACGGTTTGGATGAAGGGGTTGGTTGCTCGAAGAGCAATGGCAGTTGCTCGACAGATGTGCTAGCTTATTGGACTTGCTCGGAGGGTTGTACAACAGCAACAACAGTGACCTACTCTCCTATCATCATAGAAGACTCATCTGATGCAGCTTCATCTTCTTCTTCTTCTTTTTCTCCAGTAGAGGGAGGAGGGCCATGAGTATGCTCCTGGAACAACTCAAAATTTTTAGAAACCTTTAATTTCTTCAAAGTCGCTATCCATCCATCCCTAAAATACTTAACACTGACATACTCCATCTGAGAAGACATTACAGCCAGGACCTTATTCCAAACCTTGTCCCAACCAGCACTAAAAGATTTCTTAACAGCAACTTTCCTTTTTGCTCTCTCTGAGGAAGTCTTTTCCCTAAGGAGCTCTTCGGCAGATTTCATTTTTTCTTCTTCCTCTGTCTTACGTCGTTCAGCATCTTGAAGCTTGGCGAAATTTTCCTCGACATATTTGAGCTTGACCTCAAGCTCCTCTTTACGTTGTTCATCATCCTTTAATTTCTTCTCCAACTCTTTAGAGGCAGTCACAACTTGATCTCGATTTATTTCAACAGACTTGAATTATTTCTCCCATGCATTTTTGTCTTCCTCGTACTGCTGACGAGATTCCTTCAAAGATTGAGTTAATCCAGCAAAAGCTTCTTCTATCCCACCTGAGGAGGTGTAAGCCTTGATGGCTTCATCTTTCTTCAAAATACTATTGAAACACGTCACGAGCTAAAAAAAGATATATGTTTAATTCAATATATGAATATAGTACTAGAATATAAAAGACTCAGGCTAACGATACTTACTGATGTAATGTGTTGAGCATCCAAAGAAGTAATTTTCTCACGAGAAAAGGTGTCTTCAATACCTGGGAATTCTGGAACAGTCCAAGATCTGATCAATCCCATAGAAAATCTTGGAGGAATAAGAGTTAGAAAATTACCTTCAACATTTGAAGGTTGAGAGATAGAGTCAACAGGTCTCTCGGTAGGACCTCTTTTTAATCTCCTCAGAGGAGCACTCTCAATTAAAGGTGCTATCTCTTTTTGTGAAATAGCAATAGTTTCACTCGAAGGTGCTGCCTCTTTTGGAGGCGCAGGGGGATTCTTGCCAGTTTCCTTAGCAGCAGTAGAGGGGGGTACATCTATATTATTTGTCCCCTCATCTGGGGCATCCTATTTGTTCTTATTTCCTCTTCAGTGGCAAAGGCAGACTTGTCAAAAAATGTGGGAGCTTTCCTCTTCTTCATCAAATCAGTAAGAGGAGTACTTAAATCAGAAGAAGATCCTTTCACACTAGTTTCTGAAGTTGGTATCCGATCAAGATCAACCACCACATAACGAGTAATGAAAGATGAAGTGGAACTTCTGTACCTCAACAAATAGGAAGTAGACCTCTCATGCTCTCCAACGATGGACTGATGCAAACTCCAGATAAGTTTCAAGTCATTTAAATTAATATCAATTTGCCTTAGAGATTTCCTTTTACTGTCAATTGTAACAAACAAAATTAATGCCAGTGATGCATTTCATCGAATACAAAGAAAACAAGATTTCAAAAATAAAAGCAACCTATCCCATTTCCATGAAGCGGACACCTGGGACCTTGGTACACATCATTTCCATTTAATGGAGGGTGTTGCCAATTTTTCATCACAACCCCATGATCAAAATAGTCCCTATTGTCATCGAGAAGATTGATAACTAAAGCTCTATTCGAAAACCTAGTTTTTTAATAAAAGTAGTGTCACTTGTAACCCATCTATAGCAATACATAGTTTCTGGAATTCCCAAATGAGTTCCATGAAGTTGATTCAACCTATATATTCCATTAACTACTCTCCATGTATTTGGAGCCACTCTTGCAGGTACAATATCGAAATATTGGCAAAACTCAAAACACAGGGGATTTAGCGGGAAAGAAAATCCACACTCAGCTACAAAAAGAGTTGGGAACCAGTGTCCCTCAGCCAAAGAAAATAAATCAGAAGGACAAGGAGGTTCTTCCAAAATAACCCACGAAGGGATTGAAAAATCAGACCGAAATTTATCCAATGATTCAACAAGATAAACCATGGTGAATAAAGTAAATAAAGAAGAAGGAAGAAAATCTTACAGAAGAAAGAGAGATCGATTGACAATGAATGATGTAAACAATGAAGGCACAAGATAGAGAAAAAATGAAGAGTTCAGAAATACAAATTTGAAAAGTAGAAGACGATAGGATTTCTGCCGCACTTAAATACTTTACCTCAGGAATAGAGAAAAGCAAATGATTACAAGGGAAGACGTTTGTGTTTTCGGCGGCTAAAAGAAGAAAAAGGGCACAAATATCGAAGTGATCGTGAAAAATTCAAAATATTTATGAAATTTGATATTATGTGCTCAAGAGGAATTATATACATTGAAAATTTTCCTAAATCTCTGAAGACCAGTAATCCGAGCAGTTTTCAAGCAAAATGTTCCACACTCTTCTTCAACCTCAATTGTGAAACATTGGGGGCTTCTGTTGATACCAAATTTAGTCAGCTGATGTGGACCAATCATATGAAGACACGTGTCAATATACATAACAAATACAAATACTTTCAACGAACAACATACTGTCACCGAGCTACTCAAGCGGTCCGAGCTACTTAAGCATACCGAGCAACTTAAGCGGTCCGAGCTACTTAGCGTGCAGAGCATCCAAATCAAGAAAACCAAAAAGGCGACTACTCATTAAATGCGCATTATTATTGTACAGATGTATATGTCTATTAGATAACATCGCATTACCTTTTCATATGTACAACCTCAAGGCTATAAATACATTGTAACCTCGTCATAAGAGGGGGACTTTTGGGATCTCTGGGTGAACCTATCATCGAGATTCAAGGCAAACAGTCAGCAATACAAAAACAGTGGACGTAGGCCATTTTCAAAAGGCTGAACCACTTTAAAAATCCTTTGTCTTATTTATTCATTTTTATATATGATTGATTAATTAGATATAATCTAGTTTTTTACATCAACACTCATCTTGAACTCCATTAATAAAACCTACGTTGACATAGATGAGTACCCCGTCACTACTGAGCTACAAGTTGGTTACTATCTTAAATTACAAAAGGTTGTTCACTTAGATGTATGGATTACTTTAAAGGTTGATCACTTAGATTTTATAAATTCTCAGTGGGTAACGTCATGCATAAATGTATTTTATCACAAAGTCCCTCTTCTGAAACTTTCTAGCATTATGTTAGCGACACGGTGTATTTGCTATATAATTAATAATTAACATGATTTATAAAATATTTGACAGGGAATTTCGATTGACTAACTATATTTTCTATTTTGTATCAGGTCGCATTTTAAAAACTACGGACAATCATTATAGTGGAGCACGTGGGAAAACCTCAATTGATATATATGTAATTTTTTTTAAAGAAGTATGTTTTGTAGAAGTATTTGTTTGATGAATTTGGATTTTTTGAATATTGTACGATTGGTTGTTACCCCATAAGCAGGGTGGAGAGTCCAATAAACAATGAATATTATGCCTAGTTTTTTTCTTAAATTTACATTTTGTTAATTTGAGGCACAATGTGAATTCGAATGATAAATATTGTATATTTCATGTTATATGCGATTTTATTTGACGAATGTTGGACTATTTGTTATTTCTTAAATAGGGAGGATAGTCTTATAAACGAAAGAGATTATAGCCAATTTTTTTAAATTCCATTTTGTTTTGTTGGGGAATGAATTTTTTGCATTTTTGTAATTATGTACTTTCAATTTTTCTTGTCATTTTGTGATTATCAGCGTGCCTTCAGGCACGAGCATACCCGTGTGTGTGTGTGTGTGTGTATATATATATATATATATATATATATATATATATATGTATATATATATATAAGTTTGGAAGTTCCATCGACCCCTATATTATTTATGTTCGATATTGGTCCGAATATCCCTCGACCCCAAATCAAACTCTCAGGTTTTGGTGCAGATATTCCCTAGACCCCAATACATCTAATATACTCTAGGTATTCACACCACCTAAGTATTCATATGATAAGCATTCACAGAACCTAGGTATTCACGCTTATACTTAGTATATGTCTCTCGTATACTAATCGTACTAAATTGCTTTACAAATTATCCCATTTATCGTATTCATGAGTTTTCACACAACTCTAAGGGTCCTAATTATCCCTTTATAAATTTCAGTAGCTAAGCCTAGCTCACCCTACTGCTTTACTTAATCAATTCAATTCCCAAACTCCTCGTAATTCATTATCTTTCTCTCAGATAATTTACGACACAAAAATCAACCTAATTTCATTCTCATCGTAATTCTCTCAATAAGACCAAACCATACTCCCAACACGAGCCTACCGCAATATTTTTAATCTCTCAATATTACTTTACCAAAGTCCTCAAAAATCTCACAACAACGATTTAGGGATTTAAGGCAAAAATGGGAAACTTTCAATTTTCTGGGTAACTGAATCGCTCGCCCTTGGCCGAATTGATTCGAAATGGTTCAGATTTGGCTACTTCGTCTTCTTCATGCGTTTTCACCATTAATATACCTATAAAACTCACTAAACTTCACCAAACTTTAAAATAATCATTCCTAACCATTTCTACATGCATTAGGATCAATTCCAACGTGACTTTTACCCCAGATCATCTCAATAATTAATTAAGAACGAATTAAATCATAAAATCCTCAAAGCCCTAGGTTTCCATGTTCTTCTTCAATTTTTAACATAAAACCCAGGTTTAATTCCTATTTATAATTACTCATCTACTTATTATCAATCCTTTACATATATGAATCACGCGACATGAAATCCATACCCATAACATGCATCAAAAATAACATTTTCTTCTAAGAATATGTATTATATCATCAATTCATGAAACCCTCCTAACATGGGTATTATAATTTCAAAATAATTGCAATAAACAACTTGCCTCTAGGTTTGTAGGTCCAAAATTGTGGTGTTGCTGATGGATTGATGGTTCTCTCTTTAAATCTTCACTCCTTAGATGCTTAGGATGCAAGATTATGGTCCAATCCTTCAAGAACAACTCCTAAGCCTTGAAAATTGGTTTCTCTCTAATGGATTCCTTTGGGTTTAACTATTTATAACCCTAGACTCAAGTCTTAAACATCGGATATAACACTTAGAATTTCATTAGTCCCTTAACCTCTATTTGCCAAATGACCAAAATGCCCTCAATAGGTGTCGGTTTGTTCTAAAATTGACCCGGAACCCAAATAATACCCCCGGGTATACTTTTTCGACCCCTTCGATTTCATCCGCGACCTCTAAATTATCATTCGAGTCACTAAAAATATATTTCCTTTCTCAACCTCAAATTAGCCTACACGCGACTCCCGGTTGAGATAAAATAAAATACGCACATATCACTCACTATGCCGTATCACACTAATTATCACTTATTTACTATTCATACTTAGTAAATATTATAACATAATATTAATCAGTATCTATCTCTCGATTAATATTTAATAATCACATTTCTCATTTAATCACATTAAATTACTTCACTCACGTAATTTTAAAAAAATGTATTTTCTCAATTAATTCCCGAATTAATTATATTATAAATACGTAAAAATACGGGGTATTACATACTTCCCCCCTCACAAAGGAATTTCATCCCCGAAATTTGGACATACCTGAGGTGAATAACTCTGGATACTGCTCTGGCAGGTCATCCTTTCGCTCCCATGTTGACTCATCAGTATTGTGGTGTCTCCACTAAACTCGGACTTGTGGCACGACCTTGGACCACAACTTATGCTCATTACGATCTAGAATAGCCACAGGCATCTCCTCATATGAGACGTTTGGCAATATCTTCAAATGGAACGTGTCAGAAAGCTCTCTCGCTCCTCCTGTACTTCTTCTGTGATGACACATGGAACACGTCGTGTATCCGCTGAAGATGCTCTGCAAGTCCCGGTCTGTAATCTACCGGTCCCACCCTCTTTATAATAGGAAACGATCCCACATATCTCAGTGCTAACTTCCCTCTATTGCCAAAACTCATAATCCCCTTCACAGGAGATACTCGAACCAACACCTTGTCGCCAACCTCTAACTCCACATATCTCCTATCGGCATCGGCATAACTCTTCTGCCTATCCTGAGCTATCCGAATACATCTTCGAATCAAATCAATCTTGGAAGTAGTCTCCTGAATCATCTCGGGTCCCAATAACTTATTTTCCCCCACCTCTAACCAGTAAGTGGGCGAACGACAAGGCCTCCCATATAATGCATCGAATGGTGCCATACCAATAGTAAATTGGTAAGAGTTGTTATATGCAAACTCTACCGATGGGAGGTATCTCTCCCACCCTCCCCCAAAATCTAGGATGCACATCCTCAGCATATCCTCAAGCATCACATTCACCCTTTTAGTTTGCCCGTTTGTCTGCGGGTGGTATGCTGTACTCAACCGTAAATCTGTGGTCATGGCCTCCTGAAAGCTCTGCCAGAAGTGTGGCACAAAAATTTTATCTCTATCAGACACAATATTAATCGGGACACCATGCAACTTAATAATATCTAAAATGAATAGCTACGCGTACTGCATCGTCTCGTAGTTTGTGCGAACTGGCAAGAAATGATCCACCTTGGTCAGTCGATCCACTGTCACCCATATGGAATCGTGATCCCGGTGTGACGTAGGTAGCCCAGAAATAAAGTCCATCGAGATGCTCTCCCACTTCCACACGGGAATCTCAAGTGGCTGTAACATCCCCGAAGGACTTTGATGGTCAACTTTCACCAGTTGACAAGTAACACACTTTGAGACAAAATTTTCTATGTCTCTCTTCATGCCGTCCCTCTAGTACTGTCTCGTCATATCCTGGTACATCTTATCCCCATCGAGATGTACCGTAAATCTAGAATCGTGAGACTTAGTCATAACTGCATGTCTCAAATCCTTATCCTCGGGCACTACCAATCTTCTATTAAAGCGCAAGCCTCCCTTTGAGCTGATCGAGTAAGACTCTGAACCCTCAGCTAATAACTGCCTTACCCTGTTCTGATAGAACCGATCCTCTGCCTATGCCTTCATTACCCGCATAATGATCTCGGGAGTGATTGTCATAACTGGCATGTACGCTCCAGAAACCTCTTCTTGTCGAAGCTCACTCCACTTCGCTTACCACACCTCCGCTAAGTCTCCAGTAGGTCATCGGCTCAACGCATTTACAACTACGTTAGTCTTACTAGGATGATACTGTATATCAAGCTGGTCGTCGTTCATGAATTATAGCCACCTCCTCTGCCTCATGTTCAGATCCTTCTGTGTGAAGAGATACTGAAGTGACTTAGGATCCGTGAACAAAGTAAACTATTCCCCCAATAGATAATGTCTCCATATCCTCAATGCAAAAACTATTGCTGCCAAATCGAGGTCGTGGGTGGGGTAATTCTTCTCCCGGGGCTTTAGATTCCGAGATGCATAAGCCATATCCCTCTCCTCCTACTGCAACACACCCCAAGCCCCTACAAGGATGCGTCTGTATAGACCCGATACTCTAATCCTCCCCTGGGCAAGGCAAGTACTGGTGGTGATGTCAATCGATCCTTTAGCTCATCAAAGGACAACTGACAATGGTCACTCCACACAAATGGTACTACCTTACGAGTCAAGTTCTTCAAAGGCCCAACAATCTTTGAGAACCCCTTGATGAAGTGACTGTAATATCCGGCCAACCCCAGGAAGCTACGAATCTTGATCGGTGTCATTGGTTGCCTCCACTCCCTCACCGGCGATACCTTACTCGGATCAACAACTATGCCTCTGTCGGACACAATGTGGCCAAAACACTGTACCTCCTGAAGCTAAAATCCACACTTACTAAATTTGGTGTACAATTAATGGTCCCATAATGTCTACATAACCATACGTTAGGTCTCAACGTGCTCCTCCTTTATATTCGAGTAAACGAGGATATCATTGATGAATACTATCAAAAACTGATCCAGAAACTCTCAAAATACTCTATTTATGAGGTCCATGAACACTGCAGGTTCATTGGTGGGCCCAAATGGCATCACCCTAAACTCGTAGGATCCATACCACAACAGGAAAGCTATCTTAGGAACATCCTCCTCCCGAATACGCAACTGGTGATAGCCTGACCTCAAATTGATCTTGGAGAAGTACACAACCCCTCTCAACTAATCAAACAAATCATCAATCCCAGGTAATGGATACTTATTCCATATCGTCACCTTATTCAGCTATCTGTAATCCATGCATAAGCGAAGTGAACCATCTGTTTTCTTCACAAATAACACCGAAGAACCCCAAGGCGATGTACTCCGCCAAATGAAACCTTGCCCCAAAAGCTACTGAATCTTCTCTCTCAGCTCCCGCATCTCGAAAGGATCCATGCGATACAATGCTATGGCAATCGGTCTCATCCCCGGTGCTAAGTCTATGACAAACTTTATTTCTCGGCTCGATGGTAGCCTGGGTATGTCCTGAAATATGTCCTCAAACTCACTCACTACTGGAATTGAATCTAAAGGTACCACTAACTCCTATGAGGTCTCCTCCTTAATATAGTATATGTGAGTGCTTGATCCTCCCTCAGGCAGAGGCATTTCCACTAGAAACATCTCCTGCCCTGGGATGGAGAATACTATAGTCCTCTCATTGCAATCTACCATCGCTCGAGAACTCGCCAACTAATCCATGCCTAGAATCACATTGTACCCATCCATATCTAACACTAGGAGGTCTTCCTTTAGACTCAATCTATGAATCAAAATATCTACTCGTCTATAGATCGAATGTATCAGCGAAACACTACCCATCGGTGACTCGACCATATAAGAAGACTGCCGACTGTCTCTAAAAAACCAGCGTCCCGTACAAATCTAATCTTAATAAAAGAATGTGATGCCCCAGTGTTAAATAAAATCCTACCCTCAAGCTCATGAATAGGAAATGTACCCTCTATCACAGGTCACACCTGAGGTGCTGGAGGCATCGGTATGTCCCGAATGCTATATACACGCCCGTAGTGCATCTGACCCTACTACTACTGTGGGGATGGTACTTTTGTTGGAGCTATCGGAGCCTGCTGCCCCAATAGGGCACCCTGCCACTATGCCCTGTATCGCTGTGGAAAAGCTCTACTCTTGTGACCCTGCTGGCAACAAGTGAAACACTGACCCTGGAACTGTCTATGCCCCTGGTCCTGCTGGACTCCCTCTGGTTCCCTTAACAATGAAGGACCTGAGGAACATGCTGCTACTGAGGACCCTATCGTCCCTATCTGTCTGATTTGTTCCCACCATATCTAAATTTCTTGGCAGAGTTCCCCTGTCGAGAATTCGTCCCCTACTGGCCCGCTGCCTGCTACTGCTGGGATGGTGCCTCATTACCACTCCTCCTCCTAAATTGCCATGCTGGCTAGTCTCTGCTCCTCTCTTACTTCCCTTGGCATGGAAATGATAATCCTGACAGTGTACAAGTGCAGCATTGACAACGTCAGCGTAAGTCATCAATTTAGGATTACCAATCAAATATTGCATGATACTCCAGGCCAACCTATGCATGAACTTAGTCTTCTTCCTCTCCTCGTTGCTCACCTCGTTTGACACAAAGTTAGTCAGGCGAGTGAACTCCTCCTCGTAGTCAGCTACTGAACGAACACCCTGGCATACCTCCCAAACTTCCTCCTTATCTCTGACTCAACTGCTGGCAGAAAGTACTTACGGTCAAACTGCATTCAGAACTCTGAAATAGTCATCGAGTCTCTCTCCTCAGCGGTGGTCACTGATCCGAAGGTGGCTAGCATCTGCCTCTGTACCTCACTTCAATTAAACATGCGTAAATGGCGCTGAATATTCTTGTTCCATTAGCATTCCACCCTGAAATTAGGGCGGGAGGCCCTTCAAGAAGTTCTCCCCGATGCTATGCCAAGTGGGTTACCCTAGCTGAGATTGAATAGCTCGTGCTGTGGGCTGCTGTTCCTGAGGATGAGGTAAGTGGGCTACCATGGCCCTCATAGGTGTCTTAACTTCCTATGCCACTATCACTGCCACCTGAGTAGAAAAAATCATCTCTGGTGGTGGTGGTACCTGCTTCTCCTGAGGGTCCTCCCTAACCTCGTCTATGGATGCTGCCTTATCGACTCGCTCTCTCCTCGACGGCATACTGAAATAGAATTAAATTGTATAAGTACACAATTTATAAAAAAATATAATAGCTGAAGCACGATATCTCAAGCACGCAAGGATAAAACAACAGTCCTAACAATAGGTCTCTATATCAAAATAATGATACGCTCAAATCGTAATAAGCCGTACAGATCCTATGGACACTAGAACCTGATGCTCTGATACTATATGTCACACCCCATCTAATTAAACATCGGTTGATCAGGCCTTTATTGAATTAAAACATGTTTCATACATGGTCCATTCTTAGCATCACTATCGAAAACTTTTTAATTACTAACCACCAAAGTGAAATTAGACGGGTGCCAAATTTTATCCTTCTTTAAAATAGATAAATGAACAATGCGAAAAACTAAATTAAACATTCACAATATGCTAGAGTCCAACCATGAAAATATATAGAATAATAAGTGTTTTCCGAATAAACCATCGGCTAAAAAATCCAAAACCAAATACTCCATAATGATAAAAGAACTAAAAGACTGAAAACTGTTAATGGACAACATGTCCATACATGGAATATGAAATGAGATCCTACACTAGATATGAATGGAAAAATCGTCTAATCAAATCCTGCCAGCATCCACAATGCTACAGCTTTGAGTCACTGGAATGAAGTCACGCCTGGCGTCCCTATTGTTGGACACCTCAAAGGTTTTGATAATATTTTATAGCAAGTGTTAGTACACAAAACTTTTTGAAAATATTTAGCAAGCGTTTATTACATTAAAATTTGATTATTGATTACACATGTTCACGTACACTCTCTCTTAAGCTTTCCTCACCTCTCATCTATAGTGCACGCCTAACGTTATATACATAGCCCACCTAGCTATATTGCGCAAGCTGACTAGACTAAAGTATCCAATTGAACTAATTTACATGCTTAAGTTCCTGTACCGCCCATACAGTACCTTAATTTATTAATATCTCAAATATGTTAATAATCAACATAAGTGACATCCTCACATGTTATCTTTTAAATCACTGCATTAAGTCTCTCTACTTAATTTATCATTCCGACATACGCAAGCGTAGTTAACACTCACATATGTTATTAGCTGAATCGTATAATTAAGGTTCTCGACTTAATTTATGCTTATTAGATATACACCATCTAACTGTCTACCGTCACACATAAGCAGATTAATCGCACTATATATATTTCACACACAATATATACAAATAAATATATATCTCATTATAATATCCTCGTATCACACATTAAGGATTCATTGGTTCAGATGTTCCTTCGACCCCAATTTATCTTGTCATTCACATTGGTCCGGATAGCCCTCGACCCCAATGTAAATGTTATATATATATATATATATATATATATATATATATATAAGTCTGGATGTTCCATCGACCCCAATATTATTCATGTTCGATATTGGTCCATATAGCCCTCGACCCCAAATCGAACTCTCAGGTTTTGGTGCAGATATTCCCTTGACCCCAATACATCTAATATACTCTAGGTATTCACACCACCTAAGTATTCATATGATAAGAATTCACACAACCTAGGTATTCACGCTTATACTTAGTATATGTCTCTCGTATACTAACCGTACTAAATTGCTTTACAAATTATCCCATTTATCGTATTCATGAGTATTCACACAACTCTAAGGGTCCTAATTATCCCTTTATAAATTTCAGTAGCTAAGCCTAGTTCACCCTACTGATCTACTTAATCAATTCAATTCCCAAACTCCCCGTAATTCATTATCTTTCTCTCAGATAATTTATGACACAAAAATCAACCTAATTTCATTCTCATCGTAATTCTCTCAATAAGACCAAACCATACTCCCAACACGAGCCTACTGTAATATTTTTAATCTCTCAATATTACTTTACCAAAGTCCTCAAAAATCTCACAACAACGATTTAGGGATTTAAGGCAAAAATGGGAAACTTTCAATTTTCTGGGTAACTGAATCGCTCGCCCTTGGCCGAATTGATTCGAAATGGTTCAGATTTGGCTACTTCATCTTCTTCATGCGTTTTCACCATTAATATACCTATAAATGTCACTAAACTTCACCAAACTTTAAAATAATCATTCCTAACCATTTCTACATGCATTAGGATCAATTCCAACGTGACTTTTACCCCAGATCATCCCAATAATTAATTAAGAACGAATTAAATCATAAAATCGTCAAAACCCTAGGTTTCCATGTTCTTCTTCAATTTTTAACATAAAACCCAGGTTTAATTCGTATTGATAATTACTCATCTACTTATTATCAATCCTCTACATATATGAATCACGTGACATGAAATCCATACCCATAACATGCATCAAAAATAACATTTTCTTCTAAGAATATGTATTATATCATCAATTCATGAAACCCTCCTAACATGGGTATTATAATTTCAAAATAATTGCTATAAACAACTTGCCTCTAGGTTTGTAGGTCCGAAATTGTGGTGTTGCTGATGGATTGATGGTTATCTCTTCAAATCTTCACTCCTTAGATACTTAGGTTTCAAGATTAAGGTCCAATCCTTCAAGAACAACTCTTAAGCCTTGAAAATTGGTTTCTCTCTTCTCTCTAATGGATCCCTTTGGGTTGAATTATTTCTAACCCTAGCCTCAAGTCTTAAACATCAGATATAACCCTTAGTATTTCGTTGGTCCCTTAACCCTTATTTTCCAAATGACCAAAACGCCCTCAATAGGTGCCGGTTTGGTCTAAAATTGACCCGGAACCCAAACAATACCCCCGAGTACACTTTTTCGACCCATTCGGGTTCATCCATGACCTCTAAATTATCATCCAAGTCACTAAAATATATTTCCTTTCTCAACCTCAAATTAGCCTGCACGCGACTCCGGTTGAGATTAAATAAAATACGCATATATCACTCGCTATGCCGTATCACACTAATTATCACTTATTTACTATTCACACTTAGTAAATATTATAACATAATATTAATCAGTATCTATCTCTCGACTAATATTTAATAATCACATTTATCACTTAATCACATTAAATTACTTCACTCACGTAATTTAAATGAAACGTATTTTCTCAATTAATTTCCGAATTAATTAAATTATAAATACGCACCAATACGGGAATTACATAAGCATAAAAACCCTTCAAAAAATATTTTTCCTTTTAAAATATTTCTACTTAAATAAAATACACAACTCAAGTGTTTTTCTTTCTAAAATGGTTTTACGAAAAACTCTATTAATTTTGAAAATGCGCGAGCGTGTGTAATTAGACAAAATTAAATCAAAACTCCATAAAAGATATACTCTTCTTTTTCAGTAATAAAAGTCTGTAATGAGCGGCATGGAAGGTCTTCAATTATTCAAGGTTCACTCTAGACTCAAGAACGCACCTCACTCAAAACGAATCAAGTTGATGTGACTCAATAGACACAATGTTTTAATACATGAGATAACCAATCTAAATATATTATAAATGTTTACATTTTCAATCCCCTCTGATGAGTGCATTATTTTGTATATTTTATACCCAAATTTATACTTTGTTAGTCCCATTATATTTAATACGTTCTTAGGATCCTTTTATTAAAAAAGGAAAAAAATGTAAAAGTGATTGAATTCATATTCAAAATGGCAATTTTAAGTAAAAAATGGGCACTTCGAAAATTTTATAACATTCTTGTGCTAATTTGTGATAAAAGTTGTCTAGTGAAATTTTTGCAGGTAATGATAGGGTTTGGTACAAATTGATGATCAACTCGAAAAAGGCGTGAAAAATCTAATTTTTACGATCGTTCAAAAAATTCTCTTTTACACTTGGGAAATCGTAAAAAAAGTCGGGAATTTTTATTCTTCGATTTGGACAAAATTCAGCGTTTGTGTTCACTAAGAAAAGGTAAGACTTTTCGAGTGAGGGGAAATTCATCCCCTTATCCCGATCCAAAGATTAAAGAGGTGGAGAGACAGCGATCAACACTATTCGGCCACTCAGAGAGAATCCCACCACAACTCAAATATCTCACCACTTGTCCTATAAAAAGGACCCTTGGGCTTACAATTTTAGGAGGAGTTTCAGAGAGCAATTTTTGAGAGATTGTAATCGATTTGAGGGCCAAGTTTTTATTACTTTTTTAGAGGATTGAACATTATTGTGAGAGAACTTAATGCAAGTTTGATTATTAATGAAAATCTCTTCTTATTCTTGCAATTTCTCTTTCATTATAATAGTTTTATTCTTCTATTAGGATTAGGATGAAGTTTATCATAGTTAACTAACATTGTCGCATTAATTATTGTTATTTGTTCCCTACTCGTTCTAATTGCTAAAAAAGATTCGATATTCATTTTAAAATGCCACGGGAGTGTGTTTTAAAACCTTCAAGATCGTTTTGTCAAATCAAGTTTTGAAATTTAAAAATAGTAATTTTTGATGGATTATGCTTGCACTTTGATTATTTTGATAGTCCATGCTTAAATACATTTGCGAACTTTAAAACTTGTATTTTCTAAGGGAACAGGGATTTTAGTCGTCTATTAGAGACATTAAAAATATTTCAAACATAACTTTCATATTTTCTAAATTAAAAGCGACGAGAGTCAGTTTAATTTGAGTTATAAAAAGGGAATGACAATATTAAATTAGTGTGCAATATTAGTTACGTGATAAATGAACCCCGAATCCTAATTTTTTACAAATCTCTTGTGTTACTCTCATTTATCATTGTTGCTTTTATTTAGTATAGTTCATAATTATTCCCTACCCCATTTTATCTTATTGGACAGTTGCAATTATTTTAAAAATTAAAATTGACAAATCTCTGTGGATTCGACCCGTACTTACACTCACTATTCTACAATGGCCCGTGAACTTGCAGTATTTTATAAATTAAAAACAAGTTTTTGGCGCCGTTGTTGGGGACTAGGTAGACTTTTAGGTTAAATCATTTTAATTCAAAAATTTGACTTTAATTCTTAAAAAGCCAAAAAAATATAAAATAAAAAATCCAAAAAAAATTCTGAAAAGTAAAAAGAAAAAATATATATAGCATCTCTCAAGTCCTTTCATGAAAAACCCACAACAAACTCCTCATGCCACTCCTACCAGCATTCACAAGAATCCCATAGTAGAGTATGGCCCCGATAGTCCACACACTTTTAATGCTCCGCAATTTTGGGTTCCACCTCCTACACCACCTAACTCCAACACGACTCACACTCCTAGTACGTCGAGTGAGGAATTCGAGTCATTTGGAGGGAGTGCCATGTCGAATAACGCTAGTTTTGGTATGGGTGAGGGTGAGATGCCGTATCGTCCCATGAGAGACCTCTTATATCCGGAGCGAACTGTCACTTCGGGATGCATTCTACTTCCATACAATGGGGGACAATTTCACTTTTGAAATGGGATGATCCAAATTCTTCGCACCTTTCGCGGTTTGGATTTGGAGAAACCTTACCTACAAACCTTTGCATTCGAAGAGGCGTGCGATACATTTAGCGATCAATCTTGCACTCAGGACGTCTTTCGTCTCAAACTTTTTCCTTTCTCTTTGAAGGATAAAGCTAAGACCTGGCTATAATCTTTATCACTGAACTCAATTGGGTCATGGAGGTATATGCAAGACAAGTTTCTTTTGAAATTATTCCCCCAAGATCAAACGAATTCCATCAAATCTTAAATTCAAACTTTTCAACAACTTTAGAACGAGCCATTTGATCGGTGTTGGGAATGTTTCAACAAGTTAGTCAACACATGCCCACATCATGATTTTGAGAAATATTGTCTTATCTCTTTCTTCCACCAAGGGATAAGTATAACTTCCAAACAACTCGTTGAGACTATGTGTGATGGAGAATTTTTGGGTTAAACGATAACGATGCAGAGGCCCATCTAAGGTACACCGTAGAGACTGCTCAAGTATGGGACACATCGGATCTTAATTCTCAAACCCGGACTCGACAAATGTCCATGGCTCCTTCTACGTCCGGACTCTATCAATTAGGCAAGGAAGACGAGTGGAAACTTCGAATAAGACAACTTGAAAAATGATTAGAAGACGTAATTGAATCACGGGCAAGAGAATAATTCGAATACAACCGAGAACTGAGAGAGAGAGAGAGAGAGAGAGAGAGAGAGAGAGAGAGCAATTTATAATGCGGGACATTTAACAGAGGAATGTCCGACGATACCCACCTACAAAGTTATACTTCAAGATCAAGTGGGAGCGGTAGGATATTTTAATTTATATGCTCTTCACGAAAATTCTTACAACCCTTCCTGGAGGAACCTTCCTGGGTTTAATTATGGGCAACAACATGCTGTGTTGAATCCTCATTCACATGTTGCCCATCTTCCACCACCACCCTCGTATTTCCCATAAGCCCCACACATGCAAGCACCACCTCCTACGCCGTATATCACCCCAGTGAGTAGAAATCTCGAGAATACTTTCAATCAATTCATACAATCTCAAAATGCAACTAATGATCCAAATGCCCGAATGTTTGCTGACATAAATGCGAACATTTCAAAGTTTCAATCTTCCCTAAGTATCCAAAAGAAGGGAAAATTTCTGTCCCAAGGTCAACCTAGTGAGAGCTCCACTTCCAATGCTAATCAAGAGTAGTATGGCACGGTAACCACTCTACGTAGTGGAAGAGTTGTTGACTTGTCACCTACTCCACATGATAAGGAGATTTTTCCCAGCACGAAAGAGGCCGGAGATGTCCCCTTGAGAAAGAGTGGTAATGACGACACAGTTAGGCCGGATGCGATTGTGAAACCTCCCATTGTTGCTCCATACCCTCAACGGTTAGTACCCCACTCCAAGGAAACCTCTCGTGACGATGTGTTCGACGTTCTTAAGCAAGTAAAGATTAATTTACCTTTTCTCGAGACCATAAATAAAATTCCCGCGTACGCTAAGTTTCTTAAGGACTTACTCATGGTGAAACAATGGCCAAAGGTAAAGAAAAATGTGTTTTTAACACAAAACATCAGTTTCATACTGTTAAGCGACCTTCCACTAAAATTTAAAGATCCGGGTGCACCGACCATTTCGTGCATCATGGGGAAGAATCTAATTGAGAGAGCATTGATAGATTTAGGGGCGAGTGTTAACATTCTCCCCTATCCCATCTATAAGCAATTAGACTTGGGGGACCTTAAGCCCACAACGATGACTTTTCAACTCATAGATAATTCCGTAAAGATACCTCAGGGATTCGTTCAGTGTATTTTGTCATTTGGGACGAGGAGCCCTCAGCTTTATCGAGTAATCATGTTACCGTCATCCTTGGCTACCCATTATTAGACGCGGCTAATGCACTTATGAATACACACAATGGGAAAATGCAACTCACGTTCGGGAACATGACTCTCGAAATAAATATCTTCAACATCACCAAAACCGAGGGTGATGAGGGAGGATCGAGAGAGACAGATCTTATGGAAGAAATAGTACACGAGCACGAGAGGAATCACATGAGAGAGCCGTTAGGGGTATGCTGTGTTACATCAAGTGAGAGCGATAATTCCGAAGTTGAGCTAGAGGTCAAGAAATTGTGTCTAGTGACAAATGTGGAGAGCGAGAGAGATCACGTAGTTAAGTTCCAGAGAGAGGATTTGGATATTGAGCGCCTGAGAGAGGACTTAGAAAGTAAGCAAGAGAGCAAGGTAGGATATATGAGCTTAGAAGATTATAAAAAAGAATTTGGGCCGGTGGATGAGAGACTCCCTGTCGAAGTCCAATCACTTTTGGACTCATGTAGTCACGTAGAAAATAGCGAAGGGAAAGATAGGATAGATGAGGTCCTTTTCCATGACTATCCACCCATGCCACTTGAGTCCTTGGATGTGATCAAGTAGAGTAATTGAGTCTTGTTCGATTTAGATCCCGACCCATGCATTCTTGAAGTTAAGAGAGATCGAGGTTTAACATGTCCCTCTAATTTTGATAGAGATGTTCTCTTCAAGTCGGGACAAGTATGTTGCGGTTAGATTGGGCCCCAAGAGAATCTCATTCACCCCTGTCATCAGGAGCCTTAAGGTGTATCCTTTGTCTATGGGGATGGTCCCAACTTGTTCCGACTATTGGTTTACGATGTGAGGACGAGGGAGACGAGGAGAACATCGGACCCCGTACAGGGGGTCGGATGAGTTTTTAGTGGAGAGAGAGAGGTTGTCGCACCCCCGAGGCGTATGGGGTGTTTTTTATTTTTTTATTTTTGAGTCGTGTGTTGGAGTTATATAGTGCCTTTATGCATTTTAAATATTTGCTTGTTTTATTTTTCGCACTTATTATTTTTTCTTCTTTATCTTTTAGTCCTTATGATTGAGGGAAATGCAAAAGTCTAAGTTGGGGTGGGGGGGCTAACAAGTGAGTCTTTTTAAAAACTAAACAAAATTTTCAAATCCCCCCCTCCAAAAAAAAAATTAGAAAATTCCAAAAATTTCCAAAAAAATTGAAAACTTTGAAAAAGTCAAAAATATTTTTCTTCAAAATAAATAAAAGTTGGAGTTAAAATTTTACAAAAATATCACTAAAATTTTGTTTGAAGTCTCAAATTGTAAAAAAAAACAAATGCACAAAGCCGAAATTGACCAAAGATAGAAATTGAGCAAAATTGACGACTTTGTGAATAAATGTGGAGATTATTTAACCCGATGAGATTTCGAGCCAATCGACTTTTCCGAGTAATGAAATCATTTCGAGTTAACGGTTAACTCAAAATACATTTAAGCTTTTTAATAAGTCATTGAGAATCTCTATTCCTTTGTTTTGATCGGTTACGGGAATGAGTGAGATGTCGTCTTAAAAACGCGCTAAAATCTCTTTAAATAAATTCATCTCGAGACGCATATGATAAATTAATGAGTGATTCGGACAATAAAGTAGGCCATGGTTTGTTTAACCCAAAATTATTATCCAACAAAAATTTGTGAAAAATCTTCCCTTTGCAACCCAATTTGAGCCTAATAAAAATTTCCAAATTTCGTTTGTAACCCAAGTAAACCAATTGGCCCGGAATTGTGAAACTTGAAAAATTCATTAACTATGTCCAAAAAAAGCATGAAAGGGGCAAGAAAAATAGAATAAGAGTTCAACAAAAATACTAAAGAAAAATGTGAAGCAAAAATAAAAAAAAAATGGAAAAAAAAGAAAAGAAAAATGAGCAAATCCCCGAAAAGCACTAATGGACATCGTAATTTTTTTTTTCCAATTCCGAATTTTTCAACCATTTCCACTTTTTACCCAATACACCTTAAACCTGAAAAAGTCCTAACTGAGTCCGAATATCAAAATTAATTACCACGTAGAGAGTTAAGACACGAAAAAGATAATAAGAGAGATTAATTGGTGTGGATAAGAGGCAATATTTTCCGTTTTTAACGACCGTAATCCGATGAATGAGATCTTTTCACCTCAAATAATTCCATCATTCAAATTTGCGTGAATTTGTGTTCCATTACATTTACTCATATATATTACACATACCGAGAGAATTAGCCACATTCCTAGTGATTTGTTTGTGAGAGTATCCCGTGAGAAATTGAATCAAAACGAATTTTTGAAAAAGTAACGCAATGATCAATCGATGGAAGTTAGCGATTTAATTTTTGGCTTCGCACACACACACACACACACACTACGAATTGACACTATTGAATATGAATGTACGGTGATTATTATTGGGGAATTTAAATTGTATAATTTTTAAGTGTTTTGATCTTTTTCTTGAGTTGTGTGAAAAATGAATTTTGTGGGTATGCAAACCCTCACGAGACACCACTCGCCCTACTAGGGCAACCTAGGGGTTTAACGGCTTGTTGCATACGCTTGATGCGAAAAAGGTATCCTATCCCAATAAATTTTTTGAAGGGTCTTTAACTCATACTCATATTCTTTTACGCTGCTCGGGACGCAGGGGGTATTTGATAAGGTGTATATATGTCATATTTATCCCCTTAATTTCGATCTTTTGATGATCTCGTGCATTTCATTTCACTTGGTTTTATCTCATATTCATGCTACTGACCCTCCTTGGCGAGTATTTCATATTTTGTGTATCTCTTATGTGTTTTACAGGTATTTCATGCAAGTTAGTGCAAAAGAGAACTCAAAACAGTGAAAAAAAAATCAAGAAAAAGGGAGTTGAAGGGCATTTTCATAATTTTTTAGCCATATTCTGAAGGTGAGGCCTGCTAAAAAGTTGAACATCTCGAAATCACAAGAACACTGAAAAAAAAACACCTCAATCCGAGTTACGGTGAAGAAGTTATGGACATTTTAAGTTGAGAAAGAAATCCAAGGAAAGAAAAGAAAATAAGCACCCAAGGCAGTACAAAAAACCAAGCCGCATTGAGATCCAGTTCATACCTCCAAATTGATTCGTACCTCCGAACCGGTTCGGGGGGTCTGATGTGGGAAATTTGTTTATTTTCGGATTGGTTCTAAGAGTTAAATTTGATTAGGACTCTTGCAAAAACGTGAATGTAACCTTATGGCCAGACATTAGACTTAGTTTTAAGTAGTTTTTAACCTAGTTATAGAGGGGAGAATACCCAATAACCCTAGAATTCAATTTGTTCATAGAGATTATACTTTTATGGAGTAATTCTCAAGGTTTTCTTCAATAAAGTTTATCTTCTTCCTTATTCTTGAAGTTAGATTTCTTTGCATGTTTTGTTTATTTTTTGGAATTCTAAGACCCGCGTGCATGTTTAGATATACTTTCATTATGTTTTTTTTTATTACATGCAATGTACAAATCAATTATTTTATTAATTACATCATGTACGACTAGATTTTCAAGGGTTGGAATGAAGGAACCCCACCCTAAGTGGTTCGCATGAATATAAAAATAAGATCTTGAATTAAATAATTAATTGGACGTGCCATTTCATTAACATAACTGTCGTAGGAATTTTAACCTCGTTTGCCCTAGGTAACCGGGGTGTTTAAGAATGCGACGCGCGTGTTAATCATCTTGTCACGTACTTTATTTTTATTCTTGATTATGTATTGTGCGGGTTCATTCCTTCATATATGTAATACTTGAAATAAATAAAGTCTTTGTTTCAAATAAATATTTAATTCTTGACTATTTTTTTACCCGGTGAAATTCCTAGGGGTTGAGGGATTGTATTCTGACCTTATCTCTCTTTCATATTAATCAATCCATAATTTTTTAAGTCTTGCATGCGTAATTAATTTAGCTAAGTTTTCCATGCTTTCGTAGTAGTAATACATAATCTCACCGCTATCATATTTTCTTATTTTTTTCGCGAGTCAATTGTTTAGGTTGATCGTCTTCCCTATAAGTCGTCACGTATTCTTCATCTTAGTCCTTGTGTTCGATACCTGGTTTAAGTAATTATTAGTTGAGCGACCGGTTTACGCTTGAACCGTAATCACACGTGTTAGAGACACACTTTTTACACCGCATTATCCCCCTTCGGCTATTTCTGGAAAAACCTCAAAAACCCAAAATATTTTTACTACCCCTACAAGAGTCACACCTCATTAGACATATAGTGAGAGTAGTAGAAAGGTAATGTGCAAATCCAAATGAACAATTCAACACTTCAGTCATGTAGAAACGTGGGGAATCCTGTAAAACGACAAATAATAAGATAAAATTAAAAGAGACATGCAGATGAAGTAATTCTTCATGGTCATGAATCCTTTAATAAACATATATTAATGGTATCAATAAATATGAATGATGAGATAAAGATAAATAAATCATAGCTGTCCACGATGGAACATATATACAAAAAAATCACAAGAAACTCCCTCTAAAACTCATAATTAAATCATATATCAAACAAGAAAGCAAATACAAAAAACCATTATCATCTCAACAAACATCAACAAAGTAAATTATTCTCACCCTTTTTGTAAGAAAACCAAAGCAGGCAAATCCAATAAAGAATATTTTTCCCTTTTTTGTCATAGAATGAGACAAATAAGAGGATATAACACGTGAACACATGAAATATATATAAGTATATATCAACAAATAAACTCCCCATATCACAAATCATGAATTAGTAAAGACATAAACAAAATCTTCAACATACAAATATCGTAAACAAAGATATATCTTCCGATCATAAACTCATCATCATCTCCAAAAACATAATCCATCAAAATGTAATCAAGAATTAAATCACCTGAGATTAACATATACGATCATAAATCAAACAAACAATGAAATAAACTCACCCTCAATCAAACATCCTTTCTCTTAAACTAAATATCAAAATCAAAGAATAAAAAAACTCCCCAATGATAAAGCATGTAACATATAGACATAGATAAACAATAATCATGTAGAAACAAATCAATCAATTATCTCCTCCTCAAACAAACATCACCTTTTAAATAAAATTTCCTTTTTGTCATAAAAATAAAAACAATCATTATGAAATGGCATGGGAAATATCAAAATGGGGATAAAACCACTAAAAACACCAAAATAGAATCATGAGAAATGAGAGATCATAGCAGGAATAAAACCATTTTAGAAAATAAAAGTCCAAAAACAGGGGACCATGAGCACGCCTAATATTTAGTGTTGTGCCCATGAGTACGAGTCAGGATCACTTGAATGCAAACTAACAAAAATCTTTCAGGAATGCACTTTTAATTAAAAAGTGCTAAACAACTGCAAAAATAGGGTCAGATACAACCTTATCACTCCGTTAAAAGTGGTACCCCTAAATCACACAACACACAATAAAATTTCTCAAAACTTCCACGAATACATCTATCGTGCACAAAACATTCATACCAACCAACATATGAAAGAAATAATAATTAAGAATATCTTAAATAACTTCTTACTACATTCCAATGCAAAACATCCAAATTGATAAAATAGAAATTCATAAACCTAATAACATGCAAAAAACTAGAATATGCACTCGTAAAAATTAGAAAACACTAAAGATCAAAGAATGATCATCATCTGAAACAAAAAATACTAGCATGTATAAGGAAACATAAGATCAAATCTCAAAATTAAACAATCAAGAAATTCATACAAAATCACATAGTCTAGAGTCTATTATCACTGGAAATTTGCAAAATTGAAATTGTTTACAAATGTTATGCAAACTAAAAATTTTCAATTCACATTAGAAACATAATGAGATTAAGATAAGAACCGTATGAACTTATAAGTGCATAGAGATGAAAAATACCAAATCTGCAACAAATTGCATTTTTGACACATTTAGTAAATGTTTTGTAGGGAAATGCAATATGATCATAAGTTTTCTTTAAGATCAACTACACTCACAAAACTCCCTTAACAAATGTTGTTTTTGAATTTTTTTATACTAAACTAAAATTGCAATTTCATTTTTGAAATGCTAAAGCCCTATATTTTTTTAATTTTGATTAAGAACTTGGCTTGTGTCTCTTTCCAATACACTATTTTTTTTCGTTAATTGGCTTCTTACGCACCTAGTTGATACCTACCCAAATGAGCGTTATCATATGTAACATCCCGGATTTTTTAAATGGGAATTTTTAAATTATTTTTAAAAATCGGAGAAAAATGAAATTTTCGATTTTATAAATTTTATAATTTAAAATGTTGGTTTTTATATTTGAAAAATAAATTTTTAAACGAAATTTGAATTGAAACTAAAATGGAGTTTTAATAGAATTTTTAATATATAGAAGAGTCCTCGAAACATAAAACTCTCTAAGAGTCCTCTAAACATAAAACTCTCTCGGAAAAAAATATTTAAAAATATCAACGGTTCGATCGAGTTGAATTTTTTTTACAGCTTCCTCTCGTCTTCAGCTAATTCTCCCAAAAATTTCATCTAATTCCAACGGCCCGATCGTCCGGAATAAAATTTTTAGTGTTTGTATTTGATTAGAACTCTTTTCTTAATCAAACTCTTAATCCTTTATATATCACAACTAATTCGTGGGTTGTCTTTTCAAATAAATTTTTCTCAAACTTTTCAACCAGAAGACCTCTCCAAAAATACTCCATTTCATCTACAAACCATAGTCCCAAACTTATTCAAAGTTTCAACCTTAGATTATAAGGCTTATTTAGTGTTTTCTCGAGTTTGGGATAGAATGAGATTTGATTATTTTCTCGAGAAGAATGTGATGGTATGAAAATATTTTGAGGCTAAAATTATGTGATGATTCGTGTTGGTTCTTTTTAGTTGTTGAAGGTATGGGGTTTTACAAAATATGCTCCTTAATCTCGCGATTGTTATTCCCTTTGTTTTCTTATGATTAATGACTCATGTTTGAATTGCTAAATTCAATTGGGATCTGGAAATTATTGTTGGAATCTAATTTTGATTCATGTGGTATTATTATTTTGTTGAGCATGTTGTCATGAGATTTTAATATGGCACAGAGGTTGGGCACCCGCCAATATTCCTTTTTCCGAATATGTTTGAGAATGCATAGGCGCGGTATGGTGGTGAGCCCTGGTGACCCGGTTAATGTGGTGTTGAGAAATTATATTGATAAAAATTCTTTTGAGATTCGCATTTGATTTGAATATTCGTATTCGTATTGTTACATTTTATTCACCGCTAATATTTATTGAGCATCTTTCCTGTCGTATTGTGTACTTCCCCATATTTTCTTTTAGTAGTAGGTTAGCGCGGATGTGAGCACTTTGGATTTGATTTGGAGAATGGATTTTAGCGTGGATTATTTTTGGAAAGAATATTCGAGAATACAATATGAGAAGATTGTATTTATTTTTGATGTATAGAGCATTGGAGATATATTTTATTTCGAGATACATAGTTGTTTTATTTCGAGAGATTATTGGTTGTATTTAATTTGAAGAGATTGAGATTAATGGATTCTCTTATTTATATTGTGGGATTGGTTTTAGATGCTCTATACCTTGTTATTTGTGGATTTTATTAGTTTTATCGACAATAGCGCGCCGCTCGATCTCCCCGGGCGGGCGGGGTGTTACATCATACTAATGGCAGCCTTTATCAACACTTTCAAAATAGTCCATATTTAAATTCAATTAAAAAAATTCCCTTTTCTCACCCTTAGATCATGGAGTGTTTAAGAAACCTATGCAAGATTAATTTTCACTTTGAAATTCGGAAATGCTTGTAAAAATGGCAATGAGCAACACCATTTTTGAATTCGTGAGATGTAAATAAGTACAAGATTTCATGTCATCAAAGTCAAATGTCAATGTTTATGATAATATTGTTGGAAAGTTTAATTTGATAAAACACATTCAACAATTACATAAAAAACAAACCATTTAAACACCATAACCCCAAACTATGCAATCCTATAGATTTATCATGTTAGCATGGGATTAAAAAAAATATGAAGAAAAATAAAAAATATTTTTGACATTTTTTAAAAGAAGCATAAACAAGATATTTACAATCTAAAATCAAGCTCAAACCTGAAAATATGGAATTCTAGTTACATTAAACATTCTTAAGAAATATACTCACTCAAACTCAAAAATCAAACTTAAAACACTATCAAAGTGGCATCACAAACTAAAAGCATGTGCAACATATGAAGCACGAGAATCATGAAAAGTATAAAAGTATTATGAAGAGATATACCAAAGCATGAACATGAACATGAACATGAACATGTGATACCAATAAAGACATGCCACGTGATGATGAAACATGGAACATATGGATAAGCATGAAGATATATCATAAAGAGAACATATGTACAAAATCAAATCAATGAGCATGTAAATAAAATAAGCTTATACATCTATACATAAATGATACTAAACATGCAAGAAGAATGGTATAAGATAAAAAAGTAAACACGAACATCAATATTACCATTTATACCAAGATCACAAACAAGATATCAGAAAATATGCTTTAAAAACGCCTAAATCTCAACCAAGAATATCTAAGATAGCACGAGTAAAATACAAACACTAATAAAAACAAACAAACACGTTTTTGGATTTTTTAAGAATATATCAAAGCAAACAAAACAAACAACACGAGGTATGAGAGAAGCAAATCACACATAGATCGCAAGACACTCTCACATAAAGAAAAAAACTCAAAATCTTTTTGTATTTTTCTTTAATGAAATCATTAACAAAAATAAAAATAAATAAAAAACAACAAAACATGCATACACAAGAAATGCAACACAAATCATACAAAAACACTCAACACATAGCCTAAGACATGTTATGGAACATGGGATAAGAATATCCTAGATATGAAAAACACTAAACAATTCAAGTGCAGGGAAGATACTCTCTTTTGTCAATAAGAGGTGGAGGAATACCTGAGTATAACTTTTCCTTAGAAGTGGAAACATGAAAATCAACAATTAAAACAACTTTCTCTTTCAAATGGTCCCTTAACACAACACCGGGGTTAAAACTTTCATTGCCTCCTTTTAAAACCTTTCTTTTTCACAGAATCCTTTAGCCATTCTACTATAATCTAATTCACATCCTAAAAAAGTGTATTCAATTCATTTCCAAAATCATCTATCCAATCATGATCAAGTTAATGTGAACTAATGAAATAATTCTTAAAGATTAAACAAGATTCCTTAAGATGATCGATTCTATGATAATAAATGCACATATAAGTTTCTTGATGAATCAAATTGTAATGATATTTAGAAACAAATTTTTAATTCCTTAGAATTTTGCAAATTTTGTATAAAAATTCTTTCAGATGACCCTTTTTTATGATAAAATGTGCAAATATAGGAGTTAAAAGGTCTGAGAGTCCTATTGGGTCGTATAAGGTTCAAAACAAGAAAACTACTATTTTTAAAAAATTTCAACACAAAGCGAAAATAGCCCTATTCTTTTCAGATTAAAAAATTAACTCCAAGTCTGCTCCATTTAAACATGCTTTAATAGGACAGTTTCATCATGATCGTCCATTGCTTAAAAGAATCAGGAAGACATTCTTAACATTTTCTCTCAAAGGGGGTTTCTCAGTGGGTTTGTTGGACTATAAACACATACTTATCTGTCTCCATTGTGAAGAATATTTCCATCGCACGTGGCTGAGAGACCTTTGGTATATGCATAGATTCCCAATGCGTGTCATTAAGTGGTATACTAATTTCAATGCTAATGTAGACAATTACCTTATTCCTTTTTGGGTGAATCTACCATATCTTTTCGTCCATTTTTTCTCCAAAAGAACTCTTTTTTTGTTGCTAACGCTATTGGAAACCCTATAAAACTTGATGAAGCAAGAAGTTCGCTTGCTAGTCCTAGCATGGAAAGAATATGCATGGAGGCAAACATGATGAAACAATTTCCCAGGAGGATTTGGTTAGGTTCATCTGAAACGGGATATTGGAAAAAAATTGCTATGAAAACCTTCCCCCATATTATTACAGGTGCTCAAAATTAGTTCATGACAGTTTATAATGCATTAAGGAGGATGAGGCTCATGGTGTTAAAACAGTGTAATTAGGCAAAGATCCCCAAACAGAAACACAACTTGTGAAGAAATTAGTATGGAAGCAAACTCACAAGATATAAGACCCAAAGACTGGAGACCGTAATGAAGGAATAGTGACTGGATGTAATAAGGGTTCCCTTAACGTAGCTAAGTACAACACTAGGAATGTGGAGAAGAGGGAACCAATGAGTCCCAAATAAGATGGAGTAGCTAGATAGACATTGGATAACCATCTGAAATTTAAGTCCAACTCATTTGAAATATTGGAAAGTGCCAACGTGGAGATGGAAGAAGGTGATTTCCAAGCAACTAATCATTTTCATGGGGATGCTTATCTCATGCAAGAATCTTTGGAGAAAAACATAACACGTGATTGGGATTTTGATATGGCCGATGTTCCAAAAATATAAAAAGTTATTTTGGACCCTACAACAATAAAAAGTTACTTTCTTTCTCCTAAGGCTCCAAGGCTGTCAACTGATAAATCCATTGAGGAAGATTGGCATCACCTTTATGCTTCGAACTCTGAAACTAATTTGTTACGGGAAATAAATGATGATTGGGAGATGTTTTCCAAAGGGTTATCTAAAAAATTCCCATGTCTTAACAAGAACGATTTGTTCGAATCTCTGAAAGTGATAGAAGAAGAGTTTACACTGGTTAAAAAGAGGAGACCTAGGAAATATTATTCGGCATTAAAACCATCTCTAATTAAGACTCACTCTGGAGGTAAGGTTTCAAAAACTTTAACTCTTGCAGTTTCCAAATGATTCAAGTTCTTTTTTGGAATATTAGAGATGTGGGAAATGGTCCCTCTATTTGTAGACTTAAACGACTTATTCGTATTCATTCGATTACTGTCTTGGCTTAACTAGAACCAAAAATTGATGAAAATAAAATTTATAAGGTGTGTCGGAAATTAAAATTTGAGGGGGGAATGGCTAAGAGTACAAATAAAATATGGATTTTTTGGAGAAATAATTGGATGGTGGATTCATCTCATAATGGGGTTCAAACTCTTTCTCTTTGGTTGAGTAATAATTTTTTTGATAATCCTATTCTTTTCACGACCGTTTATAAGAAATGAAAAAAAATAAAAGAGGTTGGAGTTATGGGAATAACTTGAATTCACTCCGGCCTTGGTGAGATGAAATGGATTGTGGGAGGAGATTTCAACATTATGGAGAGGAATGAGGAGAAAATTGGAGGAAATGGCATGAATTGAGGAGGAGTTATGGATTTTAATATGACTATGATAAATATTGGTCTTTAAGAAATACAATTTAATGGTTCTAGATTTACATGGTGTAATAATCGGGATGGTAATGCTCAGATTTGGGCACGACTTGATATAGTGGTGGGTAACATGGAATGGATTAACGACAATTTTACAAGTTCGGTGGATCACCTTCATAGGGCTAACTCGTATCATCGTCCTTTACTTATAATAATTAAAGAACAAAAAAAGTCAGTTCAAGACCTTTAAATTTTTTATCATTTTGGTCTAAAAGTGACGATTTTCTTCATGTGGTGAAACAAGCGTGGAGTTATGAAGTTAAGGGTACACCTCTCAATGTTTTTGTGGAGAAACTTAAAGGGTTAAATCATTTCTTATAATTTGGTCGAGAAGCAAATTTGGTGACATTTTCCAAGTGCCGAAAAAGGCAGAGGATGACATGTTGGGTATAGAAATGGATTTTGACGAGCATCCTCACTTGAAAAATTGATTTAAATTCCACAAGGTTCAAGCTGAGTATTTAAAAGCTTTAAAAATAGAGGAGGAATACTGGAAGCAAAAATATAGAGCTAAATGGGGCAAAGATGGGGATGCCAACTCAAATTTTTTTCATGCCATAATGGGGAAGAAGAGAGCCGTGCTCAGTTTAAACTGAATTCAAAACAATCAGGGTCAATGGGTGAAGAATGAACATGACTTGTAGAATGGAGTAGTACGCTGGTTTTTAACGTGGCTATGATCGAACAACCATATGGTGACTAATAGAAGTAGCATCGATACTCAAAAAAATTTCAGTTACAGGTCAGGAACATCCGAAACTAAGTCTAAGCAGATAGATAATATCTGGGAACACATTCCCAAATCAGTGTTGGCAGAAGATAATGGACTGCTCAGTACTGTATATGCTCAAGAGGAGATACATGAGTCCATTTACAATATGAATAATGGAGGGGCAACATGTCCAAACGGGTTTAATGGTACGTTTTTTACAACCCGTTGACATAATATCAAAGATTATATGCGTGAAGGATTTGGATTTTTTTTGTTGGTGAGGAACTTATATTAGTTGGACATCAACTAATGTGATTTCAATTCCAAAAAATGAGAACCCAAAATATTGTTGGGAAATACGTCCTATTAGTCTTTGTAACTTTTCGTTTAAAATTATCTCAAATTTTTTTGTGAAAAGGATGGGACGTATTCTTCATAAAGTTATTTCTCCAGCTCAATCCGGTTGTATCAAGGGTTGATATATATTGGAAAACATTATTCTTTCTCAAGAAATGATGACAACTTTTAAAAAGAAAGTGAGGGGTTCCAATCTTATTATTAAGCTTGATATATCTAAAGCGTATTATAGGATGTCCTGATTGTTCATCATTAAAACTCTTAAGAGTTTTGGCTTCTTAGAAACACTGATCGACTTAAATTTGAGTATGATTTCAAATTATTGGTACTCGATAGTTATAATAGGAAGGCTTGTGGTTTCTTTAAATCTAAAATTGGGGTGAGACAAGGGAACCCATTATCACTGTCTTTGTTTGTGATAGATTCAAATGTGCTTAATCGAGGGATTTAAAAAATGTTGGAAAGTGGGAAAATGATTCATTTTGCCTTAACAAGGGGCTGGCCCATTGTTTCTTGTCTTTATTTTGCAGATGACACTCTTATATTTGCCAATGGTGATAGACGCAATATAAAGACTCTCATGGATTTTTCAAACCTTATGAAGAGGAATTGGGACAAGTTGTCAATTGCAATAAAATGTCTTTTTACCTTCCAGGAAATGAGACATATGGCACGAAGAAAGTAGTTGAAAATGCCATCGAATTCAAATGCAAAAAATCTCCCAATAATTTATTTGAGGATTCCTTTATTTTAAGACAAGAAAAAGGAAGCTTATTTTTCATCATATATAGACAAGATGGTTGGGAAAATAAATTATGGGAATCATCAATGTATCTCTCAAGCGAGCCGAGTGATGATTATAAAATCAGTAGCGAAATCCATGCATCTTCATCTCCTGGCAACGATCAATCCACTAGTAAATGTTCTCATTCATATAAATAATCTGCCTGCTCGGTTTCTATGGGGAAAACAAGAAGAGAAGACAAAATTTCAAAGGGTGAATTGGCAAGATATCTGCAAAATAAAAGAAGAAGAAAGGATAAATGTAAGATTGACTTATTTCTTGCTTATGCTCATAATTTACGGTGGGAATTTTTTAATTCCAATTCTTTATGGTCCCGGTTCATGCATTCTAAATATAAAAATTGGAGGCACAAAATTTCAAAGGAATAATTTCGCTTTCATCAAAGGCGTGGAAAAGAAAGTAAAGTATTTTTGAGGATTTTTCAAAAATTTTTGATTTTATTTCTGAAATATGGGCATTGACAAAAGATGGATGTTTCACAGTTAAGTCAACTTGTCATTTGGTGTGAGATATAGGTTGTACCCAACGCTCTTTTTCTCTAATATGGGATAAGAGGATTCCTAAAAAAAAATACAATTTTTTATGGTGTATCCTACATAAAGGAATTGCCATAGATGAGCACATAAAAAACTCCATATACCACTTATATCGAAATGTTGTCAGGTGGATTGTGAGGAGGATAATTACCATATATTTTGGGGTTATTCCATTGTCCAATCTATTTGGCGGCGTTTCTATAACATTCTTGGATTGAGGTTCAATTCTTTAAATTTAGTGGCAACTTGATGAATTGGTGGATTAATTCTAAATGTGGAAAAATCAGAGGTATTATTTGTCGGATTATTCCCTCTTTCATTTGTTGGAATTTATGGTATGCTAGGAACGAAAGCATGTATGAGGGAGTTATAATGAAGTAATCTTCGATTCTCATTCTGATTTGTGGGGAGATTAAATATGCTTTTCAAAATTTTCCTTTCCAAGGTTCAAAAACTAGATATTGTACTGATATTTTAGAAACTTTTTCTCTTTTAGGTGCTCACATTGCACTGTTTGATTAGCCACCGATGGGGGGCTTTTCCCCACCTATGATTTCTAATAAATTCATGGGACTCATGACTCCAATTTAAAAAAAAATTCAAATTAACCCAATTAAACTTAACCCAAATTAACCCAATTTATCAAATTTAATGTTGTCCTAAAACATGTGTCTAGGTGAGAATAAGAATAAAATAACACAACAAACCATAACATACCGATATACGAGGAAAAATAATAACGAGAAAAACCTTGGATGACTCGGATACACAAACTCACTATTTATGGATTTACAATGGACATGACCTTAAAATTACACAATGACTCAACGCCCTCATAAGCCTTGATGATCTTTGTTACTTCAGTCTCTGCACAACAAAACACATGAGTCCACCCGCATAACTCCACAACATGTGAGTCCACACACGCCTCGGTATCCACCGATAAGTCTCAACAATTATATATGGATTGGAACATGTATTCCACCACTTATTCACCATAACACGGAGGCCACCATGCATAAATAATAAATACAAACTCCACCGTATGAAATTATTCTCAACAAGATGAAGAGAATAAACCTTGGCATCCACAAACTAGATCTTAAAGCATATATATGATGAAACTTAGGTCTTTACATGATTTTATGTAAAATAGAGTTTGGTTTTTCAAAAACTTGATCATCAATGATTACGTAAACATAAAGTGGTTTTTGGAAGAGTATGAGAACTCAAAAATCATGAAAAAGTCTCTTATAAAACTGTTTCTCGGCACTCCTATTTATCATATGTTTTCCTAAAATGAGACAAAGATAAAAAATATAATGTAAATATCAACTTTGAAAAATGCGTCAGGTCATTAGAACAAAGTCAGAAGGCTCATTCGAACGAAGTACCGAATCTCGTTGGAACTAAAATTCCAATGACGTATTTGACGAAAAACCACTGTAGGGTAAAAATTATTCAGTTAAAGTTTCACTGGATCCTTATATCTAACGTGTCTCAATTTCTCGTTTGAACGACATAGATGATGTTATTAGAATGACTTGGAATTTTTTTAAAAAAACAAATTTAAAATAGTTTAAAAATAGTTTTGAATACAACACCCAAAACTTAATATTCAAGGATCAAAGTATAAGTATTCATACTCGAGAGATCCTCGAAAGATGAAGACGACTTTGTGGAATTAAACACAATATGTTGAATTCAGAAATCTAACTTGACTGCTACGCCTTCAAACAAACATGTCATAGGCTTGAAAGGTCAACACACTAAAGACTTAACCTATGACTCGAAGGTTTTGTCCAAAACGGAATGATCCAAAACATACAAATTGACTCGATTTGGAAATTTATCCTTAAAAATCTCACCATTTGTCTATTATAGGACAAAAAAATAAAAACCTAGTGTCCATGAATCTCCCTAAAAGACTCAACCCCTAACCACAAATAGAAAACTTACATACACTTGAAAAACTCAAGTTGAGTAGCTTTGATCTTGGGTAAAATTCACCACATCTTTGCAAACATGCACACTTAAACATAACTTCAAATGAAAACAAAATATATAATGATATAAATATGAAAAAGAGTTCACCCTCCCCGTTTATTGAACCATCTCTACCTAAGATAGGACGTCTCCCCTAAGGAATTTTTTTCCCGAATTATAAAGATCGAGACACGATTTCTTCCCGTTTTTGTTCAGGAATAAATAAAGTAAAAGATTCATAATAAAATCATTTCTTCCCAATATAACCTAATAACGCCCTAAATGAAACATGTGTAGGCATAAACAAAAAATATATCTCATGCAACGGTGTAAAATCCAACAAGAAACAACAAACACGACACAACAATAAAAGCACATATAATCCAAAAAGTGAAAAAATGATACCAAGTTTTATGAAAAAAATTGAAGCAGAATATGATCATCAAACATGCTAATGAAACTACTTGAAACATAAAACATAACATGTGACATACATGGAATGAATGTAAATGAAAAGACTAAAAAAAGATACCAAGGATACACACACACACACACACACACACACACACATCTCACAAACAAGACACAAAACACATAAGATTTCCACACTCACATAGTACTGATGTGTTTAAACAAAGGTGGTAGAGAGTTAAGAGGCATGAACTGTCAACAAGTGAAATATGATCCAATCACTCAAAAATATCTAAGGTGTAAGGACAATTTGTCCATCTTTATGTATATGTTATGTCATACGCCGTTACAAGATTGTTGGTTGAAAAGATCACATCGTCATCAACAAAATCCGAAGATCAAAAGAAGAAAGAATTTGGGAATCAGACCTGGCCGGACCGATCCGGTCCAGAAAAGAACCGATCCGGTTTACCGGACCGATCCGACCATCTACCGGACCGATCCGTTTTGTCAGACTCCAGTAGCCACCGGATCCATAGCGAACCGATGAAGGCAAAAGTCCCGGACCGATCCGATGCCAACCAGACCGATCCGGTTTCAGAAAAAGAACCGATCCGACTTACCCGGACCGATCCGCCTAATCGACCGGACCGATCCGGCGAGGATAATCACTGCCAGATCGTGCAGCCGATTTTGAAGGGTTTCGATCCCTTATTTAAACCACGATCAGCAGTTGGTTTTCTTAAGACTTATACACGATTTTCAGAGCATATCAACCCTAAAGTCTTCACCTATTGAGTCCTATGATTCTAGGTTTTTAGATTCACACATCTTCCATATCTATGTGAATCAAAGTTTGGTAACCCAAGAACACCATTACTGTTGTTCAACCCTTGTGAAGTGGACCGCTTCTTCCTCTTCATTGCAGCCCTACTGGACAGGGATAGTTCCAGCCGCTAGCCCTACTGGAAAGGGATTTTCTTCCAGCCGCGACTACAGAATCCGATACCCGAGGGTAATTCTTAGTCAATCTGTATTTCATTGTAATCCGATTGTAAACCGTATTTTACAAATTATAGTGATATACAAATGGTTTTGCCCCTGTGGGGGATTTTTCCTTAAACTTTGTGTGTTGAATATCTTGTGCATGATTTCATATTGTTTCATTCACACCTAGTTGCATGCTTAGGGTTAATTTGGGTTAAAATTGGTGTTTATTATATTATTTCTTATTTGAACGCAAGCGCCAACTCTCTCAAATTGGTATCAGAGCAGGTTACGCTAATCTATCGCGTATTCCTTTTTCCGCAAAATTTTTCTAAAGATATCAATTGTTGAAATAAATTGATTTTTGAAAAGAGCGTGTTCAAATGGAGAAGTCATATTATAAAATGCCTATTTTTGACGGGTCGAATTATGCCTATTGGAAAGCCCGTATGAGGTCGGCTTTAAAAGCCATTGATGAACGTGTCTGGATTTTGGTTGAACGAGGATGGACTCCTCCAACCGTGACTGTTGATAATGTGACCAACTTGAAACCTGACATCACTTGGACTGATGATGAATTTAAATGGTCGTCTTTTAACTCTAAAGGTCTAAGTGCTATTTCTGGGTCTGTCACTCCTGATGAGTTCAAACGCATAATGACGTGCACCACGTCAAAAGAAGCATGGGATATTTTGCAACTTACCCATGAAGGAACAAATGCTGTTAAAGAGTCAAAATTGCAAAATTTAACAACTCAATTTGAAACCATCACCATGCATGAAAATGAATGTTTTGATGAATTTTATGCTAGGCTCTCTGACATTGTTAATACTAGCTATAATCTTGGTGAACATATTCCAAATGCTAGGGTTGTTAAAAAGATTCTTCGTTCCCTTCCTAAGCGCTTTATACCTAAAGTCACTGTGCTGAATTCCTTGGGTAATTTAAATACTCTAAAATTGGAAGAACTGGTAGGAGATTTACAAACTTATGAAATAGACATGTTTCCTAAATCTGCCAAGCCAAAAGATAAGGGGATTGCCCTTAAAGCCCAAGAGAGAAAAAGTGAGGGGTCGGCAAGAAAGAGAGTCGAGTCGTCTAGAAAGATAGAAACTTCTGATTCTGAATGTGAGTTTGACCTAGATGATTTGGCACTTTTTGCTAAAAACTTCAAGAAAATTCTGAAATTTAAGAAAAATGGGAATTTCAAAGATAAAAAGAATTTTCAGAAAAATAAGTTTGAAAAGAAAGACTTTAAAGAACCCCCTAAAGACAGTGAGAGGTGTTTTGAGTGCGACGGTAAGGGACACAGAGCGTTTGAGTGTGCCACTCGTCTGAATAGGGAAATGGGTAAAGCTATCCTAAACGCTACCCTTAGTGACGACAGTGAGGTCGAGTCGGTGGACTCGGGAGATGAGTCACCGCATGAGCGTAACTTCACCGCGTTCATGGCTAGTCATGTGAGTACTCCTAGTGCATCTCACGACGATGAGGATGCTACTTCACAGGGACACCTCGACAGCGAAAGCGAAGAGAGTGAGGGAGAGGAGGAAGGTAGTGAGGACGAGAGTAGCCTTCAACACGTCTACGCTGAGTTGTATTCTGAGTCATTTGAAACCAAGAAGCGTAATAATGCTTTAGCTCTTAGGATCACCGCCTTAGAGAGAGATTTAAGATTGTTTGGAGAAAGAGAGAGTTGTGATGAGAGTGGAAAAGAAAGAAAGAAAGATCTTGAGAAGATAAGATGCTTTGAGTGCGATGGGATAGGGCACAAGAAATTTGAGTGTCCCACTAGACCTAAGAGAGAGGGCAAGAAAGCTGCTATGCCCACTTCTCTAAGTGATAGTGAGGGTGATAATGGTGATGATAGGTTGATCCAAAATGCCTTCAGAAAGTTGTTTATCGAGACCATGGAAACAAAAAGGTCAAATAGGATCCTAGGTCTTCTTATTCGTGAATTAAAGGCAGAAAGTGATGAGCTAAAAAGAGAAAAAGGTGACTTGTCCAACACGGTGTCTAGTCTGATGACACGTGTATCCCATCTCGAGGATGACCTCAATCAAGCACAAGAGGTCCAAGTCACATTAAAGAATGCTCCCGAGCCTATATCCACCGTTGTGAGTGAGGCCCATGGGTGTCCGTCTAGGAATATTCACCCCAAAATTGTTGATAAATTACTTCCTAGACCGGTTTATGTTTGCTCCCACTGCAAGAAACGCGGGCATCTTAGGGAGTTCTGTTCTAAGTTGGGTTTTGTGCCACATCATGCCACTTCACACATTTATGCACATGCACCCACTCATGATTCTTTGCCTGCTCATTTTGATAGAGAGTTTGCGCATATTCGCGAGCAAGTGAAGTTTTTGATCAAGACTACACATGATCTAGTGGAGTTGGTTCAAAAGATGTCACCATCTTTGGAAAACTCCACCGTTACTCCCGGTTGAGATCTAGTCTTGTTTACTAGCATAGGGTGTTTTTCATGATGACATTGGTTGCCTATTGCTAGTATGTATCATTTTTGTATATATTCTTGTTTTTGAAAAATACAAAAAGATTTCCTTTTAGAAAAATTTTCAGAAAAGCACAAAAAGATTTTATTTTGATAAAATTTTTTGAAAAATTCAAAAAGAGATTTTGCCTTTTATGGATGAGCATTTAAGATAGCCAAGTCACAACTTCATTCCATTTATCCATGTGACTGTTTGATAGAGATTTGAGAGGCTACATCATTTCATCCATGTGCTTAACATTGATTGGAGTCCTTGAGATGTAATTAGTGATATTTCCTACATGCTTGACTCCTATATCCTTTTTTTTTGCACACATGCACGGCTATATTTGATTGTTGCACTTGTCAATCTCATGTTGGCTTGAGTGTTTCCATCTCAATCCTGTCTATACAATGTATAAAATGCGATAAAACTTGACAAGATTGGATTGCATGTAAAAACCGTTTGGTGAGACTGTGCGCATATTTTCATAACGGGGAGGGGCTGCGAAAGTTGATTCTTATCCTTTGCGCAAAAGCCACCGTTAAAAAGGACCTAAAAAATGGAGGAATTGTAATATCCGAGGTCCTAAGAGGTTAAAAGAGCCCGAAAAAATTGAAAGGCAATAAAAAGCAATACATGACAAATATGGGCCATTTAGATTTCACCATCAATTCTCCAAAGTTTGAGAATTTAGTATACCTCTATTCAAAATATAAATCTGAGGGAGTTTGGAGATTGAAAAACGGGTTTGCACTTCCTTGAAAGTCCTGAAAACGCATGAAAATCATTTTGGACGTTATTGGTGTAGAAATCACTTTGAGCTTTGATTTGTAGATTTGATAGTCAATGTCATATATTTCCAATCTTTTACACCAAAGGAAGCATTTGAGTTCATTCGTTAGGAATATCCAATATTCATCGTGCACACATGTCATGTTTGTATGCTTTGATTTTCCTATTGAATTTTTATCACACCCATTCTTTTACGCTATCACCGACTTGGTTGTTTTATGTTCATTCATGGTGTGATTTTATGCCTTGTGACATCCCGGTACTTGATTTCTTGATTTATTTCTCTCATTTGTCTATTTGGGGACATCATAAAAAGGGGGAGAATGAATTATCTGATTATGGGGGAGTTTTTGAAATTATGTGAATATCATCTTACATTGATATATATGCTTATGTTTATCTCATTTCAAAACTCGATACGTCACTTGGTATTTTGCTTTATCTCATGTGTGTAGGCACTATCTTGATGATCTCTGAATTGCACACCCTGATGAGAAAAGCGTGAAGATTCCTGAAGAATTGAAGAACAAACGATGCAGTCTTATTCATATGTATCTTTCCAGTTTTGGGTTCATGGAAGGGTAGATTTGTATAGGAAGTTGTGAATTGATAATTCGGATTTTTTTATGTTTGTACCGGCATAGACATAGGGGGAGATTTGTAAGGACAATTTGTCCATCTTTATGTATATGTTATGTCATACGCCGTTACAAGATTGTTGGTTGAAAAGATCACATCGTCATCAACAAAATCCGAAGATCAAAAGAAGAAAGAATTTGGGAATCAGACCTGGCCGGACCGATCCGGTCCAGAAAAGAACCGATCCGGTTTACCGGACCGATCCGACCATCTACCGGACCGATCCGTTTTGTCAGACTCCAGTAGCCACCGGATCCATAGCGAACCGATGAAGGCAAAAGTCCCGGACCGATCCGATGCCAACCAGACCGATCCGGTTTCAGAAAAAGAACCGATCCGACTTACCCGGACCGATCCGCCTAATCGACCGGACCGATCCGGCGAGGATAATCACTGCCAGATCGTGCAGCCGATTTTGAAGGGTTTTGATCCCTTATTTAAACCACGATCAGCAGTTGGTTTTCTTAAGACTTATACACGATTTTCAGAGCATATCAACCCTAAAGTCTTCACCTATTGAGTCCTATGATTCTAGGTTTTTAGATTCACACATCTTCCATATCTATGTGAATCAAAGTTTGGTAACCCAAGAACACCATTACTGTTGTTCAACCCTTGTGAAGTGGACCGCTTCTTCCTCTTCATTGCAGCCCTACTGGACAGGGATAGTTCCAGCCGCTAGCCCTACTGGAAAGGGATTTTCTTCCAGCCGCGACTACAGAATCCGATACCCGAGGGTAATTCTTAGTCAATCTGTATTTCATTGTAATCCGATTGTAAACCGTATTTTACAAATTATAGTGATATACAAATGGTTTTGCCCCTGTGGGGGATTTTTCCTTAAACTTTGTGTGTTGAATATCTTGTGCATGATTTCATATTGTTTCATTCACACCTAGTTGCATGCTTAGGGTTAATTTGGGTTAAAATTGGTGTTTATTATATTATTTCTTATTTGAACGCAAGCGCCAACTCTCTCATAAGGAGTTATTTTTTATTGCATAATTTTAACAAACAAAGATTTGGACTCGAGTGATAGAAAAAGTGAGCTCAGAATGGACAAACAGGAACAATGTACATTGGCCTACAAAATATTGATGATTCTCAAATTTGTAGCATCAAACATTAATTAACTGGGACTCATTGTATAAACCCATTGATCTTCAACATATAACACCTCAAAATTATAGATATATCAATTTATCACACTTATTTGTTTTGAAGATATCAATTATGAAGGAACAATGAAATAAATTAGCCTTGAAAATGTAGCTTTTCTTTGCCTCTTAATTTTTTTAGGCTCTTGACTTTGGTGAATTTTCATGCAAGGAATATTCTCCCTTTATAGCCCTTTCCCGTGCACAATCATATTTTTAATAAACCAATAAACTTAAGGGCAATGGTTCTTACATGCATAAATACCCCCTAGTAAAAAAAGTCATGTATAATGAAAATATTGATGAGGGAACATCTCACTTAGATCATGTAATATATAACCCTAAAATCTAAAAGAGGTCGTGCATGTGTGCACAAAGGCATATGCAAAGTGAATCCATTAAGCCAATCAAAGCCGAACTACTCCATGCAATAATGGTTAAGAATAATCTTAGCATTGAAAATATTAATAAAATGTTCTAGACACATGGAAACATGAAAATAAGTGCATTCTAAACACTGATATGCCACACAAAATGCATAAAAGAAAACTACACATAAAAAAAAAATATTTTTGAGTTTTTAATCATTTTTAAAAAATAACACCACATGAAAACAAACTTAAAAGACATATAAAATATTTTTGTATTTTTGAATGAGACCCAATAAATGAAAAATCAAAATACAGAAGACTTAAAACATCATACAAATATCAAACACATATAATGTTGAAGTACAAAAGCTAATGTGTGAAAACATGCAAACATAATAAACCAATAGATTTTACATGATAAGTATCATGTGCAAGCACTGAAGAATCAACAAGTCTAACATGTAAAGGCTCTAAATAATTTTTTATCCATATATGTGTGATATGATTTCTTGGTTTTTGGGAACCTCAGTGACTCTTGTCTTAAAATTCTTTAGAACTTTTGTAAGATTGAAGCAAAAATGCCTAAGGTGAACTTTATTACCATAATATGTACATGCGAAGAAAAGATGAGGAATGTTACCTAATGGTTGACCTTTTCTAATGCCCATGAAAATGGCTGACTCTCTCAAAAAGCATGGTCTTGGATTTAGTAGTGGAATTATTTGGAATATCTATGCCAATACCAAAATTGTCATGTTTGATTCAGACAGTACCTAACATTTTATCCAACTTTTTTTTAACTTAGACTCCAAATCAAATTTTACATTACTTGAGTCTCTTAATATCTCCTCTACTTCCAAAATCACAAATAAAGAGACTCATAAAAAATGAGGGAGTCTTTCTTTAAAATATCCGACAAACCATGAAGTTTATTTCATTCTCCCTTTACAAATGCGATAATCACCCTAAGAGTTGTCTAACGTACCCTAATATCCTCAATCAAAATACACTCATCATTACCTACATCACGTTATTTTAACCTATTTCCAACTTCAAGGTAGCCTATTTCAATTTCACTGTCTCCACTTACAACCCTTGAAAGGCAACTTGAAGTTCACTCTCTTTATCCTCTTCTTTATATTCTCGATTCTCTCCACCAACTCTCACTTAGAATCACACATAATGTCCTCAAAATTTTCATGCTCAAAATTATCTTCTAAAACAATAGGGGCTATATGGATTTACTCGTATCTTAGGTATCACACACAAATATACACTTTTTACCAAATTTTATCTTATTTAAAAATTAAGTGAAACTTGCAAACATGTGAAGTCAAATTCCAAACCAAATAGGAAAAAGAAGAAATCGAGGAAAAATCCCTTTCAGGAAAAACCTTTCATTCAACACTATTTAAGCTTAGACAAACACTATATGACTTACAGACTACTTGTACATGTATTTAAATTTTCAATAGAAAATGAGGTAGTCCAGCAACTGTCAGCAAACCCAATCCTAGAACCCCCTTAAGCACCTCCTTAGGTCCCTAGAACTCACTCGTTCACCATAAACCCTAGGTCATATTCCAAGTACCGATTTAGAATCCACCGGGCGCTCCATAGCCCCATTTGACTCCGGTCAAATTTCTCATCTGAGCAAAAGTTCAATGAATATTCCAAGGGCTATAAATCTCCTTTCCAATAGTTTGCCCCATGAACGAATCAACCTTAACATTTAGACAAATGGTCCGTTTCCCTATCGAAAACTGGTCTGGAGGCCACAGTGCGCTCCCGGGACCCATTTGACTCCGATCAACTTTCTCACCTGAGTGAAATCTCAATGAATATTCGAAGGGATGATGATACCCTTTTGAACGGTTTTCCCCAGCACAAATTACCGTTTCGGTACGGAAGAATGTTCAATTTTATACTAAAAAATGATCTAGAGGCCACCAGGTGCTCCCGGGCCCCATTTGACTCCTGTAAACTCTCCAGCTTGAGCAAAGATCAATGAATATTCAAAGTTCTCTAAATCTTATTTGCAATGGATTTCCCCTTTCACGAATCAACCTTACGGTACAACCGAATGACCCATTTTACTTTGAAGGGTCACTAGGCGCTTTTGGGCCTCGTTTAACATTTGTTAACTCTCCAAATCGAATGAAGCTGAATGAAATATTGAAGGTCATTAAATACCCTTTCCAAAGTTCCATCCCTTTCATGAATCGAACATATGGTTTGGACGAACGATTCATTTTTCCTCCGAAAACTTCCTATTTAGAGACCAATGGGCGCTTCCAGGCCTCGTTTGACCTCTATCAACTCGTGAAATTTGGAGTGGATCAATGGATTCTTAAAAGGCTCTGAATATCCTTTCCAATGGTCTACCTCGTGTGTGATTCTCACTTATGAATTACATGTTACAACCATTTTTCTAAAAAACCTATCCCAGATTGCCGAATGGCACCCTCAAGACCCTGCCTATCGATAATGTGCCTGAGTTTCTATGCCGATCGGCACACCCCTTGATCTTATAAATATATTCCATGACCTTACTTTAAAAAGAAACCCTTGGACATCCCCCTCAATAATTCAGATAACGTTCTCTCAAATTCAAAGTTGTTCCCTTCCTGAAAAGCTCATTTCCCACATTCCATTCCTTCCTTTTCTTACTTCATTTAGTAAATTCCTCCCATCTCTTCATACAACCTTCATACCATTGTAAGATTAGCATATCTATACTCAAGATCAACATCAAGCATTCATAAGGAGGTCTAATTTTCCATTTTTCTCTCTAAATTCTCTTATGTTAGTATTACTTGCTTTATTTCTACTTTAGCATTTTGTTTCATTATATCATATTTATTAATCTCAAACCTTTATTAATAGTATTTTCAAATACTCTATTTTCATAAAATAAAAATCCTAAATAAGAAAAAGGGGTTCTATTTATAAATTCCAAAAGAGGGATTCCCACTACACATTCTCAATTTTAAAGCACGTTTCTCTCTACACAAACACGTAAGAGAAATCCCATGCTTGGATTTCTGGATTGAACCCCACCCCATGTTATCTTTGAACTTCATGGACTTTGATGTCCCTTGGACTATATAGGCATCTTGGGTAAATCCCGAGATTCGAGCCCTCCCTTATGTGCGTTTGTAGTATTATTTTCATAATATATATATTATCTTAATGAATGTCATACTCTTGCATGCTTATATTTTGTCTGATATATACATTTGTTCTTCCATTATGACTTGTGATTCGGCAAACAATCATACTATATTTTGAATTATTATTTTTGGGAACACTCTTAAGCATGAATTCACTCCGTCCTTTTCCACAATGCGAGTTGAATAATTCCAGTCTTCATTTATATTATGCATATAACCACACACTTCATGGAGTCCAACAGGAGAAGATTAACACATGCCCATGAGAGATCAACAGGGAGGAATGGGTGCCTAAAACCTTCCCATTACGTAACTTAGTCCCCAGTCCTTTGAACTACTTGGTTTTACAAGCATCATTATTGTCCTTGATGTCGTTCTCTCTTAGGCGACAACATTTCTTTTGCCTATTTTGTGCAAAATAGGCTGGCGACTCTATCTCTACTCATTAGACCGTATCGACGATTGTCGAGCACCTCGAGAAAGGGTGAAATCCCACGCGTGTCTATGGGAAACCCCAAAAAAGAGGAATAAGAAAGGGGAAGACCCCCATAATGGCCACAGTGGCGACTCCGTTGGGGACATTTTAAGAGGACTAGACTCTATTTCTGCATGGGTGTTATTCTTGTCTACATGTGTGCATATTCACCTACCTATATGTTCCCTTTTCTCCTCTATATACTTTTGAATATATCTACCTCATGTATATATCACTTTTCACTCACTTATACACTTAACAAACTTGTATATACTATCCGTGTACACTTCACACACTGAGCCTTGTATATATATTCACTTCTACTCACATACTCGCATATCGCTTAGAATATCCATGTTTAGGCTTCACTAGCACACACCCACACTTCTCACACTTGTATATATATCCATGCTCACTTACACATATTACACACCACTTGTAGTTGATCTATATATAGGAACACTACCACACATACTTATTTGTGAATATTCACACGTCACTCACTCACATGTATATATCCCCCATCACCATGCATAGTGTAGTCTTCATGCTCCATGCTAGATTTACTTTACACAATACTTGTATATGCTCCCTCATAAGTATAGTATTCCCCTTACTCATCATGCAAATAAAAAAAATACTCTCTCTCTCTCTCTCTCCATAATATGCTAATTAAGACTCATGAATTTTGTACACTACATCACCAAGAGCATGGCAATATTGATTAAAATTTTATCCCATACCGGTGGGGGGGGGGGTTCACTATGTGATGGGCACTGGTCCTGCGGGGCGCAGTTAGCCTAAGGTATATGACTCTCACCTTACACTGGCCTCGTACCTTCTATGTATATCGAATGGTTGCCCTTGCATAATACCTCTTGCCCGAACTCACGATGGGAGGTATATAACATGGAACTTGTTCATGTATGTCGAGTATATTGAATTCTCTCTCACACGTACCATCCCCACGAGGTATATCGTGAGGTATATCAAATGGATTGTCCACACATACTGATGAATGATTTCCCTTATAGGCAAGAGGTATATCGTGGAAATCATGCCAAAGGGGAACCCTTCCACTAACCCAACAAGTGAATAAACCTCATATAGGCGTCAAACCTAGGGCACTCATATTTAGTCTACTGATTAGCATGTGAAACCCTTGGTCGACATTCTGCCTGAATTTTTGCACTATTTTACCTTTTTTCAAAACAAGACCCTGTCCACAAGTCTGGAAACAAGTTAAACCATGTCTTACATATTTTCAAACCCTATTTTCCCAGGCTCAAATACCGTCTTGCATTTTTATTGCATTTAGGAAAATCTAATACAAGTGAAAACCTAATACTACTACTACTAATAATAATAATCATGCTGAGATTCTTCTCCTTTTTCTCTCCATTTCAAAAAATAAAAAAAAAGCCAAAAATGTTTTCCCCTCCATCCAAAATACCAAAAACTATCTCCTCTTTCCTTAAAAAATAAATTCAAACCGTTTCCCTCTTAGGTCGATAGCGTACCCGATTTTGTCAAGGCTCTCTATTGGCTTCGGTCTTCCGTCAAACTGTCCCTAAGCTCTACCACTTCTTCTATTACCTCATTAGAATATGGGATCTAACTCCACGAGATCTACATGGAGAACATCGACCAAACACCGAATGTGCAACTCGATCTGATGGTCGTCTTAGCCCAACTCATTTACAATATGAACAACCTTCAAATCAAGGTCCAAGAAATGTTGTGACACTGGGCCTAGATTCTCGAAGAACTCGAGGTTCTCTTTCCTCGTGACATGGGTCCACCCACTCTCGAGCCTGTTTGGATCCCAAAATAGTATTAACATGTTTTGCATGTATCACCTACCAATGGGCCACCACTAGCCCAACCACTGATTCCGAACCGTGCCCAACCAGGGGCTAATTTGCCAGTACCCGTGGATACCAAAGAGGAAGAACTGAACCAGGTCAAGGAAGACCTCAAACTACTGTCAAAGAAGTTTGACCAAGTCAAGATATTCGAGAACTACATGGATTATACCCATATGTCTCCTTATCCCAAAGATAGACTACCAGATGAGTTCAAGATGTGAGACATTGAGAAGTCCAGGGGAAGCATACCCCCAGTTGTTCACCTTCAAATATATCACCACGCCATGACCCTTCTTAGTGAATCTAAAGAGATAATGGCCCATATGTTTCAGTAGACCTTGAAAGAAAGTGCCCTCAGATGTTTTTAGCCCCTTTAAGAATCCAGGATCCGTAATTAGGAGGATGTTGCCCTCATGTCTGTGCACAAGTATCATGGGGAGATAGAGATTATGCACTGAGTTCTAGAGATTCTTAAGCAAAACACTATGGAAACAGTCAGTTCCTTCATATAAAAATGGAAAGAGAAAGCTTCCACCATGACCAATATTCCCTCCGAGGAGGAACATGTCATTATTGTGAAGAAGAACTTCTTGCCTCATATTTGAGCATATATGGGAGGACAATATTACCCGCACTTTTGAACCTTTCGAGAGGATGGTGTAAAAATTGAGGAAGGTATCACCAAAGTGGAGTCTAAACCAAAAAAGGTGACCAAACAGTTCCCTCCTAAAAAGTATGAGAAGCCTGCCAGTGCTACAGTCTTAACCATCAACAACATTTCACAACCTGCTACCTCTTAGGCACTGAAAAGTCGCCCTAACCCTGCCAAGAAAGAATACACCGAGCTCCATGCTCCCCCATTTAAAGTCAAACAACACTTGTTAAGCCAAAATATCATCAAACCATTTGACCCCGTCCATTACTAAATCCACTCCCAAAAAACTTCAAACCCGATGCACATTGTGATTTACTCCAATCCGTAAGCAATAGCACATACCAATGCTTCCACCTCAGAAATGTGGTCCAAGGTCTAATTGACCGGGGTATCATCCCCTACCAGCTAATCCTAAACCTAATTCCACTCATAACCCACTTTCATCACATACAAATTCCATCTTTCTAGAAAATGACCAAGAATTTGACCCATCTCCTCAAATTGTGCCCAACAAAACACTCATCATCCCTACAATCTCGCCCAAATCGTTGAAGGTATGCCCATCCTTTATACTACACCCACATAAAAATTCCATCTTTCTAGAAAATGAACAAGAATTTGACCCATCTACTCAAATTGTGCCCAACAAAACACTCATCATCCCTACAATCTCACCCAAATCGTTCAAGGTATGCCCATCCTTTCTCCTACACCCTACTTGCTTCATCAATCAATCTTTGTCATTTCTTACAAGAGCCTACATCACCGTTAGCACTCGATTTGAGGGGGAGGCATAGAATTACTTGTTGTGTTGAACCAACTCTTAGAGTTTGGGCGGAAATTGCCCATCGAGATAGCTGTCGATTATTAGAAATTCAGGGACTTGTTCATGGAATCCTAAAAGTGGGCTCGAGAATCAAATGAATGGGTAATACTTATTGAATAAGTCAGTCTAGATGATGTGGTATCAACTATGTCCGATATGTTTTGATAAACATGTGAAATCTGAAGCATCTCTGAGTTTCTCATTACTTTGAAGTTTCAGGAACGGTTGGTCCCTTCACTCCTGCACTTACCCACTGAGTGGGGAGATTTATACAATGAAATCGCTGAGGTTGTCGAATGTATTTATTACTATTGGCAAGAGTACATAGTCTCCATCGGGTGGGGGATGATTTTGATAGCTCAGATGATGAACCAAGTCAGGAGGAAGTCAGTCCAATATCCAGCATATGTGGAATGATATCCTTCAAATATATATTGGGGGAAATCAATAAGGTGTCTATTCAGACCAAGGTAGATAGAGACACGACTTCTGTGAACCACATGACTAGGTCAAGGAAATACTACAAAGATCTTAATCCTTAATCACTGGGGATGGATAAAGGAAAGAGAGTTGCCAAATAACTTCCAATTGATCGAGTGGAAAAATCGAGCGTCCATGCAAATACGCTAATCGTTGTTAGCAGCTTCCGACCACATATAAAAAAATAAAGTGTAAAAGATGATGATGGGGCGAGAAAGGAAAAAGGGGAAAAATAAAGAAGTTAACTAAAACTAATTGGCAAATTAAGGTAGGGACACAATCCCCCAACTCCTAGTATGTTGCCCAGTACAAAACTAGTAGTAAATTAATTAATTGATGAAACCCGATCTTTAGTACTCCCAAGCATTACATATATGAGGGATCGTAGACCGCACCATATATAATCAAGATATGAGTAAAGTAGTATCGTATTAGCTACACGAGAATTACACTCTTAAGCATATCGATTACCTAGGGTAAACGAGATCAACCGTCCTACAACGGTTGTGATCACCATACTACACGATATAATCAATTATTAAATTTAGAGAACTAATTTTATATCCATGCAAACCACATCGGGTTGGGTTATGCGTCCCAACCGTTAAAAATCTAGCCTAACATGGTGAAATTAGTGAATACTACGTTATCTACGTTGCGTGAACTCATAATTGCGTGGGAAGAGAGATTAAACATGAGAAATAATAATAAAGGTGCCGAAAATAAAGGTTACCAAGATTGAAGAACAAGACCATGCAAGAAGAAATCAAAGGGTGAAGAAAAACTAGAAAAGCCCTTGAATTAAAAGGTGAAAAATATATAAATTGTTCTCCTAAATGTTCCTACTTATTATGGAGCTTTTACATGAATGAAATATAAATAAAAAGAGTCCTAATGACTAAATATATAAGCTAAAGGTCTCTTAGAAGAGTTCCAAAAACATAAAACTCTTTTGGCTAAAAGATAAGGACAAAATAAAAATTCCGTATCTTCCAATTTGTCACGCTTAAAAAGCGTGACTAATTTTGTAACGGTTCTGGAGTGTGGTTAATGACCAGATCGGTCCGTTTTCCATTTAAATCGGATCGGTCCGCTACACAAATTTAGGCAGAATCTCTGCTGGATTTCTTTTCAAATTCAAATGAGCATAACTACTTCGTCCTAGCTCGGATTGCGGTTCCTTTTTTTCCAATATTCTTGTAATTGAAATATCTTCAATTTTCTAGTTGGCCCCACCTCCGGACTAAAGCTATAAATTTATGAAAATTCCCTTCAACTCCCCATTTCTTGGTTTCTTTCACTATTTTGCGTTTTCTTTCGCACTAATTTGCATGAAATACCTATAAAACACGTAAGAGATAAACAAAATACAAAATACTTGCCAAAAAGGGTTAGTATCATAAATATGAGACAAATTCAAGCTATTTACAATGCACGGGATCATAAAAATACCGAAATTAAGGGGATAAACAATGTTAGAAATGACCATCTAAGATAGCAAAGTCCTTGATCAGTTCAGAAGACCCAAGCCAATATCACCCTATGAGAGTCTTTATGTCCTCTTAGTTACACCAAAATTCCTTGATAAAATTCCTCAGAGGACCCACAGTCCCTCCTTCCACTACTCCTGAAGAAGTCATAAATATGGTTGGGTCCCTGACCTCTTCTAGAATCCTCTCCTTTTCTGAAGAAGAGACACCGAAGTTTGGCCCTGATCATAATTATGCTCTTAATATCTTCATCGAAGTCTTGGGAAAGACAATCCCACTGTCACTTGTCAGTAATGTATCTTCTCTCAATATCTGTCCACTCAGAGCATTCAACTCTTTAGGGTTAAAAAGTAGTGATCTCATTTCCCCCTATGCCGTCATGCTTGAGTATGATAATACTTGTCGAGAAGTAATGGGGTCCATAAAACTCACACTTGGGGCTAGACCTATTAATCCTATCACTGAGTTCTAAGTCATCGATATACCTACATGCTTCAATCTGTTCATTGGCCATCCATGGCTCTATAGCATCCAAGGTGTATCTTATTAATTTCTTCAAAAACTGATTTTTTTTGCCAAAGGTCAGGTTATCACCATTTTGGGGGACAACACCAGCACAGGGCGATGCCAATAATGGATCCTTGAGCCCATAGTCCTGAAGGAGGCCTTTCCCCCATGTGGCATGGGTTATCAACCCTTATCGGATGAACTCAAAGAGCTCTGTCGACCGAGATCGAAAAGAAGCTTGAAAGATGAAAAGACTATTTTTAAAGAATCTTTGAACGAAAGACTTATCAAGGAGGGTGAAGACTTCCCCTTCCGTGGATTCCTCGAACCATGGTAAGACCATGTTGACAAGAATATGAAACTGAGGATGGACATCTTCTTTCAAGACAATCACTCTTGGGCCAAAGATTACAAACATGAAGTGCAACCTCTCACCAAGAAAGCTATGATAATTACCAAGGACTCTGAGAAAAGTAATTTCAAAGACTCGTTCGACTTGAAGACACTAGGGATGAGTCTATATATGATCCGCTCAGATGCCATGTCGTCGGAACCATACACTCAAATAAAAGTTGCTGACATGGCTCTCCTTAGCTGGAATGCCATACTAGTTCAACCTACTCACATTCAACCTAACCCTATTCTTTACCCTATCCAAGTCTCTTCACTTATTGTTGTTTTTATTTTCCTGATATCAATGAAACTGAGACCTCTTTTGATGAAGTTCTCAATGCTTCTTTTACCAAAAATGAAATAAATGATGATTTTGAATATCTTACCGTGCCTTACATTAATTGTCTTAATTCTGATCAAACCTTTGATGATGATGATTTTGCAAATGAAAAATTCCTAATTGATCTTAATAACTAGAATAACAAACAACGTAACTATATTCAAATTAATGCAACGAGATTGCTATTATTAATCTCGGTTCTAGTAGCCACTAACACGAGATTAGGATATGGTCCACCCTTAATGAGCATGATCATGTGCAATTTGAAGAACTACTGAAAGAATGAACTTCTGAAAGAATTTGTGGATGTGTTTGCATGGTCTCATGATAACATGCACATTATTGACCCAAAAATATCTCAGTATGAGATCTCGACATTCTTAGAATGCAAGCTGGTCAAACAGAAGCTAAGGATAATCTATACGGAACGATCGCTCAAGGTCAAAGAAGAAGTGGTCAAGTAACTGAATGTGGGTTTCATTCGCATAGTCGAATACCAAAAATGGATCGCCAACATCGTACCCAAACCAAAATCGGGAGGAAAAGTCCGCATGTGCGTCAACTACCGGGATTTTAATAAAGCATCACCAAAGGACTATTACCCGTTACCCAATATCGATATGATCGTGGACAACACAGCTAGCCACACACTCAAGTCAGTTTTTGATGGATTCACCATATATAACCAGATCAAGACGCACCCTGATCATTAGGAGAAATCACCTTTATTACCCCATGGGGAATCTTTTTCTACATTGTCATGCCATTTGGACTCAAGATTACCGGGGTGTCCTACCAAAGGGTTTCCACAACCATTATAAGGTGGTCGAAGTCCATGTAGACAACATTATCATTAAGTCTAAGACTAGTAAAGGTAATATTCCTACCCTCCGAAAGTTCTTCAAGCGACTGCGATAATATCAGACGCAACTAAATCCACAAAAATGTATTTTCGGCATCACAAAACGAAAACTCTTGGGATTCATGGTCAGTGAGAATGGAATCGAAACAGACTCTGCCAAGATGAAATCCATACATGAGATGATCCCACCACGGACAAATTTAACTATAATAAATCAGTCGGTTCATCAGTAAACAGACCTCCATCTGCGAACCCATTTTCAAACTTCTCCGAAAGGATTCAACTAAAGTTTAGAATGAGGCTTGCCAAGAAGCCTTTTACCAAGAGATACCTCACCCGACCTCCGGTGATTTTGCCTCTGCATCCAAGTCTCCCTATCCTATTATACTTGCCCATCACAAATACTATAGCAGGGGATTTTCTAGACCAATACATTGAAGAACCCTATAAGGAAAGAGGCATTTATTACTCCAGTAAAAAATTGTCCAGATACGAAGTCAACTACACTGCTTTGGAGAAAGCATGTGTCTCCTTAATTCGTGTCATGTAAAAATTATAGCACTACATGCTTGCCTTCCCCATCAGACTAGTATCTCTAATGGATCCCATTAAATAATTGCTAGAGAAGATCATTTTGTCCAACCGAATGTCTCGTTGGTTGATGTTACCAGCTGATTTCGATATCATCTATGTCACGCAGATAACTATGAAAGGGAGATCCATATATAACTACCTTGCTAATTGCCCTATGGAAGGTACCAATGTTTAGGTCTCTGAATCCCCGGGTGAAGATATTATCCGCACCTTTCAAGAGGACCTTAGATGGCAATTATTTTTTGATGGAGGGACATTAGGATAGTCCTGATCGCCCCTGATGACTCTCACACTCCCATTGCCATAAAATTAAATTTCCTTTGCACTAAAAACATGACTGAGTATGAGGCATGCACCGTAAGCCTCAAGATCACCCTTAAGAAAGGAATCATACATCTAGAGGTTTATGAGGACTCTGACCTCATTGTCGGACAAATCCTCAGAAAATGGAAAGTAAAAGACGAGAAGCTCCTACCTTTAGACACCCACCTAGAAAAGTTGACCTCCCAATTCAAATATGTCCCCATCCACTACCTACCTTGTACAAAGAATAGTTTAGCTAATGCCCTTGCAAACCTGGCCTCTATGTCGAGATGCTCAAGGGAATAATAATGGCCCCTTTCCTGGTTCAGAAACAGGCTATGCCTACTCACTGCTACCATATCGAGCTCATCATCGAGGAAGATTCTGACATGGTAGGGTTATGGTACTATGATATTTGGCACCTCCTTAAACATGGTAGATATCCTCAAAATGCAGATAAGAAAGACCGTACGATCCTTCGCAAATTGGCTGCCCAATATATCATCTGCAATATGGCGCTTTTCTAAAGAAACTTCGATGGAACCCATTTGCACGCATAGCAGGGGATGATATTGAAGAAATGATGCAGAAGATCTACACTGGGGGAATGTAGGCACCACATGAGTGGTCATATTCTTGCTAAGAAGATCATTCGTCAAGAGTACTATTGGACCACCATGGTTCAATATTACACTTCCTATGTTCGAAGATGCCTCAAGTGTCATAAGTTTGCCAGTCTCCAATACTTAGCTCCTCGAGAATTATACAACATGACCTCCCTATCCTTTTCTCCACCTAGGGCATAAACATCATAGTAAGGTCACTCCCAAAGCTTCTAATGGTCATGAGTTCATCTTGGACGCCGTTGATTACTTCGCCAAATGGGTCGAGGCCGAGTCATACGCAGTGCTGAATGCTAAGAAAATTGTCAAGTTCATTCAAAAGAACATCATTTGCCGATACGAGGTTCCCTATGAGTTAGTATTAAATATTGGACTCCACTTCGAAGCTGAGGTCACAGAACTAGTCGACGAGTTAGGGATTCAGAAATACAAATCTTCTCCCGACCGACCCCAAACTAATGGCGATGTCGAAGCCGCCAACAAAAGCCTCAAAACCATCATCAGCAACATGATTCAGAGTTATAGAGATTGGTCCGAACGGATCGTATATGTCCTCTGGGGCTACCATAACTCAGTTAGAATGCCTACTGGGGCTACCCCTTATTCTCTATTATATGGCATGGAAATAGTCCTACCCGTTGAGGTACAAATACCTTCCCTACACGTCATGCTCAAAAGCAGGGTCAACAAAGAAGATTGACATTAGATCCACTTTAACGATCTGTAATTCTTGGATGAAAAGAGACTTAAGGTACTATACCATATACAGGGGTATCATAACCAGATATCGCGGTCATTCAATTAAAGATTTAAGGACCACGGTGTCCAGGAAGGAAACATTTCCCTCAAGGAGATCATAGAACCCGTCTAGTATCCCAGAGGGAAATTCAAACTAAATTGGAGCAGCCCCTACAGTGTGAAGAAAATTATTTTAGGCGTCGCCACTATGCTCACAGACCTAGACAAAGAAGAAATGGCATGTCCAGTCAACTTGGACCGTCTTAAGAAACTTTACCCTTAGTCCAAAATCTTGGTGCGCTATGACTCTTCTCATACCCCTTCTATTTTAAAAAAAATCTCTTCATTTCCCCTACCCAGAACTACTTGGGACCCGATCTTCTCAGAAACATTTCTTTTCAAAATGAGGCTCATGAAAATTTTCAAAATCTCTAGAGTTACGTAGGTAGCCCATATGCCATACACAAGCAGGATCCCCTTTTTTTTCTTCAAAAAATGTTGTTCTTTTCTAACCTCCGAGAACGGTGATCCATTTCATCATTCACATGAATAAAAGGATTACGTATGCCTTAGCGATTGATATAGATAGTTCAAAAGGATTACGTATGCCTTAGCGATTGATATAGATAGTTCAAAAGGATTACGTATGCCTTAGAGATGGATATTGATAGTTCAAATTATGATCAAAGTCATTTTTATTTCTAATAAGGGAATACATCACTATTCCATGAAGTATCAGTGAAGGGAGTTAAATAGATTCTCCCTCAACTGACTAAACCATCTTAAAAAACCTACTTAATCCTTACCAGCTTCATAAAAATTATCCTAATTCCATAAAATGTTACCCTAGCTTCACGAACATTATCCTCAACTACCAAATGGCCCCACTTCATCATCATTTCTTTCCATCAGAGGTCCCCAAGTCTCCCACTCCTGGTTAACAATTCATATGCATTGCATAGAGTTATACGCCCTGATATTTTTGGACGAAACCAAAACACCCTCCTCCATGGTGTCAAAGGAGATAAGCCACCTTTGCTAAGTCTCTTCCTCTATAACCTTCTCCACTACCCACTTTCACAACCACTTCGGGTAGTCTCTGGACACATGCCAAGTCCCTCCTACAGATTGTAACAAATGAGTAAAAGGCCGATGACACTGCCACAAGGACCCCATCGTCATCCGCAGTGATTCAGTGAGGTCCTCCACCAAAAAAAAGTTCATTATACAAGGAGGCACAATTTATTCCCATCTGACTTGGCACATAAGCCGCGAGGGAAATAAAAGGAAGTCTGGCTAAGTCCAACCAACCGCAGATACCGGTACTATCCTAGCTGTAAAAAAGGCTGTAAGTCTCCACACCGTGGAACCGATCAACGAAGACACCGGGCTTCATGCTTTATAAACAAGTTGACCTAGTTCTCTATTGATGGGCCAAAACTGAAGAAAGTTCGAATAAAGAAATTAGGCACACCCACCAAGGTATACTTAGGATGGGATGCGAGATGGAATCTCTCTACAAGACAAATGAACAACATTATCGGGATCCCCCTTAGAAAATTAAAATGACCCTCTTTCCAAGCATTAATACCATTCACAGTCTCTGCCAGCACCACCGCCATAAGGCTATGGTGGTAAAATATCCATGTCGCTATCGCAACCACTTTGGGATCAACTGTCAAGTCCACTGTCACTAGTAAACGCCTCGCATTAAGGCCCAAAACAACCGCTCTGGCAAAGATCGTATCATCAAAACCCCTCCGGAGCACATAATATACAACCACCTGAAGAAAATAGTCCCTCCATTGACCAACAACCGAGCTGCCAAAGGGAAAAAATGGAGCAACTCCGCCAGAAATTCTAGGGGAGAATGAGAAAAATTAGGCATCGCTGTCGCGACAATGGGTCTAACCCCCAATATTGCTGAGAATTGCTCATTGGTAGGACATACCTTATCTGACCAAAATGGAAGACATGGTCCTCGGGGTACTAGAATTGTACCGCTGCTGCTAGAAAGTGTTAGTCTATGGATCGATTATGTCGCAGAGAAACCCAACGCAAGCTAAAAGTATCATAGTCAACATTGTAGAGGCACATGGGCTCTAAACCTTCAAGATAAGAAGATAACTATTCATGTATTGGAAAAGACATTTGGAGAATAGAGAAAGAAGAGAGAAAATAAATGTGGGTGTTGGTGAAGAAAACACACTCCATGCCCCTCATTTTATACCAAAAATCCTTGGCAAAAAACATAATTTTTGGAAACCCGTTTAATACTCCACCCTAGAGAAGTACATAAGTATACAGGAAAGTGCAATCAAAGCACATGAGTGATTTGACTTGACCCCTATGCCGATAGGCAGCTCAAGGGGTATGCCGATCGGCAACCCCCTATTTTAGAAAATTCCAACTTTCCTCTTTTGCTTAAAATCAATTTCCAAAAGTGAATTTCTCAAAATAAATCCCTTCAAAGGGAAATTCTCTATAACCCAGCCTCCAAGGCCTTCCTCTACTGAAAAATTCCAAAAAACATAATTTTTCCTACTTTATCTAAAAAAAAAAACCTCAGTAGAAAATTAAAATGAATGTAGTTTAGTCCACCAAATCAAGATAATTAAAAAAAGATGCATCATTTTTGCCTTCTTGAGTCTCTTTTTTCAGACATAGAAAAAACTCTCAACCAAGCATACAACATGGCCAATGCCAAGCTCCTCCAGTCACAACGACAGATCTGCAAGAAAATATCGAAAGGAAAGAACTAGAAATGGATGTCACCTCATTCGCTGCACCACCTCATGCGCCAGCAACCTCCTTATCTACACCTGCATACTCGTATCCCTCATGGCCCCTGGAGGAAGACTCCTATGGTACAAGGTCATCTGCATCCCAAACAAAGATTTAACAATCCACCCCCAAGGCAAAGTTCTGAACCCCCAACCCATACAGATCGAAAACTACCTTTTCTTATTTCCAAGAAAGCCCAGGAGTCTGTGACATTGCCGATTGGCACCCTCTCAAGCTTTCCTATAGGTAGTCCCCTAAGATTTTGTACAAGAAAATGCTAGAAAAATCCAGAAATTGCCTGAAAAAATCCCTAAAAATAATGGAACATTATTTTTCCTCAAGACAATCATTTTTGAAGCACTAATGTTCTTACTAACTCTAAAAATCCCCAGTTGAATTAATCTTACGCTCTTATCACCATCATACATTACACCGGAACTAATGATACACCCGCATCCAAGACCACTATAATTCCCCAATCGGAACCTCAAAATTAGACATCCCCGAGTGGAGTTTCAAGACAATAAAATCCCCAACTGAACCACAAGTGCAATTGTACCCCTAATATAATTCCCAGGGGATATTCCTCATGCGATAGCTTTAGGTTCTCAGAATTTACCACGGCCCTCAGTATTGGTTGGCATAACTTTTGGTCCTCAGAATTGGTCATCATAACTTTAGGTCGTCAGAATTGACCTCGACTCGCAAAATTAGGCATTACAACCTCAGTCCGTAGAATCGATCGTCATAACTTTAGGTACTCAAAATTGACATTGGCCCGCAGAATCGGTCGTCAGAACTCTAGGTCCTAAGAACTGACCCCAGCCCTCAGAATTGGTCATCACAACTTTAGGTCCTCAGAATTGACCTCAGACCTCATAATTGGTTGTCATAACTTTAGGTCCTCAGAATTGACATTGTCCAACAAAATTGGTCATCATAACTCTAGGTCGTCAGAATTGACCTTGGCCACCAGAATTGGTCGTCATAACTTTAGGTACTTAGAATTGAACTTAGCCCTCAGAATCGATCATCATAATTATAGGTACTAAAAATTGACCTCAATCCATAGAATTGGCCATCATAACTCTAGGTTCTCAAAATTAAACTCAGCCCGCAGAATCGGTCGTCACAAATTTAGGTCCTCAGAATTGACCCCAGCTCGCAGAATCGATTGTCACAAATTTAGGTCCTCGAAATTGACCATAAATTAGTCACCACAACTATAGGTCTTCAGAATTAACCTCGTCTCGCAGAATTGGTTGTCACAACTATAGGTCCTCAGATTTGACCCGACCCGTAAAATTGGTCTTTGTAACTCTAGCTCCTCATAATTGAACTCGGGCCACAAAATTAGTCATCATAACTTTAGGTCTTGGAAACTGACCTCAACCCACAGCATTGGACCATTAGGTCCTCAGAGTTGACCTTGACCCATATAATTGGTCATCATAATTATAGGTCCTCAGAATTGATTTGGGCTCGCTGAATCAGTCATCATAACGTTAGGTCCTCAGAATTGAAATTGACTTATAGAATTAGTCCTCACAACTTTAGGTCCTCAAAATTGACCTCGCCCCACAGAATTGGTCGTCACAACTCTAGGTCCTCAAAATTAAACTCAGCCCGCAGAATTGTTCTTCACACCTCCTCAAAATTGACCTCAACCAGCATAATCGATCATCATAACTTTAGGTCCTTAGAATTGACCACAACCATCAAAATTGGTCATCACAACATAAGGTCCTCAAAATTAACCTTGGCTCACAAGATTGATTGTCCCAAATTTAGGTCCTTAAAATTAATCTCGACCTCAAAATTGGTTGTTACAACCTCGACCCATATAATCGGTCAACCCCATCACAACCTTAGGTCCTCAAAATTGACCTCGACTCATTAATTTGGTCATCATCGTCTTATTTAAGTCCTCCGAATTGACCTTGACCCGCTGAATAGGTCATCCTCATCTCCTTAGGTCTTTAGAATTGACCTCGACCCGCTGAATTGGTCACCCGAGCCCCTTTGAATAAACCTTAACACCTCTTTGACCCTTTGAATCGATCATCCTTATCTCCTTAGGTTCTTAAAACTGACCTCGACCCTTTGAATCAGTTACCCTCATCCTTTAGGTCCACAGAATTCACCTAAAACCCTTTTCCCTAATGTCGATGTGGTGTGTATCATTTGACGACCTTAAATTGCTCCAAGCATGCCCGTCAAGGGTCTCTCTATAGAGGCCCCATCCTAGGACCCCCCTAAACACCTTCTTAGGTCCCTAACACTCACTCGTTCACTGCAAGCCCTAGTTCATACTTTGAGTACCGATTTAGAAGTCATCGGGTATTTTTGATCCCCATTTAACTTCGATTAACTTTTTGGTCTGAGCAAAAGATCAATGAATATTTGAAGGGATCTGAATCACCTTCTAATGGCTCACACTGTGCATAAATAGGCCTTACAGTTCGGACAAACGGTCCATTTTTCTATTGAAAAATGATCTAAAGGCCAACGAGTGCTCCAAAGCCTCGTTTGTCTCCGATCATCTTTCTCACCTGAGAAAAAGCTTAATCTAAGGTCTCTCAATCCCCTTTCTAGAGATTTTCCTTGTGCATGAATAAGCCTTACGATATAAACGAACGATGTGTTTTATCTCAAAAATTGGTTTAGAGGCCATTGGTGGCTCTCGATCCCCATTTGACTCTGATCAACTCTCCATCTTGAGAGAAGCTCAATGAATTTTCAAAATGATCTGAATCCATTTTACAACAGTCTTCCTCATGCATAAAATAGCCTTACGGTATGGATGAATGACTTATTTTACCCCGAAGGGTCACCGAGCGCTTTCGAGCCCCGTCTGAACTTTGTCAACTCTCCAAAATGAACGAAGCTAAATGACATATTGAAAGGCACTGAATACCCTTTCCAACGATCTGTATCGTGTGCGAATAGGAATGAAGGTTAAGATGAATGATCCATTTTCCTCCAAAAACTTCTTATCTAGAGACCAATGGGCTCTTCCAAGCCCCATTTGACCTCGGTCAACTCCTGGACTCAAGAGTGGTTCAATGGATTCTTAAAGGGCTCCGATTACCCTTTTTAATGGTCCACCCCATGCATAATTCTAACTTATGGTTTTTATTTTATGTTCATTTTTCTAAAAAACATATCCCAGACTAGCGAATGGCACCCTCATTATCCTGCCTATTAGGAGGGTGCTTGAGGTTATATGCGGATAGGCAGGTCCAGGACCCTTCCGATAGACACCCCTATCCCTATAAATAGAGGCCATGACCTCACTTTGAAAATCAACCTCTGAACACCCCTCTCAGCAATTCAAAGAACATTTGCTCGAATTTAGAGCCGTTCCCTTCCTAAAAAGCCCATTTCCCACATTCCATTCCATCATTTTCTTACTATATAGTAAATTCCTCCAATCTCTTCATACCACCTTCATTCCATTGCAAGATCATCATATCTACACTCAAGATTGACATCAAATATTCATAAGGAGGTCCAATTTTCCATCCTTTTCTCTAAATCCTCTTATTTTAGTATTACTTGATTTATTTCTACTTTAGCATTTTGTTTCATTACATCACATATATTAATCTCAAACTTTTATTAGTAGTATTTTCATATACTCTATTTTCATAAAAAAAAAAAATAAGAAAAAGAGGGTTTATCTATAAATTCCAAAAGAGGGATTCTTACTACATATTCTCACTTTTAAAGCACGTTTCTCCTACACACACATAAGAGAAATTCCCCGCTTGGATTTATGGATTGGTCCCCACCCCATGTTATCTTTTAACTACTTGGACTTTGATTCCCCTTGGGCTACGTAGGCGTCTTTGGTATATCCCGTGACTCAAGTCCTCCTTTACGTGCGTTTATAATATTTTTTTCATTATACATTCATTTTTCCATAATGACTTGTGATTCGAAAAAACACTAATACTATATTTTGAATTATTATTTTTGGAAACACTCATAAGGATGAATTCACTCCATCCTTTTCCATGATGCAAGTTGAATGGTTTCATTCTTAATCTATCTTATGCACATAAGCGCACACTTCACGGAGTCTAACATAAGAAGATTAACACATGCCCATGAGAGACCGAAAGGGCGGGATGGGTGCCTAACATCTTACCATTTCATAATTTAGTCCCTAGACCTTTAAACTGATTGGTTTCACAAGAATCAATATTGTCCTTGATGCTGTTCTCTCAAGGAAAGCACGTTTATTTTGCCTCTTTTGTGCAAAATAGGCTGAAAACTCACTCTACTAATGACCCCACATCAACTACAGCTGAGAGCCTAGAGAAAAGGAGTAATCCCATACGCATGCCAAAGGGAGCCCCCAAAAAAAAGGAAGAAGAAAGGGGGAAGCCCCCGGGATGGCCACAACACCGCCCACAACAAGAAACTCTTTCTGCGATATCCACCGATCATCCTCAGGAATTGAAATTCCTTTCTTCTCAGCTGTAGAGACTCGATTCCAAAAACAAACTGTAGAGATAATCTCTACAAGGGTTTAGAACTGTGAAATATATTCTTCTTGGTTTAGCAAAGTGATCCTCAAATATCCAAGGGGTTTGGATGAAAAAATTGTAGAGTTTGATAAAAAAAGGAATTAAAAAGGCTTATAAAAAATTCTAATCCCGCATCTGTATTTATAGAAAAAGTTTTTTCAAAGAGATAAGGATTAAACTTTTGGAAAAAGATTTAACCAAAAATAAAAAACACGTGTACTCGTTCGAATGTACTTCCACCTCGTTCAAACGATGTACCTTATCTCGATTGAACGACTTCGAACGATATTCAGGAGTGAACCCAAAAGGCGACGTTCCCGATCTTCTTCCGATGGGAGAACCATGTTCTAATGACCATACGCAACTCGTTCGAACAACATTTCAATCTTGTTCTAACGAGTTAGTGAGTTTTTCAAAAAATCTTTAAAAAACATTTTAAAAATATTTTTAAAACATTTAAATCTAAACTCTTTAAAAACAACCCCTGAAACTTTAAAGGCTTTACCACAACTCTTGTCGGGTAGAGTTGTGACAATGATCTTCAATCTCGAAAATATCAACAATGATTCTTATTTTCGAAGATGTGACAAAGGTCATGAAGGTGCAGTGGGATGTAACGGGAGAAGACAAATAAAAAATAAAATGAGCAATTATAAAACTTGCTCTTACAAATCTCCTGCTTTGGATATTCCAGTATAAAACACAAATCGAAGCCAAATTAACCCCTGAGACCAACACAACTAACATCTTCGCAAGCTAAGAAATGGAAACATGTAAATGTATAATTCTTCAATTGAAAAGTCTTCATCTTGTGTGGTTCATGAAATCGTCATCAAGGAGGAATGACCTAACGTAATGAGACAAAAGAAATACCATGGCGTATATGAGTTAAAAAATAAATAAACTCCCACTCAATTGGTTCTCCCCATTTTTGTCTGTAATAGACAAATGGTAAGAAACTAATCCTGAAAGGTTTGCATCACACGAATGCAAAAAAAATAACATCACAAAGATAAACAATAAAGTACATGCAATGAAGTTCCCATTGACATACTAACTATTTTTCAAAAATTTCAATTTTTAAGTATAAAAAGTAATTTATAAAAGGTACATATAGGTACAAAATACATAACACCATGGAATAACACTAAAATATTCAAATCAAGAAAGCAGAGTGTAATTTTGTAAACATTTTTCACGATCAAATCAACATAGCCGTATAACAAAGGTGCACGAAGTCAATAAGATACTTCTAAAGAAAGAACTCAATTTCAACCTAAGGCATAAGAATGTTGAACGAAATGAAATTGACTCGACTTATGAAAGATGCCATGAATTTAAATTCTTCTCAAAACAATAATGACAAAATATTTAATGCTTTTCAAGAGAGTTTGCCATGCAAACCCATTGATCTTATACTTTATAACACCCTCAAAATCTCACATATTTAAGAATTCACTCTATAGTTTTTGAAGATATCATAATTCTCATATGTAGAGATGCATTAATGAAAATAAAATTGGCCTTGAAACTTCTATTTTGCGTGCCGTTAATATTTTAGTCTCTTTTAGCAAAAGGTGGATTTTAACAAAAAGAGAATTTTCTCTTTCTTATCCCATTTCCACTGTATAACATAAAATAAGTTTTTTGAAAAAGGAAATCCGAGCAATGGTTCTAATAAGAGAAACATATCTCTAGTAAATTTGGTTCATTATTAAACACTATTGAGATGAGAACACTGTATGTGACATATTATAAGTAAGAACAATGTTCAAAATTCCATATGATAAAAAGTCTATCATGAACAAAGTAAGTATCAATGAACAATGAAATGCTGGCCACACATTATTAAGTACACTGAAGAAATGAAACCATGTATCAAAACACCACGAAAAACTCACATGGATGGATGGAATGTAGGGGTGATCCGAATATCTTAAATGAACATCCATATATAGTGAAAAACTTAATATTAAAAACTTTTCGCCTTTTTCAAAAATTTTATAAAGATAAAATCTTTTTGCAATTTTTCAAAATTTTTCAAAAAAAAACTAAAAATCTATTTGGATTTTACATAATATATCAAAAAACATAAATGTGAAAATATATAGAAATACAATCTAGCAATAGGGTCTACCTTGGTCAAAACGATTAGGACATGCTCTCCTTAGTGGGTTAGGATGACAACCAAAGGATCCATCACAAAATCGCGAATCAGTTCGAGTGCATCTTGGAAATGTATGCACCGTCATAACCTATTCCTCGCCTCTCATTGAAACCTAAATCAGGACTGAGGACCATTTTTCCAACATTTTTAGACGTATCTGATAAGCACTCAAAAGTGTATATTTTAGACCTCGAATAGATGTATTTTAGTTGCTAATTCTCAACAAATTAGGGCTTATATGCTTAATTATTCAATGTGCAGGCTTGATTGCGTTTGCGGGTTCAAAAGCGTTATTTCAAAGCAAATTGCGTCAAGAACTGTCTAAATTTCTTTCCCCGTATCCCTAACCTACCCCGTAACTTGACCGAATCCTTATCCAAACCTTGTGTGTATTGAGTTTGTACCTTTATTACTTTTTTAGATTTTTATTTGATTCCTTTTTATTTTTAGATTTATTTAGAATTTTCTAGGATTTATTTTCTATTTTTCTATTTCTTTATTTCGATTTCGATTTCGATTTTTATTAGTTTTTAGTTTTTAATCTTTATTTTATTTTATGTTTATTAGGATTAGTTTTTTGGAATTTATTTTCTAGTTTTATTAGATTTTATCTTTCTTTAGGTTTATTATATTATGATTATATTTTTTAGTTTTGATAGATTTTTATTTTTTATTTTGTGTCTTTTATATTTTTTTTATAGGATTTTAGTTTTATTAGGTTTTTAATTTTAATTTTTATTTTTAGGGTTTTTTTAGTTTAATAGGTTTATTGTTTTTATGTTCTTTTTAGTTTGATTTATTTTTAGTACGATTTTATTTTTATATTTTCATTTTTTTTATTTTTTAGGGTCTAAATTAACACACACGCTAAACTAATCCCCAACCTATTGTCATACACCTCACCACACACTCATACCCCCACCTACTATTCATCTTCTTCCTCTCACCACATTCTATCTCCTTAACACCAACTCCCACTACCACCACCATTTTCATACCACCTGCTCAACTCACCATGAAACTCGGACCCCTCCGTCCTCCACCCGGCTCGACCCGCCTGCGACACAACCCGGAACGATGTCCCCCTGGCCTGCTCACCCATACATCATAGCCAGAAACACGGATACCCACCTCCGATTCTGCCCAAACCTGCGACATCCAAATATCCACCGTGGCAACCCCAAACCCGAGACCAACCCGACCCCATCACTCCATCTCGACCCACCTCCGGACTTGCCCCAAAACCAAAACGATTTCAACACCAAACCCATTATCCGAACCACCACCTTATACCCCCCCTCTTCTCCCTCACCTGACCTCTGCCTAAACCCGCCATCTCCGACCTGGCGCCTAAACCATAACCCCAGCGACCATCCCAATTCAAACCCCTCAAGCTCAAGAACCATTCAGCCAATCCAATACCCATTTCCCATTATCTAAAATCGTGTTAACTGCAAAACACAAGACCAAATAAACCAAAGTTAACAATTAAATGTCCCCACAAGTGTTTTAAACCAACTCATGCCCTTTTTTTTCCCCAAAATGCTCCTCCTTATCTATTTACCCCAATTGCCCTTAAACCCAATCAGATTTTTATCACCTCACACCTTTGCCATGCACATGTGCTCAACCCATGCTCACTCGTATCTCTACCCAATACACCCCTTAGCTCCATGTGCACAATATAAGAATACTCAAGGCCATTTGAAGACCAATCTAATAATCTTGGCTAGAGAAAGAATTAAATAGAGAAACACCATTTTATTTTTTAAGAGTAGTTTTATTTTAATTTTAATTTTCTTTTATTTTTTATTTAGTGAGGAAAAATAAATTGTTGCGAGGATCAATTTGAGTGCATTTTTGATGTAATTTTGGTTGGATCATTCAAATTGAGGGACGCAAATTTCATCTCAAGGATTGAAGTTCAATTTCACTTCAAGAGATTGGATTTGATTTGATTGTTCTCTTCTCTTATCTTCTATTCTATTTCATTGCCTTTGATTGTTTGTTCACCATGTTTAATATCATGCTAGGCTAAATCCACTTTCAAGGGGTGGGACGAACCCTTATTTGATGCTATTTTGAGTAATTAGTTTGATTATTTGAAAATTCCCTTTGAATGTTAATTTTGATCTCTTAGCCTTCAATTTACTCCTCGAGAGAGGGTAAATGATTTCGAGAGAAAATAAAAATTCGAGATATAATACCCATTTTAGATTCGAACTAGAGATAGGGGTTTCTTAAGTAGTATTATCCCTTGAATTTTAACTCTAAATTTTATTTTCTATGATTTATATGAATTTTGATGAATCGATCCTAGTGGGTGATTAATTAAAAGAAGTGTAAATCTATTTTCTAGAGTTGTGGGGGGTTGAATTTAATTTTCTAAAAGATTAATAGTAAAATTACATTTGCAACAAGAGTTGATTTGTAATTTTGATACTAATTTCGGAGATTTCTAATAAATTAATTGATTAGGTAAAATAACTAGAATTTATGGTGTAGTCCTACTCCTTGATTGCTCTCACATTTATTTACCTCACTTTATCCCTTATTTCAGTGTTAGACTTTGTTCATCATTTTTATTCACTTTTTAGTTAGCTATTTACATCTTTGATTTAGTTTAGTCTTATTTCACCCTTATCACAAAAAATGTTTTAATATTAAGAAAAGCTAAAAAAATAGAAAAAGCAAAAAAAGTCAAAAAAGAAAATAAACAACTGAATTGCATGCCTCTTTTGTATGTTTCACCCTTAGATTTGGATTCATACCTCAGTTACAACTAAATTCTAGTTTGTTATTTAAAACATTAGCTTTTCTCAATCAAAGCTCTCATACCAATTTTAAAACGGGTGGCTTTTTTTAATCAAAGCTCTGATACCACTTGTTGGAATAAAAGGCCCCAATTTTAAACAAAATTCTTTTATACTTCACAAAAAGTGATAATTTCCTTTTTAGATATGCGGAAGCGTGAGGTGATGGTTTAATTAAAACAAATTAACAAAATTTTAATTTCTTTTCATATTAAAATTAAACAAAGTGAAATATGATGGAATACACACACAATTTAGATTTCACTTAAACACAATTAATTAACCCAAGTCCTAGAATTTTTTCTAAGTCATATTTTCAATATTACTCAATTAGGCCAAACAAATTTTAACAAATTAAATAAATGACTTGAATTAACTACACATTACCCAATATTTATTTTAGCACCAAATTAAATAAGTAGTGATTAAAACCAAATTTTATCTTTTTACCTAAGCATGCATTCTAGGTGATATAGCAAGATAAAATTAAACAAGGAATCACTACGCCGCGATGTACGAGGAAAAACCCACAACAAAAAAAAACCTCGGACGACCCTATCCTCAAATCCACTAAGTATGGTTTTACAAATACAAGACAGTAAGACTTACAACACTCGACTCGATCCCTCTCAAGCCCCGACGCTTCTTCTAGTGTACACCTCCACCTAGCGAATAACCACGGAGCTCCACCCCGATCTCGACATCCACCGATCGGACTTTATATGGTCACCGTCACCCAAACTAGGAGCCTTTCTCCAAGTGGATAAATCAACACAAACTTCTTCTTCTTTGTGGGATGTAGAAGCAAACCCAAACGAACTCTTCACACGGTAGAGTAATGCCCGGTGCCAAACACTCCAAGCAATGATATATATATATAGAACTTGGATAAACTAAACTTTGGGTGTAAAACAAGTGTTTAAAAGATTTTTCTTGAAAAACAACAGCACTTAAACCATGAACTTTTCTTGGAAGAATTTTTTCTCAAAAAACTCTCTCTAGGAGTTGGAATAGAATGAAAAGTTAAGTTAGAAAACTTGGTTCCCGCACTTCAGAATTTCTGTCAAAAGATAGTGGGAAAAGAAGTGGGAAACATGGGAAAAACTTCTTAAAACTGCCAAAAAAACTGTTCCCCCCAAAACTCGTTCGAACGACATTTTCGTTCGAACTAAGTCTCGTTCGAACGAGGCTTCTAACGAAGTTCCAGTGTGAACTCATTAGAAATCTCGTTGGAAATCTCGTTCGAACATCATGTTCATTTGAATGACATTCCAGTGGCCTATATGGGAACTCGTTGGCAAACTCGTTTGAACGACATTATTGTTCTAACGACAAACTCGTTCGAACGACACTTCGAGTGAACTTCCAGAAAGTTAAAAAAAATTAGTTTTAGCCCAGAAACTTTATATACTTTATTTTAAAGTTTTAATAAAATCTTTCTGAAAATAAACAACAGTTTTAAATAAACTACATCAAATATAAAATGTTCCAAGCTCCTATATATATTAAAATGCATTCATACCTTAGGAGTAAACGGAACACATGTTGATGACGTAGAAACGAGGCACTACAAATACGGCATTTGATGAAGCTTTATGAACTTGGTCGTTATGTTCTCAACTTTAGAATGTCATAGGCTTGAAGGATGGTCAATAACTCTATCCTATGGCTCAAACGTTTTTGTCCGGAATTGAGCCAAAACTACAAAGGACTCAATTGGAAATTTGTGTCCTTATAAATCTCCCCCTTTGGCTATTCCGGGACAAAAACAAACAAATATCCTAAAGGTCTGTCAAGCTCACTAGAATAAAAAATAATCCCACCCAATATTTGACACAAGACCCAAGGAACAAAATCTTTGCCGGTGAAAGTTGCCATTTAGAATATAATTCCTACACACTTAAGCAAACACATTAAACTCATAGGGATTATCAAAATATTAAATGCAAGTAAGATAAATAATTACTCCCCCTAAATTAATTCTCCCCTTTATCAACTATGATCAACCTAAGAAGATAGAGCTCTCCCCCTAAGTTAAATCTCCCCCAAACTAAGATACGATTACAATAGGATTAGATACCATTTCCCCCCCTATAATTCTCCCCCATTTGTTCAGGAATTGACACAGGCTAAAGAATCAAAATATTAACTTATCTTCCCCTATTAAAGTATATACAACCTCTAAACTAAGCAAGGGATAAATATAATGGGATAACAAGCTAAAGACATGCAATTGCGCATAAAGTGATGAGAACATTAAAGCATATGGGAAAAAATCATAACTAATCCAATAAATAATAATGGATACCAACTAAGATGCAAGAAACAGATACCAATATGAAACACAAGTGTTAAGCATGTGATATCAACAAAGAATGCAACTAGATTGATAACAATTATGAATTAGAGCATAGATCAACTAGCTAAACATGGCAAAGACTAAACAAAAATATCATATATAGGTATACACAATAGATTCAAACTAAGCATAGATACACATATATAGATATAAACACCAAAATGACACAAAACAAGATAAGCTTTTCACACTCGTATGGCAAAAATGTGTCATATGAAAACGGAAGTGTCGGGGTGTGAACTAGAAACAATTAAATTTAGACCCAATCACTTAAAACATGTTCACGGAGTTCTCAATTGATTACAAACTTCATCACAATTGAATATAACCTCATGTGAGAATATAAATTGAACTCAATGAATAAACATACACAATGCATACAAGCCTAGCATGTTGATGATTCTACAAACCAATAGAGTCGTGACATTGAAAACGCAACTAGGATAAACATACATTGTGCAAACCGTTGATATACCATCCAATCTCCCTCAATAAGCATATATATTTGAATGAATATATCAAACAAAACAGGCCTTGGCAATTATTTTTCTTTGTAATGCCATAATTTCTTTTAGGCCTTTCGGCCACGTATTTCTTTTAGGTCCAAATAAACGGGGGCTTCCTATTTGCAAAGGATAATAAATCCTTTCGGAGCCCTTCCCCATGCACATTTATACATATTATTTTTTTATATCTCAAAAATCTTACGTGCAACGAATTTTAACATGCACTAGTCCTCCTAGGTCACAAACATGTAGATGACAAGATTGGTAGGAGAACACCTCACAAAGCTCAAATATACATATGAAGTTAAAATTTCAAATGAGCTCGTGCATGTGTGAAAAGAGGCATATAAAAATAGAATCTATTTAAGCAACACAATATCCAACTACTCCATGTAAGCATGGTAAAGAACATAATAAGGATTGACAATCTAAACCAAAAGTTCTATCCACATAGGAGAGAAAAAGCAGGGACTCTAACACAAGTGTATGCCACATAAGGTGTGTTAAACTAAAATACACACAAAGAAAAATATTTTTGAGTTTTTTTTACAATATTTAGCAAAAAATAAAGATATATACTCAAAAGACAAACAAGAATCATTTGAATTTTCATTAATATTAAATAGCAAAGAAAATAAAATGCAAATGATAAACCAAAAATCTTTTTGTATTTTTTATTTAATGTAAACAAAAATGAAGGAAATATAATACAAAAGATAAACAAAAATCATTATTCTAGCATGTGATTAAGCATGGAGCATGGACTAGAAAATGACTAAACAAGCATACATTTAGCATGAAGTACAAAAGCTAAAGTATGCAAACAAAACTAACACATTCAACCTTTAGATTTTGCAAGGGAGGAAGCATGTGAAAGTAAATGAGAATCAAATACCCTATCTTGTAAAGCTACCAAGTCAGATATCCTAACCCAAACTAATGATGAGTGACTATTTCGGGGTGTAGGAATCTTGGCTACCTCGGTTGCCTTATGTTAGGTTTTTCTAGGACCTCGTTTAAGATCAAAACAAAATTTCCTAAGATGACCTTTTCGACCACAATGTGAGCATCTAAAGACTCGGTGAAACGACTTACCTAAGGAATGATCATTAAAAGCTTTCCTAGGTGATTCTCCTAAAACATGGGTTTTGGCTTTATGAGTAGATTCATTACATGTATCGAATCCTAAACCACAAATGTTATTTTTAATTTGGACCGTTCCTAAAATTTTATCTAGTTTCTCCGAATGACACTCCAAATCAAATTTGACTTTCCTAGAGTTTTTTAACTTATTTTGTAATTCTAAAATGTTAGACTCTAAGAAAACATTTCTCTCTTCAAACTCGAGAAACTCTTTTTTCATTGACTCCATTAAACCTCTAAGGCTATCTCTCTCGCCTTCTGTATATTCAAACTTCTCTCGAAGAGTTCTCTCTCGTGTCCTAACGTCTTCCACTAATGCACTATCATGAACGACCTTGACACGCTCTTTTAAACTTGCTTCTAACTCCAAATTAGCTCTTTTTAAATTAATTGATTCTTCGTATAATTCTTGAAAATCATTTTAAAGTTCACTCACATTAACCTCTTCTTCATTTTCACTCTCTCTTTCTTATTCACTCTCATTACCATAAAAAACAAGGGAATCATAAACTATGACCTTGGAAGTGTCATGTGTTAAAGTTTCATCAATAGACGAGTTCTCACTATCACTCACATGACTAGCCATAAATGCCACAAAGTTGGGCTTAGTGGCGGAATCGGGTCCCTCTTCATAATCACTATCACTAAGGGTTGCATTAAAAGAAATTGGTTTCTTACCCTCTCTCCTTAGTTTAATGGGGCACTCAATTGCCCTATGGCCATACCCTTCACAACCAAAACATTTTTTCGACTCGTCCCTATTTACATTTTCATTAGAAGTTTTAGTGATCTTCTCGGATTTGTCATGCCTATATTTTTTTAAATTTCTTAAAATCATTTTTAAATTTATCTTTGTTAAATTTAAGAAATTTCCTAGAAAACATAGCCATATCCTCCGAGTCACTATCACTTTCACTCCCTACTACTTGTTTTTCCTCTTTTCGGGCTTTTAAAGCAACGCCCTTTTCTATTTTCTTTTCAATTTTAGAGGGAACCATGTCCAGTTCATAGGTTTGTAAATCACCTACGAGCTCTTCTAATTTCGTAGAGGCTAAAGTTGGTAAAGAATTTAAAACGGTCACTTTTGGAATAAATCTATCGGGTAGGGACCTTAATATTTTCTTTACTACTCGGTTGTCGGGTATTTTTTCTCCCAAGTTAAAAGATGAATTAACAATATCAGAAAATCTAGCATAAAATTCATCAAAAGTTTCTTTTTCGTTCATTTTGATGGTTTCAAATTGAGTGGTGAGGTTTTGGAGTTTCGAAGCTTTTAAGACACTTGTACCTTCATGAGCGAGTTGTAAAATATCCCAAGCTTCTTTAGCGGTTTTACACGTCATAATGCGACGGAATTCATCCGGTGTGACAATGCTAAACAAGGCATTAAACCTCGAGAATTAAAATTAGAAAGTTTAAACTCATTCTCACTCCATCTATCGGCCGGTTTGGGAACACATTCATTATCTACTAAATGAGTTGGTGGAGACCACCCGTTAACTACAGATAACCAAACCCTCTCGTCGATAGATTTAAGTGCCTATTTCTTACGCGCTTTTCAGTACGCGTAGTTAGAACCATCGAAAATAGGAAATTTTGAAAATGGGGAAAATTCCATTTTAGCAAAAAATATTTAAAGGATCTTAATGAAGTAAATTATCGCTTTGGCTCTAATACCAATATGAAAATGTTAGCTTTTCTCAATCAAATCTCTGATTCCAATTTTAAAATGGGTGGCTTTTTTTAATCAAAGCTCTGATACCACTTGTTGGAATAAAAGGCCCCAATTTTAAAAAAAATTCTTTTCTACTTCACGAAAAGTGATAATTTCCTTTTTAGATATGCAAAAGCGTGAGGTGATGGTTCAATTAAAACAAATAAACAAAATTTTAATTTCTTTTCAAATTAAAATTAAACAAAGTGAAATATGATGGAACACACACACGATTTAGATTTCACTTAAACACAATTAATTAACTCAAGTCCTAGAAATTTGCCTAAGTCATATTTTCAATATTAATCAATTAGGCCAAACCAATTTTAACAAATTAAATCAATGACATGAATTAACTACACATTACCCAATATTTATTTTAGCACCAAATTAAACAAGTAGTGATTAAAACCAAATTTTATCTTTTTACCTAAGCATGCGTTCTAGGTGATATAGCAAGATAAAATTAAATAATGAATTAATACGCCGCGATGTACGAGGAAAAAGCCACAACGGGAAAAAATCTCGGACGACCCTACCCTCAAATCCACTAAGTATGGTTTTACAAATACAAGACAGTAAGACTTACAACACTCGACTCGATACCTCTCAAGCCTCGACGCTTCTTCTTGTGTACACCTCCACCTAGAGAATAACCACGGAGCTCCACCGCGATCTCGGCATCCACCGATCGGACTTTATATGGTCACCATCACCTAAACTAGGAGCCTTTCTCCAAGTGGGTAAATCAACGCAAACTTCTTCTTCTTTGTGGGGTGTAGAACCCAAACTAACTCTTCACACGGTAGAGTAATACCCGATGCCAAACACTCCAAGCAATGATATATATATATATATATATATATGGAACTTGGATAAACTAAACTTTAAAATATTTTTCTTAAAAAACAACAACACTTAAACCACGAACTTTTCTTGCAAGATTTTTTTCTCAAAAAACTCTCTCTAGGAGTTGGAATAGAATGAAAAGTTAAGTTAGAAAACTTGGTTCCTGCACTTCAGTAGTTCTGTCAAAAGATAGTGGGAAAAGAAGTGGGAAACATGGGAAAAACTGCTCAAAACTGCCAAAAAAACTGTTCCTGCCAAAACTCGTTCGAACGACATTTTCGTTCGAATGAAGTCTCGTTAGAACGAGGCTTATAACGAAGTTCCAGTGTGAACTCGTTAGAAATATCGTTGGAAATCTCGTTCGAAGATCATGTCCGTTCGAACGACACTTCGAACGACATTCCATTGGCCTATATGGGAACTCGTTGGCAAACTCGTTCGAACGACATTATTGTTCGAACGACAAACTCGTTCGAATGACACTTTGAACGAACTTCTAGAAAGTTGAAAATTTTAGTTTTAGCCCAGAAACTTTATATACTTTATTTTAAAGTTTTAATAAAATCTTTCTGAAAATAAACAACAGTTTTAAATAAACTACACCAAATATAAAATGTTCCAAGCTCCTATATATATTAAAATGCATTCATACCTTAGGAGTAAACGGAACACATGTTGATGACGTAGAAACGAGGCACTACAAACACGGCATTTGATGAAGCTTTATAAACTTGGCCTCTATGTCTTCAACTTTAGAATGTCATAGTCTTGAAGGATGGTCAATAACTCTATCCTATGACTCAAACGTTTTTATCCGGAATTGAGCCAAAACTACAAAGGACTCAATTGGAAATTTGTGTCCTTACCAATCTCCCCATTTCGCTATTCTGGGACAAAAACAAAAAATAATCCTAACGGGCCGTCAAGCTCACTAGACTCAAAAACAATCCCACCCAATACTTGACACAAGACCCAAGGATCAAAATCTTTGTTGGTGAAAGTTTCCATTTAGAATATAATTCTTGCACACTTAAGCAAACACATTAAACGCATAAGGAATATCAAAATATTAAATGCAAGTAAGATATATAATTACTCCCCCTAAATTAATTCTCCCCTTTATCAACTATGATCAACCTAAGAAGATAGCGCTCTCCCCCTAAGTTAAATCTCCCCCAAACTAAGATACGATTAAAATAGGATTTAATACCATTTATCCCTCTATAATTCTCCCCCTTTTTGTTCAGGAATAGACAAAGGCTAAAAAATCAACACATTAACTTATCTTCCCCAATTAAAGCATATACATCCTCTAAACTAAGTAAGGGATAAATATAATGGGATAACAAGCTAAAGACATGCAATTACGCATAAAGTGATGAAAACATTAAAGCACATGGGCAACAAAATCGTAACTAATCCAACAAGTAATAATGGATACCAACTAAGATGAAAGAAACAAATACCAATATGATACATAAGTATTAAGCATGTGATATCAATAAAGAATGCAACTAGATAGATACCAATTATGAATTAGAGAATAGATGAACTAGCTAAACATGGCAAAGACTAAACAAAAATATCATATATAGGTATACACAATAGATTCAAACTAAGAATAGGTACACATATATAGATATAAACACCAAAATGACACAAAACAAGATAAGCTTTTCACACTCGTATGGAAAAAATGTGTCATATGGAAACAGAAGCGTTGGGGTGTGAAATAGAAATAATTAAATTTAGACCCAATCACTTAAAACATGTTCACGGAGTTCTCAATTGATTGCAAACTTCATCACATTTGAATATAACCTCATGTGAAAATATAAATTGAACTCAATGAACAAACATACAAAATGCATACAAGCCTAGCATGTTGATGATTCTACAAACCAATAGAGTCATGACATTGAAAACGCAACTAGGATAAACAGACATTGTGCAAACCGTTGATATACGATCCAATCTCCCTCAATAAGAATATATATTTGAATGAATATATCAAACAAAACAGGCCTTGGCAATTATTTTTCTTCGTAATTCCATATTTTCTTTTAGGCCTTTGGACCACATATTTCTTTTAGGTCCAAACAAACGGTGGCTTACTATTCGCAAAGGATAATAAATCTTTTCAGAGCCCTTCCCAATGCGCATTTATACATATTATTTTTTATATCTCACAAATCTCACGTGCAACAGATTTTAACATGCACTAGTCCTCTTAGGTCACAAATATGTAGATGACAAGATTGGTAGGAGAACACCTCACAAAGCTCAAATATACATATGAAGTTAAAATTTCAAATGAGCTCGTGCATGTGTGAAAAGAGGCATATAAAAATAGAATCCATTTTAAGCAACAAAAAATCCAACTACTCCATGTAAGCATGGTAAAGAACATAATAAGGATTGACAATCTAAGCCAAAAGTTCTAGCCACATGGGAGCGAAAAAGCAAGGATTCTAACACAAGTGTATGCCACATAAGGTGTGTTAAACTAAAATACACACAAAAATAAAAATCTTTTTGAGTTTTTTTGACAATATTTAACCAAAAATAAAGATATATACTCAAAAGACAAACAAGAATCATTTGAATTTTTCATTAATCTTAAATAGCAGAGAAAATAAAATGCAAATGATAAACCAAAAATCTTTTTGTATTTTTTATTTAATGTAAACAAAAATGAAGGAAATATAATACAAAAGATAAACAAAAATCATTATTCTAGCATGTGATTAAGCATGGAGCATGGACTAGAAAATGACTAAACAAGCATACATTTAGCATGATGATATAGCATGAAGTACAAAAGCTAAAGTATGCAAACAAAACTAACACATTCAACCTTTAGATTTTGCAAGGGAGGAAGCATGTGAAAGTAAATGAGAATCAAATACCCTATCTTGTAAAGCTACCAAGTCGGATCTCCTAACCCAAACTAATGATGAGTGACTATATCGGGGTGTAGGAATCTTAGCTACCTCGGTTGCCTTACGTTGGGTTTTTCTAGGACCTTGTTTAAGATCAAAACAAAATTTCCTAAGATGACCTTTTCGACCACAATGTGAGCATCTAAAGACTCGGCGAAAAGACTTACCTAAGGAATTATCATTAAAAGCTTTCCTAGGTGATTCTCCTAAAATATGGGTTTTGGCTTTATGAGTAGATTCATTACATGTAACGAAGCCTAAACCAGGGTGTCATTTTTAATTTGGACCATTCCTAAAATTTTATCTAGTTTCTCCGAATGACACTCCAAATCAAATTTGACTTTCCTAAAGTCTTTTAACTTATTTTGTAATTCTAAAATGTTAGACTCTCAGAAAAAAATTCTCTCTTCAAACTCGAGAAACTCCTTTTTCATTGACTCCATCAAACCTCTAAGTCTATCTCTCTCGCCTTCTATAAATTGGTTTAACCCTCTCTGATAATTTCTATAAATTGGTATCCTAAAAGAATTCATAAAAAATCAGGATCATGCTTTAATTTAATGCAACCCTCTCTGATACACATTTAAAATAATAGGGGCTATATGCATTTACTCGTATCTTAGGTCTCACACATAAAGATCCACTTCTTACCAAATTTTATCTTATTTTAAAATTAAGTGAAACATGCAAATATGTGAAGCCAAATTCCAAACCAAATAGGAAGAAGAAGAAGTTGAGGAAAAATCCCTTCTAGGCAAAACCTTTCATTCAACACTGTTCAAGATTAAATAGATAGTATATGACTTATAGAATACTTAGAGATCCGCCAAGTATAAAGTTTAGATGTCTTAAAATCATCAACATAAATAGATGCAGTCGAACAATGTCCACAATAAGAAACTCTTGCCTCGATATCCACTAATCAACATCAGGAATCACAATTACTTTCTTCTTCGGTCGTAGAGCCTCGACCCCATAAATTAGTAGTAGAGAAAATATCTACAAGAGTTTAGAAATATGGAACATATTCTTCTTGGCTTAGAAAAGTGATCCTCAAACATCTAAGGGTTTTGGATGAGAAAATTGTAGAGTTTGATCACAAAAGGAACTCTAAAAAGTCTTGTAGAAAAGTCTAATCCCGCATCTCATTCGAATGAACTGCCATCTCTTTTAAATGATGTACCTTATCTCGTTCGAACCTTTTCTAAAATAACTTTGAACGACATTCCAGAGTGAACTCAAAAAGTGATGTTCCAGATCTCGTTCGAACAGGGGAATCTCATTCTAATGAACCTACGCAACTTGTCCAAACGACATGTCAATTTCATTCTAAGGAGTTAGGGAGTTTTTATAAAATTCTTTAAAAGCAATTTTAAAATATTTTGAAAACTTTTAAATACAAATTCTTTAAAAACAACACCTGAAACTTTAAAGGCTTTAACAAACCACCTCATAACTCTTCTTGAGTAAAGTTTGATGGTGATCATCAATCTTGCCAATGTCACTAATGATTATTCTCTTCGAAGACTTAAGAACGATCATGAAGGTGCAGTGCAGTGTAACGGGATAAAAAAAATAAAAAATAAAATGAGAAATTATAAAAATTTCTTTTATATCTTCATAGGAATACTTTTCATCAAGGATAACATGACCAGCCCTGAACTTGGTGTAGTTGCGCTCAATAGGGGAATCGGGGTTCCGTTACGATTCACTATCATTAAGGGTGGCACTGTATGCCTTCTATTTCTTAACCTCCTTACTTATCTTAGTGAGACACTCAACTATCCTATGTCCACAACCCTCACACCCAAAGAATCTACCCGAATCATCCCTTTTAAAGTTATCATTATAATTTTTAAGGAATTTTACAACCTTGTTAAACTTTCTTTTCTCAAACTTATTTTCATCTTTTGAATGTTTTTCAAACTTAATATATTTCTTAAAATTTTATTCAAACATGAACATGTAATCACAATAGATGTTAGACTTATTATCCGGAAAAAGTGTTTCATCATTCCTGGCTTTCAATGCAATGCTCCTATCTTTCATCTTTTGGGATGAAAACATGTCGTACTCGTAAGTTTGAAGATCACCGTAATATCTTTGAGTTTTGTACATGCCAAAGTACTTAAGAAATTCAAAATTACCACTTTTGATTCTTTCAGGTAAGTACCTTAAGATTTTCTTAACTACTTAGGTTTCAGGTATTCTCTTTCCTAAGTTCAAAGACGAGTTCACTATATCAAACAATCTCGCATATAAAGCATCGAAAGTTTCACTTTCCTCCGTCGTAATGATTTCAAATTGAGTGGTGAGTTTTTGAAGTTTGGAAGCCTTAATAGAAGTAGTGCCCTCATGGTTTAGTTGGAGTATATTCCACAATTCTTTGAATGTCAAAGATATTATGATACGATGGAACTCCTCTGTCGTGACCGAACAAAAAAAGGCATTTAAACCATGTGAAATATAATAAGCCAATTTTTTCGCATCTTTGCTCCCACTTTTTATGAGTTTAATAACATGAAGTTCACCTACTAAAGTCGTGGGTGGGGATCACCCCTTATTACAAACTAACCAAACACTAACGTTTATAGCCTTAAGTGATGACTTCATACACGCTTTTCAATACACATAATTAGACCCATCAAATATCAGTAGCCTAGAAAGCGACTGACCCTCCATATAAATGTGACACCCCGACTAATTAAATACCGGGTAGCTACTCCTTTATTCAAATTAATACAAAATTTCAAGTTGGTTCAGTTCATAGCATCAGTGTCGAACACATTTTTAAACAATTACTAGCCACCTAATATTTAAAAAGTGAGTTGCCAAATTTTATTAAATTAAATTAACATGCGACCAATTAAATTATAAGTTAACTATACCACATCCACATCACAATCACAATAGAATAATAATGGAATGATAAAATGAGTCTGGAGTAACACTCCCCTGAATAATCCAAATACTGAATAAAACCCAATACAAAGTCTGAATAACCAAATAATCCAAAACTGAAATAAAATTGTGAGTCCGAGAATGCTATCTCTAAATGAAAAGGTCTGAATAACTAAATAAATCCAAAACTGAAATGAAACTGTGAGTCTGACAAATGCTATCTCTAAATGAAAAGGGGGTGACATGCCCTAACTGATAAATGACCCTGAATAGAATCAAATACAAAATATGGAGGCGTCTACTACCGAGATCCTATAACTTCCACAGCAGCTGCAGCACGTCAATGGAATGGAACTCCTATGCTTGGCATCCCTGTGGCTGGGCACCTAAAAGGTTTTACAAGGAAAATAGATTTGAAAGAAAATGGGTCAGAGCCCGAGGTGAAAACAGTTTAAAAATATATCAAGTGTTTGATTGAATTAAATAGTAAATATTATGTACATGTTAGTTACATGCTCTCACATGAGTCCCTCACCCCTCAACTAATTTGCACGCCTAATGTATAACCCTAACCCATCCTAATTATGCCGTTAACTAACTAATCTGTACCACTTCCTGTCCTCACATATAACATAGGGGTCTATTCACCTCGTTCTAACATATTCTGTCGGTAACTCACCTTTTCATTGATAAGATTAATTTATAACATTTATGATAGGAAATTCTCATTTTAAATCCCATTCAAAGTGTCTCAATTATTTATATTCACACTTTGACAAAGAGTTCATTATAATCACAAGTATATTATTCCCAGTACAAATATACAAATAGGGCATCTCTAGGCTAGGCTGCGGTGCACACATACTCAGCTATCGAATCCCGGTACATCACGTACATAAGGACTATGTGTTCCGAAGCTCTCAGGAACCGTTTCAATAAACAAAATCATACATATTGGAGGCGAACATAGTTCACATACCCATGGATCACGCACATACCTACGCTCCCATGGTCAGTTGACTTATTAACTCACAAATAAGCCATTCACAACCCTATGTCCTTAATGTACCAATCTAAATTCCCCTGTAGGCACACAAATATTAGATGACCCTGTTCCGAAAGCCGACCTCCCATGATAGCAGGTATGGTAAGTATGTCATACACATAATAATCCATAAACTAAGCATTCACACAACTTAGATAACTTGTTATATTATTAAAGGTATGTTCTCAGCCCTATACCATTAGTCCAATTCGTACACCATTATAATTCCGGATGATATATAATATATTTCGCTGATACGTCTCATGTCGTATAGTTTTGGGTTCTTAAAACCTAACCGAAGAGGTTACTAAGTCTCCTACTTTTACCACATATTAATTCAGTACTCTTAAGTCCTTATTTATGCCCCAAATCCTAACTTATCACTCCTAAGAATTTATATCATGTTATCGCATCATAAAATAGGAAATTACTCGTTGAATCCTCGTAAATTCAACACTACATTCCAACCAAATTCGAATATGTTTCGGTCTTCAAATATATCCCTACTGGTCTCCCTCAAGTCTTAATGTATTCACATAATCCCCAACTACAACGTTCGAGGGCCGAAAACACTTAAAAATAAAAAGGCGAAAAAGTTCACAATTTTTGGGGAGATCGATCGATCGATGGTCGATCGATCGACATATGAATGTCGATCGATCGATCAAGTAGGTGCAGGCTACGGGTTTCTTCATTTTTCAGTCTATGTTTTGTCCCAAATCTTCATTGCATGATGTCAAATCCCCAAGTAAACATATTGGATCATTATACCACCTAATTACATGATTCTTAATGTTCCATAACTCTCAAATCATTATCAAATAGACTTTTCTTGGATCAAATCATCATTCTATCATAAAAACCCATTTTTTCTATTTTCTTCAAGAACCATCATATTTCTATTCCTAAATCCGTTTTTAATTCATCTAGGCTTATGATTTTGTTACTGAAATACTTCCAGAATTAAACTACATGCAAATCCTATCCGAAATTTAGGTTTCTTCTCCAAATTTCATGAGTTTCAATTATTGTTCATAGCCATCATCAAATCCTACACTATCATGGATAAACTATTTACTGAATCTTAATGAAATCAAATCACTTGCCTTGGAATTGATGTTTTGATCCGTTGGTGATGTTAAGGGCTGGTTCTCTCCCTCTCTCCGATCATAATTCCGACGAAAAGTAGTGGTGTGTGGTGGTTATGGCTTTATAACCCTCTTGTAACTCCTCCTCTTTCTCACGTTGCCCACTCCTTACTTTTTGACAGATAATGGCCCTAATGGCACTCATATTGGATGATAATTAAGGCCTAAAATTCGTTTGTCAACATCCCTTAAAAATTAAAATGACTAAAGTACCTTCCCGAATTACCGGTTTGGCCTTAAAATGCCCCGGGACCCAAACTAAACCCCCGGCTAGTGTATTATGACAATTTGACCCTTTCGGACACGCTGGTGCACTCAAAATGACCATACGGATGATAAAATTATACTTTACTTTTAAATCCAATTAAATTGATTCTTGACACGACTGACATGCCCGTCCCAACTTAATTTCCTGAGTTGTCGTATTTATGACTTGCGACAATTTTAATAAATCCAGTAATCATATATTACCATATTCACCAAGTAATATTCAACATTATTATCATAATAAAATACCAATTCTCGTCTCGCTAGTATTTAAATCCATATTAATTTCCAATTAATTATCCCATTTAATTTAAATTAATCCCATTAAATAAAATCAATAAAATTACGAGGTATTATATAATTCCCCCCTAATAACAAAATTTCATCCTGAAATTCAGAAATAAAATATACCTGGCAAAAATAACTCTGGATAACGCTCGTGCATCTCATCCTCGCGCTCCCAAGTAGACTCCTCAGCATTATGATGCCACCTATGAACACGTACTAACGGTACTATCTTCGATCTCAATTTCCTCTCGCTCTGGTGTAGAATTGCAACCAACCCCTCCTCATAAGAACTATCTAAATGTAGATCAATATCATCTAAAGCAATGTGAGTTTGGTCCAAATCATCCCGAAGATATCTCCTCAATGAGGAAATATGGAACACGTCATGCACCCTATGCAAGTGTTTTGGTAACCCAAGTCTATACGCGACTGACCCAATTCACTCGATGATAGAGAATGGCCCCACATATCTAGGTGCCAACTTCCCCTTCTTCCCCAAAATGCATAATCTCCTTCATAGGAGACACTCTGAGCAGCACTTGGTCCCCCACATTGAACTCTCGAAAGGACCTCTTGGCACCGGCATAACTCTTCTTTCGGTCCTGAGCTACCCGAATACGGTTCCGTATCATATCTATCATTGTCGAAGTATCCTGAATTACCTCCGGCCCAAGGAGTTTGTTATCCCCCACCTCTAGCAAACATGATGGGGAACGAAAAGATCTACCGTACAATGCCTCGAATGGAGCCATACCAATAGTGAACTGGTTGGAGTTATTATAGGCAAACTCCACCAGTGGAAGATACTGCTCCCAACCACCTCCAAAGTCTAGGATGCACATACGTAACATGTCTTCCAACATCTAATTCGTCCGCTCGATCTGCCCATCTGTCTGCGGGTGATAGGTTGTAATAAATCGTAACTCTGTTCCCATGGCTTCCTGGAAACTCTCCCAAAACCCTGACATAAATATCTTATCTCTGTCGGATACGATATTGAGAGGCACCCCGTGGAGTCTCACTATCTCAGCTATGAATATCTGGGCATACTATCCCGTAGTGTAGTCTGTCCGAGCTGGCAGAAAGTGAGCAACCTTTGTCAACCGATCCACGATCACCCATATGGAGTCGTGATCTCTCGGTAATGTAAGTAATCCCTTAATGAAGTCCATGGAAGTGCTCTCCCAGTTCCACATAGGAATCTCTAATGGCTGTAAAAGTCCTGCTGGCCTCTGATGGTCCATTTTTACTAGCTGACACGTGGCACATTTTGAAATGAACTCGATAATATCTCTCTTCATTCTGCTCCACTAGTACTGTCGCCTCATATCCTGGTACATCTTATCCCAACCAGGATGGACCGCAAATTGCGACCCGTGCGACTCTATCATTACCTCGTGTTTCAAGTCCTCCCCCTCAGGAACAACTAACCTTCCATTAAAGCGTAAGCCCTTATCTGAACTAATGGTATAAGATTCGGCCCCCTCTGCTAACAATCGTACTATCTGCTCCTAACAAAATGGATTTGTTGCCTGGGCCTGTATCACCCTCGTAATAATCTGGGGCGTAACTATCATCACAGACATGAATGATCGGTCCACTGCGTCATGGTGTCCCAACTCCTTCCACTTTTCTTTCCACACCTCGGCCACCTCACCTACTGGCCTACGGCTCAACGCATATATTACCACGTTATCCTACCCTGGGTGGTATTGGATATCGAACTGATAATCCTTCACAAACTCGAGCCACCGGTGTTGACGCATATTCAGCTCCTTCTGCATGAAGAGGTACTAAAGGGACTTGTGGTTTGTGAATAAACGGAATTTCTCCCCCAGGAGATAATGTCTCCAAATCCGTAGTGCAAACACGACTACCGCTAACTCCAAGTCATGGGTGGGGTAATTCTTCTCGTGAGGCTTAACTTTACGAGAAGCATAAGCTATAGTCCGACTCTCCTGCTATAACACACCCCCAAGTCCTAGTAAGGATGCATCAGTGTATACTAGATACTCCACTCATGGCCTGGGTAATGCTAACACTGGTGCTGAGGTTAACTTGTCCTTCAACTCATCGAATGCCAACTGGAAGGCATCCCTCCAGATAAATGGCACACCCATGCGAGTCAGATGTGTCAAAGGACCCACTATCTTCGAGAATCCCCGAATAAACCTCCTGTAGTATCGCGCTAAGACCAAGAAACTACGTATCTCTATCAGTGTCGTGGGCTATCTCCACTCCTTCACCACTGAAACCTTCCCCGGATCAATAGATATCCCCTGTCTGAAATGATATGCCTCAAGAACTAAACCTCCTTTAGCCAAAACCCACACTTCTCATATTTTGTATACAACTCATTCTGACGCAGCATCTACAAAACCTGTCTCAAGTGGTCGGCATGCTCCTCCTCTGTCCGGGAGTAAACCAAAATGTCATCAATGAAGATAATGACGAATAGGTCTAGGAACTCTCTAAACACCCTATTCATCAAGTCCGTGAACACGGCTGGGGCGTTGGTTAGGCCAAAAGGCATAACCCTAAACTCGTAGTAGCCATATCTTATCAAGAAGGTAGTCTTCGAGATGTCCTTCTCCCTGATATGCAACTGATGGTATCCCGATCTCAAGTCAATCTTTGAGAAGAAGGCAGCTCCTCTCAACTGGTCGAATAAGTCATCGATTCGGGGCCACGGATACTTATTCTGTATCGTGACTTTATTCAAATCCCAGTAATCTACACATAACCTCAAAGATCTATCCCTCTTCTTAATGAATAACACAGGAGCACCCTACGGTTAAGTACTCCTACGGAAAAACTCCTGACCCAATAACTGCTCTATCTGGTCCCGTAGCTCCCTCATCTCTGCTGGAGCCATACGGTAAGGTGCACGGGCTATCAGCCGAGTGCTCGGCGTCAAATCTATAAAAAAAAGTCTATCTCTCTACTAGGAGGTAATATCGGAATATCCTGGAATACGTCAGTAAACTCCCTAACAACTGGAATCGAATCAAGTGGTATCACCACCTTCCTAGAGGTCTCCTCCTCTATATAGTACAAGTGAGTGGACAATCCTGCCTCTGGACGAGGCATTGCCACTAGGAACATATCCTGCCCGGGTATGGCAAAAATAATACTCCTACTAAAATAATCAATCATGGCTCGATACGCAACCAACCAATCCATACCAATGATCTCATCGTACTCTGTTGTATCTAATACTAACATATCGGCAGGTAAAGTAAACCTCCCAATCTCTACTCCCATACCTCTACATATAAGATAAATCATAGAACCCCTACTCAACGGTGAATCTACATAAGTAGCAGTGCTATCTGCGGTATCTAATAACCCCATAGCGCGTGAAAATCTCATGGCAATAAAATAGTGTGTGGATCCTGTGTTAAATAAAATATGCCCTATAGTCCCCTGAATAGAAAACATACCTTTAATCGTGGGTGGATCCTGCGAGACTCCTGCTTGTTAGAGATGGTAAACTCGACCATGCTGAAGCTGTCCCTGCTAGACTGGGACTGATGCGATAGGTAGCAATGCTGGCATCTACGGTGGCGCTGGGAGGACGACAGGAAACATCGGTCTCTGGGGTTCATGTCGAGCACCCTACTACTGCTGCTGTGGGGCCCTGCCCCTTTCAGGACACTCCTGGCATTTGTGGCCAATTTCTCCACATATGAAACATTTTCCAGTGAAGTTACCCCCTCTCTGACCCTGCTGCCCACGGCCCTGATGGCCGTTACCACCCCTACCCTGGCCATGCTGAAACTTCTGCTGGCCGTGTTGACCCTACTGTCCATGTCGAAAACCTCCCTGTCCATGCCTGAAACCTACTGATCTAAATCTCTTAGAATCCCCCTGCTGGGAACTCTGATCACCCTGCCTATGCTGACCCTGAGCTGATTGTGCCCCGTTGGCACCATTTCCCCCTGTCCTGCCCAGTTGGCTGGACTCTCCTTCTCTCTTAACCTTTGAAAAATGAAAGCGATGGTCCTGGCAGTGAAGTAATAATGACTTAACCACATCTGAATAGGTGGCCAACGAGAGATTACCTAGCAGGTGCTGACGAATCCTCCACGTCAACCCATCCATGAACTTTTGGATGTTTTTCTCTTCAGTAGGGATCTCATCGGGAATGATGTTTAGAAGATTGGTGAACTATGCCTCATACTATACCACTATCCTCCCTTCCTACTTAAGGTTCATCAATTTCTGCCTCATCTCGGTGTGAACTACTGAGGGGAAATATTTGTGGTCGAACCGCACCCAGAACTACTGAATATAAATAACATCTCTCTCCTCTGCGGTGGTAATGGACTCCCACCACTGTAACGCTGCTCCTACCACCTTAAATGTATCCAGTATCTACCTTTGCACATCTGTACACTCAGACATTCTCATGTGTCTTTGAATGTACTTCTTCCACTGGCTTGACACGACAACGTCAGAGCTCCCTGTGAACTCCGAAGGGTGCGCATTCTGAAAAGCATCACGGACATGTTCCCAAGTAAATGGGAATGCATGAGCCTGGACTGGGGCTACCACCGGTGCATGAGGTGGTGCCTGCTACACGACTGCTAACGTGGAATTTACCGCCTGGGCTACAATGGCGGAAACTTTCGTAGCATTCATAGAATCCTGAACTGGTGCAGGCTGAGGCTCGGGTTGGGCACCCCAGGGAACTCGCTGTGCACGTCGAGGAGGCATCTGAAATGAGAGAGAATTTTTATAAGTCCATAGTTAATATCTCAAAATATCTTAAGAACGTAAGATACACAAAAGAGTACAACAATCCTAAAATAAAGGGCTCTATATCAAAGGATGCTACGTGGAAACATAACAAGCCGTACAGATCTTAAGGACACTAGAACCTCATGCTCTGATACCACCTGTGACACATAGGCTAATTAAATACCGGGTAGCTACTCCTTTATTCAAATTAATATAAAATGTCAAGTTGGTTCAGTTCATAGCATCACCGTCGAAAACATTTTTAAACAATTACAAGCCACCTAATATTTAAAAAGTGAGTTGCCAAATTTTATTAAATTAAATTAACATGAGACCAATTAAATTATAATCTAACTATACCACATCCACATCATAATCACAATAGAATAATAATGGAATGGTAAAATGAGTCGGGAGTAACACTCCCATGAATAATCCAAATACTGAATAAAACCCAATACAAAGTCTGAATAACTAAATAAATCCAAAACTAAAATGAAACTTTGAGTCTGAGAATGCTATCTCTAAATGAAAAGGAGGTGACATGCCCTAACTGATAAATGACCATGCATAGAATCAAATTCAGAATGTGAGGCGTCCACTATCGAGATCCTATAACTTCCACAACAGCTACAGCACGTCAATGGAATGAAACTCCTATGCTTGGCGTCTCTGTGGCTGGGCACCTAAAAGATTTTACAAGAAAATAGATTTGAAAGAAAACGGGTCAGAGCCCGAGGTGAAAATATTTTAAAAATATATCAAGTGATTAATTGCACTAAACAGTAAATATTATATACATGTTAGTTACGTGCTCTCACATGAGTCCCTCACCCCTCAACTAATGTGCACTCCTAACGTATAACCCTAACCCATCCTAATTATGCCGTTAACTAACTAATCTGTACCACTTCCTGTCCTCACATATAACATAGGGGTCTATTCACCTCGTTCTAACATATTCTGTGGGTAACTCACCTTTTCATTGATAAGATTAATTTATAACATTTATGATAGGCAATTCTCATTTTAAATCCCATTCAAAATGTCTCAATTATTTATATTCACACTTTAACAAAGAGTTCGTTATAATCACAAGTATATTATTCTCAGTACAAATATGCAAATAGGGCACCTCTAGGCTAGGCTGCGGTGCACACATACTCAGCTATCGAATCTCGGTACATCAAGTACATAAGGACTATGTGTTCCGAATCTTTTAGGAACCGTTTTAATAAGCAAAATCACACATATTGAAGGCGGACATAGTTCACATACCCATGGGTCACTCACATACCTATGTTCCCATGGTTAAATGACTTATTAACGCACTAATAAGCCATTCACAACCCTATGTCCTTAAGGTACCAATCTAAATCCCCCCGTAGGCACACAAAGATTAGATGGCCCTATTCCGAAAGCCGACCTCCTGTGATAGAAAGTAGGGTAGGTATGTCATACACATAATAATCCATATACTAAGCATTCACATAACTTAGATAACTTGTTATATTATTAAATGTATGTTCTCAGCCCTATACCATTAGTCTAATTCGTACACCATTATAATTTTGGATGATATATAATATATTTTACGTCTCACGTCGTATAGTTTCGGGTACTTAAAACCTAACCGAAGAGGTTACTAAGTCTCCTACTTTTCCCACATATTAATTCAGTACTCTTAAGTCCTTATTTATGTCCCAAATCCTAACTTATCACTCCTAAGAATTTATATCATGTTATCGCATCATAAAATAGAAAATTACTCGTCGAACCCTCGTAAATTCAACACTACATTCCAACGAAATTCTAATATGTTCCGGGCTTCAAATATATCCCTACTGGACCCCTCAAGTCCTAATGTATTCACATAATCCCCAACTACAACGTTCGATGGCCGAAAACACTTAAAAATCAAAAAAGGGGAAAAAGGTCACAGTTTCTGGGGAGATCGATCGATCTTGAGCATCGATCGATCGACCAATGAATGTCAATCGATCGATCAAGCAGGTGTAGGCCACGAGTTTCTTCATTTTTCAGTCTCAGTTTTGTCCCAAATCTTCATTACATGATGTAAAATCCCAAAGTAAACATATTGGATCATTTTACTATCTAATTACATGATTCTTAATGTTCCATAACTCTCAAATCATTATCAAATAGACTTTTCTTAGATAAAACCATCATATTATCATAAAAACCCTATTTTTCTATTTTCTTCAAGAACCATCATATTTATCTTCCTAAATTCATTTTTAATTCATCTAGGGTTATGATTTTGTACTGAAATACTTCCAGAATTAAACTACATGCAAATCCTATCCAAAATTTAGGTTTCTTCTCCAAATTTCACGAGTTTCAATTATTGTTCATGGCCATCATCAAATCCTACAATATCATGGATAAGCTATTTACTGAATCTTAATGAAATCAAATCACTTGCCTTGGAATTGATGTTCTGATCCATTGGTGATGTTAAGGGCTCGTTCTCTCCCTCTCTCCGGACACAATTCCGACAAAAAGTGGTGGTGTGTGGTGGTTATGGCTTTGTAACCCTCTTGTAACTTCTCCTCTTTCTCACGTTGCCCACTCCTTACTTTTTGACAGATAATGGCCCTAATATTGGTTGATAATTATGGCCTAAAATTCGTGGGTCAAAATCCCTTAAAAATGAAAATGACTAAAATACCCTCTCGGGTTGCCGGTTTGGCCTAAAAATACCCCGAGACCCAAACTAAACCCCCCGACTAGTGTTTTCTGACTATTTTGACCCTTACGGACACGCTGGTGCACTCAAAATAAATATACGGATGATAAAATTATACTTTACGTTTAAATCCAATTAAATTGATTCTTAACGCGACTGATACGCGCGTCCCAACTTAATTTTCCTAATTGTCGTATTTATGACTTGCGATAATTTTAATAAATTCAGTAATCATATATTACCATATTCACCTAGTAATATTCAACATTATTATCATAATCAAATACCAACTCTCATCTTGCTAGTATTTAAATCCAGATTAATTTCCAATTAATTATCCCATTAATTTAATTAATTCCATTAAATAAAATCAATAAAATTACAGGGTATTACAATAAAAATTGCTCGAACTCAAGCCTAATGTAAGAACAATTTTTCTAATATGATTCATAGCATAGGCCTTTTTATATTTTATGCTAGTTTGGCGTATCCTGTTATAAATCGTCACGCACTGTCCTCACGAACCGAACTCAAGACAAACCGAACTTAAGCATCTCCAAGTTTTAAGACTTATTGATATCCCTTAAAGGTATAAAGAAATTTAGAGTTTAAATCAGTTTGTAGAATTTATTTTTGGGAAGTTTATTTTTATCAAAAATAAATAGGAGTTTTTATTTCGAAGAGATTTTTATTTTTATTTTTAAATCTCGTTCAAACGAGATGGACACCTCGCTTATACAAGATTTTCATTTTGTTAGAATGGTCATTCAAAGTGTTTTCTAACGTGCTTCAATCGATGGCGTACTGTTTTAGGTCATTTGAAGGTCGTTTGAAGCCTGTTCAAATGAGATTGCTTCTTCATTCAAATGAATTTTAATTTTGTTTAAACGAGATGCATTTGTCGATCAAATGAGCCTTGAATTTTCTAAACGAGTCTGCCACTTTGAAATTTGTAAACACACTATAAATACCTATTTTGTGTTCAGTTTTTTCTAAGACTTTGGCTAGATCCATTTCTTCATATCTTTTGCGAAAGTTCTTCTTTGTTTAGTGTTATAAATCACTTTTTGATTCATAACATACATCCTGAAAATAGTTTTTGTGAATCGATTTAAACCCTAGAATGTTTTGTATCCTTTAATACTCTTTTGTGTAGAAGGCATCTCTATGGCTAACTTGTGAGACTTGAGGGAACTCACTACTGAAGACAAAGGCTGAGGCTAAACGAGGATGGTGATCTTGTGATTCTTGCGGGGATCATAGTTGTTCTTTAGAGATTTACGAAGATTAATGCATTATACTTGTGGAAGTTATCAAGTAGTCTGTAAGTCGAATATCTTGTAATATTTCTAAAGTGTTGAGAAAAGATTTTACCCAATTTTTTTTTTCCTGAAACTTTGCCATTATTGAATGCTTTATTTGATTTATGTTTTGAATTATATAGTTGCATGCACTAGGGATAAATGATTAAAATTTGGTGCGGATTGTCATCTGAATTTAATAAGTTAACACTGTTATATAATTATGCACTCTAAAATTGGACTATTTGTTGAGCACGTTTTTTTTTCACATTCTCATAGTGGTATCAATGCCTTCCACTCTCTCTAAGTGGTGTTAGAGAATTCGTACTTCCACACTTTCAAATTGGTATCAGAGCAGATTATGTGATCTTGATTTTTCAAAGAGTTTTTTCCATTGATACCATTTCTTTCAAATTGGTATCAGAGCAGGTTGCACTAAGTTATTTTTTTAAATCCTTGTTTAGTTCTTTTTAGGTGGTTCAATTGTTCTCGATGGATTCCCACAATTTTGATGATTGAAATTGTTTGAATTTGAAGTCTGCTAAAAGAATTGAGATTCTTGAAAAAGAAAATTTTCGTTTTAAATCCTCTATATATCTTTTACAAACTGTTCAAAATCAAAGAAATTTCTTTCGTGAAAAACTTATGGACATGGACCGTGATTTTAGAAAATTAGAATTATTTAAGAAAGAGAGTGATGATAGAGTCCGATTTTTAGAAAAGAAATTAGAGGACTTGAAAAATTCTAGGGTCAATGTCTAAGTCATCGAGGACAGTGTTTTGATTAATGATTTTAAGGCGCAAGAGAAGACTCTTAGGTATAAGTTTACTCACATTGAGGGGTAGAGAGATAACCTTCTAGGATTGATTGAACATATAAAGAAAGAGTCCCTAAAATTGAAAGAGTCAAATTCTTTGCTTGAGCCTAAAAGTTTGAAGCTAAACGATGATTTAAAGAACTCTAGTAGTGTTGGTAGTGATGATACTAACTCACATGTTTCTAACTCTTCGAGTGTTAAAGCCAAGATCATTGTTTATTTTAGATGGTCAACCGCATCCAAGGACGTTAGAAAAGTTCAACCCTTAGGAATTAGTCCCCGAGTTTACACATGTTCACATTATGGTAGGAAATGCCACTTTAGAGAATTTTGTTATGATCTTAGAAGAGGTCTTAGGAAGATAAAGTCTAGTGTTCCCTTGGTTCTCGAATCCCGGAGCGTTAAGTATTAATCTATTTGGGTTAAGAAACCAATTTTTGAGGAGCTAGATGTTATACTAGTTGATTCTCACATGCTTACACATGATGCTTCGCATGCTATATCTTATGGATGATTGCTTGCATGATTTTGTTTATCATACTATAGTTGCGCATCATGAAATATGTTTTCTAGTGTTATGACATTTGTACTTTTTGTATTAAAATTTTCTTTTATTAAGTCGTATTTCAAAACTACAAAAAGATTTTATTTTGATAAAATTTCTTGGAAAATACAAAAAGGTTTTTGGTTTTTGTGTATTTTAGATTTACACATTTGGTGTGCATTTTGGTGTGTTTGAATCCTATTTACTCCGCAATTTCCATGTGTCTAGGACATTTGGTTATGAATTTAGATACTTAGATTGATCTTAACCATGTTTATGGAGTTGTTTCGAATTTGATTTGCTTAATCGATTCGACTTTATATATGCCTCCGCACACACATCCACAAGCTTGTTGGATTTTAACTTGACTATGTACATTTGATCTTGGTGATATGTTCTCCCATCAATTATGTTATCTACATGTTTATGTGACTATGGGGGATTTGTGCAAATAAGAACCGTTGCCCGTTATAGATTTGGTTTGGTATTAAAAAAAATTCAGTGTACACGAGAAAGGGCTGCGAAAGACATGTTGAATTTACGTGAAAGCCACCATTTAAAAGAGGGCAAGAAAAAATTAAGGCAATAAAAACATAGAAAATTTACTAAAAAGGGGCCAACATAGTTTATTTTGTTTGATCTTGCAAAAGAAATAACTTGAAAGGAAAAGAAAAAGAAAAAAAAGAATAGAAAATAGAAAATATGTTTATCTTTTGAGGGAGTTTAGTTGAAGATCAATGGGGTTGCACAATAAATCCTAGTTATAGTTTTTTTGTCATGACGTTATTGATTTGTAGAATCATCAATATTCTAGGCTTGTGCATTTCACTTATTTTGTTCATTAAGTTCAACTTTATTTGGAACTTAAGGCTAAAGCTTAGTTTGATAAAGTTTTGCGGTCAATTAGAACTTCTTGAACATATTTGAGAGTTTGGGTTATAATTCATTTGTGTCTAGTTCACACCCATTCATTCCATCCCACATGTTTAGACACATCGATACTATGCTAGTGTGTAAATCTTATGTGTTCTGTGTCATATTTTTGTGGTCCTTTATACGTATATATTTGTGCCAAATTTTCTTTGACATATTTTGTATATATTATATATGGTGTTGTATGTTATCTTGGTGAAATTTGTTTTTTTTTAAATTGATTTTTTTTAAAACTAGTTGGTTGTGTTTGAGTTTGAGATTATCATTACACATGATTGATTTATGTCTTTTTGTGATGGTATCTTATATTTTACGTGATGCTTTGTATTTCATGCCTATGTTTCTACTTCTTTGTCTATTTCGGATAAAAACATAGATGGAGAGCAAATTAAAAGTGAGATTTTATGAGTTTGATTTATGGGGAAGAATTTATTTATGAGTTTTATCTTATTTCAAACTCGATGGGTCAAGACGTATATTTCTTGTTTCATGTGTGTAGGTATCCATTGTGCATTGCTTAAGAAGTTTGAAAGATTAAGGGGAGATCTAGAAAGGGAAGAAGAAGAAGTTTGAAGACAAAGAAACTTATGCCATTTGGTTTTATGGTTAGGAAGGGTAGTAGGATTTTTGTCACCGGAGTTTTTTTATTTTAATTTGGTGTTTGGTTATGTTTGTTTGTTTTGTACCAAAATAACCAAAGGAGGATATTTGTAAGAATATTTTTTTTAATATTTTTCATAACATAGGCCATTTTATATTTTAGGCTATTATGGCGTATCCCATTACAAATCGTCAAGTACCGTCACGACAAATCCAATTCAAGACAAACCGAACTCAAGCCTCTCCAAGTTTGAAGACTTTCCAATATCCCTTAAAGGTATAATACAATTAGGAGTTTAAATTAGTTTACAGAATTTATAATTGGGATGTTTAATTTTATCAAAAATGAACATGAGTTTTTTATTTTAAAAAGTTTTTATTTTTATTTTTAAATCTCATTCAAACGAGATTGTCATTTCATTAGAAAGGTCGTTCAATGTGTTTTCTAACGTACTTTGATTGAGGGCATTGATAAGCACCCAAAAATGTCTATTTTATACCCCGAATAGATGCATTTTAGTCGCTCGTTTTTAATAAAAATGGCCTTATGTTCGTATTTATTTATTTCTCAAGTCAATACGCAGTTGCGGTACAAATAATGCTAAATCAGTACAATTGCAACTCAATAGCGGTCAAAAGCTTGCATTGAAGAAATCAAAGGAGATCGCGAAGTCTGGAGTCCATTCTGAGCTTGCCCTGATGTGATTCGATACCCTGAATCAGTCCCATAACCTTAACTAAGCCCAAATCGAGCCCAATCCATACCCCGAGCCGCTGTGTGTTAGTTTATGCCTTTTTATTATTTTTTAGATTTTTAATTGAGTCATTTTTATTTTTAGGATTTATTTTAGATTTATTTAGAAATTTCTAGGATTTATTTTCTATTTTTTCTATTTCTTTATTTTGATTTTGATTATTTTTCAATTTTTAATCTTTCTTTTATTTTATTATTCTTAGGATTAGTTTTTAGGAATTTATTTTTTATAATATTTTAGGTTTTAGTTTTTAGTTTTATTTTATTTAGTTAGGATTTTTTTAGTTTTAATAGAGTTTTGTTTTTATTTTCATTTTATTTTATTTTTATTAAGTGTCTTTTAATTTTTACATGTTAGTTTTTTTTAAGTTTATTAAATTTTAAGTTTTTATTTTAATTCGTGTTAAATTTTAGGGGTACAAATTAAACATAACACCCACTCACACCCTAAACTACCATACACACTCACATACACCTAAAACTAACCCTCACCCTCACCCTCACCCTCACCCTCACCATTATTTCCTACACCAACACACACACAACCCTTCCCATCTTCATCTTCCCCACCAAAAACGATTCTCTCTCCATCCTCCATAGCCCACAAACCTCCAACAAACCCGGACTCAAACCGGGTCGACCACCTGCATAACCTCGGCAGCCCCCATCCCGCTGCCACCTTCAAATCGAAATCCCACCATCAGCCAGCCCCATTTCAGGCCTAGCCACCTCCGATCTCGCACCTCCACCTCCGGCGTTCAACCATCGGACTTCCTCAACTCTGGTCGCAAAACCCCCAGCATAAAACCTTTCCGTCGGTGACCCATTTTTGAGTTTGCCCAAACTCCGATCACTCAACCCGCTACACCAGCCAAACCCGGTCTCCAACCGGTCGGACCTCCAACCAACCGAACCCGAGATCCCGACCAGCCCAAAAGCCACCAACCTGGACCATAACCCGAGCCCAACTCGTTCCCGCCCCAAATCGGCAATCTCCAAACCGAACACCCATCTCAAATCCCAGCAATATCGGAGTCAAACCCAAGCCAAGAAAAATCCCATAAAAATCTCTCCAACCAAATGAAATCGTGGGTCAATCAAATGAAAGGAGAAAAGCTTATAAGAAGGAATCTCTCAGCAAAGAAGGACAGACAGATATATATAGAGAGAAACGAGATACAGAAAAAGAAAAAAAAGATGGTAGAAAAAATAGTAAGAAAAATTCAAAAAAATATAGTTTTAGGTCTAGAAAAATTTGTAGGTTCATTTTTTATTTTCAGTTTTGTAATCTAGTCAGATTTTGCGACGAGTTTGGGATGCGTGTTCATGCACACAATTGACTCAAGAAGTTATTGCGTATCTTATTTCCTACTCTTTCTCTTTAATTCTTGTTCGTTAATTGTGTTTGTGCTAAAATTCTAATCATGTGTGGCTAAACACCCCATTCAAGAGGTGGGGTGAAACGCGTATGTTAAGTTGTTTTATTTGAATAATTGTTTGTTGATTCGTTCTAGGGTAATTAAATTGGGAAAAATCACACATTAATTTATGTAATGAGAGTTAATAAATTAATGGTGCAAATTAATATTTGATTTCTGGATTTCACTTAGAGATAAGTATTATTCTTAAATTAAAATATTAATTCTGTGTGTTCAATTCAAAGATTTGTACAAATTTTAATAAATTGATCTTAGCGGATATTTTCTTGAAACGAGTGTGAATCTTAATTTTTTTTATGTTGTGACTATTCCCGATTTAATTGCTGAAATAGATAAAATTTAATTTAGAATTATAACGAGAGTTAAATTTTAAATTCAATATTATTTCGAACTATTCTATTGAATGATTAGGACTTTAAATTAATTTGACTACCCGGTATAATCCCACCTCTTGTTTCTTCTCATAAATTATCAACTAGATTAATTTATGATTTTTCTTAGTCATTTTAGTTGCATAAATTGTCATTTGCTCCCTTGAAAATTGTTTTTAAATTATAAAAAAAACATTAAAGAAAAATTTTAAAAACACAAAAAAAATGTTAATAAAATTTGGAATTGCAAGTTTTCACGATTACAGTTTCAACGCTAGAAATTGGATTGATACCCGAATTTGCCACGATACTGAATTTTTAACAAGTTTTGTAGGTAATTCCAGGAATTTTGATACTCGAAGTTTGACCGCAGCGACATTCCAAATCTATATCCGAAGGAACACAAATCAAGAGTTATCAGGCGTACTATTTTACGTCTATTGAAACATGTTCAAACAAGATGGCTTCTTCGTTTAAATAAGATTTTATTTCATTCAAACGAGATGCATTTGTTGTACGAACGAGCCTTGAATTTTGTTCAACGAGTTTGCCACCTCGAAATTTATGCACACCCTATAAATACATGTTTCATGTTTAGTTTTTCTAAGATTTTTATCGGATCCGTTTCTGTATATCTTTTGGGAAAGTTCTTCTTTGTTTAGTGTTCTAAAACACTTTTTGATTCACTACATACATTGTGAAAATAGTTTTTGCGAATTGGTTTAAACCCGAGAAAGTTTTGTATCCTTTAATACTCCTTGGTGGAGAAGGAATCTATATGGTTGACTTCTGATATATGAGGGAACTTCTAAGGACATGATTTTATAAATTTCCGTCACAATTAAGTATGTCATATACCTCTGCAAGTCTTCAAAGAATTGAGGAAGTTTACATCAACAAAAAACGAATTCGAATTTCAAGTGTTCTTCAACATTCAAGCCCAACGAGATGACTTTGGTAGGAATATGTTTAAGATCCATTTGAACTTTATATTAAAAGTGTTGGAATATTTTTTATAAGGGCTAGAAAGTTTTTCTAAAATATAAAAATGTTTTTATCAATGTCTTTCATAAAAAAATTTATAACTGTCTCGAAAGTTTTGGTTTTGAAAAGGGTTTCAAATTTTTTCTAAGTCTGACCGTGAACCTCGGGATTGGCGTTATGATCATTCAAACGAGATCACAATGTCGTTCGAACGACATATGTCTCGTTCGAGTGAAATGTCTTTCGTTCGAGCGACGTTGTTTTTTTGTCAACTACGTCGCCGCCTCAATGTGTGCCATATAAAGAGGTTTCTGCCTTTGTTTTCAACATGGAGAATATTGTTTCTATTAAAACAATTTTTTTTGTTTCAATAACTACTATGTAGTATCGTGTGTGTTCTTCTCTAACAATTTAAGGGTTCAAAAGTTTGTTTTCAATTCACAATCCCAATTACTTTTATGTGAATTGTTTTGTGGAACCCAAGGCATATTTTTGCTGGAATTTTATGATGCTGATTTAGGTGCCTTTTATGGTACTGGGCTGTTGACTGCGCGTTATTGAGGATTACTTGAGGGCGTTCCTTTGCTGAAGATTGGACTGCGGTTTGTGTGGGTTCGCTATGTGAAATCCATTACTGACTCTAGGTTGCGTGTCTATGTAGGTTTGCTGAGGTAACTTATTGCAGATTTCATCATGATTGTAAATTGCTATTTAATTCATAGTGAAATAAAAGGTTTTGGCCCTTTGTTTTTTTTTTTTGAAATCTGTGAGTTAGCATATTAGTTTCTATGATGGTTTGACACACGCACACACGTAGTTTTATGTTTAAGGGCTAATATAACTTGGTTTAAAAATTTACTATAATTAAATAAGTTTGTGGTTGGAATATGCGCATTTATTTAAATCAGTATCGCACACGGTGCATCACATTTTACAGAACTCACTACTTAAGACAAAGGCTAAGGATTAAGGAGGATTGCGGTCTTGTGAATCTTGCGAGGATCATAGTTGTTCTTTAGATATTTACAAAGATTAGCGTAATATACTTGTAGCGGTTATCAAGTTGTCTGTAAGTCGACTGTCTTGTAATATATCTGAAGTAATGAAAAAAGGTTTTACCCGAAAGGTTTGTTTTCTAGAAACTTTGCCTTTGTTCAATGCTTTGGTTGATTTATGTTTTGAATCACATAATAGCATGCTCTAGGGATAAAGGATTAGAATTTTGTGGGGATTGTCATCTGAATTTAATAAGTTAACACTGTTAGGTAATTACGCACTCTTAAATTGGAATCTTTGTTGAGCACATTTGTTTTCGCATTTTCATAGTGGTATCGGTGCCTTACACTCTCTCTAAGTGGTGTCAGAGCATTTTTACTTCCACACTTTCACCTAAACATGGATCTAACACAATAACTTAGTGTTCCTGGTCTGATGTAACTATAGAGTCATATAGGGTTATATAAAAAAAGGTTCAAAATAAGCAAACTACTATTTTTCAAAATTTTCAAATTTAATTAACCTTTAAACAAATTAACCCAATATAATTAGCACCGATTAAACAAAGTGTTATGTTAAACAATTGACAAAATTTTATCTTCTCTTAAAACATGCATCTAGTTGATAACAAGAACAAAATAACGCAATAAACCACAACACGACGATGTACGAGGAAAGCTCACAATGGAAAGAACTTTTGACGATTCAATCACGCAAATTTACTATGTATATATTTACAAAGGACATAACAATAGACTTATGCAATGACTCGTTTCCCTCGCAGTCCTTAATGCTCTTCTTTTCTTCAACTTTTGCACAACGACACACAAGAGTCCACCCGCGCAACTTCCACAACGTGTGAGTCCACACATGACTCGGTATCCACCGATAAGGCTTAACAACTGTCTGCAAATTGGAACAAAAAATCCACCGCTTCTTCATTGCAATACCACAACATGGAGTCTAATATGCGTAATCAGTAAATACGAAATCCATCGTACGGTAAAATTCTTAATGAGAAAATAATAAACCTTAGTATCAACAAACTAGATCTCAAAGAATATATATGATGAAGCATGGGTCTTTAAATTATTGGGTGTAAAATAGGGTTTGGGTTTGAAAAACTTGATCTTTAATTATCACATATATACAAAGAGATTTTTGTAAGAGTTTGGGAACTCAAAAACCATGAAAATTTATTTCTCCGCACTCCTATTTATAAAAGGTTTTCTAAAAATGAGATAAGGACGCAAAAGATAATGAAACTCTCTACTTTGAAAAATGGGCCAGGACATTCGAACGAAGTCAGAAGGCTCATTCAAATGAAGTACCTAATCTCATTGGATCCTTGTATTTAATGAGGTTCAATATCTTGTTCGAATGACATAGCTGATGTCGTTAGAACTACTTGAATTTTTTTGTAATTTTTTAAAATAATTTAAAAACATTTCAAAAATCAACACCCAAAAGTTAAATATCCAAGGATCAAAAGTATACACACTCATACTTGATTGATCCTCAGAAGATGAAGACAAAATGTGGCACTAAACATGAAATAATGAATGTAAATTTTCTAACTTGGCCTTTACATCTGTAAAAAAGCATGCCATAGGGTCGAAAGGTCAACACACTCAAAAGACCCAACCTATGAATTAATGGATTTTTCTAAAAACGAAATAAACTAAAACACACAAATTGAATCGATTCGAATTTTTTTTCCTAACAATTTCCTTTTAAACATTATTTTTTTCTCTTAAAATAATGACCTTCGGAAAAAACTCACACAATAATCATTCTCACTATCAAATAATGATAATGGGGTTAGCCTTAAGTCCTTAAACTAAAATAGCAATGTGAAGTGTGATATCATCGAAAATTCACACCCTCACTTTTACACTCACTCTCGCTTTCTCTCCGTTTCCAAATGTAACCAAAACACCATCAAAACTTTCAAAAGAAAGTAAACCATGATTTTTCACCCATCATGTGGCATGAGCACCCAATATGAAAATACCAATATTTTTTTTAAGAAATTGCGATTACAAAATTTTCAAAATTCATGCAACAGCTGTGATTGTCCTTACTCACCCACTGTGGCTTCACTTGAATTTTTTTTACAAATAATTAACTTATGTTTGAAGTTTCTTCAAATCATTTTCAAGTTTCTTATTCATTCCTTGAAAATCAATTCTTATTGAAAATTTCAGATATAAGTATTTCTTATCTGTTTTAAGTTTAAAGTAAAATAGCCTCAAGTAACCCCTCACGTAGAAATAGGACCGCTTGTATGTTTGAAATGGATTTGGAGAAAAAATCAAGTTCTTTCTAGAATTTTTTTGTACTTTATGATTTTAAAAGACATTATTTCTCATAGGAAAGTTTGGAACATGTCTAAAATTAGGCACATGTTTTTCAAAAGATCTTTTGTCAAAAATTTTCTTTGCAGGTTTTCCAACAACCTTGTTTTGGATGAATTTTTGAGTCCACTTAATTGTTACTTCATCCATAATTGTAATTTTTATGGACAAGACTTTCTCCTCAAGCTCCTTTTCTTTTAAAATTCCTTTTTCGTTATGAGCTTGAAATGAACGCCTTTGTTCATCATTTTTCTTTTCACATGTAAAATTTATGGTATTGTTTGAAGGAGGTTCACAAAAGTCAAACCCAATTCCGTTTTCAGCATTCATAATCATCTATTATTCAGAATTTTTTTTATTAATTTTATCCGGACAATTTTCTAAAGAGAGTTTGACTTCCAAATCATTTTTCGATTCTTAAGATAAATTACTTTTTCTTGTAAACTCTCTTTTCTTGAGTTCAAACATTTTTCTTCCGTTTTCAAATGTTAATTTCATTTCAAGAAAAATCCTCCTTTTGACTTTCAGAAGATGTATTTTGAACATTTACACACTTTTAACTCACTATTGAGTTCTAAATCAAGACCTCATTTCTATCACCAATTTACCTTCCTCTTTAAACGTTTTGACTTTATTTCACATTTTGATGTTCAACTTTTTCAATTTTAGCGACTCATGAAACAACTTATTATATGCATGATTAATATAAATCAATTCCTCATCATCAATCTCATCATTCTCATTATGTACAATCTCATAACTAGACTCACTCAATGTAAGTGTAGTATTCCTATCTAGAGAAGAATATCTTGATCAATGAAGCTTATCCAAACTTACTCTGAACCCATACGAATTTGCAACATCCATGCCATACACACAAATAAATCAAATAGGTACAAAATAACAAAAATAACAAAATAACAAAAAATACACATACAAATAAGGACCTAACTCATGTTATTAAGCCTAATTGAGAAACACTGCTCTGATATTAATTGAGAAATTTATTTGTGAATAATCTACACAAATCTAGAGGGGTAGGGTTGTGTGAATAGGTTTTTTGAAACAATGTGCCCGAATTTGATGATTCTAAAACTTCTTCTAGATTTTAAACACCTTTAAAACAAATCACTTCAAATGCCTTGTAGAGAAACTATACAAGATAAACAACTTCATAGAGATAATTAAATACAACTTAATCCATACACATTCAATCTAAACCTAGATTTTAAGATTCAAACATTATAATGTGTGGGGTGTGATCAAGTGTGTTAGATATGGATAGAGACAAGAAAATACAAACACAAGACAAATTTAATGAGGAAAAATGCCACCTAGGGGTAAAAATCCTTTGACGCACCCCAATTTATATTTATACTTGAAAATATTTTTAAACAAAGCAATAATGTACCTCTTACTCTTTCCCTCACGATTAGTTACCTATGAACCTCGACCTTTTCCCCATAGAAAATAGAAATCCATTCCGAGCTCCAATGATTCGATGAGAAATTTCAATATTTTCCTTAGAATCGTGCCATGCTTAAACTCCTCCAATGAATCAAAACACCTATAATTTTAGATCACGGAGTACTTGGTCATACAAAACTAGAATTGAAAGTAACTTTTTCTAGATTGTGAATTTAATTCACTCAAAAACTCATAAAAATGTAGATCTCATTCTATATCTAAAAACTCTTAAATCTCTCAAAGGAATTTGAAATTACGTTAGGATAGAGAAGGAAAGCCTCACAAACAAAAAATACATCACATGAAATATTTTGGAATGAGTGAAAATGATCTCTTCCAAATGGGAGGGAAAGACTAATTATTTACAACGTTTAAAAATCCCATATTTGGCCGTGCACATGGTTAAGTTAACCATTCACTTGCTGGAAACTGGTGCAACCTTACAACCTAGGTCGTGCACATGATCACAAAGTGACACCATGCGAATGCTTCCATGCACACGATCACAAAAATAACCCAAGCGATGGCTTAGAATAAAAACCCTTCAAAATATATTTTTTGAAAAATATCTTTCGTCACAAAAGATTTCTACTAAAAATATAAATAGACAACCTAAGAAATGTTTTTCTAAAATGCTTTTAAGAAAAACTCTCGCAGTTTTTAAATGCACGAGTGTGCGAAATTAGCCATAATTAAGTAAATCTTTCATAAAGGATACAGTCTTCTTTTTTAGCAACAGATTTCTTCAATGAGCATAATGTAAGGTTTTTAATTCTTTAAGGTCTATTCTAGATTTACTATCATCCCTCACTCAAAATGAAACAATTATATGTGACACGATAGACTCAATATTTTGACACAGGACATAACCAATCTAAATATATCACAAATATTTACATTTTCACCAGGGGTGAGGGTTACATTTACAGTGAAAAAAAAGAGGATGTGCAGGATGTGCTGTGTAGGACTTTAGGAATTTTGGATGCACTTGCGGTGTTATCAAATAAATCCTAGCCCGAGATACTCGCTGATCGAACCCCTTTTTGTTCTTATCTTCAAGCTAAGTTCCTTTATCCGAGTTGCTGGACAATTTTTCATCATTTTGATCTGATCGGAAATTTCGAATAATTACCACACAATTTCCCCCAAAACTTTATAGCCTAGAAGGGGTGAAGATGTTTGATCGTTAAAGAAATTTGACTTATGTCTGTAATGTTTTTTGATCTCTAGTTGAGGATGAGGTTGAAAAGTTCCAACACTTGTAATGTTTGATCTCAAAATTCAATTTTGATCTTCCAGTTAAGTCAGTAGGGCACAATTGTAATTACTGAAATAATCAAATACACTAAAGTGTCAAGATTAATTAAAATCTCTTTTAATTCTTTTGTAAAAAACTTTAAATTTCAAAGATTACATACCCATACAAATAAAGTTTGTACTAGTTGGTGTGATGTTTTATGTAACACAAAGAAAAATTTAATTAGAATTGGATGTGGAGAAGCAGTAGTTACACAATAGTTTGTTCATGAGGAAACTAGTTAACTGAAAACCCCGAGTCTCTTAGTTTTGAGACCATGCACACACCCAAGTCCTCTATAACAAATGATTAAGTAAAAATTATAGATTATAATGTGTAAATGAAATAGAATAGCCAATACAAGCTGTATACCACGGCTAATACTACACAAACCCACAATTACTAAATTTTATTAAACACAGTAAGCTAATGACAACTTAGGAACCACATAATTAGAGTTCCACACTCAAAACCCGATTACCAGTGAAGATGAATCAAAATTTTTTTTAAGATAACTTTTGGTTTAATAAAAACATTAAAGATAATAAACACTAAATCATTAGACAAATAAAAATCCCCCTTTAGTAGTTTAAAATCAACAAAAATGAAGAAACCTAAAGTGTATCAGCTTTATGTAAAAACTAAGTTAAGATCAACAATGAATCTACTATGGCAAAATCAACACAAAAACTGAAATAAAATAACCCAATTCCAGTTTCAACAATTTAACACTTTAGACAAGTATTAGGTTCATAAAAATAGATCCGCTAAGACATGAAAAGTGTTTAGAGATATAATCAACATATATAAATAGACCTGGTCAAAATAGTAATAAAGTCCAGTTTAGGGTATGGAAAAATAGTGTTTCTAGAACATGGTTTGGGGTAGATATTACATGCAAAGGCCCCAAACTTTCTCTAAACAACAAATAGTCTAGAAATCAATTTAAATCTTAAAAAGAGATAAGTTTGGTATAAATCAAATAAGATCAGTTAAATTGTACCAACCAGGTTATGACTTACCACACAACCACGTTTAGGTGTAAAAGACAGGTTCTAATTTAACATGCAAAGCCCAAAATTTGTTCAAAGTTGATTATATATATATATATATATATATATATATATATATATATATATATATATATATATAATGCTCTTGTGCGGACTAGTCCGCATTTAAAGAATGCGGACTGGACATGTGTCGCTTAACGGTGCTCCTAGAAATTATCGCCTAAATTATAGGCGTACTCTCTCTCTTTTCTGGGCTCACCGCCAGGTGACACATGTATGGTCTGCACTCTTAAAATGCGGACTAGTCCGCACAAGAGCAGGACTATATATATATATATATATATATATATAGAAGTCTCCACACGGATCTTATATAAGATCAGTTATATATATATAAATGATCTTATATATATATATATATAAGATCCGTGTGGAGACTTCTCTCTCCACACGGATTTATAGAGGATCAACTCAGCAAGCAAAAACACCTTCAAACCCAAACTCAACCGCAAAGGAATCAGATCATACCAAAAGTTCATCAGAAAAATAAATGTTTCAAAACATAACCACAAACAATATTAAAAACCTCACACACATCACACCAGGTATATAGGAGATATATGTCTGGGGACTGGAGGAAAGCTCTTAAATAGATTAATAATCCTTAGAATTTTAGAGAGAGAAATTGGAACAGTATTTCGACTGCGTTTTGTTTGATTTTGGCAATTAAAATTCTGATTTTAAAAACCAACCGAGACCTCTTATATATAGCACAGATGAACGACCCCTGTTTTATCCGTAATTCCTAGAATTATAAGTATATAAAGGTATATGGTAACACACAACAAGATGGATCGACAGGGATACATGTGCAATTAACCAACCAACCCTAGACTGGGGGAAGCAATGGTAAAACACCACAGACTAATAGTCACATGCCAAACCAACTTCAAATGCTCACGTGTGGTCAAATCACGTGGCCAACACCCATTAACCCCATTGGCCAAAACCAAAAAACGCGGATCAAAATAAAACAACTTCAAAATACTAAAAACTCCACCATTTTGTTATTTTTATTTTTTTACTTAAATAAATAAAATGTTTAATCAAATGTTAAATTTTATAATTTAAAATCTTGAAAAATTATAAAAATCAAAAAAAATATTTTTTAAATTTTGAAAAATTATAAACCATTAAATATATAATATAAAATATTTTAGGTAAAAATACATAATTAAAGTATATATACAAAAATAATTGAACATATTAATCCAAAAATAGGTTTTAAAAAATAGTAATTTAAATTTCAAAAATAATAAAAATGTTTCTAGTCATGTGTTAAGTGCAAGTAGGGGACCGATTGTAAAAACGATAGTTTGTTTCAAAATTGAGCCTAACTAAAGGATGTATTTTCAATCTCCCCCCTTTGGCTAATTTTGGGACAAACCACACTGTGACTCAAATAAAATGCACACACACACACACACACAAATACATAACTCAACTCAACTCATGATTCCTTAAAAGAATACATAATTTGACAAACAACATGTGTCCTAAAAAGAAGAGTACAAACTCAACTAACAACATGTCTTAAGAGACTCAAATACATAATATAAAAATAGAAGTCTCGCAATCTATCTAATAAATAAACACATTTGAACAAGAGTCTCACATTCTCCCCTTGTTTGTCTCAAAGGGACAAAGGGTGGGAAAGAATCATACAAAAAAGATGTTAGTACTACAAGATAGTAAGATAAAAGTGTACTAACATAAGCCTAACCAGTATTAAGTTGGATAGACACACACATTAATAAACTATCTAAGCATTTAAGAATGATAGTTGTCTAAAGGTTTTATTAGCAAATATGCTAATTGATCTTTCGTGTTAAGATATTCAATATTTATTTTCCTTTTGTCAAATAATTATAAAATAAAATGTTCTCTCATTTTAATATGTTTTGTTCGAGGATGAAAAATTGAGTTTTCAGAAATGCTTATTGTACTTTGATTATCACAAAGAATCCGGGCACAAGATTCATTTAAACCATAGTTACTCACCATTTATTTCATCCACAGAAGCTGAGTACAATAACTGTCAGCGGTAATGTGTTCAGTTTCTGCTAATGAATGCGAAACCCAATTTTTCTTTTTAGAGGACCATGAGACAAGGTTGCGTCCTAAGTAAAAATATCCATTTGAGGTGCTTTTAGTATCATTGATACAACCTGTCCAGTCGGCGTCCGTATACCCAATTACTTTAGATTCGGTTTCAAAAGTGTAAAAGATACTATAGTTTATTGTTCCTCTTACCTATTTTAAATGCATTTACTAGTATGTAAATGGGACTCTTTTGGTTCACATTGTTCTCTAGGACAAATGCACAAACTAAGTATTATATCCGGTCTACTCGGAGTTAAATAAATGAGACTGCCTATCACACTAGTTATACCATAACATCTATCTTTTGCCCGGATAGGAATTTAGAAAGTTTGATAGAAGAACTCATAGGAGTTCTAGAAGTCTTTGCCATAGTCAAACCAAAACGTATAATTAAATTTGAAGCATATTTAGATTCAAGATAAAGACATGGTTTGGTTTTTGAGTTACTTAGAGGCCTGAAAAGAATTGCAATTTCCCCATCATAAATAATTAAAATTCAGATTTCATGATATTAGAAAAAATTTCAACTTCCAAGCGAGAGGTGGACCCAAAAAATATGTCATCAACGTAAGCTTGAGCGATTAATAAATAATTTATATTACATTTGACGAACATTGTAGGTCTACTTCCCCTTGGTCAAATCCATTTTCCATTAAGAAAGTTGCTAATCTCTCATACCAAGCACGCCAGATGTGGGGGGGGGGGGGGGGTGTTTCATGCCGTGAAGGCTTTTTTACTCTAAAAACATGATTGCTAATGAAAGGATCAAGAAAGCCTTTAGGTTGTTCTAAATAAACTTTCTCATTTAAATTATCATTTAAAAATGCAAATTTAACATACATTTGATAGAGTTTAAAATTTAAATGGCAAGAGACTACAAGTAACAATCTAACAAATTTTAACTAGAAATAGGAGCAAAGGTTTCATTAACATTAATTCCGTTAATTTTAGAATATCGTTGTGTAACTAGCCTAGCTTTATTTCTTAAGACATTATCGGATTCATCACATTTATTTTTAAATATCCATTTTGTTCCTATTACGTTTGTGTGAGTGGGACGAGGTACTAAATATCAAATGTCATGAAGTCTAAATTGTCCTAATTATTTTTGCATGGAAAGCAACCACGATTTATCTATTAAATCTTCCTTTATATGATTAGGTTCAACTAAAGACACATAAGAAGAAAATAAATCATTTATAGATTGGGATCTAGTTCCGATTGAGTCCCTAACATCACTTACAAAGTTTTTCTTAGGTTGATTTGCCTTAACCTATATAAGAATATCGGTGAAAGAAAGTCGGAATCACTATTCGTGAACTGTTTTTATGAATCTTCATTTTCAGTATTGTCAACAAGTAGGGAATGTGACACCCCGTCTAGTCTAATACCAGTTGATTAGGCATTTATTAAATTAAATGGGAATCATATCTGATTTCATTCTTAGAATCACTGTCGAAACCAATTAGTTAAGCTAATAACTTATTATGTCTGATGTCAATATTTTTAAATCTCGACAACATGAATATTTGAAACCATTCAACAATATATATATATATATATATATATATATATATATATATATATATATATATATATATATAAACATCCACAGTGACTGAAACGCAAAGAATACTGATAGAATAAATAAATAAACTGAATAAATCCTCGGTATCCAGAATATGATAATCCAAATGCTAAAACTGAGTTAATGTAAATAACGTCTGATAAGAAAACTATCCAACTATGGGCAACAAGCCCAAAGAGAAAGTACTGGAATCGAATCATATTAAGCGTCTGATCAAGTCCTGCATGCATCCACAGTTGCTGCAACATTTTCTGACTGTATTAGAATGGCTACCACTAGTGAACTTGTAGCTGAGCACCTAAAAGGTTTTGAAAATATTTTTGATACTGTCAAGCACCCAAAACATTTGAAAAGCAGTTGCAATTATTTAAATGCAATAATAATAAATTAGTATGAAATATACATGTTAACTTAGTGTCGCATTCACATGAGATTATCCTTACATCTCATCTATAGTACGCACCTAAGGTATCTATTTTATTTGCCTAATTAAGCTACCCTACCTAACTAGTCTAACCATCATTGTCATGCTATAATCCGCTAGACATCTAGCCTATCTGAACCGTCCATACGATACCCCATACTATGTATTACATAGCTAACACATAACCTATAACTTAGGGTTCTCAATTATATGTATATCACTATATAGGCAATGTAACCATACACTAGCTATAGTTTGATATTCACACTACCATTTAAGCACACATACATACATCATTCTTTATACGTATACACCTACCATCCTAGAGCTGGACCTCCAAGATGCATCCTGTAACACCCCGTATTTCTGAGTAATAATTATTTAATCAATTCGGTTATTATACGTGTGATGTAATTTATTTAAATTAATTACTACGTGTTTATTTAAAATATTAATTGGGAGAAATAATGATTAATATGTATGAAATATAATTACTAAAAGGAAAGTAAATAATTATTTTACGTCATAACAAGTGATAGTGACATGGCGGTATTATATCTCACCCGATGGTCGAGTGTAGACTATATGAGGTCGAGATAGGAGATTATCGTAGGGTGACTCGAATGGCAATTTTGAGGTCGCAAGTTTTTCCAGAAGGGCCGAGATAGTCAAAATAGTGTACCCGGGGGTAGTAATTGAGTCTCGAGGCCTTTTTACACATAAGTGGGCCCACACGGAGGTGCTCGAGTCATTTGGGCTTGGGCCATTAGCCTAATTTCGGGATTAAGGATATTTAACATAAGTTTTAGAGTTAGAGGCATCCATTAAAAAAACTCTAAACCCTAGATTTGAGATAGGAGAGAAAGGAAGAAGGAAGAGAGCTTAAAGAACCAATTCGGGGCAAATTCGAGAGCGATTCATATCCTACAACGTGTAATCAGACTCTACGAACATTGAAAGGCAAGTGATTATCTTGCTTCTGATTTTTATTGGAAAAACTCATTTTTATATCACGATAGGTGTAGACAAATATATTTTTGGGAGTGTTATCACATGTTAAAATGAGTTTTTGGGATTTAGGCATTAGATGTGAAATTAATGCTAAACTGATGATGAGATACTATCATAGGTTGTTGGAATCTGATTTAGAGTCGAATTCCAGTAATTGATTTTGTTTAATTTGGATTATAGAATCAAATCAAATGAAGAATTTGAATAAAAGGGAGAAAACCCAAATTCGTGGATTAGATGACTAAACTAGAAAGCGTTGATGTTTAATGAGGTTTATGATGATTAAAGGCTATTTGAATCATGTAATAAACATTGGGTACAATTGGGTTAAAGTTTGGGTTGCATTTATGAACCTTTTATGTATAACAATGGAGGAAAACATCGCCGAGGAAGAAGGTTGTGCACCCAGGATCGATCGATCAATTCCATCGATCGATCGATTATGCCTATATTTTAGCACTTTCGCTTATTTAAAGTGATGATCCTTAATTCTTTTGGGAGGTGATTAAAGATTATTTAATTAGTGTAAATAAATTGAATCTCATACTTAGGGATGTATGGGGGATATTTATAAGGATTCATACGAGGGCATAAAGGTAAGAAAATTAAAGGGTGAATCAAGCGGATTTAGTTTGTGAATGTTTAATTATGGGCCAATTGTGTGAGTCCCAGTACCTTAGCAAGTGAAGGTACGTTAATTTATTTAATGGATATGAGTCGAGAAATAGACTCATGTATTATGGGCTAGTGCTACGGGATCTAGGCATGGGTTAGCCGGATTACATTGAATTATATGTATACTGAATATGTGATAGTATGTATATATATATATATATATATATATATGTGTGTGTGTGTGTGTGTGTGTGTGTGTGTGTGTGTGTGCGCTTTATGAATATCGGTGTGAATGATATTTATGTAAATACATACCCCTCTAGTGCTATTATAGGAGGTTACGCAATGTAGGTGAATCCCTCGGCTAGTGAATGCAGGGAGAGTATAGTCCCCATGTCATATCGTCCAGTATTTTTATTGTGTGGTTTATTTTCGTGGTGAGACGTTTTGGGTAGGATTCGATCTCATTCACGGGGGAAATATGACCGCCTCCAATACGTTTGCGATATATTTACTTATTTCGGTGCGAGTTAACCGATTTATGGTAATCGGACTAGAGTGAGCATACATAGGATGATATAATTTTAGAGAGAGCATCCGATGAGTTATTACTCGGGAGGACGGTTACTATACGTAATATGTGTGTGAATGTTGTAATATATTAGTACGTATCTATACGAGTAAATAATTATATACGGGATAAATACATATAGTGTGAATGTTTTTCAAATATAACTGGAATGAACGTTATATGATTAATTAGTATTTTAGATATAACTAGTGTGAACATTATATGATTAGTTAAAGTTGAAATGATTAAATAAATTAATGAGTATAACGACTTATAAATTAAAGTAGGGAATACTCGGGTTAGAGTAACGTGATAGAAAACAGTGTAACAAGGCTAGTTAGGTGGGGTAGCATAACTAGTTGGGTTAGGAGGCCAGTGATAGGTGTGCACATTCATTGAGGGGTGAGCTATATCTCAAGGGATTGCGACACCGACTTAAATATGAAAAGTATTAATGCATGTTTAATTGTTGCATTTTAATTACTAACAAAATATTTTCAAATCGTTTTGGGCTCTGATCCATGTCAAAAATATTTTTCGTAATAATTTTAGGTGTCCAGCCATAGGGACTCCCAGCTTGAGGACTCTTTCCAGGGATGTGTAGCTAAAACATTGTGGAGGCTTGTAGGATTTGATTTAGACGCTTCAACTTATTCTTTCCTAGTTAGGAGCTTCATCTCAGTATTTTCCTTTGGGCCTGTTGCCCCATCAGACTCTTCATTACTTCAGTTTATTTATCAGATTGTGATGAGATTATATTTTGTTTACCTCAGATTGAAGTTGAATTTATTGTTTTGGGAACATATGGTTTATTCGGTCTTATTTATTTATATATATGTCGTGGATTGTTCAGACTATTATTGTGTGTGGTTGGTTTGGATAAATTAATTTAGTTTATTTTCGCATGTTGTTAAGTTTATAACAAGATAAAATTTGGCACCGATTTAATTTAACATAGGTGGCTAGTAACCTAAATGGTTTTTGACAGTGATGCTAAGAATGAACCATATGCGATTTCTGTTTATTTTGATAAAGGACTGATCACCTGTGATTAAATTAGGCTGACTGTCACACATCCCGAATATACTATCTAGCACTATGTACATCACGTACCACTTCTGGGCCACTGGGTTGGAAATCTCACTACCGATCCCAAAGCACAAACATATAACTGAGGTCGTAACCATACATTCCTAGGTCGTAACCATACCACATCACAACCAACTGGAATCAAAACCAACACCGATTCTCATGCACGAACCTGTTGGTCATCGCCAGGGTGGATCGCCCACTATGCGCAACCACCAACGATAACGTATTAGAGTAGGTATATTCATTTGAAATCACACACACACACACACACACACACACACACACACACACATATATATATATATATATATATATATATATATATACACATATATATATATATATATATATATATATGTATATGTATGTCTATATGTATAAAGTACGCAACATCTCATGTAGCACTAGCCTACTAAATCCCCAAGTGTAATTTGACTTCCCAATTTATCTAAGTATTCCCTAATTATAATTTATATATATATATATATATATATGTATATGTATGTCTATATGTATAAAGTACGCAACATCTCATGTAGCACTAGCCTACTAAATCCCCAAGTGTAATTAGACTTCCCAATTTATCTAAGTATTCCCTAATTATAATTTAACTCACTGATTAAACACTTCTGGGCAACATGAAAATCACATAAATCACTAGCCTAATCGTCTCAAAATCCTAACTTGATTTCCCGATTCCCATCTGTAAGCATTCATTCTCTTATTCACGTCTTTCTCTATCGTGGAATCCATCCCCGGTAAGCCTATGAATCTTCCTAACCCTCACATTGAATTCCAAGAAACCTAAACTCATCCCCGAACCCAAAATTCAATACCCAATCTTTAAACAATCCGAAAAATCAGCAAAAAATAAAAGTGGGAGGCTAGCATAATCGAACCGGTTCACTAGCAGAAGGGAATCCGCCCCTCCCAGCAAACATATTCGATTTGCTGGTGAATAATTCGAACCTCGATACACACACACACACACACACACACACACACACATACATATGTTAAAAGATAAACCCTAGCCAAGTATAAAACCCTTGAAATTGAAAACCTTGAATATTACTTAAGTAAACCTTAGAAAGCTTTAAATTAGGAAATAATCTTAAAGTTCTAAATATTGCAAAAAGTCCCCTAAATGTTTTATTTAGCTTTTAAATTTCCTAAATGAGATATAAACCCCAAACTTCTTCCATGTTGAATGTAAAGAATTAGAGATAAATTATTTACCCACTTAATATCAACTGGCTGATTTGTTCACTAAACCTTAGGATAATATACGATTTGAACCCTTAAGAAAATCCATTGTTATGATATTGCCTGAATAAGATCATCTCATCTATTATATCCTCCGGTTTCTTTACTACTTATATTTAATCTTTTGAGGATATAGGAAACAATCATTTCAAATATGACTAGTTATTTAATTTCGGTTGATAGATTTACTTCATATCTGGTTATTAAGAACTTTTTTTACCCCTTGTCCATTTGAGACAAAATGGAGGAGAGATATTTGAGTCCATTTTGGACATTATTTTGTATATATTCAACTAAAAATCTTAATCTTTGCCATGAGCGGCTTTATTTTTCAGGAATCAGTACTATTACTACCATCGGATACATTTAGGGTTTTGGTCTGTATATAGTTAAGTTATTTACTTTTATTTTTCTCGTAAATGGGGTAGATAGACTTTTGCATAGGAATAGGGTTTTCTTATCTTTTGTTATCCATATGAGTCCTAGATGACTCAAAGGATATTTTGTCTCTCATTTCTAAACGGGGAGATTGAAAAACACTATATAGTTGACTCACTTAAGTCTATATTATATAGGACCTCAACTAGTTTGGAAAATAAAACAAAATTATGTCGAGTTTCTCCTACTTCATTACATCTTCAAGAGATTGTCTACACAAGCAAATATTAGAGGCCATTAGGTAGAAAACCAACACACAACACACTCTAAGATTGCACATTTTCATAATTTAGTTCATATATAAGGTGTGTGTGTTACGATGGATTTAAATGAATTTTTTTACATTTATTAGGAATTTTTAAACATTTAAAATCCATTTTTTAAGAATTAATTTAGGGTTTTAAAATGTTTGGGGTTAATTTTCACATTCTAAAACTTCCTAAAAACTACCTTGGGTAGAATTCGAAAGCGCTAGAGAATTGTGCGGGTGCAAATGAATTTTTTTAAAGTTTAAAAACACGCATTTTTTAGCCGCAGAGATTCATACACGTCTTGGATTATTAATGAAGGGTTTTGTGTTTCTTTTGTGTTTGTATTGAACGATAAAATCTTTAGCTTTGGATCAATTGTTATCTAAGGCTTGGATGTAATTTAACGGGATCCCCGTGAATTTAAAAAGAACCAATAAAAACCATTCCTTGGGCGGTGCATTGCGAGCCATAAGATTTAGAGTTTGAATAGTCGAACTAATCTCAGCCCTTGTTTTCCATTAGGCTTCCAAACCCTCCCATCACAAGTATAAATATGTGACTTTGTCTTCACAATTTCAATCTCGGTAAAGGCTTAGGGTCTGAGAGAAAAAAATAGAGACAAGAGAGATAAGAGAAAAGAAAAATAAAAGAGAGAAAATTCGTAAACACAAACCAAACTTTGGCCAATTTTTTTCAGAAAATATTTTGAGAGTTTAGGGTCTTTATGGTTTTTTTTAAGATCCTCTTAGATCTAAATCTGTCACTCAACAACATCACACAAAATAGATCTTATTTCTATTTTTAGAAACTTGAAGATCTATTTCAGTGATACAATCACGTAGATCTTAGGATGTTCTTGATTTCTTTAGAAAGAAAACACTCCCTCGTGTTGGATCTGTTTTGTAACGTTTGTAAATCTGTTTATCCAAAATTTTCTCTATTTTTTTACAGAGCTGAAATAAAGACTTTCATAATTCATATCTAATAAATTTTTTGGTCCAAAAATATTTGTATATAAATAATTTCTAAAGAATCTCAGTTTTAAAGATTCTAAATATTCACATATCAGAAACATTTCTGAGAAAATAAGTCTAAGTCGAATTTCATTCGTGTGAAAAATAGGTTTCACACTTAGACTATTTGTAATTTGTAGGTATTGACTCTACTTAAGTGTGTGTGAGTACATGCTTGTGATTTAGACACAACACTCACATCACAATCACCCACCATCACTTAAAAATGTTGTTGGTTGAGAGATTCTATTGTCGAATCGATGTAAAACTAAAGGAGAAAAGGAAGAGAGATAAATAATGGAGAGGACAACATTAGAGCCTTAAAGAAGTCAGAAAATAATCGAGGAGTATTGGTATATTTCTCGACTTAGAATAGGTATGCTTTTTGTGTATTTCTCATGGAATGCTTGTAATCCTTAAACTATTTTAGTGGGATTTTTGTTTTGAGGTGTAAAGACCTCCATGGATCTTTTTCCAACCGGGTGGGGTTTTACCACATTAAAAATCTTGACTCTTGTGTGTTCTTCTTCATTTTCCATTTCTACAATCTGCTTATATAGACTTAGGTTTTAAACTAAAAACCTATTTCAAAGAAACTTGAATAAATTGTTCTAACAAATTATTTTTAACTCATCTTGTGTATTATAAAATATTTTTACAAGAGTAACTCCAAAAGTAATTCGAAAATCATTTAACCTTTTTAACAAAAGTTAAAATAACTAAGTGAGTGTTTTTCAATTGATATCAGAGCTTTGTACTAAGTTTTCCTAATAAATTTCCTGTACTTTGAGACTTTTTACAAAATCTTTTTAATGGAAGAAAAATTTGAGCATCTTGGAAATCCATCTAGACCTCCCCTCTTTGATGGAATCAATTTACCTTAATGGAAATTAAGGATGATTGATTTTATCCAAAGGACATAGGGAGATGATATCTTGGAAGCTATTGAAAATGGTTATTCTCACCCAACCAAGCCTATAGTAGAGGGTAGCACTGAGAGGATAAAGAAACTCCTCAGTGAGTTTACTAAAGAACAAAAACTATCCTTTTTAAGTAATAACAAAGGAAAGAATGTTATCTTTATGTTTGTAAATGAACATGAGTTTAAACGCATATCTATTTACTTAATATCTAAGGAAGCCTGGGACACGCTAGTCACATCCCATGAAGGGGATGAGCGTTTAAGGATTCCAAAACACAAATGTTGATACAACAATGTAACACCTTACTCATGCATGAGACTTAGACCTTTGATGAATTTTACATTAGATTGACTGATATCATAACAAAATTTCATGCTAATGGTATAATGTAAAATAGGAAAGAAATAGTATCCAAGATCCTAAGATCACTTCCCCCTAAGTTTGACAATAAAAGATATGCAATTAAGCAGATAGACGATCCATACTTGACCCCTGAACTCCTCAGTAGCAAACTTAGGACTGTAGAAATGGAGCTTGAATTTAAGAGTCATCTCTCTAATAATCAGGAAAGGCAGTCTAGTTCTAATGTTGTATTTCAATCCAAAATGACTCCACCTGTATTTGTGATGCCTAACATTGACCTTGATTCTAATGATAAATGTGATTTAGGAATCCTGGATAATCAGATAGCCCTTATGTCAAAACATTTTAAGAAAATTTTAAAGTTTGAAAACTATACTACATATAAATAAGGGAAACCTGCTTATCCTAATTATTACAATAACAAGTCTTATGATAGGAATCAGGACAAACACAATACTCAGACCAACCATACAAATCAAAGAGATCTTAAAAATACTCAGTGTTTGAAATGTGGTAAAATGGGTCACTTAGTTGCTAATTGTAAGGTGAAACTGAATAACACTACTAGAGCACATATCAGTAAGACATGGGATGATTCAAGCGATTATGAAGAAGATGAGCCTAAATCATTCAATACTTTTGGCCCTTGCATTCCCTTTTTTGCTAAAATTATTTTTGCTGATGATGTGTCTACTAGTAATAATGAACTTGATGTTATCATGCGTAATTCTATTATGTCCTATGATGTCTTACCTATTTTTGGACTATCTGCACTCTGCCTACATAATGTTAATGTTGTGGACACTACTAGTAATACCTCAACAACGATGTGTGTGAGTCAAAGTGAATGCAATAATGATGAATTGAATGGGTGTGTGAGTCTGACAAATGAAGTATTAGGGGACAATTCACACACTGCACTTAATGAGTCCGATAATGATGATCTCCCTGACATTAACACACTATACACTAAAACACTTAGGAAGGGTGCCAAACTAGAAAAGACTGTCAAGGACCTAGCTGAAAGAATTAAATCCTTAAGCATAATGGTAAAGTAGAATGCTGAGGATTATACAAATCGGTGCTTGGCCTATGAATCCAAAACCAAATCTTTTATTAAAAAAATTAAAGAACTTTTTAACTGAAATGGCATTTTGAAAAATAAATATGAGGCAACTTTGATAAAATTGGAACAATCTAAAGAAAAGGTTTAAACTGTCTTCAAATTTTTTTCTAAGCTTAAAAATAATTCCAATTGTTTTGAAGAGTGTGTTGCCTCTAGTAAAATCAATTCTGAAGATAAAATAGGCATAGGTTTTTGTAATAACCCTCGCTTCTGAGACCGTATTTTTATAGTAATTACTTAGTATAGTAATTAAAGTCAAGTGTTGGGTTATGATCTGAATGTTAATTCAGTGTAGAAAGTTGATATTTATTGTGAGTTTGCATACATATCATAATTATGGGTAAATATTGATATGTCATGCTTATTAGTATCATTTGAATTCAAAATGATATTTGGCTTAATAATGAGACAGGAACCTAAATTGAATTTTAAATTGTCCAAATGATAATTTGGAGGTTGCAGTTGATTCCGGAACGTGCGAAATAGTCAGATAATGTACCATATTGTATTTTAAAGTTTTGGGCATTTTTGACTGATTGTACCTAAATTATACAGTTGCGTATTATTTTATCCCACTATTAGTTAATTAAGTGGGACATTTGCCTTAAGCCACGACTTAAGTCTATTAAGTCTTCTAATTACCCTAATTTCCTTCCAAAACCAAAGAGAGAAAGAGAAGAGTAGAGAGAAAGACTTGGTGATTGAGAAGGATTTGGCTACTACACCAAGAAATCTGCAAGTTGCTGAATCAAGGCAAGTTTTTACTTGCTATTTGTGTCTTGAGATAGATGATTTGCTATGATAATGATGTATTGATTTTGGTTTAGCAACTTAGGGGTTTTCCTTATGTATTTATGGGTTTTGATTCACTCAAAGATGATTGGGATGATTTATGAGGTTTAAGATGGTCAATAGTATCATTGATGTTATCTTGATGTTGGTATATAAGTTTTGCTTGAAGAAATTTGAGTTGGGGTAGAAAATGGAGTCCAAGACTCCATAGCCAATTCTTGGCAAAATCGCAGGCCCGGGCGAATCGATTCGGTTAAGTCCAGTGCTCAGGTCTTGTGAACCGAATCGATTCAAAATTGATCCGAATCGATTCGGCAGTTATGCAGAAACCCAAATTTTCTGGCCGAATCAATTCGGCCAAGGGGGCGAATCGATTCGGTAGCCCTGCACTTTTCCAAAATTTTTCTTTTAAATTTTAACCCTTTTTCTTTAGAATTAGTAATTAGGGACCTTCTTAAATGAAGTAAACATGGGGTTTAGAGTATTAGTTGAGTTGGGTCGACATCCTAGACTCGAAAGGGTTCATCTAGGGTTCGTTTAAGGGGGAATTTAAAGTGATGTTTAGGCATTTATTTTATCTTGTAGTTCTATAAGGGTCTAGAACATCTTTAGGTCACTTTGGAGACCTTAGGAATCAACTTGAGTTAGATTTTGACTTGAGGGTTTATGTTAAAGCCTAAAGGAGTCTTTGGAAATAACTTTGGAGTCTGAATTTCTTATCGGGGATGTTATGACAGTATGAAATACGTATAGTCCCGATTTAAGCCTATACATTTATTAAAATGGGAAATTGATAAGGTAAATGATAAATTACTAAATCATGTAATGGAAATAAATAAAAATGGATGTTACACACCTCTCTAAATACCATCTTAAGGGAAGTCCGTGCGAGAGGTGAAGCCCCCTGGCTAATTAATGCAGGATGGATATAGTCCTAGGCCATATGAGCGCTTGTTTTATTTCTTTCTGCGATGGGTAGGAGATTCTGGGTGTGGTCTTGACTACCCCGCAGGCATATGGCCGCTTCCCGACGATTTCGATAGGATCCCAGGTTGTCTTATGTTAGGCCCTGGAAGATGATGGTTATTTAGGGACGCGCACAGTGGGGAAACCCGGACGGGCGGTCTTAGAATCGTTATATTTATGTTTATGACTATTCTAATTATCGAGTTGGACTCGGTGGAACATGAATGCCATAAAGAGCAAATTTATGCCACAAAGAGCATGCTATTGAGATTAGTGCCATAAAGAGCACATGATGATACTTGTATTCCTGATAAGGAAAATCAAAGAAGATTAAAATTGAAATATGATGAATGATGATAAAGGCTCATAAGTACTTTTAATTCTGTTTTAATATGAATCTCACTCCATGTAGTCCTTTATCAGTTTTAGTTCCTTATATGATGTTACCATGCTTAACTGTGCATCCTTGTCATACCTGTCATTTATCTATTGATCACATATACCCGGCCCTGACCGGTTTTCCTTTCTTGTTGTATATGTATATATATAATCCGTTCAGGTGTTCCCCCGCACGGTCGCCCGTAATGACCTTTCCTTCCACATGTTTTTGAGGAGCCGTGACATTGTGCGGGTTTCACGGGATGTTTGTGTAGTCGCCTCCGTTTATGTTTTCTAGCTATGATCAGTTTATTCGGGCATGTTTCCATAACCGTTGTAATTGTATAATGAATCTATCATGTAACCCTTGGTACTATTTGCATGTTGTATGGTTACTCTTGACCGACGTTTTATTCGGTCCTTTTGTATCTTTTGGGTTTCTTATGTACGCTTGTGGGGGTTTCCACCCTCTATTTCTATTATGGGTTGTTGAAAATGTTTTCTTTTTCTTTCAAAACCAAAGTTTTTGATAACCCGTTTTCGGAATATAGTGTGGTTATTCCTTATGCTTTGTATATGGTTGTGATGCTGAGGATGATATTTATCCATGATTTCCTATTTTATCGAGGTATAGGGCTGGCCACCCTTTATTTCGGATAGCGGGTTGTCACAGATGGTATCAGAGCATCGGGTTCTAGAGTCTTTAGGATCTATGCGGACTTGTCACGTTCTACCGTAGCGTTCTTTGATATAGAACTTAATGTTAGGATTGTTTTACTGCCTATGTATGCGATCTTCTACTAAATAGATTGTCTTATATTATGTTTTAACTCTATCTCGTCTTTATCTCAGATGTCGCCGAAGAGAGGACGTCCCGCTAGACGTAATAGGGTTGTTGAGGATGAGTTTGGTCCTCCACCGCATCAGGGGAATATCAGTGTCGCTGAAGTGGCAAATATTGTAGCCCAAGCTGTCAACGCCTCGATGACTGCAGTGGCCCAACAAATGCCACAAGCTCAAGTGAGGGGACAAGAAGCACTAGTTCCTACGGGACCTTCTCAGTGGGAACGGGTGAGGGAGTCTTTCCTTAAGGGACATCCCCCGAAATTCGAGGGAGGTTCGGATGTTATCAAGGCGAACCAGTGGAAGAGAGATATGCAGCGCCATCTTAGGATGGTGGAATGTAGTGAGGAGAAAAAGCAAATTCTCGTTACTTTCAAGCTTGTCGGACCGGCCTTGCACTGGTGGTAGTCAATGACGACACCCGAACAAAGGGATACTATGTCCATCACAAATTTTTGGGCTTTGTTTGATGGAAAGTATTTCCCTCCTGCAGTTTAGAGGGAAATGCAGAGGAAGCTTCAAGATTTGGTACAAGGGGAGAGATCGGTTGCCAAGTACGAGGAGGAGTTTACCCGGTTAGCAAGCTTTATACCGGATGAAGTAACTCCAGAAGCGAAGAGGATCTCCAAGTTTGTGGGAGGTTTGCACTGGCGAATAAAACAACATTTGCTTGGAAATCCATCTCTGGTGACCTTTGGGGATGTGATGAATGTTGCTTTACTTCACTGTCAAGAGCATAGATTGTTTGTGCAAAACAAGAAGAAGGTTGTAACCGCGGGGCAAACAGTGAGACAGGGAGGAATTGGGAGCGGAGGGGGAACATCTTCTTCATCCCAATCCTTGGGGAACAAGCAGGTTGAGAGAGATCCTCAGCAGGGGGATTCGGTAAAGCGTCAACGTTTCGGTGGGTTTAATGCTGGTGGAAACAACTATAATAACAGGCAGGGTCAAGGTGGTCAGCAACCACAGAAACCACAGGGAGGTAGAGGTGGAAATGGAGGTAGGGGCTAACAGGGCCGAGGTGCGGAGTAATTCCGAAATAACCAAGGCAGGAATCAGGATAATGCGGCAAATAAATGTTTCCAGTGTGGGGAGTTGGGCCACTATAAAAGGGCGTGTCCTCAGTTGGTTGGAGGGCATCTTCCAAGGGCCCCACAACAGCCGTATGTACAGTTTCCGCCCCAGGCGCCTCATCCGGTTGCTCCTCCTCAACAGGGGCAATTGCAATACGGAAGGGTTTACCATATTCAGGAGGCTCTACTCCCTCCAGCTCCTCCGGCACCACCAGCGATCGAGGGTAAGTTTCTCATACATGGGCATATGGGTTGAATCCTATTTGATACGGGTGCTACACACTCCTTTATTTCTAGAAGTTTTGCCCAGACGACAGGTTTGATAAAATTTGCTGAAAGTACCTTCACTAGTGTTGAATCCTCTATGGGCGATGGCTCATTGATTTTCTTCGTATGTAAAAACGTAGGAATTAACCTTGGTGACTTGTGTTTTGAGGCTGATTTACTCGTCCTTGATATGGTCGGGTACGATGTTATTTTGGGTATGGATTGGCTAGTGAAGTACCGTGCTATAGTGAATTGTTACGGGAAGAGTATAGTTTTTGCGGTTTCGGGACAAGAGATGTTCCTGGTAGTTATGCCTTGCATGGATGGGAGCACGAGTGCTTATCTATATTCTATTGTGGAAGATGCATCGAGAGATGTCGTGGTTCCCCTAAATTCTCTTCCAATCGTTAGAGATTTTGAAGATATTTTTCGGGAGATACCGGGGTTACCTCCAAGTCGGGAAATAGAGTTTGTGATTGACTTAATGCCGGGAACTCGACCGATCGCCAAAGCTCCTTATCGAATGGCTCCTATTGAGATGAGGGAGCTGAGAGATCAGATTCAGAAGCTACTAGAGCAGGGCTTTGTTAGGCGTAGTACCTCACCGTGGGACGCTCTGGTACTGTTTGTGAAGAAGAGAGACGGTTCTCTCCGGTTATGCGTGGACTATAGGGAGTTGAATAAAGTCACCATCCGGAATAAATACCCTTTACCTCGCATCGACGACTTATTTGATCAACTTAGGGGAGCTTCCTACTTCTCCAAGATCGATTTGAGGACGGGGTATCACCAATTGAGGATACGAGAGCAAGATGTATCCAAGACGACCTTTTTGACCCGTTATGGATCTTATGAATTCTTGGTTATGCCCTTTGGGCTAACCAATGCCCCTGTAGTGTTTATGGACCTTATGAACAGGGTGTTTCGGGATTTCCTTGACCAGTTTGTCATTGTATTTATCGATGACATCCTAGTCTATTCTCAGACAGAGTCGGATCATGCTGCTCACTTGCGGTTGGTCCTGCAGAGATTGAGGGATCATCAATTGTATGCAAAGTTTGAGAAGTGTGGCTTCTGGTTGAAGGAAGTTCAGTTTCTGGGGCATGTGGTGTCATCCCAAGGCGTGTCTGTGGATCCGGGTAAGGTGATCGCGGTAAAGGAATGGGGTCAGCCCACGACGCCCACTGAAGTTCGTAGTTTTCTGGGCTTGGCGGGTTAGTACCGTCGATTCATTAAGGGCTATTCCAAGGTTGCTAGCCCATTGAAGAATTTAACCCGGAAAGGAGTAAGATTTGTATGGGATAGTACATGTCAAGCGACTTTTGATGAGCTCAAGGATAGACTAACTTAAGCTCCAGTCCTGGCATTGCCAAAGCCGGGATTGGAATATCTCGTCTTCACTGATGCATCTCTTCTGGGGTTAGGAGGTGTTCTTCAACAAGAGAGACAACCCATTGCGTACGCTTCTCGTAAGTTGAAGCCTCACGAGAGTAACTATCCGGTACATGACTTGGAATTTGCCGCCGTTGTATTTGCCTTGAAGATATGGAGGCATTATCTCTTAAGGGAAAAGTTTAGTCTGTTCACAGACCACAAATCACTACAATACTTATTCTCCCAAAAGGATTTGAATATGCGCCAGCGTCGTTGGTTGGAGTTTGTGAAAGACTACCAATTTGATATTCATTATCACCCCGAAAAGGCGAATGTGGTAGCAGATGCCTTGAGTAGGAAGCCTGATGGAGACTTAGCTGAGGTGTGGAAAGCTAAGTGGAAAGAACTCAGCCTGGAGGATGCAGGGGTGAGAGCATTCCTTTCTGTGATGACGGTTACTCCCACGATTATAGCAAAGATTGTGGAAGCTCAGAAAAGAGATAAAGTTTGTCAAGACCATACACGCCAGTTGTTGTCTGAGGGAGCAGAGTCGTACTCAATTGGGTCTAAGGGTGGGCTACTCTTCCATGGAAGACTTGTGGTTCCCAACGATGGAGATTTGAGACGTGTAGTAATGGCGGAAACCCACGGGTCCAAGTTCACGGTGCATCCAGGCGGGGATAAGATGTACCAAGATATGCGTCATTTGTATTGGTGGGCGGGTATGAAGAGGGATATCTCCGAGTTTGTGTCTCAATGCACTACTTGTCAGTTGGTTAAGATTGACCACCAGCGACCGACAAGTTTGTTACAACCGCTCGAGATTCCCGTATGGAAATGGGAGAGCATTTCGATGGACTTTGTTACGGGCTTGCCTAGATCGCAAAAGGGTCACGACTCAATTTGGGTGATTTTCGACCGTTTGACCAAGTCGGCACACTTCTTGCCCGTGCGCACCGATTATGATACCACTCTTTATGCCCAGTTGTTCATCGAGGATATCGTCAGACTTCACGGGGTACCTTTAAATATTGTCTCCGACCGAGATAAAATATTTGTGTCCCACTTTTGGCAGAGTTTCCAGGGAGCTATGGGGACTGAGTTGAGGTTAATCTCTTCCTATCATCCTCAAACAGACGGTCAGACCGAAAGGGTAAACCAGATGTTGGAGGATATGCTTCGTATGTGCATACTCGATTTTAAGGGCAGTTGGGAACAATACCTTCCATTGGTTGAGTTTGCTTATAATAACTCTTACCAATTTACTATCGTAATGGCACCCTATGAAGCTCTGTATGGAAGTCCTTGTAGGTTGCCCGCTTGTTGGTTGGAAGTGGGTGATAACAAGTTCCTTGGACCTGAAATGATCCAAGACACTTTTTCGAAAATTGAGCTTATTCGTGATCGCATACGGATAGCCCAGGATCGCCAAAAGAGTTATACCGATGCGGGTAGGAGACATATGGAGTTGGAGGTTGGAGACCAAGTGTTGGTGCGAGTGTCCCCGATGAAGGGCATTAAACATTTTGGGAAGAAAGGAAAGCTTGCACCGCGCTTTGTTGGACCTTTCCCAGTGATTGCAAAGGTTGGTCCCGTGGCATACCAACTCGCCTTGCCGGAACCTTTACAACAAATCCATGATGTATTTCATGTCTCCTCTTTGAAGAAGTACAAAAGGTGTGAAGGTGCCCTTTGGCACATTCCTTTTGAAGATATCGATTTGCAGCCCGATGTTTCTTATGAAGAACAACCGGTTGCTATCCTTGAGTTTGGGGAACGAAAGTTAAGATCTCGTGTGGTTCCCCTAGTGAGAGTTCATTGGAGTCATCATCATGCCAACGAATCAACGTGGGAACGTGAGGACGATATGCGGGAGAAATATCCACATCTTTTCTTATGAGGTACGCCTGAATTTTGGGGACAAAATTCCCTCATAAGGGGGGGGAGTATGTAATAACCCTCGCTTCTGAGACCGTATTTTTATAGTAATTACTTAGTATAGTAATTAAAGTCAAGTGTTGGGTTATGATCTGAATGTTAATTCAATGTAGAAAGTTGATATTTATTGTGAGTTTGCATACATATCATAATTATGGGTAAATATTGTTATGTCATGCTTATTAGTATCATTTGAATTCAAAATGATATTTGGCTTAATAATGAGACAGGAACCTAAATTGAATTTTAAATTGTCCAAATGATAATTTGGAGGTTGCAGTTGATTCCGGAACGTGCGAAATAGTCAGATAATGTACCATATTGTATTTTAAAGTTTTGGGCATTTTTGACTGATTGTACCTAAATTATACAGTTGCGTATTATTTTATCGCACTATTAGTTAATTAAGTGGGACATTTGCCTTAAGCCACGACTTAAGCCTATTAAGTCTTCTAATTACCCTAATTTCCTTCCAAAACCAAAGAGAGAAAGAGAAGAGTAGAGAGAAAGACTTGGAGATTGAGAAGGATTTTGCTACTACACCAAGAAATCTGCAAGTTGTTGAATCAAGGCAAGTTTTTACTTGCTATTTGTGTCTTGAGATAGATGATTTGCTATGATAATGATGTATTGATTTTGGTTTAGCAACTTAGGGGTTTTCCTTATGTATTTATGGGTTTTGATTCACTCAAAGATGATTGGGATGATTTATGAGGTTTAAGATGGTCAATAGTATCATTGATGTTATCTTGATGTTGGTATATAAGTTTTTCTTGAAGAAATTTGAGTTGGGGTAGAAAATGGAGTCCAAGACTCCATAGCCAATTCTTGGCAAAATCGCAGGCCCGAATCGATTCGCCCCCCTGGGCGAATCGATTCGGTTAAGTCCAGTGCTCAGGTCTTGTGAACCGAATCGATTCGGCAGTTATGCAGAAACCCAAATTTTCTGGCCGAATCGATTCGGCCAAGGGGGCGAATCGATTCGGTAGCCCTGCACTTTTCCAAAATTTTTCTTTTAAATTTTAACCTTTTTTCTTTAGAATTAGTAATTAGGGACCTTCTTAAATGAAGTAAACATAGGGTTTAGAGTATTAGTTGAGTTGGGTAGACATCCTAGGCTCGAAAGGGTTCATCTATGGTTCGTTTAAGGGGGAATTTAAAGTGATGTTTAGGCATTTCTTTTATCTTGTAGTTCTATAAGGGTCTAGAACATCTTTAGGTCACTTTGGAGACCTTAGGAATCAACTTGAGTTAGATTTTGACTTGAGGGTTTATGTTAAAGCCTAAAGGAGGCTTTGGAAATAACTTTGGAGTCTGAATTTCTTATCGGGGATGTTATGACAGTATGAAATACGTATAGTCCCGATTTAAGCCTATACATTTATTAAAATGGGAAATTGATAAGGTAAATGATAAATTACTAAATCATGTAATGGAAATAAATAAAAATGGATGTTACACACCTCTCTAAATACCATCTTAAGGGAAGTCCGTGCGAGAGGTGAAGCCCCCTGGCTAATGAATGCAGGGTGGATATAGTCCTAGGCCATATGAGCGCTTGTTTTATTTCTTTCTGCGATGGGTAGGAGATTCTGGGTGTGGTCTTGACTACCCCGCAGGCATATGGCTGCTTCCCGACGAGTTCGATAGGATCCCAGGTTGTCTTATTTTAGGCCCTGGAAGATGATGGTTATTTAGGGACGCGCACAGTGGGGAAACCCGGACGGGCGGTCTTAGAATCGTTATATTTATGTTTATGACTATTCTAATTATCGAGTTGGACTCGGTGGAACATGAATGCCATAAAGAGCAAATTTATGCCACAAAGAGCATGCTATTGAGATTAGTGCCATAAAGAGCACATGATGATACTTGTATTTCTGATAAGGAAAATCAAAGAAGATTAAAATTGAATTATGATGAATGATGATAAAGGCTCATAAGTACTTTTAACTCTGTTTTAATATGAATCTCACTCCATGTAGTCCTTTATCAGTTTTAGTTCCTTATATGATGTTACCATGCTTAACTGTGCATCCTTGTCATACCTGTCATTTATCTATTGATCACATATACCCGGCCCTGACCGGTTTTCCTTTCTTGTTGTATATGTATATATATAATCCGTTCAGGTGTTCCGCCGCACGGTCGCCCGTAATGACCTTTCCTTCCACATGTTTTTGAGGAGCCGTGACATTGTGCGGGTTTCACGGGATGTTTGTGTAGTCGCCCCCGTTTATGTTTTCTAGCTATGATCAGTTTATTCGGGCATGTTGCCCTAACCGTTGTAATTGTATAATGAATCTATCATGTAACCCTTGGTACTATTTGCATGTTGTATGGTTACTCTTGACCGACGTTTCATTCGGTCCTTTTGTATCTTTTGGGTTTCTTATGTACGCTTGTGGGGGTTTCCACCCTCTATTTCTATTATGGGTTGTTGAAAATGTTTTCTTTTTCTTTCAAAACCAAAGTTTTTGATAACCCGTTTTCTGGAATATAGTGTGGTTATTCCTTATGCTTTTTATATGGTTGTGATGCTGAGGATGATATTTATCCATGATTTCCTATTTTATCGAGGTATAGGGCTGGCCACCCTTTATTTCGGATAACGGGTTGTCACACTTTTGATTGTTCCAATGCGACATCATTTTATACGAGTATAAGTTGAATCTAAAGAATTGGAGATAAATTATTTACCCACTTAATATCAACTGGATGATTTGTTCACTAAACCTTAAGATAATATACGATTTGAATCCATAAGAAAATCCATTAGTATGATATTGCCTGAATAAGATCATCTCACCTATTATATCCTCCGGTTGCTTTCCTTTTTATATTTAATCTTTTGAGGATATAGGAAACTATCATTTCAAATATGACTAATTATTTAATTTAGGTTGATAGATTTACTTCATATCTGGTTATTAAGAATTTTTTTTACCCCTTGTCCATTTGAGAGAAAATGGAAGATAGGTATTTGAGCCCATCTTGGACATTATTTTGTATATATTCAACTAAAAATATTAATATTTTCCATGAGCTTCTTTATTTTTCAGGAATCAGTACTATTACTACAATCGGATACATTTGGGGTTTTGGTCTGTATATAGTTAAGTTATTTACTTTTATTTTTCTCGTAAATGGGGTAGATAGACTTTTGCATAAGGATAGGTTCTTTTCTTTTGTTATCCATATGAGTCCTAGATGACTTAAAGGGGATTTTGTCTCTCATTTCCAAATGGGGAGATTGAAGCACACTATATAGTTGACTCAATTAGGTCTATACTATATAGGAGCTCAACTAGTTTGGAAAATAAGAAAAAATTATGTTGAGTTTCTCCTACTTCATTACATCTTTGAATGATTGTCTACATCAACAAAGATTAGTGGCCATCACGTAGAAAACCAACACATAACACACTCTAGGATTGCACATTTTCATAATTTAGTTCATATATAAGGGGTGTGTGTTAATATGGATTTAAATGATTTTTTTTACATTTATTAAGAATTTTTAAACATTTAAAATCCATTTTTTAAGAATTAATTTAGGGTTTTAAAATATTTGGGGTTAATTTTCACATTCTAAAACTTCCTAAAAATTGCCTTGGGTAGAATTCAAAAGCGCTAGAGAATTGTGCGGGTGCTAATGATATCTTTTAAAGTTTAAAAACACGCGTTTTTCAGCCGCTGAGATTCATACACGTGTTGAATTTTTAATGAAGGGTTTTGTGTTTCTTTTATATGTGTATTGAACGATCAAATCTTTAGCGTTGGATCAATTGTTATATAAGGACTTCATGTAATTTAACTTGATCCTTGTGACTTTAAAAAGAACTAATAAAAACCATTCCTTGTGCGGTGCATTGCGAGCCAAAAGATTTAGAGTTTGAACAGTCAAACTATTCTCAGCCCTTGATTTCCCTTAGGCTTCCCGACCCTTCCATCATAAGTATAAATATGTGCCTTCGTCTTCACAATTTCAATCTTTGGAAAGGCTTAGGGTCTGAGAGAAAAAAATAGAGACAAGAAAGAAAAGAAAAATAAAAAGAGAGAAAATTTGAAAACACAAACCAAACTCTAGCCAAATTTTTTTCATAAAATATTTTGAGAGTTTAGGGTTTTTATGGTTTTTTAAAGATCCTCTTAGATCTAAATCTCTCCCTCAACAAACTCACACAAAATAGATCTCGTTTCTATTTTTAAAAACTTGAAGATCTATTTCAGTGATAGAGTGACGTAGATCTTAGGATGTTCTTGATTTCTTTAGAAAGAAATAACTCCCTCCTGTTGGGTCTGTTTTGTAACTTTTGTAAATCTATTTATCCAAAATTTTCACTATTTTTTACAAACCTGGAGTAAAGACTTTCATAATTCCGATGATATAATTTTTTCGGTCTGAAAATTTTTGTATATAAATAACTTCTAAAGAATCTCAGTTTTAAAGATTCTAAATATTCACAAATCTGAAACATTTTTGAGAAAGTAAGTCTAAGTCTAATTTCAGTAGTGTGAAAAATAGACTATTTGTAATTTGTAGGTATTGTCTGTACTTAAGTGTGCGTGAGTACATGCATGTGATTTAGGCACAACACTCACATCACAATCACCCACCATCACTTGAAAATGTTGTTGGTTGAGAGATTTTGGCTTTGAGTCGATGTAAAGCTAAAGGAGCAAAGGAGGAGAGCTAAATAACGGAGAGGACAACATTAGAGCCTTAAAGAAGTCCAAAAATAACCGAGGAGTATTGGTTTATTTCTGGACTTAGAATTGGTCTTCTTTTTGTGTATTTCTCATTGAATGCTTGTAATCCTTAAACTATTTGAGTGGGATTTTTGTTTTGAGGTGTAGAGACCTCCGTGAATCTTTTCCCAATCGGGTGGGGTTTTACCACATTAAGAATCTTGACTCTGTGTGTGCTTCTTCATTTTCCATCGCTATAATCTTCTTATATAGACTTAGGTTTTAAGTTAAAAACCTATTTCCAAGAAACTTGAATAAATTGTTTAAACAATTTATTTTAAACACATCTTGTGTATTATAAAATATTTTTACAAGAGTCACTTCAAAAAGTAATTCGAAACTCATTTAACCTTTTTAACAACAGTTAAAATAACTAAGTGAGTGTTTTTCAATTGGTATCAGAGATTTGTACTTAGTTTTCCTAATAATTTTCCTGTACTTTGAGACTGTTTACAAAATCGTTTTAATGGAAGAAAAATTTGAGCATCTTGGAAATCCATCTAGACCTCCCCTTTTTGATGGAATCAATTTCCCTTACTGGAAAGTAAGGATGATTGCTTTCATCCAAAGGACATAAGGAGATGATGTCTGGGAAGCTATTGAAAATGGTTATTCTCACCCAACTAAGCCTATAGTAGAGGGTAACACTGAGAGGATAAAGAAACTCCTCAGTAAGTTTACTAAAGAACAAAAACTTTCCTTTTGAAGTAATAACAAAGGAAATAATGATATCTTTATGTTTGTAAATGTAAATGATTTTAAAGGCATCTCTATCTTCTCAATATCTAAGGAAGCCTGGGACATGCTAATCACATCCCATGAAGGGGATGAGCGTGTTAAGGCTGCCAAAACACAAATGTTAATACAACAATGTAACACCTTACTCATGCATGAGACTGAGACATTTGATGAATTTTACATTAGATTGACTGATATGATAATAAAATTTCATGCTAATGGTATAATGTAAAATAGGAAATAAATAGTATCTATGTTCCTAAAATCCCTTCCCCTTAAGTTTGAAAATAAAAGATATGAAATTGAGGAGATAGACGATCCATACTTGACCCCTGAACTCCTCAGCAGCAAACTTAGGACTGTAGAAATGGAACTTGAATTTAAGAATCATCTTTCCAATAATCAGAAAAGGCAGTCCAGTTCTAATGTTGTATTTCAATCCAAAATGACTCCACCTCTATTTGGGATGCCTAACATTGACCTTGATTATGATGATAAATGTGATTCGGAAACACTAGATAATCAGATAGCCCTTATGTGAAAACATTTAAAGAAAATTTTAAAGTTTAAAAATAATATTACATATAAACAAAGGAAATTTGCTTATCCTAATCATTACGATAACAAGTCTTATGATAGGAATCAGGACAAACACAATACTCAGACCAACCATACAAATCAAAGAGATCTTAAAAATACTCAGTGTTTCAAATGTGGTAAAATGTGTCACTTAGCTGCTAATTGTAAGGTGAAACTGAATAATACTACTAGAGCACATATCACTAAGACATGGGATGATTCAAGTGATTCTGAAGAAGATGAGCCTAAATCATTCAATACTTTTTGGTCCTTGCATGTCCTTTTTTGCCAAAACTATTTTTGTTGATGATGTGTCTACTAGTAATAATGAACTTGATGTTATCATGCCTAGTTCTGTTATGCCCTATGATGTCTTACCTGTTTCTGGATTATCTGCACTCTGCCTACGTAATGTTAATGTTGTTGACACTACTACTAATAACTCTACGACGATGTGTGAGAGTCAAAGTGAATGCAATAATGACGAATTGAATGGGTGTGTAAGTATGATAAATAAATCATTAGGGGACAATTCACACACTGCACTTAATGAGTTCGATAATGATGATCTCCCTGACATTCACACACTATACACTGAAACACTTAGGAAGAGTGCCAAACTAGAAAAGCGTGTCAAGGACCTAACTGAAAGAATTGAACCCTTAAGGATAATGGTAAAGTAGAATGCTGAGGATTATACAAATCAGTGCTTGGCCTATGAATCCAAAACCAAATCTTTTATTGAAAAATTAAAGAACTTTCTAACTCAAATGGCATTTTGCAAAATAAATATAAGGCAAATTTGATAGAATTGGAACAATCTAAAGAAAAGGTTTCAACTGTCTTCAATTTTTTTTCTATGTTTGAAAATAATTCCAATTGTTTTGAAGATTGTGTTGCCTCTAGTAAAACCAATTCTGAAGACAAAACATGCATAGGTTTTGATAAAAAAACTAAGACACAAAATAAATCTTTGCAAAACATAAAATTTGTGTCTTTTGGAAAAAGACTTACTAATTTTTTTCCAGATTTTCTTTCCATAAAACTTGATTTTGAGAATTAACAAAAATGGCCAAGTAACTTGATGAAAAATTATCCAAAGTCTATTTCTGAACCTAAGGCTAAATATGTTTGCCCCCCTGTGAGGAGATTTGAACCTGAATGGAAAACTGTTGCAGTTAGACTAAAGGTCAATGTCCAGCAAGTTGATAAAACTCTCTTCAAAGATTTTAAAAATTAGAGACAACCGTGTGGCCACCAATACTGTTCTTATTGTGATGTTTATGGACGCTGTCTCGATGAATGTTTTCAAAAAAGACTGTATAAGCATGTCTATTAATCACCTGTTTATACAAACTTTAACTATTCTAGACATAACTGAAACCATTATGTACTTCCTAAGCAACTCAATAAAAACTCTAACTATAGGAATAGGAACAAAAGATCTCATGCTAAGAAGAAGTCTCAGAGAAATTTACCTGGATCTATTACTAAACAAAAAGCTCATAAACCTTTTAAAACTAGACCTATATGGGTTAGAAAGGACGACTTAATACCCCAGTTGAAGTGTTATATAGTGATAAGTGCTTTAAAAGCTGAACACACTCCTTCTGGTTGGTAATTAGGCTCTAGATGTTCCAAACATATGATTTGAGATGATACTAAATTAACCGACATAACTGACTTCTTTGGAGGAAATGTTTTGTTTCGGGACAGAGTATCAGCTCAGATCACATTCAAAGGAACACTCTAAGAAAAATGACTCCCTATTATCAAAGATGTCCTATTAGTGAGAGGTCTTAAAGATAATCTGTTAAGCATAACACAATTTTATGACTCCAATCATACAGTCACATTGTCAAAAACTAATTGTAAAATATTAAATGAGAATGGTGATTGCATCCTTACTGGTCACAGGACCCTAGATAACTGTTACACAGTAAATCCGAGTAATGCGACTTGTAGGTTAGCCAGAATTGATGATAATGAAATCTGGCATAATCGTTTGGTTCACATAAATTATGATAACCTTAGAAAATTTATCTCACAAGATATAGTTGTAATACCCCGTATTTTTATGGCTTTTAATTATGAGATTTATAAAAATTAATTTGGGATAATTAATTAGAAAATAATTCAGATTTAAATGCTAGCGAGATGAGAGTTAGTATTTGATTATTATAATGTTGTTGAATATTACTGAGTGATTATGGTAATATGTGATTATTGAAATTATTAAAATTACCGTGACTTGAAAATACGACAGTTTCGGTAATTAAGATGGGACGCGCATGTCAGTCGTGTCAGGACTCAATTTAATGGATTTAAAAGTATTTTATATTTATGCCATCCGTATGAGTATTTTGAGTGCATCAACGTATCCGAAAGGTTTGAGATAGTCAAAAAACACTAGCCGGGGGTTTAGTTTGGGTCCCGGGGCATTTTTAGGCATAACGGGCAACCCGGGAGGGTATTTTAATCATTCCTATTTTTGGGTGAATAGTGACCCACGAATTTTAGACAGTTAATATCAGCCAACACTTGAGTCCCTTAGGGTTTCTCAACCAAAAATCATGAACGGACATTAGAGTGGAAGAAAATGGAGTTTCCAAAGGAGAACCACCAATTAAAGGCTTTTACACCACCGTCACCACCATCGGATAGATCGAAAAGCAAGAATCATCCACATATCTTCTACTTTATCGGATCAGAATCGTCATTCCTAGGCAAGTGATTTAACTTGCAATAATTTAGCGCATGTATCATTCATGTTAGGTTAGAATTGAAGAATAACCTTAACTAATGAAAATTGAATGGATTTGAAGAATTTAAATCATAATCTGGGTAGGTCTTTCATGTAGTTTAATGTTGGAGATAATAGCAGCCACGAAATTATGATTTATGGGTAGAGAATTATAAAATTGTATTGAATTATATAGTGTTCTTGAAGAAATAGGAGAACTAGGGTTTTTATATGAAAAATAGGTAAATTGATCCAAGAATTTGATGTTCCATTTTGATTTGATGATTCTAAAATGTGGGAAATGATGCAGACATGTTGGTATGATAATTAATATACTTGTTTGGGAGTTTAAGACATTGTAATGAAGAATTAGAGGTGTAAAAAGAGGAAAATGCGTAACTGTTTAAGAAAATCTGGGCTGATACCTGCTTGATCGATCGATCGACTCAAGAATGTCAATCAATCGATCGATTGACCTCTTTTCTTCGATCGATTGACCCCTTCTGATTTTTGGCAATTGTTTTCCCTTAAGGCTTAATAAAAATCTCAAGGGCGATGATGATTCTTAGTATGTTTAAATTGATATTTTGGGACTTAGTTAAGGTCAGTAGGGTCTTAGTTGAAGCCCAAAAAAATGGATTACCTTAGGGATTTGAATACTATTGCTTATGAGGGACTACCGAGTGAGTTACGGTTAGAAATCGTTCAAATTGAAACTGTAATGAGAATAAACGCTGAGGTAAGGATAATAACATTAATGGAGGGGCTTTAAGTTACTAAGATAGCATTAGAAACTAATAGGAGGCTTAGTAACCTTTTGTGGTAGGTTTAGGTACTCAAATTGACACGACAAGAGAAAGTTATCAAGTTAAATATATAATTATGTATGATGTTCGGGATAATCTTACTACGTACGAGACTTACTAGATAGCATGTGAATATCTATATTGAATTACAATTACTAAGGTTGTGTGAATGCCTAGTGAATGGATTTCTTATGTGTATGACATACCTACCATACTTGATATCACGGGAGGTTAGTTTTTTTTTTTGTAAAGGACCCTCTTATCCTTGTGTGCCTTCGGGGGGATTTATTGAAACTGTTCTTGAGAGATTCGGAACTCGTAGTCCCCATGTACGTGATGTATCGGGATTCGATAGCAGAGTATGCGTGCACCACAGCTTAGCCTAGGGGTGACATATATGTATTTATGTACTGAGAGTGATATACTTATGTACTTGTGACCAGTTCATTGTTGCTTAGTAGATGTGAATAACTAAGATATCTGAATGGGCTAAGAATGAGAATTTAATTAACACTTGAGATCAGTAATTTTAATGAATGCGAATATGGGTTATGAATATAACTGTTTACTAAGAGTAGACATCCTATGGTAGAATGCGAAAGCGGAAGAGGTACAAACGAGTTAGTTAGTGACATAACTAGGATGGGTTAAGGGCATACGTTAGGCATGCACATTAGTTAAGAGGTGAGGAACTCATGTGAGAGTACGCAACTAACATGTTTGTAATATGTGTTGTTTAATTGTAATTTAAACACTTGCTAAAGTTTTAAACTATTATCACCTCGGGCTCTGACCCGTTTTCCTCCAAATATATTTTGTTTCGTAAAAACATTTTTAGGTGCCCAGCCACAGGGACGCCAAGCATATGAGTTCAATTCTGATGAGGTGCTGTAGCTGCTGTGGAAGCTACATGATCTTGGTATTCGACACCTTCCTATTTATCTTTGGTTCCTTCAGAGTCATTTGTATCAGTTAGGGAATGACGCCCATTCTTATTTAGAGGTTGTAGTTACAGACTATCATTATTTCGGTTATTGGTTTAATTATTCAGACTCTTGTGTTTGGACTTTATTTACTATGGCATTATTATTATTGGAATATTTACTCCAGACTCAGTTGATTTCATTTCGTTGGTTATTCATATGAGATTGTTTATGCGATTGATGGTTAATGATTTAACTCTTGGTTATTTGATAACTTAATTAATAAAATTTGGCATCTCTCTTTTTAAATATTAGGTGGCTAGTAATTAATTAAATGTTTTTCGACAGTGATGCTAAGACTGAACCAACTTGATATTCTGTATTAATTTAATAAAGGAGTAGCTACCCGGTATTTAATTAGACAGGGTGTCACAATAGTTAGAGGTTTGCCAAAAATAAAACCTATTTCAAATGTTGTTTGTGGGTCGTGCCAGGAATGAAAAGTTGTTAAATCTGCTCATAAGAAAGTTAAAGAAACTTTAACAACAAGACCTCTAGAGCTAATCCACATGGATCTCATGGGTCCTTCCCTAACTGTAAGCCTTTGTGGTAATAATTATATTTTAGTCATGGTGGATGATTTCACTTGATTTACTTGGGAAGCCTTTTTAAAACAAAAATCTGATACATTCAGAGAAATTTTAAAAATTATTTTAAGAATTGAAAATGAAAAAGATACCCAAGTCAATCGAATATATAGCGATAGAGGAGGAGAATTCAAAGACTTAGGCATAACACAATACGACAACTTTAATGGTTACTTACACGAGTTCAGTGCACCTAAACACCGCAGTAGAATGGTGTTGCCGAGCGTAAAAATTGCACAATCCAAGAAATGTCTAGGGTAATGATACATGCTAAGAACTTGCCAAAATACTTTTGGGTTGAGGCAGTTCAAACAACGTGTCATATTATCAATAGAGTTTCCCTTTGTAAAAATACCAAACAAACGTCCTATGAACTTTGGTATGGCAAAAATCCCAACATAAAATATTTTTGAACTTTTGGGAGTATTTATTATGTTTGCAATGACAGAACACCTATCTAAATTTGAAACGCATGGTGATAAAGCCATATTTTTGGGTTACTCCCTTAATAGTCGGGCTTATCACATTTATAATTTGCGTACTAAAGTTATAATATAATCGATAAATGTGACAATGAGTGACATTAATGTCGAGAGTAAAGAACGAGGGACAACTATACTGGATGAGTCTGAAATTTTTTTTACCTACGAGTCTCTAGAGATAGTTGATCCTTTACCAACCGAGACACCTTAAGTACCTAATTGGGTTTCTAAAGATCACCCCTTAGATAATATTATTGGTAACCTTACAGAACCAATGCGTACAAGTTCCTAATTACGTAATGTTTCGCATTATGCATGCTTTGTTTCTTTAATTGAAACAAAGAATGTAAATGAAGCACTCAATGACTCATTTTAGATAGGTACTATGCAAGAAAATCTCATCCAATTCAAAAGTCACGATGTGTTGTATCTCTTACCTCGACGAGAAAATAAAAGGGTTATTGGGGATCGTTGGATTTTTAAAAACAAAATAGATGTGTCAGGGATGATAGTTAGAAATAAATCTAGATTAGTTGCCTAAGGTTACTCTCAAGTTGAAGGAATAGATTTCGTGGAAACTTTTTCCCTTATCACTCGCCTTAAATCCGTTCTCTTGCTTTTTGCCATAGATTGTCACTTACAATTCACACTTTATCAAATGGATGTGAAATCCACCTTTTTAAATGGTATTTGGACAGAGGAGACTTATGGTTAACAAACGAAAGGCTTTATTGATCCTCATTACCCAAACCACGTTTATAAATTGAAAAAGGCTCTATACGGTCTAAAGCAAGCACTCCGGTCCTGGTACAAACACATGTCAACCTTTTTAATCAATAAAGGGTTTATACGAGGTGGAAATGACGAGACATTATTTGTTAAACATTTAAACAAACATGTCTTAATAGCTCAGGTCTATGTTAATGACGTAATATTTGGTTCCACTTCCCCCTCTGAGGTTAAAGAGTTTTATAAAATTATGCATGGGGAATTCCAAATGTCGCTTATGGGGGACCTATAATATTTCTTAGGACTTCAAGTCAAACATAATGATAATGGATTATTCATTTCGCAATCTAAGTACACAATAGAGTTAGTAAAGAAATTTGGCTTAGCTGATGCCAAAATTGCTAGAACTCCCATGAGTACTTCTATGAAATTATCTAAAGATGAACTTGGGAATCCAATATATCCTACTTTATATAGAAGCATGATAGGCATCCTATTATACTTAATAGCCTCATGACCTGATATCATGTATGCTGTTTGTATTTGTGTTTGTTACCAAAGTGCGCCTAAAGAAAGTCACCTTCTATGTGTTAAATGTATAATTAAGTATGTTGGAGTGACAATAAACCTAGGTATATGTTACACAAAAGATACATCTAACACAATTTTAGGATACACCGACGCTAATTGGGTTGGGTGGTCTGATGATAGTAAAATCACATCTGGTGCTTGTTATTACATAGGTAATAATTTGGTAGGATGGAGTAGTAAAAAGAAAAATTTCACTTCACTTTCCACAACAGGAATCTGTTGCGCTGAGTTAATGTGGATAAAACAAATGCTTAGTGATTATGGCATTAAAGAAGAAAAGCAAACCCTATACTGCGATAATTAAAGTGCGATTAATATTTCTAAGAATCCAGTTCAACATTCCCGTACTAAACACATTAAAATATGACATCATTTTATATGAGAGTTAGTTGAATCTAAATAATTAGAGACAAATTATTTACCCACTTAACACCAACTGGTTGATTTGTTCACTAAACCTTAGGATAATATATGATTTGAATCCTTAAGAAAATCGATTGGTATGATATTTCCTAAATAAGATCATCTCACCTATTATATCCTCCGGTTGCTTTCCTGCTTATATTTAATCTTTTTAGGATATAGGAAACAATCAATTCCAAATAAGACTAGTTGTCTAATTTAGGTTAGTAGATTTACTTCATATCTGGTTATTGAGAATATTTTTTACCCCTTTCCCATTTGAGACAAAATGGAGAAGAGATATTCGAGTCCATCTTGGACATTATTTTGTATATATTCAACTAAAATCTTGATCTTTGCCATGAGCTGCTTTATTTTTTAGGATCAGTACCATTACTACCATCGGATACATTTAGCGTATTGGCCTGTATGTAGTTAAGTCATGTACTTTATTTTTCTAGTAAATAGGGTAGATAGACTTTTGTATAGGAATATGGTTTTCTTATCTATTGTTATCCATACGAGTCCTAGATGACTCAAAGGAGATTTTGTCTCTCATTTCCAAAGGGGGAGATTGAAGCACACTATATAGTTGACTCACTTAAGTCTATATTATATAGGAGCTCAACTAGTTTGGAAAATAAGACAAAATTATGTTGAGTTTCTCTTACTTCATTAAATCTTCAAGAGATTGTCTATATCAGCAAAGATTAAAGGCCAGAGGTAGAAAATCAACACACAACACACTCTAGGATTGCACATTTCCATAATTTAGTTCATATATGAGGTGTGTGTGTGTTAATATGGATTTAAATGAATTTTTTACATTTATTAGGAATTTTTAAACATTTAAAATCCATTTTTTAAGAATTAAATTTAGGGTTTTAAAATGTTTGGGGTTAATTTTCACATTCTAAAACTTCCTAAAAACTACCTTGGGTAGAATTCGAAAGTGCTAGAGAATTGTGCGGGTGCAAATGATATTTTTTAAAGTTTAAAAACACTCGTTTTTCAGCCGCTGAGATTCATACACGTGTTGGCTTATTAATGAAGGGTTTTGTGTTTCTTTTTTGTCTGTATTGAACAGTCAAATCTTCAGAGTTGGATCAATTGTTATATAAGGCCTGCATGTAATCTAACTTCATCCCTGTGACTTTAAAAAGAACCAATAAAAACCATTCATTGTGCGGTGCATTGCATGCCATAAGATTTAGAGTTTGAACAGTTGAACTAATCTCAGCCCTTGATTTCCCATAGGCTTCCAGATCCTTCCATCACAAGTATAAATATGTGCCTTCGTCTTCACAATTTCAATCTCTGGAAAGGCTTAGGGCCTGAGAGAAAAAAAGAGAGACAAGAGAGAGAGAGAGAGAGAGAGAGATAAGAGAGAGAAAAAATAAAAAGGGAGAAAATTAGTAAACACAAACCAAACTCTGTCCAAATTTTTCCAAAAAATATTTTTAGAGTTTAGGGTTTTTCTTGTTTTTGTTAAGATCCTCTTATATCTAAATCTCTCACTCAACAACCTCACACAAAAGAGATATCGTTTCTATCTTTTAGAAGCTTGAAGATCTATTTCAGTGATCCAGTTACGTAGATCTTAGGATGTTCTTCATTTCTTTTGCAAGAAATCACTCCCTCATGTTGGATCTATTTTGTAACGTTTGTAATTCTGTTTATCCAAATCTTTCTCTATTTTTTTACAAACCTTGAAATAAAGACTTTCATATTTCAGATCTGATAAATTTTTTAGTTCAAATTTTTTTGTATATAAATAATTTCTAAAGAATTTTGTTTTAAAGATTCTAAAGATTTACAGATCTGAAACATTTCTGAGAAAATAAGTAAGTCTAATTTCAGTAGTGTGAAAGAGAGGTTTCATACTTAGACTACTTGTAATTTGTAGGTATTATCTGTACTTAAGTGTGTGTGAGTACATGCATATGATTTAGGCACAACACTCACATCACAATCATCGAGCATCACTTAACAGTGTTGTTGGTTGAGTGATTCTGGTCTTTTAAGTCAATGTAAAGCTAAAGGAGAAAAGGAGGAGAGCTAAAGAATGGAGAGGACAACATCATAGCCTTAAAGAAGTAAAAAAATGACCGAGGAGTGTAGGTATATTTCTAAACTTAAAATAGGTATGATTTGTGTGTTTTTCTCGTTGAATGCTTGTAATCCTTAAACTATTTTAGTGGAATTTTGTTTTGAGGTGTAGAGACCCCCGTGGATGTTTCCCTAATTAGGTGGGGTTTTTTTACCACGTTAAAAATCTTGACTCTTGTGTGTTATTCATTTTCCATTGCTACAATATGCTTATATAGACTTAGGTCTTAAACTAAAATCCCAATTTAATGAAACATGAATAAATTGTTCTGAAAAAATGTTTTTAACACGTCTTGTGTATTATTAAAGATTTTTACAAGAGTCTCTTCAAAAAGTAATTTGGAACTCATTTAACCTTTTTACCAGAAATTAAAATAACTAAGTGAGTATTTTTCAATTGGTATCGGAGCTTTGTAGTGAGTTTTCCTCAAAATATTTTGATCGTGTACTTTACGACTATTTACTAAATATTTTTAATGGACAAAAAATTTGAGCATCTTGAATTCTATCCAGACCCCCCCCCCCCCCTTGATGGAACCAATTTTCCTTACTGGAAAGTAAGGAAAATTGCTTTCATCTAAGGGACATTGGGAAAGGATGTCTGGGAAGCTATTGAAAATGGTTATTCTCACCCAACCAAGTCTATAGTAGATGGTAGCACTGAGAGGATAAAGAAAATCCTCAGTGAGTTTACTAAAGAAGAAAAACTTGCCTCTTTAAGTAATGACAAAGGAAAGAATTCTATCTTTATGTCTGTAAATGAACATGAATTTAAATGTATCTCTGTCTTCTCAACATCTAAGGAAGCTCGGGACATGCTAGTCATATCCTATGAAGGGGATGGGCGTGTTAAGGCTACCAAAACACAGTTGTTAATACAGTAGTATAACACCTTACTCATGCATGAGACTGAGATATGAATTTTACATTAGATTGACTGATATCATAACAAAATTCCATGTTAATGGTATAATGTACATTAGGAGAGAAATTGTATATAAGATCCTAAGATCCCTTCCCCCTAAGTTTGATAATAAAGATACGCAATTGAGGAGATTGACGATCCATACTTGACCCCTGAACTCCTTAGTAGTAAACTTAGAATTACTCGAATCTATGTGCAACTGAAAATTTTTGTATGAAGCTTTTAATGTTGATACAACAACATTGCCTCTCAATTGGTAACTTAATTTGTTTTTCGTAATCTAAGTTTCCTTAGTTTTTGGAAAAACAGTTTTGGATTTAGAAGGCATCGACTTATTAGGTGTGGGCTTCTTAATGGAATTGGTTTTTATAGGTACCTTGGGTCTATTATCATTCCCACATTTTCTATTTGTTTTAAACATTCATAAGAATATTTTTTAAATGTCGAGTTTTATGGAAAAAATCACAATGATACATCTGCCTATTAATAGATTTGCCTTTAAAAGGTATCTTGGGTCTATTGGCATTGACACTAATTATGTTTAGATTTAAACGTTTAAAATATAATTTTTCTAAATGGCCATATTTAGGACATAAGTTACAATGATATATCTACCTAGTAGTACAGTTTGTTTGAATTTGAGGTTGATTTTTTACATGTGAAATAGACATACGAATATTGGATGATTCTGTACAATCTTCATTGGAGATAATAAAGTTTTTTTCAAAATAAAACATCTCCACTAAAATCGATTCCTTGTTTTTCCATATGAGCCTTTTCAAAATCATCCATTCATTCTACCATAGGGCTAGAAGTGATCTAATACTTCAATCTTTTTTAAGTTTCTTGTAATTCAGTTTGGGAGTCTTTAAAATCATTTTGGAGAACCTTGTGCATTACTTCTAACAAATGATTGTTTTCAGTTGATTTTGAAATATTTTCTCAAGAAAAATATTATCAGATTCAAGCTCTTTCATTTTCATAGTTGATGCATCAGAATTAGGCAAATTTCATTATTTAAAACATCAATTTTTGATAACAACCTAGAATTGATTTTGTCTAAGTGTGTGCATTTTTTCAAAGTTGATTTTAGATTTTCTTAAAATTGAAATCATCCATCATAATCACTATTAACATAATAGTAGTTGATTTATTATAAAAATCAATTTCATCATCCCAATTAGAGTTATAATTATACAAAGTTTTGGAAACAGTGGTGGTAGTGTGTTTGTGTTCATGGGTCCTAATAGGTAAAAAATTGTCATCAATAGGTGACACATAATTGTCTATGAAAAGATCAGAATCACCCGACATATGAGATAACTTATCTAACTCATTTTTAGACACTTTAACACACATAAGTAAATTCCATAAAGTTAATGTAACCTTTACTACTGTCATTATCCGAACTATCTCCCATGTTTTAGATATATGGGCCTTATTAGAAGATTGCCATTTTGTTTTTGAAAATTATTTATTTTCATAATGACCAAATTCATTACACTTCCTACATTGAGTATGACTAATATCTTTCTTAGTGTCATATTTTTCAAAATTTATCTTTTCATATTATTTTTCATGAGGCCCGTTTGCATAACCAAGTTAGCCTTCTCTAAAAGCAAATTTATTCCTACACTTAACAATTTCTTAAAGTGTTTAGATAAAAGGGCAATTTCATTATCTAATGAATCAAGGGAAACAAAGGAGACATCTAAATTAGATAGTGAAGAAACAAAGGAAAGGTTTATTACACTAGATTTAAAGACTAAAGAGGGTTGTGTAGTGTGTGCAAGTGTTTTGCCTTTGTGATTTTGATGTAAGGCACTTTATAATTCAAACGTTTTCATTTTACTACAATGAAGTTTAGGTGTTATATTAGGATTGTACATTTTATCTATTCATTATATTTTCATATCAAAACTAGGAGGTAAATACCTAAGTATCCTAGCAAAGATTTTAGAATCACCATACACTATGCCATTTTCATGCGATTGATTGACTATGTCTTGTAGTCTAAGATAGAAATCATCATTCTTTTCATCATCTTTCATGAACATTATGCCATATAAGTGTACTAAATGTTGCGATTTGTCCTTTTAATCCTAGTGTCACCTTCATGGGTAGACATTAGAATGTCCCAAGTTGACTTAGATGTTTGCATACTGAGATTATTTTAAACTCAGACTCATCCATAGCTTGGGAAAATGGCATTTCTACCATTATTATTATATTGTGAAATTTGGTTTCTCCTATTTTGTCTATTCAAAAAGGGATTTTCTTATAAAAACTTAAGCTTCACCTTCAATAATAGGTTTAGTAGGTATAGTAAAACTACTTTCAATCATGTCCCATACTTCGTCTCCCAACTGTTGGTTATGTGCAACCATCCTTACTTTGCATTAAGCGAAGTTAGAAGCATCAAACGTATGAGGACGTATAGAACTACCATTATGGTCTTCCATTTAAAATAGGTTTTAAAAGAGTTCAGGATATTAAAGTGTAAATACAAACTTAAAGGTAAAGTAATCATGTCTCTTTGATACCATTTGAAGTAATCTAATACACTAAAGTGTCAAGATTAATTAAAATCTCTTTTAACTCTTTGGTAAAACCCTTTTTAAATTTCAAAGATTGAATAACCCTCACACAAAATGTTTGTACAGGTTGGTGTGATGTTCTATGTAACAAAAATAATTTTGAATTAGAATGGGATGAGGGGAAAGAGTAATTACATAATAGTTTGTTCACGAGGAAATGAACTAACTAGAAAACCCCTGGTCTCTTAGTTATAAGACCACACGCCTCCCAAGTCTACTATAAAAAATCTTTAAGTACAAATTATAGATTATAATGTGTAAATGAAATAGTCTAGCCAATATAAAAACAATATTCAAAGGTCACAACTACACAACCCCATAACTATTGAATTTTACTGAACACAAAAAGACAATGACAACTTAGGAACAACATTATCACATCTCCACACTCAAAACTAGAGTACAGTGAAGATGAACCCAAATTTTTTTTAAGATGAGTTATTGTTTATTCTAAACAGTAAATATATTTAACATTAAATCATTAGACAAATAAACGTCCTTTTTAGTAGTTTAAAATCAACATAAATGAAGTAACCTAAAGAATATCAGTTTTGTGTAAAACTAAGTTAAAATAAGCAATGAATCTACTATGGAAAAATCAACACAAAAACTGAAATAAAACAATTCAAGTCCAGTTTCAACTTTTTAACAGTTTAGACAAGTGTTAGGTTCATAAAAATAGATCTATTAAGACATGAAAATTGTTTAGAGTTATAATCAATACATATAAATAGTTTTGTTCAAAACGGTAATAAAGTCCAACTTAGGGTCTCAAAAAAAGTTTTGTCTCTCACCCCGCTCAATTCTGACGTCGGCCGCCACCAAAACTAAGTTGGGCGTGAGTAAATAAAATACCATTCCGAGCATGAGATAGATATGAGACATATAAAATTAATCCATAAGATAAATGACAATCAATCCCAAAAGATAAACCATCCAACTAAGTGATAAAAGATCCATCTCATACTAAAACTCGAATAAATTCAATCTCCAATAATAATCTCGTCTCCAAAATTCCAATGTTGAACTCTCAAAAATACCGTTTGGCGTCAGCGTAGCTCTTTTGTCGATCCTGAGCAACCTGAATACGGCTCTGTATCAACTCTGTCCTCGCCGATGTATCCTGAATCACCTCTGGACCAAATAACTTGTTTTCCCCCACCTCTAGCCAACACACTGGGGAACGCCAAGGTCTGTCGTATAGTGACTCGAATGGAGCCATGCCGATAGTAAACTGGTAGGAGTTGTTATAGGTTAACTCCACCAGTGGAAGGTACTGATTCCAGTCTCATCTAAAATCAATGATGCACATACGTAACATGTCCTCTAACATCTCATTCGTCCTCTCGGCCTGAACATCTATCTGCGGGTGATAGGATGTGCTTAGTCACAACTCCGTACCCAACGCCTCCTGAAAACTCTCCCAAAATTGAGACACAAACACCTTATCTCTATCAGACACGATATTGAGAGGCACTCCATGGAGTCTCACTATTTCTGCTATGAATATCTAGGCGTACTGTCCCATGGTGTAGTCTGTCCTGGCTCGCCGAAAGTGGGCTACCTTGGTCAGTCGATCCACTATCACCCATACCGAATCGTGACCCCTCTGCAATATGGGTAATCCCTTGATGAAGTCCATGGAAATTCTCTCTCATTTCCACATAGGAATCTCTAATGGTTACAGAAATCCCGTCGGTCTCTGATGATCCACCTTTACTAGTTGACAAGTGTCACATTTCAAAACGAACTCAACAATTTCCTTCTTCATCCCGCTCCACCAGTACTATCTATGCATATCCTGGTACATCTTATCCCCTCCAGGATGTACCACAAATCGGTAACCGTGCGACTCTGTCATAATCTTGTGTCGCAAATCTTCACCCGCAGGAACTACTAATCTCCCATTGAAATGTAGACCCCCGTTTGAACCCACGGTATAAGACTCAGCGCCCTTGGCTAGAAGCTTCACTTTTTTACTTTGACATAATGGATCATCTGCTTGAGCCTGTACTACTCCCGTAATAATCTGGGGCGTAACCGTCATCACAGACATAAATGATTGAGCCACCGCATCTTGGTTCCCTAAATCCTTCCATTTTTCTTTCCACACCTCGACCACCTCACCGACTGGTTTATGGCTCAACGCATCTGCTACCACATTAGCCTTCCCCGGGTGGTATTGGATATCAAATTGATAATCCTTCACAAACTCAAGCCATCGATGTTGACCTATATTTAACTCCTTCTGCGTGAAGAGGTACTGTAATGACTTGTGGTCCGTAAATAAATGAAATTTCTCTCCTAGGAGGTAATGTCTCCAAATCCAAAGTGCAAACACCACCGCCGCCAACTCTAAATCGTGGGTGGGGTAATTCCTCTCGTGAGGCTTAAGCTTACGGGAAGCATAAGCTATAGCCTGATCCTCCTGCTGCAGTACACCTCCAAGTCCTAATAAGGACACATCAGTGTAGACTAGATACTCCACTCCCGACTTGGGTAATGCTAACACTGGTGCTGAGGTTAACTTATCTTTCAACTCATCAAAGGCTAACTGACAGGTGTCACTCCAGATAAACAACACCCCTTTGCGAGTCAAATGCATCAACGGATTCGCTATCTTTAAAAACCCTCGATTTAACCTCCTGTAGTATCCGACTAAACCAAAGAAACTACATATCTCGATCGGTGTCGTGGGATGTCCCCACTCCCTCACCGCTAACACATTCCCCGGATCCACTGATATCCCTCTATCTGAGATGATATGCCCCCAAAACTGAACCTCCTTCAGCCAAAACCCGCATTTCTCGTATTTTGCATATAACTCATGCTGACATAAGTTTGCAAAACCTGCCTCAAGTGCTCGGCATGCTCTTCCTCGGTCTGTGAGTAAAACAGAATGTTATCTATGAAGACGATGATGAAATGGTCCAGGAACTCTCTGAACACCCTATTCATCAAGTCCATGAACACGGCTGGGGCATTGGTTAGCCCAAAAGGCATAACCCTGAATTCATAGGAACCATATCTCATCAGGAAGGCAGTCTTCGTCACGTCATGTTCCCTGATACGTAACTGATGGTATCTCGATCTTAAATAAATCTTCGAAAAGAAATCCGCTCCTCTCAACTGGTCGAATAAATCATCAATTCGAGGTAACGAATATTTGTTCCGTATCGTGACTTTATTAAACTCTCGATAATCAACACATAACCTCAACGATCCATCCCTCTTTTTAATGAATAGTACGGGAGCACCCACGACGAAGTACTCCTACGGATAAACCCCTACCCTAACAACTGCTCAATCTAGTCACGTAACTCCCTCATCTCTGCTGGAGCCATACGATAAGGTGCGCGAGCTATCAGTCGAGTATCTGGCTCTAAATCAATAACAAAGTCTATCTCTCTACTCGATGGTATCCCCAGAATCTCCTGAAACACATTGACAAACTCTCGAACTACAGGAATTGAATCAAGTGGTACCAAAACCTTCGTAGAGGTCTCCTCCTCTATATAGTATAAATGAGTGGACGATCCTCCCTCAGAGCAAGGCATTGCCACCAGGAACATCTCCTACCCGGGTATGGAAAAAACTGTACTCTTACTAAAATAATCAATCATGGCCCTATACCTGACAAGCCAATCCATACCTATATTCGCGTCATACTCGGACATGTCTAATACGAGCATGTCAGTGGGTAATGATATGCCCAAAGTGTACCAGACAACCCAGAGACCTCAAGCTCGGCCTTATGACAATCGAGTAAATAGAAGTTTAATAATACCTACCAGCAACATCGTCCTACTGAGGTCGGCCACAACCGACGCCCCCCTCGACTACGAACCTCATCTCGGCCACAACCGAGATTATCTAGAACCTTGGAGCACAGTTCTTATCAGGTCATCCATAGCCGATGTCGCACCTACCCCACACATCAACCTTGACTGGTCATCAGCCGAGGTCAGCAAGGACTCATGGGTTAACCACCCTTCATCATCATCGGCCCTAGCCGATGTTGCAAGTACCATATGAGAATCAGCAGCCCTACAGGCTCAGCATCAATTGTCAAGTCAACATCAGCCCTGGCCAACGTTCCACATATCTAACCTCAGCTGGCATCCCAGCCAAGGTCATTAAATAATTCTCGGACAAGGCATAGGTCGTACCTCACCAACCTCATACTCACCTAGGCCGAGGTTGGTACCAAGCAAAAACAGCTGAGATTCTATGCGTACATGTATGGCTTGAGGCACGTGGACAAATATGTTATAACTGAATCATTCCCTCCATGTGAGGGAATATTGAGGTCATCATTACTTTGTTAAAGATTAGCGAGGTGTCATCCATTCACTGGCTGAATCTCCATGCACTTGCTCATTGTATGCTTGGGGGGTACATTACACCCCCCAAACACTATATATAGAGGTCATCCTCTACCTTGCAAAGGGATCGATAATGACAACCCTAGTTGAAACTCTGTCATTTTATACAGTAGAGAGAGAAAGCTGGAGAGATTGTATCCATGGCCATTAGTGCCTTCATTTAGTGATATTACTCACACACACTTACAGTGGACGTAGCCCAGATTGTCTAAACCACTTATATGCAAGTGTTCATCCTCTTCTCCTCATCACCTTCTACATATACACGTATATATATTCCCCTATGCTGCCATTTTTATCACTTGTTCGAGCTTGCAACACCTTACCTGGTGGTGCTGTTTCTAGCATCATCATTTTGGCACCGTCTGTGGGACATGAGAAACTGTCTCTTCCTATTTTTTCGCTTAACTTCACCACAGACTCTGGTGGTGAACCAGGTCCCCCCCTTGCGTGGAGCTATTTCACCATTGAAAGAGGTCCTTTAAGGTTTAAGATCATTTCTTCGCAATCTCTTTTGTTTTAATATATGGCACCGAAGTTACTACCACCTCCTCCACCAACTGGTCCTAGAGGGCCTAGTTCTAGTCAGGCACCACCCCAGTCCGAAATGGCTGAGGTGACATGAGCCTTGAAGTCCTTGGCAGCCACGCAGCAAGCGATGATGGAGAAATTTGCACAGCTCAGTCAAAATATGATGAGGCCAAGTGTGTGGCTCCTGTGTTAAATAAAATGTGCCCCAAAGTCTCCTGGATAGAAAACATACGCACAATCGCTGGCGGGTCCTGCGGGACTGCGGCCTAGTGAAGATTATAGACTCGTCCATACTGAAGCTGCCCTTGCTGAACTGGGGCGACTGGAATGGGTGGTAGTGCTTCCATCTATTGAGGTGCTGGAAGAGCTGTGAGAAATAAATGTCTCTGGGGTTCCTGACTGCACCCTGTTGCTGCTACTACAGTTGGCCTCTACCCTTCTGAGGGCAGTCCTGGCATATGTGGCCAATGTTGCCACACATAAAGCATCTCCCTGGGAAGGGTCCTCCCCTCTGTCCCTAGCCCTGATGGCCATTACCATTCCTCCCTTGGCCATTCTGGCCCTGCTGAACCTGCTGCTGTCCCTGATGGTCGTGTTGACCCTACTGGCCAAGTCGAAAGCCCCCCTGCCCATGTCTAAAACCTCCTGATATGAACCTCTTAGGATCCCCCTATTGGGAACCCTGGTCACTATGCCTATGATGACCCTGAACTACATGTGCCCCACTGGCACCATTCCCTCTTGTCTTGCCCTGCTGGCTGGACTTTCCTACTCGCTTAATCTCTATCAGATGAAAACGATGGTCCTAGGAATGGAGTAATGATGCATTAACCACGCCTGAATAGGTGGCTAAAGAAGGATTGCCTATCAAATACTGGCGGATTCTCCATGTCAACCCATCCATAAAATGCTGAATCTTCTTCTCCTCAGTCGGGATTTCATCCGGTACAATATTTAAAGGATTGATAAACTCTGCCTCGTATTTCGACACTATCTTTCCCTCCTGCTTCAATTTTACCAATTTCCATCTCATCCCTATCTGGACGGACGATGAAAAATACTTACGATCGAACCGTACCCAAAAATCTTAAATAGTGAGTGTGTATCTCTCCTCAGCGGTGGTAATAGACTCCCACCACTGTAACACTGCTCCCACTAATTTGAACGTGGCCATTATTTGACTCTGCACCTTCGTGCACTCATGTATCCTCAAATGCCTCTGCATATCCTTCTTCCATTGGCTCGCTACTATCACATCGTAACTCCCTGTAAACTATGGAGGATGCGCCTTCTGGAAGGCATCCCTAACACGTTCCCAAGCAGACGGGAAGGCCTGGGCCTGAACTGGAGCCACCACTGGTGCCTGAGGTGGTGCCTGCTGCACGACTGCCAATGCCGCATTTACTGTCTGAGCTACAATGGCGTCAACTTTAGTGGCATTCATCATGCCCTGAGCTGGTGCAGGATAAGGTTCGGTTTGGGCATCCCTGGGAACTCTCTGTGCTTGTCTAAGAGGCATCTGAAAGAAGATAAAAGTTTCATAAGTCTACAGTTATTATCTCAAAGTAGCTGAAGAACGTAATATGCATAAAGAGTACAACAATCCTAAAATATAGGGCTCTATATCAAAGGACGCTATGCCTAAACACAATAAGCCATACAGATCCGAAGGACACTAGAACCTGAGGCTCTGATACCACCTGTGACACCCCGCCTAATTAATTATCGGGTGATCAGTCCTTAATTAATTAATTTCAGAATATCAAGTTGGTTCAGATAATGCTTCACCGTCGAAAAACTCAAATTTTAATTTAATAAAACTAACCACCTAATATTTAAAAAGGTTGGTGCCAAAATTTTATCTTGTTATTAACCATCAACATCAAAGTGAATAAATAAAGCCATTATCATACATCACAATAGCATAAAGAAATCTAACTGAATATAAATAAGGAACTGAAGAAGACACATCCAGTCAAATCCCATACAATAATCCAATGACATGAAATTAAAGTCTAATGATGAAATAAAATAACTCTAAATATCTGAATGTAAATAGGATGGACGACATGTCCAACTGAAATAGAAGACTGATAGATAAGAAGCAATAGACTCAGAAATGTCTACTAGCAATATCATGTAGCTTCCACAGCAGCTACAGCTCGACAAATGAATGGAAACTTCTAAGTCTGGTGTCCCTGTGGCTGAGCGCCTAAAACAATAAAACAAGAGGAGAGATTTGCAGAAAAAAGGGTAAGAGCCCGAGTGGAAAACAGTTTAAATATAGCAAGTGCTTAAATTTATTTATTTAGCACATATATTATCCATGTTAACTTAGCGTACTCATTTGAGATGCTCACCTCTCATCTAATGTGCACACCTAGAGAGCCAACTACCCATACTAGTCTCGTCACTCTACTTGAATTTATGTAGGATAATCGCTATGCCTGATGCAATAACTAATAACCCACAAACAATATATTATTATTTAGGAATAGGCTTAAGGATGTTATAACTCATTCTTATAGCATTATATTCCCAACTGGTGACCCAATAAGTATATACTTTAATAAAGTATCCAACAAGAAACAAAGAATGGAACTTAGTATACATATATAAAATCTCACTATGTATACGTACACACAAATCTATATAATACCCATGGTTAAGAAACCCCTGGTGCTAGGCATACTCGGCTATCTAGTCCCATTGCAACGCTCACACATAAAGGACAAAAGGTTCGATCTCTCAAGAACTAATGAAACATATACACATATTGGAGGTGAACATAGTCCCAAGACGATGGTCTACGCACATACCTACGCACCCATACGACCGTCATCACTATCATTCTCACATATAGCCCGTACCTAGGTTCCATGCTCTAGTGGTACGACTCAAAATCCCCCGAAGGCACACAAGATATGGTCGTCCACAATGCGTTAACCCCCGTTCGATAGCTAGTAGCTAGGTATGCCATACACATGGTATTCTAAGTAATAAGCATGCACACAACTTATATACATTAATAGGTAATCACAAAACCCAAATACTATAATCCGTAAGTACTATTAACGCCATTACTCTCCTCGATACCCGCATATATATAACCTCTCTAGGACTTACATCCCCTCCTAGGTTTCCACACAAATTCAATACCCTAAGTACCATCACCCCTTAATTCCTTAACACTTTGGAAATTTAATCCACCCATTCTTCACGAAGGTTAATAAACTCATATAGATAACCCTAGGAAGATTTCCAACCTAAGTAAAACCTAAAAACCCATTCTGGAATTTCGTTAGAAGTTCCAGGATTGGCGTTCGAACGAGTTCGTTCGAAGGAAGTTCCCACTTTGAACGAACTCATCAACTCGTTAGAAAGGTCATTGGAAATCTCGTTAGAAGTCTCGTTCGAACGACCTGGGCGGGTCTTCTAACAAAAATTCCGAACAGACCCAGTCCTTTCCCAACTTCGATTTTTCTCAATTTTTAATCCTTAAAAACATATGAATACTCAACCCAATCCAAATAAAATGTTCCTACACTAATCCTAATCACCTTAAGACACTTTTTAACAAGAATTAAATGTCAAATCGTTATAAAATCAATCGGAATTAAGCAATCTCTTAAACTTCCAATAGTTCTCTTAAATATGAACCCATAATTTAAATTGCCCAAAACTCTTATTATAATTCGTGAATAAGACATAAAATTTCGAGATCTTATTAGTCTAATCAAGGGCAAGACCTCTACATGCATACCCATCTCCAATATATAAGTTTTCTTCATCATTTAGTCTAATTAAACCTAAGTTTTCATTATTCCAAATTTATATCATCAAATCTAAATTAACAAGAACAATATATGCTAAAAAGGAGAGCAAGATAAACACTTGCCTCGAAATGAACTTCTTATTCTCGGACTAAAATTGGTATGGGGACGATCCTCTTGACTCGATCTACGCGCCGGTGTAATTTTTGGAGTGTAAGCTTGAGTTCTTGGCTTAGGGCTCCAGTGGAGTCTTCTTCTTCCTTGGGTCTCTCTCTCTTCTCTCTCTTTCTCACGTAAGTTGAAACTCACAGACCACTAACCCTAAACGCTTTTAATTAAACTCAATTTTTGTCCATTTAATTACCCAAAAATCCCAAAAGACCAAAATACTCCCCGGGGTGTCGTTTTGGGCTAAAATATCCCGGACTCCAAATAAAATACCCGAGTAGTATTTTTTGACTATTTCGACCCTTCGAAACACTCCGGCGCACTCAAAATAGTCATCCGAGTTATATAAAAATAATTTACCTTTTTAACCCCCAAATACATACTAGTGACGCGACTCACACGCGACCCAAATATTTATAACATAACTGCCGTGTATCTCATCCCCGACCATAATATTATTTCAATAACTACTAACTCTCATCACTCTATTAATTATTATCATAAATTCGGATTAATTATAATTTAAATTTTCTCCCTTTAATTTAATTAACCCCCATTTTCCATAATTTCATAAAAAATAAATATGCGTAAAAATACAGGGTATTAGAGTCAGGCCTCTAAAAATGTACAAGAAATGGATGTACCTGAACAAGAAAAGGAATTTGTCGACTAGAGCAAGGGTCCAACCAATTAAGAGTAGGTGAAGGACAAGGAAGGGCAAGATAGTTTAATTTTGCTTAGGTTTTCTTCTTGGTTGTACTTTCCTATCTTTTATTAGTTATTTTGTAAGGGATTGGCACACCCTTTGACTTTTAGTGAAAGCTTCCATTTTTTCCTATCCGTCGACTACTTGCAAGTGATATATTTGTTATGTTTTTTTTTCATGAATGCCTTTTTTTTGCTCTTTGTAGTCAAAAAATAATTTGTCCTTGGTTCCAACACCCCAAGAGTGTGAAGACTTGGATTTTATCCTTGGATGGGAGTTCCTTGGATTTGATCCATGGACACAGACAAACACACACACACACACACACACACACACACACACACACTCACTCACTCACTCACTCACTCACTCACTCACTCACTCACTCACTCACTCACGCGCACACACACACACATGTGTATGTGTGTGTGTTCACTAGGTAACCACACATAGGTATTAGTCTCTTTAAATTAAAAACCTTGAATATTATTTGAGTAAACCTTAGAAAACTTTAAATTAGAAAATAATCCTAAAATTTTAGATATTGTAAAAAGGTCCCTAAAGTTTTTATTTAGCCTTTAATCTTCTTAAATGAGTTATGGACCCTAAATCTTTTTCATATTTAACTTTGCAACTATCCTATTTTACAAACCAGACCTTAAGAATATGTTGCTTAGTTTAAAAATTACACATTAGACCTTAAAGTTTCAAAAAGAATGAAAAATGAACTAAGTAATATACAAAAACTTACCAAGGACTAAATTCTAACAACTTATCCAAATCCTCATCAGCTTACCTGATGAGAATGCCACCTAGCCTGCCATTTTGGCCAATACTCATGAGAATGAACATGTCACCACATGCCTCTTTCATACAATCCACACACAAATACCAGCAAATGCCATCTATACTTCACCTCTTTTTACACCAATGAACTCACCATGACTTTCCCTATCAAATCCACAACTAAACACAGATGAAACAATCAGTTGAGCTTAATAAAAACCAAAATCAAAATTTTGAATCTTTGAGTACTCATACATTTTATGTACATAACTCAGTTTCAACAATTCCAATTAGTTTCTGTATTTATTCAAAAAACACCATGAAAGCTTGAGCTTTAATAGTGAATTATGTGTTCCTGGCCTTGAACCCGTTTCAAGGTGGGAATATTTGTCCCTAGACCTTAAGGAACTCATGAATATTTTTTAATTTGAGTTTAGTATATCTACATGTCTCAAAAGTAAGATTTTTCATTTCGGCAGTTGAAATTTCAAAGATGAAATTCTCCCGTTATACTATGAATTAGGATCTCAAACATAATCCATTTGACTTTAAAATCACTCAGGAACACAACCATCTTATTTCCACAGTTCGAATTTTATTGCAAATCCATGAATATAGAACTGAAATTTTTCAAAAATTGCAGAACATGGAGATGAGGCTACAGTTCACCTCAATCCATAAAAGTTATATTTTTGGATTCCTTGTGAAAAATTAGAAAAAATGGCTTTTGAATCATCTAAAATGGTATTTTATACTGAATTTAATTAATGGTCAATGTTTTAAACCCTAAAATCAAAATTACGAAGGTTGAAGATGAAGTGGTCAACACGCGCGTGAGTGAGGTCAAATACAATGCGTAGGAACTTTGACTGAGCGCGTGAGGGCGCGTGTCGAATCAAAAGATTTTGAATTTTTTTTCAAAAGTTTATTTTATTTTTCTAGTCAAAATGGTATATTATAACACCCTGTTTGGTCAACCAGAAAGCCAGTTCGAAGAAACACCCCGTTTTGATTTTAAAAACTTTAAATGTATTTTGCACATAAACCCCTGAGGTTTTTCTAACTTTTGAATTTTTACCCCAAACTTTGCCTACTGATTTTTGACACCTTTATGAACAAAAAGTATATTACCAAAAAATTTAAAAACCTAAGGAATTATAAGAAACTAATGAAAACATTTATTTATATATCAATCCCTTGAAAGTTATTTTATACGCGATTATATTTTATACGCACTTTAATATTTCAAAACCTAAGCTTGCTTAGATTCTTTTTACATCTCAGACTTTCTCGGTTCCCAACATTAAACCAAATTCAACTGAACATATTTTAAAAATACCTAAAACAAGTAGGTGATTCTTATTCAATATTAATTCACGCAACCCTTTTCAGAGCACCAATTGTTGATATCACTATGTGATAGTCCCAATTTATCGCTTATATGATTATTTCAAACATTTACGTTATAATTGATTCAGGTTTTAAAACCCTATGTTGATGTTTATGCAATGATATCATTAAACTGATTCGTTGAAACCTTTTCTATTATAGCGTACATTATGAACATGGAATGATCTACCTTTATACCCACATCAATATTATTTGGGCTGTAGGACTCAGGGTTTTGAGTGGCTAGTTTTTTGCTACCATTTGGAATGCCTGTTATTGGCTTAGCACAATTACTTTATCTCCAATTATTTGGATTGATTTTACTTTATCTCTAATTATTTGGATTGATTATTTTATGTATGTCTATTTCCCTAATGCCTCTAAACGGATAATTATGGGCTATTTGTTTAGAAACTATCCACAACCATTAACTGTTCTAGACTTGATATTTCTTTTTGTAGTAATATCATCATGTGTTACTGTGATTATCTCAATTTAGCTATTGAATCCAATATTTCTGATGTTACTACTCTTCAAACCTGATTTTGTATTCAAAACTATGATAGAATCGAAATTATCTAGTGGGAAATTTTTTGCTTATGCTTTAAAAATTTCCAGATGGACCCAACGCATAAGGAAGGCAACATTCCCCTCAACCCTGCAAATTTTAGTGCATCATCTCGTGTGTCTCTAACAGTTATACACTCACGAAAATTTAGTAGTAGCACGAGCAAGCCCATCATGATTGCATATGTTACCACTTATAAGATGATATAGCTTTATTATGTATTTCTCTATTTTTGTTGTTTTATTTTATTTGGAAATAGTATCCACAACTAGTACGCTTGTAATAAATAAAGTGCTTAGTCAGTATACTTAGACGGTGGAATGTATTACAACATTTACTATTTTATTTATGTATGCGTTGGAACCATTTATTATCCGAACAGTCTTAAGTCGCCCTAAAAACTCGAGACGTGACAAACTTAATCCATTTCCTACCTAAATTAGATCATTAAATAAAAAAATTATAATATTTTATTATAGCCAAAAATTATATTTTGTTTAAAAAAAATGAGATAGCTTTTGATCAACTCTAAAGGATTTTTGGAGGACAATTCAACTAATTTTCAAGAGGGGTTTCTTCTACACATTTGGAAGATTATTTTCATCAATTAAGGATAAATTTTAGATTGACTTCTTACACTATTTTCATTGTTATTTTTGAATGTGTTCTTTAATTGACTCAAGATAGTTCTACACTATCCTCTCACGAGAAAAATATAATTTTCTACCTAATGAGTTTTATTTTATAAATTCTAGTATTTATGTAAAGATAATTAAGGTGTAATACCCTTTACTTTCGTGTATTTATTTTTATATTAAATTATCGGGAGTGTGTATGATTTAATATAATTGAGAATTAAAATGAGAACTTAACATAAATATTGATTTGGTTAGAATAGTAAATATTTGTGCGAATTGTACATTTATTAGTGTGATATGGTAAATATAATGTTGTTGCATGCAATTACGTCATATGTGTGTATTAGCGGCAGGAATTAGTTATTTCTCAATCGGGGAATATTTGAGTGATTTATATGAGGTTGGGTGATGATTCTTAGTTCGGAGTCTCAGATGATAAATTGGTGTGCATGGTTGATCTCGGAAGGACCGAGATAGTCAAAATGACTTCTCGAGGGTTTTATTTGGGCTCCGGGGGATTTTTGGCTAGTTTGACTCGAATTGGGGTACACGAGTCATATTAGGTGTGTATTATTATTATCTAAAGTTGGGGTTAATAGAAAATTGGCTATTAGGAGATCTTATATTGAGGGAAAATCGTTTGAGAAAGAAAGAGAGAACAAAGAAAGAAGAGAAAGAGAAGAAAACCTTGGTGCCTTGGAAATTTTCGTTTAAATCCGCAACGTTGAGGAAGATTCAGACTCTACATTTTTTAGGCAAGTGATTAAACTTGCTAAGTGTTTATGTGTGTGAATTCTTTCATAATTTGTCGATAAATTATGGTGATATTGTTTAGATATGTTAAACCCTAGATTTTGTGTTGAAATCTAACATTTGATGAGTATGTATGGGTTTGATGGTGTAAAAATGGTTGAGAGTACATTTAGGTTGATCAATGATGTTAAAATTTGGTAGAAAAGGGGGTTTGAGAGGTGGGAAACATCTCATAGGAATAGAATCTGAACAGGCCAGACCGATTTGGTTGCAGACCTCAGATTGATTCGTTTTAACAGCGAACCGGTTCATTTTTAAAGGTCATCGGTTCACCCTTTTCAGTGTAGCAGGTCGGTTCATTTTTGGGTACTTGCGGTTAGGTTCGGTCTTGGCAGATTTCTAACTCTTCTATAACTTCTTTACATTTGGGTTTGTTACTTTGAAACCCTATAAAATGATACGATAAGCATGTCTATGAGTTAAGAGGTAGGATAATATTATGACATGATGGTTGGGGAGACATTGGGTTAATTATTGAGGCATATTTGGGAGTTTTTTATGCCAATTTCATTCATAAATTCTCCTAGTGATAGGAATGTTCTTAAGGATGGATATGGGCTAGTAGAGAGAGGTTGTGTGTCCTGCGAAGTGTAAAATTGATATCTATTTATGTCATAGCTGTGATTGATGATAAAGGTTCAAGTGAACGATTGAATCATAAATGAATTAGGAACAATTCTATGGATTATCGGCTAGTGTAAGGTGTGTATATACATGTAGCCGGGATGGTTAAATACTTACTTTTGAATATGAGATGGTTTGTATATATGATGTGTATATATATCTTGTGTTTAAGATATATATATATTTATTGTGTGGACATACCCATCTAGTGCTATCATGGCAAGTTGCGCGATGTGGGTGAGGCCCCTGGATTGAGGAACAGGGAGTGTATAGTCCCCAGGTGATAGCGTGTATTTATTTATCGTGTGGCATTTATCAGGGGTAAGATGTCTTGGGTATGATTCGTCTTACTTTCGATGAGGAACTATGGCCGCTTACCATGCGTTTATGATTTGGTTTATACCAAGTCGGTGTCAAAGTCCATCCGCTGGTAACCCAGGATGGTATGTGAGTAATTTCTAGGAAGATGATAGCATTGTAGAGATTGCATCCATTGAGTTAAAGCTCTGAGGGATGGTTAGTATACATATATTATGGGTGTTATGTATGTGTACTTGATAGTAATGAATTATGCTGTATAATAATGAGACTAATATTATACAGACTTGGAAATAATGTGTAATATGTTATAAGAATAACAAGTGAAAGTTATTAAGTAATGAATTGTCATGTAATCATTTAGGATGAGATTAAATGATTTTGTTTTGGATAAACTGGATACGCGAGTTGGGTAAATGCGTAGATTTGAGGTGGAGTTATCAGTAGATGAGTTGGATAGCTTGTTTAAGATTAAAATGCATACGTTTAGGTGCACACTATAGTTGAAGGGTAAGGTTGAGTCTCAAAGGAATGCGGCACCACTTTATAATATGAAATTGGGCATTCATAGTTAATATGCATTTTAATTCACTTGCTAAACTATTTTTTTAAACCTTGGGCTCTTACCTATTTATATCTTCTCTCTTGCTTTATTTATTATTATGTAGGTGTCCCACCGCAAGGGCGCCAATGATGGTTATCCATTCTGGTGTCTACGGAGTTGTAACATGAGCGGAATGTTTCAGAGTTTTTGTTATTGGTGCTTCTCATTCTTGTATATCTAGTTAAGGATCTAAAATTGTAACTCGGGTGTGTGTACCCAAGGGTTGTACTTATGTATGTCTCTTATATTTCAGATACTTGTTACATGGTATGGTTTGTTGCCCGACAACTTATTCAGGTATATATATATTCTTTTGTTGTACATGATGTATATCTATGAGTCCTTTTTGTTGTTTTATATGGTCTAATTGTTCGCTATGCTTTGAAAAAGAAAAATTTAGCATCCATTTATTCTAGTATTGGGTGATTAGTTACCTTTGTGTCTTTTCGGTAGTTGATGCCGAGAATGATCCACTTGAGATTCCTATTTTATCTTAGTATAGGTCTGGCCACTCGTTATTATTATAAGTGGAGTGTCACAGGTGGTATCAGAGCATCAGGTTCTAGAGTCTTAGGATCTATGCGGATTCTCTATGTTCTATCGTAGTGTTTTCATTATAGAGACCTATTATTAGGACTATTGTGTTCATTACGCATTGATGATCTTCTACTTTGATCAATTGCTTGAACTGTGAGCTAATATAGTTTGTCCTTATTTCGGATGTCATCGAAATGAGGTCGCCCGGCTAGGTAAAACAGAGGGACTGAGAATGTGGAACCCCATTTACCTCAGGGGACTATAACTACAAGTGAAGTTTTTAATATTATGGCACAAGCAGTCAATGCTACCATGATCGTGATGGCACAATAACTTCTTCAGGCTAAGCAACAGCTTGTAGCTCAAACCCACAAGGGGCCATCCATATAGGAGAGAGTATGGGAATCTTTTTTGAAGGTACATCCTCCAGAATTCCAGGGGGAGCTGATGTGATTATTGCAAGTCAATGGAAGAAGGATATTCAAAGGCATCTTTGAATGGTTTAATGGAGTGAGATTCAGAAGCAAATACTCGCCACTTTTAAATTAGTGGTTGCAACTCTCTAGTGGTAGGAGTTGGTTACTACCTCTGAGCAGAGAGATACAATGCCCATAGAAGGATTTTGGGTATGTTTTGATCATAAGTATTTTCCTCTTGCAGTTCAGATCGAGATTACTAGGAGATTGTTAGATGATACTCAAGGAGACCGAATAGTGTCTAAGTATGAAGAAGAATTTACCCACCTGGAAAATTTTATGCCAGATGAGGTAAATACGGAGGAGAAGAGGATTTTGAAGTTTGTAGGAGGCTTGAATTGGAGAATTCGTCAACATTTGTTGGGGAACCCGACTTTGTTAACATTCGTAGATGTAACGAATGCTGCATTATTGCATTGTCAGGATGACCATCTGCATTTGAAGGGGAGTAAGAAGTTTGTGGACTTAAGCTCATTGAGTAAGTCAGGAGTAGATGGTGCCAGTGGGGCACAATAGTCTCAAGAATAGGGAAATAAGTAGAGGGAGGTGGATATCTCTTTAGGGGATTCAACAAAGAGGAAGCGTCCAGGAAGCTTCAGATTTGATGGTGGTGGTTTAGGTAGAAGTTTCAAGGGTCCCAGCAGCAATAATAATAAAATGATCCCTAGGGCTAAGAAGGTCAAGGGAACAATGGGGGAGGCCAATCGGGATAAGGACATTAGGGATAACAGTAAGGGAAACCTAGATTTAGGCAGTAGGGCCAGAGACAGGAGAATTTTGTAGGCCATTTCTGTCAATGTGGGGAGGTGGGCCACATAAGAGAATAATTCCCACAGAAGAATAGAGTGTAAGCAAACAGATCCAGTAGGCCCCTTTACCCCCTCCAGCACCTGGTCCAGTTGGTTAGCCTCAATAGGGGCAAATGTAATACGGACGAGTTTATAATGTCTAGAATGCGGTGTTACCATAGGGGAAGCAACCTTTAATAATATTTGAGGGTAAGATTCCTATACATGGGCATATGGGTCGGGTGTTATTTGATATGGGAGAATCCCATTCATTTATAGTCGTTTATTTTGCATGAGCGGCAGGGTTTTTAGAGTCCACTGATAGATTTTTGATGTGCGTAGATTCTCCTTTTGGTAATGGGGCGCTTATCCACTCCATTTGTAGAGGAGTGGAGATATATGTAGGTAGATTGTGTTTAGATGCTGATTTACTTGTGCTAGATATGGTTGGGTATGATGTTATTCTGGGTACGGACTGGCTGGCACAATATCGAGCTTTGGTGGATTGCTTTGGGAGGTCCATTGTATTTTCCATTCCCGGCTAGAAGATGTTTTTAGTTGCAATGCCTCTTCCAGAGGGAGGTTCGAGTACTCATTTGTATTATATAGAGGATGATACTTCACAGGAAGTGGTTGCTTCCCTAGACTCGATTCCGGTGGTTAGGGAGTTCACTAATGTGTTTTACGAAATTCCAGGCTTACCTCCGAGTTGCGAGATCGAGTTTTTCATTGATCTAGCGCCCGAGACTAGGCTAATTATGTGAGATCCTTAACGTATGGCTCCTTTAGAGATAATGGAGTTACATGACCAAATACACTAACTTTTGGGGCATGAATTTATTCGTGAGAGTATATCTCCATGGGGAGCCCCTGTATTATTTATAAAGAAAAGGAACGGTTCTCCTCGGTTATGTCTAGATTATCGAGAGTTGAATAAGGTGGCAATTCAGAATAAATACCCATTACCTAGAATCGATGATTTATTTGATCAGTTGAGAGGAGCCTCTTACTTCTTAAAGATAGATTTGCGTACGGGGTATCACCAGCTTTGTATTAGAGAGCAGGATGTCTCCAAGACTGCATTTTTTACCCGATACAGATCCTATGAGTTTTTGGTTATGTCGTTTGGGTTAACCAATGCCCCTGGAGTGTTCATGGATATAATGAACAAGGTCTTTTGGGATTTATTGGACCAATTTGTGATAGTGTTCATTAATGATATCCTTGTATATTCTTGGACATAGGGCGAGCACGTAGAGCATTTGTGGTTGGTTCTGTAGACATTATGGGACCATAAACTATATGCCAAGTTTGATAAATGTGGGCCCTAGTTACGAAAAGTGTAGTTTTTGGGTCACATAGTGTCAGAGAAGGGTAATTCTATGGACCCAAGAAAAGTTGCATCGGTGAGGGAGTCGGGTCAGCCCATGACATCGACAAAGATTTGTAGTTTCTTGGGTCTATTATCACCATTTTATTAAGGGCTTTTTGAAGATTATCGGCCCTTTGATGAATTTGACCCAGAAGGGGGTACGCTTTGTGTGGGATGATTCCTGTCAATTAGCATTTGATGAGCTAAAGTACATATTGACATCGGTACCCGTTCTCGCATTGCCTAAAGCAGGAGTGGAGTATTTGGTTTTTATGAATGCATCTCCCCAGGGGTTAATGGGTGTGCTTCAACAAGAGGTGATGGTTATTGCTTATGCGTCCTGTAAGCTAAAGCCCCATGAAAGGAATTATCCTACACATGATCTGGAGTAAGCCGCAGTAGTTTTTGCATTAAGATTATGGAGACATTATCTCCTGGGGGAGAAATTCAGTCTTTTCATGGATCACAAATCGCTATAATATTTGTTCACCCAGAAAGATCTAAATATGAGGCAGCATTGGTGGTTGGAATTTGTAAAGGATTATCAATTTGATATCCAATACAATTTGGGAAAAGATAATTTAGTAGCTGACGCATTGAGTCGTCGACCCACTGGGCAATTAGCAGAATAATGGAAAGCCAAGTGGAAAGAACTTAGCTAGGATGATGCAATGGCTAGATCATGTATGGCAGTGTTGATAATCACGCCCAAGATGGTGATACGAGTGGTGAAAGCTCAAGATGAAGTTAAGTATTTCCAAGACGGGGTGCACAAATTATTGACGGGGGGAGCGAAATCATACTCTATCAGTTCTGAGGGCGGATTACATTTTAATGGGAGATTGGTAGTCCCAAATGATAAGGATTTGTGGCATTCTATTATGTCAGAGTCTCACGGATTAGAATTTGCGATCCATCCAGGTGGAGACAAGATGTATCAGGACATGAGTCGATAATACTGGTGGGCAGGTATGAAAAAGGATATAACTGAGTTCAACTCCTAATGCACCACTTATCAGATAATGAAAGTGGACCACCAGTGACCTTCAAGAATGTTACAGTCATTGGATATTCCTGTGGAAATGGTAAAGCATCTGCATGGATTTTGTCATGGGATTACCTATGTCGCGGTGTAGTGATGATTCCATTTGGGTTATAGTGGATTGTCTGACTAAGTAGACACATTTTTTACCTATGAGAATAGATTTCACGATGGCGCATTATGCCCAGTTCTTTATTGCATAGATTGTGAGATTGCATGGAGTGCCAATTAATATTGTGTCCGATCGAGATAAAATCTTTGTCTCCCATTTTTAGCAGAGTTTCGAGGAAGCAATGGGAATTATATTGCGATTGAGCACTGAATTCGATCCCCAAATCGAAGGGCAAACTGAATGATTTAAGCGGATGTTGGAATATATGCTCCGTATGTGTATGTTGGATTTTGAGGGAAGTTAGGAACAATACATACAGCTGGTAGAATTTGCTTATAATAATTCTTACCAGTTTACCATAGGTATGGCGCATTATGAGGCATTGTACGGTCGCCCATGTCATTCGCCTGCATGTTGGTTAAAAGTTGGTGATCCAAGATACTTTGGCAAAAATTGAGTTGGTTCGAAACCACATATGCATTGTGCAAGACCGATAAAAAAGTTTTGTTGATGCAAATCGTAGACACATAGAGTTAGAAGTGGGAGACCAACTGTTTCTAAAGGTATCCATGATGAAAGGTATAATGATATTTGGGAAGAAAGGCAAGCTTACGCCGAGGTATGTAGGGCCTTTTCCAGTTATTGAGAGAATTGGTCATGTGGCCTACATACTTTCTTTGTCGGAGCATTTACAGAGAATCCATGACGTGTTTTACGTTTTGCCTTTGAAAAAGTATCAAAGAATTGAGAGGGATCATTGACATATCCAGTTGGAGGAAATTGAGTTGCCACCTGATATCTCGTATGAATAATAATCGGTTGTTATTTTAGACCGTAGTGAGCGTAGGGTACGATCAAAAGTAGTGCCTTTAGTTCGAGTTCAATGAGGGCACCATAACGCCGATGATTCAACATGGGAACAAAAGGATGATATGCGATCCAAGTATCCTTACCTATTTCCATAAGGTACGCCTGAATCTCAGGGACGGAATTCCTTTGTAAGGGGGCGTATGTAATACCCCTTACTTTCATGTATTTATTTTTATATTAAATTATCGAGAGTGTGTGTGTGTGATTTAATATAATTGAGAATTAAAACGAGAACTTAACATAAATATTGATTTGGGTAGAATAGTTAATATTTATGTGAATTGTACATTTACTAGTGTGATATGGTAAATATAATATTGTTGCATGCAATTACCTCGTATGTGTGTATTAGAGGCGTTAATTAGTTATTTCTCAACCAGGGCATATTTGATTGATTTATATGAGGTTGGGTGATGATTTTTAGTTCGGAGTCTCGAATGACAAATTGATGTGCACGGTTGCTCTCGGAAGGACAGGGATAGTTAAAATGACTGCCCAAGGATTTTATTTGGGTTCCGAGGTCTTTTTGGCTAGCTTGACTCGAGTTGGGGTACACGAGTCATTTTAAGTGTGTATTATTATATAAAGTTGGGGTTAGTAGAAAATGGGCTATTCGGCAATCTTATTTTGGGGGGAAAATCGTTTGACAAAGAAAGAGAGAACAAAAAAAGAAGAGAAAGAGAAGAAAACCTTGGAGCCTTAGAAATTTTCGGTTAAATCGGCAACTTTGAGGAAGATTTAGACTCTACATCTTTGAGGAAAGTGATTAAACTTGATAAACGTTTATGTGTGTGAATTATTTCATAATTTGTCGATAAATTATGGTGATATTGTTTACATATTTTAAACCCTAGATTTTTATGTTGAAATCTAACATTTGATGAGTATGTATGGGTTTGATAATGTAAAAATGGTTGGGAGTACACTTAGGTTGATCTATGATGTTAAAATTTGGTAGAAAATGGGTTTTGAGAGGTGGGAAACATCTTGTAGGAATATAATCTAAACAATCCGGACCGGTTTGGTTGAAAACCTCTAATCGATTTGTTTTAATAGCGGACCAGCTCATTTTTAAAGGTCATCAGTTCGCCCTTTTCAGTGTAGCGGATCGGTTCATTTTTGGGAACCCGTGGTTCGGTTCGGTCTTGGGAGATTTCTAACTCTTCTATAACTCCTTTCCATTTGGGTTTGATACTTGGAAACCCTCTAAAATGATACGATAATCATGTCTATGAGTTAAAAGGTAGGATAATGTTATGACATGATGGTTGGGTAAACATTGGGTCAATTATTGAGGCATATTTGGGAGTTTGTTATGCTGATTTCATTCATAAATAAATTCTCCTAGTGATAGGAATGTTCTTAAGGATGGATACGGGATAGTAGAGAGAGGTCGTGTGTCATGCGAAGTGTTAAATTGATATCTATTTATGTCATATGTGTGATTGATGATAAATTTTCAAGTGAGCGATTGAATCATATATGAATTGGGAATAATTCTATGGATTATTGGCTAGTGTAAGGTATGTATATACATGTTGATGGGATTATTAAATATATACATTTGAATATGAGATGTATTGTACATATGATGTGTATATATATCTTGTGTGTAAGATATATATATCAATTGTGTGGACATAACCCTTTAGTGCTATCATGGGAAGTTACGCGATGTGTGTGAGGCACCTGGCTTGAGGAGCAAGGAGCGTATAGTCCCTAGGTCATAGCGTCCATTTATTTATTTATTGTGCGGCATTTATCAGGGGTAAGACATCTTAGGTATGATTCGTCTTATTTTCGTGGAGGAACTATGGCCGCTTTCCATGCGTTTGTGATTTGATTTATACCAAGTTGGTGTCATAGTCCGATCGTTGGTAAGCCAGGATGGTATGTGAGTAATTCCCTGGAAGATGATAGCATTGTAGAGATTGCATACATTGAGCTAAAGCTCTAAGGGATGGTTAGTATACATATATTATGGGTGTTATGTATGTGTACTTCATAGCAATGAATTATGTTGTATAATAGTGAGACTAATATTATACACACTTGGAAATAATGTGTAATATGTTATAAAAATAACTAGTGAAAGTTATTAAGTAATGAATTGTCATGTAATCATTTAGGATGAGATTAAATGATTTTGTTTTGGATAAACTGGATAAGCGAGTGGGGTAAATGCGTTGATTTGGGGCAGAATTATCCCTAGATGAGTTGAGTAGCTTGTTTAAGATTAAGATACACACGTTTAGGTGCGCACTATAGTTGAGGGGTAAGGTTGAGTCTCAAGGGAGTGCGACACCACTTTATATTATGACATTGTGCATTCATAATTAATATGCATTTTAATTCACTTGTTGAACTATTTTTTAAACCTCGGGCTCTGACCCGTTTATATCTTCTCTCTTGCTTTATTTATTATTATGTAGTTGTCCCACCGCAGGGGAGCCAATGATGATTATCCATTGTAGTGTCTATGGAGCTGTAACATGTGCGGAATGTTGCAGAGTTTTTGTTGTAGCCGCTTATCATTTTTGTATATCTAGTTAAGGATCTAAAATTGTAACTCGGGTGTGTGTACCCAAGGGTTGTACTTATGTATGTCTCTTATATTTTAGATACTTGATACATTATATGGTCTGTTTCCCGACAGCTTATTCGGGTATATATATATATATATATATATATATATATATATATATATATATATATATATATATATATATATATATATATATATTCTTTTGTTGTACATGATGTATATCTATGATCCCTTTCTGTTGTTGTATATGGTCTGATTGTTCTCTATACTTTGAAAAAGAAAAATTTTGGCATCCGTTTATTCTAGTATTGGGTGGTTAGTTACCTTTGTGTCTTTTCGGTAGTTGATGCTGAGAATGATCCACTTGAGATTCCCATTTTATCTTAGTATAGGGCTAGCCACCCATTATTTTTATAAGAGGGGTGTCACATAAGGTTTATATCATTTTGATCAGACCTTTATAAATTCTTATTTTGGTGAATAAATTAATGAGCCTAATTTGTTAAATTATATACTTGATTAATTTAGTCTAATTTGGTATAATTGAACTGGATTATGAATTGTACATTCTTAGTATGATTTAAATGTTAAATCAAGTATGGAATGAATTATATATGTTGGAAATATGATAGTAGATTAAATTAATGTTTTATCGTGTTAAATATTATTTTTCATACTATTGGGGAGTAGGGTTCTAGTAAATATTAACTTCTTCATTTTTGGGTTTATAAATTATGTTGAAGATCTCAGATAGTCTCGGATCTAAAAAAATAGTAATTGTACTAAAAAATTAAGAAACTTCATAGTATTATGTAAAATATAATTTTCTAAAAGTTTAATGTTCTATTAAAATCCCAAAACGGTCATTTAGAACCTGAAAAATGATAAAATTGTACGGAGTATATTTGTCGACGTGTAGTAACGATAAGAAAAGTGAATTTTTTTAATGACCATAGAGGCATAAATTGATATGTTTTGTGAGTTTTTTTTATAGGAAATCATGCTTGGACAACTTTTTTATTTTAATTTTTCTAGAAACCCAACTATAAATGGCCATTGTTAATTTCTTCTTTTTAATTTTTATGGAAAATCTAAGCCTCACCCCCTTCCTTTTAAAAGTAGTTTGGCATTTAGAAGTAATTTAAGTGAATTTAAGAACTTGTAAAGTATAAAAGATGTTGTAATACAGTAGTGACGTGTGGAATTTAAATTGTGGAATAATATCCAGAGTGAATAAATATTACTCTTATGTTAATGACCCTACGCATGTGGACATTCTTATTATATTGTTATTTTGAATATCTTAAGTGGATATGGTTGATTTTGCACTTTGGGAGGAAATTCAGTTTTCATGTGTACTTATAACCCATTTAATCCAAACCCCCCATCATCCGCCAAAAACTTTTAAGTAGTGAGAGTTCCTTCTCCTCACCCAAACCACGCCTTTCGTTGTTCAAACAAAATTCTTATTTTTCGGAAGGTATGAACTCAAATGATGGTACACCAATTATCCCTCAAAGTTAAATTTTATTTTGGATGAGCCCTTGAAAATGTCAACTTCTAGTGTATAGTTAGTTAAAAGTTAAAATTGTAGGTTCTACATATTAGGTTAATTTTTCCTTTACTTCTGTAAGGTTCAAGTTAGGAGGTGTGGGATATTCTTCTCATTCTTTGGTAGTTTGTTTGATTTGATCATACGTTTTTCCTAAGTATTCTTTTGTTGTAAAAAAATGAAAATTTTCAAACAGATTTTCCTTTTTCCTTTGTTGGGCATTTTGCCTCGTTTTTATTGATCTTTTAAATAAATGTCCAATACCATAAAGAATTCATTGATACATGTTCTCGATTTTAAGAGTTATTAGACTTTAATCCTTGAATCATTTATATTATGAAAAACTTCATGAATTCAACTTTAAACCCATAAGCATATGCACTTTTCTAGTTTAAGAGATTTGGTTTGAGATTTTTATCACTCTGGGATCTTTTGTTGCATTGTATATACTTACATCAGGTGAGCATCACAATTTTCTTCATTTGTAAGTGTTTATACATTACTCTTTCCTCCTTGAAAACATTAAAGTCATCAGTACTATCATTATTCTTTCATTTATTGTTAATTAATTGAGTTCATTTTGAAATGTGTCACTTGGGAATGATTTTCAATGTTGTTTTCACTCAATAATCACATAAAATTTAACCTATATTGACCACGACCCCACCTTAAATATTTCTCTAGTCAAACCCTATGAGACTAAATATTAACCTTTCATTTTAAAACGCAAAATCCCATAATCAACTATATATTGGAGTTTTTAACCATATGTACACCTCCCATATGGATTTGTGTTTATGATGATTTTATTGTTTGGAGTGGATAAGGTGAGGTTGGATTTGTGTTTAAGTCGGGGATTTATTTAGGTTATGAATTGTATTTTATTTCACATGTTTGAGGATCTAGATGTGCTCACGAGCAATGTCTATCAATGAAATACTTAAATTGTTTATATATCTGTGAGGCATGTTATGCGTTGTGAGACCCCTCAATAAATGGAGGGCTAGTCCTAGTTTATATATTTATATAATAGTTAATTTAATAATTATATAATTACCATTTATACTTATGATTCATATTTTTACTACTTGAGTGAGTAGCTATTATCTTTTTGCGGCGGGCTTGACCTATCGTGTTCTTTCAGGTGCTCCAGCATACCCGTTCTAGTTTCCAACTCGAGTACATAGTCTTTCATTCGAGTCACCAAGTTTTTAAGATGAATGTGTTGAACCTACTTTAGTTTTATTTACTTTATGTTTTAGAGTTTCGAGGTTTATGTAATCCTAGCATTTGTAGATAATTTGATTTTGGGAGATTTGGCATGTACTAGTTCTTGTCAAAAAACTTTTTTTTACCTTACTTAGTAGTGGTGATTGATCATATCTATATTTTATGATAAATTTGAGGATTTCTCATATCGTTTTCCACTTAGAATTATACATATTCATTGACTCTTATTTGTTGCTAAGGATGATATTTAAATTAACTTAACAAGCTATTTTCTTTAATAAATAGACTTGATTAATCTAATTATTAAAAATTATGGGGTGCCACAATTGGTATCAGAGCATAGCATAGACAACATAGCTTTATAGGTCCATCTTAAATGTTCTCATAGCGTTATTTGATCCGTCATTCCCTTTGTATCCCTTTTATAAGGTGCATAATACTAATGAGCATTTTGTGTCATATTTCAGATGGCACCAAAGAGGAATACTCATTTGGGCTCACGCATTGCGCAACGATAATTGGCAGCACCTGCACCACCAGAACACCCCTTCAACAAATACTAGAAGTCCAAATACTGGATGTACATGGACAATTCCACTTTGGATCCTAGTAATATCGGAGTTAATTTCATAGGTCATTCAGGAAGGTTTAGCTACCGAAAGATATGAGAGGCCAGCTGAGAGCCTACATCTAGTGGTATGAGCTCCCTTGACTGAGTGGGAAAAGTTTATTATGGCATTTATAAAGAATATCCCACTAACATTTTCTGGGTCTACAGATCCGTTGGTGGAAATACAATGGCGTAGGGTCATCGAGCGTCACTTGAGGCTTCTATCTTGCATCGAGGTGCAAAAAGAGATTTTGGCTACCTTTAGTTGACATATGACACTCTTCATTATTTGGAGGGTGTGACTAGGGTAGGAAAGAGAGGTTAAATGGGGTATCAAGAGTTCGTTATGATGTTTAATGAGAAGTATTTTTTTGAAATCCATTTGTGCATAAAATCATATGCAGTTTACATCAGTATAGTAGGGGATTCGTACTATTGTCGAGTAAAAGAAAAAGTTTACCAATTTGTCCTTATTTTCCATCAAGGATGTGAACACTGAGAATAAGAAGATTTCTTATTTCTTTAAGGGTCTTATTCTCCCTATTCTCCAACTTCTGATAGCAAACCCCAAGATATGTTAGCTATACAAACATATTGGGTGTGGTAATCACTCTTTGCCAAGACCGCACTGAACATAAGAAAAAGTTCAACAATGTGGCCAAGGTAATGGGACCAAGACTAATGGATGAGAAGGTTAAGACAAAAGGGGAAGCGAGGTCCAGATGAGCCAAGGGCAGTGGAAGATTTTTTGACCCAATCAGTATAGACCCCAGTAGCATGCCCCCTTAAGGAGGTGGTGGGAAATAACAAAATTACCACCAACAATGACATGTTGGGATATCTCCCAATCCATTTATGGGATATTTCTTTAGTTGTGGAGGTACGAGACATATGACCAGCACATGTCCTAGTGACATGGTATTTTAAAAAATATAAAATATCTAGGGTGAATAGTAAGGCCAAAGGAAGGTGCCCGTTTAGGGGCTAACATGGACACTTTGGTCATGAACAATATGGTCAGGGGAAGTATACATAGGGATAATAGGGCTTTAGGGACAACTCTCAGTCACAACAGTAATAACAAAAGCATGCCCCTTATTCCTTCCCCAAGGCAGCCAACGACACTTCCACCACCACAGGACTCATCATAGTTACTCAGTCTCAACTAAAGTATATTCGAGTCTATTAGGTGGTATTTGGGGCTGAACTGGTTCCTATTCAGCTGGTTGATGGTGTGTTTTATGTTCATGACACTTTAGCCAGAGTTTTATTTAAAACGAAGGACACACACTCATTTGTTGCACAACTCTTTGTGGGAATATCAGGGATGATTTTCACTCCATTTGCTAGAGTTTTATCCATAGATACCCCTTAGGCGTATTTACTCTTATTATCGAGACTTGTGATGGGTAGGCATTAATATTGGTAGGCTATGATTTGTATCTAACTTGTTGGTTTTATATACCCACACAAATGATCTTATATTGGGTCTGTATTGGATATTTATGTATTAGGCTCCAATAGTTATGTAGGTAGAGCCATCGTGTTTTCTATACTGGGTCAGGTCATGTATTTATCTGCTATGCCTAGACATAAGTGTGGGGATACCAAGACCTTGTACTTCATTAATGAGGATATCTAGGAGGATACCATAGTGTCCCTAGATATGATTCCATTAGTTTGGGAGTTCATCGATGTGTTTGAAAATATTTTGAGTTTACCTCCTAATCACGAGAATGATTTTGAGATAGACTTAGCACTAGACACAAAGTCGATACCTAGAGAATCACATTGCATGGATCTTATGGAGATAAAGGATATTACAGAACAGATCAAATAATTTCTTGAATAGGTCTTCATTCGACGTAGCACTTCACCTTGGGGTTCACCAATTTTATTCTTAAAGAAGAAGGATGGATCTTTGATGCTGTGTATTGACTACCGCGAGTTGAATAAGTTGAAGTTGAAGAATAAGTACCCATTGCCAAGGATTAATGATATTTTTTATTAGTTGTAGGGAGCTTTTTTCTAGGATTTATTTGCGATCGAATTATCACCAAGTGAGGGTGAAAGAGGAGGATGTGCCCAAAATAGTTTTTGACTCGTTATGGGTCTTATGAGTTATGAGTGATGCTATTTGGGTTAAATAATTCTCTAGCTATATTTATGGAATTAATGAATTGGGTTTTCCAACTGTAATTAGACCAATTCATCATAGTCTTTATTGATGATATTTTGATTTATTCACAAACAGAGGAGAGGCATAGATTACATTTATGAATTGCATTGAAAATGCTGCGAGAGAATAAGCTTTATGCGAAGTTCTCTGAATGAATGTTTTGTAAGAATTCAATGAAGTTTTCAGGGCATGTGTTATGGGTGAAGGGAGTATTCGTGGATCTGGGTAAGGTGTTAGCCATGTTGTATTAGGGAAAACCCATGACACCTACTGATGTCCATAGATTTTTGTGATTATCCGATTATTATTCGAGATTTATTCGTGGTTTCTCAAAGATAGCATGACCAATGACCGAGTTAAGAAAAATGATTAAACCATTCTTTTAGATGAATAAGTGTGAGCATGTATTCACCACTCCTAATGAGAAATTAGCTTCTGCACCTGTTCTTTCTTTTCTTAAGAGTGAAGTAGAGTTCTTGGTTTACACCGATGCTCCTATACAGGTATTAGGTGGTGGTGGGGGGTGATGCAGGAAGACAAGCTAATTTCTTATGACTCTTATAGCCTTAAACCATATGAGGTTCATTATTCAACTCATGACTTGGAGTTAGAGGCCAAAGTATTTATGTTTCATGCATGGAGGCACAATCTCTGGGGTGAGAAGTTTAGACTCTTTAGTGATCACAAGAGCCTACATTACCCTTTTATGCATAAAAATATAAATATGAGCCAACGCTAGTGGTTAGAATTCATCAAAGATTACCAGTTTGAAATCCTCTACCACCCAGGGAAGTTTAACGTGGTGGCAGACGCATTGGGTCAACAACCTTGTGGTAGTTTCTCATCTCTTCGGGTTGCTAGATGTAGCTCAATAGGGATGATTGGAAAGTTGACCACATTATTCGTGAGTATTCTTACAATTACTCTAGAGATTGTGGTACATGTAGTCCGGGGGAAGTCATAGGATAAGATGTGTAAGGGGAAGGTTAAACATATTCTCACTATCGATGTACCTTTCTTTTCATTAGGGTTCGATGGCCGGTTGAATTATAAAGGTAGGATAGTGGTACTCTTGGATGAGGAGTTGAGATGAGTAGTTATAGTGGAAACACATGGTTCATATTTTACAGTACACCCAAGTGGAGATAAAATGTACGACGATATGAAGAGACAATATTTGTGGTATGGTATGAAGAAAAATGGGGCCGAGATCGTATCTATACGAACTACTTGTCATATGGTGAAGGTAAACCACAAGAAGTCATATGATATGCTTCAGCCTCTACCCAGTCCTGAGTGGAAGTAAGACAACATCTCAATGAATTTCATCACGGGGCTACCCTTGATACATAAAAAACACGATTCTATTTGGGTTATTATTGGTTGTGTTACAAAGGTGGATCACTTTTTGGCTTCGTACTGATTATTCAACCAAGCAACTTGTTCATTTGTAAGTGTTCGAGATAGTTTGACTCCATGGGGTCCCATTATCGACAATTTCAGACCGGGATCCTACAGTTATGGCACATTTTTGGAAGAGTTTCCATCATGCAGATGGACAATCAAAAGGGTCAACCAGGCATTAGATGATATGTTGTAAGCATGTGTAATGGACTTGAAGGGCATTTGGGAGACTCTTTTTCTATTGCTGGTGTTTGCATATAACAATGGTTATTAGAAGTCTATTTCTATGGCCTCTTATGATGCACTTTATGGGAGACCGTGAAGATCACCGGTATGTTGGTTAGACCCAAGTAAGGGTAGATAATTATGACCAAAATTCATCTAAGAGACTACTGAAAAGATCAAGTTGATTAGGGAGAAGATTAAAGTGGCTCAGGACAGGAAACACATCTATGCTAATAAGAATAGAAAGCGATTGAATTCTAGGTAGGAGGGCATGTGTTACTACGAGTTTCCCCTATGAAGGGGTGTAGAGGTTCGAAAAGAGAGGGAAATCGTCCCCTATTGGACCATTAATGATTACAGAAATGGTGTGAAAGGTTATGTATTACCTAACACTCCTTGACCTCCTATATCAAGTGCGCAACGTGTTTTACATTTTTCTACTTTTACTATTTTACATTCTAAGGCTACATATCAACATATAGATTTTGTTTAGATTGAGTTAGACTTGGATGCATCATATACTAGGCAGTCGGTGAGTATTTTGGATCGATGAATCCAAATTTGTGCTCTAAGGAGATAATGTTAATACGGGTACAATGGAATCACCATAATGAGGAGGGATCCACTTGGGAGCATGGGGATTTGGCGAGACAACAACACCCCCATATGTTTTAACTCATTTATATGATACATTAGTATTTTGACTCATTTATATGAGTTGTTAGTATTTAAATCAATTATATAAGGGACAATGACTTTGACTCTGGTAAATGGGAGATTAATTGCAAATTTCGAGGACAAAATTCGTTTTATTTGAGGGAAGATTGTAATATCCCATAATTTATGAGTATTTATTAATGGTAAAAAATATATATTTTGAGATTTTTTAAATTTTATTTATTGATTATTTAAATGGAAATTGAGTTTAAAAAAATTAAATTCCAAAAGTACTATTTCGAATAACATTGGATTCTTTTCCAAAAACAATATTCCAAATAATAATTACTATTCTGTTGGTGGCAAACATAGGATTCTTTTGAAAAAAAGAAAGGATTAAAGGGAATTAAATGCAATATTCGGCTTCTTTATTATCTCATTTTCTCCATAGTTTCTCCTCATGACTCAATCCCAAAACTTAATCCATTCCCATATAAATTACACCATTAAATAAAAAAATTTACTCTTTTATTTTGGGAAAAATTATATTTTTGCAAAATTTTTGTGGGTAGCTTTCGATCAAGTCTAAAGGATTTTTGGAGGATAATTCAACTACTTTGAAAAGGATTTTCTTCTACATATTTGGAAGATTATTTCATCAATTGAGAAGATATTTTAGAGGCACTTCTTCCCAAATTCTTCGTTATTATTTCTGGAGGTTTTTTCAGTTGAGGAAAGATAATTATACTCTCTCCTCTCATGAGGTAAATAGTATTTTCTACCTAAAGAGTGTTTTTTTTTATAAATTCTAAAATTTATACAGAGATAAATATGGATTATTTTGTTTTGATCACACTTTTGTAAGATCTGATTTTTGGTGAATAAATTAATAAATCTAATTCATTAAATTGTGTACTTGATTAATTTAGTCTTATTTGGTATGTTTGAATTGGATTATGAATTGTACATTATTGGTATGATTTAAATATTAAATCAAACATTGAATGAATTATATGTGTTGAAAATCATGATATTAGATTAAAATCATGGTTTATTATGTTAAATTATATTTCCATACTTTTGGGAATCGGGGTTATAGTAAATATTAACTTCTTCATTTTTGGATTTATGAATTATGTTGAAGATTTGAGATAGCCTTGGATTTTTTAAAAACTAATTGTACTAACAAATTTATGAAACTTTATAGTCTTATGTACAATATAAGTTACTAAAAGTTTCATGTTTTAATAAAATCCCAAAAAGGTGACTTAGAATCTGAAAATGAGAAAACACGGATTAAATATATTTGTCACCGTGTAGTAGCATTATAGAAAAGTGAATTTTTTAACCACCGTAGAAGGCGTAAATTGAAACGTTTCATGATTTTTTTTTAAAATAAATTTTTGACAACTTACGTATTTTAACTTTTCCCAAAATCTGATTATAAAGGGTCTATATTAACAAATTGTTATATTAACAATATAATGCTTGTAATATCCCAAATGAGTACAATCCTAATTTATGGACATTGAAAAATATGCCTAAAATCTATTTTTTTATGCGATGTGAGTGGAATAAAATTATTCTTTTTTTATTTTTGTGAAAAATATCTGTCCCACCTCTTCCCTTTTAAAAATAGTATAATATTTAGAAGTAATTTAATGGAATTTCAGAACTTATAAAGTATAATAAACGCTGGAATACATTAGTCATGTGTAGAGTTTAAACTGTGGAATAATATTGAGAGTGGATAAAAAAATACTCTTATGTTCATGATCCTACGCATGTGGCCACTTTTATTATTTGTATTGTGGATATGTTGTGTGGATAAGGTTGGTTACGTTATATGGGGCTTGGTGACCCCAAAGGGAACTAAGGGTCAGACATGATTACGATGATTTTATTGCTAGTGGTGTTTGGGGCCGATAACGTGAGCTTGGATTTATATTTATGACATAAATTTATTTACGTTATGAATTGAACTGAATTTCACATGCGTGAGGACCTATATATGCCTACGAGCCTTATTTATCAACAAAATATTGAAATTATTTATATATTTGTGAGTCACGTTATGCACTTTGAGACCCCTTATCAAATGGAGTGCTAGTCCCAGTATATATATATATATATATATATATATATATATATATATATATATATATATATATATATATATATATATATATATATATATATATGTATGTGTGTGTGTGTGTGTGTGTGTGCGTGTAACAATTAATTTAATAACTTTAGCATTATTATTTATACTCATGATTGATAGTTTTACTACTTAAGTGCGTAACTATTACCATTTTGTAGTGAGTCTGACCCGTCGCCTTGTTTCAGATGCTCCAACGTACCCTACCTAGTTTTCCACTCGATTACATAGTCTTTCATTCCAATATCCACCAGGTTTTAGAGATGTAGGTGTTGAACCTACTTTAGTTTCATTTACTTTATGTTTGATAGATACGAGGTTTATTGTATCCTAGCATTTGTGCTCAAATTTGTAGACAATATGATTTGGGGAGATTAGGCATGTACTAGTTCTTGTCAGATAATTTTTTTTACTTTACTTAGTGGTGGTGATTGATTATATCTATATTATATTATTAATTTCAGAATTTCTCATATCGTTCTCTACTTTGATTTATCCTTAGTCCTTAATTCTTACTGCATTCAAAGGATGATATTTAATCTCAATTGACAAATCATTTTATTTAAAAAACAAATTTGATCATGGGGTGTTATAGTTTTTGTCTCCCGATACATGGTTAGATACTAGTCTTGAATCATAGAAAATGTCAAGGTCACCTTGCGAAGATATAAGGATTTCCTTAATCCGACAACGAGGTCTTCATACTCATCCTTATTGTTAGATGACTCAAAGACAAGTCTGATCCCTTGGTCGATCATTAATTGTTAAATGGAAATTAGGAAAACTACTACTATTACCCCTATTGAGTTTGAGGCTCCATTAACATAGAGCATAAATTTATTGAGTTAGTCAGGTTTTTCGTTAGTCATTTGGTTAATGAGTACCCCTTCATCATATTGTTGTCCTCCAACGAGTTCAATAATTAAATATGTTAAAACCTGCCATTGATGACATACCTAAGTTGATAGTGTATGTAAAATGTCCCCACCAACCATTGGGACATCCATCCAGAGAGGTTGGAAATTATGAGGACTGCTTTGAGAGGGAAATAAGTCATAACTATAGTCTAATGGGATTTAAAATTGTGCTTTAATTTCCTTGAAGTAATGACTAGAGAGTAAGATAGCTTTTCCACAGGAAGATAATGTTTCTTGGCATCTAATGATCTCCTGTTGACTTAATAGGTTGGTGCTTGGTTACCCCTTTTTTGCATTGGTCGGACACCGCGATATATAGAAAAATTAGATCTCTCAGATTTGGGATCGCGAGTAGAGGTGGTCGACTCAAATAAGACTTAATTTATTCAAGTACTGTAGAACATATCTCAATCCGACAAAGTCCCTTCTCTTCTTTTAGGAGTTTAAAGAATGGTTACCACTTATCGGAAGACTTAGAAATGAAGTGTTTGAGCTCTTGTAGCATTCCAGTTAACTTTTGAACATCTTTGACTATTTTCGGTGGGTGTACATTGTTCATCGCCTTAATTTGGTCGGGGTTGGCCTTAATTGCCTTTGGCTAACCAAGTATCCAAGGAACTTTATAGATTAAACTCTGAAGGATCATTTGGTTGCATTAAGATTCATCCTGAAACATCTAATGATCTCAAACATCTTCTCCAAGTCCTACAGATGATCTACTTAACATTTTCCTTTTATTGACATGTCGTCCATACAGACTTCCATGGTGTCCCCTAGCTGCTATTTAAAAGTATTGGTGACCATCCGTTTTTTTTATATTCCGTGTTCTTGAGTCAAAATGGCATGACCGCGTAGTAGTATAAGCCAAGAGTGGTGATGAATGAGGTCTTCTCCTGATTGAGGTTGAACAAAGTAATTTGATAGTACTATGAGTATGCATCTAGGAAATTCATTCGTTTGTGGATGGCTATGGCATTTACTAATTAGTTGAGAATGTAGTCCCACTAGGCAAGGGATGGTCCAAAAAAAGAAAAATCCCATTTTATGTTTTTTAATTTTAAAGAACAAAAATTTAAACAAATTAACCCTGTAAAACCTTTGCACTAGTTTTAAGCCTCTGTTGGGAACAACCCGATTTATCAAATTTTAAATTTTTTAGCCTCAAACATGCATATAGTTGATAAGAAGATAAAATAGATAAATCCAACAAAACATGCCGATGTACGAGAAAAACCACAAATCGAAACAACTCGGATGACCCAACCAAATAGTTCACTATGATAAGGTTTTACAAATGACATACAATAGAATTATGTAACGAGTCATCTCCCTCACAAGCCTTGATGCTCTTTTATCTTCTACCTATTCTCCAAAGTGAAACGTAAGAGTCCACCAATGCAAGCATCCACAACGCATGAATCCACGCACACCCTGGTATCCACCGATGAGCCTCAATAACCGTTTATGGAATCAAAACACGAGATCCACTGCTTCTTCACTGCATCACAGAAAATAGCACGTACGGAGTCCCCTGCACAAAACACATTCTCTCGAGATGTAGAGAAAAAAATTTGGTTCCCATCTAAAAGATCTCAAAACATATGAATATTGAAACTTGGATCTTTAAATACAAAGGATGACCAAGGGTTTTGGAACTTTGGAAAATATGTAAGGAATTAATTTTCGTCAAAAGTTCTTAAAAACCTGACTCTAGGATGCTTTAAATAACGAAAACACAAACTTCACAGCAATGAACTCGTTCAAACGAAAACACTAAGGTTGTTCAAAGGAAAATCCAATTTGGTTCTAATCAAAACAAAGTTAATTCTAACGAAGCAGCTATCTCGTTCAAACGAGCTTTTAACGAGCTTCCAATGAAAATGGTTATACTTGACAAAAAGCCCTCGTTCGATGTTCATTATATGTCCGTTCCAATGACTTTCTAATGTCATTCTAATGAGTAAGAATTTTATTCCAATGAAAACCAAATTTCGTTCCAACGAGATTTAAAACTTGTTGCAATGAGATCATAAATAAAAAAATTCTTCAAAAAATAATTTAAAAAAACTCCAAATGATTTTGTTCAAAAACAAACACCCAAAAATATTTTACAAGGATCATATTCAAAATTCATTCATACATGTAAGATCCTCAGTAAACGTGAAGGCATACTTAGAATGATGAACACGACATGATGTTTATCTAACTTTGAAGCATGGCTGCTATGGCCTACGAGTTCGACAATAAAAGCCTAATCTATTACTGAAATGTTTTGTTCGGAATTAAGACAAGTAGAAAAAATTGTCTCGATTGAAAATTTATCCTTACAAATCTCTCCATTTGACTATTTTAGAACAAAACCAAAATTAAATCCCATGGTTCGTCAAGCTCTTTATAATGACTCAATTCTCAACCCCAAACGGAATAAAGTACAACTTGACCGACTCATAAACTTGAGTAGCTTTGCACGCTTGAAAAATTTGTCATATGTTGTAAACCTGCACATTTAAACACACCTTCAAATGCAAAGAGAATATAACAAATATTAATCCGCATAAGAATAAATTTCAAACAATATCTAAAACAATATCAACCTTGGTAAAATGTCTCCCCCTAATATAAATATATCCTAATCATGAAAGGAAAGATATCATTTCTTCCCTTTATGTTCAGGAATAGACAAAGCAAGAAAGCATAAGACTATTATTCCCCCCCCCCCCCCCCCAAAACGAAATCTCTCCAAAAAATGTGAACATGATATACTAATTTTAAGATAGGGAAGAGTGAATAAAATCATGCAAAGGTGTAATGTGAGACAAGCACACAACATGGAAACTTAAGCACAAATAGTCCAAAATGTGATCAACCAACATAAATCTCAATGCAGAAAGATAAATTTATGAATAATCTATGAAGTATGATACCGGTTTGAAATTACCAATACGAGATAAGGAGTTTAAATGAATCCAATAAAATACTACAATGATCATATAGCATGCCAAATAAAATCTTAAGATAAAGCATGTGGCAAACATGGATTAGATGCAAACCGCAAAGACACAAAACAATAATGATACCATATATAAAATATAAAAAATATACCAATGAAATACTGCCACACACACACACACACACACACACACATATATATATATATATAGGTATAAAAAATCACAAAAACTCGACACAAACACATAAGCTTTACGCACTAGCATAGTATCAACATGTCGACATGTCCAAACATACGGGATGGAATGAATGGATGTGAACTAAACACAAATGAATTATGACCCAAACACTCAAATATTTTCAAGGAGTTCTATTTGACCGCAAAACATTATCGAACTAATATCTAGCCTCAAGTGAGAAGATGAAGTGAACTCTATGAAAAAACAAGCATAATGCACAAAAACGTAGAATGTTGATGATTCTACACATCAATAGAGTCATGGCATAATAGGTATTGCTAGGATTCATTATGAAAACCTGTTGATCTTCAACTAAACACCCTCAAAAGATAAGCATTTATCATATTTTCTTTTCTTTCAATTCTTTTGAAGCTATCACTTTTGAAATTCAAACAAATTAAACATGTTGTCCTTAGCAATTTTTTTGTTTTTATCGCCTTTAATATTTTTTTGCTCCTTTTCGTAGCTCTTTCTCGTGGACCCTCATATTTTTCATTAAAATCAAACAATTTCACAAGCAACAGTTCTTACATGCACAAATCCCTCATAGTCACAAAATATTTAGATGGAAACATTTATGGGAGAACATCTCAAAAAGATTAAATATACACGTGAAGATAAATTCAAAGAGCTCATGCATGGGTGTGCGGAGGCATATACAAAGTTGAATTAATAAAGCAAATTAAAGTCGAAACAGCTCCATGTGAATATGATTAAGAACAATCTAAGTATTAAAAATCATAATGGAATTTCCTAGTCACATTTATAGTACAAAATGAATTAGATTAAAACACACCAATATGCCATACAAAATGTGTAAAACTAAAATACACAAAAACCAAAAATCTTTTTGATTTTTTCTCAAACTTTTGAAAGAAAAATACCAACTTGAAAAAACAAACTAACTCAAAAGACAAACAAAATCTTTTAGTATATTTCAATGTGCCTTAATAAAAAAAAATCAAAATACAAAAGGTACACACGCGATACACTAGCAAACATATATCATGAAGCACAAAATAGAGTATGACAAACATGCGAACACCATCAATCGTTAGATATAAAAGGGGAAGTACCATGTGAAAGTAAACTAAAATCAACAAGTTAATATGTAAAGACTCCAAATATGACTTCCTAACCCATGTAGGTGTAACGTGACACTCTAAGGTTTTGGTAACATTAGTGACTATATTATTGGACTTCCTAGGGCCGTTTTTAAGATCATGGAAAAACCTCTTAAGTTGACCTTTACTACCACAATGATTGCAAGTCTAGATATGATGATGGGTGTTACCTAAGGATTGACCTTTCCTAATGTTCCTAGTTGACTCTTTAAAAAAACATGGTCTTGGATTGCGTAGTGGAAGAATTACGATCATCGAAGCCAATTCCAAACTTGTCATCTTTTATTTGTTTGGTGCCTAACATCTTATCCAACTTTTTTGACCTAGATTCCAAATAAAATTTGACACGTCTCGAGTATCTTAATCTCTCATCTAGCTCAACTTTCCTCGACTCAAGTAAATTCCTAGTCTATTAAAACTATAGAAGCTCTTTATTCATAGCCTCTCTCAGACTTCTAAGACTATATGTCTCTCCATCAATGTATTCGAGCTTCTCTCGAAGAGTCCTCTCATGTAACGCCCCGACCCGAGATTGGGTCACCGTTGGGTTAATCCGCACCAAATCAAGGAGTTAAAGGGGGAGGGGGGAAGTCTTGTTTTATTATTTGAGAAAACCCTTTTAATTTCACCATTCATTAAAGGTTAATTTACCAGTTTTAAATGGTAAAAAGAGAAGTCCACTTTAAGTAATTAAGTTAATTTAAAAGGTTTATTTATAAAAATCCGATTTAATCCCCAATGCTAATTAAATAAGAAATAAACCATAATTATCATTGAATAAAATGTTTAAAGTCCAAAATTACATGACCTGAATAAAATGTTTAAAGTCCAGAATTACTAGTGTTCCAAAATATAATTTCATTAAAATTACAGAGACACTAACGACGTTGATTGCCCTCAGAGGCCTTACCAGTGTCCTTCCCGATTTACCTACTTGAAGCACCTAGGGTGGGGGTGGGGTTTAACATAAGAGAAGGGGTGAGCGAACACTCTGCAGGGTGGGTAATTCTAAGCTATAAGTTTTGTACAAAAATACTATACATATAACATGTATTTTAATCAATTCCAAAAACATTTAACAATTTAGGTTGTATTAATGCAACTTCTATGCAATGCATCAGAGCGATGAGCTCATACTAACACTCAATTGTTTAATACCACCCTTTACTGGGTCTAGAAACTATTAATCATATTTTATTCATTAGTCTCCTTTTATCACATTTCATTAGGTTGTCTTACTTAAACATTTTCTAGCACAACCATTATCACTTCCTTTTTCCAATATCTTTTCTCGAAATCTTCCAATAACCACATACTTTAATGGGCTACACACCGTCGACTTTGCTACCATATACTCTGAACAGTAATTTTGGGTCTTTCAACCCAGGGCTCCGGTCCCTTCTTAAATATTCCCAGTGTCATTAGAGTCCATATTAATGTGCTTTTAATATTTTTGTTAGTGTCCACATTATTCCAACCCATTTTACCATTTTCATCATTTCTATAGTTCATATCACTATTTCATCTTGTCAATATACCATTGTATCCATGTTATTCGTTTTCACCAAAAATTGACCCATAAGGTCTAACGAGGAAATTCGATAACTGCCATTTCTTTCATCATAACTTTGTGAAAAACATATTTAATTCATTATAGGACTGAAATCAACATTTTCTTTCAAAACATCCTTTTTATGATTTTATGTCCAAAAATGATACTTCATTATATTATGTCTAACTCCATAAAATACATTCAACCATTTGAACAACCTTTTAACCAAATGTCCACTACTTAGCCCTAACATTTCACGCGACTTAAAATTTCATTTTTCTTCATTCTAATAATATTCATAACACATATCTAGGGCTGTTTTTCTACATTTAATCATTTTCGTATAAAACCCATCTCAACGTGATTTATCAAATCATAAATGACATTTTCTATCATACTACCTGATTCTACACATGTTATGGAGGATTTTAAGCCTAAAAATTCCTCAAAAATGAACTAAACAATATTTAAACTACGGGTTTACATTTTTCAGGCTTTCTTTTCATATTTCAAGGTAAAAATGCCATTTTTTCATAAAAGAACCATTTAGGGTTTGTCTTTTTTAAAAATTATTTTTTTGCAAGACTTTAAAATATTAGCAAATAACTTCATTTTTGGCATTGAATCTTATCTAACATGCATCCTACACATTTGTCATAGATAGAAACCTTGAAATCTTAGGAAGAGGAAAACCTTACCTTATGGTTTGAAGAGGATACAAAGAAAAATATGAAGATGGAGGTTCCTAGCTCCAAATGCTCCAAAAAGCTATTCAAAATACTCCAAGACTTCTTTAAATACTCCAAAGCTTCTCCTACTTGCTTGACTCTACCCACTTCTACCCTTGATAAATATTGTAAGGAAGACTGAGGCCTGTAAATGGTGCATTATGGTGTATTTAGGTGGTGGGAAGGTGTAACAATGGTGGGGGAAAGCTTGGGGAAGATGGAGCACTCTTGAAACTTAGAGAGAGAGGAAATATGGTGATTGAAAATTGTGGGATAATAACCCACCACCCCTAGTTTCTTATAACCCCACAAACCACAAAAAAATCATTTAAAACCCAAGCCAAAATACACCAAACATGTTTATCTTGATCTGGAGCACCAGAGGTTGACACCTCATAGATCCAAGGGCTATGATGTTGATAACACATTAAAAATCTATAGAACTTTTTGATTTCATCTTCGATCATTTGAACGACATCTGTTCTCATTTGAATGAGACCCCTCTTCATTTGAATGAGCATTTAACAAGGTTATAACAAGGAGAAAAACTAGGGTTAACTAGGAGGTGAAAAGTACATCATTCGTACGACAACCCCTTTCATTCGAATGATAAGGAACCTTGTTGGAACATATTCTTCCAATGAGATTTCAGATTGAGAGGGAAATTGAAAATTTTCCAAGTCGTTAGAAGCTCGTTCGACCTTCGTTCGAAGGACTCATTTGAGTAATAAAGACCCTCGTTTAAACGACTTTGGTTTCCCATGAAATGAACTTTAGGTCATGAAAACTCCGATTCGACAAGCACGAAGGCTACAATGATGGTTAAACCTCAATATTCATTCATAAATACGACTTTACATTGAAATGGTAAATATCTTGGGCATGGGTATTACATCTCACGTGACCTAAGATGCCCAATTAAAACACTATCATCGATCACTATGGAATGTTCCTTAAACCTAGCTTCCAACTTCAAGTTAGCCTTATTCACCCTCAAAGTTTCTACATACAACTCACAAAAGGAAACTTGGAGTTCACTATCCTTCTCCTCTTTATCCTCACTCTCATATCCACTCTCTCGACCATCACTCACTTTAGTTCCAAAAACTATGGCCTTGGAAGTGTTATGCTAAGAAATATCTTCATTAAAAGATTTTTCATCAAAGCTCACATAACTAGCCATGAACACAGTGAAGTTGTGCTCAATGGGGGGAATTAGGTACTTCTTTCGGATCATTATCACTAAGGGTGGCATTTTATACTATCGGTTTCTTGCCCTCCTTACTTAGTTTAGTGGGGCACTCACTTACCTATGGCCATAACCCTCACAACCATAACACCTATTCGACTCATCCCTCTTAAAGTTCTCACTACGATTCTTAGGGAAGTGATCGTCCTTGTTGTTCATATTTTTCTCAAGCCCTTTATCATTTTTTGATTGCTTATGAAATTTGAGAAATTTCTTAAATTTCTTTGCAATCATGGCCATATCTTCATATTTGATGTCAGGCTCATAATTTGAAATACGTGTTTCCTCCTTTTGAGCTTTTAAAGCGATGCCCTTTTCTTTCTTCTTCACATTTTTGGAGGTAAACATGTCAAGACCATAAGTTTGTCAGTCACCTACAAGCTTTTTAAGTTTCATAGAATCTAGATTACCCAAAAAATTCAAAACGGTCACTTTTGAATTAAATATTTCAGGCAGCGACCTTAAGATTTTTTGATTACTCGGTTATCTAGTATCTTATCTTCCAAGTTAAACGATGAGTTAAGTATGTCAGAAAATTTGGCATAAAACTCATCAAAGGTCTCACTCTCTTATATCTTAATTGTTTCAAACTGAGTGTGGAGGTTTTGGAGTTTGGAAGCTTTCAAAGTACTAGTTCCTTCATGCGTGAGTTAGAGTACATCACAAGCCTCTTTTAATATCTCACATGTCATAATATGACAGAACTCCTTCAGTGTGACAGAACAAAATAGAGCATTTAAACCACGGGAATTATAATTTGCCAACTTATGTTCATCCTCACTCCATGTATCTATGGGTTTTGGAATTCTATTATGAGTCTAACCATTTAACACCACTTCACATACCCGCTCATCTACAGTCTTAAGTGATGATTTCATATGCATTTTCCAGTATGTGTTGCTCAACCTATCTAACACCGGGGTTCTAATACCATCAAATCATCCAAAATTCATGCTTAACAACACGGGATCAAAACACAATAATTTAGCATAACTAGCTCTGATACTAATTTGAGAATGCGGTCCTACTAGGAAAGGTATGGTCCGAATAAATAAAAATCTCTTTTTATGTTTTTCAATTTTAATGTATAAAAATTTAAACAAATTAACCCTGTAAAACATTTGCACCAATTTAAAACATTTATTATGAACAACTTGATTCATCCAATTTTATTTTTTTAACCAAAACACGCATCTAGGTGGTAAGGAGACAATACAAATAAATCCAACACAACACGTCGATGTATGAAGAAAACCACAAAGGGAAAAAACCACGGACGACTCAACCAAACAGTTCACTATGATAAGGTTTTACAAATGAAAGACAGCAGACCTACTGAATAACTCGTCTCCATCGTAAGACTTGATGCTCTTTTATCTTCCACTTCTCCTCCATAGTGCAATGCTACAGTCCATCCACGCAATCTACCACAACCCATAAGTCCACACACACCTCAGTATGCACTGATGAGGCGCAACAACCGTTTACGGATTCGGAACACAGAATCCATTGCTTCTTTACCACAACACATTAAAAAGCACATACAAACTCACCGCACAAAAAAATTCTCTCGAGATGTATAGAAACAAACTTTGTTGCCCAGACTAAAGATCTCAAAACATGTGAATATTGAAACTTGGATCTTTAAACACAAAGGGTGAAACATGGGTTTTAAACCTAGGGAAAATAGGTAAGGAATTAATTTTTACAAAAATTTCTTAAAAAATATGAGTTCATCACGCCATAAATAATGAAAACATGAATTTCAAGGAAGAAAATTTGTTCGAACAAAAAAAACTAAGATCGTTAGAACGAAAAGACAATTTCATTCTAACGAAACAAAGTCTGTTCTAACAAAGAAAATATCTCGTTTAAACGAGCTTTTAACGAGCTTCTAATAAAAATGGTTCTCCTTGACAGAAAGCCCTCGTTTGATGTTCATTAGATGTCTACTCCAATGACTTTTCAATATTGTTCTAATGAGTCCAAATTTTGTTCCAACGAAAACTAAATTTTATTCCTCCAAGATTAGAAAAAAAAAATTTCTTAAAAAAAATAATTTAAAACAGTTCCAAATTGTTTTGTTAAAAAAACACCAAAAAATATTTTCCAAGGATCATATTCAAAATGCATTCATTCTTATGAGATCCTCGCTAAATGTGAAGATAAACTTGTCACGATAAACACTACACAATGTGTATCCAACTTTGAAGCTTGGATGCTACATTTTCATCAAACATATCATATGCTTACGAATTTGAGAATACAAATCCGAGCCTATTACTCAAATATTTTAGCCGTAATTAAGGCTATTACAAACCAATTTACTCGACTGGAATACTGTACATACATTGGTCAATCTTTAATATAAGAAAGCTATGTTTGGGAGAACCTTTATTGAGGTTAGTGAAGTCTATGCAAACGTTCCATTTTCCATTTGTTTTCTTCACGACCACTAGGTTAGAAAGCCATTTGGGGAATTGAACATATTTAGTGAACCATGCCTTAAGAAGATTCCCCACTTATTCTTCCATAAATTTTGCTTTCTGTAGGGATTTTCGATGATCCTTTTATATGATCGGTGAGAATATTAGGTCCATGTGAAGTCGGTGGCACATGAGTTCAGGATCAATACCTAAAATATATTTATCCTCCTAAGAAAATACGTCATGATTCTCTTTAAGTAGGGATATCTTCTTCTTTTTCTTGATCAATGAGTAAGATGTTGATCAGAAACTTCTTCTCCGAGCGTGAGTCACCGAATATTACTTCTTGTAAGGGTCCCATGACTTCCACCCTAGTTTCTTCCACCCACAATCCTCCATAACTTAATTTCAACTTAGACGAAATATCCCCATGATTGGTAGGATCATCCATGACATTTTTCCCCTTTTTCTTCTATTACTTAGTCCTGATGGAATCGGTAAAGAAATTCCAAGCAACAACGTGGTTTCCCCGTATATCGATTATCCTCCTTTACGTGATGCATTTAAGCTTAGGGTGATAACTGTAAGGTAAAGCTATCATGGTGAGAATCCATCGTCGTTTGAGGATAGTGTTTTAGGGAGAGTCAATGTCCAGGACTAGAAACTCAATTAACTTTTAAATATTCCCAGTTCAGATAGGCATGACCACCTTTCCTCATGTCATAGCCATCTTTCTAGTGAAGCCTACTAGAGTGACAACCACTTCCTTTAAATAATCCATCTTGAAATTTATCATGTTGGACAACTTCAAGTGCATGACTTTTGAGGCATTTCCTTGGTAAACTACTAGCTTATCCATATCCTAATTTGCAATACTGATAATGATTACTAGCACATAATTATACTGCGTTATGATTTCGACTATGTCATACTATATGAATATTATATACTGGTTAAAATCAATATATTCACAAGGTCGGTGCTTGCATATAAGAGTTTTGGAGTGGTAAATATGGAAAGCATCCATAACTACCGTGAATTTCTTTAATTCCATTTGAACAACATTCCCATGGATCTATTTTAGATTGTGATGGTAACCTATTTTACACTTGCTATTTAAAAGGTCCTAAGACCCTTTAACTACTCTTAGGCAACAACAAAGGTTCCGCGATTAACCTTTGACCTCATATAGATGACTAGTTGATCCATGGCCCTCGGTTGCTCTCAAGGATAAGCCACAGTATTATAGAGTGCTACAACCACCTATCGTCTTCCTAATATGGATAATCATTCTAATATGACTCATCGACCGAGCTCATTGGCCACATGAATAGAGTGTCGCAAGACTGGATTTTGATCATACCTCAAATTGATGAGAAATAACCTCCCAAGGTCACCTAGCCCTCAACACCGAGGTAAATCATTGTGCAGTATCCCAAGAATAACTTATGGCAACACCAACATTTCAGATCCTCTAGAACTCCAATAAATCTTCTTCAGTAGTTTGGCGGGTAGGTTAAAATCACAACACTGTTTTACCTACCACCACTAATCAAGACCACTTACATTGAAGGCTCGTATTCTCATTTAATGCTATCAGGAACTCCCTTACACTAACTATAAATCCTTTAACAAACACCCCACGTTCTTACCATCTCTGCCAAACCTTATAACTATCATAGCCATGATGTGACAATCCATTCATTCTTTGTCCTAGAGTTTTCATATTAATAGGAGGCTGTTTGAAGGTAGATGGCATGTCAAAATGATTAGGCTTATATCAAATTAAGAGTTTTTGCATTTATAAGTGTTTTACTTCTTGTTCCATATTCGCAATCCACTATTATGATCTTATATTCATAAATCGGATCATTTCTAGTCATCTGATACTTTGTATATCTTTTTGAGATGTATCCATCAGTTATTTCCTAAGGTCCTTTGGATTGTTGACAAAGTCTGAAATACCTCAGACCCTCTTGGAAAAAGATCAAGAGGTCATTTCTACAATACACGTTCTTTTAAGATATAATAAAAATATAACTCATTTAATAGTGGAAATAGGATCCTCACCTGAGGTTCGAACAATTTTAAGCCATTGTCTCTCATTTTAACACTTCTCTCCCACTACACCAAAAGGCTAAATTGTCACCTTTGAGCCGACGATACTTGTCACGATCATTTACCGTGAAAAAATACGCATTTTTTGCCACGGTCATTGACCGTGACAACTTTAGAAAGTTGTCAAGGTCAAAGACCTTGAAAGGTTTGTGACAACTCTTTTAACTAAAAAACCTAGACGCCTCTTTATTTTCCACCATTTTCATTTCCCTCCTTTCTCTCTCTCTCTCTCTCGCGCGCGCGCGACTGTTCTCTCTCTCTCTCTACGTTTTCAGGTATGTTTTTTCTTTCTCTCTATATTTCCTTTGTGTGTGTATGTATGTGTATTAGTGTGTATGTATGTGTGCGTGTGTACGTCTACCTGTGTGTGTGTAGGTGTGTGTGTGTATGTTTATGGGTCTACATGTGTGTGTGTGTAGATGTAGGGGTGTGGGGGAAGTGTATGTGTAGGATGGGGGCAGGGGGTGGGGACAATGTGCGTGTGTGTGGGGGGGGGGGGGTAAATTGAAATTGAAATTGATATCGCATGTATTGGTATTGGTATAAATTGGTGTAGAATTTGAATTGGTATAAATTGAAATTGAAATTGAATTTGTATTGGTATAAATTGGTATTAGTATTGGTATAAATTGAAATTGAAATGGATATCGTATATATTAAAATTGGTATAAGTTTTTGTTCTTATGCGTACTTTAAATTAAATGAAACATACTTCAAAATACATAATTAAATGAAATCTCTCAAATTGTGATAAGACATAGCTAAATGAAACATACTTTAGATTACATATAGTGCACATATATACTATCCTTCTAGTTCTTATGCGTAAGCATTCAATAGCCCTTAGACCCATTCGAGAGTCATTACCCATGTAATGAGATCTCTCGAATTGTCCCATTTGTACAATTTGGGACTATATAGTTTCTGTATAATAATATTCTTAGTGGCTTAAATTTGTTACTTTAGGGGGAAGTTCTGTTGTCGTATTTTAATGTTCTCTAGGTACATACTAGATGATGCGATGTTAAGTGTTATTTCAATTGATAAATTGAAATAACACTTACACTTGCGAATATATGTCGTGTACTTGGAGAACTATGGGGATATGCTGCCGAATTTTCCTCAAATTGGAACAATGTGCATGAGCTATTAAGTATATTACAGAAATAAGAGGTTTTTAATGGGATAAGACCACTCAACCTTTAGAGGATATGAAGGAAATAGGAATTAGTATTATAAATTGAATTTTAATTTTAATTTTAATTTCAAATTAAAATAGAATTTGAATTTGAAATTGAGATTGAAATTGGTATTTTAAATTGAAATTGAAATTGAAATTGAAATTAATATTAGAAATTGAAATTGGTATTTGGTTTTTGGTATAGTGCCTATTTGATTTTTGGTATTCAATTCTGAAATTGAAATTTAGTTTCTCTCTCTAATTGTAGTAGCGGCCTCCATCTCTCTCTTGATAAATACATTTTGGTATAACTCTCTCTCTCTCTCTCTCTCTCTCTATATATATATATATATATATATATATATATATATATACATCTCTCTTTCTCTCTCTATATATACACACACACATAGAGAGAGAGAGAGATTGTTGGATTGTTTGGGATTCTCAAATTGTTGTTAACTGGTGGATATGAACACTTAGATGGCCATTGAGTTGGTTGGCCCTAGATATTTCTAATAAAAGACATTACAATTTGCATTGTTTTTTTTTATTCTTGAATTGTTGTTGACTGGTGGATTTGAACACTTAGATGGACATTGAGTTGGTTGGACTTAGGCATTCTCTAACATTTAGGGTTGTGATGCGAACTGAAACATAACAATGTAAAAATCAAATATAAATAAGACATAATTAAATGAAGCATTCTATAAATTTTATACAACAAGTAATAGTTAATAACGGGAACTGCAATAGATAGCCCATGTGTAAATTTACATTAAGTCAACTTTTTATATAACACTTGCTTCGGGGGGTGCATGCCTACATGTATTCTAATTTGAATGCACGACATAACAGTTTTGTAACATTTATAACTAATTTAAATTACATATAGTGAGCATATATACTAGCCTTTTAGTTCTTATGCGTACACATTCAATAGCCTTTATTTAATGGGAACTAAATGTTCACACTTTTGTTTATACGAATCTACGAATATACGCTTCTTACCCATAATAGGTGATTCTTTGTAGTAGTTGTGATGGGATATCCTAAATATAAAGAGTGTATGGGTAAGACAAATAGATTAGGGGATGTGTTTCGCAAAGGTACTAATGAATTTGTGAAATACGCAAAGAGATGTCATAATGATGAAGAGTTTTCGTGTCCATGTTATAGGTATAAGAATAGTAAGGTGTTTGAGTGGAAAACCGTTGAACTACATTTGTTAAGATGGGGTATACAAGATAGTTATTGATTTTGGGTTTTTTCACAGGGAATCAAAAGTTCCTTTTGTCCCCGAGCAACCTTCACAACAAGCTTCAACAAGTAGGATAGATGTCCAAGGTGATGATGACAATGTAGATCATAATATGCTAGAGGATCTAGTTGATGACATGTATGGAGTTCATGAAGTGGAAGAGAATGAGGTCACTGACGATGTATAAGGTTGAGGTGCTCATGAAGATATCGGGTTAAACCTTGACGATGACTACCTAAGTTTAAAATTTAAGGTGACCCAACCGTTATACTCTGGCTGTGAGAAAGATCAAACAACTTTACATGACATGGTTGGTTTCCATAGTTTGAAGACTCAATATGGTTTGTTTGTAATAGCGTGATAAGAATTTTGAATTGGATGAATGTCTTGCTACCCAAGCAGAATACGCTTCCAAACAGCTATCCTACTATGGAAAATAATTTGAAAGGGTTGGGAATGAGGTATAAATCAATTTATGTTTGTGTGTATGACTGCATACTATACCGAAAAGAGTATGAAAATCTCAATCGGTGTTCGGTATGTGATGAATCTAGGTATTTCCAATCTACTAGAAAAGAAGTCACAATCTCAAAAGTGGCTCAAAAAGTGTTGAAATATTTTCTCGCTGGGCCTAGATTAAAGAGGTTTTTCATAGTACCATGGATTGTGGAGGAAATGACATGGCATGCTAGGGTAGAAGTAGGGGATAATCTCATGCGTTATCCTATTGATTATACATCTTGGAAGATGATGAGTTTTAAGTATCCCGATTTTTCTCAAGAACAGCGTAACATTCATTTTACAATATCAACAGATGGTATCAATCCATTTGGAAATTTAAGCGCCAATCAGAGTGCATGGCTAGTGTTCCTAGCCCCACTCAACCTCCTTCCTTCATAGTGTATGAGACCTGGATTTTTGAGGTTGTCTTTATTGATACCTATGCCAAAGGCACCAAGTGAGGACATTGATGTCTACCTGGATCCTTTGGTAGAAGAATTAAATGAGTTGTGGGAAGAGGGTGTGCAAGCAGTTGAGTCTTTTAGAAAATTAGATTTTACGCTGAAAGCTATGTTGATGTGGTCAATTCATGAATTTATAGCTTATGGGACATTTTTCAGTTGTGTAGTACATGGTTATTTGGGGTTTCCTATTTGTGGAGAGGAGATTGAATCTCTTCATCTCCCCACTAGCTCAAAAAGTGTATACCACTACCATAGGATGCTTTTACCCCTGCTCATAATTTTAGATTTGAGAAAGGTTCCAATTTTTTATTGGGCGGGATTGAACATAGGCTACCGTTGAGAAAACTTTAAGGTATAGAAATTAAAATTAAATCTTATGATTGTGGCCCTAATATTCCAAGTAAGAATCCTAAATTTAAGAATTTCAATCATAAGAAGACCCCAACTGGGAATGAAACTAAGACAAGAAAGGGATGGTCTAGGAGGTCAATTTTATTTGATATTGTAAAAAAATTTCGATCCACCTTTACTTCTCATATTGTGATGTCTATGGACATTCACTTGAAACCTGTTTTCAAAAGTGTCTAGGCCAATCCATCTCTTACACTCCTGTGTATAGGAACTTCAATTATTCTAGGAAAAATAGAAATTACTACGTCCTTCCTAGACAGCCCGATAAGAACTCTAATTATCGAAATAGGAAGAAAATATCTAATAGTAAAAGGAAGACTCAGAGGAAAGGTCCTAGATTCATGACTAAACCAAATGATCAACAATCGTACAACATTTAGTTTAAAGAGAAAAAATCTTTTAATGAAAAATTTGATGCTCACAAATCTTATCATATTCGAGAAAATATGCGCAAACGTTTTAAAACTAGAGCAATTTGGGTTAGGAAAGATGAGCTAATACCCCAAATGAAGTGTAATATTGTCATTAGTGCCTTAAAAGCTGAACACATTTCATTTGGATGGTATTTAGACCCGAGTTGTTCCAAGCATATGACCGGGGATGAGAATAAACTAACCAACAAAACTGACTTCTTAGGAGGAATTTTTTTGTTTGGAGATGGAGTATTGGCCCAGATCATAAGTAAATGGACACTACAAGAAAAAAGACTACCTACACTTGAGGACGTTATTTTAGTGAAGGGTCTTAAAATAAATTTACTGAGTATATCGCAATTTTGTGACTCAAACCACACCATCACATTCTTAAAAACTAGTTGTAAAATTCTAAATGAGAATGGAGATTGCATTATTATAGGCCTCAGAACACCTGATAACTACTATACCGTAAACATAGGAATTGAGATCTGCAATATAGCCAGGATGGAAGATAATGAAATCTGGCATAATAGATTAGGTCACTTAAATTTAGATAGTCTTAGTAAGTTAAGCTCATAAGAAATAGTTTGAGGTATGCCCAATTAAACCTATTTCCAATATTGTATGTAGGCCTTGTCAAGAAGGAAAGATAGTTACAACTCCTCATAAGAAAGTTAAACAAGTTCTATCCACCAAACCTCTAGAACTCATCCATATGGACCTAATGGGTCTTTCTCGCACTGTTAGTATTTGTGGCAATAGTTACATCTTGGTTATGGTTGGCGATTTTACTCGATTTACCTGGGTTGTGTTTTTAAAACAAAAAAAAAAAAAAAATTGCAGTTTTTGAAAATTTTATTACGAATTGAAAATTAAAAGGACGCACGAGTAAGTAGAATTCGTAGTGATATAGGATGTGAGTTTATAGATTTAGGAGTTATCGAATATTATGACTACAATAGTTACAAACATGAATTTAGTGCTCCTAATATGCCTCAACAAAACGGGATATCCGAGTGTAAAAATCACACTATTTAGGAGATGTCTCATGTTATCATCCACGCAAAGGATTTACCAAAATATTTTTGGGTTAAAGCTATTCGCATGTCATATAATAAACAAAGTATACCTTAGGAAGAATACCAAACAGACACCTTATGAACTTTGGTACGGGAAAAAACCTAACCTAAAATATTTTAGAACCTATGGAAGTATATGTTACGTATGCAAGGACAAAGAACATTTGTCTAAATTTGAAACTAGAGGTGATAAAGAAATTTTCTTATGTTATTCTCCAAATAGCATAACCTATTGTGTCTATAATATTCGTACCAAAACCTTAATTAAATCCATCAATGTAGTAGTGAGTGGCGCCCATATTGAGACTAAGAATATAGAACCAACTATAGTGTATGAGTCTGAAGGCACTCTTCACTTAGACTCATTGTAAGTAGCTGAGTCTTTGCCAATTGAGAATTCGTAGGTGCCCTATTGTGTTTCTAATGATCATCCCCTAGATAATGTGGTCAGTAACCCATAACAAGATCCTAGTTACGTAACACTGCATATTTTGCATGCTTTGTATCTTTAATAGAACCAAAGAATGTGAATGAAGCATTAAATGATTCCTATTAGATAGGTGTTATGCAAGAGGAACTCATTCAATTTAAAACACATGATGTATGGTATCTTGTTCCCATACCAAAAAATAACGGGTTATTGGCACTAGATGGATTTATAAAAATATAACTGATGAAAACGGGATGGTAGTTAGAAACAAAGGAAGACTTGTGGTCCATGGTTATTCTCAACTTAAAGGAATAGACTTCAAGGAAACTTTTGCCCCCGTAACACGCCTTGAATCTGTTCGTCTTCTTCTCGCTATTGTGTGTCTCTTGAAATTCACTTTATATCAAATGAATGTAAAGTCTGCATTCCTTAATGGTATTTTAGCCGAGGAGACATATGTAGAACAACCGAAAGGGTTCATTGACCCTCACCATCCAAATCACATCTATCGACTGAAAAAGGCGCTATATGGGTTAAAATAAGCCCCTCGTGGTTGGTATGAACGATTTTCTACTTTTCGCTTAAATAAAGGTTTTAGGAGAGTGGGAATGACCAAACTCTTTTTGTCAATCATTTTGACAAAAATATAATGATAGCCCAAGTGTACGTAAAGGACATTATTTTAGGATCTACCTCTCCGTCTGAGGTTAATTTTTTTTCTAAAGATATGCACGGGGAGTTTCAAATGTCTCTTATAGGGGAGTTATAATTTTTTTAGGACTTCAGGTCAAACAAAACCCAAAAGGATTGTTTATATCTCAATCCAAATATGCTCTAGAGATAGTAAAGAAGTTCCACTTAGAAAATGCAAAAGATGCTAGGACACCCATGAGTACTTTTGTAAAATTATCAAAAGAGGAACATGGGAAATCCATCGATCCTACACTATATCGTAGCATGATAGGAAGTCTATTCTACCTAACTGCCTCACGTACTAATATTATGTATGCTTTTTGTGTGTGTGCTCGATATCAAAATTCCCCTAAAGAGAGTCATTTACTATGCGTCAAGAGAATTAAAAAATATATAAAAGTAACTCTCAACATAGGACTTTGGTACACAAATGACACATCCAATACGATAATAGGATACACCGATGCTGATTGGGCTGGGTATTTCGATGATAGTAAAATTACGTCACGAGCATATTATTACATTGGTAATAACTTAGTCGGGTGGAATAGTAAGAAACAAAATTTCACTTCCTTATCCACAGTTGAATCTGAATATATAGCCGCAGGAAGCCGCTGTGCTCAAATATTGTGGATAAAATAGATGTTAAGTGATTGTGACATTAATGAAGAGAAATTGCATCTCTATTGTGACAATCAAAGTGCGATCAACAATTCCAAAAATCTTGTCCAACACTCACGTACCAAAAACATTAAAATCATACATTATTTTATATGCGAGTTAGTTGAATCTAAGGAATTGGAAATTAACTATTCTCCTACCGACCTTCAATTAGCATACATATTCATGAAACCCTTAGATCACACTCATTTTGAATCCTTAAGGATATCCATAGGTATGGTTATGGAAGATTCGAATATCATCACCTAAATCTATTTCTTCCTATTTTCTTACATGCTTATCATTAATTTCTGATGATATAAGGCATGACTATTAGATAAATGACAAAGAACACCTTTTATATCTATTTAATATAGGAGATTCACGTATTTTCCTGTTGTATAAATTTCGGATGCTATGCTTATTTCAGATATATATTTTTGTAATTTTTCCCTTTGTCCATTTGAGACAAAATGGGGGAGAAATATTTGAGTCCATCTTGGACATTTATTATACAATTCAACTAAAAAGCTTGATCTTAGTTGTTTTATTTACAATAAACAGTACCATAATGTTCATCTAGATATTTTTAGGGTATTCGTCTGTAATTAGTTGAGTTACGTATTTTTTATTTTCTAGGATATGAAGTATATAGAATTTTTGTATAGGATTAAGGTTTTCAAATTTTTTTTGTATCCCTACGAGTCCTAGATGACTAAAAGGAGATTTTGTCTCATATTTCCAAAGGGGGATATTTAAGCACACTATATATATTACTCACTTGAGTCTAAAATATAGGAGCTTGTCTTTTTCGGAAATATAGACAAAATTGTGTCATCTTATATCTAACCCTAAACCTCATGCCTCTTCATGATCTACTTCAACAACATAAAGGCTTAAAAAGGTAGTAACCAACACAACTATATACATAGGACTGCATTCATTCTGCATTTTGTGTGTATGAGGTGTGTGTGTGTGTTCACATTGGCTTAAAATTATTTTCTACTATTTTCAAGGATTTTAAGGATTTTCTTAAAAATTTAAAATCTATTTTTTAAACATTTAAAATTATGTTTTAAAATTGTTTGGGCCATTTTATAATATCTTGATGTTCCTAAATTTTTCCTTGGGTAGAATTCGAAAGCGACAGAGACATTTGGGGTGGAAAATGATATTTTTAAAAGATAAAAAACACGCATTTTTCATTTAATCTGCATCATATACGTGTTGCATTTCTAGTGATCTGATCTGTGTTGTCTCCCACTCACATTCCTGAGAGTTAATCTGGAACTTTGGCTTAATTTAATCATTGGTCTTCATGTCGTCCTTTGCAATCCTTGTCTAACCTAATTGAGAAGCTCAGGAATATAATTTGAGAAGTAAAGTCATAATCTGTAATACATAGGATATTAGAGATAAATAAACTATGTATGGAAATATTTATATGGGTTGTGCGTGTGCCCTATTGTTATTATATCTAGGTGGGTGAATACCTATATTATTATTTATTATGTGTATGAAATACCTTCGCTGCTTGCTATCAGGGTGGAGGTTTCGCGTTGTGGACGATCTTATCCTGATGAGCCCATTTGGGGGGATTTTAGATTCGTACCCTGAGCATAGGACCTTGGACACGTGCTATCAGTGTGAATGATGGTTTTGACAGTTTAATGGGAGCATAGGTATGTGCGTGACCCATTTGGATGGGGAGTACGATCGCCTCCAATATGTGTGCTATGTTATTTATGGTTTGTGAGAGATGCCGAATCAATAGTCCTTTATACAGTGAGAGATGTTTTAGGACATGATAGCAGAGTATGCATGTACCGCAGCTGTGTCTGGGAGGTTCTATATTAGTATATATAATAATGTGATAAATATATGTACTATGATGTAATCTACTGTGTGAAATTGTAGATGAAACTGAATAATTAAATCTGATTGAATTAGGTAAGTGAGTACTTAATCCTATAGCTGTGAAAGCCTAGTTTATATTAAAGAGAAATGAACATGTTTAATTAACAAGCGTATTGTGTTGGAAATATGGAGAAATGATATGGGATAGAATCATAATTGAGAACCTTAATTAAGCAGATAATAAGGTACGTTAGGCATGCACACTATATGGGAGGTGAGAATTCTCAAGTGAGAGCCCGAGAAGCTAACATCTATATAATAATTTCTTAATTGCACTTGCTAAGCACTTTCTATTTCAAAAATCTTTTACAATCGGGCTCTGACCCATTTTCTTGTATATTCTCTTCTCTATTGTATCTTGTACATCAGGTGTCCAGTAACAGGGATACCAGTAAAGAATATGGATGTCTCGATGGATTATAGCTGCTACTGGGGATGCAGACTTTGTTTAGACGCTTCCATTTTGTTGATTCACACATCTGTAGTATCTATTTTCATTTAGGGCATGTTTCTCAGGATTCTAGTTATTTCATTTCTATTTCAGAGGTTGTAATTACTTATGTCAGTATTATCGATATCAATTTCGGTTTGTTGGTAATGAGATATTTTAACTAGAGAGTTATTCCAACCACATTAATTCTTGTTATATGTAGTTCAGTTGTGATGTGATGTTGATTATTATTATTCCGTAATGTGGAATGGTTTTAGTTAAATTAAAAATAGAAAAGTTTTGACACTAGCTTAATTATTTATTAGGTGAATTAATAAATAAATTATTTTTCGATAGTGATGCTGAGAATGAACCAGCCGGATATTCTAATTTAATTTAATAAAAGACTCATCACCCAATATTTAATAAGAGGGATGTCACACTACGCCTGTTGCCCCTACTGGGCACCCTACTGCTGACCCGTAGCTCTTTGTGGACACTCTCTTCATATGCCCTGTTTGGCCACAAATGAAGAAATGCCCCTCAAAGTCCCCTGCTCTCTGGCCTTGCTGGCCCAGACAAGGTTTCCCCTAATACTGGCCCTGATGGCTCCTACACTGTTGGCCTCCCCCCCATTGTTTCTTTGGGCCTAATGTCCCTAGGGATCCTGCTGCTACTGATGGTTAGGACCCTGCTTACCTTGTCTAAACTCTGACCCTTCGATCGATAACCTCATGTCCCGAATCTCTTGGCCTGATCCCCCTACTGAGAATCCTTCCCCTGCTATCTCTCCATATGTTACAGAGTTACCCTACTGGAACTACTCCCTCCTATCCTACCTGACTGGCTCGACTCACTTGCTCTCTTGCTTCCCTTCAAGTGAAAGTGGTGGTCTTAGTAGTGCAAAAGTGAGGCATTAACAACCTCTTTATATGTCAGTAATGTCGGGTTGTCGAGTAAATGTTTCCTGTTCCTCTAGGCCAGCCCATCCATAAACTTGAGCTTCTTATTCTCGTGTTCACTTCGTCTAGCAAAAAGTTAGCCAAATGGGTGAATTATTCCTCGTATTCAGCCATTGATCTATCACCATGTGTAACGTCATTAAATTTCCTCCCTATCTCCATCTAAATCGTTGACGGAAAGCACTTGGGATCGAACTACTCCTAAAACTATGTTATCGGCATCGTATCCCTCTCCTATGAGGTGGTAATAATCTCCCACCATTCTAGTGTAGCCAACTCCAACAAGCCTGAACATGAGAATTTTTTATTTGTGACTATCACTGCACTTAACCATACGTAGATGATGTTGTAGGTCCTTCTTTCACTGACATGCTACTATAACATCTAAGCTCCCCAAAAACTTCGATGGGTGGCCTTTGTAAAAATCCTCCCTAACTTTTTGCCAAGATTACGGCCTCTGTTGGGACTGAATCATTGGTGCCACTAGTGGCTATGGCTGAGTCTGTGGAAAATGGACGGTAATAGAAGTCATGGCTGCGTTGACTGCTTGAGCCACTATATCGGCCACCTGTGCAGTCGTCACTAATCCCAGTGGTGGTTGTGACTTTTGTAACTCCCGTGGCCATCCCGAAATCTCCTCTCTCTCCCGTGGGGCGGCGAAAAGGGGGAGAAAGGGTCTCGAGCCCTCTTACTCTCTAGGAGCACTTCGGTCGTCGTCAATGTGGGGTGAATGTAAAGAGATGGAGTCTCCAGCCTACTTTTCACAAAATACGCAAAAGAACATGTCGTCGCCTCGAGAGAATGGCATTAAAGACAAACTGATGCTTTTGAAACCAATAGTTCAAAGGTTTGGGAGCTAAGTTATGGAATGTGAAGGTGTTAGGCACCTATCCCGCCCTTTCGATCTCTCATAGGATTGTGTTATTGTTTTTCTTTATTTCTCCGTGAAATGTGTGTGCATGTATATATAATGGAGATCAAAATATCCCAACTCATACCATGGAAGAGATAGAGTAAGGTCATCCATAGGAATGTTCCCAAAAATAATACTCAAAATTTGATTTATGCGTTTATCGTGATATTAATAGTTATAATGAAACGATAATATGTGCAGGATAAAACGCTTCTAATGCAATAATATGATTAATGCGAAAATGGGGAATTTGGGAAAATTGGAAAGTTAGACTCAAGTCTCGGATTTTAACCCGAAATGCCTATGTAGCCTATGAAGGCATCAAAGTCCACGTAGTTTTCATGGGGCATAAGGGTGGGGTTTATCCCATAGGTACGAATGGATGGGTTTGTCTAAAAGTGGGGTTTTAGTCCTATGTCTCATATCGACAGGTTGGAACGAGAACTCTCCTTGCCATATAGGGGGGCAGACGTATTTAGTCTCAGATTCAACATTTGCCTAAGAATTACTACTACTTCAAATGCATATTACTTTATGTTTTTATCAAAATCACATTTTATAGACTGAAAATTTGGACAAGTTTCTATAGGACTTTTTCCTCCTGACACAAACCTTATGGTTTGTAAAATTTTAGCTTGTGTGTCAGTGTTAAATCCTATTCCATTTTTTTCCTCAGAATTGGTTATACTGGATGTGACAAAGTCTTCAAAATAATTAGAATTGTTTTCAAAATTTTCAAACTTTTTGAAGACTGTTGAAGCCTTTTCTTTTGCTTATTCCAATTCTAACAACGTGGCCTTGTATTTCTTTTCCAGAATTTCATTAGATTCAGAACGATCCTTGATTTTTTCAAAAAAATCCTTAGTTTGTGTTTCACTGGCTAGACATTGATTAGTGTAGTCTTCATTATTATGTTTAACCACAAGACTAAGAGATTCTATCTTTTCAGTCAAGTCTTTAATGGTTCTTTCTAGTCTAGTGCTTTTCCTAAGCGTTTTAGTGTACAGTGTGTGGATGTCTGGAAGGTCATCATTATCGAACTCACTAAGTTTCGTGGGTGATTTGTCCCTTATCGATTTATTTTTTAAACTCACACGAACATTTAGTCCATCATTCATACGATCCCTTTGACTCACACACACGGTAGTAAAGCTACTATTATTAGCATAACGATTACAATCTCAGGGCAAAAAGTAGATAAGCCATTAACATGCACCGTGAAAGCATCATTAGGCAGACTCTTATCAGTTTTATCATCAGAATATACTATATTTGCAAAAAATGACATACATGGGTCAAATATGTTAGATGATTCAGGCTCATCATCATCTAAATCGCTTGAATCATCCCATGTTTTTCATAAATTGGCCTTATTATGTTTTTTCAGGTTAACCCTACAATTAATGGCAATGTGACCTGTTTTACCACATCTAAAGCATTTAGGCTTGCTATGGTCTTCATCAGGATTGTTTCAATTATTGCGTTTCTCTAGTTTCCTCGCATGAGGTCTGTTATTGGATTGATTTGAATAAGGAGCCTTTCCTCATTTAGCAGCAACATTATTTCTAAACATCATTATTTTCTTAAAGTGTTTAGACATAAAGGCTATTTGGTTTGTCATATCAAGATTAGGCATCACTTTTCATTGAAACATAACATTGGGACTACTGTTTTTCTTATGACTTCCAAGAAGTTGTTATTTATAATCTAATTCCATTTCCAAAATTTTTAATTTCCTACTGAGGAGTTCAGGGGTAAGATTTATATCTTCCATTTCCTCAATTGCATATCTTTTACTATCAAATTTCTGTGGAAGTGATCCTAGGATTTTAGAGAAAGTTTCTCTTCTGTCATAGACAATGCCATAATTTTGTTATGACATCAATCAGTTTGCTATAAAAAAATCGAAGGTCTCAGCCTCAGTCATAACTAGGTTGTTATATTGTTGAATGAGCATTTGAGTCTTGGCAGCCTTAACATGTGTATCACCTTCATGGGATGTGACCAACGTGTCACAGGCTTCCTTGGAAGTGGTACATATAGAGATTCTTTTGAACTCATGCTCATTTATAGAGATGAATATGAAGCACCCTATATCTTTGACTCACTTGAGTATATACTATATAGGTGCTCATCTAGTTTGAAAATAGTGAAAAAATTGAGCCGTATCCTAGTCTACCAAAAAGCCTTCAGACTCTTCATATGAATTTCTCTAAAGTTCCCCGAGGTAAAAAACAACACCTCACCTAGGACTACATTTATGTGTTGCATTCTTCATAATATGTGTGTCTGTGAGTTAAATCCCATCAAAATAATTTTCTACAATATTTGGGACATTTTAAATAATTTAGGAATTTTTAAAACAATTTTTGGAAATTTAAAATTGGATTTTATAAAGTTTTTTTTTTTTTATAATTTCCATTAGTTCCTAAAACTTTGCTTGGGTGGAGTCCAAAAGCTCTAGATAATATTGTGTGTGGGGGAATTGAATTTTTCAAACGCCAAAAACACGCATTTTTTAGACCATCGTAGCCTTACATGTGTTGGTATTATATCGGCTAGATCTGTGTTTTCTCTCCCTCACATAACTAAGATCTTATTTGAACCTTTGGATCAATCTTATCAATGGATTGGTTATCTTCTAACTTGATCCAAGTGTTAGCCCTTTGAACCAATCAGAGTGTTTTTAATTTTGTTGCATAGTCAATCGTTAAATTTTCTTCGATCCTTTACTTTCAATCTTGATCATTGATTTGCTTCGTTGTTCTAGAGCCTTCCATGTTCTAGTATAAATAAGAGGCATTTGTGCAATATTTACAATATTTGGATCATTTCACCTATGAGAGAAAAAATAGAGATGAGAGAGAGAGAGAGAGAGAGAGAGAGAGAGAGAGAGAGAGACCCTAAACCAACTCTGGCCAAATTCTCACCTCAAAATCTTCTATAAGTTGAGTTAGTTCTAGATTTGAGAAGATCCATCCTATCTAATTCTTAATCTCGTGTCCAACTAAGTCACGTAGTCCTGATATCATTTTATTTCATAGAAAGTTAAAATTTTAGACTTTGTGATACATATCACGTAGATATTACTAAGTTTGATTTCTTGTTTCGAGAAATCTATTATGTTGGTTGTTTTTAAATCTTTATGTTGTTTTCAAAAACTAAACCAACAAAATCATTTCTGATTTCATTTTTTGAGAATATTCAGACTTAGATCTAGTTAAGATCTTGATTGGGGATTTACACTTTCATATATTTCACATTTTGTGAAATAACTGTATATTTTCGAATAAACAAAGTGTTTTGGATCTTAGCTATTTTATATAGAAAGATTCCCTTTTGATCTGTGGATAAAGTTAAAGATCCAAAGTCTGAGAGATTCGATCAAACTGAGTTTGGAAATTTCTTTGCATACTAGAAATCTGTTTGTAATTTGATAATCATTATGTTTGTAATAAGTGTGTGTGAGTTGCATGCATGTGTTAGGCACATCACATCACAGCACTGCAACACTAAAACGTGTTGGTAGAGAGATTTTGGACTTTAAGAGTCGACGTAAAGCTAAAAGTAATGGAGTTACAAAGCTGAGAGAACGTCTGCGACATCAGAGCCATGGGAGAAGTCAGAATAATCTAGAGGAGCTGGTATAATTTTTGAACTTAGATTAGGTCTGATTGTGTGTTTAGATTGTTAAATAGTTTATAATCTATAACTCTATTTTAGTGGATTTTTTATTTTGAGGTGTAGAGACCTCCGTGGATGTTTCCCCAATTGGGTGGGGTTTTACCATGTTAAAATCTTCTGCACTTACGTACTTAATTTTCCTCTCATCACCTTCTATTGGCGTGCTAATTTAAAATTGTTTTACTTTTGGTTTTCAAAACTTGGATACATAATTCCTGAAATATCTTGTTTATAATTCTTTTTATACACATCTTGTGTTAGCTGTTTGTTTTAAGAAAAGCGTTTCTTCAAAAAACTGTTCGGAGCCATTTAGACCGTTTAATCTTGAATTAAACCACTTAAGTGGTACTTTTTCAATTAGTATCAGAGCATTGGTTTTACAAATTCTTTAGATCTTGAGTTTCTAAAATTGTTTTCTCAAAACAAACCATGGGCGAGAAATTTGAGAGATTAGGTAACCTGTCCAAGCCCCCTCTCTTTGATGGAACCAACTTCCCTTACTGGAAAATGAGGACGGTTGTTTTCATCCAAGGGACATTGGGAGATGATGTCTGGGATGCTATTGAAAATGGCTATAATTTTCCTGTTAAACCAGACGCTAAAGGAATGGCCCGTGTGATGATTCATGAGAAGAACCTACCTAAATATTTCTGGGTAGAATCCATTCGTACAGCATGTCACATAATCAATCGAGTTTACCTAAGGAAAAATACTAGACAAACATCCTATGAACTTTGGTATGGGAAGAAACCTAACCTAAAATACTTTAGAACATTTGGTAGCACATTTTATGTCTGCAAAGATAGAGAACATCCATCTAAATTCGAAACCAGAGGAGATAAATATATTTTCTTAGGATATTCTCCAAATAGTAGAGCCTACCGTGTCTACAATGTCCGTACCAAAACCTTGATGGAATCTATTAATGTGGTTATAAGTGATACTAATGTATAAAGTAAGATCACAGGACCAACTATAGTGGATGAATATGAAAAAAAATTAACTTATGATTCTGTAGAGATAGACGAGTCCTTACCAACTGAGACCCCTGAAGTGCCTAACTGGGTTTCCAAAGATCATCCTTTAGATAGTGTAGTTGGTAATCCTACTGAGCCAGTTCGTACAAGATCCCAATTACGTACCCTTGCTCATTATGCATGCTTTGTTTATCTTATAGAGCCAAAGAATGTTAATAAAGCACTGAATGATCCATTGTGGATAAGTTCTATGCAGGAGGAACTTCTTCAATTTGTCATACATGATGTATGGTATCTTGTACCTCGGCCTAAAAATAAAAGGTTTATCGGCACACGTAGGATTTTCAAAAATAAAACAGATGAATCTGGGATGATTATTCGGAATAAAGTTATATTAGTTGCCTAGGGTTACTCTTAGATTGAAGGAATAGATTTTGAGGAAACTTTTTCACCTGTCATTTGCCTTGAGTCTGTTCGCTTAGTTTTTACAATAGCTTGTTATTTGCATTTCACACTTTATCAAATGGATGTTAAATCTTCTTTCCTTAATGGCATCTTGACTGAAGAGACCTACGTAGAACAACCCAAAGGGTTCATTGACCCTCATCATCCAAATCACGTCTAACGATTTAAGAAAGCTCTTTATGGGTTAAAACAAGCTCCTAGAGCTTGGTATGAACATCTATCTACCTTCCTTATAAACAATGGTTTTAAACAAGGAGGGAATGATCAAACTCTTTTTATCAAACACTTTGACAGAAACATTATCATAGCCTATGTTTATGTAGACGATATCATTTTTGGATCTACCTCTCCTACAGATGTCAAAGCATTTTCTGACATTATGCATAAGGAATTCCATATGTCACTTATAGGGGAGTTACAATTTTTCTTAGGACTCCAAGTTAAGCAAAATTCAGATGGATTATTTGTATCGGGATCTAAATACGCTTTAGAGATTATCAAGAAGTTTTGCATAGAAATAGTAAAAGAAGCTAGGACTCCCATAAGTACCTATGTCAAACTTTCAAAAGATGAGAATGGTAAATCTATAGATTCTACTTTATACTACGATATGATAGGAAGTTTATGTAAAAACGTGACTATGTGATAATTGATTAAATTCGCAACTTTCTAATTTGGCACACTTATTTAATTAGAGTCTGTTTTTAACCAACTCAATTCATCCCCTAAACTTGTAACTACGTGTGTGCGTGTGTCAACCCATAAATCAATAAAGCATGTGACACAAATATTTTGGAAAAATCCCCGCAGGGAAAAACCTTTTATTTTTAGAACTTTCACGAGAGTAATGCACGGTGCCTTCGTCAAACGTTCAAAGCGTCGGCTAGAAATCAGCAGTGGTTCACACGCCGCTATAGCACAAGGACCACAACCCAAAACACTCCGTAGAAACTCCCTCCACAATAGCACGCAACTCTCTGGTTGTAGAGTTCTCCCGACAAAGGTAAACAATAGCAAAAGTTGTGTTCTTGAACATCAAAAAAATTCACTAAAGCATATGGGAGTTTTGTGAATTGTAAACAAAAGAGGGATTAAACCCTAAAAGGAAGAAGCCAAAAGAATTCTACTTTCGTAGATTTTCTGTTCTGTAAAACGCTGAGACTTCTTAATAAAAAAGAAACCATAGAATGAGTTTTTATAAAAAAACATGTCGCCTCGGAAAATGTGCCCGTTCGAACGAGATAGCATTCTCGCGCGAACGACTTATAGATGTCGTTCAAACGACATCTCATGATATGCCTATGTCGCTCGAACGAGATACTAATCTCGCTTGAACGACCGGGCATCAAAATCGAGGTACGCTCCAACACTTAGAAAAAATTACTCATTTTTAAATTTGACGAAAAATTCCGCTCCAACACTTAGAAAATATATTGTAAAAATATCCCAAAAGCTCTAAGAGAAAAAGTTAAGGTATTTAAAACAAAACCTTACCAAAGTAAACTTCGCGGAGTCTTGAATGATGAAAAACTTGACATTCAGATCCGTCTTTGATGCTTGAATGTTCTTGAAATCTCTTTGACGGTGTAGCGATATATGACATACTAAATTGATAACAGACTTATAAAAATATTTCCTTACCAATCTCCCCTATGTCTATGTCGGTACGTACATAAAAAATCCGAATTATCAAAAACTAAAATGCCTATACAAATCTACCCTCCCATGAATAAATTTGCAAGTCCTCAAAACTGTTCTTCAAACATCTTCGTCAAATCTCAAAGCTTCTCTCATAAGGGTGTGCAACGTAATTATCTTCAATCTTTTTACCTACACACATGAGATAAAGCAAAAACCTTCGCGATGCATAGAGTTTGAAATGATATAAGAATAAATCATTAATAATAAAATCTCCCCCATAATGCAAAAACTCCCCCATAACGTGATAATTCTTTCTCCCCCTTTTTATGATGTCCCCAAATAGACAAATAAGAAGAAAAAAAATCAAAACATGGAGTGAGACGATAAAGATGCATAACAAACATGGATCGAACTACGCGCATGGAAAGGTATATCTCAAAAACCTCACCAACTATTTTTGATTTTTCAAATTTTTCATACAAAAATAAGATACTAAAAATCTCACCATGGATTTAACTCAAACAACCAAGTCATGAAAATGGAATGAATGGGTGTGAACACATTCGATAGGAAAATCAACTCAATCAATCATATGTGCACGATGCATACGTGTACTCCTAACGAATGAACATCAAAAGTATCCTTAGGTGTAAAAATTGTTGAATTTAGATGACATCACCTTATGCAAATCAACTAATCAAAGTCAAAGTGATTTTCACACCAATAATGTCCAAAACTATTTAGCGCTTTTTCAAGATTTTCAAGGACGTGCGAATCCGTTATAAAATTTCCAACCAAACACCCTCATATATATTTTCTTTTAGAGGTGATATAAATTCTCAAACATTGGAGAATCGGTGCAAAAACCTAATTGGCCCTTTTTTGGCATGAATTTCTTTTTATTGTCTTTAAATTTTTGGGCTCTTTTAAACCTCTTTGGACCCCGGATAATAAAATTTCTCAATTTTTTTAGTCCAATTAAACGGCGGCTTAATCGCAAAAAATAAATGAAAATCTTTCGTATCCCTTCAGCGTTTTCATACAAAGCACACAACCTCACAAACGGCTCTTACATGCATAACTTTATTATCATGTTTTATCGTGCTTAGTTCATTTTAAGGATAGGATTGAAGTGAAAACACCGAATCAACATGTGATAAGACAAGCACAATAATCAAACAAATCCGTGCATGTGTGCAATAAAGGAAATCATGAGTCAAACATGTAGGTAGTAACACTTAATTACATCTTAATGACTCCAAACATTATAAAGCACATGTATGAATTGACCTATTGTCTCAAAACACTATCAAATAGTCACATGAAAAATATGGAATGATGCTGGGACTTGGTCATCGTAAGAGTACATCCATATAAGGTGCAAACAAAAAAACAAAACTCTTTTTAAATTTTTCAAAAAATTTATTAAAATAAAATATTTTTGTATTTTTCAAAAAAATTTCAAAAGCAAAAAATTATACAAAAATGATACATACTAGCAATAGGCAAAAAGTGACATCATGAAAATCATCCTATGCTAGTAAACAAGTCAAACCTCAATCGTTAGGTGCGGAGGGGTTTTTCAAAGGTGGAGCCAACTTATGAAAAAACTCCATCAAATCTTGTGAAGTTTTAACTAAAAACTTAACATGCTCACCTAAATGTGCAAACTCTCTCATGTAGTCTCCAGGAGTATGTAAAGTATCAAGTGTGGGTGCATGTGTGGTAGAAACATGCGTAGTAGAAAAACGTGACACATAACCCAACTTAAAGTAAAATTCCCTAAGGTGTCCTCTCCTTTTGCAATGGGAACAGACATATATAGGCCTAGGAACACCTTTCTCAAAAACTCTAGGATGCGCTCTCCTAATAGGAATGGGACGCCTAGGTGGGTTAGGGTGAGACACATGTGAATCTAACACTAAAGTGGTAATCGCCTCGGGTGCTAATTGGGAAGTAGAAGCACCGTCATGACCTATTCCTAACTTCTCACCTTTACCCTTAAGAACCACCTTTTCAACCTTCTTAGGTGCGTTCTCAAAATTGACTTTGAACTCTTTGGCACATTCGAGATCACTCTCGAGATGAGATACACACATCATCAGACTAGACAACGTGTTAGTCAAATCACACTTCTCCTTTCTTAAAACCCCCTTCTCTCTCTCCAAATCTAAAACCCGAAGACCTAAATCTCTATTTTACTTCTTTGTTTTCAAGGTCTCGGTGTACAAATATCTAAAGGATTTCTGGAGCTCACTTTCATCTCCACTCTCAATTCTCTCTCATCTCCACTAGAAACACTCGAGTCATCACCGGTGCTCTCATGACCTTTATCGACGTGAGACAAAGTAGGTGTGCTCACACGACTCGAAAAAGCTACAAACTTATCACCACTAGTCTCATCAGCCTTACCTTCACTACTATCACTAAGTGTAGCGGGAATGGCTACTTTCTTTCCTTTCTTTCTAAGCCACGTAGGACACTCAAAGGACTTATGCCCCTTACCCCCACATTCACAACAAGTCACATTATCAAACTCCTCCTCACACTCCTCATCTGAGTAATTCTCTTTTTCCCTCTCACCGCTTTCTTTGGCCTTTCCTTTATTTTTATTTTTCTAAAAAAATCTCTTATTGGAAGAATTATTTTTGTTCAAAATGCTTCCCAATTTATCCCTTTAATTTAGTTACTTTTAGCACCTCGATCAACGTAATCGATTTGACTTTATTTCATAATCTTGCTACTGACTTATCCTAACGAGTACACCGAGTTTCTGGTATTTCGTATTGATTTTATAGGTATTTGATGTCAATTAAAGGAAGACAGAAATCGGAAGAATCGAGAAAGAAAAGAAGGAAAGTCAAAAGGGCAAAAGTGTAATTTCTACTCGGAATTCGGATGAGGCACCTAAAGAGAAGTTGAAGATATCAAGTTCATGAGCACATAGGAAGAAACGTTACCTCAATCGGAGTCCCGATGAGAAAGATATGAACAGTCAAAATTAGAGAAAAGGAAGTCAAAGGCAGACCGATCCGCAGGATGACCGGACCGGTCCACAGTGCCACATTCCAGAGAACCTCGAACCGAAAGCAAACCGAAGGTGGAAGAAAAATCAAAGAACTGGTCCACACCGGACCGATCCGCCCTACAAATAAAAGAACCGGTCCGGATTCCAGGCAGACCGATCCGCAGGAGTCCCGGACCGGTCCGGATATCGAGTTTTAATTTTGTTATCCTTCTTTAATGGAGAGTCCTAGTGCAGCTAAAACTCCTGAAACTTTGTAGGGTATATAAACCAAAGTTATTATCGTTTTCAGGGGGAAGAATTAATATAATTTTCCATTCTTTTCAGAAAACCCTACTTTAGAGATAGTTTATTCTTTTAATTTCAAGATTAAAGATTATTCAGATTTTTGTGATTACAAGTGTTCTTAATTGCTGCTTTTAATTCTTTGGTAATATTAGTGAGTTATTTCCTCTGTTTAAATCCCTTCTACATCATTCCAAAAAATTTCCTTAGTTTAATCATGTTTTTCTGTAATTCAAAAATTATTTTCATTAGATTTAGCATGCTAGGCTAGATTTTCTAAGGTCAGGATACATGAACCCAGCCTGATGTGATAGTTGCATGTGTATAACATTAATCCTCTGAATTTAGTGATTTGTTATGACCGTATTGCGTAGGAACACGACAATTTTAGATCTTTGGATCTCGTTTGCTTTCGGGTAACTGGGATGCTTTAGAATGCAATTCGAGTGTAACTACCGTAATATCGATTTACTCGTCCTCTGATTAAGTATGGTGCGGGCTTGAACCTCATATACGTAATGCTTGGGAGTACTAAATTCTGGGTCTAATTAGTCATTTAAATTTACGATTTGTATTTTATCTGCAATACACTAGGGTTGGGGGATTGTATTCCCGTCTTGTTTTTCTCATCACATAGTTTAAAGTTTTAAATCAGTATTCATCAGTATTTTAGGTAAATTAGTATAATTGCACCTTTTCATAATTTCATAATTGCATCTAGTGTAGTTGTTCCACAAACCAATCATTTTTTTCCTTTCCTTTAGAGTCAGAGTTAGTATTTCCTTATCTATCCAACGTCGTCACAACTCTGTTGTCATAAGCCCCTGTGGATACGATTCCTACTTATCGGGTTTATTACTAACGCGACAGGCTTGCACTTGAGCCTAGAGTGAACGCACATTAGAGACACATTCTGAGTCGCGTCAAGTTATTGGTGATGTTGCCGGGGAAGTAGGTAGACTTAGGATTAGATCGAGTCAATCTAAAACTTTGACCAAAAATCACCAAAAATCCAAAAACATATAAAAATTTCAGAAAGCACAAAAAGATTCATCATCATCTCTCATAAGCTATTAATTCAAAATTCTGAACTCACTCCAACTCCCCATAACACTCCAACCCACATTCACGAAAACCCGATTGTCGAGTACGATCCTGATAGCCCCCACACTCCTAACGCCCCACAGTTCTGGATTCCACCTCCCATACCGTCACACTCAATCTTAAATAACACTCCATTTTCCTTCTTAGGACACACCTTCGAGAACTCTTCGAGCACACCAAGTGAGGACACCGAGTCTTTAAGAGAGAGAGAAATGTCGCAACATGGTAGTGCAGCCGCCGGTGAGGAAGAGGCCCCATACCGCCCGCTGAGAGAAATCTTATATTCCGAGCGCACTGTCACTCCGGGATTCATTATACTCCCGTATAATGCCGAACAATTTCGTTTTAAAAATGGGATGATCCAGATGTTACCCCATTACCACGATATGGATTCTGGAAAGCCATATCTCCATATCAGGGAATTTGAGGATGTGTGTGATACTCTCAATGATCAAACTTGCACACAAGAGGTGATCCGCCTCAAACTCTTCCCCTTCTCGCTAAAATATAAAGCTAAGACCTGGCTATGGTCTTTACCTCCAAGCTCGATCCCGTTGCAATCTAGATTTCTCAAGAAATTCTTCCCACCACATCGAATAATCTCCATAAAGGCTCAAATTCAAGCGTTCAGACAATCAGAAAATGAGCCATTTCATCGATGTTATGAGCGTTTCAATGAGTTAGTTACTTCGTGTCCCCATCATGGATTTGATACAGCGCAAATCATTTATTTTCTCTATAATGGGGTGAACCTTAATTTTAAGCAACTCGTTGAAACCATGGGTAGTGGTCCGTTTGTCGAACTAGATGCCCACAATGCTGAGTTGCACCTGAGGTATGTTGCCGAGACTAACCAATCCTGGGATACTTCTGATCCTAATGCTCAAAATTGAAATCGTCAAGTGACCACCACCCCATCGGCGTCCTCCGGCCTATTTCACATAAATAATAATTCTATGACGGACAGTCGATTAGATACACTTGAGAAAGGATTTCGAGACCTATGCGAGGTATATGGAAGAGGACCAACTGGATCCATACCAAACCCCGTCGAGAAGGTGTGTGCGATTTGTGAGGCGGGTCATTCAACTAAGGAATGCCCGACTATACCCGCCTATAAAGTGATGCTTCAAGAGAAAGTGAGTGGTATAGGAGGATTCAAGGGTGATTTTGGTGCACCCCACGGGAATTCTTAAAACTCTTCGTGGAAAAACCATCCTGGTTTTAGCCATGGGCAACAACATGCTGCGATGAATCCTAATTCACATGTTGCCCCTCCTCCACCACAACACTTTCAACAAGCTCAACACATGCAAGGACATGTGCAAGAACCAGCACCTCAAGGATCATATATCCCTCCACCGCAGAGAAGTATCGAGGATACGATAAATCAATTTATCAACAACCAGACTGTAACTAATGCTAGGCATGAGCGCGTGATCCACGACATGAATGCGAATATTTCACAGTTGCAATCATCATTGAGTATCCAAGAGAAGGGCAAGTTTCCTGCCCAGGGCTAAAGACCTCCCCAAGGTCAAACTAGTGTAAGCTCCACACCCCATGACCATCCGGAGCAATGTAACGCAATTACCACTCTACGTAGTGGGAGAGTAGTTGACTTGTCACCTCCCCCACATGATGCAACTAAAGACAAGAGGACTTCGCCCGGCATGAAATAGGCCGAAGATGTCCCCTTAAATGAGAGTGATAAAGAAGGCACTAGTGAGCTCGAGGTAATAGCCCCCCACCGCTGCCCCATACCCTCAACGGTTGGTCCCGCACTCCAAAGGGACTTCTCAGGACGATATTTTGGATGTACTTAAATAAGTAAAGATTAATTTACCTTTTCTCGAGACCATACAGAAAATTCCCGCATACACTAAGTTCATTAAGGACTTGCTCACAATGAAACGCAAGCTAAAGGTAAATAAGAATGTCTTTTTGGCCCAGAATGTCAGTTCAGTTTTATCGAGTGACCTTCCGTTAAAGTATAAAGATCCGGGTGCACCCACCATTTCGTGCATTATGGGGAAGAACCGAATCGAAAGAGCACTAATAGATTTAAGAGTGAGTGTTAACATTCTACCCTATTCCATCTATAAGAAACTCGATTTGGGAGCCCTCAAGCCCACAAATATGACTCTCCAGCTTCCGGATCGTTCTGTGAAGATGCCTTGGGGAATAATTGAGGATGTGATCATCCAAATAGACACTTTCTACTTCCCGGCGGACTTTGTCATTTGGGACGAGGATCCCTCCATTCTCCCGAGCAATCATGTTCCCATTATCCTTGGTCGCCCATTCTTAGCTATGGCTAATGCACTCATCAATACTCGGAGTGGGCGAATGCAATTAACATTTGGAAACATGACCCTCGATACAAATATTTTTGACAATATCAAGAACGAGGGTGACGAAGGAGAACCGCGAGAGACGGATCTTTTAGGAGCAGAACACGAGCATGGGAGGACCCACACGCGAGAGCCGATAGGGGTATGCCTTGTTACATTAAGTGAGAGCGACAATTTAGAGGGCATAGGGAGAAGTTCGTATGAGTTCTTAGAGGAGAGGGAATGGAAAGACACGATAGATATTTTTCTCCTCGAGTACTACCCATCCACACCACCTAATTATTTTGAGATGGAGCGAGGAAGAAAGAATGTGGAAACAAATCAAGAGAGAGAGATAGGGGAGTTGAGCCTAACGGGAGTTGAGAGAGAATTCGGGCAAGTGGATGAGAGCCTTCACAACAAAGTCCAACCTCTATTGGACTCATGTAGTCATTTAGGAGAGGGCGAGTGGAAAGATAAAACTGATGAGTTTTTGCGCAATGACCATCCACCAATACCATTTGATGGCCCGAAGGCGATAGAGGAGAAAAGTTGTGTCTCGTCCGATTTAGAGACCGACCCATGCATTCCAAAATTGAAAGAAAATGAGATGTTCCCTCTGAGTCGGTGCACGCAAGCTATGCTTTGATTAAGCATCACAGCGATCCCTTTTCGAGAAGTCACGATGAGTCTCCCGGTCTTTCCTTTATCTATGGGCGAGGTCCCAACTTGTTCCGATTATTGGTTTATGATATGAAGATGGGAGAGACGAGGACAGCATTGAACCCCGTGAGTGGGGTCGGGTGAGTTTGTGGAGAGATGAGAGGTCGTCGTACCCCCGACGCGTATGGGGTGATTGTTGTTGTATTTTTGAGTCATGCATAAGTGTCATATAGTGTCTTGTTGCATTTTAATAATTTGTTTGTTTTATTTTCTCGCACTTTTTATTCGTTTTGAGTTAGATTTTAGTCCTTTTTTCTTGAAGACAATGCAAAAGTCTAAGTTAGGGGGGTGACAAGTGCGTATTTCTAAAACTTCACAAATTTTCAAAAATGCCCTGAAATTTCCAAAAAAATCATAAAATTTTGAAAAACCCAAAAATATTTTTGTTCAAAATAAATAAAAAAATAGAGTTCAAAATTTTCAAAAATATCATTAAAAGTCGAATTGAAGTCTCAAGTTGTAAAATTCAACATACACAAAGTCGAAATTGAAGCCGAAATCGACCAAAGATGGAAATTGTGCGAAAATTGGCGACTTAACGAATAAGTGTGGAGATTAACAAACCCGGTGAGATTCGAGCCTATCACTTTTTGCGATTTTTTAAATCAACCCCAGTTAATTGTTAACTCAAAGTTCTTTTCAGCATCTAAAAAGTCATCGAGGATCTCAATCCTTTCATTTTTTATAGGTTTTGATAAATGTGTGTGATATTGCCTTGAAAAACGTGCTAAAATTGATCTCTAAACTTAAATTAATCTCAAGACGCATATGGTAATGCAATTAATATTTTAGACAATGAAGTAGGCCCTCGTTTGTTACCCAAAAATATTAGCCATAAAAAATGTGAAAAATTATCCCTTTTGTAACCCAATTTAACCGAATAACAATTATCCTTTTCATTTGGTACCCCGAAAAACCCAAGTACCCTGGAATTGCGAAAAGGGAATATTCAATAAAGTCCGAAAAGTGCATAAAAAGGGGCAAGAAAAAAAATAGATATGCTCAATAAAAATAGCATGAAAAGAAAAGAAGTGAAAAACAGAAAAAAAAATAGAGAAAAAGAAGAAAAAAATGAGCAATAGCCCGGAAAAAGCACAAATGGACATCATAAATGACTTTTCCAATTCCAACCTTCCCTACCTCTTTCATTTTACCCAATATACCTTAAAATCAGAAAAAGTCCTAACCGAGTCTAAATTACGAAATTGGTTACCGCGTGGAGAGCTAATACACCAAAAGATAATAAAAGAGATTGAATGCGCGAATTAGAGGCAATGTTCTCGTTTTTAAAACCGTATTCCGTTGATGAGATCCTATCACTCTAAAAATTTTGTCTTTCTACTTGTGTGCTTGACTTTGCATCCATTATATTTTCTCTTTATATCACGCATATCGAGAGAATAACCACATTCCGAGTGATTCGTTTGAGAGAGCATTCCGTGAGAATTTGAAATCAAAACGAATTTTTGGATAAGTAACGTAATGGTTTATCAGTGGAAATCCGCGGTTAAATTTCTGGCTTCGTACACACACACTACGGTTTGAGACTTGTAAATATGACTTGATGATGACTATTTTCTGGGAAATTTTGAATTATACAATTTTTGCATATTTTGAATCTTCTTTGAGTCGAATTTTGTGGGTACATTCTCTACAAACCCTCACGAGACACAACTCGTCCTACTAGGGTGACCTAGGGGTTTAAAGGCTTGTTGCATACACTAAATGCAATCGCTTGCCCGCGAAAAAGGTATTCTATCCCAATAAAGTATTTTTCAAGAGTTAAGCCTTGCTAGGATTCTTTTACATTTCTCGTGACGTGCAAAGTTCTAAGTTAGGGGGGTTTGATTAGGCATAAATTCTTTCCAATTTATCCCTTTAATTTAGTTACTTTTAGCACCTCGATTAACGTAATCGATTTGACTTTATCTCATAATCTTGCTACTGACTTATCCAAATGAGTACACCGAGTTTCTAGTATTTCGTATTGATTTTACAGGTATTTGATGTCAATCAAAGGAATAAAGAAACCGGAAGAATCAAGAAAGAAAAGAGGGAAAGTCAAAAGGGCAAAAGTGTAATTTCTACCCGGAATTCGGATGAGGCACCTAAAGAGAAGTTGAAGATATTAAGTTCATGAGCACATAGGAAGAAACGTCACCTCAATCGGAGTCCCGGTGAGAAAGATATGAACAGTCAAAGTTGGAGAAAAGAAAGTCAAAGGCAGACCGATCCGCAGGAAGACTGGACCGGTCCGCAGTGCCACATTCCAGAGAACCCCGGACCGAAAGCAAACCGAAGGTGGAAAAAAAATAAATGAACCGTTCGCATCGGACCGATCCGCCCTACAAATAAAAGAGCCGGTCCGAATTCCAGGCAGATCGATCCGCAGGAGTCCCGGACCGGTCCGGATGTCGAGTTTTAATTTTGTTATCCTTCTCTAATGGAGAATCCTAGTGCAGCTAAAACTCCTGAAACTTTGTAGGTTATATAAACCCAAGTTATTATCATTTTTAGGGGGAGAATTAATATAATCTTCCATTCTTTTCAGAAAACCCTAGTTTAGAGATAATTTATTCTTTTAATTTCAAGATTGAAGATTATTTAGATTTCTGTGATTACAAGTGTTCTTAATTGCTGCTTTTAATGCTTTGGTAAGATTAGTGAGTTATTTCCTCTGTTTAAATCCTTTCTACATCATTCCACAAATTTTCCTTAGTTTAATCATGGTTGTCTACAATTGAAAAATTATTTTCATTAGATTCATCATGCTAGGCTAGATTTTCTAAGGTCGGGATACATGAACCCAGCCTGATGTGATAGTTGCATGTGTATAACATTAATCCTCTGAATTTAGTGATTTGTTACGACCGTATTGCGTAGGAACATGACAAATGTAGATTTTTGGATCTCGTTTGCTTCCGGGTAACTGGGATGCTTTAGAATGCAATTCGAGTGTAACTACCGTAATACCGATTTACTCGTCCTCTGATTAAGTATGGTGCGGTCTTGAACCTCATATACGTAATGCTTGGGAGTACTAAATTCTGGGTCTAATTAATCATTTAAATTTACGATTTGTATTTTATCTGCAATACACTAGGGTTGGGGGATTTTATTCCCGTCCTGTTTTTCTCATCACATAGTTTAAAGTTTTAAATCAGTATTCATCAGTATTTTAGGTAAATTAGTATAATTGCATCTTTTCATAATTTCATAATTTCATCTAGTGTAGTTGTTCCACAAACCAATCATTTTTTCCTTTCCTTTAGAGTCAGAGTTAGGATTTCCTTATCTATCCAACGTCGTCACAACTCTGTTGTCCTATTTCCCTGTGGACACGATCCCTACTTACCGGGTTTATTACTAACGCGACAGGCTTGCACTTGAGCCTAGAGTGAACGCACATTTGAGACACTTTCTGACTCGCGTCATTCATGTTGAGAAATTTTTAAATTTTTTCGCAAACAAGGCCATATCTTTATAACCAAAATCTTCCTCAGAATCGGACTCACAAACTTTTTCTTTCTTTTTCTTAAAATGAGTCTTTAAAGCAACGCCATTATCCTTAGCATTAATGGTTTGGGGAAACATGTCAATCTCACAGGTTTGAAGATCTCCTACAAGTTCTTCCAACTTAAGTGATTTCAAATTTCCCAAAGAGTTCAAAACAATGACTTTAGGAATAAAGCGTTTTAGAAGAGATCTCAAAATCTTTTTAACGACGCGTGTGTTTTCAATCACCTCACCCAAATTAAAACTGGTTAATATTCGACAAACGTGCATAAAAATCGTCAAAGCTTTCAGACTCAGACATGGTGATAGTCTCAAATTAGGTGGCCAAATTTTATAACTTTGACTCTTTAGCCGCGTTCGTACCCTCGTGTGTCAATTTTAAAACATCCCATGCCTCTTTAGACGTGGTGCACGTCATAATACAGTGGAACTCGTCGGGAGTGACGGCTCCAGAAATAACACTCAAACCACGTGATTTAAATTTAGACATTTTAAAATCATCTTCAGTCCAGGATGACACAAGTTTTAAAGAGGTGATATTATCAACGGTGACCGTGGGAGGAGTTCACTTATTTTTGCAAAGGAACCAAACACGCTCGTCAATGGATTTTAAACTAGATTTCATGTGAGTTTTCTAGTAGGCATAATTAGACCCGTAAAAAACAAGCATCTGACTATATAAGTGCTCCATAGGAAAAATAACGATTTTTCACAAAACGGATTTTTCAAAAAAATCAATATCACACAAATTTTGCGAAAAATAGGAATACGTGATAAATTAGCATAACCCGCGCTGATACCAATTTGTAAAAACGTGACTGTGATAATTGATTAAATTCGCAACTTTCTAATTAGGCACTCTTATTTAATTAGAGTCTATTTTTAAATCAACTCAATTCAGCCCCTAAACTTGCAACAACGTGTGTGCGTGTGTCAACCCATAAATAAATAAAGCATGTGACACAAATATTCAGGAAAAATCCCCGCAGGGCAAAACCTTTTATTTCTACAACTTTGATAAGTTTACAAGACCACTGAATTACATACCATCTTGATTTCGCCCACAAGAGTAAAGCACGGTGCCTTCATCAAACCTTCAAAGCGTCGGCTAGAAATCAGTAGTGGTTCACACGCAGCTATACCACATGGACCGCAACCCAAAACACTTCGTAGAGACTCTCTCCACAATAGCACGCAGCTCTCCGATTGTAGAGTTCTCCCCACAAAGGTAAAGAATGACAAAAGTTGTGTTCTTGAACACCAAAACAATTCACTAAAGCATATGGGAGTTTTGTGAATTGTAAACAAAAGAGGGATTAAACCCTAAAAGGAAGAAGCCAAAAGAATTATGCTTTCGCAGTTTTTCTTGTTCTGTAAAACACTGAGACCTCTTAATAAAAATGAAACCATACAATGAGTTTTATAGAAAAACACACCCCCTCGAAAAATGTGCTCGTTCGAACGAGATAGCAGTCTCGCACGAACGACGTACAGATGTCGTTCACACGACATCTCGCGACATGCCTATGTCGCTCGAACGAGATATCAATCTAGCTTGAATGACCTGGGCGTCAAAATCGAGGTACGCTCCAACACTTAAAAAAAATTACTCATTCTTAATTTTGACAAAAAAGTCCGCTCCAACACTTAGAAAATATTTTGTAAAAATATCCCAAAAGCTCTAAGAGAAAAGTTAAGGTATTTAAAACAAAACCTTACCAAATTAAACTTCGCGGAGTCTTGAATGATGAAGAACTTGACATTCAGATCCGTCTTTGATGCTTAAATGTTCTTGAAATCTCTTTGACGGTGTAGCGGTATATGACGTACTAAATTGATAACGGACTTATAAAAATATGTCCTTACAGCTTACTTTACCTTACTGCCTCCCGTCCTGATATTATGTACTCTGTTTGCGTGTATACCCGATATCAAAACAATCCCAAAGAGAGTCATTTATTATGTGTTAAAAGAATTATCACATACATTAAAGTCACTCTAAATTTAGGACTTTCGTACACTAATGACACTTCTAGTACTATAGTAGGATACACTGATGCTGATTGGACTGGGTGTTCCGATGATAGTAAGAGTACTTCAGGAGCATGTTACTACATTGGTAAGAGTTTGGTAGGATGGAATAGTAAGAAACGAAAGTGCACTTCCTTATCTATTGCCAAATCCGAATATATTGCCTTAGGAAGTTGTTGTGCTCAATTACTTTGGCTAAAACAAATGTTGAAAGATTACGATATAACTGAAGATAAGTTACATCTCTATTGTGACAATCAAAGTGAGATTAATATTTCAAAAAATTCCATTCGGCACTCTCGTACCAAACATATTAAAGTCAGATATCATTTTATACGCGAGTTAGTTGAATCTAAGGAGTTAGAAATTAATTACCTGCCTACTGAATTGCAATTAGTTGACTTATTTACTAAATCATTAGATTATCTTCAATTTGAATCTTTGCGTAAATCTATTGGTATGGTTATGGTTGAATAATGTTTTATTGTTTCACACTTGTTTTCTTTGCCCTTTGTCCATTTGAGACAAAATGGGGAAGAAATTTGAGTCTACTTGGACATTCTTAGTGTATTCTCAACTAAAAAGCTTGATCTTAGTTATCTCATTTTTCGGATCAGTACCTTTATTTACATCAGAATTTTGATAGGGTATTGGTCTGTATCTAGTTGAGTTAGGTAATTTTCCTTTTATAGGATATTGGGTAGATAGAATTTTTGTATAGGAATAGGATTTTTTTTATTTTTTATATCCCTATGAGTCCTTGATGACTCAAACGAGATTTTGTCTCATATTTTCAAAGGGGGAGATTGAAGCACCCTATATCTTTGACTCACTTGAGTCTATACTACATAGGTGCTCATCTAGATTGGAAATAGTGACAAAATTGAGTCATATCTTAGTCTACCAAAAAGCTTTCAGACTCTTTATATGAATTCCTCTAAAGTTCCTAAAGGTAGAACACCAACACCTCACCTAGGACTGCATTTATGTGTTGCATTATTCATAATATATGTGTGTCTGAGTTAAATCCCATCAAAATAATTTTCTACACTTTTTGGGACATTTTAAATAATTTTAGGAATTTTTAAAACAATTTTTGGAAATTTAAAATTGAATTTTATAAAGTTTTTGGGTTGTTTTATTATATCCATAAGTTCCATTAGTTCCTAAAACTTTGCTTGGGTAGAATTCAAAAGCGCTAGATAATGTTGTGGGGGAAAATTGAATTTTTCAAACTCCAAAAACATGCGTTTTTTAGACCATCGTAGCCTCACATGTGTTGGTATTATATCGGCTAGATATGTGTGTTCTCTCCCTCACATAACTGAGATCTTATTTTAACCCTTGGTTCAATCCTATCAATGGCATGCATGTCTTTTAACTTGATCCAAGTGTTAGCCTTTTGAACCAATCAGAGTGTTTTTAATTTTGGTGCATAGTCAGCCGTTAGATTTACTTCAATCATTTACTTTCAATCTTGATTGTTGATTTGCTTCGTTATTCCAGAGCCTTCCATGCCCTAGTATAACTAAGAGGCATTTGTGCAACATTTACAATCTGGATCATTTCACCTCTAAGAGAAAAAAGAGAGAAGAGAGGGAGAGAGAGAGAGAGAGAGAGAGAGAAATAAAATCCTAAACCAACTTCGGCCAAATTCTCACCTCAAAATCCTTCTATGAGTTGAGTTAGTTCAAGATTTAAGAAGACCCATCCTCTCTAGTTCTTACTCTCTTTTCCAACTAAGTCACGTAGTCCTGATCTCATTTTCTTTCGCACAAAGTTGAGATTTGAGACTCTATGATACATATCACATAGATATTACTGAGTTTGATTTCTGGTTTTGAGAAATCTATTATATGTAATACCCCGTATTTTTATGCTATATTAATTTGGGGATTTATTAAAGTTAATGTGAATGAATTATTTAATAAAAATCCAGAAATTAATTATGTTATAATTATTAACGTGACGAAAGTTAGTAATTATGGGAAATTTGTTGAATATTACTAATGAGCAAAGTAATATATTATATTGGTTATATTGAATGTCATGAGTGAGTTAAATGACAATTTCGGAAATTTAAGTCGGAACGTGCTCGTGTCGCGTCGGGACTAAATTTTGATAAATAAAATGTGAATATTTTATAAGTTGCCCGTATGGTCGTTTTGAGTACGCCAACGCGTCCGGAAGGATCGAGATAGTCAGAAAAGTGTACCCGGGGGTGTAGTTTGGGTCTCGAGGCGTTTTTAGGCCTAATTGGTACCCCGGGAGGGCGTTTTGGACATTTCACCTTTTTGGGTAATTAAACCCACGAAAATACCAAGGGTTATATCAGATATCTGGATTGTCATCTAGGTTTAGAAACTCTAAACACAAGTGACGGCCATAGGAGAGGGAAGAAGAAAGCTCCAAGGCAATCCAAGGCCCCAAAAGTCATCCGTTTGCACCACAACCACCACCACCGCGTAGATCGCGCAACGGGCTACGCAACCACACCAAAAACATCTGCAAATCAGAACGTCGAAAATCCCAGGCAAGTGTTTATCTTACTATTTTCGTTGGTGCAATCTCCCTATTAGTTTAGGAATGATTAGGGATGAAATATGTGGAAGAAAACCCAATTTGTGATAGGAAAATCCATGTAGTATTGGTTGATATGATGATTCTGGAAACCCTTGCCATGTAGAGGAAATTAACAACGAAATTTTGATGATTATAAGAAAGAAATTCTGGAGAAAGATTTGTTAGAAAACTGTTTAAGAAAATTCTAGGGTTCTTGATAATTAGATATAATTTTGGGTTGAAAATCCATGTTTAAATGATGAATATGTACATGCCTTACGTTAGAAACATCTGATATATTGATATAATGTTAGTAGTAGAATTCTTGGGACGTTTAGGGTTGGAAAACATGGATTTGGATGAAGAAAATTGGTAGAACCCGTAACTGCAATTCTGCAGAAAATCGAAATACCTGCTTGATCGATCGATCGAGCATAGAGCTTCGATCGATCGAAGGTTCGATCGATCGAGTCCCAGACCTCGATCGATCGACCCCTCCTGGCAGACTCCTATTTCCCTTGTTTAATTAGCTAAACTAAATTTATCATGAAATAATTCTTGGGTATTCTTAATAAAATGTTTTGGGAGATAGGAAAGACCAGTAGGACATATGAATAAGTGTTGGGAACTTTATTATAAGACGAGAAGTTTACTTTTGGGGTAATTGTATAATGAACGATGAAACTACATATTTCAAGTGAGAGATTACGGCGAATAGCTACGATAGTGAAAAGAGTTATACCTACTGAATTTTCTACTTGGAAGGCTAGAGTCCCCGAGTGTCACGTAATAAGTGAGAAAACCCTTTGAGTTAAGGTTAGAGATGAAACTTTATACTTAATACTAATAATGTGAAATTAAGGATAAATGTTGTAATTATGGATGACGAGAGGAACCTATATTAATATGATGAAAGTGGTATATTTATATGATTGTGTGTACATATATTATATTCATGTGAAAAACATACCGCGCTACTTGCTATCCTTGAGGTTACCGCGCTGGGACAGTCTTATCTCGATGGGACCTTTATGGGGGATATTGACTTGTACCCAAGAAGATAGATATCCTTGGTACAGGCTATCGAATTGATAGTTCAGACGGTCCTAAGAGACGCGAGTATGTGCCATCCTCTTAGAGACTTGGAATCTATGCTTCGCCTCGATATTGTTTGTGTATGTGTTAATACAATTCGAGAGTGATTCCGAATTTGTATTCCCCTTGATATGAGTGGTATGGGGTTTGGATAGTAGAAGTATGCACGCACCATAGTTTTATTTGGGGTGCTGTTATTTTATATATATTATACGAGTAGTTAATATATATGAGATTCGAAAATTTGAAACTGCCTACTGTGATTTGATAAGTAGGACATGGTTGATGACTCAAATAGTAAATACTTGTTTTGTGAAAGTATAATATGACACTGGGAAACTTTATAAATTAATAAAGCTAAAACGAGAGTTGTGTTGCTAATTGGAAGTATTCTTTTTAAACAATGATATTGTTCGGTTTTGAAATATTATGAGTAAGTTAAGATAAGCTAAATTATTGGGAAGGTTAGTATGATAACATGATAAGATAAACCGTTGGGAAGGTTAGTACGATAGGCGTGCACATTAGAAGAGAGGTGAGAATTTCTCAAGAGGGTGTCGCTCTAATATGTTGTTGCATTGCCCTGTATCAATTTAAATACTTGCTAAACGTATTTTAAATCAAACACACTTTCGGGCTCTGACCCGTTTTTTTTCTCTCTCTCTCTCTCTTGTTTATATATGTATGTATTTCAGGTGCCCAGCCACAGGGGCGTCTTGCTTAGGATCCCTTGAAAGGAACGTGCTGCAGCTTAGGGGGGAGTTGCAGGTCACTTGCGTAGACGGCTTCCTTTGTTGACTCCACTTCTAGCATTCTCATTTATTGGGCATGTGTCGCCCTTTCCATTATTTCATTTTTATTGGGACATTTGTATTTCCAGTTATTTCTAGTATTGTCACTATGGGATTTATTCAGTTTGAATTGTGTTACTTTATATTTCGCATGTTGACATCGATTGACGAATGTTTTAAATTAATTGGATTGTGTTCCAGGTTTATTGTGGTGTGATTCTTAATTGTTGAAATGTTGTTAATAAATAAATAAATCATTTTCTTTAAATAAAAAAATTTGGAAAGTAATGTTTAAATATGGTTTTGACACTTAGCTTAATTATTTAGGGTGTTAAATTGGAAAGTTTATTTTTACTACAGTGATGCTAAGAATGAACCAAACTGTTCACCTTGATTTAATTTAATAAAGGAGTGATCGCCCGGTATCTAATTAGGCGGGGTGTCACAGGTGGTATCAGAGCATCAGGTTCTAGTGTCCATAGGATCTGTACGGCTTATTTTCGCTTTCAGCTTAACGTTATTGCTATAGAGCCCTATTTTTAGGATTGTTGTACTCTTGTTTTACGTTTAAGTCTTCGGCTATTTGAGATTTGATAATAACTGTAGACTAATAAACTTCTTCACGTTTCAGATGCCTCCGAGACGTGATCCGAAGGATAGGCGTGCCCAGGCCGAACAGCCGGCAGTTTCGGCACAAGGCACGATGAATGCAAATGAAGTAGCCGCCATTGTTGCTCAGGCGGTGAATGCCGCACTAACGGTGGTTCAGCAGGCTCCACCTCAGGTTCAGGCAGTGGCGCCAGTACCAGCACCGCTTTCATCTGCATGGAAGAGGGTTCGGGATGCTTTTTAGAAAGCCCATCCCCCTGAGTTCTCTGGTAGCTCCGATATTGTCACAGTTAGCCAATGGAAGAAAGACATCCAGCGACATCTCCGTATGTATGAGTGCACTGACGTGCAAAAGCAGTTATTGGCTTCATTTAAGCTGGAGGGAACCGCATTGCAGTGGTGGGAGTCCACTACTACTTTGGAGGAGAGGGACACGATCCCTATTCAGTTGTTCTGGGAGCAGTTTGATCGCAAGTATTTTCCACCCGCAGTGCAGATTGAGATGAGGCGGAGATTACTGAATCTGAAGCAGGAGAATCTTACTGTAGCTGAGTATGAGGAGGAGTTCACGAGACTTATCACCATTGTGCCAGATGAGGCAGCTACTGAGAGTAAGAGGATTATGTTGTTTGTCGACGGGTTAGCTTGGAGGATCCGTCAGCACCTTATTGGGAATTTATCTCTGAGTACTTTCACTGATGTACTCAATGCCGCGTTGTTACATTGCCAGGATCACTGCTTCCATCTGCAGGGAAGCAAGAGAGAAGGAGAGTCCAGCCAGCAGGGCAGGACCGGGGGTAATAGTGCCAGTGGGGCACCATCTCATGGACAGACTCGTCAGCACGAGCAGAGTTCCCATCAGGGGGACCCTACTAAGCGATTCCGTTCAGGTGATTCTAGGCAGGGATTCGGGGATTTTAGGCAGGGCCATCAGGGCCAGCCTAATCAGCAGGGCCAGCAGGGCCAACACCGACAGCAGCAGGGCCATCAGCGTGCTAATCAGGGCCAACAGGGCCAATGGCGTGGAGGTAACGGCCAACAGGGCCGTGGACAGCAGGGTCAGAGGGGAGGTAACTTCAAAGGCCGATGTTTTGGATGCGGTAAACATGGCAATAGGCATTAGGATTGCCCAGAGGGCGATAGGGCCCCACAGTAGCAGGGAGCCCGTAATGAGCCACAGAGACCACTTTTTCCACCTGCCCTCCCAGCTCCAGCCCAGGTGCCAGCCCTACCAACCATTCCAACAGCTCTGGTGCAGCAGGGGCAATTACAGTATGGACGTGTCTATAACGTCCATCAGGCAGTAGCTCCACAGGCACCACCCGCGATTGAGGGTATGTTTCCTATCCATGGTACTATGGGTCAGGTTTTATTTGATACGGGGGCAACGCATTGTTTTATAGCTACGCATTTTGCGAAGGCCTTAGGGTTGTTAGCCACAGCAGAGAGCACAGTGACGTGTGTGGACTCACCACTGGGGAGTGGGTCACTTATTTTCTTTATATGCCAGGGAGTGGGGGTAGAGATCGGTAGTTTGGTATTACCTGCGGACATGTTAGTCTTATACATGCACGAGCATGATATAATTATTGGTATGGATTGGCTAGCATCTTATAGAGCAATGATTGATTGCTTCGGTGGGAGCATTGTTTTTGCCATTCCGGGGTAAGAGATGTTTGTAGTGGCGATGCCTCGCCCAGAGGGAGGTTTGACCGCTCATTTGTATTACATAGAGGAGGATACCTCTAAGGAGGTTGTGATTCCCTTAGATTCGATCCCAGTTGTCAGGGAGTATTCTGATGTGTGTAAGGAAATACCAGGCCTACCCCCCAGTCGAGAGATAGACTTTGTCATAGATTTATTGCCAGATACGAGACCTATAGCACGCGCACCGTACCGTATGGCTCCGGCAGAAATGCGAGAGCTACGAGATCAGATAGAGCAGCTATTAGGTCAGGGCTTCATTCGTAGGAGTACCTCACCTTAGGGCGCTCCAGTTTTGTTTGTGAAGAAGAGAGATGGTTCACTGAGATTGTGTGTGGACTACAGGGAGCTGAACAAGGTCACGATACGGAATAAATATCCGTTACCTGGAATCGATGATCTGTTCGACCAGCTGAGGGGAGCAACTTTCTTTTCGAAGATAGATCTGAGGTCGGGGTACCATCAGCTACATATTAGGGAGCAGGATGTTTCGAAGACTGCTTTCTTGACGAGATATGGGTCTTATGAGTTCCGGGTGATGCCGTTCGGACTCACAAATGCTCCAGCCATTTTCATGGACTTGATGAACCGAGTATTCAGAGATTTCTTGGATCAGTTTGTCATAGTTTTCATAGATGACATTTTAATATATTCACACTCCGAGGAGGAGCATGCCGAGCATTTGAGGCAGGTTCTTCAGACTCTACGAGAGCATCAGTTGTATGCTAAGTATGAGAAGTGTGGATTCTGGTTGCGAGAAGTACAATTCTTGGGCCATGTTGTTTCGGAGCAGGGGATAACAGTTGACCCGAGTAAAGTATCAGCGGTGAGGGAGTGGGGACAGCCCACGACACCGACGAAAGTGCGTAGTTTCTTGGGATTAGCCGGATACTATAGGAGATTCATTCGGGGATTCTCCAAAATAGCGGGTCCATTGACGAATCTGACTCGCAAGGGAGTACCATATGTTTGGGATGACGCTTGTCAGTTGGCTTTCGACGAGCTGAAAGACAAGCTTACTTCAGCACCAGTCCTTGCGTTACCGAAGCCGGGTGTGGAGTACCTAGTTTACACCTATGCGTCCTTACGGGGACTTGGGGGAGTACTTCAGCAGGAAGAGAAGGCTATAGCTTTTGCCTCCCACAAGCTTAAGCCGCATGAAAAGAATTACCCCACCCACGACCTGGAGTTAGCAGCGGTCGTCTTTGCATTGAGGATATGGAGGCACTATTTATTGGGAGAGAAATTCCGTTTGTTCACAGACCACAAGTCGTTGCAGTACCTGTTCACTCAGCGAGAGCTGAATATGCGTCAGCGCAGATGGCTAGAGTTTGTGAAGGACTATCAGTTCGAAATACAGTATCATCCGGGGAAGGCCAACGTAGTTGCTGATGCGTTGAGCCGTAGACCGGTAGACGATGTAGCGGACGTCTGGAAAGCAAAGTGGAAGGAGTTGGGTCACCAGGACGCAGTAGCACGTTCTTTCATATCCGTGATGTCAGTCACACCCGAGATTGTTACGAGGGTGATACAGGCACAGACCACAGACCCGTTTTGCCAGGAGCAGATTGTGCGACTTCTAGCCGAGGGTGCTGAGTCCTATTCTGTTAGTTCTGATGGAGGTTTGCAGTTTAATGGGAGATTGGTGGTTCCAGAAGGAGCAGAATTACATCATGCAGTGATGACTCATTCTCATGGGTCCCGATTTGCAGTACATCCGGGAGGCGATAAGATGTACCAGGATATGAGGCGACAATACTGGTGGAGTGGAATGAAGAAGGACATCGCCGAGTTCGTGTCCAAGTGTTCTACCTGCCAGCTGGTGAAGGTGGACCATCAGAAACTGTCAGGGTTGCTTCAGCCATTGGAAGTACCCGCGTGGAAGTGGAAGAGCATTTCCATGGATTTTATTACAGGGTTGCCTACCTCATAGTGGGGCCATGACTCTATCTGGGTGATTGTAGACCGTTTGACCAAGGTAGCCCATTTTCTGCCGGTGCGGACAGATTATACCATGGGTCAGTATGCTCAGTTGTTCATCGCAGATATTGTCAGATTACACGGGGTACCCCTGAATATTATGTCAGATAGGGACAAGATTTTCGTGTCACATTTTTGGGAAAGCTTTCAGGAGGCTATGGGTACTGAGTTGAGGTTGAGTTCAGCTTACCACCCACAGACAGATGGATAGACAAAGCGTACTAATCAGATGTTAGAGGATATGCTACGCATGTGTGTTCTCGATTTTGGAGGAGGTTGGGAGCCACATCTTCCACTGGTAGAGTTTGCTTATAATAACTCTTATCAGTTCACGATTGGCATGGCTCCATTTGAGGCTTTGTATGGCAGGCCTTGTCGTTCCCCAGCTTGTTGGCTCGAAGTGGGGGATAACAAGTTGCTAGGACCAGAGGTGATTCAGGAGACCTCCGCGAGGATTGAGATGATCAGGAGTCGCATTCGGATAGCCCAGGACAGGCAGAAGAGCTATGCCGATGCGAAACGGTTCTGTCGAGAGTTTAGTGTGGGGGACCAAGTGTTATTGCGTGTATCTCCTATGAAGGGAGTGATGAGGTTTGGGAAGAAGGAAAGTTGGCTCCGAGGTACGTGGGACCATTTCCCATCATCGAGAGGATTGGGCCGGTTGCATACAGGTTGGGACTGCCAGAGCATTTACATCGCATTCACGATGTATTCCACATCTCGTCGTTGAGACGGTATCTTCGGGATGATATGGCCCATACTCACATTGCGATAGATGAGATAGACTTACAACCTGACAGCTCTTACGAGGAGAAACCGGTGGCTATCCTAGACTATAGTGAGAGGAGATTGAGGTCGAACATAGTTCCACTTGTGCGGGTCCAGTGGGAGCATCATAATGTGGAGGAATCCACTAGGGAGCGCGAGACAGATATGCACGAGAGATATCCAGAGTTGTTTTTACCATGTATGCCTTATTTTTCGAATTTCGGGACGAAATTCCGTTATTAGGGGGAAGTATGTAATACCCCGTATTTTTATGCTATATTAATTTGGGGATTTATTAAAGTTAATGTGAATGAATTATTTAATAAAAATTCAGAAATTAATTATGTTATAATTATTAACGTGACGAGAGTTAGTAATTATGGGAAATTTGTTGAATATTACTAATGAGCAAAGTAATATATTATATTGGTTATATTGAATGTCATGAGTGAGTTAAATGACAATTTCGGAAATTTAAGTCGGAACGTGCTCGTGTCGCGTCGGGACTAAATTTTGATAAATAAAAAGTGAATATTTTATAAGTTGCCCGTATGGTCATTTTGAGTGCGCCAACGCGTCCGGAAGGGTCGAGATAGTCAGAAAAGTGTACCCGGGGGTGTAGTTTGGGTCTCGGGGCGTTTTTAGGCCTAATTGGTACCCCGGGAGGGCGTTTTGGACATTTCACCTTTTTGGGTAATTAAACCCACGAAAATACCAAGGGTTATATCAGATATCTGGATTGTCATCTAGGTTTAGAAACTCTAAACACAAGTGACGGCCATTGGAGAGGGAAGAAGAAAGCTCCAAGGCAATCCAAGGCCCCAAAAGTCATCCGTTTGCACCACAACCACCACCACCGCGTAGATCGCGCAACGGGCTACGCAACCACACCAAAAACATCTGCAAATCAGAACGTCGAAAATCCCAGACAAGTGTTTATCTTACTATTTTCGTTGGTGCAATCTCCCTATTAGCTTAGGAATGATTAGGGATGAAATATGTGGAAGAAAACCCAATTTGTGATAGGAAAATCCATGTAGTATTGGTTGATATGATGATTCTGGAAACCCTTGCCATGTAGAGGAAATTAACCACGAAATTTTGATGATTATAAGAAAGAAATTCTGGAGAAAGATTTGTTAGAAAACTGTTTAAAAAATTCTAGGGTTCTTGATAATTAGATATAATTTTGGGTTGAAAATCCATGTTTAAATGATGAATATGTACATGCCTTATGTTCGAAACATCTAATATATTGATATAATGTTAGTAGTAGAATTCTTGGGACTTTTGGGGTTGGAAAACATGGATTTGGATGAAGAAAATTGGTAGAACCCGTAACTGCAATTCTGCAGAAAATCGAAATACCTGCTTGATCGATCGATCGAGAATAGAGCTTCGATCGATCGAAGGTTCGATCGATCGACCCCTCTTGGCAGACTCCTATTTCCCTTGTTTAATTAGTGAAACTAAATTTATCGTGAAATAGTTCTTGGGTATTCTTAATAAAATGTTTTGGGAGATAGGAAAGACCACTAGGACATATGAATAAGTGTTGGGAACTTTATTATAAGACGAGAAGTTTACTTTTGGGGTAATTGTATAATGAACGATGAAACTACGTATTTCAAGTGAGAGATTACGGCGAATAGCTATGATAGTGAATAGAGTTATACCTACTGAATTTTCTACTTGGAAGGATAGAGTCCTCGAGTGTCACGTAATAAGTGAGAAAACCCTTTGAGTTAAGGTTAGAGATGAAACTTTATACGTAATACTAATAATGTGAAATTAAGGATAAATGTTGTAATTATGGATGACGAGAGGAACCTATATTAATATGATGAAAGTGGTATATTTATATGATTGTGTGTACATATATTATATTCATGTGAAAAACATACCGCGTTACTTGCTATCCTTGAGGTTACCGCGCTGGGACAGTCTTATCTCGATGGGACCTTTATGGGGGATATTGACTTGTACCCTAGAAGATAGATATCCTTGGTACAGGCTATCGAATTGATAGTTCAGACGGTCCTAAGAGACGCGAGTATGTGCCATCCTCTTAGAGACTTGGAATCTATGCTTCGCCTCGATATTGTTTGTGTATGTGTTAATACAATTCGAGAGTGATTCCGAATTTGTATTCCCCTTGATATGAGTGGTATGTGGTTTGGATAGTAGAAGTATGCATGCACCATAGTTTTATTTGGGGTGCTGTTATTTTATATATATTATACGAGTAGTTAATATATATGAGATTCGAAAATTTGAAACTGCCTACTGTGATTTGATAAGTAGGACATGGTTGATGACTCAAATAGTAAATACTTGTTTTGTGAAAGTATAATATGACACTGGGAAACTTTATAAATTAATAAAGCTAAAACAAGAGTTGTGCTGCTAATTAGAAGTATTCTTTTTAAACAATGATATTGTTCGGTTTTGAAATCTTATGAGTAAGTTAAGATAAGCTAAATTATTGGGAAGGTTAGTATGATAACATGATAAGATAAACCGTTGGGAAGGTTAGTACGATAGGCGTGCACATTAGAAGAGAGGTGAGAATTTCTCAAGAGGGTGTCGCTCTAATATGTTGTTGCATTGGCCTGTATCAATTTAAATACTTGCTAAACGTATTTTAAATCAAGCACACTTTCGGGCTCTGACCCGTTTCTCTCTCTCTCTCTCTCTCTCTCTCTCTCTCTCTCTTGTATATATATGTATGTATTTCAGGTGCCCAGTCACAGGGGCGTCTTGCTTAGGATCCCTTGAAAGGAACGTGCTGCAGCTTAGGTGGGAGTTGCAGGTCACTTGCGTAGACGGCTTCCTTTATTGACTCCACTTCTAGCATTCTCATTTATTGGGCATGTGTCGCCCTTTCCATTATTTCATTGTTATTGGGACATTTTAATTTCCAGTTATTTCTAGTATTGTCACTATGGGATTTATTCAGTTTGAATTGTGTTACTTTATATTTCGCATGTTGACATTCGATTGACGAATGTTTCAAATTAATTGGATTGTGTTCCAGGTTTATTGTGGTGTGATTCTTAATTGTTGAAATGTTGTTAATAAATAAATAAATCATTTTCTTTAAATAAAAAAATTTGGAAAGTAATGTTTAAATATGGTTTTGACACTTAGCTTAATTATTTAGGGTGTTAAATTGGAAAGTTTATTTTTACGACAGTGATGCTAAGAATGAACCAAACTGTTCACCTTGATTTAATTTAATAAAGGAGTGATCGCCCGGTATTTAATTAGGCGGGGTGTCACATTATATTGGTTGTTTTTAAATCTTTATGTTGTTTTCAAAACCTAAACCAACAAAATCATTTCTGATTTCAGTTTTGAGAATATTCAGACTTAGATCTAGTTAAGATCTTGATTGGGGATTTACACTTTCATATATTTTACATTTTGTGAAATAACTGTATATTTTTGAATAAATAAAGTCTCTAGGATCTTGGATCTTTTATATAGCAAGATTCCCTCTTGATCTGAGGATAAAGTTAAAGATCTAAAGTCTGAGAGTTTCGATCAAACTGAGTTTGGAAATTTCTTTGTATATTAGAAATATGTTTGTAATTTGATAATCATTTTGTCTGTAATAAGTGTATGTGAGTTGCATGCATGTGTGAGGCACATCACATCACAACACTCACAACACTTTCACACTACAACACTAAAAGGTGTTGGTAGAGAGATTTTAGACTTTAAGAGTCGATGTAAAGCTAAAAGGAGTGGAGTTACAAAGCTAAGAGAACATCTATAGCATCAAAGCCTTGGTAGAAGTCAGAATAATCCAGAGGAGTTGGTATAATTTCTGAACTTAGATTAGGTCTGATTGTGTGTTTAGATTGTTAAATAGTTTGTAATCTGTTACTCTATTTTAGTGAATTTTTTGTTTTGAGGTGTAGAGACCTCCATGGATGTTTCCCCAATTGGGTGGGGTTTACCACGTTAAAATCTTGTGCACTTACGTACTTAATCTTCCTCTCATCACCTTCTATTGGCGTTCTAATTTAAAACTATTTTAGTTTTGTTTTTCAATACTTGGATACATAATTCCTGAAATATCTCGTTCATAATTCTTTTTATACACATTTTTTGTTAGCTGTTTGTTTTAAGAAAAAGAGTTTCTTCAAAAAACTGTTAGGAGACATTTAGACTGTTTAATCTTGAATTAAACAACTTAAGTGGTACTTTTTCATAATATTTCATTCTTCCTTTTATTATTTGAGAGGGAGGCCTGCTTCTCCTCTTTAGTAAATTCAGTGAGAAGTTTTTTTATTCTTATTTCACTGCTTCTGCCATAGGTTTAGTAGGATGAAAGTAGCCATTTTCTATGGAATCCCAGACTTCATCTCACAGCATTCCTTGGATGAAGGCAATCATCCTTACTTTCCAGTAAGGAAATTTATTTCCATCAAAGAGGGGAGGTTGGGATAAGTTTCCCAGTCTCTCAAACTTCTTGTCCATGAGGTGTTATTAAAACAATTTCAAAAAACGCAGGATTCTGAACAGTTGTTTTAGAAAAACAAGAACCCGCTCTGATACCAATTGAAAATACCTTACTAATTTGTTTAATCAAAAGTTAAAATAGTTAAGAAGGGTCCAAATTGTTTTCTTGAAGAAACTCTTTTAATAACACCAACGAAAACTCAAATGTTTTTGAACAAGAAATTTCAGTTACATGGAATCCTAAAAGTTTAAAAGAAATTTAAACACATATACCAGTGATAGCAAGAGTAAAGAAAGTGTCAAAAACATTCACACAAGACAATATTTTAACGTGGTAAAACCCCAATCAAACTGGGGAAACATTCACGACTCCCTCCACGAAGTAAAATAAAAAATCCACTAGAATGAGTTTTAGAGTACAAGCAAGCAACGCATTATCCACATAAATCATACCTAAACTAAGTTAAGGAATTATACCAGCACTCCTAATTTTTATCTGACTTTTCTGGCTCTGATTGTTGTCTTTAACATCCTCCAAAGCTTAACTCCTTTGCTCCCTCTTTACGTCGACTATGATGGTAAAAGTCTCTTTACCAACATAACTTTAGTGGTGTTGTGTGACAGTGTAATGAAGTGATGTGCCTAAACATGCATGTAACTCACTCACACTTATACAGATGATACTCCTACAAATTACAAAATTTATCTAAAATGACATGTAATAGTCTGAATCAACTTTTATTAAAAAATAGACTTCTCTTTAAGGTCAGATCAGGAAAAAAATCTTGCTATAATAAAAGATCCAAGATCCTATATGTCTCACTCTTATTTATTTACAAATCTATTTCACAAAATGTGAAATATGAACTGGGAGACATAAACGTCTTTAGATCTGAAAAATATTGAAGTCTATTTTTCAAAAAAACTTGAAAACAAAAAAGGAGATTTGTTGGGTAATTTTTTTTATAAACACATTTGAAATCAACAAACCCAACAGGGAGATGATTTTTATTGAAAAATCCGTTTTAATCAACTATCATGACTCTATCACTTTAGTTAGATCTACAAGTCTTAAATGAAGTGAGACGAGATCTCAACTCAGTGAAGGTTTTGGACAAGAGATGTAAACCAGAGAGGATATTAACCACGAACAAGTAAAACTCTCAAACTCTTAAAGAAATTTCTGGAAAAATTTAGCGAGAGTTTGGTTTTAATTTTTCTTTTTCTCTCTAATTTTTCCTCTCTCTTTTCTTTCTCTCTCTTTTTTTTCTCCCAACTCTCAAACTCTCCAAAAGTTAGAAATGATTGACCTTAAGGCCCTATTTATTGTGGACGATAGAAGGATCTGGAATGAGGTTGGAAATCAAAGGCCAGGATTAAATCTACCAAACGGTTGTAAATCTAATGATTGATAATGCACCGCTTTTAAATGCCTTATGATTGGCTCAATTAGGTTAGACAAGGATTACAAAGGACGACATGCGGACCATTGATTAAATCAAACCAAGGTTCTAGATTAACTCTCAGGAATGTGAGTGGGAGAAAACACAGATCGGATCGCTAGAAATGCAACACGTGTATGATGCAGATTGAATGAAAAACATGTGTTTTTATCTTTTCAAAATATCATTTTCCACCCCAAATGTCTTTACCGCTTTCGGATTTTACCCAAGGCAAAATTTAGGAACATTAGAATATTATAAAATGGCCCAAACAATTTTAAAACCTAATTTTAAATATTTAAAAAAATAGATTTTAAATGTTTAAAACATTCTGAAAAATCTTTAAAAATAGTAGAAAATAATTTAAGCTAATGTGAACACACACACACACCTCGTACACACAAAATGCAGAATGAATGCAGTCCTAGGTGTATACTTGTGTTGGTTACTACCTTTTCAAGCCTTGATGTTGTTGAAGTAGATCATGAAGATATAATACCCATAATTTTAATGACTTTTAATATCAGATTAATTAACAGTAAAATGGGGATTAATTGGAATTAATTAAGAATAATAAATGGAATTAATCCGGATTGAATATTACTAGAGAATAAAGTAATAAGTGATTGATATTGAATATTACTTAGTTATTAACACCAATATATGATTATATCGTCATGAATGAATAATACGCGAATTATTGAAATTAAGTCGGGACTCGCGTATGAGTCGTGTCAAGACTAATTTTAATAAATGAAAAGTAAATTAATTTCATGTCGTCCAAATGGTCATTTTGAGTGCACCGCTAAGTACGGATGGATCGAAATAGGTAGAAAAGTCTACCCGGGAGTTTGATTTAGGTCTCAGGTCAATTAGGAACCAAAAGGACACCCCAGATGGGTATTTTGGTCATTTTATTTGGGAGGTTAATAGTAACTACGAAAATTGGGTTTTATTATATAAGTGAAGAGATTAGAGAACATAGGTTCATTCACCCAAAAACAAAGGAAATGTTGCAATACCCCGTATTTTCGAAGATTTAAATAATTATGTGATTTATTATTATTGTGGGATTAATTAAATTAAAATGTGAAAATTAATTATTAATTCGGATTAAATTTGAATATTTACTAGCGTGACGAGAAGTTAGTAATTATTAATATTACAGTGAGAATAAGTAATATGGAATGACAATTTTATATAACTTGTCGTGAGAGAGAAATACGACAGTTTGGTATATTAAGTTGAGGACGTGCGTGTGAGTCGTGTCAGGGCTAATTAAGTGGAATAAAAAGGTAAATTATTTTAAGTAACTCGTATGATCATTTCGAGTGCGCCGTTGAGTCTGGAGGGATCGAGATATTCAGAAAACTCTACCCGGGTATTTTATTTAAACACCGGGATATTTTTAGGCTAAGCCGACACCCGTTAGGGGTAGTTTTGTAATTTGAATTTTTGGAGGAATTAAATGGACCAAAATTGGAGAAATAATATATCAGCTAATTGGGAACAATTTAGGGCTAGGTTACACCAAAATCAAGAGAGAGCCACAGTGGGTGAGGGAGAGCAAATTCCAAAGGAGGAGAAGCTATGTTCACCACCTTGCACAACCACCACCACCATCGTGTAGATCGGAACGCAAGGAACACATCTATACCAACAACACCAATGGATCAGACCTTCGAAATCGAGGCAAGTGTTTATTGCTTGATTTCGTTAGAGATAATTGTGTTCATGTTAGTCTAGGTTAATAAACCATTGTTATGAAAGTTAGTTTGGGTGAAATTGCATAACTATATCATAACCTAGGGCTGATTTGATAAGAAATTGAATCCCATATGTAGATAAGATGAGGCCTACAAAATTATGTCAATTTCTATAAACAAATATAGGTTTAATTTAGAAGTTATGCATATCAATTTAAGAACTAGGGTTCTTGATAATAAATTGGGGATTTCGAATTATATGGATGATTTAATGGTTCTAGGGTGTTAGAATTCATTTACATATGTTATGATTCGATTTGGGACTGATTGATTGGAGTTGGGATGATATTTTAGAGGTTTTAGGGTTGAAAAATGGTGAAAATGAGGTTGTCTAAGGTTGAAGACAAAACAGCCCAGGTCGCGAGATGTCGCGCGAAGTCGCGCGATGGGCATCGTTCGAGCGAGATTGGTATCTCACGAGAAGTGGTTCGAGCGACATAGGGATGTCTATCGAAGTCGCGTGAAGACTTCTTTGAGCGACATTGTATGTCGTTCAAACGACTTAGCTTTCTGGTTCGAGCGAGATTTCTAATTTTTAGGGATTTTCCCGTTTCGCCCCTATTTGGGAAGTAGTCAATTTGAGTGAGAAAAAAATTAGTGTTCGATGAACCCAAAATAGTGCAGAAGTATTGGGAGTTGTTTAGGTGTAATGAATTAAATATTTGGGACGGTGAGTTTACCTTGAAGATTTAGAGAGAGTGATAATCGTAATTATAAATGTGTCGAGAGTATTACGTGATAAATACTTACGATATTAGTTATGAAAATATGGAACTTATAAGAATAAAAATTAGTGGTTACTTTTGGGACTTCTTATGATTATGTATTAAGGATTTTCAGGTGACATATTATCCTTATATATATTACGAGAGAGGGAATATCGTGATTTAAATACGTTGAGAGTATTTAGTGATGATAATACTACGTCTGGAATATGACATTTGGTTGTGTGTATACCGTTTGATTTGATGGGTTGTGTGTATACCTATATTTTATATTATGCGTATGACATACCTAGCTGCTTTCTATCGCAGGGGGTTGTGTAGAAACAGTCTTATCCTGAGTGACCTTCGGGGTGATATTTGACTTGTATCTCAGAACATAGGTCTGTGAAGACTTATTTATGAGTTGATAAGTCACTGACTATGGGAGTGTAGGTATGTGCGTGATCCATAGGTACGTGAGCTATGTTCGCCGCCAATACGTGTTATTTTTTTATATGGTTCTTGGGAGATTTTCGAATCGATAGTCCTTATTTGAGTACGAGATGTACCGGGACATGATAGCAGAGTATGCAATGCACTACATGTATATCCTTGGGGTGTTGTGTTAGTATATATATAATAGTGGTGGATATTTATATATACTTGTGTTATACTTACAATGTGATATTTTTAGGCTATTAAGATTGGGTTAATACATATATAATAGTGAAAGATATATGTATGCTTTTAGTACACCTAAGATGAGATAATATCAGATCATTAAGATTGTGAAATCTTTAGTAACTAAATAGTAAATACTTAACTTTAGTGTGATACACATATTTAAAATGATAAATGTCGAGATCAAATACGGGATACTACTACGAGGGGTAACTAGTAGGATAAGCCTTTTCCTAGTTAAGAGTGTGTCAGATGGCTAGGTTGGATTAGATGTACGTTAGGCGTGCACACTAGTCGAGAGGTGAGAATCTCATGTGAGAGTTCGAACTAACATGCATATGATACTTGCTTTAATGCAGTTTTAAATACTTGCCAATAAATCTTTTTAAAACATGAGGCTCTGACCCGTCTCTTGCATTTCTTCTCTCTTTTACTATATATATATATATATATATATGTATTAGTACAGGTGCCCAGCCATAGGGACATCGATTCTAGATACTTGGATGGTTTGCCGAGCTGCAACTGTTATGGAAGTTGCGGGTTATTGAGATTAGACGCTTCTCTCAGTTCATTCAGTTCCTAGTTCAGATATCTCAGTTCGGGCATGTGTCCCCCATTCTCTTTAGCGGAGTTGTACTCAGTTTCCTTTGTAGTTCTTTTTAGTTGGATTGAGTATTTATTATGGCTTGGTTTGTGACTTTGAACTGGAGGTTTTTATCCAATCTTAATTGTTCAGTATTTGTTTCATTTAGTATTCATCTCTTGTGTATGGTTTGTAATCATATCTTCGGAAATTAAATGAATTAATTAATTTCAAGTTTAATTGGAAAAATGTTTTGACACTAGCTTAATTAAATGTTAGATAATTAATTTTATTTTAGTTTTCGACAGTGATGCTAAGAAATAACCAACCGAACATTCTATTATAAATTTTATAAAGGACTAATCACCCGATATTTAATTGGGCGGGGTGTCACAGGTGGTATCAGAGCATCAGGTTCTAGTGTCCTTTAGGATCTGTACAACTTATTACGTTTGAGCTTAGCGTTCTTTGATGTAGAGCCTTATACTAAGATTGTTGTATTCCACTGCGTATGCGATTTACGCTCTCCTGCGATTTAGTTTAGTGAATACAATTCGGATGCGAGAGTGATTGGATTTCGTACTCCGAACTATATGGGACGACCAACGAAGGCCGTTAGGAGTACTACAGGAGGGCGAAAATAATTTGAAAGTTGTGAAGCATTCGGGGAACGGTGATCGCGGTAGAAGTCACCAATATAAATATCTAAGTGTGAGGGTCCCATGGAGGGAGCTAATCCAAAGGCAATAATGTAAAGTAGAGTGCAGTAACACTCAGAATTTTAAATTCAGAAGAAATTTTTCTAGCTGAGAGAAACGGCAAAGAGTAACAATAGAAAATCAAACCGAGATATTGGGTACGGGTTGGCCATTTAAAATTTTCCATCTTCTGGTCAGACAGAGGTATGAAAGAGATGTTGAACTTATCCCCAGTTGGTCGGGTAGAGACCGACCATAAAGGATGAGTTAACTTGGTAAGCTAACTTCGTAACCGACGTAGGAGTCACGAAAGATAAAAAGGGTCCGTGAGTTGAAATGGACTCGTGGGTGGAATGCCCTAGCATGAATGGGAGGTGTGACTAAGGTGACTAGTGTCAATGCCGTCAAAGTATATGGTTACTAGAATATGTCAACGCCCAGGAAGAAAGGGAGCCAGTAGAGTTGGGATACCTAGCCGAAGGGCAAGGTTGAATTCAATAGTGTTAGTAGAATATCACCAGAACGTATACAACGTATACCTAGTGGGGGAAACCTATTTAAATGATATGATTAAATCTTAACGAAATGGTGATGAATTCAGTCAAGACCAGCGGGTCGACCATGTGTTCCATATGCCCTGTAGAGCGCAAGGAACAACGAAAATAACAACTGGGAGTTAAGACTGACAGGTCCGAGAAAAGGACATCCCAACAAGTCCAGGAGGACCAGTGAAAGGGAAATTACCCTGTATGTATAGATAAGGGTTACCAATATGGAATGTGATCACTTGATAAGTGAAATTGATAGTATCGGGAGTAATACCGTGCCTGTAAGGAATACCAGTTGGAGAAGTAAAATGTCCAGTGTGAGAATCGGGTCAAGAGAATTGGGCCCAGGAACTAATAACCCAAGAGTAGTGGGTCTAGTTAGGACCAAAGTAGTCCTCAGTAATTGTAGCATACAGTATTTCAGGGTCAACAGGGTCCAGGAAATCAAGGGAAGGCCAGTAAGGCCATAATTGAGGCCTAGAGATATGGGGCCAATGTATCGATGTCGGGCGGGTGAGCCGTAAAACACAATAATTTACCCACCAAAAGGAAGGGAAAATCTAATGAATGGAATCCTAAAGGTATAACGATTATAGATAATTATGGGTCACAAAACGAGCGTAGGGGGACCCTACGATCGGGATAGACTGATGGAGCTTTGTTTCATCCTTGTGAATAAATGATGAGTTCAAGTGACGTGGGTGTGTCACAACATATGTGAATAGTTAACACTAAGAATTTGAGTGTGCATTCGGTTTAGTGGGTACGCTGTTGACAGCAGCCTTATTATGTGAATGACTACCATTTGGTAGCGAGATTTTTGTGCCACCTGCGGGGAGGAGCAAGTGTGGACACTAAGAGAAATTTGTATATGGTATTATGTAACGATTCGTGCTCCTTTGAGCGTTATGATAGTAGAGCATATTATAATTATATTGTACGATTACTGGTTATCTAGGGTTTGAATGGTAGTAAATTGTGTGATAAGACTATCGTACTAAAAAAAATATTAATTTTAAATATATGGTTTTGGTGAGGCATCACCCGAAAGACGGATGAGCCTGCATATGTGTTGTATTGTATTATAGACATCGGCGAGTATGTTATCTTACTATGTTGATCCCGGTGAGCAGGGATGTCCTACTGATGTGATTCAGGGTATATTGACTTATTATAGAGAGGAGAGATATAGCTCCTTAATTATATAGCGCTAATAACTTGTGATAGTGAGAGCGCCGCACTGTATGATGTCTTTAGTGACATGAGAGTGGACGAGTAGACTTTTATGTTCGTAGATGGGAAATCAGGAATATATGTTATGGAGTGGACTTAACAGATCTCGACGACCAGCAGTGTTAGGTAGTAGTGTATCGGGGGGTACTTGTTTGGATTTCGCTTTGCGAGACATCCCACGCATGAAACTTAGCTAATGTTGGAAGTTGGGAGAAGTTTGCCTTTAGTACAAAGATTTAATATCGTAGTAATTGCAATATTCGTAGTTCTAGCTGTGAATTAATGATTATATTACAAACCAAGGCCGATAGAGCCATATAAGATTAATAGGTAATAATGTTACCAATCGCTGACACCACGAGCAGACCAGTGGGACAACCTAAGATATGATTAGGTGGAAAAGGTAGGGTGACTGAGTAGGACCTTACCATATAGTCATGCCAAGTATGTCGGGCATAATTTGTTATTTATATAACACGTCTAGTACGGTGGCGCTGCAATGCACAAAACATAGGGTGTATGAGCACCCTAGATAGTTGAATTATAGTATTTTCCATAATTGAGAATTATGGCACAATGCGTATTGCGAGACGTAACTGAATGTAGAAGAGTGTGACTTCAGAACTTAGCTGTTTGATGGGTTAGGACCGTTAATTCCCATATTTGCCACGAGGATAGTACAGGAAGAATCCGATAAAGTTTAACTAGGAAAAGTTGAAACTTACTTGATAGGACATGGAGATAGCATGTTTCAAGATAATCTGAAACTTAGAGAGAGGGGGAAGGACATGCGACATGAAGTGATTGTACTGTCGCCTAAGCCATAGATATGGATGTGGTTATAAGAAAGGTAAAATGCATAATGATATAAAGTCGTGGTAGTGATGGCATATGCAAAGCAAGACGTTACTAAGCTCCAATTGGAAGTGGACTATCAGGAAATAATAGAGTTCAGTATTAGCAATTCCTATCTCATGTTATGCCAAGATAGGACAAATCATAACGTGTAGCAGTAAACCTCAACCATTATCCCTGGGATAGTAAGGTTATATGGGGTAAAATAGAGTTTTTGTCCGAAAGATTCAACAGAGTTATGACTCGATTATTGGGAAGAATTTCCGAGAGGCCATGAATATCGAGATGCGAACATATTCGGCCTAACACACTCGTAGGTGGACGGGCAGACTGAGAGTCTTAGTTGCACATTACGAGGTATGTTGTATTTCCAATTATGGGAAGGTTTAGTGTAATATCTTCTACTGGTGGAGTTAGTGTAAGACGACTCCCCTCAACTTATTACCGATAGAATTCCATTTGAGGCGTTATATATCAATCCTTGTCATCCTTGTGATTTTTGGATAGAGGGGAGGAAAATAATCTACTAGGTCTAGAGGAATTTTAGGGCCCATTAACCAGGATGGAAATGATTGGGAGTTGCATTATTGTATGTTGGAATGAGGAAATTGGTACCGAGTGATGTGGGATCTTCTCCTATTATTGTTAAGTTTGAGCCGGTAGAGTACAGGCTTAGGTTCCATAGTCCTTTGCGGAGGTAGTATGGCGAAAATGTGTTAACATTTATAATATATACTGTGTGTAAGACAAATTTGTATATATCTAAATATCAATTAACCTACTAGTGCGAGTAGTAGGAGGCTAGATAGTAACTATCTAAAAGTTAAGTGGTGAAACTTAAATGGTAAGGCTTGGAGAGTAAATTATCAGTGAGGTGTTCATTATTAAGGGTATTCGGTAATGTACTGTATGGGCGGTACTGCGTAGATTATATGAAATGTGAGGTTAATATCCGGAGTTGTCCTTACCAGAAATGCCTTATTTTTCGAATTTCGGGATGAAATTCCGTTATTAGGGGGAAGTATGTAATACCCCGTATTTTTGAAGATTTAAATAATTATGTGATTTATTATTATTATGGGATTAATTAAATTAAAATGTGAAAATTAATTATTAATCCGGATTAAATTTGAATATTTACTAGCATGATGAGAAGTTAGTAATTATTAATATTATTGTGAGAATAAGTAATATGGAATGACGATTTTATATAACTTGTCGTGAGAGATAAATGCAACAGTTTGGTATATTAAGTCGGGGACGCATGTGTGAGTCGTGTTAGGGCTAATTAAGTGGAATAAAAAGGTAAATTATTTTAAGTAACTCCTATGATCATTTCGAGTGTGCCGTTGAGTCCGGAGGGGTCGAGATAGTTAGAAAACTCTCCCTAGGTATTTTATTTGGACTCCGGGATATTTTTAGGCTAGGCTGGCACCCGGTAGGGGTAGTTTTGTAATTTGGATTTTTGGAGGAATTAAATGGACAAAAATTGGAGAAATAATATATCATCTAATTAGGGAAAATTACGGTTAGGTTACACCAAAATCAAGAGAGAGCCACAGTGGGTGAGGGAGAGCAAATTCCAAAGGAGGAGAAGTTATGTTCACCACCTCGCACAACCACCACCACCACCACCATTGTGTAGATCAGAACGCGAGGAACGCATCCATACCAACAACACCAACGGATAAGACCTTCGAAATCGAGGCAAGTGTTTATTATTTGTTTTCTTTAGCGATAATTTTGTTCATGTTAGTCTAGGTTAATAAACCATTGTTATGAAAGTTAATTTGGGTTAAATTGGAGAACTATATCATAACCTAGGGCTGATTTGAAAAGAAATTAAATCCCATATGTAGATAAGATGAGGCCTACGAAATTATGTTAATTTCTATAAAAAAATCTGGGTTTAATTTAGAAGTTATGCATATCAATTTAAGAACTAGGGTTCTTGATAATAAATTGGGTATTTCGAATTATATGGACGATTTAATGGTTCTAGGGTGTTAGTATTCATTTACATATGTTAGGATTCGATTTGGGACTGATTGATTGGAGTTGGGGTGATATTTTAGAGGTTTTAGGGTTGAAAAATCGTGAAAAATGAGGTTGTCTAAGGTTGAAGACAAAACAGCCCAGGTCGCGAGATGTCGTGCGATGGGCATCGTTCGAGCGAGATTGGTATCTCATGAGAAGTGGTTCGAGCGACATAGGGATGTCGCACGAAGTCGCGTGAAGACTAGTTCGAGTGACATTGTAAATCGTTTAAATGACTTGGCTTTCTGGTTCGAGCGAGATTTCTAATTTTTAGGGATTTTCCCATTTCGCCCTTATTTGGGAAGTAGTCAATTTGAGTGAGAAAAAATTAGTGTTCGATGAACCCAAAATAGTGCAGAAGTATTGGGAGTTGTTTTGGTGTAATGATTTAAATATTTGGGATGGTGAGTTTACCTTGAATATTTCGAGAGAGAGATAATCGTAATTGTAAATGCGTCGAGAGTATTACGTGATAAATACTTACGATATTAGTTCTGAAGATATGGAACTTATAAGAATAAAAATTAGTGGTTACTTTGGGGACTTCTTATGATTATGTATTAAGGATTTTCAGGTGACATATTATCTATATTACGAGAGAGGGAATATCATGATTTTAATACGTTGATAGTATTGAGTGATGACAATACGACGTATGGAATATGACATTTAGTTGTGTGTATACCGTTTGATTTGATAGGTTATGTGTATACCTATATTTGATATTATGTGTATGACATACCTAGCTGCTTGCTATCGCGAGGGGTTGTGTAGAAACAGTCTTATCCTGAGGACCTCCGGGGGGATATTTGACTTGTATCTCAGAACATAGGACTGTGAAAACTTATTTGTGAGTTGATAAGTCGCTGACTATGGGAGCATAGGTATGTGCGTGACCCATAGGTATGTGAACTATGTTCGCCGCCAATACGTGTGATTTGTTTATATGGTTCTTGGGAGATTTCCAAACCGATAGTCCTTATTTAAGTACGAGATATACCGGGACATGATAGCAGAGTATGCAATGCACTACATGTATATCCTTGGGGTGCTGTGTTAGTATATATATAATAGTGGTGGATATTTATAAATACTTGTGTTATACTTACAATGTAATATTTGTAGGCTATTAAGATTGGGTTAATACATATATAATAGTGAAAGATATATATGTATGCCTTTAGTACACCTAAGATGAGATAATATCAGATTATTAAGATAGTGAAATCTTGAGTAACATAAATAGTAAATACTTAACTTTAGTGTGATACACATATTTAAAATGATAAATGTCGAGATCAAATACGGGATACTAGTACGAGGGGTAACTAGTAGGATAAGCCTTTTCCTAGTTAAGAGTGTGTCAGATGGCTAGGTTGGATTATATGTACGTTAGGCGTGCACACTAGTCGAGAGGTGAGAATCTCATGTGAGAGTTCGAACTAACATGCATATGATACTTGCTTTAATGCAGTTTTAAATACTTGCTAATAAATCTTTTTAAAACATCGGGCTCTGACCCGTCTCTCGCATTTCTTCTCTCTTTTACTATACACATATATATATATATATATATATATATATATATATATATATATATATATATATATATATATATATATATATATATATATATTAGTACAGGTGCCCAGCCACAGGGACATTGATTCTAGATACTTGGATGGTTTGTCGAGCTGCAGCTGTTGTGGAAGTTGCGGGTCATTGAGATTAGACGCTTCTCTCAGTTCATTCAGTTCCTAGTTCAGATATCTCAGTTCGGGCATGTGTCGCCCATTCTCATTAACGGAGTTGTACTCAGTTTCCTTTGTAGTTCTTTTCAGTTGGATTGAGTATTTACTATGGTTTGGTTTGTGACTTTGAACTGGAGGTTTTTATCCTGTCTTAATTATTCAGTATTTGTTTCAGTCAGTATTCATCTCTTGTGCATGGTTTGTAATCATATGTTCAGAAATTAAATGAATTAATTGATTTCAAGTTTAATTGGAAAAATGTTTTGACACTAGCTTAATTAAATATTAGGTAATTAATTGGATTTGAGTTTTCGACAGTGATGCTAAGAATGAACCAACCGAACATTCTGTTATAAATTTTATAAAGGACTGATCACCCGATATTTAATTGGGCGGGGTGTCATAAAGGTCTTTGAGGAAGTGAGAGGGGTTTCCAATGAGAGGAAGAGGTTTTGAGAGCAAACCAATGGACAACCACCTTGCACCACCACCGGAAAAGTGACCGAAAAAGAGGAGGGGACATCCTACACATATCTTCTCCAAAGGATCTGACTTACACCTTTTGGCAAGTCAAATTTTTCTTCCAATTGATGAGTATAATATCCATGTTAGAATATGATCAATATTCACCCATGAGAATTGTGAAATTAGGCATGAAATGATGAATAATTTAATTAATGTGATAGGTATTGCATGTAGTTGAGAAATACACATGTTGAGGTTATCAAATTGATGATTTGAATTGTAAATCATGAAATTATATTCTGGGTTTTATGAAGAACATAAATGGTGAATATAGAATTTGAGGATTTTAAAGATTGTATTGATTTAGATAAAAACCCTTCTTGAAATTAAGGAATTAGATGTTTTATATGTGTTATAATAATCCATAAACATGTATAAATGATGTTGGGATCATTGGGATTCGTTAGAATATATTCCATGTGGGTCTGGCTGTAAGAATTTGGGAGAAAAACGTAGAAAACTAAGGTTGGGGACGAACTGCTTAGACATCGTTCGAACGAACTGGGAAGTCGTTTGAACGACATCATTCGAACGAGTTACGATGTAGTTCGAACGAGATGCTATGTCGTTTGAACGAGAATTCAGGGACTTCTAACGAGATTTCAGAAATCCTATTTTAGCCCAGAAAAGTTTAAAAAATCATATTTTGACCCACGGTAAGTTCTGAATATTTTTTTGGTACATTGACAAAGAGTGGGAGACTTGGATTAATGTTGGGAAATAATATATTGAATTAAGAAAGGAATTATGTGAGTGATAACTACATAAAATACGACGATAATGAGAATAAACTGAAATTATCAAATACGGGTGGTATTCGAGAAATACACGGGTATTTGGGATTGGATGAATTCCTAATACGTTATATAGGTCAAGTGTGTACCTATTATTATATATGTTGAGTATACACCTATTGATTGATGATTTATGGGTATGGCATACCTAGCCTACTTGCTATCGACGGGAGGTTTGCGCTTTGAGGACAGTCATATCCTGACGAGCCTTATGGGGAAATTTTGACTTGTTGCCTCAGAACATTGGACTTAGGTTGGATTGCCATTAGTGAAAACAATGGTATTGAACGTTCATTTGGGTGCGTAGGTATGTGCGTAGCCCAAAGGGTTAGGACTATGTTCACCTGCGATACTTGTGTTTTGATATTTGTGGTTCAAGGGATATACCGAACCAACAGTCCTTTATACAGTGACGAGATGTATTGGGACTAGGTAGTAGAGTATGCATGCACCGCAGTTGTGTCTCTTGGTGCAGTGTTGTATATATATATATATATATATATATATATATATATAATAGAGTGAATGTATATATATACTTGTGATATTATCTACTGTGTGAATTAAGTAGACATGAAAGATAGTGGAATCTGAAATTACTTAGGCTTGAGAACACTTAATTATATTAAGAATGAATTAATACATATTTATTACATGTATTGAAAAGGAAATACGTGGGAAAGATAAGGTACATGGTTAGTTGACACAGTGATACAATCTAGTGAAAGTGGGAATAGTAACTAAAATAATTTGGAGATATGTTACGCGTGCACACTAGATGAGAGGTGAGAATCTCGAGAGAGACCAAGAATTTAACATGTATATAATAATTACGAATTGTAGCATTTGTTAACTTGTTGTTTTTAAAATCTTTTTAGAATCGGGATCTGGCCCGTTTTCTCTTGCATATTCTCTTCTCTCTTGTATATACTATATCAGGTGTCCATCCACAGGAACGCTCAGCATAGAGGATTGGATATTTATTCGCTATGGATACTATGGAGTTGTTGACTTTGCATTAGACACTTCATTTTATTGATTCATGTACTTTGTATTCATTTCTTTTATGTCATGTTGCTCGAGGATTCTTGTTATTTCCATTATATCCCAGTCAGTGATTTTAGTTATGTCGGTTTTGGATAAATTTAATTTTATTTGGTTTATTGTATTGAGATGTTTGAAACTGGGAAGTTTATTCCAGTTACATTAATTAAGTTCTGATGATACTTATTCATTATTCATTTCTGTGGAATGGTTTTAAATTGTTGGTGTTGTTAAAAATTGAATTTTATTAAAAATTGAAATTGGAAATTTTAACACTAGCTTAATTAAATACTAGGTGGTTAATAAAGAAATAAAATTATTTTTCGGCAATGATGCTAAGAATGAGCTAACTGAATAATTCAAGTTATTTGGGTAAAGGATTGGCCACCCGGTATTTAATTAAGTGGGCTATTACTGGTGGTATCAGAGCATTAGGTTGTAGAGTATTTAGGATTTATACAGTTTATTATGCTTTCAGCTTTGTGTCCTTTGATATAGAGCCCTATCATTAGGAATGTTGCATTCTTATTACGCACATGCGTACTTCTGCCATTCTGTGATAATTAAATTGAATACTAATGGAGATAATATCTCTCATTTTAGATGCCTCCAAGACGTGCACCTCAGCCCGCTCCAGCTCAGGGCACTATGAACGCTGGAGATGTTGCTGCCATTGTTGCGCAGGCAGTCAACGCATCTTTAGCGGTTGTTCAGCAGGCACCGGCAGTACCACCAACACCAGCTCAGATTTTTCCCACTTCTTGGGAGCGCGTTAGAGATGCCTTTCAGAAGGCACACCCACTGGAGTTTTATGGGGGTTCTGATATCGTTACTGCTAGCCAATGGAAGAAAGAGATCCAAAGGCACTTGAGAATGTATGAATGCACGAAGGTACAACGTCACATACTATCTACTTTTAAGCTAGTTGGGGAAGCTTTACAGTGGTGGGAGTCCATTACCATTGCCGAGGAGAGAGATACTTTGACTATACAGGACTTTTGGGTGCGGTTCGAGAGCAAATATTTTTCTTTCATCATTCAGACTGAGATGAGGGGAAAATTACTCGACCTAACCCAGGAGGGGTGGACAGTGGCAGAATATGAGGAAGAATTCAAGAGATTGACAAATTTGGTGCCAAGAGAGGTACCTACTGAAGAAAAGAGAATTCAGATGTTTTTGGATGGGATGAACTGGAATATTTTCCAGCACTTATTGGGCAATCTTTCACTACATACTTACGCATATGTACTTAATGCTGCGATGCTTCACTGTCAGGACCCCCGCTTCCATGCTATGGGAGGCAAGCGAGAGATTGAGTCCAACCAGCAAGGCAGGAAAGGGGGAGCGAGTGCCAGTGGGGCCCAGTCAGGTCGAAGTCAACAGCATGAGGGTGAGCGGGGTTCCCAACAGGGGGACTATTCTAGGCGTCTACGCTCTGGAGGTTTTCTCTTTAGGAAGGGAGGTAGTAGGCATGTCCAACAGGGCCAGCAGGTCCAACAACATGTTCAGTAGGGCCAGCAGGGCCAAGGGAGGGATGGTAACGGCTAGGAGGGTCACGGTGAGTAGGGACATAATGGGGGAAAGTTTACTGGTAGATGCTTCATGTATGGAAAGCTTGGCCATAAACGACAATATTGCCCTAATAAGGGCAAGTTTCCTCAGCAGCAGGGTGCTCATCAGGAGCCACAGAGACCCATTTTCCCTCCAGCTACCCTCCTAGCACCAGCTTAGGTGCCAGCACTACCTACTCCAATAACGTAGGGATAGATACGTATGGGTGTGTTTACAACGTTCATCAAGCAGCAGTACAACAGCCACCGCCCGCATTCGAGGGTATGTTTTCTATCTATAGGGCTATGGGGCATATTTTGTTTGACACAGGAGCCTCACATTCCTTCATATCCACTAATTGGCACGATCGGTAGGGTTATTAGACACGATCAACAGTATTGTTACTTTTGTAGACTCACCGATGGGTAATGGGATGCCTATTTTCTTTATATGTCTGAATGTGAGTATATAGATAGGGAGTCTGATTTTTTTGGTTGATATGCTTATGTCATACATGTCCGAGTATGATGCTATTATTGACATGGATTGGTTAGTCGTGTACAGAGATATCATTGATTGCTATAGTCGAAGAATTATTTTTGCTATTCCAAGACAAGAGATGTTACTTGTGGCGATGCCTCGTCTTGAGGGAGGATCGTCCTCTCATTTGTATTTTATAGAGGAGGAAACCTCTGAGGGTGTGATGATTCCCCTTTATTCGATGCCGGTAGTTTGTGAGTTCGTCGATGTATTCTAGGAGATACCGAGGTTACCTCCCAGTAGGGAGATAGAGTTTGTGATTGATTTAGCGTCGGGTACTTGATCGATAGCTTGTGCACCTTACCGTATGGCTCCTATAGAGATGAGGGAGTTAAGGAACCAAATATAACAGCTTTTGGGATAGGGGTTTATCCGTAAGAGTACCTCTCTTTGGGGTTCCTCTGTGTTATTTGTAAAAAAGCGATATGGTTCTTTACGGCTTAGCGTGGATTATCGAGAATTAAACAAAGTCACAATACGAAAGAAATATTCGTTACCTAGAATTGATGACTTGTTTGATCAACTGAGAGGAGCATCCTACTTATCTAAGATAAACTTGAGATTTAGTTATCATCAGCTTCGTATCAGGGAGCAGGATTTTTCTAAGATTGCGTTCCTGACCAGATATGGATCGTATAAGTTTTGGGTTATGCCATTTGGGTTGACCAATGCGCCGACGGTATTCATGGACTTAATGTTTAGAGAGTTTCTAAATCAGTTTATCATTGTCTTTATTGATGATATCCTGATTTATTCCCAGAAAGAGGAGGATCATGTCGAGCATTTACGTCGAGTCCTGCAGACACTACGTGGGCATCACTCGTATGCTAAATATGAGAAGTGTGAATTTTGGCTCCAGGAGGTGCAGTTTATGGGGTTGTGTCTGAGTTAGGGATATCACTGGATCCTAGCAAAGTATCAGTAGTAAGGGAGTGGGGACAGCCCACGATACCGACGGAGGTGCGCAGTTTCTTGGGTTTGGCCGGTTATTATAGACGGTTCATTTGCGATTTCTCAAAAATTTCGGATCCGATGACTAATCTAAGACATAAGGGCGTACCATTTATTTAGGATGACGCGTTTCAGTAGGCATTTGATGAGATGAAAGACAAATTGACTCCAGCACCCATACTAGCACTGCCAGACCAGTAGTGGAGTACTTAGTTTACACTGATGCATCATTACAGGGACTTGGTGGAGTATTGCAACAGGAAGAGAAGGCTATAGATTATGCCTCTATGAAGCTTAAGCCTCACAAGTATAATTACCCCACCCATGACTTGGAGCTAGCAGCAGTCGTGTTTGCTCTTCGAATTTGGAGACATTATTTATTAGGAGAGAAATTTTGCCTATTCATGGATCATAAGTCACTACAGTATTTTTTCACTCAACGGGAGTTGAACATGCACCAACGTAGATGGCTTGAAATCATAAAGGATCATCCGGGGAAATCTAACATAGTATCAAACGCGTTGAGCCGAAGGCCAGTAGAGGAGTTGGTCGTGATGTGGAAGGCGAAGTGGAAGGAATTGGGACATCAGGATGCAATTGCCAGATCATTTGTGTCCGTTATGACTGTTACACCTCAGATTGTGACGAGGGTGGTACAGGCTCAAGCAACAGATCCATTTTATCAGGATAAAATTCGACAGATTTTAGCCGAGGGAGTAGGGTCTTATTCAGTGAGTTCCAAGGGAGGTTTACGCTTCAACGGTAAATTCATTATTTCAAAAGGATTGGCATTGCGGCATGCGGTGATGACAGAGTCACATGGGTCCCGTTTTACGGTACATCCCTGTGGAGATAAAATGTACCAAGATATGTGGTGACAGTATTGGTGGAGTGGGATGAAGAAAGCCGTTGTTGAATTCGTCTCTAAGTGTGCCACTTGTCAGTTAATGAAGGTGGATCATCAGAAGCCATTTGGGTTTCTTTAGCCATTAGAGATATCGATGTGGAAATGGGAGAGCATTTTCGTGGACTTCATCACAGGGTTACCTACTACTCAGTGAGGTCATGATTCCATATGGGTGGTTGTGGATCGGTTGACTAAGGTAGATCAATTTTTGCCAGTTCGGACTGATTACTCTACGGGATAGTGCGCCCAGATTTTTATAGCCGAGATAGTGCGATTACATGGTATATCGCTCGATATTGTGTCCGATCGAGACAAAAAAATTCGCATCCCGATTTTGGGAGAGTTTTCACGAGGCTATGGGTACCGAGGTACAATTGAGTACGTCTTATCACCCGCAGATGGATGGGCAGACTAAGCGTACTAACCACATGTTAGAGGATATGTTACGTATGTGTATCTTGGAATGGGGGGGAGGTTGGGAGAAGTACCTTCCACTCGTGGAGTTTTCATATAATAACTCCTACTAGTTCACCATCGGTATGGATCCATTTGAGGCTTTATACGATAGACCTTGTCGTTCTCTCATGTATTGGTTAGAGGTGGGGGATAACAAGATACTTGTGCCAGAGGTGATACAGGACACGTCTTCCAGGATTGAGATGATTCATAGTCGCATTCGGATAGCTCAGGACCAACATAGTAGCTACACCGATGCAAAACGATTCTCCAGGGAGTTCAGTGTGGGGGACGAGGTTCTTTTTCGGGTATCTCCTATGAAGGCGATAATTTGATTTGAAAAGAAGGGAAAATTGGCGCCGAGATACGTAGGACCATTCCCTATTATCGAGAGAGTTGTACCGGTAGCATATAAATTGGGGTTGTCGGAGCACTTGCATCGTATCCATAACGTGTTCCATATTTCTTCGCTGAGGCTATATCTCCGTGATTAGTTAGCTCACACTCATTTTGCATTAAAGGAGATTGACTTGCAACCCGATAGTTCTTAGGAGAAGAGACCGGTGGCAATCTCAGACCACAGCGAGAGACAGTTAAGATCGAAAGTAGTTCCGCTTGTGCATGTCCAGTAGGCGCACCATAATATTGAGGAGTCTACTTGGGAGCGCGGGGATGAGATACGCGACAGATACCCAGAGTTGTTTATACTAGGTATGCTTTTATTTCCGAATTTCGGGATGAAATTACCTTATAAGGGGGGTATTATGTAATACCCCGTAATTTTAATGACTTTTCATATTATATTCATTAACAGTAAAATGGGGACTAATTGGAATTAATTATGAATAATTACTAGAATTCATCTGAATTGAATAATACTACAGAATAAAGTAAATGTGATTGATATTGAATATTACTTAGTTATTAAAATTAATATATTATTATATGGTCTCGATTGAATAATACGCGAATTATGGAAATTAAGTCAGGATGCGCGTATGAGTCGTACTGGGGGTTTGATTTAGGTCTCGGGTCAATTGCAAACCAAATGGACACCTCGGAGGGGTATTTTGGTCATTTTATTTGGGGGTGAATAGTATCTATGAAAACTGGGTTTTATTATATAACTGAAGAGATTAGAGAACTTATGTTCATTCACCTAAAAACAAAGGAAATGTTTTTGAGGAAGTGAGAGGTGTTTCCAAGGAGAGGAAGAGACTTTGAGAGCAAATCAAGGGACAACCACCTTGCACCACCACCGAAAAAGTAATCGAAAAAGGGGAGGGGACATCCTACACATATTGTCTCCAAAGGATCAGACCTACACCTTAAGGCAAGTGAAATTCTTGTTCCAATTAGTGAGTATAATATCCATGTTAGAATAGGATTAATATTCAACCATGAGAATTGTTAAATTGGACATGAAATGATGAATAAATTAATTAATGGGATAGGTATTTCATGTAGTTGAGAAATCTACATGTTGAGGTTATCAAATTGATGATTTGAATTGTAAATCATGAAATTATATTATGGGTTTTATGAAGAACATGAATGGTGAATATAGAATTTGAGGATTTTAAAGATTAAATTGATTTAGATAAAAACCCTCCTTGAAATTAGGGAATTAGATGTTTTCTATAGGTTATAGTCACCCATAAACATGTATAAATGACGTTGGGATAATTGTAATTCTTTAGAATATATTCCACGTGGGTTTGAGTGTAAGAATTTTGGAGAAAAACGCAAAAAACTGAGGTTGGGGATGAACTGTTGAGACGTCGTTCGAACGAACTGGGAAGTCATTTGAATGACATCATTCGAACGAGATATGACGTAGTTTGAACAAGATGCTATGTCGTTTGAACAAGAATTCAGAGACTTCTAACGAAATTTAAGAAATCTTGTTTTAGCCCAGAAAAGTTTGAAAATTCGTATTTTTAACCCATGATAAGTTCTGAATAATTTTTGGTATATTAACAAAGAGTGAGAGACTCAGGTTAATGTTGGGCAATTATATATTGAATTAAGAAAGGAATTATGTGAGTGATAACTACATAAAATACGACGATAATGAGAATAAACTGAAATGATCAAATACGGGTGGTAATCGAGAAATATACGGGTATTTGGGGTAGGATGAATTCCTAATACGTTATATAGGTCAAGTGTGTATATATTATTATATATGTTGAGTATATAACAATTGATTGATGATTTATGTGTTTGACATACCTAACTTACTTGCTATCGACGGGAGGTTTGCGCGTTGAGGACAGTCATATCCTGACGAGCCTTATGGGGGATTTTTGACTTGTTGCCTCAGAACATAGGACTTAGGTTGGATTGCCATTAGTGAAACCAATGGTATTGAACAGTCATTTGGGTGCGTAGGTATGTGCGTAACCCAAAGGCTTATGACTATGTTCACCTCCAATGCTTGTGTTTTGATATTTGTGGTTCGGGGGATATACCGAACCAACAGTCATTTATATAGTGACGAGATGTATTGGGACTAGATAGCAGAGTATGCATGCATCGCAGCTGTGTCTCGGGTGTAGTATTGTGTATATATATATATATAATAGAGTGAATGTATATATATACTTGTGATATTATCTACTGTGTGAATTAAGTAGACATGAAAGATGGTCGAATCTGAAATTAATTAAGTTTGAGAACACTTAATTATATTTAGAAATGAATTAATACATATTTATTACATGTATTGCAAAGGGAATACATGGGAATGATAAGGGCCATGGTTAGTTGACACAATGATACAATCTAGTGAAAGTGGGAATAGTAACTAGAATAATTTGGAGATACGTTACGCGTGCACACTAGATGAGAGGTAAGAATCTCAAGAGAGAGACGGAGAATTTAACATGTATATAATAATTGATAATTGTAGCATTTATTCACTTGCTATTTTTAAAATCTTTTACAATCGGTCTCTGACCCGTTTTCTCTTGCATATTCACTTCTCTCTTGTATATACTATATCAGGTGTCCAGCCACTAGGACGCCGCCCAGCATAGAGGATTGGATATTTATTCGCTATGGATATTATGGAGTTGTGGACTTTGCATTAGACGCTTCATTTTATTGATACATGTACTCTGTAGTCATTTTTTTTATGTCACGTTGCCAAAGGATTCTTGTCATTTCCATTCTATCTCAGTCAGTGATTTTAGTTATGTGGGTTTTGGATACATTTAATTTTATTTGGTTTATTGTATTGAGATGTTTGAAACTGGGAAGTTTATTCCAGTTACATTAATTAATTTGTGATGATACTTATTCATTATTCATTATTTTGGAATGGTTTTAAATTGTTTGTATTGTTAAAAAGGAATTTTATTACAAATTAAAATTAGAAATTTTAACACTAACTTAATTGATTACTAGGTGGTTAATAAAGAAAGAAAATTATTTTTCGACGATGATGCTAAGAATGAGTCAACTGAATAATTCGAGTTAATTGGGTAAAGGATTGACCCAATATTTAATTAAGCGGGTTGTTACAGAAGAGGCATGAGGTTTAGGGCTAGATATAGGATGACACAATTTTGTCTCTATTTCCAACCTAGACAAGCTCCTATATTTTAGACTCAATTGAGTCATATATATAGTGTGCTTCAGTTGTTCGTTACGGATAATGCTCAATTGTTTAAATATAGGGACTTTTAGAATAATTAGGCCTTGCACTGGGACATGTATGTTGTATTACACTTATGTGAGAGGTGAGATACTCATTGCATGTGAGAACCGATGGGTAGCATGTATTACAAATTGACTACACCATTATTTATTAGTATTAAAAGTTATTTTTTGCAACCTTAGGGTGCTGACCCAAATTATAAAATGATTCCCCACCCCACCCGAGGTATTATTATTATATAAATAGTTCAACAGGACTAAGTGGTCGAACTTGTTGTTGCAGCGATCCAGCTTAGTATTCGCCTAGTTGGAGTCACGGTTCATTATAGCTCTCATCATATTCAGAGTTACATGGAAGGGTTATCTTTGTACTTTATTTATCTTTGAGTTGAGAATTTTGTAACTATAGGAAGTTCAGTTATACTCTTTTATTCAGTTGAACAATTGTAATCACAGGTTTTTGTGTAGTGGATTTAGTTTTCATGATTTAGTATTTCTATTCATTATCTCTTATTGAATCCTTTATTGTATTTGTTTAAATTTACCATGGTTTTAGTTTATGTTGATGATAAGAATGCTATAAATTGTTTTGACGCCCCCGGTATATCATGTGTGGCCTGATCAACCGAGCATGGAAAATTGCGGGGTGTCACAGTTCCCTATCCAATACAATATGCAATGATTAAGAGGAAACCATAATAAACCCTATAAACTAATAACCTTTTGAAAAATTTCCCTCTAAATAATCAGGGTTATAATGTTAGAATTGTTTCATGGGGGAAAGTGTCAAACGATGATAATTTATGATGATTTGCTATGGTATACCCATGAGACAACAATATTATGATATTAAAGTATTATTAAGTAACATCAATATTTGTGTTACTAATTACAAATTATTATGGAACCGTTAGAATTATCAAAGGAGTTTAGTTAAAAGAACATTATTATGAGATTTTGCTAGCAGGCTAACTCTGAGCTCATGGGATTTTATTGAAGTTCTTTTTTTTGTGTTGTACAAATAAGAAAATCATGCAAATATCCCGTTGGTATTTTTTCACTTATTAACTAATCCCATTAATTGTTATCATTAATGCCTACTTTCACAAACCTCTAAACCAAAACTTTCATTGCTATCATTATATGAGAAATAAATTAAAATAATGTGAAAAATAGAGAAATAAATAAACAATACATACTACTCAAATAACGATCCATTTCCAAATTATTATCTTATAATTGTAATTGCTCCATTGTAAGGTTACAAGTTGTACCTAGATCCAACAACAAATGGAGAAATTTGGTCGCATTTGGGAAGCTTAACTGGCGGATTTGTGGGATATTCAACTAAAACTTTATTAGAGTTGGTAAACCATAGCGTCTAAATAATTCTTCATATTGCTCTTTTATTTCAATATCATTTTTCAAGCTTGAAATGCAACAGACCAGGAATCCCATCAATCCCTCCTATGCGGAAGTAATCAATAAATTCTCGGATTGTGAAAGCCTTGTACTTTGGCGGATTGTCTTCGGTTAACAATTCCTTAATGGGCTCACATAGCGTTAAGGATGGATCTAAACCTGTGCCAAAGAAGCACGCCACTGACACTCTTGGACCTGTATGGCTTGCCAACACTCGATGTTCCACGCTTATTAGCTTGTCGTTTGACAGAACCTTAAAATTTGAATTATGAACAATGTGAATTCGAGCCCAAAATAAATAAAACTTAATCTTATTTATCTATTATCAATGTAATGTATATCCTATTCAATAGTCGTCAAATTTAACTTTATTACTCTTGAGGATGAGATACTAACTAATGAAATTATGACACAATATATACTAAGTCAATATATGATACTCATTACTAAAAATACCTGTAGGAAGTCTGCAATATTCACCACCAGAGCACCTGGTGTAGGGGAAACATCAACCCATTGGTCCTGATGAAGAACTTGAAGTCCTCCTATATGATCTTGTAAAAGAACTGTGATGAAACCAATATCAGAATGCTTGCTAGTCCCGAAAGTCAATTCAGGTTGAGGGCATGCAGGAGAGTAGTGACAGGCGATGGTCTGATCATTTAGGCAACCTTTGTTTATGAGGTAGGATGGATCGAGACCAAGACCCTCTGACAATAACTCAAACAATGAATAACCTAATTTCATAACTTGCTTTGAGTATTCAGTGAAGATATCTCTGCAATGGACATACAATGAAGCACAAAAGTTGATCTTAATGTCTGTAACAAATCAAAATTTCTTTTGGACCCACAACTATGTTAGATCTATATGGACTTCATTAATAAATGTTGGTTGAAAGAAATAATTTTATTGAAATAACTAAATTCTTTTGTAATTTATCATGTTATTTTGTACTCATTTCATCTCAAATTAAAAGTGACACTCTGTTTATAAAAACGTCTTAAACTAAGAGTTATGTTTAAAATTTTAACTTACAAATTACCACAATGGTCAAATGGGCTTGATGTTATCCATTCATTCTACTGAAATAGTGTTTGTTTAAAATTCTTTTAACAGATTAACCATAAAGGATCTAACATCTAATGAATGTATTTTTAAGTTGATGTCTCCACTATCCTCCAAGTTCAAAAAGTATGTCGTGCAATTCTCAAACATACCAAACAATTACCAAAATATATATGGTGCACGTGGTGTATACACTCACACCAATACCTATAAAAACACTTATAACAGTAGTGGGTGGTTATTAGCGGTTAAACATTACGAGTGAACCACCTTTTTTTCTATTTGTCTTTCACTAATATGTGGATGCACCAAATAGATATGCCACCATGTATACAATATATTTCCTCCGTCCTAAATTAAAAGTTTTATTAGTTTTCATCACATATAGATATGCCACCATGTATACAATATATTTCTTCAATTAGTTTTCATCACAAAATGAAGACTTTGGCACGAAGATCCTGCACTTTCCTTCAATTTCATTCACGACGAAGTTGAATCTCGAGTTTGATATGGGATTAGTGTTGCAGTAAAAGTTTTATAACTGTTATTTTGTGATCTTAAATTTTTTTAATTTTAAAAACTAACGGAGGGGGTAGAGAAAGAAAAATTGGGTTCAAAGAAAAACACCCTTTCCGAAATGATGAGAATGTAATATATTTGAGGTGTACAGAAACGCAAATTTTACCTGCAAACCGCTGGCAATTCCTCTGGGTTGGGTGATTTAGGAGCCATGGGGCAATAAATGGTATCCCTCCATTTAGCTGCTCGGGCTACATACAGATCCATATTACTGTTAAACACAAACGGTTTTTTATTATCTCGTGTGTACCACTGTTTCTTCACCTCAGTTTCTTGCTCATTAAAACGAACTACTCCATTTATCATCTCATCTATAACACTAATTGGGATCCCATGATTTACTACTTGGAAGAAACCCCAATTCTCAGCTGCCTCTCTGACTTTTTCAACTATCTGTTTGTGTTGGGCTGGATCTGTACCCATTCCTTGAAGGTCTATTATGGGAACATTGAATTGGGTTTTACTAGCGATTGGTATTGAATCAGCATAATCAGATGGTCGAATGAATATTCGTGGTACCTGTGTGATCCCGGCATCAACAAGGCCTTTAACTCCGGCTTTTGTGTCATCAAAAGCCTTTATTTCACTTTTCCGATCATAATTTTGTTCAGTTGGAGGTTGCACTTCAGCTATGCCATTGACTACCATTTTCTTGCTGAATTGTTAAATTCGAGTTGCTGAATTGTTATTAAAGAAAAGATAGCAACACTTATTTATAAAGTTGGAGTATTTTACTGTACCACTTATGGTTTAGAGAAAAAATACAGATCGATGTTGTAGTAATTCCTACTACAATTGACTTTGAATTCTGAAAGCACCCCTCCACGTGCTCCTTGAATCATCTCTCAGAGAAAATATCTTTATTTTGAATACTTAATAGTTCCGTGAATGGTTTGTCTGACCAATATCTATTGATTAGTTTAAAAAAAATTAAACATGTGGCAGATAAGTGATGATGATTTTCGGTTTCAACGGCAAATGGGAAATTTTAAATGTTTAGTGGATCAATTAAAACGTGGGTACAACCAGTTGAGGAACATTTGTTTTTGTAAAATATAATTTAATTAAGAAAAAGGCCAAAGCCTAACAAAAATACAATCAGGCCCAAACGCAATACAACAATACACATAATTAAATATGTGCAGTTAGTTGACGAACACTTATTTAAGCGAATTATAAATTCGTTAACGAGACAAGACAAGGGCATCCAATGAAAATTATATTTCTTGGTGGAATTTTTTTTTATGTTTAAGAAGAAATCAACTTTTGATCTCTCCAAAGAGTTAAATTACAAGTGGAGTACAATCTCACTCGATAATTAATATTTTACAAAGTATCAGTTAGTTAGAAAGTTAGGAAGTTAGTTTGTTTAGTCAGTGAGCTGTAAAGTTTGTTAGTCAGTTTGTTGTTCCCTCTTGTATCTATAAATATTAGTCGTGTCCATGTAATCAAGTCATTCAAGAAATAAGAAATGAAAACAAATCATTGATCTACAAATCTCTTTATGGTATCAGAGCATTGAAAAGCTCCAACGAGCTAGCTTGATCCAAATCTCCATCAAATCTCTCTTCACCCTTCTTCTCAACCAATTCTCCAAACAAATGGCAGAAAATACATCTTCCTCTTCAACCAATTCTCAAATCTCCATCGATTCTTCTTCTCAAGAAACATCTCTGTCATTTCTAATCTCGCATCTCAGTTCACTTGTAACAGTGAAACTTGATCATACAAATTACATCATTTGGAAGAGCCAATTCCAAAACTTGATGAGAACAGCTGGATTACTTGATTACATCACTGGATTTACTCCACTTCCACCAGAATTAATTCTAAATGCTCAAGAACAACAGGTACGAAACCCTAGTTTTTCAAAATGGGAAAAGATTGATGCACATATCTTTAGTTGTATGACTGCTACGATTTCATCTGAAATCTATACAACTACGCTTCATTGCACACGAAGTAAGGAAGTTTGGGATTTGTTAGAGAAAAGATTTACTTCTTTATCTAGATCTCATATTCATCAGTTGAAAAACAAGTTGTTAGGAGTCTCAAAGAAAAATTTTGAGAAAGAACTTTCAATTGAAGAATATCTGGCACAAATCAAGAGTATCTCAGATTAGTTAGCACTAGCTGGATCTAAAATTGAAGATGAAGATCTGATTCTTCAAACACTAAATGGGTTACCAAGTGAATATGATGCTTTCAAAACTTCAATTAGAACCAGAGCTTCAGCAATTTCAATGGAGGAATTATCATCTCTATTATGCTCAGAAGCAATACATGTTGAACACAAAAAGAATACAAATAACACTACCTCTGATTTGACAGTAGCATTCACCATGAATAGGAGTCATCAGTTTGTCAGAGGAGCAGGAAGATCTCAAGTCCGAGGAAGTTTTAGAGGAAATGGAAGAAGTACTGGATACAGAGGAAGAAGAGGAGGCGGTAGAAGCAACTACTACTCTAATTTCAAAGATTAACAAGGAAACACCATCACAAATTCAAATTCAAATTCAAATTCAATTGTGTATCAAATTTGTCACAAGCCAAATCACTCAGCTGTGGACTGTTGGTATAGACTGGATACCAATTATCAAGGACAGTCATCAAACTATCCAAAAGAAACTGCAAAAGCTTATTACTCATCCTCATCTTCAAATCCTAGTTCATCTCCATGGTACATTGACTCAGCTGCAACAGACCACATGACTAAAGATCTTGATAATCTGCAAATTCACCAACCTTATCAAGGTAACAATCAAGTAATTGTTGGAAATGGAAACATGCTTCCAATTCACAACACTGGTGATGGTATTCTCCCAACTCCTCACGCTTCTCTCAAACTCCATAATGTCCTTCATGTTCCAAAAATTCACTCAAACCTTGTTTCAGTTCATAAACTTACTTCTGATAACAATTGCACTGTAACTTTTGATTCTAAATCCTTTGTGGTTCAGGACAAAATCACCAATGAAGTCTTGTGTCAAGGCAAGCACTCACAAGGTCTATATCAACTCCCTTTATGCACTCCACCAGTTCCCTCAGAATCTTCAAACAAAGTTTGTTGTGCAGCACAGATCACTGATGATCTTTGGCATAAAAGATTGGGGCATCCATCTCAGTCCAAATTTTCTCACATTGTAAACAAATTTCAACTTCTAGTTGTCAAGACTAAGAATAAATCCTTGTGTACAGATTGTGCAGTTGCTAAAATACACAAGTTTCCTTTATATCTGTCCAATTCTTCTGTGAATTCTCCCTTGTCTCTAATTCATAGTGATGTTTGGGGTCCATTCCTTCATTCTAAATCCAAGACTAAATACTATGTTTTGTTTGTAGATGACTATAGTAGATTTACTTGGATCTATCCTTTACAGTACAAAGCTGAAGTATTTGAAAAATTTCTTGAATTCAAAGCTTATGCTGAAAATCAATTCTCCATTTCTTTGAAAACCCTTCGAGCAGATGGTGGTGGTGAGTTTAATGGAAAGGTTTTTGAATAATTTCTACAAACTCATGGCATCATTCATCAGTTGTCTTGTCCACATACCCCATCCCAAAATGGAGTCGCTGAAAGGAAACATAAACATATTGTAGAGACTGGCATCACAATAATTCATCAAGCCAAAGTCCCTTTGAATTACTGGTTTGATGCAATTGCTACTTCTGTTTTTCTCATTAATAGATTACCTAGTTCTAAATTGAATCATCAAACACCATTTGAAAAATTATTTCAGAAATTTCCTGATTTCTTATTCATGAAAGTCTTTGGGTGTAGATCCTTCCCATGGCTTAGACCATACATTCATCACAAACTTGAAGCAAGATCTATTCCTTCTATTTTTATTGGATATCATCCTACTATAAAAGGATACAGATGTTTGGATCCCACCACAGGGAAAATATATTTGTCAAGACATGTAGTCTTTAATGAGACTACATTTCCTTATCATACTATCACAAACAATTCTGCTCTTACCACAGATACCACAGATCTATCTTTGATATCTCTTCAAAATTTATTTTGGTCACCCTCCCCTTCTACCAATACTAACTCAGTGGTCACTTCTCCCATTACCGACACCAATAATTCTATTTCTTATACTTATGAATTCCAAACTCATTTGTCCTCCTCTCCCTCTCTCACTCATATTCCTTATCCTGATGTTCAACCGCACATTTCATCTTCTCCCTCTCCCTCTCATATTCCTATTCCTGAAGTACAACATATCATTTCATTTTCTCCCTCTTACAATCATATGTCTACCTCTTCTTCTCCCACTCCCATCACTCATCACCCAAATGACCATCATATGATTACTAGATCCAAATCTGGTATTGTGAAACCCAAAATTCCCACTTGTCTATCCAGTATCACCTCCAAATCAGACTTATCCCAATCTGAACCTCCATCTGTTAAAGCTGCGTTGCAATCTTCTCACTGGCACAAAGCAATGCAAGAAGAATACCAAGCTCTTCAGCATCAACAAACATGGACTCTTGTTTCATTACCCCCGGGGAAGAAGTCCATTGGCTGCAAATGGATTTTTAAAATCAAAAAGAAATTCTGATGGTTCAATAGCAAAATACAAAGCCAGACTAGTGGCAAAAGGATACTTACAAGAAGAAGGAGTGGATTTTCAAGAAACTTTTAGCCCTGTTGCCAAACAACCTACAATCAGAATTGTCTTAAGTATGGCTCTTCATTTCAATTGGCCCATCAAGCAAATGGATATCTCTAATGCTTTTCTTCATGGCAAACTTTAAGAAGAGGTTTTTCTTGATCAACCTCCAGGGTTCATTGACACATCTAATCCTACATATATTTGTAAACTACAAAAAGCTCTATATGGTCTCAAACAAGCTCCCAAAGCTTGGTACTCCACTTTCTCCTCCTTCCTTATAGCCAGTGGATTCAAATCTAGCCATTGTGATAATTCTCTTTTTATTCAGAAAACTGATCATACTATCACCATTCTTCTAGTCTATGTGGATGACATCCTGTTAACAGGAAATAATCCACCACACATCCAATCTCTGATTTCCCAAATGCATACTCACTTCTCTATGAAAGAATCGGGGAATGTCTCTTATTTTTTGGGTATTTCTGTTACTCAGACCTCTACTGGCTACTCCCTATCCCAACAACATTATGCTCTTGATATTCTCACCAAAGCAGGCATGACAAACTGCAAACCAGCCTCTTCTCCTCTACCTACCAAATCTTCTAACACCCTTCAAACTTCTCTTCCTTTTGATCAACCTTCTCTCTATAGAAGTTTGGTAGGAGCTTTACAATACTTAACCATCACTAGACCAGATTTGTCCTTTTCAGTTAATAAAGCATGCCAGCATATGCAAAACCCACAATTGCAGATTTTTGCAGCCTTAAAAGAATTCTTAGATATCTGAAAGGCACACTTGCTCACTGTCTCAACTTCACTCCTAGATCCTTTCATCTACATGCTTTTTATGACTCAGATTGGGCTGGTGATGCTCTTGATAGAAGATCCACTACAGGCTATTGTGTATTTCTTGGTTCAAACCTCATTTCATGGTCTGCAAAGAAACAAGCTACTATAGCCAGATCATCTACAGAAGCCGAGTATAGAGTTCTTGCACAAGCTACTGCTGAACTATCTTGGGTCAAAATGTTACTTCACGATTGTAATACCCCGTAATTTTAATGACTTTTAAAATGGGTTATATTTTAAATTAATGGATTAATTGGATCTTATTATAAATTAATTCATTTGGGTTTTATCCGAATTGTGGATATTAAAATGGATGATTCAGAATATTACTTAAAGATATTTAGGTAATATATGAATGTGATGTCATTGATATGACGGTATAATATAAATTCGGTAATTTGAATTTTTAGTCAGACGCGGTATGGGACGTGTCGGGACTAATTTATTAAATTAAAAAGGAAATTTATTTTTTATCGACCTTATAATCATTTCGACTGCGACGTTGCGTCCGGAAGGTTCGAAATAGTCAGAAAAGTCTATTTGGATGTTAATTTTGAGTCTCGGATCATTTGGAAATGAAAAGACAACCCAAAAGGGCATTTTGGTTATTTTTACAATGGGGATGAATAGTGATTTCGGGTTTTGTCTTATTATAAGTATTTGAAGATTAGTGTATGTAGGTTCATTTCATCTCTTCTACACAAAATTTAAAAGTCATCTTCTTAGAGAGAGTGGAAGGTTGCTTGGAAAGAAAAAGAAGTTTGCTTGGGAAGGAGGAGAACCAAAGGTCAAAGGTCACCACCACCATCACCACCTGTGTTATTCAACTCCAACGGATCAGATCTTCATTAGAGGCAAGTGTTTGATAGTTGCAATTTAAGTTCGTATATTGTCCATGTTAGGATAGTTATAAAAAAGAGATGATTTTCATGCTTGGAAGATGAAAGGATATAGTTGTTAATGGATTTTTGGAATCTAAAAATATATAGGAATTAAACTCATGTTGTAGGTAGTTAGTAATCCAATAAATATTCATCAATCTGTGGAAGAAATTCTGAAAATAATTTAGTGTTCTTGAAGATAATATGTTGATAATTTTCTGGAAAAAGAGGCAAAAACGAGTGGAATGAGAAGAGTCAATTTTGAATGTTTAGATCTTCTTTTTGAGTGCATTTGGATGAGATTTAAGAAAAACTCAAAACACATACCTGACTCAATTTTTCGTGTAGAATCCAAATCTGAAGTCGGATTGATGATTTGAATAATTTTTGGATCTGATTTTTCTGAGTATTTAAAATATGAGAATTCATGATGTTGTTTCTTTTTAATGTTGGTTCTTATCCCAAAACTTTTGTAAATCTTCGGTGATTATTAATTAGATATTATGGGACTTAGAGAAGATCAGTAAGCCCTAGTTAAGATTTGAATTAATTTGATTGGGATTTAATTGATTAGAATTATGATAATTAAAGTTAAAGAGATTTCGGTTGCCAGATTCATGTGTTGGATTCTAATCTGTTTGTATGAGTATTAAGGATAGTTCAAGTAGGGGAGATTTAATATAACACCTGGGTAGCCTTAGGGTTATAATTTAAACATCAAGGACTGAGTTTAAGCTCATTATTGATTTTGCAAGGGCTGAGTGTAGTACAAGAGCGTAGTGGTATGGCTCCTGGATAGAGATGGGAGTTTAGAACACATTTGGTTGAAAGAGGGGATGAGGTTATTCCGATCGCATATTTGAAGTTGACGAACCTCCTCGATCGACAAAGTTAAGTAGTAGTGTATTGGAGGGGTTCCTTGTTTGGATTTCGCTTTGCGAGACGCTCCGCGCATGAACCTTAACGACGTCGGGAGGGAGAGATGTTATAGGATGCGAGGATAATTAAATTATGAAGTAAAGATATGACGTTTTAATACGTGGGATTTAAAGAGATATAATGCTACGTAAGGTAATAATCTAAGGTTAATGTGAGTACCTTGTTGTTAGTATACTATAGGTATGATAATACCTATTTGATTGATTTATGATTATGTGTATGACATACCTAGCTTACTTGCTATCGACGGGAGGTTTGCGTGTGAGGGCAGTCATATCCTGATGAATCCATGGGATCTTTGATTTGTCGCTCGAGAACATAGGTCTATGAAAGACTTATCGGGGAGTTGATAAGTCCGCTGACTGTGGGTACGTAGGTATGTGCGTGACCCATGGATATGAGAACTATGTTCGCCTCTAATTTGTTTGTTGATGTTTATGGTTCGAGGAATCCTTACCGAACCTTTTGTCTCCTATTCGGCGACCAGCGATATTGGGACATGATAGCAGAGTAATGCATTGCACCACAGCTGTGACTCGGGGTGCCGTATTATATATGAATATATATTTATATATAATCAATTAAAGGAATGAATGGATATATATTGTAGCTAAATCTATCTACGGTGATAATTGTAGATAACAGTGATTAGAGAAAGATAATGTAATTTAGTTAATGAATGTTTATTCTTATAGAATTGAACAGCTTAATTTATATTAATGAGAAATGATTCATGTTAATGAGCAACGATTCATATAAATGAAAAATGTATAAGAATGATTATATAACGTATGGTATGGGACATACGGGGATTATGATATGGGAATGGAATTATAATATGGAAACTGGAAAAGAGGAACCATTAACTAGGAGGTTAATAGGAAACGTTAAGCGTGCACTCTAGTTGAGAGGTGAGAATAGCAAGTGAGAGTTGGATCTAACATGTACATAATAAATGCTTTATTGCACTTGCTAAATACTTGCTGTTTTAAAAATCATTTACACAATCGGGCTCTGACCCGTTTCCTTGCATATTTTCTTTTCTATTGTATCTTCTATATCAGGTGTCCAGCAGCATGGACGCTAACCTTAGTGGATTATGTTGAACTATGGAGCTATGGAGCTTTTGCTTAGACGCCTATCATCTTTTGATTCACAGTATTCTTAGTTAGGGCATGTCGCCCAAAGGATTCAGTTATCTTTTTCTATCGGGGTTAAATACTATTGTATTCGGGTATTTTTAATACAGTTAATATTGTTGGGATTTCTATAATGGATTTATATTATTTGGGAATGTTTATTACAATTGCATTTAAATTCTTTTGTGTTATCTATTTGGTTATCAGTGTTGTAGAATAAAATGTGTTGTGTTATTTTTAAACTGGAAATGGATTTTGTTAAATTAAAATTTGGAAAGTTTTTAACACCAGCTTAATTGAGTATTGGGTGAGTTGTAAATGTTTTCGACAGTGATGCTAAGAATGAACCAACTGTATAATCTGTTTTAATTTGGTATGGGACTAGCCATCCGGTATTTAATTAGGCGGGGTGTTACAACGATCTTCACGTCGCTACTCCTCAACAACCAATATTATGGTGTGACAACCTATCTGCTATGGCACTAGCTTCCAATCCTATATTTCATGCAAGAACCAAACACATTGAGGTTGATTATCATTACATCAGAGAGCGGGTTCTTGCCAAAAAGGTCATTATTAATCATGTTCCCACACATGAACAGCTAGCTGACATTTTCACTAAAGCACTATTCTCTCATTGCATTGAGTTCTTAACATCCAAACTCATGGTGACTTCCTTCCCCATTAGTTTGAAGGGGGCTGACAAAGTATCAGTTAGTTAGAAAGTTAGGAAGTTAGTTTGTTTAGTCAGTGAGCTATAAAGCTTGTTAGTCAGTTATTTTTTCCCTCTTGTATTTATAAATATCAGTCGTGTCCATGTAATCAAGTCATTCAAGAAATAAGAAATGAAAACAGATCATTGATCTACAAATCTCTTTACTACCCATATTTAAGTTGGACTAATAAATTAAACGGTGGGATCATTGGAAACACTTAAAAATATATAAAAACTGTATTTAAGAAAAACAGTGAAAAAAGTTATTAAAACTGTATTTAAAAAACACAGTTAAAAAAAGTTAATAAAACTGTTAAAACTGTGTTTTTTTTAATTAAAAACTGTTATATATATATATATATATATATATATATATATATATCCCCCAAAAAACAGTCTTTTATGAGGAAAAAAAAAGGGTTAGAAAAAGTGAAATTAAAAAGGTAATATATATAAACTGTTTAAACTGGAAAGTTAACTCATGCATGTATCGGTGTTTTAAAAACCTTTTATTTTAACTATTTTTTACAAAAGCAAGAAACTTTAATAAAACAGTTTTTTTAAACTATACGTTTTATATAGTACGAAATTAAAAGAAGAATATATATATATATATATATATATATATATATATATATATATATATATAACCATAAAGTTTTTTTTTTAAAAAAATAGTTTTTATTAAAGTTTTTTTGTTTTTGTAAAAAAAAAACAGTTTTGTTTTTGATAAGCAAATGGTTCATTAAACACGAACCTGTCTAAGGGGGCGGAAACCCGTATAAAAAGAGTATACAAAAAAATAAAAAATAAAGGGACGGGGCCCAAACCAAGACTAGCCCACCAATTGAAGCTCCTCCACCTTTTTTTTACAAAAACAAAAAAACTTTAATAAAAACTGTTTTTTAAAAAACAAAACTTTATGGATATATATATATATATAGTACTTCTCTTGTGCATACCGGTATTACATTATAGGCATGCTCTCTCTCCTTTCTGAGCTCACCGTCAGGTGACACATGTCCGGTATGCACTCTTAAAATACATACTGGTATAAATAAGAGCATTTTTGTATATATACCGGACATGTATCACCTGACGATGACCCCCCCCAGAAAAGAGAGAGAGTGTGCCCATAATTTAATACTAGTATGCACAAGAGAAGTACTGTGTGTGTGTGTGTATATATATATATATATATATATATATATATATATATATATATATATATATATATATATATATATATATATATATATAAAATAAAGTAGAAAACTTATGTATGTCATAAGCTTAGTTGATGATGTCATCAATATGCATTTTTTCTTGCAATACCCATTTTACCCTTGAAAGTTTTGGTTTCCCCATCTTTTTCTTCTCATAATTCCCCCTCTTCTACTTTAATTCAAACATAAGGGCTAATTTGGTAAACAAACCAAAAGACACACCTTTCTCACTACATTCTCACATAAACTCACCAAAATGCTCATGATCTCTGAGCTCTCTTCTCTGTCTAACAATTCGTCCTCACAACCTAGGTCTCTCTCTCTCTTTCTCTCCCCATCTCCTATTGTTTGGGTGTGACTCTCATATCTAACATCTTTTATTAGGTTTGATTTTACGTTTTAATGTTTGGGTTCAAAATCGGCACCAAGTTCTGCACAAATTTGTCTCAAGGTAAGATTTGCCAAAAATACTATTTTGGACATATAACTTCTTTTGATTTATAGCCGTTATTTTCCACAAATTATCTTTTATTAGGTTTCATTTTCTAACAATGATGTTTAATTTGTTTTTTTATTTCGTTTTTAGGGGAAGATGATACTCTTTAAGAAGAAAACCCGACAATGTATTTTTGGTACTAATGGGGTAAGTGAGATTATTTATTTATGCCCTATTTTGAAGATATATAGCTATTGTTCATGAAATGTGTTTTTACTTATAAACTATTTGTTCATGAAATGTGTATTGTCGGTTTGATGATGAAATGTGTCTGATGATGAAAGTGCACAAATGTTTGTTTACTTATAAATAGTATATGGGTTTGATGATTCAAGTGCACAACTATTTGTTCATGAACTGAGCCATATAAAATGACCAAGGGACATATAGAACTGAGCCATATGCAAGTACTCATTTTGATGGCCTTCATGTGTTTGATAAACTGACCAAGAGACATGTTCAGAGATTGTTACGGTGAAAAAGTATGGTTTTGTGATAGTTATAGTTATAGTGTTGATTGTTGTTTCAATATCTATTAAGATATGTTAAAAACAAACATATAATATAATGTTGGTTTCATTGGTTAACAATACACTCGAGGGTATGTTTGGTTTGGGGTTAGAGTTCAATATTGTTCACTATTTTGTTTAATGTTGCGAAATAAAAGTGTGTGCACGTATTGCCCTTTTACTTTAATGTGTTATTGATATGTATATATTACGAGTGAGTATATTACTTAATGAGTTCATGTCAAAATTTATTTGATTTTCTACTATTTGGGTTTAATTTTTAATTAAGCTTTATTAATTTATTTTTGGGATTTGCTTTGTAAATAATTTGGGTATATTCATGTCCAAATTCATCCCTGTTTTGGATGTCAGACTTTCATTTCTTTCATTAGTATTGATGTTGGAACAATCTCTCTCGCATGTCTCTTTTGAGTCTCCCCTATCACAGGTACTTAATCCATCTATTTGTCTATTTTACAATTCTGTAGGTTGGAGTTTGGCTAGTATTTTATAATGAAGTCTAAATATTATTAGTGTCTTTTAACTTTTTTGTTTCTTCATGTATAGAGTGTAAATGTATTAAAATCAAGCATAAATGATACTGGATGGATTGCATGTTCTTGAAGCTTGATGAAGACAATCTTAACAACCATGGTGAATAAATTAGGTGGGTCGCTCAAAAGGTGAATCATTTTTTTTGTTTTTGTTTCACAAATATTGTCGGCTGATTCAGTATAAAATTCAAGTCTCATGACGAATAAATTCTATAAACATATATAGGATATGTGTTGATTTTGTAAAAACAATACTGGAGATGTGTTGACGTGTTAATTTTCCAACGGTGGCTTGCTTTATACACCAAGAGCTGAAATAAGGTTATAATTGCCAAAGATAAAAAATACGAAAGCTTATAGATGGATAACCTATAGTTTGCTAAAGCTTATAGCTGGATAACACACCGGGAGCTGAAATAATCTTCCAGGTTGTGTTTTGATAGGATATTTTTAAAAGACGAAATCTATTGTGTAATTTTTTCCTTTATAGGGATATTTTTTTCAAATAATCTTACGGGGTGTGGTTTGATAGGTCTGATCACTATAGAGATTTGAGTCCCCTGTTTTGGTGACTTTATATTGCTAAGTTTTGTTAGTGTGTGGGATTTGATTTTGGGTACTAATTTGGTCTTATTAAGTTTGATTAGTTTTTGGGATTTGATTTGAGGTAATAATTTGGCCTTATTTTGCAGGTACGTAATTTTCTTAATTAGTTGTTTGCATCCTCATATCCTTGACGAAATATATTACGATTTAATGGTATTAGACGTTTAACACGTGTAAGTTGAAACACCTCCTCATTTTTTTTCAAATATTAACTGATTTTTTTGTCCAAATGGAACTGGAAGCTGAAGATGTATTAGTTTAAGGCAATGGCTGTGTAGTTTTACACTCAAGTTGAATGTGTATTACAATTTTTTGATTCTCATGATATGTATTTGTGAACAACTTATGTTTCTTGCAATGCACTTGAGTTGTGTGAACATGGTGAACAGATGGGAGAAATTAGTGTTAGCAGATGGAACAATTGAGGTGGAGGTGAACCGTGATTTTGAAACTTTAACTGGAGATGTGATTTATATGACTCTATTTGGGACTAGCTAAGATAAAGGAATAAAGATATTTACTCTTATCAAAGAGCTAACTGTTCATACCATTAACATTATGAAATCAGTTAAATCCCTGGATGGAGGTAAATAATAATAATATTCATTATTTCCATTTCAAACCTATCCTCTATTTGACATAATCGGTTTACTTATAATGATCTATAAAATCATTTTGACAATTTTATTATTTGGGTGAAGGGATATTGTTATAAAGATTTGGAAAACAAAGACTATATGCCAGTTCTCGGAACTATGTTATATTAAACATGAAATCATCAATTACCAATATGAAACTAAAAGTATTTTTCAAAATTAATTTAATTTATTTATTTTGAAAATTGGATGAAACAATTTTTAGTACCTTAATTACAGATGTATATATTCACAAAAGTGTTCAAGATGCTCCAAATTATTCACTTTCTTAGTGAGTAATTGTTGGTGTAGGTTCTTGCCAACCAAGAGGAACAATAGGATGAAAGCCATTGCCAAAGAGATAAAAGTTCTGATCAGCGAAATCATCAATAAGAAGATAAAAATGCTACACTAAAAAGAGATTTAACAGTCCGGGGACAAGAATGCTACACTAACAAGAGATGAAATTATTAAGTGGGGCATTTTGTAGTTGTGTAGAAGAATACTTGGTAATCATATATAATGGGGTTTGTTATACTTCATCATGGTATAATACACATTAACCTAGGTTCTTTCATTTCTCTCTCTGTTTAGCTTTCTCTCTCTGTTTAGCTTTCATTTTAAAAACATCAATTGTTTGGTTTGATCGGTGAAAACAGTATTGATTTGAGTACTCCGCTGCATTTTGGGCAAGTGGGGATGTGTAAATCTTCTTCATAAAATTTCTCATTGATTTCAATATCCCTATCAGGCCTTTGATTCATTCCAAATCTCTTATTTGATTTTCTGTCATATTTAAAACTTTTAACTACTTCTGCCCACTTTGGATTAAGGGTTTAACCTGATCTCAAAATACACTCATGGGAAAAGAAAAATCACATTCTACACAACCAATAGTATATGCAGTCCCATGTATCTCTAACGGACTACTACCAATTGAGTTGTGTGCACTAAAGTAAATTTTTGCATAGTTATCTATTCAGTTTTTATATCTTGGACCCCTTTTCTTATATTGATATTTGCAGCGAAGTTTCTATTAGTCCTAATATTACTCGCAATCATGGTTGCAATACATTAATTGTCACACTGGACTCAATTTAAGATATGCTTAATATGAGTGACGTTATGTGCTTAATAGTTATATGTTTAATTCTTATACCAGTGAGCATTATCGATCGTCAGTGGTACCACGATTTTATCCCAAGTTCTTTTTTTATTCGTTATATTATATCATAGTTAAAGCTGAATATATGTCTAATTCTTTTATCCCGAGTTCTTTTTTTATTGGCTATATTGTATCATAGTTAATAGTTATATACCAGATATGTTGTTCATGTTTGTTATAAAGTGATAATTTTTTTATTGGTTGCATTGTTTCATGTTTAGTAGTTATGTGTAATTCTTATACCAGATATGTTGTTCATTTTATCACGAGTTATTTTTTTGTTGATTGTTTAATATTTTCATTTTATTTTAGAGCACGTATTGCTTCATGAATTCTGATGTGGAAACAGTCTTCTCAATCAAGTAGTCTAACTGATGTTGTGATGTGGAAACAATGTGGATGGGCCAGGTAAATCTCTGAACTCAATTCTTCATTTCGTAATGTTCTGATAAGAATCATTTTGCTGACCTTAACCGTTCGAAATAATTTGGCCAAATTCTATTATCAGAACGCAAAGAAGAACACAATCTAGATATTCATAATACTTGAAAACTTTCACTCGAGGTGGACCAAAACTTTCACCTAGATGTTCATAATACTTGAAAACTTTATAGATATTCATTCTCTTTAATATTGTTATGGCAGCATTGCAAAGCCCCTAACCAACCTTCTTAATTCGAACGACCCTCGTGTCCTACCCATTGAGAGGAGCATCAAGAGTTGATCTATTTATGCGTAACTCCGTTAACATTTGAAAATACGCATAAGACCCCATCCTTCAGCATGATATGGGGGTGGGAAAACCTGCAGAAAAAAAATGTGAAGACTGTTAGACCTGAAAAGAACTAAGAGACTTCCAACAAATACACCTTTCCAATGATGCCGGTAGTCATCCACTCGAGAAATGCCAACAAGTGATGCAAAGAGTAAAAGAATGCATAGTTTTGCAACATGGCCGCTACGGTAAAAACTTTTATCTTTCCAAATAAATACACTGACAAAAAGCCCAGGCCAGAGAAGGACGATGAAGTATGCCCACTCGGGAAACTCTTATGCCCTTTTCTTATAACACCTTTGTCATCATGACATATAACATTTCCCCATTGACCATAAACATATTTTCCATCAGGAAAACAACACCCAAAAAAATATGGATGAGGCCGACCAACTGCATCTTTTATTGCATTTGTGATAACCCCAGTTATTAGTATGGATAAAAAGAGACCTAATATGGCATGATAAAGATCGTAGACATCTCTCCTATGAAAAAAGAAGATGAGAAAAACGGAAATTGACAACAAAACTGAGCATGTACGAACAATACAAATTGAACCAGTGTTACTCTTCATGGAATACATGATATCAGCCATCATATCTTTTCCAACAAAGAGATAAAATGGATGGATAACATTCAGAATGAGCTATGTTGCCAAAAGCATCATCAGTATCAGCCAGTCATACATGTGCTTCCTTGCCAGAGTGAATCCATGAGATCACATAGTATGGACCGAGATGTACTTCCCCCATTTCGTTCTCTGGGTGCTCACATTCAAGTAATGGAATGTGGAGGTGTGAAAATTGATCACAAATAAATCGATTACCTAATACACATTGATGGTTGTCAATTATTTGACAATAATTAATTGCAGCATGCACTTTGCTTAGATGCTTCTAAGAATTACTGAAAATATTTGTATGCGTTATATACTCGGTTACTACATGCTCACATTGTGTTAATAGTGGAGAAAATTAGACGGCTTATAAGTTCAAGACATGTATCCATTCATATTTTTTAATATTAAGATGCATAATGGGTAAATTGAGTTATTTCAATAGTTGGACTACTAAGCTAATGACTGAATTAATCATATAACACGTTTCTTGCATTACTTTCTCACATTTTTTTATATTTATCTATGCAGATGGGAAAAACCATATCTCAAAGTGCTTTAGCATTTATATTATATCTCAAAGTTCTTTAAAATTCACTTTAATTAATATTTAACATTTCACCCTCTAACATATAATTTCACAGGTATGTAATCTATAAGTTTAAAGCATCATGTGCATTTCACAGGTATGTAATCTATAACTTCAAAAAATCTAATTTGTTTATGTCAATTCCTTACTTATTTAGTAGATTGTTCAATCATGAAATATGTTTGTGTTTGTCCTTTTAGTTTGGAAAGAGAAGAAGATGAAGATTTGATTAAATGCCATAGTGGTCGTGTTACTGGATATATCAGATTTTGGTTTTCTATTATAGGTCAACAATGAGTGGGCTTTTCTATTTAGCAGGAAATTCCTTTGACCTTCTAACCTTCACATAATTGAACTTCAATATTTTTGGTGGTATCTATTTAGCAGGCCTGGAAATTGCGTTGATCTTCTGATGACATTGACAACATTGAACTTCCATATTGAACCTCCTTTGACCTTCAGAGGAGGCGGTTTTGGATACATTTGTAAATTCTCAACAGGTTAGTCGATTAATAGATGATGATGTTGAGTGTTGAGGAGATCAAAATCACTTATTATAGCAATTTAAGTCGGTGTTTGCAGTAATGTGAGAAACCCACTATCATCATGCCGACTGACTCGCTGGGAGGGGAGCGCACGTGGTAATTTGTAGATTCATATTTTTTCCTCCATAGATATAATGAGTTGGACGTTTACGTTTCTTTCCAAAGTTTAATGCGTTGTGGATTGTGTAATGAGAATCAACAGGTATAAGAATTGTTTAATATTATTTTGACAACACGTTTTAATGTTTCCAATGTTTGAAGTTGTAATGCTTTGATGAGGTTATGTAGATAACCATGTTTAGGATGTGCAATTGTAGCTGCAATGCCTTCAAAATAAATTTTATGATTTTCTTTCCAAATTTTTCTAAACCATACACATTTTTGTATTTCATAATAAATTATATGATTACATGTCTTAGTAGACGCGGAAGTATAATAAACCATATCAAGTATCTGATGTTTTGATGTTTTTGGAAGTATATTAAACCATGTCTTAGTAGACGGGTAAAAAAACATATCAAGTATTTGATGTTTTGATTTGATTAATACAGTCATATGTCCCGTGTGAGTCGTATGAACAATACAGTTATTTAGCATGAGGGCATCTGTTATTAGACATATGACTAATTTCATACAGTCATACGCTTTCTTTTGTTAATTTAAATGTTGTAGTTTGAAATTGTTCACTTTAAATGTTGCAAATTCAACATTACTCATATGTATTTGGTAATCTTGAGGTTTTGTATTCTTATTATTTTACACTTATGAATTTAATATTTTGTGTATTTTTTTTGTAGGTGATGTTTATTCCCCTCATTATCTCGTTCTTAGTTTATCTACTCCCATGTTCTTCTTAGTTCACAGACTCAAGTGTATATGTACTCGCTATTCTTTTTTGATACAACCTACAAAATACCTACAAAAAAGGTTTGCTACAAATAGGATTGGTCTTGATTTTGAACATGATGTTTGTTCATTTTCTCGATTTATTGCATTTGTGTTCTAAATTTGACTATTGTTTAGACATTAAGTTAATTTTTATATATTTATTATGGATTTGAACTAAGAGGTTTATTTTTTGTTGTTTAATTTTCAAATTATAACAAATATGAGAATGTGTCAATTATAAGGCTGAGTTTGGGATCCCGTTCAGGTTTGAGCCTCATCCCACCCCATTATTAGAAATGTGCCACAAGTTGTTTGATCGATCAACTATTTTTATTTTTGATTAGATTGAAAATTTATTATTGTGTTAAAGAATTATATTTATCATCATTTTGTTGATAAAGTTGCCAATCATATTTTTTTATGTAATTGTATCTGAAGTTTATTATAGTTATATATTGATGATTTGTTTTATATAATGTTCGGAATGAATATTGCTAAATCGTTTTGGTTTCTTAAACAAATGGATAGTCCTATAAATAGAGGATATTTTGACCAAATTTTCTAAATCGTGTACACTTTTGTGTTTTATATTAAATATTATGATTAAATGTTTTACCTGATGTAGTTATTTTAAAAATGTGTGTTTTGATTTGTTTGATGAATTTGGACATTTTGAATATTGTATGATTTTGGACTATTTGTTATTTGTTAAGCAGGGTGCTTAATCGTATAAACAAAGGAGATTATGGCCAAGATTTTTAAAATTACATTTTGTTTTGTTGGCCAACGAAATTTTTGACTTCTTGCAATTGTGTATTTTGAAAATTTTCGCCATTTTGCGATTATCAGCGTGCCTTTAGGCACGGACATACCCTAGTATATATATATATATAATGTATTTTTGTTATAAAAAAGTTTTTTTTAATTAAAAATAGTGTAAAATATATATACATCTTTGTAGATGGGACTAAAGTCAAAAAAACTAATATATAAACTGCATTTAAAAAAACAGTCAAAAAGAGTTATTAAAACATTCATAATTGTTTTTAATTAAAAAAAGTAAATATATAAAATTGTACATAAAAATAGTCTTTTTAAATAAAAAAAAAAGTTAGAAAAAGCGTAATATATATATATATATACAGTTTAAACTGTAAATATATTACTATTTTAAAAAACTTTTTTTAACTATTTTTTTTTAAATAATGAAACTATTTGTTTTTAAAAAAAAGCACAATTTATATATATATTACTATAAAAAAAACACACAATATATTACTGTTTTAAAAAACTTTTTTTAACTATTTTTTTTTAAATAATGAAACTATTTGTTTTTTAAAAAAAATGCACAGTTGATATATATAACTAAATAAAAAAAAAATACACACACACAGTGTTCAAAACCGAACATTAAAAGATGAACATTTTAATGAACATTAACCAAAAACACTCAAACCTATTAATTTTAACTCAGGTGTTGTAATTAATCTGCGCCAGCGACAATAAACACACGCATATGGACCGAATATTCTTTTTACCCATCCAACCACCACCCCCACCCCGCCCCACGCCACCCATCCCATTTGAATTGTCAAATACAACAGAAATAGTGGCGTTGCCATCCCCAAACTGAAACCCATAGCAGACCTTGCCATCTTCCACAACCCACCATACTCGTTGACGCCATCAACCTAATAACCCGACCGGTGGCCCTGCAACCTGAAAAAAAACGACCAGCTTATCTCCCCATCTCCAGTGACTCCAAACCAGCAGGTGGTGGTCAACCCGAACCCATTCCCAAATGTCAAAAACTCCGGACCAACCCATCCCGGTTCAGAGCCCCCTCTACCTCCACTTCCGGCGGCACTATAAAGACCTGCGAACAACCCTTAAAACGTCGGTCATAACCACCTTAACCTATTTCCAGTCGACGAGCTTTAAACCCAAGCTACACACAGGGCCGGTCCTGAGATTAATAAAAATTGAGAAGGCTCCGTGCAAAAATTGTAAAATAGGCCCCTTTTACCTGTATTGATATAAAAAATGGACCCTCAATATATAAGTAACAAAAATGGATCAACGGGAGCCCTGTGCGATCGCTCACTTAGCACATGCTCAGGGCCGACCCTGGCTACACAACACCGGCATCTCCAAAAAAATTCGGCAGCTAACCTCAATAAACTGGCACCTTCTATCCAGCCACCATCTATGGTGGGTCGCCACTTCCTACCAGAACCCATTAATTTTAAGGTGGTTTATGTTGTGAATCCGGGTATGAGCTCGCCGGAGCTTATTGTTTCCGGAGTTGGGCAACTAATATAGGTCGGATTAAGGAGATAAATAGGTGGTTAAGGCGGGTTTGAGTGGGTGGGTCAACGGTTTCGATTTGGAGTGAGAGTATGGGTAAAAACGGGTAAGGCAGGTCTGGATTTTGGTTTGATTGGAGAATGGGTGGGTGGGGGGGGGGGGGGGGGAGGTAGGTGTGTGTAAAAATATATTGGATCAACACGAGCGTTCATTTTCGCTGGTGCGGACCAATTACAATATATGAGTTAAAATTAATGAATTTTTGGTATTTTTATTAATGTTCATTAAAATGTTCATCTTTTAATGTTCGCTTTTGAACCCCTCTCTCTTTCTATATATATATATCTATCTATCTATCTATGTCCCCTCCTGTAAGGACTCCTTATGGTACAGATCCCAGTACATCCAATTTTTTTTAAATTGTAAAAAAATTAATTTTTTGATGAAATTTCCTGGATATGATCTCCACGGTGTGAAGATCGTTTCCAATTTTTTTCATCAAAAACTTTAATAAAAAACCATTGAGATAAAGTGATGTGTAATAAAATGGTATAAATATGCATTTTCGACTGTTGAAATGTTGGTGATCATCTCACCCACTTTTTCATTGAATTTTTTTATGAAACTTCATGGATATGATCTCGACACTGAGAAGATCATATCCATGAAGTTTCATCAAAAAATCCAATCAATAAAGTGGTTGACGTCGACCCAATATTTCAACGGTTGAAAATGAAGATTTATACCATTTTTTTAAAAATCACCTCATCTCAACAGTTTTTTATTGATTTTTTTATGAAAACAATTGGAGATGATCTTCTCACCATGGAGATCATATTCATGAAGTTTCATAAAAAAAAAACATTTTTTTTTACTATTTAAAAAAAATAGTTTTTATCGGGGTCTGCACCATAAGGAGTCTTTACAGGAGACTTTTGGTATATATATACACTGTATTTTTAAAAAAGAATTTTTCTATATAAAAACTGTACAATTTTTCCTTTTTGTTAAAAGGAGTTAAAAAAGTTTTTTTAATTAAAAATAGATAGAAATATAGAAAAACTGTATTTAAAAAAATAGATAAAAAATGTTAAAATTGCGTTTTTAATTAAATATAATTAAATATATATAAAACTATACTATAAAAAAAGTCTTTTTAAAAAAATTGTTAGAAAAAAGAGAAATTAAAAAAGTGTAATATATACATACAGTTTTTGTTAAAAATAGTTGAAAACTGTATTTTAAAAAACAGTTGAAAATTGTTGTAGACACCATATTCTAGAACCCCCTAAGTCTCTTCTTAGGTCCCTAGCACCTTCCTATTTCACTACATACTCTGAATACCAATCTATAGGGCCACCGGGGGCTCCGGGCCTCGTTTGACTTCGTCAATCTCTATCATCAGAGAAATATATCAATGAATCTTCGAAGGCCTTTGAATTCCCTTTCAAACAGTCCACCCCCATGCGTAAATCGACATAGCGGTTCAGACGAACGAACCGTTTTACCATCGAAAATCGATCTAAACGCAACCGAGCACCCCTGGACCATCGTAAGAGCGAAATATATTTGAATCTTTGAAGGTCACTGAAATCCCTTTATAACGGTCTGCCCTGTACATGAAACGGCATAATCGTTCAGACGAACGATCCATTTTCCCCCTAAAAACTGATCCGGAGGCCATCGGGCGCTCTCGGGCTCCTTTTGACCAAGGTCAACTCTTCATCTCTAACGAGACTGAATGAATCTTCGAAGGAAACAGAATACCCTTTCCAACGGTTACTCCCATGCGTGAATCATCCTTACGGTACGGAAGAACGACCCATTTTACTTCGAAAGGTCACCGGGCGCTTCCGGGGCACGGTTGACCAAGGTCAACTTTTTGAACCGAGTGAAGATCTTTATAATGTCGAACTACCTCACATAACCTTTACAACGCTCCTCCCTGTATGCGAGTCTGACTTACCGTTCGGAGGAACGATCTGTTTTCGTCCGATGATCTCCGGTCCAAAGGACTGACGAGCGCTTTCGAGACCGGTTTGACCCAAAGTCAACTCGCGGACCAGGGAGCGGTCCAAGGACTCTTTAAGGTCTCTGCATTATCTTTCTAACGGTATGCCCCGTGCGCAATTTTGATCAACGAATTGCGTTCTATGACCATTTTTTGAGAAAAATCTGCACAAGACTATCAATTAGCAGGTCTATTTCCCTGCCTATCAGCAGTCACTACACCAAATCTGCCGAATTTTCACGGTCATTGACCTTGACAAGTTCAACTTGTCAAGGTCAATGATTGTGAAAATTTTGGGGGTGACAACTTTTGTTATCACGGACTTGTCACGATCATTGACCGTGATAAGTTCATTAGACTTGTCACGATCATGTCACGGTCCTTGACCTTGACAAGTTTTGTCACGGTTAAGGACCGTGACAAACCTGTAACAATGTTAAAAGAATTGTCACGTTCATTAACCGAGATAAGTCCGTGATAATAATCATTTGTCACGGACTTGTCAGGGTCAATGACCGTGACAATTCTGGGCAGAATTGAAAAAATCTGCTGGGCAGTTTGGCGACTGCCACTGCCCAGCAGTATATTTGTACCTGTTATAGTAACGTTGTACCTGTTCAAGCATTATATATCCAAATAAAATAGAGATAATGCAAATATACATTCAAAATAGAGACAATATGCATCACAATATAATCCAAATATAATTCAAATGTACCAACTTAAAAATAATTCAATTCAAATAATGTCACTACATGTCTTGGGTAAGGTTAAATCCGAGGAGGTGAGTAGGCCACACGATATACGAATTGACACATCCACTGATATACATCGTGTCGCATTGTTCGCGCAACCACAACGGGGAGTTCTCCTTCCTGGGTATCACATGCGTGACGAGCACCTTGGACTCGATGTCTTGAAGCTCACGTCCATGAACTAGTCCACCCTGAATGATATTCGGGTACCTCAACCCCCGCCCTATCTGTTGGCCATCAAATATGTCCAGTATAAACACGCTCGGCTAACCAAGTGTCGACATCGGTCGGTCGAAGGGAGCTAAATAGGGAAGTAGATCATTAAAGTCTACACGTGTCGGCGATGAAGCAGCGAGGTCCACATCCTCGTCATCCTGCACCTCGTCCTCTCGCACATCCTCCTCCACCACCTTCTCCTTCTCCTTCCCTTTCCCCTTGCGTTTTTCGCCCAATGAACGCTTCATGAATGAGAACATATCTTGGACTGTCGCCTCCAAACGGGATAGCTTCGCGTCATGCGAGCCCACTGTTCAAGCCAACCCGGTGTCGCTCGTCTCCAATCCGATGATCCTAAATTTGGCCACTCACGAGCTCACCCCATTGTCCTCCCCTTGCGATCAGAGCCAAGAACTTGGTTTAGTGTGTCTATGGACAAAGATGCCTTGTCGGCATCAGACTGCGACTCATGTACTTCCTTAAGCTTTGCCTGAAATGACAAAAAGCACATGATTAGTAAAATAAGTAAATTATAATGTAATTAACAAAAAGTAAACTGTCGGATTACTTACAATTGTGGCCACGACGCTCGAGGACACCTCCTTGTCCTTCCCCTTCTTCGTCCGAAGAGCCACATAAGTATCGAGCCTATGTGGCCTACCCCCAGGGCCACTCCCTGTCCCTTGAAATAAAATAAAGTAAAATTAGTATCGGCCCCGCAAAGTAAAATAATGCAGAATAATATATTTCTGTAGTTATAGAAAAATTAAATCTTACCATCATCCTATGCTCCACCTCGGCCTAAGACGTCCGACCGGAGTAGTACACGTCCATCTTTTTTTCCCGATTTTCCCTCCCCGACTGGCGATATGCCAATTGTCGCTCCCCGATCTCATTGTCAACGAACTTTTTCCATTGTGCCAATGAGATCAGCTCCTTCGGCGGGACGGATTCGTGCCTTTGGATAATGGACTCTCGTATTTTCCCAAAGTATCGGGTCCGCATATTTTTCTTCCACATCTTGTGTTGCTCCCTCAACTGCTCCAAGACGGAATCGTGTAGCTTTGGATCCATGCTGAATTGTTCCTGTCCAACAAATACAATATTAGTTGCAAATAAATATAAGTATAAATATAAATATAAATATAAATATAAGTATAAATATAAATATAAATATAAAATGAAATTGAAATATTCATATGAATATAAATATAACTATAAATACATTACCTGTAGTGCCAACCAAACAACTAACTTGAGCTCATATAGCACCTCCTTCCAACTAATGTACCCCGAGCCGATGATCTTCTTTACCAGCTCGAGGGATCTCACTAATAGCCCCGACTTGTTCTCGATGGCCATCCCTAATTTGCCATATTTAGGGAGCCTAGGGGCCGAGGAGCCCTCGTCGCCTACGCTACCACTGAGCCCAGACGACATAATCATAACAAGCATCATCATCCTCGCCTTAATACCTGAAGGAGACATTTTCTGTAAAAAAATGTTATTAGTACATATCAAAGTGAATTAAAAGAAGACATGCAAATATGTACAATTACTACAAATAAAAATGAATTATTACTATCAAACACCTCAATTCTGAATTGCAAAACAACAACATCTAGCACATAATATGTACAATTACTAAAAATTCGAAACATCCCCACCCTTACTGCCCACACACATGCACACTACACAAGAGTGAAAGTGATAAAGTGCAAATCAATTAAAAGCATTAAAAATGGATGTTTCGGTACATATTGGAATATTTATTATGAATTGAAAAATTGTTTAAAATTTGGGTTATCATAAAAAATGGATTGATATTCAGTAGGAGCAGCCAAGTCATCCACACTACTATTTAGACGCTTTGGCGCATGTTGGACAATTGACCACGGCTCGTTGTTGATATACTCCGAGTAAAATACGTGGTTAACCTTTTGAAATGCACAAACAAACGGCTCATCGCTCACGTGGTCGTTGCTCTTCAACTTGGACAAGTCAACCATGATCAAATTGGTGACATGATCAACTTTACAAGCATTTTTATCCTCTTTGAAGCTTATATAATCTAATTCAAATATATTTCGGATTACACCATAGTAAGTCATTTTCGCTTCAACAAGGTTTTTATCTTTTGCGCTCGCTCGAAAGAAAGTAAGAGCCTTGTATGAAATGCCCAAGTTCTGTACATTTGTACTTTCCTCGTACACTTTAGCGCCAAAAATGTAACCGTTCAATCGATACTTTTTGTACTCTTGTGCCACGAACAAGGGTCCAGTGGCTAGATGAGAAATCCTTGATGTCGCATCACCCATCTTTAAGAGTTGAGAATATAGATAAATTAATTATATTAGTTGTAAAATTTGAGTGTAATGTAACATTATATAACGACCATTTTCATTATAATTACCTCTTATGTCAACCACAGCCTAAATTCACTGTCTGATTGTACCATTTCTTTCGTCTTTTATTGCTCTCACAACCTAAATTCGCTATCCATGGTATTGTGAAAAATCGTTTTAATCTAGGCCCAATGGGAAAATATTTCAATACTTTTTTAGGCACTTTCGAGCTTGTGCCTTCCTTACTAGTAGATTGGACATATCTAGGTTCATTGCATACCGGACAACGATCAAGATTTTTATACTCCTTTCGGTATAGTATGCAGTCATACACACAAACATGAATCGATTTATACTTCATTCCCAAACCTTTCAAACTGTTCTTCATAACAAGATATCTATTTTTAAGTGTATTCTCCTTGGGTAATAAGCCCTTCACCCATTTCAGAATTCCTGTCACGCTATTGCCAGACAAACCGTATTACGTCTTTAAACTGTGCAAACCAACCATGGCATGTAAAGTTGTTTGACTCAATCTAATCCTAAGTCTACCTAATTCCCCGGCAACGGCGCCAAAAACTTGACGCGACTGAAAATGTGTCTCAGAAATGCGTTCACTCTAGGCTCAAGTGTAAGCCTGTCGCTCAAGTAATAATCCGATAAGTCGGGTATCGATCCTCAGGGAAAAAGGATAATGAAGTTGTGACGACGGAAAAAACGGAGGAATTCTAACCTTGACCCTAAAAAGAAAGGGAAAATGATTTGATTTTTGGGAATGATTACAACTAAATGCAAAGATGAAATTATGAAAAATGCAACTACACTAAGTTATCTAAAATATTAATGAAAATTGATTTCAAAACTTTTGACAAAGTGATGGGAAAAACTAGGACGGGAATACAATCCCCCAACCCTAGTGTAGTGCTGTGGTAATATTAATCATAAATTTATCTGATTGATCTGACCCGGAATTTAGTACTCCCAAGCATTATGTATACGAGGTTCAAGCCCGCGTCATACCTAATCTGAGGATGAGTAAATCAGTATCGCAATAGTGATACTCAAATTGCACTCTAAATCATCACGAGTACCCAGAGGCAAACGAGACATAAAGACCTAAAATTATGGTGTCACTATGCGATATGATCATACTCAATCAATAAATTCATCGGATTAATATTACACACATACACTAACACTTCAGGTTGGGTTCATGTATCCCGACCTTGAGAAATCTAGCCTAACATGTTGAACTCAATGAAAACATTAATTGAAGTGTAGGAATTCATGATTAATCTAAGATGAATGATAATTAAATGTGGAAACTAATTAGAAATACAAATTACTCAATCAATAAGTGTAACAATGAATGAAACCGATACTCACAAAAATTACTGGATCAATCTTCAATTCTTGAAATAAAACACAATTTCTTAGCTAAACTAGGGTTTTTGGGAAAGAAGCAGGAAACCCTACTAATTCCTCCTTCCAATAACAACAATAAATCGGGTCTTAAATACCCTGCAAAAATATCGGAAGTCAACTGCAGTAGGAGCCTTTTTAGGAAGAGAGAAGATTTCCATATCTCGAGGACCGGACCGGTCCGGGTCTTAGGCGGACCGGTCTGCCCCCAAGGCGGATCGGTTCTTTTTATTTTGGGTCGGACCGGTCAGGGGGTGGACCGGTTCTTTTTATTTTGGCCTCCTTCGGTTTGCATGCGATCCGGGGTCTTCTGGAGTTTGGCAAAGCGGACCGGTCCGGGGTAGGGGCGGACCGGTCCGGCTATTTGACTTTCTGGCTCATCTTTGACTGCTCATAACTTTTGTTCTGGGATTCCGATTGGGGTGCCGTTTCTTCCTTTGCGCTCGTGAATGAGATGTCTTCAACTTCTCTTTAGGTACCTCATCTGAATTCCATGTAGAAATTACGCTTTTGCCCTTGAGACTTTTCCTTCTTTCTTTCTTGATTCTACCGATTTCCTTCTTTCGTTTCTTGACATCAAATACCTGCAAGATCACTACAAAATACCAGAAACTCGGTGTACTCATTAGGATTAGTCAGTAGCACAGTTATGAGATAAATCCAACTCAATTACGTTGTTCGAGGTGCTAAAAGTAACTAAATCAAGGGATAAATTAGGAAGAATTGTAATTTTACAAAAACCTAATTTTCGGAGCTCGACGCCCATCAATGGCGGACATGCGACACAAACTCTATTTAACTACTCACTAAACATGAATAAAACTAATTTAACAACTAATTAATAATTAAAACAAGAAATAAATAAACTAAACTAATTTATCTAGGCATAAAAATTAACTAAGCATGGAAAACTAAATTAATACAAGCTTAAATAAAGAGAGAAGAAGATGAATAGTGAAAAAGATGGACTTACATTAATGGGTATTACACACAAACATGGAGGAGAGGGGTGTCTCCACAAATAAACCCCCAAATATTCTCTTAACCTAAACTAGAGCAAAAATGAAGATAAGATTACAAAAAAAACTAAGTGTGCTGTTTATAGTAAGTTACAAAAATTAAAGGAATAAAAAAAGGAAAAAGAAAATACAAAAAAGAAGCAGCAAAAATCGTCAAAAACAAAGTACCGAATCGATTCGGAGAATTTCGAATCGATTCGCAAATCTCGAAATTCAGCACTGTCTAGATGTGAATCGATTCGTAAATGTGCGATTCGATTCGCACCTGTTACATCCGAAAACCTCAACTTGCTGCAAAAAGCATGAAACCAAAACCTCCATAGCCCAACAATAGCCAAAAACCACCACCTCCGTTAATGGCCAAAATATGAAATGGGTACTCCAAAAACCCGAGCCAAATGTCCCACAGCTATGTCCGCACGCGACTCATGTTTCAATTTCGGACGAAAAGCACCAATTTTGGGCGAACCCAAAACCCGAGCATAACCCGAGCCAAAGCCAAAAATCACCCATGGAAGCTCCTGAAATTTGAAAGAGAAAGGGACATGGAGGTAATTAAATGAATTGTTAAAATATTAATATAATAATAATAAATTAAATCCTTATAATTCTTCCCCGATTAAAGGTTCGTGTTTCCTTCGTTCGGACTCTGATTCGAGCACCGTTCGTGTTCACGCGAAGCTTGGCCCGAGGTCTACAACTTTCATGAATACTTCAGGCAAAAATCCCGAAGTGTGAAATTACGAAAATTCCCCTGAATGTGCGAATTGCAACGAAACTTTATCGAAACGAAACGAAACGTCACTCTAAGCACCGTAACACATATAAATGCTCAATAATACCTCAAATAAAGTATTAACACATAAAACAGAGGTTGTCTGGTTAACGGGCATAATTATAGCAATTACCGTACCCGAGGGGGCTAAAAATGCATAAATTAACGGGCGTAAATACGCAATATTTGCACCGTATCAAACCCCCTAACTTAGACTTTGCTTGTCCCTAGTAATGAAATTAAAAGCAATAAGAACTATAAGAAAATAAAAAGATAAGAGATATATACAAAAGCGATAAAAAAAAAAATAAGGCCACTTTCGCGAGCTCACGATTGCATTTAGCGTATGCAATAAGCCGTTAAACCTCTAGGTTACCCTAGTGGACGAGTGGTGTCTCGTGAGGGTTTTCAGGGATGAAACCCACAAACATCAAATAGTTTCCTCAAAATATGCCCAACCCAACATGCGACAAACTCAACAACGACGAAAAAGATTTCAAACGCGTTATTAGCATATTGAATGAATTCAAGCTAAAGTCCGTTGTTATTAACAGGTTGAATGCACCTCATAGAATTGAAACTTTAAAAGTGGGAGGGCGGGGAGAGAAAATGCAAAGTATGATTTGGCAAAAACTTAAATAAATCGGATACTAAATAAAGCAAGCATACATTCGATCCTCACAGGCATTACACTCATCAAATGAAATTCACTTGAAACAGGGAGGTAACACACGGAACATGCGGGCATAAAGAGTAAATGTAAATGGAAACTTGGCCGCACACATGTTACAAATTAAGAACGCTATATATAAAATGAATTTTTTTTAATCTCAATGAAAGATATCGCACATTAAAAAAGGCGAAATGCATTTTCACAGATTATCAACACTATTATGACTTTTAAATTAAATTCTCCCTAAGATCACATAGGACTTGATAGGGTTATAATGTAGGCTAGGCTAGGGTACGAAATGAAAGGAATGTATGTACGGATTCAAAGTGTTCGGAATGAAAACTTGGAATAATGGGGAAAATGTGGGCAATTACAAAATTGGAAAACAAGTTCCAAAACAAGCATTAAATGTGCAATGGGAGAGCAACGAGGATTATTGAATTATACATAACACATATATACAAACTCTCTCTTTTATTTTATTTTCTTTTTTTTTCTCACTTTTTCTTTTCTTTTTGCTTTTTCTTCTCTTTTTCACTACTCTTTCTTCCTTTCTCACTCTTTTCAGGCTCAAATTGCAACCACACTACAATAACATCATTCAATCCCAAACAACATTCCAAACAAAGGTATGTAAGGTAATAAGTATAGTGTATAACTCCAATTTGGAGTTGGTTATGAGATTTTGGGTTATGAAAAGAAAGGCTATATTTAGGCTCAAAGGGGTTGACTAGGGAAACATATATGGTGAGGTTAAGGCTAATATGGGTGATATAACAAAGATTGCCTATGATCACTTCATAAAGTTTACACAATTCTCAAGTCAAAACAATATATGAAAATCATGCTCAAGTAACACATTTCAAGATATACACTCAATTAATGAACGATCAATGAAAGAATAGAGAGATTTTCGACGAATTGAACATTTTCAACGAGGAAAGAATAGTGTATACACTCACAAATGATGAAAGGTACAAAGCTTACTCGGTGTAAGTATATACGATGCAACAAAATATTACCGAGTTATAAAAATCTTAAACCAAATCAATATAACAAGGAAAGTGCATATGCTCATGGGATAAAGTTTAATTCATGAAGTTATTCATCATATCAATGATTTAAGGACTAAAGTCTAATAACTTCTAAAATTGAGAACATGCATCATTGAGTTGTCTATTGGATCGGGCAATTATTAAAATTTATCATCGGAAACAAGGAAAAATGCCCAACAAAGGAGAAAAAAGAAAGAAAATATTTTTGAAATTTTTTAATTTTTAACAAAAAGCATAATAAGTAACTAACAAGTAAGCAAATCAATGGAGTACACATGAAATTGATAGAATATCCTACACCCCTAACTTAAATGGTGCATTGTCCTCAATGCGCATTAAGAACACAACACAAAGAGAGAAAAATAACGATATTACCCAATATTGGAGCGATCTCCATAAGCGCGAGTCCAATCAAATCTACAAAATAAGTTAGTACCGAGCATAGAAAAAATAAATAACAAAAAGTTAATTAATTACACTAGACTAAATAAAAAGGAAAGAAAAATAGGAAAGAAAGAAAATTAAAAAGATAACTATTTACAACCTACTATTTAGGCTTCACACTAACTATACACTAGAAGTCTAAATAGTTGGGGGTCCACCCAAAAAGGGATTTGACTTTGAAAGATCAATGGTGGACCCTCCAAAGCGAACATGCCTTTCGAAAAATAGGAATTCCTTTTTGAACAATGGAAGGCATGTGTAAGGCGGAAGAAATGAACCATCGTCAATTATAAATTTTTGGGGGATAATGGGGGATTTGGATAAAAAGGGGGAAAGATACACTTGAGGTCCGAGAAAAATACACTCATCTCCCAAAGGTTTTTTAATAGGAATAAGAGACGGTGCACACGTGGGGATAACATCCATAAAAACAAGTCCGGTAAAGAGTCCTCATCGGCAAAAGGTGTAGAAGTTTTAAAAGTTTCTACGACTCATAGGAATCAACCGGAAATTCTAATGGTTTGATCACAAAAAAATTATATGGTAATGAAGTAAATTCAATCTCAATCAACATATCGTCAGAAGGAGATTGAATTTCGGGGGAGAAAGATTCAGATTCGATGAGAAATTATTTGAAAAATTGAGGTGAAACACAAGTTTCCACCTCCTCGTTGTTTTGTGCATAAGAATTCATCTCATCACAAAGTGCTCCAAGTCTCATTCCATCCCCATTTAGGCTTTCCAAACCTTGGGAGTAAAGAAGAAAAGTTTCTTCCAAAGTAGGCTTCATCGGCTCAAGAGCCTCAAATTCCTCATTTCGTTGAAACTCGTCTTCGAATGTATTAGAATAAGAATCATCATTGGATTCGAATAATGAATCCAACTCAAGCTCCCAATAACGATTTTCATTCCGATAATTGTTTTCAAGTCTTTCAATCTCAAGAAAATCTTCAAAATGGAAAACTTGAAAACTACCCCCAAAGTAAGAATCATTAGAGTGACCGTAATAACTATAATAGTAGGACATGATTGCCGATTTGTTTGTAGATGGAGAATCCGAGCAAGAAGCTGAGCAACCGCGAATCAAAGTTTCTTAGCGCTCAAATAGTCAATCCTGCAAAAAGGTTAAAACAAAGAATACAAATACAAAAGGAAAAATACTACGAAATAATTAAACAATTATGATCTAAAACACACTCCCCGGCAACGGTGCCATTTTGATGCGAAGGAAATCGAGTGTTGGTGTAGGGACACTGTCGTTGATTTCAACACCCGCTATACATGCAAAAACCTAAGCTACTACTACACTTGCTAGGCAAGCACATCGGTAAGTCGGGTATCGTAAGAAATCCACAAGGAGTGATTAAATTTTAGACTTTAATTGTTTTAAATTTTAAAGAATAAAAGTGTAAAAGGTGATAGGTTGGAAATGGTGAAAAAGGGAAAAAGGAAGAAGTTAACACTATACTACAATTAATTAAAACGAGAGTCAGGATCGTGTCCCCGCCATGGGATAAACAACTAATAATTATAATTTCAGTTCGAAAACATTTAACCAAGCATTTTTAATTAGTCATAAACATCACACAAGAAGAAATTTAACTCAAAGTTGCGAGATAAAACATATAATTAAAAAATGGTCACACGCGTCTTAAATTCGAGTTATCGCTATAAACACTAACGTTGTGTGACAAAGAAAGTTAAATGCATAATAAATCAATTTTAATACGCGAGGTTTCAATTAAATGTAATTTTACACAAAACCTCATTTTCGGAGCTCGATGCCCATCAATGGCGGACACGCGATACAAACTCTATTTAACTACTCACTAAACATGAATAAAACTAATTTAACAACTAATTAATAATTAAAACAAGAAATAAATAAACTAAACTAATTTATCTAGGCATAAAAATTAACTAAGCATGGAAAACTAAATTAATACAAGATTAAATAAAGAGAGAAGAAGATGAATAGTGAAAAAGATGGACTTACATTAATGGGTATTACACACAAACATGGAGGAGAGGGGTGTCTCCACAAATAAACCCCCAAATATTCTCTTAACCTAAAACTAGAGCAAAAATGAAGATAAGATTAGAAAAAAAAACTAAGTGTGCTATTTATAGTAAGTTACAAAAATTAAAGGAATAAAAAAAAGGAAAAAGAAAATACAAAAAAAGAAGCAGCAAAAATCGTCAAAAACAAAGTATCGAATCGATTCGGAGAATTCCGAATCGATCCGCAAATCTCGAAATGCAGCACTGTCTAGATGCGATTCGATTCACAAAGGTGCGAATCGATTCGCACCTGTTACATCCGAAAACCTCAACTTGATGCAAAAGGCATGAAACCAAAACCTCCATGGCCCAACAATGGCCAAAAACCACCACCTCCGTTAATGGCCAAAACACGAAATGGGTACTCCAAAAACCTGAGCCAAATGTCCCACAACTATGTCCGCCTGCAACTCAAGCTTCAATTTCGGACGAAAAACACCAATTTTGGGTGAACCCAAAACCCGAGCACAACACGAGCCAAAGACAAAACTCGCCCAAGGAAGCTCCTGAAATTTGAAAGAGAAAGGGACATGGAGGTAATTAAATGAATTGTTAAAATATTAATATAATAATAATAAATTAAATCCTTATAATTCTTTTCCGATTAAAGGTTCGTGTTTCCCTCGTTCGGACTCCGATTTGAGTATCATTCGTGGCCACGCGAAGCTTGGCCCAAGGTATACAAGTTCCGTGAATACTTGGGGAAAAAAATCCCAAAGTGTGAAATTACGAAAATGCCCTTGAACGTGCGAATTGCGACGAAACTTTATCGGAACGAAATAAAACTTCACACTAAGCACCGTAACACCTATAAATGCTCAATAATACCTCAAATAAAGTATTAACACATAAAACGAAGGTTATCTGATTGACGAGTATAATTATAGCAATTACAGTACCCGAGGGGCTAAAAATGCATAAATTAACGGGCGTAAATACGCAATATTTGCACCGTATCACACATCCCCCATTATATTTGTCTCACACATCCACTCTTTATATTTTGAATATCCCATCACAGCTACCACAACTAATCACCTATTAAAGGTACAAAGCGTATATTCATGGATTAGTATAAACAAAACTTAGATTTATAGTATGTTTCATTTAATTATGTCTTATTTATATTCAAATTCAATTTATAATAGAAATTTCTATTTCCTCCATCTCCTCTAAAGGGTGAGTGGTCCTATCCCATTCAAGATTGCATTTTTCTGTAATATACTTCACAGCTCATGCACATTGTTACGATTTGAAAAAAATTCGACAGCATATCCCCGTAGTTCTCTAAGTACACGACGTAGATTGGCAAGTGTGAATGTTATTTAAATTGATCAATTGAAATAACAGTCACACTTGTCAATCTAGTATGTACCCAGAGAACATTAGGATACGACTGCATAACTTCCTCCAATAGTAACAACTTTAAGCCACTAAGAATATTATACAGAAATTATGCAGTCCCAAACTGTCCAAACGGGACAATTCGAGAGATCTCATTACAGGGGTAATGACTCTCGAACGAGTCTAATGGATATTGAATGCATACACATAAGAACTAGAAGGCTAGTATCTATGCGAACTATATGTAATTTCAAGTATGTTTCATTTAATTATCATACTCTATATATATTCTTCGATATACAAAGTAATTTTCAAAAAAAGTTGAAAAATCCCACCCCCATATGGACAATAATCCAGTGGTCATACCACTTTTAAAATTAACCAACCCAACATCGATCCACTATAATCCAACAACAATGTCAGCAAAAAATGTGTATCCCGTACTCCTTCTAATTCATCTACTCAATTAATTATTTTCATCAATTAAACTAACAATTAAAGTATACAATTATTAATTTACTAATTTACAATGAGGGGCAATCCTACTTTCATAATTAATCATATATTAATTTACTAATTTACAATGAGGGGCAATCATATATTAATTTACTAAAAAAATTAATAACCAATCAATTCGTTTACAAGGGACATTACGCAAAAACACGCACATACGCGCACACTACACACACATATATACACACGTGCACAAACACACACACACCCGTGCACATACACACACACACGCACAGCCCCCCACCCCTACCCCACCACCCACCCACCCATCCCTGCCCCCTCTCCCCCCACCCCGCCCCCCTTTCCCCCACCACACACACACGAACACAAATAGCCCCCCACATCCCTGCCCCTCCCCCCTCACCCCCCTACCCCTCCCTCCCCCCTCCCCACCAAACACATGCACATGCACACACACACATACACGCACATATACATACACACACACATATATATACACACACACACACATATATATATATATATATATATATATATAAATGGAAGAGAGAGAGAGAGAGAAACTAACCTAAAAGTAGAGAGAGAGAGAGGGAGAGAAGCGTAGAGAGAGAGAAAAAAGGAGGGAAGAAGTCGGTGGGGAAAAAAAGGAGGGGAAAGGGTTTTCTTCTGTAACATTTGTCACAGACGTGTCATGGTCCTTGACCGTGAAAATATTATAAGGATTGTCACGGTCAATGACCGTGACAAGCCCGTGACAACTGATCTTGTCACGGTCATTGACCATGAAAAGTCTTTATCACGGTCTTGTCACGATCATTGACCGTGATACAAAATGCGTACTTTTTGTCACGGTCAATGACCGTGACAAGGCTAGTCACTGGAAGGGTGACAATTTACCCATTTTGGTGTAGTGAGTGTTCCTAGGGTTACCTATCGATTGCTAGGTCTTGGGATATGCCGATCGGTACCCACTTACCCTATAAATAGAGGGCATGACCTCACTCCCAAAGCACACCTCAGATCTATCAAAATCAGTGATCTCAGCAACATTCTCTTACAATCAGGGAAGTTTCCTTATTTGAAATTCCTTTTCATATTTCATTCCCATAATTTGTATACCCAATTTAGCAAAATATTATTCTCTCTTATCCAAAATTCAAGGGATCTCTTCAAAGATCAAGCCTTAATTCTTCAAAGAAGGTCCAAAAATTCTTCTCTCTCTTTAAATTTCATTATGTTGACATTAGTTACATAAATTCTCAATCTAATTTTTTTTTATTCATACACTTTAATATCTCACATTTTTATTCGTATTGCACATAATTTATTTTCTATAAAAAAAATTCAAAACAAACAAAAAGAGTGTTACACCTATAAATTTCAACGGGATAATCCACCACAATTTTCCAAAAATAAAAATACATTGTCTGCGTACACACATATAATAAATTTCTATTCGAATCTATGGGATAAATCCCACCCCTATGCCGCATGCGAACTACATAGACATTGATGCCTTTATAGGCTACGTAAGTGTTTCAGGTTAAAACCTGAGACTCGAGTCCAATTTCCAAATTTTCCAATTTTCCTATTTTAGCATTTACATCCTTTTCATCCATACATTATTTTAATATATAGTATATTTGTGATCCTTATTAGCATTTCATCTAACATCTATTATCGTTTCATTATAGTGATCATGCTCCCGATAAATGCATACATCGTATTTTCTAAATATTATTTCGAAAACATTCCTATGGATGACCCCACTATATATTTTCCATGATATGAGTTGTGTGATTCTGATCTCCATTTATATATATTCACGCTCACACACTTCACAGAGAAATTAAGAAAAATAGTAAAACAAGCCCATGAGTGACCGAAAGGGTGGGATGGGTGCCTAACACCTTCCCATTCTGTAACATAGCCCCTGAACCTTCGAACTAATGGTTTAGTAAGCGTCATTTTGTCTTTGATACCGCTCTCTCGAGGTGGTGACATGTTCTTTTGTCTGTTTTGTGCAAAGTAGGCTGGCGACTTCATCTCTTTACATTCACCCCACACCGACAACGGCCGAAGCACTCTTAGAGAAAGCGGGCACGAGACTTTTTTCTCCCCCTCGTTTCCCCCCTCCCCCCTCCATATCCGGGGATGGCCACAGTGGAAACTCCGCTGGGGATAATTTTCATAAGAGGGGTAGACTCTGTTTGCATGGGTGTTATTATTTTATGCTTTTGTTCGTATGCACCTACATGTATGTTCCCTTTTTTCTCCTCTATTATTTATTTCACATATGTACCTCATACTTATATCATTATTCACTTACACACTTGTACAAACTTCCCATGTACACTTCACATAACTTACATATATGATCACTTGTATTCGCGTGTTGCATACACCACTTAGAATATTCATTCTTAGGCGTCACTAACACACACCTCCACTTATCACACTTGTATATTTACGTGCTTGTCACACACCACTTGTAGTTGTTCCATGCTTAGGTTCACAACAACACACTCACTTGTAGATATTCACACATCACTCACCCTCACATATTCATGCTTAGTATAATCTTCATGCTTCGTGCTAGATTTACTTTTTATACTTGTATATTCCCTATTAGAATAGTGATCATCATGCCAAATACCATACTCTCTCCACAATATACTAATCAAGAATCATGCATTTTGCACATACATCACCAAAGAGCATGGCTATTGACCAAATGTTGTCCCATAACTGGGGGGTCACTTCGTGATGGGTACTAGTCCGGCAGGTCACAGTTAACCTAAGTGATATGACTCTCACCTTCCATTGGCCAAGTACCTTGGATGTATATCGAACAATTCCCCCTGCATTGTACCGCTTGACCAAAGTCATGACAGGAGGTATATCGCAGGGAACTCATTCACGTACGTCGAGTATAATGAATTCACTCTCAAACGTATTGTCCCCACGAGGTATATAGTGAGGCTATTCATGTTCACTCAGGTATATGTATATTAAATGGCTTGTTCACACGTATCGATTGTCGTCAAAGTCAAGGTGTATATCATGGAAGTCATGCCAAAGGGGGGGAACCCTTCCCATTAACCCAACAACTGCATACCCTCATATAGGTGTCAAACCTAGGTCACTCATATTTAGTTTGTCGATTTCTACCCGAAACTTTGGCAAAATGACGGGTCAGCATGCCACCCAAATTTTCACACGATTTCGTGTTTTTAAAAATAGGACCCTGTCAATGAGCTTGGTAACAAGTCCAATCATATTTTTTACGTATTTTTTCAAACCCAATTTTCCCAGGCTCGGGTCCCGTCCGACATTTCTTTTTGCATTAAGTAAACCTAATTACAAGTGAGAACATAATAAATAATAATAATTATACTGAGACCTTTTTTTCTCATTTTTCCTCTTTCTTTACGAAACGTGTCAAAACTATTTTTCCCTCTTTTATCAAAATACCAAAAGCATTTTTCCTTACTTATACCAAAAATATTTTTCCTCATTTTTACCTAAAAATATTTTGTCCTCCTCTTTTCCAAAAATGTCAAAAATAATTTCCTCCCTTTTCAAAAATAACAGTTTTCCCCCTTCTCTTTCAAAAATATATTCGATTTTTTCTCCTTCTCAGGTCAATCGCATAACCGACCATTGGCTTGGCTCCATATTGGCTTTAGTCTTCATTCGAGCCACTCCGAGGATCCGTTAGTTCCCTCGCTACTTCCTCCAAGTACGAAATTCATCTTCATCCACTTTCTATGGAGAATGCTAACCAAGTACCAAATGCGCAGCCAGATTTGATGACAGTCCTAGCTCAACTCACTCCCAAGATTGACAACCTTCAAACCGAGGTTCATGAGATGCAATGAAATCGGGTCGTTATTCTTGAAGAGCCCGAAGTCATATTCCCTAGCACTATGGGTCTGTCTGCCTAAATCTGAGCCTATTTGGGTCCCCGAGGAATATCATCACACTCCACGTGCCTATCCTACCAATAGTTCGCCACTAGCTCAGCTCCCTATGCCGAATCTTGCCTAGCTAGGGACTAACCTACCCATGATCATTGATTAAAAGGAAAAAGAGTTGACCAAGGTCAAGGAGGACCTTAAGATCTTGACCAAGAAGTTTGACCAAGTCAGAATCTATGGGAACTACATGGATTACACCCATATGTCTCCCTATCCTAAAGCAAGGCTGCCAAAAAATTTCAATATGCCTAACATTGAGGAGTTTGGTGGTAGTGGACCCCCAATTATTCATCTTCGAAGTTACCACCAAGCCATGACTCTCCTAGGAGCCTCTGATGAAATAATGGCCCATATGTTTCAATAGACTTTGAAGGACAATGCTCTTGGTTGGTTTTTATCTTACAAAGAGTCCAGAATCCGCAGTTGGGAGGATGTTGCTCGTGAATTTATGTCACTGTACAAGTATAATGAGGAATTATAGGTTACCCACCGTGATTTAGAACTTCTCAAACAGAATCTTGGGGAATTAGTCAGTAACTTCATAGCAAGGTGGAGAGAGAAAGCGGCCACCACTATCACCTGGCCTTTCGAAGAGGAGCAAGTCAGTATTGTGAAAAAGAATTTCTTACCCCATGTCTGTGCAACGATAAGAGGACAGTATTACCCCCATTTTCGAGCCCTCCAAGAAGCAGGACTGGAGATTGAAGAAAGTCTTGCTAAGACAGAAGTTGAACCGAAGAAAATATCTGGATAGTTCACTCCAAGAAAGTATGAGAAGCCTGCCAATACCACAATTTCAACCATCAATAATATCTCTCAACCTACCACTTCATGGGCACCATAATGCCTCCTTAAGCCAATCAAAAAGAAATACGCCGAGCTTCACGCTCCCCTCTCCAAATTTTACCATGCCCTTTTAAGCTGACATCTTATCAAGCCATTAGACCCTCGTCGATTACTAAACCCACTTCCCAAAAATTTGAAACCAAACTCCCATTGAAATTTTCAGCAAAGTGTCAGCCATACCACTCATCAGTATTTCCACATCTAAAATGTAATCTAAGGTTTGATTGACCGGGGTATCATTGCCCCACCAATAGTTCCTAAACCAAAAACTATCCATAATCCACTTTCGAATCATACAAATGCCATTTTCCTAGAAGAAAACTCAGAATTTGATCCATCTACCTAGATCGTACCCAGTAAATAACCCATCATACCGATATATTCCCCTAAACCCCTCTAAGTTTGCCCATATTTTCTCCTACATCCTACCTGTTTTACCAATCATGCTCTATCACTTCTTATTAGAGCATGCATTGTTGTCCGTACCCATTCTGGAGGGAACGATGTGGAATTATGAGTAGTATTGAACCATCTTCTAGAGTTCGGACTAAAATTGCCCTCAGAAATGACTATTCACTACCAAAAATTCAGTACACTATTCCTGGAAGCTCGAAGTATGGGCTCGATAGTCAGATAATTTAGTGGTACCTATCGATAAAGTCAGTTTAGATAATGCCATCCATATCATGGCGGACTTATTCCAACAGACTGGTGAAATTTGCAGCATTCCGAGCTACTTGATGCTTTAAAACTATAAGGTCACCTAGTTCCTTTGCTTCCACATCTCCCCGTTGAGTGGGAGGATCTATATGAAGAGGTCGTTGAGGTTGTGGAGTGCATTGACTTTTTATGGAAAGACGATGTCGTTGCCATCGGATGGGGGACAAATGTAATAGTTCAGATGAAAAGCAAAGCCCAGACATGACTAGCTCGATAGTCAGCATATGTGGAATGATATCATTTAAGGAGCTACCAGGAGAAATTAATAAGATGGCCAAACAGCCTGAGATAGATGAGGAAACAGGTATCTGTTTCTCCCCTCTTCTGTGAACTATATGACTACATTAGGGAGGCATTACCAAGTTCCAAGCTCGCAATCATTAACGATCGACAAGGCAAAAGGTGTTGAGAAACTTCCTATGCGATAAATAACCCTCGAGGAGAGAAAGATCCTCAATCAGTTGAGGAAAAACCAAGATAACATCACTCTATGGGGACTCTTTATATCTTCCCAGCTATACCAGAATGCCTTGATCAGACTACTTACTGACCCCACAGTCCCTCCTTCCACCACCCCAGAAGAAGCAGTGAATCTAGTCGGATCTCTAACCTCTACTAGAATGATCTCTTTCTCCGAAGATGAAATCCCTAAGTTTGGTCCAAATCCCAACTATGCTCTCAATATCTTTATCCAAGTCATGGGAAAGACCACCTCTATATTATCATTGAGAACCCTGAATTGCTTGGAACTAAAAGTGAGCGACCTTGCTTCGACCTCTGTCGCAGTGCGCGCTATGATATTACTCGTCAGGAAGTGCTAGGATCCATAAAGCTTACAATATGGGCTGGCCCTATAAATCCCATCACTGAATTAAAAGTCATCGACATCCCGACTTATTTTAACTTATTACTCGAACGACTATGGCTCCATAGTATCAAGGGTGTGTCTTCTTCCTTACATAAAAAACTGAAGTTCTTTGCCAATGGGCAGGTCATCACCATCTTGGGCGATGAAGATAAAACTGACAATAAAAGCACTAATAATTCGGTACTAGAGATAGAGCATAGGGCAAATGATATGCTTCTATCAGGTTTTTGAGTCGAACCGCTTCCACTCCCAGCAGGGGATGATTTTAAAGGCAGAGTTTGTCCAGAACACAACCCTCATGGAAATGTCAATATGTTACAGATGTTCAAGAACATGCACTCTATGCTCGGACTGGGTTTGGATGATGACAATAGGGAATACTTTAACCTATAGTATTGAAGAAAGATTCCCCCCCTTATTGCTTAGGTTATCAACCTTCGACAAAAGCACTTAGAATGCTCCGCCAACCTTGGTTGAAAATAAGGCTAGAAAGTGCTAAGACTATCTCAATAGATTCCTTGAATGGAAGATCAATCAGATATGGTGAATATTTTCCCTTTTGCTGCTTTCCTGAACCATGGTACGATCATGTGGACAAGAAGATGAAATCAAGAGTGGAGATCTTTTTTAAAGACAGCTACTCATGGGCTGAAAGTTCCCAGCATCATGTGCAATAACTCATTGAGAAGACTATAGTTGCTACCGGAGATTTCAAGGAAAGTGACTCTGAGGATTCATTCAACTTGAAAACACTGGGGATGACACTCTGCATGGTCCACTCAAGCACTACATCATCAGATCCATCTCGCCTGATCAAAGTCGCTGATGCACTTCTCCTCAATTGGAATGTTGTGTTGGTTCCACCTGATGAAATGCAACCCAACCCAGATGTTTATCCCATTTCTCCTTATTTTTTTGTTCCTCCCTATTCTAATTAATCGAGACCTCCTTCAATGAGATTCTCAACATTATTTTTCCCACTAATAAAATAAATAAAGATTTTGAGTATCTTGTTGTGCCTTATATTAATTATCTTGATTATAATAAAACTCTTCATGATGATGATTCTGAAAATAAACAATTCTTAACTGATGTTAATAAGGTTATTAATAAACAACATAATCGCGTTCAAGTTAATGAAGTTGAAACTATTGTTATCAACCGCGGTTCTAGTCGCCAATTACACGAGAATAGAATAGGGTCCACCCTTGACGAGTAAAAATGTGCACAACTCAAGGAATTACTAAAGGAATTTGTGGATGTATTCATATGGTCCTGCGATGATATGCTGGGAATTGATCCCGAGATCGCTCAGTACGAGATCCCAATGCTCCCAGAATGCAAACCGATAGAAACTACGAAAGCTCCTCACCGAATGGTCGCTCAAGGTTAAGGAAGAAGTGATCAAACAGTTGAACGTGGGTTTTATTCGTGTGATCGAATATCCCATATGTCTAGCCAGCATAGTACCCATGCTGAAATCCAGAGGAAAGGTTCGCATGTGCGTTGACTATCGAGATATGAACAAGGGCTCTTCGAAGGATGATTACCCGTTACCCAATATCGACATGATTGTGGATAACAAAGCTAGTCACACTCTCAAGTCATTTATTGATGGTTTTGACGGATATAATCATATCTAAATTCACCCCAATCATCAAGAGAAAATCTCATTCATCACCCCTTGGGGAACATTCTGTTACACCGTTATGCCATTTGGTCTAAAAAATGCTGGGGCTACCTAATAGAGGATTGCCATAACCATCTTACTTGATCTGATATACAAAAAAGTCGAGGTATATGTAGATAATATTCTTATCAAGTCTAAAACTTGAGAAGGTCATGTTCCTACTCTCCAAAAGTTCTTCGAGCGACTACGGCGATATTAGATACGACTTAACCCACAAAAATGTGTCATCGGCATTACCAAAGGGAAGTTCTTGGGATTAATGATTACTGAGAAAGGGATAGAAGTTGATCCTGCCAAACTGAAAGCCATACTCAAAATACCACCACCCTAAATGGAGAAAGAAGTCGGTGGATTCCTTGGAAAATTATAGTATATCAGTCAGTTCATCATCCAGTTGACTTTTATCTGTGAACCCATCTTCAAACGCCTCCAAAAGGATTCAACTAGGGTTTGGAACTAAGCTTGCCAAGAGGCCTTTGACTGAATCAAGCAATATCTAACCCGACCTTCGATACTCATGCCACCATAGCCTGGTCTTCCCCTACTCCTATACCTTATTTTACCAAACACCGCAGTTAGGGCTTTATTGGACCAATACCTTGAAGAGTCTTATAAGGAGAGAGCCATCTATTATGCCAATTGTAAGTTGGTCGGGTACGAGGTCAATTAAACTGCCTTGGAGAAAGCGTGTGTCACCCTTATCTGGGTCACCCAAAAATTACGGCAGTATATGCTTGCCTTTCCTATCAAACGTATGTCCCAAATGGATCCTATCATATACCTACTCGATAAACCTATCATGTTTAGCTAAATGGACCGATGGTTGATGCTATTAGACAAATTTAATATTGTCTATATCGCACAGAAAGCCATGAAAGGAAGAGCCATCTCTGAATACCTCGCTGAATACCCTATAAAAGAAACCGATGTTTGGATTTCCGAGTTCTCGGATGAGAATATACTTTGTACCTCCTAATAATACCACCGGTGGAGATGTTCTTTGACGACGCTGCCAATAAGAAAGAGTATGGTATTGGGATACTATTATTGCCCCTGGTGACTCTCACACTCCTATTATCGTCAATTGGATTTTCCCTTCACCAAGAACATGACTGAATATGAGGCATGCGCAGTAGGCCTCAAAGTCGCTCTCAAGAAAAGAATTTGATGCCTAGATGTCTATGGGGATATAACCCTCATCATCATTCAAGTACTCAGAAAATGGAAAGTTAAGGACGAGAAACTCTTACCCTTCCATGCCCACCTAGAAGAGTTGGCCACCTAATTCCAAGATATCACCTTCCATTACCTGCCCCAAGCAAAGAACAACTTAGTCAATGCCCTTGATACCTTATCATCCATGATTGACATGCTAGAAGGAATAAAGATGGCCCCCTTCCTAGTCCAAAAGCAAGCTAAACCCACCCACTGCTACCATATTGAGTTCATTATAGAAGAAGATCCTGGTATAGCCGATTGCTAGTACTATGATATTTGGTTCCTCCTCAAGCATGGTAGGTATCCCCAAGATTCTAACAAGAAATATCGAGCCACCCTCCGCAAACTGTCTACCCAATACATTATCTTTGATAAAGAATTATTCAAGAGAAACTTCGATGGAACCCATTTACACTGCATCGCAGGGCTGACATTGAAGAGATGATGCAAAAAATCCATAGTGAGGAGTGCGAACCCACCCCACATGAATGGACATATGCTTGCCAAATAAATCATTTGACAGGGATACTATTGGATTACCATGGTCCAAAATTTCACCGCCTATGTTCGAAGATGCCTAAATGCCAATAGTTTTCCAACCTCCAACACTTGTCTCCACGAGAATTATATAACATGAATTCTCCCTGTCCATTCTCCATATGGGGCATCGATATCATAGGAAAATTTACACCTAAAGCCTCAAATGGGCATGAATTTATCTTGGTTACCATCGATTACTTCACCAAATGGGTCGATCGAAAAAATATAATCTGCTGATATGGGGTCCTGCACGAGCTAGTGTCAAACAATGGGTTACATTTCAAAGCAGAAGTCATAGAGGTGGTCGACGATTATGGGATTCAGAGGCACAAATATTCTCCCTATCGACCTCAAACCAATGGTGAAGTTGAAGCTGATAATAAGAACCTCAAATCCATCATCAACAAGATGACCGAGAGTTGCTGAGATTGGGCCGATCGGATCCCTTACGCCCTCTGAGGCTATCGTACTTAAGTTCGGGCATCTACTGGGTCTACCCCTTACTCTTTAGTATACATCATGGAAGCATCCATACCAGTTCAGCTGGAAATTCCTTCACTACGCATCATGCTTGAAACCAAAGTCAGCGAGGAAGACTGGCATCAGAGCCGTCTTGACGAATTGTCATTCTTGGACAAAAGGAGAGTTAAAGCTCTATATCACATACAAGAATACCATCATCGAATATCATGATCATTCAATAATAGATTCAAGGACCATGGTGTTCGAGAAGGAGACTTCTCCCTTAAAGAAATAGTAGAATCTATTTGGGACCCCAGAGGGAAATTCAAGCCCAATTGGAGTGGCCCCTACATTATGAAAATTATCCTATCCAGTGGCGCCAATATGCTCATCGACCTCGATGGAAAAGAGATGGCCCATCCAGTCAACCTGGACTGTCTCAAGAAACTCTAACCTTAGTATGAAATCTCGGTGCGCTACGACTCTTCTTATCTCCCTTTTACTCTAAAAAAAAATATTTTCCCTCTACTCAGAACTATGTGGGGTCTGATCCTCTACAAATATTTTTACTTTCAAAAATGAAACTCAGAAAATTTTCAAAACCCCCAGAGGTACGTAGGTAGCTCATACGCTTCACATGAGCATGACCCCCTTCTTTTTCACCAAATGCTATTATTTTCTTATATCGAACGGCAGTTCATTTTTATTATTTACATGAACAAAAGGATTATGTATGCCTTAGTGATTGGTATAGATAATTCAAATGAAAACTCATAAAGAGGCACAAAAATATACTTAAAGTTTTCTTTATTTCATTGACGAAAAATTCCCTTACAATTGTATTGGCATAAGGAGTCAAGCAACTTCCCCCGCCAACCTAACCTTATTGTCCTAAAAATAAAACAATATAACATTCCCAAAATTTATTACCACACATAATCAAACACATCACAAAAGCTTCACAAATAAAATTCCATAGGGATCCTACCCGCAACTGCCCGAAGAACAAGCCCCATCATCATCTACATCTTGGGTTTCCTAAACCTCCCCTACTTGGATGGAATACTGAAGGCGCTCCATGGAACGGTAAGCTTGGACCAGCCTAGGAAAAATAATAACACCTCCCTCCATGGCATCAAACATGGTGAACCACCTTTAGTCGATCTCCTCATCCAGTATCTTGAAAACTGCCCTCCTCCAGAGCCTTTTCATGTAATCCCTAGAAACATGCCAGACTCAGCCAACAAATTGGGAAGGATGGATCGACGGTCGACGATTTTCCCATAGAGAAAAACCGTATGCACTCTGTCAAATCCTCCATAGGAAAGAAGTTTAGTGTTTGAGGTGTTACAATCTAATCCCAACCAAATTGATGCAAGAGCCGCCAAGGAAAGTAGAAAGAAGTCTACCGAAGGCCAACCAATTGAACATACTGGTATTCCCCCATCTCTAGAATGGGCTGCAGCTCTCCCCACTAAGTCACTCACTAGCGTAAACCTCGAGCCCCGTGCTCCACAAACTAGCTCCCCCAGTTCTCGATATCCAGGCCAACACTGATAAATGTAGTGAGTAAATAAGTTCGGCATGGCTGCCAAGGGATATTCAGGAGGAACCGCCATGTGGAATCTATCCGATAACCACATGAACATCATAATTGGGATGCCCCTTGGGAAGTCAGAACGGCCTTACCTCCAAGCATCTAGACCATTCAGAGTCTCTACCAATATCACCGTCGTAAGATTGTGATGGTACGACATCCACTAAGTGATGGCTATAAGTTGTGGATCCGCCAACAGGTCCTAGGTCACCAATAATAATTTTGAAGTTAAGTCAAGGATAACAACTCCGGCATAGTCTACATCAGTAACATCCTGCGGATGCGCAAAATGTACCATACCCAGGAGAGAGATCATTCCTCATGTAACCAATGATTGCGTTGCCGAGGGCGAGATATGGAGAAGTCCTTCTAACATCTCTCGAGAAGATCGAGAAAATTCAGGCATTACCGCCACAATACTGGGATTTATCCCCAAAATGGTAGAGAAATCTTCATAAGTCAAATAGACTTAATCCAAGACAAAGTGATAGACATAGTCCTCGGGGAACCAGAATTGTACCACCGCCATCAGCGTATTCCATTCAATAGGTTGATTGCACCATATTGAAACCCGACGCATGGTTAAAGCATCGTAGTCTACATTATATGAGCACATAGCCTCTAAGTTTTTGAGGTAAGAAGTGAATTCAACACTTCCAGGGAGAGACATAATTGCAAAATGATGAGACAAGAAGCAAGAAGTGAGCAAAAGAAGGTAAATGTGGATGGGTGAAGAAAATGCTCCACTATTTCCCCTTTTTATACTTGAAAATCTTAGCTAAAGACAAAAGTCCTGCAAATCCGGGAGGAAACCCTTCCCCATCAAGGACCAAGTAGTTGAAGAAAGTGTAATGAAAGCCTTAGGTTGATTAGACTGGACTTACCTACCGATTGGCAGGACAACGGGTGTGCCGATTGGCAACCCCCTTATTTAAAAAAAAAATCCCTTTTTCCTTTTTTGTCAAAATCGAAAACTCAATAAAATTAATTTTTAATTCTGAGGAATTCAGAATTTCCTTATCCTTATATTTCCTCACTCATCCTGCTTTAAAAGAAATTTTTTCTCGAGTCATTTTAAATCCTTTTTAGGGTCTCAGTAGCAAAATAAAAAGTCCATATGCATTAAGTCACTAAAACCGAAATTAATAAAACCCCACTCCATTGCATATATATTGCTTTATTACATTTTGCCTTGCAGGAAAACACAAAAAACAACGGGACTCATCCCGAACCCCCCAAAAACCTTATATCTCTTCTCTTTTTCTCTCACTCTCTAAGACCCTCTATCCTGTGGCGTACGTGCTTTCCCCGACAACGAGATGACGAGCCTCCGCTCCCTGATCCAGACTCCTCCCCAGATAAATTAGACCACACCAACCAATGAGGAACTGAGTTTGACTCCTAAATGTGAGCCATCGCAGAAGTTACATAATCCCAAATCTCCCGCAGGTAAGTGGTCGACACCCGAACGTGCTTTAAGAACAGGGCTAGCAAGTTAAATACAAACACTTCAAATTACCCTTAGGCCATTGTTAGCACAAGAGGACTCATTAGTTGCTCCGACAATAACAAAAGTCCTACTGGGGATCCTTAGGCAATAAAGCCAACTTAGGTTGGTCGCCAACATCTGTTGGTCTAAAAAAAACCTAGTTGGGTGGATTGCCCAATAACCAAGTACATTCTCGATATCATCTCACTTAGGCCTAAGGAAGTTTGATGACACAACCTAAAAGGTAAAGTGAATGGAATGATACTGCTTAGGCATATTGGACTGGGAGAATGTTTAAACAAATGAAAGGAAGAATGCCATCACCCAAACATCATTTAGTCAGTCACAAAAGCCCATATTGATTTAGAATAAGTATGACTCTATCTAAAGCCAACAATCGGTCAATGAATATCATTTTGGTTGATAAAAGTGCTAAGTAGCCCATGAGCATGTAAAATCAAAATACGTTAGTCAACACACTTCCTTCTTTTCATTTTATGTGATAATGAAATTTAACCCTTTGTTTATGAGTTAATTTGTTTACATTTATGTTGATACTTACTGCTGGTTTGATATATATTCTTTGTAGTCTGCTGATTTAGATCATTATATTTTCCCCCAATTCTTAATTGGGGAGAATTTTTGGACCTGATATCAGCCTACAAGCTCGTAAAGACTTCATGAAAATAATCAACACGATCGGTAGCAAGCACTGACCTCTTCAGTAGGTCAGGGGATAAAAAGGGGGAATCACCTACACTATCCCCCTCAATATTAGGGACGGTGGTCCCTCCAACAGACTGTAAGGCTAACTTCTTCTTAGACTTATCTTTCTCTCTCTCTTTATTTTTCTCTTCTTCTTTATACATAAGAAAGTTCTTTATTAAGAATAAAATTTTACAATCACAAGACCAAAAAGAGATACATAAAAGCCTAAGAGGAGCTAAGGTATCGAGCAAGATATTCTGCTACAGCTTCCCTCTAACCATCATCTGGCTTTGGAGCAAATTCTTTGACATCTTCATCGAGGTCCTGATCCAAGCGTTAGGGAGGAATAGAACCAACCAAAATCCATTCATCGTCTTTCGAAAAAGTATTATAGCTATAGGCAGGACATTTAACGTGGTACTTGTACCAAAGCTTAGATTTTTTGGGGGTTTTCGCTTCTTTAAGATCACTCAGCCATCCCCGAGAAAAAAATAATGCTTTCTGACTCTTTAAGTTTTGCTAGGTCATTTGCCCAACCAGCATTATAACCTTCCCCCCATACCTCTTTGGGTCCTACCTTAAAGCAGTATCTCATCTTCTTAACATTATCTTTTAATAGTCCTATAAAATATTTCAAGCTTGCCACCTCTTTTTGTAAAGCATCATTTTTATACTATATGACCTCGCCCACTTGGTTGAACTCAGTCCTCGCCAGAAGTTGGGCCCTCAGGAATTAACTTCCTCTTGAATGGAGGCACATATTTCCTCTATCTCCTCGAGGTAATCCTTCAGTTTTGCAATTACTTTAATATGGTTCTTGTATTGTTTGTTCGTAGCTCTCAGGTGGTCATCAAAACGATAATTGCAAAGATCTGAAGTCATATCTAAAGGAGCTAGTTCATGTAGGACACCTTAGCGCATACATTAATAAGAAAATAGAGAAGGTCGCAGCCAATGGCGACCAGAATCTAAATAATGTCCTTGATGATGATACAGGATACGAGTTTGCAGTCATTCATGGGGGGTCAGACCTCATAAAAATTCAAGGCAATGCTATTAGAATGGAACTCAAGAAGGAGACTGCCATGATGGAAATCAAGTCAATGCTCCATGCCATGAGGGCTATTCCATCCACTTATCATCAAAAGTTAATATGCATTACAGATCGTGGAGTGGTCAAAATTCGCGACGACCAGGCTATAACTCGAAAATGTTTCATCGCAGCCATTCTCCTGGAGAAAGATAAAAAGAAGGAGCCTGAGAATGCCCAGGAGAAAGCCTAGGAAGGGTATGTTCTCTCTAAATAGAAACTATGGTATAGTCGACCAGGGGTGAAGAGACCAGGGTCCACCCCATAGATAGGGTCGTTGAGAGCCTAGAAGAAGTTATAGCCAATGACAACTTGACAAAAATGAAGTTTTTTATTAGATTTCCTCTTATCTATCAATAAAAAAAGTAACTGGTTGCACTTGTTAAAATCAACATACATGTTTTTACATGTGAGCCTTACGAGTTGCCTGGGATTGTCCCTAGCTTGGTGTGCCACTACCTACATATCAATCCTATTTTTAAGCCCATTACTCAAAAGGCTCACCGAACGTCACCCTAAAAGGCCAAGGTAGTAGAGAAAGAGGTAGGGAAGATATTGGATGCAAGATCCATCAGGGAAGTTGAGTTCCCTGTATGGTTATCTAACCCAGTGGTGGTTCCAAAAAATAATGGAAACTGAAGGGTTTGCATTAATTTTACCGACCTGAACCGAGCATGTCCTAAAGTTAGCTTCCCTCTCCCGAAGATAGATCAACTGGTCGATGCCAAAGAGACACATGAAAGGATGAGCTTCCTTAATGCTTACTCAAGACATCATGAGATCCCCATGCACGGGCCTGACCAAGATAAGACCTCCTTTATAACCTCAATTGGCTTGTATTGCTATAAGGTTATGCCTTTTGGCCTCAAGAACGCAGGGCAACTTACCAAAGATTGTTCATTAAACATCCAAAATATGCACAAAGGAGATATCATTAGAAAATGTGCAAATTAATGAGATATAAACGAGAAGCATTAAACAACCAATGTAAATTTTGAGAATAGATGGGCCAGTCCGGCCTTTATTCATTGCAAATTATCTTATCAAGTAACAAAAACTAAAAATTATGCTAAAAAATATCTAAAAGTAGAAATTCTTGAGATTGGTTGCATTCCATGATCTTGGTATCTCCCTGCCCTCCAACATTTCTAGATGATATACTCCTTGAAGATCATCTTTGATTACTCTGAATGGTCCTTAACAGTTTGGTCCCAGATTGCCATCTGAAGATTTTACAGCACTGCCAAGGACTTTTTGCATGATATAGTCTCCTATTAAAAATTTCCTCATACTAACCCTTTTGTTGTATTGGTTGGCTAGTTATATTTGGTAGGAGGCTAACTTTATCAAGGCTAACTCTCTTCGCTCATCTTATAGGTCAAGTTCAGTGCGTACGGCTTCATCATTGAGGCCTTGGTCGATGGTATGGTTCTTCTAGTTGGTAGGCCTTCTTCCAGAAGGATGACAACCTCCATGCCATAAGTAAAGAAAATGGTGTTTCCTCAGTTGGTCTCCTAGGCGTTGTGTGATAGGCCCATAAAACATGAGGGAGTTCATTCACCCAAGCACCCTTAGATTTTTCTAATCATTTTTTCATCCCATCAATCATGGTTTTATTGGAAACCTCCGCTTGCCCATTTCTTTGGGGATACGCCACAAAACTGAAGTGGTGCTTGATGTCATGCTCGTCATAGAAAGCTTGGAAGAAACAACTTTCGAATTGTGTATCATTTTTGGTGATGATGGTTCTTGGTATCCCATAGTGAGTTATGATGTTTCTCCATATGAACCTAGTCATGTTAGAGTCTCGGATGTTTGCCAATGGTTCTGCCTTAACCCATTTAGTGAAGTAATCAGTGGTGACCAAAAGATACTTGTAATTTTTGGATGCAGTAGGTAGTGGTCCCATGATATCTAATCCCCAGTGAGCAAAAAGCCATGGACTAACAAGAGATTTCAGGGTCCTGGCGGGATGGTGAACCATATGCGAGTGCTTTTGGCACTTTTCACATTTTCGAACATATGTGTCAGCATCTTTCTACATATGAGGCCACCAATATCCTTCCTTGATCACTCGAAAGGCTAATAATCTTCCACATGTGTGACTCCCACATATGCCCTCGTGAAGTTCACTAAGTACTTGCTCGGCATCTTGTGGGTGAACCCACTAGAGGTAGGGTCCTGTAAGTGACTTCTTATAAAGTTTTCCCTCAGGACTAAGGTAGAAAAAAGAAGCCTTGACTTTGATTTGGTGGGTCGATCTCTTATTGTCTGGAAATATATCACTCTGTAGATAATTTATGATGGGATCCATACAACTTGGGGCTTTATCTATGAGGACTTACTCAGCTATGACTATATGATCGATACTGGGCTGTGCGAGGAACTCAATTTGTATTATCCTTTTTAGGTCAGAGTCAATTATTGAGCCTAGTGCTACTAAGGCATCAACATGACTGTTCTGTCCTCGCGAGAATTATTAAATTTCAACCTGCTCAAAGTCTCCCATGAGTCCTCTTACTACATTGAGGTACGCTACCATTCGATCATCTTTAGAATTAAGGTATCCACTTACCTTCTTGGAGACATCTTGTAATAACTGAATACATTGAGGCATTTTCCTCCCCATAGTTTGGCTTTTTGCAAATTGGCGATCAACGCTTCATACTCAACTTCGTTGTTGGAGGTTTCAAATCCTAGCCTAATTCCCTGCTCGATTATTGTGTCTTCTGGGGTAACAAGAACAATCACTACTCCTGCCCCCGTGGAATTTAAGGCTCCATAAATATAGAGTGTCTAGTATTTAGACGTTGCATCACATGTGACCAATTTCTCTTCGTTTAGCTGATCTGCTGGTCGATCTCCTGTGAACTCAGCAATAAAATCTGCAAGGATCTCTCCCTTGATCGTTATTTTTGGCTAGAATTGGATGCCGAATCTTTAGAGATTGGCCGACCACTTCAAAAGACGCCCAGAGATGTTAGTTTTTTGTAGAATGGCCTTGAGTGGGTAAGAGGTGAATGGGCTTCGAAATAGTTCTTTAACTTTTTTAAAGCAATCACTAGGACATAGACGGGATTTTCCAGAGGCAAGTACTGTTATTAAGCATCTAGGAGTATTTTGTTGGCATAGTAAATTGGGTGTTGTTCTCCTTCCTTTTCACAAACTAGGGTAGAACTCACAACATGGTCTGATACTGCCAGGTAGAGATATAGTTGTTTTTTGTCGTCCAGAATTACCAGTAGTGGGGTCTTGCTAAGGTAAGACTTGATCTCTCCCAGAGCTTGCGAATAATCGTCATTCCATACTAGGCCTTTTCCTTTCTTTAAAAGCTCAAAGAATGGTCAACAACGCTCTGAAGACTTAAAGATAAAGCGATTGAGAGCCACTAGCATCCCACTAAGCTTCTGAACATCTCTCAAATTCTTAGGGGGCTGGACCCTGGTGATAGCATGGATTTGGTCTAGGTTGGTCACAATTTCCCTTTTACTCACTAGGTAGCCTAAGAATTTTTCTGACTGGACATCGAATGAACACTTACTTGCATTAAGCGTCATTCTATACTTCCTGAGGATTTTAAAGGTTGCTGCTAGGTCAGGGATTCTTTATTGAGGTCAGTGTATGCACATACACAACTTGTCATTCTTCTTTTTTACCACCATTACATTAGCCAACCAACTAGGATACTTGACGTCTTTTATAAATTGAGCTCTTTGTAATTTCTCCACTTACTCTTGGATGGCCATGTTCTTCTCGGGACTGAACACTCTACATTTTTGCTTAATCGACTTAGAGTCTTCGTTGATGTTGAGCTCATGGAAGATGAAATTATGATCAATTCCTGGCATATTCTCATGGCTCCAAGAAAAACCATTCTTCCGTTCTCTCAAGAATGTAATCAATTCATGTTTGAGATAAGGTGTTAATTTTAAGATAATTTAAATGGTTCTTTCCGACTTCTCATCATCAAGCACAATGGTATTTATTACCTCCATAACTTGTACCTTGACTAGGACTTCTTCCTCTTGAGGATCCAAGGTGTCAATATGATTGGTGGAGGTGATCTTTTGGACTTCTTGTTAGTTAGTTGAGGTGTAATAACACTCTCTAACTTCCATTTGGTTATCGATCACTATGACGACTCCATAATCAGTATGAAATGTCATACATTGATGTAGTGTGGATGGTACTGTTTCTAACTGATTCATCCCAACCCTGTCGAGAATTATGTTATAGGCTGAAGGGATATTTTTATCCAACACAAAGATGTGAATCCTCTCCTTTTTACTTCTAGCCAAATATTGACTAAGACTCCAAAGGATAAACTTTTTCTCCTGACGATCCGATGAGAGACCTGTGATAAGGTTCTAATTTACTATCTCATAGCGCTAGGCTATGGGAACAGTTATAGAACATAACATCCACTAAACTTCCATTGTCTATTAGCATTCTTTCTACTCTGCCATGATGAACTCGACAAGTGATGACTAGTAGGCCATCATGAGGGTAAAGTACTTTGCTCAGATCATTCTTGGAGAATATAATCACTAATCTGTCATTGTTGACTTTCCTTGGTCGACCATTTATGCACTCGGACATGTCAATTTGTCTAATAGATGGAGAAGATTTTTCATCATTTCGATAATCTTTTCTCTTAGCTATCTCATCTCCTCCACTGGTGTCTCCTACTACAATGAAATGGCATCCAATAGAAATCCTTCCCACCTCAACTTCTGGCTTCGTGGGTTTCTTCGATAAGTCAGTATCATCCTTATAATCATCGTTATGAGCCCTTTTCTTATCATCCTTCCCTCAACAAGGTGACTCGGACCTTCTTCTGGTGTCCCGACCACCAGCCCAATTAATAAACTTAGTTATCATTCCCTGATGGATGAGATTTTCCTCTTCGTTCTTCAGAGCGATGCAATTGTCAGTGGTCTGCTTGTGATCTCTGTGAAAATCACAATATTTAGATTTATCTCTCCTATTGGGAGGTAACTTCAGTTTCCCACGCCAATTTAAATCTTTATTGCCCCTAATCTCCTCCAGTATGTGATGGACAACGTTGGTGACTGTGGTATATTCATTATATTTCTTAATTTTCTCAACCTTCTTATCTTTATGATCTTTCTTGGTTGAATTTTTCTATCTTTTAGTCTTCACCTCTAAATTTTCTTTAGCAATCATTGCCTCATTGACATTCATAATCTTCCCAACCTTAGCCATTAGTTTGTTCATGGTCTTGGGAGGATTTTTCGCTAAAGTATAATAAAGGTTCGTGACGAGCTACCGACTCATCAACGTTGCAGTGGCGGCCTTCTAGCCAAAACCACTACCCTTGGGAGAGTCTTCAGTAAAAACCTTTATAACAGGAATCCTATTAGACAGGACTGCATGATCATCTTCATCATCATCAGGTAGCCTCAACCGCATCTTCCTTACTAGAGGACCCATGTACTCTTCTTCCTTTATTTCATCTTCCCCTCTTACTTCTAATCCTCCTCTTATCTCTTCTTTGCTCTTTACCTCCTCTTCCTTAGAACTTTCTTCTGAAGCTCTTAAAATTGGGACCTGATCGACTGGTCGAGCAATAAAGTTAGTGCCCGTGTTCTTATATTCCAAGAGAAAGGTCACCGACCTAGGGTGATCACCGTATGCCAATCTCTCCTTTATGATCCAGGCCCTCATGATCTCCTTAGTATTGATCTCACTAATGTTAGGCTCCTGGTTCTTGGTGAAATTCTGTTACTAAATCCGTTTATTAAAAATAAACTATTTAAGTAAATCTGATTTGTTTTTTGAGAAACTCTTTTCTTGAAAAACCAAAACTATTTGAACACAAGATGTGTTTAACAAAACAGTATGTATGAGATCTATTCAAGATTTTACTAACAAGTTTATAAAACAGTTTTAAACAAACTTTAAAACCCAACACAACCAAGAATGAGATGAGAAGATGTAGGAAGATTAAGTACAAGATTTTTACGTGGTAAAACCTCACCAATTGAGGAAACATCCACGACTCCCTCTACGGAGTAAAACAAAAATCCACTATAAACAATTTTAACAGTTACAAACTATATAACAAACATGCATACAACTCATACCTATATAAGTTTAGGAATGTACCCTCTGGTGTCCTTATAACTTCTTCGCAGTTCTGATTGTTGACGTTGTCCTCTCAGTTTGTTAACTCCAATTTGTTCAAGCTTTTTACGTCGACTCTTTTTCTCAAGATCTTATTACCAATACTTTTTTTGTTATAGAGTGAAAGTGTTTGTGGAGGTGCTTTCTAACACATGCATGCACACACACACACACTTATCATGTACAAACAGTCCTAGCAAATTACATATAAGTCTATATGCTGTGAGTTTTCTTTTTCTCTCTTCTTACAAAACTTAACCTTTTTGACCTTTAAAACAATCACAGAATCCACGGATACCTTGCTTAGAAGACAGTCAAGGTCTTAATCAATCTCAGAGTTTTGAAAAGTTTTTCGAGATTAAAAAGCTCCAAGTGTGATTCCAAACTAGGTCTAAGGTCTTGTTTCAAGAGAACTAGAAACAGAAAAGATTTTTGTTGATTTCAAAGTTAAAAACATTTACTGAAAATGAATCAACAAAATATTTCTCAAGATGAGAAACAAACATGCAAACTAAGTGTAATATATCATGAAAAACTTAGATCTGAAAATTTCTATATACTAGAACAACAGATCTAAGAAAATGATTAAGTTGGAAACAAGATCCAAAGAAGAAGAGGTTACAGCAACAAACCAACTCTCAAATCATCTCTCAAAAACACTCAAACACTCAAGGTTGTGTTTGGTAAAGTATAGAGGTTTGAAGGTTTGTATTTGGTTTGAACTGCGTAGATGATTTAGGGTTAGGTTTAGGGTTTCTAACTCTATCTCTCTCTTCTGGTTTCTCTCTCTCTCTCTCTCTTCTCTCTACTCTCTTCTCTCTACTCTAGCTTTATTTTCTCTCAAATGACAATAGCAAAAGTCTCAGAAAGCTGAGTAAAGGGTTCCTTTTATAGGAGGCTGAGAAGGTTCGAGATCGAGGGCCAAAATCAAGGGTCCAGATTGAGTCAAGATGGATTGACTAAGATCCAAGGGCATACGATAAGCGGTGGTTAAAACGCTTCTGATTGGTTCAAAAGGTAATCACAGGGATTATGATAAAAGACATACAGATCTTTGATTACATATGATCCAAGGGTTAAAAGCAGGTGCAGTTTTACTCTCTTCAAAGAAACACACTTCTCACCAATCAGAGGGCGACAAATGGTGGTCAATAACACGAGATAAAATGCGCGTCTAAAGTAATTACAAAGTAAACCCTGAAGTCTCTGCCTCTTTTGGTTTCTACCCAAACCAACTTTAGAGAGTTAAACCAATATTTCTAAAATAGCATATTTACCCCATAACCTTTTAAAACCAAGTTTTATTAATAAAACCTTATTTTAAAATGTTTTAAAAAATCCCAAAAAATATTTAAAAATCAAATTTAGGGATTTAAAAACACTCAACATATACACACACACAAATATGCAACATGACATGTAAATGACTCATTCTACTGTGTGTGGGTGTTGGTAATTAAATCTAGGTCTCTTCAATCAAAGATGAAATAGTATTGCAAGCTCTGAGGTTCTTTGGTTTCCAGGTTAGACATAATTTTGTCACAATTTCCAAACTAGATGAACACTTATACAATATAGACTCAAGTGAGTCAAGAGTATAAGGGCTTTAATCTCCCCCTTTGGAAATATGAGACAAAATCTCCTTTGAGTCAACTAGGACTCGTAGGGCAACAAAAAGATAAGAAAAACCTATTCCTATAAAGATTATATCAACCCAAATCCTAGAAAGCAAAAGTACATAACTCAACTATAAACAATTGAATACCCTATTACATCAGTTGAGTATGACTGTACAGATACCTGCAATAATCACTAAGATCAAGCTGTTTAGCATATATAAACAATCATTAGAGACTCAAATTTCTCCCCCATTTTGTCTCAAATGGACAAAGGGAAAAAACTTGGATAATCAGCAAAGGTGTTACTCAGCACAAACCGTACCAATAGATTTACGCAAGGAAATGAATCTATTATAATCAAGAGGTTTGGTGAACATATCTGCGAGTTGCAAATCAGTAGGATGATAATTGATTTCTAATTCCTTAGTTTCAACCAATTCGCGTATAAAGTGATGTCTAATTTTTATGTGCTTTGTTCGCGAGTGTTGAACATGGTTTTTAGAAATATTAATCGCACTTTGATTATCACAATAGAGATGCAATTGATGTTCTTGAATACCATATTCACTTAGCATTTGTTTAAGCCACAGTAATTGAGCAAAATAGCTGCCAGCGGCTATGTATTCAGATTCGGCTGTCTAGAGTGATGTGTAGTTTTATTTCTTACTACTCCATCCTACCAAGTTATTACCGATATAATAACATGCTCCTAAAGTGCTTTTACTATCATCAGTACATCCAGCCCAGTCAGCATCAGTGTACCCAATTATAGTGCTTGGTGTGTCATTAGTGTACCAAAGTCCTAGATTTAGAGTGCCTTTTACATATTTAATGATACGTTTAACAACATTAAAATGGCTCTCTTTAGGGTTATTTTGATAACGAGCACATACACACACAACATACATAATATCAGGATGCGAGGAAGTAAGATATAGTAAGGTTCCTATCATACTACGATATAGAGTAGGATCTACGGATTTTCCATTTTCATCTTTAGAAAGTTTTAACGTAGTACTCATGGGCGTTTTAGCATCTTTAGCACTCTCGAGGCGAAATTTCTTTACTATCTCTAAAGAATACTTGGATTGCGATACAAATAGTCCTTCTGAATTTTGTTTGACTTGGAGGCCTAAGAAGAATTGTAGCTCCCCTATAAGGTACATTTGAAATTCCTTATGCATAGTTTCAGAGAAGGATTTGACTTCTGAGGGAGAAGTTGATCCAAAGATAATATCGTCAACATAAACTTGAGCAATAATAATGTGTTTGTCAAAATGTTTGACAAAAAGAGTTTGATCATTTCCACCTCTTTTGAAACCTTTATCTAAGAGGAAACTGGAAAGACGCTCATACCAAGCTCTAGGTGCTTGTTTAAGGCCATACAGAGCCTTTTTGAGATGAAATACATGATTTGGATATTGAGGGTCAATGAACCCTTTAGGTTGTTCTACATAGGTCTCTTCAGTTAATATTCCATTAAAGAATGCAGATTTAACATCCATTTGGTAAAGTGTAAAATGCATGTGGCAGGCTATAGCAAAGAGCAGACGAATAGATTCTAAACGAGTAACTGGTGCAAAGGTCTCGTTAAAATCTATTCCTTCAATTTGAGAGTATCCTTGAGCAACTAATCTAGCTTTATTTCTAATGATTATTGTAACACCCCGCCTAATTAAATACCGGGTGGCCAGTCCCATACCAAATTAAAATAGAATATACAGCTGGCACATTCTTAGCATCACTGTCGAAAACATTTACAACTCACCCAATACCCAATTAAGCTGGTGTTAAAAACTTTCCAAATTTTAATTCAACAAAATCCATTTCCAGTTTAAGAATAACACAACACATTTTATTCTACAACACTGATAACCAAATAGATAACACAAAAGAATTTAAATGCAATTAGAATAAACATTCCCAAATAATATAGATCCATTACAGTAATCCCAACAATATTAAATGTATTAAAAAGACCCGAATACAATAGTGTTTAACCCTGATAGAAAAGATAATTGAATCCTTTGGGCGACATGCCATAACTAAGAATACTGTGAATCAAATGAAGATAAGCGTCTAAGCAAAACTCCATAGCTCCATAGCTTATCGTAATCCGCTAAGGTTGGCGTCCCTGTTGCTGGACACCTGATATAGAAGATATAATAGAAAAGAAAATATGCAAGGAAACGGGTCAGAGCCCGAATGTGTAGAGGATTTTTAAAACAACAAGTATTTAACAAGTGTAATAAAGCATTTATTATGTACATGTTAGATCCAACTCTCACTTGTTATTCTCACCTCTCAACTAGAGTGCACACTTAACGTTTCCTATTAACTTCCTAGTTAATGGTTCCTCTTTTCTAGTCTCCATATTATAATTCCATTCCCATATCTTAATCCCCGTATGTCCCATACCATACGTCACATTGTTAATCATTTACATTTCTCATCGTTTATCATTAACATGAATAATTTCTCATTAATATGAATTAAGCATAAACATTTATTAACTTAATTCCATTCTTTTCTCAGTTCACCGTTATCTACAATTATCACCGTAGATAGATTTAACCATAATAAATATCCATTCATTCATTTAATTCATTATATATATATTCATATATAATACAGCACCCCGAGTCACAGCTGCGGTGCAATGCATTACTCTGCTATCATGTCCCATCATCGCAGGTCGCCGAATAGGGGACTAAAGGTTCGTTAAGGATTCCTCGAACCATAAACAAAAACACAAACATTGGAGGCGAACATAGTTCTCGTATCCATGGGTCACGCACATACCTACGTACCCACAGTCAGCGGACTTATCAACTCCCCGATAAGTCTTTCATAGACCTATGTTCTCGAGCGACAAATCAAATATCCCATGGATTCATCAGGATATGACTGCCCTTATGCGCAAACCTCCCACCGATAGCAAGTAAGCTAGGTATGTCATACACATAATCATTAATCAATCAAATAGGTATTATCATACCTATAGTATAATATCAATAAGGTAATATCACTAACCTAAGATATTTCCCATATATAGCATTATATCCCTTTTAAATCCCACGTATTAAAATGTCATATCTTTAATTCATAATTTAATTATCCTCGCATTCTATAACATCTATCCACTCCCGACGTCGTTAAGTTTCATGCGCGGAGCGTCTCGCGAAGCGAAATCCAAACAAGGAACCCCTCCAATACACTACTACTTAACTTTGTCGATCGAGGAGGTCCGAAAACTTCAACTATGCGATCGGGATAACCTCATACCCTCTTTTAACCAAATGTGTTCTAAACTCCCATCTCTATCCAGGAGCCATACCACTACGCTCTTGTACTACACTCAGTCCTTGCGAAATTAATAATGAGTTTAAACTCAGTCTTTGATGTTCAAATTGTAACCCTAAGGCTACCCTCACTCAATACACAAGATTCAAATAGGTTTTTCCTCAACATATATTCAGTAAGAAGTCACTAATATCCTACTGGTCCATAACATTATTTCTCCCGAATTACTATGAGTTTAGTTCTCCTTTTAATTAAGGTTAAAACCGATAGTTTCGAATCTCTTATAAACACATCTTCTTTCACTTAGGATTAAACCCTCTTGTAAACTTTAGGATACCCAGGTGTTATATTCAATCACTCCTGCTGGTCCTATCTTTAATTCTCATACATCTCCATTTGGAATTTAACAAATGAATCTAGCAACTGAAATTCCATTCAATATAATTTTCATCATTTTAATCACTTGATTCCAAATCAAATTAAATCAAATCTTATCAAGGGTTTACTGATATTTTCTAAGTCCCATAATATCCAAATAATAATCACCAAAGATCCACAAAAGTTTTGGGATAAGAATCAACATTTAAAAAGAAACAACTTTACATATTCTGGGGAGGTCGATCGATCGAAGGAAGGGGTCGATCGATCGATCCCTCAGGTCACAACCTGGTTTTCTGCATTTTCTACAACTACGGGTTTAGCAACTTATGATCATTTAAACCTTCATATAAACATCCCAAATGACTTAAAATCTTTACTACATGATATATCAACATATATGAACGATTTCCAATAGTCTAAACATCTTAAAATCATCAAAGGATTGAATTAAAAAGCATGTTTATCTCCTTATTTCCAGAAAATTATTAACATATCATCTTCAAGAACACATCAATGGTTTTCAGATTTTCTTCAACAGATACATGGCTATTTCGTGGATTATTATCAACCTACATCATGAGTTTAATTCCTATATCATTTCAGTTTCCAGAAATCCATTTAATAGCTCCATTATTTCTTCCAAACATGAATAATCTTCTCTTTTCATAACTATTCTAACATGGACAATATACGAACTTAAATTGCCATTATCAAACACTTGCCTTTACTGAAGGTCTGATCCTTTGGTGTAGTATATCTCAGTTGGTTGTCCCTTCTCCGGTCAAACTCCGGTGGTGGTTGGTGGTGGTGAACCTTAGTTCTTGTTCTTCTCCTTCCCAAGTAGGCTTTTCCCTTCCCAAGCACCCTTTCACTCTCTCTAGGAAGATGACTTCTCTATTTTGTGTAGAGAAGATGAATAACCCACATACACTTAATCTACCAATACTTATAATAGGACAAAATCATAAATCACTATTCATCCCCCCTAGAAAAATGACCAAAATGCCCTTTCGGGTTGTCTATTCATTTCCAAATGACCCGAGACTCAAAATTAACATCCAAATAGACTTTTCTGACTATTTCGAACCTTCCAGATGCAATGACGCAGTCAAAATGACTATAAGGTCGATAGAAAATAAATTTCCTTTTTAATTTAATAAATTAGTCCCGACACGTCCCATACCGCGTCTGACTAAAAATTCAAATTACTGAATTTATATCATACCGCCATATTAATGACATCACATTCATATATTACCTAAATATATTTAAGTAATATTCAGAATCATCCATTTTAATATCCACCGTCCGGATAAAACCCGAATGAATTAATTAATAATAAAATCCAATTAATCCATTAATTTAAAATATAACCCATTTTAAAATGTCATTTAAAATTACGGGGTATTACAATTATCCCATTTTCATCAGACTTATTTTTAAAAATCCAACGCGTGCCAATAACCTTTTTGTGATCAGGACGAGGAACAAGATACCAAATATCATGAATGACATATTGAAGAAGTTCTTCCTTCATAGCAGAAATCCAGTGAGAGTCATTCAATGCCTCATTTACATTCTTTGGTTCCACTAGGGAAACAAAACATGCATAATGTGCATAGTTTCTTAGTTGGGATCTTATACGTACTGGCTCACTAGGGTTACCAACTACGTTATTTATGGGATGATCTTTAGAAACCCAGTTAGGTACTTCAGGTGTCTCAATTGGTAATGAATCATCTATTTCAAGAGAGTTATTTTCTAAAATGTTTGTAGGCTCTTCCTCAATAGTTGATTCACCAGTCTTACTCTCTACAGTAGTGTCACTCACAATTACATTTATGGTTTCCATCAAGGTAATAGTGCGAAGATTATACACGCTCTACTGTTAGGCGAGTATCCTAAAAATATAGCTTTATCACCTCGGCTCTCAAATTTGGATAAGTGTTCCCTATCTTTGTATACATAACAAGTACTACAAAAAGTTCTAAGGTACTTAAGATTGGGCTTTTTCTTGTACCAAAGTTCGTGAGGAGTTTGTTTGGAATTCTTTCTAAGATAGACCCTATTTATGATGTGACAAGAAGTACGCATAGATTCTACCCAAAAATACTTAGGTAAATTCTTGGCATGTAACATAACACGTGCCATCTCTTGAAGGGTATGATTCTTTCTTTCAGCAATTCCATTTTGTTGAGGAGTCTTAGGAGCACTGAATTCATGTTCGTAACCATTATAGTCACAGTATTCAATAATACCAGTGTCTTTGAATTCACCACCTCTGTCACTACGGATTCTATTTACTTGAGTGTCCTTTTCATTTTCAATCCGGAGAAGAATTTTTAAGAAAGTTTGAAAAGTGTCAGACTTTTGTTTTAAAAAGGCTACCCAAGTAAATCTGGTGAAGTCATCAACCATAACTAAAATATAACTGTGTCCACAAAGACTAACAGTTTGGGAGGGACCCATTAGGTCCATATGGATGAGATCCAAGGGATTTGAGGTAAGAATATCATTAACTTTCTTATGAGGTGCCTTAATAATTTTACCTTCCTGACAGGAACCACAGACTATGTTAGGAATGGGTTTGATTTTAGGAACTCTTCTAACTATTTCCTGAGAGGTCAGTCTACTAAGGTTATCGTAATTAATATGACCCATTCTGTTATGCCATATCTCGTTGTCATCCATTCTGGCGACATTACAGATTTTCAGATTTATTCATGACAGTATAGCAATTGTCAGGAGTTCTGAATCCTGTAATTATGCATTCACCTTTATCATTTAAAATTTTGCAATTGTTCTTTGAAAAGGTAACATTATGATCTGAGTCACAAAATTACGATATGCTAAGTATATTTGCCTTAATACCTTTAACAAGAAGGACATTTTCAAGAACAGGAAGTCCATTTTCTTGGAGAGTTCCTTTGCCTATGATTTGAGATGAAACTCCATCACCAAAAATGACTTTACCACCAGCAAAGTTGGTTTTGTTTAAAAGTTTAGTTTCATCCCCAGTCATGTGCTTAGAACATCCAGAGTCTAAATACCAACCAGATGATGTGTGTTTAGCTTTTAAAGCAGTAACAACTATGTTACACTTCATCTGAGGCAATAGATCATCTTTTCTAACCCATATTGCACTAGTTTTCATTTTGCGCTTATTAGCTCTCAATTGATAAAATTTGCGAGCATTAGATTTTTGTTGAAAAATATTTTGCGCATGATTTTGAGTTTTATGAAAAACATGAGCATTTGGTTTAGAAAAGTGCTTAGAATTCCTTCTAGGAAATGTTCTCTTAGGTTTGGTCTTTCTCTTCCTATAATTAGAGTTTTTGTCAGGTTGTCTAGGAAGTACATAATTGTTTCGGTTCCTTCTAGAATAGTTAAAGTTCTGATAAATAGAGAACTATAGACAGGTGTAATTAGTCTCCTAGCATAGCAACTATCAAAAGAGTGACCGTATATATCACAGTAAGAGCAATAAAGATTGCTCAAGATTGGGGTCTCCTTAGGAAAGTTTCTAAACAAAGGTTTTGAGAAGTTTTGAGGTTGAGCTTTATTCCTAGGTGTGACAGTCTTGAATGCAGACTCACTCTACCTAATAGAGGGGCAGACATATTTAGCCTTAGGTGAACTTTCATGTTTAGAGCAACTTGATTCCCCAATGTTAAAATTTTGATAATTTGAATCAAACTCAGTTTTTAGAGAATGAAAGTCTGGACATGTTTCAATAGGTCTTTTGCCTCCTGATACAAACTTGATAGGTTCAAAAGATTTTGTTTGTGTTTTCAAATTGGGGCAAAACCCTATTCCTGTTCGATCATCAAAATTGGTTTTTGATTCAACAACAAATTCATCAAAACAGTTTGAATTATTTTCAAATTTTGTAAATTTTTTGAAAACAGTTGTTGTCTTTTCTTTAGTTTGTTCCAATTCTAACAATGTCCCTTTGTATTTTTTCTCCAGAGTTTCATTTTTTTCATTTAAATTTTTGAGTTTTTCATCAAACATTCTGATTTTGCTTTTATGAGTCAAACATTGGGTAGTATACTCTTCAGCATTTAGTTTGACCATTAGGCTTAGATCTTCTAACTTCTTAGTGAGATATTTCACAATCTTTTCTAGTCTAGTGCTTTTCTTTAGAGTTTTAACATAGAGAGTGTGAATATCTGGGAGGTCTTCATTGTCCGAGTCACTAAGTGTAGTGTGTGAAGTGACCCCTAGGGCTTCATTCTGTATACTCACACACCCATTGACATCGTCATTATCACTTTCCCTTTGACTCACACACCCCGAAGAGCAAATAGCAATATTCTCAGTAATCAAAGCATCTAAACCAGTAACAGCAGTATTCGAAACATGAAAAGTAGAATTACTATATTCATCCTCATTAACAAATATAGGCATATCATCATTATAGATAATCTTGGCAAAGAAAGACATGCAAGGGTAAAAAATATCAGATGACTCAAGTTCCTCATTTTCAGATTCACTTGAACCATCCCATGTCTAGCAAATGTTGGCCCTAGTGTGTTTGTTTTGAGTGTTCAAGTTAACTCTACAGTCTTGTGTAATGTGTCCTAGTTTACCACATCTATAGCATTCAGTCTTCTTAAGGTCTCTGTTAGGTCTAGTGTGAGAGTCCTTGTAATTTTTATCATGGCTTTTCTCATGAGGTCTGTGATTGAAAGGAGTTGGATAATTAGACTTGCCTTATTTAATTGCCATGTTGTTTCTAAATTTAATGATTTTCTTAACCTGTTTTGACATTAAGGCAATCTGATTGTCCAAACTCTCAATATCGCATTCCTCATCAGAATCATCATTGGAAGTATTAAACTCAGGTTTAATTAATTTAGAAGAGAAGATTAGATTGGAACTAGTCTGTTTCCTATGGGACTGGGTTAATTATTTCTTAAATTCCAGTTCCATTTCCACAGTTCTTAACTTACTACTGAGTAGTTCAGGAGTGAGATTAATATCACACATTTCCTTAATAGCATATCTTTTGTTATTAAATTTCTGTGGTAATGATCTTACAATTTTAGATACAATTTCTTGTCTATCATAAGTTATCCCATTAGCATGAAGTTTGGTCACAATATCAGTCAGGTTCATATAGAAGTCATCAAATGACTCAGTCTCAGACATAATTAGGGAATTATACTGTTGAATGAGCATTTGAGTTTTAGCAGCTTTAACTCTAGTGTCACCTTCATGAGCAGTAACTAAAGTGTCCCAAGCTTCCTTAGAAGTGGTACAGGATGAGATTCTTTTGAACTCATGTTCATTTATAGACATAAATATAACATTCTTTCCTTTGTTATTATTTCGAGAAACTTATTTCTCTTCTTGTGTGAACTCACTTAAAACTTTCTTAACCCTCTCATTACTTCCTTCAGTGGATGGTTTTGTAGGAAAAATGTAACCATTTTCAACAATGTCCCAGACATCATCTCCCAGAGTTCCTTGAATGAAAGCAATCATTCTTACTTTCCAGTAAGCAAAATTGGTTCCATCAAAGATAGGAGGTCTGGTCAAGTTACCAAATCTTTCATTTTTCTCGTCCATATTTGATTTTCAGAAAACAATTTCAGAAACACATGATCTCTTTAAAAGAAGTATATCCCGCTCTGATACCAATTGAAATTCTATTACTAAAGCCGTTTATTAAAAATAAACTATTTAAGTAACTCCGATCTGTTTTTTTTAGAAACTCTTTTCTTGAAAAACCAAAACTATTTAAACACAAGATGTGTTTAACAAAACAGTATGTACGAGATCTATTCAAGATTTTACTAACAAGTTTATAAAACATTTTTAAACAAACTTTGAAACCCAGCACAACCAAGAATGAGATGAGAAGATGTAGGAAGATTAAGTACAAGATTTTTACGTGGTAAAACCTCACCAATTGAGGAAACATCCACGACTCCCTCTACGGAGTAAAAATAAAAATCCACTATAAACAATTTTAACAGTTACAAACTATATAACAAACATGCATACAACTCAGACCTATATAAGTTTAGGAATGTACCCTCTGGTGTCCTTATAACTTCTCTGCAGTTCTGATTGTTGATGTTGTCCTCTCAGTTTGTTAACTCCAATTTGTTCAAGCTCTTTACGTCGACTCTTTTTCTCAAGATCTTATTACCAACACTTTTCGTGTTATAGAGTGAAAGTGTTTGTGGAGGTGCTTTCTAACACATGCATGCACACACACACACACTTATCATGTACAAACAGTCCTAGAAAATTATATATAAGTCTATATGCTGTGAGTTTTCTTTTTCTCTCTTCTTACAAAACTTAACCTTTTTGACCTTTAAAACAATCCCAGAATCCGCGGATACCTTGCTTAGAAGACAGTCAAGGTCTTTATCAATCTCAGAGTTTTAAAAAGTTTTTCGAGATTGAAAACCTCCAAGTGTGATTCCAAACTAGGTCTAAGGTCTTGTTTCAAGAGAACTAGAAATAGAAAACATTTTTGTTGATTTCAAAGTTAAAAACATTTACTGAAAACGAATCAACAAAATATTTCTCAAGATGAGAAACAAACATGCAAACTAAGTGTAATATATCATGAAAAACTTAGATCTAAAAATTTCTATATACTAGAACAACAGATCTAAGAAAATGATTAAGTTAGAAACAAGATCTAAAGAAGAAGAGGTTACAGCAACAAACCAACTCTCAAATCATCTCTCAAAAACACTCAAACACTCAAGGTTGTGTTTGGTAAAGTATAGAAGTTTGAAGGTTTGTATTTGGTTTGAACTACGTAGACAATTTAGGTTAGGTTTAGGGTTTCTAACTCTATCTCTCTCTTCTGGTTTCTCTCTCTCTCTCTCTCTCTCTCTCTCTCTACTCTCTCTTTTTTTTCTCTCAAATGACGAAATAGCAAAAGTCTCAGAAAGCTGAGTAAAGGGTTCCTTTTATAGGAGGCTGAGAAGGTTCGAGATTGAGGGCCAAAATCAAGGGTCCAGATTGAGTCAAGATGGATTGACTAAGATCCAAGGGCATACGATAAGCGGTGGTTAAAACGCTTCTGATTGGTTCAAAAGGTAATCACAGGAATTATGATAGAAGACATGCAGATCGTTGATTACATATGATCCAAGGGTTGAAAGCAGGTGTAGTTTTACTCTCTTCAAAGAAACACACTTCTCACCAATCAGAGGGCGACAAATGTTGGCCAATAACACGAGATAAAACGCACGTCTAAAGTAATTACAAAGTAAACCCTAAAGTCTCTGCCGCTTTTGGTTTCTACCCAAACCAACTTCAGAGAGTTAAACCAATATTTCTAAAATAGCATATTTACCCCATAACCTTTTAAAACCAAGTTTTATTAATAAAACCTTATTTTAAAATGTTTTAAAAAATCCCAAAAAATATTTAAAAATCAAATTTAGGGATTTAAAAACACTCAACATATATACACACACAAATATGCAACATGACATGTAAATGAATCATTCTATTGTGTGTGAGTGTTGGTAATTAAATCTAGGTCTCTTCAATCAAAGATGAAATAGTAATGCAAGCTCTGAGGTTCTTTGGTTTCTAGGTTAGACATAATTTTGTCACAATTTCCAAACTAGATGAACACTTATACAATATAGACTCAAGTGAGTCAAGAGTATAAGGGCATCACTTGGCACGATCTGAAATCATAAAGAAGAGGAATATCAGCCACAAGAATGAGAAGAATTCACAAGAAGTTAGGAAAAAAAGAGGAAACGACCTATCTCGGACTCCCCATAGTTAAAAATGGGAAGGTCACGTGGCCTCTCGCCATCTAACAGTGGAGGGTGCGACCCGTTCCTCGCGTTGAACCCACTTTCCTAATCGTCCTAATGGTAATTCGAAAGATGAATCACCAGAACTCGCTCATCTTTTCTGGTCTTAAGATATAACAAACCCTCTTTTATTTTTAAGAATACGTAACAGTAACATACCTCGGCCAGTCCCAACCTTATTCCATAAAGAGTATTTATCCTATGTACACCGTTTACTATCTTCCATACATTAGAGCGCACTAAGAAGGAATAATGGAAAAATACCTAAAAAAATCTACGAAATAACTCATTTTGGGGAAATGTCAGCACTTCTTGAGTTATCAGCAGGGTATGAATCTAGTGCCCACCGTCCACTTTGCAAAAATTGAGTGGAAGGGGGGCACAGTCGATAATTACCGACTCAGGAATATTATATTTACGCCTAAATTCTTCTAGAGACTTACCATCCAATATTTCCATAACTGAATATATCAATAAGAAACCCTAGCTATAGTAACTAGTACAGAGAAAAAGAGCCAAAAAGAGGCAGGGACTATAACTTACATGCGGTAACGAAGCTTTGATGAAGCAGAGAAAGAGAGAAACTTTGACTTTTGAAGCAAAAGAAGAGCTTAGGAACAAAATATGTTCAAGGACGACCATAAGCAGTGAAAAAATTCTTGAGTAAGAAACAACTGATCACCAGGACATTCAAAGGATGGGTTTCGACTTCCCAAAAAGATTTTGGCACTTCAACTTCTTCTTAAAGATAGGCGTGACCTTGTTGCAAGCCTTGTTATTACAAAGATACCATCATAGACTCTCACTACATTATAAGGACTTGGTATTTCCTTTGTGTATTTTCTTATTAGCCCATAATCAATAGCCTAAACCTTTGGTATTTCCTTTGTGTATTTTCTTATTTTTTCCTAAATTTTGATAAGGATTTTCCTGTTTTTCTTTGGGAGACTGATATATCTACGTTGAACCTATGTTCTCGGGGGACGAAGGGGTTCAAGGATGTCTGTAAGAACCTTCCTCTGGTGGTAATTTGGGTGGTTTCATTAGTCGGATTTGGTAGTTTGGCATTTTCTCCAGATGAGATGCTTTGTTCGACGGTCGTTCTCTGCGCTTTAGGGGAGAGGTGGTGGGATACCACCCACATCATGCATTTTGGCTTTGGGGAGATGACAATGACTCCTATCGATGTACAACAGCTACTGGGGATAGACTATGAGGGGGCCCAAACAACAGTGGATCGGAATTTTCGGGTGATGCCGACGGCGTTGGGTGATGTTGGGTGGATAGTCTCTGGGGACTCTATCCATCGATCTCTTATGAAGTAGGTGTTAATAAGTTAATGAATCAATGAGACTAACGGGCTGCAGGTGCGGCAGATGGCCCGTTTATTTATTCTTTTACTGTTGGGAGGGCTTTTGGTGGCGATGAGTGGCGACGTCGTCCATATGTTATTTTTTCCTTATTTGAGGGTATTTTCGAATATCCCTTTCTTTGACTGGGGGAGCATGACTTTGGCGAGACTTTATTCTTCTTTGGAAGCATTCAGTTGGTGCTGTCGGTAGACCTTTACTGGAACCACATATCTTTTGGAGGTATTATTTCCTTTATGCATTTTTCCTCTATAAATTTGCATTTACCTTTATGCATTTTATTTTTTTGATTCCTTGATTGCTTTCTTCTGATTGACGATCCTTTGTCCCTTGTAGACGTGGTATTATGAGATAATTAGGCTTAATGCCCACTTAATTGGTTTGAAAGATGAGTCAATTGGGGTTTCTTCCGTATGTACTGGTGGCAGAAGTCCATACGATAATCTAGGTGTTATCTCTCTTCGATGGAGGTGCGTTATGTAATGAATGGCCTGATAAGCGATCGCGCAAATTCTTATTTCCCCTTGAGACCATTTTTCTTTTATGATATTTTCAGATATTGATTTTCCGACGGGGATCTTTCAGGTGACCTTCTATCCCTAGGGGACATCCATCCATCCCACGGGGGTGACCGGGGTAAACATGGAGCTGTGTCATTTATTGGTGAATGAGTTCGAATACTACTGGTACCTGGGGTAGAGAGTAGTTAGACAGGTGGGGGAGGACGAGTTTATGGTACCACCTTCGATGCCCCTGAGGTATATAAGAAGGGATCGGTAGATGTTATAGGAGGCGAGAGTGGCGGTGATGGTCAGTGAGCCTTATTCGTCGTACACTGATATGATGGCGACCTATGATTATCTTGATTTCGTTTTGAGCCGGCTAATGCCGTCTAGAACATAGGATAGTCAATGATTTCAAGCATCTCATTTAATCCTTCACTGCTCTCTTCATCACTAGCAGCTCCTATCCTAAAACAATATATTCTCTCCTCACAATAAGGAAGAAGAAGTAGGAAACATTACGGGAATATTCTAGATAATTGTTGATGTAAAAAACTAGATCGCTCTAATTATTCAATCACAGATAAATAAATAAGACAAAGATTTTTAAAGTGGTTCAGCCTTATAGGAATGGCCTACGTCCACTGTTATGTTATTGCTGAGTGTTTGGGAATTCTCGATTACAAGGTTCTATCAAGAAATTCCGGTCCCTTTGAATGGGGGTGATACAAGCTATTTATAGCCTTGAGGCTGTACATGAAAGGGTCGATACATTAAATGATATACACATGAAAGGGCTGTACATTTAGTGCAGCATGTACGTCAAGATTATACACATTCAATGAATATTTGAACTGTTGACTGTCTGGTAATTAATGCTACGACCGAGATGCAGCTCGGACCGCCTTAGTTGCTCGTTGATCAAGAGTTCCTCGAAGCGCTAGAGTACCTCGGGGTGCTGGAGTTCCTCGGGGTATCCTCGTTGCTCGGAGAGAACATGAATTGGTCGAAGAAATGAACTTCCTCGCTGCTATTGTGCTACATAGATTGACACGTGTCTTCGTATTATTCGTCCACATCAGCATATTAATTTTGTTATCAACAGAAGCCCCCAATGTTTCATATTTCGAACTTTGAGGAGTATGGAACATTCTTTCTCGGTATATGGCAATATTAAATGACCTTCCTGAGTTTCAGGAACATTGTATTCGAATTTCCTTCTAATTTCGCAGCTTCCGCCTTTTTTGAATTTTCATAAGCGCTTCGATCTCCGTGTAGTTTTTGACCTTTTAGCCGCCGGAAGTTCAGTAGTTTCTTTTTGGTAATCATTTCCTTCGCTGCTTCCCAATGCAAAGTATTTAAACTTCTTAGGTAACCATACCGTCTTCTGCTTTTTCTAATTTTCTGCATTCAGGCTTTCTATTCTCTCTTTCTCTCTTGTGCGTCCATCTTTTCCTTCGTTAGTTGTCAGCTCTTCCTTTTTCCTGTAAGATTTTCTTCTTTTCTTCTGTATTTCTTTTATTCACTATGGTTTATCTTGTGGAATCTGTTGAGAAATTTCGTTCTGATTTTTCCATACCATCTTGGGTAATTTTGGAGGAGCTTTCTGAACCTCAAAATTATTTTCGTTTGGCTGAGGGACATTGGTTCCCCAGTCTTTTTATTGCTGAATGTGGTTTTTCTTTTCCACCAAACCCATTGTGTCTCGAGTTTTGTCAGTATTTCGATCTTGTCCCTGCAAAAATAGCCCCCAATTCATGGAGAGTAATTAATGGGGTGTATAAATTAAATCTAACTCATGGGATTCGTATAGGGATCCCTGAAATTATGTACTGCTATAGATGGGCCGTTCTAGATAATATTTATTACTTAAAAACTAGGTTTCTGAATAGGGCTCTTGTAGTTAACCTCCCTGACGCAAATAGAGATTATTTTGAACATGGGGTGGTTATTAAAAACTGGCAATATGCCCCTCTAGTTGGAGATGAAGTATACAACGGTCCCAGATGCCCCTCATATGGCAATGGGATAGGTTTATTTTTCATTTTGTTTCTTTTCTGAATTTATGAATTCATTATGTTTGACAAAATGTATGACTGATATTTTATTATGTGTTTGTTTGCAGTTGAGAGTAAAAGAAAAACTCCAAAAGAGTCAGAGGTTAATATTAAGCATCTGAAACTTATCTGGGGTTTGCATAAGACCGTTGCAGACGAGCACATCAGGTCTGCATCATATTTGCTACAGTATAAGAGCTACACGACTTCTTATACTGCTCGTCCCGTTGAGCCAGCTTCAACCCCAGAGGATTCTTCTTCAGATTCTCACATCCCTTTAAGTCAGAGAATGGGCAAGAAAAGAGTTCCTCCTGCTCTATTTGATGACTCTATCTCTGCTGCTGAGGCCAAGAAAAGCAAAACTGATGTCCCAGAGGGGACTAAGAAGGTGGATGTTGCGCCTTCAAAAGCTACCGAGAAGCCCCCAGTGGCTCCGAGCAAGAAAATTGCTCCTGTGGAAGTGATTACTATCTCTCCGACCAAGAGTTCTTCCTTAGTTGAAAATGCTGAAGTCCCTTTGAGGAGATTGAGGAAATCATCCTCAGTCAATCTGGCTGAAACTGCATCCTCTCTACCTGCTGGTGGTATTGGTGTTCCAACCATCATTCCTCCGAGCTCTGCAATGAGCTCGGTAAAAACTTGGATCATACCCGAGGTCAAAGGAATTGATGAAAAAATTTCTAGGGATATGCTGCCATCCCTAGCTGCTCGTCATCTTGCTTCAGTAAATTTCTCATACTCTGGGTTTTCTTTCTTTCTCTGAATTCTTGCATTTTTGTATTGACTTTATTGTTTTTCTCATCTTTCAGCTGGTGAATTGTTTCAATAACATCGTGAAGAAAGATGAAGCTATTAAAGCTTCCAGCTCCTCGTCAGATGTTGATGATGCTCTGCTGGGTTTAGCCCAATCCGTGAAGGAATCTCGTCAATAGTATATTGAGGAAAAAGCTGTTTGGGAGAAAAAATTGGCTGTAGTTGAAGCTGAGAAGGTGAAGATGGCTGAAATCTCCAAGAATTTGGAGAATAAGGTGAAAAGTTTAGAAGTCGAGCATAAAAAATGTGACGACAAGCTCAAAAAGGCAGAGGAAGAGTTATCCACCCTGCGAGATATCAAGGGCCAAAAAGAAGAATTGTACGTGAAGCTCTCCTCGGAAAAACTGAAAAGAAAGCTCGCCGTTAAAAAATCCTTCAGCGCTGGCTGGGATAAAGGATGGGATAAGGGGATTGCTGCGATGACTTCCCAAGTACAATATGGGAAGTTGAAATACTTCCGAGATGGCTGGGTAGCTGCCCTGCAAGAATTGAAGATTGAAGACAACTCTGGGCTATTCCAGCTACACCTCCCTGGTCCTCCCCCACCAATTGTAGAAGAAGAAGAAGATGAACCTATCTCTGATGAATCTTCCATGGCCATAGGTGAGCAAGTTCTTGCCTCTCTACCTTCTGCCAACGAGGACGTTTCTTCCATGCCTCCTCCTCCTGAGAAAATTTCAACTCTTGCTGTTCAAGTTGCTATCACCTCCGAGCAACCAAGCTCCTCGTCCCAGCCTCCCGAGAAAGTCTTGGGAGACAAGGAAAAGGTGTGAAGTTGTTCGGTATCATTTCTATCTTTTATTATCACTTGTAATCAAACAATGTAATCTTTTGATGATCTAATAAAATACATTTTTGCTCATCTCTGTTGTTGATGATTTGTTTTTGTTGATTGCTGTCTTTTTCTCATCCTTAGTTTGTTGCTAGAATGGAACTGATATCTGCACATGATACCAAGCTGATGCAGCAATGTCACGAATATTATAAGGCTGGTCATACAGACCTTAATACATCAGAAATTGCTGACATCCTTGGCCATGATGCCTCAGAACAGGCAATTGAGGCTTATCGGTACTTGAAAGATTTACTCGACCGACCTGTGGCCAGCAATGTAGCCTACTACGAATTGATTGAGGAACTTCATTATTCCTTAGAAGATCTCCAAGGTCAGCACAATGAATCAATGTCTTTATTGCACAAGGAATATGAAAATAGATATCAACCGCTTTCTTCTGACACAGGCCATAAAAAGATCCTGGCTGGATACCATGTTAGGGAAAGAACTTTAAAAGGTGAAGTTGAGGCTTGCAGGCAGATTGCTGAGTTGCTGGAACAGGAGAACAATAATTTGCAGAAAAAGTTGGCACAGTATGAATCTGCAGCGTCATCTTCCACTGCTCTAGTACCAGTTATCGATGAAGGTTTCTCATTACTAGAGGTTGAGAATGCCAAATTAAGGCAAGAACTGGATAACTTAAGAAGATCTGGTGTTTCTGCTACTGCTAGGGGATGAGGAAGAGGTTCTCGTGGTCGAGGAAGAACTATTCATAATGTCACCGAGGAGCCAAGTTCATCACCTGCTCGGACTCGATCAAGAGTTCTTAGCCGTAACGTTGAAGAAGCTCGTACTCAATCGACGTTGGAGACTCAAGCGTTCCAATTGAATGTAAAATATCGGGCCTTGTCTGAAATTTCCAAGAAAAACTTATCCTTGGAGGATCAACTTACTGCGATGAAGTCTGCTCTGAATACTAAGGATGCCCTTGTCAAGAACTTTCTTGAGCAAGTAGATAAATTAACTTTCCAATTCCATAAACAGCCTCAGGAGTTCTGGATGGCAGGCTACAATGAGGCCCTTTATCACTTGGATGCTCGCCTTGAAAATGCCAATAATGAAGGTTATAAGCAGGGATGGTTAAATGCCCTGGGTGTATTAAAATTGGAGCAAGGGCATTATTTATGGGATTATCATGCTCCTGGATTACTAGACTTGCCCGTACCACCCTATAAATTGGATATGGCATGGATTCCTGCTCGTTCCATTCCTCGGAGCTTAATTTCGAAATACCTTGGTGACTACAACCTTCATTCTCAGGTCGAAGTATCTCGTCCCGAGCATTTAATGGACACACCTTCAATAATGAATGTCAGAATGCTGAAGGACTTGAACTTTATTAATTCTCCTCTTTGCCTGGAAGATCCTCCTGCTGGCGAAGAGCCTGTTTCTAAAGCAAAGGGCAAGAAACCAATAGAATAGGAATATCAATGTAATAGTTAGTACATTCATGTATCCTGTAATTTATTTTAATGAAAAACTTTCATTTTTTGTTTGCAATTTAGTACTGCTACTATCTTGTGCATATAAAACAATTTATATTTGTGCTTATGTATCTGTTAAAAAGATAACAATAGTGTTGTTCGTCGACCAACTTAATAAAAAGTTACAAGTTTCAATGTTGTTCATTCACTTAATAATAAGGTGATGAGTATAAAATGTTTAAAATGTTTCCAACCAACCAAGGTTGTTAAATAATGTTTGTCGACCAACTACAGTTGATGGGTTTTTATCCCCGACCATCCATACTTGGTTCAATTTGAAATATTTTCATAAAATGTGTCCGACCAACTAAGGTCGATAATTTATCCTCGTCGACCAACTACAGTTAATGGGTTTTTATCCCAACCAACTATACTTGGTTCAGTTTGGAATTTTTTGTTTTCTGAGGAACTTTTGTAATAATATTACCTCCCGACCAACCGAGATTGGCGTTATAAGAATGTTGTTCTTGCCCTTTTATCAACCAAAGCTGGTCATGGGTCTGAACTATCGTGCCAGTGTACGCCTCCCAACCAAAGGAGTATATCAGTTGTTCTCGCCCTTTTACCAACCGGAGTTGATCGTGGGTCTGAACTATCGTGTTCTTTCGAACTATCTTGTACACTAGTTATTTTACCAACCGAAGTTGATCACGTCAGTGTACGCCTCCTAACCAAAGGAGTACATCAGTTGTTCTCGCCCTTTTACCAACCGGAGTTGATCGTGGGTCTGAACTATCGTGTTCTTTCGAACTATCTTGTACACTAGTTATTTTACCAACCGAAGTTGATCACGCCAGTGTACGCCTCCTAACCAAAGGAGTATATCAATTGTTCTCGCCCTTTTACCAACCGGAGTTGATCGTGGGTCTGAACTATCGTGTTCTTTCGAACTATCTTGTACACTAGTTATTTTACCAACCGAAGTTGATCACGCCAGTGTACGCCTCCTAACCAAAGGAGTATATCAGTTGTTCTCGCCCTTTTACCAACCGGAGTTGATCGTGGGTCTGAACTATCGTGTTCTTCTTGCTATCAAGCAGCGTAGTGTACAACACTAGTATTCCCCGAAAAACTTTTAAACAAAGGAGAGAAGAATTATGAAAAACATCATCGTTTTATTCATATTGATGGACCCGTTGTACATTTTACATCATTGATAATACTTGCGAAGGTGTTCAGCATTCCAAGCATTCTTGAATTCTTCTCCTTCTAGAGTTTCTATTCGGTAAGTTCCTGGTCGAACAACTTCTGTAACTCAGTAAGGTCCATGCCAGTTTGCTTCTAATTTATTGTGCTTCTGAATGACCTTCTTCAGCACATAATCTCCTTCTTTTAGATCGCATTTCCTCACCCTTTTGTTGTAGAACAGAGTTGTTCGTTGTTGATAAGCAGCATTCCTAATGGCTGCCTCTTCTCTGACTTCTTCGAGCATATCCAAATCCAGTCTTCTCATCAAGTCACTGATCGGAGAATTGAAATTCAGCACCCTGTGTGTTGGTAGGCCCAACTCGGCAGGTATTACAGCCTCACTTCCAAATGCCAGCATATATGGTGATTCTCCAGTCGCTGCTCGAGGAGTTGTTCGGTAAGCCCACAATACTGATTGTAGCTCATTAATCCAGTTAGCTTTAGCTTCACTTAGCCTTTTCTTCAAACCATTTAACAGCGTTCTGTTCGTTACCTCAGTCTGCCCATTGCTTTGAGGATGTCCTGGTGCTGAATGGGTCTTCAGGATGTTTGATTGTTGACAATAGGCAGCAAAGTCCTCGTTGTCAAATTGTGTTCCATGATCTGTGATGAAGGCATGAGGGAGACCATATCGACAGATGATATTCTTCCAAACAAACTGGTATACCTTCTCGTACGTCATATCGATAAGCGGCTCAGCTTCTACCCACTTAGTAAAATAGTCCACTGCAACGACGAGGTACTTGAATCTTCCTCGGGTGGTTGGCAGTGGTCCAACCAAATCAATTCCCCACATGGAAAATGGCCAAGGGGAAGTTATTGGTGTCAGCAATGATTGTGGAGTTCGTCGGATGGAGGAAAAACGTTGGCACTTGTCGCATTTCTTAGCATAGGCTATACAATCAGCCCTTATTGTCGGCCAGTAGTATCCTTGAGTCATTACCCTTTGCAAAAGTGTTCGACCTGCTACATGAGCTCCACAAGACCCTTCATGGATCTCTTCAATCAATTCTTTCACTTCGGAGGGATGTACACATCTCTGCAAACCTGCCATAATTCCTCGTCTATATAAAATACCATTAGTTAATACATACCGAGCAGATTTATACTTCAATTTCTTGGCAGCAAGCTTATCCTCTGGCAATTCTCCCTCTTCAATATATACCCTGATGGGATCCATCCAAGATGGTCCTAAATCAAGGGAAGTAACATTCATCGTCAAGTCTTCATCTATGCTCCGACTTTCCAGTACTTCAATCGGTATTGTTCTTCGCAGCTCGGTGCGAGTAGCTGATGCTAGTCGGGCCAGTGCGTCTGCTTGTGCATTTTCTGTTCTGGGTATTCTGATCAACTGAATCGCATCAAATTCTGCCAATAACTCCATTACCTTGGTATGATATTTGACCATTAATTCTCCTTTAACTGCATACGTTCCCATCATCTGATTCACAATCAATTGAGAATCACTGAATACCATCACTTGTTGCGCTTCCATAATCTTTGATAACTTAAGACCTGCTATCATGGCCTCATACTCAGCCTCATTATTGGAGGCTTTGAATTGGAATCGCAAAGCATATTCCATGTCAATCTCGTCTGGGGTGTTCAAAACAATTCCTGCCCCACAACCTGCTGTGCAAGATGAGCCATCTACATATAATCTCCATATGGGCAACCCGTCTTCAAATTTCTTATCTGATAGAGTTCCTCGGTGAAATATTTGTTGCTTCTTTTCATCCTCCCCTGACACTTTTCGCTCCTCGTCGACCATCTCTTCTCGTTCTTCATCCAACCGGAGCTGGTCCGAGTTTGAAGTTGATGATCCTTCTACATCCACAAGCCCTTTTACCAACCGGAGTTGGTCTGGACTTATGTCTGCTGATCCTGTAGCATCCACAGGTTGGTCAGCGAGCAGCTTTTATTCCTCGGGGGTATCAGGATATGTAAACTCTGCTATAAAATCTGCTACAGCTTGCCCTTTCAATGATGATCTGGGATCATACACAATATCATATTCACCGAGTTCTACTGCCCAGTACATCAGTCTTCCTAACTTTTTTGGCTTATGAAGGGATTGTCTCAATGGCATATCGGTATAAACGACGATGGTATGGGCCTGGAAATACGGCCTCATTCTTCTACTTGCTTCAATTAATGCCAATGCCAATTTTTCCAGCTTTGGGTACCTGATTTCTGCACCTCGGAAAGCCTTACTTGTGTAATAGATTGGTTTCTGGACTCCATTCTCCAATCTGATCAATGCTGAACTGACTACATTCTCTGATACTGCCAGATACAAATACAACTTCTCTCCTGTTATTGGCCTGGACAACAATGGAGGTGCTCCCAAATACTTTTTCAAGTCTTGAAAGGCCTTCTCACATTCATCTGTCCACTCAAAAGTTTTTCGAAGTGTGTTGAAGAATGGGAGGCATTTGTCAGTTGCTCGAGACACAAATCTATTGAGTGCTGCAACTCGTCCTGTAAGACTCTGCACTTCTTTCTTTGTTGTTGGAGATCGCAACCCTAAAAGAGCTTTGATCTTATCTGGATTTGCTTCAATGCCTCGCTGGTTGACAATGTATCCGATAAACATTCCTTTTCGTACTCCAAATGTGCACTTCGTCGGGTTAAGCTTCATCTGGTATTTATCCAGTTGATCAAATGCCTGAGCAAAGTCAACTAGATGATCTGCAGCTTTGTTGCTTTTTGTCAGCATATCATCGACATAAACTTCCATGTTGCAACTGATCTGTTCGGTGAAAACCTTGTTCATCAGCCGCTGGTATGTCGCTCCTGTATTTTTCAAACCAAAAGGCATAACATTATAGCAATAAGTTCCCCTAGGGGTAATAAAAGAAGTACTTTCCCTGTCTTCAGGTTTCATTTTGATCTGGTTGTAACCAGAGTAAGCATCCATGAAGCTAAGCAGCTCGTGTCCCGAGGTAGCATCTACTAATTGGTCAATTCTGGGCAATGGAAAATGATCCTTTGGGCAGGCTTTGTTAAGATCAGTGAAATCAACACACATTCTCCATTTGTTGTTTTTCTTCTTCACCATCACCACATTTGCCAACCAGTCCGGGTACTTCACATCCTCAATGAATTGAGCTTACTGGAGCTTATCGACCTCCTCTTGAATAGCTTGATTCTTCTCGGGGCTAAATACCCTTCTTCTCCTTATTCACATTGAGTTCGTGACATAAGAAGTCTGGATCTATTCCCGGCATGTCCTCATGACTCCATGCGAAAGTTTTCTTCCTGTTTCTCAAGAAAATTATCAACTCTTGTTTTATTGAAGCATCCAACGTTGATCCTATCTAGGTTACTCGTTCAGGGTGCTCATCGTCTAGAATAACATTTTCTGTAGATTCCACCACCTGTCCTTTTACAAGTTGGGTTTCATCTCTGGGATCGAGAGTTTCAATCTCTGTATCTTCTTCCACCTGGTAGGTAGTAGTCTTTTTCCTTGATTCCTCAAGCTCTTCTTGCTCGGCAGGCGAATAATAGCATTCTCGAGCTACTTTTTGATCACCTTTCACGACTCCTACCCCAAAGTTTGTTGGGAATTTTAAGCACTGATGTACTGTAGATGGAACTGCCTCGAACTTCTTCAAACCAACTCTTCCCATGATGATGTTGTAGGCTGACTGCACATTCTTATCCATCACGAAGAAGCGTATTCTTTCTGTTCGACAAGCAGGCCAGGTTCCAATGAATATATCCAACTTGATCGTCCCAAGTGGAAAAACTTTCTCACCAGCAAAACCTAGGAGGGGTCTGTGATACGATTCAAACTGAGATAATTTTAGGTTCAAGCTGTCAAAGCATGAATAGTACATGATGTCCGCCGAACTTCCATTGTCTACCAACACCCTTGAAATCACTACTTCCTTCATCCTCATTTTGATCACCAGAGGATCATCGTGAGGATAAAGAACACCTGCCAAGTCGTTTTTTGAAAAGCCAATGACCAGCTTTTCTTTGTTTACCTTCCTCGGACGATCGTCTTCGGCCAGATTTATTCCCTGAATATATGAACAAGCTTGAGCCTCTCCGAGGTAAGCCTTTCTTTCTGCAGTAAGTTCTCCTCCTCCTGCATCTCCTCCTGTAATGACATTACAATCAAATGATCCAAAGCGTATAGAAAATACCTCTCGTTCTGGTTGCCTTGGCTTCTTGGGAAGATCGGGGTCATCTTCTGGATCATCTTCATGGTTTCTCTTCTTTTTCTCCTCTGCCCGCCGAGGAGATCTAGACCTTTCTCTAGCTCGGTCGTTATCCTTTCTTTCACCTCCTCGATCAACATATTTTGCTAGCTTTCCTCTTCGGATGAGTGTTTCAATCTCGTTCTGAAGAGCTATGCAGTTTTTGGTCATATGACCATGATCTTTATAAAATTCGCAATATTTATCCCTACTCCTCGAATCAGGGTCTGACTTCAGTTTCTTTGGCCATTTCACCTCCTCGTTGTTCTTGATTTCCTCCAAGACATGATTAATACCCATTTTCAAAGGAGTATAATTATCATACTTCTTCATGACTTCCCATTTATTTTTGGAATGTTTATCTCCACCATTGCTTTTATGCTCTTTCTTCTTAGATTTGTCGACTTCCACCTTGGTTTCTTTATCCATATTCTTCTTTGCAGCCATAGCCTCCTCGGCATTCATGATTTTGGCCGCCTTTGCCATCAATTCTGACATAGTTCTAGGTGGATCTTTCGCCAAGGTGTAATACAATTTATTGGGCAGCAACCCACTCATCAAGGCGGTGATTGCTGTCTTCTCTTCATAATCTATGACTTCTAGCTTCTCGTTATTGAAACGAGTTATGTAATCTCTAGTACTCTCACCAGATTTCTGTCTAACACTTAACAAGTGTGCTACTCATTTTACTGGCTTTGCTCCAAAACAGAAATTGCCAATAAACAACTCGACTAACTGAAAGAAAGTGGAAATCTTACCCCGAGGAAGATTGTTGTACCATATCTGGGCAGATCCAGTAAGAGTTCCTGAGAAGGCCCTGCATCTCATCTCGTCGAGAACAACATAGATATCAGCAGCAGCTTGATATTGTTCTATGTGAAGAACATGATCTGTCTTTCCATCGTACTTGGGAGTCACTGTAGGTGCTTTAAATTTTGATGGCGTAGGAAAATCCACAATGGCTCGTACAAAAGGTGTTCCTTGAACAAAAGTTCGTTGTAGGGGGTTCTTTGCTTTAGCCATTTCTCCCAATTTATCCTCCAACCGTTGGAGAGATCCTTTCCACGCTTCATTTCCTTCCTCGGGCCTATTGGTTCGAGCAATCGATCGTTCTGAAGTAGCCTCCTGAGATTTATCCTGACGAGCAACTGGTCGTGATTGTGCTGATCCTTCTCTTAAATCTGATGGTTGTCGAAAACTCCTCGACATGGTCTTAGGTGGACTCCTATTCCTCCTGGGGCCTAATCGACTGAAAGGAGACGCCCTACTTAGTCTTTCTAAAGCACTGGGTCTTTCTGGAGAGAGGGTGATATGTTGATCAGTATCTGTCGTCCTTATTGACGAAGTTCGTCCAGGTTGATAGGAGAAATCATCAGACTCCTCATTGTGACGTGACTCAGTACGCCTGGATCGTGAAGAAAGTAAATAAGTTTGCCTCTGACCACTTTGCTGTCCTGATCGTGCAGGTGCAGCACCACCATGAAGGCTTTGTATGAGTTGCCTCATTGTGTCTTGCATGGCGGTTTGTCCTTGAGCCAGATTCGTCATGATTTTGGCCAGATCTGGAGGTGCAGAGGGATTTGCGGGATTTCCAGCATTTCCAGCGTTTCGATTGCTAGATTCTGGGTTATACGCCATTGATGATGAATGAAGTTTTGTGAAAAATGATAATAACAATCGTTTCCCACAGACGGCGCCAATCTGTTGATGTAAAAAACTAGATCGCTCTAATTATTCAATCACAGATAAATAAATAAGACAAAGATTTTTAAAGTGGTTCAGCCTTATAGGAATGGCCTACGTCCACTGTTATGTTATTGCTGAGTGTTTGGGAATTCTCGATTACAAGGTTCTATCAAGAAATTCCGGTCCCTTTGAATGGGGGTGATACAAGGTATTTATAGCCTTGAGGCTGTACATGAAAGGGTCGATACATTAAATGATATACACATGAAAGGGCTGTACATTTAATGCAGCGTGTACGTCAAGATTATACACATTCAATGAATAGTTGAACTGTTGACTATCTGGTAATTAATGCTACGACCGAGATGCAGCTCGGACCGCCTTAGTTGCTCGTTGATCAAGAGTTCCTCGAAGCGCTAGAGTACCTCGGGGTACTGGAGTTCCTCGGGGTATCCTCGTTGCTCGGAGAGAACATGAATTGGTCGAAGAAATGAACTTCCTCGCTGCTATTGTGCTACATAGATTGACACGTGTCTTCGTATTATTCGTCCACATCAGCATATTAATTTTGGTATCAACAATAATAGTGGGAGATATATAACGAGGTTGAGGGCTGCACAGAGTAAGCCATTATAGCCTTATTTAAAATAGAGCTACCTGACAATTTTATGTTGAATCAGTCCCTAATTAAGAAGGAGGAGGACACCCTCAATGACTTCATGTCTCGCAGAGAGAAGTACGCCAAGGTGGAAGATGTGGTCGGCATCACCCTCGTGAAAATGTATATCTGAAGGGGACCAAAGGCAATGATAAAGAAAATGTCCCCTAAAAGGGCAACAAGAGGCAAAACGGAGGATCTAAGAATGGAGACAAGGCTTATCACTCCAAGGTTTTCAAAGAGGTTAACAGTGTATTTAAATAAACCAATTTATAAGATCCTGAGAAAAATCAAGGACTAACATTTCCCCAAGTGGAAAAAAAATATGGGCCAGACCCGACAAAGAGAAATAATGAACTTAGATGCACATATCGGAAGGTAATCTGAGGATTGGGTGAAACCTACTGGGGAATTTTTTTTATTTCTATTGTGTTCCTTAGAGACGTTGTTGGGGAGATATCCAATTGGATTTGGGAATTCCTTTGGGGAAATAATCCGCGAAGAATATATGGTATTAATTAAGAGGTTTGGAAATATATTTTTCTTGGTGAAAAAGTTTCTAAAATTCATTTGGTAATTTTAGAAATCTTTTGGAGATTTTTTAGGATTTTTTGACATTTTTTTGGGATTGTTTGTACAAACTTTCAGGAGGTGCCGATCGGTAGGGTGTAGTGGGTGATAGACGGAAGTGGAATGGTCTCTTGGGCTTCCTCGGGTTAGTAAAGGGATAGTGTCGATCACAATGTGGCTGGGGACTGCTGATCGACATGCCCCTTAGCCTCCTATAAAAATGGGTGAGATTTCTTCATTTTACACAGCTTTCAGATCTTCTAACTTCTGCCTTTCCTTTATGCAAACTATTCTAGAGTTCCAAAACCAATAAATGGAAGATTTTTCAAGTAGTGCAGTCCACATGACATGGTTGACCCTACCTAAGTAAGTAACTTCAATTTCGGCGTTATTTCACACAATTATCTTGATTATGCAATGATATTAAGATTGATATTCCTAATTTCGAAGAGAAGCTGGATCCCAATGCAGTAGTTGACTAGATTGACCCTGTTAAGAAGGTCTTAAGTACAAGGAAATTCGTGATATGAAATGTGTATAGCTAGTTTCTACTAAGTTCGAAAATGCGGAAGTGTGGTGGAATGGATATGTCAAAGGAGAAATGAATAAGGGAATAAGCCCATAAAATCACCGACGAAGATAAAGAAGTGCATTAAGGCTTATTTCAACCCAAATACCTATAAGAGGAACTTATTTTCACGAGTCCAATATCTATAATAAGGTCTCTCCACTGTGACGGAGTACACGGAGTAATTCCACATCCTTTACACCCGAACAAATAGAAAGCTAGAGGAACTGAAAATTAGCTATTATCTCAATGGATTATAAGTTATGATCAAGAGGAGCTCACCCAAAGAGATATTGAGGCCCTTGAGAAAGCGGTCGCTTATGCCAACAGAGTGGACCAGCATCTACGCAGCGTTATTGCCCAACAAACCACAGTTCCACCTGTTTTCCCAATCACTAAAACATAACCCTATACCTCCAATTTTAAGAGTTTTGAGGGAAACACATTTTGTCACAGAGTAGCCAAGAAGAAGCGGGCACCTAAGCATCACAGGGCCCGAGCTTTAGACCTTGAACTTCCCGTTGATGAGTATATTGGTGATTTGGGAAAAGAACCTCTTAATGACTGCTTTGGGTCGTCCAACGAATGCTCGTTCTGCTATCATAGAGACTCGAAAGCCATTATTTAATTCTAATAGGTACGATCCATCGAAAAGAGTATTCTGCTCTCCGAGTATGCTCACCAGATATGACCCCGGAGATAGATTTAAAGAACAAACCTTCCTCACACAAGTCATAATACATCTGGACACCGAAGGGATACCCTCTAAAGCTTGAGGTCGAACTTTCTCTCACATGGGAGAGTGATGTTGTGTACCGACCCTAAGGGATTACAAGAGGGAGAGTAATAATTTTCTTTGCTTGCTTATTTAATTTCGACTATTATCTCGCTTTTATAATTATTCGTTCAATATTAATCAAAACTATTGATTTATGCATTTTTTGTGTTTGAGTAAATTTACTTCCACTTCTACTTGTTTACGGTTGGAAAAGCCAAAAGTACATGTGACATCTTGGCGAGGCCCTCAAACTAAATATACTCAAAGATTCTAGGTGACGTGGGATGGCACCGACACCATGACACCAAGATCGCGGAGCACATGGGGACAACTTCTCAGAATAAGAATAACCCTTATCTCTAGCCGACGGATCCTATTGATCATATAACTGGGAGGGAACGTGTCACATCAGAGGTGTCCTCTAATCACCACGATGAGTTGATCCTGCTCAGTTAAGCAAAAGTGCATGTGGTGAGTTTTTTCTGCAAGTGAAGTAGCGTGTATCAAATGAAGGTTGGGAGTGCCTGTCTGTGTGTGTGTGGGGGGGTGGGGGGTGGGTGGGTAAATCCTAATGGGACGGCACCTTTGACTTAGTTGAGATGCCCCCTTAAAGAGCGTCAACTTAACAAGTATAAGGTGGTGTCCCCTTATGGATGCAAGGTAAGATACCTACTTTTCTGATGTTACCACTAAAAAGGATGACACTTTTGATAGATAACACCCTAATGTGTAAGTCACACGATTAATGACACCTTGGGTCCAGGTGGGAAACTCCCTTTGTCGGGCGTCACTCTTAGCAAGTGATGATAGCCAAGCGAGCTGTTGAGGTAGCAACTTGGTGTGAATTTGACATAGAGGTGTAGGTGGATACTATACTAAAGATATAAACCAAATATGATCATTAGATTAATCAAATATCTATTGGTTTACCTTAAATATGGTGATCTAAAAAAATGTATGCAACATGGTAGAAAATACACTTCAAATTTCCTTTATGAATCTTAAGCCAGAATCCATCACTACGCAAGGGCTTTATAGACTAATTAAAAGTCACAAGTGTATGTATAAATTTTCTACCTCACATACATAGACCAAAGTATAATTCTTCATACTTTTTCAATCCTTTGTAGGCAACCATAAACCTCAAAGTAGTCATTATGCAATCATTTACTTGATTGCAAATAAAGAGAAAAAAGTTATATCACTTACCTCCATAAACAACAAACTCCTTTACCAAGATGGAAATTATTACTTGACCTTCTCTTTCTCAATTTTTTCTTAAATTTTCCCCATTAACATGGGCATTGAAATTACAAAGATGGATATTGATTGTTTTCCAGTAAATTGTGTACGAAAATATTGTACCCATTATTCATTTGTATTTAAGATGACCGTCCTTCACTTGGGTTGTCACAAATAGAAGAAGTTAAAAGGATGGTGAATTTGAGCAATTAGTTTCTTTACTCGCTTTGTTTGAAGGTTATTCCTTATCTCATATTTTTTTTTTGTAAAAATTTGGTTGGGCAGGTAAATATTAGGCCGATTTTTCTTGCAAATCATACTTTGATATTTATGGATTTTTTATTAATGCCAACTTCTACAGCTTAAGACACTTGTGGGGAAATAAGAAAAGAGTTACATGGTTGTCGGGGGGTATTATTATTGCTCTTGTGAGGAATGTTTGGTTAGAAAGAAATGGGAGAGCTTTTGAGAACAAGTTATTGGATAAAGTAGATGTGTGGTAGAAAGTAAGGTTTCATATCTTTTGGGCGTCCACTTCTAAGAGTTGGCATTCATTGGTCTATCTTCTTATATGGTAGGTTTGTATTCTTGTAAAATGGTCATAAGATACTTTGTTGACATAAAATGAAAGCCCTCAAAGGCACAAAAGTCATGCTCAAAGAGAGAGTATTACTCAAATTTCTTCTTTTCTTTCTTACAAGAAATCGTCTTGGGAGGGGATCTTTTATCCTTGATTTGACACCGATTGGGTGTGTGATTGAGGGACAATGACTGGGTGGAGCAACCAGTCTTGGACTCGCCTCCGATAATTTTGAATTGAGCCTTAGGAGTTAATTGGGATGGAAACGTAGTTTTTTTGGAAGTTTGGGGGCTAAAAAGTATTTTCCAAAAAATTCTGGAGGGGTTGTGCAGTTTTTCTCAAAATCTGGGGAGGTGTTGGAGTAATTTTTTGAAGGGGTTGGATATTCAGATTTTGGAGGGGCAAAATAGGGATTGAGGGCATCAATATAAAAGGCCATGGGGCTGTCGGAACTTGGGGAATCTGATTTTGCCGCCAAAAGGAGGGGACAGGGGGGCGGATAAAGCGGGTTGAAGGCAAGTCGGTGTGGGGGCAGCATGACTTGTTGTGGTTTGCAACAGGGAGGACTGAACAAGGGCTAGTCTGGATCAGAGTGCCTGGAAGGGTTGGGATCCAGGTGGGTGTTATGGCAGTGGCTAGTTGTGACAACCCGGATATAATTATGATAAATTATATTTAAATCATTCTTATCATATGTGATATGAATAATGTGTTATTAGTATATCTAATGTTAAGTGATTATGTTTATTATAATCCTACTTTAATAAATCATGAAAGGTCGAATTATTTACAAACACAAAATTTTATTGTTTTCGGTAGAAATGTTCCTGTTAGAGACTAGTTTTGACCCTTATAACATTGCAATTGACTTAAGGTAAAAACTATATAGTTGTATACATGTGAGTTAGGGTTGTAACACAATAAACGGATCATCAAACGGATGCCTGAGTAAGGAGTTATACCGAGTTTACGAACAAAGGGCAAAGCTGTCCATTTCCTTTAAGTGGTAAATTGTCTTTTAGTAAACCAAATGTTTTAAAGTGATTGGATGGCTTGGGAGGCAGCCTTGGCAGACTTAAAACTCTCCCTCTAACATATTTCTTCATAAAAACAAACCCTAGGTTCAGTTTGAAGAGTGTTTGGCTTAAGGAAAGAGAAAGTAGAAGTTAAGGAAGAAAGTGTTTGGCTTAAGGAAAGAGAAAGTAGAAGTTAAGGAAGAAAGATTACAAGGAAAAGCTAGGAAAAGAATTCCAAGAAAATTCTTAAGGTGTTTCCAAGGTAAAATTATGTGTTAATATTATTTCAATCTTGTATTATACTTATTTCAAACTATATAAATCGTGAATTATTGACTGAAATTCCATCATCCTTTGTGATAATATGTATTGGTTCATATGTGAGATAAGTGGTGTTTATAGGTCAAATTGCTTTGTATTAAAACCCTTTGTATTCAAACTTGTACATCTCTTTGTGTGCTTAATATAATTGATAAATTCCAATTTTATATGAAACTAGACTCATATATTCATATCATATGCGAAAATTAGATTTTTTCTCCTTGTGGTTAGGCCGTAATGATGATTTCAAGTTGGTACATAGTTTCTGTTTGTATACTTCATTTTGGTATGCCCTAAGTTTAGTCAAGATTTTGAGATAGAAAATGAAGTCAAACAATTATGAAACTTTAATTCTATACTATTCAGTATGCGTACTGAAAATGGGTTGAAAAACATGAAAAGTTATGCTGGAGAAAAATTATGAAAATTGTTAGAAGTTGAAGGAACAATAGAGGAGCTTGTAGGGAAGATTTCTTGTGTTATAAAGAAATGGTCATAACTTGATCTAGGAAGCTTGAAAAATTACACCGTCACTTTTAATGAAAATTATATTCATATATGTTTTCATATTGATAAGGTTGGACCCCTTTATTTATACAATATAGGAATATAGGATGGTTAAGTATGTTGGACAATAATTTTAGGCCATACTGGATACCCCTTGAATGAATGTTTGTATTTCATCCTTACAAAGGGTACTTTGAGTACATGTTTCATGTGTATATACATTGAGAAGTATAATTTTATGTTTACTTGACTTTGGTTATAAATTCCTCATGAGGTATTTCCTACGGTTGAATGTTCATAACTTTATCAATATGTGCACCATTGTTTTGTCTTTACTCATGTTTCATGGAATGTGACTTGAGTGGAACTATATGGTCATTGTATAGTCATGGAAAGTTACATAATTATATTAGGATGATACTTATGATTGAGATTCAGTACTAATTTAGTTGGAATTACAGGTGTAAGGTCTAATCAACCCAGTTCAGCTCCTCCCGAAGGAAATGCGAATACGTAGTTGACAACCCAAGGTGAGTGTACTCACTGGAATGATGTATTTGTATACTGTTACGAATATGATCATAATGTTATGAATATAAAATTGTTCATTTTGGTTTACCGAAATGGCAGTTTACTCCTCGACCCGAAATGGGGGAGATTTGTCTATTAATGACAAGCGGTTACTCCTCGACCAGGAATGGGGGAGAATTATCTATTTAGACAGGATATGTGAATCATGATTCGAAAAAGTTGGTCATTCATTATGAATGAGCCGGATAAGGTAATACATAATTATATGGACATGATTTATTGTAATTAAATTCATGCAGTAGTATAGTAGTGATGCATTCACTGGGCTATTTTGCTCACGATTCCTATGTTCACATTTTTCAAGTAACGCGATGTCATTGCCAAATCTAGGAAGTCGGGTTGGGTTAGCCAGGAATGGGAGAAACAAAGATTTTGTTTAAGTTAAATTATCCTTCAAGCAAGTTTGTATAAGTATGACTACTCTGATGTTGTAAAAAGATTTTTAGTTATATGGATTTACAATGATGACTCTGAAATTAAAACTCTTGTTTATTGTTTGATTAAATTAATCATAGTTTGACTCACTTTGACTTTCAAACTTAATTATAAGTAAATGGGTTTGGGTGTGTCACTGGTGGTAGGCGAGGTTCTGCTGGGGTTGGGAGTGAGATGCATCGGGATTGGGTGGGGCAGAATTTGGTGGGTTAAGAGTTCGTGAAAGCTTTGTTTTTTGAGGGGGTTTGAATGGAGACGGTGGGTGGGGTTCAATAACACTATGGTTTTGGGGAAAATTTTCAGTTCTAGGGTTTGGGAAATAATGGGTGGGGTATTATTTGTTTTGAAGGTAGATGTCAAGTTTTTCGTTGAGCATGGCTAGCTCATATTGGGTGGATATCTTCGGTGCCAATGGTTGCTTTGTTTTTTTTATAATAACCACGGATGGTGCGACTAGGCTCTGATACCAATTGACGCAAAATGAAAGTCGTTGAAGTCGTCGAAAACACAAAAGTTACACACTAGAGAAAGTATTACTCAAAAGTAGAATGATCATTAATGATGGAGAAGGACGATATTTAAAGCGGAGTGGGGAAGTATCTATAATGATGTCATCTCCACTAAGAGGGAGGCCTAGGCCCATCCCTTTATAATATAACCTATAATGACTATTCTAGATCCAACCCACTAACCCTATAATACAACTAAAATGTAACAAAAATAAAAAACAACTAATAAAAGTAAAAATACTAAAAATGCAAAAATACTAAAGATTACTAAAATAACCCTATCATTATTCTAATTTCCATCACTTTGTTTCTGATTAGGAAAAGAAAAAGTTGAAATATTACTTTAACCTTTTGTTTTCTTTTACCATCTCTGTACCAGGAAAGGAGCTGCATATAAAACTTAAAAATTGTAGGGCCCTAACATAAATCTTCATACATTATTTATCTCCATAATAACTGATTTTTCATTTGATAACTATGAGCTGTGATGCCTTGTGGCTGAAGGATTACACCATAGCCAAAAACAGGTTGATCTTTGCTTCATGCCATTACCAATTTGAAAAGACTATATCCATATATCTATGCAAGAAATTTCCCACGGTTAATGGTTCAGACAAATAAAATTATACCTTAAAGTCTTTTCAATTTAGGGTATGGTTGATTAGAGTTGGTGGAAACAACATAGAAAAAAAAAATTCATAAGAAATTTCATAGCTATCGCCCTAAAGAAAGAAAAAAAATTGTGGAAAATGTAAAAAATATGCATCCTGGAAAATTTTCCAAGAAAAAGTTGGCAATCAAACACATCAAAAGTTGGAAAATATGAAAGATTCCATATTTTCTGTGGAAAATAATGCCAATCCGAAACACCCTTATTGTACCATAGCTAATGTACCCTGCTAGGCCTAAAGAGTATCGATAATGGACTAAACATTCATTAAGCTGGGAAATACAGATGGAAGTAGATGGTAAACACAAAACGGTAAAACACCCACAAACATAACTAGCACAAAAAGGCCATATAAAGTTTACAATAAAAAGAGATAAAAAATAAAAGAAATAAATAATATGATTGTTAGATAGTTACCAAAGTAGAAATGTTCCTTTTGCCATCAGATGCTCTTACCAGACATCTATACTCAATTTGTTCCCCAGCTGTTGACATTTTATTTCTTTGGACCTTGGACTTATCAGAAGCTGTAGAGGAGATGAAAGATATGATCAACATCTTAAATGGAATAGGAGATCACCCCAACACGATAACTCATATTTAGATATAAATGACGAAGAAATAAGGTAAGAGAAGATTAAAGAATTTACAGTGTTTGAGAGTAACCCAAACATAGCCTTTTTCTGTGGTTCGCTCAAACATGCTTGTTAGTTCATTGAGAAACGGATCTGGCTGTAGACGTACCTAATCCAAGCAGTGAAAAATAAAATACATTCAAATAAAGATATAACTGTATCAGATATAACTGCAATTAACTTTTAGAAAAAAGCGTTCATTCGAGCGTGTGCGTGTATAAATGTATATGCATATTTACCAATTCTTAACATATCTGTACATTGATATAGATAGGTATTTAGAATTTATTCTCGAGCTTTAATTTGTAATTTACTTATTGTGGATTTATATTTTCTCCGCTAGCCATCTTTTTGGTTAAGCCAATACATACAATAATTTTTTTTTTTTGGGGGGGGTACCAAAGCCTCCAGTGACCCCCCCTCTTCCAAGCCATCTCTACAGACCTACACCCTCAGCCCTCACCACTACATACCACCAATCACCCCCCCTCCTTCATATTGTTCGGTATCATAGTTCCAATAAATTTGTGGCCCAAAAGAACAACCCTTTATTCTTTTTTGAATTTACGTGAGAACATGATTTAAGTGGAAAGATGTAGTGTTTCATCATAAACAGTTTTGCCTCTCCAAAATACACCGACTCAACGGGTTACTAGTGTATGGCTGAATGGGAGAAATCTTGCTTGTTGGTCTCAGTCCTTTAAACTTTAACTTGGGAGAAAAGGAAATCAGAATGGATCTTGGGTACTGAAAGAAACTGGACTTCGGTGATCCATAATTTTCACAGTGGGTTATAGGTAACTGTTTCATTATAAGCTTATTATTAAATTCTATAAAGGAGCGTATTTATAACATGTTTTTTTAAATTGTATCATGACACATCGACACCGCTTATGGGATATGGACTTCTCTGACTCAAATGTATGTTTTTGCACGCATGATTCGTGTTCCTAAGTTTTCCTTTTACCTTGTTATCTATGAATCGTATTGCCACAAGTCTTCATCGTACTGTCATATTCTTACCTAATTACTTCTTATTACAAGTCCCAAGTCACCATTTTCTTCCAAACTTCAAGTTTCTTCTTTACGAAATTCTAATTCGTATGTATTCACCTTAAAAACAGTGCAAACCATGCTCATGTAGAACATGCAAATTTCAACATCTTTGTTTGTTATTTCCATCGTCAATGTGTGGTTTGTAAACTTTCTAAACACAAAATAACTAGTTATATTCACCATATGCATCATGCTCCTAGGTTTGGAACCCTTACCCAGTTATTGATTTTCTGGACATCGTTATTATGTGGACTTTTAATAAATTATTCCAAATGTTGACGTAAATTACACATCAATGGCTAAAAGAAATAAATCAAACCCTAATTTTTAGAGAGAGAATCAAAAGACGTATTATATTTCAAGGATTGCAAAAGTTAGTAAAAATGAGAATACAAGAAGTATTTATATGTGCTGAATTACATGCTAATCAAGTAATTAGCCAAAATGACTAAAACGACCAACGAAAAATAAAAAAAATGCCTAATTAGTCCCAAATATGATTGGAGGTTAATTAAAGGCTAAAAAGAAAATAAAAGAACTAAAATAAAAGAAAGACTAATACAAAATATTAAAAATGACAATTAAACCCTAATATGACCCATTTCCATTAAATGTATTCGGGTTTATTTACTTTTAAAAAAGATATGTACTGCCTATGTTCACCCAATTCCTACAAATGATCAATGACCCAATACAATAACATTGCAGTATTTAGTTAGGTAATGGGAGTGAGTGTATCTCTAGTGAGTTATGTAACCAACTTAATCAAAAGGGATCTTGAAACAACTCACATGTCCTTATACATTAGACAAAAATAAAGTGCGAAACACAAGACCCATACAATCTTGGTTGTGGTTCAGAGTCTTCTACGTGTCATGCAAGTACCCAAATTTTATTGGCATATATGGTTGTCCTCATTTCCATTTATTTGATTAATCATACCCCGAGTTGAGTTCTTAATGGTAAAACTTTACTTCAAGTCCTTCAGCGTGATAGTACCTTGTAACCTCTCTTGCCAAGGGTACGAGTGTACTTGCTTTGTCTAAAATCGTAGTCTTTCTTGATGATAAACCTACGAGATGCATCTTTGGGTGGTATTATGCTATGCCTAAAGGATATCGTTGTTATAATCTTGTTTCAGAGGAGAAATATCTCATTGATTGCCATGTTCCCTATCTTTACAAATCCTTGAGGTCTCCTTCTCTGCAGATGCAGAGTTATTCTCCACCTTTGCAAGTACATTCACCTACCTCGCGCCCTAATTTCTTTAGAAAAATGTACAGGAGGCTCTCCTCCTCCTTTGGATTCCAAATCCCCACAATTTAAATCTTCTCGTGTTCATAAACACCCCCTCTTGGTATGGTATTTCTACAATACTTGATGTACAAAGGGTTTATGTATCAATTTGGGGGATTTAATGTTCTTTTTATTAAGTTTTTGTTTTGAGTCTATAGAATACTATTAGTATTAAATGTAATAAATGGGGTTTAGTAAACTTTAGGGAATATTATAGTAAGTGAAGGGCCTTTTGATTTTTTAATGATTCCTAGTTGGAGTAGGATTACTTATAGTATATATAGGTGATGATGTAATAGAGATGGTTTGTTAATACAATTTCAAATTTGTGCTTGTATTTTGCCTCGTCTATGGATCCACTTTTTGGTGTTTGCATCAATACTAATCATCCTTTTCCCCGTATGTTTCTTAATATGGTCTTTCAAATTCTTATCATGCATTTTTATGGAAGATCGAGTCTGTCCCTAGTCGATGTCCGAGGTTCACTAAAATGCCAAGTGGCTTGTTGCCATGCAAGTAGGGATGGATGCTTTGGATCATAATCAAACATGGAGCTTGTTCCATTCCCATCATGGAAAAAAATGATTGGATGTGAGTAAGTAATTATTGTGAAATGTTTGGTTAATGGTTCTATTGACAAGTATAAGGTCCGTCTTGTGTCAAATGGCTTTACATGCTTCTCTGTTAACGACTTCACGTATCCTTATATCCTTACTGCCTCTCATTCTTGATCTCTTCACCAGCTAGATCTAAAGAACGTCTTTTTTAACGAGGACTTACTAGAGGAGGGAGTATGTAAGAAAGGCGTGTCTCTTGTGTAAATCTCTTTTCGATCTAAAAAGTCTCCTAAAGCTACGTTTAATATATTCATTGATATTATTTAATCTATATATTTTGTGCAGTGTCACTCCGATCACACATACTTTATTCCTCGACACTCTGATGGTTGTTGTATTGTTCCTCTAGTACTACGTGGATGATATTATTATTACCTGAGACGATGCTCTAGGTATTGCACATTTGAACATGATCTCGGTCAATTCTTTAGAGTGCGCCGTGAGATCCTCTTTCTCTATAAAAGTACACGCGCGACCTCATTCAAGATACATGCATTATCGGATATAGACCTGCCTTTAAACCTATTGATCCATACTATTAGCTTTAAGTAGAGTTGCTTCCTGATATGTTTCTATATTAGCATCTAGTTGATCGTCTCATATAGTTGACCAATACTAGACCAGACTTGACCTTTGCAGTCAATGTTAACGAGTTTATGAAGACTCCTCAAACAACCCATATGCATGTAGTTTATCATATCTTTGAGTTATCCCACATCTTGTCGTCTCTAGGGTCTAGCGTTAATCCTATCTAGATTTCAACTTGTTATATGTCTCGGAGTATCTATGAACGTACTACTAAGGAAATGGCTACGGGAAGAGTATGGGGCCGGTTAGCCTTCCCCGCCCCAACATATTTAGTAAACCCCTACCTCGAACTCCACCCCGCCCCATGAAACTAAACCCCCACCCCGTTTAAATATAAGCTAACGAGTTCATATACTAGCTCATGATAGTCTACTTTTTCATCCTAGGACTTCCTCGATCATAACAATCCATAACCGGCCTATCGACACAGGTGGCTTTGTCCATTTACTAGTATTCAATCATTTTAGCACTATTATACCCATACGTAATACCAAATCATCTTAATCCATCCTATATGTCGTTTATTTTACCATTTGAATGAACCTAAGGTAGAACCCATCATTGAAAATCGACTCATAACGAAAGGATCCCACGACCTCTCCTCGGGAGTTTACTTTTTAGATGCATAGGATCATAACAATATGATATGTCATGTATATAGAGAACTTGTCAAAAGCCCCCAAGATGGGCGAAGAATTTTATGAGCGGCCCCTAGTTTCTTAAGTGCTTGTGTGCGGTTTGACTCCTATATTAAAAGGTACTACAACTAATATAACATGTATTGTGATCTAATATGACTAAAATATTTTTGAATATATTTCTAATATGACAAAAAAAATTAATATGACGATATCATAATATAACTACATGGACTATTGAAAGTTAAGGGGTATAATTGAAAAGTAATTCTAGGCTGATTCAGGATTCTGACTCATTTTGTACGACACACTAACATGTATTGGTTCATGTTTTGTGTTTCGTGTTTTAACTTATACTCGGTGGGACCCCAAATACAAACCAATACAGACACAACATGTCATTGCGTCACACAAAATGAGTAAAAATCCCGGCCTAGGGTGGGAACACGTGTTTTGGGGTCCTGTTTCGGGTTAAGACGACACGACATGAATTCATGCTATTTTTAGCATACACGATCAAGGTCTAAATAAAATGATACAACACGACATGAATAATGCAATTTCTTAGGACTTGTTTGCGAGTTCAATTTTGGAGAGAAAAGAAAGAAAAGGAAGGGAAATTGTGTTTCCTTTCCTTCGTTTGGAGTTTAAGTAGGAAATAAAGTGTCTTTCTCGTTTGGGAGTTTAAAAACAGAGAAAAGAAAGCAATTTTTTTTAAAAATATTCCCTTCCTTTCTCTACAAATCTTTCTTTCCAAATCGGAAAGAAATGGAGAGAAAGGAAAGTTTTTTAATAAATTGTACCTTTTTTCCCTTAAAAAAATTATTTTCCTCCCAAACTCTCTAACACAAGAAAGAAAGTTCGTTTCTTTTCTCTCCCAAACTCATTTCTCTTCTCTTCTCTTCTCTTCTTTTCTCTCTTATTAACTTTCTCTACTTTTCTTTTCTCTCTTAATCAAATTTTCCTTACGTTTCTTTCGTCTCCAAAACTCCCAAACAATAAATTAAACATAAATAGACACTATAACCCGAATAAAAATGCGACAAGACACAATAACACTGCCAATAAGACAATACACGACTTCGTGTTTTGACAAGAACACGACACGACACGACTTCGTGTAAAAAAACGAATCGAACACAACATATCTTATCAATTTTGAACCGATTTTGGGTCGCTTCTTGTCGTGTTTTTGTGTCCTTTCTAAAATTACCACCCTTACCTAGAACTACTCATAATTGAATACACTTCATAGTGGGGTTGTATCAAGTGTGCCATTTTTCTCCCATTTAATGATGTAATTGACTACAAAAATCTAATCTCCCAGTTAGAAAGAAAATTATAAAAATGAAACTGCACAAACAGATGGCTTCTTTTTTCCCCGAAAAGAAAAAGAAATAGTGTGGCAAATTTAAATATCGAATTTTCAGTGTTTTGATTTTGAAGATTCATCTTGGTAATCGGATTGTAAAAACCAAAAGTTTACTAGGCTGATTAAAAGCAAAATTTAGATATAACGTCCATATATGTTTGCAATATATATATATATATATATATATATATATATATATATATATATATATATATATATATATATATATATACTAGCGGATACCCGTGCCTGAAGGCACGACGAAATTTTTTGAAGTACTTAACAGCGAAATCGCAAAAATTTTGAAAGTGCGTAATTGCAAAAACGACAAAAATATCGTTCCCCAAATAAACATCTATATATCATTCCCCAATATATATAAAATTTGGTAAGAAAAATTTCGTGTTACCTCACTTTTTTCTGTGTTCGTATTTCGTAAATAAGATTTTGTCATGTGTTACTTTTGTTTACCAAATAAGGACACGATCCCACTAAATGCGACACAACATAACATTTTTATTTTTTTGATTTAACACCAACACATTCAAATAAAATCACAGAACGACATGAAACGATAAAAGTATATATATATTTTTTTGTGAAACAGTTGCAAATATAAAAAAAAATGACCGTTGTTTAGAGAATAAAATCGTCCATGATTAAAAGAAAGTAGTACAAATAAATATTGAATGAAGACTTTTATAAAGTAGAGTAGCCTAGGTCATACACATTACATTATAATAGAGTAGCCTAGATCACCTGTTAGATAAGTGTAGCACTGCCAATTGTCTTATTTATAATCATAGGCTTAAAGTATTTTTTGAAAGAAGTCATGTGCTATAGTAGGTTTTGTCATAGTGTTTCCTTTGATATTTGGTAGCTTAGCTAGGCAATCAATGCCTTCGGTAACAAATCAACGAAAGCTTTTGTTTTCTCTTTATCTCAAATCAGAGATATCCTTATTTATATATTGTTTTAACCAAGTTAGATATCAATTTTGAAAAAAATCTTGACCCTGATCCTTTAGAGGATCTATGCTTTATTTTTAATAACAGTTTCACAAAAAAAAAAAAAAAATTCAATTTTCACTTTAAATCATCCCCAAATCCTACATGGACACTATGTCATTCTTTCACTTGCCTATTATTTATTGTCATGTGGTGCAAGCACAAAGCCCAAATCAGTTTGGAGGAGTTATTTGGAATATGTATCATTATTATTTTAATATATTCATAATTCAAATACCTCCATTGAAAATTAATTAGACTATCTTACAATAAATGACGATACAAACCTCAGTATAATTATATTCCCATTTTTTCTTCTCAAATGTAGCGTACATAAAAGAATGACGTACATTTAAAACCTTCACACACCACCTCACTCCATAAAGAATAATGTTTATGTGGTTTCATAGACATCTTTATAATATTCCAAGCCAGCAGCCCCTGTTTTGTTTGGAAGATGTTGTCTGGAAGATATCTCCTTCCATCATATCTGAGAAAAACAAAAAGGATATTTATTTAAGAACATGTCCAAACCAATAAAGTTTTTCCTCATTGAAACCATATACAAACAGAGTAGATCACTAATCCTCATTGAAATTACATTCTCGGAGAAACTGGTAGCGGTGATTCTTGAGTCAACAACGACTTCTTGAATAGACGACTTCATAGTACTTACATACACATGAAAGAAATAAAAAAAAATGTGATTAAATATTCAAATATATTTGAACTCAAACCCCATGTAAAGATCATAACATTTCTTCCTTTTGTATTATTTCCTACAGTTGAACCAAATGATAAGTTAGGGACTCGTATTCTCATTATCAACTTCTCCAAATGTAAGAACTAATAAAAACCACCAAAGCTAATACAAATATATCAGTTCCAAAAATGATGCGCATAGAAAATTACCAAAAAAGCCAAAGGTTGAATGAGGCAATGTTTACTTAGCACCTTCCTACAAAAGTACACCTCACCCGCCAAAAATTAGCAACCCAATACCATTAGTAGATAGGGAAAGGGAAAGTCAGACAATAGGGATCTAAAAATTATACCCGGATCTTGTATGAGAGTGCAAATGTTCACTGTAAAAAAATAAAACCACCAACTGAATCATATGTTATAACTAAATAAAACAACCAATTATACTTGAATCTCACAAAGAGAGATTTGTAACTAACATAAATGATATGATCTCTTACCAAAACAAAAAAAAAAATCAGTTCATAACCAATTAAAACCCAAGACCCCTCCTGATACAAATTATTGTTTGTGTAACACAAACACTGTTATCACAGCCATTTTGTACACCTCACTGCTAAAACTCGGATCTGAAAAATGCAAAAAAAAAATAGTCATCATAAATGCTAATGAAACCTAAAATAACAAAAAAAACTTTGATGGATAGTCATCATAAATGAACCCTTGGAATACTGGAGAACTTACATTTATAAGTTGGAAATATCAACTACTCTTTAACCTTTAATGATTCACATAAGAATAAATAAATTATAGGAAAGGGCAACCGTAGAAAAAAAACATACAAAAAAATTAGTAGAAAAGTGACACATCACCTCTTTCCATGACTTTACGCATTAGAACCAAGCAAGGCCAGGCCACCGAAAGTCAGCTCCGGCCATCAGAAGAGTGAAGAAGCCCCATCGTTTCCCCTAGAATTTCCATCTCAGGTTTCAAAGCAGCGCTGTTACAGCCCTTCGCTTATCTCGTGGGTGTGTTTAGGGACAGTAGATCTTTGGAAAACAGAGTGAGAGAGAGTCTCCGAATTTGAAGAGAGGCGAGGGGTGGGGGCATAAGATTTGGGACATGGGAGAGGACCGATGGACTGCATCACTTTTTGAGGAGAAAACTTGTTTGTTTGGGTTTTGTAGTCTGTGAGAGAGAGAGAGAGAGAGAGAGAGAGAGAGGGAGTGATAAGATATTTTTTTTGTAAAGACAACAAATAATAAATTCTTTGCATTGGAAGTTGTGATTAAAAAAACAGAAATTCAAATTAAAGTGAGCTATATTTTTTAGCAGTAATTATCTTGAGAAGTGAGTTTTGTGAATCTGTGACATTGAGCGGCGCAAATCCTTTTTTCAAGTAAAGGTTGACAGATTTTTGTACTGGCTGTACGGGTATGGCAGAAGGGGTGGGGCTAAGCGTTGGGTAAAATAATTGCATACGTCGGCTCATCTGAGTGCTTCAGTCCGTGTCTACATGGCTTAAATCTCAACCCTTAAATGTGTTAACTTCTTATTGAACAGTAAAAACACCCATCCTCCTTATTTTATATATATATATATATATATATATATAGAGAGAGAGAGAGAGAGAGAGAGTGTGAGAGAGAGAATGGGGGTTGAATTTACCATGGCAGAATCTTTGCTTCAGATCAAAGACTGATAAATACCCCAATAACGCCACTGAGAGGGATGGAGAGAGAGATTTTGGTGTCTTATACTATGACCGTAGAGGAGACCCCTAAAACGACTTATTAATACAGAATAATTCTAGAGAGCATGAAAATTGTATACAAAACTCAAATTCAGTGACTAGTCAGATGAGAAATGATCGGTATTTTTGTGTTTGTAGGTCCGTATCAGAGGCATTAATTAATACATATTTAATACATTACAGAATTTTTATTTTATGTACAATTTAAAAATTTCCCTAAATCACTCATTAATATACGATGAGTTTTTTATTTAAAAAATACAATATAAGAACATATTTACAAAAATAACGGGGATCTCAACATATTTATCAAAGTAATATACTTTTTGAATACACAATTTTCAACTGCATTATGGAGTCTCCAAACTTTCCCACGAAAACTATGTCTTGCAATTTGTACTTAAAGCCCTCAGAATTGTCTTCGACCCTCAGAATTGGTCATCTCTACTAAAGCCCTCAGAATGGCTTTGACCCTCATAATTGGTCACCTCTACTAAAGCCCTCAAAATTGGCTTCGACTCGCAGAATTAGTCGCTTTTTCTGACCCTCAGAATTTGTCACACTCCACTTAATCCCTCAGAATTTGCTTCGACCCATAAAATTGGTCGCTTCTACTTAAGCCCTCAGAAATGGCTTTGTCCCTCATAGATGGTCAGTCCTACTTAAGGTCCTCAAAATTGTATTTTCAGTGTTTGAATTTAGACCCCAAGACTTAAATTTTGGTTTCTGACGATAATAAGGCCAACAAAGTCTATTACAACCATTTTGAAAAATACTTAAAAATTTCACTAATTAAATGAAATGGAAAATTACATATTAAACCCTAAAATTATTTTCGTTACACGATAAAACTTTATATTGTAGTAGTATTTTTAAACTAGAAAACCTTTCTTATTTCTTTTTTAAATTTGAAACAAGATCGGTCCTTATCCTATGTGAATCAATTAGGAGATATTCGATTGATCTAGATTTAGCCCCACAAACAAATCATCATCCTCATTATTAGAAGAGCCCTTGTTGGCACTACCTGGCCCTAAAAACTCGGGCAGAGCTGTCCATCTTTCCTTCTTTTGATAGGTGTGAGTGGGTTTGTGTTTGGAGGCATTTTGATCTTTCCTGGATAATAATGGCTGAAGCACCTTATACCTTCGACTTGCTTAAGTCTATACTGTATAAGTGTTCATCTAGTTTGGAAATATTGACAAAATTGGTTGTCTAACCTAGAATCCAAAGTACCTCAGAACTTATCTCTCTAATCCTCTTCAATAATCCAAGAAGGTATAAATTGAATCACACTACACACATTAGAAGTGCATACATGTGCATATATTGCTTAAAATTGAGTGTGTGTTAAATTCCCCTTAAAATGTGGTTTTAATTATTTTTTGAGAATTTTTAAACATTTTTTAAATAATGTTTTCATTAATAAAAATGTGTTTATAAAATTTGTGGGGTTAATATTCTATTTTGAAAACTTCATTTTTCATTGGAATGTTTGATTGGGTAGAATCTCAAAGCGCTAGAGACTTCAGGGTGCCTCCTGTAATTACTTTGGACGCGCGTTTGTGAGCCACTCATATGTCAACACTTGTCATCCTCCGGGTGAATCTGTTTGTGTTTGTTATGTGAGAGAGTTGGATGGTGCATTGCTGATCGTTGGATCAAAACTTATCGATGGTCTGCATGTGTTTTTAGTCAATCCTGGTGCTATCCCTATGAACCAATCACAATCATCTTAACCACCGCTGTTTTATAACCCTAGGATCAAGTCAAAGTTTGAAAGACTTGATCTCAGCCCTTGATTCCCTTCGAACCTCCAGAATCTTCCTCCTCCCCTATATAAACCCCCCTCTTCTCAGACTTTCAATACTTTTGGGCATTCGTCATTTCTGAGAGAAAAAAATAAGAGAGAAGAGAGAAGTGAGAGAGAGAAGAGAGAAAAGAAAAGAGAGAAGAGAGAGAAAGAAGTAGTGTTAGCCAAACCCTAACCCTAACCCTAAACACTTCAAACTCTGAATCAAACCTTTGTTTTTATAACACCCCAAACACAACCTTGAGTGTTTGAGAGAGAGTGGTTTGTTCATTTGATGCTGTAACCTCTTGATCTGTGATCTTTGTTCCAACTTAAACATTCGTGTGAAGATCTACATTTCTTCTTCATAGAAATTGTAGATTTACACTCTGCATGTTACATTTCACTAGATCTGCATGTTCTTTCTTATTTTTAAGAAAATCTTTACTGATTTAGTTTTGAAAATGTTTTATGGTTTCTATTCTTACGAAACTTAACCTTGACCTAGTTGGATTCTCACTTGGAGATTTTTAATCTCAAAAATATTTTTAAAACCGAGATTGATTAAGATCTTGACCGATTTTAAAGCAAGATATCCGTGGAATCTGGGATAGATTAAAGGTCAAAAAGGGTTCAAGTTCTGTGAGAAAGAAATAAACTAAAATCACAGCATATAGTCTTTATATGTAATTTTTCTAGGACTGTCTGTAAATCTAAGTGTGTGTGAGTTCATGCATGTGAATAGGAATCACATCACTAACACTTAACACACTACAACACTAAAAGTGTTGGGATTAAGATCAAAGATTATTGAGTCGACGTAAGGAAGCTAAAGCAAAGGAAGTTATCAAACTAGAAGAACATCATCAACAATAAGATCTATGAGAAGTTAGAAGGACACCAAGTGGGGTATATTCCTAAACTTAGAATAGGTTAATTTGTGTGCATGTATGTTGTATTGTTTGTAACTATTTTTTGTTGTTAGTGGATTTTTTACTTTTGTGACTTAGAAGTCACCGTGGATGTTTCCTCTATTGGGAGAGGTTTTACCACGTTAAAAACTGTGTGTTGATTATCTTCATCTACTCATCTCATTCTATAAGTGTGCTGAATTTTTGTAACTATCTTAGTTTTATAAACTGATTACACAGTCTTAGTTTTTCTCGTACATAAGTTTTTTTAAACACGTCTTGTGATTTATAATTTTTTTTCAAAAGAAAAGGGTTTCTTCAACAAACATCTCGGAGTTGCTTATACAGTTTAATCTTGTATTAAACGGCATTAGCAACGTTTTTCAATTGGTATCAGAGCCCTGTTAACTTTTATTTCAAAAAGATCTTGTGTTTCTGAAATTGTTTTCTGAAAAACCTAACTATGGACGAGAAGAATGAAAGGTTTGGTAATCTGTCCAGACCTCCACTCTTTGATGGAAACAACTTTGCTTACTGGAAAGTAAGAATGATTGCCTTCATCCAAGGGACTTTAGGAGATGATGTCTGGGACATTATTGAAAACGGATACACTTATCCTACTAAACCAGCCACTGAAGGAAGTGATGAGAGGGTAAAGAAAATCTTAAGTGAGTTTACCCAAGAAGAGAAAACTATTTCTCGAAATAACAATAAAGGCAAGAATTCCATTTTTATGTCTATTAATGAGTATGAGTTCAAGAGAATCTCATCTTATGCCACTTCTAAGGAAGCTTGGGACACATTAATCACTGCCCATGAAGGAGACTCAAGAGTTAAAGCTGCTAAAACTCAAATGCTTACCCAGCAGTACAACTCTTTGATTATGTCTGACTCTGAATCTTTTGATGACTTTTACATGAACTTAACTGATATAGTTACTAAGTTGCATGCTAATGGTATAACTTATGATAGGAATGAGATTGTTTCTAAAATCCTAAGATCATTACCACAAAAGTTTGACAGTAAGAGGTATGCTATTGAGGAAATGAGTGATCAAAACCTTACCCCTGAGTTACTCAGTAGCAAACTTAGAACTGTGGAAATGGAATTAAACTTTAAGAAACAATTACATCATTCTCAAAGAAAATAGCCCAACTCTAACTTGAGTTTTGCCTTTAAGATATCTAAACTTGAGTCTAATTTGATCAACTCTGACTCTGATGAGGAGTGTGATATAGACAAACTAGATAATCAGATTGCCTTAATGTCTAAACAATTTAAGAAAATTGTTAAATTTAGAAACAAACAGGCAACTAAACAAGGCAAGCCTAATTATCCTACTCTTTCTAATCCCAAACCTCATGAGAGAGGTCTTGACAAACATCCTAAGGACAACAACTCCAGACCCAACAGAGAAGTTAAAAAAATTGAATGTTTTAGATGTGGGAAACTAGGTCACATTGCTCACGATTGCAGAGTTAATATGAATAAATCCAACACACACAATAGAGCCAATGTCTGTAAAACTTGGAATGATTCAAGTGACTCTGATGAAGAGGAACTTGAGTCATCAAATGTACTTGACCCTTACATGTCCTTTATGCTAAGATCATTTACAATGATGATATGCCTGTGTGTGATAATGATGCTACTACTCCTGCTTGTGTGAATACTGTTTTGACTGGCCTAGATGCTTTACTATCTGAAAATGTTGCTAGTTCTAGTTCCGTGTGTGTGAGTCAAAGTGATCTCGATAACGACGATGTAAATGGGTGCGTGAGTACTAAAACTGAATCGTTAGGGGCCACTACACACACTTCACTTAGCGACTCAGACACAGATGACCTCCCAGATATCCATACTTTGTATGCTAAAACTCTTAAAAAAGGCACTAGACTGGAGAAGACTGTTAGAGACCTGACTAAGAAATTAGATGATCTAAGTCTTATTGTGAAGCTGAATGCCGAAGAATACACTAACCAGTGTCTGTCTCATCAATCTGAAATTGAATCTTTTGATCAAAAATTGAAAGAGTTGACTAAAACTAATGAAACCCTGGAAATGAAATACAAGGGAACATTATTAGAACTGGAGGAAGAAAAAATAAAGACAGCTACTGTTTTCAAAAAAAATTCTAAGTTTGAAAACAATGGAAATTATTTTACTGACTTTGTTGTTGACTCCAAGACCAATTCTGATGATAGAACCGGTATTGGATTTTGCCCTAAGAATAAACCACAAACTATAAATCTTGAACCTATTAAGTTTGTGTCTAGGGGCAAAAGACCAATTGAAACATGCCCAGATTTTCATTTTATTAAAAAGGAATTTGATCAAAAGCAACAACAGAAAGACACTGGAGAGTCTAGTAACTCTAAGGCTGACACTACACTTAAGACTAAATACGTCTGTCCTTTGATCAGAAAGGTTGAATCTACCTATAAGACCATACCTCCTAGGAATAGGACTTCTGAACAGAATGCTGTTAAACCCATCTTTAGAAATTTTCCTAAGGAAGTTCATCCCTCAAGCAATCAATATTGCTCCTACTGTGACATTTATGGTCATTCCTTTGAAGGTTGTTATGCTAGGCGTCTAAACACCCCTATGTACAATACTTCTGTCTACAAGAACTTTAACTATTCTAGGCAAAATCGTAACCATTATGTCCTTCCAAGACAACCTGATAAGAACTCTAACTACAGTAATAGAAAGACCAAAACTAAGAGTTCATTTAAGAGAAAGGCTCCCAGAAACTTTCCTAAACCAAAAGCTCAAATGTTCCACAATAATCAGTTTGTTGCTCCAAATGTTTTTCGATAAAAAGCTGTTTCTCGAAAGTTTTATCTAATGAGGGCAAACTTGCGCAAAATTAAAACTAGAGCTGTTTGGGTTAGAAAAGATGATCTTTTACCCCAAATGAAGTGTAATATTGTTATCACTGCTTTAAAAGCTGAACACACTTCATCTGGTTGGTATTTAGATTCAGTATGCTCCAAACATATGACAGGAGATGAAACCAAACTTTTAAACAAAACCAGATTTGCTGGAGGCAAAGTAGTTTTTGGTGATGGAGTTTCATCCCAGATCATAGGTAAAGGAACCCTAAAAGAAGAGGGAATACCTACTCTCGAAAATGTACTATTAGTTAAAGTCCTTAAAGCCAACCTCCTAAGTATATCACAATTTTGTGACTCTGACCATACAGTTACCTTTTCAAAGAACAATTGTAAAATTCTAAATGATAAAGGTGAATGCATTATTACCGGATTTAGAACACCTGACAATTGTTATACTGTCAAGACTGGTTCTGAAACCTGTAACATTGTCAGAATGGATGACAATGAAATCTGTCATAATCGTATGGGTCACCTAAGTTATGATATCCTTGGTAGATTGTCTAGTCAAGAGATTGTTAGAGGAATTCCTAAAATTAAATCTATTTCAAGTGTTGTCTGTGGTCATTGCCAGGAAGGAAAAATAGTTAAGACTTCGCATAAAAAGGTTAAAGACATTCTCACCTCTAGACCTCTAGATCTCATCCATATGGACCTTATTGGTCCCTCTAGAACTGTTAGTCTATGTGGACACAGTTATATCCTAGTCATGGTTGATGATTTCACACGATTCACTTGGGTTGCCTTCTTGAAACATAAATCTGACACGTTTCAGAATTTTTTGAAAATTCTATTAAGAATTGAAAATGAGAAGGACACACAAGTCAATCGCATTCGTAGCGATAGAGGGGGAGAGTTCATAGACACAGGAATAGTTGAATATTGTGACTACAACGGTTACAAACACGAATTCAGTGCCCCTAAGACTCCTCAACAGAATGGTATTGCTGAAAGGAAAAACCGAACTCTTCAAGAGATGGCACGTGTCATGCTGCATGCCAAATCTCTACCTAAATACTTCTGGGTAGAATCTATTAGAACTGCATGTCATATTATTAATAGGGTCTATCTTAGGAAAAACTCTAAACAAACCCCTTATGAGTTGTGGTACGGTAAGAAGCCTAATCTGAAATATCTAAGAAATTTCGGTAGTCATTGTTATGTCTGTAAAGATAGAGAACATTTGTCTAAATTCGAGACTCGTGGTGATAAAGCCATCTTTTTAGGTTACTCTCCAAACAGTCGTGCTTATCGTATATACAATCTGCGTACTAAGACTCTTATGGAATCAATAAATGTAATTGTAAGCGACACTATTGTCGAAAATAAGATATCTGAATCACCTATTGTGGTTGAATCTGAAAATGATTTCAAAACTGATTCACCAGAAATAGATGAGTCTTTACCTATTGAGAGTCCTGAAGTACCTGGCTGGGTCTCTAAAGATCATCCCATTGACAACGTGGTCGGTAATCCTAATGAGCCAGTTCGTACTAGATCCCAGTTAAGAAATTATGTTAATTATGCATGTTTCGTCTCCCTTGTGGAACCGAAAAATGTTAATGAAGCATTGAATGACACACACTGGATTTCTGCTATGCAGGAAGAACTTTTACAATTTGTCATTCACGATGTCTGGTATCTTGTACCGCGGCCTCAAAACAAAAATGTTATTGGCACACGTTGGATTTTTAAGAACAAATCTGATGAAAATGGGGTCATCCTTAGAAACAAAGCTAGACTAGTTGCTCAAGGTTACTCACAAATAGAAGGGATAGATTTTAGCGAGACATTTTCCCCTGTCACTCGTCTTGAATCTGTTCGACTTCTTTTCGCCATAGCGTGTCACTTAAAATTTACACTTTATCAAATGGATGTCAAGTCTGCCTTCCTCAATGGAATTCTATCCGAAGAAACGTATGTAGAACAACCCAAAGGGTTCATTGACCCTAAATACCCTGACCATGTCTTTCGTCTAAAAAAGGCTTTGTATGGCTTAAAATAAGCTCCTAGAGCTTGGTATGAACGCCTTTCCAACTTTCTGTTGGATAAGGGTTTTAAGAGAGGAGGAAATGACCAGACTCTCTTTGTCAAACATTTTGACAAAAACATTATTATAGCCCAAGTCTATGTAGACGACGTCATTTTTGGGTCTACTTCAAACTCTGAAGTTAAATCTTTTTCTGCTATAATGCATAAGGAGTTTCACATGTCCCTTATGGGGGAGCTACAACTTTTCTTAGGATTTCAAGTGAAACAGAATTCTGATGGACTATTTGTCTCTCAAACTAAGTATGCCTTAGATCTTGTTAAGAAATTTGGTTTAGATAATGCTAAAGTTGCCAAAACGCCTATGAGTACTACTGTTAAATTATGTAAAGATGAAAATGGAAAGTCAGTTGATTCCACACTTTATCGTAGTATGATTGGTAGCCTACTCTATCTAACTGCCTCGCGACCAGACATAATGTATGCTGTATGTATGTGTGCTCGTTACCGGAATAACCCTAAAGAGAGCCATTTATTGAGTGTAAAACGTATAATAAAGTACATAAAAGGCACTCTTAATCTTGGACTTAGGTATACTAATGATACCTGTAGCACCATCATAGGGTATACTGATGCTGATTGGGCCGGTTGTACTGATGACAGTAAAAGTACATCAGGTGCCTGTTATTATGTCGACAATAATTTAGTTGGTTGGAGTAGCAAAAAACAGAATTGCACATCTTTATCTACGGCTGAATCAGAATATATAGCTGCAGGAAGTTGCTGTGCTCAGTTGTTATGGATAAAACAAATGTTAAGCGATTATGGGATTAAAGAAGATAAGTTACAATTGTATTGTGACAATCAAAGCGGTATTAACATATCTAAAAACCCGGTTCAACACTCGCGAACTAAACATATTAAAATAAGACATCATTTTATATGCGAACTTGTTGAAACTAAGGAGTTAGGAATTCATTACCTGCCTACTGATCTGCAACTTGTAGACATGTTCACTAAACCTCTGGACTATAATAGATTTCTGTATTTGCATAATTCTATAGGTATGGTATGCGCTGATTAAACTCTTAAGACCTTAATTTTTACCCTTTGTCCATTTGAGACAAAATGGGGGAGAAATTTGAGTCTTACGGGTTCAATGTTTTGTTCACATTTCATCTAAGCTGCTTGATCTTAGTGTGCATATTTGCAGGAATCTCTTCTACTGATTGTCTACCATTTCTAGTGTACAAATTTGTAAATAGTTGAGTTATGTAATTTTTGACTTTCTAGGAAATGGGTAGATAGTATCTTTTGTATAGGACTAGGTTTTATTTTTTTTGGTTCCCTAAGAGTTTAAGCCAACTCAAAGGAGATTTTGTCTCATATTTCCAAAGGGGGAGATTGAAGCACCTTATACCTTTGACTTGCTTAAGTCTATATTGTATAAGTGTTCATCTAGTTTGGAAATATTGACAAAATTGGTTGTCTAACCTAGAATCCAAAGTACCTCAGAACTTATCTCTCTAATCCTCTTCAATAATCCAAGAAGGTATAAATTGAATCACACTACACACATTAGAAGTGCATACATGTGCATATATTGCTTAAAATTGAGTGTGTGTTAAATTCCCCTTAAAATGTGGTTTTAATTATTTTTTGGGAATTTTTAAACATTTTTTAAATAATGTTTTCATTAATAAAAATGTGTTTATAAAATTTGTGGGGTTAATATTCTATTTTGAAAACTTCATTTTTCATTGGAATGTTTGATTGGGTAGAATCTCAAAGCGCTAGAGACTTCAGGGTGCCTCCTGTAATTACTTTGGACGCGCGTTTGTGAGCCACTCATATGTCAACACTTGTTATCCTCCGGGTGTATCTTTTTGTGTTTGTTATGTGAGAGAGTTGGATGGTGGATTGCTGATCGTTGGATCAAAACTTATCGATGGTCTGCATGTGTTTTTAGTCAATCCTGGTGCTATCCCTATGAACCAATCACAATCATCTTAACCACCGCTGTTTTATAAGCCTAGGATCAAGTCAAAGTTTGAAAGACTTGATCTCAGCCCTTGATTCCCTTCGAACCTCCAGAATATTCCTCCTCCCCTATATAAACCCCCCTCTTCTCAGACTTTCAAGACTTTTGGGCATTCGTCATTTCTAAGAGAAACAAATAAGAGAGAAGAGAGAAGTGAGAGAGAGAAGAGAGAAAAGAAAAGAGAGAAGAGAGAGAAAGAAGTAGTGTTAGCCAAACCCTAACCATAACCCTAAACACTTCAAACTCTGAATCAAACCTTCGTTTTTATAACACCCCAAACACAACCTTGAGTGTTTGAGAGAGAGTGGTTTGTTCATTTGATGCTGTAACCTCTTGATCTGTGATATTTGTTCCAACTTAAACATTCGTGTGAAGATCTACATTTTTTCTTCATAGAAATTGTAGATTTACACTCTGCATGTTACATTTCACTAGATCTGCATGTTCTTTCTTATTTTTAAGAAAATCTTTACTGATTTAGTTTTGAAAATGTTTTATGGTTTCTATTCTTACGAAACTTAACCTTGACCTAGTTGGATTCGCACTTGGAGATTTTCAATCTCAAAAATATTTTTAAAACCGAGATTGATTAAGATCTTGACCGATTTTAAACCAAGATATCCGTGGAATCTGGGATAGATTAAAGGTAAAAAAGGGTTCAAGTTCTGTGAGAAAGAAATAAACTAAAATCACAACATATAGTCTTTATATGTAATTTTTCTAGGACTGTCTGTAAATCTAAGTGTGTGTGAGTTCATGCATGTGAATAGGAATCACATCACTAACACTTAACACACTACAACACTAAAAGTGTTGGGATTAAGATCAAAGATTATTGAGTCGACGTAAGGAAGCTAAAGCAAAGGAAGTTATCAAACTGGAAGAACATCATCAACAATCAGATCTATGAGAAGTTAGAAGGACACCAAGTGGGGTATATTCCTAAACTTAGAATAGGTTGATTTGTGTGCATGTATGTTATATTGTTTGTAACTATTATTTGTTGTTAGTGGATTTTTTACTTTTGTGACTTAGAAGTCACTGTGGATGTTTCCTCTATTGGGAGAGGTTTTACCACGTTAAAAACTGTGTGTTGATTATCTTCATCTACTCATCACATTCTATAAGTGTGCTGAATTTTTGTAACTATCTTAGTTTTATAAACTGATTACACAGTCTTAGTTATTCTCGTACATAAGTTTTTGTAAACACATCTTGTGATTTATAATTTTTTTTTTCAAAAGAAAAGGGTTTCTTCAACAAACATCTCGGAGTTGCTTATACAGTTTAATCTTATATTAAACGGCATTAGCAACGTTTTTCAATGGCATCCATATGAGATGTGATCCTTCGCTTTGCACTCCAAGCATATCCTCTCACCATTATGCGAATATTGATCCGGGTGATTTTCAGGAAGGTACTGATTTCTTTGACAACTTCTCTCCGATTGCAAGATTTGAAACTGTTTGAATAGATTTTGCGATAGCTGCTCAATATAAATGGCCAGTGTTTCAGTTTGATGTTAAGTCTGCATTTCTAAATGTTTTTTTGGAAGAGGAGGTGTATGTGGAACAACCACCAAGGTTTACTGTCGAAGGCCAAGAGGAGAAAGTGTACAAGCTCAAAAATGCATTGTACGAACTCAAGCAAGCTCCAAGAGCATGGTATAGTCGGCTTGACAGGTATCTTCATCAAAATGGATTTCATTGGAGCGATAGTGAGCCAACATTATATGTCAAGGTGTCTTGTACCGGAGAAATTATCATTATATTTGTTTATGTAGATGATATTTGTGGGTACCCAGAATTAATACCATGGGCCTAGATGAGTAGCCTAATTCTAGCGGCCCAAATTCTAGGCCCCCCACTTCTTATTTTGATGCAGTCTCTTCCCACGTTCCCTTGAAGGGAAGTTATGGGAAGGATGGAAGATGTGGGGAAACCATCACCCCCACTCACCTAAATGTACATGTATATATTAAACCCTAGGTCCGGGGCAAAAGGACAAGTCGTATTCTCTGTAATTACTCTCCGGAGTATATAGAAATAATATCGATTGCACCACCGTGGACGTAGGCACATCTTTACTGAACCACATACATCCTTTGTTGTCTGATTGTCATTTCATATTCCTTGTTCTTACTTGGTGAATGATTTTTTCTTATTTATTTGTGTTGCACAATAATTGGCGCCGTCTGTGGGAAGCGTTCATCTTTCCCTGAGAAGAGCCCACACCAAGAAAGGAGTTTAAGATGTCTGGTCATAGCAGCAATGTCCCTCAGGCAGGGGATATTCAAGAACCACCTGCTCCTCACAGGATTAGGTCTGAAGTTCGACGTTCAGATCAGAGGGCTCGCTTGGAAAGGCCAGCCTCAGAAGAAAGCCAGGGACCAGTAAGGTCCACACATATATCCAGATTGATTGATGCGTACGAGGTAAGGCTCCACGAGTAGAGGGAGTCTTTTCGCAGGTACGAAGCTGAAAATGCTCGCTTATAAAGGAGACTGGAAAGACTGGAGAGGGAGCTTCATCCTGATAACAAGAGACATCCATACCGCACTCCTAGCCCTCAGGCAAGCAAATCTCGCAGCCGAGGAAGGATCCCAAGGCGAGGATTTCTAAAGGTCAAGGGAGACGAATCAGACGACGACCTCCGTGAACAACTGCCAATATATCGACGTTACCAGAGCCCTGCTCGCAGCAACAAGAACATACGAGATCTGGTCCGCAAGGAAATGGACCAACATCCTTCCCACCACGGTGCCAGATCAACCAGAGAACTCACAAGGTGAGCTCTTAAAACCCAGATGAAGTCACCCTTCACGAGGGAAATCAAAGAGGAAGAAGCCCCCAAGAAATTTTCTATTCCAAGGTTTAAGATTTATAACGGTAAGACTGATCCCATCGATCACGTCAGGCAATACCGATAGGCCATGGCCCTCTGGAATCACTGGGATGCACTGATGTGCCGTATTTTCCCCTCAAGCTTGCATGATGTGGAACATAAATGGTTCGAAAGACTCTCCCACCGATCCATCCAAAGTTTCAAATCCCTGGATGAACTCTTTACGGCCCGCTTCATTACTAGTAGCTCCCATCCCAAAAGGATGGACGCTTTATTGACAATGAAGAAGACGCCTCAGGAGACCCTCCGAGACTACGCAAAAAGTTACTGGGAGTTGTTCAATGAGGTCGAGGACTGCTCGGAGCAAGTGGTGGTGGCCTCCTTCAAAGTTGGGCTGCCCAGTTCTTCCCTTCTCTACCAGTCTCTGACGAAGAAGGAAGCCATAAACATCGACGACCTAATGGCTTGCATCGAGAAGTATGCCAAGGTGGAAGACATCACCCGCTCCAGTACAGGGAAAAATGATCGAGCTAAACTCGCTACTAAGGGAAGTGATAAAATTGAGAACCAGAAAAAAGGAGGAAAGAACGGGGGTAAAAATGGCTCAAAGAACGGAGGGAACCATGACGCGTCGAAAGCATTCCAGGCGGTCAACACCGTCTTCAAAGAACTAATTTACAAAATTCTCGCTAAGATCAAAGATGAGCCATTCATCAAGTGGCCCAGGAAAATGGGAGGAGATCCCTCGAAGAGGAAAAATGCGTTAAGATGCTCTTTCCATAAAGAGGGAGGACATAAGACCGAGCACTGCAAAGCTCTAAAGTCTCACCTCGAGGAGTTGGCCCAGTCTGGGCATTTAAAGGAGTTTGTGGAAAAGAGGGCAGAAAGAGAGGCTGCCAACAGAGAGGCGAGACCTGACAATGTGCTGGAAGATGATGCCAGACATGAATTCGCAGTAATCCATGGAGCATCTGACGTCAAGCAGATACAAGGAAACTTAGCTCGAATGGAAATTAAAAAACATACAGCGGTAATGCAGGCTTTCCAAATCGACCCAGCAAAATCACAGTCAGGAAAGCATCGACGAGCAGAGGACGTCAACTATGACAAGCATATTGTTTTCACGGATGAAGATCTGGTGGGAGTAAGGACCCCACATCATGATGCCCTGGTCATTACACTCAGGATAGCCAACTTTAACGTCGACAAGCTACTCGTCGATCAAGGAAGCTCATCCGAAGTAATGTACCTCGACCTATTTAGGAAATTGAAGTTAAGCGTCCCCAACCTAAAGGAAGCTATTGTTCCTTTAGTTAGCTTCGCTGGGAAAATAACTATGACCCTGGGCAAGGTTGTATTACCGGTGCGCGTTGGAAATGTTTCTAAGATGATCGAGTTTTTGGTAATCGACATCGATTCTCCATACCAGGCCATCCTCGGCAGGGGATGGCTGCATGCGATGAAGGCAGTCCCCTCGACCTACCATCAGAAGCTCAAGTATGTAACCAAGCTAGGAGTAATGGAGATCCACGGGGACCAAGTGATGGCGAGGAGGTGCTTCATAGCAGTCATCCGACCAAAGCCAGAGAAGAAGGCCGGACAACCCAGCGATAAAGTTAAAGAAGGTATGATACCTTCTAAATATTAATTAAAGTACGGAAGACCCGGAGTAGAGGATACCAGGCTTCCCCCCTCAGAGCGTGTCGTCGAGGACCTGGTAGAAATTACAACTGAAGATGGCAACAGTAATAGAGTCTTCTTGATTGGAGAATCTCTCACCGACCAAGAACAGAAGGAGTTGACAACCTTGCTGAGGCCCAACGTAGATGTTTTCGCATGGGAACCATACGAATTGCCTGGAATCGACCCTGGTGTGGTTTGTCATCAGCTTCACGTCGACCCCACATTCAAGCTAATCACCCAAAAGGCACAACGAACTGCGCTCGAGAAGGCTAAAGCGGTAAAAAAGGAAGTAGAAAAATTACTGGATGCAGGATCCATACGAGAAGTACAATTCCCCAAGTGGTTGTCCAACCCAGTAGTAGTTCCGAAGAATAATGGGAAGTGGAGAGTTTGCATCGACTTCACTGACCTCAACAGAGCATGCCCTAAGGATAGTTTCGCCCTCCCAAAAATAGACCAACTAGTAGACGCCACTGAAGCTCATGAGCGAATGAGTTTCCTGGAGGCGTACTCAGGGTATCACTAGATCCCCTTGTATGCCCCAGACCAAGACAAAACGGCGTTCATCACAATAGCTGGGTTATATTGCTACAAGGTCATGCTTTTTGGGCTCAAGAATACAGGAGCAACCTATCAGCGGCTGGTCACTAAAATGTTCAAGGATCAAATGGGAGACACCATGGAGGTCTACATCGATGACATGCTCGTTAAAAGCAAGAAGAAAGAAAATCACCTCTCGGACCTGTCAAACACCTTCGAAATCCTCAGGAAGTACCGGATGAAACTTAATGCGAGCAAGTGTTCCTTCGGTGTCCAGTCAGGAAAATTTCTTGGATACTTGGTCAGTAATAGAGGCATAGAAGCTAATCCAGATTAGATCGATGCAATCAACAGGGTGCAACCCCCTCGCACAATTCGGGACGTGCAGAAGCTCACTGGAATGCTCGCTGCCTTAAATCGCTTCATCTCCAAATCCTCCGAGAAGTGCAAGCCTTTTTTCTAGCTTCTAAAGGGAAGTAAAACGATAGAGTGGAGGCCAGATTGCTCGCGAGCATTGGACGAGCTCAAGTCCTACTTAAGCACTCCACCGCTGCTTGTCATACCACAACAAATGGATTCTTTATACCTGTACCTCTCCGTATCCAATCACACTGTCAGCTCTGCCCTAATATACGAGGTTACAGGAATCCAACACCCCATTTATTACGTAAGTAAGACCTTATTAGACACCGAGCAAAGGTACCTGCCATTGGATAAGCTCGCCTTTGCACTGGTAATAGCCTCGAGGAAGCTGAAGCATTATTTTGAAGCTCATACTATCATCATCCTTACATCGCATCCCCTTAAGGCGGACCTAAGGAAAGAGGATTTGTTAGGCAGATTGTCTAAGTGGTCAGTCGATCTCGGTCGGTTTGACATCCAATTTCAACCAAGGACAGCTATCAAGGGTCAGATCCTTGCTGATTTCATAGCTGAATTCACAGGCGAAGAACTCTCCGACCAACCTCAACCAACAAGGCAAGAGAAGAACCAGGCAACAGAGGAAACCTGGAAACTCTTCGTTGATGGAGCATCCAACTCAAAGGGGGCAGGGGTAGGCGTTGTTCTCATCACTCTAGAAAACACAATCCTTGAGCAAGGAATCATGCTTGGATTTGCAGCCTCTAACAACGAAGAAGAGTACGAAACCCTAATAGCCGGTCTCTAAAAGGCGTAAACTCTAGGAGCAAAACATTTATAGGTGTTCGGCGATTATCAACTAGTCTCCAATCAGATAAGTGGAGATTATAATGCAAAGGATGAAAGAATGGCAGCCTACCTCACCTTAGTGAAAAAATTAATGACAAGCTTTGAAGAGATCAACATCTAGCAGTTTCCCAGGGGGCAAAACAGTCATGCTGATGCCTTAGCAACCTTAAGTTCGACAGTTAACTCTGACCTAAAAAGGATCATCCCCATCGATTTCCTTATTTGTTCGAGCATTAACCACAACAGCAAGCTACCAAATGTGGAACAGATACTCCAGGTGGGGTCATCCCCCAGCTGGATGGACCCCTTAAGGGACTATTTAAAAGATGGCACGTTCCCAGATGACAAGAAAACTGCCCACCAGATAAGAGTCAAAACTGCTCACTTTCACTTATCCACAGGAGGCGACTTGTATAAGAAATCCTTCTCCTATCCCTACCTTAGATGCGTCCACCCATGTGATGTCGAGCAAGTGCTATACGAGCTTCATGAAGGAATCTGTGAAAGTCATGTCGGAGGAAGGTCTCTAGCCTTTCGAGTAATGAAGGAAGGCTATTGGTGGCCATATATGCAAAAGGACTCCGCAATATATGTTCGCAAATGCCTAAAATGCCAACTCCATGCTCCTATGGCCCACCAACCCACCAGCGACCTAAAGTCCCTGTCTAGCCCATGGCCCTTCTCCCAATGGGGAATGGACATTGTGGGACCACTGCCTACCGCCGTCGGCAATCGCAAATATCTGTTGGTTGCGACTGACTACTTCACCAAATGGATCGAGGCAGAACCCCTGGTGAACATCCGAGATGCGGATATGATAAGGTTCATACGGAGGAATATAATCACTCGATTTGGAATTCCCAGAACCATCATCACCGACAATGGAACACAGTTCGAAAGTGGCCCATTTCAGGACTTCTGTAACGAACAAAGGATCACACACCACTTCAGTTCGGTGGACTACCCTCAGAGCAATGGCCAAGCTGAAGCTTCCAACAAAACTGTGATTGATGGATTGAAGAAGCGATTAGAGCGAGCCAAAGGCGCATGGGAAACAGAGCTACCCCATATCCTATGGGCATACTGAACCACTCCCCGACAAGCAACAGGAGAAACTCCATTTTTGCTGACATATGGCATGGAAGCAGTCACCCCACTAGAAGAGGGTTTGCCAACAATGAGATCCAACGTTATTGACCAAGGCCAGAATGATGAGTCATTTCTCACCGAACTCGACCTAGCCGACGAGCGCAGAGAACTTGCCCTAGTAAAGCTAGCGAGCTATCAGAAACAGCTCGTAAAGCACTACAACAAAAGGGTTAACCCGAGAACATTCCAAGTTGGGGACTATGTTCTAATGAAAGTCCTGGGCAGCACAGTGAAGTCGTCAAATGGAAAGCTAGGCCCAAATTGGGAAGGACCGTTTAAGATAACTAAAGACGATCTGTAAGGTCCCTATCACTTGGAAACGATGGAGGGAAGAGAAATACCACGAGCATGGAACGCAGCTAATCTCAAGAAATTCTATTTTTAGATATTTTTCTTGTATTCTTTTGTTATGAAAATAGAAGTTCATTTCCCTTATTACTAATGAAAGCTACTTAATTGGTTACACTCTGATTGATAACAGCTGCATTTATCGCACATCTTTTCCAAATAACAGGCACATTGATCTCTATAACAGGTAAATACCCCTCCTTAGGTCATCGTCATAAAATACGAGAGACCTCTTAGCATTGCCCCTGGCAATATATGAAGCCCTACAGGGGATCCTTAGGCAATACGAACAAATTTTATACTGGTCATCAACCTACTTCGATTGAGTAAAATCCTGATCGGATAAAGACGTCCAACACCAGGTGTGTCCTCGCTAATTGCCCCACTTAGGCCTAAGGGAGTGTGACGACACAACCTAAAAGGTAAAGTGGAGCACAATGGTATCTTGGTATTATACTGGACTGGGGGGACACTTGCATGACAAAACAAAAAAGATTATAGAGCAGTAAGAATGTGAAAAGTAGGATGCACATGTTTAGTCGGCAAAATTTCCCAAAACACAAACTTTTCATTAATCCATCATACTTACAACAATGGTAATACATGTTTAGTCGGCGAGCTCGCCCAAAGCATTTACATTATCAAAAATACAAAAAAAAATAACAACTGGCAAAATATCAATGGGGTGGAAGCCTCTGAGCAAGATAATCAGCCACTCGAGCTCTTCGTCCGTCATCAGGAGCAGGAGCTAACTCCTCCACAACCTCATTCGCATCCGACTCCAGTAATTGCCGAGGAATAGCATCGATGGGGATCCATTGATCATCCCTCCGGAATGGGTTAGGCATCAGGGTGGAGGAAGACATCTCATGACGATACCATAGCACCGAGTTCCTCGGGACTTGCAGCTCCTTCAAGGCACTTAGCCACCCCCTGATAAAAGAAAGCTCCTCAAACTCAGACAGCCTTGTTGAAGCATCCGACCAGCCTTGATCATAACCGTCAGCCTACGCTTACCGAGGGCCTTTCTTGAACAAGTGTCGCAACTGAGTAACGTCCCTTTGAAGCCCAGCAACGATTACATATGCTCGCTGAACATCACCGCGGAGTTTTTCCATTTCCCTATCGTGAAGTTCTTATGCTTCCCTGTTTCTGCTCTTGGTGCTCCTACCAGCTCTCGAAAGGGGATGGCGAGTGGAACTTCGCGACATAGGAGGAGTAACATTATGACCAACTCTAGTTCGCGATGATGAGGAGCCTTGCAATACTTCTCGAACAGTGCTCGGCGCATGCTCCCTGAGTCGTAAGACTTTTTTCCTCAGGTCTTCAGTCTCCTGCTGAAGAACCTCCCCTACTTGGTTGATCTCGAAGGCCTCTAATAGTTTTGTCCTCAGCACATTGACCTCCTCTTGCACTGAAGCACCAATGTCCTACATCTCCTGGAGCCTGTCCTTTAGCTTGGCCACGAGCTCAGATTGCTCCTTATACTTCTGATTTTTAGACCTAAGGGACTTGCAAAGCTTAACAAAGGCCTGGCAAACTTCGGGACTCGTATTGGGACCAAGGTTCCTACCTAATTGGGAAGTAGCAAGAATGCAATCATCCACATTAACTAACTATAAGCGAGAGAAAGAAAAAGGAGAGAAAGGGATAAATCAGTACAAGCAGAAATGAAGCCTTTTTCATTAATGAAAATTGAAATTACATCGAACTGAAAAAAGAAAGTTTATAGACTAGAAAAAACAAAAATACAAAGCAATCCTATCAGATAACTAATTAGCAACCTCAGGTGGCCCAGAGGTTGATGGCCCTGTCCCCTTATCAGCATTAACAGGAGCACTGTCCTCGGTAGGGGTGGTCTCTGTCACCTCAACATGAGAAACATTAGCAGGAGACGTCTGAGGAACAGGATCAGAGCCTTCAACGACTGGGGCAAGGTCCTCATCTACGACTGGCCTCGGCCCTAGGTCGTGCTCGTCAAAAAGAGGAGATGCAACATCCACTCCAGCAGCAATGAGAGCCTTGTCCCATCCTTTTTTGAAGTTCAGACGACTAATATAGCCTATTTGAACTTCAGCATCCTCATATGCTGCAGCCCATCTAGAATTGTAAGAGTCTTCCTTGGAGGTAACAGCCTCGGACTCCTTCTTCTTAAGATCTTCAGAGAGCACCCTGTTCTCCTCAATGATTGTAAGCTTAATTGAGCAAACCAAGTCATACGCCTGCCTCAGCTCCTTCAGATCTTAAACTGCAGCATCCTTCTCCTTGTTGGCAGTGGAAAGAGCTAAGTCGGATGAAATTCGAGCAGCTTCAACGGCTTTGAGGTTGGCCTCGAGCTCTTTACCCTTTAGCTTCAGGGCAGAGTTCTCTTGCTCCATCTCATTATTCTTCTTCACCAGCTCATCGCGTGAATGATACAGCACGGTGAAGTTAGTAACAAACTGCAAAAAAGAGAAGGCATTAGAAGTGGAAAATGAGGGAAGTCAAAAAAACATAAGAGAAAAAGGTAAAAACCTTACCAGAGTAAGCCTCTGACTAGCCTGAAGGGCCAAGTGATCTGACCCTACTGCCCTATGGCGATCAGCCGGGAGGACAGCTCTCTCGAGCAGAGCCGGGACCAATTGGGGAAAAATTGCCACGGAGGCTTCCTCGGGCAGAGCAGATACCGGGACTAAGGCCTGCCCGGCCTTCATCCTCGCTTTAGCCCTCCTTTTCTCCTCCTCTTTCTCACTCTCTTTCCTCCTCCTCTCCTCTACCTTCCATTTCTCCTCCATTTTCTTCCTCTCTTCTTCTTTTTTCCTCTCTCTCTCTCTCTCACCTGCTCCTCTTCCTTCCTCTTCCTCTCCTGCTCCTGAGCAGAAGACCGGGAACCAGTAGCCACAACCCCCGAGGAAGATTTTTGTTTCTTCGACCTCTGAGAGAGGAGCATATTGTCTTCATCGTCATCATCCCAGATCAGGTTCTTCCGGGGTGGAACCATTCCTTCACTCGAACTGCTGGAAGTGCTCGACGACCCTCGAGCTTCAGAAACCTCCCTACGATCAGAGGAGCTGCTACTGTTAGATCTCTCTCCCCGTAAATCACTTACAGCTCCTATAATGTCACTCTCAGAGCTTCCCTCTTCCTCGTCCAATTGGATAGGACTTGCAGTAGTCTCTTCAGGTGAACTAAACTCTGGGATACTATCCACAGGCCTTGCTATGAAGCTGGAGCCAACGTTCTTGTACTTAAGCAGGAAGGCAGCAAACCTGGGATGCTCTCCATCACCTAAAGGCTCTCGGATGTTCCAAGCCTTTATCAATTCTGAAAGACGGACCTCGCTGAGTGCAGGTTCCAAGTTCTTTGACCTCCCTGTGAAAGAAAAAGCAAAGAAGAGTTATAAAGATCACAAATCAACAAAAGTCGAAACAACAGTATAATATCTACCTATGTATTCCTCCCCATAAAAGGGAACAGAGAACCTCTCAGACCTCGACCCTTCAAGTTGGGGAGAAAACTACCAATTTTCTTGCCAGTAGTCCTTATGGGAATCATGTAGATTTACTATCAATACCCTGTCAGGGCTCCTGGCTTTGAGGTAAAGGACATCAGAACTAGTCCGAGAAAAGGAGTAGCAAAAACAAATTTCGGCTAGCCCTAACCTAGTTCCATACAATTGATTTATCCTATGTACGCCATTTACTATTTTCCACACATTGGGCGAGCATTGTGCAGGAACCATATTAAAATAGCCAAAGAAATGCAAAAACAAGTCATTGGGAGGAAAAGTGAGTCCCCCCTGGGAAAGCAACAGAACATGGATCCAGTGGGCATCATCTATCTCCCTAATATTTCTAGGAGGGGAGGAACAACACTCGATATCTACCCACTCAGGAATATTGTAAAACTCCCTAAACTCGGAAACCGACCTATGCCCAATCTTCGCCATTGGAAAACCCTAGAAAACTATAAACTCAAAGAGAAAGCACAGAGAAAAAGTACAGGAAACTTACAAGATAGAAGATAAATTTGAACGATGAAGAAGCGCAAGCTCAAACGGCAAGAAAATAACGAGAATAGAGGTTGAGAGAAGAAGATACGAAGTGCTAGAACTCACAAGGAATGAGAAAGTGCTGGAAAAATTGAAACGACGTTAGAAAAGTACCTAATCCAAGAAACCTTCAAGTTCTGCTAATCATAGTGCACAAGATACGAAGAGGGTGCCGCCAAAACTAGCTTCACAGTTTCCAAAGAATTGCAAAAGAGCCATTATGGCTAGTCATTTAAATTTATTGAGCCCATGAACATGGCCCAACAAACTTAGGGGAAATTTTGGGTACCCAGAATTAATACCATGGGCCTAGACGAGTAGCCCAATTCTAGCAGCCCAAAGTCTAGGCCCCCCACTTCTTATTTTGATGCAGTCTCTTCCCACGTTCCCTTGAAGGGAAGTTATGGGAAGGATGGAAGACGTGGGGAAACCATCACCCCCACTCACCTAAATGTACATGTATATATTAAACCCTAGGTCCGGGGCAAAAGGACAAGTTGTATTCTCTGTAATTACTCTCCGGAGTATATATAAATAATATCAACTGCACCACCGTGGACGTAGGCACATCTTTGCTGAACCACGTACATCCTTTGTTGTGTGATTGTCATTTAATATTCCTTGTTCTTACTTGGTGAATGCTTTTTTCTTATTTATTTGTGTTGCACAATAATTGTCACCATAATATTATATATACTTCTTCTTCTAACACTCTCATTCAGGAATTCAGGACTGTATGATGAGTGAGATTGAAATGTCAGATTTGGGACTGCTGCATTTTTTCCTTGGTATTCAAGTAAAACAAATAAACGAAGGGATATTCATTCACCAAGAAAAATATGCGTTGGATCTGCTTAAGAAGTTTAACATGTTGAATTGCAAAACCTCATATACTCCCATGAACACAAATAAGAAGTTGTCATTGCAAGATGGAGTTGCCAAAGTTGATCAAAGTTATTTTAGAAGCATGGTAGGAGGATTGATGTATCTCACTAATTCTTGCCCGTACATAATGTTTGCGGTTAGTTTAATATCAAGGTTCATGCACAATCCTTCTATGCATCATCTTGGAGAAGCTAAGCTAATTCTTTGTTATATTCGAGCAAGGAGTAGATTTGGAATTTGGTATAAACCAACTTCGAACTTCAAATTAGTTGGTTCTACTAACAGTGATTGGGCAGGCTTTATTGACGATCGGAAGAGTACGAGTTCTTTTGTTTTTAGTCTGGGTTCGGGAGCTATATCTTGGCTCTTAAAGAAGCAGGCAACTGTTGCATTATCGTCGTGTGAAGCAGAGTACACAACAGCAACATCAATAGCATGTCAAGCTATTTGGATGCGCAAAATTATGGAGGATTTGCACCAAGTTCAAACCGTACCAACGAATATTTATTGCGACAATAAAGCTACAATTTTAATGACGAAGAATTCGATATTACACGGAAGAGTAAAACACATTGAGCTCCGTCATCACTCCATCAGAGATGTGGTTGCAGAAGGAAATATCGTGGTAAAGTATTGTCCAACAAATGACTAAGTTGCGGATCGATTTACAAAGGCACTTTCATAGCCGAAGTTTGTGAAGTTTCGATCCTCACTCAATGTTTCCAGTTTTGCATCAACGGGGAGTGATAATAACTGATGCAACACGTGGTTTTTTTTACTGAGTCCAGTTAGTAGACTTGTTCTCAGGTTGTTAGCTATGAATTAGGGAGCAGTAGTTCGACATAGTCTGTTGCTATTTCTTAGGTGTTAGTTGCTAGTTTATTGAACACGATGGTTATGTTTTTATCTATAAATAAGGGTTGTATTAGTGTCTTAGAAGCAGAAAAAATTTCAGATTTTTTTCATTCAGTTTGTGTATTGAATAGAAGTTGTAGCTTTATTCCTCTATTTTTTTTACTCTGCATTTGTTGTCTTTTGTCTCCTGTTATTTCCAACAGGAACCTTAACCCATAATAGTTAATGCATTGGGCTTTACAAACGCAGCATAACAGTGAAAATAGTTAACGCACTAGGTTAAACTATAAATTATAACCCATAACAACATTTTAACATTTTAATGCACAACCCATAACAGTTAACCACATAACACCCATAACAGTTAACGCATAACACCCATAATAGTTAACGTATAACACCCATAACCCTTAACCAATAATGGTTAACGCATAACACCCATAATAGTTAACGCATAACCCATAAGAGCATAACAACGAGGAGAAGGAAGAAAAAAAAGAAAATGTTAAGAGCTCATAAGAAAGGTAAATTGAAGAAAATGTTGCTGCGTAAAATGAAAATGGAAGCTGAGAAGTCTCCAAAACTCTTACCGCGGGAAATGAAAATGGAAGAGAAGTCTCTCCAAACCTACACGTAAGTACCAACCCATGTACCTACTCCATCCACCCTAGTAGTACCCGAAGGGAAAAATGTTCAGGCACATTTAATGGATACATTGTTGCCAAGGGCATACCAAGATTTTACATTTGGACGGACTAACTTAAGAGTAATTTCGGGGGCCAAATTTTTTTGAGGTTATTTTTTAATATTTACCAAATAATTACTTTAAAAACAAATACTTTTGAGTATTTATAAAACATTTTTGAGTATGTTAATTAACAAATAGGTGAGTGTTTTTTTCTTCTAATTTTTGGGTGTTTGGGTGGGCTGTGATGGGTTGGGTCTTAAGATTTAGGCTAAGTTTTTTTTTTAAATTGACCCGGGCTCTAGCCTGGCCAAGCTCACTGAATGGCTCCGCCCCTTGATTATTATCGTTCTTGAAATGAGTTGGCATTTTTTTTGGTAAGGTATTTTTCATACCACGAGGTGTCCAACTTACGCGCACCTCGACTAATTTCCGCTCGCGATTCGTGGCTTTCGCTGACCAAGCATTATTTTGGCACTGCCAGGGATCGAACTGGGGTCCAAACCCAATACACCCCCAAGCATTATTTTGAGTTGGCATTAAATCACATTCTTGACAAATGATTCTGGATGAATATCAATCCTTCATTAGAGACAAACTTAAGATGTAATCCTAACCGTCAGTTCATATTACAACTTTTATCTACATTTTACACTTCATTTGAAAACTTTAATCATAATTTTAAAACTTATATCTAACAGTTCATATAACAACTTTTTACAAAATACCCGGTTAGGTGATAGCAGTTCAATTTTTACAACATATCCAGAGAAAGAGAGAGGAAGGCTATGGTACTTAATTTTTATCGTCATTTTACAACTTATGTCTAACATTTCATTTTTTCTGTAGTTCATAGCGGTTCATAAAACCTAGTTACACATGGAAGAAGTTATAAACATCTATAGCAGTTATGAACATGCATGAACTCAGTTCAAACTGAACACGCGCCATATTTCAGACCCAGTTATGAACTGCTATTGGGTAGAAGGTACCTAGTTAGGTGATAGCAAAACTTTTTCTCTCAGATGAAGTTTTAGCATACGTTCAAAAATGGCTAGGGTGGTTTGATGTCAAATGGGTTAGTTAACACAATTTTTTCCATGAGTTCCTACGTGTCTATATAGATTTTTAAGTTAGTTAACAAATGCGTGTCTGTACAGATTTTTGGATCAGTTAACATATGTGTGTCTGTTTAAAATTTAGATGTATCTATAACAAAGTGGTTGCAAAAAATAGGCAGATGGGTATGGTGGTTTGATGCCAAAATGGGTCAGTTAACACAAAATGAGTTCACAGAAGTTCCATGTTTCGGGTTTAATATATACAAAGATTCCAGGTTTCAGGTTTAATACATACAAAGATAAAGAAATTTAATACATACAGATAACTTAACATACACAGAAGGAAGAAGAAGTTCTAGCAGAAATTTCTCTCTTGGATGAAGCAACCACAAAGGTTGAAGAAACATATAAATGAACATATTTGTGTACTTGGCTTACGTGAAGAAGTGTCTTAGCTTGTCTTAGCTTGTCTACTCTAGCCACTCAAGTGGCCGTGAGTTCCAATGAAAAAGATCAATATCCAAAAGTTTTTATTTTGTCTAAGGAAACAGCCGAAAAACCTAAAGGGACCAAATATTGTGTATAACACTCACATCATCCAAAGTTATTTGGAGGAATCTTAATGGTTGGATTGGAAATATTAGATGGTAGCCGTTAATTTCTTGATTGATCCTAATCATTAGTTAGCTTTGATATAAACCCCTCATATTAAATCTCAACCATTAGTTAGGTTTGACAAAATATCCCTCCTCCTTTATATATATATATATATATATATATATATATATATATATATATATATATATATATATATATATATCTATATAATAAGGAGTGATGGTGTTTTTACTGTTCAATAAGATGATAAGATAATTAAGGGTGAGATGTTGAAAGGAAGACTAGATCCAATGATTTAAATCTTATGGCAAAACTGTAATTCATGTATCATTGATGGGTTGAATTACAACTCAATGACACAATACCTCTACGGCTGAGCACAAGGCTCAATAAAAAAAGATTCATTTTTTCTCCAATTCATTCCACAACGGAGAAGAGTACAAAACCTATTCCCCCTATTCTGTGCAACAACCAATCTATTTTTTTCTCACATGGCACGCAACCTCAACACGTTTGAAACCCACATTTAAAAAACTGTGCCCACGTTTGAAAAACCTAACCATGTACCACGCCTGACTGCTCTGCTTCACTTCACTTCTCTACTCAAACAATGCGTCACTTCACTTCTCACCCTTGCTCCACCTTTACTCTCTCATAACTGAATGAGATGGTTCTTTTGGAAGTATAGGGTTATTTTTTAGGTTTGAGATAGATTTTATTTTTTAATGGGTTTTGTGTAAATGTTACTCGCCGTGGTTGATCGGCGTGTTGAACCGGAGTAATTTTTGGTATGTCCTATTGGTGAGAGTTTGACTGGTGGTTTGAAAATGGGGTTTATAATGGATCCTACTAGATTTAGATTTTGACAAAGAAGGTGGTTGTGTTTTTCGATTTTCAGAGAGAGAAGGTGGGTTTTTTAGGGAGATAATGTTTGGCTTGGATGAGATTCAATAGATTGGTGTGCTTTGATTTTACCGGCGGGAGTTGGATTTCAGGTTAGTTTTGGTAATCGCTGAGGTTACAATCACTGATGGTTGAGGTTTTTCCAGAAAAAAAAGGCACCCGTGTTTCACTTATTCCCTCTTCTCCTACTTTAATTAGAAATTACTTTAACATATTTCCACATAATTTCTTCTCTCATATGAAACTCAGAGATCCAACACCAAAGAACTCATCGGACATTTCTGCACCCAAAGTAAAGACTGAGTATTTAGCCTGCCATTGTGAGTTCTATTATTATTAATTCTTTATCTTTACAAATCTCCTTTTTTATGTATTTATTTATTGCGTTAATTTTTAGTTTCGGTTTTTTGGGTTTCTGATTTAAGTTATTTTAAGGATGTAGACACTCGGAGGCCAATGGGTCCGGTCATAAGAATGCAAAGTTTGTTTTCATTCTTTTGATATATTATAAACTCTATCTCACTTTAGGGTATTTTATTTTGGAAATTTTTCTACTTCACTAATTATGATTCAGATATTTTTCTGTAGATCCAACATGAAAACAAACTGCTAGCGGCAGTAACTTTGTATATAGATATGTAGACCTGCAACACGTCTTCTACAGGTAACTTTGTGTGTGTATATATATATATATATATATATATATATTGTTGATGTAAAAAATTAGATCGCTCTAATTATTCAATCACAGATAAATAAATGAGACAAAGAATTTTAAAGTGGTTCAGCCTTATAAGAATGGCCTACGTCCACTGTTATGTTATTGCTCAGTGTTTGGGAATTCTTGATTACAAGTTCTTTCAAGAATTTCCGGTCCCTTTGAATGAGGGTGATACAAGGTATTTATAGCCTTGAGGCTGTACATGAAAGGGTCGATACATTAAATGATATACACATGAAAGGGTAATATATTTAATGCAGCGTGTGTGTCAAGATTATAAACATTCAATGAATAGTTGAACTGTTGACTATCTGTTAATTAATGCTACGGCCGAGATGCAGCTCGGACCGCCTTAGTTGCTCGTTGATCAAGAGTTCCTCGGAGCGATAGAGTACCTCGGAGTGCTGGAGTTCATCGGGGTATCCTCATTGCTCGGAGAGAACATGAATTGGTCGGGGAAATGAGCTTCCTCGTTGCTATTGTGTCACGTAGATTGACACGTGTCTTCGCATTATTCGTCCACATCAGCATATTAATTTTGGTATCAACAGAAGCCTCCAATGTTTCATATTTCGAACTTTGAGGAGTATGGAGCATTCTTTCTTGGTATATGGCAATATTAAATGACTTTCCTGAGTTTCAGGAGTATTTTCTTTGTATTTGAATTTCCTTCTACATTCGCAAAGTCCGCCTTTTTGCCTTTTCATAAGCGCTTCGATCTTCGTGCACTTTTTGTCCTTTTAGCCGCCGATAGCGCTACAGTTTTCTTTACGTAATCATTTCCTTCGCCGCTTCCCAAGGCAAAGTATTTAAACTTCTTAGGTAACCATACCGTCTTCTTCTTTTTCCAATTTTCTGCATTCAAGCTTTCTATTCTCTCTTTCTCTCTTGTGCGTTCATCTTTTCCTTCGCTAGTTGTCAGCTCTTCCTTTTTCCTGTAAGATTCTCTTCTTTTCTTCTGTATTTCTTTTATTCACTATGGTTTATCTTGTGGAGTCTGTTGAGAAATTCCGTTCTGACTTTTCCATCCCATCTTGGGTGATTTTGGAGGAGCTTTCTGAACCTCAAAATTACTTTCGTTTGGCTGAGGGACATTGGTTCCCCAGTCTATTTGTTGCTGAATGTGGATTTTCCTTTCCACCAAACCCATTGTGTCTTGAGTTTTGTCAGTATTTCGATCTTGTTCCTGCAAAAATAGTCCCCAATTCATGGAGAATAATTAATGGGGTGTATAAATTAAATCTAACTCATGGGACTCGTATAGGGATCCCTGAAATTATGTATTGCTATAGATGGGCCATTCTAGATAATATTTATTACTTAAAAACTAGGTTTTTGAATAGGGCTCTTGTAGTTAACCTCCCTGATGCAAATAGAGATTATTTTGAACATGGGGTGGTTATTAAAAATTGGCAATATGCCCCTTTAGTTGGAGATGGAGTATACAACGGTCCCAGATGCCCCCCATATGGCAATGGGATAGGTTTATTTTTCATTTTATTTCTTTTCTGAATTTACGAATTCATTATGTTTGACAAAATGTATGACTGATATTTTATCATGTGTTTGTTTGCAGTTGACAGTAAAAGAAAAACTCCAAAAGACTCAGAGGTTAATATTAAGCATCTGAAACTTATCTGGGGTTTGCATAAGAACGTTGCAGACGAGCACATCAGGTCTGCATCATCTTTGCTACAGTATAAGAGTTATACAACTTCTTATACTGCTCGTCCTGTTGAGCCAGCTTCAACTCCAGAGGATTCTTCTTCAGATTCTCACATCCTTTTAAGTCAGAGAATGGGCAAGAAAAGAGTTCCTCATGCTCTATTTGATGACACTACTTCTGCTGCTGAGGCCAAGAAAAGCAAAATTGATGTCCCAAAGGGGACCCAGAGTGTGGAAGTTGCACCTTCCAAAGCTGCCGAGAAGCCCCCAGTGGCTCCGAGCAAGAAAGTTGCTCCTGTGGAAGTGGTTACTATCTCTCCGACCAAGAGCTCTTCCTTGGTTGAAACTGCTGAAGTCCCTTTGAGGAGATTGAGAAAATCGTCCTCAGTCAATTTGGTTGAAACTGTCAATCTGGCTGAAACCGTCTCTTCTCTACTAGCTGGTGGTGTTGGTGTTCCAACCATCATTCCTCCGAGCTCTGCAATGAGCTCGGTAAAAACTTGGATCATACCCGAGGTCCAAGGAACTGATGAAAAGATTTCTAGGGATATGCTGACATCCCTAGCTACCCGTCACCTTGCTTCGGTAAATTTCTCATACTCTGAATTTCCTTTCTGTCTTTGAATGCTTGTATTTTTGTATTGACTTTACTGTTTTTCCTTTGTTTAGCTGGTGAATTTTTTTAACAACATCGTGAAGAAAGATGAAGCAATTAAAGCTTCCAGCTCCTCGTCGGGGGTAGAGGATGCTCTGCTGGGTTTAACCCAATCCTTGAAGGATTCTCGTCAGCAGTATAATGAGCATAAAGCTGACTGGGAGAAAAAGTTGTCTATAGTTGAAGCTGAGAAGGTGAAGCTGGCTGAGATCTCCAAGAGTTTGGAGAATAAGGTGAAAAGTTTAGAGGTCGAGCATCAAAAATATGACGACAAGCTCAAGAACTTTGGAGAGCTTAAAAATAAGCTGAAAAAGGCAGAGGAAGAGCTGAAAAAGGCAGAGGAAGAGTTGCCCGTCCTGCGAGGTATCAGGGTCCAAAAAGAAGAATTGGAGGTGAAGCTCTCCTCGGAGAAACTGAAAAGAAAACTCGCAGTTAAAAAATCCTTCAGCGCTGGCTGGGATAAAGGATGGGACAAAGGAATTACTGCGATGACATCCCAAGTACAATACGGGAAGTTAAAATACTTCCGAAATGGCTGGGTAGCTGCCCTGTAGGAATTGAAGATCAAAGAGGACTCTGATCTATTTCAGCTACACCTTCCTGGTCCTCCCCCACCAATTGTAGAAGAAGAAGAAGATGAGGCTATCTCTGATGAATCTTCCATGGCCATGGGTGATCAAATCCCTGCCTCTCTACCCTATGCTAACGAGGACATTTCTTCCATGCCTCCTCCTCCTGAGAAAATTTCAACTCCTGCTGATCAAGCTGCTGTTACCACTGAGCAACCAAGCTCCTCGTCCCAGCCTCCCGAGAAAGTCTTGGGAGACAAGGAAAAGGTGTGAAGTTGTTTGGTATTATTTCTATCTTTTATTATCATTTGTAATCAAGCAATGTAATCTTTTATGATCTAATAAAATACATATTTGTTCTTCTCTGCATTGTTGATGCTCTGTCTGTTTTCATTAACTCTTGCCTTCTCCTCTTTATTAGTTTATGGCCAGAATGGAACTGATATCTGCCCCTGATACAAAGCTGATGCAACAATGCAATGGATATTATCAGGCTGGTCATACAGACCTGAGTGTATCAGAGATTGCTGACATCCTTGGCCATGATACCTCAGAGCAAGCAGTTGCGGCTTACCGATACTTGAAGGATTTACTTGATCGATCTGTGGCCAATAATGTGGCATACTATGAATTGATCGAGGAACTTCATTGTTCTTTAGAAGATCTTCAGAATCAACACAATGAATCAACTGCCTTGTTGCACAAGGAGTATGAGGAGAGGTATAAACAACTTTCTTTCGAGACAGGCCGTAAAAAGATTATTGTTGGATACGATGTTAGGGAGAGAACCCTAAAAGGTGAAGTTGAGTCCTGCAGGCAGATCGCCGAGCTGCTGGAACAGGAAAACAACAATTTGCAGAAAAAGTTGGCACAGTATGAGTCTGCAGCTTCATCTTCCACTGCTTTAATACCGGTTACCGATGAGGGTTTCTCGTTCTTAGAGGTTGAGAATGCCAAATTAAGACAAGAACTGGATATCTTAAGAAGATCTGGTACTTCTCCTGCTGCTCGGGGACGAGGAAGAGGTTCTCGTGGGCGAGGAAGAACTGTTCAAAATGTCACCGAGGAGCCAAGTTCATCACCTGCTCGGACTCGATCAAGAGTTCTCAGCCGTAACGTTGAAGAAGCTCGTACTCAGTCGATGTTGGAAACTCAAGCGTTCCAATTGAATGTAAAAGATCGGGCTTTGTCTGAAATGTCCAAGACAAACCTATCCTTGGAAGATCAACTTGCATCGGCAAAATCTTCTCTGAAAACTAAGGATGCTCTTGTCAAGAACTTTCATGAGCAAGTAGATAAATTAACTTTCCAATTCCATAAACAGCCTCAGGAGTTCTGGATGGCAGGCTACAATGAGGCCCTTTATCACTTGGATGCTCGTATTGAAAGTGCCAATAATGAAGGTTATAAGCAGCGATGGTTGAACGCCCTGGGTGTATTAAAATTGGAGCAAGGGCATTATTTATGGGATTATCATGCTCCTGGATTACTAGACTTGCCCGTGCCGCCTTATAAATTGAATATGAAATGGATTCCTGCTCGTTCCATTCCTCGGAGCTTAATTTCAAAATACCTTGGTGACTACAACCTTCATTCTCAGATCGAAGTATCTCGTCCCGAGCATCTAATAGACACACCTTCAATAATGAATGTCAGAATGCTGAAGGACTTGAATTTTATTAATTCTCCTATTTGCCTGGAAGATCCTCCTGCTGGCGAAGAGCCTGTCTCAAAAGCAAAGGGCAAGAAACCAATAGAATATGAATCTCAATGTAATAGTTAGCACATACATGTAACATGTAACTTATTGTGAATTTTAGTGAAAGACTTTCATTTTCTGTTTGCCAATTAGTACTGCTATTTTTCTGTTTGCAAATTGTATGGTTCATCGACCATCTTAGTAATAAAAATTACAAGTATTAGAAATGTTGCTCGATCACTCAGTAATAAAGTAATGAGTATAAAGATGTTTAAAATTTTGCCAACCAACCAAGGTTGTTAAATTGTGCTCGTCGACCAATTATAATTAGTGAGAGTTTATCCCCGACTAATCATACTTGGTAAATTTTCATCTTTTTCATAAAATGTGCCCGACCAACCAAGGTCGATAAATTCTTCTTGTCGACCAACTATAGTTAATGGGTTTTTATCCCCGACCAACCATACTTGGTACATTTTGGAATATTTTGTTCTTCGAAGAACTTTTGTAATAATCTTACCTCCTGACCAATATAAATTGGAATGTGAGAGCATATTTTCAAATTAAATCAACCAAAATTGGCGTTTTTAATAATATTGTTCTTCCCTCAACTGTAGTTGATCATTGAACTATCAGGTTCTTTCAAACTATCTGTTCACTAGTTATCCTACCAACCGTAGTTGGTCACGCTAGTGTATGCCTCCTAACCAAAGGAGTATATTTTTGGTTCTTTCGAACTATCTGGTTCTTTCGAACTATCTGTCCACTAGTTATCTTACCAACCGTAGTTGATCACGCTAGTGTACGCCTCTTAACCAAAGGAGTATATTTTTTGGTTCTTTCGAACTATCTGGTTCTTTCGAACTATCTGTCCACTAGTTATCTTACCAACCGTAGTTGATCACGCTAGTGTACGCCTCCTAACCAAAGGAGTATATTTTTTGGTTCTTTCGAACTATCTGGTTCTTTCGAACTATCTGTCCACTAGTTATCTTACCAACCGTAGTTGATCACGCTAGTGTACGCCTCCTAACTAAAGGAGTATATTTTTTGGTTCTTTCGAACTATCTGGTTCTTTCGAACTATCTGTCCACTAGTTATCTTACCAACCGTAGTTGATCACGCTAGTGTACGCCTCCTAACCAAAGGAGTATATTTTTTGGTTCTTTCAAACTATCTGGTTCTTTCGAACTATCTGGTTCTTTCGAACTATCTGTCCACTAGTTATCTTACCAACCGTAGTTGGTCATGCTAGTGTCCGCCTCCTAACCAAAGGAGTATATTTTTTGGGTTCTTTCGAACTATGAGCGTAGTGTATCACACTAGTATTCCCCGAAAAACTTTCAATAGAAAGAAAATGGTGAAACATCCTCGTTTTATTCATAATGAAGGAAACTGCTTTACATTTTACATTACTGATAATACTTGTGCAGGTGTTCGGCATTCCATGCATTCTTAAATTCCTCTCCCTCTAGAGTTGCTATTCTGTAAGTTCCAGGTCGAACAACTTCTGTAACTCGGTAAGGTCCATGCCAGTTTGCTTCCAGCTTATTGTGCTTCTGAATGACCTTCTTTAGCACATAATCCCCCTCTTTTAAGTCACATTTTTCACCCTTTTGTTGTAGAACAGAGCTGTGCGTTGTTGGTAAGCAGCGTTCCTAATGGCTGCCTCTTCTCTGACCTCCTCGAGCATATCCAAATCCAGTCTTCTCATCAAATCGCTGATCGGAGAATTGAAATTCAGCACTCTATGTGTTGGAAGACCCAACTCGGCAGGTATCACAGCTTCACTTCCAAACGCCAGCCTATATGGTGATTCTCCAGTAGCTGCTCGGGCAGTTGTTCGGTAAGCCCACAATACTGATTGTAGCTCATTAATCCAATTTGCTTTAGCTTTACTTAACCTCTTCTTCAAACCATTTAGTAATGTTCTGTTCGTCACCTCAGTCTGTCCATTGCTTTGAGGATGGCCTGGTGCTGAATGAAACTTCAAAATGTTCGACTGATGACAATAGGCAGCAAATTCTTCATTATCGAATTGTGTTCCATGGTCTGTGATGAAGGCATGAGGGAGACCATATCGACAGATGATGTTCTTCCAGACGAACTGGTATACCTTCTCGTATGTCATATCAATAAGTGGCTTAGCTTCTACCCACTTAGTAAAATAATCCACTGCGACGACGAGGTACTTGAATCTTCCTCGGGTCGTTGGCAATGGTCCCACCAAATCAATTCCCCACATGGCAAATGGCCAAGGGGAAGTTATGGGTGTCAACAATACTTTTGGAGTTCATCGGATGGAGGAAAAACGTTGACACTTATCACATTTCTTGGCGTAGGCTATACAATCAGCCCTCATCGTCGGCCAATAATACCCCTGTGTCATCACCCTTTGCAAAAGTGTCCAACCTGCTATATGCGCTCCACAAGACCCTTCATGGATCTCTTCAATTAATTCTTTCACCTCGAAGGGATGTACACATCTCTGCAAACCTGCCATAATTCCTCGTCTATATAACACACCATTAGTTAATACATACCGAGCAGCTTTATACTTCAATTTTTTGGCAGCGAGCTTGTCCTCCGGCAATTCTCCCTCCTCAATATATGCCCTGATGGGATCCATCCAAGATGGTCCTAAATCAAGGGTAATAACATTCATCGTCAAGTCATCATCTATGCTCCGACCTTCTAATACTTCAATCGGTATGGTTCTTCGCAACTCGGTACGAGTAGCTGATGCTAGTCGGGCCAGTGCGTCTGCTTGTGCATTTTCTATCCTTGGTATTCTGATCAACTGAATGGCATTAAATTCTCCCAACAAATCCATCACCTTCGCATGATATTTTATCATCAACTCTCCTTTAACTGCATATGTTCCCATCATCTGATTCACAATTAATTGAGAATCACTGAATACCATCAGTTGATGCGCTTCCATAATCTTTGCTAAATTAAGACCTGCTATCATGGCCTCATACTCAGCCTCATTATTGGAGGCTTTGAATTGGAGTCGCAAGGCATATTCCATGTCAATCTCGTCTGGGGTGTTCAAAACAATTCCTTCCCCACAACCTGCTGTGCAAGATGAGCCATCTACATATAATCTCCATATGGGTAACCCGTCTTCAAATTTCTTATCTGATAGAGTTCCTCGGTGAAATATTTGTTGCCTCTTTTCATCCTCCCCTGACACTTTTTGCTCCTCATCGACCATCTCTTCTCGCTCTTTTACCAACCGGAGCTGGTCTGAGTTCGAAGTTGATGGTATTTCTACATCCACTAGCCCTTTTACCAACCGGAGTTGGTCTTGACTTATGTCTGTTGATCCTGTAACATCCACAGGTTGGTCAGCGAGTAATTTTTGTTCCTCGGGGGTATCAGGATATGTAAACTCTGCTATAAAATCTGCTACAGCCTGCCCTTTCAATGATGATCTCGGTTCATACACAATATCATATTCACCGAGCTCTATTGCCCAGTACATCAGTCTCCCTAACTTTTTTGGCTTATGAAGGGCTTGTCTCAATGGCATGTCGGTATAAACGATGATGGTATGGGCCTGGAAATATGGCCTCATTCTTCTATTCGCTTCAATTAATGCCAATGCCAATTTTTCTAACTTTGGGTACCTGATCTCTGCACCTCGGAAAGCCTTACTCGTGTAATAAATTGGCTTCTGGACTCCATTCTCCAATCTGATCAATGTCGAGCTGACTGCATTCTCTGATACTGCCAAGTATAAGTACAGCTTTTCTCCCATTACTGGCCTGGACAACAGTGGGGGTGCTCCCAAGTATTTCTTCAAGTCTTGAAAGGCTTTTTCACATTACTCATTCCACTCGAAGGTTTTTTGAAGTGTTTTGAAGAATGGTAGGCATCTATCAGTTGCTCGGGATACAAATCTGTTGAGCGCCGCAACTCGTCCTGTAAGACTCTGCACTTATTTCTTCGTCGTTGGGGATCGCAGACCTAAAAGAGCTTTGATCTTATCTGGATTTGCCTCAATACCTCGTTGGTTGACGATGTATCCGAGGAACATTCCTTCTCGTACTCCAAAGGTGCACTTCGTCGGGTTGAGCTTCATTTGGTATTTATCCAGTTGATCAAAGGTCTGGCCTAAGTCAACTAGATGATCAGCAGCTCTCTTGCTTTTTGTCAGCATATCGTCGACATAGACTTCCATGTTACAACTGATTTGTTCGGTAAAAACCTTATTCATCAGCCGCTGGTATGTCGCTCCTGCATTTTTCAAACCAAAAGGCATAACATTATAACAATAAGTTCCCCTTGGGGTAATAAAAGAAGTACTTTCCCTATCTTCAGGTTTTATTTTGATCTGGTTGTAGCCAGAATATGCATCCATGAAGCTAAGCAGCTCATGTCCCGAGGTAGCATCCACTAGCTGGTCAATTCTGGGCAATGGAAAATGATCTTTTGGGCATGCCTTGTTGAGATCAGTGAAATCAACACACATTCTCCATTTATTGTTCTTCTTCTTTACCATCACCACATTTGCCAACCAGTCTGGATATTTCACATCTTCAATGAATTGGGCTTTCTGGAGCTTCTCGACCTCCTCTTGTATGGCCTGATTCTTCTCGGGACTAAACACTCTTCTTCTCTGCTTCACAGGCTTGATCTCCTTATTCACATTGAGCTCATGACATAAGAAGTTTGGATCTATTCCTGGCATGTCTTCATGACTCCATGCAAAAGTATTCTTCCTTCCTCCACTTGGTAGGTAGTAGTCTTTTTCCTTGACTCTTCAAGTTCTTCTTGCTCGGCAGACGAATAATAGCATCCCCGAGCTACTTTTTGATCACCTTTCACAACTCCTACTCCAAAGTTTATTGGGAATTTTAAGCATTGATGCACCGTAGATGGAACTGCTTCGAACTTCTTCAAACCGACCCTTCCCATGATGATGTTGTAGGCTGACTGCATATTCTTATCCATCACAAAGAAGCGTATTCTTTCTGTTCGACAAGCAGGCCAAGTTCCAATGAATATATCCAACTTGATCGTCCCAAGTGGAAAAACTTTCTCGCCAGCAAAACCCAGGAGGGGTCTGTGATAAGGTTCCAATTGATATAATTTTAGATTCAAGCTATCAAAGCATGAATAGTACATGATGTCTACCAAACTTCCATTGTCTACCAACACCCTTGAAATCACTACTTCCTTCATCCTCATTTTGATTACCAGAGGATCGTCGTGAGGATAAAGAACACCTGTTAGGTCATTTTTTGAAAAACCAATGACTAGCTTCTCTTTGTTCACCTTTCTCGGTCGATCTTCTTCAGCTAGATTTATTCGCTGAATGTACGAGCAAGCTTGGGCTTCTCCGAGGTAAGCCTTTCTTTCTGCAGTAAGGTCTCCTCCTCCTGCATCTCCTCCTGTAATGACATTACAATCAAATGTTCCAAAACGTATGGAAAATACCTCTCGTTCTGGCTGCCTTGGCTTTTTGGGAAGATCGGGGTCATCATCTGGATCATCTTCGTGGTTCCTCTTCTTTTTCTCCTCTGCCCGACGAGGATATCTAGACCTCTCTCTAGCTCGGTTGTTATCTTTCCTTTCACCTCCCCGATCAACATATTTTGCTAGCTTTCCTCTTCGGATGAGTGTTTCAATCTCGTTCTAAAGAGCTATGCAATTTTTGGTCATATGACCATGATCTTTATGAAATTCGCAATATTTGGCCTTATTCCTCAGATCAGGGTTTGTCCTCAGTTTATCTGGCCACTTGATTTCTTCGCTATTCTTGATTTCTTCAAAAACATGATTAATACCCATTTTTAATGGAGTATAATTATCGTATTTCTTCAGGACTTCCCACGACGTCCTATTATTCTTGGAGTGCTTGTCACCACCATTACCTTTATGCTCTTTCTTCTTAGATTTGTCAACCTCCACCTTGGTTTCTTTATCCATATTCTTCTTCGCAGCCATAGCCTCCTCGGCATTCATGATTTTGGCCGCTTTTGCCATCAACTCCGACATAGTTTTAGGTGGATCTTTGGCCAAAGTATAATACAATTTATTAGGCAACAACCCACTCATCAAGGCGGTGATTGCCGTCTTCTCTTCATAATCTATCACTTCTAGTTTCTCGTTATTGAAACGAGTTATGTAATCTCTAATACTTTCACCAAACTTTTGTCTAACACTTAACAAGTGTGCTACTCGTTTCACTGGCTTTGCTCCAAAACAGAAATTACCAATAAATAGCTCGGCTAACTGAAAGAAGGTCGAAATCTTACCTCGAGGAAGGTTGTTGTACCATATCTGGGCAGATCCAGTAAGAGTTCCTGAGAATGCCCTACATCTCATCTCGTCGGGGACGACATAGATGTCGGCAGCAGCTTGATATTGCTCTATGTGAAGAACAGGATCTGCCTTTCCATCATACTTGGGAGTCACTACAGGTGCTTTAAACTTTGATGGTGTAGGAAAATCCACAATGGCTTGTACGAAAGGTGTCCCTCGAACAAAAGTTCGTTGTAGGGGGTTTTTTGCTTTAGCCATTTCTCCCAATCTATCCTCCAATCGCTGAATGGAACCTTTCCAAGCATCGTTTCCTTCCTCTGGCCTACTAGTCCGAGCAATTGACTGTTGTGAGTTAGCCTCCTGAGATCTTTCTGGGCGAGCAGCTGGTCGTGATTGTGCTGATCCTTCTCTCAGATTTGATGGTTGTCGAAAACTCCTCGACGCGACTTTAGGTGGACTCTTATTCCTCCTCGGGCCTAATCGACTGAAAGGGGATACCCTACTCAGTCTTTCCAAAGCACTGTCCCTCTCTGGAGAGAGAGTGACACGTTGCTCAGTATCTGTGGCCCGTATCGATGAAGTTTGCCCAGGTTGATAAGAGAAATCATCAGATTGTTTATTGCGATATGTCTCTGTACGCTTGGATCGTGAAGAAGGTAAATAGGTTTGCCTCTGACCACTTCGTTGTCCTGAAAGTGCCGGTGCAACGCCATGAAGAGTTTGTATGAGTTGTCGCATCATTTCTTGCATGGCGGTTTGTCCTTGAGCCAGATTTGTCATAATCCCGGCCAGATCTGGAGGTGCAGAGGGATTTGGAGGATTTCCAATATTCCCAGCGTTTCGATTGCTAGATTCTGGATTATCCGCCATTGATACTGAATGAAGTTTTGTGAAAAATGATAATAACAATCGTTCCCACAGACGACGCCAATCTGTTGATGTAAAAAATTAGATCGCTCTAATTATTCAATCACAGATAAATAAATGAGACAAAGAATTTTAAAGTGGTTCAGCCTTATAAGAATGGCCTACGTCCACTGTTATGTTATTGCTCAGTGTTTGGGAATTCTTGATTACAAGTTCTTTCAAGAATTTTCGGTCCCTTTGAATGAGGGTGATACAAGGTATTTATAGCCTTGAGGCTGTACATGAAAGGGTCGATACATTAAATGATATACACATGAAAGGGTAATATATTTAATGCAGCGTGTGTGTCAAGATTATAAACATTCAATGAATAGTTGAACTGTTGACTATCTGGTAATTAATGCTACGGCCGAGATGTAGCTCGGACCGCCTTAGTTGCTCGTTGATCAAGAATTCCTCGGAGCGATAGAGTACCTCGGAGTGCTGGAGTTCATCGGGGTATCCTTGTTGCTCGGAGAGAACATGAATTGGTCGGGGAAATGAGCTTCCTCGTTGCTATTGTGCCACGTAGATTGACACGTGTCTTCGCATTATTCGTCCACATCAGCATATTAATTTTGGTATCAACATATATATATATATATATATATATATATATATAGAAGGGGTTGGGAGAAAAGGCGGAGGGTGCCAGCGCCGGTTGTGTTGGAGGTGATCTGTTTGAATTTGGGGCAGGATTTGTGGTAGTAGGCAGTGTTCAGGAGCCGGGATTGGGAGTGGGAGGTGATCTGTTGAACTGAAGATGGAAGTGGACCACAAAATATGAAGTTTATTACAAATAGAAAATATGCATCACTCGGAGAGAGAGCCATTTTGAAAGTTTTTGGATAGTGGGTAATCAACAATTAATGGGTTTGAGTGAATACATCTGAAGCGGGTTCGATATTGATGTTGATGTGGAGGAAAAGCAAAATTTTTTGCATATACTTTCATATGATAACAGTTAGTTGTTAGTTCTTGAAGATATGGAGCCTTAATCAGAAATCTCTTGGAGAGAGATTTTTCACAAAAAGCTATTCAAATGGGTACCGCATTTTCATGTCAAATTTGTATGGTGGGTTTTCTCTGTGGCATCTGTCTCAATACTCTGTTTTTGTCTGCTCTCACTTCATTTGGTACATTTGAGATTGGTGGGATTTCATTTGCCACATATTTTTGGTTAGAATCTCAACATCCAAACCCAATTCAAGTTTAATCACTAAGTGGGAATTGTAATTTTTTTTCTCACCCAATGTTATTTGTTCTTTTTATTGATCTTATAATATGCTTGAGCAACTGTCTATGTTTTGGATTTTTTTTTAGTATATTGTTTCATTATGCAATACTACCCGTGTGTTTTCTCAAAATGGCTTCTTCGGTTTTCTAAGTTTGAACAAGATTAGTAAGTCATTTTTCTGATGCCTATTACTAAGTTATGGAAGCTCTGTATTTTACGAGTGGTTTTTTTTGTAGGGGACTTCCAAAATAACGTAGCTCCATAAGATCTGTACAAGTTTTAGTTTTAGTTTTAGATTTTTTTTAGTATTTTTAGACGCATGTGTCAGTATAATTTTTTGTTTAGCTTCAGTACCAGATTTTTTTTAGTATTTTTAGACTCACGGATTTTAGTTTTTTTAATGCTTCAGTACAAGTTTTTTTAATATATCGGTTTAGTAATGTTCGTGTTTTTAATATATCTAATTGGTAATGTTCATGATACAGTGCTAAAATTAGTACTTTTTGAGTTTGTTTCAGTTTGTATATATATTGGGTTTGTATATATTACAATGCTTCAGCCCGGTTAATATTTTTTTAATGCTCGAGAACCATCCATTTTTAATACAGTTTTTGAAATCTGAAGTTACTAATGTTATCATTCGAACAATGAGTTTTGGAAAGAAATGAAGGTCGACATTGACCTTACTAATTAATTTCTGAGCAATCAATGGGATATACAATCACAAGTGCATTGAGTTGTCCAGTCAAGTTTTTTTGCAACAAATGACAGTAGAAAGAGAAAGGACAAACATTTATAAAAGTTAGATATGACTTTATGTCTTTCTTTAGATTTTAACAACTTTGTTATAAAAAAATATAATAGTTTTGTTTTAATTTTGACCTTAAAGACCCTTCAATGTAAAATCAATTATAATAAAATATTTTTTATAAAATGTTATATAAAAAAATTAAAAAAAAGGTTTAATAATTATACAAAACATTTTATAAAAAGTTATCAACATTTGTAAATAATCTTTTAAAAAACATTAGAAAAAATGATTCCTAAATGTGATTTTTTACTTATAAAATTATATTTATAAGAAATTACTAAAAATTGATTTATAATGAAAAGTGATAAAATCTAATTTTGTCAAACGTCCCATTTTCATTTAAAATAAAATCATTATGATTCATAAAAAGATGCTTTATAATAAAAAAGACTTATTTATAAAAAAGTTACTTCTAAAAGAAAAGGTTTTATGAAAAAAATCAATTTTTATAGTTATGAAAAAAGGTTGTATTTATAAAAAGTTCTAAAACTTTTTTCTAATACTTTTTTGTTTAAAAAAAAACAAAGTTTAAAAAATATCTGTTGAAAACCTGTATTATAAAATAGTTATAAAGAAATCGTATACTCCATTGTCATGTTTATAAAGTTATAAGGGCACTTTAGATAGTGCGTGAAAGTAACTAACGGGTTTGTAACATTGTTGGACATTTTGAGCACTAAATACTTAAGCGACAAAGTCTACTATTTACTCAAATAAAACTTATGTGTGCCGGTAATGCATTGCTTTATGTAATTTATATTTTGTGGTTAGTAAATTGAAATGGTGTAAATGCACGCTTTAAAACTAAACATTATATGATGTGTATTTGTTATCAATAAAAGAATCAAAATAACGAGTGTTTTTTTTGTCATTTTAACCCCTAGCAAATTATTTGTTTGTAGGATGTTTATAACTGATTATTAGTATTGTTGTTAGAGACTATTCGTTTTTTTGTTGGAGTATTTTTTATTTCTTAAATAGGGTGGATAGTCCTATAAACAGAGAAAATTCGAACCAGATTTTATAAATTATCGCCGTGCCTTTAGGGTGGATTGTCATATAAACAATGGAGATTATGACCATTTTTTAAAAATTACATTTTGTTTTGTTGGGGAACAAATATTTTATTGTTTTGCAATTATATAGTTTGAAATTTTTTGTTGTTTTACAATTACGTACTTTAAAAATTTTCGTCGTGCCTTCAGGCACGGGCATTCCACTAGTGTATATATATATATATGGAGAAAGAGAGTATGCATGCGTGTGATTTTTTGGGTACTTGCTTTCTCGATTGTGCCTTTTAGGATCATTGTAACAAACTAGTATCGAAACTATTGGTATATGACTTAAGAACAGTGTATAAATGTCGATTTTCTTTCGTAATACTAATTATGATTTTTATTAAGATTTGATTATGTATGAATTAATTGGATATAATATTATTTATTTAGATGGATATTGTTGTAGCCTAAAATAATTAGGCCACGCAGACGAACAAAAAGGTGACACCTATCATCATACTCAGTGAACACATAAATAGCAAACAAGTGCGATCGGCTCAACTATCTCCTTAGTCTACTAGCTGGCCGACCACAAGTATATGAACAGTCAGTACTTTTAACAGACACACTTAGGGACCCCCAAAAGTAACCTTCCACGTGCACGTGAATAATATCCAACTACTAATTATCATGTAATGTTGTAAATACGTAGTGTATAAAGGGATTCCACATCTTTAACTTTCAATTACTATAAATAGATTACGACCTCTCTCAGTTAAGGCCGACTAGAAATACTTTATCCAAAAATTAAGGAGTTCATGAGATGATTGTACTAAACCCTAAAATATAGTGGCATTGTACCCGTGAATGTAGGCACCTCATTGGGCTGAACCACATAAACTTCTATCTCGCGTTCTCTAACTCTCATCCCTCTCTATCTTACTTCTTTATCTGTGGTTATAATTATTGGTTTTATTGAGAAAAAAATATTCCAAATTAGCAACCCATATTTAAACACTAGCAGATTGGCGCCATCTATGGGAATTGGCAAGTTATTGTTGTATTCTACCTATTTCCTTAATGTAACCATTTTTAGCCACGTCACTGAAAAAATGACTGACACTACAAAAGGAAGCACACTACTGTCAATGTCTTCAGTCCATCCGCCCCTCCTAGTATGGATGATCTTCAAGGAATCTTGATGAATATATCCAAGGGTCAAGAGGCTATGCAGGAGGCAGTAAGACAATTTTCCCATACACTCAAAATTAGGCCAGTTGTTAGCTTTACATCCAGGGGATAAATATTTCCCCTAGGACCTAGGAAGGATCAAGATCTTCCAATGATAAACATTATCTCACCGATGTGGCCTGATCAAGGGTGAAAAGTAGCGCGTGTCAAACGTCGATCGTTGTTTTCTGTTCACCGCCTCAATACAAAAACCTAAACTATGACTACATTCTTTTAAGGGAGTATAGCGGCTAGTCCGGGTATCGAATCCATAAAGACGAGTTGCTAGAATTTAAATGGTTTATTACTTCTCAATAAAAGTGTAAAAGATATTTTTCTAACTAAAAAGAAATAAAAGATAAACTAGGCATGAGTGTATTTAAACTAAAATTAACAAAGAAAATAAAAACTATAGGATGCGACTAATATCCCTCAAATTGAGTTAACGCGTATAAATGGTTACATGGGACTATGAATTATTAGGATTGCATTTCGTTTCGTCAATTAATTAAATTAAGAGTTGTCACACCCCTAAATTCGCATAAAAGACTAATAAGATTTTTGCGTCAACAAATACTCCGAAAATTACGGACGCAAGGTCGTAAATATGGCTCATACATGATATACACTGTTAAATTTCCTAGGCGTAAAAACTAGGACAACGCACTCGAAATAAACACGTAAATCTCCATCACCAAAGCGAAGCAACAAATCAACCCTATGTGAGTTCCATTAATCTCACCCTAATTTAAATTAGCCCCTACACATATTAAATGACATAAATAAATTAACTAATTAATTAAAGCACACCACTAATTAATTTAGCAACTAAAATTATCAAGGCATGAAAATAAATTAAGCATGAAAAATAAAGCAAATACAACTTAAAGGAGACAATGAATAATAACACTTACATTAATGGTGGAAAACCAACACAAAATGAGGAGAGGGGTGTTTCCAAAAATAACCCCCAATATTATCTCTAACCTAGGTCTAAAATAAGAAAAATGGAAAAAAAACTAAATATTATGAGCTATCTTACAAATATAACTAAAGTTGTTATTTATAGTAAGTTGGAAATAAGAAATAAAGAAAAAGAAATAAAAAAAGAAAAAAAAGGAATAGTTACAAATAAGGAAACAAAAATAAAAGAAAAAGAAATTAAAAAAATAGAAAATGGGCAACAAGTATCTCAGCTAAAAATAGAACACCGGTCGATCGGGTTCCCAAGGCCGGTTTACCGCATGAACAGGAAAGGAACACACTGTTAAGGCGCAAAGGCAAATCAAGAAAATTCGGTCGATCGCCAGAGCATGGCCGGTCGACCGGTGATGCAAATTCAAACCCCACATCGCAAGCCTCCATCTTCGCACACCACAAACCCATAAAAATCACCATTGTTGCAATATGCCGAGACCCACTTTCATGAAATCCACCATGCCAAAAAAAACCCACTTTTATAAAATCCACCATGTTTGTGCCCATTTAAAGCCGAGACTAAGCTCCAAAGAAACCAACAACCTCCAAAAACTCAAATCTCCATTAATGGAAAAAGATCCATTTCCATTTGCGCGTGTGAAGCAAAATCGAGCTCTAATTTCGGACCAAAGTCATCAATTTGGGACGAACCCAAAACCCGAGTAAAACTCGAGCCAAAACCCAAACCGCCATTCCATTTGGTGCAAAAAACGTTTTGGGGACATAGATGGAAATAATGGATTTGTTATTAAAGAAGAAAAGGGACATGGATGTAATTAATAAAATTATTAATGAATCTCTTATAATTCTTTCCGATTAAAGCACCGTGTTTCCTTCGTTCGGACTCCGATTCGAGCACCGTTCGCGACCACACGAAGTTTGGCCTGAGGGATACACCTTTCTTGAAGACTTTGGGAAAAAGTCACGAAATATAAAACTATGAAAAATGCCCCTGAACGTGCGAATCGCGACAAAACTTAATCGAAACGTGCCCAAACTTCCTACTAAGCACCGTAACAACTATAAAAGATCAATAATACCTCAAATAACATATTAGCGTATAACACGGAGGTTGTCTGGTTAGTGAGCATATTTATAGCAATTACGGTACCCGAGGGGGACAAAATGCCCAGTTAAAAGGGTATAGAGTGCAATATTCGATACGAATCACACCCCCTAAATTACACATTGCTAGTCCCTAGTAATGAAATTTAAAGCGAGAAGAACTATAAGAAAATCACAACATGTATATATGCATCAAAATATAAATGCCACTTTCGCATGGAACACGATTGCATTTAGCATATGTAATAAGCCGTTAAACCCTTAGGTTACCCTAGCGGACGAGTGTCGTCTCGTGAAGGTTTTGAGGGATGAAACCCACAAACATCATATGGTTTCCTCAAAATATGCCCAACCCAACATGCGACGAACTCAACAACAACGAAAAAGATTCTATACGTATTATTAGCAAAGTGAACTAATTCACACAAAAGTTCGTATTATTAACATTATAGAATGAACTTCATTAAATTGAAACCTTGAAATGTGGGAGGGGGCAAGCACATGCAAAGTATGATTTGGCAAAAACTTATATAAACTGGATAAAAATTAAAGCAAGTAATATTCAATCCTCACGGGCATTACACTCATCAAGTGAATTCACTCGAAATAGGCAGTTAACACACGAAACATGTGGGCATAAAGAGTAAATGTAAATGGACACTAGGCCGCGCACATGTCACAAATGAAGAACGCTCTATAAAAAATGAAAAATTGTAATCTCAATGAAAGATAGCACTCATTAAAGGAGGTAAAATGCATTTTCATAGATTATCAAACTATTTTGACTTTTAAATTAAATGCACCCTAGGATCATTTTTTAAATTAAATGCACCCTAGGATCATTTTCATAGATTATCAAACTAATTTGACTTTTAAATTAAGTACAAACAAAAAGGTGAACATGATATGATTGGGTGGAAAGAAAATCAGTATTCCCTCTTTTTCAGCTATCATTTGGGTCTGGTCGAAACTCATCATCATTATCATGGGAGTCCAAAGAACTCTTGAAAATACGAAAAAGAATAAAGTCTAAAAGTCCCCACTTCTCTTCACTCCCAAAAGGAGGATGCTTGTACGTCAGACAATCAACTTGGTCCATATACTAAAGTTAAGAGTCTTTGGGAACTTTTAAAATCCCAAAGTCATTCACACAACCATGTTTGTAGGACAAATTCTTTGCCTTCTCTAAGTTGACAGGAGAGAATATGCCTAACCTTCATCATAGGCCACTGACCACATTTCTTGGGGACTCATCCTAAATAAGTAGAAATGTTTGACAACATCATGGCGAAGTACAATGACCATGACATGAGCTCTTCGTTTACTTTCCTTTACATCGGCAAGATAATTCTTGAGCTCATAGTTCTCGGATTAAAGAAGGGATCTAACATCCCCAATGTCTTTTTCCCCAATGAGTAGAGCCTTCTAGTTTTGAACTTCCTCTTACATAAGGGTGCCTACGTCCCCTAGGTCCTTCACATCATCCTTTAAATTAGTGACCAAGGTTGACTAGTACTTGTAAGCACAAGTCATCTTCTTAATGTCCTTAAAACAGACACATTTGCTCGACGACCCTGAGCACTGACGTCCCGACCAAGAAGTATATCTAAGTTGCCAGTAAATGAAGGAACATCCTCAGTAACAGACTATAGAAAGTAAAGAGAAAAATGAACATTAAGCAAAGTGTCAAGACAATATTTCAATTAACAAAAGGAATTTTTTTCATTAAAAGCTCAAAAATGGGCAAATACCTTACATACAGAGATAGAGAAAATGATATAAGACCATGAAGAAACAGTCCTATACTAAGTTTATTCATTATTCATCTTATTCCATGTAATTTGTATATGCCTTTGGTCTGTGAGCAAAATATAATGGATGCACTACACCAAATCCTACGAATGGTCACGCCCAGTGGGTCACGGCCCAAGTCCACGACCATCTGGTCGCGAACTTGGGCCGTGACCCACTCAATATTTGGTGTGACCATATTTATTATCACACTAAATTATCGATGCTCTAGAAGTGGTCACGAACTTGGGCTGTGACCACTATGGTCGCAGACTTGGGCCGAGACCAAGTCATGACCATCTTAGCGCCAAACTCGCGCCAAAATTCCCTCCAAGCTTGGTCGCGAATTGGTCACGGCCCAAGTCCATGACCCATGGCATGACGAAGAAGAGAGTACACACATTGAGGGTCACAGCTTAGGGTTGTGAACATTTTTGGGTGTGGGTCACGGCGATGGGTCGTGGCCATCCCTCATTTAAGCACTAGGGTTAGTGTAGAAGGGTCACGCATCACAGATTGAGGGTCACGGCTATGGACCGTGACCATTTCTTTGTATGGGTCACGGCTATGGGCCGTAACCATACCTCAATCAAGCATGGAAAAGGGTATCGCATTATTGGTCACGGCTCTAGGCCGTGACCAAGTCTGGAGAACCCAACTCTGCCTTACATTATTTTTAAGGGTCGCGAGTATTGGGTCACGACTCTTGGTCGTGACCAGTGCTAGGTCTTAAAAAAAATACCCGCCGCTGCTTTCATTTATTTCATTTGGAGGTTGAGTTGGCCGCTGCTTTCATTTATTTCATTTGGCTATTTTGGCGATTGTAGCGATTTTGACGGTATGTATTGATTCATTTGGATTTTGTTATTTCTATCTAAAGCCCTAATTTATGTGTATGTATGTGTAGATTTATGTTTTTATGTGTGTATGTGTGTGTATGTATAAATTTATGTTTATATGTGTGTGTGTGTGTATAAATTTATATGTATATGTATGTTTATGTCAATAAACCCTATATTGTATGTGTGTGTATGTATAGATTGTATGTGTGTAAACCCTAAATAGTATGTGTGTGTATGTATAGATTGTATGTGTGTAAACCCTAAATAATATTAGGGTTTAGTAAACCCTAAATAGTATGTGTGTGTATGTATATATTATGTCAATAAACCCTAGATTGCATGCGTGTGTTTGTATGGATTATGCCAATAAACCTAGATTGTATGTGTGTGTATTTTTTTGACAAAATATAATTAAATGGATTTTTAATGAGTAAAAAAATTTACATCCACCTTGTCGTGATTTTATTGGGGGTTATATGCGTGCCATCATATTATATTAGGGGTTATATGCATGTCGTGATTTTTTGCACTACAATATATGTGTAAGTACTACAATATGTGTGTAAGTACTACAATATGTGTTATAAACAATTACGGAGGGTTGTTGTTGGGATTTCACATATACTTTTAAACTCTCATAACTTTCAAACCCAAACCTTAATAGTAGGACTCGTATTCATGCCCTCGTATACTTTTCTCAGAAAAAATGAGGCACGGTGATAATTACTGTCAACAATAGTGGGAGAGGTTGCAATTAGACCACACACATAACTCTTTTATTAGCGTGCGTCATATAGAGGGTACTCCTATTTATAGGTATGGAAATAAAAAGATTGAATAATTTAACTACCTTGTAAATCGTGGATTTGATATCCAGCAAGATTACTTGTTCGATCGTATTCTATTTTCTCTACCAGAAAACTGGGATGACGTTATACAAAATATATTTCACACACATAATCCCGACATAGCCCTGACCTTGGTTACGTTGTTGGAGAAGGCGAAAAAAAAATTCCACCCGTTATGGATACAACTGCGTACAGAGAGCATCGACATAGACTGTGATGTCTCGCGCCACATGCATGTAAAATTGAGTCTTGCCAACAAATTGAGAAATAAGAGATTCCGAGTTCATGTCACTGACATCTACACATCAATCATAGATACCCTTCCTCCTAGTTGGCCACGTGCAAAAATTCATAGGTTCTTAAAAACTAATACCGAATGGATGGAGATCAGACACATTGAACTTATTCTAAAGTCTTACTTTGAAAAGGTATCTATCTATCTATATATATATATAACTAATTAAGCTTGATTAATTAGTTATAATTTCATATTACTATAATTATTTAGTCACTTATATTTTTTAATTTTTGTATATAATGTCGAGAGGAAACAACCCAAGGGTACCAAGTGCCGAGGTGACACAACAACGAGGTTCACCATCTCGTGCAGAACTTGGATTCTCAACACCAATGGCTGAGCAATTCACAACTCCACCAATGGTTAACTCCTCACCAAGTCCAACTCCAAGTGCTCCTACGCCCCAATCCAGCACTCCCGTTGCTTTAACGCCCCCATCCAGCACTCCTGATGCCTCCCTCTCAAATGAAAAGAAGCCTATTGGCTTTTCCCTTCTCGGGAATAACCCGACGGGTGATAGGAATGACGTGCTGAACTTTAAAGCCCGGTCTTTGTCGCTGGGAAAAATGAACGTGGGAGTCGGTGGACCAGACAATTGGAACCTTGTTGATCAAGCTGTCAAAGATGACATACATGACCAACTTTTCAAGCATTTCTCATTTCCTGACCGTTCCAAGAATAAGGTTCTATCTCGGGTTGCTGAAGGATTGAGGACATACAGGAGAAACTTTTAGAAGAAACATTTCCCGAAAGAGGCACCGAGCTCAAATATTTTGGCTTTGAAAGAGAGAGTGCCTCCCAATGTTGAAATGCCGTTGGATCAGTGGAATAAGTTTTTAGATAATGAGGCGAAGGAAAAAAAGTTGGTCCAGAGGGGTCAAAACAAAAAAATAGGGCACAAAAAACTGATATCCATAGTCTGGGATCCAAATCATATGAGGATTTGAAGAATGAATGGGAGAGTAGGACAAAAGATGGTCCAGATGCCGGTAAAAACCCAAATTGGTCCAACGTATTCCTTCAGGCTCGACGGGACAAAGATAATAAATTCCCGCCGCACATGGCTAAGACACTGTAATCAATAGAGGCCATCAACAGTTAATCCGATTCGAGCCCTACTGATGACTTTGTCCTTGAAAATGATGCCCTGACACAGACCTTTGGAAAGGACAAAAGGGGGAGGACGAGAGGTGTTGGCTCACATATGCCAAAAACAAAACTTCAACACATTGCACCTCTTATGGATGAGCTTTCTTCGGTCAAGAATTGTATCTCGTCCCAAAAGGAGCACCAGTTGAAGACCGATGGGGATGTCCATGAGATTAAAAATTATCTGGGATTATTGACAAATCGAATTGGGAAACTTGTGAATTTTTTAAAAAGTTATAGGCCCCCAATGCCTCCTCAAGGCTACCCTTACCCTACTCCTACTCAGGGTTTCACACATCCTTCCCCTCCAACATTCCCCTCTCAAATGCCTCATCCTACAACATTCCCCTCCCCTGCACCTCCGCCAATCACGGGGCTCGGATCATCGTCAACAACTCACAGTGACTATGGCGAAGAGTACTATATCAAGGACATGAGCAATTCAAGGTTTGTTGGCGTGTGTATACTCATCTCCACGGTTCCTGGAACTCTAGTACATCACCGACCTTTAGAGAAGGGTGAGGCTAAAATAATGGTCGATGAAATATACAACGGCTACAGAGATGTACCTGTGTACGTTAACAGTGGGGATGGGATGGAATTGAGGAATAATGGAAAATCTTTTACTACTTGGCCAGTTTATTTGTTGGCCAAGATTTAATAATATTTTCTTTTGTTTCAGTTGTAATAATTTTTTTTGTTTTAGTTGTAAGAATATTGGTTTTGCTTCAGTTAGAATGATATTTTTTTTGTTTCAGTTGTAAGAATATTGGTTTTGTTTCGTTTGTAATGATATTTTTTTTTTCAATCGTAAGAATATTCTTTTTTTTCAGTTGTAATAATATTTTTTAACTTATTACCATAGTACTGAAATTTGAAGATTATTACATGGATTTCCCACAATATAAAGAGTGGATAGGAGAGACTAGCCGGATATCAAATAATTATGTAAAGGGCGTTTATGAATTTGTTAAATACGCTTCCAAAAATCTTGAAAGTGAGAAATTCCGTGTCCGTGCATTCATTGTATTAACGGAAAATATAAGTCATTGGAAGTTGTTGAGTTGCATTTACTAAAGTGGGGAATATGTCAAGACTATATAAAATGGACATACCATGGTGAAAAAGTTGTACCTTATGTTCCAGAAGAATTACCGGCACCCGACCATGTAACGGAACCCTAAGGAGTAGAAGTGGTACATGATTCACCAACACATCGTCCATTGACCGACTTAATTGATGATGCTTACGGACTCCACAACCAACAAAACCACCAACTTATGGATACAAATAACGCGCATTATGACAAAGTAAATGAACAAATTGATGCTGAACTACTAGGAGATCGGGAATACATACGATTGAAAGACGATGCGGCTAGACCGTTGTATAAAGATTGCGATGAAGATCACTCGGTATTATATGCAATGATTGGTTTGCATAATTTGAAGAGTCAATTTGGTTTGTCTGGGAACAGCGTAACCGAAATTCTTAAGTGGGTTAAATAAATTCTCCCAAAAGAGAACATGTTACTAGATAATTATCCTACCATGAAGAAGAGTTTGAAGGGTTTAGGTTTAAAATACAAACCTATTCATGCTTTCAAGTATGATTGCATATTGTACCGGAACGAGCACGAAGAGAAGGATGAATGTCCTGTATGTAGTGAGCCTAGATATATGGTTTATGAGAATGGAAATGACAAACATGCAAAAAATCGCAAGTGCTCACAAGTCCCACAAAAAGTTTTGAAGTATTTTCCACTTGGGCCACGGTTAAAACGTTTTTTACTGTACCGTGGATAGAGGAGGCCATGACATGGCATGCTCGATGCGAGGTGGGTGGGAATTTGATGCGTCATCCGGTTGATTCACTCATCTGGCAAATTTCAAATGCATAACACCATGAATTTGGAAAGGAACCGCGCAACGTTCGTCTTGCAATCTCAACCAATGGGTTTAACCCTTTCGGCAATTTAAGTACTAGTCAGAGTTATTGGCTAGTTCTCATGGCGCCTTTAAGTCTTCCTCTGACATTATGCATAAGAAGGGAGTTCACATTATTATCTTTGTTGATACCCAGGCCAAAGGCTCCCAGTGATGATATTGATATATTCTTAGCACCATTAATCGAAGAACTTAAAGAGTTGTGGGATAAAGGCGTGACGGCGTTCGATTCTCATAAGGGTGAAGAGTTCACACTCAAAGCAAGGGTGATGTGGGCAATCCACGATCTTCCTGCTTATGGGGCCTTATCCGGTTGTAATGTTCATGGTTATTATGGAACCTGACGAGTTTGAGGACGAATTATCGTTTGGGAACCCTAAAGAGGTGAAACTCATAAACCTACAATACGAGCAAGCAACTCGTCATGTCTTCGAATCGCAAGATGAAGTCCAACACTGGAGAGAGTGAGTATCTACTGAATTCTTCTTCTTTGATTATATGTATTTTTTATTTTATGATCTAAACTCTTTAATTTTTTGGCGAGAATTGAATTGTCCAAAATCAAAGGAGAAATTGGACAACAACTGACTTTAGGGCATGGGTGTCAAAAGAGGTACTTTTCACATCTTATGTGTGAGGTTATTTATTCATGTGTGGTAAAAACATGCCCTAATACAAATTCATTAATAAATGCAGCTTCTAAAAAGAGGTAATGTCTCTTCCAGACTTGCACCCCTAGCAAAAGGTCCTAGTTTTCGTGCGAAAGAGTTTAAGAAATTCCGCACCAACGGTTTTGATTTTATTTCATAACCATATGAGGAAAAGATTTTGACGCAAAATAGTGGAATATCAATTTCTTCCTTGACCACCTGTATCGCTAGAAAAAGTGATAAAAATCCAAAGAATATGGTGCTAACCTATTATGGGATAATTCAATAAATCCTATAACTTGATTACTTGGATTTCATAGAAACCGTATTCTATTGTGAGTGGGTAAAGGTGGAGGATACAACTAATGCTTGCAAAGGTGATCCCGACTCCAAACTTATTATGGTAGATTTATCAAAGTTGAAGACTAAAGACCGCGTAGTCGACGAGCCTTTTATTTGTGCCTTTCAGAACGTAAAGAAGGTATTCTACTCGAAGTGCATAAACGATGGCAATTGGTCTATTGTTGTGCATGCACCAAAGGGTATGACTACCGAAGTAGGCGCATTAAAGGCTCCAAAAGAGTTCCAGTCAGCTCTTGATGACAACCCTAATTTGAAGGATCTTTTAGTTGATTTAGAGGAAGATTGAGTATCAAAATATTATTTTATCCCCATCAATCTTATTTGTATCCTATTATGATATTGACATTGTATTAGCACTTTACTTTAATTTATGAATTTCATCTACTTTTAAGTGTAATGTCCTGCTATTTGTGCAAATGGTCGGTGATTTATCGGTTCTTTTGTTTAGAATAGATATGTTTTCATTTATTTATTTCTATGATTTGGCTTTAGAGGGCGAAAACCCGAAACAACCGCCGAAAGGCCCCGTGAGTGGCACCAGCACCTCGCACTGGACCAATGTAACTCGTAGGAACTGACCGCGCGATCACGGGACCCCCGGTTTGAGAATACGATGATAATTTGCATATTTCTAGACTTAGGCTTGAAAACATGGCGTTAGTTGGTGAAAAGCCAAAATAGCCCCTCGAACGGCCTCGTGAGTGGCACAACACCTCGCACGGGACAAATGTAATTCGTAGGAACTGACCGCGTGATCACGGGACCCCCGATTTGAGAATATGTTAATAATTTGAAAATATCTTGAGTTAAGCTTAAGAAAATGGCGTTATAGGACAAAAACCCAAAATAGCCCCCGAACGGCCCCATGAGTGGCACCAACACCTCACACGGGACCAATGTAACTTGTAAGAACTGACCGCACGATCATGAGACTGTCGGTTTGAGAATACGACGATAATTTGCGTATTTCTAGACTTGAGTTTAAAAACATGGCATTAGAAAGCAAAAACCAGACACAATGTCCGTTAGGATCGTCTTCGTTTACTACACCGGCAATAAGATCGTCTCTTCGAGTATGAAATTAATAGTAGCAACCAATGGTGTGAAAGCGTCCGTTAACTAATAGGTATATTTCCAATGTTTTGCACCTATCCGGGAACGACATCTTCTGACAGTATCTCGGGTCAGACAACTCCCACTATAGATGTAAATTTGCCTTTTATTTTATTAAATTAGACAACGTGGATCGATATTCATTTGTTCATGTTTTATAAAAACACGTTATATGTATGGTTTTAAAAACCCGACAGCATATATGCAGATGCATATATGAAGCATATATGCATGCATGCATATATGCATCTGCATATATGCAGCATATATGCATATATGCAGGCTGCGCATTTATGCATATATGCAGGCTTGCATATATGCATCATATATGCAAACATATATGCATCTGAATATATGCATTCTCTATGGATTGGTTTACATATTAAAAGCGAGCGGATCGAGGTTTACATATTGCCTACTTGGATTGGTTTTCATTTATTTTTTAATTTTACATTTTGTATTCGTGGAATGATGTTATCAAATTGTTGTGGATGACTCATTTCACACTATTCAGGTAATTCCCATTGAGGTCTCTGTATTCTTAGGTAATGTAGGTATAAAGCTTGGGGTTCTCTTTTAGGATAGCAGTTGGCAGAAAGAGACATTATAGTGGCATGCATTGATTACACATGAACGACATTTCACATTCTAAATATACTTCTTAGACAAAATAAATACAGTTGCTTTGATACTCATAGAAATTCCTGTCTACTCTGTGCAAGAGTACCAAGTTGAAGTAATTATTCCTAGTTAACAATAATGTACTCAAGACATAAATGAAAGCTTCATGATACCTATATATAAACAATTATCCTTGCTTGAGGTAATCCATTAGTGTCCAAAACAATTATATAATTGTAACAATTCAAATGCATAATATCAATCCTTGTTTGGATTGAGATTGTACCCTCCTATGATATATTTTATTCAAATAGTGAAATATCCTAATGAGGTAACACTCGTATTATATAGGTGGGATTGATTATAAGCTATCATGACTTTAGTGAAAAAATATACTGTAGAATTCATAATCCACTTAAGATAATCTATTACCACCCCCGACGGTAATTTGCATATTTCTAGACTTAAGCAAAACATGACGTTAGAGGATGAAAACTCGAAACAGCCCCCGAACGGCCCGTGGGTGGCACCAACACCTCCCACAGGACCAATCTAACTCGTAGGAACTGACCGCGCAGCCGCGACACTCCCGATTTGAGAATACGATGATAATTTGCATATTTTCTAGACTTAGGCATAAAAATATGGCGTTAGAGGGTGAAAACTCAAAACAGCCCCTGAACGGCCCCGTGGGTGGCACCAACACCTCCCACAAGACCAATGTAACTCATAGGGACTGACCGCGCAGCCGCGACACTTCCGATTTGAGAATACGATGGTAATTTGCATATTTCTAGACTTAAGCAAAACATGGGGTTAGAGGGTGAAAACTCGAAACAACTCCCGAACGGCCCCGTGGGTGGCACCAACACCTCCCACGGGACCAATGTAACTCCTAGGAACTGACCCCGCAGTCGCGGGTCTCCCAGTTTGAGAATACGACGATAATTTGCATATTTCTAAACTTAGGCATAAAAATATGGCGTTAGAGGGTGAAAACCCAAAACAGCCCCCGAACGGCCCCGTGGGTGGTACCAACACCTCCCACGGGACCAATGTAACTCATAGGAACTGATCGCGCAGCCGCGGCACTCCCGGTTTGAGAATACGAAGGTAATTTGTATATTTCAAGACTTAGGCATAAAAACATGGCGTTAGAGGCTGAAAACTCGAAACAACACCCGAACGGCCCCACAGGTGGCACCAACACCTCTCACGGGACAAATGTAACTCGTAAGAACGGACCGCGCAGCCACAACACTCCCGGTTTGAGAATACGATGGTAATTTGCATATTGCTAGACTTAGGGAAAACATGGCGTTAGAGGGTGAAAACTCGAAACAGCCCCCGGACAGCCCCGTGGGTGGCACCAACACCTTCCATGGAACCAGTATACCGCAGTCGTGGGTCTCCCGATTTGAGAATATGATGGTAATTTGCATATTTCTAGATTTAGGCACAAAAACATGGCGTTAGAGGGTGAAAACTCAAAACAGCCCCTTAACGGCCCCGTGGGTGGCACCAACACCTCCCCCGGCACCAATGTAACTCGTAGGAACAGACCACAGAACCGCGGTACTCCCGGTTTGAGAATACGACGACAATTTTCATATTTCTAGACTTAGGCATAAAAACATGGCGTTAGAGGGTGAAAACCCAAAACAGCCCCCGAACGGCCCCGTGGGTGGCACCAACACCTCCCACGGGCCCAATGTAACTCCTAGGAACTGATCGCGCAGCTGCGGCACTCCTGGTTTGAGAATACGACGGTAATTTGCATATTTCTAGACTTAGGCATAAATATATGACGTTAGAGGGTGAAAACTCAAAACAGCCCCCGAACGGCCCCGTGGGTGGCACCAACACCTCCCACGGCACCAATGTGACTCGTAGGAACTAACCGCGCAACCGTGACACTCCCGGTTTGAGAATACGACGATAATTTGCACATTTCTAGACTTAAGCAAAACATGGGGTTAGAGGGTGAAAACTCGAAACAACCCCCGAACGGCCCCGTGGCTGGCACCAACACCTCCCACGGGACCAATGTAACTCGTAGGAACTGAAATCGTAGTTGCGGATCTCCCGGTTTGAGAATACGACGGTAATTTGTATATTTCTAGACTTAGGCTTAAAAACATGGCGTTAGAGGGTGAAAACTCGAAACAGCCCCCGAACGGCCCCGTGGGTGGCACCAACACCTCCCACGGGACCAATGTAACTCATAGAAACTGACCGCGCAGCCGCGATACTCCCAGTTTGAGAATACAAAGGTAATTTGCATATTTCTAGACTTAAGCAAAACTTGGGGCTAGAGGTTGAAAACTCGAAACAACCCCCGAACGGCCCTATAGGTGGCACCAACACCTCCCACGGGACAAATGTAACTTGTAGGAAGTGACCCCCCCAGTCGCGGGTCTTCCGGTTTGAGAATACAATGATAATTTGCATATTTTTAGACTTAGGCTTAAAAACAGGGTGTTAGAGGGTGAAAACTCGAAACAGCCTCCGAACGGCCCCGTGGGTGGCACCAACACCTCCCACGGGACCATTGTAACTCATAGGAACTGACCGCACAGCCGCGACACTCCTGGTTTGAGAATACGATGGTAATTTGCATATTTCTACACTTAGGCATAAAAACATGGTGTTGGCCCCGTGGGTGGCACCAACACCTCCCACGGCACCAATGTAACTTATAGGAACTGACCATGCAACCGTAGTACTCCAAGTTTGAGAATACGATGGTAATTTGCATATTTCTAGACTTAAGCAAAACATGGTGTTAGACGGTGAAAACTCGAAACAACCCCCGAACGGCCCCGTGGGTGGCACCAACACCGCCCATGGAACCAGTATAACTTGTTGGAACTGACCCGTAGTCGCGGGCCTCCCGATTTGAGAATACGACAGTAATTTGCATATTTCTAGACTTAGGCATAAAAACATGGCGTTAGGGGGTGAAAACTCAAAACAGCTCCTGAACGGCACCGTGGGTGGCACCAACACCTCCCCTGGCACCAATGTAACTCGTAAGAACTGACCACAGAACCGCGGTACTCCCGATTTGAGAATACGACAGCAATTTGCATATTTCTAGACTTAGGCATAAAAACATGGCGTTAGAGGGTGAAAACCCAAAATAACCCCCGAACAGCCCCGTGGGTGGCACCAACACCTCCCACGGGCCCAATGTAACTCGTAGGAACTGACCGCGCAGCCGCGGCACTCCTAGTTTGAGAATACAACGGTAATTTTCATATTTCTAGACTTAGGCATAAAAACATGGCGTTAGAGGGTGAAAACCCAAAACAGCCCCCGAACGGCCCAGTGGGTGGCACCGACACCTCCCACGGCACCAATGTAACTCGTACGAACTGATCGCGCAACCGCGACACTCCCAGTTTGAGAATACGACGATAATTTGCACATTTATAGACTTAAGCAAAACATGGAGTTAGAGGATGAAAACTCGAAACAACCCCCGAACGGCCCCGTGGGTGGCACCAACACCTCCCACGGGACCAATGTAACTCGTAGGAACTGAACCCGCAGTTGCGGGTCTCCCGGTTTGAGAATACGACGGTAATTTGCATATTTCTAGACTTAGGCTTAAAAACATAGCGTTAGAGGGTGAAAACTCAAAACAGCCCCCGAACGGCCCCGTGGGTGGCACCAACACCTCCCACGGGACCGATGTAACTCATAGAAACTGACCGCGTAGCCGCGACACTCCCAGTTTGAGAATACGAAGGTAATTTGCATATTTCTAGACTTAAGCAAAACTTGGGGTTAGAGGTTGAAAACTCGAAACAACCCCCGAACGGCCCTATAGGTGGCACCAACACCTCCCACGGGACAAATGTAACTTGTAGGAAGTGACCCCCCAGTCGTCGGTCTTCCGGTTTGAGAATACAACGATAATTTGCATATTTCTAGACTTGGGCTTAAAAACAGGGTGTTAGAGGGTGAAAACTCGAAACATCCCCCGAACGGCCCCGTGGGTGGCACCAATACCTCCCACGGGACCATTGTAACTCATAGGAACTGACCGCACAGCCGCGACACTCCTAGTTTGAGAATACGATGGTAATTTGCATATTTCTACACTTAGGCATAAAAACATGGCGTTGGCCCTGTGGGTAGCACCAACACCTCCCACGGCACCAATATAACTTATAGGAACTGACCACGCAACCGCAGTACTCCAGGTTCGAGAATACGATGGTAATTTTCATATTTATATACTTAAGCAAAACATGGTGTTAGACGGTGAAAACTCGAAACAACCCCCGAACGGCCCCGTGGGTGGCACCAACACCGCCCATGGAACCAATATAACTTGTAGGAACTGACCCCGTAGTCGCGAGTCTCCCGATTTGAGAATACGACGATTATTTGCATATTTCTTGACTTAGGCATAAAAACATGGCGTTAGAGGGTGAAAACTCAAAACAGCCCCTGAACGGCACCGTGGGTGGCACCAACACCTCCCCTGGCACCAATGTAACTCGTAGGAACTGACCACAGAACCGCGGTACTCCCGATTTGAGAATACGACAACAATTTGCATATTTCTAGACTTAGGCATAAAAACATGGCGTTAGAGGGTGAAAACCCAAAATAGCCCCCGAACGGCCCCGTGGGTGGCGCCAACACCTCCCACGGGCCCAATGTAACTCGTAGGAATTGACCGCGCAGCCGCGGCACTCCTGGTTTGAGAATACGACGGTAATTTGCATATTTCTAGACTTAGGCATAAAAACATGGCGTTAGAGGGTGAAAACCCAAAACAGCCCCCGAACGGCCCCGTGGGTGGCACCAACACCTCCCACGGCACCAATGTAACTCGTAGGAACTGACCGCGCAACCGCGACACTCCCGGTTTGAGAATACGACGATAATTTGCACATTTCTAGACTTAAGAAAAACATGGAGTTAGAGGATAAAAACTCGAAACAACCCCCGAACGGCCCCGTGGGTGGCACCAACACCTCCCACGGGACCAATGTAACTCGTAGGAACTGAACCCGCAGTTGCGGGTCTCCCAGTTTGAGAATACGACGGTAATTTGCATATTTCTAGACTTAGGCATAAAAACATGGCGTTAGAGGGTGAAAACTCAAAACAGCCCCGAACGGCCCCGTGGGTGGCACCAACACCTCCCACGGGACCAATGTAACTCATAGGAACTGACCGCGCAGCCGCGACACTCCCGGTTTGAGAATACGAAGGTAATTTGCAGATTTCTAGACTTAAGAAAACATGGGGTTAGAGGTTGAAAACTCGAAACAACCACCGAACGACCCTATGGGTGGCACCGACACCTCCCACGGGACCAATGTAACTTATAGGAAGTGACCCCCCCAGTCGCAGGTCTTTCGGTTTGAGAATACAACGATAATTTGCATATTTCTGGACTTAGGCTTAAAAACATGGCGTTAGAGGGTGAAAACTGGAAATAGCCCCCAAACGGCCCCGCGGGTGGCACCAACACCTCCCACGGGACCAATGTAACTCATAGGGACTGACCGCGCAGCCGCAACACTCCCGGTTTGAGAATATGACGGTAATTTTCATATTTCTAGACTTAGGTATAAAAACATGGCGTTAGAGGGTAGAAACTCGAAACATCCCCCGAACGGCCCCGTGGGTGGCACCAACACCTCCCACGGGATCAATGTAACTCGTAGGAACTGACCGCGCTGCCGCAACACTCCCGATTTGAGAATACGATGATAATTTGCATATTTCTGGACTTAGGCATAAAAATATGGCGTTAGAGGGTGAAAACTCGAAACATCCCCCGAACGGCCCCGTGGGTGGCACCAACACCTCCCACAGGACCAATGTAACTCGTAGGAACTAACCCCACAGTCGCAGGTCTCCCGGTTTGAGAATACGATGATAATTTGCATATTTCTAGACTTAGGCTTAAAAACATGGCGTTAGAGGATGAAAACTCGAAACAGCCCCCGAACGGCCCCGTGGGTGGTACCAACACCTCTCACGGGACCAATCTAACTCGTAGGAACTGACCCCGCAGTCACGGGTCTCCCAGTTTGAGAATACGATGATAATTTGCATATTTCTAGACTTAGGCTTAAAAACATGGCGTTAGAGGGTGAAAACTCGAAACAACCCCCGAACGGCCTTGTGGGTGGCACCAACACCTCCCACGGGACCAATGTAACTCGTAGGAACTGACCGTGCAGCCGCGACACTCTCGGTTTGAGAATTAGACGGTAATTTGCATATTTCTAGACTTAAGTAAAACATGGCGTTAGAGGGTGAAAACTCGAAACAACCCCCGAACTGCCCTGGGGGTGGCACCAACACCTCCCACGGGACCAATGTAACTCGTAGGAACTGACCCCGCAGTCGCAGGTCTCCCGATTTGAGAATACGACGATAATTTGCATATTTCTAGACTTAGGTTTAAAAACTTGGCGTTAGAGGATGAAAACTCGAAACAACCCCCGAACGGCCCCGTGGGTGGCACCAACACCTCCCACGGCACCAATGTAACTCGTAGGAATTGACCACGCAACCGCGGTACTCCCAATTTGAGAATACGACGGTAATTTGCATATTTCTAGACTTAGGCATAAAAAACAAGGCCATAGAGGTTGAAAATCCAAAATAGCCCCCGAACGGCCCCGAGGGTGGCACCAATGCCTCCCACGGGACCAATGTAACTCGTACGAACTGACCACGCAGCAGCGGCACTCCCGATTTGAGAATACGACGGTAATTTGTATATTTCTATACTTAGGCATTAAAATATGGTGTTAGAGGGTGAAAACTCGAAACAACACCCGAATGGCCCCGTGGGTGGTACCAATCGTGCAGTCGCGACACTTCCGGTTTGAGAATACGACGGTAATTTGCATATTTTTAGACTTAAGGAAAACATGGCGTTAGAGGGTGAAAACTCGAAACAGCCCCCGAACGGCCCCGTGGGTGGTACCAACACCTCCCACGGGACCATTATAAATCATAGGAACTGACCGCACAGCCGCGACACTCCTGGTTTGAGAATACGACAGTAATTTGCATATTTCTACACTTAGGCATAAAATTATGGCGTTGGCCCCATGGGTGGCACCAACACCTCCCACGACACCAATGTAACTGAAAACGTTGATTGATCCCCGGATTTTTAATTAACTCAATTAAAAGTATTTAATTTCCTTTTTATGTAAACTCAAGAGATGCGGAAGCGTTAGGATGATGGTTCAACTTTAAAACGACACATTTTAATTTCTTAAACAAATTAAAATCACACCAAGTGAAGTAAAATCAATCCATTAATATATTCACTTAAACCAATTAATTAGTCCAAGTCCTAGAATTCGCCTAAGTCATATTTATCAAGATTAGCAAATTAGGCGAAACTAAATTTTAGCAAATGACTTGAATTAAACAACTTTACCCAATATTTAATTTAGTCCCAAATTAAATGAAGTGTGATAATTTGAACCGAATTTTATCTTGAATTATTCTAAACATGCGTTCTACGTTATGTAAGCAAGATAAAATAAGCCAATCACACTACGCCGCGATGTACGAGGAAAAACCCAAGATGGGAAACAACCTCGGACGGCCCTAGCCACAAATCCACTAGATACGGAATTACAAGTACAAGACTGATAGACTTACAACGCACGACTCGATCCCTCTCAAGCCTCGACGCTTCTTCTTGTAGACACCTCTTCCTAGCGGATAACCTTGGAACACCACCGCGGTCTCGGAATCCACCGATAGGACTTTATATGGTCACCGTCACCCGAACATGGAGCCTTTCTCCGTGTGGGTAAATCAACACAAGAAAACACTTCTTATTTCTTCGTGGGAGGTAGAAGAAAAACCCAAAACTTCTCTTCTTTAATTCGGTAGAGATAACCGGTGCCAAACTCCAAGCAGTTGATATGTATAAAGGAACTTGGAAAAAACAAACTTGGGTGTAAACTAGAGTGGTAAGTGAATTTCTTATTGAAAATGAGCACTCAAAACATGAACATTTTCCTTAAACAAATTTTCTCTCAAACTCTCTCTAAGAGATGAAAATGGAATGGAAAAGTTAAGTTGGAAAATGTGATTCCCGCACTTCATAAAGTCTGAAAAAATCAGTTAAGAAACAAGTGGGAAAGTGGGATAAAAACTGCCAAAAACTGTTCCCGCCTGGTCAACTCGTTCGAACGACATTTCGTTCGAACGAAGTCTCGTTCGAACGAGACTTCTAACGACGCTCCAGTATGGACTCGTTAGAAATCTCGTTAGATACCTCGTTCGAACAGAAAGTTCGTTCGAACGACATATCGAACGACGGACCAGTATACTTAGTGGGAACTCGTTGGCAAAACTCGTTCGAACGAAACCTGGTTCGAACAAAAAAACTCATTCGAACGACATATCTAACGAACGACCAGAAAATTTGTAAAATTCGATTTTGGCCCAGAAACTTTTATAACCTTATTTTAAAGTTCTAATTAAATCTTTCTGAAAAATAAAACACAGTTTTTATTAAACCTAACACCCAATAAACTTTGTTCCAAGCTCCTATATATATATAATTGCATTCATACCTTTGGGAGCATGGAACTATAGTTGATGACGTAGAAACGAGGCACGCAAACCGGCATATTTGATGAAGCTTTATACACTTTGCCGCTACGTCTTCAACAAACACTTCATAGGCTTGAGAGTATTACAATTACACACTATCCTATGAAAAAAATGTTTTTGTCCGGAATTGAGCCAACACAATACATGGACTCAATTAGAAATTTGTGTCCTTACAAATCTCCCCCTTTGGCTATTCCGGGACAAAAACCAAAACAAAAATCCTAAAGGGCCGTCAAGCTCACTAGACTCAAAAACATAACCCACCCAAACTTGACTCAACCCAAGGATCAAACTCTTTGCCATTAAACAATGCCGCTTTAGAAGAAATCCTGCACACTTAAGCAAACTCATCAAATGCATAGGGAATATCAACGTATTTAAAGCATAATTGAAATAAATACTCCCAAAACATAATAATAGGATTAGATACCATTTCTCCACCTATCATTTTTCTCCCCCTTTTTGTTCAGGAATAGGCAAAGGATAAAGAAGTAATAAACAACATGTTGAAGCTCAAAGTGATAAGACATGAAAGCATATGGGCAATTAAAGCAAGGCAAAGACAAACAAATATCATATATATATATAAACTAGAAATAGACCAATGATGCACTTGCATATATATATATATAGATATAAACACACACATGACACAAAATACAATAAGTTTGCACACTCGTATGGCAAAAATGTGTCATATGGAAACGGAAGTGTAGGGGTGTGAACTAGCAACAATTAAATTTAGACCCAAACACTTAATAAACGTTCACGGAGTTCTCATTTGATTGCAAACTTCATCACATTTAAACATAACCTCATGTGACAATATAGAGTGAACTCAATGAGCAATCATACACAATGCATACAAGCCTAGCATGATGATGATTCTACAAACCAAATAGAGTCATGACAGTAAAGACAACTAGGATAAATGGACATTGTGCAAACCGTTGATATACCATCCAAATCTCCCTCAATATGTATATATATTCTTTTGCGTTTGAATGAATATATCAAACAAACATTGGCCTTGGCAATTGTTTTCTTTTTAATGCCAAATATTCTGTTTTTAGGCCTTTGGATCACGTATTTCTTTTAGATCCAATAAACGGTGGCTTACTATCGCAAAGGATTTAATTCATCCTTTCGGAGCCCTTCCCCGTGCACATTTATATTTATCATGTTTTTATTTTTCACACAAATCTCACATGCAACGGATTTTGACATGCACTAGTCCTCCTAGGTCATAGATATGTAGATGACTAGATTGGTAGGAGAACACCTCAAAAAGCTCAAATATAACATGTGACATTAAGATTTCAAACGAGCTCGTGCATGTGTGAAAAGAGGCATATAAAAATAGAATCCATTTAAGCAATACAAAATCCAACTACTCCATATAAAACATGGTAAAGAACATTTTAAGGATTGAAAAACTAAACCAAAAGTTCTAGCCACGTGGGAGCGTAAAAGATGGGATTCAAACACAAATATATGCCACATAAAGTGTGTCAAACAAAAATACACACACAAAAAAATCTTTTTGAGCTTTTAACTTTTTAACCAAAAAAAATATATACTCAAAAGACAAACAAAAATCATTTGAATTTTTCATTAAGCTAAAATTATCGAGAGATAAAATCCAAATGATAAACAAAAATCTTTTTGTATTTTTCATTTAATGCATACAAAATGAAGGAAATATAATACAAAAGATAAACAAAAATCATAATTCTAGTATGTGAGAAGCATGGATTATAGACTAGAACATGATTAAACAAGCATACATTTAGCATGTGAATATAGCATAAAGTACAAAAGCTAATGTATGCAAACACTAACACATGCATCCTTTAGATTTAGCAAGGGAGGAAGCATGTGAAAGTAAATGAGAATCAAAAACCCTATTTTGCAAGGCAACCAAGTCGGATTTCCTAACCCAAATTAATGAAGAATGACTATCTTGGGGTGTTGGAACGTTAACTACCGTGGTTACTTTACTATGGGATTTTCTAGGAATTCGTTTAAGATCAAAACAAAATTTCCTAAGATGACCTTTTCGACCACAGTGTGTACAAGTAAGAACATGTCGAAATGATTTTCCTAAGGCGTGATCTCTAAAATCTTTCCTAGACGATTCTCCTAAAACATTGGTTTTGGCATTATGAGTAAATTCATTACAAGTATTGAAGCCTAAACCACAAGTGTCATTTTTAATTTGGACCGTTCCTAACATTTTATCTAGTTTTTCCGAACGACACTCCAAATCAAATTTGACATTACTAGAGTCTTTTAATTTATCTTGTAATTCTAAAATGTTAGACTCTAATAAAGCATTTCGCTCTTCAAAAGCAAGAAGCTCCTTTTTCAAGGATTCCATTAAACCCCTAAGGCTATCTCTCTCGCCTTCTACATATTCAAGCTTCTCTTGAAGAGTCCTCTCATGTGTCCTAAGGTCTTCTATTAAAGCATTTTCATTAACGACCTTGACGCTCTCTCTTAAACTAGCTTCTAACTTCAAATTAGATCTTTTCAATTTAATAGATTCTGTATAAAGTTCTTGAAAAGCATTTTGAAGTTCACTCATATTAACCTAATCTTCATTTTCACTCTCTCTTTCTTCTCCACTCTCACTATCATCAAAAATAAGAGAATCATGTACAATGACCTTGGAAGTGGCATGTGCTATCGTTTCATCAATCGATGAGTTCTCACTATCACTCACATGACTAGCCATAAAAGCCACAAAATTTTTCTTAGTGGGGGAATCGGGCTTCTCTTCCTTATCACTATCACTAAGGGTCGCATTATATGCAGTGGGTCGTTTACCCTCTTTCCTTAGTTTAGTGGGGCACTCGTAAGCCCTATGGCCATAACCTTCACAACCAAAACACTTGTTAGACTCGTCCCTATCTAAATTGTCATTACTAGTTTTAAGGAACTTCTCGGCTTTAGAAATCTTCTCGCTTTTATCATGTTTAGAAGTATCAAATTTCTTAAAATCATTTTTAAATTTATCTTTGTTAAATTTAAGAAATTTTCTAAATTTACGAGCAAACAAATCCATATCTTCCGAGTCACTATCACTATCGCTCTCTACTACTTGTTTGACCTCTTTTCGGGCTTTTAAAGCAACGCCCTTTTCGATTTTCTTTTCAGTTTTAGAGGAAAACATATCTAGTTCATAGGTTTGTAAGTCACCTACAAGCTCTTCTAATTTCGTAGAGGCTAAAGTGGGTAAAGAATTTAAAACGATCACCTTTGGAATAAATCTATCGGGTAGGGACCTTAAAATTTTCTTAACAACACGGTCGTCAGGTATTTTCTCTCTCAAGTTAAAAGATGAATTGACAAAATCAGAAAGTCTAGCATAAAATTCATCAAACGTTTCTTTTTCATTCATTTTGATAGTTTCAAATTGAGTGGTGAGGTTTTGGAGTTTTGAAGCTTTAACGACACTAGTTCCTTCATGAGTTAATTGTAAAATATCCCAAGCTTCTTTAGCGGTCTCACACGTCATAATGCGTCAGAATTCATCCGGTGTGACAGCGCTAAACAAAGCATTTAAACCACGGGAATTGAAATTAGCAAGTTTAAACTCATTTTCAGTCCATCTATCGGCGGGTTTGATAACACATTCATTTTCAACTAAATGAGTTGGTGGGGACCACCCGTTAGCAACAGACATCCAAACTCTCTCGTCGATAGATTTTAGTGCCGATCTCATATGCGTTTTCCAATACGCGTAGTTTGAACCATCGAAAATAGGAAATTTTAAAAATGGGAAAAAATCCATTTTAGCCAAAAATTATTGAAAGGATCGTTAACGAAATAATTTATCATTTTTGGCTCTGATACCAATTTGAAAAAGTTGATTGATCCCCGGATTTTTAATTAACTTAATTAAAAGTATTTAATTTCCTTTTTATGTAAACTCAAGAGATGCGGAAGCGTTAGGATGATGGTTCAACTTTAAAATGACACATTTTAATTTCTTAAATAAATTAAAATCACACCAAGTGAAGTAAAATCAATCCATTAATATATTCACTTAAACCAATTAATTAATCTAAGTCCTAGAATTTGCCTAAGTCATATTTATCAAGATTAGCAAATTAGGCGAAACTAAATTTTAGCAAATGACTTGAATTAAACAACTTTACCCAATATTTAATTTAGTCCCAAATTAAATGAAGTGTGATAATTTGAACCGAATTTTATCTTGAATTATTCTAAACATGCGTTCTACGTTATGTAAGCAAGATAAAATAAACCAATCACTCTACGCCGCGATGTACGAGGAAAAACCCAAGACGGGAAACAACATCGGACGGCCCTAGCCACAAATCCACTAGATACAGAATTACAAGTACAAGACAGATAGACTTACAACGCACGACTCGATCCCTCTCAAGCCTCGACGCTTCTTCTTGTAGACACCTCTTCCTAGCGGATAACCTTGGAACACCACCGCGGTCTCGGAATCCACCGATAGGACTTTATATGGTCACCGTCACCCGAACATGGAGCCTTTCTCCGTGTGGGTAAATCAACACAAGAAAACACTTCTTATTTCTTCGTGGGAGGTAGAAGAAAAACCCAAAACTTCTCTTCTTTAATTCGGTAGAGATAACCGGTGCCAAACTCCAAGCAGTTGATATGTATAAAGGAACTTGGAAAAAACAAACTTGGGTGTAAACTAGAGTGGTAAGTGAATTTCTTATTGAAAATTAGCACTCAAAACATGAACATTTTCCTTAAACAAATCTTCTCTCAAACTCTCTCTAAGAGATGAAAATGGAATGGAAAAGTTAAGTTGGAAAATGTGATTCCCGCACTTCATAAAGTCTGAAAAAATCAGTTAAGAAACAAGTGGGAAAGTGGGATAAAAACTGCCAAAAACTGTTCCCGCCTGGTCAACTCGTTCGAACGACATTTCGTTCGAACGAAGTCTCGTTCGAATGAGACTTCTAACGACGCTCCAGTATGGACTCGTTAGAAATCTCGTTAGATACCTCGTTCGAACAGAAAGTTCGTTCGAACGACATATCGAACGACGGACCAGTATACTTAGTGGGAACTCGTTGGCAAAACTCGTTCGAACGAAACCTGGTTCGAACAAAAAAACTCGTTCGAACGACATATCTAACGAACGACCAGAAAATTTGTAAAATTCGATTTTGGCCCAGAAACTTTTATAACCTTATTTTAAAGTTCTAATTAAATCTTTCTGAAAAATAAAACACAGTTTTTATTCAACCTAACACCCAATAAACTTTGTTCCAAGCTCCTATATATATATAATTGCATTCATACCTTTGGGAGCATGGAACTATAGTTGATGACATAGAAACGAGGCACGCAAACCGGCATATTTGATGAAGTTTTATACACTTTGCCGCTACGTCTTCAACAAACACTTCATAGGCTTGAGAGTATTACAATTACACACTATCCTATGAAAAAAATGTTTTTGTCCGGAATTGAGCCAACACAATACATGGACTCAATTAGAAATTTGTGTCCTTACAGTAACTTATAGGAACTGACCACGCAACCGCAGTACTCCAGGTTTGAGAATACGATGGTAATTTGCATATTTCTAGACTGAAGTAAGATATGGTGTTAGATGGTGAAAACTCGAAACAGCCCCCGAACGGCCCCGTGGGTGGCACCAACACCGCCCATGGAACCAGTATAACTTGTAGAAACTGAACCCATAGTCGCGGGTCTCCCGATTTGAGAATACGACGGTAATTTGCATGCTTCTAGACTTAGGCATAAAAACATGGCGTTAGAGGGTGAAAACTCAAAACAGCCCCTGAACGGCACCGTGGGTGTCCCCAACACCTCCCCTGGTACCAATGTAACTCGTAGGAACTGACCACAGAACCGCGGTACTCCCGATTTGAGAATACGATAGCAATTTGCATATTTCTTGACTTAGGCATAAAACCATGGCGTTAGAGGGTGAAAACCCAAAATAGCCCCCGAACGGCCCCGTGGGTGCCACCAACACCTCCCACGGGCCCAATGTAACTCGTAGGAACTGACCGCGCAGCCGCGGCACTCTTTGTTTGAGAATACGACATTAATTTTCATATTTCTAGACTTAGGCATAAAAACATGGCGTTAGAGGGTGAAAACCCAAAACAGCCCCCGAACGGCCCCGTGGGTGGCACCAACACCTCCCACGGCACCAATGTAACTCGTAGGAACTGACCGCGCAACCGTGACGCTCCCGGTTTTAGAATACGACGATAATTTGCACATTTCTAGACTTAAGCAAAACATGGAGTTAGAGGATGAAAACTCGAAACAACCCCCGAACGGCCCCGTGGGTGGCACCAACACCTCCCACGGGACCAATGTAACTCGTAGGAACTGAACCCGCAGTTGCGGGTCTCCCGGTTTGAGAATACGACGGTAATTTGCATATTTCTAGACTTAGGCATAAAAACATGGCGTTAGAGGGTGAAAACTCAAAACAGCACCGAACGGCCCCGTGGGTGGCACCAACACCTCCCACGGGACCAATGTAACTCATAGGAACTGACTGCGTAGCCGCGACACTCCCGGTTTGAGAATACGAAGGTAATTTGCATGTTTCTAGACTTAAGCAAAACATGGGGTTAGAGGTTGAAAACTCGAAACAACCACCGAACGGCCCTATTGGTGGCACCAACACCTCCCACGGGACCAATGTAACTTATAGGAAGTGACCCCCCCAGTCGCAGGTCTTTCGGTTTGAGAATACAACGATAATTTGCATATTTCTGGACTTAGGCTTAAAAACATGGCGTTAGAGGGTGAAAACTCGAAACAGCCCCCGAACGGCCCCGCGGGTGGCACCAACACCTCCCACGAGACCAATGTAACTCATAGGGACTGACCGCACAGCCGCGACACTCCCGGTTTGAGAATACGACGGTAATTTGCATATTTCTAGACTTAGGTATAAAAACATGGCGTTAGAGGGTGAAAACTCAAAACAGCCCCGAACGGCCCCGTGGGTGGCACCAACACCTCCCACGGGACCAATGTAACTCATAGGAACTGACTGCGTAGCCGCGACACTCCCGGTTTGAGAATACGAAGGTAATTTGCATGTTTCTAGACTTAAGCAAAACATGGGGTTAGAGGTTGAAAACTCGAAACAACCACCGAACGGCCCTATTGGTGGCACCAACACCTCCCACGGGACCAATGTAACTTATAGGAAGTGACCCCCCCAGTCGCGGGTCTTTCGGTTTGAGAATATAACGATAATTTGCATATTTCTGGACTTAGGCTTAAAAACATGGCGTTAGAGGGTGAAAACTCGAAACAGCCCCCGAACGGCCCCGCGGGTGGCACCAACACCTCCCACGAGACCAATGTAACTCATAGGGACTGACCGCACAGCCGCGACACTCCCGGTTTGAGAATACGACGGTAATTTGCATATTTCTAGACTTAGGTATAAAAACATGGCGTTAGAGGGTGAAAACTCGAAACAGCCCTCGAACGGCCCCGTGGGTGGCACCAACACCTCCCACGGCACCAATATAACTCGTAGGAACTGACCACGCAACCGCAGTACTCTCGTTTTGAGAATACGGCGATAATTTGCATATTTATAGACTTAGGCATAAAAACATGGCGTTAGAGGGTGAAAACCCAAAACAGCCCCCGAACGGCCCTGTCGGTGGTACCAACACCTCCCACGGGACCAATGTAACTCGTAGGAACTGACCGCGCTACCGCAACACTCCCGATTTGAGAATACGATGATAATTTGCATATTTCTAGACTTAGGCATAAAAATATGGCGTTAGAGGGTGAAAACTCGAAACATCCCCCGAACGGCCCCGTGGGTGGCACCAACACCTCCCACGGGACCAATGTAACTCGTAGGAACTAACCCCACAGTCGCAGGTCTCCCGGTTTGAGAATACGATGATAATTTTCATATTTCTAGACTTAGGCTTAAAAACATGGCGTTAGAGGATGAAAACTCGAAACAGCCCCCGATCGGCCCGTTGGGTGGTACCAACACCTCCCACGGGACCAATGTAACTCGTAGGAACTGAACCCGCAGTCACGGGTCTCCCAGTTTGAGAATACGATGATAATTTGCATATTTCTAAACTTAGGCTTAAAAATATGGCGTTAGAGGGTGAAAACTCGAAACAGCCCTGTGGGTGGCACCAACACCTCCCACGGGACCAATGTAACTCGTAGGAACTGACCGTGCAGCCGCGACACTCTCGGTTTGAGAATACGACGGTAATTTGCATATTTCTAGACTTAAGTAAAACATGGCGTTAGAGGGTGAAAACTCGAAACAACCCTCGAACTGCCCCGTGGGTGGCACCAACACCTCCCATGGGACCAATGTAACTCGTAGGAACTGACCCCGCAGTCGCTGTTCTCCCGGTTTGAGAATACGACGATAATTTGCATATTTCTAGACTTAGGCTTAAAAACATGGCGTTAGAGGATGAAAACTCGAAACAGCCCCCGAACGGCCCCGTGGGTGGCACCAACACCTCCCACGACACCAATGTAACTCGTAGGAACTGACCACGCAACCGCGGTACTCCCAATTTGAGAATACGACGGTAATTTGCATATTTCTAGACTTAGGCATAAAAACAAGGCCTTAGAGGGTGAAAACCCAAAATAGCCCCCGAACGGCCCTGTGGGTGGCACCAACGCCTCCCACGGGACCAATGTAACTCGTAGGAACTGACCCCGCAGCCGCAGGACTCCCGGTTTGAGAATACGACGGTAATTTGCATATTTCTAGACTTAGGCATAAAAATATTTATATGTTGATAATTTTAACTCATATGTGCAATTTTTCGGCTTGATTAATTTTTTTGTAAAACTACTTGGTTACTGATATTTTTTTTTATCTATCCTATCGTTTTTAGGATTTTTGCATGAGAAAAAAATGAAGGAGGCAATGGTTTACAACATGAAGATTGTTTATATGTCGTGGACATTCAGGATTTAGTTTTTTATGTGTTACAGCCGTGCGGGCTTTTATTGTTTAGTTTTGTGGCCGTGCGAGCTTTTATAATTTGATTGTTGAATTTTATGGTCGTGCGGGCTTTATAATAAGAAGGTTTTACATTTAGTGTTTTTGGAATGTCAAGAAAATAGAGGAAACTCTGCCCAATTTTTTTTTGGTCTGTAAATTATTCAGACATGTAATATTTTTAAGTTTGTATATATAAATTTGTTTATTAACAACGTTCTCCATTCGCAATTTGTGATTTTTTTATTGTTTTGCCAATAATAAATATTTGTAACACCTCGTACGCGTCCAACGTTACACGTAGCAACTGACGGTGCACTCACAGGACCCCCAATTTTAGGATTGGAACAAAAAAATACATTTTTTTAAAATTATAGTTAAATATGGTCATGGACTTTGTCCATGACCATTTTTATTTTTTTCGTCACGCATAAAAATGGTCTCGGCCAAAGTCCGCGACCATTTTTTTAGTCACGGTTGTGGGTCATGGACTTGGGCCGCGACCATTTTTTTTAATTTTTTTGTCACGGTCATGAGTCGCGGACTTTGTCCGCGACCAATTTGTCACGGTTGTGGGTCATGGGTGAGGGCCGCGACCAATTTTTTTGTCACGATTGTGGGTCGCGGACTTTGCCCGCGACCAATTTGCCGCGGTTGTGGGTCACGGATTAGGGCCGTGACCAATTATTTTTTTATTTTTTTGTCACGATTATGAGTCGCAGACTTTGGCCGCGACCAATTTGTCACGGTTGTGGGTCACGGATGAGGGCCGTGACCCGTCACGACATGGGTCACGGCCTAAGTCCGCGACCATCTACCGTGACCCCTCTCGGCCGTGACCATTTTTTGGTCACGGACTTGGGCCGCGACCCACGAAAATGGACACGCCCGAAATGGTCACGGACCAAGTCCGCGACCCACATCTTTGGTCAGGGATATTGGCCGTGACCAATCGCCAGTTTTGGTGTAGTGATGGATGTTAAATTCGAACTATCTTTCTGGCCTTTGTGCATTTTGAATTAGGATTTAATGGCTAAAGGTTGTTATGTGGAAAATAGCAGTCGTTCGAATGAGTGTCCAAGTCATTCAAACAAGGAAGGGCATGTTATTTGAACGAGGTTTCAATGACCATCAAATGACAAATACCGGAATGATTTCCACCATTCTATAGAATATTGTTGGAATGCCCTTGTTTGAACGAAGTGTGTCGCTATTCGAGTAAGGGGTAGTTACCTATTCGAACGAGTTGGTGTTTTAACCATTTATGGCTTAAGTTTTACCCTCATTATAACTATCATTAGGACTCTCATTCGAATGAGAGGGGATATCATTCAAACAAGGTCAAAATTCGTTCGAATGACCGAACAAAAACCAAAATATTCTACACATTTTATTGTGATGTCATGACGTGGATCGTTGGATTAGATGAGTTGTTAATCTCTCAACAGTTTAGTTCAAAATGTGGGTTAATAGGGAGTTGGACCATTGGTTATTAGGTTAAGTGTTTATGGGTTTAAATAAATGTGAGGGGTGATGTAGGGGGCATTCCCATCAAATTTTCTCTCTCTCTCTCTCTCTCTCTCTAAGATACCCTCTTCCATTTTTAGCCCATTTCCACCATCCTCGAATCTTCTCTCCGATCCCAAGCCCTTTTCCTAGTTATTCTAAGTCTAAATACACCCATTTCAAGCCTAGTTTGAGTAAGAAGGTGGGCAAATGAAGCCACTATTGGAGGTCTTTTGAAGAAGTTCAAGCTTTCTTTGAGCTTTGGAGTTTTTAGGAGCTTTCAAATCATTCCATTTAGTTTCTCCGCTTCAAATCTAATGTAGAGTTTTCCTCCAAATATTTTCAAGATTAAAAGCTATTAGGATGCATGCTAGATTGGTTTAGTTTTGTAATAATATATTCTATCATGTTTTTTAAAAGTTTTCTTGCAAAAAATGAGATTTTTTAGAAAGCTCAGTATAAATGGATTTTTCAAGAACAAATGGTATTTTAATCTCGAAATATGAGTAATAAAGCACAAAAAAATATTCCCTTCTAAAATCATGTTTAAGTTGCATATTTAAGGATTTATAGGCTTAAAATCCTCTAAAAATTTGTGTAAAATATTGTAGTATGTTGAATAAGACTTATAAACATGATATATGGAACTAAAAAATGGTTTCTTGATGAAATAAAGAAGATGGAAATACCAACCCTAAATATATTGTAAAACCATGGTGAAATGAGGAAGAAATGGCATTTAATACAACATATGTTTATGAGGGTAAATTAGACATGTTGGTGGAAATGGTCTTTATGATGTTGAATATGTTTCTTGAAAAGAAATATAAGGAAATAGGATTTCTTGGAGAAAAAAGATAAAATATGATTTTTGAACATAAAATGATGATTTGTGATGCCATAATGGGAAAAATATATTTTTCACTAGATTTTGGTATACGAAGGGTAAAAAGGTGATTTTCGTCAAACTATAAGGTCCTAGTGGTTAGACTTCCTCATTTGACCTTGTCGATCGGTTTTGTGAAAAAGTGGATAAATGAATGAAATGATATGAAAACGATGAAAATGATGGAATAATGTGGACATTTATAAAATTTTAAAACACATTAATATGGAGTCGGATGAGACCTAAAAATAAATAATAAGGGTTCGGAGTCCTGGGGTCAAAGACCCAAAATTACTGGCCAAAAGCATAGGGTAGTATAGCTGGCATTGTGGAGCCCGTTAAAATTTGCAGATATTTGGAGGATTCCTAGGAAAGATATTTCATATGCACCCAAAAGTTTTAAACAATTCCCTAAATAAACGGTTTTTAATTGTTAATTCTCGGTAAAATTGGTCTTACGCGCGTTCATATCTATCTTGTAGGTCAAATGCTTATTGCGGAGTTTAAAACATTAAATCAAGGCAAAATGCAATTAAATGAGATAAACTCCAATTCCTGTACCTATTACCCTGTTCCCTAACTGAGCCCAGATCAACCCTAGCCTGCCCTATTATGGCTCAGTGTGTGTGTGTAGTATTATTATTGTTATTTTTAATATATATATTTTATACTGGTTTGTGTCATTTTTATTTCTTTTCATTTTTTAGCGTGTCTTTATTTTTACTTTGATTATTTTATGTAAATATTAGATCGTGCGTATCGTTATGTCTGTGTCTGTATATATTAGATGTGCGTAGTTGTTAGATTTTTAGTTATTTTATTTTAGTTGTTTTTAGTTTTTTAGTATTAGTTTTTAATTCAATTTTATTTGAATCTTTTATTAATCGGTTAGGAATTTAATTTTTAGTTTTTAATAGATTTTATTAGTTTTATTAATTTATATTTTTAATTAAATCCTAAATGTTTAGATAGTTTTATTTTAATTTTTTTAGGAGCAAATGCTCACACATTCAAATCTATACACCTCTATAAACTACACTGTATCCTCATACACCCTTAATCCACACCCCATCATCTTCCCCACCAAACCTTTCTTTCTCTCTATACCTCCATTAACATCAACTACCCAAACCCAACAAACCAACTAAACCCACTTCTCTATTCATAGCCCAAGTTTGTTATCCGACGAATCAATTGAACCCACTACCCATTGACTTCTATACCTGGTTTATCTCAACCAACCATAACCCAATCAGCATCAACCCTAAAACCCATTGCTTAACCAAACATTTCCCAAATCGGCTAACAAACCCATTGAACTTACAAACCCGAAACCCTTAATCCGATTTCTCACCTGCTCTGAATCCACCCAGGCAGTCATCCAACTCGGTTCCACCAAGACCTCGACCCGTGACCCAGCCTTTTGACCCCATGAAGACGAATTTAAAACTTACCCACCTTGCAACCCATACCTGCTCCAAACCCATCCTACCCAAATCCCGTTTTCCATCAACCCATTCCTTACCCGATTATTATCTGCCAAATAAAAACCCAAGCTAAAATCCCAATATAAAGACCTAAAAGAACCCACATAATTAATAACCTTTATCCCATTTTCCTATATTAACCCTCATCCTCATTACCTCATTAAACCCCACATGTCTTAAATGCCACTTCTTCCCCTTATTTCCTAAATTACCCTCATAACACCTCTCCCACACGCACTATTAAACCTTTCCAATTATGCCACTTAGCTCCATGTACATCTTATATAACCATGAATGATCATTCATTTGGAAGACCTAGAAGATCATGTAGAGAAGACTTTAGAGAGATAGTTTAGTTTTAGACAGAGAAATTCTATTTTGTAATTTTTATTTTAGCAAGTGTTGTAATTAAAATTGAGAGAAATATATTTGAAGAAATTCATTGCAATTCAAGGTATTTTGGGTTTGATCTATCCCTCTCTAATTCATATTTTTTAATCCTTGCATGCTTTCATTTGTTTATTTTATGTCTTGGATGATGATTATTATGGAGGGCTAATCTCCCATTCAATGGAAGAATTGAAGCACCCTTGAATCCAATTGAATTAATTTGATATTTCTCATGTATTTAACTTTTTTTGATTAGTAATGTTTGATTCTTACATTTGTGCATTGAGAAATGGTAAATAAATCCTAAAGTATTGATTGTTAGATTTATGATTTTAATTTTAAGATTCAAACTAGAGATAGGTTTATATCATTATTAAAATTATGATCTAACCTTCTAGTACTCTTGTTTTATAATTTTTGAATTAAAATTAGTTTCATGAATTTTACCTAGGGGTAGTTCATTTAATTGATTTTAATTTGATTTTGGTGAAGAGTTTGTAGCAATTAAAATTACTTTTCAAATATCATGTTTATGTTGATTCATTAGTTTGATGAGAATCTACTTTTGAATTAAATAAATGTGTTGGAAGTTAACTAAATTGAATTATTTCAAATTAGACTTAATTGTCTGAAGTGGGGGTGAATTTGCATCCTTAATTTATTTCTCTCATTTAATTATATTTCACTCACTTTAATCACACAATTTTTAGTGTTTCTTTACATTTTCCTTATACTTTAATTACTTTTTCTCATTTAGTTTAGTTAATTCACTATCATCACAAAATTGTTTATTATAAAAAATCATAAAAAAATAGAAAATCAAGAAAAAGCAAAATAGAAAAATAGAAAAATCAAGAAAAAAAATAACTAGACACTTGGACTACATCTCTTTTCTTGTATTTCACTCCATTAGGTTGGATTGATACCCTTACATACTTCTATACTAGCTTTGTTATACTTTTCTAGGTAATTGAAGGATTTTTTATTAGCTTGGCTTATTCTACAACGACATCCACCAAAAAAATTCCAAGTTATCAATAATGGAAACGAAAATGAACTTGGTTGTGCTTAGGGAATGTAAATAAGACAACCTAATAAAGTGGATAAAATAGGGTATAAGGAATAATAAGATTAAATAGTCACTAGACCCGACAAAGGATGGTTAAAAATGGTCAAGTGTGAGTATGAACTTATCGCTCGGGTACATTTCATAGTAGTTGCATTAATACCCATAATTCAATAAACTTTTCAGAATTGTTAAATACATGTTATATATATAGTGTTTTTATTGAAAACTTATACCTTAGTATTTTCCACCGTGTTGAGCGTTCGTTCATCCCTGTTTTCTATGTTAAAACCCCCACCCCTAGGTACATCGAGTAGGGGTGTTGGGAAGGATGTCTATAAGACCCCTGAAGGAAACAGTCATCGTTAGAAGCTATGTTATTATATTTAAAACTTATGTTTTTGAAACATTGGATTCAAATATTTTAGATTATTATTATTCAGGCCTTAAGCCAAGCTTTGTAGTAATACAGGAACAATCATGATTCATTTCTCATTTATCAAACATTGATGGATTCAACGGATTTTCATAAATAAACCGTCTTAATTAACCTAACTACATAAAGTAATCACTTATTTATTAAATCAAAACCGGTAATTTGATCCTTATAAAATGTTGCATTTAAAGGATTTTTCTTAAATAATAAAATTAGACTTTTCCCCTCCCCCTTAACTCCATGACTCGGTGTGGGTTGATCCAACGGTGACCTAAACTCGGGTCGGGGCATTACACCTAGTCAAATTTAATGCCGCATGGATAGTTAAAAAGACTTATCACATGGATAATTCGGCCTTAATTGGGGACCTATAATCTCGGACTAGATAAATAAGAATTATCAATAAGCCAATATGGAGCCAAGAGAGTTCCTTGTTCTACCCAACTACCTTTTTACTGTTATAAATATAACCCTCACCCTAGGGAAAAATGGCATGTAATTTTGAACTTCTGAGAAATTAATAAAGAATTGAGAACCCTTTCCGTGGACGTAGACAGTTGTCGAAGCATGTAAATTCTCGCTCTGTGATCATTTACTTTATTCTTTTATTACCCATGCTTTCTAGAAATATTTAATTGTGATTTCTTGTACTCACATCAACATATTCAAAATTCCAATAAATGTTTATTTATCAAAAGAAATAATTTGACCACCTTTGGGTGTTCATTAAATATCTCATGAATAATAAACTAAATTGTTTATATTTATAAATATCCATAATACATAAAAAAAAATTAAATTGATGTGTATTACATAATTTGATATTCATGAAACATTTTAGTCTGCCGTTATATGAACATCAAATACACTGGGGAATTGCATAAGTCTTTAGGTCAAATAAATGTAATTGGATCTTTGGGTCACCTAATCATAATTATTGAATAAACATCACTATTTATTATCATTAATGGACCTTTGGGCAACTAAAATATGCATAATATGAATGTGGATTCGATAATATAATATTTAAAATTGTATATTTGAGCAATATTTTGAGAACCTAATCAAACTTTATGTAAATATTAGTTTTAAGGAGAAAAAAAAGGTTAAAGTCATAAGGTTAAACTCAGGTTTAAGAATAAATTTTTCGAATCGAGTCGATTTGTAAGTTTTGGCTTATTCCGTGTTTGGACAAAACCACAGAGTTATATGTTAGGACTTGAGTGTGTTTACCTTTCACGTAAAACCAAACATTAGTAATGTATTAAAGTAAAAAAACATACTTTAATTATCTTATTAAGGAAAAAGGTGTTTCCCTATCCAATCCAATATGTAATGATTAAGAGTAAACTATAATAAAACCTATTGACCCATAACCTTTTCAAAAATTGCCCTCTAAATAATTAGAGATCTATTGCCAGAATTGTTTTATGGGGCAAAGTGTCAAAAGGTGATAATTTAAGATGATTTGTTGTGATTTACCCATTATCTAACAATCTCATGATATTCAAATATCATTTAGTAACATTAATATTTTTTATGTTAATTACGAATTATTATGGAATGAAAGCTAACTTAATGAATTATTATGGAGTGAAAGATAATTCTAAGCACATGGGATTTTATTGAAGTATTTTTATGCGTTGTACGAATAATAGAATCATGCAACTATCCCATTAATATTTTTTCACTTGTTAACTGATCCCATTAATAGTTGTCATTAGTGCCTACTTTCACAAACCTCCAAAGCATAATTTTTAATGTTGTCATTACATGAGAAATAAATTAAAATAATATGAAAAATAGAGAAATTAGATAAACAATCCACACTACACAAGTAACGATCCATTGCCAAATTACTAGCTTATAATTGTAGTTCCTTCATTTGTAAGGTTGCATTTTGTACCTATATCCAACAAATGGAAATACTTGGTTGCATCTAGGAAGCTTAATCAACAGGTTTTGGGGAAATATAATTAAGATACTTACTAGATTCGATAAACCATATAATGTCTAAATAATCCATCACGTTGCCATTTTATTTCAGTATCAATTTTTGAGCTTGAAATGTAACAAGCCAGGAACCCCGTCAACCCCTCCTATCTTGAAGTGATTAAGAAACTCCCTCGTTGTGAAAGCCCTGTACTTTGGGGGATTCTCTTCAGATAACAATTCCTTAATGGGCTCACATAGCATTGAGGATGTATCCAAATCCATGCCAAAGAAGAACGCTACTGACACTCTTGGACCAACATGGCTTGCCAACACTCTGTGTTCCACGCTTACTAATTTGTCGTTCGACATGACCTTAAAATTGGATCATGAATAATGTCAATTCGAGCCCAAAAGAATTTAAACTTAATCATATTGTCAATGTTATATATACCCTATTCAACACTCATCAAATTTAACCTTACTACTCTTGAGTATTACATACTAACTAATGAAATTATGACACAATATATATTTTGTTTCTATATAATACTCTTTTCTAGAAATACCTGTAGGAAGTCTCCTATATTCACCACCAGAGCACCAGGTGTAGGTAAAACATCAACCCATTGGTCCTGATGAAGAACTTGAAGTCCTCCTATATCATCTTGTAGAAGCACTGTCATGAAACCAAAATCAGAATGCTTGCTAGTCCCGAAAGTCAGTTCAGGTTGAGGGCATTCAGGAGAGTAGTGACAGACGATGGTCTGGGATTTCGTGCAACCTTTTTTTATGAGGTAGGATGGATCAAGACCAAGACCCTCGGCCAATAACTCAAATAATGAATAACCTAACTTCATGACTTTCTTTGAGTATTCCATGAAAATATCTCTGCATTGAAAATAAAATGAAGCAAAAAAGTTGGCCTTAATGTCCGCATCAAATCGAAATTTCTCTTCGACCCACATCCATGTTAGATATATGTGGACTTCATTTACAAATATTGGTTAAAATGAATGATTTTATTGAAATAACTAAAGGCTTTCGTAATTTCTTATGGTATTTTATGCTCATTTCATCTCAAATTAAGAGTGACAACCTCCTTTGTAAAATGGTCGTAAATTAATAGTTGTATTTCAAATATTAACTTACAAAATACCATAATGGTTAAATGGGTTTGATCTTAGACATTAATTCTGTTGAAATAGTCTTTGTTGAAAAATCCTTTTAGCGGATTAAAGCTAAAGGGTCGAACATCTAATGAATGCATTTTTAAGATGATGTATTCACTATCCTCCAAGTTCAAAAGAGAACAAGAAAAATATATATTCCTTCGTAACCTTATGTCGTGTAATTCTAAAAAACATGGAGGGTAAATACTATATATACCCCACAAGTGTGTATACACTCACACCAATACCTATAAAAGAGTTACAATAGTAGTTGGTGGTTATTAGCAGTTAAACATTCCTAATGAATCACTTTTTTTCTACTTCTCTTGCGCTAATTTGTTGGTGCATCATTTAGATATGCCATCGCGTGTACAATATATTAACTTCGTCCAAAATTAAAAGTCCCTGCTCACTTTTCATATAAACTAATGATAATCAATGTTAAAAAATTATGTAACACCCCGTATTTCTGGATAATTATGAATTTAATTATTTTGATTATTTCTAGTATTTTAAATTAGATGTGTGCAATAATTTAATTAAAATGAAATATTACGTAATTAATAAATATTAATTGGGTGAGATTTAAGATTAATATTTAGGTGATAAATTTACTAAGTGTGTAGTAAATAACACGTGACAATTATTATATGTCGTAATGAGTAATAACGACGAGATTATGTTGTATCTCAACCGGAAGTCGTGTGTAGGCTATATTAAGGTTGAGATAGGAAATTTATGTAGAGCAACTCCGATGACAATTTCGAGGCCATGGTTGATTTCGAATGGGTCGAAATAGGCGGAAAAGAGTACCCCGGGTGTATTAATGTCTGGGACATTTTAGAGCAACTCGGCACTACGTAAGGGTATTTTGGTCATTTGAGAGTTTATGGTTGGCAAAACTCTGAATTTTATAGTTATATATCATCCACTTTGGTGTAGAGGCTAGGGTTACAATACTTGGGAGAGAAGAGGGTCCATAAGAGAGGGTGGGAGAAGAATTCTCAAGCCAAACTACACCATTTTTTACCATCGTCGACACCGGAATCAGGATCGGAGCAAGGAGGAGACACCTCCACATCTAGCAATGAAATCATACCCTTCAAACTGAAGGCAAGTGTTTAAACTTGCAATTCTTTGAGTAGTTATATTATCCATGGTAGTGTAGGATAATAATGCATGAAAAACTTAGTTTTAGGGATGTCATATTGGGATTAAATTAATGATTTGATGAAATATCATTGTAATAATCACCCTACTTATATTGTAAAACAAAATCTGAAGAATTGGGTTTGAATACAATGATAATTCTGTGTTTTTGAAGATGAACATGCAAGAAAAGTGAAACTAGGGTTTATATGATTAAAGTGAAAGTTTAATCTTGTTTAATACGAATTTAATGATGGCTTGAGAATATATTTCGTTAGATATTGTTAAAATGCTCCTGTGTGAAGTCTGGTTAATTTGGTTGAGAGTTTGGGATGTTTTCTTGGAGGTTTGATGTGTTAACAATGGTGAAAACTTGTGTTGAGAAGATGTTGTTCCTAGCAGGTGTCGATCGACCGATCGAACAATGTTGATCGATCTATGCATTGATCGATCGAGCCTTTTTATTGATTGATCAATTCAAAGATGAAATTGAGAAGTTGTTTATTTATGTTGACTTATTCACCAATACTTAAGGGGGGGGGGGGGGACTTTAGTAATGGTTTATGAACTATAGGAGGACTTGTGGAATTTTAGTAAACCTATAGTCGGGGCTTAGGCTTAGTCATATTGAGAGAAAACGAGACTACGGACTACGAATATATTAAATTGATATACTAAAATACTTTTATCAATTCACCCCAGTGTTTGTTGATGTCATTCCATAGGTTTTTAGAAAGATTTTAAAAAGACTCGCAACTTTATAATTTGGGTAAAAATGAGATTTTGAAGTCTTGGGACTCAAAAATGCGATTAAAGCTCGTGATGTGAATAATGGTGAAAATGATTTGTAGTAATTTACAATAAAAAGTAAAAAATAATACGAAAAACCTTTATTTAGTATGGAATATATTGAAAAAATTCTGATAAATTTGGAAATAATAATAAAAACATTTTTGTTACTGTTCACATCATTGTTCATAGCACCAATTTTAATCGCATTTTTTTTACCTCCAAGACTTCAAAATCTCATATTTGCACTACAAAATTGTGAGTCTTTTAAAGACCTTTCCAAAAAATTATGGTATGACATCAACGAACACTCAAATGAATTTATAAAAAAATATTAAAATCATTTAGTGTCTGATGACACAGGTATGCTAAAATGATGTTTTTATAAATTCACTTGAATGTTTTCTAATAATTTAAAATGTTTTCCTATTGTTTCTAAATTTTAAAATATTTGCCTTTGTTGTTATTTATATTTATTTTCACGATTTCTTGATTTAAAAATATTTTCTATAATTTCCTTATTTTGAACAACTTTTCTATTTTTTTTTAGATTTTGAAATATGATTTTGATGATTTATTATGTTATTTATTTTTGATAATTTTTATATTGTTGGGGATTAAATTAGGAGTACAAAAAAAAATTCTGAAGATTTTGATAGCACTTAATAAATGAAATGTAGACCCAAAGAAATAATAGAGAATTAAGGTAAATGTCATGTTTTTTTCTATATTTGGATTTTTAGGACAATGCTTTTCAATTTTATAAATCTAGTCCCTGTGGTACAATAGCTTTTATAAATCTAGTCCCTGTGGTACAATATCCTTTATTTTTTTGGTCTGCACCAGCGGCACCATTTTTCACCATTTTTCACGGTATTTTTAGTACAAAGACTAAATTTATAAAATTTTATGGTGTGTCCTATTTTTATACACTTTAAACATAATGAGGACCTTTTTTCAAAACCCCCAAGAAATAAAAAAAGGGAGGTGCAACAAGAAACATTTGCCATCATTATCTCTTGAAAAGAGTTTCCTTTCAAGTCTAACCAAAGCATTTCCTAAATGAAGAGAATGTAAAACATCTGAGTAGGGCTGTGTTTTTTTTCCGAACATTTCGATTTTTTCGATGTCCGATCCGATATTTTTCGATTTTGGAACATATATAAGGTTTCCGATTTCCGATTTTTCGATTTCCGATTTTTTCGAATTAAATTGGATAGGAAATTGGAACTATGTTTTAAATTCCGATTTTTCGATTTTTCCGATCCGATTTTCCGATATAATTTTCGATTAATTTTTCGAATATTTTTTTCGATTAATATTCCGAATATTTTATATATATTTTTTACCTTGGATTTCCCTTGTCTAATAATAAGAATGTGTACATTTACATTTTCCTTATTTTTTACCTTACTCATATATATGCTGTTAGTTTTAGGGTTAGACATATCTTTCCTCTCTCTCTCTCAATACGGTGCATACCGTCGAGTCCCCTCTCTCTCTTTCAACTCTCGTCCGTCTACTCACCTCTCTCTTTGGTTTCTACGCATCTCAGATACGGATCTGTAATGATTAGAATGCATCTCTTCATATCCAAGTCGAACGAAGGATCAGTAAGCCCTTTTATCTGTTTCCCTTATCTGAAACGATCGGATCTGTAACGATCTGATCTGTTTATATTGTTATAGGATCTGATCTGTTTATATTGTTATAGGATGAGATATGTAACGATAGGATTGTTATAGGATCTGATCTGTTTATAATATAAAGTTTTGATCAGTAAGCTTTCATATCCTCCGTATGGGATACACTTTATATTGTGTAACGAGCGGTTTATAGGATCTGTAAGATTATACATGTTTTTTTGTTTCTATAGGATTGTTATAGGATCTGTTTATACATGGTTTTTTGTTTCTATAAGATTATACATGTTTATAGGATCTGTAAGATTATATATTGTGTAACGATCGTTTAATTACATGTTTCTATACCTGTTTTATAGCTGTATTATATTGAGATCAAATATTAATTGCTGATTTATACTGAGATCAAATATTAATTGTTGATTTATACTGAGATCAAATATTAATTGCTGATTTATACCTATTGTTTCTATACCTGTTTTATACATGTTTCTATACCTATTTACATGTTGGGTTAATTGTAGAGTCTACACAAATGAAAAATGGTTAAATCCTTACATATTTACATGTTGGGTTAAATCTTTTTTTCGATTTCTTTAAAATGAGAATTTCGAGTAATCGAAAATTCTATTTTAATTTTTTTGAAATTTTGGAATTTCCAAAATTTCTGAATTTTTAGTATATGTTTTGAATTTCCGAATTTTTTCCGATTTTCTGATTTTTCCGAATTCATAAACTTTTTTGATTTTCCGAAAAAATTGGATAGGAAATTGGAACAAATATTTTATTTTCGAAAAAATTAAAATTTTTTTCGAAAAGCCATTTTCCGATCCGATCCGGCGGAAACACAGCCCTACATTTGAGGTATATAGAAACACAAATTTTACCTGCAAACCGCCGGCAATTCCTCTGGGTTGGGTGATTTGGGAGCCATAGGGCAATAAATTGTATCCCTCCATTTAGCTGCTCGGGCTACATACAGATCCATATTACTGTTAAACACAAACGGTTTTTTATTATCTCGTGTGTACCACAGTTTCTTCACCTCAGTTTCTTGCTCATTAAAACGAACTACTCCATTTATTATCTCATCTATAACACTAATTGGGATCCCATGATTTACCACTTGGAAGAAACCCCAATTCCCAGCTGCCTCTCGAACTTTTTCAACTATCTGTTTGTGTTGGGCTGGATCTGTACCCATTCCTTGAAGGTCTATTATGGGAACATTGAATTGGGCCTTAGTAGCGATTGGTATTGAATCAGCGCAATCAGGTGGTCGAATGAACATTCGTGGTACCTGTGTGATCCCGGCATCAACAAGGCCTTTAACTCCGGCTTTGGTGTCATCAAAGGCCTTTATTTCACTTTTTCGATCATAATTTTGTTCAGTTGGAGGATGAACTTCAGTCCTGCCGTTGACTGCCATTTTCTTGCTGTGTAGGGATATTAGAGTTGCTGAAGTGTTTTTAACGAAAACATAGCAACACTTATTTATAAAGGTGTAGAATTTTATCGTGCCACTTGTGGTATAGATAAGAAATACAGGTCGATGTTGTAGACAATTGACTTTGAATTCTGGAAGCATCCCACCACATGATCCGTGGATCATCTCAAATGAAATATCACTATATTGAATACTCGTTCCGTGAATGGTTTGTCTGATCATTATCTATCGATTAGTTAAAAAGAAAAACATTAAACATGTGGCTGATAATTGATGGTTTTTAGGTGTCTACGGCAAATGGGAAATTTTAAATGCTAGTGGATCAATTAAAACGTGGGTAGGAGGAGTTGACGAACATTTTTTAAGCGAATTTTAAATTCATCATCGAGAAGACAAAGACATCTAATGAGAAAAAAAGGAATTATATCTCTTTCGTTATAACATTTGAGTTGTGGTTTAAATTAGGGGTTTAACGATCTAGTCCTTGGACTAACAATTTTGGACAAAAAAATCAGGCTCAACTAATTTTAAACGATTAGGTCCAACATATAAATACCCCGAAATTAAAACAAACACGCACTATTCAGAAATCGAAGCGTCAAAAACACTGTATTCTCTCTTGAATCAAAACCTTAATCGTACCATCTCTTCGATCAAAACCCCAAAACGAATCTATTTCTCAATCAAATTTTGGTCAAGAACAACATATAAATACTCCTGATCGAAGCTCTAGAAACTCTGTTCGATCAAAATCATAACTCTCTTCGATCAAAACCCTAACTCTCTTCTTTCAAACCCTAATCGTTGAAGTTCTACATTCCAAATCAAATTCTTCCAAACAGCACTAACAAGTATGTATACATTCTCTTATCACCTTTTTGTCCTTGTGTATTTTGTGTTCTCATATGTATAAATTTGTAGACATATGGACTCATGAAATCACATTCTTCTTTTTCATGATATGTATTTCATCATATATTTATTTCCCTCATTTTAATTGCAAAACACACTTTTTCCATGTTAGATATATGTATTTCATCATTGTACTTTTCCTCCTGTATACATCATTTATCGAGGATTTATCAAGGACTATGATAATATCTACATGATTGGAATATGTACATCTACAAGCTCTGTGTTGCATGTACTATGTGTATTTTGCGTGTACTTTTTAAAAGTACACGCAAAATAAACAGAGTACGCGCACATTGAAAATGAATTTCTCAATTCATTATGGATTTACTTTTATGTTTTATACGTGTACTCTATAGAATATGTACATGTACAAGCCCTGTATTGCGTGTACTATGTGTATTTTACGTGTACTTTTTAAAAGTACACGCAAAATACACAGAGTACACGCACATTGAAATTGTATTTCTCAATTCATTATGCGTGTACTTTTATGTTTTATACGTGTACTCTATAAAATATTAATTTCAAATCCATATTTAATCAATCCTATGTTATTTTGGTCCGCGCCAGCGGCATTTGAATGATATTCCATGAGTTTTTAAGAAGTATTATTATTTTGTTAATATTTAGGAGTGTTTTTTGTCCAATAGCCAGTTGCATTTGAATGATATGTTATTAGGTAATAATTAGTTTTATTGCGTGTACTTTTTCATTTTTTGCGTGTATTTTGTTGAAAGTACACGCAAAAAATTCAGAAAGTACACGCACATTGAAATTCAATTTATTCAATCCAATGTCCATGCACTAATGTGTATTATGAGTGTACTATTTTGTATTGTTGTGTTATTGTTTAGGAATCGTATGATCAAGCATGTTCAACTACAAAACTGCTGCTTGCACATTCGAAGATCTTAACAATACAAAACCTTTCACATTGACAGTGAATAGTACTAATGATGACGAAATTCATTTTCTCCTTCGCATCAATGATAGAGCTAAAAGGTTACTTGGTTTCTACTACTACGATGAAGACATTTACTGCACTTTTGATGTGCAACAGCTTCAAGTAACTGAATCGAAAGCGAAGGATTTAGCTAAACGAATTGAGCAGTATTGCTTAAGGGGTTTTGATAATGTTGGAGCTTTTAGCATTCAGCTATTGTATCACTTTTTTATTGAATATGTTAGGAGTAGAGAATCTTGGTTTTTGACTTGTCGAACAACCTCTGTTACGTATTACCATGAAACTGACGATATATATTATCGCCTTTAGCATGTATTTTGATGAGACTTGTATAAATTGTTTGTGAGAATATTGCATGTACTTTTGTTAAATACGCTTGTATTTTATTATTTTAGTCTATGTTTTATTCTAATTCGCATTTATTTATTTATTGTATATTTTATAGGATAGTAATTTAAATTTTGTTTATAAATCAATATAATGGGGATGAAGATGAAGGCAAGAAGAGGAAAGAAACAAAAAAAGAGCAGTTCTGATGATAGTTCTTCATCCAGTTCCAGTTCTAGGGTGGCTTTGAAAGCTAAACGTCCTGCAAAGAAGAATGACCAATATCGGTCAAATATTGTTAGCTTTCTCCATGATTTGCATCAGATTAAAGATAAAATAAACAATAGCCATATTGAACTTCTTAAGAAGACTCCATTTTGGGAGCTTTTCAATGCCTACTACAGTGAGAAAGTAGTGGAAGTGGACCACAAGAAGACGGATAAAAATATTTTATCAATTATCGAGCTGTACAATACGGAAACCAAAAGTTTCCGTATGAAGAGTAGTATTCCAATAATGCCAATAGATATAAGTGAAATATTTGGCATACTCCTGGTTGAGGGTTTAATATCAATAGAACTGAAAAAGCGACCGAATACTGCTAAAAAATCTGGATTACAAGCACGATACTTCTAAAAAAGAATAGGAAAGTCAGAAATTTTGAATGGTTTGAAGAAATCAGTTGAATTGGAGACAGATGAAGGAATTGCTGATTTTGTTAAAATTGTGTGTCTCCACTTCTTGAACACGTTATTTTTCTCCAACTCAAACTTCACCCTTGGAGAATTTTGGATGAAATACATTGAAAATATTGAGGAAATGAATAAATATGATTGGGCATCTGCTGTGCAAGAGTTTCTCATACATTCACTTGACAAATCAGCAAGTTCAAAACCTAGCACAGTTACTGGATGTGTCATTTTCCTACTGGTGAGCAAAAAAACATTTTGATATTTCAAAATTTACATAGCAATACTCACGTGTAGTTTCAAAATACACGTGATATTTTCACGTGTATTTTCAAAATACACGTGAAAAATTCACGTGTATTTTGAAAGTACACGTTTATTTTCAAGTGTATTTTCAAAATACACTTGATATTCTTGATATTTCAAAATTTACATACCAATACTTACCTGTACTTTGAAAATATTACGTGTATTTTCAAAATACATGTGATATTTTCTCTTGTTCTTTAAAACTACAATTGATATTTAACGTGTATTTTGAAAATACACGTCTTATATCACGTGTATTTTGAAAATACACGTCTTAATCACGTGTATTTTGAAAATACACGTCTTATATCATGTGAAAGTACACTTGTATTTTACAAAGTACACGTGTACTATGTTTTGTAAATATAACCAGTGTACTCTCAAAATACTCTTGTTATATCTTCTATCAATATTATAAATGTACTTTAGAAAGTACACATGAACTTATATTGACAAAGTATAAGTGTAATTTGAAATAGTAACGTGTACTTTCAATATATAATTGTAAAATTTGTAAAGTACACGTTTAATTTTGCGTGTATTTTGAACAAATCTCTTGTACTTTCCATTATGAATTCCTAGGTAATACAAGTATTAAATTCATTTTGTTTTTTGTATGATCTCAGTATTGGGCATGTGAGAAATTTGAAATTATTTCTCCTGTTGAAGAATATAAAGAAAATACTCCAAAATTCCTGAAGTGGAAGTTGTCGTCTTTGAAACAATGGTTTGTGAAGAATGACATCGCAACAGCAACTTTGAAGCAGGCTACAAGTCAACCAGCTTGTGAGGACTGTCCTGTACAAAAGGAATCTCAGTTTGAAGGGCCAAGTTACTCTTTGAACATATCTACAGAAAGTCATATACATGTTGATTCATCATCAAACAATGTTGCTGAAGATATTGATGACAATGAGTTTTCACATGGTTGGAATATTCCCCTTAAAAACATTGTGACTCCAAAGAAAAAGAAGGGAAAAGATCAACCAAAGGTTAATTTGGAGGAACAAATTGTTGTTTTGAAAAGGGAATTGTTGGAAAAAAATAACCAACTATCTAAAGCAGCTGAAGACATTAATGTTGCACTTGAGAAGGTGACCTCTTTGGAGGTGGAGAGTGCCATTTTGAATGTACAGTTGCAGGTAGATCGTGATTCACTTTTTGAAGCCCATGAGGAAGTGAAGAACTTAAAGGTGGAGAATTCCAACCTTTTGCAGGAAAAAGAGTTATTAAATATGTTGGAGGTAGAAAATGCCCAACTAGTTGAGTTAAACAATTCTTTAAAAAAAAGCTTGATCAAGTCACAATGAGTGACTCAGATAGAATTAAAGAATTGGATGAATCATTAAAAAAGCAGGCAGAATCAACACGAATTTTGGAACAAAAGAATGGATATCTGTCTCTGACTAATGAAGATCTCAAAAGAAAGTATGATGATACATTGCAACAATGGAAAGATGCTGACATAGAAAAGATGACTTTGAGGCAGAATCTTGAGGAGTCAGAGTGGAAAAGAACTCAACAGGTACTTTTGAATGCAGAGTACACGCAGTTTTCCTAAAGTACACGTTTAAAGTACACGCAGTTTTCTCAAAGTACACGCAGTTTTATTTCATAGTATTTTTAATGCAGTTTTATTTGATATTAGATATAATGAAGAGTACATGCATTATTTTATTAAAAATAATGCATTGTTTAAAATGTAACATTTTTTTTGTATTACAGGAAAACAATAATAAAATCCTTAATGACGAAATTTCGGAGTTGAAGAAAATGCTTGAAGAATCAGAATTGAAAAAAACTGACCAGGTATCTATAAAATACAATAGATATTTATTACACGCTACACTTTCTTAATTTTATTATAAATTTTATGTATATTATAAATTTTATAAAGTACACGTATTTTATAATACACGCGTGTACTTTATAAAATACACGCATGTATTAAAATACACGCGTGTATTATATAAAATACACGTAAGAGAAAATGAATCATTGTTTCAAAAAATGCTTACAATCCAACATTCCTTGTTAAATATATCAGGAAAACATTAATAAACAACCCCTTGACGAAATTTCGAGTTTAAAGATTGAATTAGCCGCAAAGAAAGTTGAGGGCAGTCCCAAAATATCCAAAACCAAAGGACCTCTTACTAGAGGTCAGAAGAAAAGAAAAGCTGAAGGCGAAACAGAAAAGCTTGAACCAATTAAGAAACTAAAAGAGTCAAAGCTTAGAAAAGGCCCTACAACAATAGCTGAAAAAATGAAGGAAACGCGCGTCAAGCTTGAAGCAATCGAAGCATATAAATATCTCGATGAAGCTTCGAAGAAAAAGATTGAAGAGTTTATTAAAATTGCTGAGCCAGGGTAAAGTTTATTGTTTTATGATCTATCACTTCGCTAATTTATATTTTTTTTTGGTGCAAAAGAATAAGGTTATTATTATTGTTGATACCAAAATTAGTATGCTGATATGGACGAATAATAAGAAGACACGTGTCAATCTATGTGGCACAATAGCGACGAGGAAGTTGATTCCCCGACCAAGTCATACTCACCCCGAGCAGCAAGTGTACACCGAGGAACAGATACTTCCGAGGAACTCACACGCTCCGAGGAATAGACTTCTCCGAGGAACTCCAATACTCCGAGGAACTCCTGAACGACGAGCATCTAAGGCGGTTCGAGCTGCATCTCGGCCACAGCATTGATTTTCAGATAACAAACAGTTCAACTGGTTCATTAAATGCTTATCCTTGACGCACACGCCTAAGGGCATTAAATGTATTACCCTTTCATATGACAGCCTCAAGGCTATAAATACATTGTATCTCCCTCATTCAAAGGGACCAGAATTTCTTGATTGAACTAGTAATCGAGAATTCCCAAAACATTCAGCAATAACATAATAGTGGACGTAGGCCATTTTTATAAGGCTGAACCACTTTAAAATTCTTTGTCTCATTTAATTATCTGTGATTGAATAATTAGAGTGATCTAATTTTTTACATCAACAGATTGGCGCCGTCTGTGGGAAACGACTGTTGTTATCATTTTTCACCAAAAATCATTCATCATCAATGGCAGATAATCCGGAATCCAGCAATCGAAACGCTGGAAACGCTGGAAATCTTCCAAATCCTTCTTCACCTCCAGATCTGGCTGGAATTATGATGAATCTGGCTCAAGGACAAACCGCCATGCAAGAGACGATGCTGCAACTCATACAAACCCTTCATGGTGGTGCACCTGCACATTCGGGACATCGAAGTGGTCAGAGGCAAACCTATTTACTTTCTTCACGATCCAGGCGTACAGATGCGTATCGTAATGGAGAATCTGATGATTTCTCTTATCAACCTGGGCAAACTTCGTCAATGCGAGCCACGGATACTGAACAACGTGTCACCCTCTCCCCAGAAAGGGCCAGCGCATTGGAAAGATTAAGTAGGGCCTCTCCTTTCGATCTATTGGGACCTAGGAGGAACAAAAGTCGTCTTAATGTAGCGTCGAGGAGCTTTCGACGACCATCAGATGTAAGGGAAGGATCTGCCCAGTCGCGACCAGCTACTCGCCGAGATAGATCTGAGGACCGATCAGCTACTCGTCGAGACAAATCCCAGGAGGCCACTTCAGAACAATCAATTGCTCGAACTAATAAGACCGAGGAAGGAAATGATGCGTGGAAAGGTTCCATTCAGCGGTTGGAGGATAGATTGGGAGAAACGGCTAAGGCAAGAAACCCCCTACAACGAACTTTTGTTCGAGGGACACCTTTTGTACAAGCCATTGTGGATTTTCCTACACCGTCGAAGTTTAAAGCACCTGTGGTGACCCCCAAATATGATGGAAAGACAGACCTTGTTCTTCACATAGAGCAATATCAAGCCGCTGCCGACATCTATGTTGTTCTCGACGAGATGAGATGCAGAGCATTCTCAGGAACTCTTACTGGATCTGCCCAGATATGGTACAACAATCTTCCTCGGGGTAAAATTTCAACTTTCTTTCAATTGGCCGAATTGTTCATCGGTAATTTCTGTTTCGGTGCAAAGCCAGTAAAACGAGTAGCACATTTGTTAAGTGTTAGACAAAAATCTGGTGAGAGTACTAGAGATTACATAACTCGCTTCAATAACGAGAAGCTGGAAGTCATAGATTATGAAGAAAAGACAGTAATCACCGCTTTGATGAGTGGGTTGTTGCCTAACAAGTTGTATTACACTTTGGCCAAAGATCCACCTACAACTATGTCAGAGTTGATGGCAAAAGCGGCCAAAATCATGAATGCCGAGGAGGCTATGGCTGCGAAGAAGAATATGGATAAAGAAACCAAGGTGGAAGTCGACAAATCTAAGAAGAAAGAGCATAAGGGCAATGGCGGTGACAAGCACTCTAAGAACAATAAGTCGTCATGGGAAGTCCTGAAGAAATTCGATAATTATACTCCTTTAAAAATGGGTATTAATCATGTCTTGGAAGAGATCAAGAATAACGAGGAAATAAAGTGGCCAAAGAAATTGAGGTCAGACCCTGACACGAGGAATAGGGAGAAATATTGCGAGTTCCATAAGGATCATGGCCATATGACCAAAAATTGCATAGCTCTTCAGAACGAGATTGAAACACTCATCCGGCGAGGAAAGCTGACGAAGTATGTTGATCGGGGAGGCGAAAGAAAAAATAATGACCGAACTAGAGAGAGGTCTAGATCTCCACGACGAGCAGAGGAGAAAAAGAGAAACCATGAAGATGATCCAGACGATGACCCCGATCTTCCCAAAAAACCAAGGGAGCCAGAGCGAGAGGTATTTTCAATACACTTTGGGACATTTGATTGTAATGTTATCATAGGTGGAGATGCAGGAGGAGGAGATCTTAGTGCAGAAAGAAAATCTTACCTCAGTGAGGCTCAGGCTTGCTCATACATTCAGCGAATAAATCTAGCTGAAGAAGATCGCCCGAGGAAGGTGAACAAAGAGAAGCTAGTCATTGGTTTTTCAAAAAATGACCTTGCAGGTGTTCTTTACCCTCACGATGACCCTTTGGTGATCAAAATGAGGATGAAGGAAGTAGTGATTTCAAGGGTTCTGGTAGATAATGGTAGTTCGACAGACATCATGTACTACTCATGCTTTGACAGTTTAAATTTAAAATTATCTCAATTGGATCCTTATCACAGACCTCTCCTGGGTTTTGCTGGCGAGAAAGTTTTTCCACTTGGGCCGATCAAGTTGGATATATTCATTGGAACTTGGCCTGCTTGTCGAACAGAAAGAATACGCTTCTTTGTGATGGATAAGAATGTGCAATCAGCCTACAACATCATCATGGGAAGAGTTGGTTTGAAGAAGTTCGAAGCAGTTCCATCTACAGTACATCAGTGCTTAAAATTCCCAACAAATTTTGGAGTAGGAGTTGTGAAAGGTGATCAAAAAGTAGATCGGGAATGCTATTATTCATCTGCCGAGCAAGAGGAGCTTGAAGAGTCAAGGAAAAAGACTACTACTTACCAGGTGGATGAAGGTACAGAAATCGAAACACTGGATCCTAGAGATGAATTCCAACTTGTAAAAGGACAGGTGGTGGAATCTACGGAAAATGTTATTCTGGACGATGAACACCCTGAACGAACAACTCAGATAGGTTCCTTGTTGGATGCTACGATAAAACAGGAGTTGATAACTTTCTTGAGAAACAGAAAGAAAACTTTTGCATGGAGTCATGAAGATATGCCAGGAATAGATCCAAACTTCTTATGTCATGAGCTCAATGCGAATAAGGAGATCAAGCTTATAAAGCAGAGAAGAAGAGTATTTAGTCTCGAGAAGAATCAAGCTATACAAGAGGAGGTCGAGAAGCTCCAGAAAGCCCAATTCATTGAAGATGTGAAATATCCAGACTGGCTAGCAAATGTGGTGATGGTAAAGAAGAAAAACAATAAATGGAGAATGTGTGTTGATTTCACCGATCTTAACAAGGCATGTCCAAAGGATCACTTTCCATTGCCCAGAATTCATCAATTAGTGGATGCTACCTCAGGACACGAGCTGCTCAGCTTCATGGATGCTTACTCAGGCTACAACCAGATTAAAATGAAACCTGAAGACAGGGAAAGTACTTCATTTATTACCCCTAGGGGAACTTATTGTTATAATGTTGTGCCTTTTGGGTTGAAAAATGCAGGAGCGACATACCAGCGGCTGATGAACAAGGTTTTTGCCGAACAAATCAGTTGCAATATGGAAGTCTATGTCGATGATATGCTGACAAAGAGCAAGAAAGTTGCTGATCATCTAGTTGACTTAAGTCAAACCTTTGATCAACTGGATAAATACCAAATGAAGCTCAACCCGATGAAGTGCACATTTGGAGTACGAGAAGGAATGTTCCTCGGGTACATCGTCAACCAGCGAGGCATTGAGGCGAATCCAGACAAGATCAAAGCTCTTTTAGGGTTGCGATCTCCAACGACGAAGAAAGAGGTGCAGAGTCTTACAGGACGAGTTGCAGCGCTCAACAGATTTGTATCCCAAGCAACTGATAGATGCCTCCCATTCTTCAAAACACTTCGAAAAACTTTCGAATGGAATGATGAATGTGAAAAAGACTTTCAAGACTTGAAGAAATATTTGGGAGCACCTCCATTGTTGTCCAGACCAGTAATGGGAGAAAAATTGTACTTGTAACTGGCAGTATCAGAGAATGCAGTCAGCTCGGCATTGATTAGAATGGAGAATGGAGTCCAGAATCCAATTTATTACACAAGTAAGGCTTTCCGAGGTGCAGAGATCAGGTACCCAAAGCTGGAAAATTGGCATTGGCATTAATTGAGGCAAGTAGAAGAATGAGGCCATATTTCCAGGCCCATACCATCGTCGTGTATACCGACATGCCATTAAGACAAGCCCTTCATAAACCAAAAAAATCAGGGAGACTGATGTACTGGGCAATAGAGCTCGGTGAATATGATATTGTGTATGAACCCAGATCATCATTAAAAGGGCAAGCTGTAGCAGATTTTATAGCAGAGTTTACGTATCCTGATACCTCCGAGGAACAAAAGTTGCTCGCCGATCAACCTGTGGATGTTACAGGATCAACAAACATAAGCTCAGACCAACTCCGGTTGGTAAAAGGGCTTATGGATGTCGAAAGATCATCAAATTCGAACTCAGACCAACTCCGATTGGTAAAAGAGCGAGAAGAGATGGTCGACGAAGAGCGAAAAATATCAGGGGAGGATGAAAGGAAACAAAAAATATTTCACCTAGGAACTTTGAAAGATAAGAAATTTAAAGACGAGTTGCCTACATGGAGATTATATGTAGATGGGTCATCTTGCACAACAAGTTGTGGAGCAGGGATTATTTTGAACACCCTAGACGAGATTGACATGGAATATGCCCTGCGATTCCAATTCAAAGCCTCCAATAATGAGGCTGAGTATGAGGCCATGATAGCAGGTCTTAATTTAGCAAAGATTATGGAAGCGCAATAAGTGATGGTATTCAGTGATTCTCAATTAATTGTGAATCAAATGATGGAAACATATGCAGTTAAAGGAGAATTAATGGTCAAGTATCATGCAAAGGTGATGGAGTTGTTGGCAGAATTTGATGCCATTTAGTTGATCAGAATACCAAGAATGGAAAATGCACAAGCGGACGCACTGGCCCGACTAGCATCGGCTACTCGTACCGAGCTGTGAAGAACGATACCAATTGAAGTATTAGAAAGTCGGAGCATAGATGAAGACCTGACGATGAATATTATTACCCTTGATTTAGGACCATCTTGGATGGATCCCATCAGGGCATATATTGAGGAGGGAGAATTACCAGAGGATAATCTCGCTGCCAAGAAATTGAAGTTTAAAGCTGCTCGGTATGCACTAACTAATGGTGTTTTGTATGGACGAGGAATTATGGCAGGTTTGCAAAGATGTGTACATCCCTCCGAGGTGAAAGAATTGATTGAAGAGATCCATGAAGGGTCCTGTGGAGCTCATGTAGCAGGTCGGACACTTTTACAAAGGGTGATGACGCATGGATACTACTGGCCAACGATGAGGGCTGATTGTATAGCCTATGCTAAGAAATGTGATAAATGGCAACGTTTTTCCTCCATCCGACGAACTCCACAAGCATTGTTGACACCCATAACTTCCCCTTGGCCATTTGCCATGTGGGGAATTGATTTAGTTGGACCACTGCCAACGACCCGAGGAAGATTCAAGTACCTTGTCGTCGCAGTGGATTATTTCACTAAGTGGGTGGAAGTTGAACCACTTATTGATATGACATACGAGAAGGTGTACCAATTCATTTGGAAGAACATCATCTGCCGATATGGTCTCCCTTATGCCTTCATCACAGACCATGGAACATAATTTGATAATGAGGAGTTTGCCGCCTATTGTCATCAGTAAAACATTTTGAAGTTTCATTCAGCACCAGGTCATCCTCAAAGCAATGGACAGACTGAAGTGATGAACAAAACATTACTAAATGGTTTGAAGAAGAGGCTAAGTGAGGCTAAAGCTAATTGGATTAATGAGCTACAATCAGTATTGTGGGCTTACAGAACAACTCCCCGAGCAGCAACTGGAGAATCACCATATATGCTGGCATTTGGAAGTGAGGTTGTAATACCTGTCGAGTTGGGTCTTCCAACACACAGAGTGATGAATTTCAATTCCCCAGTCAGCGACTTAATGAGAAGATTAGATTTGGACATGCTCGAGGAGGTTAGAGAAGAGGCAGCCATTAGGAATGCTGCTTACCAACAACGAACAGCTCTGTTATACAACAAAAGGGTGAAGGAGTGCGATTTAAAAGAAGGAGATTACGTGCTAAAGAAGGTCATTCAGAAGCACAATAAGTTGGAAGCAAACTGGCATGGACCTTACCGAGTTACAGAAGTTGTTCGACCAGGAACTTACCGAATAGCGACTCTAGAAGGAGAAGAATTTAAGAATGCATGGAATGCTGAACACCTACGCAAGTATTATCAGTGATGTAAAATGTATGCAGTTCCATTAATATGAATAAAATGATGATGTTTCGCCATTTTCTTTCTTTTATTGAAAGTTTTTCGAAGAATACTAGTGTGCAACACTAAGCTGACTCGGCAGAAAAAATAACATGATAGTTCAAGCTCAGACCAACTCCGGTTGGTAAAAGAGCAAGAACAAACCATACTCCTTTGGTCAGGAGGCGTATACTAGAGTGACCAATTCCGGTTGGTAAAAGAGCAAGAACAAACCATACTCCTTTGGTTAGGAGGCGTACACTAGCGTGACCAACTCCGGTTGGTAAAAGAGTGAGTGGACACGATAGTTCGAACTCAGACCAACTCCGGTTGGTAAAAGAGCAAGAACAAACCATACTCCTTTGGTTAGGAGGCGTACACTAGCGTGACCAAATCCGGTTGGTAAAAGAGCGAGTGGACACGATAGTTCGAACTCAGACCAACTCCGGTTGGTAAAAGGGCGAGAACAACACTCTTGAAAATGCCAATCTCGGTTGGTTAAGAAACAAAATATGCTCTCAAATGCCAACTTATGTTGGCCGAGAGGTAAGATTACTACAGAAAATACAAAAGTTCCTAGGAGAACAAAAAATTCCAAACTGAGCCAAGTATGGTTGGTCGGGGATAAAAACCCACTAACTGTAGTTGGTCGACGAGGAGAAAATATTCTAAATTATACCAAGTATGGTTGGTCGGGGATAAAACCTACTAACCATAGTTGGTCGACAAGCACAATTTAACAACCTTGGTTGGTTGGAAAAATTTTAAACATTTTTATACTCATTACTTTATTATTAAGTGATCAAGCAACATTACTGATAACTTTTTTATTATTAAGTTGGTCAATGAACAGCACGATATCGTTATCTTTTTAACAGATACATATGCATAAATGTAAAGTGTTTGATATTTACAAGACAATAGAAATTAATATTGCGAATAAAAATGAAAGTCTTTCATTAAAATTCAAAATAAATTACAAGTTACATTGATAGTTACATGAATATGTATACTAACTGTTACATCAAAAATTCCTATTCTATTGGTTTTTTCCCCTCAGCTTTCGATACACGTTCCTCGCCTACAGGCGGATCATTTAAAGACTGAGGAGAATTAATGAAGTTCAAGTCCTTCAGCATCCTGACGTTCATTATTGAAGGTGTGTCCAATAGATGCTCGGGACGAGATACCTCGATCTGAGAATGTAAATTGTAGTCACCGAGGTATTTTGCAATTAAGCTCCGAGGAATGGCACGAGCTGGGATCCATTCCATATCCAGATTGAACGGTGGCACAGGCAAGTCAAGCACCCCGGGATCATGATAGTCCCACAAATTGTGTCCTTGTTCGAGATTCAGCACGCCCAAAGCATTCAACCATCCTTGTTTATAGCCCTCATTATTGGCATTCTGGATACGAGCATCTAAATGGAATAATGCCTCGTTGTACCCAGCCATCCAAAATTCCCTGGGCTGTTTATGAAATTGGAATGTTAACCTCTCAAGCTTCTGGTGAAGACTCTGGATGAAAAGTTCATTAGTCTCCAACATTGATTTCTTCGCAGAGAGTTCTAGTTCCAGTTCTCTAACTTTCTTGGACAGTTCAGACAAGGCTTAATTTTTTGCCATCAATTGGAATGATTGGTTTTCCAATGATGATTGAGTACGAGCTTCTTCAACAGTACGACGAAGAGTTCTTGGTCGTCCCCGAGCAGGTTGAGTACTTTGTTCCTCGATAACATTCTGAGAAACTCTTCCTCGTCCACGAGAACCTCTTCCTCGTCCCCGAGTAACAGTAGAAGTACCCGACCTTCTCAAGGTGTCCAACTCTTGCCTTAATTTGGCATTCTCAACCTCTAAGAATGAAAATCCCTCGTCAGTCACTGGGATTACAGATGTTGAAGAAGAGGCTGCAGATTTATACTGTGCTAGCTCTTTCTGCAAATTGTTATTTTCTTGCTCTAACAACTCGGCAATCTGTCTACAAGCTTCAACTTTACCCTTTAGGGTTCTCTCCCTGACATCATATCCGGCAAAGAGCTTCTCGTATCCCTTCTCGGCAGAAATCTGCTGATACTTCTTCTCATACCCCTCATACAACAGGGCAGTTGATTCCTTATATTGATTTTGAAGATCTTCTAGGGTACATTGAAGCTCCTCAATCATCTCGTAGTACGCCACATTATTGGCCACAACTCGATCAAGTAAACATTTCAAGTACTGATAAGCTTCCACTGCCTGCTCTGAAGAATCATGACCAAGGATGTCGGCAACTTCTGATGCACTTAGTTCTGTGTGACCAGCCTTATAATATTCATTACATTGCTGCATTAGCTTTGTATCGTTGGCAGATAGCAATTCCATCCTGGCCACAAACTAACAGAGAAAGAAAAGACAATCATCAAAAAGAAGATCAAGACAGAATACAAATAGAAAAGATACAATTGTATAGAGGGGAAAAATCAAATTTTATTAGATCATAGTGCATAGTTACAAAGATCCAGGTTACACTTGATAAAGAAAAAAACAGAAAGAGAATACCGAATAACTTCACACCTTTTCCTTGTCTCCCAAGACTTTCTCGGGAGACTGGGACGAGGAGCTCGGTTGCTCGGTGGGAATAATAATTTGGATCGCAGGAGCTGGGACTTGTTCAGTCGGAGCAGGCAGAGACGAAATCTCCTTGGTGACTATCTGATTGGGTTGTGAAGCAAGGACTTGATCACCCACTGTCATTGAAGACTCCTCGGATGCAGCTTCGTCTTCTTCCTCATCTTCAATTCTAGGAGGGGGACCAGGAAGATGTTGTTGAAATAGCTCAGAGTCCTCGTTAACCCTCAATTCTTACAGGGTAGCAACCCAACCATCTCGGAAGTATTTCAAACTCCCATACTGCACCCGAGTCATCATTGCTGCTACCCCCCTGTCCCATCCTTTGTCCCAGCCTGTGCGGAAAGATTTTTTCACCGCCAGTTTTCTTTTTATTTTCTCCGAGGAGAGCTTCTCGGATAGAAGATCCTCGATGGCCTTCAACTTAGCTTCCACCTCCTCCTTCTGATGATTTACTTCTCGCAGACGGGTTAGATCTTCCTCAGTCGATTTAAACTTATTTTCAAGCTCCCCAAAGTTCGTGAGCTTCTAGGCATACTTCTTGTTCTCTCTCTCCAAGTCTTTCACTTTATTTCCCAGCTGCACCTTCTCTGCCTCAACTGCAGCCAATTTCTTCTCCCAATCATCCCTATCCTCATCATACTTTTAACGAGAATCCTTCAAAGACTGGGCCAAATTTGATAAAGCATCCTCCACTCCAGCCGAGGAACCAGAAGCCTTGATTGCTTCATCCTTCTTCACAATGGTGTTAAAGCAACTCACCAGCTGAAAAAAGAAGATAATGATAAGTCATTGCAGAGATACAGGTATTGAGGAATAGAAAGAAAATTCAAAATAAGAGAAACTTACTGAAGCAATGTGACGAGTAACCAGGGATGTAAGCATATCCCTAGACATATTCTCCTCAATTCCTTGGACTTCAGGAATGGTCCAAGTCTTTACCGGCTCATTGCAGAACTCGGGGGAATAATAGTTGGAACACCAGCTCCACTAGCTGGGAGCTGTGGAATGGTTTCAGAAAAACTGACCGAGGAGGATTTCTTCAGTCTCCTCGGTGGCACTTCAACAGTTTTAACCAAAGAAGAGCTTTTTGTTGGGGAGATGGTGATCACTTCCACAGGTGCATCCTTTTTGCTAGGAGCCACTGAGGGCTTCTCGACAGCCTTCTGAGGAGCAACAGAAGGGGTAGCATCTACTTTCTTTGTCCCCTTTTGGACATTTGTTTTGTTTCTTTTACCCTCTCCAGCAGAGGTAGTCTCCTCAAAGATAGCAGGAACTCTCCTCTTGCCCATTTTCTGACTTAGAGGAACGTGAGATTCTAGAGAAGAGTCCTCAGGAACTGGCAATGGTTCACTAGTGCTGACCACTGGACGAGCAGTAAAGGATGATGTATAGCTCCTGTACTGCAGAAAGTATGAAGCAGACCTGATATGCTCGTCTGCAACCTTCTGATGCAAACTCCAGATATGTTTCAAATGTTTAATATTTACTTCTGATTCTTTTAGAGTTTTTCTTTTGCTGTCAACTGCAAACAAATACATATTGAAATGTCAATCACACATTTATTCAAACATAATGAAATCATAATTTCAGAAATAAAATAAAATGAAAATAACCTATCCCATTGCCATATGGGGGGCATTTGGGACCCTCATATACTTCGTCTCCAACCAAAGGTGCATGTTGCCAATTTTTGATAACTACCCCATGTTCAAAATAATCCCTGTTAGCATCAGGGAGGTTGACTACTAAAGCCCTATTCAAAAATCTAGTTTTTAAATAAAAAACATTGTCTAAAACAGCCCATCTATAGCAGTACATAATCTCAGGAATTCCTATGCGGGTTCCATGAGTTTGATTTAACCTATACACCCCATTAACTATTCTCCATGTATTGGGGGCTATTTTTGCAGGAACAACATCGAAGTATTGATAGAACTCTAAGCATAAAGGGTTTGGTGGAAAAGAAAATCCACATTCAGCAATAAAAAGGCTGGGGAACCAATGTCTCTCAGCCAAACGAAAGTAATTTGAAGGCTCCGAAAGATCCTCCAAAGTTACCCAAGATGGAATGGAAAAATCAAAACGGAATTTCTCAAGAGATTCAATAACATAAACCATGGTGAATAAAAGAAAAAGGAAGAAGATCTTACAGGAAAAGGGGAGATCTGTTGACAACGAACGGAGACAAAGATGAACGCACAAGAGAAAGAAAGACTATGGAAAACTCGAAAGCAGAAAATTAGAAAAGGTAGAATATGGTGGGATTGCCTATGAAGCTTAAATACTTTGCCTTGGGAAACGGAGAAAGAAATGATTACAAAAAAGAAACTATTGCGCTACCGGCGACTAAAAGGATAAAAAGTGCACGAAAATCGAAGCGCTTATAAAAATTCAAAAAAGGCGAATTCTGCGAATCTGGAAGGAAATTTGAATACGAAGAAAATGCTCCTAAAACCCAGGAAAGTCATTTAATATTGCCATATACCGAGAAAGAATGTTCCATACTCCTCAAAGTTCGAAATATGAAACATTGGGGGATTCTATTGATACCAAAATTAGTATGCTAATATGGACGAATAATAAGAAGACACGTGTCAATATATGTGGCACAATAGCGACGAGGAAGTTGATTTCCCCGACCAAGTCATACTCACCCCGAGCAGCAAGTGTAAACCTAGGAATAGATACTTCCGAGGAACTCACACGCTCCGAGGAATAGACTTCTCCAAGGAACTCCAATACTCCGAGGAACTCCTGAACGACGAGCATCTAAGGTGGTTCGAGCTGCATCTCGGCCACAGCATTGATTGTCAGATAACAAATAGTTCAACTGGTTCATTAAATGATTATCCTTGACGCACACGCCTAAGGGAATTAAATGTATTACCCTTTCATATGACAGCCTCAAGGCTATAAATACATTGTATCTTCCTCATTCAAAGGGACCGAAATTTCTTGATTGAACTGGTAATCAAGAATTCCCAAAACATTCAGCAATAACATAATAGTGGATGTAGGCCATTCTTATAAGGCTGAACCACTTTAAAATTCTTTGTCTCATTTAATTATCTATGATTGAATAATTAGAGTGATCTAATTTTTTACATCAACAATTATTATACAATTCTTATTGATTAGATAAAATGCAGGGAATTTATTTTCCAAGGGATGGTTTCGTATGTCCCATGGGAAGATTTACTTGAAGTCCTCAACAATCAAGAAATTTCAAGCCAAGTATGTAGTCCAAATATTAGACATCCATTAAATTTCAACATTATTATTTCCTCACCATTTTATATTGTGTGAAACAGATAATACTTGCCTTTAGCGAAGTATTGAGATTAAAATTGTCAGAGGAAGGGCTCTCCTACTCACACACTTTTTCTGATTATTGTTGGGTAAGTACAAATAAAACGAAAGTATTGATAAACAAAATTTCAGTTTTTTTTATTAACACTATGTCTATAATTTTTATTCAGATAGAAGCTTGTAGAACAAGTGGAGTCAATAAGAAGGGGGAATTATACAAGGATTTATTTGAATACTTAGGCACTTGTAAATATTTGTTCATTGTACTAAGACATAGTATAGGACATTTCACATTACTTGTGATATACACTAAAGAAAATAAAGTGGTCCACATGGATCCCTTCCGACCGAACGACAAGGAAAAAAACACAACATTCTTCGATGATGCAAAAAAATTGGTTAGTGCCTAAACTTAATTAGTAATGTTACTTGTACTTATATTATACACTTGTACACGTGCATTATATAATGCGTGTACTTTGTATTAGTTGTACATAATTACCCAGATTATCAAAGTACACGCATCATATTTTAAAATACACGTGAAATGAACCAATACAAGTTACGTGTACTTTAATATTATGCGTGTACTTTTAACTCATTAGGCAAAGTACACGCATCATATAATAAAATACACGATATTTTAAAATAAAATATGCGTCTACTTTAATATTATTCGTGTACTTTTAACACATTAGGCAAAGTACACGCATCATATTTTAAAATACACGTGATATGAAAAAATAAAATATGCGTGTACTTTTATATTGTGCGTGTACTTTTCACTCTTTAATCTTCATATACTCTTTTATTTGTATACACTAAATATTTGTCTTCTTAACAGTTTTCTGTCTTCCAAAAAACACTGTCCCTATTGAAGACTGAAGCAGAAACAATGAAAAACAATGGTTACAAAATTCAGAGGAAATTTGAGGAAGGTACCCCAAATGAGTTTACAATGGATGATGATCCATTGACAGGGCAAGAAAGAAGGACTGTAGATTTCTTGCTGGAAAGTGATCTCAAATTTGACCTAATAAGAGATCATGAATGCCCTAAACAATATAATGGGTAAGAAAAACTTCATTTCTAAAAATTATTAATTTGTATCCTTTCAAAAAATTTCATCACATCATACTAATTTGTATATTTGTTTTATTGTAATTTCAGGGTTGACTGTGGGGTGTTCTGCATGTACTACATTGAACAAATAAGCAGAAACAAAGAAATGAAAAAATTCTTTCAAGACCCTGACATGCTAAAACAAAGAGCATATGTACTCAGGGAAATTCTTCTGTCAAAATATTTCTTCCCCCGAAAGGAGAAAAAACATCTATAAATTGTGATTCAAATTCAAAACATATATTTGTAATTTGTTTTGTGTTATATTGGTTATTGTTTACAATATTTATTACACCAAAATGGTTTTTTCCCGCTGGCACGGACCACAATCCACGTAAGGTTTAGACAAACAATGCATCTGATTGTTATGAAATAATGTACAAGCAGTTTTCACGAAAAATACAAGTCATAATTACTAAGTACACCAATGAAGTCTTCAAAGTACACGCATTTTTACTACAGTACACGCAGTGGTTAATATAATAATTATTTATTATTTTAATTGAAAACTACTTTGAAGAATTCATTAAGGACACAATAACCAAAATCAATTTATTAAGCTCAACTACTCACTTCCCAACTAGTTCTGGTCAAGAAATAAGTAACTTTCACTTTTTCTATAAAAGAGTAATATTTGTTCCTTTCTTAACCATTACATCTAGGGTAAAGATAACATAATGGCTATTCCAGCAGAAAACTTGCGAGAAACTCTTGAGAGAGATGAAAGAAATAAAAAAAAATAAGGCAAATTGAGGAAAATATTTCCTCATATGAAACTGCCTTTGAGCAGTTTCAAACATATGTGAGGGAAGGCTATTCTGGACTTCCACCCAATCCCATAGATTTATTTGATGTGGATGAGGACCCTCCTCAAACACATGAAGAACTCATGTCTTTCTATACACAAGAAGTTCCCCTAAAAATCGCAAAGCTGAAGGAGAAGAAGGCTCTCCATGAAGGCCTTGTAGCTGTCATAGAAGAAGAAATTCGACACTAGTCGAATTTCATTGACTCTCTCCCTGACACCCTGAATGCCTTTGACAAATATCCCTACTAGAAGCCTTGTTTAGTTTTTTCAGCTTTCTTTATTTGAAAAAATTGTACTTTATTTTTTTGTTTTAAATAAAATTTTTATTTCTTTCATGAATGTGTTCTGAGTTATGTCATACACCCAATATAGTAAAGTACACGTGAACCCTTATAAACATGATCACGTGTTTTGTTAAAAATTTTAACATTAATAACATTTCATCCAAAAAAATTATATAAATGCGTGTACTCTATACATTACACGTGTACAATATAAAGTACACGCATAGTCTATAAAGTACACGCCTATTGAAATACTTGTATAATAATGCGTGTACTCAAGATATTGTCCCAAAACATTATATAAATGCGTGTACTCTATATATTACACGTGTACTTTATAAAGTACATGCATAGTCTATAAAGTACAAGCAGATTGAAATACTTGTATAATAATGACGCTGGCGCGGACCATAATACCCATAGGAGTTTAAGAATATGAGTGACCCAAATATATTTTATAAAGTACAAGAAGATTGTAATGTCAAAAACCATTTTCCAAATAGTACATGCATTTATATACGTCTACTTGATAAAATTACATGCAGAATACATAAAGTACACGTATATTGAACTAGATTTTTGTCATATCAATATGCGTGTACTTTGCTAAAACATACATGTACAATTATATTTAAATGCGTATACTTTAATTATCAATGCGTGTACTTCATCAAGTACACGCACATTTCATCAAGTACACGCACATTATATTTATATTATGCGTGTACGTCATGCATGTACATTAAGTAAAGTACACGCATGCTTTTATAAAGTACACGCATATTGAACTGACCAAATCCATTTTTAAATGCGTGTACTTTATTAATATACTTGTACTTAATAAAGTACACGTATATTTAATCAAGGACACGCATTGATAAAATTTCTTGGGGACTTTGGCATTTAGTCCCAGTTTTGATCATCATCTTGCCTCCGATCCTAGATATATCATTTGTTGTTGTTAATCCTATTCAATGAATGTGGAAATTAGATGCCTCTGAACAATAATACAATCACACCCCATATAGCAGTCCACGTTTTTCTCGGAATGCAGTTGTAACCATCCACAACTGCTAAATGGGACTAATTATGAATATAAAAGTCAAATGGGATTAGGACAAACAAAACCTTCACAAATGGGACTATTGCTAAAATACCTAAAATTTCTTTGGACATCAAAATGAGCGTGTACTATACATAACATGCGTATACAAAGGTAAAGTACACGTGAACACAAGGAATAATGATCATGTATGTTTTATGAAAAATATGTGCACAGCAACACAAAAAAAAACCTAAAGAATGAGACTTAAAAATAAATTACATTCATTTATGTGAAACAAATGGTTTATTAATTAATTTATTCAATCAAATGGTTACAATGAATGAATTCAACAATTTTAAAAATAGTCAAATGGGTTCCTTACAAGTAGACCTGTAATGACCCGTTTTACTACACCTCGAGCAAGTAACTTCCCTTACTGTGATCTCACCAGAAGACTTTATTCTTTTATTTCTTGGCCTGCCTATCGGTCTCTTAGTCATTGGTGGAAGGATAGATGGATTTTCAGGAATATGAATATTTAAGAAAATCAAACCAGGAAGAGGAACTATAGGTATCGAGTATGATTTTCTGTAGAAAGATACCTTATAGTACTCCTCAATATAATCATAAATACTGGTCCCTTTCCTCCGCACAACACAAACAGTATGAGAACATGGAAAACATCTAATCTGCCAACTCTTACAAGAACAAGTCCTTTCTCCTAAGTCAACTGTTGCTCGCACATCTGAATGAACTTCAAATACATTTTGACTTGAGCGACTAATAGTCCAATGTCGGCTTTTATTCCAATTTTCATTCAGTAACTTTTGAAAAAAAGGACATAGCTCATTTGTTCAAGTGTCAGACTCAATAAGTTTGTTTTCATTGAAATTCATAATCTTCACTCTCAATTTATCAAGCATATTCATTACTGGTAAATGCCTTTTCTCCAATATCCATGAATTGAATGACTCCGCAACACTAGATGCCATGTCACCATACCGTTTACCAGGACCAATTCTCGGGAGGCAAACTATCAATGAAATCGGCAATAACAGCTCCTCCTTCCTTCTTCAATGCTTCAATATTCTTGTGAAATACATCCACTGAGACAGCATATGCACAAGACAAAAAATCTTTAACAATTTTCTTTCGAAATCCAACACAATTCCCACGAATTTTCTTTTTTATATTCCCTTGTAAATGATGTATACAGTAGGAATGTGCAGACAACGGGAAGACCCTCGAAACAGCTTCAAGTAATCCATTGTTTCGATCTGATATAAATGTTATGTTTCGATATTTTTCAACTACTGCACTATGCAAATTGACTAGAAACCACATCCAGTTATCTTCGGTTTCGGAATCAACAACAGCATATGCAACAGGAAAAAGTCCTGAAATATAAAAATATATTAAAATTAAAATAAATAACATATCCATGTACAACACTTTGTATATTGATGCTGCTGGCGCAGACCCTAAAACACATGGGAAATATATTGTGTTTAATTTAAATTGTTTGTAAATAACAAGACAAAGCATAAAAATGTACCGTACACATGATAAAGATGAAAAAGACAAGCACGCTTACTTTCCAATCTTTTGCTTGTCTTTATTATTAACAAGACTAACATCAACATACACGCATAAAAATGTAAAGTACAGGTGAACTAAACAAAAACATTCAAAGGTACTTTACATTTTTAACATGTACTTTGCATTATTATTTCTAAATAACAACACCTATCATCAAAGTACACGCATAAAAATGAAAAGTACACGTGAAATTAAGAAAAACATTCACGTGTACTTGACAGGTAAAATGCGTGTACTTTAGTTTGTATTCAACATAACATCATCATCAAAGTACACGCATAAAAATGAAAAGTACACGTGAAATTAAGAAAAACATTCACGTGTACTTGACATGTAAAATGCGTGTACTTTACTTATTACTACACATAAAGTCATCATCATCAAAGTACACGCATAAAAATGAAAAGTACATGTGACATTAACAAAAACATTCACGTGTACTTTACATGCACTATGCGTGTACTTTACTTAATATTACACATAATAAGACATACCATGACAATACACGCAGAAAAATGAAAAGTACACCGAACTAAAATAAAGACCTTCAAAGGTATTTTATATTTTTATGCTTGTATTTTGATGATATGGAATGGAACAAACAAAATTTCAGTGCAATACACAAAATAAAATATTTAAAATTCATTTACCATTGTTCCCATTCCTTGCAGTAGCTGATAGTATTGTTCCACGGTAACGGCTCTTCAAAAAGGCACCATCAAGAAATAAAACAGGTCTGCAGTTTTGAAATCCATAAATACATCCTCTAAACATTACAAATATTCTCTTGAATTTTTTACTCTCATGTTCCACGTCAAGGATGAAATGCGACCCAGGATTATACTGCAATAGAAGGTCACGATAATTATTCATTAATGCATAAGAAACCTTTTCATCACCATGTATATCAACAGCAGCCATCTCTTTCGCACGCCGTGCATGTTGATAAGCTATATCAAAACCATAATTCTTCTTCATATCTCTAACTACATCAATTGGTCTCAATAGCGGGTTATCTCTAAGATCATCAGCTACCAATGTTGAAACCAACTTGGAGGCTATTATTTTGGCTGACGGACTACGAAAGACACCTCTACATGTATGCTCATTATTCATTGCACGTATGTAAAAGTATCCATTTATTGTAGATAATGAAGCATGAATTCTCCACATGCAATTCTCACTAGTCTTTTTAGAGCATTCAGCCATCACTCGAGTTTTATCATTCTTCAAATACACATACTTGAACCCAACCTCAATGGCATACTTTCACAATTTATCCCAAAATTCCACTACACCGCCTTCAAAACACTGCTGCTCATGACTTATGTAAGTCTTCCAATCATTCGAAAGATAGACTTTCGACTTACTTGAATCCACACCTCCAAGATAAAAGTCATTTTCAATGCAACTATTAAAATCATTTTTAGTGCCTGATGATAAAGACTCTAACCTCTGTGTATTTGTATCACCACTGTCAACCCTCTCAGACCTTGTATTACTGCAGTCAACCCCTTCAAAAATTCGATTAGAGCAGTCAACCCGTTCACGATATGTATTACAAGGAAATGGTAATGAATCAATGACATATATCCAAATGAAATTAGCTTTCACGATCAATTGGGACCGCAACATACAACAAACATCGTTGTCACAAATCAACATGAACCGACATTCATCACCAAATGAATACCTCAATGAAAAACTCCCACTTCTCAAATTAGTAAACCTAATACACAACTCATTGCATATGAAATCTAATGAGCTATCTTCAAATATTTCAATACAAGCCATATTATCCAAATAACAACACCTTGCTATTACACTACTTACCATAATGTCCTGCAGTAAAACAGAGACGAAAAACATTTACTTCAAGGTCAACAATTCTAAAAATGTGTGCAATAATTTAATGCATGAAATATCAAAATATTTATTTATAATTAATATAAACTTACAGGCACTTTTTAAAAACCTATACATGAAGAAATAAACCACACACATATTATCAAATAATCAATCACGTGTACTTTATAAACACTGCGTGTACTTTGAAAACTGATATCGAACTGGTTATTTTCGCTGGCGCAGACCTATATCAGTAAGTGATTCAATACCAAATCAAAATCAAGGACTCTTAAAATTAGAATGAAACATCAATAATATTCATTCAGCACATTCAACTAACAATTACAAATATTGATAAATATAACTTATTTATTAAGAATCCAAACATAAATGCATAAAAAACACAAATTAAAAACATATACATATATAACGTATAAAAAGCTATTCAATCACATGAATGAATATTACAATGAGTCTCTTGAATTAAAACAAAGGACATATACTTATTATAATCAATCGAAAATAGAAAAATCAACTGCTGATAAAGATAAACTTACAAATGATAGAGCCAAGTAATACAGGTAGAATCGATTAAGAACACTGTAATCGATTGTAGGACAGACGATCAAAGCATAACATTGATGTTATTTTCGATTTCGAAGAATAGTCGTTAGTTGCAGAGAAAACTCCAATAGCCGATTAGGTTTATGATTTTCTTAAATTTGGGGTATTTATATGTTGGACCTAATCGTTTAAAATTTGGTTCACCGATTTTTTTGTCCAAAATTGTTAGTCCAAGGACTAGACCGTAAAAACCTATTTAAATTATATATATTTGACACATGATTAAAATGTCGTATATTAGTGACTGAATTATTGAAGGCGTGATTGTTTAGATTATGTCCACCCTGGCCCACGAGGGGTTGAATTGCACATCTTTGATATTCTATACTTCTAGATGGTGTTTAGGTCATGTGCCCGATAGGTCACAACCATAAATTGTCTAGGGGACTATGTCATATATAGTCTCTTCTTAAGTGTTCGTGTGTGTGTATTTGTGTGTATTCTTTTCTGGATTGTGCTTTGTTAGGATTCGTTGTAATAAATTAGTGTTAGAACTATTCATTTTAACTATTTGTGACGAAAATCGTGCCAACAAAGTATGACTTTGAGAAATTTGATGGCAGTAACAAATTTATATAGTAACAAATTCCATATATGATAGATTGAGACATAGACCTTGTTTCTCTTTCGCTTTTAACGATCTGATGCAATTCAAGGAGCTGAATATGCTGAAGATTAACTTGATAAGTTCAAAAAGTTTTATTAAGAACCAAGAGAAACAAAAATACCTCAACAATAATATTAATTTATATAAAAAAAAGTGCTTAAAAAATTCGTAGATCCCCTCATTTATACTTGGAACAACCCTCCAAGAATAGGAAATGAAATAAATACAACATTAAAACAACACAATTGTCAATGTAAACAAGTTCCCACGTTTTTAGGCCACTTGGACTTGGAAAACAACAAAATATGACTAATTGACTAAGTTCAATGTATTTAAAGATAACCAACCAAGACTAGATTCATCCCGCATTTATTAACCTTAAAAATAGATAAATGCATGCCCATTTATGGTGTGAACATGATGGTCACGTTTTTGCACGATAATTAGCTCCCCAAATGACATGGACAAAACCTTGATTATCATTTGGGACCATCTTTTCAGAATCAGCCCAATAAGTGCTTCCTTAAAATGTTTGTCTCTAAGTCTTGTAATTGAACCACTAAAAAGTGACAAAGGGTCTTGTGCAAATTTATCTCCACTCCCATGTGTATGATCATCCCCGCGTTCATCTTCAGCATATTCAGATAGAGAGAGTGTATTCTGATAGTCGGCCTTGTTTGATAGCACTCAAATTACAAGGCAAATTCCCAAAAATTGGAATTTTAATTTTTTTTAAACTGTTTAATAGCTTTAATTTGCTTTGAAATTTCGTTTTTATGTATAACATACTTAAACACAAATTTTCACCTTTGGGTGACAACCAATTCTCTCTCTCTCTCTTTTTTTTTTTTTGGGGGGGGGGGAGGGTGTTATAGGGGATTTTTGTTTGTCTTTTTTGGATGAAAAATCACTCATGACCAGGGGCGGACATAGTGTAGAACTGGGGGGTGCACGTGCACCTCTCAGCATTTTATTAAAAAAAAAGTTAAAATAACAAAACTACACAAACGCAGCACAACACACCAAAAAAAAACTTAGTCGCCTCACCCGCTAACAGCTCTCCCCTATTCCCTTGTGTTGTCCAAACCCAAAAACGGAACCCAATAATACCGCTGCACATTCGCTCTCCCCTGCTCCGGCCGACAGCCCCTATTACCGGCCTCCTCCTTTGTTCCGACCGGCGACAGGTGCTCACAACTTGTGATGAAGGTATTCTTGAAACTCTTTATTATCAGCTGCAAAGTTGTGTGATTTCATTTATATTTGTTGCTTGTTGATTTATTTGTAGGTATTTGTTTGTGTTTATGGTTGCGGTTCTGTTTGTGGTTGTGATTGGGCTTGAAGATGAACTCTATGTGACACCCCGCCTAATTAATCCCGGGTGATCAGTCCTAAATCAAGTTAGAACAAGTTTCTCAGTTGGTTCATTCTTAGCATCACTGTCGTCTTTTTAATTACTAACCACCTAAGTGAGAAAAGTAGACTGGTGCCAAATTTTATCTTTCAATGAATTAAATAAACTCTCATGCGAAATATAAAATAATACACAATCACAGTTAACTAAAATAACCATCCACAATTAAAATACCTAACCGAATAAACCATCGGTCCAAATATCCAATACAAGTAAAGACAAGAAGACAATCTCAGCAAGTCTAATACTAATAAATGAACTGTGAGCGACATGCTCAAATAACTACTAGAGAGTCTCTACACGAATGAAAAGAAGGAGGCGTCTATCAAAAACCCCGCAACATCCACATGTGCTGCAGCAACGGATACCTGGAATGGAGCCAAGCCTGGCGTCCCTGTGGCTGGACACCTAAAAGGTTTTTAAATTTTTTTATAGCAAGGGTTAGTACCCAAAAATATTTGAAAATATTTAACAAATGATTAACTTGCAGTAATAAATAAATATGCATGCTCTTCATATTTTAGTTAGTGCCGCACTCCCTTGAGGACATTCTCACCTCTCCTCTAATGTGCACCACTAACGCCTTAAATAAATTCACCTAGTTTCTCCTCTTATGAGTAGATAAATAATCAAGACCCTTGTAAACACCCTACTCTAAACGAGTATGCCTAAATTATGATTTTTAAGTTATTATCGTCATGAACTTAATTAAATCATTTCCCTTTTTAATTTCATACCACTTTCACATTGGTTATACATATAATACAACTCACCTTTTGTATTAATTTGCCCGTTTATAATTATTTACCTAATTATATACTCAGTTACATTACAGTATTCACAACCATAATAATATAAAATTTAATAATATCATTTTTCCCGAGTAAAGACGCACCGGGTAATAGTCCTCTAAAGTGCTATCCCACTAGGTATATTCGCCTAACCTAGTTACCCCAAGTCAGAATTTCTCCCTGGCTCAGTTATAATATAAATACTGGAGGCGGTCATATTCCTTCCTTGAAAGTGAGATACCCCTCACCCATATAACGGACGCTATGACCTGGGATTATACTCACCCTACTCCTCAAGCTAGGGGATTCATCCACTACGCGCAACCTCCCCCTATAGCACTAGAGAATATAAAAATAATAATAATATCTACCACTGATATTATAGCACGCCCATATATATACATATACTATCGCACACCGTATATATATACATATATATAAAAATATCCCGACTATACCGTGTACTGTCCGTGACACAAGCCTATTCCATTATATAACGAGTTTGTGGCCCAACTCGAAGTATTAATTAATTTTCACATTAATTTCGTTTGGTATCACCCTAACCAATATATTCGGACTTACTTTCGTGGCCCGAATTAACATTACCCGAGTCTCAATCCCCGACTCTAAATTATTACCATAACGTGTCACCCAAAAACTCTCCCAAATCTTAATTAACTTTACTCACGATTAATTAGATTTAAAACTCATGTATTAATTTCTCAATAATTAATTACATAAAGATTTTATTATAAAATTCTCTCTTATATACAAAACTAGGCGAACTGCCAGATTCTGCCAACCTTCGATCGATCGACCCCAGACCTTCGATCGATCGATCGAGCAGGTCTTCGTCTTCTTTGCGAAGACAGAATCAGCCATGGACGAAATTTCTCAAACCCTAATTTCTTCTACCAGTAACCTCAAGCCCTCTTAGCATTAATACATGTTAGAAACCTTATTAGGGATCTCTAAAGTGTCCATACACATTATTAATTTGGCCATTGACTACGATTTCTAAAATTGGAACAAAAATTCATCTTTAACCCTTAACCCATTTACATCCCAAATTGCTTCCTCAAATTCGTTTCTAATTGTCCAGATTTCATCCTAACAGATATCTATCAACTCATAAATATCAGGTTTTACATGAATCCTCACCCAAATTCGTAAATCAGATTATTGTCTTTCAAAATCCCATGTTTATGCCATGAACACCCACAACGAATTTTAATCAGTCACATCACATGAATATGAATTGAAAAATAGATTCAATACTATTGCAAGTTATCCACTTGCCTTAGGTTTCGTAGTGTCTGATTTGGAGATGCATTCCAAGGTTGAAGATGACTCCTGTTGGCTCTCTAGTGATCCCAAACTGCCTTTAACTGCTAATAGGGTTCCTTAACACACTTAACCTTTTTCTAAAACTCTATCAGCCGTTTCCTTACTTCTCCTAATTTAACAATTAACCTAAATCCCGTTTTTTGCCGAATGGGCCAAGCCCAAGTGACCCAAATGCCCCCGTGTGGGCCCGACTATGTCTAAAAACACCCCATGACCCGTTTACTACCCCCGGGTACACTTTTTCGACTATCTCGGTACATCCAGAATCAACTGTACACTCAGAATTGGCATCCGAATTAATTTATAAAAATACTTATCCTCCCACCCCTTTTAGTCTATACCGACTCCCGGTTGGGATAAATGCATACCTCGTCATTAATACTCGAAATGACATAAATAAGTTATTACTATTCACTTAGTAAATAAATTCCCCTAAATATTAACCATTTACTCCCCGATTAATATTTAAATATATTTTGCCATAATTAATTCATTTTAAAATTACAACACACTAGTAACTTAAAATTCCCGAATTAATTAAATATTAAATGCACCAAAAATACGGGGTGTTACATACTCCCCCACTTACAAAGGAATTTCGCCGCCGAAATTAGGTCATACCTATGATGAGAAGCACTGGATATTGTTCCCGCATATCTTCCTCCCGCTCCCAGGTAGACTCATCAACGTTGTGATGACCCCACTGTACTCTAACTAGTGGAACAACCTTGGATCGTAATTTCCGCTCGCTACGGTCTAGAATAGCCACCGGCCTCTCCTCATATGAGATGTCTGGCTGTAAATCAATTTCTTCGAGTGGAATGTGCCAGAAGGCCCTCTCGCTCCTGCGATATTTTTTCAGCGATGCCACATGGAACACGTCGTGTATCCGCTGAAGGTGCTCCGGCAATCCCAGCCTATAGGCTACAGGCCCCACCCTCTCGATAATAGGGAAAGGTCCCACGTACCTCGGTGCTAGCTTACCCTTCTTGCCGAACCTCATCACCCCTTTCATAGGGGACACCCGGACCAATACCTGATCCCCAACCTCTAACTCCACATGTCTCCGTGAAGCATCAGCGTAACTTTTTTGCCTATCCTGAGCTATCCGAATTCTCCCTCGGATCAGCTCTATCTTGGCAGATGTCTCCTGAACAATCTCCGGCCCTAATAGTTTGTTGTCCCCCACCTCTAACCAATAAGTGGGTGAACGACAACGTCTCCCGTATAGTGCCTCGAATGGTGCCATGCCGATCGTGAATTGATAAGAGTTGTTATACGCAAACTCTACCAGAGGAAGATATTTCTCCCAACCTCCCCCAAAGTCTAATATGCACATTCTGAGCATATCTTCCAGCATCTGATTGACTCTCTCAGTCTGTCCGTCAGTCTGTGGGTGATAGGATGTACTCAAACGTAACTCCGTGCCCATGGCCTCCTGAAAACTCTGCCAAAAGTGGGCCACAAAGATCTTGTCCCTATCCGACATAATATTTATCGGTACCCTATGCAGCTTAACAATCTCTGCTATGAATAGCTGCGCATAACGCATCATCTCAAAGTCTGTGCGAACCGGCAGGAAGCGGGCCACTTTGGTCAACCGATCCACAATGACCCATATGGAATCGTGACCCTTCTGCGATGTCGGTAACCCTGTAATGAAGTCCATAGATATGCTCTCCCACTTCCACACGAGAATTATAAGTGGCTGTAGCATCCCTGATGGTCTCTGATGGTCAACTTTCACGAGCTGACACGTGGTACATTTTGAAACAAACTCAGCTATGTCCCGTTTCATTCCTGCCCACCAATACTTCCTCCTCATATCTTGATACATCTTATCCCCACCGGGATGTATCGCGAATCTCGACCCATGAGACTCCATCATAACAGCGTGCCTCAACTCCACATCCTCTGGCACAATCAACCTCCCATTATGGCGTAAGCCTCCCTCCGAGCTGATCGAGTAACCTCTTCTCCCTCAGCTAGCAATTGGCTCACCCTATCCCGGCAGGTCTGATCCTCTGCCTGAGCCCTCACAACCCTCATAATGATCTCAGGTGTGATGGATAATGCTGACATACAAGCCCTCGCTACATCATCCTCGTATCGAAGTTCTCTCCACTTCGTTTTCCAGACTTCTGATATTTCCCCAGTCGGTCTCTGACTCAATGCATCTGCTACCACATTAGCCTTACCAGGATGATACTGAATATCAAACTGGTAGTCTTTCACGAACTCTAGCCATCGCCTCTGCCTCATATTCAGATCCTTCTGAGTGAAGAGATACTGAAGTGATTTGTGATCCGTGAATAACGTGAACTGCTCCCCCAGAAGATAATGTCTACATATCCTCAAAGCAAAAATGATCGCTGCTAACTCCAGGTCGTGATTGGGGTAATTCCTCTCGTGGGCCTTTAGCTTCCTGGACGCATACGCTATAGCCCTTTCCTCCTGCTGAAGCATACCCCCAAGTCCCTGTAAGGATGCGTCAGTGTAAACCCGATACTCTATTCCTCCTTTAGGCAATGCAAGCACGGGTGTAGATGTCAACTTGTCCTTTAACTCATTGAAAGCTAATTGACAATGATCACTCCAAGCAAAAGGTACCCCTTTTCGGGTCAGATTCGTCAAAGGGCCCGCAATCTTTGAGAATCCTTTGATGAACCGCCTATAATAACCGACCAATCCCAGAAAGCTGCGCACCTCGGTCGGTGTCGTGGGCTATCCCCACTCCCTCACCGCCGATACCTTACTTGGATCCAACGCAATACCCCGATCTGACACCACGTGGCCAAGGAACTGAACCTCCCGTAGCCAAAATCCACACTTTTCGAATTTGGCATAGAGCTGGTGATCCCGCAATGTCTGTAAAACTATACGTAGATGTTATGCGTGCTCCTCCTCGATGCGCGAGTAGATTAGGATGTCATCAATGAACACAATGACAAACTAATCGAGAAACTCCCTAAAAACCATGTTCATGAGGTCCATGAACACTGCTGGTGCATTGGTGAGCTCAAATGGCATTACCCTGAACTTATAAGATCCATACCGCGATAGGAAAGCAGTCTTAGGAACATCCTCCTCTCGGATACGTAGTTGATGATACCCTGACCTCAAGTCGACCTTAGAGAAGTAAGACGCCCCTCTCAACTGGTCAAATATATCATCAATCCTAGGCAACGGATACTTATTCCGTATCGTGGCCTTATTCAGCTCTCTATAGTCCAAGCATAACCGTAGTGAGCCATCTCGCTTCTTCACAAACAACACCAGTGCACCCCACGGCAATGTACTCCGTTGAATGAAACCTTGACCTAGAAGTTGCTGAATTTTGCTCTCTCAACTCACGCATCTCCGAAGGGGCCATACGGTATGGGGCCCGAGCAATCGGCCTCGTCCCCGTTGCTAAATCGATCACAAATTCGATTTCCCTGCTAGGTGGCAATCCTGGTATCTCCTGAAATACATCTTCAAAGTCTCTCAGCACTGGGATTGAGTCCACTGGAATAGCCACCTCCTGTGAGGTCTCCTCCTCAATGTAATACAAGTGTGTGCATGACCCTCCCTCAGGTAGCGGAATTGCTATAAAAAACATCTCCTGCCCTGGAATGGATAACACGATGGTCCTCTCGTAGCAATCCACCGTCGCCTGATAACCTGCCAACCAATCCATACCTAAGATGACATCGTACCCCCGCATATCTAACACTAAGAGGTCCGCTGCTAAACTAAGTCTCCCGATCAAAATGTCCACACCCCAATAATTCGAGTGAATTGTAGCCCCTCTACCTACTGGCGACTCTACACACATCCGAAGACTACCCGCGGTCTCTAATAGTCCGGCCCGTTTAGCAAAATTAAACTTAATGAATGAATGTGATGCTCCCGTATCAAAAAGAATACTACCCTCATAACCATGAATGATAAACATAGCCTCAACTGCTGGTGGTACTTGCTGCGCTGGGGGATTGGGAACATCCCAGACGTTATACACACGCCCATAGTGCATCTGCCCCTGCTGTGATGGGGCGGGTGGGGCTGGTGCTGCTGGAGGTATTTGCCCCCGTTGCCCCTATTGGGCCTCCTACTGTTGACCTCTGCCCCTCTGTGGGCATTCCCTCTTGAAGTGTCCTGGCTAGCCACAGACAAAACAACGTCTCTGACCATCCCCCTATCGTTGGCCCTGTTGGCCCTGACGCGGCTGGCCCTGGCCCTGCTGGCCTCCCCCATTGTTTCCTTGGCCCTGACGGCCCTGAGGAACCTGTTGCTGCTGATTCGGGCCTGACTGCCCCTGCCTGAACCCCTGTCCTCCCGGTCGGAACCCACCAGGCTTAAACTTCTTAGCCTGATTCCCTTGCTGACTGCCTGTCTGCTGCTGAGCACCACTTGTGTCACCACTAGTAATGACCTTGCCCTATTGGCTCGACTATCCTGTTCTCTTGCTCCCCTTCGCATGGAAGCGATGATCATGGCAGTGTACAAGTGCGACATTAACAACATCGGTATACGTCACCAACGCCGGATTCCCAATCAAATGTTGCCTGATCCGCCAAGCTAAGCCCTCCATAAATCTCAATTTCTTCCGCTCCTCATCGCTCACCTCATTTGGCAAAAAGTTTGCCAAACGGGTGAACTCTTGCTCGTAGTCTGCCACTGATCGGTCACCCTGAACTAAATCACTGAATTTCTTTCTCATCTCAGTCTCTACTGCTGGGGGAAAGTATTTGCGGTCAAACTGCACCCAAAATTCTGCTATCGGCATCAATTCTTGCTCCTCGACGGTGGTAACTGACTCCCACCACTGTAAGGCTTCCCCTGACAGACAAAAGGTAGCAATCATCTATTTCTGTACTTCGGTACACTCCAGCATGTGCATATGGCGCTGAATGTTCTTCTTCCAATCAAAAGCCTCTACTACATCTGTGCTACCCTGAAACTCAGGTGGGTGACCCTTCTGGAAGGTCTCCCTAACTCTTTGCCAAGATGGTGGCCCCACTGGAGCTTGAACTGATGGTGCCACTGGAGGCGGCACCTGGGGCTGTGGAAAGTGAGCTGCTATAGCTCGCATTGCTGTCTCGACCGCCTGAGCCACTATCACTACCACCTGAGTAGTGGAAATCAACTCGGGTGGGGGTGGTGGTGGTGATACCAGTGGCTCCTGGTGAGCCTCCCTGACCTCATACCCAGCCTCAGCCCTCTCCTCTCTCAATCTCTTTGGTGGCATCTGAAATAGGTTGAATCGTATAAGTACATAATTTACACAAAAATATACACAGCAGAAATACGATAACTCATAAGCGGAAAAATGAATCAACAGTCCTAATAATAGGGCTCTATAACAACCGAGTGCTACGCTGAAATGTAGAAAGCCGCACAGATCCTAAGGACACTAGAACCTGACGCTCTGATACAATCTGTGATAGGCCGCCTAATTAATCCCGGGTGATCAGTCCTAAATCAAGTTAAAACAGGTTTCTCAGTTGGTTCATTCTTAGCATCACTGTCGTCTTTTTAATTACTAACCACCTAAGTGAGAAAAGTAGACTGGTGCCAAATTTTATCTTTCAATGAATTAAATAAACTCTCATGTGAAATATAAAATAATACACAATCACAGTTAACTAAAATAACCATCCACAATTAAAATACCTAACCGAATAAACCATCGGTTCAAATATCCAATACAAGTAAAGACAAGAAGACAATCTCAGCAAGTCTAATACTAATAAATGAACTGTGAGCGACATGCTCAAATAACTACTAGAGAGTCTCTACACGAATGAAAAGAAGGAGGCGTCTATCAAAAACCCCGCAACATCCACATGTGCTGCAGCAACGGATACCTGGAATGGAGCCATGCCTCGCGTCCCTGTGGCTGGACACCTAAAAGGTTTTTAAATTTTTTTATAGAAAGGGTTAGTACCCAAAAACATTTGAAAATATTTAACAAATGATTAACTTGCAGTAATAAATAAATATGCATGCTCTTCATATTTTAGTTAGTGCCGCACTCCCTTGAAGACATTCTCATCTCTCCTCTAATGTGCACCACTAACGCCTTAAATAGATTCACCTAGTTTCTCCTCTTATGAGTAGATAAATAATCAAGACCCTTGTAAACACCCTACTCTAAACGAGTATGCCTAAATTATGATTTTTAAGTTATTATCGTCATGAACTTAATTAAATCATTTCCCTTTTTAATTTCATACCACTTTCACATTGGTTATACATATAATACAACTCACCTTTTGTATTAATTTGCCCGTTTATAATTATTTACCTAATTATATACTGAGTTACATTATAGTATTCACAACCATACTAATATAAAATTTAATAATATCATTTTTCCCGAGTAAAGACACACCGGGTAATAGTCCTCTAAAGTGCTATCCCACTAGGTATATTCGCCTAACCTAGTTACCCCAAGTCAGAATTTCTCCCTGGCTCAGTTATAATATAAATATTGGAGGCGGTCATATTCCTTCCTTGAAAGTGAGATACCCCTCACCCATATAACAGACGCTATGACCTGGGATTATACTCACCCTACTCCTCAAGCTAGGGGATTCATCCACTATGCGCAACCTCCCCCTATAGCACTAGAGAATATAAAAATAATAATAATATCTACCACTGATATTATAGCATGCCCATATATATACATATACTATCGCACACTATATATATATACATATATATAAAAATATCCCGGCTATACCGTGTACTGTCCGTGACACAAGCCTATTTTATTATATAACGAGTTTGTGGATCAACTCGAAGTATTAATTAATTTTCACATTAATTTCTTTTTGTATCACCCTAACCAATATATCCGGACTTACTTTCGTGGCCCGAATTAACATTACCCGAGTCTCAATCCCCGACTCTAAATTATTACCATAACGTGTCACCCCAAAACTCTCCCAAATCTTAATTAACTTTACTCACGATTAATTAGATTTAAAACTCATGTATTAATTTCTCAATAATTAATTACATAAAGATTTTGTTATAAAATTCTCTCTTATATACAAAACTGGGCGAACTGCCAGATTCTGCCGACCTTCGATCGATCGACCCCAGATCTTCGATCGATCGATCGAGCAGGTCTTCGTCTTCTTCGCGAAGATAGTATCAGCCATGGACGAAATTTCTCAAACCCTAATTTCTTCTACCAGTAACCTCAAGCCCTCTTAGCATTAATACATGTTATAAACCTTATTAGGGATCTCTAAAGTGTCCATACATATTATTAATTTGACCATTAACTACGATTTCTAAAATTGGAAAAAAAATTCATCTTTAACCCTTAACCCATTTACATCCCAAATTGCTTCCTCAAATTCGTTTCTAATTGTCCAGATATCATCCTAACAGATATGTATCAACTCATAAATATCTGGTTTTACATGAATCCTCACCCAAATTCGTAAATCAGATTATTGTCTTTCAAAATCCCATGTTTATGCCATGAACACCCACAACGAATTTTAATCAGCCACATCACATGAATATGAATTGAAAAATAGATTCAATACTATTGCAAGTTATCCACTTGCCTTAGGTTTCGTAGTGTCTGATTTGGAGATGAATTTCAAGGTTGAAGATGACTCCTGTTGGCTCTCTAGTGATCCCAAACTGCCTTTAACTGCTAATAGGGTTCCTTAAAACACTTAACCTTTTTCTAAAACTCTATCTGCCGTTTCCTTACTTCTCCTAATTTAACAATTAACCTAAATCCCGTTTTTTGCCTAATGGGCGAAGCCCAAGTCACCCAAATGCCCCCGTGTGGGCCCGGCTATGTCTAAAAATGCCCCATGACCCGTTTACTACCCCCGGGTACACTTTTTTGACTATCTCGGTACATCCGGACTCAACTGTACACTCAGAATTGGCATTCGAATTAATTTATAAAAATACTTACCCCCCCACCCCTTTTAGTCTATACCGACTCCCAGTTGGGATAAGTGCATACCCCGTCATTAATACTCGAAATGACAAAAATAAGTTATTATTATTCACTTAGTAAATAAATTCCCCTAAATATTAATCATTTACTCCCCGATTAATATTTAAATATATTTTGCCATAATTAATTCATTTTAAAATTACAACACACTAGTAACTTAAAATTCCCTAATTAATTAAATATTAAATGCACAAAAAATACGGGGTGTTACACTCTATTGATTCTTTTTTAATATGGGTTCTAAACATATGATTTTAGGATGGGTTTCAAATTTTTTTTTGAAAATGGGTTTCAATTTTTTTTGAAGACGTGTTTCAATTTTTTTTGAAGATGAATTCATTTTTTGGATGCTCTTTTTAGGAATGAAGTATTATGGTTTGATTTGCTAAATTTTATTACTATTGATCTGTCAATATTTATTTGTATTTAGTTATATGAATATCACTAAAAAAAAATTCGGGGGCTACCTCCCCCGAACCCCCGTATTTTACTTTGAGGTTCCCCACCCATTTTAAATTCCTAGATCCTCCATTGCTCATGACCAATTATATATATATATATATATATATATATATATATATATATATATATATATATACTAGGGTATGCCCATGATTAGAGGCACAGCGAAATTTTTTAAAGTATGTAATCGCAAAACGACGAAAATTTTCAAAATACGTAATTGCAAAACGAAAAAATTTTTGTTCCCCAACAAAATAAATCGTAATTATAAAAAGTCGTGTGCGTGCCTGAAGGCACAACGATAATTCTCGTGTGGTCAAGTCATAAAAAGTTTTGTATTATAGTATAATTTTCTAAAATATCAATCGTGGCCAATTTTTCTAAAGGACTGATATTTTTTCAAAATTACGATGTAAACGCTGAACTATTAATTGTCAAGAGTGAAGGTATGCTCAAACACCTAATGGAATGAGTATGTTCATTTCCGAAAGCCTTGATTGAATCTACAACATTTATCCACCCAGAAAGCTCATTAATACTATGTTATATAGTAAATATGAACTTAGATTGTAAAACAAGTTTATATCCTAGAGCTAAAAAATGAACTGGATTCAATGTCGTAAACAATGCCATAAAATAAGAATAAACATTCACAAATGCCTCAACATAATAATATACATAATTCAAGGTCCATCTCAATGGTAAACATTAAAAGGAAGTTTACAACAATTATAAGATGTTGTTTATGTTTTGGGGAAGAATATACATATGCTTTGACTTATTGCTATTTATAATTTCAATAAACAAAATGATAGGCAAATGTAAAACACCAATGAAAACATCAAAATAGATGAGCTATCCATGTTACCAACCATCAACTACTAAATGAACACATAAATAAAACATTTTGAAACTGCATGATTTATTGTCAATGGACAGTGCAAGCGCAAACTTTTGATATATACAACATATTAGACAAAAGATAATTCAAAGTTTCAAAAGTAATCCTAATAAGTAACTATTACTTAAAACAGTACCATAAAAACTTGTATCTAAGCTTAAATGTTTCTTTAAACACTTGCAGACTTTGCACACTGACACCTCGCCTTCTATATCATCGTCTAACTCACCAGGGCCCACTATGTTGCTGTGCAGTGCAACGTGTTTGGGAGAACCATTGAGGCTAACACTCTTTATCTTCTTCTCTGAATGCTTCTCGAACTTCTTAGCTTTACTAGCATTGAAAATTTGATCAAACATAATCCACACCTCAAAACCAATACAACCATTAATAAGTAAATATCTTGCATTATAAATTTGACGAACCCCATATCTATGAGAGTACACAATCTCATGTTGTTGCAGAAATTAAAATCAAGAGATGTTTTAATTCACGAGTGTCAAATAATACACAGTAGGGAATTTAACAATTAAAAAGTAGTTGTTGCCCTCGTAACTCATCAAAGATTTGGTATGGGATCAGGATATCTTCTCAGTACTTAAACTAACCTCAAGTGCGAAATAAATAAATACGAAAATAAATTGTACATATATAGGGATGTGAAAAAGTGATCCTTCTAAGGCTTCTTGGAAGGTGTCAAGAAAGTCCAGACCTTCTTGAAATTTGGCTTGGTTGGCTGCATGGATGCGTTCGCTGTGATTGCTTGTTTGCTTTGAGGTTGAGTTAATGAGTATAGTTTTTTCAACCAAGAACAAAAGCAATCGGGATGTAAAACTACATAATAAACATTGGATATTACATAATGTTGAAACTTTAGAATACCCAAAATTCATCGGGAAAAAATGCAGTGATTATACTAAATTCTGCCTATTACTCGTTGTTTTCTTACAGGGTAATACCACCTGGATTAAGGTTGAGAATAATGCTATACACCATCTTTTAGCTTGGAGTTTTTTAGTATACGCTTCTTCTTAATCATCTCAGTCTCCTCTTTAAAAGATGAATTGAAAGCTCCCTCATCTTCATCAGATGTTTTTAGCTGCTTTCGTGTTACGGACTTGTAGTCTTCATCTCAATTTAACAAAGGATGAAAACTAACTGTGGCATTGGGGCAGCTAATGTTGCAAAGACGACATGAGCCCCTTTATAGAAATTAAAGGAAGCAAGAACACGGACATTTAGGGTATCCCTCATTGATTTATGCTCCTCATAAAGGAAAGGGAAAGTAAGAAAATTGAGAGTTGGTTTGGCCAAATTGAGGTTAATCAACTATATACAATTAAATCAATACTCGTGAACTAATTCTACAACCATAGTTTCGACCCATTGTATGATACCAGCGCTTGGGGAACCCATAGTTTGCATTAAACAATGCGTATGACTCAGCTTTAACCCCTTTTATAAAGTAATCAATGGAAACCCGGATGAATTAATTCCCTTTTGATGCCTTGGTTGTGCATGTACCGATGATGTATAATGCCCCAAATGGATATGGGATAGAGAGAAGTCATATTGTAAAACTCTCGCGTAAGCAAGTGCTTAAGATTGGAAAACTGTTAGCATTTGAGGCATCTTTTAATGTGGGCAGTGAAGTCTTAGACCATCATGGTTCATTAATATTCCCCAAGAATGATTTTCGTGGATAACATATGACTATTTAGGGTCTACATTCCTTTTTATGGATATTCTGCATCACGCCTTTGACCCTAGAACCTTCTATGAAACACAAGTGGGTTCCATTAATTTTTTTTAAAGAGTTCCTTGTCATAGATGATGTATTGATCAGTTAGCCTATGAAGGGTCATCTGGTCTTTCTTGCTAGCAAAATGAGGATATTTGTCATACTTATGGAGGTTCCAAATATCATAATACCACAACCAAGCCATTTCTGGTGCTTCTTCTATTGCCAGCACAATATGGTAGTAATGAGAGGGTTTTGCATGTTTCTGGACTAGAAAGGGGGCTGTTATTTTCCCTATGGGAATGTCTACCATAGAGGACAAGATTTTTAATCCATCGAATAGGCTATTTCTTGAACGAAGAAGATAGTGGAAGGAGATTTCTCTAAATTGTGAAGAAATCTCTTTAAGGTGAGCATAAAAGTGGAGGATGTTTTCGTCGATCGTGATCTATATTGTATGTGATTTATATTTTGTCATGTTGTTTGTGAAAGGGAAGTTTAATATAAATCCATAATTTTGAGGGCTTTATTTATGAATATTGTATAATATTTTAATAATATTATTATTTTATTGATCGATATATTAATATTATATTTATTTTTATTTGAAATGAATTGAATATTTAAATTCAAATTAAATTGGCTTTTGGACATTTTGTGATGGTTTAAATATGTAAAGTTGATAATTTTGAATTGAAGGGAAATATAGTAATATGCGTTAGCTTAGATTCCAAGCTAGGTTTTGAGAGAGGGGCTATATAAGGACTATTAAGGTTGATTATAAGGAAAGAAATGTAAAAAACAAAGGACAAAAAAGAAATCAAAAGAGTAAAAAACGAGTGGAATGAGAAAGGCTAATTTGGAGTGTTTAGATCTTTGTTTTGAGTGCCTTCGGATGAGATTTGAGAATAAACTCAAAACACATACCTGGCCTAATTTTTCATGTAGAAGCCAAATATGAAGTTGGATTGGCAGTTTGAATAATATTCAGAGCTGAATTTTCTAGGTTTTCAAAACCTGTCTAAAATGGTGGATTTTGACTTGCTTGAGGTAGTTTCGTTCTCCAGTGGTTAATTTAGTGTGTTACACTTATTTAATCTTAATTGTATATTTATATGCATGTTATGTGTTGTATTTATATGTATTTTACGCTCGTATATTATATTTGTTCATTCAACCATTTTGTATGTGTCGTTTTCATGTCGTGTAGTTTGGGTAACGAAGCTAGTTGATTTTACGAGCACGTTGGGTTATAGAAATGGGTAGAAAATATGTACAATTGATTTTTGGGAATCAAATATGAAATTTATTTAAATTGACAGAATAATATTATGATGATTATTATTGGAGAATGCATAGACATTCCTTAGCCAAACCACCCGCTGGACGGGGTGTTCTGTCGACTACAATTTTGTTTATTATCCAAATACTAAACCATGGACACCGGTTAGCAAGTATGCCAAAATTTTATGGCGGTATTATCAAGTTTTGATGTACCATGTACCCGAGTTATATTATTTATTTTGGCGGGCCATTGGATTGTTCCGAGGATAATTGATAGGATAGTGGACGATAGTCCATACCATATTGTGGGAAATGCAACGGGAATTTTGATATGGGATATTGGGTTGTGAGTGCCGTGGTGAGATAATGGGCGATGATTATATTATTTTAATTTTATTTTGAGTGTTCATATTGCATACACTCTTGTATATGATGCACGCATACACGAGTATGTGTAGTTACACTTGGAGCATTTATACGAGCTACTGAGTTTTCCGCTTACCCCCATAGTTTTTTGTATTTTAGATTTGATGAGAGATAATATTTATGGTATCGTTGGGATTGGGACCGTCACTAGTGGCTTTGGATATTTATTTTCAAATTTTGTTTTGTATCATTTTGTTTATTGTAAATTACTTTGTATTTTGGACATTTGAGATTTAATAAAATTGAGAAATTTTATTCAGTCGATTTATTATTTATGCTTCTATAAATTTATTCCCAATCTAAGTGGTATTTTAAAAAATATATCTAATCTATCAGTAATTTTCAATAGCAGCTCCCGAGGTGTTACAAAATGGTATCAGAGAATAGGTTATTCATATTCTCAGGCTTGAGGTTATTGGCTCGTTTAATTATTCATTAAGAGAGATTTTATTTAAATTTTTCTTATTTGGGTGATGTTGAAATCTCTTTGAATTTAATGGAAGAAAATTTTGGGATGAATTTTGAGGACAATTTTTTTTTCAAGGGGGAAGTATGTAATACTCCGTAATTTTGAGGGCTTTATTTATGAATATTATATAAGATTTTAATAATATTATTATTTATTTGATCGGGATATCTGTACCATTACTATAAAATGAAATACAAAGCATTTATTTTCCTCAACAGAGACGATACCCACGTAGGATGTGATAAATCATCTGAGTTGGCTCTCCACATCAGATTCTATAACGAAGACGATGTCCATCTCAGCTTCGCTACTTCCATAGCCCCTTCGTATATAAACTACATTCATTTGTGTCGATACAAATGCAAACGCCAACTCATTCACGTAATCTGTGGCAATAAAGAGTGCCCCTTCTTCTTCAAAGTACATTCAATCGTTACAAATGAAAACGCATCTTCCGTCATTAAATATATAGCCTATATCCCGAAAATAAACGACATACAGCTGCATCCTAGCATAATATGCATACAGCTACTATAGACACCCCATTCTATTACTCCCTAACTCTCCTTAGGTCCCTAGTACCTCCCTTCATCACTCTAAACCCAAGTCATATCCCGAGTACTGACTTGGAGGACATCGGGCACTCCCCGCCTCAGTTTGACCCAAAAGTCAAACTCTTCGTCTCGATCAAGACTGAATGAATCTTTGAAGGGTACTGAATACTCTTTTCAACGATCTGCCCCGTGCGCGATTCTGACTTACCATGCGGACGAATGATCTGTTTGTGTCCGAAACCTGACCAAGAGGCCATCGGGCGCTCCCGGGCTCTATTTGACCTATGTCAACTCTTTATCTCAATCGAGACTGAATGAATCTTTGAAGGGCACTGAATACCCTTTCCAACGGTCCTCCTCGTGCGTGATTCCGACTTACCATGCGGACGAATGATCCGTTTGCATTCGAAACCTAACCTAGAGGCCACCGGGCACTCCCGGGCACTATTTGACCTAAGTCAACTCTTCAACTCAACCAAGGATGAATGAATCTGCGAAGGTAATTGAATCCCCTTTCCAAAGGTTCATCCCGTGCGCAATTCCGACTTTCCATGCGGACGAACGATCCCGTTTGACTTCGGGAGGTCATCGAACGTTTCTCGGGCCCGGTTGACCAAAGTTAACTCTCAAAACTGGGTCAAACTCTTTGGAATGTCGAAGTACATCTCCTAACCTTTACAACGGTCCACCCCGTGCACGATTCGGACTTACCATGCGGATGAACGATCCGTTTTCGTCCGAATGATTCCCCGTCCAATGGACCGACAAATGCTTCTGAGCCATATTTGACCCGAAGTCAACTATCGAACCCGGGGGAGGTCCAAAGGACTTTCAAATGTCTCTGAAATACCTTTCAAACGGTATGCCCTGTGTACAATTCTGACCAACATTTTTCCCTCGACGGCCGATTTTCCGAAAAAGCCTAAAGCGCACTACCAAATGGCAGGTTCCAGATCCTGCCTATTGCACCTGCCGATAGGCAGGAACAGATATATGCCGATTGACACTTACCTGGGCCTATTAAAGGAGGCCTTCACCTCATTTGCAAGGGAAGCCCAGATCTGATAAAAATCTCTCTGAACGAATCCCAAAAACCTCTCTCGAAGGCAACGTGATTTCAACTTCCAAATCCCTTTTTTACTTCCACTTTTCATCATCGTTTTCATCAAACTTGGTGAATTAGCCACTCTCCATCATCATCCAAGTGCAAGGGATGCTCTCCAACATTCAAGATCAGGCTCAAGATCTTCAAGAAGGTCCAACTTTCTCAAACTCTCTCTTAAACTCTCTCTTAAACTCTCTTAAATTCCCAATGACTTGTTTTCTTATTTAGCACTTTTATTATCTCATCTCACACATCTTAATATACTTTTTATTTAGTATTATTGTACATCTTTTATTTTCATAAAACCCAAAAAACAAGAAAAAGAGGGTTTGCTCATAAATTCCAAGTAGGGATTCTCACACTTTTTCCACACTTTTCTCACAACTAAAACACTTTTTCTACACACACACACACACTTCCAAATAAGAGATTCCCCATTTGGTTTTATGGGATAAACCCCATCCCTCGTTTTACATGCGAACTACATGGACTTTGATGCCTTTATAGGCTACGTAGGCGTCTCGGGGTAAAACCCGAGACTCAAGTCATTTTTCTCAAATTTTCTCTCATTTTCTATCTTCTCTAAATCCATTTTCCTTATATTCTGTATACTTGCCTTTAGTGACGCATTACTCCATATTCGTTATCGTTCCATTATAATGATCAACGTAGGGGTAATCGCCTAAATCTTATTTTTCTAATATTATTCTTATATTTTCCTACGGATGACTCGCTTTATCTTTTCCATGATACAAGTCGAGGATTCCTACCTCCATTCTATATATACACATGCACACATATCACGGGGGAAATATAAAGGAAAATAACAAATATCCATGAGAGACCGAAAGGGCAGAATGGGTGCCTAACACCTTCCCATTTCGTAACTAAGCCTCCGGACCCTTCTTGAATCATCTTGGTTTCGCACGCACCAGTATGTCTTTGGATGCCATCCTTTGGGGTGGCTTCCCCTTTTTCTTTTGTCTGTTTTGAGTAAAATAAACTGGCGACTCTAAATCTCTCTACATTTTTACACCACATCTCAAAACGACACCGACCGAAGCGCTCCCGAGAGGGACGCGCGGATCCTGAAGGATCCTTTCCTACACGCGCCCGCCCGCAGGGCGAGGATCGAGGATGGCCACAGTGGCGAATCTGCTGGGGAATATGTGTTTTTTATATATTGAGGGCTTGACTCTATTTGCATGGATGCTATATTTGTTTATGTTCCCCCCCATATCTGCATGTTCCCCTTTTCCATGTGTATCCCATGTTTATTCTTATGTTCACACACTTGTAGAAATTTCTCCATGTACACTTCACACCACGTGCACCTAGGATCACATATATCCCCATATTGCACGCATCACCTATCCATACTTGGTGTACCTTTTGGGGTACTTGTACTTTGCTCCCTGTTTGGCATAATCAAGAAAGGAATTCTCATCATAAGATACAAATAAAAGAATCATGCATGATTCACACGACATCACCAAAGAGCATTGTTATTGACCAAATTTTACCCAGTAACTGGAGGGTCACTTCGTGATGGGTGCTGGTCCGGCAGGTCGCAGTTAGCCTAAGCGATATGACTTTCACCTTCCATTGGCCAAGTACCTTAAACGTATATCGAACGGTTCCCCCGCATCGTACCACTTAACCGAAGTCATGACGGGAGGTATATCACAGGGAATTTGTTCACGTACGTCGATTATATGGAATTCGCTCTCACACGTACCGTCCCCATGAGGTATATGGTGAGGCAATTCACGTACACTCATGTATATCAAATGGCTTGTCCACACGTACCGATTGCCTGCAAGAGCAAGACGTATATCATGGAAGTTATGCCAAAGGGGGAACCCATGCCGATTCACCCAACCAATTGCATACCCGCATATAGGTGTCAAACCTAGGACATGCACTTTAGATTACCAGTTTCAACCCGAAACTCTGCTAAAATTTCGGGTCGATCTGCCGCCTAATTTTCGCGCATTTTTAAAACAGGACCCTGTCCGTGAGCCTGGTTACAAGTCCAAACCGTAGATTTGCATATATTAAAAACCCCACTTTTCCAGGCTCGGGTCCTGTCTGGCATTGCATTTAGGAGAATTAAATACAAGTGAGAACATAATAATCATAATAATCATGCTGAGTTCCATCTCCCAAAAGCTTTTTCCCCTTCTTTGTAAAAAATCCAAAAACATTTTTCCCTTCTTTATCAAAAATCAAAAAACATTTCTCCCTTCTTTATCAAAAATCCAAAAATAGTTCTTCCCCTTTTTCTAAAAAATAAATCTCATCCTACACCTTCTCAGGTCGATTGCAATCCCCTGTCCTGGCTCCCTATTGGCTTCGATCTTCAGTCAAATCACCCCGGAGTTTCATCTGTTCCTCTATTACTTCTTCTGAGTCTGAAATCCATTCACTTTCCATGGAGAATAAAGATTAAGCACTAGTCATACAGTCGGATCTGATGACAGTCCTAGCTCAGCTCGTGTCCAAGATTGACAACCTCCAAACTGAGGTCCGAGAGATGCAACGAAACCAGGTTCCTATTCCTCAAGAGCCCGAGGCCCTGTTCCCTCGTGCTATGGGTCCACCCGAGCCTATTTGGGTTCCTGAAGAATATCAACACGCTTCACGTGCCCCTCCTGCCAATGGGCCGTCGCCTGCCCAACTTCCAATGCCAAACATTGCCCAACCTGTGTCTAACCTGCCTGTGGTTGCTGATCCAAAAGAGGAGGAGTTGAATAAGTCAAATAGGATCTCAAGATGCTCACCAAGAAGTTTTACCAAGTCAGGATCTTTGGGAATCACATGGACTACACCCACATGTCTCCTTATCCTAAAGCGAGGTTGCCCGAGAAGTTCAAAATGCCAGAGGGAGTGGACCCCCAATTGTTCATCTTCACAGTTATCATCGTTCCATGACTCTACTAGGGGCTTCTGAAGAAGTGATGGCCCAATTATTTCAGCAAACTTTGAAGGATAGTGCCCTCCGATGGTTTTTATCTTTTGAGGAATCCAGAATCTGCAGCTGGGAGGATGTAGCCCGAGAATTCATGGCACAATACAAATACAACGAAGAGCTTGAGGTCACCCATCGGGATTTAGATCTGCTCAAATAGAATCCAGGAGAATCAGTCAGTAACTTCATAACCCGATGGAGGGAGCGAGCAACTACCATGACCAATCGTCCATCTGAAGAAGAACAGGTCAACATAGTGAAGAAGAACTTCTTGCCCCATGTCCGAGCGACTATGGGAGGACAATACTATCCCCACTTCCGAGCTCTCAGAGAGGCTGGAGTAGAAATCGAGGAAAGTCTCGTTAAAATAGAGTTTGAACCGAAAAAGGTGTCCGAACAGTTCACCCCTAGAAAGTATGATAAGCCTGCCAGTGCTACAGTCTCAACCATCAATAACATCTCTTAACTGACCACATCGTGGGCACCAGAAATCTGCCCTGCCCCCATCAGAAGGGAATACACTGAGCTCCATGCTCCCCTCTCTAAAGTTTACCAAGCCCTGTTGAGCATAAACCTCATCAAACCCTTGGATCCACGTCTATTGCCAAACCCACTCCCAAGAAACTTCAAGACCGATGCTCATTGCGCCTTTCACCAAACTGCCGGCCTTACCACCGACCAATACTTTCACCTTCGAAACATAATCCAAGATCTCATTGACTGGGGTACCATCGCCTCACCAGCCAATCCTAAGACAAACACTACTCATAACCCACTCCCAAATCACACCAATGCTATCTTCTTGGAAGAAAGCCCAAATTTCGATCCCTCAACTCAAATCACACCCATATACTCTCCTAAACCTCTTCAAATTTGCCCATATTTCCTCCTACACCCTACTAGCCTCGCTGATCAGGTGTTGTCACTCCTCACTAGAGCATGCATCATTGTCTGTACCCGTTTTGAAAATAGAAGTATGGAATTGTCAGAGGTGTTAAACCAACTCCTAGATTTCGGGCTGAAATTTCCCTCACAAATGGTCATCGATTGCCAGAAGTTCAGCACACTATTCTTGGAAGCACGAAAATGGGCCCGAGATTCAGACAAATGGGTGGTACCAATCGACGAAGTCAGCTTAGATGATATTGTCCAGATTATGGCATAATTATTCAGGAAAACCAACAGCATTTGTAGTATCACCGGGTTACTTGACACTTTGAAGTTACAAGGGCGCTTGGTCCCTTCAATCATACATATCCCCACAGAATGGGAGAAATTGTATGAAGAAGCCATTGAAGTTGTGGAATGCATCAACTTTACATGGAAAGATAAAATTATTTCCACCGGATGGGGGGAAGAATTCGAAGATTCAAGTGAAGAACAAGCTTCAGGAAAAACTAGCCCAGTAGACGACATATGTGGGATGATATCATTTGAAAAACTCCTCGAAGAAATAGACAGGGTGGCAGAACAACCTGAGATTGATGAGGAAACGAGATTCATATTTTTTCCTTCTTCAGTAAATCACATGGCCAGATCAGGGAGACATTACCAAGTTCCAAGCTCACTGCCAGCAAATGACAAGGGCAAGGGCATTGAAAATCTTCCTATACCAGAAATAACCATTGAGGAGAGCAAGATCCTCGATCAACTGAAGAAAACTCAAGCTAACATCACTCTATGGGGACTTTTCATGTCTTCCCAGCTACACAGAAATGCTTTAATCAAGCTGCCCACTGGACCCATAGTTCCTCCATCTACCACACCAGAAGAGGCGGTAAATCTAGTCGGATCATTGACCTCTACCTAAATGCTATCATTTTCTGAAGAAGAAATCCCGAGAATTGGGCCGAATCACAATCATGCACTCAACATCTCCGTCGAAGTTATGAGAAAGGCCGTTCCACTCTCTCTTGTCGATAAGAGATCCACCTTGAATGTTTGCCCATTGAGAACCTTCAAGTGTTTAGGCATGAAAGAAAGCAACCTCGCTCCAACCTCCGCCGCTGTGCGTGCCTACGATAATACCCTTGGTGAGGTGATCGGATCCATAAAACTTGTAATAGGGGTTGGCCCTATAAACCCTGTCGTCGAATTCCAAGTCATAGACATCCCAACTTGTTTCAACCTGTTGCTTGGATGCCCCTGGCTCCACAATATCAAGGGTGTGTCTTCCTCACTCCATCAGAAATTGAAGTTCTTCGCCGATGGGCGAGTCATCATCATTTTGGGCGACGACGAAAATATCAGGGGTGTAAGCACTTGCAGTCCAATCCTTGAGATACAGCACGGGTAAAATGATAGGCTCCTATCAGGATTTCGAGTTGATCCACTCCTACTCCCGGCAAGGGACGGTTTCAAAGAAAGGGTTTGTCCAGAATATGACCCTCATGGCAAAGTCAATGTGTTTCAGATGTTCATAAACATGCACTTCATGCCCAGATTGGGGCTAGGGCAAAGGCAGCAGGGGATACTTGAGCCCATCGAACTAAAGAAAGCTTTCCCTCCTTGCAGCTTGGGGTATCAACCATCAGAATGAGAGCTCAGAATGATCCACCAGTCTCAACCAAAGAGAAGATTAGACTACATCCTGACTATCTCAGGAGACTCCTTGAATGGACGATTCATCAAAGAAGGATAAGATTTCCCCTTTTACGGTTTTCCAGAACCATGGTATGACCATACAGACAAGAAGATGAGGCCGAGAATGGAGATCTTTTTCCAAGATAGCTACCCATGGGCCAAAAGTTTCTCACACCGCGTACAACCGCTCATTAAAGATACCGAAGAGACTGAGGAAAGTGATTCCGAAGATTCCTTCAACTTACAGATACTGGGGATGACACTCTGCATGGTTCATTCAGGCACTACATCGATGGACCCATCCCGTCTGATTAAAGCTGTTGATACTCCTCTCCTCAACTGGCATGCAGCGCCAGTACATACTACCTCTTGAAATCTCCCCTAACCCCAATGTTTACCCTATTTCTTCTTCTGTTGTCTATCCTTGTTCAAATGTAATCGAGACCTTTTTTGATGAGGTTCTCAATGTTGTTTTTCCTATCAATGAAATAAACGAATATTTTGAGTATCTTGCTGTGCCTTACATTAACTGCTTAAATTCTAATCAAACTTTTGATGATGGTGATTTTGCAAATGAACAATTCTTAACTGATCTAAATACGGTTAATAATAAACAACATAACCGCGTTTAAGTTAATGAAAAAGAGACTGTTATTATTAATCTCGGTTCTAGTAGCCAACTGGGCGAGATTAGGATAGGGGCCACCCTTGACGAGCATGAGCGTGCACAACCTAAAGAATTACTAAAGGAGTTCATAGATGTCTTCGCATGGTCCTATGATGCACTACACCAAATCCTGCGAATGGTCACGCCCAGTGGGTCATGGCTCAAGTCCGCGACCAGCTGGTCGCGGACTTGGGCCGTGACCCACTCAATATTTGGCATGACCATATTTATTATCACACTAAATTATCTATGTTCTGGAAGTGGTCACGGCCCAAGTCTGCGACCACTGTGGTCACGGCCTTGGGCCGTGACCAGGTCGTGACCATCTTGGCGCCAAACTCGCGCCAAAATTCCCTCCAAGCTTGGTCGCGGATGGGTCACGACCCAAGTCCGTGACCCATGGCATGACAAATAAGAAAGTACACACATTGAGGGTCACGGCTTAGGGCCATGACCATTTCTGGGTGTGGGTCACGGCTATGGGCCGTGACCATCCCTCATTCAAGCACTAGTGTTGATAAAAAGGGTCGCGCATCACAGATTGAGGGTCACGGCTATGGGCCGTGACTAATAGGCAGTACACATCCCACTTAGCTTCATTAATGGGTCGCGGTGGGTGGGTCACGGCTCTAGGCCGTGACCAGTGTGAATCCTAAAAAAACCTCAAGCGCCTCATATTTTCATTTCCCCGCTCATATCTTTTTTTTTCTTCCCCAAACGTTGGTACTAGGTCGGGATTAGCTATGGAGAAGTTGCGATGTTGCGTATGGAGTAAGAAACGGTGGGTAGCAGGTGCGGTGGGTTGAAGGTGCGAGGTTTCTTCCCCAAACGCTGGTAGCATTCATGGAGATTTCTTCCCCAATCTGTATGGATGTTTAATGCTATGGAGGTTTCTTCCCCAATCTGTATGGAGGTTTAATGCTATGGAGGTTTCTTCCCCAATCTGTATGGAGGTTTAATGCTATGGAGCCTTTAACTATGGACGACATAGTTCCAATAAAAATTGGCAAGGTTTGCTTCTTATTCAGTATTTATGTGCAGTTATTGTATACTAGATTTTCTTTTCTTTTTCACTATACTTAGTTGGTGTTATGCAGATAGTGAAGCCGAGACCGGTACAGGTTGCAAGTTTTCCTGGGATGCTTGGAATGTTTCAGATTGTACGTATTCTTGCCTCTTCATTTATAGTCATTATACAGTTTCACGATACTCCCCCGTCCCTATCCTGCAATCCTTTTTGATTTAGTCTCTAAATTAATATATAAAACTAATTAGATTACCAGGTTACCCAATTGAACACTACCTATGAGGTGCGTAGCGAAGGTATTTAATCATCATTTTTGGGAGGATAAATTTGAAAACTAATTTTTTCCCCTTCAAAGAGGGACTATTTATTAATTTGGGACGGATGGAGTAATAATTTATAAGTTCAGTTTTACTCCTGACACAATTACTTCGAGGCATCATTCTTTTATTGAACTTATGGATGCATCATTGTTATGCTTCATATGATTATGTGGCAGATTGAGTTGTAGATGCCTCATTTTTAGTGCATGGCTATTTGCCATACATGAATGTTTTGGATGAAACGCTAATTGTGCCTATGCTTCTTATTAGTTTGTGTTAATAATATCTGGATTTTATGTTCCAATCTTTGGGTATACTGTTATTTTCTTTCTCCACTAGGTTTTAAATGTTTGCTTCATTTATTTTCTTTCTTTATTTCACAATTACGAGGGACGTTTTAGCTATAACGGCAAATTTTGAAACCTTTTGAAAATAGCATCTTAAAAAAATGGTTTGAACTATGTAATATATCCATTTATGTGTGTGTGTGTTTGTTATATGTTTCAAGAACAAGTATATTTGTCCATGAAGTAGGGTCAAAAGGGTTCTTATCTATGACAGACGATGAAGAATTGGAGTCACTTTTAACACCACCCGCGGGTATAGGCTTGACTGATCTCAACATGTTCAGATGGTTATTTAGAGGCTCTGTTGGGGAAAGCTCTTCGAAAAATAAGATTGATCTAACCGTTGGGAAAAATGTAGGGAAGGGGGTAGTGCCGCGGTGAGGCTGAGATCCAACGATGGCAGTGGAGGTTCAATATTCTATTAATTTTATTTTCCCCCTACTTTAACCCTTATAGTACAGTTAAGAAAATCAGGTCCTGGATTTTTATTTAAAGGTTGGATGAGGTTCAATATTGAAAGGGAGGATTTACCCCTTTTACCTTTTTTTAATACAGTGTATTTTAGTCAGAATATGGGCTCAATTAGTAATCATATAAAAATTTATCCAACTTGTTTTGGAGAAAATAAATAAATAAATGTTACTCTCATTATCATATACCATTTTCTTCTGAAATAATTTTGGTTTTGAATCTCAATTACCATGTTGATATATAATTTATTGTTAACCATGATTCTTCTTATGGACTTGTCGAGTAAATAGTGTCTCGCCTAATTTTATATTCATCTCCATAATAACTGAAAATTAACATTTTTGATATTTCTGATTTTGTAGAAATTGTGAAAATGAAGAAAACTGTGTTCACCTCTTCTTTGGAGATAAAGGGAATATATTGACCAAGCCTTTCTTAGATGTTTGCAAGCTAACATTGCCTATTCCAGGTGCGGTGGGTAGCATTCGTGGGTAGCAGGTGCGATGGAGGAAAACGAAAAAAAAAACGAGGTGCGATGTTCATATATAAGCCTCATTCATCAATCAAGCCCCTACAATTATTGATAAGTTTGTATTTACCCCTTTTTTGTAATGGTTTTACTAGATTTTGATAATTTTGGGGGTTTTCTCTTTGCCTTGAGGTATCTTTAATCATTTTTTGTATCTAGATTATTGGAGTATTTTTTTTGTGTTTGGAATGTGTATTTTTCTTCTAATTAGTTCTATTTTGTAGGTATACACCCTTGGTGTCCTCTTGCTCAAACAGTTTGATTTGTCTTTCTCCGTATTTGAGAGGTATCGAATTTTTTATTTTTTGTATCCGAGTTTGGGTTATAATCTACAATCATTTGTTTCTCGCTGGCATCACCGTCAACATTGATATTTCATTTATTATTTATTCATAATGTATGAATTTTACATTTGGTGTGAAAAATGGTTTGATCTTTTAGTCTTGCTAACTTTATTCAGTTCATTCACTATTTTTCGGTTCATGGTTTGCTTTTTGGCAAAAAGAATATAATTTATTCAATTAATTCACTATTTTTTAGCTCAAATAATTTATGTTGTTTTTGTTCATTTAGTTTCAATGGCTCATTACCCTATAAATGATTTAAGTGTATAAGAGTTATATTGGCTCAATGATTCAAGTGCATATGAGTTATATTGGCCGTTCGGGGGCTGTTTCGAGTTATAGTTTCATAACACATTATTTACGTATTGCAGATCTAACCAATTGGATACCAGTTCTTCATTACATACCAGTTCTTCATTACACACCAGGTACTTTGTACATTAACTAAAGTAGTTATATAATTGATATGCATTATCTATTAAATCTTTTAGATGATAGAAGGAGTACGGGATAGTTATTGGTTTTGTTTGGTTTGGCTGTTGGATAATTATTGGATGTTGGAATGTTGTTGGATAGTATTTTAGAAGGACTATGGGATAATTAGAAGAAGTACGGGATAATTATTGGTTTCACTGTTGGATAATATGTTGAAAATATTTTAAACTCCCGGTTTCAGAATACGATGATAGGATAACTTGCAAATGTCGAGACTTAAACTTAAAAACATGGCACCAATACCTCACACGGGGCCAATGAAACTCGTACGAACTGATCGCGAGATCACGGGACCTCCGGTTTGAGAATATGACGATAATTAAAAAATATTAGGACTTAAGCTTAAAAACAAGGCGTTAGATAGAAAAAACACGAAACAACCCTCGTACGGACCCATGAGAGGCACCAACACCTCTCATGGGACCAATGTAACATGTAGGAATAGACTGCGTGATCACGGGACTCCCGATTTGAGAATACGACGATAATTTAAAAATATGAGGCCTTAAGCTTAAAAACAAGGCGTTAGAGGGTGAAAATCGGAAACAGAGCCCGAACGGACCCGTGAGAGGCACCAACACCTCCCACGGGACCAATGTAACTCGTAGGAACTAACCCCGCAGTCGCGGGACTCCCGGTTTTAGAATACGACGATAATTTGCATATTTCTAGACTTAGGCTTAAAAACATGGCGTTAGAGGGTGGGAACTCGAAACATCCCCAGAACGACCCCGTGGGTGGCACCAACACCTCCCACGGGACCAATGTAACTCGTAGGAATTGACCCCACAGCCGCGGGACTTCCGGTTGTAGAGTACGATGATAATTTGCATATTTCTAGACCTAGGCTTAAAAACATCGCGTTAGAGGGTGAAAACTCGAAACAGCCCCCGAACGGCCCCGTGGGTGGCACCAACACCTCCCACGGGACCAATGTAACTAGTAGGAACTGACCCCGCAGCCGCGGGACTCCAGGTTTGAGAATACGACGATAATTTGAAAATTTCTAGACTTAGGCTTAAAAACATGGCGTTAGAGGGTGCGAACTCGATACAGCCCCCGAACGGCCCCGTGGGTGGCACCAACACCTCCCACGGGACCAATGTAACTCGTAGGAACTGACCCCATAGCCGTGGGACTCCCGATTTGAGAATACGATGATAATTTGCATATTTCTTGACTTAGGCTTAAAAACATGGCATTAGAGGGTGAAAAATCGAAACAACCCTCTAACGGCCCTATGGGTGGCACCAACACCTCCCATGGGACCAATGTAACGTAGGAACTGACCCCGCAGCTGCGGGACTCCCGGTTTTAGAATACGATGGTAATTTGCATATTTCTAGACTTAGACTTAAAAACATGGCGTTAGAGGGTGAAAATTTGAAACAGCCCCCGAACGGCCCCGTGGGTGGCACCAACACCTCCTACGGGACCAATGTAACTCGTAGTAACTGACCCCACAGTCGCGGGGCTCCCGGTTTGAGAATACGATGATAATTTGCATATTTCTAGACTTTGGCTTAAAAACATGGCGCTAGAGGGTGACAACTCGAAACAGCCCCCGAACGGCCCCGTGGGTGGCACCAACACCTCCCACGGGACCAATGTAACTCGTAAGATCGACCCCACAGTCGCGGGTCTCCCGATTTGAGAGTACGACGTTAATTTGCAAATTTCTAGACTTAATCAAAACATGGCGTTAGAGGGTGAAAACTCAAAACAGCCCCGTGGGTGGCACCAACACCTCCCACATGACCAATGTAACTCGTAGGAAATCACCCCACAGCCGTGGGACTCCCGATTTGAGAATACAATGATAATTTGCATATTTCTTGACTTAGGCTTACAAAACATGACATTAGAGGGTGAAAACTCGAAACAACCCTCTAACGGCCCTATGGGTGGCACCAACACCTCCCACGGGACCAATGTAACTCGTAGGAAATGACCCCGCAGCCGCGAGACTCCCGGTTTGAGAATACGACGGTAATTTGCATATTTCTAGACTTAGGCTTAAAAATATGGCGTTAGAGGCTGAAAACTCGAAACAGCCCCCGAACGGCCCCGTGGGTGGCATCAACACCCCCTACGGGACCAATGTAACTCGTAGGAACTGACCCCGCAGTCGCGGGGCTCCCGATTTGAGAATACGACGATAATTTGCATATTTCTAGACTTAGGCTTAAAAACATGGCGTTAGAGGGTGAGAACTCGAAACAGCCCCCGAACGGCCCCGTGGGTGGTACCAACACCTCCCACGGGACCAATGTAACTCGTAGGAACTGACCCCACAGCCGCGGGTCTCCCGGTTTGAGAGTACGACGGTAATTCGCATTTTTCTAGACTTAAGAAAAACATGGCGTTAGAGGGTGAGAACTCAAAACAGCCCCCGAACGTCCCCGTGGGTGGCACCAACACCTCCCACGGGACCAATGTAACTCGTAGTCACTGACACCGTAGCCGCGGGACTCCCGGTTTGAGAATACGATGATAATTTGCATATTTCTAGATTTAGGCTTAAAAACATGGCGTTAGAGGGTGGGAAGTCGAAACAGCCCCCGAACGGCCCCGTGGGTGGCACCAACACCTCCCACAGGACCAATGTAACTCGTAGGAACCGTCTCCGCAGCCGCGGGACTCCCGGTTTTAGAATACGATGGTAATTTGCATTTTTCTAGACTTAGGCTTAAAAACATGGCATTAGAGGTTGAAAACTCGAAACTGCCCCCGAATGGGCCCGTGTGTGGCACCTACACCTCCCACGGGACCAATGTAACTCGTAGGAACTGACCCCGCAGCCGCGGGACTCCCGGATTTAGAAGACGACGATAATTTGTATATTTGTAGACTTAGGCTTAAAAACATGGCGTTAGAGGGTGAGAATTCGAAACAGCCCCCGAACGGCCCCGTGGGTGGCACCAACACCCCCCATGGGACCAATGTAACTCGTAGGAACTAACCCCATAGCCGCGGGTCTCCCGGTTTGAGAGTACTTCATTAATTTGCATATTTCTAGACTTAATCAAAACATGGCGTTAGAGGTTGAGAACTCGAAACATCCCCCAAACAGCCCCGTGGATGGCACCAACACCTCTCACGGGACCAATGTAACTCGTAGGAACTGACCCCACAGCCGTTGGACTCCCGATTTGAGAATACGATGATAATTTGCATATTTCTTGACTTAGGCTTAAAAACATGGCATTAGAGGGTGAAAACTCGAAACAGCCCTCAAGCGGCCCTGTGGGTGGCACCAACACCTCCCACAGGACCAATGTAACTCGTAGGAACCGACCCCGCAGCCGCGGGACTCCCGTTTTGAGAATACTACGGTAATTTGCATATTTCTAGACTTAGGCTTAAAAACATGGCGTTAGAGGGTGAGAACTCGAAACATCCCCCGAACGGCCCTGTGGGTGGCACCAACACCTCCCACGGGATCAATGTAACTCGTAGGAACTGACCCCGCAACTGCGGGACTCCCGGTTTTAGAATACGACGGTAATTTGCATATTTCTAGACTTAGGATAAAAAACATGGCGTTAGAGGTTGAAAACTCAAAACTACCCCTGAACGGCCCCGTGGGTGGCACCAACACCTCCCACGGGACCAATGTAACTCGTAGGAACTGACCCCGCAGCCGCGGGACTCCCGGTTTTAAAATACGATGATAATTTGCATATTTATAGACTTAGGCTTTAAAACATGGCGTTAGAGGGTGAGAACTCGAAACAACCCCCGAACGGCCCCGTGGGTGGCACCAACACCTCTCACGGGACCAATGTAACTCGTAGGAACTGACCCCACAGCCGTTGGACTCCCGATTTGAGAATACGATGATAATTTGCATATTTCTTGACTTAGGCTTAAAAACATGGCATTAGAGGGTGAAAACTCGAAACAGCCCTCAAGCGGCCCTGTGGGTGGCACCAACACCTCCCACGGGACCAATGTAACTCGTAGGAACCGACCCCGCAGCCGCGGGACTCCCGGTTTGAGAATACTACGGTAATTTGCATATTTCTAGACTTAGGCTTAAAAACATGGCGTTAGAGGGTGAGAACTCGAAACATCCCCCGAACGGCCCCATGGGTGGCACCAACACCTCCCACGGGATCAATGTAACTCGTAGGAACTGACCCCGCAACTGCGGGACTCCCGGTTTTAGAATACGACGGTAATTTGCATATTTCTAGACTTAGGATAAAAAACATGGCGTTAGAGGTTGAAAACTCGAAACTACCCCTGAACGGCCCCGTGGGTGGCACCAACACCTCCCACGGGACCAATGTAACTCGTAGGAACTGACCCCGCAGCCGCGGGACTCCCGATTTTAAAATACGACGATAATTTCCATATTTATAGACTTAGGCTTTAAAACATGGCGTTAGAGGGTGAGAACTCGAAACAACCCCCGAACGGCCCCGTGGGTGGCACCAACACCTCCCACGGGACCAATGTAACTCGTAGGAACTGACCCCACATCCGCGGGTCTCCCAGTTTGAGAGTACGACGTTAATTTGCATATTTCTAGACTAAATGAAAACATGGCGTTAGAGGGTGAGAACCCAAAACAACCCCCGAACATCCCCGTGGGTGGCACCAACACCTCCCACGAGTCCAATGTAACTCGTAGGAACTGACCCCACAGCCACGGGACTCCCGATTTGAGAATACGATGATAATTTTCATATTTCTTGACTTAGGCTTAAAAACATGGCATTAGAGGGTGAAAACTCGAAACAATCCTCTAACGGCCCTGTGGGTGGCACCAAAACCTCCCACGGCACCAATTTAACTCGTTGGAACTGACCCCGCAGCCGCGGGACTCCCGATTTAATAATACGACGGTAATTTGCCTATTTCTAGACTTCGGCTTAAAAACATGGCGTTAGAGGGTGAAAACTCGAAACAGCTCCCGAACGGCCCCGTGGGTGGCACCAACACCCCCTACAGGACCATTGTTACTCGTAGGAACTGACCCCGCAGTCGCGGGGCTCTCGGTTTGAGAATACGACGATAATTTGCATATTTCTAAACTTAGGCTTAAAAACATGGCGTTAGAGGGTGAAAACTCGAAATAGCCCCCGAACGGCCCCGTGGGTGGCACCAACACCTCCGACGGGACCAATGTAACTCGTAGGAACTGACCCCACAACCGCGGGTCTCCCGGTTTGGGAGTATGACGGTAATTTGCATATTTCTAGACATAAGCAAAACATGGCGTTAGAGGGTGAGAACTCGAAACAGCCCCCGAACGTCCCCGTGGGTGGCACCAACACCTTGCACGGGACTAATGTAACTCGGAGTCACTGACACCGTAGCCGCGGGACTCCCGGTTTAAGAATACGACGATAATTTCAATATTTCTAGACTTAGGCTTAAAAACATGGCGTTAGAGGGTGAGAACTCGAAACAGCCCCCGAACGGCCCCGTGGGTGGCACCAACACCTCCCACGTGACAAATGTAACTCGTAGGAACTGACCCCACAGCCGCGGGTCTCCCGGTTTGAGAGTACGACGGTAATTTGCAGATTTCTAGACTTAAGCAAAACATGGCGTTAGAGGGTGAGAACTCGAAACAACCCCCGAACGTTCCCGTGGGTGGCACCAACACCTCCCACGGGACCAATGTAACTCGTAGGATCTGACACCGTAGCCGTGGGACTCCCGGTTTGAGAATACGACGATAATTTGCATATTTCTTGACTTAGGCTTAAAAACATGGTATAAGAGGGTGAGAACTTGAAATATCCCTCTAACGTCCCTGTGGGTGGCACCAACACCTCCCACGGGACCAATGTAACTTGTAGGAACTGACCCCGCAGCCGCAGGACTCCCGGTTTGAGAATACAATGATAATTTGCATATTTATAGACTTAAGCTTAAAAACATGGCGTTAGAGGGTGAGAAGTCGAAAAAGCCCCCGAACGGCCCCGTGGGTGGCACCAACACCTCCCACGGGATCAATATAACTCGTAGGAACTGACCCCACACCCGCGGGTCTCCCTGTTTGAGAGTACGACGTTAATTTGCATATTTCTAGACTTAATCAAAACATGGCGTTAGAAGGTGAGAACTCGAAACAGCCCCCGAACGTCCCCGTGGGTGGCAACAACTCCTCCCACGGGACCAATGTAACTCGTAGGAACTGACCCCACAGCCGTGGGACTCCCAATTTGAGAGTACGATGATAATTTGCATATTTCTTGACTTAGGCTTAAAAACATGGCATTAGAGGGTGAAAACTCGAAACAGCCCTCAAATGGCCCTGTGGTTGGCACCAACACCTCCCACGGGACCAATGTAACTCGTAGGATCTGACACCGTAGCTGTGGGACTCCCGGTTTGAGAATACGACGAGAATTTGCATATTTCTTGACTTAGGCTTAAAAACATGGTATAAGAGGGTGAGAACTTGAAACAGCCCTCTAACGGCCCTGTGGGTGGCACCAACACCTCCCACGGGACCAATGTAACTTGTAGGAACTGACCCCGCAGCCGCAGGATTCCCGGTTTGAGAATACAATGATAATTTGCATATTTATAGACTTAAGCTTAAAAACATGGCGTTAGAGGGTGAGAAGTCGAAACAGCCCCCGAACGGCCCCGTGGGTGGCACCAACACCTCCCACGGGATCAATGTAACTCGTAGGAACTGACCCCACACCCGCGGGTCTCCCTGTTTGAGAGTACGACGTTAATTTGCATATTTCTAGACTTAATCAAAACATGGCGTTAGAAGGTGAGAACTCGAAACAGCCCCCGAATGTCCCCGTGGGTGGCAACAACTCCTCCCACGGGACCAATGTAACTCGTAGGAACTGACCCCACAGCCGCGGGTCTCCCGGTTTGAGAGTACGACGGTAATTTGTAGATTTCTAGACTTAAGCAAAACATGGCGTTAGAGGGTGAGAACTCGAAACAACCCCCGAACGTCCCCGTGGGTGGCACCAACACCTCCCACGGGACCAATGTAACTCGTAGGATCTGACACCGTAGCCGTGGGACTCCCGGTTTGAGAATACGACGAGAATTTGCATATTTCTTGACTTAGGCTTAAAAACATGGTATAAGAGGGTGAGAACTTGAAACAGCCCTCTAACGGCCCTGTGGGTGGCACCAACACCTCCCACGGGACCAATGTAACTTGTAGGAACTGACCCCGCAGCCGCAGGACTCCCGGTTTGAGAATACAATGATAATTTGCATATATATAGACTTAAGCTTAAAAACATGGTGTTAGAGGGTGAGAAGTCGAAACAGCCCCCGAACGGCCCCGTGGGTGGCACCAACACCTCCCACGGGATCAATGTAACTCGTAGGAACTGACCCCACACCCGCGGGTCTCCCTGTTTGAGAGTACGACGTTAATTTGCATATTTCTAGACTTAATCAAAACATGGCGTTAGAAGGTGAGAACTCGAAACAGCCCCCGAACGTCCCCGTGGGTGGCAATAACTCCTCCCACGGGACCAATGTAACTCGTAGGAACTGACCCCACAGCCGTGGGACTCCCAATTTGAGAGTACGATGATAATTTGCATATTTCTTGACTTAGGCTTAAAAACATGGCATTAGAGGGTGAAAACTCGAAACAGCCCTCTAACGGCCCTGTGGGTGGCACCAACACCTCCCACGGGACCAATGTAACTCGTAGGAACCGACCCCGCAGCCGCGGGACTCCCGGTTTGAGAATACTACGGTAATTTGCATATTTTTAGACTTAGGCTTAAAAACATGGCGTTAGAAGGTGAGAAGTCGAAATAGCACCGAACGGCCCCGTGGGTGGCACCAACACCTCCCACGGGACCAATGTAACTCGTAGGAACTAACCCCACAGCCGCGGGTCTCCCGGTTTGAGATTATGACGTTAATTTGCATATTTCTAGACTTAATCAAAACATGGCGTTAGAGGGTGAAAACTCGAAACAACCCCCGAACGACCCCGTGGGTGGAACCAACACCTTCCACGGGACCAATGTAACTCGTAGGAACTGACCCCACAGCCGTGGGACTCCCGATTTGAGAATACGATAATAATTAGCATATTTCTTGACTTAGGCTTAAAGACATGGCATTAGAGGGTGAAAACTCGAAACAGCCCTCTAACGGCCCTGTGGGTGGCACCAACACCTCCCACGGGACCAATGTAACTCATAGAAACTGACCCCGCAGCCGCGGGACTCCCGGTTTGAGAATACGACGGTAATTTGCATATTTCTAGACTTAGGCTTAAAAACATGGCGTTAGAGGGTGAAAATTCGAAACAACCCCCGAACGGCCCCGTGGGTGGCACAAACACCCCCTACGGGACCAATGTAACTCGTAGGAACTGACCCCGCAGTCGCGGGGCTCCCAGTTTGAGAATACGACGATAATTTGCATATTTCTAGACTTAGGCTTAAAAACATGGCGTTAGAGGGTTAGAACTCGAAACAGCCCCCGAACGGCCCCGTGGGTGGCACCAACACCTCCCACGGGACCAATGTAACTCGTAGGAACTGACCCCACAGCCGTGGGACTCCCAATTTGAGAGTACGATGATAATTTGCATATTTCTTGACTTAGGCTTAAAAACATGGCATTAGAGGGTGAAAACTCGAAACAGCCCTCAAATGGCCCTGTGGGTGGCACCAACACCTCCCACGGGACCAATGTAACTCGTAGGATCTGACACCGTAGCTGTGGGACTCCCGGTTTGAGAATACGACGAGAATTTGCATATTTCTTGACTTAGGCTTAAAAACATGGTATAAGAGGGTGAGAACTTGAAACAGCCCTCTAACGGCCCTGTGGGTGGCACCAACACCTCCCACGGGACCAATGTAACTTGTAGGAACTGACCCCGCAGCCGCAGGATTCCCGGTTTGAGAATACAATGATAATTTGCATATTTATAGACTTAAGCTTAAAAACATGGCGTTAGAGGGTGAGAAGTCGAAACAGCCCCCGAACGGCCCCGTGGGTGGCACCAACACCTCCCACGGGATCAATGTAACTCGTAGGAACTGACCCCACACCCGCGGGTCTCCCTGTTTGAGAGTACGACGTTAATTTGCATATTTCTAGACTTAATCAAAACATGGCGTTAGAAGGTGAGAACTCGAAACAGCCCCCGAACGTCCCCGTGGGTGGCAACAACTCCTCCCACGGGACCAATGTAACTCGTAGGAACTGACCCCACAGCCGCGGGTCTCCCGGTTTGAGAGTACGACGGTAATTTGTAGATTTCTAGACTTAAGCAAAACATGGCGTTAGAGGGTGAGAACTCGAAACAACCCCCGAACGTCCCCGTGGGTGGCACCAACACCTCCCACGGGACCAATGTAACTCGTAGGATCTGACACCGTAGCCGTGGGACTCCCGGTTTGAGAATACGACGAGAATTTGCATATTTCTTGACTTAGGCTTAAAAACATGGTATAAGAGGGTGAGAACTTGAAACAGCCCTCTAACGGCCCTGTGGGTGGCACCAACACCTCCCACGGGACCAATGTAACTTGTAGGAACTGACCCCGCAGCCGCAGGACTCCCGGTTTGAGAATACAATGATAATTTGCATATATATAGACTTAAGCTTAAAAACATGGCGTTAGAGGGTGAGAAGTCGAAACAGCCCCCGAACGGCCCCGTGGGTGGCACCAACACCTCCCACGGGGTCAATGTAACTCGTAGGAACTGACCCCACACCCGCGGGTCTCCCTGTTTGAGAGTACGACGTTAATTTGCATATTTCTAGACTTAATCAAAACATGGCGTTAGAAGGTGAGAACTCGAAACAGCCCCCGAACGTCCCCGTGGGTGGCAACAACTCCTCCCACGGGACCAATGTAACTCGTAGGAACTGACCCCACAGCCGTGGGACTCCCAATTTGAGAGTACGATGATAATTTGCATATTTCTTGACTTAGGCTTAAAAACATGGCATTAGAGGGTGAAAACTCGAAACAGCCCTCTAACGGCCCTGTGGGTGGCACCAACACCTCCCACGGGACCAATGTAACTCGTAGGAACCGACCCCGCAGCCGCGGGACTCCCGGTTTGAGAATACTACGGAAATTTGCATATTTCTAGACTTAGGCTTAAAAACGTGGCGTTAGAAGGTGAGAAGTCGAAATAGCACCGAACGGCCCCGTGGGTGGCACCAACACCTCCCACGGGACCAATGTAACTCGTAGGAACTAACCCCACAGCCGCGGGTCTCCCGGTTTGAGATTATGACGTTAATTTGCATATTTCTAGACTTAATCAAAACATGGCGTTAGAGGGTGAAAACTCGAAACAACCCCCGAACGACCCCGTGGGTGGAACCAACACCTTCCACGGGACCAATGTAACTCGTAGGAACTGACCCCACAGCCGTGGGACTCCCGATTTGAGAATACGATGATAATTAGCATATTTCTTGACTTAGGCTTAAAGACATGGCATTAGAGGGTGAAAACTCGAAACAACCCTCTAACAGCCCTGTGGGTGGCACCAACACCTCCCACGGGACCAATGTAACTCATAGAAACTGACCCCGCAGCCGCGGGACTCCCGGTTTGAGAATACGACGGTAATTTGCATATTTCTAGACTTAGGCTTAAAAACATGGCGTTAGAGGGTGAAAATTCGAAACAACCCCCGAACGGCCCCGTGGGTGGCACAAACACCCCCTACGGGACCAATGTAACTCGTAGGAACTGACCCCGCAGTCGCGGGGCTCCCAGTTTGAGAATACGACGATAATTTGCATATTTCTAGACTTAGGCTTAAAAACATGGCGTTAGAGGGTTAGAACTCGAAACAGCCCCCGAACGGCCCCGTGGGTGGCACCAACACCTCCCACGGGACCAATGTAACTCGTACAAACTGACCCCACAGCCGTGGGACTTCCGATTTGAGAATACGATGATAATTTGCATATTTCTTGACTTAGGCTTAAAAACATGGCATTAGAGGGTGAAAACTCAAAACAGCCCTCTAACGGCCCTGTGGGTGGCACCAACACCTCCCACGGGAACAATGTAACTCGTAGGAACTGACCCCGCAGATGCGGGACGCCCGGTTTGATAATACGACGGTAATTTGCCTATTTCTAAACTTCGCCTTAAAATCATGGTGTTAGAGGGTGAAAACTCGAAACAGTCCCCGAACGGCCCTGTGGGTGGCACCAACACCCCCTACGGGACCATTGTTACTCGTAGGAACTGACCCCGTCGTCGCGGGGCTCTCGGTTTGAGAATACGACGATAATTTGCATATTTCTAGACATAGGTTTAAAAACATGGCGTTAGAGGGCGAGAACTCGAAACAGCCCCCGAACGGCCCCGTTGGTGGCACCAACACCTCCCACGGGACCAATGTAACTCGTAGGAACTGACCCCATAGCCGCGGGTCTCCCGATTTGAGAATACGATGATAATTTGCATATTTCTAGACTTAGGCTTAAAAACATGGCGTTAGAGGGTTAGAACTCGAAACAGCCCCCGAACGGCCCCGTGGGTGGCACCAACACCTCCCACAGGACCAATGTAACTCGTAGGAACTGACCCCGCAGCCGCGGGACTCCCGGTTTTAGAATACGATGATAATTTGCATTTTTCTAGACTTAGGCTTAAAACATGGTGTTAAAGGTTGAAAACTCAAAACTTCCCCCGAACGGCCCCGTGGGTGGCACCAACACCTCCCACGAGACAATTGTAACTCGTAGGAACTGACCCCGCAGTCGCAGGACTCCCGGTTTTAGAATACGACGATAATTTGCATATTTGTAGACTTAAGCTTATAAACATGGCATTAGAGGCCGGGAACTCGAAACAGCCCCCGAACGGCCCCGTGGGTGGCATCAACACCTCCCACGGGACCAATGTAACTCATAGGAACTAACCCCACAGCCGCAGGTCTCCTGATTTGATAATACGACGGTAATTTGCGTATTTTTAGACTTAGGCTTAAAAACATGGCGTTAGAGGGTGAAAACTCGAAACAGCCCCCGAACGGCTCCGTGGGTGGCACCAACACCCCCTACGGGATCAATGTAACTTGCTGGAACTGACCCCGCAGTCACGGGGCTCCCGGTTTGAGAATACGACGATAATTTGCATATTTCTAGACTTAGGCTTAAAAACATGGCGTTAGAGGGTGAGAACTCGAAACAGCCCCCGAACAGCCCCGTGGGTGGCACCAACACCTCCCACGGGACCATTGTAACTCGTAGGAACTAACCCCACATCCGCGGGACTTTCGGTTTGAGAGTACGACGTTAATTTGCATATTTCTAGACTTAATCAAAATATGGTGTTAGAGGGTGAAAACTCGAAACAGCCCCCGAACGGCCCCGTGGGTGGGACCAACACCTCCCACGGGACCAATGTAACTCGTAGGAACTGACCCCACTACCATGGGACTCCCGATTTGATAAAACGATGATAGTTTGCATATTTCTTGACTTACGCTTAAAAACGTGGCATTTGAGGGTAAAAACTCAAAACAGCCCTCTAACGGCCCTGTGGTGGCACCAACACCTCCCACGGGACAAATGTAACTCGTAGAAACTGACCCCGCAGTCGCGGGACTCCCAGTTTGAGACTACGATGGTAATTTGCATATTTCTAGACTTAGGCTTAAAAACACGGCGTTAGAGGGTGAGAACTCGAAATAAGCACCCGAACGGCCCCGTGGGTGGCACCAACACCACCCACGGGACCAATGTAACTCATAGGAACTGACCCCACAGCCGCGGGTCTCCCGGTTTGAGAGTACTACGGTAATTTTCATATTTCTAGACTTAAGCAAAACTTGGCGTTAGAGGGTGAGAACTCGAAACAGCCCCCGAACGTCCCCGTGGGTGGCACCAACACCTCCCACGGGACCAATGTAACACGTAGGATCTGACACCATAGCCATGGGGCTCCCGCTTTGAGAATACGACGGTAATTTGCATATTTCTTGACTTAGGCTTAAAAACATGGCATTAGAGGGTGAAAACTCGAAACAACCCTCTAACGGCCCTTTGGGTGGCACCAACACCTCGCACGGGTCCAATGTAACTCGTAGGAACTGACCCCGCAGCCGCGGGACTCCCGGTTTGAGAATACGACGATAATTTACATATTTATAGACTTAAGCTTAAAAACATGGCGTTAGAGGGTGAAAACTCAAAACATCCCCCGAATGGCCCCGTGGGTGGCACCAACACCTCCCACGGGACCAATGTAACTCGTAGGAACTGACCCCACAGCCGCGGGTCTCCCGATTTGAGAGTACGACGTTAATTTGCATATTTCTAGGCTTAATGAAAATACGGAGTTAGAGGGTGAGAACTCGAAACAGCCCCCGAACGTCCCCGTGGGTGGCCCCGACACCTCCCACGGGACCAATGTAACTCGTAGAAACTGACCCCACAGCCGTGGGACTCCCGATTTGAGAATACGATGATAATTAGCATATTTCTTGACTTAGGCTTAAAAACATGGCATTAGAGGGTGAAAACTCGAAACAGCCCTCTAACGGCCCTGTGGGTGGCACCAACACCTCCCACGGGACCAATGTAACTCGTAGAAACTGACCCAGCAGCCGCGGGACTCCCGGTTTGAGAATACGACGGTAATTTGCATATTTCTAGACTTAGGCTTAAAAACATGGCGTTAGAGGGTGAAAATTTGAAACAGCACCCGAACGGCCCCGTGGGTGGCACCAACACCCCCTACGGGACCAATGTAACTCGTAGGAACTGACCCCACAGTCGCGGGGCTCCCGATTTGAGAATACGATGATAATTTGCATATTTCTAGACTTAGGCTTAAAAACATGGCGTTAGAGGGTTAGAACTCGAAACAACCCCCGAACGGCCCCGTGGGTGGCACCAACACCTCCCACGGGACCAATGTAACTCGTAGGAACTGACCCCACAGCCGTGGGACTCCCGATTTGAGAATACGATGATAATTAGCATATTTCTTGACTTAGGCTTAAAGACATGGCATTAGTGGGTGAAAACTCGAAACAGCCCTCTAACGGCCCTGTGGGTGGCACCAACACCTCCCACGGGACCAATGTAACTCATAGAAACTGACCCCGCAGCCGCGGGACTCCCGGTTTGAGAATACGACGGTAATTTGCATATTTCTAGACTTAGGCTTAAAAACATGGCGTTAGAGGGTGAAAATTCGAAACAACCCCCGAACGGCCCCGTGGGTGGCACAAACACCCCCTACGGGACCAATGTAACTCGTAGGAACTGACCCCGCAGTCGCGGGGCTCCCAGTTTGAGAATACGACGATAATTTGCATATTTCTAGACTTAGGCTTAAAAACATGGCGTTAGAGGGTTAGAACTCGAAACAGCCCCCGAACGGCCCCGTGGGTGGTACCAACACCTCCCACGGAACCAATGTAACTCGTAGGAACTGACCCCGCAGTCGCGGGGCTCCCGGTTTGAGAATACGACGATAATTTGCATATTTCTAAACTTAGGCTTAAAAACATGGCCTTAGAGGGTGAGAAGTCGAAACAGCCCCCAAACGGCCCTGTGGGTGGCACCAACACCTCCCACGGGATCAATGTAACTTTTAGGAACTGACCCCAGAGCTGCGGGTCTCCCGGTTTGAGAGTACGACGTTAATTTGCATATTTGTAGACTTAATCAAAACATGGCGTTAGAGGGTGAGAACTCGAAACAGCCCCCGAACGTCCCCGTGGGTGGCACCAACACCTCCCACGTGACCAATGTAACTCGTAGGAACTGACCCCACAGCCGTGGGACGCCCGATTTGAGAATACGATGATAATTTTCATATTTCTTGACTTAGGCTTAAAAACATGGCATTTGAGGGTAAAAACTCGATACAGCCCTATAACGACCCTGTGGGTGGCACCAACACCTCCCACGGGACCAATGTAACTCGTAGGAACTGACCCCGCAGCCGCGGGACTCCCGGTTTGAGAATACGACGGGAATTTTCATATTTCTAGACTTAGGCTTAATAGCATGGCGTTAGAGGGTGAAAACTCGAAACAGCTCCCGAACGGCCCCGTGGGTGGCACCAACACCCCCTACGGGACCAGTGTAACTCGTAGGAACTGACCCCGCAGTCACGGGGTTCCCGATTTGAGAATACGACGATAATTTGCATATTTCTAGACTTAGGTTTAAAAACATGGCGTTAGAGGGTGAGAACTCGAAACAGCCCCAGAACGGCCCCGTGGGTGGCACCAACACCTCCCACGGGACCAATGTAACTCGTAGGAACTGACCCCATAGCCACGGGTCTCCCGGTTTGAGAGTACGACGGTAATTTGCATGTTTTTAGACTTAAGCAAAACATGTTTCGGCCCCGTGGGTGGCACCAACACCTCCCATGGGACCAATGTAACTCGTAGGAACTTACCGTGCGATCATGGGACTCCCGATTTGCGAATACGCTTATAATTTTCATATATATAGACTTAGGCATAAAAACATTGATATGTTGATAATTATAACTCATATATGCAATTTTTCAGCTTGAATAAGTTTTTTTTAAAACTACTTGGTTACTAATATCAATTTTTTTGTATCCTATCATTTGTAGGATTTTTTCACGTGGAACAAATGAAGGAGGCAATGGTTTACGACATGAAGATTGTTTATATAATGTTGTGGACATTCAGGGTTATGTTTTTTATGTGTTACAGCCGTGCGGGCTTTTATTATTTAGTTTTATGGCCGTGCGGCCTTTTTTAATTTGATTGTTGAATTTTATGGCCGTGCGGGCTTTATTATAAGCAGGTTTTACATTTACAGGGTTTGGAATGTCCCGAAAATAGAGGAAACTCTGCCCAATTTTTTTTGGGTCTGTGAATTATTAAGACGTGTAATATTTTTAAGTTTGTCTATATATTAGTTTATTAACAACTTTCTCAATTCACAATTTTTTATTTTTTTTATTGTTTTGCCAATAATAAATATTTGTAACACATCGTACGCATCTAATGACGTAGCAATCGACAGTACACTCACAGGACCCCCAATTTTAGTATTGGACAAAAAAAGACATTTTTTTTAATTATAGTTAAATATGGTCATGGACTTTGTCCATAACCATTTTTATTTTTTCCGTCGTGCATTAAAATGGTCGCGGCCAAAGTCCATGACCCCCAACTGTGACCAAAAACGGTCGCGGTCAAAATCCGCGACCATTTTTTCCCTTTTTTTCGTCACGGTGTCAGTCACGGACTTTGGCTGCGACCATTTTTGGTCACGGTTGTGGGTCACAGATTTGGGCCGCGACCATTTTTTTCTTTTTTTTTGTCACGGTTGTGGGCCACGGACTTGGGCCGCGACCATTTTTTTTTCTTTTTTTGTCACGGCTGTGGGTCGCGGTCAAAGTCCGCGACCAATTTGTCACGGTTGTGGGTCACGGACTTGAGCCGCAACCATTTTTTTCTTTTTTTCTTTTGTCACGGTTGTGAGTCACGGATGAGGGCCACGACCAATTTGTCACGGTTGTGGGTCACGGATGAGGACCGCGACCCGTCACGACATTGGTCACGGCCTAAGTCCGCGACCATCTGCCGTGACCCCTCTCGGCCGTGACCATTTTTTGGTCACAAACTTGGGACGCGACCCACGAAAATGGTCACGCTCGAAATGGTCACGGCCCAAGTCCGCGACCCACAACTTTGGTCAGGGATTTTGGCCGTGACCAATCGCCAGTTTTGGTGTAGTGATGATATGACCGACATTGATCCTGAAATAGCTCAGCACGAGATCCCCACTCTCCCAGATTACAAGCCAGTTAAACAAAAATTGAGAAAACTCCGCACCGAATGGTCGCTCAAGGTCAAAGAAGAGGTGGTCAAATAGTTGAACGTGGGTTTCATTCGAGTGATCAAATATCCCACATGGCTAGCCAACATACTACCTGTGCCAAAATCAGGAGGGAAGGTTCGAATGTGTGTAGATTATCGAGATTTAAACAAAGCTTCTCCAAAGGATGATTATCCGCTACCCAATATCGACATGTTCATGGACAACACATCCAGTATCTCTCTCAAGTCATATATCGACGGGTTTACCGGATACAACCAAATCAAGATGCACCCAGACCACCAAGAAAAAACCGCATTCATCACCCCATAGGGAACCTTTTGCTACACCGTTATGCCATTTGGTCTCAAGAATGCTGGGGCTACCTACCAAAGGGCTACCACAACCATCCTCCACGATCTGATCCACAAGGAGGTCGAGGTTTATATAGATGATATGATTATCAAGTCCAAAACTAGAGAAGGTCATGTTCTCGCTCTCTGGAAGTTCTTCGCGACTACGATGGTATCAGATGTGACTTAATCCACAGAAGTGTGTCTTCGGAATTATAAAGGGAAAACTCTTGGGATTCATGGTTAGCGAAAAAGGGATAGAAGCAGATCCTGCAAAGCTGAAAGCCATACTTGAGATGCCACCACCCCGAACAGAGAAAGAAGTCTGAGGGTTTCTTAGGAAATTACAATATATCAGCCGGTTCATCAGCTAGCTAACCTCCATCTGTGAACTGATCTTCAAGCTCCTTCGAAAAGATTCAACCAAGGTTTGGAATGAGGCCCGCCAAGAAGATTTTAACTAAATCAAATAATATCTGACCCAACCTTCAGTTCTCATGCCACCACAGTCTGGTCTCCCTTTACTCCTATACCTAACCATAACCGACACTGTAGCCGGGGCTTTGCTAGCCCAATACCTTGAAGACTCCCACAAAGAAAGAGCCATCTATTATGCCAGTTGCAAATTATCTGGCTACGAGGTCAACTACACTGCCTTAGAAAAGGCATGTGTCGCACTTGTCTGGGTCACCCAAAAGTTGCGACACTACATGCTCTCCTTCCTCATCAAACTTATATCCCGAATGGATCCCATCAAATACCTGCTTGAGAAACCCGCCTTATCCAGTCGAATGGACCGATGGTTGATGCTCCTAATCGAGTTCGATATCGTGTACGTCACACAGAAAGCTATTAAAGGAAGAGCCATCTCTGACTACCTCGCCGATTACCCCATAGAAAAAGTAGAGGTTCGGATTTCTGAATTCCCAGATGAAAATATCCTCTACACCACTCAAAACCGCCTTCGATGGAAAATGTTCTTTGACGACGCTGCCAACAAAAAGGGATATGGCATTGGGATGCTTCTGATCGCCCTAGATGACTCCCACACTCCCATCGCCATTAAATTGGATTTTCCTTGCACCAACAACATGACGGAATACGAGGCATGCACAGTGGGCCTTAAGGTTGCTCTTAAGAAACGTATTCAATACCTTGATGTCTATGGGGATTCTGCCCTTATCATCGATCAAGTTCTTAGAAAGTGGAAAGTCAAGGACGAAAAGCTCCAACCCTTTCATGCCCAATTAGAAGAGTTAGCCTCCTGATTCCGAGATATCACCTTCTATTACCTACCCCGAGCAAAGCATAACCTAGCCGATTCTCTCTCCACCTTGGCCTCCATGTTCGACATGCCCGAAGGAATAACAATGACCCCCTTCCTAGTTCAAAAGAAAGACAAACCGACCCATTGCTACCATATTGAGCTTGTCTCCACTGAAGATCCCGAACTAGCCGATTGCTAGTACTATGATATCTGGTGCCTCCTCAAACATGGTAAGTATCCCGAGGGTTCCAAAAAGAAAGATCGAACAACCCTCTGAAGACTGGCCGCCCAGTAATCATCTGTCATAAATCCCTACTCAAGAGGAACTTCGATGGAACTCATCTACACCGCATCGCAGGGGCTGAGATCGAGAAGACAATGCAGAAAATCCACAGCGGGGAATGCGAACCCCACATGAATGGTCACATGCTTGCCAATAAGATAATTCGACAGGGCTACTACTGGACCACCATAACCCAGGATTGCACCGCGTATGTTTGGAGGTGCCTTAAATGCCAACAATTCTCCAATCTTCAACACTTGCCTCCGCGAGAGTTATACAACATGACCTCTCCCTCGCCGTTCTCCACCTGGGGTATCGACATCATAGGGAAAGTTACACCAAAGGCTTCAAATGGACATGAGTTCATCCTGGTTTCCATCGATTACTTCACCAAATAGGTCGAAGATGAGCCATACGCAGTATTAAATGCCAAGAAAGTGGCCAAATTCCTCAAGAAAAATACCATATGTCGATATGGGGTCCCGCACGAGCTGGTATCAGATAATGGGTTGCGTTTCGAAGCAGATTCCATAGAAGTAGTCAACGAGTACAGGATTCAGAGACACAAATCTTCTCCCTACCGACCCACACTACACCAAAATGGGCAAATTGTCACCTTTCAGCCGGCCAGCCTTGTCAAGGTCATTGATCGTGACAAAAAAACACGCATTTTATGTCACGGTCATTGACCTTGACACGACCGTGACAACTAATTGTCACGGTCATTGACCGTGACAAGGCCGTGATAAATTTAATTATCACGGGCTTGTCACGGTCAATGACCTTGACACGACCGTGACAACTTTTCCAGCAAAAACCCTTTCCCCCTTCTTTTTTCCCTCCCACCATTCCCTCCCTCTCTCTCTCTCTCTCTCTCTACTTTCAGGTCCAATTACTCTCTCTCTCTCTCTCTTCCATTTATATATATATATTTATGTGTGTATGTGTATATATATATGTGTGTATGTGTGTGCGTGTGTGGGGGGTGGGGCAGGGTGGGGTGGGGTGGGGCAGGGTGGGGGAGGGGGTGGTGGAGGCGGGCAGGGGGTGGGGCAGGGTGGGGCGGGGTGGGGCAGGGTGGGGGAGGGGGGTGGGGGGCAGGCGATGGGGCAGGGTGGGGCGGGGTGGGGCAGGGTGGGGGAGGGGGTGGTGGAGGGGGGCAGGGGGTGGGGTGGGGTGCGGTGTGTGTGGTGGTGTGTTTTGGGGGAGGGGGTGGTGGAGGGGGGAGGGGGTGGTGGAGGGGGGCAGGGGGTGGGGTTGGGTGGGGTGTGTGTGTGTGTGGTGGTGTGTGGTGGGGGAGGGGGTGGTGGAGGGGGCAGGGGGTGGGGTGGGGTGTGTGTGTGTGTGTGGTGGTGTGTGGTGGGGGAGGGGGTGGTGGAGGGGGCAGGGGGTGGGGTGGGGTGGGGGGTGTGTGTGTGTGTGGTGGTGTGTGGTGGGGGAGGGGGTGGTGGTATAATTCACGGGCTTTAGCTAAACTAGGGTTTTATAGAGTTTCGCTCCTACTACTTGGGCAATGACTATACTAGGGACCAAAGATAAATAAATAAACTGGATTCAAAGTAAATACTAGGAAATCCCAATTTATAACCGTCTAATTTATATCCTTTATTTATTTAATCACGATTCATTCCACTAAATAATCATGATTGCACTCAAATTTAATTATTTATAAATCACTCGAAAGAATGTGTTATTATTATTAAAGTTGATTACGGTATATTATGATTCCCCACGTTATGTTTTCGATACCCTCTTGGTTAAATAAATTTTCTACTAACCGATTTTAATGAATATCTGATCAATTCCTTGATTCTAAAACTTAATTCTATAGGATTATAAAATAGTTCATCGGTCGGGTAAACAAAACATATAAGTTTATCAAGGGGTATCACAATCCAAATTATTTCTTGGACGTGAATTCCTCCAAATTATGATCTCATACCTATTCACACAATGATTGACCAACTTGCGAGGATCTATTGTTCTAACATATAATTGAACTTCACCCATCGCAATCGAAGAAATAATTGTGAAAGAAATTTAATATCCATAACCCTAGGGATTAAGAATCTATGAACTTTTTGTAAACGATATGAGATTTCCCATGTTTAATCAAGAACATCCTTAGACTTGTAGGGGGTGGGGTGGTGTGTGTGTGTGTGTGTGGTGGTGTGTGGTGGGGGAGGGGGTATAAACAATTAAAAAAATGGGCGTATGCCGCCTATTTGTGAGCATATGATATTCTTTAGTAAAAGGCGAAATAGTAGTTCATTGTGTGCTCATTGTGTGACCTCATCAATCTACAATACACTACATAACTAAAAGTTCAATAAAAAAGCCGAGGACTTGCTTTATCTACACATAAGCATGATATATATACTCCAAACAACTGATCTCTTTATTTATCTACACATAAGCATTGAACAATGGTTAACCTTAAAACTAAAATAAACAGAGTATAACTTGATAAACCCAGTACCAAATAATTATATTTAAAATTCCACATCTGATCATAAAAACTAACATATATACACAACACTAAAAGTAGACATCAATTTTATAAATAATTGATAATAGTTGGATAATAATTGGATAATAAACATCGGGAGGGGGTGGGGGTGGGGGTGGGTGGGGTTTTGAATATTATTTACATTAAAAATTAATAATTGATAATAGTTGGATAATAATTGGATAATAATTGATATTTTCATTCAAAATAAATATTTCATTCAAAAATATTGGATAATAATTGATATTTTCATTTAAATTGATAATAATTTTATTCATAAAATTAATTCAATTAGGTAAAACCCATGATAATGAAATTTATGCTACAATTATAATTATTTCATGTCATAATTTTATTGATAAACAATATATGTAGTTGTCACGGTCGTGGTGGGGGGAGGGGGTGGGGGTGTGGTGGGTAGGGGTGGTGTGTGTGTGTGTGTGTGTGTGCGTAGATGCGTAGGTGTGCGTGTGTGTGTGGCAGTGGGTGGGGGTGGGGGTGGGGCACCCATTTAATAACTCTTTAAATATTTGGAAAAAACATAATATTACAAAATTGAAACGAAATGGTATTGACGGAACTTACACATACGTTATAATATAGACGGAACATTTTTTTATCTGTACTATTAATTCAATTAGGTAAAACGAAATGTGTACTATTAACATTTTTTTTTATCTGTACTAATAACATTTTTTTTACAGCAAAAATGTCTCCTTCAGATGTTAAGGCGAAGATGATGATGCTGTTTATGATGATGTCATCTGGGTTCGGTGGTAGCGGAGGCGACGAAGGCTCCTCCGCCGCTAGGCTCCCCAAATATGGAAAATTTGGGATTACCGTCGAAAACAAGTCGGAGCTTTTAGCGAGATCCCTCGAGCTGCTAAAGACGGTCATCGGCCCGGGGTTTATGAGTTGGAAGGAGGTGTCGTATGAGCTCAAGTTAGCTGTTTGGGCGACACTACAGGTAATATTTATATGAATATTTCAATTTATATTTATATTTATATTTATTCGCAAATAACATTGTATTTGTTGGACAGGAACAATTCAACTTGGATCCAAAGCTACGCGATTCCGTCTTGGAGCAGTTGAGGGAGCAACACAAGACGTGGAAGAAAAATATGCGGACACGGTACTTTGGAAAAACACGAGAGTCCATTTTACAATGGCGCGGATCCATCCCGACCAAGGAGCCGATCTCATTGGCACAATGGCAAAAGTTCATTAACAATGAGATCGAGGATCGACAATTGGCATCTCGCCAATCGGGGAGAGAAAATCGGGCTAAAAAGACGGACGTGCACTACTCTGGCCGGACCTCTTACGCTGAGGTGGAGCATAGGATGTAGGTAAGATTTAATTTATCTATAACTACAGAAATATATTATTGGATATTATTTTACTTTGCGGGGCCAATACTAATTTTACTTTACTTTATTTTATTTCAGGGGGTACGGAGTGGGCCAGGGGGTAAGCCACATAGGCTCGATACTTATGTGGCTCTTCGGACGAAGAAGGGGAAGGACAAGGAGGTGTCCCCGAGCGTCGCGGCCACGATTGTAAGTAATCCGACAGTTTAATTATTGTTAATTACGTTATAATTTTTTAGTTTACTTATTTTACTAATCATGTGCTTTTTTTCGTTTTAGGCAAAGCTTAAGGAAGTGCATGAGTCGCAGTCTGATACCGACAAGGCATCTTTGTCCACAGACGCACTCAGCCAAGTGCTTGGCTCTGATCGCAAGGGGAGGACAAGGGGAGTGAGCTCGCGGGTGGCCAAATCTAGGATCATCGGATTGGAGACGAGCGACACTTCTTGGCTCGAACGGTGGATTCACACGACGCGAAGATGTCCCGTTTGGAGGCGACGGTCCAAGATATGTACGCATTCATGAAGCGTACGTTGGGTGGAGACCGTAAAGGGAAAGGGAAAGGGAAGGAGAAGGCGGTGGAGGAGGAGGTGCGGGAGGACGAGGCGCAGGATAACGAGGAAGTCGAGCTCGCTGCTTCATCACCGACACGTTCGTACTTCGACGATCCACTTCCCCATTTGACGCCCTCCAACAGACCATTGTCGACAATTGGTTGGCCGAGCGTGTTCATATTGGATGTATTTGATGGCCAGCGGATAGGACGGGGGTTGAGGGACCCGAATATCGTCGAGGGTGGAATAGTCCATGGACGTGTGCTTCAAGAGATGGAGTCCAGGGTGCTCGTCACGCATGTCATACCCGGGAAGGAAAACTCCCTATTGTGGTTGCGCGAACAATGCGGCACGACGTATATTAGTGGGTGCGTCAATTCGTATGTCGTGTGGCCTACTCACCTCCTCAGTTTTATCCAAGACATGTAGTAACATTATTTTCAAGTTTGTCCATTTTAATTATATTTGGATTATATCGTCATGTATATTATTTTTACTTTGAATATTTGGATTATACTGTCATGAATATATATTTGCATTATCTTTAGTTTGTGTTGGATATATGATGTTTGGAACAGGTACAACGTTGCTATAACAGGTACAAATATACTGCTGGGCAGTGGCAGTGGCCATACTGCCCAGCAGATTTTTTTTAAATTCTGCCAAGAATTGTCACAGTCATTGACCGTGACAAGTCCGCGATAAGATTTATCAAGGACTTGTCACGGTCAATGACCGCGACAATTTTTTTAAAAAGGGTCACGGCTTTGTCACGGTTATAAATCGTGACAAACGTGTCACGATCATTGACCGCGACACGACCGTGACACAAAACGCGAGTTTTGTGTCAAGGTCAATGACCGTGACACGACCGTGACAAAAAAAGTTGTCTCGCCTCGAAATGTCACGGTCATTGACCTTGACAAGGTGGATTTGTCAAGGTCAATGACCTTGACAAATGGGCAGATTTGGTGTAGTGCCAGACCAATGGTACAGTGGAAGCCGCCGATAAAAACCTCAAAGCTATCATCAGCAAGATGACCGAAAGTTATAGGGATTGGGCCGATCGGATCTTGTACACCCTCTGGGGCTATCGAACCTCAATACGAACCTCTACTGGGGCTACCCCTTACTCCCTCGTCTACGGCATGGAAGCAGTCCTACCTGTGGAGCTGGAAATACCCTCGCTACGCGTCATGCTCGAAAGCAAAGTTAGTGAAGAAGACTGGTGCCAAAGCCGTCTTGATGAGCTAGCCCTTCTAGATGAAAGAAGGTTAAAATCTCTTTACCACATACAGGGGTACCATCGCCGAATAGCGCGATCATTCAACAAGAGAGTCAAGGACCGCGGTGTTCGGGAGGGGGATTTAGCCCCCAAAGAGATAATAGAACCCGTCTGGGACCCCAGAGGGAAATTCAAGCCTAATTGGAGCGGCCCCTACATTCTGAAGAAAATCTTATCCAGCGGTGCCGCCATGCTCACTGACCTAGATGGGGAAGAGATGGCTCATCCAATAAATCTGGACTGTCTCAAGAAATTCCACCCCTAGTTTGAAATCTCAGAGTGCTACGACTCTCCTCACCCCCCTTCTATTCTAAAAAAAACTCTTCATTTTTCTCTACCCAAAACTACGTGGGCCTGATTCTCTGCAAAAAACTATTTTTCAAAAACTTTTTCAAAAACCCCAGAGGTACGTAGGTAGATCATACTCCTCACATGAGTACGGCCCTTTCTTTTTCACAAAATACTATTCTTTTCTTACCCCCGAGAACGGCGGTTCATTCTAAAAATACTTGAACAAAAGGATTATGTATGCCTTAGCGATCGGTATAGATAATCCAAAAATACAAAATTCATCAAAAGGCACAGCTGGGTGATCAGAAACTTGCTTATTTCATTAATAAGAAATTACATTGCAGATTACATAGGAAAAGGAACGGATAACCCCCTTCCCCCTACTACCATAAAAAGCCAAATAAAATCCCCACATACTTTCCCTATTACATAAATAAACTCTCCAAGAGTCCTACCCACAGCTACTAGAGGAGCCTGTACCCTCATCATCTACATCCTAAGGTCCCCAAGTTTCACCTGCCTGAATAGAGTGCCGTAAACATTCCATGGATCGATGAGCCTTAACCATTTTTGAAAAGACCACAACACTCCCTTCCATGGTATTAGATAAAATAAACCATCTTTGTCCAGTCTCCACTGCCAACATCTTGCTGACTACTTTCCTCCTTAACCACTTCATATAATCTTTTGGGACATGCCAAACCTTCCCGACAGACTGACAGGGACGGGTCGACGGACGCCGATTTTCCCACAGAGACCCAAGCAACAGACGCAGGTGCTAAGTTAAATCCTCTATCGGAAAGAAATTTGAGATCCGAGGTTGCACGACCTGTGCCCAGCCAAATTGGCGCAAAAGCCGCCAAGGGAAATAAAAAGAGGTCTGTCTAAGACCAACCAACCGCATATATGAATACTCTCCTAGATCTAGAACGGGCTACAACGTCCCCCACCAAGTCACTGACCAATACAGCCCACGAGCCCCATGCTCCACAAGCTAATTCTCCCAGTTCTCAACATATAGGCCAACACTGATGAAGTAGCATGAAAAGAAGTTGGGTACGGCCGATAAGGTATATTTTGGAGGACTCTCCAAGCGGAATCTTTCAGACAACCACATAAGGAGCATCACAGGGCTACCCCTCAAAAAGTCATAACGGCCTTCTCTCCAGGTATCCAGGCCATTCAGGGTCTCCGCCAGTATCACCGCCGCAGGATTACGACGATATGATATCCAGGAAGTAATGGCTGCAAGTTGTGGGTCCACTTGTACCTCCCCAGTTACCAGCAGAAATTTAGAAACCAGACCCAGAACCATGGCTCCAACATAGCCAACATCACCTACTTCCCGCAAATGCACAGATCGCAGCACTGCTGGGAGGGAGATCATTCCTCCAGCAACCAATGATCTGGCCGCTGAAGGCGAAATACGAAGTAGCCCGGCCAAAAAATCCATGGGAGAAGGGGGGAAATTCGGGCAAAGCCGCAGAAACACTAGGATTTACAACCAGCATGGCAGAAACTTCCTCGTAGGTATGACAAACTTCTTCCAAACCAAAGCAGAATACATGGTCTTCAGGGTACCAGAATTGTACCGCCGCCGTCAGCACGTTCCACTCAAAAGGCCCATTGCACCACAAGGAGACTCGACGCATGTTGAAAGCATCATAGTCGACATTATAAGAGCACATAGCTTCCAAGGTTTCGAGATAGTTGGCAAACTCAATGCTACCAGGAAGAGCCATCTTGCAAGGCTAAGAGATAGTGGGCAAGAAAGTGAAAATGCCAAGGTGTGATGAAAACACTCCACCCTTACCACTTTTTATACTTGAGAACCCTCACAAGAGACACAATTCGTGCAGAAATCGAAGGGAATCCTACCCCAAAAGGTACCAATGGCTGAGGAGGGTACCATTCAAAGCTTTGAATTGATGGGACTGGACTGAACTACCGATAGGCAGGTCAGGGTGCTTGCCGATCGGTAACTCCCCTCATTTTTAGAAATTTGCCTCTTTTCCTCTTTTCCTCTTTTGTCAAATCAGAAAACTCAATAAAAATAAATTGACATTCTCAACAGAATTTCAAGAATCCCTTTTTTCTCCTTATATAATTTTCCTTTTTAATTAAAAACTTTCCTTAAAAAAAAAATCCAAAATATATTCCTTTTTACGGTCTCAGCAGCAAAGTAAAAAGTGCATGTGCATGCATTCATTCATCATTAAATAAGAGATAATAAAAAACTCCATTGCATTGCATATATTTGTGTTCTGTGTTACATCATTTTGCAGGAAATAGAAAGAAAAGGTAAAAACAACGGGACTCAGCCCGAACCCACATTCTCTCTCTCTCACTAAGAGCTTCCACCCCTGCGACGTTCTCTCTTCACCCTACGGCGAGATGATGCACCACCACTACCCGAGCCAGAGTCCTCTCCGGATGAGGCAGATGGCACTAAGTAAGAAGGAACGGGAACCGTATCCCGAATATGGGCAGTCGCCGAAGAGATCCAGTCTCTGATGTCCCTGAGCAAGTGGTCGACACCCGGACTTGCTGAAAGAAAAGGTGAAATCAGTATCAAAGCAGGATGACCAAAACAGAAAAGAAAGAAAGAGAAGAATAGAAAGGTATACCGCAGGTCGAAGGACCTCCTCTGTCAAACCCAACTCCTCCATATCCATCGCATGAGGACAGTGCAGTATAGGCACCATCCCTCATCAGCCCGCCTAATGTTATATGAAGGGGTATGCAGCCGTACAAAAGGGACCTCCGAGGTCGCCGCCGCCGAAGATGGCGACGGACCACCACCGCTCTGAGAAGATCCCACCGGCCGACTCGAACCCACCGGAGGGAAGGGCAGTGCATCATATATACTGGGCGCCATCAACCAGCTCATCATAAAATCCATATAGTCATACGGCGCAGCCGTATCGGTGTATAGCAAGTAGGACTCGCCGATCATCACCGTGATCCTCTCGTCCTCCAACAACAGTCGCTCTCACCTCATAAACGTAGTGGGTTGCGCAGGTGGCACCACCACCTCCTCCTCGGCTATCTGACTAACCACCCTCTTCCCGAGATACCAGGATTGGCCGAACTCATGCGCTAGCAAACGCCTCATCCACACGTTCACCTCGGTCACCCCCGCATCCTGAATGGATGTCCCCCAGGGATAAAAGGTCACCTGAAAATCTCCAAGCAAGCATAAATCAATACAAGATCAAAAGGTGCAAAAACTAAGGCTGAAATGGAAAGAGTCTTACCCTACCACTGGTCAGGTCATTCAAGACCTGACACACTGCCTCTAGGGAGAGAGATCCCTTCGACTGCCGATTGACCTTACGCCATCGATACAAGCGACAGAAGTCCCCAACAATGTCTCCCTTAAAAGCAATCAGCGGGGTGTTGCACCCAATCACCTCATAGAACCACGTCTGAATTCACAAACAAAGAGAGACGCATAAGGAAAATGCGAATGCATGAAAGGTAAATGCGAATGCATGAAAAGAAATGCACAAACTGAAGAATACCGCAAGAAGGTACGCGGCGTCAGTAAAAGTCTGTCGGCAGCACCGGCTAAATGCATCTAGAGAAAAGTAAAGGGTCGCCAAAGTCATACTCCCCCAATCATAGAAAGGGATGTTCGAAAACATCCTCAAGTACGGCAGAAACCACAAATGAATGACGTCACCGCTCAACGCCATCATGAAACCTCCCAATACCTGCAGAATGAATAATCGGGCCATCTGCCTCACTTGCAGCCCGTCTTCCACATCAATCACCCTGCTCAGCAGAACATCCTTCAGCAAGGACAGCCGGATGGAATCCTCGAAAACTATCCTCCCTACATCACCAAGTACCGCACGCACTACCTCCGGTCTCACTCGTAAAGAGCGATCCAGCTCTATCTGCTCTTCATCGCAATCCAGCCCCAGCAGCTGCTGCACGTCTATGGGAGTCACTGTCATCTCCCCGAATCCAAAATGAAAGGTATGGGTAGTATCCCACCACCTCTCTCCCAAAGCGCACAAGACCGCTGTCGAACGAGGCATCTCATCCAGCACCGATGCCAACCGCCCAAAACCCACTGATGATACCATCCAACACACCACAGGTGGAAGATGCTCCCAGACATCCTTGAGCCCCGTCGTCCCACGGGCACGTATGTTCTTCAAATAAATATCAGACTGGCAAAAAGAAAAGTCTCATCAAAGGTCAAGAAAGAAGAAAAATACCCAAAAAAAGAGAAGAATGCCAAAGGTCGGGTTACTTACATAACCGACGGGACTCACTTTCGAAGAGCGATGACGTAATGGCTCCCACAGCAAGGTCCGCTCATCCGCAACAGCCTCAACCGCATCAAAGGAGTTATCACTCCCCAAAGCAAGAGGCACCATAGCCCTCCACTCCACATTCGCCCAATCATCAATGGTCAACCACTCCCGGTGGACTTCAGTGCTCACAAAAGTGGCCATTTCTTGAAGATCGGAATACTAGAACGATTTGCAGAAGAATCGCAGAGAGAGAGAAAGAAAAAGAAGCTGTGAAAAAATGAAGGGATTCGCCCCCTTTTTATAGGATGCCAAGCGCCATGCCGATCGGCACCTCTCCCTACCATACTGATCGACACTGAACCCTTGCCTTCCCGAGGTAGCCTAAAAGTCCATGCCACTACCGAATGGCACCCTTCATACCATGCCGACCGGCACCCCGTTAAATTTTGTACATAAATTCCCAGAAATTGCCAAAAAACCTCAAAAAATCCTCAGAAAATTCCCAAAAATCCCAGGAAGGATTTAAAGCCTTTTTACCAAGAAAATTTCGCATTACCTCAAACAAAACTCCTCTTCCCCAACGAAATCCTCAAAAACCAGGTGAAAATTCCTCCCGATAAAGCTCCATAGGATCCCTAAGGATCACCTGATCGCTTCCCCATCCGAATTCTCCTACAACACCAAAAATAGGTTGTTCCCCCTGCTAGGTCTCCTAAAAGCCTCCCCAGCTATCAGCTCCCTAGCTCAAATCAAAATCATAAATATCTTTCTCCAGCGAAATCAAAATCCAATCTTCAACCACTCTTGGGTCAAAATTGGCCCCGGTCTTGGATCGTCACCTGAGTTAGGTCAGAATTGACCTCGGTCCTCGGTCGTCACCACTCTTAGGTCAGAATTGGCCCCGATCTTAGATCGTCACCTGAGTTAGGTTAGAATTGACCTCGGTCCTCGGTTGTCACCACTCTTGGGTTAAAATTGGACCCGATCTTGGATCGTCACCTAAGTTAGGTCAGAATTGACCTCTGTCCTCGGTCGTCACCACTCTTGGGTCACAATTGGCCCCGATCTTGGATCGTCACCTGAGTTAGGTTAGAATTGACATTGGTCCTCGGTCATCACCACTCTTGGCTCAGAATTGGCCTCGGTCTTGGATCGTCACCTAAGTTAGGTCAGAATTGACCTCGTTCCTCAATCGTCACCACTCTTGAGTCAGAATTGGCCCCGGTCTTGGATCTTCACCTGAGTTAGGTCAGAATTGACCTCAGTCCTCGGTCGTCACCACTCTTGGGTCAGAATTGGCCTTGATCTTGGATCGTCACCTGAGTTAGGTCAGAATTGACCTCGATCCCCGATCGTCATCACTCTTGGGTCAAAATTGGCCCCGGTCTTGGATCGTCACCTGAGTTAGGTCAGAATTGACCTCAGTCCCTGATCGTCACCACTCTTGGGTCAGAATTGTCCCCGATCTTGGATCGTTACCTGAGTTAGGTCAGAATTGACCTCGATCCTCGGTCGTCACCACTCTTGGGTCAGAATTGTCCCCGATCTTGGATCGTCACCAAAGTTAGGTCAGAATTGACCTCGGTCCTCGATCGTCACCACTCTTGGGTCAGAATTGGCCCTGATCATGGATCGTCACCTGAGTTAGGTCAGAATTTACCTCGGTCCTCAGTCGTCGCCAATCTTGAGTCAAAATTGGCCCCAGTCTTGGATCGTCACCTGAGTTGGGTCATAATTAATCCCAGTCCTCGGTTGTCACCACTCTTTAGGTCAGAATTGACCTCGGTTATTAGAACTTTACCCTAAGCCCACAGATACGACTTTAAATCACAAAATTGATCATCCCCAGCACACTCCTTAGGTCCTCGGAATCGGCCTCGAACCTCTGAATCGGTCATACTCCCTCAAAAGCATCATGTGGTGTCTATTAGACGGTCATCATTTATTCCAAACTCACCCATCGAGGGGCTCTGTAGACACCCCATTCTATTACCCCCTAACTCTCCTTAGGTCCCTAGTACCTCCCTTCATCACTCTAAACCCAGGTCATGTCCCGAGTACTGACCTGGAGGCCATCAGGCACTCCCCGGCTCAGTTTGACCCAAAAGTCAAACTCTTCATCTCGACTGAGACTGAATGAATCTTTGAAGGGAACTGAATACCCTTTCCAACGATCCACCCCATGCACAATTTTGACTTACCATGCGGACGAACGATCCGTTTGCGTCCGAAACTTGACCTAGAGGCCATAGGGTGCTCCCGGGCTCTATTTGACCTAAGCCAACTCTTCAGCTCAACCGAGACCGAATTAATCTTTAAAGGGCACTGAATACCCTTTCCAACGGTCCACCCTGTGTGCGATTCCGACTTACCATGCAGACAAACAATCCGTTTGCGTCCAAAACCTGACCCAGAGGCCACCGGGCGCTCCCGAGCTCTATTTGACCTAAGTTAACTCTTCATCTGAACCTAAGCTAAATGAATATTCGAAGGTAACTGAATCCCCTTTCCAACGGTCTATCCCGTGTGCGATTCTGACTTTCCATGCGGACGAACGATCCGTTTGACTCCCGGAGGTCACCGAACGCTTCTCGGGACCGGTTGACCAAAGTCAACTCTCCAAACCGGGTCAAAATCTTTGGAATGTTGGAGGACATATCCTAACCTTTCCAATGGTCCACCCCATGCACAATTCGGACTTACCATGCGGATTGCGTCCGAACGAATCCCCGTCCAATGGATCGACAAATGCTTTCGAGCCATATTTGACCCGAAGTCAACTCCCGAACTCGGGAGAGGTCCAAAGGACTTTGAAAGGTCTCTGAAATAACTTTCCAACGGTATGCCATGTGCACAATTCTTACCAACGGTTTGCCCTCGGAGGCCAATTTTTCGAAAAAGCCTAAAGCGCACTGCCAAATGGCAGGTTCCAGATCCTGCCTATCGGCACCTGCCGATAGGCAAGAATAGATATATGCCGATCGACACTTACCTGGGCCTATAAAAGGAGGTCTTCATCTCATTTGCAAGGGGAGCCCAGATCTGATAAAAATCTCTCTGAACGAATCCCAGAAACCTCTCTCGAAGGCAGCGTGATTTTAACTTCCAAATCCCTTTTTTACTTCCACTTTTCATCATCCTTTTCATCAAACTTGGTGAATTAGCCACTCTCCATCATCATCCAAGTGCAAGGGCTTCTCTCCAACATTCAAGATCAATCTCAAGATCTTCAAAAAGGTCCAACTTTCTCAAACTCTCTCTTAAATTCTCTTAAATTCCCAATAACTTGTTTTCTTATTTAGCACTTTTATTATCTCATCTCACACATCTTAATATACTTTTTATTTAGTATTATTGTACATATTTTATTTTCATAAAACCCAAAAAATAAGAAAAAGAGGGTTTGCTCATAAATTCCAAGTGGGATTCTCACACTTTTTCCACACTTTTCTCACAACTAAAACACTTTTTCTACACACACACACTTCCAAATAAGAGATTCCCCATTTGGACTTATGGTATAAACCCCATCCCTCGTTTTACATGTGAACTACGTGGAATTTGATGCCTTTATAGGCTACGTAGGCGTCTTGGGGTAAAACCCGAGACTCGAGTCCTTTTTCTCTCATTTTTTATCTTCTATAAATCCACTTTACTTATATTCTATATACTTGCCTTTAGTGACGCATTACTCCATTTGCATTATCATTCCATTATAATGATCAATGTAGGGGTAATCGCGTAAATCTTATTTTTCTAATATTATTCTTATATCTTCCTACGGATGACTCGCTTTATCTTTTCCATGATACAAGTCGAGGATTCCTACCTCCATTCTATATATACACATGCACACATATCACGGGGGGAAATATAAAGGAAAATAGAAAATATCCACGAGAGACCAAAAGGGCGGAATGGATGCCTAACACCTTCCCATTTTGTAACTAAGTCTCCGAACCCTTCTTGAATCATCTTGGTTTCGCACGCACCAGTATGTCTTTGGATGCCATCCTTCGGGGTGGCTTCCCATTTTTCTTTTGTCTGTTTTGAGTAAAATAGACTGGCGACTCTGAATCTCTCTACATTTTTACACCACATCTCAAAATGACGCCGGCCAAAGCGTTCCCGAGAGGGACGCGCGGGACCCGAAGGATCCTTTCCTCCACGCTCCCGCCCGCAGGGCGAGGATCGGGGATGGCCAGAGCTACAATACATGCATAATGGAATAAATAGACTCATTTGGGAGTAATATATATATCTTTGTAGAGAAGAGGAATTATAAGACGAACTCTCTAGCCGAAATACCAAAGATAGTTCAGGCAAGCTCATTTGGAGCAGTGGATGCAATAAAAGATTTTGGAATCTCATATTTTTTTGAAGAAGAATCAATACAAGTAAGATTATTTTTAATGTTGCAATGGTATAAAATAAAATAGAGTTGCAAGTATGATATTATATCTATATGTTTGATAGAAAATTTAATGAGTGTAAGTATAATTCTACGTAATATGTCGATTTGAATAAACAAATGATTATGGCATAGGATAGGGAAGTAGTAAGTTACGCACATTTAGTGTTTGTTAAAATTCCATAGAGATTTAGGAAAACATGACATCAATTGTTTTGGGTAGGGAATGTTGTTTTCACGACAAACTCCTCCCACGATATTTTTGTATCGTAGACAATTGGCAACTACTTACGAATTTATAATTTATGTTTGTCTCAAACAATGTATGCCATATATGGAAAAAACTTTCACTATTTCCCCTCAACTCCAAATTGTTTGTCTTTTTGAAAATTTTACTCCCAATACTCTCAACTATAAAATTTCGATTATATCAGTTTAAATTCATTATATTAGTATAACTTGAAAATTTAGAGATATAAGATTTGTACATTCAATATTGTAATGTATGTAAAAAAACATTTGCATTGCAATAGTTTCATTTTCTGAATTTCTTACATTTTGATAAGGAGAACTTGATTGGTGAGTTTTATGAAGTAAGTATACCACTTCTTATATATATATTTAAATGTTTTAATTTTTCATTGTTTATACTCATTCCGTGGGTATGAATAGGCTTAAGACTATTCCATATTAAAAGATGCCCATTAGATGTTTGATGAAAAGAGTGAAAGAGATAGATTTGGTTGTATATTTTGTAAACACATATTTTTCACCTCAATTAATTGCCAAAGATGGAATATGATCAGTTGTAAGAAAAAAATTATAAAATTCCTTTGATTTGTGTTATTGTAGATGTATGTTGAGGGTCATTATGAAAAAATTGTTATTAGGATGGGATTATGGTTTTGATTGTGGGATTTATCTACAGTTGTGTGAGTTTGTATTGCAAGCGAACGAAATATATATTTTTATTTATAAGAAATTAAACAGGTAACTTTAATTGCATAAGTCTTTTGAGTCTTCCAACAAAGACAATGATGCCGTCGAATGAAGGGGGGGGGGGGGGGCAGTACCCCTTGCTCAAACTCAGGGTGCTTTCCAAATAATATAACCAACATAGCTACTGAATTTCCCCTTACAAAAGCTTTTATTACCTGCCCATATAAAGAAAACTTGAGCCGATAAAAATCACGAGGAGAGACAACTCCTCAGGCCCTTTATTCCCATCTTCGTTTGTTAATGACCTTTCTCTCTCTCTCTCTCTCTCTCCCTCCCCCCCCCCCCCCCCCCTCTCTCTCTCTCTCTCTCTCTCTCTCTCTCTATATATATATATATATATATATATATATATATATATATATATATATATATATATATATATATATATATATATAAACATGCGACATTTGTATACACCAATGATAGCATCTAGAAACGTGCTTCACTATTTTCCTTACCCCAAACAACACGACCACCGCTTTCATTCCCTCTAAAGTTGCCTACACTTCCTTCCCTATCTGTTGGATTCAGTGCTGACCAAATAAACGTACACACCTATTCAATTTCTGGCCATCACATTCTAAAAGAGAATGCAGCCTGGCTTTTTCGGATATCCCAAAACGAAAACATGCTGGCCTAATATGGATACATGTACAATCAGTGTTACACTCGAATTATTAAAAAGGCTTATGCGTCTTCACTAAAGGGAAAATTGATACCCATAAAGTCTCAGAAGCATGGCTACAATGTTGGTATTTTTGTGCATGTCGAAATGTGTTGGAAATTTACATAATTTTTTAATTTTTGGTTTGGATTATTATGATATGAAATTATTTTTGTAGTTTGGATTTTTTCTGAGGTGATCCTTTGTCACTGCCTTGAATTTCTTCTGTAAATTATAGGATAGCTCACATAATTATAAATATCTTATCTTTTTTTAGGATGCTACATGGTTCAAAATTGCTAATATGTTCCGAGAGTTTCCTTCGTGTTTTTCGATAATCTTTGCTTGGCAGTTTTTTTTTAAATAATGCCATGGTCTTGGAGGAATTGACTGTTACTTTCAGAGTTGATGCATGCTGTGAAGAAATCCATATATATATTTGGTTATGATTTACTACTATTTTAGAATGGCTAACTGGTGCATTTATCCCGAGTACACGCAAAGTACATACTACAAGTTGTGATTTTGGTTGATAAACTTTTGAATTTTTCTCTTTTGTAAAAACTGCACAAGTAAATTCCGTGTTGAAGTAGAAAAAGCTATTGTGTAGACTCACTGCATTGCTTGAATGTTGAATTGAAGTGTTATATCTAAATGTTTGGTTTGTCATATACTTGATTTTATGACGCAATTGTTCGATGTTTTGTTTTCATAATAGTTGGAGTTGTACATGCTTTTATCTTTTTTAGGTACATACATTCTACCTTTTGTATTATCGTAGGCATAGAAAATTTGAAACTCTCAAGTTCTCAACCTCCTAATCAAATTACTCACATCTTGGTTACTAGGACCATATTCTAAAAGTTCTATCTTTTTCATTGACATCAAATATATATAGTTGGACCATATGTTTACTTTTTGTCATCAAGTATTACTCTCGGCAGTATTTAGTCATGCACTATCAGCTTAGACCTTTTAGAAACGCATTAAAGGCTCATAAATTTACATAACCCCACTTTTTTAGTCTATTTGATTGATTTAACTGGGAGATGGTTATCTACTCAATTTTATGCGGTGCGATAAGGTCGGTAATGTGTTTGAAGAAATTTCAAACAGTACAGTTATTTAGTTTTAACCATTATGACATCTATGTACATATATGTTTGTCATTTAAATATATATATTTGTCATTTAAGTTATAACCAAATATCTTCTTATACTACTAATGCTGCTAATACATATGTTCATTTGTTGATACAACTGTTTGTTTGTTTATGTATGCATTTGTTGGGGATTGTTATTTTGTTGTTATAAAATATGTGCATAATAAGGTTGAGCATGGCTTTCAATCTGTGGTTCAGCTCTATATAAAATATATGCATTTGTTGGTATGGGCTTTCAATTTATGATTGAGCTTGATTTTAACCATAAATTATTAATCTGTACAATTTGGTGGAGGTTTTACAATATATAAGTTACTATATTTTTTTAATACTTCAAACCCCAGAACCACCTCTGTTTCAAAATGCAAATTTTATCGTGTTTTCTTATGATATTTTTATTGATCATACCACCAAGACTATTAGCACAATGTAGAATATGAGGCTAAAATCCAAAATTCATACCAGAATTGTAGCTTTAATGCAACCGAAAATGACCTCCACAGATCAAGAGTTACGTACATATTTTGACGATATCCCCATTATTAAAGAGAGAGGCGTTTAAATTTCAGAAGTAGCAATGAAGAACTGATCATGTTATAGTTAGACATCTTTCGTGTACATAATGTTTGCAATATGTATTATCATTTGCATACACTAGAAATAAACTCATTTGATCATGTGATATCTGAATAAAAGTATATAAGTATTTACATGAAGGATACAAAAAGTTGTTGCTATGCCATGTTACATGTATTTCATGAATTCATTATATTTTTCAATTAATGAAACATAATTGTTATTTTCATTAAAATTAGATGGATCCTACGTACCAATCTCGTAGTGCAAGATCTCGTCGTAGGTTGATTACGGTTAATAAGTGATCCAGTAATGTGCGTCGTATGTCAACGCCAACTATTGCTTTAAGTAATATGTCGTATAATCTTCCTCCGTCAGTTCAAAATAAGTCCTCCATTGGGCATATTAGTTAGCCCATCTTTGTATGTGTTGTATCAAAATGGGAATCCAAGGATCAAAATGGCGATAGTAAAAAAGTATCCAATGTCTTTCTCTTAGTTGATGAGCAGGTATATAATTTATACCGTATAAATTTATTTACTTGTATGTCTCTCCAAATAACATTTTCTTAATTACTTTTTTCCATTTAATTATATCATTTTTTCTCTTCACAGGGTGACTCGATACATGCGGAGATACCTACTTTGTAAATTAGGCAATTCACTGGAGCTTGGAAAAGTCTACACAATAACTAATTTCAAAGTTATGGAGACCAAGCATAGCTACATGGTCTCATCCCACAATCTAATGATTGAATTCATTCTATCTTCAAGGTTTATACATTCTAAATATGCTAATCTTCTAATTTTGACATACCACTAACAATTTCTTGAATTTGATGACTTGGCATCCAAATTGGGCATGACATATACCTCACGGGTATATTATCTTCATTACTCATTATTCATCTAACAATATACGTTAAACGCATTTATTTTATATCTAATCAATAATTATATGTTCAGATATGTTGGGACTATTGAAATCAATATCACCGGTTGAGGATCAGCCTACTAGGGGCACTATAGTTAAAAAAAGGGTTTTAAAGCTTGAAACTCGAAGGTAGAATTTTCTTACTTTAAAAACATTCAATTAAATCAATTTTAATATGTAATAATCATAATTCCTTAACCACATACCATATTATACAGTGGGCAGATGATATCGTTAGTCTGTGGGCCGATGAAACTGTGCTAATAACTGAAGATATGTGTAAGAAATTCAAAGATCATTTGATTGTAGCCGTAACCTTAACTACAGTCAAACAATTTAGAGGGACTTGAACTATATTTTTTTATGTAATTCTATTTATCACTACTCTCGATTTTAAATAAATCAATTTGACAAACATATCACTTTTATTTCGTAGGGAATTTTTCGTTGTCAGCAACAAACACATCCAAGGTTTATATAGATCCGGATGTTCAAGCAACTAAAGACTTTATGTCCAAGTACTGTTTACTTCTTCGCAATTTAATTACAATACCAATGTATATAATTTATCTTTTCTCATCTTATTTCTCAATTAGATGATCACTACATACTTACGCATTCTGCATCAACTACTATGGATGAGTACATATTTCAAATTATGTTAATTCATATTCATGCAGTATACATAATCTTGCATTTATTGCCATAACAGTAGAGGCATCTGTACCATTACTATCAAAATGGAAAGTCATTATCTTTTGATAACTATAATTTGACCCGTCAAAAGTATTATGAACTCAGCAATTGAAAATATTAATTTGAAATTTTTTCATACTTCTCATGATAATCTTTCTTTTTCCCTTCTGTTTCACAACTGTGTACGTGTCGATTCATACAAACTGCCAAAATATAATTTTCTTTTAGCATTATTGTTGATACAAAAATTAGTCAGTTGACGTGGACCAATTATATGAATACACGTGTCTTCTTACGTGGCAAAAATATATATTCACAGAATAACTCAGCGTACCAAGCTACTCACCTTGATGAGCTACTCAACGTACAAAGCATCTAGTCAAGCGACAATTACAGATTAAATGAACATTGGATTCAATGAACATTCTTATTGTGTACAGATGTATATGTCTATTAAATAACGGCGTATTATCTATTCATATGAACAACCTAAGGGCTATAAATACATTGTAACACCCTCCATAACAGGGTAATTGATCACTGACGATCATCATTAAGATTAAGGCAAGACAGCCAACAATACAAAATAGTGGACGTAGGCCATTTTCATAAGGCTGAACCACTTTAAAAATCCTTTGCCTTATTTCTTTATTCATATTTATTTGTGATTAATTAATTAGATCAAGTCTTATTTTTTACATCAACAAATTGGCGTCGTCTGTGGGAATCAACTATACGTAGCGTTTTTCACTAACAAATTCACTATACATGGTTGAACTCCCATAATCTAGCAATATGAACAATGACGGAGTTCCTCCCAACCCGTCTGTTCCTCCAACTGTCAATGAACTCACTAAAATAGTGACCATCTTAGCCAGGGGACAAACAGCCATGCAGGAGACCATACGACAACTCATTCAAACTATGGATTTTAGGTACATCATCTGTTCCTCCAACTGTCAATGAATTTTAGGTACATCATCTGTTCCAGTGGGAGGATCATCTAAAGTATAAGAATAATTGATAAAATTCATATCTCGTAGCATTCTGACGTTGCTTGAAATCGATCAATCAAGCAGATGTTGAGGTCGATATATCTCAAAATCTTCATAAAGATGGTAATTTGAGGTCGAGATATCTTAAAATCTTCATAAAGCTGGTAATCACCAAGATACCTGGAGATCAAACACTGAGGAATAGCACGGGATAGAATCCAACTGACATCCCGTTTAAAGGGAAGATTAGGTAGATCAAGTACTCCAGGCTCATACCAATCCAATAAGGAATTTCCTTCCTCAAGCTTCATCACAGTCAAGGCGTTCAACCATCCCTATTTGTATCCTTCATTATTTAATTGTTTCAATCGAGCATCGAGATGGCATAGAGCTTCATTATATCCCCCCATCCAAAACTCTCTAGGCTACTTGTGAAACTGATAAGTCAATCTCTTAAGCTACTGATGAAGTTTCTTCACCAAGTTTTCTTTACTCTCCAGTGCAGAGCTCTGATTGGAAAGTTATTTGGTAAGACTTTGTATTTTCTAAGACATCTCAACCAGAGCTTGATTTTTTACTTTCAGCTAAACAACCTGATTTGCTAAGGCTTGTTGAGTCCTAGTCTCTTCAATGTTACTCCGACCAGCTCTTTCTTTACCCCGTGAGGAATATATAGGTCTGGATTGTTTCAAAGAATAAAATTCTTCTCTCAGTGTAGCATTTTCAGTTTCCAAAAATGAAAAGCCTTCATTATTGACTGGAACCAGAGCTCCCGAAGAAGAATCAGATTTTAGTTGCCTCAGTTCTTCTTACAGGGCAATATTTTCCTCTTCCAACAGTTTAACAATGTTTATGTGCTCCTGAACTTCAAGTTTAAGCACACTCTCTCTATTTTTATGGGCTGAAATGAACTTGTCATAACAATGATTAGCACTCAACTGCCGGTACTTCTTTTCATAACCTTTATGCAGAAGTGCAGTGTTTTCCTTGTGTTGAAGTTGAAGTTCCTCAATTGTTCCTTGAAGATCCTCAATCATTTCATAGTAAGCCATATTATTGGCCATAACTCGATCAAGCAAACACTTTAAATATTGGTAGCCATCAATTGCCCTCTTAGAAGCATCAGGTCCAAGGATATCAATTATTTAAGCTTCAGGGAAGTCTGCATGGACACCTTTGAAGTAATCATTACACTTCTTCATCAGTTCTGTATCATGAGCTGACAAGAGCTCCATCCTGGCAATAAACTAGCAAGGAAAAGTAAAAATGGATCAACAACAATACGGATCAAGCAAATAAAGGAGATAACTCAGTAATTAATAACAAAGTCCATTTTATTGATCCAAAGACGAGAAAGTACAACCAAAGTTACAATAAAAAGGGAAAAACAACATAGTTAAGGCATCGAACAACTTTATACATTCTCCTTATTTCCTATAACATCTTCAGCTAGTTTGGATGAAGGAGTTGGTTGCTCGGTAGAAGTTGTAGCATGTTGAACTTGCTCAGAGGATTGAGGAAGGGTAGCAGCAGGTGTTTATTCTACTATTACCATAGAAGATTCATCAGATGCAACTTCTTCTTCTTCTTCTTCAACAGTATGAAGAGGGCCATGAGTATGTTTCTGAAATAGTTCAGAATCATCAGTAACACTCAACTCCTTCAACGCTGCAACCCATCCATCTCTGAAGTATTTCAAACTTGCATACTCCATCTGGGAAGTAACAACGGCTAAAGATTTATTCCAACCTTTGTCCCAGCCAGAATTAAAGGACTTCTTCACAACATCTTTTGTCTTTACCCTTTCTGAGGAAGTTTTTTCCCTTAAAAGTTCCTCAACAGACTTCACCTACTCCTCAAGGTCTTTCTTACGCCGTTCAGCCTCTTCAAGCTTGCCATCAACTTCCATTTTTCTATAAACGATGACTTTTAATTTCTCCTCCACCTCTTTATAAGCATTTATAGCTTGTTGTAGAGCTGTATCAGCTGTCTGTCGAGCTGTAATAGCCTCTTACCGAGCTATGTCAGCATCTTTAGCCACTTCAATAACTTATTATTGAGCTATCTGAACAGATTTGATTTTATTCTCCCAAGTAGTTTTATCCTCCTCGTACTTCTGTCATTACTCTCCCAAAAAATTTAGACAACCTAGTAAGGGCTTCCTCTACTCCAATAGATGAGGTTGAAGCTTTTATGGGCTCATCCTTCTCCACGATATTGTCGAAGTGCACAAAAACTGTAAGAATAAGAAAGGTACGAATCAGAGTATGGACACGGCAGTGAAGACTTAGAAAGATAAAAATAATGATCACTTACTGAGGCAAGAAGTTAAGCCTCCATATCGACAACTTTATATCGAGGAGTTCAAGTTTCAGTAGCTCGGCAGTCAGGGAGAGTCCCTGACTGGATCAATTTCTTGGCCAAGCTAGGGGTAAGGACAGTTGGAGAACTAGCCCTCAGGGAAGAAATCCCAACTCTAGAAGGTTGGGCAACAGTATCCACAGGTCTCTTAGTAAGACCCCTCCTCAACCTCCTCAAAGGATCACCTTCAATCATAGGTGATGCCTCTTCTTTAATCAATGGTGCTGCCTCTTTTGGGACAACAACTTCAATCAAAGGTGCTGCCTCTTTAGGCGTAACAGGGGGCTTCTTGCTGATATTTATAGCATGAGGAACAATATCCTTCTTCTTAGTTCCGTTAGCTGGACCGTCATCCTTTTTCTTCTTCGCCCCTTCATTACCAGGAGTAGATTTGGCAAACAACTCAGGTACCCTCCTCTTCTTCGTCATCAGATTAGAAATAGAGGTACCTAAATCAGAAGAAGATTCTTCCACTCTTGTTTGAGATGATGGTACTTGATCAAGATCAATTACCACAGGAGGGGTAAGTGGACAAGTAATAAAATACGAAGTGGTGTTTTTGTATCTCAGCAAATAAGAAGCAAACCTCACGTGCTCCCCATTAATGGACTGATGCAAACCCCAGATAAGTGTCAAATTTGTTATATTCATGTCACTCTCTTTTTGAGGTTTCCTTTTACTGTCAACTGTAATAAACAAAAAATACATGTCAGTGATGCATTTAATCAAACATAAACAAAGCTAAATTGAAAAACTAAAAACAACCTATCCCATTGCCATAAAGTGGACATTTGGGACCTTAGTATACATCTTTTCCTTTTAACGGGGGGTGTTGCCAATTTTTCATCACAACCCCATGATCAAAATAGTCCCTATTAGCATCGGGGATATTGACCACTAAAGCTCTATTTGAAACCTAGTTTTTAAATAGAAAGTAGTGTCACGGGTAACCCATTTATAACAATACATAATTTTAGGAATTCCTAAGCGAGTTCCATGTATTTGGTTTAACTTATGTACGCCATTAACTACCCTCCATGTATTTGGAGCTACACTTGCCGGAACAATATTGAAATATTGGCAAAACTCCAAACACAGGGGATTAAGCGGGAAAAAAAAACACATTTTGCTACAAAAATGGAGGGAAATCAGTGTCCTTCAGCTAAAGAAAATAAATCAGAAGGGTAAGGAGGTTCCTCTAGAATAACCCAAGAGGGAATCGCAAAATCAGCCCGAAACTTGTCGAAGGATTCGAGAAGATAAACCATGGTGGCTAAAGCAAAGAAAGAAAATGGAAGAAGCTTTTATAGAAAACTGAGAAATCTGCTAAGGCAGATGACAAAAAGAATGACAGTACAAGGATAGAGCGAGAAGACAAAGAGTTTAGAAGTCTGGAAGTAAAAAGTAGAAGATGATTTGATTCTATCGCTTTTAAATGCCCTGCATCGGGAAGCGAGAAAATAAATGATTACTAGAAAAGATGATTGCGTTTCCGGTGGCTAAATGATGAAAAAGAAGCAAAAACCCAAGCGTTTGTCAAAGATTCAAAATATTTACGAGTTTGCCATTTCGTGCTCAAAGACATTAAATGTCACAAGTGTTGGAAATATGTAATCTAACAAGACGGGGTAAATGTTCTAGAGCAACTTTTGGGCATAATGTTCCACACTCATATTCAACCTCAACTGTGAAATATTGGGGGCTTCTGTTGATACAAAAATTAGTTAGTTGACGTGAACCAATTATATGAAGACACGTGTCATCTTACGTGGCAAAAATATATATTCATCGAACAACTCAGCGTACCGAGCTACTCACCTTGACGAGCTACTCAATGTACGGAGCATCTAGTCAAGAAGATCAAACGACAATTACAGATTCAATGAACATCTGATTCAATTAACATTCTTATTGTGTACAGATGTATATGTATATTAAATAACGGCGTATTGTCTATTCATATGAACAGCCCAAGGGCTATAAATACATTGTAACACCCTCCATAACAAGGTAATTGATCACTGGCGATCATCATCAAGATTAAGGCAAAACACCCAACAATACAAAACAGTGGACGCAGGCCACTTTCCTAAGGCTGAACCACTTTAAAAATCGTTTGCCTTATTTCTTTATTCATATTTATCTGTGATTAATTAATTAGATCAAGTTTAGTTTTTTACATCAACAATTGTCATATCAAAATTTGATATTTGTAATTTTTCATACATTATTACATTGCTTTCTTATGCTAAAAAGTGTTATAATATTTTCAAAATCTAACTTAATCCTTGCATACATTAACATCAAATCTTCAATAATAATATATGACCACCCCCTCTCTTAGCCTGTTTAAATATTTTCTTTTACTCTATTTGACGATGAACAATAATTTGGTGTTTGTTGTTTTGCAAAATCAATACACAACAACAACCAAAATATTCTTAATATTTTTCGGTACATCATAAGTTCATATAAAACTTTAGCTAGCTATAATGTAGTGTTACAATATCCTTAACTTTATTTTGCTGAATTTGCTTTGTCTTTGCAATTACTTGAAATGAGAACATTTTTAAATTTCAATTTTTTCACTTATGATTTATGACTATTTTCAGTTAAATAATCCGTAAACTACTTTGCATTAATATTTTGGATGTCTAAAATTTGATCATTAGAATTTGAACATGATTCAATTACTGTTAGTTCGTGTCACATAAATGGAACAACGGTATGCTTTAATTCATCTTTAATAAAATATAGTCTTCCTTTCTCTGGTTCTATATTAATACCAGATTGTGACCATATATAAATTTATTGAAATTCTCAATAACTGTTTTGTTATTTCATTAATCTTAAATTTCACCTTAATTTCACCAAGTTTTATTACATTCATATAGACTGCATAATGAAAATCGATCTTTATTCCGTGAAACTGATCTGACAAGGTCCAACACTTCACATCTTCAAATGGAAGGGGATTGTAAATCCATTGAAGACATCTTAACCCTTCGTTCCGATTATTCCTCCTTCATTATCTCTTAATATAATATTTTTTGCAGGTTCTATACGTCATTTTCCGTGCAACAATCACGGGTTTATATGAACACATTGGATGGTATTATCCAGCATGCAACCATTGCAACAAGAAACTCAAACATAATATCACTTCATTCTTCTGTGAATCATGCAACACTAACATTATCATTTCGTCTCCTAAGTAATATATTCTTACAAGTTATTTTTTTACCTATTCAATCAAACATTATTTTACATAATTCAATCCTCCATAAATAGGTACAAAGTGCAAATAAACGCCATGGCTGAAACTGCTTCAACCACTTTTGTCCTTTTTAAGAAATAAGTAGAAACTTTAATCAAAGTCCTGTGTTATGAGCTTGCAAATATCAACCATGACACTAACGTATGTTTTTATTAATAAATGATAATATTCTCCAACAATATTCATTTTACAATATTTTTTCACACATACTTATTATTATTTTATCCAGGTAACCAATGATCCAATACCACTTGCAATCAGAAGGATCATCGGTACCTCACACAAATTCCGCCTCAAGCTCAATAACTACAACTTAGTCCGTGGTTATGAAAACTTTACCGTTTCAAGAATTTTAGAAGACACATTTACCGGAGATATTTCAAATAGTAATACATCCATTCACAAGTTATTTTACACATACTCATTCAATTATATGTAATACATTTTTTTAACATCTAATCCTATATATTTTACATAATAGGAAAAACTTCCAACCATTCCCAATCAAGCCCTTATCATTATCATAGATAATTACGTCAACATTGCTTCATTTCACCATTCATCTCCACTCTCTACTACATCAAATAAAACAAATCCTTCCACTGACATTGAATCCGAGCGTATCAATAAAAGGAGGCGATTGATATTCTCGTAGCATATCTTTTCCATTATTTATAGGAACGTTGACGAAATGAAAAAGAGGATGCTTTAGCTTCTATTTCACCAGTGCAATCTTCATCAGCATTTTATACCTTCTACTAATACTTTCGGTTCCCCCTTTATTGTCTGTTTTTATGTCATTCATGACTATCAGTTTCAAATTTATTGGCTTCCTCTTGGTACTTTATTATTGCACATTACAATGTTTTTAGCTAAATGCTTTCTGGCATCTAATGTTTTTTTGACATGAGCCTTCAAACTTGGCAATGATTCATTTTAGTCTTCTTAATGGGATTGATTTTTGTTTCTTATTGTGGCAGTTAACACTTCAGTTTTATATACTGGCTAAACTTCAGTGATCGAAATTATAATTGTTCATTCCTTTATTAATTTCTCATTACAGTTTTGACTTCTCATGATTAATTAATTACTGTTTTAAGATAGCCAGGAATCGTACAACATAAAAATAATGATCTTTTGTTTCAGTTTTGTGATTGAAGAATAAATAACAAGTAGATTACGAATCTACTCACACTTCTACCCTTTTTGCTTTCTCTTTTTTTTTCAAGTTAAAATCTTTCGTACACATTTTTTTGTTCCAATGAGAGTTAACACGTTTTATACAAAAAAAATTATTTCGTATACATTTCCTGATTTTCACTTTTTAAGGGGTAAAAAAGGAAGATTGTAATTTTCTTTTTCTTTTACTTTAGGTTGTCACCAAATATACCAACTGTGGTGCCAAAGATACGAATGGTGGTGGGTTTTCTTATAGAAAATTTTATGTTTAGGCGGTGAGAAATGATATATTAATGTGGGTTAGTTTTCAAAGGTTTAGGTTTTAAAGCCCTGTTTTACGATTGTAATGGTATGGTTTCTTCAATCGAGTAATAGTACATGTTTTATGATTGCAAACGATTTCATTTTCTATAAACACATGTACGTTTTCTCTCAAACAATTGGTTCTAGTTTTACTTCAATTTTTGTCCTCGAGTAATGGTACCCGTTTTACGATTTGTACATCTTTTACGATTGGTACCTATTTTACTTTAATTACTTCATTTGACTGTGTATATATTAACTAATCAGTTATACCATTTGTGTGATTCAAAATGGTTTGAGCGACCCATTGAATCAGTTTGTGGGTGGGTCATTTGAGGGTCTGTATAGAATTACTCATTGGGATCGTATGTTTGTTTTGATAAAAAAATTAGTGGTGTAAAGTAACTTATGTCTACGATTTTTTTTAATCTTTTTATTTCCTTTTAAGATGATGTGTGTAAATTTTAGTTCAATACAATTGAAGATTTGATCAAAACAAAGTTTCTCTACTCTTAATATATTAGTTTAGCAAAATATTTCATGGAGTAAAATATTTGTCTAATTACAGTACTATTTGGGTCCGTCACGCACCACACTTAATTTTGCCATAATGTGGCCTGATTCAACGTCGTGGATTCACAGTAAACCCAATGTAGGTGTTTCCTTTGAAGGCGGGGCTGAGGGAGACTAGCAAATAGCATGCGAAGAAACCTTTTTGTCACCCTCCTTTATCTTTGTGTAGTTTGTTGACTATTTCATCATCTCCTCTATCAATTAAGGTTTATGATTTATCCCATTCCAAATGTTTCATCTTTGGTTTCAATTTGAGATTCCTCTAATTTTATTTTATGATTTATCACCTCTTTTTTTAAGTAGAAATTTTTTATTTCCTTTTTTGGTTTAGGTTTATGGATAAACTATCATTAATAGTTCATTGAAAATAGTCTTGTGATCAGCTATTTTAACTACCATCAATTCTCATATCTAATTATTTTGTGTCTCAAGTTGAGTTTTGGGTTGATGTTGTTCTAAAATATAAAGCCATTGAGCATTGTGTCTTTGTTATGTTTTGACTTCAGATGTTGGATGAATGAGGGATTGCCGGGCAAAATTTAGAGCCTGAACCAAGAAAGGTTTGTAGCTGTTGATTCTTTCCTACATATTGTAACACCCCATAATTTTATATATTTAATAGTTAATTAATTCGGGAAAAATTTACATTACTAGTTTGTCGTAATTTAATGGAATTAATTATGGAATTGCTATATAAATATTAATCGAGAGAGTAATTGGTTAATATTTATGGGAAATTAATTTACTAGGTAAATAGTAATATTTAATTACGTCTTAAGAGTATTAATGACAAGGGTTTACTTATCTCAACTGGGAGTCAGTTCCAAACTAAGTTAGGTGGGAGATAAGAAATTTTATAAATTTATCTGGATGTCAATTCTGAGTGCACGGTTGAGTTCGAACGGGCCAAGATAGCTGGAATAGAGTACCTGGGGGTAGTAAATAGCGCTCGGGACATTTTTAGACATAGCCGGGACCACACGGGGGTATTTGGGTCACTTGGGCTTGGCCCATTAGGCTAAAAACGGGATTAAGCCTAATTACTTAATTAAAGAAAAAATGGGAACTACAGATTACACTGTGAAAAACCCAAAGTTGGAGAGAGTACCCTAGGGAGCAGTTAAAGGCACTGGGAACCAATTTGGGAGACAACAAGAACCAAAGGGGATTTCATCATCAACCTTGAAAATCACAACTCCGGATCAGACCCTACGAAACCATAAGGAAAGTGGTTAACTTGTTGTAGAATTTATCTGTATTACAATTCATATTTGTGTGAAGTGGGAACCAAAATTCATTTTAGGGTAAAGAGGGTACAAAAATGGGGTTTTTGTAAATAAATCTTCTGATTAGAAATTGTTGTAGAGATTCATTATATAACCTGAGATTGGTATGTACTCGTCAGATGTGAAAACCTAGACGAATTATGAACTAATTTGAGATGGTAATTTGGTGTTGAGACTAATTAACGAATAATACGAGTTTTTCCCCAATTCAAAAAATAGGAAGAGAATGGAAATTAAACGGGGTTTGGGGACTTGATGGGGGCTCCTTATGATGTTCTAGGTGTATTATATTGATGATAGGACCTGGGTTAGACTGTATAAGGAGCTGGACATTTAAGGTTTTCGTCCATGGCTGAAACAGGCTTTCAGAGAAGACGAAGACCTGTTCGATCGATCGATCGATCTAAGGCTGGGATCGATCGATTGATGGTCGAGGATTTTTGGCAGGTCGGCCAGCATTAGTATATAAGGGAAATTTACTTAAAATTCTTTCCCCACACCTTATTTAGTGAGAAATATATATAGGACATAAATTCTTAACAATTATGAGGGAAAGTAACTGGGATTTGGAGGCAATTTATGGGTGACACATTGTGGTTAATTTTGGAGAAACATATATTCCAAAATATTTAAATTTCGGATCAAGTGGGCGAGTCCGGGTATAGTGGTTGATTGATACCAAAGTAATTAAATTAATTAATGTGCAAATTAATTAATAATCTGACTTGGGGTGACTAGATTATATGAATACACCTAGTGGGATAGCACATTAGAGAATATACATTCAGTGAGTTATTACTCGGGAGGATGGTTATTATCATTTATTATTTATTATTTCAACACATGTGTGAAGGTTGTAATGTGGTTATAAGTATATAATGAGATAACTAATTATATATGGGCAATTTAATACTGGTCGTGAATTGTATTATGTGTATAACGGGTGTGAAAGTTATATGAATTTAAAAGAGGAAATGATTAATTAAGTTAATGTTGATAATAATATAGAAATTAAAATTTTTGCATACTCGGTTAGGGTAGGGAGGTTGCAAGGGGTTATATCGGTATCTAGTTATGGGATAAATAACTAGGGGAATTAATTAAGGCATTAGTCATGCACATTAGAGGAGGGGTGAGGATGTCCTCAAGTGAGTGCGACACTAACTAAAATATGAAGAGCATGCATACAGATTTATTACTGCAAGTTAAATCATTTGCTAAATATTTTCCAAGTATTTTGGGTTCAAACCCTTGTTATAAATATTTTTAAAAACCTTTTAGGTGTCCAGCCACAGGGATTCCAGACTTGACTCATTCCAGGGATCCGTTGCTGCAGCATATGTGTATATTACGGAAGTTTGATAGACGCCTCATTCTTTTTCATTTATAGTATAGGAATTTCCTATCAGTTACTCGAGCATGTTGCTCACAGCTTTATTTAGTATTTATGTCAGACTTGTTGAGAGTTATCATCATCTGTCTTTAATTTTGTTGGGTTGGGCCGATGGTTTATTCGACAGTTTATTTAGTGTGAATGGTTGATTTCAGTTAATTGCGATTATTTAAATTATTTTGTTTCCGCAAGAGTATTTCATTAAATTAATGAAAGATAAAACTTGGCACCAATCTAATTTTCTCACTTAGGTGGTTAGTAATTAAAAAGGCGACAGTGTTGCTAAGAATAAACCAACTGAGAAACCTATTCTAATTTAATTTAGGACTTATCACCGGGGGTTAATTAGGCGGGGTGTCACAGATGGTATCAGAGCATCAAGTTCTAGTGTCCTTAGGATCTATGTGGCTTACTACGTTTCAACGTAGCGTTCGGTTGATATAGGGCCCTATTATTAGGACAGTTGATTCATTTTCCTCTTTTGAGATATTGTTTTTCTGCTATTAGATTTTTGTATAAATTGCGTACTTATACGATTCGATCTATTTTCAGATGCCACTGAAGAGACAGAGAGAGGAGAGGTATAAGGCTAGGGATGAGTTAAGGGAGGCTCATCAGGATCCACAAGTACCTCCACCCCCACCCCCACCCGAGTTGATCTCCACTACTCAAGTGGCAGTGATAGTGGCCCAAAAAGTTGAGACAGCGATGCGAGCTATGGCAGCCCATTTTCCACAGCCCTAGGAATCGCCTCTAGTGGCACCAGAAGTTCAGGATCCAATGGTATCACCTTGTTGGCAGCGAGTTAGGGAGACCTTTCAAAAGGGTCACCCACCAGAGTTCCGGGGTAGCACCGATGTAGTGGAGGCCTGTGATTGGAAGAAAAATATTCAGCGACACCTGCGCATGCTAGAGTGTATCGATGTGCAGAAAAAGATGCTTTCTACATTTCGTCTATCGGGGGTAGCCTTAAAGTGGTGGGAGTCAGTTACCACCGCTGAGGAGAGAGATTGGTTGATGCTATCTGAGTTCTGGGTGCGGTTTAACCGCAAATACTTCCCACCGCTGGTAGAGGCAGAAATGAGGAAGAAGTTTAGTGAGTTAGTGCAGGGTGACCGTTCAGGGGATGATTATGAGGAGGAGTTCACCCGTTTGGCAAACTTTTTTCCAAATAAGGTGAGCGACGAAGAGCGAAAGAAGTCTAGATTCATTGATGGCCTGGTCTGGAGGATCAGGCAGCATTTTATTGGTAATCCAGTGTTGGTGACGTATACAGATGTCGTTAATGCCGCTCTTGTACATTGCAAGGATCATCGCTTCCATGCGAAGGGGAGTAAGAGGGTAGGGGAGCAGAGCCAACAGGGTAAGGCAGTTGTTGGTGGTGACACAAGTGGTACTCAGCAGCAGACTAGCAGTCAGCAAGGGAATTAGGCTAAGAAATTTAAGCCTAGTGGGTTCCGACCGGGATGACACGGATTTAGGCAGGGTCAGTCAGGCCCAAATTAGCAGCAGCAGGTTCCTCAGGGCCATCAGGGCCAAGGGAACAATGGGGGAGGCCAGCAGGGCTAGCCACGTCAGTGCCAACAGGGCCAATGATAGGGAGACGATCAGAGACGTTATTTTGTTAGTGGCCAGATAGGACACTTAAAGAGGGAGTGCCCGTAGAGGTGCAGAGGCCAGTAACAGGGTTCCCAACAGGGGCAGCAGGGACATATGTCGCCAATAACACCGGCTCCACCAACCCAACAGCAGTAGGGGAAAATGCACTACGGGCGTGTGTATAATGTCTGGGATGTTCCTAATCCTCCAGTACATCAGGCGCCGCCAGCGGTTGAGGGTATGTTTCTTATCCACGGTCATGAGGGTAGGATACTTTTTGATATGGGGGCATCTCATTCATTAATTAAATCTAAATTTACAAAACTGGTCGGGTTCCTAGAGACACGGGTAGTGTCCATATGTGTGTAGAGTCGCTAGTAAGTAGCGGGGCATTGATTCACTCGATGTGTCCAGGGGTTGATATTTTGATTGGGAGGCTTAGTTTAGCGACAGACCTCTTAGTGTTAGATATGGAGGGGTACATGTCATCCTAGGTATGGATTGGTTGGCAAAATATCGGGCATCAGTAGATTGTTATGAGAGGACAATCGTGTTGTCCATTTCGAGACATGAGATGTTCCTAATAGCGATGCCTCTACCAGAAGGAGGGTCGCGCACACACTTGTATTATCGAGGAGGAGACCTCACAGGAGGTGGTAGTTCCGTTGGATTCGATTTCGGTAGTGAGGGACTTCGAGGACATGTTATAGAAAATACCAGGGTTTCCACCCAGTAAGGAAATCAAGTTTGTAATCGATTTAGCACCAAGGATGAGGCTCATTGCTCGAGCACCTTATCGCATGGCCCCTTTAGAGATGCGTGAAATGAGAGAGCAGATTCTGCAGCTCTTGGGTCAGGGTTTCATTCGGCGGAGTACATCATTGTGGGGTGCACCGGTGTTATTTGTAAAGAAGCAGGAAGACTCACTTTCGATTGTGCGTGGACTATAGGGAGCTGAACAAGGTGAAGATACGGAATAAGTATCCGTTGCCTAGGATTGATGATTTATTTGACCAATTGAGAGGGGCGTCTTACGTCTCTAAGATCGATTTGAGGTCAGGGTATCATCAGCTACGTATGCGAGAGGAGGATGTTCCTAAGACCACTTTCCTGTCGCGGTATGGATCTTATGAGTTGAGGGTGATGCCATTTGGGCTCACCAATGTGCCAGCAGTGTTCATGGATCTCATGAATAGGGTTTTTAGAGAGTATCTTGACCAGTTTTTCATCGAGTTCATTGATGACATCCTGATCTACTCATGCACTAAGGGGGAACACGCAGAGCATCTGTGTATGGTTCTATAAACGCTACGAAATCACTAAATTTATGCCAAGTTCGAGAAGTGTGGATTATGGATGTGGGAGGTATAGTTTCTTGGTCATGTGGTGTCAGATCGGGGTATTGTTATGGATCCGAGTAAGGTGTTGGCGGTGAGGGAGTGGGGGCATCCCACGACACCGACCGAGGTGCGTAGCTTTTTAGGATTGTCAAGTTATTACAGGTGATTCATTAATGGATTCTAAAAAATTACTGGCCCTTTGACGAATTTGACTCGAAAGGGGGTGCATTTTATTTGGAGTGATCACTATCAATTAGCTTTCGATGAGGTAAAGGATAAGTTGACATCTGCACCTGTACTTGCTTTGCCGAAGGGAGGCCTAGAGTAATGGGTTTACACCGACACATACTTACATGGACTTGGGGGTGTGCTTCAGCCAGAGGAGAGGGCTATAGATTATGCATCCAGAAAGCTAAAGCCCCATGAGAGGAATTACCGCACTCACGACCTAGATCTAGCATTGGTTATTTTTGCTTTGAGAATATGGAGACATTATCTGCTGGGAGAGCAGTTCACCTTATTCATGGATCACAAGTCTCTTCAGTATCTCTTCACACAGAAGGATCTGAATATGAGACAGAGGCAGTGGAAAGAATTCGTGAAAGACTACAAGTTTGATATTCAATATCATCCTAGTAAAGCTAATGTGGTGGCAGACGCATTGAGCCGGAGACCGACTAGGGAAATATCAGAGGTCTGAAAAGCAAAGTTAAGAGAGGTTCGATATGAGGATGATGTTGCCAGGGCCTGCATGTCACCATTATCCATCACACCGGAGATCCTTACGCGTATTGTGAGGGCTCAGGCGGAGGACCAGATCTGTCGGGATAGGGTACGCCAGTTGTTAACTGAGGGAGCATAGGGTTACTCGATCAACTCGGAAGGAGGCCTATGCCTAAATGGGAGGATTATTGCGCCAGAGGATGAGGAGTTGAGGCATGTTGTTATGACAGAGTCTTATGGTTCAAAATTTGCAGTATATCCCGACGGGGATAAAATTTACCAGGATATGAGGAGGCAGTATTGGTGGGCAGGAATGAAACAGGACATAGTAGAGTTTGTCTCAAAATGTACCACGTGTCAACTCGTGAAAGTCGATCATCAAAGACCTCCATGGATGCTACAACCACTAGAGATTCCCGTGTGGAAGTAGGAGAGCATCTCCATGGACTTCATTACAGGGTTACCTACATCGTAGAGGGGTCATGAATCCATATGGGCAATTATGGATCGGTTGACCAAGGTGACCTACTTTCTGCCAGTTCACACAGACTTTGAGATGATGCATTATGTGAAACTATTCATAGCGGAGATTTTTAAGCTGCATGGGGTGCCAGTAAATATTGTGTCTGATAGAGACAAAGTTTTTGTGGGCCATTTTTGGCAGAGCTTTTAGGTGGCCATGGGCACAGAGCTACATTTGACTATATCCTATCACCCACGGATCGACGGGCAGACTGAGAGGGTCAATCAGATGCTAGAAGACATGCTCAGGATGCGCATTTTAGACTTTGGGGGAGGATGGGAGAGATATCTACCTTTGGTAGAGTTTGCGTATAACAACTCTTACCAATTCACGATTGGCATGGAACCGTTCGAGGCAGTGTACGGAAGACCTTGTCGTTCACCCGCCTGTTGGTTAGAGGAGGGGGACAACAAGTTATTGGGGTCAGAGATTGTCCATGAAACATCTGCTAAGATAGAGCTGATTCGAGGGAAGATTCGGATAGCTCACGATAGGCAGAAGATTTATGATGATGCTTGGCGGAGACATGTGGTATTAGAGGTTGGAGATCAGGTATTAATCCGGGTGTTCCCTATGAAAGGGGTGATGAGGTTCGGAAAGAAGGGTAAATTAGCACTGAGGTACGTGGGACCTTTCCCTATTATCGAGAGGGTGGGACTGTTATCATATAGACTGGGATTGCCAGAACATCTTCAGCGGATACACGACATGTTCCATGTGTCATCGCTGAAGAAATATCGAAGGATCGAAAGAGCATTCTGGGTAATTCCACTCGAGGAAATTGATTTACAGCCAGACATCTCGTATGAGGATATATCAGTGGCTATTCTGGATCGTAGTGGGTGCAAGCTACGATTCAAGGTTGTTCCAATAGTTAGAGTACATTGGGGTCATCACAACGTTGACGAGTCGACCTGGGAGCGGGAGGAGGATATGCGGGAACAATATCCAGAGCTATTTACCACAGGTATGACCTTATTTCGGGGATGAAATTCCTTTGTAAGGAGGGGGAGTATGTAACACCCCGTAATTTTATGCATTTAATAGTTAATTAATTCGAGAAAAATTTAAATTACTAGTGTGTCATAATTTAGTGGAATTAATTATGGAATTGTTATATAAATATTAACCGGGAGAATAATTGGTTAATATTTATGGGAAATTAATTTACTAGGTAAATAGTAATATTTAATTACATCTTAAGAGTATTAATGACGTGGGGTTTACTTATCTCAACCAGGAGTCGGTTCCAAACTAAGTTTGGTGGGAGATAAGAAATTTTATAAACTTATCCGGATGCCAATTCTGAGTGCACGATTGAGTCTGGAAGGGCCAAGATAGTCAAGATAGAGTACCCGAGGGTAGTAAATAGTTCTCGGGACATTTTTAGGCATAGCCGGGCCCACACGGGGGTATTTGGGTCACTTGGGCTTGGCCCATTTAGGCTAAAAATGGGATTGAGCCTAATTACTTAATTAAAGGAAAAATGGGAAAGACAGATTACATTGTGAAAAACCCAAAGTTGGAGAGAGTACCCTAGGGAGCAGTTAAAGGCACTGGGAACCAATTTAGGAGACAAAGGCAAGAACCAAAGGGGATTTCATCATCAATATTGAGAATCACAACTCCGGATCAGACCCTACGAAACCATAAGGCAAGTGGTCAACTTGTTGTAGCATTTATTTGTATTACAATTCATATTTGTGTGAAGTGGGAACCAAAATTCGTTTTGGGGTAAAGAGGGTACAAAAATGGGTTTTTTATAAATAAATCTTCTGCTTAGAAATTGTTGTAGAGATTCATGATATAACCTGAGATTGATATGTACTGGTCAGATGTGAAAACCCAGACGAATTATGAACGAATTTGAGATGGTAATTTAGTGTTCAGGCTAATTAACGAATAACACGGGTTTTCCCCCAATTCAGAAAATAGGAAGAGAACGAAAATTAAACAAGGTTTGGGGACTTGATGGGGGTTCCTTATGATGTTCTTGGTGTATTATATTGATGATAGGACCTGGGTTAGACTGTATAAGGAGTTGGAAATTTAAGGTTTTTGTCCATGGCAGAAACAGGCTTTCGGAGAAGACGAAGACGAAGACCTGTTCAATCGATTGATCGATGGCTGGGATCGATTGATCGATGGTCGAGGATTTTTGGCATGTCGGATAGTTTTGGTATATAAGGGAAATTTACTTAAAATTGTTTTCCCACACCTTATTTAGTGAGAAATAAATATAGGACACAAATTCTTAACAATTACTAGGGAAAGTGATTGGTATTTGGAGGCAATTTATTGGTGACACATAGTGGTTAATTTTGGAGAAAATTATATTCCAAAATATTTAAATTTCGGATCAAGTGGGCGAGTCCGGGTATAGTGGTTGAGTGATACCAAAGTAATTAAATTAATTAATGTGCAAATTAATTAATAATCTGAGTTGGACCATAAACTCAAGTTATGACGTATAGGCTAGTATTACAGGTTTAGTACACGGTAAAGCCGTGATTGTTTTAATTATATATATATATATATATATATATATATATATATATATATATATATATATATATATGGTGTGTGCATTAATATCAGTGGCTCGATATTATTATAATATAAACTCTAGTGCTATCAGGGGAGGCAGCGCGTAGAGGGTGAATCCCTTAGTTGAGGAGTAGGACGAGTATACCTCCAGGTCATAGCGTCCATTATATGGGTGAGGGGCATCTCACTTTCAGGGAAGGAATATGACCACCTCCAATATTTATGTTATTAACCAAGTTAGTTAGCTATTCTGACTTGGGGTGACTAGATTATATGAATACACCTAGTGGGATAGCACTTTAGAGAATATACATTCAGTGAGTTATTACTCGGGAGGATGGTTATTATCATTTATTATTTATTATTTCAACACATGTGTGAATGTTGTAATGTGGTTATATGTATATAATGAGATAACTAATTATATACGGGTAATTTAATATAGGTTGTGAATTATATTATGTGTATAACGGGTGTGAAAGTTATATGAATTTAAAACAGGAAATGATTAATTAAGTTAATGTTGATAATAACTTAGAAATCAAAATTTTTGCATACTCGGTTAGAGTAGGGTGGTTGCAAGGGGTTATATCGATAGCTAGTTATGGGATAAATAACTAGGGGAATTAATTAAGGCATTGGTCATACACATTAGAGGAGGGGTGAGGATGTCCTCAAGGGAGTGCGACACTAACTAAAATATGAAGAGCAAGCATACATATTTATTACTGCAAGTTAAATCATTTGCTAAATGTTTTCCAAATGTTTTGGGTTCAAACCCTTGTTATAAATATTTTTAAAAATCTTTATGTGTCCAGCCACAGGGATGCCAGACTTGACTCATTCCAGGGATCCGTTGCTGCAGCATATGTGTATGTTGCGGGAGTTTGATAGGCGCCTCATTCTTTTCCATTTATAGTATAGGAATTTCCAATCAGTTACTCGAGCATGTTGCTCACAGCTTTATTTAGTATTTATGTCAGACTTGTCGAGAGTTACCATTATCTGTCTTTAATTTTGTTGGGTTTGAGCCGATGGTTTATTCGACAGTTTATTTAGACGTGAATGGTTGATTTCAGTTAATTGTGATTGTTTAAATTGTTTTGTTTCCGCATGAGTATTTCATTAAATCAATGAAAGATAAAACTTGGCACCAGTCTAATTTTCTCACTTAGGTGGTTAGTAATTAAAAAGGTGACAGTGATGCTAAGAATGAACCAACTGAGAAGCCCGTTCTAAGTTAATTTAGGAGTGATCACCCGGGGTTAATTAGGCGGGGTGTCACACATATCATTACAAATTTTATGAAATTTATTTTGTCAGATGTTATCGAGTAGATCCTAGCATATCAGTTTTCGATTGTGCATCAGGACAATTATTGTTTATATTTGTATATTTATTATTTGTATTATTCTAATTGATTAGAGATGGCTATAAATAAGATGCACATGCCAATTATGGAAGGGAACCTATTAAACCGTTATGTAATTTGTTTGCATTCTTCGTTTAATTTGTTTTCACAACTTACTTTGGTTTTTTATATCCCACGTACCTTTAATCGTCTTTGCATAAGCATAATCAAGTAATTTTTTCCTTAAAAACTTGATATCTCACTTATTTACTCTAATTAGATAATGAGATGACTTCAATTTTTTATATTACCTTAATAAGGTGATATTTTATTGAAGCTAAACATTTTCAGGATGTTGTAGCTAAGCTAATAGATCATTTTGTAGTTACAAATGAGGAAAACTCACTGAACGATCTTCAGTTTATGGAAGTGCCTCTTATTCCAGCATATATTTTTTTAGTTTGGGTGGATTTTGAGAGTTTTGACAACTAAGGATTATGGTAATCAGCCTCACATTCTTAGATTTTTGACAGTGGCATATGCCCTGTTTTGGTTCCTCTTTTAAGTAGTAAATTTTGATAATGTTTGTTCATCTTGCAAAGACGTAACACTCAATTTCCATCTATTTAGATGAACGATTTTTTTCTATAAATTTCTCTTCGTATTTAAGGCTTTAATTTTTTTTAGATTATTACACGAAAAGTATGTATGACATTGGGACTATTTTAATTTTTGTTATCTTCCGACAGTTAAATAATTTAAACAAAAATTAAGATGACGCCTTTATGAATCAAACATTTTACTGTATTTACATGTATGTTACAACTAACTCTACATATATTCTTAATTTGTGCAGATCATTGATAATTTCAAGGATGCATAGCTAATTCAACATTTGGTTAATGATCATTTTCTTATTACTATGTTTGGGGTAGCACTTAAAAGGAGCAAGGACACAAGCAAGGTATGTTTTTGTCCCTGATAAAGACATATTCGCGGGTGTCAATTCTTTTAAGGACATAAACAAGGTATGTCTGTATGGGAGTTTGGGAATTCCATTAGTTGAATTTTCTTTTATAGTCACTTGCATATTGTTTTAATGTTATGGTTTCCGGCCGATACCCAACACTTTATGAAACAAACATATTGCAATAAGTGGTTTTGAGTTTCACTGTGTACATGACTTGCAAAATTTAGCTCAAAATATTTTATAAACTTATCATTTTAGTCTTTCTTATGCACGTCTACGTTTATTGCTGTGTTAACAGTTAAGTCATTCTCTCTTTTTGGTTATTCTTTATTTTTATAAACATATCATTTTTTTCTTGATTCCACTCAACTATAGCAATCTATGGTTTATCAATTTTTAATCGTATGTGGAAGTCCGAATGATATACGCTGGGTCATGGAATTCCATATAAGGATATATGTTGCTTCAGTTCACCCCCTTTTGAAAAATAAGAATGGTTAATGAGCATATTAATGACCCAAAACTTTGTGTATTGAAATTATAATGGATTGAAGCCTTTTCAATCCTTCAAACCATTGCAAAGAAATTTGGTGCTGAGATGTCGCTATCCATATCTGGAAGGGAGATTCCTCCTATTTCGAATCTGCTATAGGAAACCATTCTTTTGAATCGTATAGTGGATCTAATCTCAATATCCAAATTACACTTTTTTCAATGTGAATTGAACATTACTTTTTTCATTCCAGTTGTATATGACTAATAGTGCTTAGAACAATTAACACTGAGCGGATAACAAGGGCAGAGTCATGGATTGTGCACTATATTATATTATTAAAACAATCCAAGAGAAAGTTACACTATTTCATCTATCTTTTATATTTCTAACCAATATGCCACCAATTCAGAATTCTAATATGCATGTATGTCAGTTCGACATTAAATTAATTTAGTAAAATAGAATAATTAATTGTTTTTTTGTTTAGTTTGGTGTAATAAAAGAATCATAGTATATCCTGCTTATGAAATGTGAGAAATTTAAACTCAAAATACTTCGTAAGTTGTGCTTAAATTATTCGCAACTGAATTTTACCTCTCATTACGTGACTTTCATTTATGTGTTAAAGTAAATAAAATATATATTTAACACAAGGGGATCACACGAGTTGTTTTAAATTTTCATTATCAAATTACATCAATTCAAGAATGGCACTTAACAATTATTATTATTTTTTTTGCATTCGTGTTTTACAATTTTTGTTTTTCATTTAGTATGTTCGGATCATATACGTGTCTCTTCATTTACATTTTTGTTTTTCCTTAGTGTTTTAAAATATACAGGTGTTTGGAAAAGGAAGCATTTCATTGAGTAGGAGGGTGAAACCGTTGTCACTTTTTTGGCTCTGCATTCTCTATCAACAGTGTAAGACGTAAGACATACCATCTCCATTGCATAACAATAATTCACTTCAAAGATAAATCTTGGACTTCCCGAATCCTATTCTCTTCTTTAAAGGGATTTGTAATTTGTCCTGTTGAACTCTAATACTAATGATGCCAGAAGGCTATATTTCTTGCAGTAAAATAAGGTTCCATTATGCTATGGATGGAGGTGAAATCCACATGTTTACTGAAGAATATAAGATGCTTTTGTTAAATGGATCTTATTTCGAAACAATCCGATTAATAGTACGGGGAAATCTTTTTGCTAATTCAGAGATTAATGTGATGCTATCACTTGGGCCTTCATCCAATACGGTTGTGATATCAGGTTCTATGAAAAGGAATACCTGGGAAATGAAAAGGAATACGGTCGTGATATCAGGTTGGGAAATAAAGATGTGATTCCTGAAAACAAAGTTCAGGAGAGGCCTCATGCTTCTAATTGGACATGTCTAAATCAATTCGGTACTTCAAATAACAGTATAAATCCCTGCTACTAAGTGTGCATGCATAACTCGAGATGACGAATTTTGTGGGGGAGTTTTAAATTTAGTTTTGATTAGGAAATTGTTGCATGGTTCAAGGCAAATGTGGAATAAGAACTGTAGTTGTAAGAGTGTAGTTTAGATAAGACGGAGGTGTGACCCCTTTTTGTGTACATTAATGATAAGTTAATCAAGAAACGCCTTTGACTAAGTAAAACACACAATCACGATCGGGTGAAAATGAACTCAGTTTGATCTTACAAATCTCTCATGTATAACTCAAAAGATAATAATTAACTCATTTAGAGGGAGAAAGAAGTAAGCATCCTAGATACACCTTGGCAGGCAGCCAAACACCCCAACCACCCTCAAAGATCTCTGTCAAGTATTCAAAGCTTCATAATAAATGGAAATGGTGGGTGAGTAAACTCTAGATTGTAATAAATCTTTCTCTCTGATGTATTTTTTCTCTCTAGTAATAACTTCTGAACCTTCAAAAGAACATCCATTCCTCAGAGGTGGTTGAGGCTCTTAAATATCCCCCACACCACTCCCGAGATAAATTAGTCATTAATTAATGTGAAAGACATCCATTATACTTTATGTCACAAACATTAAATACCCGATGGACTAGTCAGCTCCACGTCATAAAAATTAAATGCCAAGACATGACTTTTGCATAACCACTGTGCGTTAGAGGGTTGTCGTCACAGAGGTGGCTCACTAACTTTCTGACAGCCCCAAATATCACTGTGGTTTACTCAAGTGAAGATTTTACATTCCTAGCTGGATAGTGACATCTCATAAAGCAGATGTGACATTAAGTAGAGGGTTGTTTGGTTCACAACTCAACGTCCGATGGAACTCAAGGCTGCTCTGCCCAAGGTTCCATGGTCAAGGTCCTTTGGTGTTTTACCAGGTGTACGTAAGATAGTCGGGACAAGCCCCAATGGTTCGTGACTTCTCAATCATCCAAACTAATTCCCTATGAAGTTCCAAGGTGAGTCACTCGATAGAGCATGAAATCTCTCCCAGACCCTGCCAGGACAAGTCTCTCGCGAGTACCGTTTGACCTCACGCCGAATGACATTACAATCGTTGAAACTCATAGTCAATATAAATAAAAAAAATACAACAAGACTAAATAAAACAATAGGACTAATGGATGAGCTCTCTCGGCCAGCTTTTTTGATGAATGATCCCCCTGGGCTGCCACGCTGAACTACCTCGCCTGAGATGCCTCGCTGAGCTACATCGCTTAAGATGAATTGATGCCTTAGTTCCTTGAGTCTGTTGTTTTAGCAAGGGGGATTATACCTAATCTCAATATTATCTTCAAGCCCCCTACATTTGACCCTTCATGGGGAGATTTATTATGGGAATAAGAAATGTGTGCACGAAAACTTCTCAATCTGATGAACCATGGTGTCTCTCTCTTCGTTATGGCCTCTACTATTATTATTGCCAGGAAAAAGTAAAATTCTCCACGATGTACCTGAACCAAAGTGTTGTGGATTATTAGCGATTTGGTGAAGGAACATCGCCACTTTTTCCTATTGCTGAGCTTCAAACTTTCTGTCTTTGCTTCCTAGGCTAATTTGGGATTCTCCCAAAACACCTGTTGACTTTCTCAAATACTCGTTTTGACTCTTGGGAAGTGAAATTCTCCCATTTATGCTGTTGTGGAGTATAGTTGTAGGCAGTGGGTTTTTCGTTAGGACTGCCCCTATCGTGGAGATTGGTGGAATTCTCCGTTGTAAACTTCTCTCTAGGAAATTATCTATATATGGAGGTGCTAGTTCGTTTGGGCTTTGCTGTTTAATCATCTCTTCATGTTCGAAAAAGCAAAAAAATTCTCCTCAATGTATCTAACTCATAATTAAACAACATTTGGACTTGCGGCGAGGGGACGTCGTAGCTTTTTGAACCGTTGGTACACTTTCTGTATTGGGAGCGATTGTATATGTCTCATAAAAATTTTGGCGCCAAAACTCAAACTTGCCTAGGAAGAAAACCCTTTATATTCCCCATGCGTCGCTTCATTGATGACATGGTACTGTCTTTTCAGCTGTCAAGACACTCCCCGAAGTGCCATATGTCCACTTGAAATGATTATAGATGGCTTTGCATGTGTGTTAGTGGGAAAACTCAAAATACGGGTTTAAATGATTGGAAACGTCTATTTTTTCAAAAACACTTAGCCATTTCTTCTCCATATTCTAAAAACTTCCAATCTTTTTTAGAGAGAGAAATATCCAAACCGCCATTGTTAACAAGGTTTTCTCTATTTCTCTCCCTTTCATTATCTCTTTCATCACCACTTGTGGTTGCATTCCTCCATTTTTTCCCCATCTCCACTTCTTTAAGCTTTTCTTCTTCTTCCACAATCCACTACCGTGTGTAATACCACGCCCGCCCGGGGAGAGCGAACGGAGCGCCACTACGATAAACTAAATCAAATCCACAATATAACAAGGTATAGAGCATCTAAATCCCATAATAGAAAAGAGAGCAGTAATCTCAAATCTCTTCAAATAAATACAACAATTCTCTTGAAATAAACTAACATTCTAACTCGAAATAAAAATAAATCCCAATGCTCTATACATCAAAAATAAATACAATTCTTCTCATCTTGTATTAAAATCTTCTCAAAGTAATCCTCGCTAAAATCAATCTCCATAGCGCCCCAAAATCCGCGCTAACCTGCCACTAAAAGAAAATATGGGGAAGTACACAATACGACAGGAAAGATGCTCAACAATTATTAGCGGTGAATAAAACGTCACAATACGAATACGAATATTCAAATCAAATGTGAATCTCATAAGCAATTATATCACTATAATTTATCAACAACACATTAACCGGGTCACCAAGCCTCACCACCGTACCGCGCCTATTCATTTTTAGCATATCCGAAAAAGGAATATTGGCGGGTGCCCAACCTCCGTGCCATATTAAAATCTTCATGACAACATGCTCAACACAATAATAATACCACATGAATCATAATTAGATTCCAACCAAAAATTTCCAGAATTCCAATGAATTTAGCAATTCAAATATGAGTTCAAATAAACATGAAACCAACAGAATAATACTCGCGAGATTAAGGAGCATATTGTGTAAAACCTCATACCTCAAAATCATCACATAATTCAGCCTCAAAATCTAATCACACCATCAAGTTCCTCTCGCGAAAATAATCCAATCAAGTTCTAGCCCAAAATCGAGAAAACACCAAATAAGCCTTCTAATCTAAGGTTGAAATCTAGAATAAGTTTGGGACTACGGTTTGTAGATGAAAGGGAGTAATTTTGGAGAGGTCTTCTGGTTAAAAAGTTTGAGAAAAAGTGATTTGAAAAGTCCATCCACGAATTAGTTGATATATAAACTATTAAGAGTTTGATTAAGAAAAGAGTTCTAATAGGATACAAACACTAAAAATTTTATTCCGGACGATTAGACCGTTGGAATCGCTTAAAATCTTAGTATGTTGTAGAGAACGGCGAAACAGGACTGCTGACAAAAATTCAGGTTGATCAAACGGTCGGATTTTTAAAAATAATATTTTTACTAGAGAGTTTTATGTTCCGAGGACTCCTAGAGAGTTTTATGTTCCGAGGACTCTTAGAGAGTTTTATGTTCCGAGGACTCTTCTAAATAATAAAAATTCAATTAAATCTCGATTTCAATTACGATTTCGAAACCGTTTGAAATTCTCGCCTTTAAAAATAAAATCCAACATTTTGGAGCAATACAAATAATTTTACCAAAAACTTTATTTTCCTCTATATTTTGAAAATACTCCAAAATTTACGCGGGTTGTTACACTTCCCCACTAACAATGGAATTTCGCCCTCGAAATTCACCGAAAACCTAACTCTCAAAAATCAGGCCAATAATCTTCAAAATAATCTCATCTCCAAAAATAAATTCCTCACATCTAATCTAGATGCCTAATGCGAAATGATTATCTATAATAATCTATCTCCAAAAATATGCGCCACAAAAACGCAACAGACCCAAAACCCAAGACCCGAGGGTGATCGTATACCTAAGCTCTGATACCATTCTGTAACACCCCGCCCGCACGAGGAGAGCGAACGAAGCGCCACTACGATAAACTAAATCAAATCCACAATATAACAAGGAATAGAGCATCTAAATCCTATAATAGAAAAGAAACCAGTAATCTCAAATCTCTTCAAATAAATAAAACAATTCTCTTGAAATAAACTAACTATCTAACTCGAAATAAAAATAAATCCCAATGCTCTATACATCAAAAATAAATACAATTCTTCTCATCTTGTATTAAAATCTTCTCAAAGTAATCCTCGCTAAAATCAATCTCCATAGCGCCCCAAAATCCGGGCTAACCTGCCACTAAAAGAAAATATGGGGAAGTACACAATACGACAGGAAAGATGCTCAACAATTATTAGCGATGAATAAAACGTCACAATACGAATACAAATATTCAAATCAAATGCGAATCTCATAAGCAATTATATCACTATAATTTATCAACAACACATTAACCGGGTCACCAAGCCTCACCACCGTACCGCGCCTATGCATTTTTAGCATATCCGAAAAAGGAATATTGGCGGGTGCCCAACCTCCGTGCCATATTAAAATATTCATGACAACATTCTCAACACAATAATAATACCACATGAATCATAATTAGATTCCAACCAAAAATTTCCAGAATTCCAATGAATTTAGCAATTCAAATATTAGTTCAAATAAACATGAAACCAACGGAATAATACTCGCGAGATTAAGGAGCATATTGTGTAAAACCCCATACCTCAAAATCATCACATAATTCAGCCTCAAAATCTAATCACACCATCAAGTTCCTCTCGCGAAAATAATCCAATCAAGTTCTAGCCCAAACTCGAGAAAACACCAAATAAGCCTTCTAATCTAAGGTTGAAATCTAGAATAAGTTTGGGACTATGGTTTGTAGATGAAAGGGAGTAAGTTTGGAGAGGTCTTCTGGTTAAAAAGTTTGAGAAAAAGTGATTTGAAAAGTCCATCCACGAATTAGTTGATATATAAAGGATTAAGAGTTTGATTAAGAAAAGAGTTCTAATCGGATACAAACACTAAAAATTTTATTCCGGACGATCAGACTGTTGGAATCGCTTATAAATTAAGTATGTTGTAGAGAACGGCGAGACAGGACTGCTGACAAAAATTCAGGTTGATCAAACGGTCGGATTTTTAAAAGTATTATTTTTACTAGAGAGTTTTATGTTCCGAGGACTCATAGAGAGTTTTATGTTCCGAGGACTCTTAGAGAGTTTTATGTTCCGTGGACTCTTCTAAATAATAAAAATTCAATTAAATCTCGATTTTAATTCCGATTTCGAAACCGTTTGAAATTCTCGCCTTTAAAAATAAAATCCAACATTTTGGAGCAATACAAATAATTTTACCAAAAACTTTATTTTCCTCTATTTTTTGAAAATACCCCAAAATTTACGCGGGTTGTTACACTTCCCCACTAGCAATGGAATTTCGCCCTCGAAATTCACCGAAAACCTAACTCTCAAAAATCAGGCCAATAATCTTCAAAATAATCTCGTCTCCAAAAATAAATTCCTCACATCTAATCTAGATGCCTAACGCGAAACGATTATCTATAATAATCTATCTCAAAAAATATGCGCCACAAAAACGCAACAGACCCAAAACCCAAGACCCGAGGGTGATCGTATACCTAAGCTCTGATACCATTCTGTAACACCCCGCCCGCCCGGGGAGAGCGAACGGAGCGCCACTACGATAAACTAAATCAAATCCACAATATAACAAGGAATAGAGCATCTAAATCCCATAATAGAAAAGAAACCAGTAATCTCAAATCTCTTCAAATAAATACAACAATTCTCTTGAAATAAACTAACTATCTAACTCGAAATAAAAATAAATCCCAATGCTCTATACATCAAAAATAAATACAATTCTTCTCACCTTGTATTAAAATCTTCTCAAAGTAATCCTCGCTAAAATCAATTTCCATAGCGCCCCAAAATCCGGGCTAACCTGCCACTAAGAGAAAATATGGGGAAGTACACAATACGACAGGAAAGATGTTCAACAATTATTAGCGGAGAATAAAACGTCACAATACGAATACGAATATTCAAATCAAATGCGAATCTCATAAGCAATTATATCACTATAATTTATCAACAACATTAACCGGGTCACCAAGCCTCACCACCGTACCGCGCCTATGCATTTTTAGCATATCCGAAAAAGGAATATTGGCGGGTGCCAAACCTCCGTGCCATATTAAAATCTTCATGACAACATGCTCAACACAATAATAATACCACATGAATCATAATTATATTCCAACCAAAAATTTCCAGAATTCCAATGAATTTAGCAATTCAAATATGAGTTCAAATAAACATGAAACCAACAGAATAATACTCGCGAGATTAAGGAACATATTGTGTAAAACCTCATACCTCAAAATCATCACATAATTCATCCTCAAAATCTAATCACACCATCAAGTTCCTCTCGCGAAAATAATCCAATCAAGTTCTAGCCCAAACTCGAGAAAACACCAAATAAGCCTTCTAATCTAAGGTTGAAATCTAGAATAAGTTTGGGACTATGGTTTGTAGATGAAAGGGAGTAATTTTGGAGAGGTCTTCTGGTTAAAAAGTTTGAGAAAAAGTGATTTGAAAAGTCCATCCACGAATTAGTTGATATATAAAGGATAAAGAGTTTGATTAAGAAAAGAGTTCTAATCGGATACAAACACTAAAATTTTTATTGCGGACGATCAAACCGTTGGAATCGCTTGAATTTTTAGTTTGTTGTAAAGAACGGCGAGACAGGACTGCTGACAAAAATTCAAGTTGATCAAACGGTCGAATTTTTAAAAATATTATTTTTACTAGAGAGTTTTATGTTCCGAGGACTCCTAGAGAGTTTTATGTTCCGAGGACTCTTAGAGAGTTTTATGTTCCGAGGACTCTTCTAAATAATAAAAATTAAATTAAATCTCGATTTTAATTCCGATTTCGAAACCGTTTGAAATTCTCGCCTTTAAAAATAAAATCCAACATTTTGGAGCAATACAAATAATTTTACCAAAAACTTTATTTTCCTCTATATTTTGAAAATACCCCAAAATTTACGCGGGTTGTTACACTTCACCACTAACAATGGAATTTCGCCCTCGAAATTCACCGAAAACCTAACTCTCAAAAACCAGGCCAATAATCTTCAAAATAATCTCGTCTCCAAAAATAAATTCCTCACATCTAATCTAGATGCCTAACGCGAAACGATTATCTATAATAATCTATCTCCAAAAATATGCGCCACAAAAACGCAACAGACCCAAAACCCAAGACCCGAGGGTGATCGTATACCTAAGCTCTGATACCATTCTGTAACACCCCGCCCGCCCGGGGAGAGCGAACGAAGCGCCACTACGATAAACTAAATCAAATCCACAATATAACAAGGTATAGAGCATCTAAATCCCATAATAGAAAAGAAACCAGTAATCTCAAATCTCTTCAAATAAATACAACAATTCTCTTGAAATAAACTAACTATCTAACTCGAAATAAAAATAGATCCCAATGCTCTATACATAAAAAATAAATACAATTCTTCTCATCTTGTATTAAAATCTTCTCAAAGTAATCCTCGCTAAAATCAATCTCCATAGCGCCCCAAAATTCGCGCTAACCTGCCACTAAAAGAAAATATGGGGAAGTACACAATACGACAGGAAAGATGCTCAACAATTATTAGCGGTGAATAAAACGTCACAATACGAATACGAATATTCAAATTAAATGCGAATCTCATAAGCAATTATATCACTATAATTTATCAACAACACATTAACCGGGTCACCAAGCCTCACCACCGTACCGCGCCTATGCATTTTTAGCATATCCGAAAAAGGAATATTGGCGGGTGCCCAACCTCCATGACATATTAAAATCTTCATGACGACATGCTCAACACAATAATAATACCACATGAATCCTAATTAGATTCCAACCAAAAATTTCCAGAATTCCAATGAATTTAGCAATTCAAATATGAGTTCAAATAAACATGAAACCAACAGAATAATACTCGCGAGATTAAGGAACATATTGTGTAAAACCTCATACCTCAAAATCATCACATAATTCATCCGCAAAATCTAATCACACCATCAAGTTCCTCTCGCGAAAATAATCCAATCAAGTTCTAGCCCAAACTCGAGAAATCACCAAATAAGCATTCTAATCTATGGTTGAAATCTAGAATAAGTTTGGGACTATGGTTTGTAGATGAAAGGGAGTAATTTTGGAGAGGTCTTCTGGTTAAAAAGTTTGAGAAAAAGTGATTTGAAAAGTCCATCCACGAATTAGTTGATATATAAAGGATTAAGAGTTTGATTAAGAAAAGAGTTCTAATCGGATACAAACACTAAAAATTTTATTGCGGACGATCAAACCGTTGGAATCGCTTGAATTTTTAGTTTGTTGTAGAGAACGGCGAGACTGGACTGCTGACAAAAATTCAGGTTGATCAAACGGTCGGATTTTAAAAATATTATTTTTACTAGAGAGTTTTATGTTCCGAGGACTCCTAGAGAGTTTTATGTTCCGAGGACTCTTAGAGAGTTTTATGTTCTAAGGACTCTTCTAAATAATAAAAATTCAATTAAATCTCGATTTTAATTCCGATTTCGAAACCGTTTGAAATTCTCGCCTTTAAAAATAAAATCCAACATTTTGGAGCAATACAAATAATTTTACCAAAAACTTTATTTTCCTCTATATTTTGAAAATACCCCAAAATTTACGCGGGTTGTTACACTTCCCCACTAACAATGGAATTTCGCCCTCGAAATTCACCGAAAACCTAACTCTCAAAAATCAGGCCAATAATCTTCAAAATAATCTCGTCTCCAAAAATAAATTCCTCACATCTAATCTAGATGCCTAACGCAAAACGATTATCTATAATAATCTATCTCCAAAAATATGCGCCACAAAAACGCAACAGACCCAAAACCCAAGACCCGAGGGTGATCGTATACCTAATCTCTGATACCATTCTTTAACACTCCGCCCGCCCGGGGAGAGCGAACGGAGCGCCACTACGATAAACTAAATCAAATCCACAATATAACAAGGTATAGAGCATCTAAATCCCATAATAGAAAAGAAACCAGTAATCTCAAATCTCTTCAAATAAATACAACAATTCTCTTGAAATAAACTAACTATCTAACTCGAAATAAAAATAAATCCCAATGCTCTATACATCAAAAATAAATACAATTCTTCTCATCTTGTATTAAAATCTTCTCAAAGTAATCCTCGCTAAAATCAATCTCCATAGCGCCCCAAAATCCGCGCTAACCTGCTACTAAAAGAAAATATGGGGAAGTACACAATACGACATCAAAGATGCTCAACAATTATTAGCGGTGAATAAAACGTCACAATACGAATACGAATATTCAAATCAAATGCGAATCTCAAAAGCAATTATATCACTATAATTTATCAACAACACATTAACCGGGTCACCAAGCCTCACCACCGTACCACGCCTATGCATTTTTAGCATATCCGAAAAAGGAATATTGGCGGGTGCCCAACCTCCGTGCCATATTAAAATCTTCATGACAACATGCTCAACACAATAATAATACCACATGAATCATAATTAGATTCCAACCAAAAATTTCCAGAATTCCAATGAATTTAGCAATTCAAATATGAGTTCAATTAAACATGAAACCAACAGAATAATACTCGCGAGATTTAGGTGCATATTGTGTAAAACCTCATACCTCAAAATCATCACATAATTCAGCCTCAAAATCTAATCACACCATCAAGTTCCTCTCGCGAAAATAATCCAATCAAGTTCTAGCCCAAACTCGAGAAAACACCAAATAAGCCTTCTAATCTATGGTTGAAATCTAGAATAAGTTTGGGACTATGGTTTGTAGATGAAAGGGAGTAATTTTGGAGAGGTCTTCTGGTTAAAAAGTTTGAGAAAAAGTGATTTGAAAAGTCCATCCACGAATTAGTTGATATATAAAGGATTAAGAGTTTGATTAAGAAAAGAGTTCTAATCGGATACAAACACTAAAAATTTTATTCCGGACGTTCAGACCGTTGGAATCGCTTGTAAGCTTAGTATGTTGTAGAGAACGGCGAGACAGGACTGCTGACAAAAATTCAGGTTGATCAAACGGTCGGATTTTTAAAAATATTATTTTTACTAGAGAGTTTTATGTTCCGAGGACTCCTAAAGAGTTTTATGTTCCGAGGACTCTTAGAGAGTTTTATGTTCCGAGGACTCTTCTAAATAATAAAAATTCAATTAAATATCGATTTTAATTCCGATTTCGAAACCGTTTGAAATTCTCGCCTTTAAAAATGAAATCCAACATTTTGGAGCAATACAAATAATTTTACCAAAAACTTTAGTTTCCTCTATATTTTGAAAATACCCCAAAATTTACGCGGGTTGTTACACTTCCCCACTAACAATGGAATTTCGCCCTCGAAATTCACCGAAAACCTAACTCTCAAAAATCAGGCCAATAATCCTCAAAATAATCTCGTCTCCAAAAATAAATTCCTCACATCTAATCTAGATGCCTAACGCGAAACGATTATCTATAATAATCTATCTTCAAAAATATGCGCCACAAAAACGCAACAGACCCAAAACCCAAGACCCGAGGGTGATCGTATACCTAAGCTCTGATACCATTCTGTAACACCCCGCCCGCCCGGGGAGAGCGAACGAAGCGCCACTACGATAAACTAAATCAAATCCACAATATAACAAGGTATAGAGCATCTAAATCCCATAATAGAAAAGAAACCAGTAATCTCAAATCTCTTCAAATAAATACAACAATTCTCTTGAAATAAACTAACTATCTAACTCGAAATAAAAATAAATCCCAATGCTCTATACATCAAAAATAAATACAATTCTTCTCATCTTGTATTAAAATCTTCTCAAAGTAATCCTCGCTAAAATCAATCGCCATAGCGCCCCAAAATCCGCGCTAACCTGCCACTAAAAGAAAATATGGGGAAGTACACAATACGACAGGAAAGATGCTCAACAATTATTAGCGGTGAATAAAACGTCACAATACGAATACGAATATTCAAATCAAATGCGAATCTCATAAGCAATTATATCACTATAATTTATCAACAACACACCAAGCCTCACCACCGTACCGCGCCTATGCATTTTTAGCATATCCGAAAAAGGAATATTGGTGGGTGCCCAACCTCCATGCCATATTAAAATCTTCATGACAACATGCTCAACACAATAATAATACCACATGAATCATAATTAGATTCCAACCAAAAATTTCCAGAATTCCAATGAATTTAGCAATTCAAATATGAGTTCAAATAAACATGAAACCAACGGAATAATACTCGCGAGATTAAGGAGCATATTGTGTAAAACCCCAAACCTCAAAATCATCACATAATTCAGCCTCAAAATCTAATCACACCATCAAGTTCCTCTCGCGAAAATAATCCAATCAAGTTCTAGCCCAAACTCGAGAAAACACCAAATAAGCCTTCTAATCTAAGGTTGAAATCTAGAATAAGTTTGGGACTATGGTTTGTAGATGAAAGGGAGTAATTTTTGAGAGGTCTTCTGGTTAAAAAGTTTGAGAAAAAGTGATTTGAAAAGTCCATCCACGAATTAGTTGATATATAAAGGATTAAGAGTTTGATTAAGAAAAGAGTTCTAATCGGATACAAACACTAAAATTTTTATTCCGGACGATCAGATCGTTGGAATCGTTTGTACTTTTAGTATGTTGTAGAGAACGGCGAGACATGACTGCTGACAAAAATTCAGGTTGATCAAACGGTCGGATTTTTAAAAATATTATTTTTACTAGAGAGTTTTATGTTCCGAGGACTCCTAGAGAGTTTTATGTTCCGAGGACTCTTCGAAATAATAAAAATTCAATTAAATCTCGATTTTAATTCCGATTTCGAAACCGTTTGAAATTCTCGCCTTTAAAAATAAAATCCAACATTTTGGAGCAATACAAATAATTTTACCAAAAACTTTATTTTCCTCTATATTTTGAAAATACCCCAAAATTTACGCGGGTTGTTACACTTCCCCACTAACAATGAAATTTCACCCTCGAAATTCACCGAAAATCTAACTCTCAAAAATCAGGCCAATAATCTTCAAAATAATATCGTCTCCAAAAATAAATTCCTCACATCTAATCTAGATGCCTAATGCGAAACGACTATCTATAATAATCTATCTCCAAAAATATGCGCCACAAAAACGCAACAGACCCAAAACCCAAGACCCGAGGGTGATCGTATACCTAAGCTCTGATACCATTCTGTAACACCCCGCCCGCCCGGGGAGAGCGAACGGAGCGCCACTACGATAAACTAAATCAATTCCACAATATAACAAGGTATAGAGCATCTAAATCCCATAATAGAAAAGAAACCAGTAATCTCAAATCTCTTCAAATAAATACAACAATTCTCTTGAAATAAACTAACTATCTAACTCGAAATAAAAATAAATCCCAATGCTCTATACATCAAAAATAAATACAATTCTTCTCATCTTGTATTAAAATCTTCTCAAAGTAATCCTCGCTAAAATCAATCTCCATAGCTCCCCAAAATCCGCGCTAACCTGCCACTAAAAGAAAATATGGGGAAGTACACAATACGACAGGAAAGATGCTCAACAATTATTAGCGGTGAATAAAACGTCACAATACGAATACGAATATTCAAATCAAATGCGAATCTCATAAGCAATTATATCACTATAATTTATCAACAACACACCAAGCCTCACCACCGTACCGCGCCTATGCATTTTTAGCATATCCGAAAAAGGAATATTGGTGGGTGCCCAACCTCCATGCCATATTAAAATCTTCATGACAACATGCTCAACACAATAATAATACCACATGAATCATAATTAGATTCCAACCAAAAATTTCCAGAATTCCAATGAATTTAGCAATTCAAATATGAGTTCAAATAAACATGAAACCAACGGAATAATACTCGCGAGATTAAGGAGCATATTGTGTAAAACCCCATACCTCAAAATCATCACATAATTCAGCCTCAAAATCTAATCACACCATCAAGTTCCTCTCGCGAAAATAATCCAATCAAGTTCTAGCCCAAACTCGAGAAAACACAAAATAAGCCTTCTAATCTAAGGATGAAATCTAGAATAAGTTTGGGACTATGGTTTGTAGATGAAATGGAGTAATTTTGGAGAGGTCTTCTGGTTAAAAAGTTTGAGAAAAAGTGATTTGAAAAGTCCATCCACGAATTAGTTGATATATAAAGGATTAAGAGTTTGATTAAGAAAAGAGTTCTAATCGGATACAAACACTAAAATTTTTATTCCGGACGATCAGACCGTTAGAATCGCTTGAAATTTTAGTATGTAGTAGAGAACGGCGAGACAGGACTGCTGACAAAAATTCAGGTTGATCAAACGTTCGAATTTATAAAAATATTATTTTTACTAGAGAGTTATATGGTCCGAGGACTCCTAGAGAGTTTTATGTTCCGAGGACTCTTAGCGAGTTTTATGATCCGAGGACTCTTCTAAATAATAAAAATTCAATTAAATCTCGATTTTAATTCTGATTTCGAAACCGTTTCGAAATTCTCGCCTTTAAAAATAAAATCCAACATTTTGGAGCAATACAAATAATTTTACCAAAAACTTTATTTTCCTCTATATTTTGAAAATACCCCAAAATTTACGCGGGTTGTTACACTTCCCCACTAACAATGGAATTTCGCCCTCGAAATTCACCAAAAACCTAACTCTAAAAAATCAGGCCAATAATCTTCAAAATAATCTCGTCTCCAAAAATAAATTCCTCACATCTAATCTAGATGCCTAACGCGAAACGATTATCTATAATAATCTATCTCCAAAAATATGCGCCACAAAAACGCAACAGACCCAAAACCCAAGACCCGAGGGTGATCGTATACCTAAGCTCTGATACCATTCTATAACACCCCGCCCGACCGGGGAGAGCGAACGGAGCGCAACTACGATAAACTAAATCAAATCCACAATATAACAAGGTATAGAGCATCTAAATCCCATAATAGAAAAGAAACCAGTAATCTCAAATCTCTTTAAATAAATACAACAATTCTCTTGAAATAAACCAACTATCTAACTCGAAATAAAAATAAATCCCAATGCTCTATACATCAAAAATAAATACAATTCTTCTCATCTTGTATTAAAATCTTCTCAAAGTAATCCTCGCTAAAATCAATCTCCATAGCGCCCCAAAATCCGCGCTAACCTGCCACTAAAAGAAAATATGGGGAAGTACACAATACGACAGGAAAGATTCTCAACAATTATTAGCGGTGAATAAAACGTCACAATATGAATACGAATATTCAAATCAAATGCGAATCTCATAAGCAATTATATCACTATAATTTATCAACAACACATTAACCGGGTCACCAAGCCTCACCACCGTACCGCGCCTATGCATTTTTAGCATATCCGGAAAAAGGAATATTGGCGGGTGCCCAACCTCCGTGCCATATTAAAATCTTCATGACAACATGCTCAACACAATAATAATACCACATTATTCATAATTAGATTCCAACCAAAAATTTCCAGAATTCCAATGAATTTAGCAATTCAAATATGAGTTCAAATAAACATGAAACCAACGGAATAATACTCGCGAGATTAAGGAGCCTATTGTGTAAAACCCCATACCTCAAAATCATCACATAATTCAGCCTCAAAATATAATCACACCATCAAGTTCCTCTCGCGAAAATAATCCAATCAAGTTCTAGCCCAAACTCGAGAAAACACCAAATAAGCCTTCTAATCTAAGGTTGAAATCTAGAATAAGTTTGGGACTATGGTTTGTAGATGAAAGGGAGTAATTTTGGAGAGGTCTTCTGGTTAAAAAGTTTGAGAAAAAGTGATTTGAAAAGTCCATCCACGAATTAGTTGATATATAAAGGATTAAGAGTTTGATTAAGAAAAGAGTTCTAATCGGATACAAACACTAAATATTTTATTGCGGACGATCAAACCGTTGGAATCGCTTGAATTTTTAGTTTGTTGTAGAGAACGGCGAGACAGGACTGCTGACAAAAATTCAGGTTGATCAAACGGTCGGATTTTTAAAAATATTATTTTTACTAGAGAGTTTTATGTTCCGAGGACTCCTAGAGAGTTTTATGTTCCGAGGACTCTTAGAGAGTTTTATGTTCCGAGGACTCTTCTAAATAATAAAAATTCAATTAAATCTCGATTTTAATTCCGATTTCGAAACCGTTTGAAATTCTCGCCTTTAAAAATAAAATCCAACATTTTGGAGCAATACAAATAATTTTACCAAAAACTTTATTTTCCTCTATATTTTGAAAATACCCCAAAATTTACGCGGGTTGTTTCACATGGCCTCTTCCAGCATTCCCAACATGCCCACCACTAGTGCTCCGCCTGTAACCACCCTGGACGCCGCCTCCTTAGTGTCAGCACGCTAAGAACAACTGCGTTTTTACCGTCGATCTCCTATCTTTGGAAAAGATGATGAGTTTTCTGAGTGGTGCAGGACTTGCCATTTTTCAGCCAAGTATGACGCTTTGCTACTGGGTGATGAAGACCAAGATTCCACTTTTTGGGGCTATTTTCCTCCAGAGGGGACTATGAGGTTCCTTCTTAACAGAGGTGACTTCCCTTGGTCCCATATTGACTTCGAAGGACCCGGTTGTTCCCTTTCCCACTTGGCTTCTTGGAAATCATTTATGCAGACCACTTACTCTGACGCTCTTTCCAAGGTTGGTCTCCATCGAGCTACCTAGTTTGGGGAGTTTACTCTCTCCAATCACAATGATTCCCTTCAGATCTTGGTCTCTCGTTAGAACATTACAACTCACACCTTCGTTGCCTCATGGGGGAGAGTTCACCGTTACACTTGAGGATGTTTACAAGCTGCTTGGGCTTGAGCCTATAGGGATTTCAGCTTATCACGATGAGGCTTTGGACGCCGAAGAGATATAGGCCAGAGCATACTTGGATCAGATTTGCAGGAGGTGTATCGGTACTTCCAACAAAGTTACCTTCACTCCCCTCATAAATTACTTCAATCGTACCAACCCCACTGCTGAATTTGGCCCAAGCAAACGTATATATCTTGAGTTATCAACCTACATACTTGTGATCCTATTTTGTTTTGTCTTACTTGGCAAGCCTAATGATCAACCCATAGGGACTTGATTAATCTGTCTGTCCTTTTGGCTATAGGATATAAGCTTCCTCTGGCAGCCATGACCTTAGGGTCACTTTATACATGGTTGGACATGACCCATCTAGATATGGAACGGTCCTTCGGCAGATATAACTTGGTCAATTTTTCCAATTCTATCATTTTGACTGGTTTTCTTTACTTTCATTTTCCCGAGATATCTTCCAACCGTATTCCCCTTCGTGTTGTGGAAATCATCAAGCCCCGTCGCCTTTTTTTCTTACACAAGAAACATAGTAGAAAGGAGCTTCTGGGCATTTTTGACAAAGCAAGCTACTTCGTGATGAGGCCCTATAGTGAAGATTCTTTTGCCCATACTTGTAATTTTTTTGGTGCCGTACCTAGGGTGGTGGGGCCCACTTCGAAGGATATTATAATGGATGACCCTTTTTTCCCATCGTTTTGGATTTTACTTCTAGCTATCTGCCCTCTTACACTGACTGAGGGTAGACGTCTAAACATTACAACCCCAACCATTGCAGCCATCAGTTTGGGTACGACCAAGGGGTTCCTAGGCCAGTGTTTCAAGATTCTCACCCCAAGGCATATTTCCTCGAGGCATGTTCCCGTGTTAGCTACTTTTGTGATCTGTCAGCCACAAGTGGTCGTGTTACCATTCCTGCACTTTCTAGGAAGGGGGATGTAACCAGTGATTTTGCGATGAAGTATTGTCTAAGACAAATAGCCAAAATTCACGAATTCATCCCAAGTCCCCCAATTTACCCATTGTTTAGAGTTTTCCCCCTTTGGAGCTGGGGCTAAAGGGGAATCCTGTTTTCGGAATTTAGTTCCTGATGAGCCAAACACCAAAGGATCCTCTTAAGGAGCTGCATCCATACTGTCCAACAATCCCCATTATTGCAGCCAAAGCCAAGAAAGCTTCAACGCCTAAACCCCCAACTGGAGGTACTTCTTCCATTGCATCTTCTGGTGAAGGTCCCTCGTAACCCCTTTCGTAAAAAAATAAGGAAGAGCAGGAGCGGGGCCTATTCGAAGCCCAAGTACCCACGCAAGTCCCAAGCCCCTATAAATGCTTTTCCCATTGCCTCCGTTACTTCCAATGCTGATGTGCCTGAGGAAATATGGGAGGCAGTTAGAAAGGAGGTAGAACGACTTCAACAGATATTTTGTCAAACTACGCCATCAGTTCCTCCTCCTGAGTCATTTCCCACTATCGTGGTGAATCCTACTGAAGGGACTTCGCGAAGAAAAAGGGGTCCTTTAGGTACTAGTGCTTCTGGTAAGAGGAAAAAAACATTGGGAACTAAGGAATGTAAAAAATAAGCCTTTCTAGTGCAACCCACAACAGTTACCTCTACTCCTAGGAGTTCTACTTCTCCTTCTCCCAATGCCGTTATACTGGTTGATAATAGCCCTGAGACTGCAACTGATCTCACCGAGAGGGTATCTCCTCACTCATTACTCCAACTTCGCCCGTTGTCATACCATCACACTCTTCTTCTGAGCATGGGGTTAGTCTTCCCATACTTAGTTGTTTATAGTTTAGTGAATTCTCTTCTCTTTACTGACATTTATTCTTTCTTTCTTGTTTTCATCAGGAGGCTGATGAAGAATGTCCTTCTCCTCCAGTCAACCCTTTCGTGGGAGGATGCTTTGGTGCATCTATAACCGAATCATCTCCTTCTCGTTTGCCCATGATAGGTCTTACGTATTCGCATCGTTGATCCTCCATTCGTGTGAAGGAGGCTTCCCAGAGGCCTACTATGCTCGTTGAGTCTGTAGGAGTTCCCTCTCATCCAGAGGAGACTCCCTTAGCTTATTCTAGTTCACCCTCTTTGTCCGTGGTTCCTCTAGGTGTGATTCCAGTTTTGCCAAGCTCTCCCAAGGTAACAAGTTATAAATACTTCTAAATCGTTCTTTTCTATCTTTCCATTGTGTGAATCTTCTTATACTCTTGATCTATCTCAGGTTGAGGTAGCTTCCTTTTTGTCTTCATCATTGGCCAACATCCTTCTTCCACCTCCATTGACAAGACCTATAACTGTCGTTCCCCATTTCAGCCATATTAATGTGGTGAGTTAAGTGTGAATTATGTCTCTTTCGGTGTATTATCACCCTCCTCTAACACTTATCTTTTTTTTACAGCTTTTTCCAAGTCTTGTCCCACCATTATCCTTCGGGATTCTACCAGTTTCCAAGGACACCGTTGACTCTTCTACTCATCATGGTGCTTCTTTTTCCCTTACTAGTGTTGGTACATCTATGGGAGGTCCAATGACTTCTGCAAGTTCTCTCCCAATACTAGAATTAGTTCTTTTTGTTGACACAGGAGCTTCATCCAATATTGAGGTTCCTCTGGCTGGGGTTCCTCTAGTTGAGGGTGCTGTAGAGGCTTCTGAGGAAATGAATTTTCCCTCAACAATTCCCACCACTGTATCCTCTTTAGTGACTCCCATTATTGCTCCGGTCATTGCTGCGGTATTTTTCTATTTACTCTTCATTCCTTATTACTTGTCCTTTATCATGACAATGTACAATCTTGAAGAACCTCATTTTCAAACATTCAAGCTCCACCAGTAACTGTGACTTAATAATGATAAACACTTGTTAAGATTTTTATTTTGTAAAATTCTGCTAATAACGGTGGCACCCATAACGGTGACTTAACAATGACAACCACTTGTTAAGATTTTTCATCAAACTCTACCAGTAACGGTGACTTAACAATGATAAACACTTGTTAAGATTTTTCGTCAGACTCCATCAGTAACGGTGACTTAACAATGATAAACATTTGTTAAGATTTTTCGTCAAACTCCATCACTAACAGTGACTTAACAATGATAAACACCTGTTATGATTTTTGTCAAACTCCACCAGTAATGGTGACTTAACAATGATAAACACTTGTTAAGATTTTTCATCAAACTCTACCGTAACGGTGACTTAACAATGATAAACACGTATTAAGATTTTTCTTTAAACCCCACCAGTAACAGTGACTTAACAATGATGAACACTTTTTAAGAATTTTTCTATCACTTAACTCATTTTTTTGCTTGATTTGTCCCCCGACTGCTGGGGAGTCCCCTCGCGTTGGAGAGAAATCTCCAACGATTATTTCGCCTGTCACCTCGCCAAATCGGGAACCGAGTCCTAACGACCAAGGTGCCACGACAGGTGCTCAGGTCGATAGTGAATTTAGTTGCGAGCTTCCTATTCCAGCTCTAGCTCCTCATGAGTTTTATCTCATGGTCCTTCATCGCTCTCCCCAACTACCTGCGAGCCATCTATTGGTGATTGAATAGATTGCAACTCATCACCCTGAGACTTTTACTATCGACTGCCTACGTTCAAACATTCCCGTGATGAGCTACAGGCTTCATGGTATGGAGATCGTTATTGCTGATATCATCATTACTCCTACTACAAACGTTACCAGGCCCCTCCTCAACTAATTCTTGGGCTATCTAAAGGAGTTGGGCCAAGATGGCTTCCAATTTAGTTGGTTGATTGGACACTTGAAGACCTTGAATAGTTAATAATTGGAAAATCAGAGGGAACTACTACAGAAGCATTAAGACTCTCAGCTGAGGAAGCTAGACTGTCCGAACTAACATCTCTACTTGAATCTGCTAACAAAGAGGTGGAGGATATCGAAGAAAATTTACATCTAGCAAAGCTGAGGCGAGAGAAACTCCTCATTGAGAATGCTCAAGCTCAGACAAGATTGGAAGGCTCCATCAAGGCTCATCAAGCATTTCTAGCAGCTTCCTCGGGTCTTCCTGGAGATTATTTTTCTGCTCTGGACTTGTGGTTCCTCTTAGGCTGATGGCCTCCCACATACATGTATAAATTTTTAGTTTTCCTTCTTACGTAACTCCTAGGCAATAGTTCCCATTTTTCTAAAACCTTCCCATTTGTGAATGAATGAGAAGTTATATCTTGTTTTATGCCACTTCTTTGTGTTACAATTGTTTGCATAAAATACAAACTTTTCCATCTTCCACCTCACTCTAGTTATAATAAAAGACATCTTTTTAGAAAGAAAAATATTTATATATCCATAACAAAACGACTAGATACAACAATGATCTAAAGTTAATTATTTATACATGATAGAATTTCAACCATTTATTGTTATTATTAAATGGTTTGTCTTCTTCCATCTTAGAAATTAAGCAATAGCCTAAATCATAACCCTCCTTTATAATAAAAGGTCCCTCCCAATTTGCTGCAAACTTAGGTAGAGGAAGCCCCCTGATATGCTTCACTGTTTCCTTTAAAACAAGGTCTCCCTCCACGAACTTCCTTGGTCTCACCAAGTTGTCATATGCCCTTGCGATCTACTTCGTGTACATTTGAAAGTGTTGCATCACATTGTCTCTGTGCTCGTCCAATGCTTCCAACTGCACATGTCTGTTCTGAGGGAGCATGGTACTTTACAAGGTTTATCGGGCAGAGGGAACTTCCAACTCCACCGGGAGAATTGCTTCAGCCCCATACATAAGGGAGAATAGAGTATAGCTCGTGGTTATCCTTTTAGTTATTCGATAGGCCCACAACACAACCGGTATCTTGTCATCCCATAATCCTGGGAAATCCTCCAGCGTATTGGCCAAAATGTTAACCGATGTTTTGTTAGTTTCTTCGGCTTGAACATTTCCATTTTGGTAGGCCACTGTTGAAGTATGATGAATAATGGAGTACTTGTCTGTGAGCATCGTTACCTCTGAATTGACGAATGGGGTTCCGTTATCATAGAGAATAACATTGGAATCCCAAAACGATAAATGATGTATTCTCTGATGAAGTTGCTCACCACCCCCGATGTTGCCCTTCTTAGTGGTATTTAATATGGCAAATATAGCAACCTACTGCAGACCTTGATCAGTCCCACTAGCTTATAGGCATCGGCCCTTTAGAACAGGGTGTGTCCCTATTCAGCACAGGGTGCGTCACCCACAATCTTGCCCATCAGTACATGCCACTTATACTACAGAGGGAGCGACACCCATAGCTCTAACCTCATAGACCACATCCCTCTCATTATAGCTGCTACAGACTTATATGTCACGTGCTCAAGGCACATGACACAACTCACATACCTTATATAAATAGAGGTATACACCTCGGGAAAGGGGGACTTGGATCCACTCACTTGGTACATCACCTGGTGAATCCTTGCCAAATTCTCTCTACACAACCTCAACATATAGATTGGGGGCTACTCACTTGCATCGTAGCCATATCTTCGACATTCTCGGTACCGCTACAGTCATGTATTATTCTCTCTCATCTATCTTGTACGCCCATTATGGCATTGTAAACTTGTACATCAACGATATGAATATAATGAGGAGGAGGCACCAAAGTGGACGCAAGCTCTTTTATAGCTAAACCAATCTATATCTTGTCTTTTATCTCTCTCACTTTCTCTATTTACTTATTATGCATTATACACTTGATTTGCTGGTACGAGGACGACTAGTGGACGATTTATCGTATCAACAATCTGGCATCGTCTGGGGGAAGCGAGATATTTCAATCTTATTTCTCTATATCTTGAGTTCTTAAACATATTATTTTACTCGTGGGGATCCTTTGGATTATCGTCTCATATATAAATACTGGGAATTGAGCTCTATTTAATATCTACACCCTTAAATGGGTATTTCATATATTCAAATATGTTCTTGGGTCTTCATTTTATGACCTTAGAACTATTTTACATACCCCGTGACATCATTTCATCTAGGTAGTGCTGAAAAGCATGACGGGCTTTAGCCCCAAAAAGGTGAATGGTTAAGGAAGGATTGTTTTTACTCCCACTTTTGTAGTTCTCGACCTATAATCTAGGGTTTATCATTTGAAACTGTGACGTTTTGTGCACCATGAGTCTATCCTCTCATTAATAGACCCTAGAAGGTATGCTCTCCACGTATTGGGGGAGAAAACCTCTGTCTCTGGGCTTAAAATTTTGGGATTGCTCCCTTCGCTACCTAGGAGGGGATACGGTCAGGCAGTTCAAATGCCTTTGTGGTTGCGGCCTCTACTAGTGCGGTTGCATTATAGAAGCTTCCAAACATTAGGGAACGAACTCAAATGGTCTCTAACTCAACCTTGGTGAATATCATACAAACGCCACGGCAGTGCACCTATGTGCCTTACTGGTCGTGGCCTCAACAGTAATACGATGCAGCAGTGAAAACGTTGCATCCCCATTTCCTACTTGGTTACTCCAATATTTATGAGATTAATCACTTCTATTAGTTTTATCTTAGATTATATATACTTTGTAAATACTAACAAAGAAGAAAATAGAAGGAGATTCCAGCCAGAGCACAGTAGTCAAAGATAAGATTGTGTAGCTGTACAATCACCTCAACCATCTCTACGATAGCCATGCCTCACTCCAAACCCAAGTCAACAATTTGACTTAGAGGTTCCTCATGCTAGAGACCGTGGCCTCATCCAATGTGGGTGTAGCACCCAGGATCATTGCTTCCGCAGCTCCATAAGTTCCACTCGAGGAAGTGTCCTAGCTAAAAGCACCAGGGAGGAGATTTTGCAGAAGGCAAGGCCACGGCCAGGTCCCTAAAAAGGAGAATAGAGAAGCCAAAGAGGAGATATGAGGCCTACACTCCGTTGGCTTTCCCTATTGAAGACATTTTTGAGTTCATCAAAGAAGACAAGTTGTTGAGGTGGCCAGAAAAGCTGAGAGCTCCACCCCACAAGAGGAACAAAGCTACTTGGTGCAGATTCCATCAGGACCATGACCATAATACTGAGCAATGTTATGCTCTGAAGGATGAAATTTAAAGGCTGATTGGGCAAGGAATGCTACAAAGGTTCCTCAAAGATGCTTACGGAATGCAGCCTAGCCTGATGGGCCATGGTTCCCTTATCTTTATGATTTAGTTTATATCTCCTTTTGTTTATGTTCATAGTGAACATTATCTTTTATCTCGTTCTAACTTTTTATGTCCATGCTTATGATATTTTATGAATATAATATTTTAATTTCTCGATTCCATTAAATGATATCTTATAAAAGACTTCTTGTCTTAAGCAGATTCTATATGGAGACATCGAATTATATTGGGAACTATTATATCTAAATGGTCCATCAATGCCCATCGATATGCCTAACCATATGAAGGCAGATGATAATTTGAAATAGCAAAAGAAACTATTGAGAGCGACATGGACGCTAATTTATAATGCCGTATATGGAGACTATATTTTAGCATACAATGATTACATCATTGAAAACATATGTCAGGATGCGTCATTTGACTACGAGGGCTTCTAATGCATTCTCTTAGCTTTAGGTATGCGTCATTATCCTGGGGAGGTTAATCCCCCAGCAAACATCATTAACTTGGTGGATTGAGACTAAACATCATTAACTTGGTGATCTCATATTAGCTTGGGGAAGCTTCATAATACCTACCCCAGGAAGGCCTGAAAATAACTCGTAGGGGCCGGAGACTTGATTGTCTACGGATAATCCTATATTTGAAGGGGCCAAAGACTTAATTGTCTGCTGATAATCCTATTATATCCTGGGAAGGCTTTGTATATATCCACATGAGCTTGGGGAGGCTTCATAATACCAAGCACCCGGGGGGGGGGGCTTAATAATAACCCAATCAAAGCGACTAAAGTAAAGCCATGAGAGGCAATCTAAGATACAAAAGGATGGACTCAATTTCCTAAAGGGATAGAAAGATGATGCAGCCTTATTAGTATAACTAGAGCCATTAAAAGGATTCATTCAGAAAGTGCGACATATAAAGGCAGACGTCTATGTTCAAGAAAAGCTACAATCATAAAGCTACAGCAGAGGGGATCCAAACACTCAAGGGTGCCGCGAACCTATTCAAGAAGAGACTGCAGCCTCCATCAAGCATATTTATGTGGCAAAAATCTACAAGAGTTCAAGTAGAAAATCTAAGGTGAAGAGAACAAGCCGCAACTTGTGTGGAAAAATCTTTTGTGCTTAGATGCCGCAGCCTTAAACCCATGGTATTGGATATTGAAGTGCATTTTTGTCAAAAAGCAATTGTATGTTCAAGAAATCAAAAATATGCAGAAGAATCATTCATTCAAGTATTGAAGCAAGCAAAGCAGAAGAATAAAGAAGCTACTAGAAAAGGAGGCAAATATAGTCAATATTAAAAGTGGCCGCAACCTTGATAATGAAGTTGGGAGCCAAAAATCAAAATATGTGTTAAGGTTACAGACAAAGGGCCGCAACCGTTTAAAGAGGCAACAAAAAGTTAAAAAGGGACGCAACTCTAAGATTCAGTATCGTCAGCTTCATCCCCCTCTTCTCCTTCCGCGGCCGTCAAAGTCTCTTCATCAGCTGTCGCTGCCTCAGCCTCTACCCTAAACTTGGATTTTTTTCTCAGCCGCGACTTTGATTTTGGCCACGCATTCCTGGTGCTCACCATCACTAAGAACCCAGGAAAGAATCATCTCTTTAGAGTCGAGAAAGATTTTAATGACCCTATGCCTGAGCTCTTGGTAGCCGCGGAGGTAGGCCCTATTGTTTATAAGATAAAAGTCCTTGGATCCCTTGAATGACTCCACAGTTATGTCGATGGCCAATTGAAGGGCTTAGGAATGCCCCCCCTACATTTTCTTAATTGCCACGACATGGGCTTTGACATCCTGGGCGGCCTTGGTCTCTAACTCCTCGTACTTTTTTTGAAGAAGTCTGAGCTTATTATTGGAAATTTACACAGCCTTGGAAGTTTCCGCAGTCTGGATTTGAGAAATTTTAAGGGACTCCACGACCTGTTGAAAATTTTTCTCAGCTTCCTCCTTGGCTTTGACGGTAGCTTCGAGGTCCATCTGAGCGGCCTGGAGCGCTGAGACAACAGACTTTTTACTAGCTTCAAATGAAGAGTTCCTTGCGCTCTCCAAGTCAGCACCATATACCCTCTCCGCGACCTCTTTCAGCTTATATAAGGCCTTATACTTCCTCTTCAGACTAATCATGATGTTCGTGGCCTGAAAAGAGAATGAGTTAGGAGCAAGGTACGAAATGCAAAAATAGAGCTGAAGGTATTTGCACTTACCCTCAAAACACTGTGGAGGCCATAATCCTCCAAGTCGTTATGATCTTCACCCACTAATCAATCAAGGTTCGCGACGTCAGGGACCCTCTTCATACTTTGGGTAGCCCTCGCAGTCGTGTCCCAAGAGTGTTCAGGTCTGGACTGCCTTAGTTGAGGCTGTGAACGGCCATCAAGACCTACACTAGCGCGACACTTGGGAGCCGCCAGGTTGGAATTTATTGCGATAATTGGTGGTGGGGGAGAGTTTGAATGGATCAGACCATCGGAGGTCGACATAAGCCCTGCTGCGGCCAAATTGGCCCCAATATCGTCGTCAAAAGTCCCCTGAGGCCTCTCTTGAGGATCCAACTCAACTTGTAGTTGGAGCGCGGTAGGGACAGTTTGTTCTGCGGTAGGTGGATTTTGGTTTTTCAAAGGATCCGCGATAAGTTCTTTGCTCTTGGACCTCTTCCTCTTCCTGCGCCTAACAGTGTTGCTGAGGACAGTTGCGTCCTCATCCCTCTCTACTAGTTGGGCAACCAAAAGCTCCCTATCAACTTCCTCGCATTAAAGAAGAAATGCAATAATAAATAAGTTTTAAACTTAATTGCGCGAAATGAATTATGGGCAGTTATTACCTTCTGCAGCCATCTCTTTTGGTATGGATTTGCTGGGGAAGTAGCCTGCTTCAAATACAGTAGCAAAAGTCACAAGTATGCTGAATTTTTTCTCCTCAATAGGAATGATCGCGGCCTTGGCAACTCTTTTCTCTTGTCGCTTGCTCAATTGTAAATGGTCAAGAACTGCATAAAACATTTCAAAGCTTAGTACATAAGCAAAGTGGAGAATAATAGGCAATTATAAAGAGGGGATGCGACTATAATTGAAATACCTAGTTTGGAGGGACACCCCCATTGCCACGACATCCTAAATGATATCTCCCTCTCGCTCTCCTGAGAGTGAATCTCCCACCCTTCTCCAGAGATGTATAAATATTTCCATTTCCAGTTCTTTACACTGGTAGGCCTCCCAGAGTAAAGGGTCTCATCCCTGCCGTGGACGGAGAAGTAGTAATACCCAGGAAACTTTACAGAGTTCTCCTTTGGACGGTAGAAATGGAAAAACTCCGCGGGAGTAATATCTTTTTTGAATTGATTCTCCCATAGCACGATGGCTACAAGCATGGCGCTCCAGCTATTGGGATCTAATTGGGCTGGGGCTAATTTCATTTTTTGAAAAATTCTTCTGATGGGAACATGGATGGGGAGTCGTAGAATGTAAATGAAAGCATGAAAAGGGAAACCTACCCCATCATCAGCAAGGGCCGTGAATGGCCTTTGTTACGCGGCAGGAGCAAAGCACATCAAGCCCTCAGGAAACTCGAAGGCCTCAGCTACTTGATCAACCCATTCGTGGGTCATAATGCTGTGAATGTCAAGTGCAGCAGGAGGCCTCTTAGCCCTCCTAGATGGTTCATCCCTAACATTAGTTGCACCCCCTACCGTGGCATTATCTTTTACGTCCATTGGTTGGGTACAAGAGTTGGCTTCCTTTTCCATTGTCGTGGTCTCAAAATCCTTCCTATAGGCAGAATCCATAGAGTCGGAGTCTAGTACTATGCAGTTGGGGAAATCCTTTGTAACAACCCGCGTAATTTTGGGCTATTTTAATTATTTTTTGGAAAATGGAGGAAAATAAAGTTTTTGATAAAATTATTTTTATTGCTCAAATATGTTGGTTATTATTTTTAAAGGTGAGAATTTCAAACAGTTTCGAAATCGGAATTAAAACGGATTTTAAAATGATTTTTAAAATGTTTTTAACTCTTGGAGTTGTTTTAACTTCCAACTTTTTATTTCTTTGCCTTATTTAAAGGAGTCTTTTGGATTCCAACTCTTCATTTCTTTGCATTATAAAAGGAAGTCTTGGGCAAGCCTTTTAACATACTTTTGCCACAAATTTTGGCAGCAAGTATATTTTATATTTCTTTTGTTTTTATATAAACATTGGCCCTTGAGATTTGTGAGTTCCAACCTTAGATTAGAGGTGTTCTTGGGGCTATTTTGTTGGAGGTTCTTGGAGGAGATTTTGTAGATCTTTTGTGTTGATCTTGAGGATGTGATCATTGGTTTCTCATCATGGTTTGAGGTATGGGGTTTTACACAATATGCTCCTTAAATCTTGCGAGTGTCATTCTCTTTGAATTCTTATTTAATTGAACTCATATTTGAATTCATAAATTCATTGAAATCTGGAAAATAATTGTTGAAATTATTTTGATTCATGTAGTATCATTATATTGTTGATGAGCACGTTGTCATGAGATTTTAATATGGCACGGATGTTGGGCACCCGCCAAAATTTCTGTTTCCCGGGCTATGGCTTGATAAAGCATATACAGATGTTGTGAGACCTGGTGACCCGGTTAAAGTGTTGTTGAGAAATTATATTGATAAATGCTTTGAGATTTGCATTTTGATTTGAATATTCGTACTCGTGTTGTTACGTTTTATTCGTTGCTAATCCGTATTTATTGAGCATAATTCCTGTCGTATTGTGTAGTTCCCCATATTTTCTTTTAGTGGCAGGTTAGCGCGGATTTTGGGGCGCTATGGAGATTGATTTTAGCGAGGATTGTTTTGGAAAGATTTGTATTATTTTGATGTATAGAGCTTTGGAGATTTGTATTTTATTTTATTCGAGTTAGATAGTGATAATTTTAATTCGAGAGACTTGTTGTAATTGAAGAAATTGAGATTAGTGGATTTATATTATTGTGGGTTTATTTAGATGCTCTATACCTTGTTATTTGTGGATTTGGATTTACTTTATCGCATTCGCTCTCCGTTCGCTCTCCCCGGGCGGGGGGGGGGGGGGGGTGTTACAAATGGTATCAGAGCTTAGGTATACGGTAACTCTCGAGTCTTGGGTTTTGGGTTCATTGCGTGGTTAACAATTTTTGGAGATAGAAAATTTTAGGTAATATTCGTGATAGGCTTCGAGATTAGATGTGAGGAATTTATTTTTGGAGACGATATTATTTTGGAGATTGTTGGCCTGATTTTTTTAGAGTTAGGCATTCGGCGAATTTCGAGGGCGAAATTCCATTGTTAGTGGGGAAGTGTAACAACCCGCGTAATTTTGGGCTATTTTAATTAATTTTTGGAAAATGGAGGAATTTTTTTTTTTGATAAAATTATTTTTATTGCTCAAATATGTTGGTTATTATTTTTAAAGGCGAGAATTTCAAACGGTTTCGAAATCGGAATTAAAACGTATTTTAAAATGATTTTTAAAATGTTTTTAACTCTTGGAGTTGTTTTAACTTCCAACTTTTTATTTCTTTGCCTAATTTAAAGGAGTCTTTTGGATTCCAACTCTTCATTTCTTTGAATTATAAAAGGAATTCTTGGGCAAGCCTTTTAACATACTTTTGGCACAAATTTTGGCAGCAAATATATTTTATATTCCTTTCCTTTTTATATAAGCATTGGCCCTTGAGATTTGTGAGTTCCAACCTTAGATTAGAGGTGTTCTTGGGGCTATTTTGTTGGAGGTTCTTGGAGGAGATTTTGTAGATCTTTTGTGTTGATCTTGAGGATGTGATCATTGATTTCTCATCATGGTTTGAGGTGTGGGGTTTTACACAATATGCTCCTTAAATCTCGCGAGTGTCATTCTCTTTGAATTCTTATTTAATTAAACTCATATTTGAATTGATAAATTCATTAAAATCTGGAAAATAATTGTTGAAATTATTTTGATTCATGTGGTATCATTATATTATTGATGATCACGTTGTCATGAGATTTTAATATGGCACGGATGTTGGGCACCCGCCAAAATTCTTGTTTCCCGAGCTATGGCTTGATAAAACATATACGGATGTGGTGAGGCCTGGTGACCCGGTTAAAGTGTTGTTGACAAATTATATTGATCAATGCTTTGAGATTTGCATTTTGATTTGAATATTCGTACTCGTGTTGTTACGTTTTATTCGTTGCTAATCCGTATTTGTTGAGCATAATTCCTGTCGTATTGTGTACTTTCGCATATTTTCTTTTAGTGGCAGGTTAGCGCGGATTTTGGGGCGCTATGGAGATTGATTTTAGCGAGGATCGTTCGGGAAAGATTTGTATTATTTTTATGTATAGAGCTTTGGAGATTTGCATTTGATTTTATTCGAGTTAGATAGTTGTAATTTTAATTCGAGAGACTTGTTGTAATTGAAGAGATTGAGATTAGTGGATTTATATTATTGTGGGTTTATTTAGATGCTCTATACCTTGTTATTTGTGGATTTGGATTTATTTTATCGCATTGGCGCTCTGTTCGCTCTCCCCGGGCGGGAGGGGTGTTACATCCTTCTGTTGGCAAGGCCCTGTTGACTAAAGAGGAGGCACGAAAAGAAGTTCAGGAGGATAATATCCAAAATGTTTTGCCGAAAAGCCTCTCAAAAATTCGTCTGGGTCAAAGGTCATATGGCTGCAGCAGTACCTGAAAGCACAATCCGCAGTTAGGCACTGCAACCAATATGGTATTAAGGCCTCTCAGAGGCCGTTACAGGTGAAATGATATATCATGTTGAGGACGATAAAGAAATATTAAGGCCAAACGGGCAACGTACACTAAAGGTTGGGTTCTAAGGCGCTAAAAGATAATTGTCGCCATAGCATATGGATTTGATGAAGAGAATAGTCAAACTAGTTTAAACATGCCATAGTCATCAAACTATGGGCTAAAATGCCGCGGAGTCTAAATATAAGAACCTAAGGGATTACCATATCAAAAACTAGGCTACATGACGCATCCATCACTTGCCACGGGCCGCAGCTAGGGCTTAAACCAATGTTGGAATGTTTCATGTATTACGGGCAACCCTAGATTACTAAAGGGGTATTTTATAATGCCGCGGCCACACACTCAAACATTTTAGTATCTAATGTTGATTCATTTAAAGATTGAAGACTCAGAATGTGAAGGGTTTATTCAAGAACAACAAGAACAATTATGTGATTCAATGCGATTTAATAAAAATACATGCCACATGATCCAAGCAATAGAAGAATTATCCAATTAAAACCCTAACTTTCTATCAAGAAGTTGGGGTTTTCCCCCCCTCAAAAATAGATATGGCAGTTATATTCAACAATCAAACAAATGAGAATTCAGTTTTGAACGAGTTTAATTCTTAGAAATTAACAGATATACAAGTTTAAATCCTATCAGTTAGGTGGAGTTTGTCTCAGAAAATATGAAGCTAGTACACAAATGGGGTATAAAATGAGAGAGATGGTTAGAAGATTACCTGGAAATGAATAAACAACCAATACCCAGCCTCAAACCTCCTTCAACCACCACTTGCAGCTGCTAGAGAGTGCTAAAAAATAAAAGGAGACAAACGCGCAGAAATTCACTCTCGATATGCTCTTAAAGATTTGGGAAACAAAATGAAGTCCATGGACGGTGCAATTTATATAAGAGGGCGCGAGAAGATGAAGCGTCATCGTGGAAATACCGCAACACCTCTAGAGGAATTGATTACTCAGCTGCAGCCCCAATTGCTACCTCTTGGCATTATAACTTGGGGGCTTATTGCCGCAGACCCTATTCAGCACAGGGTGCGACCCTATTTAGCGCAGGGTGCGAAACCCACAGTCTTGCCAATTAGTACATGCCACTTATACTATAGAGGGAGCGACACCCACAACTCTAACCTCATAAGTCGCATCCCTTTCATTATAGCTGCTCCAGACTTATATGTCACGTGCTCAAGGCACGTGATACAACTCACATACCTCATATAAATAAAGGTCTACACCTCGGGGTGGGGGGGGGGACTTGGATCCACTCACTGGGGTCAAATTCTACAGCACCTGGAGAAGCCTTGCCAAATTCTCTCTATACAACCTCAACATATAGATTGGGGGCTACTCAACTGCATCGTAGCCATATCCCCGACATTCCTGATACTGCTATAGTCATGTATTCTTCTCTCTCATCTATCTTGTACTCCCATTGTGGCTTTGTAAATTTGTACAACAACGATATGAATATAATGAGTAGGAGGCACCAAAGTGGACGTAGGCTCTTTTATATCCGAACCAGTCTATATCTTGTCTTTTATCTCTCTTACTTGCTCTATTTCCTTATTATGCATTATACACTTAGTTTTCTAGTACGAGGACGACTAGTGGATGATTTCTCGTATTAATAGTATCTCTTTAGCCCAATTTATAAAGGACACTGTTACCACTAGTATCCAGATCTTCCCACTCAAAGAAGGATGTATTCCCCCAACCAGGTCAAACACCTAAGTGTGAAAAGGATAAGGTGTTTCCAGAGAGTGTAGATCCACTAATGGGGCATGGATCATATTTCCATGCAGTTGGCAAGCTTTACATTTTCAAATGAACTTAGCCCAGTCTTTCTCCATCGTTGGTTAATAATACCCCAACATCCTCAGCTGGTCATACAACTTTGCTCCTCTTATATGATCTAGATCATGAGCGTGTTTGAGGACTTCGACTGCTTCCTCCTTTGTAATGCAACGCAATGGCCTGTTGAAGTACCCTCTTTGATAAAGCTTCCGTTATTGAACGTAGAACCTTGGGGACCTTCGTTTGAGTCCCATAGTATCAATCTTCACTATTGGGACAACTCCATCTTTAATGAAGTCAATATAGGGCTGCCTCTAATCTGGTTAAGCTTCAACAAAATGGCATTCACCTGCTTCGAAGAATAGTTGGAACTTATCACACTTCCATCATATCTCTGCTACATCCTGCTTCATTCTAAGCCAAAAGTATCCCTCCCTTTAAATTCTCCTATAAAGAGGGGTCTCAGTTGTTTCGCAGTGCTCTTCGTGTGTTTTCTTTAATCTCCACTCTGCTTCTTCTGGACCGATGCATCTTGACAACCATCCTCTTGCATTTCTGAAGTAAAGGTTTCCCTGATTTGTTAAGTATTGAGCTAACCCTCTCAGCTCCATTTCTCCTTCCATAGACTTTAATTGTTTTCTAATCTCCCCCCTCCAGTCAGAGTCATACGCTACCAGCAGAATTGACTGTACCATTGAGGGAGATGCTCTTAGTTGAATCACAATTGTAGTTGTATTGTCTCTCATGATCATCTTCTGAGCGATGGTGGCATAGGCATCTGGATGGCAGTTCATTGTTCGTGGATGCCTCTTAATCTTGGTCTGATGGAACTGGTTGAGAAGCTTCGGAATGATTATTCTATAAGGTCCCAGACTGAGGTGTTTCAATGCATATTCTCCACTTACTTGCTGAATCACTAAGTTCGAATCACCCTTGATGCAGACTGAACGAATTCCCCTTCGATGTGCCTCCAACAACCCCAGCATCAACGCCTCACACTCTTCTTCTTTATTGGAACAGGGAAAATCTAACTTGTAGGAAAGCTAAACTTCTTTCGTACCTCTTAAAAGAATAACCCATGTACCTCCTTTATTTTCTGCTGAAGATCCATCAAACTACATCACCCATTGTTCATCGATTGCGTTCAGGAGATTGTCCTGCAAGTTATTTCCTATAATGATCTTTTGTGGTGCCTTAGATATCCCAAATGAGAAGATTGCCAAGAGGCCTGCATATGCCTGATTCTTGATTGCATGAGGGACCATGCATTTTAAGTCATATTCTGAGAGAATGAACAACCACCTAGCTACCCTACCAATCAATATGGTCCTTTCCAACAAAAACTTAATAGGATCGCATCTTATTTCAATATGAATTACGAAAGACATCATATAATGTCTAAGTTCTTATGCTACAAATACTAAGGCTAAACAATGTCATTCCAAGCTACTATACCTAACCTCTGGCCCATGTATGATTCTACTAACGTAGTAGACTGGTCTTTCTTTTCCATTAACCTCTTATGCTAACATAGCTCCAACGGACCTCGTGCTGGATGTGAGGTATAGCTAAAACAATATTCTTGCCCTTGGAGGAATCATAGTCTGTGGTGAAACGAGCAGCTTCTTCATCTTGGTGAGAGACTCTTGGTGAACTCCCTCCCATTTGAACTTTGTGTTCCTTCATAAAAGTTCCATCAATAGGTGTGTTATTTCGACCAATCCAGGCACAAATCTCCTCAGGTAAGAGACTTTACCGAGGAAACTCTTGAGCTCCTTCGCTATTCTTGGACTTGGCATCTCTAAGATCGCTCGCTGTTTGTCTTGTTTCATCTTCACCCCCTGTCGATCTACCAAAAAGCCTAGAAATTTTCCAGTAGTTATTCTGAAAACGTATTTCAGCGGGTTCATTTTCAGTTTATACTTACTGTATATGGCAAATGCTTTCCTCAAATCTCTCAGGTGAGACTCCTCCTTCTTTAATTTGATGACCAAATTTTCCACATAAAACTCCAAAAATTTGTGAAATAAGTCATGGAAAATGTCCATCATTGTTCTTTGATAAGTAGCCCCATCATTTTTGAGTCCAAACGGCATTACCTTGTACATGAAGTTACCCAATGAGGTTCTGAATGTTGTTTTCTCTGCATCTCTGGGGTCCATCTTGATCTGGTTGTACCCTACATACACATCTATGAAGTTATACATCTCATGTCCAGCCATTGCATCAATCAAGCTATCGATGGAGGGTAGAGGGGGTTTATCTTTGGGACAAGCTCTACTTAAGTCTCTGAAATCCACGCAGATTCTTATCTTTCTTACTCACTGGGATAATGCTAGAAAGCTAGAGTGAGTGTTGTATCGGTTTGATGAATCGTGCTACCAATAGGTGTTGGACCTCTTCTTTCATCTTTAAGTCTAATATAGGCTTATAGGTCCTCATTGCTTGCTTGACTAGAATGACCGAAGGCATTACGTTTAATTTTTGGCAGCTTACTTCTTCATCTAGCCCCTCTATCTCCGTATAGTTCCATGCAAAAATGTCTATAAAATCCTCAATTACCTCAATCAAAGCCTCCCGTTTCTCCGTGCTGAGATCCTTTAATAGAAAAATGGGCCTTGGCTCCTCCTTTTATTTTGCCAAATTTAGCTGCTCCAATTCTTATGATTATGCCTTTGGTTGGTCCGTCATGTAGTCTGGTTCTTCGATGACATCCTCGACGAACTAATTTATGTTAGAATTTTTTATCATCATCCATTATCCCCATTAATCCACTAGAAAACATTCATATATCGGGCCAGCCTCCTCTTCGGCTAGTGTCATAGCTCCTTTGGCTGCCCGTTCACTCCATCATAGGCGATAAACCACCTTCCTTTCCTTAGTAACAATCTTCTTGCATTGTCTGCTGGTCATTCCAACTGCCTTTTTTTCCTTTCCCTCGAAGCCTTTGCCCTTCTTCCTTCAGAGAATCGACTCAGCACACTTTTTCATGTGACCTTGTGTTCCATCGGGTCCATTATCTTTTAGTTGCTTCAAGATTTTCTCAGGTCGAAGGACCACCTGGTGGACTTCTTCTGTTACTCCTCTTCTACTTGCGATTTTGTCATTCTGACCGTTCATAGGTTCCATCCTTTCTTGGATCGAGGGAACCCAAGATCCCTCAATTCTTCTCGTTAGGACTTTGACATCCACCTCTAACTCTATATAAAATGCGGCATCTACTAGGTGAGTCTCTTCTACAGTAAAGGGCCTCTTCATGGCTAGTATAGTGATCTCAGTTCCTTTGATATTTGCCTTGGCACATTGGTGATACATCAAGGGAACTAGTCCTTAGTTGTGTATCCACACTCTACCTATCAACAAATGGTAGGAAGTTGCACTCTCTATCAATTGGAACTTGATGTGGGAACTCGGATTTCCCATTACAATCCTAACATTCACATAACCAATGGATTTGGAAGACTCGTTATCATAACCTGAAATTGCTAAAGGCATGGGCACTAATCTTTCTTCTAGGATGTTAGTTGAATATAAAAAGCTAATTGGCATGATGTTGATGGATGCCCCCCATCCATAAGAGCCCTTGCGAAGCTAACCCTGTTGATGCTGGAAGTCACATATAATGGACGATTGTGAGGAAATCTCGCGGCCCTATCTGCATCGCTGAATGTTATTTCTAATATAAATTTCTTCACCAGCCTGTCCATGGGTCCCTTCCATCTCAGCAAAGGAACAACATTCTTCCTCACAATATCAATGATTTTTTGGGTTATCTCCAACCTACTTTTTTTTTCATTCCCACCTGATCGAAGAACCATGAGAACTTTGGGACCGTGAAACTGCACAGTACTCGAAGCTTTGGTCCATTTCCTCACCTTCAATGTTGTGTATGTCCTCAATATCCTCAGTACTTGCTTCGTCATAGGCTAACACTACATTAGATATTCCCCTGGTACACTCCTCCAAAGTGTCTTCGAACTCCCCATGCTCTGTCGTCAGCTCTTTCGCTTCTCTTTTTGCCTTATCATCATAGGCCACCACCAGATTGGCCCTATGTGCTAAAAGTGGGTTGTCATTAATATTTTGTGGAAAGATTTTCAGTGTCCCTTCCTTTACATGTTTATCTATGATTCTCCTTAACGTAAAATAACTTCCCATTAGATGTTGAATCTTTCGATAGATTTGGCAATACTTAGGATCCGCTCTGGTTCCGCATCTGGTTCCACGTCGAGGATGCCCTTATGTTGATACACCGTTCCTCCTTAAACCATGGAGTTGTAATAGCTAACAGCCTCCTCTACTATACAGGGTAACGATTGTGGATCCTCCCTATCCCTTCCAAACTTTCTCTTATTATCCTTCTTCGGCTGTTTGCTTCCTTCACTTCCATAGACGTATCCCACTCGTGGGGACTGAACGCGAGCTGTAATGGGTGGCTCAGACTATCTAAACATCATTGGTACCATAACAGGGTTCGATCGGACTACCAATGATATATTCCTTGTTGCTTTTAGAAATGCTGCAAAACTCCCTTTGCAAGTTTCATTAATCAGGTGACAGTTATATTCTAGGAGCAAACCCTCATCACATAGTTGTAATAGTTTATACCCTTTAGCATCTTCCCTCATGTCGAGGTAACTTTCCTCGAATCTTCAAATATAAGCCGCCACATCCTCTCCTAATCGTTGCCTCTCCCTGCCCAATTGTGTTGATGTGAACTCATCTTCTGCCAAAAAGAACTTCTGGACAAATAAAACATGCATCTCTTCCCATGATGAAACGCTCTTGGGCGTTAAATGAGAGTATCATATATAAGCTTTATCGGTTAATGATTTTGAGAACTCCCTCAGTTGGAGCCTTTTATTTTTGCAGTGAGCCCCTAGATGTTCAACGAAACGTTTGATGTGCTCCTTCGAGTTTCCCCCTTTCTTGTGTACTTTTCAAAGATAGGAGGAATATAATCTTTTGGGTAAGGCTCATCGTTATATTCCTGAGGGTAAGGCACCCGAAAGTCGTCATAAACCGAATCTACCTCACTAGAAGATTGCAAGGAATCTTGCATAAACTCCAACATCTCCTTCTGTATCTCTTTTCTCATTTCCTCCATAGCTGATAACGTTAAAGGAACGGCTAGAGGGACTATAGGTGGGACTCTCGTTGCCCCTGGAGCAACCACTACAATTGGAATTCTGGTTAGTCCAGAAGTTCCCACTATTGGAATCTTAACAGGGGGTATGCCTGCTGTGGTAGTTCCTGTTAGAACTTCACTTGTGGGGCTATTGGGGATACCCCTGGCATTACGAAGGAGTTGGCCTCAAATCCCCCTAACACCGTTGAAGCTACAGGAGTTTGTAAAAACCTTTAAAATTTATTCATGAGAAGGGCCACCTAAAATGGTCCCAAACCGACTCTCGTGGAAGCTTGCATCACCCCTGGAACACCTGTCACCATTTGAACTGGAGGTACATCCATTTGAGGGGCTCCATCTGTATAATCTTCCATCTCTCTTGCCGCTTTCTCTTCGTTTCATTGAATATCATCAAAGTTAAGCCTACGATTAACATTATCTTATGCCATACTCTTTGCTTAGAAGAATACCTCCCCAACAGAGTCGCCAAATGTAAGAGGGTAGTTTAGAAAAGACCAAGGTGTAACCCCTTTTGGAGTACAGTAATGACAAGTTAATCAAGAAACACCTTTGACTAAGTAAAATACACAATCATGATCTGGTGAAAATGAACTCAGTTTGATCTTACAAATCTCTTGTGTATAACTCAAAAGATAATAATGAATTCATAAGTAACTCATTTAGAGGGAGAGATAAGTAAGCATCCTAGATACACAATGGAAGGAAGCTAAACACCCCAACCACCCTCAAAGATCTCTGTCAAGTATTAAAAGATTCATAATAAATGGCAATGGTGGGTGAGTGAACTCTGGTTTGTAATAAATCTCTCTCTAATGTATTTTTTTCTCTCTAGCAATAACTTCTGAACCCTCAAAATAACATCCCTTCCTTAGAGGTTGTTGAGGACCTCAAATAGCCCCCACACCACTCCTGAGCTAACTCAGTCATTAATTAATGTGAAAGACATTCCGGATACTTTATGTCACAAACATTAAATGCCTGATGGACTAGTAAGCTCCATGTCATAAACATTAAATGCCAAGACATTACTTTTGCCTAACCACTGTACGTCAGAGGTCTGTCGTCACAGAGGTATCTCACCAACTATTTGATAGCCCCAAATATCATTGTGGTTTACTTAAGTAAAGATTTTACATTTCCTGTCTAGCTAGTGACATCTCATAAAGCAGATGTGAAATTAAGTAGAGGGTTGTTTGGTTCACAACTCAACGCCCGATGGAACTCAAGGCGACTCTACCCAAGGTGCCATGGTCCAGTTCCTTTGGTGTTTTACCAGGTGTATCTAAGATGGTGGGGACAAGACCCAAAGTTTCCTCACTTCTCAATCCTCTAAAGTTCCCACAGTGAGGTCACTAGATAGTGCATGAAAGCTCTCCTAGGCCCTATCGAGCCTGGTCTCTCACCAGTACCGTTTGACCTCATTTCGAATGACATTACAATCGTTACAACTCGTAGTTAATATAAATAAAAATATACAACAAGACTAAATAAAACAACAGGACGAGCTCTCTCGGCTAGCTTCTTCGCTGGAAGATCCCCCTGGACTGCCACGTTAAACTACCCCGACTGAGGTGCCTCGCTGAGATGCATCGCTTGAGATGCATTGCTGCCTTAGTCCCATGAATTTATTGTATTAGCTGGGGGGATTATCCCTAATCTCGATATTATCTTCGAGCCCCCTATAGTAGTTGACTTGATTTTAGTGCTAAGCAGTCCGTCCCGTTACTCGAGTTCACCACATTCATTTGTTTATTTCCATTGCAACGCTAGCTCACCACATTCATTATTTTATTTTATTTTAACTTTTTTTTTTCATTTTCAACTCTATTGGTTAACTATCCCTTCCTTTACCCCACATTTTAGCACGACATACACATCTTGTAGGTATGTTCTATGACCACATAAACCTTTTTTATGATTTCTAAATTTTTTACTTTTTCTATAAGTTTATATCCATATGGTCTTAATAATCTTACTCGATGCAAGTATATGGAGGGAATCATGATGATGGCTTTTGGGTTCTTCTGGTCGCTGCCTGATATTTCGAATCCATTTTAGCGCTACCTAACTTCATACATAAGCTATGGGTCATGGTCACTACTGGTCTACTATATGGAGTTTTTGATTTTCAAAAATTTAAATTTCAATCTTTGTTTTCCAACATTGTTCCTTTCTAATTTGTTTTTCTCATGTGCTGATCATAAATTCTGAACATAGAAGTGCCTTATAAGGTGGATCTGGTGGTGTAATGTCGCATTTTGGTCATTTAAATTGCGGCGGTTTAAAGTGATGGTGGTGGACAATGGGAAGTGGAAAACAATCCAGACTTTAGTGTTCACCTTTTTCTTTAATGCTTCTTAGAGTATAAGGCACAATGTTTATGTATGCTGCCATATACGTGTTTGTTGTGTTCTTCCAACATGTTTTTTACCTTTTTTTTCCTTTCATGTTGTTAGGTGTTAGTGTGTGTAATATGGCAACTTTGTATGATGTATACTATTGTTCATGTATAGATTTGTTGGTAATTGTGCATTTTTTGATATAAAATCTTTGCACAAGAAGATTGAGCAGTGTCGTTGACTCGTGGTTCAACTTTATATTTCATGATAGGTTACTTTATAGTTTTTCATTGACATTCATTTGTTCTCATTTCAAATTGTAAAAAGTTAATGTTGCTTGGTATTGTTGTTGAGTATTGGTACTGTTGATGAATTTTTTCTTATTTCTTAAACAGGGTAGATAAAACTATAAACAAAGAATATTTTTCAAATTTTTTAAAATTGTTTAGCATTTTGGATTGTAAATTTTTTTTGACTTAATACATACCTACCACGGTGTACGTATGTATGTTAAAATACTTTCAAAACTTCCCTATTGTTTTAAATTAATAGGTTTGCATCATAGGTTATTTAAAAAATTGTTCATCTATTGGGAACTAAATACTATGTATGATCTTATCAATGATGTACATTTTCAAAGATTAGCATCGTGCTTCAGGCACGGGATTTTTTTTTTCAAAGTTCAAGTAGAAATCATATTCAATTTTCTATTCTTCATATATTTCCAATTTATATTCAATGTTTAATGCACACAAAATTTTTGAAACAGTGAATAAGACTATTACACTATTTTTGAAACAATGAACCACGCATCGCGCGAGCTTCCACCTAGTTAATATTATATTTATTTTTATTTGAAATGAATCGAATATTTAAATTCAAATTAAATTGTCTTTTGGACATTTTGTAATGGTTTAAATATGTAAAGTTGATAATTTTGAATTAAAGGGCAATATAGTAATACGTGTTAGCTTAGACTCCAAGCTAGGTTTTGAGATAGGGGCTATATAAGGAAGATTATGGTTGATTATAAGGAAATGAAGATATAAAACAAAGGACAAAAATGAAATTAAGAGAGTAAAAAATGAGTGGAATGATAAGAGCTAATTTTGAGTGTTTGGATTTTTTTTTCCAATAATGGGATATAGCTCACTTCATACCCTACTTGCTTTTGAGTATCATAATAGATGAATATCTCTTTGTGTGATTCTCCAATGTATTGAGGTTACATAGCCTCTGATGCAATGTCTATTATGATGTTATATAGGAGGAAGGGAAGACCTTACTGTGTGGGCATGGGTACCTAAGGTCAGGTAAGATATTGCATGGTCTTTTAAAAGGCTTATTGACATGCCTTATTCTAGACTTTGGTTTGAACTTTAAGAAGAAGTTTGAAAATGGGCTCATAGATAGATGTCAGATGGCTAATGAACCAACTGATGTGTTGGAGCTTTTACAAAAATCCTGAATTTCTTTTTCCGTTCGAGTTGGTGGCATCTCTGGGATCGCGTTTAGTTTAGCAGGGTCATTTTTAATTCCTTTCTCACTGACCATGAAGCCGAAGAGTTTTCCTCTCATGACATCAAACACATATTTCTGTGGGCTGAGTCGCATATGGTATTGCCATAGTCGTTCCAAAAAGTTCTTTAAGGAAGGAATATGACCTTCCTGAGTATCAAATTTAATGATCATATCATCAAAATAAATATCAACCTTCATGTGGATAAGATCGTTCAAAATGGTTGTAGTATCCTTTTGGTAGGTAGCACAAGAATTTGTGAGACCAAATGACATGACCGTATAGTAAAATAATCCCTAAGGGGTGATAAAAGCCCTCTTCTCTTGATGGTTAGGATTCATCTTAATCTTATTATACCCAAGGAAACCATCGACAAAAATAATTTGAGGGCATGCCTAGCAGTGTTATCAATGATCATGTTAATATTGGGTAGCGTGTAATCATCCTTAGGAGATGCTTTATTCCAATCTTGATAGTCGACGCATATGCGAATGTTTCCTACTAATTTTGGAACAATATCATTTTTTTCAAGACATTTAGTTTATTTAACCATGTGAATAAAACCTATGTTATACCGTTTAATTACTTTGTCTCTGACCTTGCGATATTGTTTGTGTCATACCTTTCAAAAATTCTACTTTACCGATTAACTTTATAGGAAAGTAGGAATCTTATGTTGTGCAATTTTTGGGTTAACACCGCGCATGAAACTATAGGACAATGCAAAGACATCCATGAATTTCTTATGAAGTTCTTCAAATTTTGATTGTTGATGATCATTGAGGGAAAAATCTATCATAATCTCACGTAGATGCTACCAGAATAGAAATTAATAACAATATTCCCATCATTATTAGTTTGAACGCGATTATGTTTTTTAGTTTTTTCCTTATTGATATGTGTTAAGAATTGCTCATATTTGAGATAATCTTCATTAATGGTTTGATTAGAATCAAGGAAATTAATATAAGGCACAACATGATACTCGAAATCATCATTCATGTTACTAAAATAATTTTCATGACATACAATAATGAAGAAGTCACCAAAGGAGGCCTCATTCACATTTTTTTGGAGGGGGTGAACATCAGGGTGTATATTGATTTGGTAGTGTTGATAAGGATGGAATGATAGTTAAGGAGTTGTTTATTAGCATTGGTAATTTTTTTGGACGGGTAAGATGGAATAAGACCTAGGTCGATCATGTAGAAATACACCTCCAGTGTATGCACGGTTGATCAATGTCAGGGCCTTTGAAGTTTTCATCGCTTTTCGTATCTTTGATCGTCATAGGCCCTACCTCACGTTTCTGTCTTAATCCCAAGTAACCTAGTATTGATAGAAGATCTTTATTCTTAGCTTCATCTATTCTCCTCAGGGTCATACCTTGGATTAGGGAATCTGAAGAATGGTAAGTATTTTCTCTTTTGGATGAATCTCCCATCTAGGGAATCTCTTAAGATTGTCTTTTCTTTTTCCAAGATTCTCTTTCTGTATGGAGGAGTGTTCTGAGTTCAGCTGGTGATGTTTATTAACCAAGGCCATAGGGGGTAAGGCTTACATCAAAATTATAGGATTGAGTATACCTTCTGATTAGCGACTCAACCCCATTCCGGGCATAAAATGCATATTTTTTGATATATGAATCACGTTGATATTATCATGAGGGTTATGCTTTAGACATACTCGATCTTTGAAATTAGCCCCTGCAAGTACGAGAAGCGGGTTAATCTTAAAGTATGAAAGGAACATGTTGTGAACACCGCACTAGATTTCTAATACTAGGTTGCCCTTACCAACACCATCATAGTTTTTTCGTTATTGAGAATAGTGATGACCTATATGTTGGCAAAGAATTTTAATTTATGATGAAGAGAAAAAAGTACAGCTCATATATTTTGGAGCTAAAGGTGGCTAAGGAAAAAATTGGAGCACGCAGGTATATCGATGAATTAGGACTTTATTTGAGATGGAAATGACTAGTACATTATGTGAGTTTAATTGAGTCCATAACATGTCGTCAAGTATAATAATAGGCATGCACAATGAGAAAAGTGGTGGTAATATCACTGATCTTTAACCCTAGGATGTTAGGAGTATTTAATGGACAGATGTTTAGAACATACACATTATGAAGAAGTGTTAGTGGAAGGGTTTTGCCCATGACTTTGATAGAGATATTAATGGTGTAGTTGTGGTTAGGAATTATATTAGGGATTTCCTCCTCGAAGAAGAAGATGAGTCTTATTGCAGTCAAGGTTTCTACCATATGGGCGACTTCTTTGGGAGCGATAGTAGGAAGAACCATGGTTCCCATGAGGTGATTTATTAGAGACTTTATGGGTAGTTGGGAGGACATACCCCCCCCCCCCCCAAATGATGATACTGGACTTGGTCTTCTTAAGTTGATAGTCGACCTTACTTTCCTCGATTGTCATTTTTAGCACCGAGAATTTTCCAGCGACTGCCTTTCCCTTGTTTGTACCTTATCATAGGGGAATCATATCTTTATATTTCCATCCAGATTGGGTCATGTGATTTATAGAGACAGGGAAGAATGAAAACTAAGTATCTTCATTATCTTGGGCGTGATGGACACCTCATTTACCCCTTTTATTAATTCTCCAAAAGAAATCATTTCGCATAAGGAGTTAACTAAATTTTCATCTTTATCGCTAGATTCAATATTTGAGATGTCAAGATCGTCCCTCCATCTAGTGGAAATAATGTCATCCTTCCATGAAAATTCAATTCATTTTGTAACCTCTACAACATTGTCATACAAGCATTCCCATTCAATAGGGAAGAGTTAGAAGGAAGGGACTAAACTCCCTTAGAGTTTGAAGACTATGAGTAATTCAATAGTAGTACACATTTCCCCCTTTGATGAACACATTAGACATAACTTGCATAATGGATTCTTTTGTTGGTACAAATCATTCATCGAATTGCTGAAGCCACTTTCAGGCTTCCACTAATATATCGTTGATCTTCTCATAATTATTTTTTCGAGGGTAATTTCTAAGGGAAATTTCAACCCAAATTTTAGAAGATGATATAATACTACGGGAAGTTTAATGCCTCCCCCTTTTGAATCGGTATGAACGGATATGAAGGAACTGATAAGGAGGTATAAATTATGTTTGACAGAATTCTTAGGATGTTAGAGGAAAAAAGATAAACATTGAGGGGTTTAGGTGAACTAGCTGAAGAATCAAGTGCTTTGATGCATTTGAATATAGAGGAAGAGTGGAATTATGGATTTTCTTTTAAAATGATGTCATTTACCCCAATTCGGTGTTTTGGGATAGGGTTTTGAGTGTTATTATGATTTGATTTAGATGAAGGGGCAGTGATCCTTCTGTTAATGAAAACACTAATCACTGGTGTGTTTGACGATTTATTAGAAGTCGCAACAAGCCTGATGCTTAAAATTTCGAGGAAGGTGATCTAGTAATGGTCTTTGTTCTAGAGGTTTGATGAGATTTATGTCTAGGATAGCTTAGTAGACTTTTGAAAAAGGTGCACAATGTTCAGTATATTGCTTTCTAGTTGGACCGGGGTGACTTTTCGGTGTCTATAAGGTAGCAAGTTGAGAGATGTTATTGATGTTTGATATAAGGTGTTGGACGACTTATCATGTCTCGAGGGATGAGCTTCCCAATCAGCCTCTTTATCTCAGATTTTGTAACACCCCTGCTCGAGATATTATCCTTTTCTCGTGTAATTTGTATTATATATAGAACTCTTGGGATTTGAATTAATATATATGGACGTGGATGGTTGTTGGTAATTGAATGTTTTAGTGGCCCTTATGGAATTTGTTTGAAATATAGAGGGAAAATTCAGAATTTGGAATGATTCTGTCATTCTGATGAACCTAAGGGTCATTCAAATGAGATCCTCAACTCATTTGAACGAGAAGCATCTATCGTTTAAATGGGCTTCTACCGTAGTTCTAACGATCCACCGCCGTAAAGGATTTTCTCACCTCTTTAGTGTATCGTTAGGATGTCGTTCGAATGAGATTCATATTCTCGCTCGTACGACCGCTTCAAAATTTTGATATTTCTAATTGCACCAAATTTTGGACCCTTGGATTGATGAGGCATCGATATCTGAAGGCACCAAATTACCAAAATGCGTTTTTAGTGTTGGCTCTTTGTTCTTAAATCATTTTTATCGTTATCAATAATATAAAAATGGTGGGTTCTCTCCCTACCATTATATATCAACCATATTCTCCCCCTCTCAAGTTTCAAGCTTTCATCTCCTTCCCCAAGAACATTCCACCATAGTTGCACATTGCCACCACTATAATAAACCATTTTCAATCCCTTGTTCTTCATCCTCAAGCTTTATTAAGGTCATAAGTGGTAGAGTCAAGCAAGTAGGAGAAACTTTGGAGTATTTTGGAGGCCTTTTTGGAGTATTTAGATCTAGGAACATTCATCTTCGTCTTCTTATTTGTCTCCTGTTCCAACCATAAGGTAGGTTTTTCCTCTTCCTAATATACAGGGTTTCTAACTATGAAAAATGTGTATTATGCATGGTAGATGATATTTAATACCAAAAATGAAGTTAGTTGCTAATATATTAAAGTCTTGAAAAGATGGATTTATAAACAAGACAAATCCTAAATGGGTCTTTTATGAATTAAAGGCATTCTTACCTTGAAAGATGGAGTGAAAGCATGGAAAATGTAAAACCATCATTTATATCTTATTTAGTTCATGTTGAGGAATTTCTAGGCTAAAATCCTCCCTAACATGTGTAGAATCATGTAGTATTATAGATATGGCATTTTTGACTTGATAAATCATGTTGAAATGAATTTTATGAGGAAATGATTAAATGTAGAAAGTTAGACCTAAACATGTGTTATAAATATTGTTATAATGAAGAAAAATGATATTTGAAGCCACATGAAATAATAGGGCTGAGCAGTGAACATTTGGCTAAGATGGTCTTTAAATGGTTGAATGTGTTTTATGTAGAAGACATAAAATAATGAAGCTTGATTTTGGATATATAATCATAAAAAATATGGTTTGAAAAAAATATTGGTTTTTTGTGTTTTGATGGATTAAATATGTTTTACACAAAGTTACGATGAAAGAAATGGCAAAATGATAATTTTGACAAAACTGAGGGTCCTAGTGGTTGGATTTCCTTATTAGACCTTGTCGGTTGGTTTTTGGTGAAAAAGGAATAAAATGGATAAAATGGCACGTTGATAAGATGAAACAGAACTTTAGAAATGATGAAAATGAAAAAATTGTGTAATAAAATAATGTGGATGTTAGCAAAAATGTTAAAACACATTAATATGGATTCGAATGACATCGAGAATAATTAAGAAGGCCCGGAGTCCTAGAGTGAAAGACCTAAAATCATTGGTCAAAGCATATGGTAGCATAGTCGGCAATGTGGAGCCCGTTATAGTATGCGAATATTAGAAGATTCCTAGAAAAGATGATTGAAAAAATAAATGATAATGGTTGTGCTAGAAAATATTAAAGTAAGACAACCTAACGATATGAGATAAAAGGAGACTAATGATAGAAAATGATTCATAGTCTCTTGACCCGGTAAAGTTTGGTATTAAACGGTTAAGTGTGAGAATGAGATCATCGCTTGGGTGCATTGCATTGTATTTGCATTAGTACAAGCTAAATTATTAAATGTTTTCGAAATTAATTAAAATACATGTTATATGCATAGTATTTTTGTACAAAACGTATAGCTTAGTATTACCCACCCTATTAAGCGTTTGCTCACACCTACTTTTTATGTTAAAAACCCCACCCTCACCCGTTGTACTTTGAGTAGGGACGTCGAGGATGATGCCGATAAGGCCCCAGAGGAAAATCAACATTGTTAATGGCTCAATAATTTTAATGAAATCATATTTTGGGAAATTGATAATTCGAGACTTAAAACATTTTATTCGGGCCCTTGACAATGGTTGGTAATAATTCATGGATGATGATTTATTTCTTATTTAATTGGTATTATCAGTTAAATAGGATTTTTATAAATAAACCTTGTAAATTAACTTAATTACTTAGAGTGGCTACCCCTTTTTCTAACTTATATTCGGTAAATTAGTCTTTAATAAATGGTGAAATTAAAAGGGTTTTTCTTAAATAATAAAACTGGGCATCCCACTCCCCTTTAAGTCCTTGATTTTTTCGGTGTGGGTTGACCCAATGGTGACCCGAACTCGAGTTGGGGAATTACAAATGGTATCATAACAGTAGGATCCTCGGGTGTTATGGAGTTTTTACGCTTTCTTAACATGCTTCCCTTATATGTTTTTGCATAATTAATGCTTTAGTTACGGTTTTAGTAGATTTCTTTTGGTATTTCTTTCAATTTGTATTATTGTTTATTGAACTCTCATTTCTTATACAAATGCCTCCACGTCATGATGTAGCTATCGCGTCGGGTACTAGTGAGCCTAGACGCATGGAGCAATCCATGCACCAGTTTTGCCAACTCCCTCAAATAATAATTGAGCCAGTCGTAGTGAACAGTTGAAAGAACTACCTCCGCCTACATCCTAAACGAGTTTAGGATGTAGCACCCACCCATATTTAACGAGGCAGATGGACCCAATGCTACAGAAGAGTGGCTCTATGAAGTCCCTAGATTCTTGGAGATTCTTGATGTGCCAGTTGGGTAGAAATTTAAGATTTCTACATTTCAGATCACGGAGAAGCACGGCGCTAGTGGAGCACTTATTCTGCCACAACTACTTAGAATATAGACTAGGATAGCTTTAGAGCTTCCTTCCTCGACAAGCACTTTCTCCTGGAATTTAAGGACGTAAAGAAGGACGAGTTCCTTCATATGATACAGGAGAAGACTTATGTGAATGAGTACTTGGTTAAGTATGAAATCTTGTGTAAGTATGCCAATGTTGTGCAAAGAGATGAGATCAAGAAGATGAGGTTATATGTTAAGGACCTCAACCTTAGCATTCGACGGATCTTGATATGTATGGATCTATAAAACTTTAGGACAGTGGTGAAAAAGTCTATTTAGCTGGAGCATGATTCCAAGGATGACATGTACATCAGGAAAAAGAAGAGGGAGCCCATCGGGTCCGAGAGCGACAGTTATAAAAAATCTCAGGTGGGGCTCGAGGCTTCTTTACAAAGCTAAAGGCTGCCATAGGTGTCGATTCTTCATTAGCCTAGTGCACCAACGACAACGGTCCTATAGCCCCCCCTCAGAAAGAACTTGTTTTTCCTGCATGTCCCTTAGTCATTTTAAGAAAGATTGCCTACAGTGAGCTTTGAGCAGTCAATTTTGTGTCGGGTTAGAGTTTTAGTTAAATAGGCCACACCCTATAGTAGTTCTCCTGAGGCTATAAGTGGACCATAAGGCAAAGTGTGGATAGTTTACATTTAACACATGGGTAGAGTAGTTGTGGTCTAGGTTAGGTGCCTAGCAGTTAGAGAAACATGTTCAACCTTGGGACAACTTATGCCATGTCATAGTTTGCTGCACCTTCTAACAATCCATCGATGATGTAAAGTATGATTAATTTGTACAATACATGGGTTAAGAAACTATTTGATTTTGGATCATCACATTTGATGATACCAGAATTGGTTCCACCAGGTCAAAGTGATAATGAGCTCACACAAATACAACAATGGAAGACAATAAGCAATATAACAATAGGAAGAGATGAGGCAAAGAGGAACAACACCAGAATTAAGTGGTTCAACCTATTGAAGGCCTACGTCCACTGTGCAAGTGTGTAAAATCCACCAATGAAGGATCTAATGCCCTAAAGATACATGAACTCATGCTTTCTCTCTCTTACAGTCAGTTTGATAGAGTTTCGACAAGGTTTCTTATACGTTATCCTTTACAATATAGAAGATGAAGTGTATTTATAGTGACTTTAGGGTGTAATGTACCCCCAAGCATGTAATCAACATGTGTATAAAGAGGCTCCCAATAGCTAGTTGACACTTGTCCTTCACACATGTTACTAACTATGATGCAATATTCCCTCACGTGAGGGGATAATCTGGTTGTAACAGATTGGTCCACATGGGACATGTTATCTTGGAACCTCATGCTGCTTGTACTGTAAGTGTCGTCTGTAGAAGTCTCGGCCTGACCGAGTATGATTTTATTTATGTAGAAAAGAAATTTATGCTGTCAAGTGAGAAGGGTGGTCTCAGATGAAGACATCTGTCTAAGACGTTCTATACAGGTTATTTCGTGGCATTAGTTGAAGTAGAGGACGGGAGGTGTCCTTGCTGATGAAATGCTCCCCCGAGGTCTCGACTTACTGGATGGCTAAGGTTATGGATGACAAGGCCGACCTTAGTCTGGACAAGTCTTAGTACGACCCCGGTAGGGTCCCTGAGAACCTAGATGTAGATGCCAATGACCCTCGTCTTAGGACGAGGTCACACTTTGGTCATATCAACATTCATTCATGCTGATTTCCTTGGCATTCAATTTAGGAATAGAGTTAGACCAATTTTGCCCTCCTATATTAATAGGGATTCTAGTTGATCGAGTTATAGTTCTCTATAGGGTCTACCGTAGATGTGTGGTTATGATTGGAGATTATGTCATACAGTGTGTTTTGATCTTTATGGAGATGGGGGGTTCGAGGTGATCCTTAATATGTATTGCATGTCATATTTTAAAGTTACCATCGAAGGACATCAATAATGTTTCTTAGTATCCCTTCCAGACATGTCTCGCCATCATTTTAGTGGTGATAAGGGCATTAATTATCCTTGCAAATTTTCTAACATGCGTGATCAGAAGCAGTATTTTAGCTTGTTAAGAAGTTTGGTCTCTCAGGATGATCTAGATGGTATGGTGTTAGACTAGATACTGGTGCGAGAGTCTCCTTATGTATTTCTAGACAATTTTCCTAGATTCCTCCACACTGGGAGGTGGATTTTGCCATAGAGGTGCATCAGGACATCTCGCCCATCACTATTCCACTTCATAGTATGGCTCCTGCAAAATTACAGGATCTAAGGGTTCAGTTGGAGGAGTTGACCAACAAGGGATTAATTCAACCCAGTGTGTCCCTTTGGGGAGTTTCAATGCTCTTTGCTAAGAAAAAGGATAATTCCTTACATCTTCTCATTGATTACTAATAGTTAAATAGGGTGATGATGAATAACAAATACCTTATGCCCTGTATCAATGACTTGTTGGACCAGTTGTGTGGGGCAATAAGGTTTTTCGAGATTAACTTTTTAGTTTGGGTGCCATCAATTACGCATTAAAGAGGAGGATATCATTAGGATGACATTCTGGACTCAGTATGGGCACTACGAGTTCCTAGTTATGCCCTTCAATTTGACCAAAGCCCCAACGACGATCGTGGACATGATGAACCACATTTATCGACCCTACTTAGATCGTTTTATGGTGGTATTTGTAGATGAAATATTAATATATTTGATATTAGATGTAAGAACCTTTGCACGACATTCCAAGTGCTCAAGGAGAACTAGTTGTTTGCTAAGTACAGTAAGTGCGAATTCTGGATGGAAAATGTCAAGTTCCTTGGCCACGTGGTTTTTGGCGAGGTTTTTGTTTTACTCATCCAAAGTTGATTCCATCTTGGGTTGGTACAGGACAAAAACAGTTGTAGAGGTGCATAGTTTCTTGGGTTTGGCTAATTACGACCATAAATTAGTGTAAGACTTCTCGAGGGTTGCATTTCCCCTCACAAGGTTGACTCGAAAGGATCTACACTTTGAGTGATCCAAGGATTGTGAGTCGGCCTTTCATGAAATTAAGAGTAGGTTTACTTCTTCACCCATTCTTATCCTCACTAAGGGTGTCATCAGTTACCATGTGTATTATGATGCTTCGGGGTCAGGGCTTGGTGCAGTACTGATGTAGAATGGGTAGGTAGTCGCTTATGCATCTCTTTAGCTGATGATGCATGAGAGGAATTACCTCACACATGATTTGGAGTTGGCCCCTGTGGTATTTACACTTAAGATCTGTAGGAATTATCTATATAGGGAATGATTTCAGGTTCATTTCGATCATAAGATCCTCTAGTACATCTTCATGAAGTGTTATCTGAATCTCCATCAGAGGCAATGGATGGAATTGATGGAGGACTATAAATTATCATTAGAGTATTATCCCAGCACGGGAAAGGTGGTGGCCTATGCTCTTAGAAGAAATTCTAGCCTCACCCTTGTAGCGATGAGGTCCCATCAGGTATAGATATTTGGTGATTTGCAGAAGTTTGATCTATACCTCTAGTGGGGTTACTATACGTCATACCATTGGGATGTGGTGGCTAGGCCACTCATTCAGCAAAACATTATAGATGCCCAGTCATGTGATCTCGACGTTTCCTTGTACCGTGATCGTATTCAGAATGGCAAAGTGTTCGACACACTTACAATGGATAAGGAAAGTGTGGTGAGACAAATGGGTTGGATGATTATCCCTATTACTGATGATCATGCATTATCCTGGTGATGCAAAGATGTATAAGGACATGTGCATGGATTTATGGTGGTCCAATATAAAATGGGATGTGGTGATGTATGTTGCCAAGTGTTATATCTATGAGTAGGTAAAGGTTGAGCATAATAAGCCGACATGGATATTGTATTCACTACCCATGAAGTAATGGAAGTGGGAGCATATCATGATGGGCTTTATCACAACCTTTCCACGGTCTAAGCATAGTCATGATGCAATATGGGTGTAGTGGACCGTCTAATGAAATTTGCACACTTCTTAGCGATAAAGTTCATAGATAGCTTGGCTGAGTTGGTGAGGCTATATGTTCAAGAAATAGTTAGACTTTATAGTGTTCCACTCTCGATCGTCTTAGATAGGGATCCCCTTTTTGTATCTTGTCTTTAGAAGAAGTTTTAATAGGATTTGGGTACCAAGCTTAATATGAGTACGACATATCATCATGAGATCGACGAGTAGTCAAAACGAACAATCCATCTTCTTGAAAATACGTTCACAGCTTATGTGCTCGACTTTCAGGGTAGTTGGAAGAGAATCCATATCTAACAGAGTTATCCTATAATAATAGTTATCCCCTCAGAATCTAGATGAATCCATACAAGGCTCTTTATGAGAGGCCATTTCGTTCTCCAGTTTATTGGACTGAGGTGGGTGATAAGCCTCTCACTAGTTTAGAATTGATTCAAGAGATGATAGATAAGGTTAGGGTAATTCGATAAAGAATCATGAAGGCACAATGCCAAAAAAAGGATTTCTTCGATCATCGTCAGATACCATTAAAGTTTTGGGTAGGTGGCCATGTTATGCTAAAGGTTAGATCAAGAACTGATAGTCAATGATTCGGGAAGAAAGGGAAGTTTCCCTCACGATATTTCTATCCCTTTGAAATCCTAGAGAGGATTGGGGATGTGTCGTACCGTTCGACACTACCTCCATAGTTCTCTCAAGTCCATAACGTGTTCCATACCTCTATGTTGAAGAAGTATCTTTATGATCCATGTCATGTCATCGACTAAAATCTCATTGAGTTAGAGGAAGATATTAAGTTTCCCATGCGATGTATATCCATTTCGGTCCATGAGGACTCAGTCCTGCGCAACAAGGTCATTCCCTGGGTGAAGGTTCATTGGGAATTTCAGGGCATCGAAGGTACGACTTAGGAACGCGAGTCAGAGATGCGGGAGAAGCTTCGAAAACTTTTTCCCTAGTTGATGATTCTTACTTCGAAGACGAAATCTCCTAAGGAGGGGAAAATGTATTACCCGTGCCCGAGATTTTATTAATTTTCCCATGTAATTTTTATTATATGTATAACTCTTGGAATTTCGGTATATGTATGTATATGGTAATTAAATGTTCTTGTTGCCCTTGTGGAATTTCTAGGAAATATAGTGGGCAAATGTGGTATTTGGAATGTTTCTACCATAATAAGGAAGTTTATGGTCATTCAAACAAGATCCTTATATCATTTGAACGAAGTCCCTTTGGTTCAAATGGGAAGCCTCTGTATATAATTTTCCAACTTCATTAGTATGTCATTCGAATGTTGTTCGAATGACATTCATTTTCATGTTCGAATGAGATGTGATCTTATTCGAATGACCGCCTTATAAATTTAATATTTCGAGTTGCCCTTGTGTGCTATAGAATTTTAGACCCTGGGATTGATGAGGTGTTGATCTCTGAAGGCATCAAATTACCAAAACTTGTTGTTAGTGTCGAGTCTTGGTTTTGAAATCATTTTGTGTGGGTTTTTGGGGTTAGACATCTAGGCAAGACATGTTATAAAACTTATTTCCAAGCGTCAACTGAAGTGGAGGACAAGAGGTGTCCTTACTAATGAAAGGCTCCCCTGAGGTCTCGGATTACTGGATGGCTGAGGTTGTGGATGACGAGGCCGACCCTAGCCTGGTCGAGTCTTTGTACGCCCCGGTAGGGTCCTTGGAAATCCAGTTGTAGATACAAACGACACTTGTCCTAGGATGAGGTCACACTTTGGTCATATCAATCACTCCCTAGACCTCCGCCTTCTCTGTGAGTGGGAGGCTTAGGGGTATGAGTTGATGGGGACTTTGATGACATATCTCTGATGTGATAGTTGTATGCAACTTAATGGGTAAGGGAGTGACACATGTCATTATTTTGGTTGGGTAGCGTCTGTCCCAAGTATGATTTGATGACTGACCGCTTCGGGTTTTGTGCCTCAAATAATGATGTGTGTTGGGGATATTGTGCATATTCATTTATTGGTATTCAAACCCAAAATATTCTCTCTCTCCTCCTTACCCAAACTTCCCGCTCTAAGCCTACTGTACTGCCATTGAATCTTTCTCAAAAACTTATTGATCCTCTCTGTTTCAAGAGCTTTTCCAGTCAATCTTCTTTCCCAGGAGGTTTTTCCTTATCCAGGTAATATCCTTAATCAAATTTTCTAACTTTATGCCCTTGGTTTGTTGTATTTGCTACATTTTTCTTTTTCCACCGGACTTATAATTTTTTTGGTGAGGGTGTTTGGTAGTTTAGGGCTTAAATTCTCCTCTTGTGTGAGTTTTTCTAGGTTACAAGTGGTGGCATAGGTTAGGTTTGGGAGTTTAGGGGGTTGAATAGTCACTGTTTGCCTTTTCAAGCTTGTCTCCGATCATCTTTTTCGGCTAGTCCTCTAGGTTGTGTTCTTGGAGAAGTCATTTCAACTTCATGGGTTCAATAATTAGTCAACTAGAGTCAAAGTTTTAGTTTGTTTGCTCCTATTTCAGTTTTTACCCAAGTTGAGCCTCATCCCTTAATGTTACAGTGCTTATACAAGCTGGCTGGGGATTTCAAAGCCTTAGAGAGTAGTGTTTTGATCAAATTAGGAGGGTAGAGGCTGAGGAAACCAAGAGCCACAAAGCCGAGGCCTACCCAACTCATTCCATTTATCTACCTCCACTAGCTGCTATATACCCCTAAGTTGTTGAACCTAGTGATCCAATGTTTGAGTCATCCTCTGCGTCAAATGACCCTATGTCCACCTCTCAGCCGACCGAGAGTGTGGATTCATTTGAGGAGGCCATGCCCTAATCTGCATCCCAGGATGAAGGGTTGGAGGTAGATTAGGCTTCTTATTGTGTCTCATCCACTTAGAGGGATGACTCATAAGATCAATCTGACTCTATCAAAATAATTGAGCCTAACGCTTCCATTCCACCGCCGGTAGATACTATTCCTCTCTCGGCTGCAAATGGAGAAAAGTTTCTCCAAATATTCCGAAATGGGGATCCAAACAATCCTCAGGCCGAGGCACCAGAAGATAGTGGCGAGGAGAGTGAACTTGACACCTCTGTAGATGAATACCCCTCCATGGTATAGGATCCTCCATTCATATGAGGAAACCTTCTAAAGATGAAAGAACCTTTAATGGCCGATTTGGCGAGGTCTGCGTCAATGAGCAGATGTTCAAAATCGTCTTTCGACTACCCATTCACCCAATTATCCGCACCATCTTAACTCATTTAGGACTTGCCTCTGTTTCCCTCTGGAAGATTTTCCATCAAAGTGACCTTCCAGTTAACATTTTCCTGGCTTGTTATACTCCCTCGTCTTCCAAGACTCAGCCTGACTACTATCATCTTGTAGCCAGGAAGTCTGAGAAAAAAGTTATGTTGGTTACTCAGACCTCAAATCACAACTGGAGGCCCCGGTACTTTTTCATTTATGGGGCTTGGGAATTTGGTCCCAACCAAAATTGTGGAACCTCTGAGCCTAGGACTCCTCTGAGATGGGATAAAGCCTCTGCATCGGCTAAAATTAACTCTAGATTGAACCCTGAGGTCTTTGAGAAGGTTAATAAACTCCGTAAACAAGGTAACAATGGACGTCAGGTTAAGTTCGAGCAATTAATGACCCCATATTATTTGTCTTAGACAAGTATGGGGATTGACTCCTTAGTCGAGCTACGTAAGTAATTATTCTCACTAACTATTGTTTTGTATCTCATAGTTATTCATGAATGACTTTGTCTATCTCTTGCAGAATGCACAAAAGTCATACCAGATGACCTTTGGAATATGGTGCCCCCAAACTTGAGCAAACTCATCAGTAAACATGGAAAAAATGTTGATCCCCTATTGACTCAACTAAAAAATCTAGTCTGTGCAGCCCCAGTAGAGTCGATGTTGCTGGGAAGAAATGAAAAGGCCGAGCCTAGGCTACTACTTATAATCGTCCTTCAAAGTAGAGTCGTTTTGATTTGGAGATTCCAATCTCCATGGACGAGGCATTGTCAACTCATCTTTCACAATTGAAACTTAATGACGAGAGTGTTCTCGGTCATTCTAAGAATGCTATAGATGGTGTCGTATCTATGGTCTCTAAGGATGATAGACATTTTCTCCAATATTTGTACATCTCCTTGCTCATTTGATTTTCCATCCATAAGGGCATCTAGGTAATTTCAAAATTCACTAAGTGTAGCCTATTAATTAATTTTGTCTCATATTGACTTATCACCATACATTTTTATAGAGTGTAGTCTCCCTCCAACGTATGGAAGATTGGATCAACAAGAGGTTGCCCTTGATTCAGAAGGACAGAGATGCAAAGAACACAAAGAAGGATTTCAGGGATGAGATTTCAAAATCAGAGTCATCTCTGAAGAAGTATAAGGACAAGAATACCCATATGAAGATCGATCATGACAATGCCGTGAAAAAATGGCATATAATAAGTGGGCCGAGATTGAAGCTGTCATTAAGGCCTCCCTTAATTAATCTAAAACCCATGCTATAGCTGAGTTTAAGGAATCTGATGACTTCAGAGGATATGCCTTCGAATATATTGAGAGGGGCATCAAGACCGTTGGTCAATAGGCTGCCCTCAAATATGATTAGGTTAAAGACTTATCCCCTGATGACTTCATTGGCCTTGACTTTGGTGATACCCATTTTGGGACTGCTCTATCCGACATTGAAAATTCGATCGACCCTATGGATACCAAACCCATTGAGGTCACAGTGAATAGCGATATTGCAGCTGAGACTAGCATAAATGATGATGGGGCTAAGACCATCAATATTGAGGTCAAGATCACTCCTGCCGATGGGATGACTCAACCAAATGCTGATGTTTAAGCTTTTATCATTTTTTGTTTTTATTGGGATGGCCCTTCGTGGACTTGTATTTTGTTTTAGTATAACTCTTTTGTTATTAATGGAGCTCTTTGTTCTCGTATTCTTCTTATGGAATGAAAATATGTTTTCTCTAATTTTTTATCAACCGTAATTCACAAGTCTTCTTTCGTCCATCCACGTCATCTCGGCTGAGAGAGAATTTCCCCCAAGTCAATGATGTTTAGTAAATAAACCGCAGTTAAGTGATTTTTAATTTTAATCCACCAAATTATGGTATTATATCACAAGTCCCCTCTCGTTGTTTTGAGAGTTTACAGATGAGTGTCGTCTCGTCCATGCACCGTCGTCTCGACCAAGAGAGAATTTCCACCAAGTTAATGATGTTTAATAAATAAACCACAACTAAGTGATTTTGAATTTGAATCCACCAATTACAGTGTGGTATCACAAGTCCCCTCTCATTATTTTTAGAGTGTATGGACGGGTGTCGTCTCGTCCATGCACTGTTGTCTCGATCGAGAGAAAATTTCCACCAAGTTAATAATGTTTAATAAATTAACCCCTCTTAATGTATTGTCAGTCCATGGATGAGGTTAACCCTGTTCGGACTATCCTGTCACCGAGAGAAACTTAAGGCTACTTCACCACGAATGATTCTTTATAGCTTAATATGAGTTGATACATACAAGCAATAAATATTCAAACAAATAAACAACATATGAGGGAACAATTGGAAATTTTCATCGAACTTCATTAATTTTTCATTCATCATTTGGCTCCCATATACATGTATGATATCGGAATTAAAAAGAGACAATAAAAACTAGAATATTACTAGTATTATTTTTTAAGGTGGTTGGCGTTCCATGGGTTGGAGAATGACACCCCTTCCAGATTTTCCAATCGATACACCCCTAGAAATAGCTCATTAACTGCTCTATAGACCATGCCAGTTTGGATGACACTTGCTAGGCTTCTGACATGTCTTCTTCATCACTAGGTCTCCTACTACCAGTGGCCGGGATTTTACCGTTTTTTAATAGAACTTTGTTGTCCTTTTCTAGGTAGCTTGCCTAAACTCATCATATTCTATTCATTCCATAATAATATCCAAGTCTAGTCTCCTCTCTTCCATATTCTACTTTGGGTCGTACTTCTGAACTATGTGGATTGGGAGACGTTCCTCTGTCGGCACCACTGTCTTTGAGCCATAAGCCATCATGAATAGGGCTTCCCCAGTTCGAGTCCTATCCGTTGTCCTATAAGCCCATAGGACATCATACACCTATTCAATCCATCTCCATTTGGCATCCTCCAATCTCTTATTAGAACCACCAAGAATTGTTATGTTCGTCACTTCTGCCTGCCCATTATCCTGGGGTCAACTAAGGGAGAATCTCTATTGGGATCGTTCTTCTAATTTCATTTTTAGAGGCCGAGGCTAACCTTGCAAGAGAGTCGACTCGAACATTAGCTAGCCATGGTATTATCTTTAACTTTACTTCACTAAAATGATTTAATGTTGTCTTCACTCTTACCAGGTACTTAGCCATTATGTCGTCTTTAGCCTCATATACCCCCAGAATATGGTTGACAACCAACTTGGAATCACTATGGACGAGGAGTTGGCCAACATTTAGTGACCAGACAAGGAAGAGGACTATTATGAGGGCCTCATACTCTGATTCATTATTGGAGGCTTTGAAGTTGAACCTCAATGCATACTCAGTATCGGTCCCGTCTAGTGTCGATAATATTAATGCTGCCCCACTTCCATTATCATATGAAGATCCATTACCGAAGATGTTCCACATAGTTCTATTTTAAGAAAAACTACCTTCCTCTAGGGTTCCAATCTTGAAGAGGTATCGCTCCTCCTCATTCTCAAACACCTTATTTCATGTTGAATCCATCTCAGCTTTGACTAGGGGTGGACACATCCTTCTCTTTTGTTCACAAGATAAAGCTTTAATATCTTCAGTATTAGCCTCATCCCAGGTGAACTCGGTAACAAAGTCTGGGAGGACCAGCCCTTTAATGGAAGTTCTTACTGGTAAATGATGTCAAATTCTCCCAACTCAATTTCCCAAGCCATAAGCCTTCCTGACTTCTCCGGCATGTGAATGAGCTGTCTGAGAGGAGCATCAAAGAGGACCACCATGGTATGTTCTTGGAAATAGGGCTTTATCTTCCTCGTGGCATGGATTATAGCATAGGCCAACTTCTCTATCATTTTCCATTGGAGAACCTTACTGTTAAAATACATTGGTTTCTAAATTCCATTCCCTTATCGTTAAAATACAGTGATTTCTAAATTCCATCATTTTCCCTGACAATAGCTGCACTAATATCTGACTTCAAAATCGCTAGATAAAGATAAAACTTCTCTCATTGGACTGGTCTAGACAACAAGGGTGGAGAACCAAGAAATGACTTTAAATTTTGGAAGGCCTTATCACACTCATCGTTACATTCAAAATATTTTCTCAAAACCTTAAAGAAAGGAAGTTATTTATCAGCAACTCTAGACACAAACTTGTTTAATCCAGCTACTCATCCAGTTAATCTCTACACATCCTTTATTGTTGTGTTAGTCTTCATATCTAGCAAATCTTTGATATTTTTGGGGTTATCCTTGATCCCCCTGTAATTCATAATGAAGCCTAAGAACTTGACTTCTCTAACATCGAAGACACACTTGGTGGGGTTGAGCTTCATCTTATACTCATCCATCGTGTCAAAAGTATGCTCAAGGTTGGCTACGTGAGTGTCGACCTTGAGGCTCTTCATCAGCATGTCGTCGATATACACTTTCATTGTCTTCCCAATATGGTCCTCAAACATTTTGTTAACCGGTATTTGATATGTTGCCTTGTCATTTTTTAATCCAAAGGGCACGACCTTGTAACAATAGATCCCCTTGTCCGTTATGAAAGTTGTCTTCTCTCTGTCATCTAGATCCATGAATTTTTTATTATAGACTTATTAGGCATCCATAAAGCTCAATAACTCATGGACGATGGTAGCGTCTACCATCTGATTAATCCTCAGTAATGGGAAGCTATCTTTAGGGAAGAATTTATTCAGATCTATAAAATCAATACACATCTTCCATTTGCCATTGGCTTTGGGGATGATGACAACATTGGCCAACCACTCTGGGTAAATGACCTCTTTGATGAAGTTTGCATTCTCTAACTTTTTCACATGTTCCCTAATGACATCATACTTTTCTCGTGAATAGACTCTTTTCCTCTGTCGTATCGATTTTATATCCTCGACCACATTAATCTTATGGCAGAGAACGTTTGGATCAATTCTGGGCATGTCTTCGTGGCTCTAAGAAAAGATTCTCCTACTGTTCGTTAATAGCCTAACCGACTCCTCTTTGACCTCATTCCTTAGGGCTTTGCCAATTGGGATGGTTTTTTCTGGATCGTCCTCATTGAGGATAATGGACTCTACCTCCTTAGCAGCCTCATCCGTCTTCATCTTCTTTTCATCTCTAGGGTCTAAAGTATCAAATTTGTATGTCATAGTGGCCCTTTTTGCATGCTTCTCTCTCCTCTGCTGAGTTAAAGTAGCATTCGTGTGCCTCAACTTGGTCTCCTTGAACTTATCTTACCCCATATAGGGCCGGGAATTTAAATATCTGGTGGACTGTTGGGGGCACGACCTCAAATTACTTTAGGGATATCCATTCTAGAATTATATTATAGGCCGAGTAGACATTTTCATCCATGATGAACAAGATGATCTCCTTATAAGATATTTTAGCCAATTGTATCCCATTCTCCCTTCCATTTCATATATGCCCAGGGGCTGTACTTTCTCACCACTAAAGCCAATGAGTGGTTGGTGATATGGAATTAACCTCTTCTTACTCAGATCTAAACCTTTTTAATAATCTTAAAACATAACATCGGCTGAGTTGCCTCCGTCAACCAGAATCCTTGTAACCTCATAGCCATGAACCAGAGTAGTAGTGATGACCAAAGGGTCATCATATGGAGCTAAAATTTCCTTGAAGTCTAACCTTAGAAATCCAACTACCAAAGTATTCATATCAACCTTGGCGCTCTTACCTTTGATAGGCTGAATTCCAACTGAGTTGACAGTCTTAGGCTTTGCTAGGACAACTTTTGCCTCTGCTACATGCACTTTTCTATCAAAGACTTACTTTCATCCTCCCGCAAGCCCCCCACGGATAATCTTGACCACATGAGAGATCATATGGAGCCAACCCTTTGGATCATAAAACTTGGGAGGGAGGTCAGGGTCCTCCTCATCATAGTCGTTTGACTCATCATCATCTCGATCGACTGGAGCATTTTTCTTACACTTGTCATTATTATTTTTATTCTGGGTGTCGTCTCGGCCCCCCTTTGAATTTTGATTGTCAACATACATTGTCATCTTTTCGAACATCAACATGTTTTCTCTTTCATGATTTAGAGAAAAACATTTTTTGGTCAGGTGCCCATGGTCCTGGTGGAATTCACACCATAGGTTTTTGTTCCTCTTGTGAGGAGGAGCATTCAATTTTTTGGGCCACCTCAGGGACCGATCATTATCGATCTCATTTAAGATGTGTTTGCAACTAACTGTGAGGGGAGTTTAGTTAAAGAACTTGTCGTCCGCTGATCTCTTCTTTCCATCTTTGTTGTTATTCCGTAACTTTCCTCCACTGCTAGTGCCCTTCTTATCCTTATACTTTACTGCCATAGCTTCTTCAGTGTTCATGACCTTACCGGCCATTGCCAATAGCTTGGCCATAGACTTCAATGGGATTTCAGCAAGCTTCTAGAGTAGTTTTCCCGTATGCAGACCTCCTAATAGAGTTGTCATTGCATGCTTTCCTCATAATCTTTGACCTATAGATTTTCTTCATTGAACCTCGCAATATACTCCCTAAGACTCTCATTCATCCCCTGTTTGACGTACATCATGTGAGTTGTCTTCTTTTGGGGTCTCACTCTAAAGAAGAAGTTATGTATGAATCTCTTGGAGAGATGCTTGATATTCTCAATTGAATTCTTAGGGAGTGAGGTGAACCATACATGGGATGCTCCGATCAAAGTTCTTAAAAAGGAACGGCATCTCATCTCATATGGGACTGTATAAATGTCTGTAGCTAATTAGTACATCTCTACGCGATGAACTGGATTAGTTCTCCTACCATACTTGGGAGTGACCATTGATGGCTTTAACTTGGCCGGGGTTGGAAAGTTGACGATCCTTTCCACGAAAGGAGAGCCTTATGAAGAGCCCGTCTATAAGGGCTATCGATTTTTGATAATGTCTCCAATCTTATCTTCTAACCTCTGGATCGAGTCATTACAAGGCCTCTCTACTACTGCCATAACATCGACCTGGACGATATTATCTCCTACCACCTCGATCAGCCAAACCAAAGGTTCCCTTTCCATAGACCTTGGCCGACTGTTAACTTATCCTAGCCCCTTGTCTCAATAGCATGGGGCCGACACCCTTCTCCTTCTCTTTTAGAGCCAGCAACACTCCTTTACCTTGATAGTCGATCTCTAAGATCACCCACTGGGTCGAGCCTTTCAAAGGTCGACCTTGTGCTCAGCCGATCAAAAGTTGTGCCCCTTGGTTGAGGTTTTAACAAGGCCTCCTACTATTTCCTCAGCTAACTAGAATGGGGTGTATAGTGTTTCCTGATATTTCATATCTCTCCCAGCATTCAGCCTGAGCGTCTTCAGCCTCAGAGTCATAAATCTGATCCTTTAGGCAGTGTTGACCTTACCTCCCTAGGAATAAACACCTAGGGTCAGTAATGTTTATCCTTTATTAATAAGGTGGAAAATCCTTGTCCGGTGACTGGGGTGGTCCCCTGGCATCTAGATTCTACTCCATAGCGATCGAATTAATCATCTTCGGTGTTACCCCCGCAGGTCTCACTAATACATTTTGGCTGAAGGCAACCAGTTGCTCCTAAATCGCCCGTTGTCTAACCACCAGTGATTTTAATGCCGCGGCCGCCTCCACCATTTTTTATTGAATAGGGGCATAACTGGAGCAAAGTCCACCAGCTGGAGGTGGAAATTATAATGCCATGTTTCAAATCTGATGGATGGACTGTAAACTGAAGATTAGAAGCTTAAAGTCTCAATAAGAGCTTTTTCAATGGTGAAACACCTCTGCAAAGGGGGGAGGACTAGTTCACCACCAGATACACCGATGAGTATAAACTAGAGAAGGGAATATATGGCAATCCTCCTTCCCACAGATGGAGCCAGACTAATGATACCAGAATTGGTACCACCAGGTCAAAGTGATGATGATCTCACATAGATACAACAATGGCAAAAAATAAGCAATATAAAAGTAAAAATAGATGACGTAAAGAGGAAAAACACCATAATTAAGTGGTTCAGCCTATTGAAGGCCTACGTCCACTTTTCAAGTGTGTGAAATCCACCAATGCAGGCTCTAATGGACTAAAGATACATGTACTCAATCTTTCTCTCTTTTACAGTCAAATTAACAAGGTTTTACCGGGGTTTCTTTTATGTGATCATTTACAAAGTAGAAGATGAAGTGAATTTATAGTGCCCTGGGGGTGTAATGTACCCTACAGTATGTAATTAGCATGTGTATAAAGAGTCTCCCAATAGCTAATTGACACATGTCCTTCACACACGTAACTAATTATGACACAATATTCCCTCATGTGAGGGGATAATCCGGTTGTAACAGACTTGTCCACATGGGATATGTTATCTTTCAACCTTATGCTACTCATACTGTATGTGTTGTCTCTAAAATTCTTGACCTAGACGAGTATGTGGTTATTGATGTAGAGTAAAACTTTATGCTGGCAAGTGACAAGGGTCATCACGGTCGAAGACGTCTGGCCTAGATGTTCTATACAAGTTATTTCCTGGTATCATCTGAAGTAGAGGACAAGAAGTGTCCTTATCGATGAAACTCTCCCCTGAGGTCTCGACATATTGAATGTTCGAGGTTATGGATGACAAAGCCTACCCTAGTCTGGACGAGTCTTGGTACATCCCCAGTGGGGTCCTTGAGAACTCGGCTATAGATGCAAATTACCCTCACCCTAGGACAAGGTCACAGTTTGGTCATATCAACATTCATTCATTTTGAGTTCCTTAGTATTAAGTTTAGGAATGGAGGTAGACCAGTTTCATCCTCCTATCTTTATAGGGATTTCGTTTGATGGTGGCATAATTATCGATAGGGTCTACCCTAATGTGTGGTTATGGTTGGAGATTATGTTACAGAGTGTGTTTTGATCTTTATGGACATGGGGGATTCGAGGTGATTTTTAATATGGATTGGATGTCACGTTTCGAAGCTACCATCAAAGGACATCGACAAAATGCCTTAGTATCACTTCCAAACATGTCTTTCCATCATTTTAGTTGTGAGAAGGGCATTGATTATCCTTGCAAGTTTTCTACCGTGCGTGATCAGAAGCGATATTTTAGCTTGTTAAACAGTTTGGTCTCTCAGGATGAGTTAGATGGTATGGTGTTAGACTAGGTACTGGTACGGGAGTTTCTTTATGTATTTCCAAATGATTTTCCTAGATTCCTCCCCACAGGGAGGTGGATTTTTCCATAGAGGTGCAACAGGACATCTCGCCCATCTCTATTCCACCTCATAGGATGGCTCATGTGAAATTGGAAGAGCAAAGGGTTTAGTGAGAGAATTTGTCCAACAAGGGATTAATTCAACCCAGTGTGTGCCTGTGGGGAGTTTCGGTCCTCTTTTCTAAGAAAAAGGATAATTTCTTATGGCTTCTCATCGACTACTAATAGTTAAATAGGGTGAAGATGAAGAACAAATACCCTAAGCCCTGTACCGATGACTTATTTGACCAGTTATGTGGGGAACTATGATTTTCAAAGATTAACTTTTAGTTTGGGTACCATCAATTATGCGTTAAAGAGGAGGATATCATTAGAACATAATTATGGTCTCGGTATGGGCACTACGAGTTCTTATTTATGCACTTCGATTTAACCAATGCCCGAATGACGTTCATGGACCTGATGAACCACATTTATCGCCCCTACTTATATCGGTTTGTGGTGGTATTTTTATATGACATATTAATCTATTTGATATCAGATGTAGGGAACGAGGAGATCTTTAGCAGGACATTCCAAGTCCTTAGGGAGAACTAGTTGTATGCTAAGTTCAGTAAGTGGAAATTCTGGATGGAAAATGTCAAGTTCCTTGGCTAAGTGGTTTTTGGAGAGGGAATTTTTATTGACCCTTCAAAAGTGGAGGCCATCTTAGGTTGGTACAGGTCGAGAATAGTTGCGAAGGTGCTTAGTTTCTTGGGTTTCGCCGATTACTACCACAAATTAGTGCAAGAACTCTCGAGGGTTGCATTTACCCTCACAGGGTTGACTCTAAAGGATGTACACTTTGAGTGGTGCAAGGATTATGAGTAGTCCTTTCAAGATATTAAGATCAGGTTTATTTCTGCACTCGTTCTTATCCTCCCTAAGGGTGGCATGGGTTATAACGTGTATTATGACACTTCGGGGTCAGGGCTTGGTGCAGTTATGATGTAGAACGGGTAGGTAGTCGCTTATACATCTCTTTAGTTGATGGTGCATAAGAGGAATTCCCTCACCCATGATTGGGAGTTAGCTGTTGTTGTATTTACACTTAAGATCTGGAGGTATTATCGATAGAGGGAACAGTTTAAGGTGCTTTTTGATCATAAGAGCCTACCGTACATCTTCATGCAATGTGATCTTAATCTTCGTCAGAGGCGATGGATGGACTTGATGGAGGACTATGAATTATCATTAGAGTATTATGCTCGCACGGGCAAAGTGGTGGCCTATGCTCTTAGCAGATAGTCGAGCCTCACCCTTACAGTGATGAGGTGCCGTCGGGTATAGATATTTGGTGAGTTAGAGAAGTTTGATTTATACCTCCAGTGGGGTTACAATAAGGCATACCTTTGGAATGAAGTGGCTAGGCCACTCATTCAGCAAAAAGTTATAGATGCCCAAACATGTGATCTCGAGTTTTCCTAGTACCGTGATCGTATTTAGAATGGCAAAGTATTCGACACACTTACAGTGAATAAGGACTGTGTGGTGCGATAAAAGGGTTGGTTGATTATCCCTATTACCAACGAGCATCAATCATCTCGTTGATACAAAGATGTATAAGGACATGTGCAGGGATTTGTAGTGCTCCAAAATAAAAAGGGATGTGGAAATATATGTATCCAAGTGCTACATCTATCAACAGGTGAAGGTTGAGAATAAGAAGCCAACATGGCTATTATAACCACTACCCATCAAAGAATGGAAGTTGGAGCATATCACGATGGATTTTATCACAATCTTAACATGGTCATGATGCAATATGGGTATAGTGGACCGTCTCATGAAATTCTCACACTTCTTATCGATCAAGTTCACAAATAGCGTGGCTAAGTTATTTAGGCTATATGTTTGAGAAATAGTCTAACGTTACACTGTTACACTCTCAATCATCTCAGATAGGGATCCTCAGTTTGTATCTCAACTTTAGAAGAAGTTTCAACAGGTTTTGGGTATCGAGCTGAATATGAGTACCACATATCATCCCGAGATCAATAGGTAGTTATAGAGACCATCCATCTTTTTGAAGATATGTGGAGAGCTTATGCTCTCGACTTTTAGGGTAGTTGGGAAGAGAATCCGCAACTAGCGGAGTTCTCCTACCCCAACAGTTATCAGGAGAGCATCGAGATGGCTCCCTATGAAGCTCTTTATGAGAGGCCATTCCACTCTCTAGTTTATTGGACTGAGGTGGGTGATAAGTATCTCACAAGTTCATAATTGATTCAAGAGATGATAGAGAAGGTTCGGGTAGTTCGATAAAGAATCATGAAAGCACAGAACCAGCAAAATGATTACGCCGATTATCGTCGGATACCCCTGGAGTTTTGGGTAGGTGATCATGTGATGTTAAATATTAAAGAAGGAATTGATAGTCAATAATTCCGGAAGAAAGGGAAGCTATCCTCACGATATTTTGGTTCCTTTGAAATCCTAGAGTGGATTAAGGATGTGTGGTTCCTCTTGACATAACCTCCATAGTTGTCTCAAGTACATAACGTGCCCGCTGTCTCTATGGTGAAGAAGTATCTTCATGATCCAGGGCATGTCATTGACTGGAATCTCATTGAGTTAGAGGAAGATGTTACGTTTCCCAGGCGAACTATATCCATTTTGGACCATGAGGACTCAGTCATGCGCAAGAAGGTCATTCCTTTGGTGTAGGTTTATTGGGAATTTCAGGGCATCGAAGGTGCGACTTAGGAACGCAGGTCAAAGATGCAGGAGAAGCAACCAAAACTTTTCCCCTAGTTGATTATTCTTACTTCGAGGATGAAATCTCCAAAGGAGGGGAAAATGTAATACCCCTGCCCGAGATTCTATTTCTTTTCCCTTGTAATTTGTAATATATGTAGAACTCTTGGGATTTAAATATATATATATATATATATATATATATATATATATATATATATATATATGGATAGTTTTTAGTAATTGAAATGTTACTGTTTCCCTTGTGGAATTTCTTGGAAATATAGTGGGTAAATTTGTTATTTGTAATATTTCTACCGTTCTAACAAAGTTCAGGATCATTCAAAAAATATCCTTATCTCGTTCGAACAAAGTCCCTTTGGTTCGAATGAAAAGCCTCTCATTTGAACGTGCTTCTAATGTAGTTCTAACGACCCACCTCTGTATAGAATTTTCCAACCTCATTAATATGTCGTTCGAATGTCTTTAGAATGACATTCATATTCTTGTTCGAATGAGATGTGATCTCATTTGAATGACCGCTTCATAAATTTAATATTTCGAGTTGCCCTTTTATGCTATCGAATTTTAGACCTTGGGATTAATGAGTTGTTGATCTCTGAAGGCACCAAATTACCAAAACATGTTTTTAGTGTTGAGTCTTGGTTTTGAAATCATTTTTTGTGGTTTTTTGGGGTTATAAAGAAGAGAGAAATGGTGGGTTATGTCCCTACCATTTTATATCGGCCATACTCTCTCTCTCTCTCTCTCTCATTTTTTAGGAGCCCATCTTCTTTCCCAAGAATTTTCCACCATAGTCACACCTTGCCACCATCATAGTACACCATTATACACCATTTCCAAACCCTGTTTTAATTCCTCATTCTTTATCAAAGGTTGAAGTGGGTAGAGTCAAGAAAGTAGGAGAAGCTTTGGAGTATTTTGGAGGGCTTTGTGGCGTATTTGGATCTAGGAACTTCCATCTTCATCTTCTTATTTGTCTCCTCTTTAAACCCTAAGGTATGGTTTTACTCTTTATAAGATTTGAATATTGTTAGCTATGAAAAATGTGTAGGATTCATGCTAGATGATATTTAATGCCAAAAATGAACTTATTTTGCCAATATATTAAAGTCTTGCAAATATGGATTTTTAAAGAAGACAAAAGATAAATTGGTCTTTTATTTATAAATGACATCTTTACCTTGAGAGATGGAACGAAAGCATGAGAAATATAAACCCATGATTTATATCTAGTTTAGTTCATTTTGTGGAATTTCTAGGCTTGAAATCCTCCTTAACATGTGTAGAATCATGTAGCATAATAGGAAATGGCCTTTTAGACTTGATAAATCACGTTGAAATGGGTTTTATGAGGTAATGATTAAATGTAGAAAAATAGCCCTAAACACTTGTTATAAATATCGTTATAATGAAGAAAAATGGTATTTGATGTCACATAAAATAATAGGGCTAATTGGTGGACATTTGGCTAAAATGGTCTTTAAATGGTTGAATGTATTTTATGTAGAAGACATAAAATAATGAAGCACGATTTTGGATATAAATCACATAAAAGATATTTTGAAAGAAAATTTTGATTTTTAGAGTCATGATGGATTTAATATGTTTTTAACCATGTTAAGTTGAAAGAAAGGGCAAAATAGTTATTTTGATAAAATTGAGGGTCCTAGTCGTTGGATTTCCTCATTAGACATTATGAGTAGATTTTTTGGTGAAAAACAAAGAAAATAACATGCTACAAAGATGTGACAACGATATAAACCGTAGAAATGATGAAAAAAGGTCAAGTGGTGGAATAATGTTTACATTAACCAACATGTTAAAACACATTAACATGGACTCAAATGATAGTGGGAATAATTAAGAATGGCCCGGAGCACTTGGGTGAATGACCCAAAATAACATGCCAGAGCATATGGTAGAATAACCGATGGTGTGGACCCAATAAAGTATGCAATTATTAGAAGATTTCGAGAAAGTACTATGGAAAAAAGAAAAGATAATGGTTGTGCTAGAAAATGTTTAAGTAAGATAACCTAATGAAATGCGATAAAAGGAAACTAATGAATAAAATCTATTTAAATTGTCTCTAGACTCGATAAAGGGTGGTATCAAATGACTAAGTGTGAGTATGGGCTCATCACTCTGGTGCATCGCATAATATTTGCATTAATACAAGCTAAATTGTTAAACGTTTTCAGAATTGATTAAAATACATGTTATGAGTATAGTATTTTTGTAGAAAATGCATAGCTTAGTATTACTCACCCTACTGATCATTCATTCAACCATGCTTTTTACGTTAAAACTCGTACCCCCAAGGTACTTCGAGTAGGGATGTCGGTAAGGATGCCAGTAAGGTCCTAAAGGGCAAGCAATGTCGTTAGTGACTCTGTAATTTTAATGAAATCATGTTTTGCGACATTTGTAATTCGAGACTTTAAATAATTTATTTGGGTCATTGGCCATCGTTTGTAATAATATTGGGATGATTATGGTTTATTTATTATTTAATTGTTATTCTGGGTTAACTCTATTTTTTATAAATAAGCCATGTAAATTAATTTAATTATTTAAAGTGGCCACCCATTTTTTCAAATTAAAACCGGTAAATTAGTCTTCAATAAATGGTGCATTTAAAAGGCTTTTTCTTAAATAATAAAATTGGACTTTCCCTCTCCCCCTTTAACTCCTTGATTCGGTGCGGGTGGTTGGGGACTTTTTTTTTACTTCTACCCCTACTTCCTGGAGGGATCTAAAGTGGTGTTAGTTTTTGTTTCCCATTGATGTTCCGATACGAGGTAGAAAGTTCTTCTATACAATGCTTACATGTTCTTCTTCTTATGTCCGATTTGTCGTAGTGGCAGCTTTTCCTTATATCTTTCAATAGAACTTCAAACCTATTCACCTGATTTTTTCTTAGGTATCTCTAGGTCTCAATCGATAACGTGTAGATCTTTGTTGTACTTGTACCACATCATTAATTCTCGTGCAATATTCTCTCAACTAAGAATTTTGGATTTCTCAAGTGACAAGATTTGGAGGGAACTTTCTTTGAGGGTTTGCGGGAACATATATTCCATGATCTATTTTGATGCTGTGAGAAGAGTCATAGACTGGGGGTAGCTATGTAGGTGTACGTTTGGAGGACCATTGCCTCTGAACATTTTGATATCTTGCATCCTTGACATCGATATAATTTGATCTTTTAGATAGGGAAACATATGGGCGTAATCCATGTATTGCCCCCGATATTTTAACATGGTTGAAATTTTAAGACAAAAACCTTAGGTCTTCTTTTACCTTGCTTACTTCTTCTTTTTTGCAATCAATAAGGACATGCACTGGTAGATTACCATCAGGTTGGACCAGATTCAGTATCGACAGTTGTGTTGGTGGCTACCCATTAGCAGCCAGGGCTTCCTGGACATGCTGGTATTCTTTCGAAACCCATACCGGTTCTGGATCTTATGGAACCATAGCACAGGGGAATATGTTATTGGGCTCGAGAGTTTGAACCTCATTTTGCTGCATCTCTTCAACCTCTAATTGAATATTATTAATCTTAGCACCAAGCTGAGCAGGGCCTATCATCCAATTGGGTTAAACATTTACATACAAGTCAACATTCTCCATGAATAGTCTTCGGAGCGATTGATGGAATCATGTACAAGTAATGAAGGAAGTAGTTAAGTTTCGTGGTGTATTGATGGAGGATCTTAGCTAATGGGGAGCCAAGACATGACTGGGGTACCCGATTCCACCTGAGAGGGAAAGGGATTGGTGTATTTAATTTAATGGAATAGGGAATAATTTTGGTGTATGTAATTTTTTTGAGAGGGGGAGAAATTTTTGTATATATTGGAAAAAGCGAGAAAAGGAAAGTACTTAGCTTCGTTATTATTCTTAGATTCAACTTGTATTATGTGCAAAAGAAATTTCGGACAAGATCCGAGGCTGGGACGTGATAGTGTACATGAGGAAAGATGTGGTTTGCTTGTGTTTTGAATCCTCGACAGGTTCCTATTTCCAAAAACAAATGAAATATCTTAAAATTTAGGTGTCAAGGAAACCCGAAATTTTGACACCGTTTTTCATTAAAATTGGTAGACTAACTATGAGTTTCCTAGGGCAAACGCCGATACGAAATTGATGCATTAGTGAGTTTCTTGGAAGGTTGCCCGATTTGACATGACTTCTATGGTATACTTCTTTCCTATAAGGAAATCATTAATCAGCACGTGTGGCAAAGACATTTGATATACATAAGTTTACCTGAATTTACTCATATACCTCTTGGAGATGGTACGTGTGAGAGAGAATATGATATAATCGACGTACGTGAATGAGTTCCCTTATATATACCTCTCGTCGTGAGTTTGGTTAAGCGGTATGATACAGGGGAACTATTCCATAGAAGGTGGGAATCATGTCGCTTAAGTTAACCATGCACCGCAGGACTGACATTCATCATGAAGTGATCTTTGAGCACGAAGCAAAATTTTGACGAATATTGTAGTGCTTAAGTGATGTGGTGTGCAAGAATCCACGAGTCTTAATTATTATTTTAAGGAGAGTTTTATGTGTGCCAAAGGAAAGAAATACTACTACTACGAGGGAGAGCATTGAATATACAAGTATCATAGGGTGAGGGTGGTAATCATGGAATGTAAATTGAATAAATTATGTACATGAAACATAGAGCCTATACAAAGCATGATGATATATACAAAGTGTGAACTATGTTCACATGTACAAGTGATTGGAAAATATGTGAAAAGTGAATGTGGCATGTGGATATGTGAAAGTAACAAAATATGTGGATATATGGATGAGATGGATAGAGGAATGTGGAAGTGTGTGAAATATGACTAAGAATGGATATCTACAAGTTGTGTGTTAAACATATGAGTAAGCATAGAGTTTTATTCAAGTGACAAGAATATGAGAGTGTGTGATATTGTTAATAGACATGTATATCAACAGGGAGTATGAGCAAGTGTTATTAAGTAAAGTGACACATAGTAACGACATAAAAGTGAGTTAGGCATGATGCATGTGATAGAGAAGATGGCATATACAAGTGATGAGAGGAATATTGTGGTTAAGAGAGGAATATAGACATTGTGGTATGAATAAGGCACATGTACAACAAGTAAATATGAGAGGAAGAAGAATATAGAAGTGAAGGAATATACCCACGTGTAGGAGAATAGCGAGATGGAGAGAAAAAATAAAAATAAAACCCATGTGAAATAGAGTTTACTCTTCTAAAAAATAAAATCCCCAGCCGAGTTGCAATTATGGAAATTCGAGATTCCTCTTGCACAGGCTCTCCCTAAAAGGAGAGAGAATGAGAAGATCTTTCTTGGTGTTTGTTGGAATTCGAGTATGGCAGTCCTCTTTTCTCCACTCATGAGATCTTCACGAACTACAATGGATATAAACCGACCATCATAAAAAATGGGGAGGGGAATATAGAAAATGGAGTCTCCATATTTTTTTCTCAAAGAAAATAAAAGAATATATTAATCCTCAAAAGAATCCCAAATATAAGACAAACTGATGCATATGAAACCTAGTGAATCAAGGGTCTGGGGACTAAGTTACTATATGGGAAGGTGCTAGGCACCCATTTCTCCCTTTTAGTCTCTCACGGGGTATAATAATGTTCTCCTTTTTCTCTAAAATATGACTTTGTGTATAATGTGTGTGATGTGAAAAAAGGTGAGGAAAATAAATTATCCTCCACGCATTATGGGAAGGATAGAGAGGAATTATTCTAAGAAGTATACACAAGAAAATGAACAATATGAAAATATGATGTTTGTGACCACTGAATCACGATTCATTATGAGCTAGTGAACGTGTATGTCAGGGGGAACACTAGTATGTAGGCGTATACATATGCACAATACCACTTAATAGAGAATTAAACAAAGTAATGTAATGAGAAATATAGGACTCAAATCCCGATAATGATTTAGGATGCCTATGTAGATATAATTGGCATAAAATTCCACGTAATTTGACATATCATATGGGTGGGATTTAACCCATAAGTTGAAATTTAGGACTCCTCTTTAGTTGTTTTAAAGAAAGAGTGCTTAAGTGTAAAAGTGTAGGAAATGAGAGGAAATCCTAATTTGAGGTTTATGAGTGAACCCTCTTCTTGGATTATGTGAATTAATGAAAATATATTAAGTGGCTACTATTAATAAGAATAATATTAGTTGATATGATATAATGGATCAAGACTAAAAGATACCACAAACGGAAGAAATGTAAGTAAATCACACTAAATAAATGAAATAGAATACGATTAGTGTGGACCTCCTAGAACGTGTCGCTACTAATTTTTTAATAGGAATATGATGATTTTATGGTGGTGGAATGATGGTGGAGTAGGGGTGATATAGGTGGAAAAAGATTGTATAAAAGTGAGGTGAGAGAGGTGATGGGAATGTTTGAAATTTGAATTTTTTAGAGTGGCAACGCACTGATTTTGATGAAGGAATGTTTTGTTTACTGAAAAGGGGGTTCTTGGGAAGGAGATCATGACCTACTTAAATAGAAAAAAATGGGTTTGGGGGTATATCGATTAACATAGTCCTTAGATTGACTATCAGCATACCCATGGCTTGCTGGTGAAGTAATGTAAACCTTTGCTTAAGGCAGGGGCTTGGGGTGCCTATATGTAGTCCAAAAAGAATTTTTTCATAAAAATAGTATACAATAAAAACCATTAAAGTAGGAATTAAGATATATATTATTATCTATTATACCAAATCTCAAGTTAGAGAGTTGACTAAAATAAAATGTGGCTCCAAAATGCCCCATTGCCTCTAGACAGGCTCTCAGAGTAGAAAGACAAGTACGCACAAACCATAAGAACAATTTCCGCATGTATGGACTATTGGAAAGAGTATTAAGAGCCCTATGTAGTGAAATTATATTCACTCAGGTTGGATAGTTGATCAAGGTCTAATGGGTTTAGGGGCACCTTATGGTCTCTAGATCAGGGTTTGGAGTTAAAAAAAAGTATCCACAAATTGTAAGGATGATTCGTGCATGCTATGGACAATTAGAAAAGGGTGAAGGTAATATTAAATTATCTCTATTTGTAGTGCTGAGTAAGGTCAAACACGGATTGAGAGAAATTGATGGTTTCTAGATTTGCGTTTAGAATAGGACCCGAGGTCTGAGGGTGTTAAAGGACTTGTGGAGGTATTTGGAAGGTACTAGGATGTGGTGTCTAAAGACTAGACTTTCCATTTCCTTTCCATTGAGGTTTGGAAGCATAGTGGTGGTACTTGACATAATCTTCTTTACGATGTTGGGTCCACTGTAGTTGGGCTTGAACTTCCCCCTCGAATGCCAAACGGGTTCTAGGATTTTTTTGAGGGAGATATCTCTTTTTTTCATACTACAGTACCTGACGTTTTTATTAAATATTGGCATAATACGGTGATAATACCCTTGTATATTCTATACAAACTTTAATGTTATTTTATATAAGACTTTGAGTTTGCCGTAATATCTTTACTGCCAATCTTCCTCATCAATGTGACTTTTGAGCATAACCCACAGGGAAGGGATTTCAAGTTCAACAAGTAAGATTGACTCCATGACATATATGAGGGAGTAAGGGGTATCCCTAATTGGCATTATAGTTAAGATAAGATAGCCACAAGGGCGTACGGAAACCTTTCTGGCCAATCTATGCAAAATTTAGTTATTTTGCTGATTATATACTTGAGGATTTTATTAGAAGCTTCGACAACCCCGTTAGTTTACCGTTGGTATCCATAAGATTTGTGCCTTTGGATTCGATACTATTTAAGTATTTTTGTGACCTCATCTTTGAAATGTTGCCCATTGTCTGATATCAGCACATGGGGACCTTCGTAATGGAAAATGATGTTCATCCTGATGAATCTGGCTACTTTCTTTAAATTCAATACTATGTATGATTCAACTTTAATACATTTAGTTGAGTAATCGATGGTGACCAGGATAACTTCATATTCCCATTTAATTCCATGGGAGTGACTTTCCCAATGATGTTTATGACCCAAGTGGAGAAGGAACAAGGATAAGCAATGTTGTTAGTTCAAGGGAAGTCTAATTTGATGGAGAGGGGGTAAGAGAATCATTAGTAGAGATCAGGAGTATCCTAATACAATATCATTTCTTGATAGAATCTCCATCTGAGCTCTTCGTGAGAGGCGAAGTGAATGTATTCATTTAGGAATTCAAAAATCCAAACCTTAGGTCCCCCCATAGGATTGTCGGTAATGTAGTAAAAAATGTATCTTCCTTTTAGATATTTCTGCATGACATACCTGATTTTAAATTATTTTTGTGGCATCAACCATCGATCCATGAAAATGGACAAGTCAGGCTTCTCGATCTGGTATTTCATTGGATCCATTTAGGAAACCAGTTTGATATGTAAATCAATTATGTAGTGCCAGAGCTTCAGCATGACCCGAACTAAAGCAACACATGATTTTTCCAACATTATATAGTTTGACTCATACCCAGTTAGATTTCAACTTATGAAATATATAGCCCTATAGAATAGACCTCTCTACGTCTTTTGTGATCATCAAATATAGAAGGAGGGTAAGACCTTCTTGAGGAGGCATGAGTACCAAAGGTTGTGTGAGGTATTGATTAATCTGGTCCAAGTCTTCTTGACGAACCTCATTACAGACCTTGATGAATCTTTTTGAAAAAGTTTATTTTTTTTAAATGGACGTCAGTTGACTAATAAACCAACTAATGTATTGTAGTTTGACTAAGAAACTTCGAACTTCTTTTTCTGTCTGGGTTTGTGCATTTTTACAATCACTGAGAGTTTTATAGGCTTTTCTTTGACCCCTTTCTCATTGACCATGAACCTTCCGTCATTACTTGAAGAATTTCTTTATGGTAGGAGTGTGACCTTCTTAAATGTTACACTTAAAGATCATATTATCGACATAGACTTGAACCTCCTTATGGATAAGATCTTGAAGAATGCTCATAGCGCCTTTTGGTAAGTAGTCATAATATTTTTGAGATTTAACGATGTAATCATGTAGCAAACATTTACCACAGGGAAATGATGGCGATCTTCTCTAAATGGTCAGCTTGTATCTTGATTTGAATATACAAGAAAAATATCAAAAAATGACTTTAAGGCATGACTGGAAGTGTTATCTATTATCATGTTAATGTTGGGCATAGGGTAGTCATTCTTTGAAGATGTTTTATTCAGATGTCGATAGTCTATGTACATGCAATTTTCTCGTTTTTTTGGCCCAAAGACAATATTTTCAAGCCATATAGGGTATTTGACCATATGAATGAACCTTGTGTTCAACTATTCAGAGGGTCGAGGCCGATTCTACAGACCTAGGTCAATTCTATAGCCATAAAGAGTGGAAGAGACCGATTCAAAGGGCCAAATTCAGTTCTATGGACATAAGTAAATTTTGTAAACCTAAAGAGAGAAAGCAATCAATTTTGAGGGTTGAGGTCAATTTTGCGTATCTATGCAAATTATGCTGACTTGAAGAGTGAAAGAGGTCGATTTAGAAGGTCATGGGCAATTCTGCTGACATATGTCACTTTTGTAGACCTAAAGGATAAAAATGATCAGTTCAAATGGTCAAGGTTGATTTTGTAGACATAGGCCACTTTTGTAGACCTAAATGATAAGTGTCCGATTTAAAGGGTCGAGGTCGATTCTATGGACCTAGGTCACTTCTGCACACCTAAAGGATGAAATTGACCAATTCAAAGGGTCTAGGTCGATTATACCAGCTAGGTCACTTCTGCAGATCTAAAAGATGAAAGTAATCGATTCAGAATGTCAAAGTAAGTTCTATTGATCTAAGTCGGTTCTGCAAACCCAAAGAAAGAAAGTTACTGGTTTATAGGGTTGAGGATGATTCTATAGGCCTAGGTTAATTATGCGGAATTTGGGAGACCAATTTAGAGAGTTGAGGTTCATTCTATGGACCTAGGTAATTTTTGTGGACCTAACGAATCTTGTTAACGGGTGAAGTTCTTCCATTATGATCCTGATGGGGTTATGGTGGTAGTGAAGGCTCTATGAGTGTTTTTTTCTATGATTTTGATCCTGCTGATAAGTATATGGGCATTGAGGAGTAATGATAATGTCCAGTTTATATTCTTTCCTTTGGATATTTTCACATGGATCCGTCAACGTGACTGCGGAAGCTTGGCTTTGGTAATGTTGACGGTTGATTTAGTGGATTTTATAACTAAAAAGAGACCCAACTGGTGAAAATGATGCAGTTTGATTGATTATCTTTATTTAGTGCCTTACTCTACATTCAATTTTTCTACTCGGGATATTATTTTGAGAATAATAAGAAGATATTATTTTGAGTAATTGTTGAATTTGTTTTTTGTGTATATTAACAAACGAAGGTCGTGGTTGCTTGGTTGCAAAGAGCTTCCATTTGAAGGGTCTTATTTTAAAATTAAAAGAGTTAGAAGGAAAGAATGGGGATTTCCCAAAATAGGGTGTGACCGTCATATCCATGGCCTACTTATTGGTGTGCATTGGAGGACTATCATCGTTTTGGAAGTGCTAAATTCGACGTGTCAAATAAATAATATAGATAATTTCTTTGTTAGTGTTGTGGCCATAGGATTGACTTCTACGCTACTTTTTGTGATTGGTGATATGACAATGGACCCCAAGGTTGTCACGATACTACTATGGATATCTCATCACTGTATTCCTGTTTCCATAATATCGATGAAGACTCCTAATGGCTTGGATAACTGAAAGGAATGTTAGGATAATTTTTTACGGGGTAGCTCTGTGATGTTATTCTTGAAGTTATCAAAGAGATTGTGCTTGGAGGCGCCCCCGAGTAACCTTTGTTGGGTGTTCTTAATTTCCATGCACGGTCTTTTTTATCTTTGTCCCAACTACAAAGAACCGAGTGAATTGGAAAATAGAGCATGGCGCGAGGAATATTCACCGTCAATGCTATGGTGGGGAACTTTTCAACATGTTTGCAATTATGTGACTATTGAGATGTCTAGTTGGTTGGCCATCACTAGACTTTCTTCTAGTTTCCTTAGAAAATCCTTCATCAAGTAAGATGGGAAAAAATTATTCATCTCTATTTGACCAACTTCTTTCCAATAGAATATCTAAATGAATATGTGAGGATGATCCTGGGACCTTTGTGGCAGCATCTTCGACTGTCTACCCATCTGTCTCAGTATTCTTGGGGGACTATTTGTATTCTCATGGGTTAGTTGAGGTATATAGGGAAGAAAGTCATTATAAAAGTCTATACTAAGGAGACTAGGCAAAGGTATCTTGTGATGTTTTATGCTATGGAGGAAGGCTTTGTTGTTGCTTTGAAGCTGATCAAGGAATATCGTCTCATAGAGCAGATATAAAGTGTAGTCATGACAAGGATTCTTGGGGTCTTCTAGGAATTAGTAATGATGATGCAGAGGGCCTATCAAGGAGTTGAATCATGTCTTGTGGGGAACACAGGGGGAGATTTTTTTGGCAATATGTGGGTTTGTTTTCTAGGTTATGTTTAAAGTGTTTGTAATGTATTTTATTATTTTCACAACCTTGTCACTAATGGGTCATGTAATCTCCCTATTTCATTTTTAATAAAAGATGATTGTGATTTCAACGTACTTTATTTTTCCTTTGAGTAAATTCCTTTTGTTTAAACTTTATATACCAATTACTAAGGCATATATACTCTTTGGTTCATTAAATGATGAGAGAAATTGATATTTTTGGAGGGAGGAAAGAAAAACATTTTGTGAAAGAAAAAAGACCAACCCAAGGTATCTTCATGGGATACCTATGTACCTCTATGGGTTTTTGAAAATTATTAGTTCCACTTAAAAAGGTATTTTTTGTGAGGATCAAATCCCACGTATTTCTTCTGTAAAAAGAAGAGAGTTTTTTAAGAATATAAGGGAGGTGAGGATATTCTTAGCACGAAGAAAGTTTCACTCGAGATAAAATTCCTTGAGATAGTCCAAATTGACTGAATACTCTATCTCCTCTACATCAACGACTATAACCATATCGGTCCTTGTAACACCCCGTAATTTTGAGGATTCACAATTTAATTATTTTTGGGAGAAATAGAAACATTTAAATTGGAGAAACTTAAATTTATGATTTGGAGAATTTATTTAAGTGGGGAGAATTATTTATTATTGGGCGACTTTAGGTAAATTGTCTGAATGAATGTGTATCGCATTTTTGAGGTCAAAATTGGAGAATGTTACAAAGTATTTCGGATGACAATTTTGAGTGCGCGGTTGAGTCCGGATGGGTCGAGATAGTCAGAAAAGAGTACTCGGGGGTAGTAATCGGGTCTCGGGGCATTTGGGCATAGTCGTACCCACACGGGGTTATTTGGACCATTTTAATTAGGCCCATGTGACCAAAAATGGGATTAGGAGTTTTAATACTAATTTGGGAAGTGTTGAACGGAAGTTAACACAAGTCTAACCCTAGGGTTTGAGAGAGACACAGAGGAAACAAATATAGAGGCAATTGGGGGGAGCTTTTGGAGCCAAATTAAGAGACAAAAGTGAGTGTTCGTCGTCAACCATTCTCGACAACAACAGATAAGACTCTACGAACGATTCCAGGCAAGTGGTTAACTGTTGTGATTTGTTAAATTGTGATAATCAATTCCTATCATAGTATGTGTATCAAAAATCTGTTTTGGTTATGGGTTAAATAGCTAAAAAGGGGTTTTCCGGATTTGATTAGTATATGTAGATTTGAGAATACACTAATGGTGAATATGGATATGGGATTTGCTGGAATCAATTGTAGGATTATAATTAGTAAGTATTGGTGACAAATTTCGAATCAGTGGGACGAATTCATATCTCCGTAGGTAAACCTGGGTGAGACCCCATTCGAAAAAGTTTGGGATTTTGATGAATTCATGAATTATTGAAGTCGTCTAGGAAGTTTACAATATATTTATATGTAAAAGAAATGTTGGTTGTGATTGGGTAAGGGTTTGGAATGAGCATAAAACCTTGAGGGTTCATCCATGGCCGAACAGAAGGCTAGAGAAGACGATGACTTGGTCGATCGATCGATCGACCCAGGGGGATCGATCGATCGATGATCCGGAATTTTTGGCAGTGACGCCAGTTTTTAATTACATGGGAGATTTTTATTAAATAAGGGTCTTGGGTTGATTTAAATGATGAAAATTAAACAGGGGCATGAATCTTGGTATTTTTAGGTAATTATAATTGGGTTTAGGACGGTGATAATTGTATGTCACTAGACGATTAAATTTCGAGAATTAATTCGTAAGTATTGGTTTTGGACCGAGGGAAAAGGTTTGGAGATTATAGTTCAGTGACACTACGTTATTAAAGGAATCGAGGTGTAATTAATTAGTTATGGGGCAAAGTATAGAATCGAGTATTAACGGTGGTACGGTCCAAGTGAGCGAGTCCGGGTATAATGGTTGGGTGACACCAAGTGTTAAATTAATTAATGTGTAAATTAATTAGATTATAGTCGGACCATAGACTCGAATTGATATTAATTAATTAATGTGTAAATTCATTAAATTAGAGTCGGACCATAGACTCGAATTAGTATTAATTAATTAAAGTGTAAATTAATTAAATTAGAGTCGGACTGTAGACTCGGGAAAATAATAAATCATTAAGGAGTGAATTGCTTGAATTAGAGTCAGACCATAGATTCAGGAATATACAGGCTAGTGTTACGAGTTTTTGTACACGGTAAAGCTAGGATTTATATTATGTATATATACGGTGTGGTGATAGTATATATATATGTGTGTGTTCTTTATGTGTGCTATTAAATATCAAGGACTAGATATTTATTTAAGTTGTATACTCTAGTGCTATCAAGGGAGGTTGCACGATGTGGGTGAATACCCAAGCTTGAGGAGTAGGGTGAGTATATCCCTAGGTCATAGCGTCTGGTATATGGGTGAGGGGTTTATCTCACTTTCAGGGAAGGAATATGACCACCTCCGTTATGTTTATATTTTTGGCCAGGTAGGTGAGCGATTCCAACTTAGGTAACTAGGTTATGTGAGCACACCTAGTGACATAGAACTTTAGAGAAAATCATCCAGAGAGGGTATACTCGAAAGGATGGATATACATATGACATATGTGTGGATGTTGTGGTCAAGGTACGTATATAATGGTAGTAAATATTATATGCGGGTATTAATACAGTGTGTGATGTAATTATTTTACATAACTTGTGTCACAGTTATATGATATTAATTAATGGAAATTAATTAAGTAATTAGTGAGATAACTTATAACCCATGGATAATAATTCTCGGTTTAGAGTGGAAAAGCGAGGGAGGATTACAAGGATTAGTTGGACGGGGTAGTATAACTAGGTGGGGTTAAGGTGATCGTTAGATGTGCACATTAGTGGAGGGGTGAGAATGTCCTCAAGAGAGTGCGACACTAACTTAAATATGGAGCCCATTCATATATTTTAAATTACTTCAGTTAATTCACTTGCTAAATATTTTCAAAATCTTTTGGGTTCTAACCCCTGCTATAAAATTATTTTCAAAACCTTTTAGGTGTCCAGCCATAGGGACGCCAGACTTGATATTCTATTCCAGGGACACGGAGATGCGGCATATGTGGATGCTAACAGAAGCTTGGATTATATGCATCATTCATTCATTCCTAGTGTAGGAATCATTTAACAGTTTCATTTTTATTTAGGGCATGTCGCCCAGACTTTCAGTACAGTTTTCAAATTTATTTTATTCAGGTGTTGAATATTTGTATTGGACTATTTACTTCGGTCAGTTGATTTAATTCATTCGTGGTGTATGACTCATATTATCTTTCCGTATGTTAATGGTTGTGTAATTAAAAGGATAAAATTTGGCACCAGCTTTTTGGAATACTAGGTGGTTACAAAGTTTAAAAAAGTTTTCGACAGTGATGTTAAGGATAAACCAACTGGGATTCTTGTTTTAATTTTGTATAGTAATGATCACCCCTTATTTTATTAGGCGGGGTGTCATACATGGTATCAAAGCATCAGGTTCTAGTGTCCTTAGGATCTTGCGGCTTTTCACGTTTCATCTTAGCGTCCTTTGATGTAGAGCCTTATCATAGGATTATTGTATTCTTATACGTATGGGCAATTATGTTCTTCTGCCAATTACTTTATATTTGCGCGTGAACTCATACGTTTCGATTGTCATTTCAGATGCCGCCCAGGAGAGAGAGAGAGCTACTAGGGCAGCAAGGGGAGATGCGACTAGGGTGGCTCATCCGGAGACAGAGTTACCGCAGCAACTGCCAAAGATGATTTCAGCTACCCAGGTAGCTGAATTAGTTGCACAGGCAGTTCAAGCGATGATGATAACAATGGCAAGGTACTTGCCATGAGATCATCCAGATCTGTTAGTGGTACCGGTTCTTCAGGTCCACCAGGGGCATTCAGAGTGGCAGCAAGTACGAGAGGTCTTTCAAAAGGGGCTACCCACCAGAGTTTCGAGGGGGTTCAGATGTGGTGCTAGCGTGTCAGTAGAAGAGAGATAGCATGGTAGATTGCAACAAGGTGTAGAAGCAAATGCTAGACACTTTTAGATTAGTGGAAGCAACGCTTCAGTGGTGGGAGTCGATCACCACAGTTGAGGGAAGGGATACATTAACTATTACAGAGTTTTGGGTTCGGTATTTCCCGTCAGCAGTCAAGGCTGAAATGAGTAGAAAATTCAGTGAGGTGACTCAGGGGGACTATTTAGTGGATGATTACGAGGAAGAATTCACTCGTTTGGAAAATTTTATACCCGATAAGGTACGCGATGAAGAAAGAAAGAAGTCAAAGTTCATGGATGGGTTAGTCTGGATGATCAAACAACATTTGATTGGTAATCCCACATTAGTAGCTTATATGTACATCGTAAATGCATCACTCATGCAATGGCAGGAATATCGCTTCCACATGAGAGGAAACAAAAGGGGAGTGGAACCCAGTGAGTCGGATAAAGCAGGAGGGAATAATACCATTGGGCTGTCCCAGCAGCAGATAGGGGGACATCAGGGGTAGGATTTCCGACAGGGGAATCAAGCCAAGAGATTTAGATATAGGGGCTATCGACATGATGGCCAAGACTTCCGACAAGGCCAGTAAGGAAGGGATCAGTGGAAGGGTGGAATTATAAAGAGGTGTTTAGTTTATGGGGAAGCGGGACACGTGAAGAGAGATTGTCTTCAGCGAGGTAGGGGTCAACTATAGGATGAGGTCCTGGATGTACAACCACTACAACAAGTCATGGGTGCATTCGGGCAGGGGGAAGCTGCTCAGGAACCCTAGGATCAGCCATTGCAGCTAGATCATGGAGGTAATTATCTTTTATCCTATGGGCATGGGGTATGTTTTGGGTGATAGGGAGGGTATCACAGTATACAATTTTTTTTCTTTCACTAGAGTTCGCGGGTACATCGAATTTAGTGGGTATGATGGCTGTAGCAGTCAGAGTATGTAGATAAAAAATTTCGTGGGGTAGCAGAGTCCTTTGGTGTTAACCACGAGAGAGTGGAGGTGCACACAGAGAGAAGGTTTGAATTATGCGAGTGGTTACTACTTTTGAGAATTATGGAAGTAGGTATATGATTTTTTTTAATATCGGCTGGATAGCGATGGACTTGAACTATTGTAAATAGTGGGGGTAAGTTTCGGTGTTCGCGACACCAGGGTATGAATGATTTTTATTAGGTATCACCTAAGAGGGAGTCTAGCCTATATATATTTGTATATATGTTGTATTGTGTGGTGCAATAGACACATAGTGAGGTCTTATGTTCTCATATTTTATCCCGGTAAGTAGGGGTGTTTACTGAAGTGAATTGGGGTGGTTAGATTTATTATCAAGCAGGGAGATATATCTCGGGGTTTACATTGCACAAGAACTAGGGATAGTAAGGGAGCGGTATTTTATGTTGTCTTTTGTAGCTTAAGGGTAGGCGTGTATGTTTTTGTGTTAAGAGACAAGTGTTTGAGGGTACATGCTATGGACTGAGGGTCTAACGGATCTCAATGATTGGTAATGTTAGGTAGTAGTGTATCCCGAGGGTTCCTTGTTTAGATTTCGCTTTGCAAGATGTCCCACACATGAAACATAGTGCAACGTTAGAAGTGGGGAAATGTTTGGTCGTTAGTACATGGGTTGGGTACCCCGGGTAGTATTATTTATATATGTGATATGATTACGGGTTGGACGTTATATTATGAGTCACGGCTAGCATAGTCGGGTAACTTTCATGCGAAAAAGCACGGGGATAGGGTGTATGGGCACCTGGGTTAATTAAGGCAAGTTTTGTGCGGTCAAGCACAGGTACAGGGTGTATGGACGCCCTGGTTAATTAAAATGCATATTTGTGTAATTTATAGTTAGAAGCGGGAGAGATAGATATAGCGATCTTAGAGTCGCATGACTAGAGAGTGACATTTGAAGCTTGGAGCACTAGGCTTATCTTAATTTCGAGGACGAAATTCCTTTGTAAGGGGGGGAGTATGTAACACCCCGTAATTTTGAGGATTTAAAATTTAGTTATTTTTGGGAGAAATAGAAATATTTAAACTGGAGAAACTTAAATTTATGATTTGGAGAATTTATTTAAGTAGGAAGAATTATTTATTATTGGGCGACTTTAAGTAAATTGTTCGAATGAATGTGTGTCGCATTTTTGAGGTCAAAATTGGAGAATGTTATAAAGTATTTCGGATGACGATTGTGAGTGCGCGGTTGAGTCCGGATGGGTTGATATAGTCAGAAAAGAGTTCTCGGGGGTAGTAATCAGGTCTCGGGGCATTTTGGACATAGTCAGGCCCACGCGGGGTGATTTGGGCCATTTTAATTAGGCCCATGTGGCCAAAAAAGGGATAAGGAGTTTTAATTCTAATTTGGGAAGTGTTGAATGGCAGTTAACACAACTCTAAACCTAGGTTTTGAGAGAGAGACAGAGGAAACAAATCAAGAGGAAATTGGGGACCTTTTGGAGCAAAATTAAGGGACAAAAGTGAGTGTTCGTTGTCAACCATTCTCTACAACAATGGACCAGACTCTACGAACGATTCCAGGCAAGTGGTTAACTGTTGTGATTTGTTAAATTGTGATAATCAATTCATATCATAGTATGTGTATAAAAAATCTGTTTTGGTTATAGGTTAAATAGCTAAAAAGGGGTTTTTTCAGATTTGATTAGTATATGTAGATTTGAGACTAAACTAATGGTGAATATGGATATGGGATTCGCTGGAATCAATTGTAGGATTATAATTAGTAAGTATTGGTGACAAATTTTGATTTAGTGGGACAAATTCATATCTCCGTAGGATAAACCCGGGTGAGACCCAATTCGAAAAAGTTTGGGATTTTGATGAATTGATGAATGATTTCAGTCTTCTAGGAAGTTTAGAATATATTTCTATGTAAATAAAATGTTGGTTTTGATTGGGTAAGGGTTTGGAATGAGAATAAAAGAGTGAGGGTTCATCCATGGCAGAACAGAAGGCTGGAGAAGACGATGACCTGGTCGATCGATCGATCGACCCAGGGGGATCGATCGATCGATGATCCAGAATTTTTGGCAGTGACGCCAGTTTTTAATTACATGGGAGATTTTTATTGAAAAAGGGTCTTGGGATGATTTAAATGATGAAAACTAAATAGGGGCATGACTCTTGGAATTTTTAGGTAATTATAATTGGGTTTAGGAAGGTGACAATTGTATGTCACAGGGCGATTAAATTTCGGTAATTGATTCGTAAGTATTGGTTTTGGAGAGAGGGAAAAGGTTCGGATATTGTAGTTGAGTGGCACTACGTTATTAAAGGAATATAGGTGTAATTAATTAGTTGTGGTAAAAAGTATAGAATCGGGTATTAGCGGTGGTACGAGCCAAGTGAGCGAGTCCGGGTATAATGGTTGGGTGACACCAAGTGTTAAATTAGTTAATGTGTAAATTAATTAGATTAGAGTCGGACCATAGACTCAGATTGGTATTAATTAATTAATGTGTAAATTAATTAAATTAGAGTCGGACCATAGACTCGGATGAGTATTAATTAATTAATGTGTAAATTAATTAAATTAGAGTTGGACTGTAGACTCGGAAAAGTAATAAATAATTAAGGAGTGAATTAATTGAAGAGTCGGACCATAGACTCAGGAATATACAGGCTAGTGTTATGAGTTTTAGTACACGATAAATCCAGGATTTATATTATGTATATATACGGTGTGGTGATAGTATATATATGTGTGTCTTCTTTATGTGTTCTATTAAATATCAGGGACTAGATACTTATTTAAGTTATATACAGTAGTTCTATGAAGGGAGGTTAAGCGATGTGGGTGAATCCCCTAGCTTGAGGAGTAGGGTGAGTATATCCCTAGGTCATAGCGTTCGGTATATGGGTGAGGGGTTTATCTCACTTTCAAGGAAGGAATATGACCGCCTCCGTTACGTTTATATTTTGGGCCAGGTTGGTGAGCGATTCCAACTTGGGTAACTAGGTTATGTGAGCACACCTAGTGAGATAACACTTTAGAGGAAATCATTCGGAGAGGGTATACTCTAAAGGATGGATATACATATGATATATGTGTGGATGTTGTGGTCAAGGTACGTATATAATGGTAGTAAATATTATATGCGGGTAATAATACAGTGTGTGATGTAATTGTTTTATATAACTTGTGTCACAGTTATATGATATTATTTAAAGCAAATTAATTAAGTAATTGGTGAGATAACCTATAACCCATAAATAATAATTCTCGGTTTAGAGTGGAAAGGCAAGGGAGGATTACAAGGACTAGTTGGACGGCGTAGTACATCTAGGTGGGGTGAAGGTAATCGTTAGGTGTGCACATTAGTGGAGGGGTGAGAATGTCCTCAAGAGTGTGCGACCCTAACTTAAATAAGGAGCGCATTCATATATTTTAAATTACTGCAGTTAATTCACTTGATAAATATTTTGAAAATCTTTTGGGTTCTAACCCTTGCTATAAAATTATTTTCAAAACCTTTTAGGTGTCCAGCCATAGGGATGCCAGACTTGATATTCTATTCCAGGGACATGGAGCTGTGGCATATGTGGATGCTAACAGAAGCTTGGATTAGATGCATCATTCATTCATTCCTAGAGTAGGAATAATTTAACAGTTTCAGTTTTATTTTGGGCATGTCGCCCAGACTTTCAATACAGTTGTCAGATTTATTTTATTCAGGTGTTGAATATTTGTATTGGACTATTTACTTTAGTGACCGATGGTTTATTCAACATGTAGTTTATTATTTTTGTCAGTTGATTTAATTCAATCGTGGTGTATGACTCATATTATCTTTCCGCATGTTATTGGTTGTGTAATTAAAAAGATAAAATTTGGCACCAGCTTTTTGGAATACTTGGTGGTTAGAAAGTTTTAAAAAGTTTTCGACAGTGATGCTATGGATGAACCAACTGGGATTCCTGTTTTAATTTGGCATCCGGTATTTTATTAGGCGGAGTGTCACAGTCCTCTGGACAAAAGTTTCTTTATGATGTCGGGTCTGCTCCAGTTGGTTTTGAACTTCCATCTTAGAACCCAAACGGGTTCTCTAATTTTTATAAGGTTGAGATCTCTTTCATACACATCGCGATCCTCGTCCATCTTTGTTAATGATTACATAATACGATGATGGCACCCCAGTATATGATATAGGGCCATTATTCTTCTTTTATCCAAGGGTTCAATTTTGTAGTAATGACTTTCTTGTTAGTTTTCCTGGTTAACCTGACTTTTGATGACGACTAGTAAGAGGGTATTTCAAGTTCAATAGGTATGTCTACCTCCATTTCATATACCAGGGAGTAAGTAATAACCCAAGTTGGTTTCTAATGGAGGTACGCCAGCCCTAGAGGGCATATGGGATCCTATATATCCAATCTCTACAACTTTCGATCATTTTAAGGATGATGGCCTTCAAGTTTTTTTTTGCGTCTTATAGATACCCGTTGGTTTGCGGTTGGTAGGGAGAGGACTTATGACTTTTTATTTCATACTCTTAAACTAATTATGCAACCTTAGATTCAAAATAGATCCCATTATCTTATACCAATTTGCGGGGAACCCCATAGTATAAGATGCTGTTTGTCTTGATGAACTTTGCTACTTTCGTTGCATTTAACAATGCATATGACTCATGTTCAACCCATTTCATGAAGTAATCAATGGATATCAAGATGAATTCATGCCAGTTTTATGCCTTAGGAGTGACTTTCCTGATGACATCTATGCCCCAAGTGGAGATGGCCTAGAGATAAGTCAAATTGTACCAATCTCGCATATGTAAGTGCTGAAGATTGGAAAATTATTAACATTTGAGGCATTATCATTGGAAGGGAAGTCTTAGACCATCATGTTTATTAATATCCCCTGTGGATGATTTTCTTGGTAAGCATATTACCATTTGGTGTCTATAATATTCCCCGCTGTGGATATTCTACATCACGTCTTTGAACCCAACCCATTCTATGAAATGCAAGTGGGCTCCTTGGAAATATCTTTCAAAGAATGCCTTGTCACAAATGATATATTAATCAACTAACCTATGAGGGGTCATCAGATCTTTCTTATTATAGTCATGAGGGAATCTATCATACTTATGGAGGCAGCAAATATTGTAGTACCATAACCAAACCGTTTTTTGTTCTTTTTTTTATTGCCAGCTCGACATGATAGTATTGAGTGGGGTTTGTATGTTTCTCGACTATAAGGGGGCATTTTTTGTCCTCTTGGGCATATATAATTGTAATACCCCGTATTTTTATGCTATATTAATTTGGGGATTTAGTAAATTTAATGTGAATTAATTATTTAATATAAATCCGAAAATTAATTATGTTATAATTATTAACGTGATGAGAGTTAGTAATTAAGGGAAATTTTTTGAATATTACTAATGAGCAAAGTAATATATAATATTGGTTATATTAAATGTCACGAGTGAATAAAATGACAATTTTGGAAATTTGAGTCGGGATGCGGCCGTGTCGCGTCGGAACTAAATATTGATTAATAAAAGTGAATATATTATAAGTTGCTCGTATGGTCGTTTTGAGTGTGCCAAAGTGCCCGGAAGGGTCGAGATAGTCAGAAAAGTGTACTCGGGGGTTTAGTTTGGGTCTCGGGGCGTTTTTAGGCCTATTTAACACCCCGGGAGGGCATTTTGGACATTTCGCATTTTTGGGTAATTAAACCCACGAAATTTCAAGGGTTGTATCAGATGTCTAAGGTTTCCTTCTAGGGTTAAAACAACCAAAGACAAGTGACGACCATAGGAGAGGGAAGGAGAGAGCTTTCAAAGCAATCCAAGTCCCAAAATCCATCCGGTTGCACCGCCACCGCCACCACCATCTACCAAATTCATCATCAACTCAGAACTTTGAAAATCCCAGGCAAGTATTTATCTTTCTCATTTTCGTTAATGCATCTTTCATGTTAGTCTAGGGTGATTAGGATGAGTTTGGTAGAAGAAAAATTCATGTTGTAGAGAGGAAAATTGCATGTAGTAATGATTTGAATGATAGTCTGGAAACCCCTTCACATGTAGAGGATTAACCACGAATTTATGATGAATTAGGAGTAGGAATTTCTGGAAAAAGATTGATTAGAACAAGGTTAAAGAATTTCTAGGGTTCTTGAGATTAAAATGAATTTTTGGCCTATAAATCCATGGTTATTGACGGAAATTTACATGCTTTACGTAAAAGATGTATAAAATGGGTTTATACTGTTAGTAGTACAAATTTTTGGGCAATTGGAAATGAAAAATCCGGATTTGGATGAGGTTGTGTGATAGAATCCGTAACTGGTTAACTGCAGAATTCGCCATACCTGCTTGATCGATCGATCGAGCCAAGAGCTTCGATCGATCGAAGGTTCGATCGATCGAAGGTTTGATCGATCGAGCCCCAGCCCTCGATCGATCGACACCTTCTGGCAGACTCATATTTCCCCTTTTTAAATTAGTTGAATTCAATTTAATGAGAAGTAATCCTTGGACACCCTTATTAAAATGTTTTGGGAGATAAAGAAGACCAGTAGGACTTGTAAATAATTATGGGGCCTTTAATGTAAGACGGGAGTTGTATTTTTGGGATATTTACATATAAGGGACGATGAAATTATGTATTAAGGGGAGAGACGCGTAAGATAGTTATGTTGGAAATTAGATGAGTACCTACTGAATTCTACGCTTGGGAGGATAAAGTCCATGAGGGTTACGTAATAAGTTGGAATGATCCCTCAAATTAAAATAAGAAATGAACGGTTATATGTGAGAACTAAATAATGAGAAATAAGGACAAATGTCGTAATTATGGGATTTGAGATGTTCCTAATTTGATATGGTAATATTAGTATAGTTATATGAATGTGTTTATGCATATACTATCTATGTGTGAAAATCGTGCCCGCGCTACTTGATATCCCTGAGGTTACCGCGCTGGGATAGTCTTATCTCGATGGGACCTTTATGGGGGATATTGACTCGTACCCTAGAAGATAGAAATCCTTGGTACAGGCTATCGAATCGATAGTTCAGACGGTTCTAAGCGACGTGGGGGCATGTGTTATCCTCTTAGAGACTTGGAATCTATGGTTCACCTCAATATTGTTTGTGTATGTGTTAATACAGTTCGAGAGTGATTCCGAACTTGTATTTCCCTTAGTACGAGTGATACGGGGATTGGATAGCAGAGTATGCACGCACCGTAATTTTTATGTGAGGTGCTGTTAAAATATATATATTATACGAGTATTTGATATATATATGAATTCCTGAAATTTGGAACTACCTACGGTGCTATGGTAGGTAAGAAATGAATAATGACTTCAAATTGGAAATACTTGTTTTGAAAAGTATTATGGAACACTGGAAACTTTATTAATAAATAAAGTAAAAATGAGAGCCTTATTACTGGATGAAATTTTCCTCTTAAACAATTATATTGTTCAGTTCTAAATCTTACGAGTAACCTAAGATAAGTTAAACCATTGGGAAGTTTAGTGCGATATAAGATAAGTTAAACCGTTGGGAAGATTAGTGCGATAGGTGTGCACATTAGAAGAGAGGTGAGAATTTCTCAAGAGAGTGTCGCACTAATATGTTGTTGCATTGGCCTGTAAACATTTTAAATACTTTCTAAACAAATTTTAAATCATTTACACTATCGGGCTCTGACCCGTTTCTATTTTCCTTTTTCTCTTGTATCTATATGTATATATTACAGGTGCCCAGCCACAGGGGCGTCTTGCGTAGGATCCTTTGGAAGGAACGCGCTGCAGCTTAGGTGGGAGTTGCAGGCCTCTTGCTTAGATGACTTCACTTATTTGATTCCACTCCTAGCTTATTTATTCAGTTGGGCATGTGTCGCCCGTTCCCATTATCCATTTATTTTATTGGACATTGTGATTCATTTATTTCTAGTATTGTCACTTTGGGATTTATTACTGTCTGGATGTTTTACTTTAAATTTTAAATGTTGGGACTTAGTTGTTGAATGTTAAATTTATTTGGATTACATGTTCCATAATAATTGTGGTGTGATTCTTTAATATTGAACTGTTGTACATATTTAAATCTTGGTTTATAAAATAAAATTTGGAAATAATGTCTAAAAATGGTTTTGACACTTGGTGTTTAAATTGGAAAAGTTATTTTTACGACAGTGATGCTAAGAATGAGACAATTCTTCACCTTGATTTTAATTTAATAAAGGAGTGATCGCCCGGTATTTAATTAGGCGGAGTGTCACAGGTGGTATCAGAGCATCAAGTTCTAGTGTCCTTAGGATCTGTACGGCTTATTTCGCTTTCAGCTTAACATTTTTTCTATAGAGCCCTATTTTAGGATTGTTGTATTCTTGCTTTTATGTTTACGGCTTCAACTATTTGAGATTTGGTAATAACTGTAGACTAATAACTTTCTTCACGTTTCAGATGCCTCCGAGACGTGCACCAAAGGATAGGCGTGCCCCAGCCGAGCAGCCAGCAACTCCGGCACAGGGTACGATGAATGCTAATGAGGTAGCCGCTATTGTTGCTCAGTCGGTGAATGCCGCGCTAGCGGTGGTACAGCAGGCTCCACCCCAGAGTCAGGCAGTGGCGCCAGTACATGCACAACTTCCATCTTCACGGGAGAGGGTTAGGGATGCCTTTCAGAAGGCGCATCCCCCTGAGTTCTCGGGTAGTTCAGATATTGTCATCGTCAGCCAGTGGAAGAAAGATATCCAGCGGCATCTTCGTATGTACGAGTGCACATACGTACATAAATAGTTGTTGGCTTCCTTTAAGCTGGTGGGGGCCGCTTTGCAGTGGTGGGAGTCCACCACCACCTTGGAGGAGAGGGATACCATCCCGATTCAGTCATTCTGGGAGAGGTTTGACCGCAAGTACTTTCCACCCGCCGTGCAGACTGAGATGAGGCGGAAATTACTGAACTTGAAGAAGGAGAATTCTACCATTGCTGAGTATGAGGAGGAGTTCACGAGACTTCTCACCATAGTGCCAGACGAGGCACCCACTGAGGGTAAGAAGATAATGTTGTTTGTGGATGGGTTATCTTGGAGGATCCGTTAGCACCTTATAGGGAATCTATCTCTGAGTACTTTCACTGATGTACTCAATGATGCTTTACTACATTGCCAGGATCACTACTTCCATCTGCAGGGAAGCAAGCGAGTAGGAGAGTCCGGCCAGTAGGGCAGGACCGAGGGTAGTATGCTAGTGGAGCACTGACATCTCAAGGACAGACTCATTAGCACGAGCAGAGTTCCCATCAGGGGGACCCTGCTAAGCGATTCCGTTCAGGTGATTCCAGACAGGGATATGGGGGTTATAGGCAGAGCCAGCAGGTCCAGGCTAATCAGCAAGGCCAACACCGACAGTAGCAGGGTCAGCAGCAGGGCCAACCGGGCCAAAAGGGCCAGTGGCGGGGTGGTAACGGCCAGCAGGGCCGTGGTCAGCAGGGTCAGAGGGGAGGAAATTTCAAAGGCCGATGTTTTGGGTGTGGCAAGCATGGCCATAGGCGCCAGTATTTTCCAGAGGGAGAGAGGGCCCCACAGAAGCAGGGTGCCCGTAATGAGCCACCGAGGCCACTTTTTCCAGCTTCCCTCACCAGCCCAGGTACTAGCCCTACCAGCCATTCCAGCAGCTCCAGTGCAGCAGGGACAATTACAATATGGACTTGTCTATAACGCCCACCAGGCATCAGCTCCATAGGCACCAACCGCGATTGAGGGTATGTTTCCTATCCATGGTACTATGGGTCGCGTTTTGTTTGATACTGGGGCGACGCACTGTTTTATAGCCACTCATTTTTCGAAGGCCTTAGGGTTATTAGCAACAGCAGAGAGCACTGTGACGTGTGTAGACTCACCACTGGGGATTGGTTCGCTTATTTTCTTTATATGCCGGGGTGTGGTGGTAGAGATTGGTAACTTGGTATTACCTACAGACATGTTAGTCTTAGATATGCATGATCATGACGTTATTATCGGTATGGATTAGCTCGCTGCTTACAGGGCCATGATAGATTATTTCGGTGGGAGTATTGTTTTTGCCATTTCGGGGCAAGAGATGTTTGTAGTGGCGATGCCTCGCCCAGAGGGAGGCTCGACCGTTCATTTGTATTACATAGAGGAGGATACCTCTAAGGGGGTTGTGATTCCCTTAGACTTGATCCCAGTTGTTTGTGAGTATTCCGATGTGTTTTAGGAGATACCATGCCTACCCCCCCAGTCGAGAGATAGACTTTGTCATAGATTTATTACCAGATACTAGACCGATAGCACGCGCTCCATACCGTATGAGTTCGGCAGAGATGCGAGAGTTACGAGATCAGATAGAGTAGCTGTTAGGTCAGGTCTTCATTCGCAGGAGTACCTCACCTTGGGGCGCTCCAGTCTTGTTTGTGAAGAAGAGAGATGGTTCATTGAGCTATGTGTGGACTACCGGGAGTTGAACAAGGCCACGATATGGAATAAGTATTCGTTGCCTCGAATCGATGATCTATTTGACCAGCTGAGGGGAGCAACTTTCTTTTCGAAGATAGATCTGTGGTCGGGGTACCATCAACTACGTATTAGGGAGCAGGATGTTTCAAAGACTGCTTTCTTGACGAGATATGGGTCTTATGAGTTCAGAGTGATGCCATTTGGCCTCACAAATGCTCCAGCCGTGTTTATGGAATTAATGAACTGAGTGTTCAGAGAGTTCTTGGATTAGTTTGTCATCGTCTTCATAGATGACATTTTGATATATTCACACTCCGAGGAAGAGCATGCCGAGCACTTGAGACAGGTTCTTCAGACTCTATGAGAGCATCAGTTGTATGCTAAGTACGAGAAGTGCAGATTCTGGTTACGAGAAGTACAGTTTTTGGGCCATGTTGTTTCTCAGCAGGGGATAGCAGTCGACCCGCGTAAAGTGTCAGCGGTGAGGGAGTGGGGGCAGCCCACGACACCGACGGAAGTGCTTAGTTTCTTGGGGTTAGCCGGATACTACAGGAGATTCATTCGGGGATTCTCTAAAATAGCGGGTTCATTGACGAACCTGACTCACAAAGAGGTACCATATGTTTGGGATGATGCTTATCAATTGGCTTTCGACGAGCTGAAAGACAAGCTTACTTCAATACCAGTTCTTGCTTTACCTAAGCGAAGTGTGGAGTACCTGGTTTACACCGATTCCTCTTCACGGGGACTTGGGGGAGTACTTCAGCAGGAGGAGAAGGCTATAGCTTTTGCCTCCCGCAAGCTTAAGCCGCATGAGAAGAATTACCCCACCCACGACCTGGAGTTAGCAGCGGTTATTTTTGCATTGAGGATATGGAGGCACTATTTATTGGGGGGGAGAAATTCCGCTTGTTCACAGACCACAAGTCACTGCAATACCTGTTCACTCAGCGAGAGATGAATATGAGTCAGCGCAGATGGTTAGAGTTTGTGAAGGATTATCAATTCGACATACAATACCATCCGGGGAAGGCCAACATAGTTACTGATGCGTTGAGCCGTAGACCGATAGACGATGTAGCGAACGTCTGGAAAGAAAAGTGGAAGGATTGGGTCACCAGGACACAGTAGCCCATTCCTTCATATCTGTTATGATAGTGACACCCAAGATTGTTACGAGGGTGATACAGCTACAGGCCGCAGACCCATTTTTCCAGGAGCAAATTGTACGACTTTTAGCTGAGGGTGCTGAGTCATATTCTGTTAGTTCTGGTGGGGGTTTGAGGTTTAATGGGAGATTGGTGGTTCTAGAAGGAGCATAATTATGTCATGCAGTGATGACCCAGTCTCACGGGTCCGGATTTGCAGTACATCCTAGAGGAGATAAAATGTACCAGGATATGAGGCGGCAATATTGATGGAGTGGGATGATGAAGGACATTGTTGAATTCGTGTCCAAGTGTTCTACCTGCCAGCTGGTAAAGGTGGACCATCAGAAACCGTCAGGGTTGCTTCAGCCATTGGAAATACCCGTATGGAAGTGGGAGAGTATTTCCATGGACTTTATTACAGGGTTGCCTACATCACAGTGGGGCCACAACTCTATTTGGGTGATTGTAGACCGATTGACCAAGGTGGCTCATTTTCTGCCGGTGCGGACAGACTATACCACGAGTCAGTATGCTCAGTTGTTCATTGCTGAGATTGTCAGATTACATGGGGTTCCTCTGAATATTGTTTCAGATAGAGACAAGATTTTCGTGTCGCGTTTCTGGGAGAGCTTTCAGGAGGCTATGGGTACAGAGTTGAGATTGAGTTCAGCTTATCACCCACAGAGAGATGGACAGACGAAGCGTACTAATCAGATGTTGGAGGATATGCTACGCATGTGTGTTCTTGATTGTGGAGGAGGTTGGGAGCCACATCTTCCACTGGTAGAGTTTGTTTATAATAACTCTTATCAGTTCACGATTGGCATGGCTCCATTCGAGGCTTTATACGGCAGGCCTTGTCGTTCCCCAAGTTGTTGGATCGAGGTGGGGGATAACAAGTTGCTAGGACCATAGGTGATTCAGGAAACCTCAGCGAGGATCGAGATGATCAGGAGTCGCATTCGAGTAGCCCAGGATAGACAAAAAAGCTACGTCGATGCGAAACGGTTCTTCCGGGATTTAATGTGGGGGACCAAGTGTTACTACGTGTATATCCTATGAAAGGAGTGATGAGGTTCAGGAAGAAAGGGAAATTGACCCCGAGATACGTGGGACCATTTCCCATTATCGAGAGGATTGGGCCGGTAGCATACAAATTGGGACTGCTAGAGCATTTACATCGCATTCACGATGTATTCCACATCTCGTCGTTGAGACGATATCTTCGGGATGATATGGCCCATACTCACATCGTGATAGATGAGATAGACTTACATCCTGACAGCTCTTACGAGGAGAGATCGGTGGCTATCCTAGACCATAGCGAGAGGAGATTGAGGTCGAAGGTAGTTCCACTTGTACGGGTCCAGTGGGAGCATCATGATGTGGAGGAATCCACTTGGGAGCGTGAGGCAAATATGCGCGAGAGATACCTAGATTTATTCTTACCAGGTATGCCTTATATTTCGAATTTCGGGATGAAATTCCGTTATTAGGGGGGAAGTATGTAATACCCCGTATTTTTATGCTATATTAATTTGGGGATTTATTAAATTTTATGTGAATTAATTATTTAATATAAATTCGAAAATTAATTATGTTATAATTATTAACGTGATGAGAGTTAGTAATTATGGGAAATTTGTTGAATATTACTAATGAGCAAAGTAATATATAATATTGGTTATGTTAAATGCCACGACTGAATAAAATGACAATTTTGGAAATTTGAGTCGGGCCGCACCCATGTCGGGTCGGGACTAAATATTGATTAATAAAAGTGAATATATTATAAGTTGCTCGTATGGTCATGTTGAGTGCGCCAAAGTGTCCGGAAGGGTCGAGATAGTGAGAGAAGTGTACTCGGGGGTTTAGTTTGGGTCTCGGGGCGTTTTTAGGCCTATTTAACACCCTGGGAGGGCATTTTGGACATTTCGCATTTTTGGGTAATTAAACCCACGAAATTTCCAGTGTTATATCAGATGTCTATGGTTGCCTTCTAGAGTTAAAACAACCAAAGACCAGTGACGCCCATAGGAGAGGGAAGGAGAGAGCTTTCAAAGCAATCCAAGGACCAAAATCCATCCGGTTGCACCGCCACCACCACCAACGCGTAGATCGCGTGACGGGGAACGCAACCACACCAAATTCGTGATCAAATCCGAACTCTAAAAATCCCAGACAAGCTTTTATCTTGCTTATTTTCGTTAATGCATCGTTCATGTTAGTCTAGGGTGATTAGGATGAGTTTGGTAGAAGAAAAATTCATGTTGGAGAGAGGAAAATCGCATGTAGTAATGATTTGAACGATAGTCTGGAAACCACTTCACATGTAGAGGATTAACCACAAATTTATGATGAATTAGGAGTAGGAATTTCTGGAAAAAGATTGATTAGAACAAGGTTAAAGAATTTCTAGGGTTCTTGAGATTAAAATGAATTTTTGGCCTATAAATCCATGGTTATTGACGGAAATTTACATGCTTTACGTAAAAGATGTATAAAATGGGTTTATACTGTTAGTAGTACAAACTTTTGGGCGATTGGGAATGAAAAATATGGATTTGGATGAGGTTGTGTGATAGAATCCGCAACTGGTTAACAGCAGAATTCGCCATACCTGCTTGATCGATCGATCGAGCCAAGAGCTTCGATCGATCGAAGGTTCGATCGATCGAGCCCCAGCCCTCGATCGATCGACCCCTTCTAGCAGACTCATATTTCCCCTTTTTAAATTAGTTGAATTCAATTTAATGAGAAATAATCCTTGGACACCCTTATTAAAATGTTTTGGGAGATAAAGAAGACCAGTAGGACTTGTAAATAATTATGGGGCCTTTAATGTAAGACGAGAGTTGTATTTTTGGGATATTTACATATAAGGGACGATGAAATTATGTATTAAGGGGAGAGACGCGTAAGATAGTTACGTTGGAAATTAGATGAGTACCTACTGAATTCTACGTTTGGGAGGATAAAGTCCATGAGGGTTACGTAATAAGTTGGAATGATCCCTCAAATTAAAATAAGAAATGAACGGTTATACGTGAGAACTAAATAACGAGAAATATTGACATATGTCATAATTATGGGATTTGAGATGTACCTAATTTGATATGGTAATATTAGTATAGTTATATGACTGTGTTTATGCATATACTATCTATGTGTGAAAATCGTGCCCGTGCTACTTGCTATCCCTGAGGTTACCGTGCTGAGACAGTCTTATCTCGATGGGACCTTTATGGGGGATATTGACTCATACCCTAGAAGATAGAAATCCTTTGTACAGGCTATCGAATCGATAGTTCAGACGGCCCTAAGAGACGTGGGGGCATGTGCTATCCTCTTAGAGACTTGGAATCTATGCTTCGCCTCAATATTGTTTGTGTATGTGTTAATATAGTTCGAGAGTGATTCTGAACTTGTATTTCCCTTAGTACGAGTGATACGGGGATTGGATAGCAGAGTATGCACACACCATAATTTTTATGTGGGCTGCTGTTAAAATATATATATTATACGAGTATTTGATATATATATATGAATTCCTGAAATTTGGAACTACCTACGATGCTATGGTAGGTAAGAAATGAATAATGACTTCAAATTGGAAATACTTGTTTTGAAAAGTATAATGGAACACTAGAAACTTTATTAATAAATAAAGTAAAAATGAGAGCTTTGTTACTGAATGAAATTTTCCTCTTAAACAATTATATTGTTCAGTTTTAAATCTTACGAGTAACCTAAGATAAGTTAAACCATTTGGAGGTTTAGTGCGATATAATATAAGTTAAACTGTTGGGAAGATTAGTGCGATAGGTGTGCACATTAGAAGAGAGGTGAGAATTTCTCAAGAGAGTGTCGCACTAATATGTTGTTGCATTGGCCTGTAAAAATTTTAAATACTTGCTAAACAAATTTTAAATCATTTACACTATCGGGCTCTGACCCGTTTCTATTTTCCTTTTTCTCTTGTATCTATATGTATATATTACAGGTGCCCAGCCACAGGGGCGTCTTGCGTATGATCCTTTGGAAGGAACGCGCTGCATCTTAGGTGGGAGTTGCAGGCCTCTTGCTTAGACGACTTCACTTATTTGATTCCACTCCTAGCTTATTTATTCAGTTGGGCATGTGTCGCCCGTTCCCATTATCCATTTGTTTTATTGGACATTGTGATTCATTTATTTCTAGTATTGTCACTTTGGGATTTATTACTGTCTGGATGTTTTACTTTAAATTTTAAATGTTGGGACTTAGTTGTTGAATGTTAAATTTATTTGGATTACATGTTCCATAATAATTGTGGTGTGATTCTTTAATATTGAACTGTTGTACATATTTAAATCTTGGTTTATAAAATAAAATTTGGAAAGTAATGTCTAAAAATAGTTTTGACACTTAGCTTAATTAATTAGGGTGTTTAAATTTGAAAAGTTATTTTTACGACAGTGATGCTAAGAATGAGCCAACTGTTCACCTTGATTTTAATTTAATAAAGGAGTGATCGCCCAGTATTTAATTAGGCGGGGTATCACAATAATATAGAGGTAAAGTTTTGCAATCCATCGAATAGGCTATTTCTTGAACAACAAAGATAATAGAAGGTGATTTGTCTGATATGTGAGGCAATCCTTTTCAGGTGAGCATAAAAGGGGAGTATCTTTTTTTATCTAATTTTCCATTTTTTAAAAATTTACCCCAGGATGAGTGCTGAATATTCATAAACACTAATGATATTAATTCCTTTTTTAAGAGAGATCTTGATCTATTTTGCACATGCTTTATATTCCTTTATGTTGTAAGTGAAAGGAAGTTCAATTTGATTGCGATGGAGGTGTGAGAATCGTCGGGAGCGATTAAGTGTATCCTAATACCATATCCTTTCTTATTAAAAGATCAATTCAAGACCATATTACATCTAAGCTCTACATAATAGGTGTATAGAATGTATTCATTGTCGAATTAATAAATACAAACCTGATATCCCCTTATGGGATTATTGATAAGGTAGTGAGAAACGAATCTTTCTTTCATGGCTTTTTGCGTAGCATATACGTGATGTCAAATTCTGTTAGTAACATTAACCATTTAGCCATGCGATTGGACAAGGAAGACTTATCTAACATGTATTTCATTGGATCCATTAGGGATACTAATATGATAGGGAATGTAAGAATGTAGTGCTGGAGCTTCTGTGTGACCCATAGTAAAGAAAATCATGCTTTTTCCAATGCGGTATGGTTCACTTCATACCCAATTGTCCTTTGGCTAGAAGAGTAGATGGATCTCTCCTTATGGGATTCTTCAATGTGTTAGTATTGCATAGCCCCTATTATAGTGCATGTGACAGTGTGATATAGGAGAAAGGGAAGACCTTGTTTCCTTGGCATGAACATCAGAGGTCAGGTAAGATATTACTTAGTTTGTTCAAAGGATTATTGAAATGACTCGTTGTAGACTTCGATTTAAACTTTTTAAAGAAGTTTCGAAATAAGCTCATAGATAGAGGTTAGTTGGCTGTTGAAACGACTGATTTATTGGAGCTTTTATAAAAATCCATGAATTTATTTTTTCGTTTGAGTTGGTGTTATCTCGAGGATCGCGTTTAGTTTAGCAGGGTATTTTTTAATTCCTTTCTCACGGACCATGAAGTTGAGGAGTTTGCCTATCATGACATCGAACACATATTTTTGTGGGTTTAGTCGCATCCGGTATTGTCGTAGTTTTTCCAAAAAGTTCTTTAAGGAATGAATATGACCTTCCTAAGTATCAAACTTAATGATCGTGTCATCAAAATAAACTTTGACCCCTCTGTGGATAAGATCGTTCAAAATGGTTGTAGCATCCTTTTGGTAGGTAGCCCCAAAATTTTTTTGGTCAAATAACATGGTTGTATAGAATAAGGTGCCCTAGGGGATGATGAAGGCACTCTTCTCGTTATGGTTAGGATTCATATTAATATGATTATACCCGGTGAAACAATCGACATACGATTTGAGGGTATAACTAGTAGTGTTATCGAGAATCATGTCAATATTGAGCAACGGGTATTGATCCTTTGGATATGCCTTATTCAAATCTTGATAGTCAATGCATATGAGGATATTTCCTCATGATTTTGTCCCAATAATAATGTTTTCATGCCATGAAAGGTATTCGAGCACGCGAATGAATGCTACATTCAACGCTCTCACCATTTTATCTTTGTCCTTGTGAGACCATTCTTTTCAGATATTTTTAAACTTTTGATTAACCAGTTAGCCTTATAGGAAGGTAGGAATCTTGTTTTATGCAATTTCTAAGTCAATACCAGGCATTTCTGTATACGAACATGCGGAGATGTCCACGTGTTCCTTCAAAAGTTCTTTAAATTATGATAACTGATGCCCATTGAGGGCGGACCCTTTCGTAATATTGCGTAAATTTCTACTAGAACATGTATTGATAACAATAGTCTCGTCATCATTAGTTTGAACACTGTTATGTGGTTTAGTTTTTTCCAGATTGATATGAGTTAACAATTGTTCATATATTAGATCATCTTCATTAATGGTTTGATTATAATCAAGGTATTTAATATATGGCACAACAAGACACTCAAAATCATCTTTCATTTCATTGAAATAATTTTCATGACATACAACAATGATGACCTCTATAAAGGAGGTCTCATTCGCAATTACATCAGAGACTGAAGAATGAATAGTAGATCCAGGTGTTTTTTCGAGAGGGTGAAAATTAGGGTTCAGATTGACTTGGTTGGATTGATGTGGATGGCATGCTAGTTGAGGAACGGTTTATATATATTGGTAATGTTTCTAGATTAGTTAGATGGCACATCACCTAGGTGGATCGTGTAGAGATCTATCCCCAATGCGTTAAGGTATAACGGTTTATCAATGTTGTTGCCTTTTGGACTTTTTGACACTTTGCACAGCCTTGATGGTCATAAGACCTGCCTCATGTTTGTGGTCTTCATCCTAAGTAACCTCATCTTGAAAGAAGATCTCCAATCCCGACTTTATTTTTTTTCTGAAGGGTCATGCCATGGATCGGGTAATCTAACAAACGAAAAATCTTTCCCTTTTTAGCAAACTCCCATTTAGGGAATCTCTTACGATCATTTTTTCTTTTTACAAGACTATTTTTTTGTATGGAAGATTATTCTAAGTTCAGTTGATAATGGTTGGTAACCTAGGTCATAGGGGTAAGGCTTACTGCGAAACTATATGCTCGAGTATCCTTTGTTGTCGGTGACCCATCCTTGTTACGAGCATTAAATTCATATTTTTAAACATATAAATCACGTTCATATTACTGTGGGGGTTATGCTATGTAAACACCCGATCTTTGAAATTATTCCCGATTGGTATGATAAGGGGATCAATCTTAAAGCAGGAAAGGAACATGTTATGAACACAATGCTGGATTTCAAGTACTGGATTGCCCTGGCTGAAACCATTAGATTTATTTTCATTTTTGAAAATACTGATGACATGGACGTTGAAAAAGAATTCAAATTTCCTATAAAGGTAAAAAGATACACCTAAGATACTGTGGACCCAAGGGAGGCTTATGAAAAAATTGAAAAAAGCTAAATATCGATGAATCGAAACTCAGTTTGAGGGAAAATAAGACCAGTGTCTTGCGTGAGTTTAATAGGGCCCATAACCTCTCACCACGTATTATCAGAGGCATGCATAGTAGGAAAAGTGGGGGTGGGATCACTGGTCTTTATTTCTACACAATTAAGATTCCATAACGGATAGATGTTGAGAGCAGTTCCATTATCCAGAAGTACTAGCGGGACTATTTTCCCTTGACTTCGACAAATATATTGATGGTATATAATTGTGGTTAGGAAAGATCTTGAGGATTTCCTCCTCAAAGAAGGAGATATGTCTTGTTGCGATCATGGATCCTACAACATGAACGACTTATTCCGGAGTGGTAGTATGAACAACTGTGGTTCCCATGAGGAGTTTTACCGGAGCATTTTTGTGAAGTTGGGAGGATATGAAAGGGCCTCACATGATGATATTGGTCTTGGTCTTCTTGAGTTGATAGAGGTCCTTACTTTCACCGACTATCATTTTTGTCTTCGAGAACTCCTCAGCGTTTCCCTTTTCCTTTTCAATACCGACTCATGGGGAAATTGTATCTTTATAGTTCTTTCCAAATAGGGTCATGTGATTTAAAGAGGCAAGGAATAATGAAAACTCAATATATTCATCTATATCGAGGTTGATGGTCACGCCATAATCACTTCTATTAATTCTTCAAAAGAAAACATTTGGCATAAGGAGGTAACTAAATTTTTATCTTTATCATTAGACTCATTCTCTGAGCTATCAAGATCATCCCCCGTCTAGCGAAAATAATGTCATCCATTCATAAAAAGGCAATAAATTTCCCAACCTCTACCGCCTCATCATACAAGTCTTCCTATTCAACTAGGAAGTGTCGAAAGGAGGGGACTAGATGCCCTTGGGGTTTGATGACTATGAGCACTTCGACGACATTACACATTTCTCACTTCTTCAAGAACACATCAGACATAACTTGCATCATGTCATCTAGAATGAGTTCTCCTATTCGTACATACCATTTATCAGATTGTCGAGATCACTTTTGGGCTTCTATGAATATATCACTGATCTTACCATAATTGTCTCCTCGAGGGTCATTTTTAGGTCAATTTCAGCCCAAATTCTTGAAGTTGATCTAATATTAGGGGAAGTTCGATGCATCTCCCTTCTGAATTGTTATGAATGGCTATGCAGGACCTGGTAAGGAGGGATAGATCTTATTCGATAGGATTCCTAGGATTAGAATAAGAAAGGTTAGATATTGAGGGGTTTGGGTGAATTAGTTGATGAATCCGGTGCTTTGATGGGTTTCATTTTAGAGGAAGGGTTGAATTATGAATTTTCTTCCAAAATGATTGCATGTACCCCTCTTCGGTGTAATATGATAGGGTCTTGAGTGGTATTATGATTTGGTTTAGCTGGAGGGGAAATGATCCCTTCGTTAATGAAAACTCTGATCAGTGGTGTGTCTCACGATTAGGTAGAAGACACAATAGGCGTCATGCTTGAAATTTTAAGGAAGGTGATCTTATAATGGTAAAGGTTCCGGATGTTTTATGATATTTATATCTAGGAGATATTGGAACACTTTTGACAAAGGTGCACGAAATTTAGTATATTCCCTTTTGATCGAACTGGGATGACTTTTCGGTACCCAAGAGGTAGCAAGTGTACGAATGTTATTGATGGTTGAGAATAATGTGTTGGTCGGATTATCATACTTATGAGGATGAACTACCCAGTTAGCCTCTTTGTCTTAGAAAATTTTCTGACTTGTCATCCTTTTTTGTATTTATACCCCTACTTCTCGGAGGGCTCTAAAATTGGGTTAGCACTGGTTTTCCATTGATGTTCTGATATGAGTAAGAATGTCCTTTTTCATCATGATTACATATTCTTCTTTCTATAGACGATTTTTCATAGTGGCGGCTTTTACCACCATCTTTTAATAAAACTTCTAACCGATTCACTCGAGTTTTTCTTAAGCAGCTTTACATCTTAACAGGTAACATATAGATCTTCGTTGTACTTGTATTGCATCATGAATTATTTGGCTACATACTCTTGATTATAAATTTTGGATTCTTCAAGTGACTTGCATCAGAGGGCATATTCTTTGAGGTTTTTTTTATAACATTTATGTAATTATCTCTTTTTATTCTCAAAGAAGAGTCATAGCATGATGGTAGTTGTGTAGGTGAATGATTAGAGGTCCGTTGCTTCTAAAATTTTCGATATCTAGCAGCTTAAACATCTTAAAAATACGAGCTTTAGGATAGGGAGACATGTAAGTGTAGTCCACATAGTTCCCCCAAGATTTTAACTTTAGGTCTTCTTTGACCTTGTTCAATTCTTATTCTTTGGGGAATATTTGGTATCGACAGTTGTATTGGTGGTTCCAATTAGTACTTGGGTAATCAGGACATGCTAGTATTCTTACAGAACCCATACCGATCCTAAAGCTTGAGAATCCATAGCATGAGGGGAATATAATATTAGTCTCGAGAGTCCGAACCTCATTTTTCTTCAACTCTTCAACCTCTACTTGAAGATTATTAATCTTGGCACTAGGCTAAGCAAGGATTGTCATCAGATCAGTGTAGACATTTGCATTTTGTTCAATATTCTCCATGAATAATCTTCGGAGAGATTGGTTGAATTCTGTAGAAGCAATAAATGAATTAGTAAATCTTCGTGTTGTCTTGATGGAGGATCTGAGCCAATAGGGAGCCAATCCATAATAGGGGTATTCGATCTCACCTTAGAAGGAGAAGGATTTTAGTGTTTATTTTAATGGAAAAGGGAATACTTTTGGTGTATGTATTTTTTTGAAAGATGGAGATTTTTTAATATATTGAAAAAGGGGAGAAAAGGGGCAAGTGAAATGCCTGACAGGACTCGAGTCTGAGAAAAGATAACATACAAGATGCAAGACATGGTTTGACTTGTTTTCAGAATCATAAACAAGGTGGTATTTTAAAAAGCGGTTGAAATATCTTAAAATTTTGGTGGCAAGGTGACCTAATTTTAGGAGAATTTTGCGTTAAAACCGACAGATTAAGTATGAGTGTCCTAGGGAAGATGCCTATATGAATTTGATGCATTTGGTCGGTTAGTAGAGAGGTTACCCCATTTACCTTGACTTTCATGGTATAATTATTTCCTATAATGGAAATCATTCACCAGTATGTATGGTAAAGACATTTGATATACATAAGTGTATATGAATTGTCTCAGATGCCGTATGGAGATGGAACATGTGAGCGCGAATTCGATATGATAAACGTAGTTGAAAAAGTTCCCTTTTATATACCTCTTGTCATGAGTTTGATTAAGCGGTATGATGCGGGTCGAACCGCTCGATATACATCTAAGGTACTAGGCCCATGGAAAGTGGGGATCATATCGCTTAGGTTAACCATGCCTTGCAGGACTGAAACCCATTACGAAGTGATCCCTAGCTACGGGATAAAAGTTTGGTCAATATTAGAATTCTCAAGTGATGTGGGGTACAAGAATCTACGAGTCTTAATTATTATTTTAATGAGATTTTTATACATGTGATAATACATGGATCTTGTAAAAGCATGATGATTTATATAGTGTGAACGATGTCAATATATAAAAGTGAGTGGAAAATATGTGAAAGTGATTAAGTACGTGGATATATGGATAAGATATAGAGGAATGTGGAAGTGTTTACTAGTTTGACTAAGCATGGAGATATACAAGTGGTGTATGAAACATATGGGTAAGCATGGAGTTTTATATAAGTGAGAAGAATGTGAAAGTGTGTGCTAGTGTTAGTAGACATGGATATCTACTGGGAGTATGTGCAAGTGTTAGCAAGTGAAGTGGAACATAGTAATTACATACAAGTGAGTAAGGTAAGAAGCGTGTGATATAGAAGATGTATTATACATGTGACGAGAAGAATATTATGGTAGAGAGAGGAATATGAACATCATGGCATGAATAAGACACATATTCAACATGTAAATATGAGAGCAAGAAGAATATACAAGTAAAGGAATATACACAAATGTAGAAGAATAACGATATGGAGAGAATAAAATAAAAACATAACACGTGTCAAATAAAGTTTATTCATCTGAAAATTAAAATCCCCAGAATCGTTGCCATTATGGCAATTCAAGATTCGTTTGGCACTGGCTCATTTCTCAAGGAGAGGGAACTAGAAGATCTATCTCGGTGCTTATTTGCATTCGAGGATGGAGGTCCTCTTGTTCACACTCATGATATCTTCACAGGATACAATGGATATAAACCAACCATAAAAAAGGGAGGGTAATATAGAAAATGGAGTAAACAAATTACTTTTAAAAGCCTGTAAAAGAATCTAGCCATCCCTGAAATAATGGCAGAAAAAAGGCAAACTGATATATACGAAACCAAGTGAATCGAGAGTTCGGGGACTAAGTTATGGAATGGGAAGGTTATAAACACCCATTGCTCCCTTTTAGTCCCCCATGGGATATAATAAGGTTGTCCCTTTTCTCTACGATGTGACTATTGTGTATAATGTGTGTGATATGAAAAATAGGTGAGAAAAATAAATTATCCTACTCATGTCATGGGATGGACGGAGAGTAACTATTGTAAGGAGTATACAAAATAAAAAGAAAAATATGAAAATATGATTCTTATGACCACATAATCATGATTCACTATGAGGAAGTGAACGTGTATGTTGGGTGGGAACACGAATATGCAGGCGTATACATATGGACAATACTACTAAATATGAAATTTAAACAAAGTAAAAAAATGAATAAAATAAGACTCACATACCAATAGTGCTTTAGGAAGCCTATATAACCATAGTAAGAATCAAAGTCTACGTAGTTTGACATATAATAAGTGTGGGGTTTAACCCATGAACCCAAATCTAGGAATCATTATTTGTTTTGAAGAAAGTGTGTTTTGGTGTAAAAGTGTAGAAAAGGTAAGGAAATCCTAATTTGGGGTTTATGAGTGAATAACCCTCTTTTTGGCTTCTTTTATTTTATGAAAATATATCGTGTGACTACTAGTGGTAAAATGGGTATTATTCGATGTGATATAATGGATCAAGACTAAAAGTTACCAATAATGGAAGAAACGTAAATAAACAATACTAAATAACTAAAATAGAATATGATTTGTGTAAACCTCTTAGATGGTGTTGCTACTAATTTTTCAAAGGGAGTACGTTGAATTTAGAACGGTGGGATGATGGTGGGGTATGGTTGAGGTAGGTGGAAAAATATAGTATAAAAGTGAGGTAAGAGAGGTGATGAGATTATTGGAAATATATATTTTTTAGAGTTGTGGCCACTGATTTCAAGGAAGGAATGTTCTGATTGTTGAAAAATAGAGTTCTTCGGAATGAGGTCATGGACTTCTTAAATAGAAAACATAGGGTTAGGGGGTCTATCAATCATCATAGGACCTATTTTGCCTATCCGCATACCACTGGCTTGCTAGCGAAGTAATATACACCTTTTCCTATAGGTAGGACCTTGGGGTTCCTAAACGCAGTCCAAAAAGAACTTATTTTATTTATATATAAATAGTATATAATGAAAACCATTATAGTAGAAATTCATATATCTGTTATTATCTATTATACCAAATCTAAAATTTAATAGAGGACCAAAATCAAACATGGCTCCAAAATGCCATATGGCCTCAAGACGGGCTCTCAGAGTAAAAAAGTATGGACTTTATCATAAAAATGGCATAAAATGAAAACATTAGAAAATGTATTCAAATATATATTATTATCTATTGTACCAAATCTTAAGCTGTCCAAAATCAAAAGCGGCTCCAAAGTTCCCGACGGCCTGTGACACAATTTTCGGAGTAAAAAGGAAAGTACGCGCGAACTGTAAGACCATTTTCCACATGGTATGGAATTTTGGAAAGGTTATTTAGATCCCTATGAAAGTGAAATTATATTCAATACGGTTGGATAGTTTACTAAGTTCAAACGAGATAGAGAGTGCCTGGTGGCCTCTAGATTAGGGTTTGGAGTAAAAAAGTAAGTTTGCACAAACCATAAGGACACTTAGTGCACAATATGGACCATTGGAAATGGAATTCTAAGACCTATGAAGATGAAATTATATTTTGTTTATCTTTATTACTGAATAAGGTTAAATGGGGCTCAAGAGCGATCGATGGTTTCTAGATTTATGTTCGGAGTATGACCTAATGTTTGATGGTGTGATGTGGTGTTTATATACTAGACATGCCATATCCTCTTAGTCAAGGTCTATGAGTATAGAGGTTCAACATGATAGATTTTTTTATGATGTATGGTCTACTCTAGTTGGGCTTTTAGTTCCCCCTCAGATGCCAAATGGGTTTATGTTTTCTTTGAGGGTGATATCTCCTTCTTTCACACTACAGGCCTGACTTTTCAGTTAAATGATCACCCTTAGATATGATATAATGACTTTTATTTTCTGTTATCTAAGAATTCGAGTTCATCGTAACGTCTTTTGTTGCATATATTCCTCGCCGATGTGTGTTTTGAGCATAGCCCACAAGGAAGGTGTTTCAAGTTTAATATGTAAGATTTTCTTCATGCCATATACAAGGGAGTAAGGGGTAGCCCTAGTGGGCGTTCTGATGAAGATAAGGTAGACCCAAAGTGCGTACGTGAATCAATCGACCCAATCTCAACAACTTTTGATCATTTTTATTATGATATACTTGAGGCTTTTATTATAAGCTTCGACAACCCCATTGGTTTGTGGTCAGTAGAGAGAGGATTTATTTTTTTGTATTCCATACTCATCAAATATTTTTATGACCTCATATTTGAAATGTATCCCATTTTATGATATCAGCTCGTGTGGAACTCTATAGTTGCAAATGATGTTTTTTTGTAATGACCTTGGCTAATTTCTTTACATTCAACACATTTTTTGAAGTAATCAATGGTGACCAGGATAAATTTATGCCCATTTGATTCCATGGGAGTACTTTCCCAATGAATTTCATCCACCAAGTGCAGAGGGGCTAATGATAAGTCACGGTATTTGTTCAATGGGAGTCTAATTTGATTGAGAGAGGGTGGGAGAATCATCCGTGGTGATTAGGAGATTCCAAATGATGTGTTCTTTCTTGTTAGCAGTGCTATCAAAGAACATCTACTATCCGAGATCTTCTTGGGAGGCGTAGAAAATGTTTTTATCTGGGAATTCAAAAATTCAAATCTCAGGTCCCCCTTGGGATTATTGGCAATGTAGTTGAAAATGGATCTTCCTTTCATGTACTTATATGTAACGAACTTGACGTCAAATTTTGGTAGTAAAATCAACCATCGGGCCATGCAAATGGATAAGGAAAGCTTCTCCAGCAGGTATACTATTGGATTTATTTGGGACACCAATATAATAGGTAAATTAAGCATGTTGTGTCAAATCTTCTGCATGATCTAGACTAAAGCAACACATGCTTTTTCCAACACGATATAGTTTGCCTCATAACCACCTAACCCATGCATAGTTTATGACATTATTTTTGCATGTTTCTTCGATGTATTGGGATAACATAGTCCCTTATGCGGTGTTTGTGACTACGAAGTATATGAGGAGGGGAAGACCTTGCTAAGGAGGCATGAGTACAAATAGTTGAGTGAGGTATCTCTTTCTCTTGTTCAATTCTTTTTGACACGCCTTAATCAATAATTTTCTTGAATCTTTTCTAAGAAGTTTGAAAATGGGTTCAAATGGATTATGAATCAACTGATCTATTGGAGTTTTCCCAAGAAACTGTAAACTTCTTTTTCTATTAGGGACTGTGCATTTTGAGTGTCGCTCAGATTTTTGCAAGGTCTTTTTCGATCCCTTTCTCATTGACCATGAAACCCACGGGTTTCATTTCATTCAACCAAATATGAAATTCTATGGATTAAGGGCATTGGGTATTGTTGTCGTTTCTCAAAGAATTTCCTCGGGGCAGGAATGTGACCTTCCCATGTTTTACATTTGAATATCATATTATTTACATAGTCTTCAAGCTCCTCGTGGATAATATTGTACAGAATGGTTGTACCGCCCTTTGTTAGGTAGCCCCGACATTTTTTAGGACTAACGACTTAATCGTGTAGCAAAATGTTCCCCACTGGGTAATGAAGGTGGTTTTCTCTTAATGGTAAATATGCATCTTGATTTGATTATACTTGGAGAAACATCCTAAAAATGACTTAAGGGCGTGACTTACAGTATTATCAAGGACCATGTTCTTGTTTGGCAGAGGGTAATCATTCTTCAAATATTCCTTGTTCAGATCTCGATAGTTGATGCACATGCAAACTTTTCCTCCTGATCGTGGCACAAGGACAATGTTTGCAATCCATATATGGTATTTGACCATGAGAATGAATCCTATGTTAAACTATTTAACCAATTCATCTTTGACGTCAAGAGACCACTCCGTCCCGAGATTTCTAAACTTCTTCTTGATAAGTTTACTTTTTAGGAAAGTAGGAATCTCATGTTATGCAATTTTTAGGTCAATATTAGGAATGTTATTGTAGGACCATGTGAAGGCATCCATATATTCCTTTATAATTTCTTCAAATTAAAACCTCTCGTACTCATTAAGGGCGAGCCCTACCCTAATCTCTTGCGGATTGCTAATAGTAGCGAGATTTATAATAATAGTCTCATCATCATTATTTTAAATGCAATTATTTTTTTAGTTTTTTCCTTACTGAGGTCAGTTAAGAATTATTCGTTTATTAAATCATCATCATCAATTGTTTGATTACAATCACGACAATTAATATAAGTCATAGAAAGATAATAAAAATCATCATTCATTTTATTGAACTGATTTTGAGTAAATACAACGATGAGGAACTAATCAAAGGATGCCCCATTCACAATTACATCAGAGATAAAAGATAAAGAGGCAGATTCCAGTGTTTCTTTCAAGGGTATACAACATGGTTTAGATTGAATTGGGCTCCTTTGATAGGGATGGCATGTTAGTGTGACACCCCGCCTAATAAAATACCGGGCGATCACTCCTATATCAAATTAAAACAGGAGTCTCATATGGTTCATTCTCAGCATCACTGTCGAAAACCAATTTAATTACTAATAAAATAACCGAACACTCGGTACAATTTAATACAATCAAATCGAATGCCGCACTAAAATGCGGTAAAAGGATAAATGAATACATTTGGGCCATCAGCCCGAATGTTTCTACAATACAATAAATCTGCTTGCATCCATAGCTGCTGCAGCAAGCGTCTGACTCGAACGAATCATCATCTAGGCGTCCCTGTGTCTGGACACCTATATTTATATATATATATATATATATATATATATATATATATATATATATATATATATATATATATATATATATATATATATATATATATATATATATATACTAGGGTGTACCCGTGCCGATGGCACAACGATAAATTGTTCCCGCGATATTTTGTACCCATGTCGATAAATTTGTTCCCGAGATAAATTTATTCATTATTTTATTTAGTTGTTTTTTTAATGTACACTTTTAAGTTTTTAATTTAAAAAAAAAATCTTACCGTTTTAATTGTCTTATATAAAAAAAAAGTGCAATATTTCAAAAAAAGCTAAATACTTGTGCCGATGACACAGTGATAAATACTAAAAAGTTTAGTAAATGAAACGATGATAATGTATTTATAAGTATAGTTCTTCACCATATAACATCGAGTTCATAAGGACAAAACAAATATTATGATATTGTATTTTCCAGTATAATTTAAGAAGTTATTTAGTTAAATGTAATTATCATATTCAATAAAGTACTGAAAGATAAGCAAACCAACTGAAAAGGAAATCTCCTTTAGCTTGTCAAATCTCATATCAACATTTTCATATTGTTAAATCTCATATTCTATAATCAAAAATGCCTTTGGAACAGAATTTTTTTTATCGAAAGTGAAGATACCGAATTAGGTGAAGGGTTTCTATTGGTTAGTTTGTGGGGTCCATGCCAGTGGGATAAGGAAACCGACCAATAACACGCTGCCACGTGTGTTTTCAATCAAAATTTATGTCAAAAATTCGGGTCCAATAGAAAAACTCTTCTATAATATGTAGAATAGTATAATTAAAAGTCATATATTAATAAATGTTTAAAATACTATATATATATATATATATATATATATATATATATATATATATATATATATATATATATATATATATGCGTGTGTACTATTTTAACAACTAACATATAAACACAATATTTACTGTCAATCATTTCTAACATCCATCATAGACTACATATATAGACTATAACCTATATAATCATAGAATAATAGTCAAGCAAGGTTAAAGATACAGAATTCTTAGTAGTAGTCAAGCAAGGTTAAAGATACAGAATTCTTAGTAGTATAGTACGACGCATGACAGATAAAAAGTATAAGTATATAGGGTGTTGGCACTGTCAAATAAATGCATAGCCATTGTCCAATAAATGCACCACCTGCGAAATAAAAATTATAATATATTAATAAATCAATAAGTTAAAAGGCAACATGAAAGTTCAAATTATCACAAAAAAACATTCTTTTGAAAAATAATCAAATACGGATAAATAATTAACAAAGTCAAGTAAAATATTAAATAAACCATCGTGCACAAAAATAGGTGCAACTAACAATCCACAAATCTCAAATGTAATTTCATATAGTAGTACTTGTAGAGTTTTGTATTAAATTTCATTATAAATGATTGTCTCTTAGATATGGTGTATGTGTCCTTTTTCTCGAATGTTGTGCTCTGATGAGGTGTGACATTGAGCGTAGTTTTTCCTCCTCAGGAAGTACAACCTCTTTACAAACCCTTTTCAGAATAAGAGTTGAGAGGAATCAACTGTCATACCATATTATTAATTCAAAAAAATTCCTGGTAAGAGAAAATTGGTCCAACATCCAATAGAAAACATAGAGGTCTTTAAGAACCCATTAGATTAATATAGGTTCATAATCTACTGTGATAAATTATAGGCTTTATAGCAATAATGCTTCATTTCACAATCTTAGTCTCTCCAGATACAATCAATGTACAATCAATGTCTGAACAATTGCAACATCGGATTTCCATATCCCTTAGGCAGCTTAAGAGATCTTATGATGTCCTTTGTGCAAACCTACGAACACGTGCATCGATAAAAAAAATATTAGAAACTTGTTCAGGTTCAAACATATTTGCTATATATCTAAATACTTAAAAAGTGAAACAATTGAAGGTCAAATTTAAGAAAACTTTATTATAAACAATATATTCAAATTCAAATTCAAATTTTAATTACCTCTTTAAATGGTACTTCTTTTGTACACATTAGCATTTTTTTAATTTTTGAATAGCCTCAACTCAAGTTATATACTAATAAAGTCTGCAAGGCGAAATCATAAACACGGTCCTATATGTGAACAAAAAACAATATTTCTTAAAAGTCTCAACTTGAGTTATTTAGCTGTAAAAACCTTAAAGAATGAAAAAAGGATACAAAATTGATAAAGAGTTGGTTGAGCATTAACTGACGAAACAACTTCCATTACCTGCTGCAAACCTGGAAAACCCATGAAAATAGGATTCAACAAAGTACCCCAACAAACTAAAACTAACATAAAGGAATATCTACTGAAAACTGTAGAATATAAACCTGGGTCTTTTAGTTGCGGGTGGGAACCAACTAAAACATTAGTGTACAAACCTGAACAACATGTGTATAAAACTTTTGAGGATGGGAACCCAAAAGTTAGACAACATATATGTCTGCAAAATCAAACAATGAACCATATTAGAGTTACAAATACACCTTTATAAACGAAAAAAATCCAAAATAAATGTAAAGCGATCTGTGGCATAAACGAAAATTAAAATAACATAGTATTAGATTTTTTCCTCTCCTTTATCTCTTGTTCTCACAAAAGCAGACATAATTGAAAACCAAAACGATGCAGACACAAAACTATTCAGATAAAATGAAATCAAAAGAAAAAAAAAACACCATTTCTTGGAACCCATTTCATGCAACGCAGAACCCATTTCATGCAACGCATTTCTTGGAACTGAAAGCAAAAAAATCGGAAGTAAAAAAACCCATTTCTTGGGAGCCATTTCGCAGAACCGAAACCCGAAGTGAGAGAGAGGGCCAAAACCCAGTTGATTTTTACCTGACACCCACATCCCGAATCAAATAGAGAGAAACGGATTCTATACCTGGGTATTTTGACGGTGTGTGGTGTGGGCGTGGTGGATCTGGTTGGGTCGTGGTGGATGTGGTTGGGCCGTGGGGGATGGTGTGTGGTGTGGGCATGGGTTTCTCAGGCGATGGGTTTCTCAGGTCTGACCAAGATAGATTTGTAGTGATTTTTGAACTTCTTTTAGTTTCTTATAATCACAGATCCTCTGTTTTTTGTAATCCAATACTTCTTTTACTTTTCTCAACCATTAGACAAACGACACCACCACTGACTATGTTTCTAGCCACAGACCCACCCTTTTACGTCCACCTCCAGCCCGCACAATTTCTCCGCGCAACATTAACCAAAATAGAGCATTTATGGATAAAAAAAAAGCATATATACCTTATCTGACTCATTCACTCTTCTGATCCATTCTTATAACTGGAAAACGCGGACACTATATTTTATGGCATGTTTCTTTTACCATCTCTCAACTTCGGATATAACTGAAAACGCAATCAACAAATTATTGTTTGATGAACATATCAAATAATGAAAAGAAATACAATAGATAAAAATATAGATGATGTGGAGTAAAATAGTATACCAGCTACTGAGAAGGAGCTCGACCATTATCATCAGGATAAATGGAGATAATGAGATCTGTAAAAGAAAAGAGAAAGAGAGCGGAGGAAGAGTTTTTTAATAGTAAAGAGAGAGAAAGCAAAGTGTTTCTTAATTAAAGTGAGAATAAATTAAAGGAGTTTTCCTTTTCTTGTGAGTTTACTGACTCTAGTGATTTGCATAGTGATAGCTTTTCTTTGTTGCACAGAGTAGGTGTAGTACGTGATCATTCAATCTCAACAGATTTATTTGATTTTTCAAATCTCACCCGCGTGGTTTCGTTATACAAATAGATACAAAAATCTGTTTATATTGGTTTTGTCTTTAAAGTTATATGATGTGGAAAGCTCTAGCGTAGTGATGGTATTTTCTCATATCGGTAGAGAGTTTTAGAAAGTAAGATAACCTCGAGCCTTGGGCTCTGTTTGTAAGATAACCTCGAGCCTTGTGCGTGTAGTTGACAAAAGAATCATCTCAATTTCTCAAAAGAAGAAGCATTTGGAACCGTTAGATTCAAACCTTAAATAGATATACATACAAAATTTGTTTATATATGTTTTGTATGATGTGGCAAAAGGCCCTCCTGCTTTATTATATAGATATATATATATATATATATATATATATATATATATATTATATATAGATAAGGTCAGAGCCCGAGTTTTGAAAACATTTTAGCAAGTGCTTAAAATCCATATTTTAAAATATGATATTTCTCATATTTAAACTGGTATCGCACTCTCATGAGATACCCAGCACCCCTCTTCTAATAATGAAAAACTATCGTATACCTTTTTAAACAACCCAGTTAAGCCACCCTGCCTAACTAATGTATTTCTCCCATCTTCCAAAACCCTCATAAATCCATGTACTAAGGACTAAACTTCTCCCCATTCCCAACATTACGTTAAGTTTGTGTGTGGGGTGTCTCGCGAAGTGACATCCAAACAAGGAACCCCCTCGATACACTACTACGTGACAATGTTGATCGTCGGGATCCATTAGACCCTCAGTACATTCCAAATTTTATACCATCCTGTCTATATATATATATATATATATATATATATATATATATATATATATATATATATATATATATATATATATATATAGTTCTCACTAGAACCTATGATCCATATTTATATAAATCCGGATATAAATCTACCGAAAGGAGTATATCACTTTATTCATTCTTTTAACTTTATACAAAGTTACATTATATGATATCTCATCACATATGTAAACAATATACTATACGCAACCAGTATAAAAATTAGTCCACCGAGCTATAATATAAGTAGCTTAGTCATTCTCATCTACTAAGCAACAATGGAACATCACAAGTATACATATATATTATTCTCAGTACATATGTACATATATGGAACCCCTAGGCTAAGCTGCGGTGCACACATACCTCACAAGTGTATATATATATATATATATATATATATATATATATATATATATATATCACTCTCAGTACATATATACATATATGGCACCCCTAGGATAAGTTGCGGTGCACGCATACTCTGCTATCAAATCCATGTACATCATGCACATAAGGATCACGCGTTCTGAATCACTCAGGAACCGTATTAATACAAATCACACATATTGGAGCCGAACATAGTTCACATACCCATGGGTCATGCACATACCTACGCTCCCATAGTCAGCAGACTTATCGACTCACAAATAAGCCCTTCACAGTCCTATGTTCTTGAGGTACCAAATCTAAATCCCCCCAAAGGCACACAAGATAAGATTGTCCTCTTCCTACAACCTCCCGTGATAGCAGGTAAGGTAGGTATGTCATACACATAATAAACAACTGTATAGGCACCCATTCCACTTATATAAATATAACATCAATGTGGTATTCACAAACCATATGATAATCATAGGTATTCATCTCACCTATACATAATCCCCATAGGTATTCATTTAACCCATATATATATTAACATCAGGGCATGCGCAAAACCCATATAATAAATCCAATACGTAGTATAATTATACCCCGAATATCCCAAATAATCTACATAGAGTATTTCTCCTCACTCGAAGGGTACTACCATATTCACATATCAAGATAGTAGATAAGGTCCCGATACTCTACCGGTCCAAAGTATTTTTTCTCCTCAAATCTCACAATTTAAGATTCTAAAGGTTTCTCCAAAGTTCAACAGCAGCATTGAAAGTCTGCAGAGAAACGAACCGAACCGATCCCCCCACAAAATGAACTGATCCTATTAAAATAAAATGAACCGATCCTATCAGAAGAACCGATCCCATCAGAAAAAGGAAACCGAACCTATCAAAAAAATGGAACCGATTCCGTTATGCCAGTCCGAGTTTCCATCTCGGAACTGCTTCCTTAGAAAAATCATTATAAATCCAAAATAAATCATAAAAATACGCGGTTAGAGCTCACGCGACTGTATCAAAAATATCTATAACTTTCATCTTTTGACCAAGAGCTGAATCGATTCTCTTCCTAACCGAATCGATTTGGAAAGGACGGAGTTAATATTTACCTTCTTCTCCGAAAATCCCAAACTTCCATTAATACACCTCCAAGGTTTTTATCTTCTCTCCCATCATCATCCAACCTAAACCAACAATATATACACACATAAAAAGGGTTCTAATCATACTAGAACCCATATCCAACAATTAATTTTAAATTTCCCAAATTTGATATTATCCGGGGTTTATTTATTAATCTTCTGAAAAACCCATTTTGATTCACGAAAACTCATCCCAAAAATATGTATAGTTTTACAAACCAAATATAATATGAGAAATAAACAAACTAAATTACTAAATAAAGTAAACACTTGCCTCGTGGATAAAATCCGACGACCCCGAGTCGAATCCCGTGGAGCTTGGCCGCAAATCCCCCTTCTTCCTTCCTCTCTTCTCTTCTTCCTTCTTCTCTTCTTTCTCTCTTCTCTTTCTCTCTCTTAGGGATGATATGTGGGAGAAATGAGTGATCTCCCCTTATTAAACCCGAAATTGGGTGTATACCCAATTGTAAAATGACTCGTGAACTCAATTGCGAGTCCCTACTAGTCCAAAAAGCCCCTCAAACCCAAACATTACCCCCGGGTACTTCATTTTGACTATTTCGGCCATTCTGAAACCAACCGCACACTCGAATTCTCCATCCATGTCATTTAACTAAAACTAACTAATTAAACCCAACACATTCCAATACGCATATTTTCCAATTAAAATATTATCCTTTGTCGCTTTACCCAACTGCGACACGTAATTAAAATAATCCCACTCATATTCTTAGTCTCGTAAGAAAATATGATCCATGTCAATATTAATCTGACACTTACAAACTAATATTTACTATTCACTTTATATTCTAAATTTATTTATTTACACTCATAAATTCCAAAATTACTATTGACAGTAATTCCTCAAATTTGTAATTTTAAAATCTTTAAAAGTACGGGGTATTATAGCTAGTTAAAGAGTGGTTTATTAGTAATGGTGATCTTGTTAGACATATCAGATGGCTCGACCTTCATGTGGATCATATAAATATCTAGATCCAGTGTACCTTGTTCTAATAGTTCATAGGTGTCACTTCCTTTAGAGTTTTTGGTGTTTTTCGTAGAATCCATCGTCCTCAATGAGGACGAATCGAAAAAAACCGTCCAAATCAGCAAAGTCCTAAGAGCCGAGGTTAAGGAAGAATTGGTGAAGTTTTTGAGGAAGAGACAAAGCATTTTTGCCTGGAGCCACGCAGACAAGCTAGGTATTTATCCTAAGGTAATGTGCCACAAGCTCAATGTTGTGGAAGACGCAATGCCCATTAAACAAAGGAGGAGAGTATATTCAAGAGATAAATATGACGTTATCAGAGAAGAGGTCAGAAATCATGAAGAAGCCAAGTTCATCAGTGAGTTCATATACCTTGAGTGGTTGTCCAACGCAATCAACGTGATAATAGCCAATGGGAAATGGAGAATGTGCGTAGATTTCACTGATTTGAACAAGTCTTATCCAAAAGACAACTCCCCCCTGCCGTAAATTGATCAGATGGTGGATGTCACGGAAGGGCTTGAGCTCGTGATCTTCATGGATGCCTATTCCGGGTATAATACGATCTAAATGGACCTGGAAGACTCTGAGAAGACAACGTTCATCACAGACAATGGGACCTATTGCTACAAGGTCATGCCCTTCGGCTTGAAGAATACAGGGGACACTTATCAACGTCTTGTAAATAAGATGTTCGAAGATCATATTGGCAAGACCATGGAGGTATATGTGGATGACATGTTAATGAAGATCTTGAAGGCTGACACTCACGTGCACGACCGGAAAAAGACCTTTGACACCATGGATTTATATAGGATGAATCTCAACCCTGCCAAGTGCATCTTCAGAGTAGGGGCAGGAAAGTTCCTTGGCTTCATCGTCAATCGAAGGGGAATAGTGGCCAACCGTGAGAAGATCAAGGCTCTGCTTGAAATGAAGACACCTAGAACTATAAAAGATGTCCATAGGCTAACCGAAAGAGTTGTTGCAATTAACAGGTTTGCCTCGAGAGCTACAAATAAGTGTCTTCAGTTTTTTAAGGTGCTTAGAAAGGCCTTCGAATCGGACCAAGAATGCGATAAATCTTTCAAAGAGATCAAGTCCTACCTCAGATCCCCTCTACTCATATCTCGACCCATTATGGGGGAGAAGTTATATGTTTATCTAGCTGTCTTAGAGTCAACAATTAGTGCTTCCATAGTAAGAGAAGACGATAGAGTACAGAGGCCAGTATACTTTAATAGTAAATACCTTCAAGGGTCTGAAAAGAACTACCATCGAATGGAAAAGTTAGCAGATGCCCTGATACACGCTTCCAGGAAGATGAAGCCATACTTCCAAGCCCACTATATGGTTGTCCTCACTGACTTTTCACTAAGACAAGTCTTCTACAAGCTTGAGAAGTCGGGCAGGTTGATGACTTGGGCCATCGAGTTGGGAGAATATGACATTATTTATCAACCCAGGGTTGCCATTAACGGGAAGGCTCTTGCAGACTTTGTAGCAGAGTTCACCTGGGAAGAGGTTGAGATTGAGAATAGTCAAGAGATTATTGATGAGCCAGACAGTAACGTCTTCCGTGGTTCGGATGAGGTTAGGTCAAGCAAGTCCGGAAAAAATGTAGTTGAGAATGAGGAAGACATGTACCTCTTCAAGCAAGGGACCCTGTCAGAGGCAAACTTCTCTTCAAATGAAGATGTTTGGAACCTCTTCATTAATGGGTCTTCTTGAGAAATTGGAAGCAGAGCAGGGCTAATAGTGTCAGCACCAGATGGTATCGACATTAAATATGCATTGAGGTTTAACTTCGAGGCTTCAAACAATGAGTATGAGTATGAGGCATTAATAGCAGGTCTTTCCTTGGCAAAAGCTCTTAGTGTCGGTCAACTCCTGGTCCAGAGTGACTCAAGGCTGGTCGTCAACCAAATCTTGGGAGTATATGAGGCCAAGGATGAAAGAATGTCCAGATACTTGAAGAAAGTGAGAATGATATTGGAAAGCTTCAGATAAGTGAAGATGAAGAGGATACCCTGGCTTGACAATAGTCGAGCAGATACACTAGCAAGGTTGGCCTCATCAACAAGGACAGACATCAGAAGAACAAGTACCAGTCAAAATTCTGCTCAAACCATCCATTGAATAAGAAGAGGTTACTAGAACTTGACTCAATTTGACTCTAGGAGCCTCATGGATAGACCCTCTTATCAGATATAGAGCTTCTAGAATCAAAGTTGGAAAGGAGAAGGATGAGGTACAGGGCTGCCAAGTTCTCAATTGTAGGAGATATCCTGTATAAAAAAGGTTTCCTGCTCCCTCTCCTCAGATGTGTCCACCCCTCAGAGGTTCCACACACCTTTCAAGATGTACATGATGGCTCTTGCTACAGTCACATAGGAGGAAGACCCTTAGCTAAGAGAAAAATTACTCAGGGATACTGGTGGCCGACCTTGGCCCAAGATGCTGCTACCTATGTGAAGAAATGTGATAAATGCTAGAGATTATCCACCAACCCTAATCAACCTCATCAACCTATGACGTCCATCAACTCTCCTTGGCCGTTTGCAATATGGGGGATTGACTTAGTTGGACCATTGCCAAAAGCAACCAACAACTATAGATTTTTAATAGTTGCAATTGATTACTTCTCCAAGTGGGTAGAGGTTGAGCCGATGGTCACAATTACAGAATAGAAGACCTTACAGTTCATCTGGAAGAACATCATATGCAGGTATGGTCTTTCAAACACCCCCATCTCAGACAAATGGGACCCAGTTCAAAAATGCTTACTTGGAGAAATACTGTGCGAGAGTAGGAATAAAGCACTCTTCCCCCTGTCTCACCCAAGGCAAATGGTCATACGGAGGTTACGAACCGAACAATCCTTGATGGGATTAAGAAAAGGTTGGAAGAAGCCAAGGGGAGATGGACAGAAGAGGTATACATAGTGTTATGGGCTTACAAGATAACAACAAGGGTGCCAACGGGAGAGACCCCATTTATGTTGGCCCATGGCTCAGAAGTTATCATCCCTACAGAAGTAGGACTTCCCACTCATAGAGTCCAGACCTATGACCCTGAGAGGAATATGGAAGAGAGTAGACTTGATCTGGATCTAATCGAGGAAATAAGAGAAGATGCGGAGATTAGACAGGAAGCCTACTAGTAGTGAACTGCGAAGTTCTACAACTAATGGGTGAAAACAAGACCTATAGCTGTGGGAGATTTAATTCTAAAGAAGACGTTGCAAAAGGCAAATAAGCTCCATCCGAACTGGCATGGCCCTTACAAAGTAGTTGATGAGGTTGTGCCCAGTACCTACCGGCAAGAAATTCTCGAAGGGGGACCTTTCTCCAACCTAGAACGCTGACCACTTAAAGAAATATTACATATGATGTTGCAGTTGTTACTTTGTAATGCATATATCATTTTATGAAGAGAATATTAATTCAAAGAGCAATTCACGTGTCAATACTTTGCTTCATTATGCTCAAACATCATTAGTTTGGTGAAATTATGAGGGTAAACATCATAATTTGATAATCTCTCACCTTAAACATCATTAGTTTGGTGAAATCATGAGGGTAAACATCATAATTTAATGACCTCAGAAATTATGCATCATTAGTTTGGTGAAATTATGAGGGTAAACATCATAATTTGATCATCTTAGACCTTAAACAACATTTGTTTGGTGAAATTATGAGAAACATCATTATATGGTGACCTCAAACCTTAAACATCATTCATTTGGTGGCAATTTATGAGGGGAAACATCATATTATGATGCCCTCAGACCAAAAACAAAATTAGTTTGGTGAAATCATGAGGGTAAACATCATAATTGGATGACCTCGGACCTTAAACATTATTAGTTTGGTGAAATTATGAGGGTAAACATCATAATTTGATGACCTCAGACCTTAAACATCATTAGTTTGGTGAAATCATGAGAAACATCATTATATATGACCTCGGACCTTAAACGTCATTAATTTGGTGGCAATTTATGAGGGCAAACATCATATTATTATTTCCTCATACATTAAACATCATTAGTTTATTGAAATCATGAGGGTAAACATCATAATTTGATGACCTCGGAACTTAAACATCATTAGTTTGGTAAAATTATGAGGGTAAACATCATAATTTGATGACCTTATACCTTAAACATGATTAGTTTGGTGAAATTAAGAGAAGCATCATTATATGATGACCTCAGACCTTAAACATCAATAATTTGGTGGCAATTTATGAGGGTAAACATCATATCATGATGGCCTCAGACCTTAAACATCATTAGTTTGTCGAAATCATGACGGTAAACATCATATTTTGATGACCTCGAACCTTAAACATCATTAGCTTGATGAAATTATGGGAAACATCATTATATGGTGACATCAGACCTTAAACATCATTAATTTGGTGGCAATTTATGAGGGTAAACATCAAATTATGATGGCCTCAGACCTTAAACATCATTAGTTTGATGAAATTATGAGGGTAAACATCATAATTTGATGACCTCGGAAATTAAACAACATCAGTTTGGTGAAATTATGAGGGTAAACATCATAATTTGATGACCTTAGACCTTAAACATAATTAGTTTGGTGAAATTATGAGAAATATCATTATATGGTGACCTCAGACCTTAAACATCATTAATTTGGTGGAAATTTATGAGGGTAAATGTGACAACCCGTATATGATTATGATAAATTATATTTAAATCATAATTATCCTATGTGATATGAATAATGTTTTATTAGTATATCTAATGTTAAGTGATTATGGTTAGTATAATTCTACTTTCATAAATCATGAATTGTCGAATTATTTACGAACACAAGATTTGGTTATTTTCGATAGAAATGTTCCTGTTTAAGACTAGTTTTGACCCTTGTAACATTACAATTGACTTGAGGTGAAAACTACATAGTTGTAGATATGTGAGTTAGGGTTGTAACACAACAAACTATGCATCAAACGGATGTTCGAGTAAGAAGTTAGGTCGAAATTACGAGAAGGGGCGAATCTGTCAATTCCCTTAAGTGGTAAATTGTCTTTTATCTAAACCAAATGTTTTAATTTGATTGGATGGATTGGGAGGCAGCCTTGGCCGACTTAAAACTCTCCCTTAACCTTATTTCTTCAGCAAATAAGTCCCTAGGTTCAGTTTGAGGTGATGTTAGCTTGAGGAAAGAGAGGTAGAAGTTAAGGAAGAAAGGGTTAGAAGGAAAATCTAGGACAACAATTCCAAGAAAATCCTTAAGGTGTTCCCAAGGTAATATTATGTGTTAATATTGTTTTAATCTTCTATTATACTTATTTCAAAGTATATAAATCGTGAAGTATTGATCCAAATTCCATCCTCCTTTGTGATAATATGTATTGGTTTATATGTGAGATAAGTGGTGTTATAGGTCATATTGCTTTGTATTGAAACCCTTGGTATTCAAACTTGCATAACTCTTTGTGTGTTTACTGGAATTACGAAATTCAAATTGGATATGAAAATAGACTCATATATTCATATCATATCCGAAAATCAGAATTTAACTCCTTATGGTTAGGTCTTAGTGATGGTTACAAGTTGGTATATAGTTGCTGTTTGTATATGTCATTTCGGTATGCCCTGAGTTTGGTCAAGATTTTGAGATAGCAAATGAAGTCCAAATAGTATGAAACTTTAATTATGTACTATTCAGTATGTCTACTGAAATTGTGTTGAAAATCAAGGAAAGTTATGCTGTAGAAAAATTATGAAAATTATTGTAAGTCGAAGGAACAATAGAGGAGTTTGTAGGGCAGATTTCTTATGTTGTAAAGAAATGGCCATAACTTGCCCTAGGAAGCTTGAAAAATTACACCGTCACTTGTAACAGAAAGTATATTCAGATATGTTTTCAGATTGATAAGCTTGGACACCTGTATGTGTACTATTTATGAATATGGGATGGTTAAGCATGGAGAACAATGATTTGAAGCCATATTGGATACCCCATGAAAGAATGTTTTTATCTTCTCCTTCCCAAGGGTATTTTGTGTACATGTTTCATGTGCGTATATATTCAGAAGTATACTTTTATGTTTGCTTGAGTTTAGTTATAAATTCCTTACGAGGTAGTTTCTAGGGTTGAATGTTCATGACCTTATCAACATATATACCATCGTTTCGTCTTTACATATGTTTCATGAAATATGACTTGAGTAGAATCATATTGTGGTTGGTTACTTATTTAAAGTTACATAATTATATTAAGATAATACTTATGATTGAGTTTCAATACTGATTTAGTTGGATTAACAGGTGTAAGGTCAAACCAACCAAGTTCAGCTCCACCCGAGGGAAACGCGAATACATAGTTGACAACACAAGGTGAGTGTACTTACTGAGTTGATTTTCGATATGACATATATGTATCATATGTTGAGATTATATGGTTTATTTAAAAGTCATGAGATGTTGATACGTTATGGCTTATTTAAAAGCCAAGAGATGTTGAGATGTTATGGCTTTATAAAAGCCAGGATATGTTGAGTTGCTATGCAATTCAGGAGATGTTAGGTTTTTAAAACCTATGGATATGATTATTGCCTACGGGCAGGAGATGTGGGGTTTATTAACTCCGGATATGTATATGGCCTAATTTGGCACAGAGATGTATATATTAATATGTTGAGATGTTAATATAGTGCTTTTACTATAGATAGTTGTAGTACACTCACTGAGTTTTTAAACTCATGGTTTTATATGTTTACATTTTCAGGTTTTCCAGCTGCCACTGCCAGGTCTAGGAGGTTGAGTAAATAGAATAGGGTCTTGTTAGTTTGTTTTACACACTGTACTAGTTGTAATTAAGTAAATGATATATGAGTTCTGGTGATATTATGTCTCCTTAAAACGATTGGATTTGTTTTTATATTCCGCATTTTAACCATGAAGTTGTTTCAATATGTATTACCTAAATAATATATATAAATTATAATTAGGGTTTGTAAACTATTTAGTTAATTATATACTAATGGGGTTAGGGGGTGACAACTTGGTATCAGAGCTTTAGGTTTTTGTATTCTGGGGTTAGAGAGTCTAGATATGGCAGTGGCAGAAATAGCGTCGTGTGGGTCATTTATATTAATTTGTGAGAAATACTAACCATTATGTTAGAAATAAATGTTGTATTCTTGTTTCTATAATTGTGGTTTATGACAGATAGTAAGATATGGAAGGAGCAAATGTTCATGAGAGGGTAGATGAGGAGTCTTCAAATACAGTAAACCAGCAAAATCCAAATAATGTGGAGGGGGCTCCTGAACAACTTACAGATATGCAGAAGATGGCTCGTGCCATGACTTTAATGGCAGAACAACAAAACATGTTTATGGTGCAAATAGCAGAACAACAAGCCAAGTACTTGGAGGAGCAGACTTTGGCAAGAAGAGAAAGGGAAATACAACGAGAGGAGAAGAATACTCTGTACGAGAAGTTTATCAAATTGAACCCTCCAGCATTCTCAGGTTCTGTAGATCCTTTAGAAGTTGAGGCTTGGGTTAGAGACACAGAAACTATCTTCGGGGTGATGAATGTACCTGGCGCGCAGAAGGTGATTTTGGCTACTTTCATGTTAAAGGGAGAAGCTAAATATTGGTGGGAGTCTTCCAAACATTTATTGCTTACTCCGGAGGGAGGTGAGGTAATTACTTGGGATTCTTTTATTAAAGTCTTATATGAAAAGTATTTTCCTCGTATGTATCGGAAGCAAAAGGAGAGAGAATTTTTATCATTGACTCAGGGGAATATGTCGGTCAGGGAGTATGAAACTAAATTTATATCTTTGTCTCGATTTTCATCACGTTTCTTACACAATGAGGAGGATAAATGCACCAGATTTCAGGATGGGTTGAATTTGGTTATCAAGTCTAGACTCACTGCACTTGAAATGGTGGATTATACTTCTTTAGTTAACAAAGCTATGATGGTTGAAGGAGATGTTAATGATGCAATAAAGAATAGGGAACAAAGGGGAAAGAGGAGTCGATTCGATCCATATCAGCAAAAGGAAGGCAATACAGAATACTCAAAACAGGGGAGTCAAAGATTTCAGCGCGGTAGAGGGACTGGAAATTATGTTCAGAATAAGACACCAAGCAGTTTTAGGGGTGCAGGATCGATGGGCCAACAGAATAGACAACAGGAGAATGACAATGCGCAGTCTAAGCCTATTACATGCTATTTTTGCAAAGCTGAGGGCCATATCAGTCCGGATTGTCCCAAGTTAAAGGGGGTAGAGTGTTATCACTGTCATCAAATTGGTCATACCAAAAGGAACTGTCCTATGCTACTGGGAGGGATTCCATCAGCTACTACTAGTCGAGGCTCATCACCTGGAGGCACAGGGAGAGGAGGGGGTAGAGGACAGGTTAGTGGATCCAGGGCTCCGGGAAGGATATTTGCTATGACTTTACAGGATGCTCAGGCTACTCCAGAGGTGGTGACTGGTACATTTTCTGTCATGAACAAACATGCTTACGTGCTTATTGATCCAGGTTCTACTCATTCATTTGTAGCACTGTCATTTACCATGCATTTGGGTAGACCATGTTCTTATCTAGATTGTGGTTTATATATTTCTACACCTATGGGGGATGTGATGCTAGTGGATCTTGTGTATAAAAATTGTGTATTGTATATGGGGGAGAGGGAGTGGACCATTGATTTAATTCCCCTAGATATTCGAGATTTTGATATTATCTTGGGTATGGACTGGCTATCTTCCTACCATGCATCAATTGACTGTTTTCGTAAGGAGGTTACATTTAATATGCCGGGGGAGGAAGAATTCAAATTTACTGGGGAAAGAAATGTGGTTCCGAACTGTCTTATTTCAGCCCTTCGGGCGAGGAAATTGTTAAATAAGGGTTGTCAAGGCTTTTTAGCATATATTGTGGATACAAACAGAGAATTGCAAAAATTAGAAGATATCCCAGTCGTTAAGGATTTTGCAGATGTGTTCCCAGATGAATTACCAGGATTGCCACCTAGCAGAGAGGTAGAGTTTACTATCGATTTAGTGCCTGGTACAGCTCCAGTTTCTATTTCTCCATATAGAATGGCACCGGTGGAACTAAAGGAGTTAAAGGTTCAACTGCAAGATTTACTAGATAGAGGTTTTATTCGACCCAGTGTATCACCATGGGGCGCTCCAGTATTATTTGTGAAGAAGAAAGATGGCACCATGCGACTCTGCATTGATTATCGACAGTTGAACAAGGTGACTATTCGAAATAAATATCCATTGCCTCGTATTGATGATTTATTTGATCAACTACAGGGTGCTAAAGTGTTTTCAAAAATTGATTTGAGATCGGGTTATCATCAATTAAGGGTGAGAGATTGTGATATTTCTAAGACAGCTTTTCGTTCTCGCTATGGTCATTATGAATTTTTGGTAATGCCATTTGGGTTAACAAATGCTCCTGCGGTGTTTATGGATTTAATGAATCGAGTATTTCATCCCTTCATAGATTCGTTTGTGATTGTCTTTATCGATGATGTTTTGATATACTCACCTAGCCAAGAGGAACATGAGAAGCATCTAAGAGTTGTATTGCAAGTTTTGCGAGATAGTCAATTGTTTGCGAAGTTTAGCAAATGTGAGTTTTGGTTAAATCAGGTAGTATTTCTGGGGCATGTTGTTTCGGGAGATGGAATTTATGTTGACCCTAAGAAGGTAGAGGCAATTGTGCAATGGGAAAGACCGAGGAATGTAACGGAGATAAGGAGTTTCCTTGGATTGGCTGGATATTATAGAAGATTCATAAAGGGGTTTTCATCTATAGCCTTGCCGTTGACTAAATTGACCCGAAAGGAAGTGAAATTTGTGTGGAGTGATGAATGTCAGCACAGCTTTGAAATGTTGAAAAATAGGCTAGTATCAGCTCCAGTTCTCACTGTTCCATCCAGTGGAGAAGGTTTTGTGATTTATACTGACGCTTCACATCAGGGCCTGGGTTGTGTTTTCATGCAACATGGAAAGGTAATTTCTTATGCATCTAGACAGTTGAAGACGCATGAACGTAATTATCCTACACATGATTTAGAACTTGCGGCTATTGTTTTTGCCTTGAAATTATGGAGACATCATTTATATGGAGAGACGTGTGAAATTTTCACTGACCATCAAAGTTTGAAGTATTTATTTACACAGAGAGACTTGAATTTGAGACAAAGACGTTGGATGGAGTTAATTAAAGATTACGATTGTACAATTCACCATCATCCCGGGAGGGCCAATGTTGTTGCAGATGCTCTGAGTCAAAAGTCATTGGGGAGGTTATCTTGTATTCAATGTGCACGGGTTGGCAATATTATGGAATTAAGACTGATGGGAGTCGAGTTGAACTTATCTGAAATGGGGGCGTTATTTGCACACGTTACAGTGAGACCTTTACTGGCAGAACGCATACGGAATTTGCAAGTCAGTGATCCATTCCTTGAAAAGAAGAAACGGGAAATCCTGAATGGTAAAGAGAGTGACTTTGAAATTAAGAAGGATGAATCATTGTGTTATAAAAACAGAATTTGTGTACCGAATGATCCGTCCTTAAAGAAGGATATATTAGAAGAGGCACATAGTTCTATTTACTCTATGCATCCGGGAGGTACCAAAATGTACAGAGATTTGAAAGAGTATTACTGGTGGAACAATATGAAACGTGAGATTGCAGAATTTGTATCTAAATGTTTAGTATGTCAGCAAGTGAAAGCGGAGCATCAGAAGCCGGCAGGATTATTGCAGTCATTGCCTATTCCGGAATGGAAGTGGGAGCATATAACGATGGATTTTGTTGTAGGATTACCACGGTCACTAAAGGGGAATGATTCTATTTGGGTGATTGTAGATCGATTGACAAAGTCGGCCCATTTTCTTCCAGTTAAGACTACCTACACGGTTGACAAGTATGCACGTATGTACGTTGATGAGATTATCCGTTTACATGGGGCACCAGTGTCAATTGTATCAGATAGAGATCCAACGTTCACTTCTAAGTTTTGGCCTCGTTTACAGAATGCCATGGGCACAAGTTTGAAGTTCAGCACTGCATTTCATCCACAAACCGTTGGACAATCTGAGAGGACGATTCAAATATTAGAAGACATGTTACGAGCTTGTGTATTTGACTTCAAGGGCAGTTGGGATGATCATTTGCCATTGATGGAATTCTCATATAATAATAGTTACCAGTCCACCATTGGTATGGCTCCGTATGAAGCTTTATATGGGAGGAGATGTAGAACGCCTTTGTGTTGGGATGAAGTAGGTGAAAGGAAACTTTTGGGTCCTGAATTGATAGATATGACAACTGAAAAGATTAAAATGATTCGGGAACGGATAAAGATAGCGCAAAGCAGACAGAAATTTTATGCAGATAAGAGGAAGTATCCATTGGAATTTCATAAGGGGGATTTTGTATTCCTACGTATTTCACCATGGAAAGGCGTTATGAGATTTGGAAAGAAGGGTAAACTAAGTCCAAGATATATTGGACCATATGAAGTGTTGGAAAGAATTGGGACCCTGGCTTATAGATTGGCATTACCTCCAGAGTTATCTCGTTTGCATGATGTTTTCCATGTATCAATGCTTCGTAAGTATTTGGCAGATCCATCTCATCAACTGAAAACCCAACCTATTGAACTGAAAGAAGACTTGTCGTACATCGAGGAACCGGTGGAAATTCTCGATCGTAAGGAGCAAGTATTGAGGAATAAGGTTATTCCCTTAGTTAAAGTTATGTGGATGAGCCATGGAATTAAAGAAGCAACTTGGGAAATGGAGGATAGCATGAAGAAACAGTATCCCCATTTGTTTGGTAAGTGTCATTCGTATTAAATTTCGGGGACGAAATTTTCTAAGGGGGGGAGGTTGTGACAACCCGTATATGATTATGATAAATTATATTTAAATCATAATTATCCTATGTGATATGAATAATGTTTTATTAGTATATCTAATGTTAAGTGATTATGGTTAGTATAATTCTACTTTCATAAATCATGAATTGTCGAATTATTTACGAACACAAGATTTGGTTATTTTCGATAGAAATGTTCCTGTTTAAGACTAGTTTTGACCCTTGTAACATTACAATTGACTTGAGGTGAAAACTACATAGTTGTAGATATGTGAGTTAGGGTTGTAACACAACAAACTATGCATCAAACGGATGTTCGAGTAAGAAGTTAGGTCGAAATTACGAGAAGGGGCGAATCTGTCAATTCCCTTAAGTGGTAAATTGTCTTTTATCTAAACCAAATGTTTTAATTTGATTGGATGGATTGGGAGGCAGCCTTGGCCGACTTAAAACTCTCCCTTAACCTTATTTCTTCAGCAAATAAGTCCCTAGGTTCAGTTTGAGGTGATGTTAGCTTGAGGAAAGAGAGGTAGAAGTTAAGGAAGAAAGGGTTAGAAGGAAAATCTAGGACAACAATTCCAAGAAAATCCTTAAGGTGTTCCCAAGGTAATATTATGTGTTAATATTGTTTTAATCTTCTATTATACTTATTTCAAAGTATATAAATCGTGAAGTATTGATCCAAATTCCATCCTCCTTTGTGATAATATGTATTGGTTTATATGTGAGATAAGTGGTGTTATAGGTCATATTGCTTTGTATTGAAACCCTTGGTATTCAAACTTGCATAACTCTTTGTGTGTTTACTGGAATTACGAAATTCAAATTGGATATGAAAATAGACTCATATATTCATATCATATCCGAAAATCAGAATTTAACTCCTTATGGTTAGGTCTTAGTGATGGTTACAAGTTGGTATATAGTTGCTGTTTGTATATGTCATTTCGGTATGCCCTGAGTTTGGTCAAGATTTTGAGATAGCAAATGAAGTCCAAATAGTATGAAACTTTAATTATGTACTATTCAGTATGTCTACTGAAATTGTGTTGAAAATCAAGGAAAGTTATGCTGTAGAAAAATTATGAAAATTATTGTAAGTCGAAGGAACAATAGAGGAGTTTGTAGGGCAGATTTCTTATGTTGTAAAGAAATGGCCATAACTTGCCCTAGGAAGCTTGAAAAATTACACCGTCACTTGTAACAGAAAGTATATTCAGATATGTTTTCAGATTGATAAGCTTGGACACCTGTATGTGTACTATTTATGAATATGGGATGGTTAAGCATGGAGAACAATGATTTGAAGCCATATTGGATACCCCATGAAAGAATGTTTTTATCTTCTCCTTCCCAAGGGTATTTTGTGTACATGTTTCATGTGCGTATATATTCAGAAGTATACTTTTATGTTTGCTTGAGTTTAGTTATAAATTCCTTACGAGGTAGTTTCTAGGGTTGAATGTTCATGACCTTATCAACATATATACCATCGTTTCGTCTTTACATATGTTTCATGAAATATGACTTGAGTAGAATCATATTGTGGTTGGTTACTTATTTAAAGTTACATAATTATATTAAGATAATACTTATGATTGAGTTTCAATACTGATTTAGTTGGATTAACAGGTGTAAGGTCAAACCAACCAAGTTCAGCTCCACCCGAGGGAAACGCGAATACATAGTTGACAACACAAGGTGAGTGTACTTACTGAGTTGATTTTCGATATGACATATATGTATCATATGTTGAGATTATATGGTTTATTTAAAAGTCATGAGATGTTGATACGTTATGGATTATTTAAAAGCCAAGAGATGTTGAGATGTTATGGCTTTATAAAAGCCAGGATATGTTGAGTTGCTATGCAATTCAGGAGATGTTAGGTTTTTAAAACCTATGGATATGATTATTGCCTACGGGCAGGAGATGTGGGGTTTATTAACTCCGGATATGTATATGGCCTAATTTGGCACAGAGATGTATATATTAATATGTTGAGATGTTAATATAGTGCTTTTACTATAGATAGTTGTAGTACACTCACTGAGTTTTTAAACTCATGGTTTTATATGTTTACATTTTCAGGTTTTCCAGCTGCCACTGCCAGGTCTAGGAGGTTGAGTAAATAGAATTAGGGTCTTGTTAGTTTGTTTTACACACTGTACTAGTTGTAATTAAGTAAATGATATATGAGTTCTGGTGATATTATGTCTCCTTAAAACGATTGGATTTGTTTTTATATTCCGCATTTTAACCATGAAGTTGTTTCAATATGTATTACCTAAATAATATATATAAATTATAATTAGGGTTTGTAAACTATTTAGTTAATTATATACTAATGGGGTTAGGGGGTGACAGTAAACATCGTATTATGATGGCCTCAGACCTTAAACATCATTAGTTTGGTGAAATCATAAAGGGTAAACATCATAATTTGATGACATCAGACCTTAAACATCATTAGTTTAGTGAAATTATGAGGGTAAACATCATAATTTGATGACCTCGGAACTTAAACATCATTAGTTTGGTGAAATTATGAGGGTAAACATCATAATTTGATGACCTTAGACCTTAAACATCATTAGTTTGGTGAGAATTTATGAGGGTAAACATCATATTATGATGGCTTCAGACCTTCAACATCATTAGTTTGGTGAAATCATGAGGCTTAACATCTTAATTTGATGACTTCAAACCTTAAACATCATTAGTTTGGTTGCAATTTATGAGAGTAAACATCATATTATGATGGCGTCAGACCTTAAACATCATTAGTTTCGTGAAATCATGACGGTAAACATCATAATTTGATGACCTCATACCTTAAACATCATAATTTGATTACCCCAAACCTTAAACATCATTAGTCTGGTGGCAATTTATGAGGGTAAACATCATATTATGATGGCATCAGACCTTAAACATCATTAGTTGGTGAAATCAAGACGGAAAACATCATAATTTGATGTCCTCTAACCTTAAACATCATTAGTTTGGTGAAATTATAGGAAACATCATTATATGGTGACCTCGTACCTTAAACATCATTAATTTGGTGGCAATTTATGAGGGTAAACATCATATTACGATGGCCTCAGACCTTAAACATCATTAGTTTGATGAAATTATGAGGGTAAACATCATAATTTGATGACCTCAGAACTTATAAATCATTCGGTTGGTGAAATTATGGGGGTAAACATCATAATTTGATGACCTTAGACCTTAAACATAATTAGATTGGTGAAATTATTAGAAATGTCATTATAGGGTGACCTCAGACCTTAAACATCATTAATTTGGTGGCAATTTATGAAAGGAAACATCATATTAGGATGGCCTCAGACCTAAAACATAATTAGTTTTGTGAAATCATGAGGGTAAACATCATAATTTGATGACCTCGGACCTTAAACATTATTAGTTTAGTGAAATTATGAGGGTAAACATCATAAGTTGATGACCTCAGACCTTAAACATGATTAATTTCGTGGCAATTTATGAGGGTAAACATCATATTATGATGGCCTCATACCTTAAACATCATTAATTTGGTGGCAATTTATTAGGGTAAACATCATATTATAATGGCTTAATACATTAAACATCATTAGTTTGGTGAATTCAGGAGTGTAAACATCATAATTTAATGACGCCAGACCTTAAACATCATTAGTTTAGTGAAATTATGAGGGTAAACCTCATAATTTGATGACCTTAGACCTTTAACATCATTATTTTGGTGAAATTATGAGAAATATCATAATTTGGTGACCTCAGACCTGAAACATCATTAATTTGGTGGTAATTTATGAGGGTAAACATCATATTATGATGGCCTCACACCTTAAGCCTCATTAGTTTGGTGAAATCATGTGGGTAAACATAATAATTTGATGACCTCGGACCTTAAACATCATTAGTTTGGTGAAATTATGACGGTAAACATCATAATTTGATGACCTCAAACCATAAACATCATTAGTCCGGTAGCAATTTATGAGGGTAAACATCATATTATGATGACCTTAGACCTTAAACATCATTAGTTTGTGAAATTACGACGGTAAACATCATAATTTGATGACCTCAGACCTTAAACATCATTAGTTTGGTGAAATTATGGGAAACATCATTATATGGTGACCTCTGACCTTAAACATCATTAATTTGGTGGTAATTTATGAGGCTAAACATAATACGATGATGGCCTCAGACCTTAAATATCATTAGTTTGATGAAATTATGAGGGTAAACATGATAATTTGATGATCTCAGAACTTGAACATCATTAGTTTGGTGAAATAATGAGAAACATAATTATATGGTGACCTCGGATCTTAAACATCATTAATTTGGTGGCAATTTATTAGGGTAAACATTATATTATGATGGCCTCAGACCTTAAACATAATTAGTTTGGTGAAATCATGAGGGTAAACATCATAATTTGATGACCTCGGACCTTAAACATTATTAGTTTGGTGAAATTATGAGGGTAAACATCATAATTTGATGACCTCAGACCTTAAACATCATTAGTTTGGTGAAATCATAAGAAACATCATTATATGGTGACCTCAGACCTTAAACGTCATTAATTTGGTGGCAATTTATGAGGGTAAACATCATATTATGATGGCCTCATACATTAAACATCATTAGTTTGTTGAAATCATGAGGGTAAACATCATAATTTGATGACCTCAGACCTTAAACATCATTTGTTTGGTTAAATTATGAGGGTAAACATCATAATTTGATGACCTCGGACCTAAAAGATCATTAGTTTGGTGAAATTATGGTAAACATCATTATATGATGACCTTAGACCTCAAACATCATTAATTTGGTCGCAATTTGTGAGGGTAAACATCATATTATGATGGCCTCACACCTTAAACCTCATTAGTTTGGTGAAATCATGAGGGTAAACATCATTATTTAGTGACCTCAGACCCTAAACATCATTAGTTTGGTGAAATTATGGGGGGAAAATCGTAATTTGATGACCTCGGAACTTAAACATCATTAGTTTGGTAAAATTATGAGGGTAAACATCATAATTTGATGACATTGGACCTTAAACATCATTAGTTTGGTGAAATTAAGAGAAACGTCATTATAAGATGACCACAGACCTTAAACATCATTAATTTGGTGGCAATTTATGAGGATAAACATCATATTATGAGGGCCTCAGACCTTTAACACCATTAGTTTAGTGAAATGATGAGGGTAAACATCATAATTTGATGACCTCACACCTTAAACATCATTAATTTGGTGAAATTATGAGGGTAAGCATCATAATTTGATTACCCCAGGCCTTAAACATCATTAGTCTGGTGGCAATTTATGAGGGTAAACATCATATTATAATTGGCCTCAGACCTTAAAACTCATTTGTTTGGTGAAATCATGACCGTAAACGTCATAATTTGATGACCTCGAACCTTAAACATCATTAGTTTAGTGAAATATTGGGAAAATCATTTTATGCTGACCTCAAACCTTAAACATCATTAATTGGGTGGCAATTTATGAGGGTAAAAATCATATTATGATGGCCTCAGACCTTAAACATCATTAGTTTGGTGAAATCATGAGGGTAAACATCTTAATTTGATGACCTGGGACCTTAAACATCATTAGTTTAGTGAAATTATGAGAGTAAATATCAAAACTTGATGACCTTAGACCTTAAACATCATTAATGTCGTGAAATTATGAGAAACATAATTATATGGTGACCTCAGACCTTAAACATTATTAATTTGGTGGCAATTTCTAAGGGTAAACATCATATTACGATGGCCTCAGACCTTAAACATCATTAGTTTGGTGAAATCATGAGGGTAAACATCATAATTTGATGACCTCAGACCTTAAATCTCATTAGCTTGGTGAAATTGTGAGGGTAAACGTCATAATTTGATGGCCTCAGACCTTCAACATCATTAGTTTGGTGAAATTATGGGGGAAAATTCATAATTTGATGACCTCGGAACTTAAACATCATTAGTTTACTAAAATTATGAGGGTAAACATCATAATTTGATGACCTTAGTCTTTAAACATCATTAGTTTGGTGAAATCAAGAGAAACATTATGATATGATGACCTCAAACCTTAAACATCATTAATTTGGTGGCAATTTATGAGGGTAAACATCATATTATTATGGCCTCACACCTTAAACACCATTAGTTTGGTGAAATCATGAGGCTAAACATCATAATTTGATGACCTCAGACCTTAAACATCATTAGTTTCGTGAAATTATGACGGTAAACATCATAATTTGATTACCCCAGACCATAAACTTCATTAGTCTGGTTGTAATTTATGAGGGTAAACATCATATTATGATGGCCTCAGACATTAAAACTCATTAGTTTGGTGAAATCATGACCGTAAACAACATAATTTGATGACCTCGAACCCTAAACATCATTATTTTGGTAAAATTATGGAAAACAGCATTATATGGTGACCTCAGACCTTGAACATCATTAATTTCGTGGCAATTTGTGAGGGTAAACATCATATTATGATGGCCTTAGGCCTTAAACATCATTAGTTTGGTAAAATTATGAGGGTAAACATCATAATTTGATGACCTCAGAACTTAAACATCATTAGTTTGGTGAAATTATGAGTGTAAACATCATAATTAAATGACCTTAGACCTTAAACATCATTAGTTTGGTGAAATTATGACAAACATCATTATATGGTGACCTCAAACCTTAAATATAATTAATTTGGTGGCAATTTATGAGGGTAAACATCATATTATGATGGCCTCAGGCCTTAAACATCATGAGGGTAAACATCATTATTTGATGACCTCGGACCTTAAACATATTAGTTTGGTGAAATTATGAGGGTAAACATCATAATTTGATGACCTCAGACCTGAAACTTCATTAGTCTGGTGGCAATTTATGCGGGTAAACATAATATTATGATGGCTTTAGACCTTAAACACTATTAGTTTGGTGAAATGGTGACGGTAAACATCATAATTTAATAACCTCAGACCTTAAACATCATTAGTTTGGTGAAATCATAAGAAACATCATTATACAGTGACCTCAGACCTTAAACGCCATTAGTTTGGTGGCAATTTATGTGGGCAAACATCATATTATAATGGTCTCATACCTTAAACATCATTAGTTTGTTGAAATTATGAGTGTAAACATCATAATTTGATGACCTCAGACCTTAAACATCATTAGTTTGGTTAAGTTATGAGGGTAAACATCATAATTTGATGACCTTAGACCTTAAACATCATTAGTTTGATGAAATTATGAGGGAAAAATCATAATTTGATGACCTCAGACCTTAAACATCATTAGTTTGGTGGAAATTTATAAGGGTAAACATCATATTATGATGGCCTCAGACCTTAAACATCATTAGTTCGGAGAAATCATGACGGTAAACATCATAATTTGATGACCTTAAACATCATTAATTTGGTGGCAATTTAAAAGGGTAAACATCAAATTATGATGGCCTTAAACCATAAAAATCATTAGCTTGGTGAAATCATGAGGGTAAACATCTTAATTTGCTGACCTCAGCCCTGAAACATCATTAGTTTGGTGAAATTATGCGGGTAAACATCATAATTTGATGACCTTAAACCTTAAACAACATTAGTTTGGTGAAATCATGATAAGTATCATTATACGGTGACCTCAGACCTTAAACATCATAAATTTGGTGGCAATTTATGAGGGTAAACGTCATATTATGATGGCCTCGGACCATAAAAATAATTAGTTTGGAGAAATCATGATGGTAAACATCATAATTTGATGACCTCGGACCTTAAACATCATTAGTTTTGTGAAATTATGATGGTAATCATCATAATTTGATGACCTCACAACTTACACATCATTAGTGTGGTGAAATTATGAGAAACATAAATATATGGTGACCTCAGACCTTAAACATCATTAATTTAGTGGCAATTTATGAGGGTAAACATCATATTATGATGGCCTCAGACCTTAAACATCATTATCTTGGTGAAATCATGAGGGTAAACGTCATAATTTGATGACCTCAGACCTTAAACGTCATTAGTTTGGTGAAATTGTGTGGGTAGACATCATAATTTGATGGCCTCAGTCCTTCAACATCATTAGTTTGGTGAAATTATGGGGGGAAAATCATAATTTGATGAGCTCGGAACTTAAACATCATTAGTTTGGTAAAATTATGTGGGTAAACATCATAATTTGATGACCTTAGACCTTAAACATCATTAGTTTGGTGAAATTAAGAGAAACCTCATTATACGATGACCTCAGACCTTAAACATCATTAATTTAATGGCAATTTATGAGGGTAAACATCATATTATGAGGGCCTCGGACCTTAAACACCATTAGTTTGGTTAAATGATGAGGGTAAATATAATAATTTGATGACCTCAGACCTTAAACATCATTGGTTTTATGAAATTATGAGGGTAAACATCATAATTGGATTACCCCAGACCTTAAACATCGTTAGTCTGGTGGCAATTTATGAGGGTAAACATCATATTATGATGGCCTCAGACATTAGACATCATCAGATTGCTGAAATCATGAAGGTAAACATCATAATTCGATGACCTCGAAGCTTAAACACCATTAGTTTGGTGAAATTATGGGAAACATCATTATATGGTGACCTCAGACCTTAAACATCATTAATTGGGTGACAATTTATGGGGGTAAACATCATACTATGATGGCCTCAAAACTTAAACATCATTAGTTTGGTGAAATTATGAGAGTAAACATCATAATTTGATGACCTCAGAACTTAAACATCATTAGTTTGGTGAAATTATTAGGGTAAACATCATAATTTGATGACCTTATACCTTAAACATCATTAGTCAGGTGAAATTATGTGAAACATCATTATATGGTGACCTCAGACCTTAAATATCGTTAATTTGGTAGCAATTTATGAGGGTAAATGTCATATTATGATGGCCTCAGACATTAAACATCATTAGTTTTGTGAAATCATGAGGGTAAACAACATAATTTGATAACCTCAGACCTTAAACATCAATAGTTTGGTGAAATTATGATGGTAAACATCATATTTGATGACCTCAAACCTTCAACATCATTAGTGTGGTGAATTTATGAGAAACATAATTATATGGTGACCTCAGACCTTAAACATCATTAATTTGGTGGCAATTTATGAGGGTAAATATCATATTATGATGGCCTCAGACCTTAAACATCATTAGTTTGGTGAAATCATGAGGGTAAACCTCATAATTTGATGACCTCAGACCGTAAATGTCATTAGCTTGGTGAAATTATGAGAGTAAACGTCATAATTTGAGGGCCTCAGACCTTCAACATCATTAGTTTGGTGGAATTATGGGGGAAAATTCATAATTTGATGACCTCGGAACCTAAACATCATTAGTTTGCTAAAATTATGAAGGTAAACATCATAATTTGATGACCTTAGTCTTTAAACATCATTAGTTTGTTGAAATTAAGAGAAACATTATGATATGATGACCTCAGACCTTAAACATCGTCAATTTGGTGGCAATTTATGAGGGTAAACATCATATTATTATGGCCTCACACCTTAAACACCATTAGTTTGGTGAAATCATGAGGGTAAACATCATAATTTGATGACCTCGGACCTTAAACATCATTAGTTTCGTGAAATTATGAGGGTAGACATCATAATTTGATTACCCCAGACCTTAAACTTCATTTTTCTGGTCGTAATTTATGAGGGAAAACATCATATTTTGATGGCCTCGGACATTAAAACTCATTACTTTGGTGAAATCACGACCGTAAACAGCATAATTTGATGACCTCGAACCTTAAACATCATTAGTTTGGTAAAATTATGGAAAACATCATTATATGGTGACCTCAGACCTTGAACATCATTAATTTGGTGGCAATTTGTGAGGATAAACATCATATTATGATGGCCTTAGACCTTAAACATCATTAGTTTGGTAAAATTATGAGGGTAAACATCATAATTTGATGACCTCAGAACTTAAACATCATTAGTTTGGTGAAATTATGAGGGTAAACATCATAATTAAATGACCTTAGACCTTAAACATCATTAGTTTGGTGAAATTATGACAAACATCATTATATGGTGACCTCAAACCTTAATTATAATTAATTTGGTGGCAATTTATGAGGGTAAACATCATATTATGATTTCCTCAGACCTTAAACATCATGAGGGAAAACATCTTAATTTGATGACCTCGGACCTTAAACATATTAGTTTGGTGAAATTATGAGGGTAAACATCATAATTTGATGACCTCAGACCTGAAACTTCATTTGTCTGGTGGCAATTTATGCGGGTAAACATCATATTATGATGGCTTCAGACCTTAAACACTATTAGTTTGGTGAAATCGTGACGGTAAACATCATAATTTGATAACCTCAGACCTTAAACATCATTAGTTTAGTGAAATCATGAGAAACATCATTATATAGTGACCTCAGACCTTAAACGCCATTAATTTGGTGGCAATTTATGAGGGTAAACATCATATTATGATGGCCTCAGACCTTAAGCATCATTAGTTTTATGAAATTATGAGGGTAAACATCATAATTTGATGACCTCGGACCTTAAACATCATTAGTTTGGTTAAGTTATGAGGGTAAACATCATAATTTGAAGAGCTTAGACCTTAAACATCATTAGTTTGATGAAATTATGAGGGAAAAATCATAATTTGATGACCTCAGACCTTAAACATCATTAGTTTGGTGGAAATTTATTAGGGTAAACATCATATTATGATGGCCTCAGACCTTAAACATCATTAGTTCGGAGAAATCATGACGGTAAACATCGTAATTTGATGACCTTAAACATCATTAATTTGGTGGCAGTTTAAAAGGGTAAACATCATATTATTATGGCCTTAAACCATAAAAATCATTAGTTTGGTGAAATCATGAGGGTAAACATCATAATTTGATGACCTCAGCCCTGAAACATCATTAGTTTGGTGAAATTATGCGGGTAAACATCATAATTTGATGACCTTAAACCTTAAACATCATTAGTTTGGTGAAATCATGATAAATATCATTATATGGTGACCTCAGACCTTAAACATCATAAATTTGGTGGCAATTTATGAGGGTAAACATCATATTATGATGGCCTTAGACCATAAAAATAATTAGTTTGGAGAAATCATGATGGTAAACATCATAATTTGATGACCTCATACCTTAAACATCATTAGTTTTGTGAAATTATGACGGTAACCATCATATTTTGCTGACCTCACGACTTAAACATCATTAGTGTGGTGAAATTATGAGAAACATAAATATATGGTGACCTCAGACCTTAAACATCATTAATTTGGTGGCAATTTATGCGGGTAAACATCATATTATAATGGCCTCAGACCTTAAACATCATTAGCTTGGTGAAATCATGAGGGTAAACGTCATAATTTGATGACCTCAGACCTTAAACGTCATTAGTTTGGTGAAATTGTGAGGGTAGACATCATAATTTGATGGCCTCGGACCATCAACATCATTAGTTTGGTGAAATTATGGGGGGAAAATCATAATTTGATGACCTCGGAACTTAAACATCATTAGTTTGGTAAAATTATGAGGGTAAACATCATAATTTGATGACCTTAGACCTCAAACATCATTAGTTTGGTGAAATTAAGAGAAACCTCATTATACGATGACCTCAGACCTTAAACATCATTAATTTGGTGGCAATTTATGAGGGTAAACATCATATTATGAGGGCCTCGGACCTTAAACACCATTAGTTTGGTGAAATGATGAGGGTAAACATAATAATTTGACGACCTCAGATCTTAAACATCATTGGTTTTGTGAAATTATGAGGGTAAACATCATAATTTGATTACCCCAGACCTTAAACATCATTAGTCTGGTGGCAATTTATGAGGGTAAACATCATATTATGATGGCCTCAGACATTAGACATCATCAGATTGCTGAAATCGTGACGGTAACCGTCATAATTTGATGACCTCGAACCTTAAACATCATTAGTTTGGTGAAATTATGGGAAACATCATTATATGGTGACCTCAGACCTTAAACATCACTAATTGGGTGACAATTTATGAGGGTAAACATCATATTATGATGGCCTCAAAACTTAAACATCATTAGTTTGGTGAAATTATGAGGGTAAACATCATAATTTGATGACCTCAGAACTTAAACATCATTAGTTTGGTAAAATTATTAGGGTAAACGTCATAATTTGATGACATTAGACCTTAAACATCATTAGTCTGGTGAAATTATATGAAACATCATTATATGGTGACCTCAGACCTTAAATATCATTAATTTGGTAGCAATTTATGAGGGTAAACGTCATATTATTATGGCCTCAGACATTAAACATCATAATTTGATAACCTCAAACCATAAACATCAATAGTTTGGTTAAATTATGATGGTAAACATCATATTTGATGGCCTCAAATCTTCAACATCATTAGTGTGGTGAATTTATGAGAAACATAATTATATGGTGACCTCAGACCTTAAACGTCATTAATTTGGTGGCAATTTATGAGGGTAACCATCATATTATGATGGCCTCGGACCTTAAACATCATTAGTTTGGTGAAATCATGAGGGTAAACATCATAATTTGATTACCTCAGACCTTAAATGACATTAGCTTGGTGAAATTATGAGAGTAAACGTCATAATTTGAGGGCCTCAGACCTTCAACATCATTAGTTTGGGGAAATTATGGGGGGAAAATCATAATTTGATGACCTCAGAACTTAAACATAATTAGTTTTATAAAATTCTGAGGGTAAACATCATAATTTGATGACCTTAGACCTTAAACATCATTAGCTTGGTGAAATTAAGAGAAACATCATTATATGATGACCTCAGACCTTAAACATCGTTAAATTGGTGGCAATTTATGAGGGTAAACATCATATTATGATGACCTCAGACCTTAAACACCATTAGTTTGGTGGAATGATGAGGGTAAACATCATAATTTGATGACCTCAGACCTTAAACATCATTAGTTTCGTGAAATTATGAGGGTAAAGATCATAATTTGATTACCCCTGACCTTAAACTTCATTAGTCTGATGGCAATTTATGAGGATAAACATCATATAATGAGGGACTCAGACCTTTAAACTCATTAGTTTGGTGAAATCATGACCGTAAACATCATAATTTTATGACCTCGAGCTTTAAACATCATTAGTTTGGTAAAATTATGGGAAACATCATTATATGGTGACCTCAGACCTTAAACATCATTAATTTGGTGTAAAATTTATGAGGGTAAACATCATATTATGATGGCCTCGGACCTTAAACATCATTAGTTTGGTGAAATTATGTGGGTAAACATCTTAATTTGATGACCTCAGAACTTAAACATCATTAGTTTGGTGAAATTATGAGGGTAAACATCATAATTTGATGACCTTAGACCTTAAACATCATTAGTTTGGTGAAATTATGAGAAACATCATTATATGGTGACCTCAAACCTTAAATATCATTAATTTGGTGGCAATTTCTGAGGGTAAACATCATATTATGATGGCCTCAGACCTTAAACATCATTAATTTGGTGAAATCATGAGGTAAACATCTTAATTTGATGACCTCGGACATTAAACATCGTTAGTTTGGTGAAATTATGAGGGTAAACATCATAATTTGAAGACCTCAGACCTTAAACATCATTAGTTTGGTGAAATCATGAGAAACATCATTATATGGTGACCTCAGACCTTAAACGTCATTAATTTGGTGGCAATTTATGAGGGTAAACATCATGTTATGATCATCACATACCTTAAACATCATTAGTTTGTTGAAATTATGAGGGTTAGCATCATAATTTGATGACCTCAGACCTTAAACATCATTTGTTTTGTTATATTATGAGGGTAAACATCATAATTTGATGACCTCAGACCTTAAACATAATTGGTTTGGTGGCAATTTATGAGGGTAAACATCGTATTATGATGGCCTCAAACCTTGAACATCATTAGTTCGGTCAAATCATGACGGTAAACATCATAATTTGATGACCACAAACCTTAAACATCATTAATTTGGTGGCAATTTAAAAGGGTAAACATCATATTATGATGGCCTCAGACCTTAAAGATCATTAGTTTAGTGAAATCATGAGGGTAAACATAATAATTTGATGACCTCAGACGTGAAACATCATTAGTTTGGTGAAATTTTGTGGGTAAACATCAAAATTTCATGACCTTAGACCTTAAACATCATTAGTTTGGTGAAATTATGGGAAATATCATTATATGGTGACCTCAGACCTTAAACATCATAAATTTGGAGGCAATTTATGAGGGTAAACATCATATTATGATGGCCTCAGACCTTAAAAATAATTTGTTTGGTGAAATCATGATGGTAAACATCATAATTTGATGACCTCAGACATTAAACATCTTTAGTTTTGTGAAATTATGCAGGTAAACATCATAATTTGATGACCTCAGACCTTAAACATCATTAGTATGATGGCAATTTATGAGGGTAACCCTCATATTATGATGGCCTCAGACCTTAAGCATCATTAGTTTGTTGACATCATGACGGTAAACATCATAATTTGATGACCTCAGACCTTAAACATCATTACTTTGGTGAAATTATGAGGGTAAACATCATAATTGTATGACCTCAGACCTTAAACATCATTAGTTTGGTGAAATTATGAGGGTAAACGTTATAATTTGATGACCTCAGAACTTAGACATCATTAGTGTGGTGAAATTATGAGAAACATAATTATATTGTGACCTCAGACCATAAACATCACTAATTTGGTGGAAATTTATGAGGGTAAATATCGTATTATGATGGCCTCAGACCTTAAACATCATTAATTTGGTGAAATTATGAGGGTAAACATCATAATTTAATGACCTCAGAACTTAAACATCGTTAGTTTGGTGAAATTGTGAGGGTAAACATCATAATTTGATGACCTTAGACCTTAAACATCATTAGTGTGGTGAAATTATGAGAAACATAATTATATGGTGACCTCAGACCTTAAACATTACTAATTTGGTGGAAATTTATGAGGGTAAATATCATATTATGATGGCCTCAAATCTTAATCATCGTTAGTTTGGTGAAATCATGAAAGTAAACATCATAATTTGATGACCTCGGACCTTAAACATAATGAGTTTGGTGAAATTATGAGGGTAAACGTCATAATTTGATGACCTCAGACCTTAAACATCATTAGTATGGTGGCAATTTATGAGGGTAACCCTCATATTATGATGGCCTCATACCTTAAGCATTATTAGTTTGTTGACATCATGACGGTAAACATCATAATTTGATGACCTCAGACCTTAAACATCATTACTTTGGTGAAATTATGAGGGTAAACATCATAATTTGTTTGACTTCAGACCTTAAACATCATTAGTTTGGTGAAATTAAGAGGGTAAACGTCATAATTTGATGACCTCAGAACTTAGACATCATTAGTGTGGTAAAATTCTGAGAAACATAATTATATGGTGACCTCACACCATAAACATCACTAATTTGGTGGCAATTTATGAGGGTAAATATCATATTATGATGGCCTCAGACCTTAAACATCATTAGTTTGGTGAAATCATGAGGGTAAACATCTTAATTTGATGACACCAGACCTTAAACATCATTAGTTTTGTGAAATTACGAGGGTAAACATCATAATTTGAAGTCCTCGGACCTTAATCACCATTAATTTGGTGGCAATTTATGAGGGTAAACATTATATTATGATGGCCTCAGACCTTAAACATCATTAGTTTGGTGAAATCATGACAGTAAACATCATAATTTGATGACCTCGGACCTTAAACATCGTTAGTTTGGTGTAATTATGGGAAACGTCATTATATGGTGACCTCAGACCTTAAACATCATTAATTTGGTGGAAATTTATGAGGTTAAACATCATATTATGATGCCCTCAGACCTTAAACATCATCAGTTCGGTGAAATCATGAGGGTAAACATCTTAATTTGAGGACCTCTGACATCAAACATCATTAGTTTGGTGAAATTATGAGGGTAAACATCATAATTTGATGACCTCAGACCTTAAAAATGAATAGTTTGGTGAAATTATGAGGGTAAACATCATAATTTAATGACCTCAGAACTTAAACATCGTTAGTTTGGTGAAATTGTGAGGGTAAACATCATAATTTGATGACCTTAGACCTTAAACATCACTAATTTGGTGGCAATTTATGAGGGTAAATATCATATTATGATGGCCTCAAAACTTCATCATCGTTAGTTTGGTGAAATCGTGAAAGTAAACATCATAATTTGATGACCTCGGACCTTAAACATAATGAGTTTGGTGAAATTATGAGGGTAAACATCATAATTTAATGACCTCGGACCTTAAACAACATTAGTATGGTGGCAATTTATGACGGTAACCCTCATATTATGATGTCCTCAGACCTTAAGCATCATTAGTTTGTTGACATCATGACGATAAACATCATAATTTGATGACCTCCGACCTTAAACATCATTACTTTGGTGAAATTATGAGGGTAAACATCATAATTTGATGACCTCAGACCTTTAACATCATCAGTTTGGTGAAATTATGAGGGTAAACGTCATAATTTGATGACCTTAAAACTTCGACATCATTAGTGTGGTGAAATTATGAGAAACATAATTATATGGTGACCTCAGACCATAAACATCACTAATTTGGTGGCAATTTATGAGGGTAAATATCATATTATGATGGCCTCAGACCTTAAACATCATTAGTTTGGTGAAATCATGAGGGTAAACATCTTAATTTGATGACCTCGGACCTTAAACATCATTAGTTTAGTGAAATAATGAGGGTAAACAGCATAATTTGATGACCTTAGACCTTAAACATCATTAGTGTGGTGAAATGACGAGAAACATAATTATATGATGACCTCAGACCTTAAACATCATTAATTTGGTGACAATTTATGAGGGTAAACATCATATTATGATGGCCTCAGACCTTAAACATCATTAGTTTTGTGAAATCATGAGGGTAAACATCATAATTTGATGACCTCAGACCGTAAACATCATTAGTTTGGTGAAATTATAAGGGTAAACATCATAATTTGATGACCTAAGACCTTAAACATTATTAGTCCGGTGGCAATTTATGAGGGTAAAAAACATATTATGATTGTCTCAGACCTTAAACATCATTACTTTGCTGATATCAAGACGGTAAACATCATAATTTTATGACCTCAGACCTTAATCATCATTACTTTTGTGAAATTATGGGGGTAAACATTATAATTTGATGACCTCAGACCTTAAACATCATTAGTTTGGTGAAATTATGAGGGTAAACATAATAATTTGATGACCTCAGAACTTAAACATCATTAGTGTGGTGAAATTATGAGAAACATAATTATATGGTGACCTCAGACCTTAAACATCATTAATTTGGTGGCAATTTATGAGGCTAAACATCATATTATGATGACCTCAGACCTTAAACATCATTACTTTGGTTAAATCATGAGGGTAAACATCTTAATTTGATGACCTCGGACCTTAAACATCATTAGTTTCGTGAAATTATGAGGGTAAACATCATAATTTGATGACCTCATAACTTAAACATCATTAGTTTGGTGAAATTATGAGGGTAAACATCATAATTTCATGACCTTTGACCTTAAAAATCATTAGTGTGGTGAAATTATGAGAAACATAATTATATGGTGACCTCAAACCTTAAACATCATTAATTTGGTGGCAATTTATGTGGGTAAACATCTTATTATGATGGCCTCAGACTTTAAACATCATTAGTTTGGTGAAATCATGAGGGTAAACATCACAATTTGATGACCTCGGACCTTAAACGTCATTAGATTGGTGAAATTTAGAGGGTAAATGTCATAATTTGATGGCCTCAGACCTTCATCATCATTTGTTTGGTGAAGTTATGGGGGAAAAATCATAATTTGATGACCTCGGATCTTAAACATCTTTAGTTTGGTAAAATTATGAGGGTAAACATCATAATTTGATGACCTCGGTCCTTAAACTTCAATCGTTTGGTGAAATTATTACGGTAAACATCATAATTTTATGACCTCAGACCTTAAACATCATTAATTTGGTGGCAATTTATGAGGGTAAAAATCAAATTATGATGGCCTCAGACCTTAACCACTATTAGTTTGGTGAAATGATGAGGGTAAGCATCATAATTTGATGACTGCAGACCTTAAACATAATTCGTTTGGTGAAATTATGAGGGTAAACATCGTAATTTGATTAAACCAGACCTTAAACATCATTAGTCTAGTGGTAATTTATGAGGGCAAACATCATATTATGATGGCATCAGACCTAAAATATCATTAGTTTGCTGAAATCATGACGGTAAACATCATAATTTGATGACCTCGAACCTTAAACATTATTACTTTGGTGAAATTATGAGGGTCGACATCATAATCTGATGACCCCAAACCTTAAACATCATTAGTTTGGTGAAATTATGAGGGTAAACATCATAATTTAATGACATCAAAACTTAAACATCATTGGTGTGGTGAAATTATGAGAAACATAATTATATGGTGACACCAGACCTTAAACATCACTAATTTGGGGGTAATTTATGAGGGTAAATATCATATTATGATGGCCTCAGACCTTAATCATCATTAGTTTGGTGAAATTATGAGGGTAACCATCAAAATTTGATGACCTCAGACCTTAAACATCATTAGTTTGGTGAAATTATGAGGGTAAACATCACAATTTGACGACCTTACACCTTAAACAATGTTAGTTTGGTGAAATTATGAGAAATATCATTATATGTTGACCTCAGACCTTAAACATCATTAATTTGGTGGTAATTTATGAGGGTAAACATCATATTATGATGGCCTTAGAACTTCAACCTCATTAGTTTGGTGAAATCATGAGGGTAAACATCATAATTTAGTGACCTCAAACCCTAAACATCATTACTTTGGTGAAATTATGAGAAACATCATTATATGGTGACCTCGGACCGTTAGCATCTTTAATTTGGTTGTAATTTATGAGGGTAATAATCATATTATGATGGCCTCAGACCTTAAACATCAATAGTTTGGTGAAATCATGGGGGTAAACATCATAATTTGATGACCTCAGACCTTGAACATCATTAGTTTTGTGAAATTATGAGGGTAACCATCATAATTTGATGACCGCAAACCATAAACATTATTAGTCTGGTGGCAATTTATGAGGGTAAACATCATATTATGATGGCCTCAGATCTTAAACATCATTAGTTTGGTGAAATCATGACAGTAAACATCATAATTTGATGACCTCGGACCTTAAACGTCATTTGTTTGGTGAAATTATGGGAAACATCATTATATGGTGACCTCAGACCCTAAACAACATTAATTTGTTGGCAATTTATGAGGGTAAACATAATATTATGATGGCCTCAAACCTTAAACATCATTAGTTTCATGAAATTATGAGGGTAAACATCATAATCCGATGACCTTAGAAATTAAACACCTTCAGTTTGGTGAAATTATGAGAAACATCATTATATGGTGACTTCAGACGTTAAACACCATTAATTTGGTGGCAATTTATGAGGGTAAACATCATATTATGATGGCCTCAGACCTTAAACATCATTAGTTTGGTGAAATCATGAGGGTAAACATCTTAATTTGATGACCTCAGACATTAAACATCATTAGTTTGATGAAATTATGAGGGTAAACATCCTAATTTGATGACCTCGGACCTTAAACATCATTAGTTTGGTGAAATTATGAGGGTAAACATCATAATTTTAAGACCTCAGAACTTAAACATCATTAGTTTGGTGAAATTGTGAGGGTAACTATCATAATGTGATGACGTTAGACCTTAAACATCATTAGTGTGGTGAAATTACGAGAATAATAATTATATGGATACCTCAGACCTTAAACATCATTAATTTGGAAACAATTTATGAGGTAAACATCATATTATGATGGCCCCAGACCTTAAACACCATTAGTTTGGTGGAATGATGAGGGTAAACATCATAATTTGATGACCTCGGGCCTTAAACATCATTAGTTTGGTGAAATTATGAGGGTAAACGTCATAATTTGATGACCTCAGACCTTAAACATCATTAGTCTGGTGGCAATTTATGAGGGTAAACATCATATTATGATGGCCTCAGACCTTAAACATCATTAGTTTTCTGATATCATGACGGTAAAAATAATAACTTGATGACCTCAGACCTTAAACATCATTACTTCGGTGAAATTATGAGGGTAAACATCATAATTTGATGACCTCAGATCTTAAACATCATTAGTTTGGTGAAATTATGAGGGTAAACATCATAATTTGATGACCTCAGAACTTAAACATCATTAGTGTGGTGAAATTAAGAGAAACACAATTATATGGTGACCTCAGACCTTAAACATCACTAATTTGGTGGCAATTTATGAGGGTAAATATCATATTATGATGGCCTCAGACCTTAAACATCATTAATTTGGTGAAATCATGAGGGTAAACATCTTAATTTGATGACTTCGGACCTTAAACATCATTTGTTTGGTGAAATAATGAGGGTAAACATCATAATTTCATGACCTTAGACCTTAAACATCATTAGTGTGGTGAAATCATGAGAAACATAATTATATGGTGACCTCAGACCTTAAACATCATCAATTTGGTGACAATTTTTTAGGGTAAACATCATTTTATGATGGCCTCGGACCTTAAACATCATTAGTTTGGTGAAATCATGAGGGTAAACATCATAACTTGATGACCTCAGACCTTAAACATCATTATTTTGGCAAAATTATAAGGGTAAACATCAAAATTTGATGACCTCAAACCTTAAACATCATTAGTCTGGTGGCAATTTATGAGGGTAAACTTCATATTATGATGGCCTCAGACCTTAAACATCATTAGTTTGCTGATATCTTGACAGTTAACGTCATAATTTTATGTCCTCAGACCTTAAACATCATTAGTGTGGTGAAATTATGAGAAACATAATTATATGGTGACCTCAAACCTTAAACATCATTAATTTGGTGACAATTTATGAGGGTAAACATCATATTATGATGACCTCAAACCTTAAACATCATTAGTTTGGTGAAATCATGAGGATAAACTTCATAATTTGATTACCTCAGACCTTAAACATCATTAGTTTTGTGAAATTATAAGAGTAAACATCATAAATTGATGACCTTAGACCTTAAACATCATTAGTCTGGTGGCAATTTGTGAGGGTAAACATCATATTATGATGGCCTCAGACCTTAGACATCTTTAGTTTGGTGATATCGTGATGGTAAACGTCATAATTTGATGACCTCAGACCTTAAAGAATACTGCTTTGGTGAAATGATGAGGGTAAACATCATAATTTGATGACCTCGGACCTTAAACATCATTAGTTTGGTGAAATTATGTGGGTAAACATCATAATTTGATGACCTCAGAACGTAAACATCATTAGTGTGGTGATATTATGAGAAACATAATTATATGGTGACCTCAGACCTTAAACATCATTAATTGGGTGGCAATTTATGAGGGTAAACATCATATTATGATGGCCTCAGACCTTAAACATCATTACTTTGGTGAAATCATGAGGGTAAACATCTTAATTTGATGACCTCGAACCTTAAACATCATTAGTTTGGTGAAATTATGAGGGTAAACATCATAATTTGATGACCTCATAACTTAAACATCATTAGTTTGGTGAAATTATGTGGGTAAACATCATAATTTCATGATCTTAGAACTTAAACATCATTAGTGTGGTGAAATTATGAGAAACATAATTATATGGTGACCTCAAACCTTAAACATCATTAATTTTGGTGGCAATTTATGTGGGTAAACATCATATTATGATGGCCTCAGACCTTAAACATCATTAGTTTGGTGAAATCATGAGGGTTAACATCATAATTTGATGACCACGGACCTTTAATGTCATTAACTTGATGAAATTATGAGGGTAATTGTCATAATTTGATGGCCTCAGACCTTCATCATCATTTGTTTGGTGATATTATGGGGGAAAAATCATAATTTGATGACCTCGGAACTTAAACATCATTAGTTTGGTAAAATTATGAGGGTAAACATCATAATTTGATTACCTTAGACCTTAAACATCATTTGTTTGGTAAAATTAAGAGAAACATCAATATATGATGATCTCAGACCTTAAACATTTGATGGCAATTTATGAGGGTTAAAATCATATTATGATGGCCTCAGACCTTAAACACCATTAGTTTGGTGAAATGAGGAGGGTAAACATCATAATTTGATGACCTCGGGCCTTAAACATCATTAGTTTGGTGAAATTATGAGGGTAAACGTCATAATTTGATGACCTCAGACCTTAAACATCATTAGTCTGGTGGCAATTTATGAGGGTAAACATCATATTATGATGGCCTCAGACCTTAAACATCATTACTTTGCTGATATCATGACGGTAAAAATAATAACTTGATGACCTCAGACCTTAAACATCATTACTTCGGTGAAATTAGGAGGGTAAACATCATAATTTGATGACCTCAGACCTTAAACATCATTAGTTTGGTGAAATTATAAGGGTAAACATCATAATTTGATGACCTCAGAACTTAAACATCATTAGTGTGGTGAAATTAAGAGAAACACAATTATATGGTGACCTCAGACCTTAAACATCACTAATTTGGTGGCAATTTATGAGGGTAAATATCATATTATGATGGCCTCAGACCTTAAACATCATTAATTTGGTGAAATCATGAGGGTAAACATCTTAATTTGATGACTTCGGACCTTAAACATCATTTGTTTGGTGAAATTATGAGGGTAAACATCATAATTTCAGGACCTTAGACCTTAAACATCATTAGTGTGGTGAAATCAAGAGAAACATAATTATATGGTGCCCTCAGACCTTAAACATCATCAATTTGGTGACAATTTTTTAGGGTAAACATCATTTTATGATGGCCTCGGACCTTAAACATCATTAGTTTGGTGAAATCATGAGGGTAAACATCATAACTTGATGACCTCAGACCTTAAACATCATTATTTTAGCAAAATTATAAGGGTAAACATCAAAATTTTATGACCTCAAACCTTAAACATCATTAGTCTGGTGGCAATTTATGAGGGTAAACTTCATATTATGATGGCCTCAGACCTTAAACATCATTAGTTTGCTGATATCTTGACAGTTAACGTCATAATTTTATGTCCTCAGACCTTAAACATCATTAGTGTGGTGAAATTATGAGAAACATAATTATATGGTGACCTCAAACCTTAAACATCATTAATTTGGTGACAATTTATGAGGGTAAACATCATATTATGATGACCTCAAACCTTAAACATCATTAGTTTGGTGAAATCATGAGGATAAACTTCATAATTTGATTACCTCAGACCTTAAACATCATTAGTTTTGTGAAATTATAAGAGTAAACATCATAAATTGATGACCTTAGACCTTAAACATCATTAGTCTGGTGGCAATTTGTGAGGGTAAACATCATATTATGATGGCCTCAGACCTTAGACATCTTTAGTTTGGTGATATCGTGATGGTAAACGTCATAATTTGATGACCTCAGACCTTAAAGAATACTGCTTTGGTGAAATGATGAGGGTAAACATCATAATTTGATGACCTCGAACCTTAAACATCATTAGTTTGGTGAAATTATGTGGGTAAACATCATAATTTGATGACCTCAGAACATAAACATCATTAGTGTGGTGATATTATGAGAAACATAATTATATGGTGACCTCAGACCTTAAACATCATTAATTGGGTGGCAATTTATGAGGGTAAACATCATATTATGATGGCCTCAGACCTTAAACATCATTACTTTGGTGAAATCATGAGGGTAAACATCTTAATTTGATGATCTCAAACCTTAAACATCATTAGTTTGGTGAAATTATGAGGGTAAACATCATAATTTGATGACCTCATAACTTAAACATCATTTGTTTGGTGAAATTATGTGGGTAAACATCATAATTTCATGATCTTAGAACTTAAACATCATTAGTGTGGTGAAATTATGAGAAACATAATTATATGGTGACCTCAAACCTTAAACATCATTAATTTGGTGGCAATTTATGTGGGTAAACATCATATTATGATGGCCTCAGACCTTAAACATCATTAGTTTGGTGAAATCATGAGGGTTAACATCATAATTTGATGACCACGGACCTTAAATGTCATTAACTTGATGAAATTATGAGGGTAATTGTCATAATTTGATGGCCTCAGACCTTCATCATCATTTGTTTGGTGATATTATGGGGGAAAAATCATAATTTGATGACCTCGGAACTTAAACATCATTAGTTTGGTAAAATTATGAGGGTAAACATCATAATTTGATTACCTTAGACCTTAAACATCGTTTGTTTGGTAAAATTAAGAGAAACATCAATATATGATGATGTCAGACCTTAAACATTTGATGGCAATTTATGAGGGTTAAAATCATATTATGATGGCCTCAGACCTTAAACACCATTAGTTTGGTGAAATGAGGAGGGTAAATATCATAATTTGATGACTTCTGACCTTAAACATAATTAGTTTCGTGAAATTATAAGGGTAAACATCATAATTTGATTAACCCAGACCCTAAACATCATTAGTCTGGTGGCAATTTATGAGGGTAAACATTATATTATGATGGCCTGAGACGTTAAAAATCATTAGTTTGGTGAAATCATGACCGTAAACATCATAATTTGATGACCGCGAACCTTAAACATTATTAGTTGGGTGAAATTATGGGAAACATCATTATATGGTGACCTCAGACCTTAAACATCATTAATTTGGTGGCAATTTATGAGGGTAAACATCATATTATGATGGCCTCAAACTTTAAACATCATTAGTTTGGTGAAATTATGAGGGTAAACATCATAATTTGATGACCTCGGAACTTAAACATCATTAGTTTGGTGAAATTATGAGGGTAAACATCATAATTTGATGACCTTAGACCTTAAACATCATTAGTTTTGTGAAATTATGAGAAACATCATCATATGGTGACGACAGACCTTAAATATCATTAATTTGGTGGCAATTTATGAGGGTAAACATCATATTATGATGGCCTCAGACCTTAAAACTCATTAGTTTGGTGAAATCATGACCGTAAACATCATAATTTGATGACCTCTAACCTTAAACATCATTAGTTTGGTGAAATTATGAGGGTAAACATCATAATTTGATGACCTCAGACCTTAAACATCATTAGTTTGGTGAAATCATGAGAAACATCATTATGTGGTGACCTCAGACGTTAAACGTCATTAATTTGGTGGCAATTTATGAAGGTAAACATCATATTATGATGGTCTCATACCTTAAACATATTTAGTTTGTTGAAATTATGAGGGTAACATCATAATTTGATGACCTCATACCTTAAACATCATTAGTTTGGTTAAATTATGAGGGTAAACATCATAATTTGATGACCTCAGACCTTAAAAATCATTACTTTGGTGAAATCATGAGGGTAAACATCTTAATTTGATGACCTCGAACCTTAAACATCATTAGTTTGGTGAAATTATGAGGGTAAACATCATAATTTGATGACCTCATAACTTAAACATCATTAGTTTGGTGAAATTATGTGGGTAAACATCATAATTTCATGATCTTAGAACTTAAACATCATTAGTGTGGTGAAATTATGAGAAACATAATTATATGGTGACCTCAAACCTTAAACATCATTAATTTGGTGGCAATTTATGTGGGTAAACATCATATTATGATGGCCTCAGACCTTAAACATCATTAGTTTGGTGAAATCATGAGGGTTAACATCATAATTTGATGACCACGGACCTTAAATGTCATTAACTTGATGAAATTATGAGGGTAATTGTCATAATTTGATGGCCTCAGACCTTCATCATCATTTGTTTGGTGATATTATGGGGGAAAAATCATAATTTGATGACCTCGGAACTTAAACATCATTAGTTTGGTAAAATTATGAGGGTAAACATCATAATTTGACTACCTTAGACCTTAAACATCATTAGTTTGGCAAAATTAAGAGAAACATCATTATATGATGATCTCAGACCTTAAACATTTGATGGCAATTTATGAGGGTTAAAATCATATTATGATGGCCTCAGACCTTAAACACCATTAGTTTGGTGAAATGAGGAGGGTAAATATCATAATTTGATGACTTCTGACCTTAAACATAATTAGTTTCGTGAAATTATAAGGGTAAACATCATAATTTGATTAACCCAGACCTTAAACATCATTAGTCTGGTGGCAATTTATGAGGGTAAACATCATATTATGATGGCTTGAGACGTTAAAACTCATTAGTTTGGTGAAATCATGACCGTAAACATCATAATTTGATGACCGTGAACCTTAAACATTATTAGTTGGGTGAAATTATGGGAAACATCATTATATGGTGACCCCAGACCTTAAACATCATTAATTATGTGGCAATTTATGAGGGTAAACATCATAATTTGATGGCCTCAAACCTTAAACATCATTAGTTTGGTGAAATTATGAGGGTAAACATCATAATTTGATGACCTCAGAACTTAAACATCATTAGTTTGGTGAAATTATGAGGGTAAACATCATAATTTGATAACCTTAGACCTTAAACATCATTAGTTTTGTGAAATTATGAGAAACATCATTATATGGTGACCACAGACCTTAAATATCATTAATTTGGTGGCAAGTTATGAGGGTAAACATCATATTATGATGGCCTCAGACCTTAAAACTCATTAGTTTGGTGAAATCATGACCGTAAACATCATAATTTGATGACCTCTAACCTTAAACATCATTAGTTTCGTGAAATTATGAGGGTAAACATCATAATTTGATGACCTCAGACCTTAAACATCATTAGTTTCGTGAAATCATGAGAAACATCATTATATGGTGACCTCAGACGTTAAACGTCATTAATTTGGTGGCAATTTATGAAGGTAAACATCATATTATGATGGTCTCATACCTTAAACATCTTTAGTTTGTTGAAATTATGAGGGTAAACATCATAATTTGATGACCTCGGACCTTAAACATCATTAGTTTGGTTAAATTATGAGGGTAAACATCATAATTGGATGACCTCAGACCTTAAACATCATTAGTTTGGTGGCAGTTTATGAGGTAAAACATCATATTATGATGGCCTCATACCTTAAACATCATTAGTTTTGTGAGATTATGCGGGTAAACAACATAATTTGATTACCTTTGACCTTAAACATAATTACTTTGGTGAAATTACGAGAAATATCATTATATGGTGACCTCAGACCATAAACATCATCAATTTGGCAGCAATTCATGATGTTAAACATCATATTATGATGGGCTCAGACCTTTAACATCATTTGTTTGGTGAAATCAAAAGGCTAAACATCACGATTTGATGACATCATACGTTAAACATCATTAGTTTGATGAAATCATGACGGTAAACATCATAATTTGATGACCTCAAACCTTAAAATCCATTAGTTTGGTGAAATTATGGGAAACATCATTATATGATGACCTCAGACCTTAAACATCATTATTTTAGTGGCAATTTATGAGGGTAAGCATCATATTATGGTGGCATCACACCTTAAACATCATTAGTTTGGTGAAATTATGAGGGTAAACAACATAATTTGATGACCTGAGACCTTAAACATAATTAATTTGGTGGCAATTTATGAGGGTAAACATCATATTATGATGGCCTCAGACCTTAAACATCATTAATTTGGTGGCAATTTATTAGGGTAAACATCATATTATGATGGCCTCAGACCTTAAACATCATTAGTTTGGGAAAATCATGAGTGTAAACATAATAATTTGATGACGTTAGACCTTAAACATCAATAGTTTGGTGAAATCATGGCGGTAAACATAATAATTTCATGCCTCAGACCTTAAACATCATTAGTTTGGTGAAATTATGAGGGTAAACATCATAATTTGATGACCTCAAACCATAAACATCATTTGTCCGGTGGCAATTTATGAGGGTAAACATCATATTATGATGGCCTCAGACCTTAAACATCATTAGGTTGGTGAAATCATGATGGTAAACATCATAATTTGATGACCTCGGACCTTAAACAACATTAGCTTGGTGAAATTATGGAAACATCATTATATGGTGACCTCAGATCTTAAACATCATTAATTTGGTGGCAATTTATGAGGGTAAACATCATATTATGATGGCCTCATACCTTAAACATCACTAGTTCGATGAAATTATGAGGGTAAACATCATAATTTGATGACCTCAGAACTTAAACATCATTAGTTCGGTGAAATTATGAGAAACATCATTATATGGTGACCTCAGACTTTAAACAACATTAATTTTGTGGCAATTTATGAGGGTAAACATCATATTATGATGGCCTCAGACCTTAAACATCATTAGTTTGGTGAGATCATGAGGGTAAACATCATAATTTGACGACTTCGGACCTAAAACATCATTATTTTGGTGAAATTATGAGGGTAAACTTCATAATTTGATGACCTCGGACCTTAAACATCATTAATTTGGTAGAAATTTATGAGGGTAAACATCATATTATGATGGTCTCAGATCTTAAACATCATTAGTTTGGTGAAATCATGACTCCAAACATCATAATTTAATGACCGCAAACCTTAAAAATTATTAGTTTGGTGAAATTATGGGAAAATCATTATATGGTGACCTTAGACCTTAAACATCATTATTTTGGTGGCAATTTATGAGGGTAAACATGATATTATGGTGGCCTCAGACCTTAAAAATCATTAGTTTGGTGAAATTATGAGGGTAAACATCATAATTTGATGACCTCAGAACTTAAACATCATTAGTTTGGTGAAAATTATGAGGGTAAACATCATAATTTGATGACCTTAGTCCTTAAACATCACTAGTTTGGTGAAATTATGAGAAACATCATTATATGGTGACCTCAGACCTTAAACATAATTAATTTGGTGGCAATTTATGAGGGTAAACATCATATTATGGTGGCCTCAGACCTTAAACATCATTGGTTTGGTGAAATCGTGAGGGTATACATCATATTATGATGCCCTCGGACCTTAAACATCATTAGTTTGGTGAAATTATGAGGGTAAACATCATAATTTGAGGACCTGAAAACTTAAACATCATTAGTTTGGTGAAATTATGAAGGAAAACATCACAATTTGATGACCTTAGACCTTAAACATCACTAGATTGGTCAGATTATGTGAAACATCATTATATGGTGACCTCGGACCTTAAAGATCATTAATTTGGTTGCAATTTATGAGGGTAAACATCATATTATGATGTCTTAAGACCTTAAACACCATTAGTTTGCTGAAATTAAAAATCATTAGTTTGGTGAAATCAAGAGGGTAAACATAAAATTTGATGACCTCAGACCTTAGACATCATCAGTTTGGTGAAATTATGTGAAACATCAATATATGGTGACCTCAGATCATAAACATCATTAATTTGGTGGCAATTTATGAGGGTAAACATCATATTACGATGGCTTAAGACCTTAAACACCATTAGTTTGGTGAAATCATGAGGGTAAACAAAAAATTTGATGACCTCAGACCTTAAACATCATTTGTTTGGTGAAATTATGAGGGTAAACATCATAATTTGATGACCTCGGACCTTAGACATCATTAGTTTGGTGAAATTATGAGAAACATCATTATATGGTGACCTCTGGCCTTTAACGTCATTAATTTGGTGACAATTTATGAGGGTAAACATCATATTATGATGGCCTTATACCTTAAACATCATTCGTTTGGTGAAATCATGAGGGTACACATCATAATTTGATGACCTCAGACCTCAAACATCATTAGTTTGGTGAAATTATATGGGCAAACATCATAATTTGATGACCTCCGACCATAAACATCATTAGTTTGGTGGCAATTTATGAGGGTAGGCATCATATTATGATGGCCTTCGACCTTAAACATCATTAGTTTGATGAAATAATGACGGTAAACATCATAATTTGATGACCTTAGACCTTAAACATCATTAATTTGTTGGCAATTTAAAAGGGTTAGCATCATATTATGATGGAATCAGACCTTAAACATCATTAGTTTGGTGAAATCATGAGGGTAAACATCATAATTTGACGACCTCGGACCTGAAACATCATTAGTTTGGTAAAATTATGAGGGTAAACATCATAATTTGATGACGTTAGACCTTAAACATCATTAGTTTTGTGAAATTATGAGAAATATCATTAATTTGGTGGCAATTTATGAGAGTAAACGACATATTATGATGGCTCAAACCTTAAACATCATTAGTTTGGTGAAATCATAAGGGTAAACTTCCTAATTTGATGACCTCAGACCTTAAACATCATTATTTTGGAGAAATTGTGCGGGTAAACATCATAATTTTATGACCTCAGACCTTAAAATCATTAGTTTGGTGAAATTATGAGAAACATCAATATATGGTGACCTCGGACCTTAAACATCATTAGTTTGGTGGCAATTTATGAGGGTAAACATCATATTATGATGGCCTCAGACCTTAAACCTCATTAGTTTGGTGAAATCATGCGGGTAAACATCATAATTTAGTGACCTCAAACACTAAACATCATTAGTTTGGTGAAATTATGAGCAACATCATTATATGGTGACCTCGGACCTTTAGCATCTTTAATTTGGTTGTAATTTATGAGGGTAAACATGATATTATGATGGCCTCAGACCTTAAACATCAATAGTTTGGTGAAATCATGGGGGTAAACATCATAATTTGATGACCTCAGACCTTGAACATCATTAGTTTTGTGAAATTATGAGGGTAACCATCATAATTTGATGACCGCAAACCATAAACATTATTAGTCTGGTGGCAATTTATGAGGGTAAACATCATATTATGATGGCCTCAGATCTTAAACATCATTAGTTTGGTGAAATCATGACAGTAAACATCATAATTTGATGAGCTCGGACCTTAAACGTCATTTGTTTGGTGAAATTATGGGAAACATCATTATATGGTGACCTCAGACCTTAAACATCATTAATTTGTTGGCAATTTATGAGGGTAAACATCATATTATGATGGCCTCAAACCTTAAACATCATTAGTTTCATGAAATTATGAGGGTAAACATCATAATCCGATGACCTTAGAAATTAAACACCTTCAGTTTGGTGAAATTATGAGAAACATCATTATATGGTGACATCAGACGTTAAAGACCATTAATTTGGTGGCAATTTATGAGGGTAAACATCATATTATGATGGCCTCAGACCTTAAACATCATTAGTTTGGTGAAATCATGAGGGTAAACATCTTAATTTAATGACCTCAGACATTAAACATCATTAGTTTGGTGAAATTATGAGGGTAAACATCCTAATTTGATGACCTCAGACCTTAAACATCATTAGTTTGGTGAAATTATGAGGGTAAACATCATAATTTAAAGACCTCAGAACTTAAACATCATTAGTTTTGTGAAATTGTGAGGGTAACTATCATAATGTGATGACGTTAGACCTTAAACATCATTAGTGTGGTGAAATTACGAGAAACATAATTATATGGATACCTCAGACCTTAAACATCATTAATTTGGAAACAATTTATGAGGGTAAACATCATATTATGATGGCCTCAGATCTTAAACATCATTAGTTTGGTGAAATCATGAAAGTATACATCATAATTTGATGACCTCGGGCCTTAAACATCATTAGTTTGGTGAAATTATGAGGGTAAACGTCATAATTTGATGACCTCATGCCTTAAACATCATTAGTCTGGTGGCAATTTATGAGGGCAAACATCATATTATGATGGCCTCAGACCTTAAACATCATTAGTTTGCTGATATCATGACGGTAAACATCATAACTTGATGACCTCAGACCTTAAACATCATTACTTTGGTGAAATTATGAGGGTAAACATCATAATTTGATGACCTCAGACCTTAAACATCATTAGTTTGGTGAAATTATGAGGGTAAACATCATAATTTGATGACCTCAGAACTTTAACATCATTAGTGTGGTGAAATTAAGAGAAACACAATTATATGGTGACCTCAGACCTTAAACATCACTAATTTGGTGGCAATTTATGAGGGTAAATATCATATTATGATGGCCTCAGACCTTAAACATCATTAGTTTGGTGAAATCATGAGGGTAAACATCTTAATTAGATGACCTCGGACCTTAAACATCATTTGTTTGGTGAAATTATGAGGGTAAACATCATAATTTGATGACCTTAGACCTTAAACATCAACAGTGTGGTGAAATCATGAGAAACATAATTATAAGGTGACCTCAGACCTTAAACATCATCAATTTGGTGACAATTTTTTAGGGTAAACATCATTTTATGATGGCCTCGGACCTTAAACATCATTAGTTTGGTGAAATCATGAGGGTAAACATCTTAATTAGATGACCTCGGACCTTAAACATCATTTGTTTGGTGAAATTATGAGGGTAAACATCATAATTTGATGACCTTAGACCTTAAACATCAACAGTGTGGTGAAATCATGAGAAATATAATTATATGGTGACCTCAGACCTTAAACATCATCAATTTGGTGACAATTTTTTAGGGTAAACATCATTTTATGATGGCCTCAGACCTTAAACATCATTAGTTTGGCAAAATTATAAGGGTAAACATCCAAATTTGATGACCTCAAACCTTAAACATCATTAGTCTGGTGGCAATTTATGAGGGTAAACATCATATTATGATGGCCTCAGACCTTAAACATCATTAGTTTGCTGATATCGTGACAGTAAACATCATAATTTTATGTCCTCAGACCTTAAACATCATTAGTGTGGTGAAATTATGAGAAACATAATTATATGGTGACCTCAAACCTTAAACATCATTAATTTGGTGACAATTTATGAGGGTAAACATCATATTATGATGACCTCAAACCTTAAACATCATTAGTTTGGTGAAATCACGAGGATAAACTTCATAATTTGATTACCTCAGACCTTAAACATCATTAGTTTTGTGAAATTATAAGAGTAAACATCATAAATTGATGACCTCAGACCTTAAACATCATTAGTCTGGTGGCAATTTGTGAGGGTAAACATCATATTATGATGGCCTCAGACCTTAGACATCTTTAGTTTGGTGATATCGTGACGGTAAACGTCATAATTTGATGACCTCAGACCTTAAAGAATATTGCTTTGGTGAAATGATGAGGGTAAACATCATAATTTGATGACCTCGGACCTTAAACATCATTAGTTTGGTGAAATTATGTGGGTAAACATCATAATTTGATGACCTCAGAACGTAAACATCATTAGTGTGGTGATATTATGAGAAACATAATTATATGGTGACCTCAGACCTTAAACATCATTAATTGGGTGGCAATTTATGAGGGTAAACATCATATTATGATGGCCTCAGACCTTAACCATCATTACTTTGGTGAAATCATGAGGGTAAACATCTTAATTTGATGACCTCGAACCTTAAACATCATTAGTTTGGTGAAATTATGAGGGTAAACATCATAATTTGATGACCTCATAACTTAAACATCATTAGTTTGGTGAAATTATGTGGGTAAACATCATAATTATGATCTTAGAACTTAAACATCATTAGTGTGGTGAAATTATGAGAAACATAATTATATGGTGACCTCAAACCTTAAACATCATTAATTTGGTGGCAATTTTTGTGGGTAAACATCATATTATGATGGCCTCAGACCTTAAACATCATTAGTTTAGTGAAATCATGGGGGTTAACATCATAATTTGATGACCTCGGACCTTAAACGTCATTAGCTTGATGAAATTATGAGGGTAATTGTCATAATTTGATGGCCTCAGACCTTCATCATCATTTGTTTGGTGATATTATGGGGGAAAAATCATAATTTGATGACCTCGGAACTTAAACATCATTAGTTTGGTAAAATTATGAGGGTAAACATCATAATTTGATTACCTTAGACCTTAAACATCATTAGTTTGGTAAAATTAAGAGAAACGTCATTATATGATGATCTCAGACCTTAAACATTTGATGGCAATTTATGAGGGTTAAAATCATATTATGATGGCCTCAGACCTTAAACACCATTAGTTTGGTGAAATGAGGAGGGTAGATATCATAATTTGATGACTTCTAACCTTAAACATAATTAGTTTCGTGAAATTATAAGGGTAAACATCATAATTTGATTAACCCAGACCTTAAACATCATTAGTCTGGTGGCAATTTATGTGGGTAAACATCATATTATGATGGCCTGAGACGTTAAAACTCATTAGTTTGGTGAAATCATGACCGTAAACATCATAATTTGATGACCGCGAACCTTAAACATTATTAGTTTGGTGAAATTATGGGAAACATCATTATATGGTGACCTCAGACCTTAAACATCATTAATTTGGTGGCAATTTATGAGGGTAAACATCATATTATGATGGCCTCAAACCTTAAACATCATTAGTTTGGTGAAATTATGAGGGTAAACATCATAATTTGATGACCTCAGAACTTAAACATCATTAGTTTGGTGAAATTATGAGGGTAAACATCATAATTTGATGACCTTAGACCTTAAACATCATTAGTTTTGTGAAATTATGGGAAACATCATTATATGGTGACCACAGACCTTAAATATCATTAATTTGGTGGCAATTTATGAGGGTAAACATCATATTATGATGGCCTCAGACCTTAAAACTCATTAGTTTGGTGAAATCATGACCGTAAACATCATAATTAGATGACCTCTAACCTTAAACATCATTAGTTTGCTAAAATTATGAGGGTAAACATCATAATTTGATGACCTCAGACCTTAAACATCATTAGTTTGGTGAAATCATGAGAAACATCATTATATGGTGACCTCAGGCGTTAAACGTCATTAATTTGGTGGAAATTTATGAAGGTAAACATCATATTATGATGGTCTCATACCTTAAACATCTTTAGTTTTTTGAAATTATGAGGGTAAACATCATAATTTGATGACCCCAGACCTTAAACATCATTAGTTTGGTTAAATTATGAGGGTAAACATCATAATTTGACGACCTCAGACCTTAAACATCATTAGTTTGGTGGCAATTTATGAGGTAAAACATCATATTATGATGGCCTCAGACCTTAAACATCATTAGTTTGGTGAGATTATGCGGGTAAACAACATAATTTGATTACCTTTGACCTTAAACATAATTACTTTGGTGAAATTACGAGAAATATCATTATATGGTGACCTCAGACCATAAACATCATCAATTTGGCGGCAATTCATGATGGTAAACATCATATTATGATGGGCTCAGACCTTTAACATCATTTGTTTGGTGAAATCAAAAGGCTAAACATCACAATTTGATGACATCATACGTTAAACATCATTAGTTTGATGAAATCATGACGATAAACATCATAATTTGATGACCTCAAACCTTAAAATCCATTAGTTTGGTGAAATTATGGGAAACATCATTATATGATGACCTCAGACCTTAAACATCATTATTTTAGGGGCAATTTATGAGGGTAAGCATCATATTATGGTGGCATCAGACCTTAAACATCATTAGTTTGGTGAAATTATGAGGGTAAACAACATAATTTGATGACCTGAGACCTTAAACATAATTAATTTGGTGGCAATTTATGAGGGTAAACATCATATTATGATGGCCTCAGACCTTAAACATCATTAATTTGGTGGCAATTTATTAGGGTAAACATCATATTATGATGGCCTCAGACCTTAAACATCATTAGTTTGGGAAAATCATGATGTAAACATAATAATTTGATGACGTTAGACCTTAAACATCAATAGTTTGGTGAAATCATGGCGGTAAACATAATAATTTCATGCCTCAAACCTTAAACATCATTAGTTTGGTGAAATTATGAGGGTAAACATCACAATTTAATGACCTCAAACCATAAAAATCATCTGTCCGGTGGCAATTTATGAGGGTAAACATCATATTATGATGGCCTCAGACCTTAAACATCATTAGGTTGGTGAAATCATGACGGTAAACATCATAATTTGATGACCTCGGACCTTAAACAACATTAGCTTGGTGAAAATATGGAAACATCATTATATGGTGACCTCAGATCTTAAACATCATTAATTTGGTGGCAATTTATGAGGGTAAACATCATATTATGATGGCCTCATACCTTAAACATCACTAGTTCGATGAAATTATGAGGGTAAACATCATAATTTGATGACCTCAGAACTTAAACATCATTAGTTCGGTGAAATTATGAGAAACATCATTATATGGTGACCTCAGACTTTAAACATCATTAATTTTGTGGAAATTTATGAGGGTAAACATCATATTATGATGGCCTCAGACCTTAAACATCATTAGTTTGGTGAAATCATGAGGGTAAACATCATAATTTGACGACTTCGGACCTAAAACATCATTATTTTGGTGAAATTATGAGGGTAAACTTCATAATTTGATGACCTCGGACCTTAAACATCATTAGTTTGGTGGAAATTTATGAGGGTAAACATCATATTATGATGGCCTCAGATCTTAAACATCATTAGTTTGGTGAAATCATGACTCCAAACATCATAATTTAATGACTGCAAACCTTAAAAATTATTAGTTTGGTGAAATTATGGGAAAATCATTATATGGTCACCTTAGACCTTAAACATCATTATTTTAGTGGCAATTTATGAGGGTAAACATCATATTATGGTGGCCTCAGACCTTAAAAATCATTAGTTTTTTGAAATTATGAGGGTAAACATCATAATTTGATGACCTCAGAACTTAAACATCATTAGTTTGGTGAAAATTATGAGGGTAAACATCATAATTTGATGACCTTAGTCCTTAAACATCATTAGTTTGGTGAAATTATGAGAAACCTCATTATATGGTGACCTCAGACCTTAAACATAATTAATTTGGTGGAAATTTATGAGGGTAAACATCATATTATGGTGGCCTCAGACCTTAAACATCATTGGTTTGGTGAAATCGTGAGGGTATACATCATATTATGATGCCCTCAGACATTAAACATCATTAGTTTGGTGAAATTATGAGGGTAAACATCATAATTTGAGGACCTGAAAACTTAAACATCATTAGTTTGGTAAAATTATGATGGTAAACCTCACAATTTGATGACCTTAGACCTTAAACATCACTAGTTTGGTGAGATTAGGTGAAACATCATTATATGGTGACCTCGGACCTTAAAGATCATTAATTTGGTTGCAATTTATGAGGGTAAACATCATATTATGATGTCTTAAGACCTTAAACACCATTAGTTTGCTGAAATTAAAAATCATTCGTTTGGTGAAATCAAGAGGGTAAACATAAAATTTGATGACCTCAGACATCGTCAGTTTGGTGAAATTATGTGAAACATCAATATATGGTGACCTCAGATCATAAACATCATTAATTTGGTGGCAATTTATGAGGGTAAACATCATATTACGATGGCTTAAGACCTTAAACACCATTAGTTTGGTGAAATCATGAGGGTAAACAAAAAATTTGATGACCTCAGACCTTAAACATCATTAGTTTGGTGAAATTATGAGGGTAAACATCATAATTTGATGACCTCGGACCTTAGACATCATTAGTTTGGTGAAATTATAAGAAACATCATTATATGGTGACCTCTGGCCTTTAACGTCATTAATTTGGTGACAATTTATGAAGGTAAACATCATATTATGATGGCCTTATACCTTAAACATCATTTCTTTGGTGAAATCAGGAGGGTACACATCATAATTTGATGACCTCAGACCTCAAACATCATTAGTTTGGTGAAATTATATGGGCAAACATCATAATTTTATGACCTCCGACCTTAAACATCATTAGTTTGGTGGCAATTGATGAGGGTAGGCATCATATTATGATGGCCTTCGACCTTAAACATCATTAGTTTGATGAAATAATGACGGTAAACATCATAATTTGATGACATTAGACCTTAAACATCATTAATTTGTTGGCAATTTAAAAGGTTTAACATCATATTATGATGGAATCAGACCTTAAACATCATTAGTTTGGTGAAATCATGAGGGAAACATCATAATTTGACGACCTCAGACCTGAAACATCATTAGTTTGGTGAAATTATGAGGGTAAACATCATAATTTGATGACCATAGATCGTAAACATCATTAGTTTTGTGAAATTATGAGAAATGTCATTAATTTGGTGGCAATTTATGAGAGTAAATGACATATTATGATGGCTCAAACCTTAAACCTCATTAGTTTGGGGAAATCATAAGGGTAAACATCATAATTTGATGACCTCAGACCTGAAACATCATTATTTTGGAGAAATTGTGTGGGTAAACATCATAATTTTATGACCTCGTACCTTAAAATCATTAGTTTGGTGAAATTATGAGAAACATCAATATATGGTGACCTCAGACCTTAAACATCATTAGTTTGGTGGCAATTTATAAGGGTAAACATCATATTATGATGGCCTCAGACCTTAAACATCATTAATTTGGTGAAACCATGAGGGAAAACATCAAAATTTGTTGACCTTAGACCTTAAACATCATTAGTTTTGTGAAATTATGCGGGCAAACAACACAATTTGATTACCTTAGACCTTAAACATATTAGTTTGGTGAAATTACGAGAAATATCATTATATGGTGACCTCAGACCTTAAACATCATTAATTTAGTGGCAATTCATGATGGTAAACATCATATTATGATGGCCTCGGACCTTAAACATCATTAGTTTGGTGAAATCATAAGGGTAAACATCTTAATTTGATGACATCATACCTTAAACATCATTGGTTTGGTGAAATTATGAGGGTAAACATAATAATTTAATGACCTCGGACCTTAAACATCATTAATTTGGTGATAATTTATGAGGGTAAACATCATATTATGATGAAATCAAACCTTAAACATCATTAATTTGGTAGCCATTTATTGGGGTAAACATCATATTATGATGGCCTCAGAACTTAAACATCATTAGTTTGGTGAAATCATGAGTGTAGACATCATATGTTGATGACGTCAGACCTTAAACATCATTAGTTTGGTGAAATTATGAGGGTAAGCATCATAATTTGATGACCTTAGACCTTAAAAATCATTAGTTTGGTGAAATTATGAGAAATATCATTATATGGTGACCTGAGACCTTAAACATCATTAATTTGGTGGTAATTTATGAGGGTAAACATTATATTATGATGGCCTCAGACCTTAAACCTCATTAGTTTGGTGAAATCATGAGGGTAAACATCATAAATTGATGACCTCAAACCCTAAATATCATTAGTTTGGTGAAATTATGAGAACCATCGTTATATGGCGACCTGAGACCGCTAACATCTTTAATTTGGTGGCAATTTATGAGGGTAAACATCATATTATGATGGCCGCAAACCTTAACCATCAATAGTTTGGTGAAATCATGAGGGTAAACATCATAATTTGATGACCTCCGACCTTAAAAATCATTAGTTTGGTGAAATTAAGAGGGTAAACATCATAATTTGATGACCTCAAATGATAAACATCATTAGTCTGGTGGCAATTTATGAGGGTAAACATTATATTATGATGGCCTCAGACGTTAAACATCATTAGTTTAGTGAAATCATGACGGTAAACATCATAATTTAATGACCTCGGACCTTAAACATCATTAGTTTGGTGAAATTGTGGGAAACATCAATATATGGTGACCTCATACCTTAAACATCATTAATTTAGTGGCAATTTATGAGTGTAAACATCATATTATGATGGTCTCCGACCTTAGGCATCATTAGTTTCATGAAGTTATGAGGGTAAACATCATAATTTGATGACCTCAGAACTTAAACATCACTAGTTTGGTGAAATTATGAGAAACATCATTATATGGTGACCACAGACCTTAAACATCATTAATTTGTTAGCAATTTATGAGGGTAAACATCATATTATGATGGCCTCAGACCTAAAACATCATTAGTTTGGTGAAATCATGAGGGTAAACATCATAATTTGATGACCTCGGACCTTAAACATCATTAATTTAGAGTCAATTTATGAGGGTAAGCTTCATAATAAGATGGCCTCAGACCTTGAACATCATTAATTTGGTGGCAATTTATGAGGGTAAACATTATATTATGATGGCCTCAAACCTTAAACATCATTACTTTGGTGGCAATTTATTAGGGTAAACATCATATTATGATGGCCTCATACCTTAAACATCATTAGTTTAGTGAAATCAGGAGTGTAAACATCATAATTTGATGACGTCAGACATTAAACATCATTAGTTTGGTGAAATTATGAGGGTAAACATCATAATTTGATGACCTTAGACCTTAAACATTATTAGTTTGGTGAAATTATGAAAAATATCATTATAGGGTGACCTCAGACCTTAAACATCATTAATTTGGTGGTAATTTATGTGGGTAAACATCATATTATGCTTGCCTCAGACCGTAAACCTCATTAGTTTGGTGAAATCATGAGGGTAAACATCATAATTTGATGACCTCAGACCCTAAATATTAATAGTTTGGTGAAATTATGAGAACCATCATTTTAGGGTGGCCTCAGACCTCTAACATCTTTAATTTGGTGGCAATTTATGAGGGTCAACATCATTTTATGATGGCCTCAGACCTTAAACATCGATAGTTTGGTGAAATCATGAGGGTAAACATCATAATTTGAAGACCTCAGACCTTAAAAATCATTAGTTTGGTGAAGTTAAAAGGGTAAACATCATAATTTGATGACCTCAAACCACAAACATCATTAGTCTGGTGGCAATTTATGAGGGTAAACATCATATTATGATGGCCTCCGACCTAAAACATCATTAGTTCAGTGGAATCATGACGGCAAACATCATAATTTAATGACCTCGGACCTTAAACATCATTAGTTTGGTGAAATTGTGGGAGACATCATTATATGGTGACCTAAGACCTTAAACATCATTAATTTGGTGGCAATTTATGAGGGTAAACATCATATTATGATGGCCTCAGACCTTAACCATCATTAGATTGAGGCAATTATGAGGGTAAACATCATAATTTGACGATCTCGGAACTTAAACATCATTAGTTTGGTGAAATTACGAGTAACATCATTATATGGTGACCTCAGACCTTAAACATCATTATTTTGGGGGCAATTTATGAGGGTAAACGTCATATTTTGATGGCCTCAAACCTTAAACATCATTAGTTTGGTGAAATCGTGAGGGTAAACATCATAATTTTATGACCTCGAACCTTAAACAACATTAGTTCGGTGAAATTATGAGGGTAAACATCAAAATTTGATGACCTCAGACCGTAAACATCATTCGTCTGGTGGCAATTTATGAGGGTAAACATCATATTATGATGGCCTCGGACGTTAAACATCATTAGTTTGGTAAAATCATGATGGTAAACATCATAATTTGATGACCTCAAACCTTAAAATTCGTTCGTTTGGTGAAATTATGGGAAACAACATTATATGGTGACCTCAGACCTTAAACATCATTATTTTGGTGGCAATTTATGAGGGTAAACATCATATTATGGTGGCATCAGACCTTAAACATCATTAGTTTGGTGAAATTATGAGGGTAAACATCATAATTTGATGACCTCGGACCTTAAACGTCATTAATTTGGCTACAATTTATGATGGTAAACTTCCTAATATGATGGCCTCAGAACTTAAACATTAGTAGTTTTGTGAAATCATAACGATAAACATCATAATTTTATGACCTTGGACTTTAAACATCATTAACTTGGTGACAATTTTTAAGGGTAAACATCATATTATGATGGCCTCAGACCTTAAACATCATTATTTTGGTGAAATCATGAGGGTAAACATCATAATTTGATGACCTCAGACCTTGAACATCAATAGTTTGGTGAAATTATGTGGGTAAACATCATAATTGGATGACCTTAGACCTTAAACACCATTAGTTTGGTGAAATTATGAGAAACATCATTATATGGTGACCTCGGACATTAAACATCATTAGTTTGGTGAAACAATGAGGGAAAACATCATAATTTGATGACCTTAGACCTTAAACATCATTAGTTTGGTGAAATTATGAGGGTAAACATCATAATTTGATGACTTCAGACCTTAAACATTATAAGTTTGGTGGCAATTTATGACGGTAAACTTCATAATATGATAGTCTCAAACCTTAAACATCATTAGTTTTGTGAAATCATGACGATAAACATCATAATTTGATGACCTCAGACCTTAAACATTATTAATTTGGTGGAAATTTTTAAGGGTAAACATCATTATATGGTGACCTCGGACTTTAAACATCATGAGTTTGGTGAAATCATGAGGGTGAACATCATAATTTGATGACCTACGACCTTAAACATCACTAGTTTGGTGAAATTATGGGGATAAACATCATAATTTGATGACCTCAAACCTTAAAATCCATTAGTTTGGTGAAATTATGGGAAACATCATTATATGGTGACCTCAGACCTTAAACATCACTACTTTGGTGGCAATTTATGAGGGTAAACATCATATTATGATGGCTTCAGACCTTAAACATCATTAGTTTGATGAAATTATGAGGGTAAACATCATATTTGATGATGTCACACCTTAAACAACATTAATTTGGTGGCAATTTATGAGGTTAGACATCATATAATGATGGCCTCAGACCTTAAACATCATTAAATTGGTCGTAATTTATTAGGGTAAACATCATATTATGATGACCTCAAACCTTAAACAGAATTAGTTTGGTGAAATCATGAGGGTAAACATCATAATTTGATGACCTCAGACCTTAAACATCATTAGATTGATGAAATTATGAGGGTAAACATCATAATATGATGACCTTAAATCGTAAACATCATTAGTTTGGGGGTAATTTATGAGGGAAAACACCATATTATGATGTCCTCACACCTTAAACATCATTAGTTCGGTGAAATCATGACGGTAAACATCAAAATTTGAGGACCTCAGACCTTAAACATCTTGAATTTGGTGGCAATTTATAAGGGTAAACATCTTATTATGATGGCCTTAGACCTTAAACATCATTTGTTTGGTTAAATCATGAGGGTAAACATCATAATTTGACGACCTGGGACCTTAAACTTCAATAGTTTGGTGAAATTACGAGGGTAAACATCATAATTTGATGACCTCAGACCTTAAACATCATTAGTTTGGTGAAATTATGAGAGTAAACATCATAATTTGTTGACCTTAGACGCTAAACATCATTAGTTTGGTGAAATTATGAGAAATATCATTATATGGTGACCTCAGACCTTTAACATCATTAATTTTGTGGAAATTTATGAGGGTAAAAATCATATTATGATGGCCTTAGACCTTAAACATTAGTTTGGTCAAATCATGAGGGTAAACATCATAATTTGATGACCTCAAACCTTAAACATCATTAGTCTCGTGGAACTTTATGAGGGTAAACATCATAATTTGATGACCTCAAAAGTTAAACATCATTAAGTTGGTGAAATTGTGGGAAACATCATTATATAGTGACCTCAAACCTTAAACATCATTAATTTGGTGGCAATTTATGAGGGTAAACATCATATTATGATGGCCTCAGACCTTAAGCATCATTAGTTTTATGAAATTATGAGGGTAAACATCATAATTTGATGAGCTCAGAACTTAAACATCATTAGTTGGGTGAAATTATGAGAAACATCATTATATGGTGACCTCAGACCTTAAACATCATTAATTTGGGGGCAATTTATGAGGGTAAACATCATGTTTTGATGGCCTCAAACCTTAAACATCATTAGTTTGGTGAAATCGTGAGGGTAAACATCATAATTTGATGACCTCGGACCTTAAACAACATTAGTTTGGTCAAATTATGAGGGAAAACATCAAAATTTGATGACCTCAGACCGTAAACATCATTCGTCTGGTGGCAATTTATGAGGGTAAACATCATATTATGATGGTCTCAGACCTTAAACATCATTAGTTTGGTGAAATGATGATGGTAAACATCATAATTTGATGACCTCAAACCTTAAAATTCATTAGTTTGGTGAAATTATGGGAAACATCATTATATGGTGACCTCAGACCTTAAACATCATTAGTCTAGTGGCAATTTATGAGGGTAAACATCATATTATGGTGGCATCAGACCTTAAACATCATTAGTTTGGTGAAATTATGAGGGTAAACATCATAATTAGATGACCTCGGAACTTAAACATCATTAATTTGGTTACAATTTATGAGGGTAAACTTCATAATATGATGGCTTCAGACCTTAAACATCCGTAGTTTTGTGAAATCATGACGATAAACATCATAATTTGATGACCTCATACCTTAAACATCATTAACTTCGTGGCAATTTTTAAGGACAAAGAACATATTATGATGGCCTCAGACCTTAAACATCATTATTTTGGTGAAATCATGAGGGTAAACATCATAATTTGATGACCTCAGACCTTAAACATCAATAGTTTGGTGAAATTATGCGGGTAAACATCATAATTTGATTACCTTAGACCTTAAACACCATTAGTTTGGTGAAAATATGAGAAACATCATTATATGGTGACCTCAGACTTTAAACATCATTAGTTTGGATAAACCATGTGGGAAAACATCATAATTTGATGACCTTAGACCTTAAACATCATTAGTTTGGTGAAATTATGAGGGTAAACATCATAATTTGATGACTTCAGACCTTAAACATTATTAGTTTGGTGGCAATTTATGAGGGTAAACTTCATAATATGATAGCCTCACACCTTAAACATCATTAGTTTTGTGAAATCATGACGATAAACATTATAATTTGATGACCTCAGACCTTAAACATCATTAATTTGATGGCAATTTTTAAGGGTAAACATCATATTATGATGGCCTCAGACCTTAAACATCATTAGTTTGGTGGATGACCTTAAACATTAAACATCGTTAGTTTGGTCGCAATTTATGAGGGTAAACATCATATTATGATGGCCTCAGACCTTAAACATCATTAATTTGGTGGCAATTTATTAGGGTAAACATCATATTATGATGGCCTCAGACCTTAAACATCATTAGTTTGGTGTAATTATGGGAAACATCATTATATGGTGACCTCAGACCTTAAACATCATTAATTTGGTGGCAATTTATGTGGGTAAACATTATATTACGATGTCCTCAGACCTTAAACATCATTAATTTGGTGGCAATTTATTAGGGTAAACATCATATTATGATGGCCTCAGACCTTAAACATCATTAGTTTGGTGAAATCATGACTGTAAACATCATAATTTGATGACGTCAGACCTTAAACATCATTAGTTTGGTGAAATTATGGGGGTAAACATCATAATTTGATGACCTTAGACCTTAAACATTATTAGTTTGGTGAAATTATGAGAAATATCATTATATGGTGACCTCAGACCTTAAACATCATTAATTTGGTGGTAATTTATGAGGGTAAACATCATATTATGCTTGCCTTAGACCTTAAACCTCATTAGTTTGGTGAAATCATGAGGGTAAACATCATAATTTGATTACCTCAGACCCTAAATATTATTAGTTTGGTGAAATTATGAGAACCATCATTTTACGGTGGCCTCAGACCTCTAACATCTTTAATTTAGTGGCAATTTATGAGGGTAAACATCATATTATGATGGCCTCAGACCTTAAACATCGATAGTTTGGTGAAATCATGAGGGTAAACATCATAATTTGAAGACCTCAAACCTTAAAAATCATTAGTTTGGTGAAGTTAAGAGGGTAAATATCATAATTTGATGACCACAAACCATAAACATCATTAGTCTGGTGGCAATTTATGAGTGTAAACATCATATTATGATGGCCTCCGACCTAAAACATCTTTAGTTCAGTGGAATCATGATGGTAAACATCATAATTTAATGACCTCGGACCTTAAACATCATTAGTTTGGTGAAATTGTGGGAGACATCATTATATGGTGACCTCAGACCTTAAACATCATTAATTTGGTGGCAATTTATGAGGGTAAACATCATATTATGATGGCCTCAGACCTTAAGCATCATTAGATTGAGGAAATTATGAGGGTAAACACAATAATTTGATGAGCTCGGAACTTAAACATCATTAGTTTGGTTAAATTTTGAGTAACATCATTATATGGTGACCTTAGACCTTAAACATCATTAATTTGGTGGCAATTTATGAGGGTAAACATCATATTATGATGGCCTCGAACCTTCAACATCATTAGTTTGGTGAAATCATGAGGGTAAACATCATAATTTAATGACCCCGGACCTTAAACAACATTAGTTTGGTGAAATTATGAGGGTAAACATCAAAATTTGATGACCTCAGACCGTAAACATCATTCGTCTGGTGGCAATTTATGAGGGTAAACATCATATTATGATGGCCTCAGACGTTAAACATCATTAGTTTGGTGAAATCATGATGGTAAACATCATAATTTGATGACCTCAAACCTTAAAATTCATTAGTTTGGTTAAATTATGGGAAACATCATTATATGGTGACCTCAGACCTTAAACATCATTATTTTGGTGGCAATTTATGAGGGTAAACATCATATTATGGTGGAATCAGACCTTATACATCATTAGTTTGGTGAAATTATGAGGGTAAACATCATAATTTGATGACCTCGGAACTTAAACATCATTAATTTGGTTACAATTTATGAGGGTAAACTTCCTAATATGATGGCCTCAGACCTTAAACAATAGTAGTTTCGTGAAATCATGACGATAAACATCATAATTTGATGACCTCAGACTTTAAAATCATTAACTTGGTGGCAATTTTTAAGGGTAAACATCATATTAGGATGGCCTCAGACCTTAAACATCATTATTTTGGTGAAATCATGAGGGTAAACATCATAATTTGATGTCCTCGGACCTTAAACATCAATAGTTTGGTGAAATTATGTGGGTAAACATCATAATTTGATGACCTTAGACCTTAAACACTATTAGTTTAGTGAAATTAAGAGAAACATCATTATATGGTGACCTCGGACTTTAAACATCATTAGTTTGGTGAAACAATGAGGGAAAACATCATAATTTGATGACCTTAGACCTTAAACATCATTAGTTTTGTGAAATTATGAGGGTAAACATCATAATTTGATTACTTCAGACCTTAAACATTATTAGTTTGGTGGCAATTTATGAGGGTATACTTCATAATATGATAGCCTCACACCTGAAACATCATTAGTTTTGTGAAATCATGACGATAAACATCACAATTTGATGACCTCATACCTTAAACATCATTAATTTGGTGGAAATTTTTAAGGGTAAACATCATATTATGATGGCCTCACACCTTAAACATCATGAGTTTGGTGAAATCATGAGGGTAAGCATCATATTATAATGACCTCAGACCTTAAACATCAATAGTTTGGTGAAATTATGAGGGTAAACATCATAATTTGATGACCTTAAACATCATTAGTTTCGTGAAATTATGGGAAATATCATTATATGGTGTCCTCAGACCTTAAACATCACTATTTTGGTGGCAATTTATGAGGGTAAACATCATATTACGATGGCTTCAGACCTTAAACATCATTAGTTTGACGAAATTATGAGGGTAAACATCATATTTGATGATGTCACACCTTAAACAACATTAATTTGGTGGCAATTTATGAGGTTAGACATCATATAGTGATGGCCTCAGACCTTAAACATCATTAATTTGGTCGCAATTTATTAGGGTAAACATCATATTATGATGACCTCAGACCTTAAACATCATAATTTGATGACCTCGGACCTTAAACATGATTAGATTGGTGAAATTATGAAGGTAAACATCATAATATGATGACCTTAAATCGTAAACATCATTAGTTTGGGGGTAATTTATGAGGGTAAACACCATATTATGATGGCCTCAGACCTTAAACATCATTAGTTCGGTGAAATCATGACGGTAAACATCAAAATTTGAGGACCTCCGACCTTAAACATCTTGAATTTGGTGGCAATTTATAAGGGTAAACATCTTATTATGATGGCCTCAGACCTTAAACATCATTTGTTTGGTGAAATCATGAGGGTAAACATCATAATTTGATGACCTCAGACCATAAACATCAATAGTTTGTTGAAATTATGAGGGTAAACATCATATTTGAAGACCTCAGACCTTTAACATCATTAATTTCATCACAATTTGTGAGGGTAAACATCATATTGTGATGGCATCAGACCTTAAACATCATTAGTTTGGTGAAATCATGAGGGTAAACATCATAATTTGATGACCTCGGACCTTAAACTTCAATAGATTGGTTAAATTACAAGGGTAAACATCATAATTTGATGACCTCGGACCTTAAACATCATTAGTTTGGTGAAATTATGAGAGTAAACATCATAATTTGTTGACCTTAGACGTTAAACATCATTAATTTGATGAAATTATGAGAAATATCATTATATGGTGACCTCAGACCTTTAACATCATTAATTCCGTGGCAATTTCTGAGGGTAAACATCATATTATGATGGCCTTAGACCTTAAACATCATTAGTTTGGTGAAATCATAAGGCTAAACATCATAATTTGATGACCTCAGACCTTAAACATCGTTAGTCTCTTGGCACTTTATGAGGGTAAACATCATAATTTGATGACCTCAGAACTTGAACATCATTAGTTTGGTGAAATTATGAGGGTAAACATTGTAATTTGATGACCTTAGACCTTAAACATCATTAGTTTGGTGAAATTATGAGAAACATCATTATATGGTGACCTCAGACCTCAAGGTAAACATCATTATATAGTGACTTCAGATGTTAAGGTAAACATCGTTATATGGTATCCTCGCACTTTGAAACAACAAGCAAGAGAATACACACAAAGGATCAATATAGTCTCAGGAATATGGTATTAATATTTACCACTGAACGGTCAGAGTTACAAATCAAATATAACAAAATGTGCTACCAGAGTTCACAAAAATTAGAGACGAAAAGAAATAAAAATTACAACTTAAAGCTTCACCGGACTAGGCCTAAGTATCTGCAGCAACAGTCATCTTTTCTTTACTGACGTTGGTCACCTTTGTTGTATCATCCTGAGGATTGACCTCTTCAGTTTCAGTGACCTCCAAGGGAACAGTCTCGGTAGGGGTAGCATTGGCCTCCTTAACCTCTTGCAAGGCCTGAGCAAAATGGGGATCACCAAAGCTTAGACCCTCAAAGTCCGAGGCAGTCAAATTTCCTAACTCTTTTTCCTTAGAGGCCGCCCATTTACCAGTGGATTTAATACCTCTTTTAAGGTATTCAAAGCCAAAGTTGATGAACTCATCATAGACCTTATAGTCTGCAAGGATCTTCTCTGAGGCATCCTCTAATGAAGCTTTGACTACAACATCCACTTTGGCCTAAAGGGCATCATCTTTAGCCTTCAAGGCTACCTCATGATCCTTTTTGAGATTGTATATGTCCCTATCCCTCTAGTTAACCACCTTCTCAGTCTCCTTCAACTCTGTCTGCAGACGTTCAATATCTGCATTCAAGGAGGCCTACACCTTCTGAGCCTCCTGACCCTAATCTATGAGTGGTAACTTTGTCAGGGTCTAATTAACTAAAGGATGCATGGACAAGATACCTTGTAGTGGAAAATTAGACGTATGAGCATGGTCTAACCTACCAAAGGCCGGGGTTACACTTTGAAGAGAAAAATAGCAGAAAGTAGTACCTGAGTTGATTTGTGGAGGGTAAACTCGACTAGCAAAGGGATATCCAGAGAGCGTAGAAAATGTTTATCCTCTTCGGTCATTACAGAACCAATGGCATCAATAGCCTTCACACCATGTCCAATCAGACTATCACTGATCTTTAACTGTCAAAGATGAGCTGCTAGGGTTTCGTCTGAAGAGATCGGAATGGCACGATCCCCTTTTTTACTTTTACTCGGCCTCAGATGCTCCGAGTCTGTTATGGTCTTCCTTTTCTTGGTAACATCAGCCTTGGACGTGCCAATGTTCTGATTGGGAGGAGGAGGGGCTACATTATGGTCGGTCTTCTTCATCAACTTTATGAGACTTGGGTAGACATTTCCCAAAGATCGTCAGAAATACGTTCAGGGCGCTTTGCAAAAAGAAGTATCTGAGTCAGTAAATCAAAGGCATGAAAATTTAAAGATACAACTTGTGAAAAATGATACTTATGAAGGTCTATCAACGAACTACCACCTAGCCCTATTTGAGAGAGGTAGTATGTAAAAGGTATGCACTCGCTTTGATAAAGCTCTGATACCAATTTGAAAGGTGCGACGGTGTGATAATAGATTAAATTCATAAATATCCAATTAAACCTTATTTAATTAGAGTTTACTTTTAAATCAAATAAATTCAGCCCTTAAACATGCATCTAAATCAACCCATCAAATATAAAGCATGCGACACAGTAGATATGCTGAGACACAGATTTCAGGAAAAAAAACCTTTCGGGTAAAACCTTTATTTCACTATAAATTTATAAATCGCAACTTACAATTACACAGAGAAATCTGCAATGGACCAACACACAACCAACCCACAAAGACACATTGTCTTAAACTCAGCAAGAGAATACACACAGCACCCTCCAAGGACTCGTAGCCCAATCTTCAGCAAAGAATCTTCCCACAGCAAGATCCTCAATGACACGCAACCATATGTTGTAGAGACGGACTCCACGAAAGATGAACAAAAAAAAAGTGTTCTTGGGTTCCAAAAGATTCAAAAAAGTATATGAGAATTTTGTGTGAATAAAAACATGAGTTTTGGGACTCAAAAATATGAAGACTTGAGGTGATAGAACTCTCAAAAATGTATTTCCAAGTCTTATGAAATAACTCCCCCGAAGTTGGCTTTTATAAGGAAACCAAAAAGAGTTTTAAAAAACTTGAACTCTATCCAGCGTCAGGTACCCCGAACCGGTTTGGGTATACCGCGAATCGGTTTACCCCCCGAACCGGTTTGGATTTCGATTTGCAACAAATCGCTGGAACTGGGGATTAAACACACAACATTTTTCCAATGTTTTTTCTTGGAATTATCTCCATTTTCAAATGGGCATAACTTCTTCCAGTATCTTCGTTGCGGCGAGCTCTTCAACTTTCCAGTTGACCGGTCCTCTGGAGGGTGGCTGTAAAATTACCAAAATAGCCTTGACCTTCCATATCTTGCCTTCGTTCTCTATTTTGACTTCTATTGCGTACCACTTGTATTAAGTCCCTACAATTGTGGAACGTGAAGGCATTGAGGCAGATGTGGGACACATGATGGAGATGTTGAATGCTTGATTCTCATAATTTGGATAGAAGCCATCATATGATATCGTGATGTGATATGCCAAATGTAGCGGTGTACGACATACACAAATGGAACATGTTAGACATGAGAAAAATGTCCTTACAAATCTCCCCCTATGTCTATGCAGGTACATACATAAAAAATCCGAATTATCAAATGACAAATTGCCTATACAAATCTACCCGCCCATGAACCCAAAACTGGAAAGATACAAATGAATAAGTCTTCATCGTTTATTCTTCAAATCTTCAGGAATATCAACGCTTTTCTCATCATGGTGTGCATTTCAGTGATCATCAATGTAATACCTACACACATGAGATAAAGAAAATACCACGTGACGTATAGAGCTTGAAATGAGATAAACATAGATACCAATTTATGATGAAAAACTCAAAACTTCAAAACTCCCCCATAATATGATAATTCTTTCTCCCCCTTTTTAATATGTCCCCCAAATAGACAAATGAGAAGAATAAATCAAACAAGCAAAGTCGGGGTGTCACCGTATTCAAAAAAAGGCATCAATCAAATGGCAAACGTGCTCTTGCAAAGAGATGCTAAAAAAACTTCACAAACTATTTTTTGAATTTTTCAAATTTTTTATACAAAAATAAGATACTAAAAATCACACCATAAATTTAAACAAAACAACCAAGTCATGGAAATGGAATGTATGGGTGTGAACACATTTGATAGGAAAATAAACTCAATCAATCATATGTGCATGATGCATAGTGTACTCCTAACGAATGACCATAAAAAGTATCCTTAGGTGTAAAAATTGTTGAATTTAGATGGCATTGTCTTATGCAAATCAACAAATCAAAGTCAAAGTGATTTCCACACCAATAACGTCCAAAACTATGCAGCGCATTTTCAAACGTTTCAAGGACGTGCAAACCCGTTTTAAAATCTCCAACCAAAATCCCTCATATATATTTTCTTTTAGAGGTGTATAAACTAAATTCTCAAACTTTGGAGAATTGGTGCAAAAACCTAATTGGCCCATATTTGGCATGAATTTCTTTTTATTGCCTTGAAATTTTTTCGGGGCTCTTTTAAATCTCTTTGGACCCTGGATAATAAAATTCCTCCATTTTTTAGTTCCAGTTTAATGGTGGCTTAGTATTCACAAAGGCAAAAAGAACCTTTCATAGCCCTTCCCCATTTTCAAATAAAGCACACAAACTCACAAAACGGTTCTTATCTACACAATTTCCTTATCAAAATTTATCGCACTTGGTTCGTTTTAAAGGATAGGATTGAAGTGAAAACACCCAACCAACATGTGATAAGACAAGCACAATAATAAAAAAAATCCGTGCATGTGTGCAATAAAGGAAATTATGAGTCAAACATGTAGGAAGTAACACTTAATAACATCTTAATAACTCCAAACATTATAAAGCACATGGATGAATTGACCTCGTGTCTCAAAACACTATCAAATAGTCATATGAAAAATGGAATGATGTTGTGACTCGATCATCCTAAGTGTCAATCCATAAACGGTGAAAACAAAATACAAAAATCTTATTGGATTTCCTCATAAATTTTATAAAAAATAAATTATTTTTGTATTTTTTGAACTTTTTCCAAAAAAAATAAAACATACAAAAAGTACATGTCATTACACTAGCAAATCTATATCATGAAACTACAAATAGTGTATGACAAACATGCAAACACAGTCATCTATATGATATGGCAAGATAAGAATCATGTGCAAGCAAATGAGAATCAACTTGTCTAAAATCTAGTGCATCTAAAAGTGATTTCCTAACCCAAATAGATGTGAAACGTCCTATAGGGGATTTGGGAACCATGGGAACACTAGACATAAACTTCCTAGGACTTTTTCCAAGATCAAAACAAAATCTCCTAAGGTGACCTTTCCTACCACAATATGAACATGTGTAAACGGGTGGAACGACACCTATGGGTTGACCTTTTCTGATATCCTTGAAATTAGTTGACCCTCTTAAACAAATAACGATTTTGGCTTTAGCATTAGTAGCATGAGAACAAGATGAGCCATTACCATCACTATCAAACCTACTTGAGTCTGTCAAATCATTTTTTAACTTCAAAATTTTTAACTCAAGCAAAGAATTAGACTCTTTCAATTTAAGGGACACTTTTTTTCAAAGTTTCAATTAAACCTAAAAGCGTATCTCTCTCTCCCTCAATCAAAGCAAACTTTTCCCTCAGAGTCTCTTCACGTGCCACAAAGTCATTGATTAAAATATTTTTGTCCTGTTTGGCACAAACACAAACCATCAAATTTTTAAGGTCCTCCAATTCCTTTTATAAAAAAATTCAAGATAAAAATCTCTTTGATTTTGAACCATTTGCAAAAGATCCAACGCGAATTTAAACCAAAAAATCAATTCTTTTAGCAAACGCCAAATTCAAATGATTTATATCATCAAAACACTGACTCGTGTCATCAAAGGGGTGCATCCGATTAGATAAGTGCTCTATTGGAAAAATTGCAATTTTTCACAAAACTGATTTTTTTAAAAATATCAATAGCACACAAATTTTGCAGAAAATAGGAATACACGATAAATTAGCGTAAGCCACTCTGATACCAATTTGTAAAAGTTATGCACTCGCTTTTAATAAAGCTCTGATACCAAATTGTAAAGTGCGACGGTGTGATAATTGATTAAATTCGCAAATATCCAATTAAACCTTATTTAATTAGGGTTTATTATTAAATCAAATAAATTCAGCCCTTAAACATGCATCTAAATCAACCCATCAAATATAAATCATGCGACACAATAATATATGCTGAGACATATATTTCAGGAAAAAAAACCTTTCGGGTAAAACCTTTATATCCCTATGAATTTATAAATCGCAACTTACAATTACATAGAGAAATCTGTAATGGATCAACGCACAGCGAACCAACAAAGACATGCAGACTTGAAATCAGCAATAGAATACACGCAGCACCCTCTAAGGACTCACAGCCCAATCTTCAGTAAAGAATCTTCACGCAACAAGATCCTCAATGACACACAGTCATATGTTGTAGAGACGCACTCCACGAAAGATGAACAAAACAAAGTGTTCTTGGGTTCCAAAAGATTCACAAAAGTATATAGAATTTTGCGCGAATAAAAACATAAGTTTTGGGACTAAAAAATATGAAGATTTGAGGTGATAGAACTCTCAAAAACGTCTTTGCAAGTCTTATGAAATAACTCCCCCGAAGTTAGTTGTTATAATGAAACCAAAAAGAGTTTTAAAAAACATGAACTCTATCCAGCGTCAGGTACCTCGAACCGGTTCAGGTGTATCGCGAACCGATTCGCCCCCCGAACTCGTTTGGTTTTCAATTTGCAACAAATCGCTGGAACTGGGGATTAAACACACAACATTTTCCCAATGTTTTTTCTTGGAATTATCTGCATTTTCAAAGGGGCATAACTTCTTCACCGTAGCTCGGATTGTGGTGACGTTTCTTCTAGTATCTTCGTTACGATGAGCTCTTCAACTTTATAGTTGAATGGTCCTCTATACGGTGGATATAAAATTACCAAAATGCCCTTAAACATACATATCTTGCCTTCTTTTGCTATTTTGACTTCTCTTGCGTACCACTTGCATTAAGTCCCTAAAATTGTGGAACGTGAAGTCATTGAGGCAGATGTGGGACACGTGATGGAGATATTGAATGCTTGATTCCAAGAATTTGGATAGAAGTCGTCATATGATATCTTGAAGTGACGTGCCAAATGTAGTAGCGTACGACATACACAAATGTAACATGTGGGACATGAGAAAAATGTCCTTACATAGTAGGGGGTCATTAAATGTTCATATTTGACCAGACGACCCTTCTCCCCCTGATCTTGAAGGTGTTTAAACTTTTGAATATACTCTTGGCTAAGTTCAGGGCCAACTTTGGTAGCAAGTGAGATCTTCCCCCATCTCAGAGGGGGTTGGAACCAATGTTCCAGAAGCCTCATGAGGGCCAAACTCCCATGCCCTGGATGCAAAGAAATACCAAGGTTTGCAGTTGTGATTAGAGGTCTACGTAACCAACAACATCTTCTTATCTGACTTCATAGCAAAGAAGTGATAATAACTAGGGTGTTTTTTGGCTGAGGAGTAGATATAACAACCTGTGAAGACTCTAACAAGAAAGTCTGAGTGGTGAACTACCCTCTAAAGGACTATAGCCCCAATCATCACCCTTCAGGCGTTAGGGAATAATTATTAAGGGGCTAGATTTATATGGGATAATATAGCACTGATTGAAGGATGGATAGGGAGACGAAAGCCTAACTTGAACATCTGCTGATAGATGCAGATCTCCCCATATCGGCCATCAAAGGCCCTCTCACCCCTCAGAGGTCTCCTAAGATTAATGCAAGGGACTATTGAGTAAAGGTTCCTAAAATCTAGAAGATCATACTCACTAATGGATCTCTCAATCTTGGTTGCCTCATAGGTGTCAATATCGCTCTCATTCCCATCTTCTTCATCCCTAGTGACATCGTCCTTGGAAGATAGCGAGGGACCAACATGAAACCTCTGAGCGAACTCAGCCCCGGTGGCGGCCAACAGGGGAATAACATCAATAATGGGGGTAATGGCCACACTTGGCCCTATAATTTCAACATCAAAAGAAGACTGAGAGGTGTTAGCCCCCTGGTGTGATGAGACATGACTGAAAACCTCGACTTGATTAGGGACCTGATCGTGCCTGATTGAGTAATCCATAGCCTCTTGGAAAGAGTCTATAGACATGGGGTCCGAGGTAGATAACTCAGACTCGAACATGGGTGTTGGGCCTACGGAAACCTCTATTGGCTCAGTAGGCTCGGGGTATATTACCTTCAGAAGTGGAGGAAAGATATGTTTGAGGGGGAATGCCTCAGCCCTATGAGCTTCCTCTTAGGCTATATCTATTTGCCTAATTTTTTTAAATCTCTTCTCGTGAAGGGAAGGGAACTCTACTATGAGTTGATACAGAGGTTTGAGCATAAGGTAGATGACATAACACTTGGGACTCAAAACCATAAATAGACAAATAACTTGACTCAAGCTAAACTAAGGATTAAATAGGGAAGGTGGAAGGTTTTCAAACCAAGAACACCAAGAACACCTAAGAACAAGGTCATCAAAAAGCTCAAAAACTCATCAGAAAACTCAAACCTTCACTAGGAAAAGCATAAATGAAAAATAAAGTCTCAAAATGGAAGAAAAAGGGGGGAACAGTACCTAACTAACTACAAAATAAAAGAATAGAGGTTTTAGAGGCAAGGGAACCTTCAATGGCAGCCAGCAATGGAAACTTTGAGGAAGTTGTAGTTGTAGAAAAGGCTTAAGGAGGGAAGAGAGAGAGAGAGAGACGAAATGAAGAAGAAAGAAGAAAAAGGGGTTTTAAAACTCACCTCATCATTTTGGCACGAGTACTAATGCCCATTATTGCCTATGGAACTAAAAAGGCAAATCAAAATTCGTCATGCCTTGGTAGACACGCTACCCACTTCAGAAATTGACATGTGTCAAGAGAATGTTTGCGCACATAAAAAAAATAGCCTCGGCCTTGCATACCCCTTAATCACCTATTCACATAGGAAACTAAGGGCTATGGGTGATTAATATGCCCAAAGTGCAACCTCTTACTCAGAGCAACAAACCTCATCCAGTATCACAGCCGAGGTGACCAGAAGCCTACGATGCCCATCAATAAGGTCATCACTCAGAAGGTCGGCCCCAACCGATATTCTAGCAACCTCATACGTCAACCTCGACTGGGCATCAGCCGAGATCAGTAAGGACATGGGTTAAGCCGTCCATCAACACCAACATCAGCCAAAACCGATGTTACATTTTATCACCTGAAGTTAGCAAAGTCTCAAGGGCTCAATCATCAAGCAGCATATCATCATCGGCCCAGGCCGATATTACAACTGCCTCATATCTAACCTCGGCTAGCCATCTTGGCTGAGGTTTTTATGGATATTAATCTTAGACAAGGCAAGGGTCAGACTTCACTAACCTCGTACTCGTCTAGGCCTAGGTTGGCACCAATCGAAGACAGCCGAGCATTTACATGCATATGTAGGGCTTGGAACACATGGACAAATCTGTTGTAACTGAATCATTCCCTCCACGTGAGGGAATATTGAGGTCATCATTGTTTGTTTAAGATCAGCCTGGTGTTATCCTTATACTGGTTAGATATTCATGCACATGCTCATTGCATGCTTGGGGGGTACACTACACCCCCTAAACACTATATATAGAGGTCATCCTCTACCTTGTAAAGGATCAATATTTTACAACCCTAGCTGAAACTCTATTAATTTACACAGTAGAGAGAGAAATCTTGAGAGATTGTATCTATATGGCCGTTAGTGCCTTCATCTAGTAATATTAACACTCAACTGCACAGTGTACGTAGGCAATTTCCGAACCACTTATATTGTTGTGTTTATCTCCTTCACCTAATCTCCTACTATACATACATATACTTTTACATCCACTGTTATGCTTGTTTGAGCTTGTTTACATCTTATCTGGTGGTGTTATTTCCAGCATCATCATTTATGGTCAGAGGATTCACCTTATTCTTATGGTCCTTATTGCAAGTAACCTCATCTTCAAAGAAAATCACCAGTCATAATTTCATCTTTTTCTCTACAAGGTCATACCACGGTTCGGGGAATCCGTAGAAGGGAAGTTTTTACACTCTTTAATATAATTTCCATTTAAGGAATCTCCTGAGATCGTATTTTCTTTTCCTAAGATTCTCTTTCGGCATTGATGGAGGAGTGTTTAGAGTTCAACTATTAATGGTTGGTAACTTAGGCCGTAAGGAAAGAAGGCTTCTTTTAATACTATCATCTCGAGGTTCCCTTATTGATGATGACATATCCCCATTCCGATCATGAAATATATATTTTTGAACATTTGAATCACAATGACATTACCGTATGGGCTGTGCTCCAGACATACTCGATCTTTAAAATTATCCCCGACTGGGATGGGATGCAGATTAATTTTAATGCCTAAGATAAACATTAAGTTAACCCTATGATGGATTTCTAGTACATGGTTACTTATGCTGACACCATCAGATGTTTCCTTATCATTAATATTAGTGACGATCTATCAATTAGCAAAGAATTTCAATTTATGATGAAGGGAAGAAGATACACCTAAAAAATTATGGAGCCAAGGGTGATCATGGGGAAAAATTGAAATAGGCGGGTACGTCGATGACTTAGAACTTGATTTGAGGAAAAAATAGTACTAACATCTATTTTGAGTTTTATGGAGCCCATCATGTCTCTGTTGGTGTTATTATTGGCGCGCATAATGAAAGAAGTAGGAGTAGGTCACTGATTTTTATTCCTAGGAGGTTGAGAGTCATGAATGGTACAATTAATAGCAGACTCATGGTCGACAAGTTCTAATGGAACAATTTTCCCATGACTTTGACTGAAATTTTAAGACCATAGTTATGGTCAGGATCAATCTTGGGGATTTTCTCCTCGGATAAGGATATGAGCCTCATTATACAAAGGGATCCTACAACATGAACATATTTTTTATAATGGTTGTTGGAGGAACCATGGGTCTAGTGTGGATTTTTATCATAGCATCCATATATAATTGGAAGGACATTAAAATCCCCCATGGAGTGATATTGTCTTGAGTTTCTTGAGGACCTTACTTTCTTTAACTATTGTTTTCGGCATCAAGAGTTCTTCAGCGACTCTTTTTCCTTTTCTACACCTGCTTATATGGAATTGAATACTTCTAATGGTTCCCATATTGGGTCATGTGATTTACAAAGGTAAGGAAGAATAAAAACTTCATATCCTTATCTATCAAGGGATGGTGGGAACCTTGTTAATCCATTATATCAATAATTTGAAAGAAATCATTTCGCAAAAGGGGGTAACAAATTTAGCTTCTTTACCATCGTATTCATCATTTAGGCCTTCAAAGTCATCACTCCATTCGATGGAAACAATGTCACACTTACATGAAACGTCAACGCATTATATAACCTCCATAGACTTGTCATATAAGTCTTCTCATTCAGCGAGGAATTATTGGAAGGAAGGAACTAGATGCCCTTAGATTCTTAAGACCGTGTAAATATCGGGGGAAGTTCATATTAGCATAAAAGAATTCTAGATGAACACATCAAATACTATAAGATAAAAAATTATAAATGATCATTTTATGTGTTATTTGTCTTATGTTGTTACACCCCATTTCAACTTCATGACCATTCTCAAGTCTTCAAAATTAAAAAAACATTGGTGAAACTTACAATATTAAAGATTATTCCTCACATCTTTAGCTGAGAAAAGTTATGATATGGTTTAGTAAAGACTTATAGTTTCAGGGTCATTTTTAAAAGAGTTTGCATTTAAAAGTTTTAAAAATATGTTTAAAAAATAATTTCAAAGAATTTTTGAAAAACTCTTTAACTTGTTAGAACAAGATTGACATGTCATTCAAACGAGTTACGTAGGGTCATTAAAAGGAGGTTCCCACATTTGAACGAGATCTAGAATGTCACCTTTTTTATCAGTTCTGGATTGTCATTTTAAGTTTCATTAGAAGCCTTTCGAATGAAATCAGGTACATCATTCGAACGGGGTGGCAGTTTGTTCTAACAAGTATGCGTGTTTTTTATTTTTAATCAAATATTTTCCAAATATTTAATCCCTATCTCTTTCAAACAACCTTTCCTCTAACTAAAGATGCATGATTGGACTTTTAAAAAGCCTTTTTAGAGTTCCTTTTGTTTCAAAATCTTCAATTTTTCAACTAAAGCCCATGGATCTTTTAGGATCACTTTTGTAAACCAAGTAGAACATATTACAAAGTTCTGAACCCTTGTAGACATTTTCTCTCCTTATGTTTTGTGGAGTCAAGACTGCACAACTGAGGAAGATCGTAGTTACATATACGAACGACTAACTAGTGGATACCGAGGGGAGATCTACTTCCTGCTGGTAATGCTGGACTACATCTTTTTTATTAAAGATTTTAAGACTCTTGTGAATTATACTTAGTGTATGTCTAAGTAGTTTATAAGTTGTTAAGTGTATGTCTTATGTTAAACAGTACTAAATTAAAGGTTCTTCTTAAAAGGGAATTTTTCCTCTTTTTCTTCTTCTAATTGTTTTGGTTTGGAATTTGTCTTCACATCACCATTACAGGTTCACTTTAATTTGAACAAGATAAAATTTTATAAAATTTTAATGTTTGGGAGTGTGCACTACTATATAAGTGAATCCATATAACAACTTCTTTAATATATTGGTATCAAAGCAGGTTACACTAATTTATTATATAATCTTTATATTAGGATTATAGGGATAATTTGTATAACTGGCTACCTATTTTTTATATGGCTCAAATTATGCACATTGGAAAGGTTGAATGAGGTTGTGACTGATCTGTGAAAGATGGTGGACACCGCCCGTTGTGTCTAACGACAAAGTCGAAAGTCTTAAAATATTCATTGCTTAAAGATTAAATGATTTTAAATCGAGTAATTTTAACTCACGTGGCTTGTGTGAAATTTCGGGTGCAGTCACTCCCCATGAGTTTCATCGAATTATCATGTGTGCTATGTCTAAGAGTGTGGGATAGCCTCTAACTCACTCATGAGGGTACCAATGCTATGTAAGCTTCCAAGGTAGAAATCTTACCGCACAATTTGAAAGTATAACTATGCTAGAATCTTAGACTTTTGATGAATTTTAAACTAGATTATTATATTAATCAGTTCTAATTTTAATTTAGGTGGGAGAATTCCAGAGACGGGATTTGTGGAAAAGATTTTAAGATACATGTCGTCCCGTCTTATCACTAAAGTCACAATCCTAATTTCGTTTAGAATTTTAGATACTCTTAGGTTAGATGACCTCATAGAAGATCTTTAAAATTATTAAATCGATAGGTTCCCCAAAATTCAAAAACCAACAGAAAAGGGATTGCTTTGAAAGGCCAATCTAAAAAGAAATAGGAGGTCTCTTCAGACTCCAAATTTGACTTTAATCTCAATGATCTTGCCCTTTTTTGAAAAAAATAGAAAATTTTCTCAAACTGAGAAATGAAAAAGCTTCCAAAGAAAATAAAGGTTTTAATAAAGATAAAAAATATATTTGGGCAAGAATGTTTTTGAAAAATGTTAAGGAGAATACCGCAATATAGATGAGGTGAGATTCTATGAATGCGAGGTAAAGGATCAGAAAGCTCAGGAGTGTGCTGCGAGGTTAAAGAGAGAAGGTAAATGCAAAGCTATGTACAGTGCCAATCTTACTAATAGTGTTATCGAGTCGGTGGATTTCAGGGATAAAAGACTTCATGGTTGTAACTTCACCATGTTCCCATCCACTTATGTTGGAATATCGAGTATGTGTCATGCCGATTTGGACGTTTCCAAACATGATGACCTCGACAGTTCTAGTCATTTTGGAGAGAATGATGGAGATGCATCTTGTAAATGGGAATCCAATTATATATTATGATCTCCTACCATTTGTAAGGGGCCTACAATTATATATTATGCTATGATACCACTTATTAGAACGTAGGTTTTAGGAAAATTGATTTTTTTTTAATTTCCAAAGGGATGGTTCATGGAATATTCAAAATTTTAACTTTTCTCAAATTTAAATTTTCTCTTCTTAAACACAACTTCAATTCAAATTCAAATTTATACAAACCAAACTAAACATGAATTTTTACAAATTGACTCAAATTAATTAAGCACAATTAAACCATTTTTATTATTAAAACCCAATTTTATCTTGTTACCTATGCATGCATCTAGGTTAGAATTTGCAAGATAATATACACAAGCACAATGTTGGTATGTATAGGGAAAACCCACTATAGTTAAAACCTCAAACGACCCAACCACAAGTCCACTAAGGATTTTATACAAGGACACGACAAAAGACTTACTCAATGACTCAATGCCTTCGTAAGCATTTACGCTCTCCGTTCCTTCAACCTCTGCCTTCGAAGTCTACCCACATCTCGAAGTTCATCGATGGGGAACTGCTATCATCATGCATATGGAGTCCATCGTATGTACACTAATAAAAATGGAATCTTCACCAAGAAATAATCTCAATGATGTAGAGAATGACAAACACAGTGCCAACATTTGATCTACAACATGTATTATGTAGAAGGTTGGATCATGAAACAATTTGTTGGTAAACTTGTGTTTTGTTTGAAGGATTAAACCATGAATTTAGAACAAAATTTTCTTGGACTTTTTCAAAGGTTTATCTTTTTTTGAAAAAGGAAAAGTCTTTTTTAAAACCGCAAACTCACACTATATAAATGGATGGAAAAAAGTAGGGGGAGGTTATGGAGAAAACTACCTTAAAAAGATTGTCTAATTTCAAAAATTTCTCTGATCGTTTGAATAGAAAACAATCTCATTCGAATGACATAACCATATCATTCGAATGAGATAAGAACGAAACTTTTAACGAGAGATTAGCACAAGCCAAAAAGGACTTCGTTAGATGTCTCGTTCGAACGACTTGGGAAAGCCATCCTAATGATTGGGGAAAATTAGACTATTTTTCTTTACAAAATATAAAGTTATTTTAAAATAGCTTGACAAAAATATTAACACCCAAAAATAAATTTCCAAGGCTCGCATGAAATATGCATCCATACCTGAGAGATCATTGAAACGTTGATGATGAAAACGGTGCATGAAACACGACATAGGATGTGATCGCTTCGACTTGGTCGCTATGTCTTCAACAAAAATGTCATAAGCTTTAAAGGTTAAAAATACAACTTTTATCCTATGAATCAAATATTTTTGTCCAAAATTAAGCCAACATATATAAATTGTCTCAATTGGAAAATTTTCCTTACACATTTTGAGTGAGGGAGAAAGTGGCCTTCGATGAGATTTACGGCGAGTCTTTGAAAATGAAAAAGAAAAATAAAAATTTTGCACTTTGTGTACTATCGCGAGAGAAATATTTGAAAGACTTGAGAGAGAGTGAGACTTAAGTTAAAATTTCTTTGGGAAAGAGAGTTGTTTTAATGGAAATGAAAAATGGTGATTTGACCAACAAAGTAGTTAGTCTGACGAGAAATTTTCAAGCTTCACTGGAGACTCGTGAGCAACTTGAATTCCTTGTATCCCAACTTGAGAAATATCTTTAATGTGCCCTAGATTTCAAGGTTATTACAAGGGATATATCGAAGAAGTTAGGGAGAATGTTAATCGATCTCGCTTTAGGTTTTAGGGAGAGATAATGAATAGGTTACAACGGTGCATCCACTTCCCAAACCAGTCCCTAAGTTTTTGGTGGATCCATATGGACCTCGACCTAACCCACTAAAGAGAGTTCAACTTAAACAAGATAACCAAGGTTAAGCTAAACAAGTCAATATTTGCATCCATGGCAAAAGGAGAGGTCGTCTTAGAGAATTTTTGTACAAGTTAGGTAGAAATCCATGTACACATACTCCTGCACAATGATAAAAATAATTTTTTAGTTTTAGAGAGATAGATGAGTTCCTAGTCACTAATTCTCAAATCTTAATGGAAGAATTTCAATGGATGTTTTTATATCTTGAGAATTATTTAAACATTACGATTAGAACTAATAATATGATAAGGGCGAACAAAAAGCTACCTGCACTTGGATACCTAAGTAAGTTGACAAATATCTTGTCATTCATATTGCTCTTAAGGTTCAAGATACTTCATAATGGTATTTTAATAGTGGGTGATCTAGTCACATGATCGCTGGCAAGTCATTTTTACCAACCTTGTTTATCGTAAGGAAGGAAAAGTCACCTTTAAATATAGGATTTTGTCTACCATTTTAGGACGTGGTTTTACCTAGATACTTGTATTTCCTAAAATAGATAACGTGTTTTACATCAAAGGGTTAAAAGAAAACTTTATTAGAATGAGATGAATTTTTAATAAAGTTTTGTGTAGCATATATGATCAATCTAGTGAACTACTACTACAAGGAGTGAGGATCGACAATAGTTTTTATGGGATCATTCTGAAATCCTCCTTTATATGGAAAATGTCACGGTATCCTCGATGGACCTTTGGAATCAGCAACTAGATCATATGAATTTTTGAGATCTTTAGAGATTAGTGAAGAAGTTGATGGATTTACATCGCTTGGGAAACTAACTTCCTCGATTTACGATCCTTGCCAACAATGAAAATAAATTGAAAGTCCCCATCGAAAGTTGAATACAATTTACAACTCTTGTATGTTTGAATTGATACATAAGGATCTTATCGGTCCAAAACATACATAAATAATTGGTGGCAATTAAGTTAGCAAAGTCTATGAATTTTTTAGATACTCTACTGCGGGTTTTCTTAGAGAAAATTCCGATGCAATTAAGTTATGAACAACCTAGTTTTGTGCCCTATAAGACTAACATGGTGTCACTAGATATGTAGTGACAATGGCACTGAGTTTAAAGAAGACAATGTGGAAAGCTATTATGATGGAGGGCACATCAAACATGAGTTTTCATCCCTTCGTACTCCTTAATAAAATGGGTTGAGAGGAAGAACTGGACGATTTAAGAGATGGATAGATCCATGCTTAATAGGAAAAACATGCCTAGACATTTTTGGGAAGAAGCAGTTTAAACTGCGTACCACACGATGAATAAGGTATATATTCATCCATACATGTTACACACATAATAATAGTTATGGACAAGAAGAAAACAAAACAAATCGTATTTCTGAGTTTTGGGGAGTCCTTGCTACATTTTGAGATATAGAGAGTACTTAGTAAAGTTCGAATCCCAAAGCGACGAGGGGATATTTATAGGATATTCATCATCAAGTAGGTCTTATTGGGTGTATAAACGTGCAATCTCTAAGGTTATCGAGTTAATAAATGTCAATATTAGAGATACTAATTGATCTGCATTTATTGACCCCAACCTCGAGTGTTAGAATGATGCACCCCCTGATGAAGATCTCACCATTCTTGATACTACCCCAGTGGACCCCTTGATTAATTTAAAATATCCACCTTTTTAGGTTCAAAAGATTCACGACCTTTTATCTATACTTGGTGATCCCAGATTAGGTGTCAAGTCTCGATCTCAAATTGAGAACGTGGTTAGCTACTTTTTCTACACATCCTTTGTAGATCCCAAGAATGTGAAAGAATCACTCAAGGATGAGAATTATAAATGCACTATGCAAGATGGGTTGCTTCAGTTTTGTAAGAACGATGTCTGCGAGTTAGTCCCCTGACCTGGAGAAACTAATATGGATTAGAATTGAACGATAGTTTGCAATAAGGATAAGTTGATCACTCAGCGCTACAAATAGTTTGAGGGTGTAGACATTAACGAGACATTTTCTCATGTTGATAGGCTTGAGTCCTTCCACTTACTACTCACTGTAACATAACATGTACGCTTAACGTTATATCAAATGGATATCAATAGTTCTTTCTTTAATGGAATTCTACAAGAAGTGTTTATATAGAACAACCAAAGGTGGTCGTAGACCCAAAGCTCCCGAGAACATATTTTATCTTAATAAGGCCTTGTATGGTTTGAATCAAGAACCTTGTGCTTGGTATGAGAGGCTCACTTCTTATCTCATATCTCATGAATTCAAGAGAAGGGGAGTGGATAAGACATTGTTTATAAGGATAGAGAGTGGTGCGATAAGGGTTGCTCAAGTCTATAGGGACAACATAGTATTTTGATCCACTTTGTTCCCAATATGCTAGCACGTGAGGAGGAGATGAAGAGTGAGTTTGAGATGAGCATGGTTAGTGAGCTTATGTTCTTAGTAAGTTTCCAGGTACGTCAGTTCAAGGATGGGACATTCATATCTCAATCAAAATATGCTAGGGACCTAGTGAAGAAGTCTGGTTTAGACTCCACTAAGCACTTACGCACCCCTATGAGTACATCGACTAAGCTTAGCAAAGACACTATATGTAATGACATATAGAAAAACCTTTTATCGTATCACAATGAGTAGTCTTCTCTACTTGATCGCTAGTAGTCTCGGCATTGCCTTTAGTACTAGAGTGTGTGCTGTCACTGAAAGAGTCTCACTTAAAAGTAGTATAAAATATGTGAGTATAACTCTATCCTTTGGTATTTGGTATTCTTTTGATACCAATTACCGTTTCTCTACCTACTATGATGCCGATTGGGTGGGGATGTTGATGGTTGTAGGAGCACCTTAGGTAGTTGCTTAAACTTTTGTAGTGATCCTTGTTATAGAAGTATACTAAAACCATGATTTACGTAATAAGTTTAGTTTTGGATTTTTATTAAAATAAAATATGTTTTTCCTGTTTTAATAATGATAATCATGTAGGGACATAATGCTTGCATTATTTTATATATTGTCGATGTCTTGTATTCATCTCAGTAGGTGTTATGGTGTGTAGAGTATGGCCTATACATAGAGACTAATGATACCCCCTTGAGATGCTTATATGTTTTGTATTTGCCAAACCCTGTAGATGGATTATGTTAATCCGACGCTACAAATAAGTTAACTTGGATCACTAAATGACTTAAAGAAGTTAATTAAATTAATTATCAGTAATTTAATTTATTAACGAGTATCTGTAACCTTAACGTGGGGAGAACTAAGTAATAATTAATGATGAGCTTGAAATATAATTTTGAGTTAAGGAGTGGAGTTGCAATTATAATTATTTAGTGGTATTAATTATAATTAAGGAATTGACGTTAGGATTCGGGAAGGATTAGGTTTTCTCAAGCCTATTTGGTGCCACACCCGTATCTCTCCTTAGAGTCCCTTCTATAGCCTCCCCCCCCCCCCCCCCCCCCCTCTCTCTCTCTCTCTATATATATATATATATAAAAGGATGATTCTTTCTTAAGCTGGACGTCACTCTTTGATACTCAAAAGACCCAAATTCGGACTTGTGAGAAAGAGAGACAACAAAGAGAAAAAAGGATAAGAAAAGGTGGTCACAAAGGAAGAGCGCATACTCTGCTCGTGACTGTCCATATCAGGAATACAGTAGAAGGCCGTGAGGTGCATCGGGCTTGTGTTCTAGATTTTGTGCTAAGAAGAGATCAAATCAAAGAGATCTCGAAGGTAAATCCTTATTCCGCTTTTGTGTAATATTTTTTTGTAGTTCAAGTTATACATGTTGTCAATAGACTCTTGGAGTTCTGCTCTCCAACACACTTGTATATTGGTTGTGAAAGTTGAAAAACTCTGAAAATACCCTACTTTATATTGGCTCAATTTTAACACAAATTATTTTTTGTATCACACTTTGTATTGTCCTGCATTTTTTTCTTGACTAAAAACAATTTTTTTACACTTTTTTCAAAACTAAATATAATTATTTTAAAAAAAATTAATATTTAAACTATTTTTATAATTATACATTTTATATATATTTTCAAGGGAAAAATATAAAATTAAAAAAAAACTTTTCTAGGACCTAGAATTAGGTGTGATGTACGGTGTGATGTATAGAGAATGATATAGGTGAGCTTCCCCCCCCCCTCTCTCTCTCTATCTATATATATATAAATGAAGGCGTTTAATGGTATTTGTTGTCATTTTGTATCGATCTGAGTTTATTGGGTTTAGGCAAGGGGAACTTTGTGTTTAGCTCATGAGGTTTGACCACGTGTGACCTGTTAGGGGTTCTATTCACCGACATTTTTACATTTTGGTTTCTAACCCTTTTACTCTTGGTTTTCCCTTACCAAATTATGCATGCAGCACTCTATTTACCATTCCATAGCTGCCCTTAGATTCCCATAGATGTTAACGTTTATGCCCTTTATAGTTGTTTGTATTTACGATTCTACAAGGGTGTTTCTTTATCCTTCCATCCTCTCCTATACATATGAGGTTGTATCTCATTTTAAAATCAACGATTTTATTTCCAAACCTAGCCAAAATGCTGCCAAAAATTTCTCGTAATTTGTCTCTCTTATTTCTAAGTGTTTATCCATATTTTTGAGAGTTTTACCTTTACCTTAAACCTAAACTTAATCTTTGTTTTGTTTATATAAAACTACGTGGTATTGATTAGTAATTTTTTTGTGAGATTTGAGTGTTTGAGCTGGTGTGGTTCTATTTTGGCAATTTGGAGTATTAAGTTTCAAAAGTTATTTGCAATCATCTGGGGCTAGACTTCGAGGTGATTTTTCTAGCATATTATGGATCTAAGCCTTGTGAAGTTCAAAAGCTCACTTTCTTGATTCTTGCATTCGAGTGTTATTCATTGGGGTAAATAAACTTCTCTACTCTCTGTCTATCTCTAATGAGAGAGAAAGAGAGAGAGAGAGAGTCAGGCTCTCTAGCATACCTCATTAAACATACCTATGAACATACGTATTTTTTTTAAATAGTAAAAAAATATTTGAGTTGATATTTTTTATATTGGTTCATGATATTTCAATGCGCCCCTCTAAAAATATTCAGCTCAAAATAATTTTTTTGTTATTTTTAAAAAATAGGTAAAAAAAGCTGTCAGTTTTTTGACCTATTTTTTAAAAATAACAAAAAATTTATTTTCATTTGATTTTTTTATAGGGGCACATTGAAATATCATGAACCCATATAAAAAATATCATCTCAAAATTATTATTTTTACTATTTTAAAAAATAGGTATGTTCATAGGTATGTTGCTAGAAGGTATGTTGGAGAGCCTGAGTGTATACACACAGACACACATAGACACAACATGTTTGTATTTGTTTTTGGCCTTGAATGTTTCAAACTGCAACTCAGTATTTTAGATGTAAATTTTGAACTTATTTTTTTTGGAACATTTTTATCTGATCTACCTTAAATTAAAGTTATTTCCTACTAGATCGAATTTATTTTGTGTGTAGAAACTGGTTTAACAATGTGTAAGAGGGTAGTTATACTGGGGTATATGAATATCTGGACCTAGTGAGGCATGACCAACTTCAATGGAAGTTGTCTTCAAGGTGTTCAAGGTCAGCTGAAGATGAAAGTTATCTAATTTATGGTAATAATATAAATTCTTCAGTTCCTATTTAAGAAGACAATGATTAGCTATAACTTTTCAATAACAATAATGACAGGGAAAATGGATCACTTGGAAGTGATTAATCTTGGGAGTGAAGTGATAAGCACATTGGATACCAAGAAGTGAGCAGGGGAGAGAATACTTTATGGTGATATTTTGACAAAGTAACAGTGATAACTTGTATTGATATTGTTTTAACCTTACCCAAGGGAAAATACTAGGGGTGATCTGTCATGTGCGCCAAAAGGATATTCTTTTGAGACAATATCTAAAATCTACTTTTGTTCCATTTTACAGTTATCATTTGTCCAATCTGACAGATGACATCTAGCACAACCCAAAGTCAAAAAGAAAATATATCGGGCATTGTGCCAAGAAACATGATTTAGTAAATATCTTTTCAAACGGTAAGTTGGTGAACATTATTTTGAAAGCATGTGAGTGGCCTTGGGGGCCACTCACCAATATTATGTTTCAAAATTATTTGTGAGAAGCATCTTGGCTACTCACCTATTTCACTAAGTGTAGATTTTTTATGATCATGAGTGACCTCTTAGGCCCCTCCTATTGGTTTGCTCTTTTCCCTAATGTACGGAAGCAGTTGGGCCCTAGCTTTCCCAACAAGGCTTGCCTACCAGCCTACAAACCAAAACTCCTAAGGGACCCTAACTATCCTTCTCGACCCCTTCTTGCTCGACCAAGGATACCAGTTTAAAGAACATTACAACGTTAGTAATTATTCCAGTACACACACTTTTATAAACACTTGTCTGTTCATATAGCATTTCCTTAATCTCTTGGGTTTGCTCATGTGCTTTTTTTCCTATCTTTGGGTCTCTCATTAGATATCCCCTCACCAGTTTTGGGAATTACTTGGTCAAATGTACCTTCTTTGGTCTTAGGTCACTAGTGTGGCACCCTCTAACCAAATGATCTGTTCAGATTACTTTTGCTTATTTACTCTTGGGCCCGCTAATTGTGGCACCCTCTTTCCCGATGTTTTTCGGTTAAATTATTTCTTATTTACTCTTGGGCCCACTAATTGTGGTACCCTCTCACCCAATGTTCTTCATTGGCTTACTTTTGTCTTTTTTTTCTTTTGGTAACACTCACATGACACCCCCTCGCCCTGTTGGGTTATTTGGTCAAATACTACCTTTGGTCCTACTTATGTGGAAACCCCCTCTTCTGGTACCAATTCCTTTTGGCCTTGAATGAACTTGTCTCTAACCCCCTCGCCTTGTTGGTCTTATTTGTACGCATTTGAATGGGTGCCCCTTTACATTAGCCCCTCGTGCAAAAAGTGTTCGTGTTAATTAAATCAAATAATTTTACACCAAAATAACTAATTATCTTTTCGAAATATGATGGGTCTTTTTGAAGTCAAATCATTACTTTTGTTGGGAATTTAATTACCCTAGCATGATTGCCATATTGATGCACCTTTTAGTGTTTCGATGAGGCACGTGTCTGCTCTGAAACACTTATTTCATGATTTGAGTAATTAGTATTATTTTTTTTAGCTATTAGCCATGCGCCCCTTTCAAGGTATAAATACATTCTTCAAAAAAATCCATACTCTTTACCTTAATATTTCCTTATGTTTTCTAGATCTACAAAGAAAAACCCTTTGTCTTAAATCCTCCTTCTTCCCGCATTGTTATTTCTCAAAGTTATTCATTGTTTTAAATGGCTCCTTCCTCTTCTATGGTGTCAACTAGTGTCTTAACCTCTGTGAGTGAGATTTTTATGGGCTCTTTGCCCATCGAAGTTACAATTTCCACCACCACCTCCACTAGGCCCCCCATTGTGGCTTCATTGATGGTCATTTATACCACCACCACCACCACTTTATATGCAAGTGGTGCTAGCCATTCTACTGGTGGTGCAGCTGCGTTAACTAAGATTAAAAAGGAATATCTCGAGAGCCGCTCGTAGAGAGACTTCACTATTTACCACCTCGACCCTAATTTTGGTGGGGAGGACACCTTTATGCCCTCCTTTTAAAGGTTTAAGGTTGAGTAAAGCCACTTGTAGGTTTCATTGAGTCCACTGATTCTCCAATCATGATAGCTGATAGTATTTTTCTCGTGCGAGTGGTCAGGGGTAATTTCCCATTTTCCAACATCAATATTGACATTTTTGGTGTGGTTCTAGATGAGTGGGATCTCCGGGTGGACTATGGTATGACTGTTCCCACTCATAAGGCTATTATCGAGCAGTTGGATCTTGGCAGGACTCTTACAAGTTTGAAGATCTGCACCATTCCCAAGTACACCAACACATTCAACCTCTTGGCCACTTGTTGGTGTGTTGATTACCTTAATTTAGTCACCAACTGGGGGTGAATTTTCCATCACACTTGAAGGCATTTGCGAGGTGACTGGTCTCTCCCTCTTGGGAGATCATGTTTTTACTAATGGCTATAAAGATGTTGTCGACCAGGCTATGTGCGAGGAGATCCATCAAGCCTTGTCTGAATTCCCTCTCTATGTTACAATCAACAAAACTGGGTTCACTAATCATTCTGTTTCTAACTGGAATAGGTATTGGTTTCAAGATTTTTAGCCAACTCCAAAGGAGGGGAGGTCGAGTAAGGAACCCAAAAGCTAGGAAGAACCCAAGATCAATTCTACCATTTACGTGGCTGCCTTTTTTATAACTTCCTAAGTAGGTTTTTATTTCAAGGGAGGCAAAATTACTCCCATTAAGACGTGGTATTTATCCTTGTTGTTAGGATTGGTTAAGGGTGGAATGTGCCCCTCATATCTCTTACCATGGGGTCCATGTACACATTGTTAGATCGTACCCACATGGACATGGAGCGTTCACACAACCATTTTCATGTGCCCAATTTTGTTTACTCATTCATTCTCATGCAATTCTTGTTTGAGCAGTTTTCTAACTATTCTACTGAGCCTCGCTTACTACATAGCCAAGCCACTCGCATTGCGATGTATCATACTAAGTCTCCTAAGAAATCTTCAGGCCTGGTCATAGACAACATTGATGAATTTTCATTTCTCCCTTACTCAAAGTGAGAGGGTGTCTTTTCGTGGTCATTTGTTCCAGTTACTCCTGGTACTTTTCTTCGTCCTACCAATGTGGAGTCAGTCCTTGAGTGCCTCCACATTTCTGTCAATGCAATGGTTCGTCGTTGTTTTCTTCCATCATTTATTGTCTTTGGCCAATGATTGGGATTTTATCATTCTGAACGTGGAGATAATTTGGTTATGACCAACGGACTTATACCCTAGCCTTGTCGTCCAGCATCTCACCAATACACTTGTATGTGGAAGCTTATGCGAACTTTACTTTTGAGGGGATTTTCTAGAGGACTAACAATTTTGGAAACTTTTTCATACCTCTATGTGATTACATTCCTTTCATTAGCCTCTCGTGGTTTGTCTTGTGGCAATGCCAAATCATGTTAATCAATATTTGTATCATGAATGTCCACTATGAGTATGTTTCAACTTGCATTCCCACAAATGATAAGTACTTGGTCAAAAGGACTCAGAAAGAAATTTAGTATCGTAGCAGTGTGGAGAAGACCCCACTTGAGTAGGTCACCCCCATTTTGGTGAAGCCTTTGATTGATGAGACCATCTATGCCAAACACCCTGATCCCAAGACTCATCCAGCAAAGATCAGGGCCAAAGACAAGGCTACATTCAAGGCCCCTTCTAAAAGGAAACATCCTTACACTGATGTTTCAAATTTTAAACAAAGGCAGATGTTTTTACTCCTTCACATGTGAGAACTCGAGAAACCAAGTAGATGGAAATGGAAATTGAGCCTACTGGTCCCTCTACTATATCAGATTAGGAGTTAGACACGGAAGCTTTAGGTATTGAGGAAGACTTTCAAATAGTTTGTGAGCAGGGCTATGAGGCCTTTGGAATTTCTCTTTCCCATCTCTCTGTTTCATTAACCCCTCGTCTCATAAAAGGTACTCTAGTCACTCTTTCTTACATAATAAAATTGTAAGTCATTGGGTTATGAGTACTTGCTCGTTGTCTTTCTCATCTAAAGAGGAACTTATTTATTATACAAGCACCCCTTCCTATGATTACATTAGTTCTTCTTCAATTGAATTTGGTGATATTGACATTAACCAAGATCACTCACTTGACACATGTACTTTCTTATTAGCTTCGAGAGGTTCTGATGGTGATCAATATGACACCATGATTTACTCCCCTTCTACCACTAGCCGCACTACATGGCATTTTCCCTATGGGCAAGCCCCTCACCAATAAACTATAAGTTTCTTAGTGACTTTATTTCTATTATCGTTTTTTTCATTTGCTTTTCTTAGCTTTTGTATAATATTTTACTAACTTCAACTCTTTTTTGGACTTGATCTTGATTAGGTTTGTACAATGGGGGTAAGTGGCCCCTAAAAAGTGAGGTCCACCCGCTAGTCTACTACTCCCGCATTTCCTCTAGCTCATTTCCTTCCTGAGAGGAATTTTATGCTTATCTCCTTTCTAAGCCTTTCTCGAGAGGGTTGTGCACAAACCTCTAAGAAATAATTTTTTCTTATTTTCCAACACTTTAACACTTTTTCAAAACTTTTTTTCCTTTCATTGTTTATTTTGCAGCTTCCCACCATGTTTCCCACTTTCGCAAGGGGTTATTCCATATTTACCTGCTTGTTCTAAATATTTATCAATCTTTCCAAAATATCTCAAGTCTTCTTACCCACGGTTGTTTTAATTCATTCATGTATACTGATATGTGTATATTTTCTTCTTTGATAGGTGATTGTATCCCCCACTTCTTTTTGCTAGGCCTTCTTTCTCCTCTATGGCCAACAATTGTTTAGTTGGGCCCTCAACCACTATCTATGCAGAGGTATGTTTTTGTCAATTTTTTTGTGTGTATATTTTGAATTCTTGTTTGTGGCTACCTTAACTCTATCTTTATTATATCATAACTTTATGTTGCAGGGCTCTCTTTTGATCAATCCCCCAGCTAGTGTGGGAATACTCCTACCTATAGGGGTAGTTATTCCTGGGTTATCTTCTTTTAGGAGAATATCTATTCCCTAGGATCTCCTTCCTTTAGACAATAGGTCACGGGTTCATGCCCTTCCTTCTTAGCCCATTTATAGTGTGTCTTCAAGTGGAACTATCTCACATACATCTTCTTCAACATAGGTAATTAACAATATATCCTTATCATTTTCTTAATTGGAATTTTCCTAATATCTTTCCTGTTGACAAGCTAATATGAGAATTCCTATAGCCCTTGTGATTGATTTGATACCCTCTCCCACTTCTAAGGTTCAGGTACTTGGATTCTCATTCTTTTATTTTTTAACAGCGTGTGCTCTATGTTTCACTTAAATTGGGACCTATTCTTTATTATCTATGTTTTAAGCTAGATCTAGTACCCCCTCATCTCTTATTTATGTAATCAATGCTCGAGCAAGTACTTTACCTACTATTTATTCGCAGGTATTCACTCTTTTCTCTTGAGCTCTACATACTTGTATTTTTTTATGATCATCTTCGATTATAACTGTCTCTTTTTCTCTTAGTGATCCACTCATAGGTCCCTACCATTGTGGACCTTTGAGTGAGCTTTCCAGTGAGAACCTACTTGTTAGAGGACCCTTAGGTAGTTATTTTGGTATACCTGGTACATTACCTAACTTTCTTTCTTTATTATCAAAAGTATCTTGGTGACACATTTTGTGTTTCTTTATTTTCAAGATAGTGGTACTAAAGTCCCTTTACCTATGTGAAATCTTATGAACACTTTTGAAGTAAATTTTCATGTACTTATTCTGTCACATCTCATTTTAAATTTGCTTTAACTATTCAAGTACTCTCTAACACATCCTTGTTCACTTGTTTTTAGGATAGTGTTACGAGTGTTCCAATGTCTATGGAACAACTTGGGATCACTACTATGAGTAAGGTATTACACCATCATACCTTATTCAATTTTTTCTATCTTCTCATCTTTTTTCATTTCTTTATTTTATTGTAAATGTGGTCACAAAAACTCAACTGTTTCATTGTTCTCGGGTTAGTGAGGTGAGTGTTCCTATATCTTAGTACAACCTATGCATGTAATAGAAATAACTCCTCAAGTATTATACTGTCGTGCCTAAGTTACTGTTTTTGTGTATATCTTTTTAAAGTGTTTCCATTGCTGTACAAGTGCTCAACTAACATTTTCTTTCTTTCCTTTTGCTAGGCTATCATGGTGGGCTAGGGAGGACCCCACATGATATCGGGTAGCATGCTAACTCCTTTGGACTTGGGAGTAAATTCTTTCCATATATTGCTATTTCTCTACCATATCCCTTAGTAGAAATTTTCCAATCTCTCTTTTTCCCCTTCTTATTATTTCTCCTTATCTTTATTTCCAGGATCATTCAAGTGAGCAAGTGGAGACAACTAGTGACAATGCGCCAAGCTATGAGGACACCAAAATAGACGGAGGTGAGGAGGAGGAATCGGGTGAGGATTCTTATCTACCCCTTTCTGAGCCCGTTTGTATGAACATAGGCTATGATGCCATTAAGATGAAGGCCCCCAAAATCTTCATGAGGTACTTGTGGTGCGATCAGTTCCCCAAGAGATTTTAGGAGAACGAGCAAGAGGTCCTATACTTAATTTTTTAACACAACTTAGAGACCTTCACTTCTTAGACAGTTCTTTACATTGATACCCTCATAATCCTAAACCTCAAGACCTTCGTCAATCACGTTCATAAATGTTTATCTACTGGTCATGATGACCTCAGAGGTGAAAACACTCGCCTTCTCCTAGAAGCCATTAATGACTGGGAGACTTTCTACCACTTCAAGCCTTTTTGTCTTGATGCCCCTATGCGCGACCTTATCGGTCTCCCTTATAAAAAGTTGGTGAAGGCTCAGAAGTCCAAGCGGGCCCGGGTCAAGCGATGCCACGCAGAAGATACTAGACATTGCGAGCAAATCCAGTTGTTGGAGGTCAAATTGGCAAAGGTTTAGCTAGTGACTCAGAGGATGATTCTCGTCTAGCTATGATTGAAAAGGAATTTGTACAAGACGCTAACCCATTTTTTGCAAATTTTCATTAACGAGAAAATCTCATTTTTTTTAATCTAGTTGAGACATTGTAAAAATACTTATCTTTTTTTGTAACTTTAAGGACTTCTCAATTTCGAGCAGCTCCTTTATGTTAATGAGAATGAGAATTTTCTTTTCTTTTCACTTGTTCGTACATATTTCTTTTGCATTATCCATAGTTATATTTTTGTTTTCTTTGTTATGAATCGATATTGATCCCTTCTTCAGTTGGAGTACTTTCTCATAACTTAACAAGTCATCTATTATAACTACCCCATAGTGTGTGGGGTGCTTGTTTTACATTTCATTTAGAACTAAGAAAAAATAAATTTTTTTTTTTTTTGGGGGGGGGGGGGGGGGGGTAACCCCCTCTCACTATTTTCATATAATCATGTTATTTAAATAAATAATATGTAGAACTAAAGTAAATCGCTATCTTACTTTTTCAAACTTGTTCTTAAAATAAAACCAAAACCATCAGTTTTTTAGTTTGCAAATGAAGAAAAACTGTGTACCTTGTATGCTGTTAGGTACTTGAGCTATTATAAGTGAAGGGACTTTGCTCATCATACTTTATCCTTGGGAGGTATATATCCTCCAAAGTATGATGAGTAATGTTCCTCAAATTCAAGACCCTCTTATAAACTTCAAGTTTCAAAATATTTTTTGTCCACAAAATCTATAAGTCTAGGCAAAATTATTAGACATGAAAATATGGGTGCATCCGCTCGCATTGTTCGTGAGTAAGTGCACAAGAGATATGGAAAATAAAAATAAGCTAATATCCTTATAAATGAAATTTGATGTATGAATGGTCAAAGGAATTGCATTCATTCATTTCTATAAGACAATATTTGTCTTTGCTATTACAAAAGTTTATTGCTCAAAATTTTCGGTTACTAAAAGGACTAACTTCTCTAGAGCTAATATTTGAAATCGCAAGAAAATTTTGGGATACCTCAAGCATAGTAATTTTTCAGCCACTTACAATTGAGTGGTCGGATGCATTTTCTCTCAGGCTCTAAGGTTTGATAATATCCTGACTTCCCCACTCCTCGCACTATAAAGGGTCCTTCCCAGTTTGTATTTTACTTTGATAATGACATGCTCCTCAGGTGATGAGTGGAAGCCCATTAGAATAAATCTCCCACTTGGAACTCTCTAGGCTTAACTAAATTTTCTTAAGCCCTAGATTGTTTCTGGGTGTAAACTTTAAAGTTTCCTTTGGCATTGTCCTAATGATCATCCAGAGCTTTTAATTGAACATGTGTATATCGAAAAGATATCTCCTATACCATAAAGCAAATAAAATGGGTAATCCATGTTGGATTTATTTTAGAAGTTCTATAAGTCGATACTACTGTTGATGCAAAAAACTGAACCGAATCCCATTTTTATGATCACAGATAAATAGATAAAAGCAATCCAATCAAGCACATGAGAGACAAAGATTTTTAAAGTGGTTCGGCTATAAGGAAAAGCCTACGTCCACTGTTATTTTATTCCCAGGGGTTTACAATAGCACAATGTGGTGTAGAGAGAGAAAAAGGTGTGGATCTTGTGTATGGTGTCTCTCATCCTTGTCGGATCCCCTCCCCCTCTTTTGGCTAAGGGAATACATGTATTTATAGTGATGGGAGATAAAGAGATTCATTGAATGTAGACATTTATACATTATGTCTACATTCAACGAATCTAATTGTTGAATTGCTTGATATGCTATGTGTTGTCATCTACAGTATAAATGTACATTAATGCTCATTAAATGCATAGTCATCTTCATTTATGCACATTAAATGCATAGTTATCCCTTGATCTTCCTGGTTGGTATGCCGACTAACTCTCCTCGGGTGCAGACTAACTCTCCTCGGGGGCCGACCAACTCTCCTCGGGTGCCGACTAATTCTCCTCGGGTACTGACCAACTCTCCTCGGGTGCCGACTAACACTCCTCGGTGTCGAATATTGCCACGTAGGATGACATGTGTCCTTTTCTGATTGGTCCTCATAGATGGAGAATTTTTACGTTAATAGAAGCCCCCAATGCTCCATGCTTGATGGTTTACTTGAAAGGATGGAGTATTTATTCTGCAGTGTTGCTCGGTGCTCATGAAATTCTTGATCTACCTTCTTGATTTGTTCAACATAAAGTGCATTATCTCCTGGACGACATATGATGCAGGCTGATCGATGGTTGCTAATATTTCTTTTGAGAACTCCGTGTGCTATGTATCACCCCTGGGAATTTGGATGCAGCCATGCCATAGTATGCAGCTTGTAGCTAATCATAATCTTCAAGTATGTTGATTGGTTTGCTAGCCGACCAACTGCCTCCTGTGCCGAGCAACTGAGTGCTAACTTCACGTGCTTGATTCTTCTGATTTATGATCCTCTGAATACTTTGTTGAGTAACATACTAGCTTTTGAACCCAACTCTTCAATCTGATTAGTACCAAGATAATGGTGGACTTCGAAACATTTTTAGACAACTTCTTTTTCAATGTTAGTCAGGACAGTAGTAGTAAAGATCTCAGTGCTGTAGATGCTAAATTTGACATCTGAACTTCAATAGTATGTGCATAATAACTCCTGAATATGCCTCCTGAACTTCTGAATGCACCTCCTGAACTTCTGAATACGCCTCTGTGTGAGTTTGTGAAGTTGAATTTGGTGCTCGACTGCATGATGTTATAAGAATGTGCCACCAAATGAACAAATATATCTGTAATAGAAGCCCCCAAATGAACAAATACTTTATCGAGCACCTCCTAGATCGACCATCCGTGATGAATATCAGGATGCTCAAAGATCATAACTTCATAAAGTCTCCTCTTGCTTTAAATGATCCACCTGCTGGCGAGGAACCTGTTTCAAAAGCAGAGGGGAAGAAACCAATAGAATGGGAATATTGTTGTAATAAATTTGTATTTCATTCCTGATGTATTTTGTTTTTGATTTTAATGAAAGACTTTCATTTTTGTTCGCAATCTTAATTGCTATTGTCTTGTAAAATACTTTACATCTGTGCATATGTATCTGTTAAAAAGATAACAATATTGTGTTGTTTGTCGACCAACTTATTGTCGACTAGTTTGAATTTGTGGTAAGCATTTGATAAAAAATGATGTTTTGTTTGTCGACCAACTTAGTAAAAAAGTTACGAGTATAAAAAATGTTGCTCGATCACTTTCTCGTTTTCATAAAATGTTTCCGATCAACCAAGGTCGGTAAATTTTCCTTTTCGACCAACTACAGTTAGTGGGTTTTTATCCCCGACCAGCCATAGTTAGTGGATTTTTCCTCTACGAGCAACTTTGGCGCTTTCTGGAATAATCTTATCTCCTGACCAACATAAGTTGGCATTTCCGAGAATATATGTACCTCCCGACCAACATAAGTTGGCATTTTCGAGAATATATGTACTTCCTAACCAACATAAGTTGGCATTTTTAGGCATATTTTGTTTCCTAGCCAAACAGGTTGGCATTTTTAGGAATATTTTGTTTCCTAACCAACCGAGGTTGGAATTTTTAGGAATATTTTGTTTCCTAGCCAAACAGGTTGGCCTTTTTAGGAATATTTTGTTTCCTAACCAACCGAGGTTGGGATTTTTAGGAATATTTTGTTTCCTAACCAATCGAGGTTGGCATTTGTAGGAATATTTTTGCTGAGTAGTCTGAGCTTTGCCGAGTTTTGCCGAGTAGTGTGTAGCACTAGTATTCCCCGAAAATTTTTCAATAAAAGGAGCAGGTATAACAGCTTCACTTCCAAACGCCAGCATATATGGTGATTCTCCAGTTGCTGCTCGGGGAGTAATACGATAAGCCCACAGTACTAACTATAACTCGTTGATCCAGTTTGCTTTTGCATCACTTAGTCTTTTCTTCAATCCATTTAGCAGTGTTCTGTTCGTCACTTTAGTTTGTCCGTTGCTTTGAGGATGTCCTGGTGCCGAGTGGATCTTTAAGATATTGGACTGATGGCAATAGGCAGCCAACTCCTCGTTGTCAAATTGTGTTCCATGGTCTGTGATGAAGGCATGAGGAAGACCATATCGAGAGATGATATTCTTCCAGATAAATTGGTACACCTTGTCGTACGTCATATCAATGAGAGGCTCCACTTCTACCCACTTAGTAAAATAATCCACTGCGACGACGAGGTATTTGAACCTTCCCCTGGTCGTTGGCAGTGGCCCGACCAGATCTACTCCCCACATGGAAAATGGCCAAGGGGAAGTGATGGGTGTCAACAATGCTTGTGGAGTTCTTCGGATGGAGGAAAAGCGCTAGCACTTATCACATTTCTTAGCATAGGCTATACAATCAGCTCTCATCGTTGGCCAGTAGTATCCCTGCGTCATCATCCTTTGCAAAAGCGTCCGACCTGCTATATGGGCTCCACAAGACCCGCCATGGACCTCTTCAATCAAATCTTTCTCCTCGGTGGGATGCACACATCTTTGCAAACCTGCCATAATTCCTCGTCTATATAGAATACCGTTAATTAATACATACCGAGCAGCTTTAAACTTCAATTTCTTGGCTGCGAGCTTGTCAATTGGTAATTCTCCCTCCTCAATATATGCCCTGATGGGATCCATCGAAGATGGTCCTAAATCAAAGGTAATAAAATTCATCGTCAGATCTTCATCTATACTCTGACCAACTAAAACTTCAATTGGGATTGTTCTTTGTATCTCGGTACGAGTAGCTGATGCTAATCGAGCTAAGGCATCTACTCTCCTATTCTCCATTCTTGGTATTCTGACCAGCTGAATAGCAACAAATTCTGATACCAACTCCATCACCTTTGCATGATACCTAATCATTGATTCTCTTTTGGCTGCATATATTCCCAACATTTGATTTACGATCAATTGAGAATCACTGAAGACAATAACCTGCTGCGCCTCCATAATTTTTGCCAAATTAAGACCTGCAATCATGGCCTCATACTCAACCTCATTATTGGAAGCTTTGAATTGGAATCGTAGGGCGTATTCCATGTCGACCTCGTCCAGGCTGTTCAAAATGATCCCTGCCCCCAGCCTATTGTGCAAGATGAACCATCTACATATAGCCTCCATATAGGTAACTCATCTTCAAATTTCTGATCTGATAGAGTTCCTCGGTGAAATATTTGTTTCTTCCTTTCATCCTCCCCTGATATTTCTTGCTCCTCGTCGATCATCCTTTCTTGCCCTTTTACCAACCGGAGTTGGTCTGAGCTCGAAATTGATGATCCTGTAACATTCACTCGCCCTTTTACCAATCGGAGTTGGTCTGAGCTTGTGTCTGTTGATTCTATAACATCCACAGGTTGATCAGCGAGAAACTTTTGCTCCTCGGAGGTATCAGGATAGGTGAACTCTGCTATAAAATCTGCTACAGCCTGCCCTTTTAGCGATGATTTGGGTTCATAAACTATATCATATTCACCGAGCTCTATTGCCCAATACATCAATCTCCCTGATTTTTCTGGTTTATGAAGGGCTTGCCTCAACGGCATATCAGTATATACTACTATGGTATGAGCCTCGAAGTATGGCCTCATTCTCCTACTTGCCTCAATCAACGTCAGTGCCAATTTTTCCAGCCTCGGATATCTGATTTCTGCTCCTCGGAAGGCCTTACTCGTGTAATAAATTAGTTTTTGCACTCCATTCTCCACTCTGATCAACGCCGAGCTAACTGCATTCTCTGATACTGCTAGATATAAGTAAAAAATTTTCCCATCACCACATTTGCTAACCAGTCTGGATATTTAATGTCTTCGATAAAGCAAGCTTTCTGGAGCTTCTCGACCTCCTCTTGTATAGCTTGATTCTTCTCGGGACTGAATACTCTTCTTCTCTGCTTCACTGGTTTGATCTCCTTATTCACGTTGAGCTCGTGACATAAGAAATTTGGGTCTATTCTGGGCATATCTTCATGACTCCATGCGAAAGTTTTCTTTCTTCTTCTTAGGAAAGTTATCAATTCCTGTTTTAATGAGGTATCCAACGATGAACCTATTTGAGTAGTTCGTTCAGGGTGCTCGTCGTCCAGAATGATATTTTCAGTAGCTTCCACCACTTGACCCTTCACGAGTTGCGACTCATCTCTAGGATCCAATGTTTCAATTTCTGCACCTTCATCCACTTGATAAGTAGTAGTCTTTTTCCTCGACTCCTCCATCTCCTCTTGCTCGACAGATGAATAATAACATTCCCGAGCTACTTTTTGATCACCTTTCACAACTCCTACTCCAAAATTTGTTGGAAATTTTAGGCACTGATGTACTGTATATGGCACTGCCTCGAACTTCTTCAATCCTACTCTTAACTCGATTAAGTCAAGTATGAAGCTCTATGCCCAGGATTGGGGCATGTATGAAATGAATTTGATGGTGCCAATTGAATTGTTGTTTGCAGTCTTGCTGCTGTGTTTTGTGCAGTCCAGCTGCGTTGTTTTTGTTTGGTATTGACCTTTTAAGGTCTTTATGTGCTGTTGATGAGCATCCAAGAATTGTACTGGGCAGATAATTTTTCCTGAGCACCCGTTGAGGCTGAATCATATAAAAATTACGATTAGAATAATTATTCAGCCGACCAATATATAGTGTGCATTGGCTTCAATATTGGATAATTTAAATTTCCAGATAATAATATGAGAGATAACAATAAAAATATCTCGTGTTCTCATAAAAATATGATGTACATAAACGTGTCTCCATAAAAATATTTAACGGACTTGTGATTATGAAATTTTCGTTTATTCATATTTGAAATAAAAACCGATCCACTAATTTAATAAAATCGTGATTTGCAATATTTTGCAGATTTGATAAATGAAAAATTGGACAACTAATTTATGTTTATAATCATAAAAAGCATGACTGAATCAAAAGATGTATGTATGTATGTACAACATATAATTGATTATTCATATATTGATAAAATTGATCGTATCAACACAATTACATAATATGATTATTTGTGCAGAGAACATAGTTTTCTTGAAGAGAGAGAAAATGGGTCTGATTCAATTCATGTTAATATCGGAATGGAAAATACATAATCGTTCTTAATGCTTATCCATATCCTAACATATTTGTTCAGAAAATCTTCAAGTGGATCCATAGATGCAAGGATTTGTATAATATTTATGAGTCTAAAATTCACCAGATCCCCAAATTGAAATCGATCACATAGTTAGTGCATATAAAAATTATGACTAAATTAAAAGATTTCCAAATGAATCAAATTTGTATATACTCACATAAAAGAGATTTATGAATATAGAGAAATTATTTTATCTCCTTAAAGAAGAAATAATATAATATGTACACAAATTTCTCAAACTTTGTGATTATGAAATGTACATTTATCCAGATTTGTAAAATTAGATTCAACAATTTGTGAATATAAAATCATGAATGAATTAACAGATGTATGCACAATATATAATTGATTTGATCTCTAAGTTTATGGTATAAACATATGAAAATCATGATTTGAACAAAAATATAATGGGAATTTGAATAGTCATCAATGATCTTTCACAAATTATTTCAAAATCAACAAAGAAAATTATCAAATCTTATCATCATCGTATATATTGGTATATTTAATCATTTAAAATATTTATTCCATGATATAAAATTGAAACTTGAGAATCAAGCAAAAAGTTATGATTTATGAAATCCACTATTTTTCAGATTTCTAAATAAGAATTAATCTAACAGTTATGATTTTAAAATCATGATATGCAATATTTTGCAAATAAAAATTGGACAATTAATTTATGTATATAAACATAAAAATCATGATTGAATCAACAGATGTATGTATAATATATAATTTATTATACAAATAGAAAATAAAAACTTAGCTTTTGATGGGAAGAATGCTTGTAACACGCTCCCACAGACGGCGCCAATCTGTTGATGCAAAAAACTAGACCGAATCCCATTTTTATGATCACAGATAAATAGATAAAAGCAATCCAATCAAGCACATGCGAGACAACGATTTTTAAAGTGGTTCGGCTATAAGGAAAAGCCTACGTCCACTGTTATTTTATTCCCAGGGGTTTACAATAGCACAATGTGGTGTAGAGAGAGAAAAAGGTGTGGATCTTGTGTATGGTGTCTCTCATCCTTGTCGGATCTCCTCCCCCTCTTTTGGCTAAGGGAATACATGTATTTATAGTGATGGGAGATAAATAGATTCATTGTATGTAGACATTTATACATTATGTCTACATTCAACGAATTTAATTGTTGAATTTCTTGGTATGCTATGTGTTGTCATCTAGAGTATAAATGTACATTAATGCTCATTAAATGCATAGTCATCTTCATTAATGCACATTAAATGCATAGTTATCCTTTGATCTTCCTGGTTGGTATGCCGACCAACTCTCCTCGGGTGCCGACTAACTCTCCTCGGGGGCCGACCAACTCTCCTCGGGTGCCGACTAATTCTCCTCGAGTACTGACCAACTCTCCTCGGGTGCCGACTATCATTCCTCGGTGTCGAATATTTCCACGTAGGATGACATGTGTCCTTTTCTGATTGGTCCTCCTAGATGGAGAATTTTTACGTTAACAACTACCAATAATAACTTCCCATCTCATGCCCTTGGCAATACTTATATCATCTTCGTTAAGATATTGATCAACGTCTTGTTCGTGGACTTTGCTTATCCATTCCCCGTGGGGTAATAGACGGTTAAACTGTTGCGAATAATTTTGTACTTTTCCATAAGGCGCGTCATATCTTTGCATAAGAATTGTCTCTAATTGTTTATGAGAATAACCTTCGGGATGCCAAACCTGCATATTATGTATTCTTGAATAAATTATGTCACTACTTGAGAAGTGACCCTCCTCAAAGGGATCATTTCTGACCACTTAGTGTAAAGCTCTGTGGAAATAATAATAAAAGCTTTTTCATGAGAAGGTGGGATAATCTTTCCCACCATATCGAATGTCCAAATGTAGAAGGGGTAGGGGACTGCTAGACTCTACAAGATCACTAAGGCGGCATGGACCATATTACTATGCACTTGGCACGCTCTACACTTCTTCATGAAACTCATAGAATAAACCTCCATTACCGACCAATAATACCCAAATTTCATTAATTGATGTTACAATTTAATGCCACCAATGTGGGAAGGTCCATGAGCTTCCTTCAGTATATTATCCATGTATTTCCCTGCCACAAACCATTGTGCCTTCTCATTATATACTTTACTGTAGAGCTCCTCCTCTACCACGAAGAAACGAGAATCCCTTTTCTCCAGTGCTATCTCATCCGCTCTTTTAGCTGGAAATTATCTGTGTTTAAGGTATGCAATATAGGGCGTCCTCCCGTCCTTAAAATTTTCTAAAATGTTGGCTTCGGCCGATTGATCTAACTGAATCTGACACTTTAAAAAAACTTAATGCAGACGAGCAGTCTCGGCTCTCATAGTGGTCTAATAGTAACCCCCTAGCGTAAATCGTCGACAAATGGAATATTAGTATCCTCGTAATGCCTTTCATATATTGTTAGGAATCTTTCTTTAATTTCCTCTTCTCCCATGAATATCGCTAGAAATACCCTTAGGATTTTGAAATAAAGTGTCCCTCTAAGTAGGTGGTTGTTATCCAACTGAGACATCTTCAAGTTACCTTCTCTTGTTTCTAGTTGTTTCACTATTAGGAACCTCTAGTCTTCCAAACTTAAAACTTAAGACTGTTTACGAGATAAGAAACATTTATCCAAACTTTTTATGATTTTGAAAAATTAAAAACTATTTAAAATCATTTCAAAAATCATTTAAACTTTTATAAAAATATCCCAACACTTTTAATGTAAAATGCCAATCGAACTTAAACACACATGTTACCAAATTCATCATTATTGGGCTTGAATGTTGAAGTCTTCTTGAAATTCGGATTCGTCTTTATAGATGTAAGCATCAATCCTTCGACCACTTCTAGCAACTTGTAGGGGTATACGACATACTAAATTATGACGGAAAATGTCCTTATACTATTTTTTGTGTATTTAGTCCTAAGAGTATACTCTATACTATTTTAAATTTGAACTTTACACAAAACTTATTTGCCTTTAGTTTATTCACCTCAGTTTATTTTAAATTAATAAAGAAGGCCTTATTTGTGTCTTATGATTTAGTATTTATAATCACTTAATGTTTTGATTAAACCAAATTATATTTATTATTACTATCGTGTTCATATTCATTGATACACAGGTTTTGAGCGTGACGCTTTGTGTGTGTTCTTAATATGCCACAGCCTTAGTTGTTATGTCAGATTCGACTATTGTGAGGTTATTTAGTCTAAGCTTTGGTATACTGGTTGTATTGGCTAAGATCTTTCATTTGCAATTGTTAATCTATAATTTGTACTTTAACATTGGTTATAGTGTTCTTGGGTGTGTGTGTGGTCCTGGTTTCCTTATGATCAAATATTTTGTTTGCTCCTCTTCTGCTCATCCCATTCATTTTTAATATTTTTTTTACTAAAAAGATATCACGCCAACTTGTAACTTTTGTGCGTTTGTATTTTAACTATTGAAATTTAAATAGGTTTTTGCCAAAGAGTTAAAAGAGTTTTATATAATCTTGACCCATTATTGTATTAGATCATTTCAAGCTCCATTTTTTTCCACGATGATCGCTGAGTATATAGCCGCCAGGAGATGTTGTCCACAACTCTTATGGATGAAGAAAATATTTGAAGAGTATGGGTTTGGCCAAAGCACAATGACTATTTTTTATGATGATATGAATGAGATTCATACACCTCGTAATCCGTTACAACATTCTCGCACGAAGAATATTAGGATATATGAACATTTCATTCGCGATCTAGCTGGGGAGATGTTCGTATCCTTAAGCTTTGTGAGCACTAAACATCAATTAGTCGATATTTTCATAAAACCTTTAGATGCACTTATATTCGAGAATCTTATAAAGTATTTATGTATTTGTTTTTTTGATTGAGTTTGAGTACTTTATCCAGTATAGGGTGCTTATCATCTTCATATCATTTGTCACTATTGCAATATTGTATTTATGTGTATTTTTATGTTTATATACGCATTTCTTTTAAAAATCTAGACAAATATTCAGAAAATAAATTCGTTTTTAAGAAAACTTTAGAAGAAAATTCTAAAAAGATTTAATTTTTAATAAATTTTTTGAAAAAGACTAAAAGATTTTCATTTTCATCATACATGAATGTGCATTTAAGATGTTCGAAATACCCCTACATTCTATCTATTCATATGCCTTTTTCATGGTGTTTTAATCCATGGATTCGTATATTTAATGTGCTTAATAATGCATGGTTAGTATTTCGTTGTTCATTGATGATTACTTTCTTCATTATAGACTTTTTATCACTTTTATTCCACACATGGAGGGACATTGTAAACATTTTACTTTCTTATCATTTGTCGAATACGATATTCTCATCTCAATAATGTTTAATAATGAAAAAAATTTAGTAGAGATAATTTAAGCTTGTAAGAACCATTTCCCGAAATTCGTTTCTCAGAAAAAACTATTGTATGTTAAGCAATGGAAAGCATAAAAGTCACTAATTAAAAAAACTAAAAGATTAAGGAAACATTAAAACAGAAATGCCAAGGCCATTTTTATTTCATTGATGCTTCACTACATATGAGCATTATGATATCTTCGAAACTTGAGAATGAGTTCTTAAATATGTGAGATTTTGAGGGCGTTATAGCGTAGAAGATCAATGGGTTTGCCAAATGGACTCTCTTCAAAAATATTAAATAATTTGGTGTTATTGACATAAGAAACTTTTAGATTCATGTCACGTTTCATAAGTTGAGTCAATTTCATTTATGTTCAATTTTCTTACACATAAGTTTGAATTTGAGCTCATTCTTTAGAATTATCTCATTCACTTCGTGCACCTGTGTAATGTATGTATATATTGATTTGCCTATGGCAAATTTTCACGCAATTACATTTTATTTTCATGATTAAGATATTTTATTGTTATTCAATGGTGTATTTTATTTGTTCCATTATGTAATTTTTAGACATGTACCTTTTATTCTTAAATGGGTCATTTAAGGTTTGGCCCGCATTTAATTTTTCATAATGAGTCAAACCCCCACAAATTGACTTTCTTAAGGTTTGACCCCCATTTTTAACATTCCGTCCATTTTTTCGTTAACTCACATATTTAATACCGATTATACGCTTACTTTAATATGGGGGCGAAACCTTAAATTAAAAAAATGCTCAAAAAATAAAAATAAAACCAAAATAGATAAAAACCAAAAATATATAACAAAAAATAAATAAATATTAACACTAGAATCAATTTAAAAAGACACCCAAAAATTTATTAAAAAGTCAAAAAATTATGAATTAAGAAAGTAAATAACAAAAAATTAAAAAAATAGAATATAAATTAAAACCAAAAGTAATGAAAAAATACTGATAATGAATAAAAAACAGAAAATTAAATATTAACCCAATAACTAATTTAAAAAACAAAAAAATATTAAAAAGATAAAAAATTATTAATTAAGAAAATAAATAACAGAAAATTAAAAGAAAAGTTTAGAAAATAAATAAAAAAACAAAATAAAGAAAAAAATACATAAAATGAATAAAAACAGAAAATAAATATTAACCCTAGAATTAATTAGAAAAAAGGAAAAAAAATTATTAAAAAGTCAAAAATTTATTAATTAAGAAAATTAATAACAAAAAATTAAAAAAACGCTCAGAGAATTAAAAAAGGCTCAAAATGTCACATTTTACAAGGATCAATTATACCAAATAAGCATGTAAGTTATTGCTTTGACATTAACTCAATTTTTAATTTGATATAATATGGTCCATTAACCCTATGCGCATTTAGGGAGAATTTTTTCTAAAAATGAAAGCTCAAATATGTCCTAGTTTTTACCAATTTAAGCTTTAACCACTCCATTTTTTTTTCTCAAATAAAGTCAAAACATACCATTTCGTTCAAATTAAAATAAATAAATTTAGTTTATTTTAAATTCAATTAAGTTTAAATGATGAAATTAACTATTTATTTTAAAAAATAAATCTATTCCCGAAGTTCGTCAACATTGCATCCGATTAGAAAGTGAATCCTCTTAAATATGGGGTATAAAGTTTAATTAAACTTGAATATTAAATAAATTATTTTAACATTCTTCATGTGTGTCATTTGAACACGTTACACTTTATAAAAAAGTATTTTTTTTTATAGTTTTTTCTAAAATAGTAAAAAGTAAAACAGTTTTTTTGAATTTTGAATTTTTTGTTATTTATATTCTTAATTAATAAATTTTTGACTTTTTGATAAATTTCTGGGTGTTTTTTTAAATAAATTTTGGGATTACTATTTATTTTCTATTTTTTTTCATTATTTTTGTTTTTTAATTTTCTGAGCTTTTTTTAATTTTTGGTTATTTATATTCTTAATTCATAAATCTTTGACTTTTTAATAAATTTCTAGGTGTTTTTTTAAAATTATTCATGGGTTAATATTTATTTTCTGTTTTTTATTCATGTTATCTATTTTTTTTCATTATTTTTGGCTTTTCATTATTTTATGTTTTTTTATCTTTCTAGTGTTTTTTTAATTTTCTATTATTTATTATCTTAATTAATAAAATTTTGACTTTTTAATAAATTTCTGGATTTTTAAAAAATTTCTCGATTTAAAAAGAAAATTTATTATGAGTTTAATATTTATTTATTTTTCTGTTATTTATTTTTTGTTTTTATTTATTTTTTATTTTTTGAGCGTTTCTTTAATTTAAGGGTTGACCCTCATATTAAAGTGTGTGTATAATCGGTATCAAATATGTGGTTAACGGCAGGATGAACGGAATGTTAAAAATGTGGGTCAAACCTTGAGAAAGTCAATTTGCGAGGGTTTGACTCATTATACAGAATTAAATGGGGGCCAAACCTTAAATGACACTTCTTAAATAAATGAAAATTTTCAAAAGTAGTTGCTTGAAATCCCTTTGCAAATTCATTGCATGTGATTAGTTCTTTTTCTTTGTGATGTTATTTCATTTATATTTGAGTCATGCTAACAAGTCATGCTTAGTTTCTTATCCTTTATCTATTACGGAAAAAACGGAGGATAAGAAATTGAGGGGGGGTTTAGTTTTTTTATCAAACTCGTACACGTCACGATATTTATTTTGTCTCATGTGTGTAGGTCATTTCGCTTTGAAGATGATTTTATGGACTACACAAGGTGAAGACTTTCAGTTGAGGACTTATACATTATACATTTGTGTTTCTTGTTTGGGAGGGCATTAGTTGTATTAGTCTTAGGCGTTAATTTGGCATCAATTTTTCTTTATACTAGAATAGCCAATGGGAGACATTTGTAATAGCAAAACTTATAATTTCTCATTTTATGTTTTATTTGGCTCATCTCATTACACCCCACTATACCTTCACGATAATTCTCAAGTCTTCGAAGAGAAGAAACGTTAGTCAAACCTTTAAGATTGAAGATCATTCGTTACATCTTTACCTGAGAAGAGCTATGAGATGGTTTGGTAAAGCTTTAACGTTTCAGGGGTTGGTTTTAAAAGAGATTTCATTTAAAAAAATTCAAAGTATATTTATTGAAAAAGAATTTAAAAAAAAATATATATGTAACTCCTTCGAATGAGATTGACATGCCATTCGAACGAGTTGAGTATGGTAAACGAAATATGTAACGTCTCCTTTTTCTTAAGTTCTATAATATTGTTCAAAGTTTCATTGAAAGTTGTTCAAACGAAATCATGTACATCGTTTAAACGAGGTGGTAGTTTGTTCGAATGAGTTTGATTTTTAATAAGATCTTTTCCAAATCATTAGTCCCTATCTCTTTACAAAGACAATACATCTAAATAGAGATGCGAGATTAGAATTTCAAAAGGCCATTTTAGAGTTCCTTTTGTTTCAAACTCTATAATTTTTTTATATAAAGTCGTTGGATATTTTAGGATCATTATTCTAAACCAAGAACATATTCCAAAGTTCTAAACCTTTATAGAGTTTTTTTCTACTAATGATTTATGGAGTCGGGGTGCTACAACTACAGAAGACCAAAATTTCGTATTCCAAATGTTGATAGGTAGATACCAAGGGAAGATCTGTTTCTCGTGGGAGGTACTGGACTACATCTTTATCTGTTGAAGATTACAATACTCGTGTGTGTTATAATGAGTGGATCTATAAGTAGTCTGTAATTCATTAGGTGTCTATCTTATCTTAAATAGTGTTGAATTAAAGGTTTTTCCAAAAATGGATTTATTTATGTTTTTCTTCTTTTTATTAGTTTTGGTTTGGAATTTTGACTCACATCACCATTGTATGTTCACTTTAATTTAAACACGATAAAATTTAGTAAAATATGAATCTCCGTGTGTGTGTGTGTGAGTTAATAAACAAGTTAATCCATTAAGTCCCTACTTTATCAGACATAAAATGCATAACATCGTCTAAACTGAATTCTTCTGTGAGCACAAACCATCAATTGGTTTGTTGAGCCCACTTTTGGGCATCCCTGAACATATAATTGATATTCTCACAGTTATTTACATCGATATTGTTGAGGGAAATTTCAACCCCAATTCTTCAAATCCATATAAGACTGTAGGAAGTTTCATGCTTTGCCCTTATGTATGGGTGCAGATGGCTATACATGCCCTGGTGAGGAGTACAGAGTTTGATCGGTAGGATTCTCAGGGTGTAAGAGGAAGTAAGTAAAACCTTAACAAGCTTGGGTGAATTGTTGGATGAATTTGATGTTTGAGTGGTCCTTATTTTGTGGAAGGCTCAAATTATGGGTTCCTTTCTAATAGGATTAGATTGATCCCCGTCCTGTGTGCCGGGAGAGGATTCTAAGTTGTATTATTTTTAGGATTAGATGGAGGGGCAGAGATAACTCTATCTATAAGGTTTTGGATGACATTCATCAATTAGAAACATTTATTAGTAGTATCCCAGGAGATTTAACGGAAGTCGTCACGGGTGTCATGCTTCAAATTTTAGGGAATGGGATATGGTAATGGTCCGGTTCCAAAACTTTGATGAGATTTCAAGATAGAAGGCTAGGTAAACGTTTGATAAAGGAAAATTTAGTTCAGTATATTCCTTTCTTACAGGATAGGGATAACTTTCGAGTGTCAAATAGGTAGAGGGTTGAGAGATTTTCCTAATGGTTAGGACTGAGTTGTTGGCCAGATTATCATAATTTGGAGGGATAAACTTCCTAGTTAGCCTCTTCGACACATATTTAGTTTTTTAACTTGTGACCCCTTCTTAGATTTCTACCCCGACTTCCTGGAGGAATCTGTAATGGTGGTAATATTCTTTTCCCACAGAAATTCTGATATGAGGCAAAAAGTTCTTCTCCACAATAATCACCTTTTATTCTTCTGATGGTGTCGGTTTGTCATAGTGGAAGCCTTCTCCCTCATGTTTTGATAAAACTGTTAACTAATTCATCCGGGTTTTATTAATTATTTTAAGGTATTGACGATGATCGATAGTTTTCATTGTACTTTTATTTATTTATGAATTCACGGTCCACATCCTCCTAACTACGAATTCTGGATTCCTCAAGTGATAGTTAGCATCAAAGGCAGTGTCTTTGATATTTTATTGGAACACCTGTGTCATTATCTCTTCCGATGCTATGATTTTATATATGGAACGGTGGTAGTTTCTTATTTATAAGATTGTTGGTACGCTACCTCCAAACTTTTTATTATCTAGGATATCGAACATTTCTGGCAATTGAGCTTTAGGATAGGGAGACTCACGGGTGTAATTCACATAGTTCATTGAGATTTTCACTTGATCGAATTATTAGACAACAACCTAAGGTATTCTTTGACGTTTTTTTATCTCTTCTTATTTGGTATCAATAAGGACATGCCCTGGAAAATTACCCCCTGACTAGGAAAGATTTAGTATGAAAAGTTAAGTGGGTGGCAGCTAATTAATAAGGGTGGCATATGGTGCATGTTGGTACTCTTTCGGGACCAACACCGATTTTGAGAGACGTGGAACCATAGAAAAAGGAAGATAATTCCAGGCCCTGGAGCCTCAGGAGTCTGAACCTGATGTCATTTGATTTCTTGGACCTCTACCTGAAGATTAGTGATCTTTGCATTGAGTTTAGAAAGGACTGCTACCCGACCTAGGTGGAAATTTGCAACCTGGTCAATGTTCTAAATCAATAGTCTTCAGAGTGATTTCTTGAATTTTGTAAAAGCAATGGAGGAAGCACTGGAACTCTGGGGTTGCTTTATTGAGGATCTGAGCCAATATGGATCCAGGACGGGACTAGGGTATGAGATTGCACCTCGGAGGAAAAATGATTCTTGTGTTTATTTTGAGGAGAAAGGGAATATTTTTAGTGTGTGTGTGTGTGTATATATATTAAAAAAAGGGAAAACATTTTTGAAAAGTGGAGAAATACCTTTTCTTTCATAACTTGAGAAAAAGGGAAGATATTTTTTTTGTCTTTCAAAAAAGGGAGAAGAGGAAAATCCTTATCACTGTTATTATTATTAATTCCACTTCTATTGTATTCCTCCTAGGGTGTAAGTGAAATTTTATATATGACTTGAGTCCGGAAAAAGAATGGGCATGAAAGACATGGTTTTACTTGTTTTCAAACTCACGGACAAGGTCTTATTTTAAAAATTGGAGAAATAGAACAAAATTTGGGTGGTAAGGTAACCTAGAATATTGCCAGAGTTTCTCATTGAAATTGGCAGACTAGTTATGAGCGTCTAAAGTTAATGCCTCCATTAGGGTAATGTATTTCGTGGGTTAGTGGAAAGGTTCCCCCTTTTCATGACTTCCATGATATACCTCTTGCATATAAGGTAAATCATTCATCGATATATGTGGAAAAGCCATTTGATCTACCTGAGTATACGTGAATTGCCTCATGTTATTTCTCCTGGAGATGGTACATGTGAGAGAATATTAGATATACTCAATGTATGTGAATGTGTTCCTACTATATACTTCCCTTAATCAGTTCGGTCTAGTGGTTGGATGAGGGGGTAATAATTCCATATACTTTGAAGGTAATAGGCCAATGGAAGGTGGGAATCACGTTTCTTAGGTAAACCACACCCTAAAGGACCGACACCAATCACAAAGTGACCCCCAGTACGAGACAAAGTTTTTATCAATAGTGTAATGCTCAAGTGATATGGTGTGCAAGAACGCATGAGTCTTTATTAACATTTTATGCGGAATTTTATATATGCTTAAAGAATGAAATACAACTATTATGAGGGATAACACAGAATTTGCAAGTAGCACGGGGTGAGGGTGATTATCATGGAGAGTAAAACAGAAAATATTTACATAAAACATGGAGCGTATACAAAACATGATAATATACACAAAATTTGAGACACATGAATATACACATATGGTTGGGAAATATGTGCAAAGTGAGGGTGACATCTTAAAGTGATGAAATATGTGGATATATACATAAGAGAAAAAAATTTGGAAGTGTGTGATAGTGTGACTAAACATGGATATCTACAAATGGTGTGTAAAACATATGAGTGGGTAAGGAGCTAGATACAAGAAAGAAGAATGTGCGAGTGTGTTCTAGTGAGACTAAACATGGGTACCAACACAGAATGTGAATCATGTGTAAGTGTGAGTAAGTGTAGTGAAACATGGTGAATATATACAAATGAATAAAGAATAGAGAATGTGATATGAAGGTGGTATAAACATGTGATGAGAAGAATAAAGACATCATGGAATGAACAAGACATGTATACAACATGTAAGTATGAGATTAAGAAGGATATGCAATTAGAGGCTCGTATACACATGTACAATAAAACCCAATGTGAAATAAAGTCTAGTCCTCTAAAAATATGCCATGTGGAGTTTCCCTTATGTCCATCAGGGATTGCTCTGCCATGAGCTCACCCCAAAGGATAGAGAAAAATCTCTCTAGAAACGTGCATAAAATTGAGGATGGAGGTCCTTTTTTTTATACTTGCGTGATCTCCGTTGGCTACCACGGAAATAAATCGACCGTTGTCAAAAGGGGATGAAAAGATAGAAAATAGAGTCGCCAGCTAACTTTTTCAAAAAAGGCAAAATAATGTATATGTCCTAGAAACAATGACAAGAAAAGATAAACTGATGCATACAAAACCAAAACCAAAGTACTAAGTTGTTGAATGTAATGGTGTTAGACACCTATTCTTCCCTTTATGTCTTTTATGGGATATAATTATCCTTTTTCTCCATGATATGACTCATGTGTATATTGTGTGTAATGTGGAAATAGGTGGGAAAAATAAGTAATCCTACTCATTTCACAGGAAGGAGGAAGAGGAGTCAACCCAAAGGAATACACAAAAGAAAAAGAATATGATATACAAATAAAATGGTGCAATGAATAAATTATGACTCAAATCGTGATAATTTCTCGGTACGGCTACGTAGACATAATAGGCATCAAAGTCCAATTAGTTCGACATATAAGAAGGGTGGGGTTTAGCCAATAAACCCAAATTTATAACTCCTCTCCAGTTTGTTTTTAAGAAAATGTGCTCAAGTCTGAAAGTGTAGAATAAGTGAAGCAATCCTACTTTTGTGTTTATTGGTGAACCCTATTTTTTTGCCTTTTTTCATTTTATGAAAATATATTAAGCGATTATTAGTAATAAAAATGGATATTAGTTTATGTGAGAGAATGAAACAAGACTCAAATGTACTAGAAGTAAGAAAAAGGCAAATAGACAACACTAATTAAACTAAATAGAAAATAGCAGGAGTAGAACTAGTAGAAGACTTTGCTATTTATGTTTTAATATGAGTAGGTGGCTTTTATGCTGGTGGAATGAGGTTCGAGTATGGATGAGATAGGTGGAAAAAGGTGGTATAAAAGTAAAGTGAGAAAGCTGAGGTGAATGTTGGAAACTCTGAATTTTTAGAGTGATGGGCATAAATTTGGAGGCAGAGAATGTTTTGATTATTGAATAAAGGTCCTTGGGAATGAGCTAATAACAACATTAAATAGCCAAAATTAGGGTAAAGTGGCTTTCGATCGGTATAGGCCCTATCTTACCTATCGGCATACCCCTTTCATGCTTGTGGTAAAGACAACCTCTCCCAATAGGCATAGGGTCTGGGCTACCTATAGGTAGTTCGAAAAGGATTTTTTTTTGTAAAACGGTCATAAAATGCAAACTATAAGTCTGAATCATGCACGGTGGGAACCTTTGGAAAGGATATATAGATCCCTATGAAAATATATTGGGGAACTCTCGGGTTTGAGTGTTGACCAAACTCCAATGGGGATTGAAGCGCCCTATGGCCTTTAGATGAGGGTTCTCAGAGTAAAAGGACAACTACGTGCTAACCCTAAGGATGATTGACACACGATATGGAAATTGGAAAAAGTTTTAAGAGCCATAGGAAGTTTCAATGAACTTCAGTCGATTTTGAGGGTTGAATGAGGTCAAATGAGGCCCGAAAGTACCCGATAACCTCCAAAGCAGGGTTTGGAGTAAAAAGGTGAGTACACAAGAAACATAAGGCTAATTTGCACACTGTATGGACTATTGGAAGGGTAATTCAGATCTATATGAAGGTGTAATAAGATTTACTCATTTTTTGTAGTTGAATAAAGTAAGTGGGGATTAAGAGAGCTCGATGGCCTATAGACTAGGGTTTTAAATAGGTACTAGGGTCCAAGGGTGTTAGGGACCTAAGAAGGTATTTGGATGGTACTAGGATGGGTGCCTACTTATTCTTTGAAAAACCATCAACAAACCTGAGAAATATGGGCAGTAAGGATTGAACGAAGTCATATAACCGAGCACTTACTTCATTGAAACTCTAGAAGGAGCACTATTCAGAAATCCTTATAATTGTGAGTACAGTGAGGTATTATCATTGAGGAGATGATTTAATGCAGTAAGGGTTACAACATTTGTATGAGCATAATCACTAATATTAATATACTCATTACCCATATTTTAGTTTTATAAGACATTATTACTTTTGTTACCATATATCCAACTCTCATTCAAAAAGATGGTCCAAAGTCTTAAGCTGAAGACATCGCAAGGTACATAATCATGTCATGTCTTTGACTACTAAAAATGGTAGATCACGCCGCCCTAAACCAACCTAATTGATAAGTGCATGTCTTTGACTAAACAAACTCTTGGAGGAGGGTATGTTGATAAGATCTCACAACATACCTTTAATAAACTGGATAACGCATGTCTTTGACCGCAAAAAAATTATAGATCATGTCAGCCTAAGTCGACCAAATTAATTAATGCACATATTTTACTACACAAAACACTAGAGAGAGAATGGGTCGAAAAGATCCAAGCATGTACCTTTCCTAATTGGATAATGCATGTCTTTAACTGCAACAAATATTATAAATGTAGTCGACCTAAACCAACCTAATTCGTTAATGCACATCCTTGCTGCAAAAATCATTTGGAAGAAGGTGTGGCGATAAGATCCGGCCACATACCTTTCTTAACTAGACAATTAAACTAGTTATTACTTAAAAAACTAGTAAGCCAAGGCGAAAACTATTGTCATGACCCAGAATAAAATGTGTATTAGAATGCAAAATTAACTTGATCCAATAATGAAAATAAATTAACAAAGAAATATTTGAAAAACGAAACATAGTACACAAAGAATGATACAGATAACTTTCATTTGTATGTAATAACTTGAGGAAATCGAGGAACTACTATGACTAAAACTAAACTAAAGCATCAACAATCCATATAAAGCATCTGGATTCCACAAAAATAAACATGATAGTTCATCAAAATAAAAAATGTCCAATCCCAAAATTTACACTTCAATCTAGACTGTCCCCTAATAACAAGGCTAGGTAAATTACACCTCCAAATAATTACATTTTACATCCACTCAAAATAACACTAAGCTCCCAAATATTTACACTGCCAATATATACAAAAATAATATTCTCAAAACGTTGGGCTCTTAATTTCCTTCGTAAATTCGTAATGCCCAAATCCACGCTTAACTACCACTAAAAAGTACACAATATGACATGAATAGATTCGTAATACAATAACAGTGTATAAAATGCAAAAATACAAAACTGTATATAAGTCTAATGTGACAACCGAGCATTGTACCAACATATTTCTCAATAAAAAATTAATAGTTCATTGGGCCTCACCTCAACTCACCTGGGATTCTTAAAGCCTCATTTCGGCTATTGGACTTTTGGACTTTTGGCGGGTGACCATTCTTAGTACCATATTAAAATTTCATGGCACCATGCCCACATAAACAAATGCACCATATCTCAATCGAATAACATATAGGATTCCAATTAATACCACAACATTTCAAGAAGAATACAACTAATTGAGATACGAGAAAATACTCTGTAGAGATTTAGAGGAGCATATTGTGTAAACCCCTACCTTAAAATCATCACTTGAAAACTCATAAAAATTCTTGCTAGGAATAATGATTACATTGTTACGTTCCTCTTGCGAAAAGAGTAAAGATGCGCTCTATGACGATCTTGAGAAAACTTGATTTAGATCTTCAAAACTTGGGTTAAAAGTTGTGTTCAATGAGGTTTAGGTTTTGTAGATGAGAGAGAATGAAATTATGGGAGGCTACACATTTTGGAGAAGGCTAAAACATTTTTTAAAAGTCCTAAACCCCTAACTTTATGTTTATATGCCATAAAGAATTTGAGTCCTAATCAAATACAAATAATAAAAAAATGTTACGGACAATCGGACCATTGGAATTGGCTAGAATTGTAAATGTTGTAGATGAAGGCGAAACAAAGTTGTACAAAACAATTAAGCTCGATCAGATGGTCGAGTATTTTTATTTACTTTATTCTCCTCAGGTCGGATCCTCCCCTGATTTTTATACAAAAAGTTATAATTTCTGAATTTTAATTCCGATTTAAATCCCACTTAAAACCTTATTTTTACATATAAATACCAACCTTTTTACATACCAAAAATAAATAGATTCCAAAAATTATTTTTTTTCCAAATGTTTAATTTAACAAAGGTTTTTTGCTAAAAAAATCATGGGGTGTTACATTGTACTAATAAATAAATTGTTCAAATACATTGTTCTTCCTTTATAGGCTTGTTCTTCCTTCATGAGCTTCATAAATGAATGAAAAAAAGTAAGAAGAGCTATGCAAAGATAAAAGGAATTAGGCTAAAAAGCATATTCCTTTAAAAAGAACTCTGGGTTCCCAACAACAAAAGGTTTTTCTTTAATAAACATTTTCCTCAAGCATACTCTGAAATTGAAGGATTAGATTTTAACGAGACTTTTTTCTCCTGTTACTCACTTAGAATCTGTTTGTCTTCTCTTTGCCATAGCTTTCTTATTACATTTTACGCTTTATGAAATGGATGTCAAATCTGCCTTCCTTAATCGAATATTGACTGAGGAGACCTATGTAAAACAACCAAAAGGGTTCATTGACCCTAAATATCCAAATCATGTCTTTCGTCTTAAAAAGGCTTTGTATGGCCTAAAACAAGCGCCAAGAGCCTGGTATGAGCGCCTTTCCAATTTTCTGTTAGACAAAGGTTTTAAGAGAGGTGGAAATGATCAAACCCTTTTTGTCAAACATTTTGACAAACATATCATTATAGCTCAAGTTTATGTTGACGATATCATTTTTGGATCAACTTCCCCCTCAAAACTTAAAACATTTTCTGAATTATGCCTAAAGAATTTCAAATGTCTCATATAGGGGAGTTACAATTTTTCGTGGGTCTTCAAGTCAAACAAAATTCAAAAGGATTATTCGTTTCGCAATCAAAATACCCTTTAGAGATTGTTGAAAAAATTGGCCTTGAGAGTGCAAAAGATGCTAAAACTCCCATGAGTACTACGATCAAACTGTCTAAGGATGAAACTGGAAAATCCGTAGATCAAACTTTATATCACAGTATGATAGGAACCTTGCTATACCTTACTGCCTCTCATCCTGATATCATGTACGCTGTTTGCTTGTGTGCCCATTATCAAAACAATCCTAAAGAGAGCCATTTAACTTGTGTTAAAATAATTATAAAATACATTAAAGGCACTCAAAATTTAGGACTTTGGTACACCAATGATACTCGTATCACTATAATAGGATACATTGATGCCGATTGGGCAGGGTGTACTAACGATAATAAGAGCACATCAGGCGCATGTTACTATATTGGTAATAACTTGGTAGGTTGGAGTAGTAAGAGACAAAACTACACTTCTTTATCAACAGCTGAATCTGAATACATAGCCGCTGGAAGCTGCTATGCCCAATTACTTTGGCTTTAGAAAATGCTAAATGATTATGGTATTAAAGAGGAACACTTACATCTCTATTGTTATAATCAACGCGCAATCAATATCTCTAAAAATCCTGTTCAACACGCGAACAAAACATATACAAATTAGGTATCACTTTATACGCGAATTAGTTGAGACTAAGGAATTAGCAATCAATTATCTTCCTACTGATTTGCGACTCGCAGATATGTTTACCAAACCTTTGTATTACAATAGGTTTATTTCTTTACGTAAATCGATAGGAATGGTTTGTGCTGATTAAACTCTTTGGCTTACATATTTTTTCCCTTTGTCAATTTGAGACAAAATGGGGGAGAGATTTGAGTCTTATGAGAGTTCATTTATTTTGTACATATTCTAAAAAACTTGATCTTAGTGATTATTTGCAGGATTCATTTCAAGTTATTCTCAACAGTTGTAATATGGTAATGAATTGTAATTAGTTGAGTTATGTAATCTTCTTTTCTAGGAAATGGGTAGATAGACTTTGTGTATAGCAATATGTTTTTCCTTTTCTTTTTGTTTCCCTACGAGTCCAAGATGACTCAAATGAGATTTTGTCTCATATTTCCAAAGGGGGAGATTGAAGCACCTTATACTCTTGACTCACTTGAGTCTACATTGTATAAGTGCTCATCTAGTTTGGAAATATTGACAAAATTGTGTCCCTTCCCTAGATACCAAAAAGACTCAGACACTTCAATTCAATTCATTCCTCTTGTTTGGATGTTCAAAGGTATATTCACAAGCACTCACACACATTAGGACTGCATTCATGGGTCATATATTGCTAAATTGTTTGTATGAGTGTTTGTGTGTGTTAATTTCCCTAAAAAACCTTTTTAATATTTTTTGGGGGAATTTTTAATGATTTTTAAAATAATTTTCTCTTAATTAAAATTGGAATTAAAACCTTATGGGGTCATTCTCTAATTTCTGGTTATTGGTTTTATCCCTGAAAAGCTCACTTGGGTAGAAATCGAAAGCGCTGGAGACATTAGGGTGTGTTTGTAATTAGTTTGGGACGCGCGTTTGTGGTCCGTTGTTTCCCCTACACCTATTGCCCTCCTATTTGTTGGTTGTGTGTTTCTTTTAAGAGACAAAATCGGTGTTTATTAACATCCCTTGGATTGAGCTTATCAATGCCCTGCATATGTCCTTGTCCCAATCCCTGTGAACCTCTCTTAGCGAATCAAAAAGCATTTAACCAACCACTTATGTTTAACCGTTGGATGGAAGTCAATATGGCAAGACTTAATCTCAGTTATTGATTTCGATCCCCCTTCTCGATCCTTCTAAGTCCTGTATTTAAGGAGTCCAACCCTCAGTCTTTGAGAAGTTTTTGCCACTTCGTCATTCCAAGTGAGAAGAGAGAGAAGAGAGAAGAGAGAGAGAGAAACCACAGAGTTAGAAACCCTAGCCCTAAATCATTCAAACACCTCTTCAAGCTCTAACCCTTTTACCAAAAACAAGCATACACCAAACTCAACCGTGAGTGTTTGAAAGTTTTTTAGTGTTGGTTTGAAAGTTTTTTCGTGCTGTAACATCTTCACTTTAAGATCTTATGTCCAACTTAAACATTAGGGTAGATCTGTATTTCTTCTTTATAGAAATCATAGATCTAGTCTTTTTATGTTAAATTACACCTAGATCTACATTTATAGTTTCTCATCTTTAGAAATCTTTTGTTGATTATTTTCTATAAATGTTTTTATCTTCAAAATCAACAAAATCATTTTATGGTTCTAGTTCTTTTGAAACAAGACCTTTGACCTAGTTGGAATCAAACTTGGCGGTTTTTAATTTCAAAAACATTTTCAAAACCCTAAAATTGATTAAGATCTTGAAACGTATTTTGAGCAAGATAGCCGTGGATTGTGGGTTCTTTTTAAAGGTCAAATAAGGTTTAAGCTTCCTAAGAAGAAAGAAACTGAAAATCACAACATATAGATCTAATTTGTAATTTTCTAGGACTGTTTGTAAAAAAAAGCATGAGTGTATGCATGCATGTGTTAGATCACCATCATAAACACTTACACACTACAACACTGAAAGTGTTGGTAATAAGATCTTGAAATAAGAGTCGACGTAAATACTGGAACAAAGTGGAAGTGAGCAAACTGGGAGAACCACATCAGCAATCAGAACTGCAGAAAAAAGTTAGAAGGACAACAGTGGGTACATTCCTAAACTTGTATAGGACTGATTTGTGTGCATGTGTGTTATATAGTTTGTAACTGATATATTTGTTTTAGTGGTTTTTTTTTGGTTTGTGACTTAGAAGTCACCGTGGATGTTTTCTCAGTTGGGTGAGGTCTTACCACGTTAAAAATCTCTTGTTATTAATCTTTCTACATCTCCTCATCTCATTCTTGATGGTGTGATGATTTAATCTTTTAAGTTTTGTTTTTTCAAAACTTGTTACAAATCTTAAACTTATCTCGTGTATGTTTTATTAAACACATCTTGTGATTAAAACGCATTTGATTTAAAGAAAAGAGTTTCTTCAAAAAATAGTTCGGAGTTACTTAAATAGTTTAATCTTGTATTAAACGACTTTAGTAACAGTTTTTCACATTATTCAAAGCTTTTGCTTCATCGTCATCTCTCTCCTACGTTATGATGACTTGAGAAAAATCAAGGTAGTTTTTAAAGGCACTCTTTGTTAGCTCATCATGATTTTTAAGGGGCTTTGGTTGCATCAATAATTTATTTCTCGGAGTCCTTGAAGGCCTTCAGAGTTTGTTCTATGGCCATAAAACTAATAACCCGATACTCATAAAGTTAATTTTAAAGCATCAAGTTTGTCCTTGGAAGCTTTGAAATCTTGTTATGGAAGCCTTATCTCCTCTTCGTCCTCGTTGAGCTCTTTCACCTTTCTCACAATATGATCATCATTTCCTGAATTTGAGTATATGCCTTAGAGTCCTCGGCCTCAAGAGATTTGATTTTTTTTCAAGCTCCTCTTTAGCACTCCCAAGATCATCACACATTTAGGGTTAGACTTAAGTTTTTCTCCTTGAATGGTGGTGGCTATATTACCCTACAAAAGGAGAAATGAAACAAATTAGATAAATGCAAATAGATTGATTGGGAGAAGAATAATGAAAGACAAGATGATTCAACTTACTTCAAATGACTTATTGGAAGCAAATTTCTAAAAGTTGTCAACATCTAAAGTTTGCATAAACCTAAAATCAGGGCAATAAACCATGTAACTAAGACCCCTGGGAGTATTGGTTATGTTCAGAAGGATTGAGTTTGAATTTTCCAAGAGTTATTCTTTATTCATCAGAGTGTTAAGATTGAAAATCTCAACAAGACCACATGGATATTAAGAGTTACCTGAGCAGGTAGGCCATCAACTAAAATTATTTCTTTGGCATTGGTATTGGGAAATTTTGGATCCTTTGTTGATGGGTCATCCAAAATCCTTTTCTTGCCACCCTACCTCTCCTAAAAGACTCACCCTTTCCTTTATCAACAACCTCTTATTTTTATCCTTTTCAATGACCAAAATTTATGCCTCAGCATTTGTGAGCCAAGATGTGTCATCATTTCGTTGTTTGGTACAAGCCTCTTCCATATCCTTTTTGGTAGCTTCTCCTCGAGCCAGTTCTTCAAGTCGTTAATCTTGGTCTCCTTTAATGTGTCCCTAAAAACATTTACTAGAGATATGACAAATGCGATGGAATTTGGAGTTGAAGCTAGATCGAAAGAGCTATAAACTCAGTTAGTAATAAGTCTTATATAAATTATAAAAGAACAAAAAAAAGAAGGATGACCTAAGACTTATATAATTGTCTCACCTTCTTCGACCTCATAGTAACCCTTTTTATAGTCACCTTTAACCTAGTTGACCACCATCTCATTATCCTCCTCTTCCTCCGGACTCTTTTATATAACACCCCACGCTTCTATGACCTTTAATTTGGTATAATTATAATAAATAATTGTTTGATTATTATTTTTTATAATTATATGACTTCATTATACAGCATGTGATTCATTGGCAGAGTAATTAAATTTCATGTTATGTGAATTATTTATATTGCATGATTAGTACAATAAAAATGTCCAATTTAATTTATACCTAGTTTGAGTGGGGTCTGGAGTGATTTGAAATCTCATTTACATGTTTTAAACACTCAATATTGGACCCTAATGATAGGTATAGCCCTAAGGGAGATTTTGGAACATTATGGGAAATTCAGGTTTGGAGAGGTTAATTATAACCTAACCCTCCTAAATCAGGTTCTCTAGCTCTCTCTTACATACCATAGGAGCCCTAAATCATTTTTGGGAGAAATTTTCCCATTTGGAAAAGATAAGGAGGGGATAAGGAAGAGAATCGAAGATGTGATCTCTCAATTTTCTTTTTAGGAAAGAATTTTCTTGCGAAATCCTTAAAAATATGTTTATTAATTTATAAGAATTATTCTCACACCTTATTGCGTTTGTGATTATGTTGGGAGATTCAATTATAGATGGATTGGGATTATTTAGAACATTTGGTGATTCATCATGATTAGAAGATTAATAATTTTTTTAATTGAACTCTTGAATAATAAGAGTAATCATGTTTAGATTGTTTATAAATAAGTATATATGTCTTTCCATTGTTGTTAAAGTTTGATAATTGATAATATCGAGTTCTACAAAACATGGAAATCATAGATAAGGATTTGGGAAGAAGACCCGTATTAGAAAATAAGGGAAAATATGGGCGTACATCCTGATCAATGATATTTGGATTCAATAGAGAATCAATTTGGTCATGTCAAATTGATTCGGATACTTGATCAGAATTTATTCGAAAACTAGAGTGGGGTCAGATCAGACAGGGAAATGTTCGTGGCATGTTTACGAGTGCAACCGAGTATGTGGGAGGTTATCCAAGTGAAGTATGACTAATATAATTAAGAATTCGTGTTGTTAACCATTAGGTAACAATTTTAACAAATGACAATGAAGTTAATAACGTGGAATAGGAAATTGTTTTTAAAAGTTATGAAATTAAGAGGAAATAGGTTGACTCATGGAATGTTCCGTATGGTGTAATTATAGATATGTTGTGTTATATATATATATATACACACACATACCCGTATTCGTGATAAATCTATCAGTTGGGGCCTTCATTGCACATTGCGACGGTGTAAAATGTGTTGGCTGGGATATGCTGGGACGTAGTGGAGGTCGTTATTTTAGATCATATGTTCCGGTTACCTCTTTGTACGAGAGGAGTAACATGATCGGATCCATATTCTTATCCTGGGTATGGGCGAGAGGTTGTGTGCTACATAGTGGTCGCCACATTTATGTGTGTTTAATATAAGTCTTTTAGGTGAGGGATTCTTTCGAACCTGATAATAGAAGCATGAGACGAACACAAGTGATAGATGACTTTGTGTGTTATTTATATGTATTGATATATAGACATGTGTACATGTATTTCGCAAAGGCATAAAATTAGATGATGCTCAGATACCGTTCTATCGCATCCGCAAATTCTATGTTTATCATAGTGAGTAAAGAATTTATACAAAATAAGTATAAACAAATAAATTAAAGGCAGTGGAAATTTATAATATTTTTATAAGGGAGATGCCTAACATTTCATAGCTGAGTCTGAAATAAACAGAAATACATAATTTATTTGTACATGCCACATATAAGGTAAAACTAGTAGAAAACATTCGGGAGTCATAAGAGCTGATAAGCCCCGGTGTAGATATTCCAACGGGCAATACCTTCTTTGTCTGCAACCACCCATCCGTACGTAATCAAAAAGGTTTTTCGAGGTAAAATAGAATAAAAGTCCATACGTAAGGGAGGTATCTCATCTTCTTCGGGTTCGTCATCCATCTGAATGGAGAAAAATTTAGCAGACATGAAAAGTAGATAATTTTCATTTCTATACAAGGTACGAAAGAAAATGTATTGTTAGAAAGTAATAGTAATTGATATTCATGTCATAATATATGGAGGCAACTGAAACATCATAGAACTGTCGGGGGTATACTAGCATTTAATGATATGCAAATGAATGATATGGTAGAGGGTGACATTTTAAGGGTTCAAACTATAACAAGATAACCGTACATTATCAGTTATAGGGGCTTCAATTAGGTAGACATACCATTACAATATCGTCAAAAGCATAATATATACTTAGAAAGGCAATCCCAAAATATTGGGAAATAATAAATGTCATAACGCTTAGTACACTTTGCTAGAGTGGCACTCACACATATGTAGAAAATAAAAACTAAGCAATCAACATGGAGTCATACAGGCCAATTAGAACTACCGCGTTATATCGAGGTCTAATCCCTGAATCCTAAAGTATGCTACTAGGGGTTTCACTGATAATGGTTTATAAGTTGGAGGTTAATATGCAATTATAGTAGGTTATGGAGTTATACCACACTTAAGGGTATACAAAAGAGTTCAGTGGCTTTTACTGAGTCATAAGTTGTAACAGTTTATTGGTTTCAAGAATAACTAAAATATCGAGGGAATCAATACAATAAATAAACATTAACTACATAAATGAGTTCGTATTTGAAATATGAGTTCAGCATTATCACCGAGTGATATAACAATCAGTAATTGTGAAAGACATTAGCTCGATTTTTAATACTGAAATTAAAATCACATGCTCTCAAGTTTCTAAGGATTTTGGGTGTATAATCTAATTCACGGGATTGACTGGGAAGTCTGAAATCAAGGAGACTGTACATAAGCCATAGAGGTCTGATATAATGCTTATGTGATGTAGTAAGATACGAAACTGAGAAGGTTATAATTTATAATTTTAAAAAGCTTTTACAATTAATGGTTCCCACATTTCTAGTTGAATTTTAACTTAGTGATAGAATACAAATTGGTTCTTTTTAAGCAAAAGAAATTGTGAAAAAAGTTTAGGGTCATTCTAAAATACTTGAAAAAATGCCAAGGGTTTATGTTTATACTAAAATTTAATTTTTTTTAAACTTAAAAATGGTTTTCTTGAGAAACTGCTTTCCTGGGATCCAAACATGGCAATATAATATACCATTTTGTTCATAATTAAAAAAATAGAAATTTTGAAAAAACAATGAGAATTTTTTTATTGGAGACGTGCCATCATGCGTTGAGTCAAACGAATCACGCGCTTGGTTTAACTCCCGCTCATACGCGTGTAACCTACTCATCTTCAACCTTCGACAATTGGACTTTAGGGTTTTAAAACTTTAACCTCAAATTAGAAATATTTTAGAAATCCTTTTAAGTTGATTCCTGAATGAAAGTTGTCTAATTTTTTAAGAGGAATCCAACCATATTGGTTTTAGAAATTTTGTTGGGATAAATTGAGATATGGCATTTCTCTACTAATTATGAGACTTTGACCAAATATAAGTAACTAAAAACTATGATTCTTATTCTTGCGCCATAAGGCTTTTATTCTATATCAATAATGTGGGAGAATAAACTTTGTTAGAGGAATTTTGGTGGAGTAAAACTCTCGAATAGGTTTTCAAAAAATTTTGGGTCCAGAAATTATAAGCTTTGATTTGGAGTATAAAAACAAGGTTTTGGTCCAATTAAACTTTTCAAATAGTTTACTAAGAACCTAAGATCAACTTACCTTGCTTAGAAACTAATTTAAAGCTAAGGAAGTAGAATCCACCATTGAGATTCAATCTTTAATTGAGTTTTCTGGGATTTGAGTCATTTCAGTGCATTCCTACGTTAACACTCACATGAAAACTCATAATTCTACTCTATATATATGCAGAAACATAATCAAATTGAAGAAATAAGAATTCATTCATAAAATAACATTAAATCATAAACTCTCAAATTTTTACTCTCGAATAGCTCTCAGCTAGGACGATTTTCAATTGAGGTAGGGATATTAATATGGTTTGTGGAGATGAGTTGATTCATAGGTTTGGTGTTGAAGATGATGATGAATTGCCCAAGTTTTTACCAAGGTTTTTTTGGATTTAACATGGGTATTATGTTTAATCCATATGATACAAGTCATATTGTCTATCCAGTTAGTGTCATGTCACCAGGGGAAATGGTTAATAAGTTTAGGTTTTAGTGTTGGTCCCTAGATAATATTTGAAAAAGTAATAAGGATTTTAAGTTATTTTGTAAAAAAAATAGGGGCTTATGTGCAATTTATTTAATTCTACCAGGTTAGTTTCTGATATTCGTACAAATTGTAAATCATTTGATTAAATATTGAGTGAAAGTTGGGGATCAATTGATATAAACAGTGTAAGTTATCTTTGATTTTCCTCAAAGGGAATTTTAGTAATTTAGTAAAAGTCGAGGGTTTATTTGGAATTTCCTTCTACTCAAGGGACTAAAGGTATGTTTAGAGTGGGTTGTTACATTATTTTCGCCTGAAATATTTTGCCATTAAAATTAACTAGAAAAAGTACGGGATATTGTTGTCTCATAGTGTTCTCTATTTCCCATGTTGCCTCTTCATTTTCATGGTTTTGCTTAAGAACTTTGACTGGTGGTATATGCTTATGTTGAAGAATATTTTCTTGTCGGTCGAGAATTTGAATAAGGATTTCTTCAATGTCGTGGTTGGATTCAATCGGCGTATTCTTACAAGTAATGATGCGACTTGGGTCAAAATGTATATTCGTAACTTTGAAACATGAAACACGTCATGGAGATTAAATAATTTGGGAGGTTATTTTAGAAGATATGCTACTGGTCCCATTGTTTTGATGATTTTAATGCGACGAACGTAGCAAGGCACAAATTTTCTTCGTTATCCAAATCGAATTATCCGTTTTCTTTAAGATACTCGTAAAAACACTTCATTATTTACTTAAAATTCTAGGGGTTTTAGGCTAGTGTCAACGTAAATTTTTTGTCGAATTTGGTCTGAATGTAATCTTTCTCGAATAAGGCGTATCTTTTTGGGGTTTCAATGATGATATCCAGCCCAAGTGTGTGATTTTTTCCTCATTCATTCTAGCATAAGGGCGAATGACAGGGTCGTCTATAGAGTGTTTCATAGGGAGTGGTTTGAATGTTGGTCTGATATTTATTATTATAGGAGAATTCATGATTCAAGAAAATCTAACGTGAATGCTCATAACTTATCTTCCAGAGTTTGGATTACGGGTTTGGATTGTCCATCGGTTTGACGATGAAAAATAGTTCTTAGGTAGAGTTTGGTTCGTAAGGATTTTTATAATGCTTTCCAACATCTTCTGGTAAATTTTGAGTCTTGATAAGATACAATGGAAATTGGTACTCGATGAAGTCTAATAATTTCTTTGATGTAGAGTTCACTTAGTCATTGGAAGCAGTCGGTGGATCGAGTTGGTAGAAAATGGGTGGATTTTGGAAGACGATCAACGTAACCCATATCCTATTGTATTTTTGAGATGTTTGGGGAAATCCACTAACAAAGTCCATGGTTATATGATCCCATTTCCATTATGGGATAGGGAGTGTTTGAGTACACTACTGGGGTGTTGATGTTCAATTTTCACTTGTTGGCAATTTAGACAGTTTCCTACAAATATATAATATCTTTCTTCGTACCAAGCCACCAATAATATTTCTTGAGGGTTTGATACATCTTGGTTATTTTAGGGTGAATCATGAGTTTAGAATGGTGAGATTTTTGCAGTATTTCTTCTTAACGTGAGGTAATGAAAGGAACACATACTCGATTTCTGAAATTTAATCCATGCTCTGGGTCCAAAGTCCAATTCTTTTTTAGTAGATTGTTTCAATGATTTTTCTTCTACGAATGCAAAAATTCATCTTGGTCTTAACTATCAATGATTATTTTGTGTAGAATGTGATGAGTGATAATGTTTTTTTTTAAATCGGTCTTAAAGGAGTCTCATTGTAGGTTGTAATCTCTAATGGTTTCCAAGAACACAAACATACTATGGAGATTTCCCAAGGTTTTATAGCTTAAGGCATCAGTGACTACATTACCTTTTTCAGGATGGTAAAGTAAGTTAAACTTATCATCTTCTAAAAATTCTATCCATCGTCTTCGTCGAAGGTTGAGATCCTTTTGCATCAAGATATACTTAAGACTTTTATGATAAAAAAACCTGAAATTCTTCTCCATATAGATAATATCTCCAAAATTTCAGGGGCAAAGACTACTGCATCTAATTCTAAGTCATGTATGGGATAATTACGCTCATGAATTTTCAATTGTTGTAATCCGTACTTGATCACTTTTCCTTGTTACATCAATACGCAAACAAATACTTGTAATGAAGCGTTAGTGTAGACATGGTAACTACTATTACTTGAAGGAACATTTAGAATGGGGGTGGTGGTTAATTTTTCCTTCAAGGTACAAAAGGGTTGTTTGCATTCAAAAGACCATATAAATCGAACATCATTTAGGTTTAACTTCATTAAGGGAAGGATAATTCAAGAAAAACCTTCCACAAAGTATCGATAATATCTAATAAGTCCTATAAAGCTACATAGTTCTGTGATGGGGGTAGGTTGAGGCCATTCGAGTACTGCGATGGTTTTGTCTAAGTCCACGTGTATTCCTATTTCAGTGACTACATGTCCAAGGAACATTACTTCCTTCATGATAAAATTTCATTTCTACTCTTTGGGTATAGCTAATGTCTACGAAGGGTTTCCAATACTATAAATAGGTGAATTTCGTGTTCTATCTTGGTCATGGAATAATTACTATGTAAACTATAAAGACAATCACGAACTGATCTAGAAAAGGGTAAAATATTATATGCATTAGGTCCATGGAAGCATTATGGGCATTAGTTAACCCAAAGGACATAATTAAGAATTCAAAATGGCCGTATCGTGTTCAAAAAGTAAATTTGGGTATATATTCTTCCTTAGCACAAAGTTGGTGGTATCTCAATCTTCAATGAAATTTTGAAAATATCTTTAACCCTCGCAATTGGTCAAACAAATCACTTATTCTTGGAAATGGATATTCGATCTTGATGGTCACTTGGTTTAATTTACGATAATTGATACATAACTAAACAGATATATCTTTCATTCGTACAAACAAAACTGGAGCTTCCCAAGGTGATTTACTGAGGCTTGTAAATCGTTTCCAGAGTAGGTCGTCCAATTGTGTTTGAAGTTTTCATAATTATTAAGGAACCATATGATAAGGTGGTATCGAGATAGGGGAGGTATTTGGCAATAGATTCATGAAGAATTCAATTTCTCGATATGGGGGTATTCCAGGTAAATGTTTGGGAAATACATCTTTGTAACCAATTAAGATATTGGAAAGGGAGGAGGTTTCCTTTTTAGTTATTCCAAAAAATAGAGCTTGGTGGAGATTTCGTCCTTGAAAATGAAATAAAGTTTGATGGGGTGGCTTAAATTTCATCATCTTTGCATGATGGACAATATGAAGAAAGTTCAGGGATAATTCATCCATTCCTACTATTACATAAATTCTAATAAATCGGGGACTATAAAATCTATAGTGAATGTCCTGATTCAAGAATGTAAAGGATGATATTTACAAATCTTATCAGTGATGGAAATATTTCCTATTGGCATTCCTATAATAAAAGGGTGTGATAATAGACTTAAGGATAATTGTATATGAGTCACACATGACTGACTAATGAAAGAATAGGTAGATCCAGAGTCAAATAATATATGTATGAAAATATTATAAGAAGGAAGATTACATTCAACCACACCTTAGTAATTTGAATTTTTCTCTGGGAGAAAGGAGGTATTCTAATTTTGGTTCTTATTGAAGTATTCTTGTTTTATTTCACGAGAATTTTGTTGCGATAACTAGTTAAAGTTATTGGTTGGATTCGTAACAGGATTTGATAAATTTGGGAGAAGTATAAGGAGGAGGCATGTGGATAATAGATCAGTGGGATCCTAGATGTCATATTCGGTTTCAATAATGGCAGTGCATCAGAGGCCTACTATGATTATGCTAAATCTGACTGAACACTCGACCATCCTTGGGCTTGTTATAAGGGTGATATCGTTGATTTGGCTATCTCCTAATAACATAGATATTTTGAGAAGGAGTAGAGGTTTGGGTTATCTTGGTTGAGACGGGAATAGAGGTTATTCTGATCATCCAGTTAAACTCTAAAACTTTTAAAGGAATGATGAAGGATTTGATGTTTTATTTTAACCCTCGCTCGAAATGCTTGCACTTTTTACATTCAGTGTCCACGTATTCTTGAGCATATTAGGATAATTCAATGAATTTAGCCTTATATTGAGCTACCGTCATCTGTTATTGTTATTGGCTTTGGAAAACTATGGTCATTTCATCTTTTATAGATTCGAAAAAGTACTTGTTGACGAACATTTCCTCAAACTTCTCTAAGGATAGTTCATTAAAATTTTGGGAATGTAGAATAGACTGCTACCCAAAAATTTGCTTCTCCTTTGAATATATATGAATCTAATATTACCCTATGTTCAGGGTTAGTACCTACCCCATTAAGTTCCTTAAGTTTTTTATGAATTCATCTATCGTCTTCAATCACGTCGAATGCTGGGGGGGTTGTCTAAAAAATTCCTTACGGGCATTTATATCTCGAGTTTCTTCTGATAGATCATTATTAACGAGGGGTGGAGCAATATTCTGTTATCGCTGGGTTAATATAGTTAATGCCTATGGACAATGTAAAATTCCTTCATTCGTGGTAGTTGGATTAGGAATTTTTGGAATAGATCATTCCTCCCGAGTTTCACTAGTAGTTGATCGAGTATTAACCAACCTATATTAATAATATATCAAAAGATTAAATCATAAGTAGAGATGTGGTAATATGTTTGTTTTATTATGTCACATTGGGTTACATAGTATTATACAGGAGAAAAAGATAAAAAAATATTACCTACCTGTCAAACCTAATTCGCAATAAATGAACTCTAATTAATTCAAACAAACTATTAGTTAAACTACTGCAGTCATTCGATAATGTGAGTTTCATTTAATTTCACCGCACACTGGTAGATTTTCTTTATTTACATTCATAATCCAATGATAATTTTTAAGCCATTTGGGGAACCATTCAGTCGAACTCGGGATCTGGGTCATCTTCAGAGGGATCTGAATCACCGAGGGATGAACTGGTATTTGTCAGGGTGAAGAGAGTAGTAGCAGGAGAAAGAGAACCATAGTCGATCGGTGAATCCGGGGGAGTAATTGTAACTTCATTGGGTGGTAATACATCCCATGAAATATCGATTGCTTGTTGAAGAGTATCAGGATCTTTGGAGAATCTCTTGGCTGGCCGGGTTGCTTGAGCCTCTCCCAAAGGCGACTAATACGCAGAGTGTGTTTTTATAACCGACTTCTTTAATCTCTCTCTCTCAAACCTTTCGTGAGTCGAATCATAAATGTCAAGGTAGATATCGTCCTAAATATTCATTACTGTAAAACAGTTTGATTAACCAATATGATAAAGGAAATATTCATAGGAATTATCATATAAATAGTAGGTGAAAGATTCTTGTATTTGGTCCCACATAGGCATAAAACCAGATGATGCTATAATACCATTATGTCACATCCGAGAATTCTTATGTTTACCACTACACCAAATCTGCCGAATTGTCACAGTCATTGACCTTGACAAGTTAGACTTTTCAAGGTCAATGACCGTGATAATTCTGGGGGTTATAATTTTTGTTGTCACGGACTTGTCACGGTCATTGGCCATGACAAGTTCGTTAGACTTGTCACGGTCATGTCACGGTCCTTGACCTTGACAAGTTTTGTCACGGTTATGGACCGTGAGAAACCCGTGACTTTTAATAAAAAAATTGTCACGATCAACGACCGTGACAATTCTGGGCAGAATTGAAAAAAAATCTGCTGGCCAGTATGGCCACTGCCACTGCCCAACAGTTTATTAGTACCTATTATAGCAACATTGTACATGTTCAAACATCATATATCCAAATAAAATAAAGATAATGCAAATATACATTCAAAACAATATGCATTATGATATAATACAAATATAATTCAAATGTAAGAACTTAAAACAATTCAATTCAAATAATGACACTACATGTCTGGGGTAATTTTAGCTTTGAGGAGGTGAGTAGGTCACATGATATACTAATTGACACACCCAGCAATATACATCATGCCACATTGTTTGCATAACCACAAGGTAGAGTTCTCCTTCCCGGGTATCACATGCGTGACGAGCACCTTGGACTCGATATCTTGAAGCAAACGTCCATGAACTAGCATACCCTGGATGGTATTCGGGTCCCTCAACCCCCGCCCTATCCGTTGGCCATCAAATACGTCTAGTAAAAACACGCTCGGCTAACCAAGTGTGGACATCGATCGATTGAAGGGAGCCAAATAGGGGAGTGGATTACCACAATCCTCACGTGTTGGTGATGAAGCAGCGAGGTCCACATCCTCGTCATCCTGCACCTAGTCCTCATGCACCTCCTCCTCCACCAACTTCTCATTCCCTTTGCCCTTACGGTTTCCGCCCAACGAATGCTTCATGAATGAGAACATATCTTGGATCGTCGCCTCTAAACCGGACAGCTTTGCGTCATGCGAGTCCACTGTTCGAGCGAACTCGGTGTCTCTCATCTCCAATCCGATGATACTAAATTTGGCCACCCACGATCTCACCCCCTTGTCTTCCCCTTGCAACCAGCATCAAACACTTAGCTGAGTGCGTCTTTGGACAAAGATGCCTTATCGGCATCAGATTGCGACTCATGCACTTCCTTAAGCTTTGCCTCAAATGACAAAAACCACATGATAAGTAAAATAAGTAAATAAAAAAATTATAATGTAATTAACAAAAAGTAAATTGTTGGATTACTTACAATCGTGGTCGCGATGCTCGGGGAAACCTCCTTATCATTCCCCTTCTTCGTCCGAATAGCCACATAAGTTTCAAGCCTATGTGGCCTACCCCTAGGGCCACTCCCTGTCCCCTGAAATAAAATAAAGTAAAATTATACCGAATAATATATTTATGTAGTTATAGAAAAATTAAATCTTACCATCATCCTATGCTCCACCTCAGCATAAGACGTCCGGACGGAGTAATGCACGTCCATCTATTTTGCCCGATTTTCCCTCCCTGATTGGCGAGATGCCAATTGCCGCTTCCCGATCTCATTATCAATGAACTTTTGCCATTGTGCCAATGAGATTGTCTCCTTCAGCGGGATGGATTCACGCATTCGGATAATGGACTCTTGTGTTGCTCCCTCAACTGCTTCAAGACAGAATCACATATCTTTGGATCCCGACTGAATTGTTCATGTCCAACAAATACAATGTTAGTTGCGAATAAATATAAATACAAATATAAATAAATATAAAAATATAAAATGAAATCCAAATCGAAATTGAAATTGAAATTGAAATTGAAATATTCATATAAATATAAATATAAATTCATTACCTGTAGTGCCACCCAAATAGCTAACTTGAGCTCATTTGGCACCTCCCTCCAACTAGTGTACCTCGGGTTGATGAGCGTCGTTACCAGCTCGAGGGATCTTGCTAATAGCTCCGTCTTGTTCTCGATGGCCATCCGCAATTTTCCATATTTGGGGAGACTAGGGGCCAAGGAGCCCTCGTCGACTCCGCTACCACTGAGCCCATACGACATCATGATAATCAGCATCATCATCCTCGCCTTAATACCTGAAGGATACATTTTCTATAAAAAATGTTTTTATTAGTACAAATCAAAATGCATTAGAAGAAGACATGCAACTATGTACAATTACTACAAATCCAAATAAATTGTTACTATTTAACACCTCAATTCTGAATTCCAAAACAACAACATCTAGCTCATAATACGTACAATTACTAAAAATTCGAAACATCCCCACCCCCACCCCTACTGCCCACTCACACGCACACTACACAAGAGTGAAAATGATAAAGTGCAAATCAATTAAAAGCATTAAAAATGGATTGATAAAGTACAAATTGAAATATTGATTACAAATTGAAAAATTGTTTCAAATTCGGGTTATCATAAAAAATGGATTGATATTCGGTAGGAGCAGCCAAGTCATCCACACTACTATTTAAATGCTTTGGCACGTGTAGGACAATTGACCACGGCTCGTTGTTGATACACTCTGAGTAAAACACTTGGTTAACCTTTTGAAATGCACGAATAAACGGTTCATCGCTAACGTGGTCGTTGCTCTTCAACTTGGACAAGTCAACCATGATTAAATTTGTGACATGATCAACTTTACAAACATTTTTATCCTCAACTCTTACCGAGTCACAGTAAAATACAACCTCTTTGAAGCTTATATAATCAAATTTAAATATATTTCGAATTACACCATAGTAAGTCATTTCAGCTTCAACGAGGTTTTTATCTTTTGCGCTCGCTCAAAAGAAAGTAAGAGCCTTGTATGAAATGCCCGAGTTCTGTACATTTGTACTTTCCTCGTACACTTTTGTGCCGAATACGTAACCGTTCAATCGATACTTTTTGTACTTTTATGCCATGAACAAGGGTACAGTGGCTAGATGAGCAAGCCTTGATGGCGCATCACCCGTCTTTAAGAGCTAAGAATATAGATAAATTAATTAGACTAGTTGTAAAGTTTGAGTGTAATGTAACATTATATAACGACCATTTTCATTATAATTACCTTTTGTGACAACCACAACCTAAATTCGCTGTCTGATTTTACTATTGTTTTTCATCTTTTATTGTTCTCACAGGCTTCATGTTTTCTGTATATTACAAAATTAATCATGTATAAAATAATCTAAATTATTCTAAAATAATGTTAAACATTAAAATAATTTAAACTTACTTTTTCCATTCTTCTACATCTTCATGTGTGTCAAATAGATAACGAGCTACTTGTTCATGTTGCAAACTCATTAATTTCACTCGTTTTCCCATCAAATGACCACCATCATCGACGAACTCATCAGTGTCATCAACGCTGGTCGACTCAGTCATATATTCCCGAGTATATATTGATGACTCCACGGTGATGTATTGCTCTGCAATTGATCCTGCAATGTATCGCGTGTTCTTGATGTAATCTTTAAAAACACTCATCAATCTTTTAAACAGATACATCCACCGATATCTAACTGGACCACAAAGAAGTGCCTCGTCGCGTAGGTGTACCAACAAGTGAACACTTATGTCAAAGAATGCTGGAGGGAAGTACTTCTCCAACACGCAAATCTCTTCGGTCACCGCCAATTTTGCAGCCACTATGTGTTCTCGATTGACTACCATAACTAATCACCTATTAAAGGTAAGAAGCATACATTCATGGATTAATATAGACAAAACTTAGATTTATAGTATGTTTCATTTAATTATGTCTTATTTATATTCGATTTTTAAATTTCAAATTCAAATTTAATTTATAATAGAAATTTATATTTCCTACATCTCCTCTAAAGGCTGAGTGGTCCTATCCCATTCAAGACCGCATTTTTCTGTAATATACTTAACAGCTCATGCACATTGTTACAATTTGAGAAAAATTCGGAAGCATATCCCCGTAGTTCTCCAAGTACACGGCGTAGATTGGCAAGTGTAAGTGTTATTTCAATTGATCAATTGCAATAATAGTCACGCTTGCCAATCTAGTATGTACCCAGAGAACATTAGGATACGACAACAGAACTTCCTCCAAAAGTAACAACTTTAAGCCACTAACAATATTATTATACATAAATTATGCAGTCCCAAACCGTCCAAACGGGACAATTCGATAGATATCATTACAGGGGTAATGACTCTCGAACGGGTCTAAGGGCTATTGAATGCGTACGCATAAGAACTAGATGGCTAGTATATATGCGCACTATATGTAATTTCAAATATGTTTCATTTAATTATCATACTATATATATATTGTTCGTTATACAAAGTAATTTTAAAAAAAAATTGAAAAATCCACCCCCATATGGACAATAATCCAGTGATCATGCCACTTTTAAAATTAACCAACCTAACATCGATCCACTATAATCCATCTGCAATGCCAACAACAAATGTGTATCCCGTACTCCTTCTAATTCATCTACTCAATTAATTCTTTTCATCAATTAAACTAACAATTAAAGTATAAAATTATTAATTTACTAATTTACAATGAGGGGCAATCCTACTTGCATATGAACGGGCGCTGATTATTAATTTACAAAAAAAATTAACAATCAATCAATTATTTTACAAGGGGCACTACAATATGAGGGGCAATATCTAATAAACCAACAAAAATTTAATTAAAAAAACACACACGCGCATATACACACACACATGCACATTTACACCCCCACCCCGCCCCCCCACCCCCTGCCCTACTCCCTCCCCCTCCCTCCCTCGCTGCCCCTGCCCACCACACGCACACACACACATATATACACATGAACATATACACACACAAGCATATATACACATATAAACACACACACACACATACACCCCCTCCCCTCCCCTCCCCCAGCCTTGCTGCCTCCCCCCCTCCACCCACACACGCATATATACACCACACACACACACACGCACATTTACACACACATATATACACAAGCTCACATATACATACACATATACATAAATGTAGGAGAAATAGAGAGACAAAACATACCAAAGTTGTAAGGAGAGAGAGAGAGAGAAATGGAGGGAATAGAATCGGTGGGAAAAAAAGAAGAGGGGGGATTTTCTACTGATAGAATTGTCACGGTCATTGACCCTGACAACTTTATAGGCTTGTCACGGTCATTGACCCTGAAAAGCATTTGTCACGGCCTTGTCACGGTCATTGACCGTGATAAAAAACGCATGTTTTTTTGTCACAGTCAATGAACGTGATAAGGCTAGCCTCTTAAAGGGTGCCAATTTGACCATTTTGGTGTAGTTTACAATAGTGAGTAAAGAAAATATACAAAATAAATATAAACAAATAAATTAAAGGTAGAGAAAATATTTAAGAATTTTATTAGTGATATGCCTAGCATCTTATTACATGATTGAGTCTGAAATAAACGAAAATACATAATTTATTCGTGCATGCCACATATATGGTAAAACTGGTAGAAAACATTCGCGAATCATAAGAGATGATAGGTCGCAATGTTGATATTCCAACGGGGTCTACCATCTTCGTACTCTACCACCCATAAGTACGTAACCAAAAATATTTTTTGAGGTAAAATAGAATAAAAGTCAAGACGTGGGGGAGGTATCTCAAATTCTTTAGATTCGTCGTGCATTTGGAAGGGAAATAATAAGCATACATAATAAGTTGATAATTTTCATTTCTATACAAGGTATGGAAGAAAATGTATTGTTAGAAAGTAATAGTAATTGATATTCATGTCATAAAATCTGGAGACAAGTAAAATATCATAGAGTTGTAAGGAATATACATACATCTAATGATATGCAAATGAATGGTATGGTAAAGTGTGACATTTTAAGGGTTCTGTAAAACGTATAAATGCGGTGTGTGATATCGATTTCAAATTATCCGCAAGTTTCCAATTAAAACTTATTTAATTAGATTATATTTTTAAACAAACTTAATTCATCCCCTACACATGCATCTAAACATCATAAATAATTCAACCCATGCATGAAAAATAAAGACGACCGATTCAGGAAAAAAATCCTTTCGGGTAAAACCTTTTATAAAGACTTTGAAGAATTCACAAGACCTTTGACTTACATATAACCTGATAATCGCCCACAAGTGTGTAATGCACGGTGCCTTCAGTAAACCTTCAAAGATACGAGAGACAGTGAAATACCTTCCAGGTGTTGGTTCATCATCTTCGGCTCGTCCACATACCGAATGACTACGTTCGGTATCCATCGATCAAATATGGAGATTCCTTCTCCACAGGGGTTGAACAAAAGCTAAGTTGTGTTCTTGAACACCAAAAAAATTCACTAAAGCATATGGGAGTTTTCTGAATTGAAAACAAAAAGGGAATTTAACCCTAAAAGGAAGAATCCAAAAGAATTATGTTTTCGCACTTTTTTTGTTCTATAAAACGCTGGGGCTTCTTAATGAAAATGAAACAATTTAATGAGTATTTATACAAAAACACGTCGCCTCAAAAAACATTCTCGTTCGAATGAGATAGCAGTCTCGCGCAAACGACTTACAAATGTCGTTCAAACGACATCTCGTGAAATCCATATGTCGCTCGAACGAGATACCAGTCTCGCTTGAATGACCTGGGCGTTAAAATCGAGGTACGCTCCAACACTTAGAAAAAAATTACTCATTCATAAATTTGACGAAAAGGTCCGCTCCAACACATGGAATATATTTTGCAAAAATATCCCAAAATCTCTAAGTGAAAAGCTAAGGTATTAAAAACATAACCTTACCAAAGTAAATTTCGCGGAGTCTTGAATGATGAAGAACTTGATTAATTCGGATCCGTCTTTGATGTAGATTGCTCTTGAATGCTCTTCGATGGTGTAGTGGTATACGACATAATTAATTGTTAACGAACTTATAAAAATATGTCCTTACAAATCTCCACCTATGTCTATGCCGGTACACACATAAAATATCCGAATTATCAAATACCAAAATGCCTATACAAATCTACCCTCCCATGAATAAATTTGGAAGACCTCAAAACTGTTCTTGAAACATTTTTTTCAATTCTCAAAACTTCTCATCAGGGTGTGCAACATCATGATCTTGAATCTTTGTACCTACACACGTGAGATAAAGCAAAATAACATCGTGATGCATCAGGTTTGAAATGATATAAGAATAAAGTATTAATAATCAAATCTCCGCCATAATGCAAAAACTCCCCCATAATATGATAATTCTTTCTCCCCCTTTTTATGATGTCCCCAAATAGACAGATAAGAAGAAACAATCAAAACATGGAGTGTCACGATAAAGTGCAATGCAAACATGGATCGAACTACGCTCATGCAAAGGTATGTCTTAAAAATTTCACAGACTATTTTTTATTTTTCAATTTTTTATACAAAAATAAGATACTAAAAATCACACCATGGATTTAAACTCAAACAACCAAGCCATGAAAATGGAATGAATGAGTGTTAACACATTCGATAGGTAAATCAACTCAATCAATCATATGTGCACGATGCATACGAGTACCCCTAACAAATGAAGATCAAAAGTATCCTTAGTTGTAAAAATTATTGAATTTAGATGACATCATCTTATGCAAATCAACAAATCAAAATCAAAGTGATTTCCACACCAATAACGTCCAAAACTATTTAGAGCTTTTTCAAGGTTTTCAAGGACGTGCGAACCCGTTTAAATCCTGTAAACAAACTCCCTCAAAAATATTTTCTTTTAGAGGTGTATAAACTAAATTCTCAACATTTGGAGAATTGGTCCAAAAACCTAAATGGCCCATAATTGGCATGAATTTCTTTTTATTGCCTTTAAATTTTTTCGGGCTCTTTTGAACTTCTTTGGACCCCGGATAATAAAATTCCTAAATTTTTTTGGTCCAATTTAAACGTCGGCTTAATTGCAAAGGATAAATGAAAATCTTTCGTAGCTCGTCACCATTTTCAAACAGAGAATACAAACTCACAAACGAATCTTACATGCACAACTTTCTTATCAAGTTTTATCGCGCTTGGTTCGTTTTAAGGACAGGATTGAAGTGAAAACACCTAACCAACATGTGATAAGACAAGCACAATAATCAAACAAATTCGTGCATGTGTTCAATAAAGGAAATCATGAGTTAAACATGTAAGAAGTAACACTTAATTACATCTTAATGACTCCACACATTATAAAGCACAAGGATGAATTGACCTATTGTCTCAAAACACTATCAAATAGTCACATGAAAAAAAATGGAATGATGTTGTGACTCGATCATCCTAAGTGTCCATCCATATATGGTGCAAACAAAATACAAAAATCTTTTTTGATTTTTCAAAAATTTTATCAAAAAAAGAAAAACATACAAAAATGATACATATTAGCAATACGAAACTAATGTCATCATGAAAAACATCCTAAGCTAGTAAACCAGTCAAACCTCAATCGTTAGGTGTGGAGGGGTTTTCTAAAGGTGGTGCCAACTTATGAAAAACCTCCATCAAATCTTGTGAAGTTTTGACCAAAAACTTAACTTGCTCACCTAAATGTGCAAACTCTATCATGTAGTCTCCGAGAGCATGTAAAGTATCATGTGTGGGTGCTTGTGTGGAAGAAACACGTGTAGTAGCAAAATGTGACACATAACCCAACTTATAGCAAAATTCCCTAAGGTGTCTTCTCCTTTTGCAATGGGAACAAACATATATAGGCCTCGAACACCTTTCTCAAAAACTTTAGGACGCGCTCTCCTAATAGGAATGGGACGCCTGGGTAGGTTAAGGTGAGACTCATGTGAATCTAACACTAAAGTGGGAACCGACTCGGGCTCTAATTGGGACGTAGAAGCACCGTCATGACTTATTCCTAATTTCTCACCTTTAACCTTAAGAACCACCTTTTCAACCTTCTTAGGTGCATTCTCAAAATTGACTTTGACCTCCCTAGAACGTTCGATATCACTCTCGAGTTGGGATACAGGTGTCGTCAGACTAGACAACGTGTTGGTCAAATCACACTTCTCTTTTCTTAAGACCTCCTTGTCTCTCTCAAAATCTAAAACCCGACGACCTAAATCTCTATTATACTTCTTTGTTTTCAAGGTCTCAGTGTACAAATCTCTAAAGGCTTTTTGGATCTCACTTTCATCTCCACTCTCAAATTCACTCTCATCTCCACTAGAAACACTCGAGTCATCACCAGTGATCTCATGATCTCTATCAACATGAGACAAAGTGGGTGTGCTCACACGACTCTAAAAAGATACACATATCATATGTGCTAAACCTTTATCAGACTCATCTCCCTCATCACACTCATCACCCTCACTATTATTAAGTGTGGCCGGCATAGCAGTCTCTTTGCCCATTCTCCTTATCCTAGTAGGACACTCTTTAGTTGTGTGCCCTTTGCCCTCACACTCAAAACACCCAATCTCATCCTCCTTATCATTAACTTTGGCCTCCACTTTCTTTTTATTTGACTAAAAAGATCTTTTTTTATTGGAAGAATTTTCTTTTTTTCATTTTGAGAAACTCTTTAAAAAATTTCACAAGCATGGCCATATCATCAAAATCAAACTCACTCTCAGAATCGGACTCACAAACTTTTTCTTTCTTTTTCTTAAAATGAGTCTTTAAAGCAACGCCATTATCCTTAGCCTTAATGTTTTTGGGAAATATGTCAATCTCATAGGTTTAAGGTCTCCTACAAGTTCTTCCAACGCGTGTTATCAATCACCTCACCCAAATTAAAACTGGTGTTAACAATGTCTGACAAATGTGCATAAAAATCATCAAAGCATTCAGACTCAGACATGGTGATAGTATCAAATTGGGTATCTAAATTTTGTAATTTTGATTCTTTAACCGCGTTCGTACCTTCATGTGTCAATTTCAAAACATCCCATGCCTCTTTAGATGTGGTGCACATCATAATTCGGCGGAACTCGTCGGGAGTGACGGCTCCATAAATAGTACTCAGACCATGGGAATTAAAATTAGACATTTTGTAATCATCTTTAGTCCAGGCCAACACGGGTTTTAAAGAGGTGATATTATCAACGGTGACCGTGGGAGGATTCCACCCATTTTCACAAAGCAACCAAACACGCTCGTCAATAAATTTTAAAATAGATTTCATACGAGCTTTCCAGTAGGCATAATTAGACCCGTCAAAAATAGGCATCTGATTATATAAGTTCTCCATGGGAAAAATTGCGATTTTTCACAAAACTGATTTAAAAAAAAAAATCAATATCACCCGATTTTGCGAAAAATAGGAATACGCGATAAATTAGCGCAACCGGATCTGATACCAATTTGACGACGTGAGAAGTCAAATTGTATTAAAAAAATAAATCCTTAAAAAATCAGGATCACGCGATAAATTAGCATAACCCGCTCTGATACCAATTTGTAAAACGTATAAATCCGGTGTCTAATATCGATTTCAAATTATTCGCAACTTTGCAATTAAAACTTATTTAATTAGATTTTATTTTTAAACAAACTTAATTCATCCCCTACACATGCATCTAAACATCATAAATAATTCAACCTATGCACGAAAAATAAAGACGACCGATTCAGGAAAAAAAACCTTTCGGGTAAAACCTTTTTTAAGCACTTTGAAGAATTCACAAGACCTTTGACTTACATACAACCTGATAATTGCCCATAAGTGTGTAATGCACAGTGCCTTCGACAAAACTTCAAAGATACGAGAGATAGCGAAATACCCTCCAGGTGTTGGTTCGTCATCTTCAGCTTGTCCACACATAAAATGACTATGCTCGGTATCCATCGATCAAATATGGAGATGCCTTCTCCACAGAGGTTGGACAAAAGCAAAGTTGTGTTCTTGAACACCAGGGCAATTCACTAAAGAATATGGGAGTTTTGTGAATTGAAAACAAAAAGGGGCTTAAACCCTAAAAGGAAGAAGCCAAAAGAATTCTCTTTTCGCAGTTTTTCTGTTCTATAAAACGCTAGGACTTCTTAATGAGAATGAAACCATTTAATGAGTATTTATACAAAAACATGCCACCTTAAAAAACATTCTCGTTCGAACGAGATAGCAGTCTCGCACAAACAACTTACAAATGTCGTTCAAACGACATCTCGCGGCATCCCTATGTCGCTCACACGAGATACCAGTCTCGCTTGAATGACCTGGGTGTTAAAATTGAGGTACGCTCCAACACTTAGAAAAAATTACTCATTCTTAAATTTGACGAAAAGCTCCGCTCCAACACTTAGAAAATATTTTGTAAAAAACTCCCAAAAGCTCTGAGTGAAAGTTAAGGTATTAAAAACATAACCTTACCAAAGTAAACTTCGCGGAGTCTTAAATGATGAAGAACTTGATGAATTCGAATCCGTCTTTTATGTAGATTTCTCTTGAATGTTCTTCGACGGTGTAGTGGTATACGACATAATTAATTGTTAACGGACTTATAAAAATATGTCCTTACAGGTTCAGACTATAATAGGATAACCCATACATTATCAGTTAAAGTGACTTCAATTGCGTAGACATACCATTACAATATCGTCCTAAGCATTATATACTTGGGCAGGAAATCCTAAAATATTAGGAAATTATAAACATAATAAGGCTTAGCACACTTAACTAGAGTGATACTCATATGTTTGTAACAAATAAAGACTATGCACTCAACATCGGAGTCCTACAAGATAATTAGAATTACTGTGGTATACCGATGTTTAATCCCTGAATCACAAGGTAAGCTACTAGGGGTTTCACAGATAATGGTTTATAAGTTTAAGTGTAATGCGTAGTTAGAGTAGGTTGCAGGGTCATACCACAATTACGGGAGGATAAAATATTCCAATGGGTTTTATTAATTCATAAGTTGTAATGGTTTATCGACTTCAAGAACAGCTGAAATATTGAGGAAATCAATATACGGAACAAACATGAACTGCACAAATGAGTTCGTATTTAAAATATAAGTTCAACATTATCACAGAGTGATATAACAATCAATCTTTGTGAAAGGCATAAGCTCAATTTTTAGTACTGAAGTTAAAATCACCTACTTTGAAATTTCTACGGAGTCTAGGTGTATATGTGTAATTCACGGGCATGACTAGAAAGTCTAAAATCACGAAAAGTGAAAGTAGGTCATAAAGGTATAATATATTGCTTATCTGATGTAGTAAGATACTAAACTGAATTTAATTGCATTATAAAATTAACTAGGAGGGTTATAATTTAGAATTTTAATTTTTTTTACAATTAATATTTCCCACATTTCTAGTTGGACCTGAAATTAGTGATAGAAGACAAATTGGTTTTTATTTAAGATAAAACAATTATGGAAAAAATTTGGGGTCATTCTGAAATACTTAAAAAATATCTAGGGGTTTATGTGCAAAGTAAAATATATTTTTTTAGACTTAAAATTGGTTTTACCGAAAAATTTCTTTCTTAGGATCCAAATAGGGTGATGTAAGATACACTTTCGTTAGGAATTAAAAAATAGAAATTTTGGGGGAAAAAATCAGAATTTTCTTATTGGAGACACACTCTCACATGCTGAGTCAAACTAATCACGCGCCTGGTTTAACCCCCACTCGTGCGCGTGTAACCTACTCATCTTCAACCTTGGACAGTTCGACTTTATGTCTTTAAAACTTTGATTCCAAGTTCGAAACGTTTCAGAAATCCTTTTAAGTTGATTCATGAATAAAAGATTTTTAATTTTTGAAGGGTAATCCAACTATATTGGTTTTAAGAATTTTGTTGGGATAAATCGAGCTATGGTATTTCTATAAAAATGGTGAAACTTTGACCAAATATAAGTAGCTGAATGCAATGATTCCTATTCTGGTAACAAAAGGGTTTTGTTCTATAGAAAAAAAGTTGGATAATAAACAAGTTTCAGGTTTTTTTGCAAACTAAAATTCTAGAATTAGTTTTCTAAAATTTTTAGGGAAGGAGACTTGAAGCTTCGGTTTACGGTATAAAACTTTGGCCTAATCAAACATTACACCCAGGTTCCTAATAACCTCATCTCAACTTATGTCACTTTGAAACTATTCAAAGCTAAGGAAGAAGAATCCACCATTGAATCTCAAACTTTAATTGAGTTTTCTGGTGTTTGAGTGGTTTCAGTGTATTCCTACATTAACATTCATGTGAAAACTCGTAATTCTACAATGTATATACGCAAAAACATAATCAAATTGAAAAAATAGGCATTCATGCATAAAATAATAGAAAAGGATAAAGTCTCAAATTTTTACATTGGAATAGTTCTCAACTGGTATTATTTTGTACGGAGAAAAATGAGGTATTTATAAGGTTTGGGGAGAGGAATTGATTAGTAGGTTTGGAGGTGGAGATGAGGCTGAATTGCACAAGTTTTTACCAAGGTTTTATTGGATGTAAAATGGGTATCATGTTTATTCCACATGGTACAATCCATACTATCTATCCAGTTGGTTCCATGTCATATGGGAGAAATGGTAAAAACGTATAGGTTTTGGTTTTGGTCCTTAGGTAGTTTTTGAATAAGTTTCAAGGGCTTTAAGTTATCTTATTAAAGTTTAGGGGATGATGCGCAATTTTTTTAATTTTAATGGGTTTCTTCTTCATATTCCTACAAAACATAAGTCATTTGATTAAACTTTAAGTGAAAGTTGGGGTTCAATTGATATAGAATTAGGTAAGTTATTCTAAATTTTCCTTGAGGGGAATTTTGGTAATCTGGTACAAGTCTAGGGTTTATTTGGAATTTCCATCTATTAAAGGGACTAAGGTCTTGTTTAAAGTGGGTTGTTACACCAATGCTATGTAAAATTCTTTATATGTTTGCAATTATATTTTCCTGGGTGTAGTATTTTTGGGTTTAGTCTTTGTGACTGTGATTTTATATGTTTAGGTAGTGTCATCACCCTAATCCATCAATTAGTTTTTCTAAATTCTCATGATAGTATAGTGACCATTTATCTGATTAATGTTTGGGTTACGAATGCATGTGATATTGAACTTAGTTAAGTAGTGAGATGCATAATGCATGTGAGAATCGTAGGGCAACATTTATTGCGAATTAATTACATTATTATATATTAGTTATGGAATTTAATTCTTGAAACTTTAGAGATCTGAAACATATCATTAAAATTATTTTCTATATTTTCCTAAATGAGATTAGTAGGGCTGACGAAGGATCAGACTTGTAGTTCCAATTTCTTATCATATCAGTAAGAGTTGAGACTATGTATTTTCAGTTATAATTTCATACCCTTTTATGCGCGGATATTTTAAATAAATTGTTTTACTATTTGATTCTAAGAATGGTATAAATTGTTAGATTAAACCCATCTTTGGCGTATGGTGTCTAGGTAACTTTTATGTGGAAAATGGTGGTTATCACAGCTGATATAAGATCATACAAATTCTAGTGTCCTTATAATCTCTATTGTGCTCATGACATTCTGCATTGCTTTCTTAGCTACGTAGATCCATATATTTAGGAACCATTCTCCTCTTTATGATTTGTTACTATTATGAATCTATTTTCTTTTAGATGGAAAATTCACAATGCGATAGACCACGATGCACTACCAACAAGACCGCAGAGGGCAAGGCTCAGTAAGAACTGCAGCCAAACTAACATCCCCTGGCAGTACCCTCCGCGATTACACCAGCAGATATAGATATTATAATTGCTCAGGCAGTCTTTACATTGATGGCTGCCATGCTACAACACTTTCGGCTACAGCAGGAACCCCTATGACCCGCTCGGTAGGTGGTGCTACTTATTTAGTCATAGGGGTCCAGTTTGGTGGGAGAGAGGGAGGTCTTTTCTAGAGGCCATCCATCAGAGTTTGTTGGTAGCACAAATGTTTGAGTTGAAAGCTAATGGAAGAAAGACATCTAAAAGAACTTAAAATGATAGAGTGAATACACGTTCACAAGAAGATGTTAGCATCATTCAGACTTGAAGGAGAAACCTTACAATAGTGGGAGTTAGTTTCCACATTGGAGGAATGGGATAGGATGACTATCGAGGATAGTTCAATCAGTTGTGATGGGATGTATTTCCCACTCGCAAGAAGTCAAAGAGAAAGTGACAATTTTATGATTGAAAGCAGGAGAACCATACCATGGAATAATATGAGTTCACTGCACTGCCACTATTTTCTTGCAATCAAGTGAATACTGAAGAAAAAAGTGGAGAGGTTTGCAATGGAGTGTACATGGAATATCAAGAAGTACCTCCTAGGTAACCTGACTTTTACAACCTATATTTAGATGGTGAATTCCACTTTATGACATTGTTAGGATTATCCAATGTTCCAGAGGAGAAAGGGTGAAAAGAGAAACTAATTCAGATTCATCGAGTTAGCATGTCAAGGAGAGTGGGAAAAGTAATTAGGGGGTCTAACAGTTTAAGGGTTCCAAAGTGGGAGATCAGATTAAGAGGTGTATAAATTTTGATGATTAGAACAAATAGGGTCATCAGGGCCCATTATAATAGCTTAGGATCCATCAGGGCCAATAGCAATAGGGTCATAGCCAGTAGGGCCAATAGGATAGGCATCAACTCTAAGGAAACTATTACATTTATAGGGAAATGGGGTATACCGCAAATGACTACCCTCAGGACAACCATGGGTAACTTCAATAGTTTTCAGCTGCACTAATTATTGCAGTGTCGATACTACCAAAACCTCCTGCCCCATCATAGGGGCAACCGCAACAGATGTCGTATGGGCATGTTTAATACGTTGAACCAAAGGAAGGATCAACACCAACAACGATAGTGGAGGGTAGGTTCCATATCTTTGGACATGTGGGGTGCATTTTATTTAATATTAGTGCATCACACTCATTTATTAGTACTAGTTTTAGTTGGTCATTGGGGATGGGAGACTTATAATTGGACACAATACTTCACATAGACTAACTAGTATGTCGAGGGACACCTATAAGTTTCATGTACTTAGGTAATGGGATAGACATTGGGTGACTTATGTTTGTGGTAGAGTTATACATGTTATGTATGTCTCATTATAATGTAATCATATGGATGGATTGGTTAGATACTTAAAAGGATTGCATGGATTTTTATATGAGATCCATGATTTTTACTATTATAGGGAAAGAGATGTAATTATTTAAGATTTCGTGCTCGGAGGGAGGGTCAACCACACATTTATATTATATTGAGACTTATGAGTTAGTTATTATTTCTTTAAATTCTAGTCTCGTTATTAGGGAATTCTCAGATGTGTTATGGGAGATTCCTAGATTACCACTAATTAGGGAGATCGAGTTTTTGATAGATTTTATTCTAGGTATGAGCATATGTCACGCGCACCTTGTGGCATGGATCTTTTGGAGATGAGAGAGCTTACGGACCAGACTCAGAAGTTGTTGGGTATAGGATTCATTTAGAGAATCAATTCACCTTGGGTGCGCCATTCCTATTTCTGAGAAGTAATCTGGATTGTTTTGTTCATGCGTTGATTATAGGAAATTGAACATGCTCAGTATATGGAAAAAGTAACCATTTCTCCATATCGACGATCTATTTGACAAGTTAAGGGGTGCTTCATACTTTTTTAATATTGATTTGAGGTCGGGGTACCATCAGTTGAGAATTCGGTATCTGGATGTTCCAATGACAGTGTTTTTAATGAGATATAGGTCTTAAGAGTTCATGGCTATGCCTTTTGGCCTAATTAATGCACTGGTAGTGTTTATGGACTTGATGAATACGGTTTTCATAGGCATCTTATATCAATTTTTCAACGTGTTGATAGATTATGTACAAATTTATTCTCGAACCATAGAGGGGAATGCATAACACTTGCGGATACTCTTACAAACATTGCAGGACCATCAGCTCTATGATAAATTCAACAAGTGTTGGTTTTACTTGGGGGAGGTTTAGTTTTTGGTCCATGTGGTATTTTATAAAGGATATATGTAGATCCGAGAAAATTTTTAGTGATGATGTGGTGGGGATAACCCACTACACTTATGCACGTGTACAACTTTCTGGATTTGGCAGGATACTACCAATGATTCATTTTCGAAGATATCTAGGCCTCTAACGAATTTGATATGGAAGGGTGTACCAGCTGTTTTGGATTATGCATGTTAGAAAGCTTTTGATCAGTTTAAGTTCAAGTTGACTTTAGCTCCAGTGCTCCCCTTACCTCGCGGTGTAATAGCCTATAAAGTACTTACGGATGTGTCCTTATGAGGATGTGGGGTTGTGTTGATATAGGATGAGAGACCAAAAGCATATGCCTCTCGAAAGGTTAAGCCTCACAAAGGGAATTACCCCACCCATGATCTGGAGTTGGAAGTTGTAGTGTTTTCATTACGCATTTGGAGACATTATCTCTTGGGGGAGAAATTCCTATTGTTTAAGAACCACAAGAGTTTTCAATATTGTTCACACAGAGTGAGTTGAATATGAGACAGTGTAGATGTATTGATTTTATGAAGGATTATTAGTTTAATATCCAGAATCACTCGAACATAGCAAATGTAGTTTAATGAATATATAAGAGATCATTTTTGTTAGGGAAACATCAAATAGTTGTTAGCAGAGGGATCAGAGCATTATTCGATCTGTTCTGATGGGCGATTACGATTCCATGATAGGTTAGTAGTTATAAAGGGCGAGGAATTATGAAGTGAAGTTTTTATCGAGGTGCATGGTTCATGCTTTTTTGGTGCACCCTTATGGGAATAAGTTGTACTAATATATGAGGTTCTAGTATTGGTGGGTATGCATGAAGAAGGATAAATACATTTTTGTGTTCAAGTGTTCCATGTGCTAAATGGTGAAGATGGACAACCCATGACCTGTTGATGTTTAAATGAATCTCGGGATCTCTGCATGAAAATAGGAATTCATTTCCATGGACTTCATTACAGAGTTACATACGTCATAGTGGGGACGTGAGGTCTTATGGGTGATCATTGATCGTTTGGTAAAGGTAGATCTCTTCTTTCCACTATACTTTAGAACAATAAGCCAAACTATTCCTCATAGAGATTGTAAAATTGCATGGTGTTCCATTAAATATCATGTCTGATATGGATAAGAAGTTTTTTCCCATTTTTTCAAGAGATTCAACAGGCATTATGGGTGAAACTGAGGTTGAGTACCTTGTATCACCCATAGACGAAATACAAAATGAAGAGGGTGAATAAATTGCTAGAGGACATTTTACGTATGTTTATTATCGACTTTAAGGGTTTGTAATCATTAGTAGAGTTTGATTATAACAACAATATGAGTTCACTATTGGCATGGCAGCATATGAAGCATTATACGAGAGGCCTTACCATTTACTAGCCTAGCAAAGACATATATAGCCTCGTATGAAGACAAATCTATCAAGCTATCTCGTTATGCACTTGAATATGTGGATGCTGAGATAAATAAATGCAAGAAGATTGAAAGAGGACTACATCCGAGGATTAAGAATTTAGTCTCTCCTTTTATAGATCCGCGAGTATTCTAAACTTACCGAAGTTGCGGTAATTGTGGAACAAAATTCTTCTGGCGTCATATGATCTTCTATCCCCGTTACTAGAAATAATCATTTGATTAGGAATTTACTTCAATTAGACCTTAACCTTATGCCAATTCAAGTGAACAAGCTTCTTTCCAGATTCGTCATAACACAACCCGTTTAGTGATTCGTTGTCATAAATGTGAGGAATTAGGACATATTCGGCCACAGTGTCCTAAATTAAGATCCCTTCGAGTCCATCGTTAGTTAGAATCCCTCACAAAATCCAAAATCCCGTCTTATCCAAAAGAAACCTAAACCAAATCAAGCTAAGAAAATTATGCCAATTCTAAGTCGTGGAAAGAATTGTGCGATATTACCTACTCGAAAATCCTTGGACGTGATAGAAGGTACGATGCTTTTTCATCATTTTCCTGAACAAATTTTATTTTATTGAGGATCAACACCTTCTTTTATCAGCCTCAGACTACCTAAATTATTAAAATTACTATCTAAAAATTTAACTGATCCATTGGATATTGAATTAGCTGCAGGTGAAATCAAAACACCAACAGAAGTTTATAACAATTATAAAATTTATCTTGGGTTATCTATAATCTTTGTGGACTTGATAATATTTTATATATGCAGTTTTAATTGATGTTCTATCAAGACATTCTGCTTATATCGATTATTAGTCTAAGAATTTTTTTTTAAATAAAGAAAATTGTTCCTTTATTTTTTAAGGATCATGTCTGTGTGAACCATTAAGTTTTCAAATTCAAAATTGTGCGCTATTCTCAAGAATTGTAGAGCAATTCAAATATGTTTTTCTCAAAGAATTACCAGGATTACCCTCTTCCAGGGAGATAGAATTTTGTACTCATCTTTATCTGAATACTCTTCATATTTTGATACCTCCTTATCGAATAACTCCTTTATAATTTCTAGAACTTCATACCCAATTAGATGATCTTCTTTAAAGAGGTTTTATTCACCTTAGCTCATCTCCTTGGGGGGGCTCCTGTATTCTTCGCCAAGAAACATGATGGAAGCTTTAGATTATGCATAGATTATCGTAAATTGAACTCAGTAACCATTTAGAATTAGTATCCTTTACCCCGAATTGGAGATCTATTTGATCAACTTCGAGGAACAAGGGTCTTTCAAAAGATAGATTTACGACCTAGTTGTCATTAGTTGCAAGTCAGAGAAGAAGATATTCCAAAACTTCTTTTTAAACTTGTTATGAACATTTCGAATTTATGGTCATGTCTTTTGGATTAACTGATGCACATGTAGCTTTTATGGATCTTATGCGTAGAAGGTTTAGACCCTTTCTCGATCAATTCGTTATCTTTTCATGGATGATATCCTTGTTTATTCCAAAAATTTAGAAGAACATGCACAACATTTAGAGACAATATTAATTACTCTAAGAAACCATAATTTATATGCTAAATAGAGAAAATATGATTTTTCGATGAAGGAATTCAAATTTTTAGGGCTTGTGATTTCTAAAAATGGAATCCAAGTTGATCCTGCCAAAATTTCATCCGTCTTGAAATGGAAAAACCCTACCAATATTATCAAGGTAAAAAGTTTTCTAGGATTATCCGATTATTATAGTCGTTTTGTCTAAGGATTTTCTTGCATTGCTCTTCCTCTCTTAAATCTAACTAGGAAGGAAGTGCCACTATATGGACATATGATTGTAGTCAAGAATTACAAAAGTACAAAATTAACTATTGCTCCTATCCTTGCTACTCCTTCTATAATGTAAGCTATGATGTAAATATTGATGTTTGGTTGCAAGGGTCAAGATGTGTTTTTGTGAAAAATGAGAAAGTTTTAGAATATGGGTCACGATAAATCAAAACTCATAAATGAAATTACCCTATGAATGATCTTGAGTTAGTAGCTATAGTTTTTTCTTTAACAATTTGGCATTGTTACCTTTATGGTGAAAATTTTCAAGTCTTTTCTGATCACAAAAGTTTGAAATACATCTTTACATAAAAATACTTAAATTTAAGACAACGACGCTAGATAGAATTTTTGGAAGATTACTAATTTAAGTTAAACTACCTTCCATGGAAAATAAATATAGTAGCCGATGCCTTAAGTCGTAATCCAATAGGAGACTCCATACTTTGATTTCTTACAACATTACTGCTACTATACGGCAATATGAACGTTTATCAATATCCCCTTTCTCAAAATTTTCTAACATCATTCCATATCCGAAATTAAGAGAGAAAATCTTAGTACAACAATCTTAAGATCCTTTTGTACAATCTCTTCAAGACAAGAATCACGTCCCCTCGTATGATAAGGAAACATGTTTAAGATTTAGAAATAGAATATATGTACCTGATGATTTATCTCTTCGAGAGGAAGTATTGCAAGAAGCCTAACGATTGATGTTTATGATTCATCTTGGAAGCTCCAAAATGTACCATACCATGAAAAACAATATTAATGGCCGAATATGAAAAATGATATTAAAAATTTTGTTAGGAAATGTCTTACTTGTCAACAAGTAAAGACAGAACACCCAAACACTGGTGGACTACTCCAACCCTTACCAATTCCCTAGTGGAAATGGGATCATATTACCATGGTCCGGGAAAAAGTGGATAATATCCCGATGGCCCAGGAAAAATAGGATAATATCTCTTCCCTTTTAGATACAAATACCGGTCACCTATTTGCACACGTGACTGCGTGGGTAGAGAATAAGCCAGATGGGACCAAAGGGTGGCACTTTTCGATTTTCTACTTTATAATTCGTGTCAAATAAATGTAATTCACCCATGCGATGGTAATACACTATGTGTACTATTTTCATAATAAATATAGTTTTTTTTCCTTAACTTTAATTCGCTTATTTACATATACTCTCTTGAGCATTCATACCAAAAAGCAGGGTGTGACACATAAATAATAAGGTAAGAAGGGGTTTTTAGCGGGGAAAACTGAAAACAATACCGAAGTGACCGAAAAAGACACAAATTATAAGAGTTTAAAATAAACTTGTGGGAAGGGGTCATGTCCTCATGGGACACCCAGTTTCCAAATTAACTAGTATACGTTTATTTTGGGGCTAAAAATGGGTTTTTTGGGTTAAAAACCTTACAAATAACTTAGTTCATGAAAAGAAGTATGCAAACCTAAGGATACACAAAAGTATCTCGTGGGAAGTGTCTGTCATCATTAAAACAACCCTATTTTAGAAATTAAGTAGTAAATGTTCTATTGGGGTTTAAAATGGCTTTTGGGGCAAAACATAAATCAACAGTTAAGAGTCGAAAAAGATAGCACAAAAACCCAATAGGTACCTAAGTTACTAGTTTATTTTAACTTTTTCCTCATCGGACTTCTAGTTTTAGATACTTGTGGAATTTCTTACCCATATTTCAACATATGAATTCTTTAGATAGAGGAGTGTTATTGATAGTGAGATTAATCAAATCATAAAAAACAAATAAAGAAAAAAATAAGCAAAACGGTAGAAATATAAACAAGGCACAAAAAAAAATAAGATGAACACAAGAATTTTATATTGACCAATAATATTACTTCTCTTATATCTTCAAGAGAGAGGGGAGAGAGAGAGAGAGAGAGAGAGAGAGAGAGAGAGAGAGAGAGAGAGAGCAGTTCCACTATTTGAGAAGATAGGTTACAATGGTAAGTGAGACATCCTATAAACTTCATAACAAAGTTCATTAGTTCTAAATATAAAACTTATGAGATTCAAATAATGATTAACATTCTAAGCATGATTGAGATATAAAATAACAATCTTAAATATTAACAATGCTAAATATCATTGTGATAAATAAAAAAAACACAAGTATGAAACCATTTAAAGACAATCTATAACAACACGCCCTAAATTAGCCCTTACTCTCTTCAATAGACCAAATTTGAAAGAAAAATCCTAAACTTTCACTAATTTAGCAAAATGCCTCTAAAAGTAAAATTAGGATAATTTACACTTTTCTATAAGAATTTGACCACAATTTTCCTCAAAGTTTGACCTAAGCACATATATTTTATAGGAATTTCATAAACAAATCCACTAAGTTTGTATAATTACACAAATTCCCCTAAACACCTAAACATAAACCCAAACTTATTTACCGTACACCCCCACCAACTGGACAACCAACATAGCTTGTACCATGTGTGTAACATATGGTACCAATTTTACTTCCAATAAAACCATAATGGAAACTTGTGCAATTCAGACCCATCTCCATAACCAAAAGTACCAACAAACTTCACTCTTCGAACCCTATAAATAACCTTTCTTACCATAATAGAAAATCTCCTTGCTGAGAGCAAACTCACAGTAAAAATTTGAGAGTTTTTACATTTCTGTCAATTTATGCTTGAATGCTCGTTTCTTGAATGTGTTTATATTTTTGCTTATCTATAGAGTATAATTATGTGTTTTCATGTAAACGTTAACGTGTGTATGCACTGAAATGACTAAAAAGCCCGAAATCTCCATTAAACCTGAAGCTTCAATGGTCGATTTTGCTTCATTGACTTTGAACTAGCTTCAAAGTGAGGTAAGTTGAGATTAGTTTCTCAGGAACCTAGGTGTAATGTTTAATTTAACAAAAATTGGCTTTAGTTACCTCAAATCAAGGGTTGAAGTTTCCATCCCTAAAAATTTCGGAAAACAAAATCAAAAGTTTTACTCCACCAAATTCCTCAAACCAAGTTTACTATTCCACATCTTTGATATAGAACAAAACCATTATGATGCCGAAATAGAAATCATAGATTTAAGTTACTTCTATTTGGTCAAAGTTTCACCATTTTAATATAAATCCAATAGCTCGATTAATACGCCAAAATTACTAAAATCAATATGGCTCGAATCCTCTTAAAAAATTAAGCAACTTTCATTCACGAATCAACTTAAAAGGAATTCTAAAACGTTTCGAATTTAAGGTCAAACTTTTGAAATCCTAAAGTCAAATTTTCAAAATTTTAAAGGTGAGTGGCTTACACGCACATGAGTTAAAGTCAAAACAGGCGCATAAGGAATTTGACTAAGCACGTGAGAGCGGGTATCCAATAAAAAAATTCTGAACTTTTTCCAAAAAAAATATTTTTTCATTCTGAACAAAATTGTATATTGAATCACCATGTTTGGATTCTAGGAAAGTGTTTTATCAAGAAAACCAGAATTAGGTTTAAAAAAATAAGTTTCATTTTACACATAACTCCCTGTCAACTTTTTCAAGTATTTTAATGCCTCCCCAAAATTTTTCCATATTTACTTAAGTACAAAAAGAGCTACTTTGCCTTTTGTCAATAATTCCAAAACTCAATAGAAAGGAGAGAATATTTATTTTAATGTTTTTAAAATTATGCATTATACCCTCCTAGTTAATTTTACACTGAATATTCTTTTGATATAGCATCATAATACATCAAATAAGAATTATTTTAGGCCTATATGACCTACTTACATTCTTTATGGTTTCAGACTACCCAATCCACCCAACAAATTAGCCGCACAAAATGCCGCAATCAGTAAACTTAAAGTATGTGATTTTTCTTTCAATATTAGACAACTTGAGATTTTTTCTTTGAAATATCGATTTGTAAGCCCTTTTTCATAATTTTGAAATCCTATTTCAAATACGAAATCCTTTATGTAGTTTATATTTATGCCATATATTGATTCTCTCAATATTCTCGTTATGCCTGATATAAATAAACTATTACACTAAACCTCTTTACCCTTAATTGTGGTATCACCCTGTAACCTTTTACGAATAATAACATATACCCCTGTAATTTATCTCCCATTAGTGAAACCCTTAGTAGTAGGCCTTACTATTTAATGATTAGACCCCGGTATACCATGATAATTCTAATTGACCTGTATGACTCCGATGTTGAGTGTTTAGTTTTTATCTGCTACGTACATATGAATGTCACTCTAGCTAAGTGAGCCAAGCTAAATTTTATTCTTCCCCTATTATTTGGATTTCCTATGCAAGTGTATTTATGCCTTAGGCGATATTGTAACGGTATGTCTATGCAGTTGAAGCCTTATAACCGATATATGGGTTATGGTGTTATAATATGAACCCTTATCATAGTATCTTGATGCTCAGTTTATCCGGTCACATTCACCATATTATTGATTTACATATCAGTAGACTTCAGTATACCCTTAATATTTCTATGATATTTCATTTTGTTTCAATATGTATAATCTCAATATCTCATTCAGTTATTTTCTAACACTACATCATCTTTCGTATCTTGTATAAAAATAAAAATTATCTACTTGGCATGTTTGCTTAATTATTTTTATTCCAGATGGACAACGAACCTGAGCAAGACAAGATACCTCCCAAGAACTTGAACTTTTATTATGTCTTACCCCCAAAAGTATTCTCAGTTACGTAAATCAGGGTAGTAACAGATAAGGATGGTAGTCCCCATTGGAATATCTACATCGCAACTAAACATCTCTTTTAATTCTCGAGTGTTTCTATGAATTTTTATATTATGTATGGCATGAAGGGATAATATTATACTTTCTTTTATTTTCAGACTCCGCTATGTAATAGGATGCTAAGCATCTCAATTATAAAAAGCCTTTTAAATTCTGTTGCACCAAATTTATGGTTGTATTTAATTTTATTCTTTATTTACCATTAAAGCATAAAATTCTTGAATGCATCACAATAACATATAATCCTTCAACTCGAATATAAAAAATTGAGTAATATCCAACTATGAATAAAATTCAAATGAAATAAATAAATCCAATACAATTCTCTGACTTGGGAAGGATGTTTGAAAAAGTACATAGGTCGTCTGAGAAAATGAACATAAATGAATATGAGAATATAAAAGAGCTACATGATCGACACATATCCTAGTGGGTCTATAGTGTGCGGAAACTGCGACCTATGACCTAAAAATAGATCTAGGAAGAGGATTAAACCTAGTGGGTGTAAAAATATCATTTCATTTAATGCATAAAAATAAAAACATATCTTCATCCAACATTAAGTTTATCAAAGTTAACCCAACCGAAACAACTTATAAATGTATTATGATGAACCCAATCCATAAAAGTAATACATGTTCTCTGACTCCATCATTTAATTAAGTATTCCTTACTTTAATATTCTCGAGTTATTGTTCCGTATATACATTTCTAGTATATAAACATAATGTGAAGGGTCTTATAGTAAACCACACAATCCATAATCCATGTGAATGTATCTAACCCATAGACAAATACATTGGGCACTACATTACTCGTAATCAAAGTACGAAGGCCTATGCATACACCTTCAGGGATCTCTTGTAATAAAACCAAGCATATCTATAGGATGTCCCAACCCTAAAAACTCAAAGAAATAACAAGGTAAATCACAACGCCATCACACTAACATGTAACCCTGTACCCTTGGTTATATAAGAGTATCGAGTATCATTATACCAACTTGAAAGATGGGTGCCTCAGTACATAGGATCGGGGTAATAAGACATAAAAAAATCATTCACCAGGATAAAATAGAGGTAATAAAATGGATGGTCATGTCATATACTCCCCATGAGTACATACATGCACACACCCCAGTATGTTCACCGGATCTACATAATTTAGCAAAAAACTTCTCTTATGGATTATTTAATGTGAAGACCAATTATTTTAGATTTTACTCGACATTTAATATTATTCGACCGTACAAGCCTTATCCCGAACCCCAATTCCTAAAAATGGGTGATGACCCCAACCTAGTATTTTATAATTTAATATTAATTTACCCTCAAAGTTTAGAAGTTAAAGCTTTATCTACAACACTTAAAGTCCCTAAATTAATCCAAAATCTGCCAAACTATAAGAATGGATCGATTTTCCCATCCTCAATTGATTTGTCGGGTTTAGGTTACTAAGTTCATCCTGAAACCTCTAAACAATAGAAAATCCCTTTCGCCAAACTTATAAGCTTCGTTATAATGATCCTAACTTGTTTTTACCAGAATACAAGCGGTTTTTGTACGATCAAAGGTTCAAATTAATATATTATCAATCTAAACCTAACATCATATTCTTCATTCAAATATTTAAAACTTCCAGTTCAAAGTTAGAATATCAAATTAACATATGTATTTGGAAGCTGATTACGTGTACGTTATAAGTCTAAAGTTTCCATTATCAAATTATAAAGTTTCTTCATTAATTTGTCCACTAAATCAAACTAGTTCATATATACATTAGCTAATTAATCTAAAATTCATAAATTAATGAAGTTAATTAAATTTTCTTATTATCCAGTAATTTAATCTTTCCTACATATTCCTCTATATAATCATCATTATCACACAAATCTAATGTTATTTTTTTTACAGAAAGTAAACTTGCCTTAAGGGGATGGTTGATATAAACCCTATAAATATCCAATCTCCAAAGTTAGGGTTTCCATCTCCTTTGATCTCACCCATAGGGGTTCTCAATTGTAATATATGAATTTTAGGTTAATCGTTTTATTTTATATTAGCTTTCATAATTAGGCCGAGCCTCATATTTTGACATGATTATAAAAGGCCCAAAATAAGCTCCATATGATCTCAACTTGGTCCAACACATATACTAACACAACAGACCATTTTCCCATAATTTTTAATTCATTAAAGTCTTTCTAAACTTTCTACTAACCTACCCAAAATATAAGGCTTTCCAAGAGTTCATTATTTATTTAAATTTAATAATCAACCAGTATATGTTGATTTTAATTAAAACTAAATAATTAATTGATGAAATGTGACTCGATATCATAAAAACCTACTTCTCTATCGATGGTACCCATTGATGATGGAATCATAAAAACTAGGAAACCCCCGACACTTAGCCCCATGATCTTTTTATAGCCACCGATACTACTAAGTCATTGAATATTTATATTAATAAATTATTATACATTATACAATTACTTAGTAATCGTGTAAGGTCTATTTTAACTCGTTACCCAAACTAAAATTCATTATCCAAGTTACGCATAATTTAATTGCATGTGTAGCATGTCAATCTACAATATAACATATACAATGTCGCATGTAACAAGTAATAATTATAACAAATACCATAAACATATCTGGTATTACAGTAAATTCATATCAAAGTTATGCACATTCTCAACCTAATCCCAAAATATAGTCAAATCTCTCATTAAAATTATTCTTATAAGCCTCAAACTCTTGTCATTTTGGTTTCTTTTCTTTATTGAATATCTATCTTAATGTTAACAAAACCCGAATGAGAATAATATGTTTACCCAAAGTGAAATCACCTCAAATTTATTTTTTCACTTCTTGATAGCAATTCACAAGAAAGATACAAACTTCTTTTCAATAGTCGCAATCTTCTATATAATAAAGAAACCTCCACGAAGTGCTAACATTTTTTCTCCAACGAAACATCTTTAGATAGATACCAATGATGGGTTGAATTTAAAAACATTCTTGCCCGGTCATATTTGATTTATCATATTTAAGAAATAATAAATTTAATCCAGATCTGTGAGAGTAGATCTACTGTTTGATCACCATAAATTTTCGAATCTTGTTGGTGATTCGACATACGTGATAAAGGTTAATGTTGATGATGTAAAATAACCCAAAATTGTTATGTGGAAAGAAAAAATACCTTGATCTTGTAGTATATGATCAACCTAAATTAATCTGGGTGTATGTGGAGCCTACGGGATCAAATACTTTGGGACAATAGAAAGAAAACATGTCTCTCTCGTCACCTCCTCAAAAAAATGTAAAATGTATTTTATATAACCCTATCTAAGCCTTAAAAGTGTCATATTATCTTTAAATGGATTTGGAACAATTCGAATTTCTAGAGAGATTTTGGTTTCCTATTTGAATATGGACAATACTAGGGGCCCAAGGCAAATAATTAAATTGACTTTCAAATAGAAATATAGAATCCCCAAAGTATGACGCATAATATATTTTCTTTTATATATAATTATAATCATAAACACACAATAAACACAATTTCACCACAAGTATAGTATATTAAAATCAGTAAAATAAATTGGCCTTGTTTCAGGGCTAGATAGTACATAATATGATTTCTCATATTTAGTATACAAAACTCAAGTGGTAAAATTCAATTTTTTGTTGATCAATTTTCACCAAAATCTTATATTTTATTGATTACGAACTTATCTTATTTGATACTTTATCAAATTATTAAAAAATCCACTAATAAAGTCTATTGGTAGAAGTAAAAAATATGTGTTTATCAAGGTCGTATGATAATTAAGAAATTTTATACTTGATGTGGAGTCCTTTTAAACATGATATCAGTATGTTCACATAATAACATCATTTTTATCTAATTTATGGCATACTTATTTTCAGTAAAAAGGATAAACCTTTCTTCCTTCCTCCGATTTTCGTGGAGCTTCTATCTCCTTTCTGTTTTCTAAACCTATGACCTCGTTTGAATGGTGGTTGATGGAGCCCCTTCCACCACAACTAAGCCACCTCATCCACCCTCCCTTGACTTATCTAGTCATCCTTCCAAACCTTTTCTCCCTTTTACGCAAAAATCTTTTTTTTCTCTTCTAGGAAGCAAACTTACAACTTCCTTTTCATTAAAATATCTATGCATGCACAAAGGTGAGCTTGTTTTTCTCTTTTCCAATGAGGACATTCAAATTCTTCGGAACCTTTCAACTTCTCTCTAGTTGGTAAGTTTACTCTTGGTCTACCTCCTATGGAGGTTATTCGAAAAACCTTTCATTCATTCTCTCTTAAAATTGATTTCAATATTGGTTTATTAGATGAGAAAAAGATTCTTATCAAGCTTAATAGTGAAGCAGATTTCTAAAGACTTTGCCTTCAAAACCAATGGTATATCCACGAATATCCTTTGCAAATCTCAAAATGGACACCTAATTTTCAATCTAACAAAGATTGTTCATTGACTCCAGTTTGTATTTCCCTTCCTTTTCTTCCCATCCATTTATTCTCTAAAGCTGCTATTTTCTCCATAGCTCAATTGATTGGATCTCCTCTAAAAATTGATGAATATACTCTAGGCCTCTATAGGCCTAGTGTGGCTAGAGTTTTTGTGGAACTATACCTTCTTAAACTAATTATCCATCGAATCCAAATTGGTAATGGAGATATGGGATTCTGGTAAGCCATTGAGTATGAAAAAATCCCACCTTTTTGTAGGGTCTACAGGCAACAAGGTCATTAAGAAAATGACTGTAAGAGGACTGACCCAATCTTTATGCCTAGTTCTTCTGTAGGGAAGGATATTATTAACTCAGGTGCTCACACTTCTAAAGGAGTTGTGCCAACTTAAATGTTCCAGCTAAGGTGTGGGCTAAAAACAAAGACAATTTAATTATTGGGGAATCAAGCAACCCTTTTTATTCTACCCAAATTCTTCAATCTAAACCAAAATTTATTTCTTCTCCCAAAGGCCTTTTTATTCCTGAAACTTCTTGCCATCAAATTGACCCCCTTCCTCACTCTGGTGGAATTAATTCTTATATTAATCATGATTTTTCCCTAAATCATATCCCTCCCTTATCTCCTTTTGAATAAGGTGAAATTCTTCCCAGTATTTCACCTACTAAACCTTCCCAAACTAAGATATTTAACCCCAACCTTTATAAAATGAAACTCCTGATCCCCACAAAATTTTGGTTGAAATCTAATAACATATCCACCAGATCTTACCTTCCCTATAAAAAGACTTTTGACTGGAGCTCTAATTGTCACTCTGACAGCGAGAAGGATAGTGATCCTCCTGACATACTAGATCTTACTGAGGAATTCCAAACATACTCCATTGCCTTATTAAATAAATATGCTTGCCTCAGGAATATTGATGGGAATAATTCCCCCAAGAGTAAGGATCATAAAAATTTTCAAATTGATCCATCTTCAATCATCACCAGATCTAGAGATAAAAGAACCTCTTCAAAAACCTCTATAACTTCCCCTTCTCAATGATTAGTGTCCCCTTTTGTAATGTGAGAGTCATTGGTAACATGCCTACTATTACAAGGCTCAAGAAGTTAATTAAACTTCATAACATTTCAGTATTTGCAATTATAGACCAAAAATTAAGGATTTGCAACTTCAAAATTTAGTAAGGTTAAATTTCTCAAATTGTCTGGCCAATCTAAATAAGTCTATTTGGATCGTGTGGAAACAATGATGGAATATCTCAGTTGCTCTCAACTCATTGCATCCCTTAACTCTAGAGATTTATGATAACTCTCTACTATGTCCTCTTAAATTCATTTATGTTTATGGTAAATGCAATAAAGAGGAAAGGAACAACTTGTGGGAGGAAATTACTCTCAATGTAACAGTTATTTTCATATAATCATTGGGGGTGACATCAATGTGGTTTCCTCACCTTTGGAGAAACTAGGATGTAATGAAATTGATCTTGAGGCATGCTCTCAGTTTAATAATACTATGGGGTTAGCGAGTTTATCTAAACTTCCTTAAATTGGATCCAAATTTACTTGGTGTAACCATAGGGAGGGTCTTAATCGTATTTGGGCCAGGATGGACAGAGTTGTATGCAATTTCCAATGGAGCCAAACCTTTTTAACATCTATTATATCTCATTTAAATAAAACAAATTTTGATCACAGTCCACTATTGCTTAGTTTTACTCAAAAGGATGATTCAGTTTGGTAGTGCTTTAGATTCCAAAATTTTTGAACTAAACATCAAAATTTTCCAATCTATAGTGGATCAATCTTGGAGGACTGATTGTACTAGTGATCGACTTAGAGTATTCTCCAAAAAATTAAAGGCAACCAAGAAGGCCTTAGCTCAGTGGAATAAAGCCTCTTTCAAAATATTTTCCAAGAAACTATTGAAACAAAAGATGAAGTGCTCCAAAAAGATGCTCCTTCAGAATCCAATTATTTAGAAGCAAAATTGAATACAAGCTTACAAAGGCTAAACTACAACACCAATTTGGCCATTGAAGATTATGTTTGGAGGCAATAGGTAAGAATTAAATGGCTGTAAGAAGCGGAAGAAAATTAAAAAAATTTCCATGCTATGGTAAGTTAGAAGAGAAACAAGATTATGATTTCTAGAGTCAAGGATTATAATGGTGATTGGATCTCAGATTTTATTACTATTAAAAGTCATTTCTCTGAGCATTTTAAAGGTATTCTATCCTTTCCTTCTATTATTCATGATGATTTATCCCTTCTAAACTACATTCAAAATCTTTTCACAGGTAGTGATAATATTATTTAATCAACTCCTTCTACTATCCAAGAGAGTAAAGATGTCATAATCCAAATGGATTCATCTAACATTGCATGACCGGATGGTTTTAACTCCTCTTTTTACAAACAGTGCTGGGAAATTATTAAAGAAGACCTTTTTAAAGTTATCTCTTGTTTCTTTATGGGGGATAATTTATCTAAAAGTTGGAACTCTACTCTTATCACTCTCATCCCCCAAATAGAAAACCCTTCTTCTGGTAATGATTATAGACCAATCAGTGTTTCAATACCTCCAATAAAATAATATCAAAAATTCTTGCTAATAGAATGGGGATTATTCTTAATAGTATTATCAGTCCCAATCAAGCAAGTTCCATCAAGGGAAGATGAATTTCAGAACATGTCCTCCTAAATGAGGAAATATTGTCTAATTTTAACAAAAAAACTGAGTGGAACTAATTTGGTTTGCTAACTTGACATGTCCAAAGCTTATGATAGAGTTTCATGCTTATACCCTATTCAAGTGCTCTGAGAATTTCGCATCAACGAACCTTTTATAGAAATGGTTTGGAGGTTAATTTTAGAATGTTGGTATTCAATTATTATTAATGTCTCAACTCATGACTTATTTAAGTCCTTATGTGGGATTAGACAAGGGGACCCCCTTTCACATGATTTTTTCATTCTATCTGTTGAAGTCATAAATAGAGGGCTACAAAACTTATTTGAGAATGGTTCAATTGAATCTTCATCTAGGCCCCCTGGAAGTCCCATCATTTCAAACCTCTCTTTTGCAGATGGCGTACTCATTTTCACCTCAGGTAATCAAAAGTCTTTAAAACAACTCATGTCTTTTCTCAAAGATTATGAAGCTATCTTTGGCCAAGTGCTGAATAACTCTAAATGCAACTTCATGATTCCTCCAAATTACTCTATCTGCGGGTGCCTCTTTATATGGGTAGAAATAACAAATCTCTTTTTAATAGGCTCATAGACAAAATAAAAAAGGAGCTAGAAGGCTGGTCATGTAAATTACATAGTTGGGGAGGAAAAATCACCCTTCTAAAACATGTTACCTAATAAATGTTTTATCATAATTTTACAGCTTTGGTTCCTCCCACTTCCATCATCAGGACTCTGGAATCCCTATTCTCAAATTTCTTTTGGGGATCCTCAAAAGGTAGCACTAAAAGACATTGGAAAACCTATAATTCTCTTTGTATTCCTTATGAAGAAGGGACCCTAGGCCTTAAGCTCATTCTTGATTATATTGGAGCCAGTTCTTTTAAACTTTGGTTGAGATTTTTGACAGTGGACTCATCTTGGAGCAGGTTCTTGAAAAATAGACATTGCAAGAGATGTAATCCACTTGATTTATCATGAAAAATATATTTTTCTCGAGTTTGGAAAAGGATGCACAAAGTTCTTCAAGTGGTTAGAGAGTGGATTACTTATGTTAATAATATAAAATGGATATGATTTCCTTTTCTCTCTTAAATCATCTTGGAAGATTGTAAGACATAAAAGTTGTTCTCAATTCTCCTTCAAATCCATATGGAATAAGAGGCTTCTAAACAAAGTTTTTATTTTTATGTGGAAATTACTCCATCATAGTATTCCTACTAATGATACTATTATCAAAATCAATATTCCTATTGTTCCAAATGTCACTGCTGCACTTGCTTTCTTCAGGAATCAATAGATTATCTTTTCTTGAAGGGAGAAATAGCTTCATCAATTTGGACTTATTTCAATGGTCTCAATGGAATTAAAACTTCTTCCACTTCAATAAGAGGAGAACTTATTTTATAGTCGATTAAAGCGAAAGGCAAAGGAATAATCTCTATTCTTCTTATCACTATTCCATAAATTATAACATGGGAGATTTGGAAAGGCAGAAATATATCTACTTATGATGAGCATTCTATGCAGGCTGATTTTATAATCTCTTATATCCATTATGGAATTAGAGATTTAATTTTACCTTTTCCTTTCAAAGTTTGTAAATCTAGTTTAAATCTTGAGCTTATCAAGGATTTCAAAATTCATTGTACCTAATCTTGTTATTACCATTGGAGGAAGGCTATTTATCTCCTGTGAATGAAAAGTTTTAAATTCCACAAAAAAATAACATCCTAACCTATAGATATTCTGAATCCAATAAATTGAATATCACCCATAGAAAGTAAAAGCAATAACTATGTAAATACTTCGATCCTCATATCATGTTATATTAAGAATGTATGTACCCTTTGACAAACATTTCACGACCTTACAAAAGTTAGCATGACACTTTTAAAGTATTTAATATTCATATAGGTTGAATTGGATGAATTATTTAAAATTAAGGGTTTTTCTAAATGATGGTCTTATATGATTATTTAAATATCATCGTAGTTTATAATTTTATTTTAACTCCTTAATTAAATTTGTGTGATGGTTATATTAATAGTTGTTAAAAGAAATAATTTACACATATGAATAATATTAAAATAAAGTTGGGGTAATATGTAATTTTATTAAAGTTAAGGAAATAGGGTTGGAATATATGTGTGTGCTCTTATGAGAGATCTTTGGAAAAAATGTAAAAAAAATCTTTGAGAAAAAAAGAAGAGATAAAGTAAAAAAAAAGTTAAGTTTTGCCTAAAAAAATCCTACAAAATCAAGATTATTTCATAAGGTAGTTATTCATCAATATAATCTATTTACTCAGTTGTGTAGGTCATTTCTACTAATAATTATTGCATGCTTTATAACACTATCTACTATGATTAAATATGTTGAATGTAACAAAAGTTGTGTTCAATACCCAAGGAATAGGATTATGTGATTATAAATTATTTTGAGTATTTTTTGAATCACTTTTTGATACACATATTAACCAAATAATGATTTAGAGAGGTTATATATTTATAATTAGCTATGTTTACGATAACTCAAGTTGTACTCATTTTAAGGAATATGTTTGTATGACTTATATATTAATAGATTTAACTATTAATTAAGCATGTTTAGTGTAAGATGAAAGTTAATTAGTGCCATATAACATATTGAGTGTACAGATTAGTGATTTAGCATTTATATTTTTCTTAAATAATAATGCTTAAATAAAATGAATGCAAGCATTTTAGTTAATTATAAATGTGGGGAATAATATGAACATATTTTATATTTTAGTGAAAAGTGAAAAAACTAAATCAGTAGGGACTTGATTAGGCTTGGAAGTCCAGGCTCGTTTGAGGTTTCCATTGGGATATTTTCTACATAATATTTTTAGTTTTGAGATGAGTACTATGGGACCATAATACCAACATGTTTTTTTAAAGCTTCTCAGCATCATGGCAAGCCCTATTCTGGGGGCCAAACCATAACGGTCAAATTTCTGGCAACCCGAGCGGGCCCAACACGCTGCCCCTGTCAAGTTTAATGTTGCATGGATAATTACAATGCTTCGTGTGGATAATTACAAATTCTTATCATGTGGATATTAACTGGCTTAATTGGTGACCTTCTTTCTCGAATGAGATAAACAAAATCATCACACCTCCCAATAAATAGCTAGGAGAGTTCCTTGTATAACTCAACTGCTTTTCACTATTATCAATATAACCCTAGATAAGGAACAATTTAAAGAACTCAGAACTGAAAACCCTCTTTGTGAATGTAATCATTTGTTGAACCATTTAAATTCTTGTGTTATGACCATTTACTTTATTCTTTTATTGCCTTCTTTCTAGAAATATTTAATTGTGAATTCTTGTACTCACAGTTGGCGACGTTTGTGCGAATAGATGTTCTTTTTATAAAAGAAACCCAAAAAAATGAGTAAACACAAATGTTTCATCACCTAAATTGTGCCCCCAAGCTAGCCACGTACAAGCTGACTTAGATCCACTCAAGATCAGATCTGAGGTTCTACTAGATGGGAATATGAGATTTTCCCTAGAGGAGCAGATATCTGAGTTAAGTAATGAGTAACCTAGATACAAGTAGATCTTACGGTTGGTCGATGCTTTAGAAGCACGACTCTAGCAAAAAGAGAAGGCAACTCGCTTCAAAATGAAGGACAATGTACGCCTCCAGCAATGATTGGAGAATATAGAGAAACAACTCTTGCAGGATAATAGAAAGCATCATGGTCTAACTCCTATCCCTCACGTGAGAAAAACTCACAACTGAGGAAGGAGAACTAGATGAGACTAAAACTGTGTGTATTGTGGAAGTCACCTGGTGAAAAGAAACTGAGATAAAGAGCGCTACCTGAATGGTATAAGGAGTTTGGTTCGAAAAGAGATAGACCATCTCCCAGCACACTGAGGAGCCAAATATCCAAAAGAGATAGAAATAAGGACCATTAATGAGGAGGAGTCCCAAAGAAATTTATAGCCCGAGGTTTAAGATATACAGTGGGATAATTGATCACATAAATCATGTTCACAAGTATAGGTAAGCGATGACTCTATGAATCACAATGATTCTCTGATGTTATGCATATTCCCATCCATCTTAGGAGATGTCGCTAAGAAGTGTTTTAAGAGAATTCCCCATATATTGGTTAAGAGCTTCAAGTCCCTTACTGACACCTTCACACCCTCTTCATAACTAGAAACTCACATCCAAAAAGGACAGATTCTCTACTAGAGATGAAGAAAAAAGCACATGAGACCTTATAGGCGTATGCTAAGGGCTACTGGGAAAATTTCAACGAAGTGGAAGACTATTCAGAGGAGGTAGTTATATCACCTTTTAAGATCGACTTGCCCCTAACGCTATGCTGCAACGGTCCATTACTTAGAAGGAAGTATACAGCATTGACGATCTCATATCATGTATTAAAAAGTACACTAATGTGGAAAACATAATTAATAACAACGAAGTAGAAAGTATTCATGCTAAGGCGAACAAAGGTAATAATAATGAGAACACCCCTAAGAAGGGGAACAAAAAGCAAAACGGAGCAAAGAACGGGTGTAAGGAAACTCATCCAAAGGGTTCTAATAAATCAATACTATTTTTGAGGAATTAATTTACAAAATCTTAGGGAAGATTAAAGACTAACAGTTACCAAAGTGTCCAAAAAAGATGGGGGAGAAATAATACACTTCGGTGTGCCATCCACAAGGAGAATAGACACAAGATAGAAAATTATAATGCCCTGAAATCTAATCTTGAGGAGTTACCCTAGGGAGGGCATCTGAATAAGTACATCAAGAAGAAAGTTAATCAGGTTGTCACCAACGTTGACTAAAAACTAGATGACGTGATGGACGAAGAAGCAGGACACGAGTTTACCGTTAGACACAAGGCGTCTTATCTCAAGAAAATCCAGGGCAAATCAGTTCGAATGGAACTTAAGAAGATTATGACAGTAATGGAGGGATTCCAGATAGATCCCTCTCAAAGACAAGTTAGCAAGCATAGGTGACCTAAAGATGTGAATTATAATAAACACATAGTGTTTACAAAGGATCATTTAGTCAGGGTAAGAACCCCACACCAGGATGCCCTTGTAATAACTCACAGGATTGCAAACTGGGATGTGAACAAGCTACTACTGGATCAAGGAATTTGTTTGAAAGTAATATACTTTGATCTGTTTTACAAGATAAAATTAAAGATGTCAGATTTGAAGGAAGCGACCTTCCCACTTGTCGGCTTCACAGGAAAATGACTAGGCCACTAGGGAAGGTTATTCTTCTAGCTAGGGTAGGGAAGATTTCAAAACTGATCGAGTTTCTTATGGTTGACATTGACTCACCTTACCATGCCATCCTCGGAAGAGGGTGGCTACACTCCATGAGGACCGTCCCCTTAACATACCACCAAAAACTAAAATTTATCATATATCGAGGCATAATGGAGATTAAAGGTGACCAAGCTATTGCTTGAAAGTGCTATCTTTCCACCATCAGACCCAAATAGAAGAAGAAGAAGAAGAAGAAGAAGAAGAAGAAGAAGAAGAAGAAGAAGAAGAAGAAGAAGAAGAAGAAGAAGAAGAAGAAGAAGAAGAAGAAGAAGAAGAAGAAGAAGAAGAAGAAGAAGAAGAAGAAGAAGGAAAGAAAGAAAGAAAAGGAGACCATCCCTGAGATGTCCCCGAATATAGGCACTCCCTCCAAATAGTAACTAAAGCATGGCTGACCTGGGATAAGAGAGATAAGAATCCACCCATCGAGCAGAGTTATGGAAAGGATGGAGGATGTAGTTTTTGATGCAAGCTTACCAGAGAGGAAGTTTCTAATCGGAACCACTTTGTCTGACCATGAAAGAAAGGAGTTGATCACTTTTTTTAAAAATATGTCTAGACATTTTTGCACGGGAGCCATATGACATGATAAGAATTAATCCACAAGTCACTTTCCATCATCCTTATATGGATGAAGCATTTTAGTCGATCATACAAAAGGCTCTCCACACTGCCCTAGAGAAGGCAATGACGATGGAACCCTAATCCCAATATCCCTTATTGGAATCATAACGATTCACGACAAGAACCCTGTCAGCCTTGCTTGCCTTCGGGTATAAAACACCATCAGTTTTGTGGGACCAAGACTATAAATATTTGATTTTTGGGATATACAGGTTTGTCCCATACAATTCATTGATTCAGGAAAGAATAGAATATGTATTCTTAAAGCCATATAGGTTCTTTTCGTGAAGAACATGCACTATTTTTTTGCAAGAATTTATGAATAACAAAAATGACAAGCAGGAAAGAACTATGAAGATGGAGAAACAAGAAAAGAAAGTGAAATCAAAAGAACTTACAGAGCAATTAAATAAAAATGAGAGTTTAGAGGTCTTTTGAGCAAAAATGATAGGCAAAACGATGGGTATAGAGTTTCGAATTTAATGGAAACCAAACTTTTGCAGACAATCATAAAGATCAAAGATCAAGATTGATTTTGGTGGTTCAAATTTTTAGCAATGATCAGCGTACCCCTCACAAGCATGCCCAAGCATGAAATCTCAAGACTATTTGGTGCAACACTTGGGCCTACAAAAGAGCTAAAATTATTTGGCCCAACTTCGACACAATTTGGGAAAAGAATTTAAGGTCAATTGTGGGGGCCAAATGATGAAAACCCAATTTCTTACAACCCGAGCACCCCCAACACGCTGCTGCAGTCAAATTTAGTGCCACATGGATAATTACACATGTTTATCACGTGCATAATTATAAATGCTTATCACGTTGATATTAACATGATTAATTGGTTACATACATTCTCAAACCAGATAAACCAAATCATGACACGAGCTATTAAAGGGCTAGGAAAGTTCCTTGTACAACTCAACTACTTTTCACTGTTATAAATCCAACCCTCACTCCCGGACAAAAGGGACTGTAATTTTGAACTTCTAAGAATTCAATAAAGAATGGAGAACCTTATCAGTGGATGTAGGTAGTTGTTGATCCACGTAAATTATTGTATTATAACCGTTTATTTTATTATTTTAGCGACCTACTTTTTAGAAATAATTAATTGTGAATTCTTGTACTCACACCTATAATCAAGGAACAAGTGTAACTTGACAAAAAATCAGTAGTTGAAATATTTCATAATTGTTTGCACATTTCACACAACTTATAAGCACATCTAATGCATTGTATCACATATTGAAATGCTTAAAATTGCATAAAATTATAGATAGGGTTAAAATGGATTAAGTTAATATTTTTCATTTCCCCAAATTTTAGATAAGTATTATTGATTTAAATATTTTCACAATAACATCAATTTTTTTTAATCGGGTAATTATTCAATGCATGGTTAAATCTTATTCATTGATTAACCTTGGCTAGAACTAATACGGTGTGTTGGATCTGATTCACGTGGATCAACTCACTACATAGTCTCTGTAAATAAATACATATGTTATTAAGGGTTGGATCTGATATGTTTCTTAATGTCACACCATTAGATGCATCACATCAAGTTTGTGTTTCTTTTGAGTCTACAACTAGAAAGTATTGGAAGTCTTGATCAAGATCTAACCTAACGGAACCTATTGTGATACATCCACACCTTGAGCGTAGGCCTGGGAACGGGTCGTGTTCATGTTGTGTTTTAACGGTTTTGTGTAAAATCACCCTCACCCTAACACGACCCGTTAGCTTAACGGTTAAAAAACTTTTAACCCGAATATGACCCAATAATATTAACGGGTGACACGAACCGAACTGTTAATACCCCTTAGTAAATGGGTTTATTTGGGTCGTGTCATAAATAACCCGTTATGTAAACCATTACCCGTTAAGAAAATTATTTTCGAAAAATTTTAAAAATTAATTTATATTAATTTTTTCAAATCAAATTTTAAATGGGTAAATGGGTGGATTTGATGTCTATTTTTTTAATCTAACCATTGAGATTAACTTAGGGACTATATATACATATGCATATACATATACATATACATATACATATATATATATATATATATATATATATATATATATATATATATATATATATATATATATATATATGTTTAACTATTAACGGATTAGAATGGGTATAAACGGGTTTAATCGTGTAAGAGTACAAACCCAAACCCGATTTTTTATGATAACGGATCTACTGTGTTGACCCGATAATGATCCAAACCCGATAATACTAAAACCATTCACTTATAATTTCGTGTCGTGTCGAGTCGTGCCTCATTTTTCTAGGTTTACTCGAGCGTTCATATTAAAACATGCTAACGAATAACCCTTTACACTCGGTTAAACGTATAAATTACATTTTGATCACAACCGTTAAATTAAGTGATGGTCCATTGATTTGATCACAAACGTTTATTTCTCGTTCCTTTAGTTAGGTCTTCAGAACCTTCCTGTCGCCTTGGAAAAAGAGTTTTCTTCCATTATATTTTAGAGTTTCAATAACCCTAAATAGAGTAGAGAGAAAAAATAAAGGGGGAAGAAAGATAAAGAGAGAGATGTAGAAAGAGATAGACGATTCGATAATAGTTTACTGGTTCAAAGGAATTTACACTATTATAAATCTCAAGTTAATTGATCAAACATTCTCATATTTGTAACAACCCGTCCTTTTGGAGACGATTTAATTCCATAATTGAGTATAAATTGGCAATTTGGAGAATTTCTCGAAATAGTGATTTTTGGGATTTTCGAGGATTTAATGATTTTCGAGGGGCGTTGTAATTATTTTTGGGATTAAATAGGTCGAATTATTTTAATTATATGTCGCCGTGGAGTAAAGCGACAAAAGGTCAGATTTTAATTAGAAAACCCGCATTTATTTATTTGGGGTTGAAATAGTGATTTGCGGTCAAGTACCCCGGATGGGAATTTCGACTGCGCCGTGAGTCTCGGAATGTCCGAGATAGTCGAAAAAGAGTGTCCGATTGTCGAAATTGAGTTTCGGGTAATTTTAGAGGTAAAAGTAACTCGTAATTCGGTAAACGAGTGGTTTTTGGGTTTTAAGGGATATAACCCTTTTTCTTCTTATATAAAGAGGGGGATAGGGAGAAAAGAAGAAAGAAAGAAAGAAAAGAGAGAGAAGAGAGAGAGAGGAGGAGCAAAAAGAGGAGAGAAGTTGAGATCTCGGGCCAAACTCCGCCGGATTCGACTCGAGGTCGTCGAATTTTATCCACGAGGCAAGTGTTTACTTGCTTTATTTCCTTTTTGCATAAATATCTCATACCATAGTTTGGTATAAAAAAAACCTAAAGATTTTGGGAGTTAAAACAATTAAACCCCAATAATATTTCAATTTGTGGAACTTAGGCTTTAACCTAAAATTAATTGGTGATTTCGGGTCCTAGGACGTTTAGGACCCGTATTATATGTGTAGTTGTTGTTGGTTGAGGTTGTAGGCCGTTGGGTGCGGAGTTAAAAGCTTGGGAGAAGCTTTAATGGCCGAAATCGTCTCGGGGAAGATGATGAATAGTAAACCTGTGTCTTGTGAGGCCATTTCGGCCAGGATGAGATCTTATTTAGCTCTCAGCCAAAACACAAAAGTAGTAGATCTTTTCGATATGGTCACGTGGGCGCTGATCGCATATTTTTATGATTTTTCCTCAATTTGATATGATTTTTACAAGATGGCAGCTCCGGGTTGAAATTACCAACTCGGAAATCAAATCGGGAATTGGAAAAAATAAACGCTAGAATTAATCATGTAGATGTTTGGGATGATTTTTGGGTGTAGTTTAGAAACCCCGATAACGAATTTGGGTTGTTGGATGGAGGATTTGAGGAATTTAGTTTTGGGGATCTGGTGTGACCAGTCGACCGCGCCCCTATGGCCGGTCGACCGCGTTAAGGAATAAGGGCATACTGCTTTGTTTTGTATACTTATTCGCAACCCACGGTCGACCGGGGGTCCAGGACCAGTCGACCGGTACCCTGTTTTCAGCCCAAGATTTTGGAGATTATTATTCTTTCTTTTCTTTGAGTTTAAAGTTTAAGGGCCTTTTAAATTAGACTATTATAGAGGGTTATGTCCTAAAGGACTTGAGGAATTGGGAATATATATACATATATATGTATATTCACTTAGAGTGATTTGGTATATTTGGAGATATCCATTAAATCCTTATAAGGGGATTAATGTATGTATTATTTGTTAAAGTGAGGAATATTTTGGGTTTAGTATCATGCTAAAATGAATGCATGGTTATGATTCCTTGAGTGAATCTTTGGGATTATTGGTCATCGCTAGATGTACTTGGCATAAGGTCATCTATTTATATTCTAGGAGGAATACATAGTATATGTATATACTATGTGAATAAAGTATATATATGATATGATGTAAATGACTTTTGAAAATGTAAAGATAAATGTTTTCAAAATGGAAAGGTAAATGATTTTCAAAATTCATAAAATATGGATACACACATCTCTAAATCACTATCATAAGGGAAGTTGCGTGCATATGGTGAAGCCCCCTGGCTAGTGAATGCAGGGTGGATACAGTCCTATAGGCCATATGACCGATTATTGTATGTTTCTGCGTTGGTTAGGTGATTTTGGGTGTGGTCATGACTATCCCGCAGGCATATGGCCGCTTCCCGACGTCTTGCGTTATAGGATCCCAGGTTGTCTTGATGATAGGTCCTGGAAGATGATAGCCATTTAGGGGAGCGCACAGTGAGGAAACCTGGACGAGCGGTCTTAGAACGCGTTATATGATATATATTGATTAAAGCAATTTATGATAATGAATTGCCTTTAAGCTACATTTCCCGGATGGAAGAAGGCAAATGGGTTAATTTTGGCTTCGGTAACACTCCTGGATGGAAGAAGGGATGTGGAAGCATTTGATATGGTAAAAAGCATTTTTATGATAATAAAAATGGCTTTTAAATTACATTTCCTGGATATAGGAAGGGAAATGGGATGTTTTAAAAGGAAAAGCATTTTTATGATAATAAAATTGGCTTTTAAAAAGGTATATGATTTGTTAAAGCAATTCATGCTAATGAGGTGGCTTTTAAATACTTTTCCTGGATATGAGAAGGGAAATGGAAGGTTTTAAAATGAAAATGATAAGTATTGATAAATACTTTGTATATGAATCCTCATTCCGGGAGATAGATCTGGATGTGTATTATAAAAATGAAAATGAAGTAATTCTCATTCCGGGAGATATATCTGGATGTATATTGTAATATGAATGAGTATGATATGTATGCTAATATATAGTATGTATTTATACATTGTTTTGTGCTATGGGCCTAATGGATCTCTACCATTAACCCTGCCAAGTAGTAGTGTATCGGGGGGGTTCCTTGTTTGGATTTCGCTTCGCGAGACACCCCACGCACGAACATAGGGCAGTGTTGAGGATGGAGGGAAGTTATCCCTTAGTACTTGGACTATCTAGGGTAGATAGTGTTTCGGTGATATACTAGCTTAGCAGGGTATCTTGACTAGAATGTTCTAGATAGACGCGTTAGGTGTGCACTGTTAGAGGAGAGGTGAGGGGTATCTCATGGGAGTGTGATACCAAACTTAAATATGAGATAAAATCAATTTTTCTAAAAATAAAGCATTTATGCACTTGCCAAATATTTTCAAACTCGGTCTCTGACCTGTTTATCTACTTTTACTCCCTTGCTATATATTATACACATATATAGGTGTCCAGACACAGGGACGCCTGGATGGTACTTCCTTCGAGTCAGACGTCAGCTGTAGCAGCTGTGGATGCATGCAGGTTTTCGATAGCCGCTTCCATTCTTGTATTCTAGATAGGAAGTATTGTATAAATATTCGGGCCAATGGTCCAATTGCATTTAATTATTCTTTTAGTATAGCATTCGATATGGTTGTATAATTTGAACCGAGTGTTCAGTTATTCTATTTCGTTTCATTTTCCTTTCAGTATCATTTACGCATAAATTGTGTGTATGTTTTATTTATAATTGTTTAAAAAGAGTAGTTAAATAAAAGTTTTTGACGCCAGCCTAATAGGTTATTAGTAATTAAATGGATTTTCGACAGTGATGCTAAGAATGGTCCATATGAGACTCTTGTTAAAATTTGATATAGGAGTGATCACCCGGTATCTTCTTAGGCGGGTTGTCACAGATGGTATCAGAGCATCAGGTTCTAGTGTCCTTAGGAATCTGTGTGGATGTATTACGCTTTCAGCTTTGCTCTCGATTTGTTATAGAGCCCCGGGATTAGGATTGTTGATTTCTCTTGTGAGATTTCGTTCTCCTGCCATATTAGAAGATTAAAGAAATCTTTTGCGTGCTCGTTTGAGAATCGTGTGCGGGGATTGGATGGCAGCAGGAGGTGAGGCTTAGCTGGAGCAGCTGGTAGAAGTTGGGAATGAGGACCGTAATAGAGGTCGCTTCCTTTGCAGTGTTTGCTAAGGATTGTCTCAACGATTAATAAAGTATAGTAGTTACGAGTACCGTAGTACCGTAGTACCGCCGTCGGAGAGGGTGGTACTAAAGTTGAATTTCCTGGTGAACTAAGGATTCGAAAGGGGTCTTACGGATAGTCTTAACCATAAGTCCCCACGATTGTGCTGGAATGAGAAGGATGTCGTCTCGGAAGTATTCACATAAGGATCGGCCAAAGGCCGACAGTGAATAAAGAGTATTATGGAGAAGTGAACCTTGTACTTAAGTGAGTTAGGTGCAATGAGTAATGGGTCCTTTCCAGGAAGGATAGGCTCACTAAAGAATGTGTGTATTCGTGGACCCCGTTGGTGGATATCAACCCGGGAAATTTGTTGAAATAAGGAGTTTCCTTTTAACAAAGAAGTTAAGGGGACTAGTGAGATGATTGTATGAACGAGGTTATAGAGTCAGATGGTGTTGGCAACTATATCATCGTCAGGAAGGCCAGTGATGAAAATAGCAATATGGAGTGTGGAGCCACACGGTTAGTCATTTCCGATAGGAATAAAAGACAAGATTAGGGCGCCTGAATGGGGCATTGAGTTAGGAAATGTTGGTAAGAGGTGTGGCTAGATAAGTTCTGGTGTCTATTAACCCTAGACTCATGTGTGTAATTTGAGGGTTATGGAGGTATCGATAACACTATATCATGTATGTTTATGTGTTTTCCGCGATAGCAGAATTTTATTTTCCTTCATTCGCCATAAAGGCGGGTGTTGATATATTGTATATATATATATATATATATATATATATATATTTGGTTCGGGATGCTAGTTTTATATGTCTATACGAGTATGGTAATATGGTGAGTATATAATGTTATTGGTTGATCGTAGCGATAGCAGGCTAATGATGGCAAGACTATCGTGTTCGCAGTTCCAGGGTGGAACAGGTTGTGGTAACGATATCTCACCTGGATACAGGTTGAGTTCGCCTTTATTATGTGCATAGATGGGACTTCGATGAGCAGAGGTTTCATTATTGTGATTTGTATATGTGGTAACCTTATAGATATGATTTGATGTGTGCCGGGTTAATTGCTGAGCTGTGAGTCTAAGCTAATTATTGGTTAGCGTGAGGACTTAATATTAGTACGAGCGCTAGGTGGGGTAACTCTTAGTTAGAGGCGGGAGTTCAGACCACATTTGATTGAGAGAGGGGATAGGGTATCCCGGTTGCATATTCGAAAATAACGGACCTCCATGACCGACAAAGTTAAGTAGGAGTGTGTGGAGGGGTTCCTTGTTTGGATTTATCTTTGCGAGATGCTCCACACATGAATCTTAACGGCGTCGGGAGTGGAGAGATATTATAGGATGCAAGGATGATGCTTTTGTGGAAAAGTCTTATAGTGTGGATGAACCACTATAGACTATGATCCATATGATGATGGTATACTTGTGAAAATATTGTGCTATGGAAAAGCACTAAAGTGGTCCTCTCACCACAAGTGGTGGGTGAAGTAGGACTTAGAGAAATGGATTTGAGGATTATATACATGACTTAATGAAAAGGCAAATTTTGAGGAAATATGTTTTGGGTGTGATGTACGTAGTGCTCTTACAGAGATTGGGCACTTCGATTAGTTAGGTTTCCTTTCGTATGGGCGGAAGGATAGAATAGTAGGAATGCGATCGTAGGTTAGCATGGTAGGATTTAGGACGTCCCACTGGTGTGCCTTAGATCGCTATATCTCGATGACCGACAATGCGAGGGAGTAGTGTAATGGGAGGGTTCCTTGTTTGGATTTCGCTTTTGCGAGACATCCCACGCATGAAACCAACCAAATGTCGAAAGTTGAGAGAGGCCTTGGGCACTAGGGATATATTTAGGAGTATACTCGATTCGCGTAGGTAGGGGAATGCATAGACCGTAGCTTTGTTAGGATGTAAGTCAAGTAGAGTTAGTGGCGTCGAGGTTAGGAGAATTGAATTTCGCGGGTTGGGAGGACCCATATATGAGTATTACACCGAGGAAAGGAGACCCTTATTGGGAGAGAGTGTTACGTGTCAGATGTTCACAATGGAAGTGCAAATGTGCACGGGTTAAGAAAGTGTATGGGCACCTTAGTAAGTTGGTTTATATACCGCCTGAAATAGAAGGGGCGTAGTATATAAATTTGAAGTTTATGACGTGAAACACTAGAAATGATTGAGTGCAATGTGACGCTATTGGAGTCACCTTACAACCGGGGTAGCAGTACGGCATATGGTTGGGAACCATTGGGTTAGTGTCATTTCTTTTTGAGATATTAGGATTTGGAGTGATCCTAGTTTGGTGGTGTAGGTTGTACCTGAATTTCGAGGACGAAATTTCGTTGTAAGGGGGGGAGTATGTAACAACCCGCCCTTTTAGAGACGATTTAATTCCATAATTGAGTATAAATTGGCAATTTGGAGAATTTCTCGAAATAGTGATTTTTGGGATTTTCGAGGAGCGTTGTAATTATTTTTGGGATTAAATAGGTCGAAGTATTTTAATTATATGTCGTCGTAGAGTAAAGCGACAAAAAGGTCAGATTTTCATTAGAAAACCCGCATTTATTTATTTTTGGTTGAAATAGTGATTTGCGGTCAAGTACCCCAGATGGTAATTTCGACTGCGCCGTGAGTCTCGGAATGTTCGAGATAGTCGGAAAAGAGTGTTCGATTGTGGAAATTGAGTTTTGGGTAATTTTAGAGGTAAAAGTAACTCGTAATTGGGTAAACGAATCGTTTTTGGATTTTAAGGGGTATAACCCTTTTTCTTATTATATAAAGAGGGGGATAGGAAGAAAAGAAGAAAGAAAGAAAGAAAGAAAGAAAAGAGAGAGAAGAGAGAGAGGAGGAGAGAAAAGAGGAGATAAATGGAGATCTCGGGCAAACTCCGCCGGATTCGACTCGAGGTCACCGGATTTTATCCACGAGGCAAGGGTTTACTTGCTTTATTTCCTTTTTCATAAATATCTCATACCGTAGTTTGGTATAAACAAACCCTAAAGATTTTGGGTTTGGTTTTCGTGGATAAAATGGGTTTTGGGGAGTTAAAACAATTAAACCCCAATTATATTTCAATTTGTGGAACTTAGGTTTTAACCTAAAGTTAATTGGTGATTTTGGGTCCTAGGACGTTTAGGACCCGTATTATATGTGTAGTTGTTTTTGGTTGAGGTTGTAGGCCGTTGGGTGCAGAGTTAAAAGCTTGGGAGAAGCTTGAATGGCCGAAATCGTCTCGGAGAAGATGATGAATAGTAAACCCGTGTCTTGTGAGGCCATTTCGGCCAGGAAAAGATCTGATTTAGCTTCGGTGAAAACACAAAAGTCGTAGATCTTTTTGATACGGTCGCGTGGGCGCTAATCACGTATTTTTCTTATTTTTCCTCGATTTGATATGATTTTTACAAGATGGCAGCTCCGGGTTGAAATTACCAACTCGGAAATCAAATCGGGAATTGGAAAAAATAAAGGCTAGAATTAATCATGTAGATGTTTGGGATGATTTTTGGGTGTAGTTTAGAAACCCCGATAATGAATTTGGGTTGTTCGATGGAGGATTTGAGGAATTTAGTTTTGGGGATCTGGTGTGACCGGTCGATCGCGCCCCTATGGTCGGTCGACCGTGTTAAGGAATAAGGGCTAACTGCTTTGTTTCGTAGGCTTATTCGCAACCCGCGGTCGATCGGGGGTCCAGGACCGGTCGACCGGTACCCTGTTTTCAGCCCAAGATTTTGGAGATTATTATTCTTTCTCTTCTTTGAGTTTAAAGTTTAAGGGCCTTTTAAAATAGAGTATTATAGAGGGTTATGTCCTAAAGGACTTGAGGAATTGGGAATATATATACATATATATGTATATTCACTTAGAGTGAATTGGTATATTTGGAGATATCCATTAAATCCTTAGAAGGGGATTAAGGTATGTATTATTTGTTAAAGTGAGGAATATTTTGGGTTTTGTATCATGCTAAAATGAATGCATGATTATGATTCCTTGAGTGAATCTTTGGGATTATTGGTCATCGCTAGATGTACTTGGCATATGGACATATATTTATATTCTAGGAGGAATATATAGTATATGTATATACTATGTGAATAAAGTATATATATGATATGATGTAAATGACTTTTGAAAATGTAAAGATAAATGTTTTCAAAATGGAAAGGTAAATGATTTTCAAATTTCATAAAATATGGATACACACCTCTCTAAATCGCTATCATAAGGGAAGTTGCGTGCGTATGGTGAAGCCCCCTGGCTAGTGAATGCAGGGTGGATATAGTCTTATAGGTCATATGAGCGATTATTCTATGTTTCTGCGCTGGTTAGGTGATTCTGGGTGTGGTCATGACTATCCCGCATGCATATGGCCGCTTCCCGACGTCTTGCGTTATAGGATCCCAGGTTGTCTTGATGATAGGCCCTGGAAGATGATAGACATTTAGGGGCGCGAATAGTGGGGAAACCCGGACGGGCGGTCTTAGAACGCGTTATATGATATATATTGATTAAAGCAATTTATGATAATGAATTGGCTTTAAGTTACATTTCCTGGATGGAAGAAGGGAAATGGGTTAATTTTGGCTTCGGTAACACTCCCGGATGGATGAAGGGATGTGGAAGCATTTGATATGGTAAAAAGCATTTTTATGATAATAAAAATAGCTTTTAAATTACATTTCCTGGATATAGGAAGGGAAATGGGATGTTTTAAAAGGAAAAGCATTTTTATGATAATAAAATTGGCTTTTAAAAAGGTATATGATTTGTTAAAGCAATTCATGCTAATGAGTTGGCTTTTAAATACATTTCCTGGATATGAGAAGGGAAATGGAAGGTTTTAAAATGAAAATGATAAGTATTGATAAATACTTTGTATATGAATCCTCATTCCGGGAGATAGATGCGGATGTCTATTATAAAAATGAAAATGAAGTAATTCTCATTTCGGGAGATATATCCGGATGTATATTGTAATATGAATGAGTATGATATGTATGCTAATATATAGTATGTATTTATACATTATTTTGTGCTATGGGCCTAATGGGTCTCTACCATTAACCCTGCCAAGTAGTAGTGTATCGGGGGGGTCCTTATTTGGATTTCGCTTCGCGAGACACCCCACGCACGAACTTAGGGCAGTGTTGAGGATGGAGGGAAGTTATCGCTTAGTACTTGGACTATCTAGGGTAGATAGTGGTTGGGTGATATACTAGCTTAGCAGGGTAGCTTGACTAGAATGTTCTAGATAGATGCGCTAGGTGTGCACTGTTAGAGGAGAGGTGAGGGGTATCTCATGGGAGTATGATACCAAACTTAAGTATGAGATAAAATCTATTTTTCTAAAAATAAAGCATTTATGCACTTGCCAGATATTTTTAAACTCGGGCTCTGACCCGTTTATCTACTTTTCCTCCCTTCCTATATATTATACACATATATAGGTGTCCAGACACAGGGACGTCTGGATGGAACTTCCTTCGAGTCAGACGTCAACTGTAGCAGCTATGGATGCATGCAGGTTTTCGATAGCCGCTTCCATTCTTGTGTTCTAGATAGGAGGTATTGTATAAATACTCAGGCCAATGGTCCAACTACATTTAATTATTCTTTTAGTATAGCATTCGATATGGTTGTATAATTTGAAACGAGTGTTCGGTTATTCTATTTCGTTTCATTTTCCTTTCAGTATCATTTGTGCATAAATTATGTGTATGTTTTATTTATAATTGATTAAAAAGAGTAGTGAAATAAAAGTTTTTGACGCCAGCCTAATTGGTTATTAGTAATTAAATGGATTTTCGACAGTGATGCTAAGAATGGTCCATATGAGACTCCTGTTTAAATTTGATATAGGAGTGATCGCCCGGTATCTTCTTAGGCGGGTTGTCACAATATCTTCGTGTTCACTATACTTTCTCTTTATACAATAACTAAGTTTGTAGGTTTTTTAATCAAAATAATTCTTTTAATTTTTTTAAATATATGCACAGTAATTTTCGCACGGGATATAATAGTTTAGATGGATATACATCAAGTTCTAGTTAATACTCTATCTTTATGATCTCAAATTGTTATTTTCTTTTTTAGCAATTAGATCTAAACATTTTTATAAAATATTGTTAAAACTTATATGAAATAGTTTGGATTAAAACAGTCTTAATTTTGATAAAAAAGATAGAAAATTTTAACTTCATAATTCTCACATCTTAACTTGTATATATATTCTTTGAAATATCACTATGCAATCTCAATTTAACCCATTTAATATAATTAAAACTGTGATTTTGTTAGGCTGAACTAGTCATATAGATGTATTGTAATTTGTTACTACAGTTTGTAATACTCGTAGGGTGTGCATGTGTGAGTGAGTTTTACATCTGGTCATTTACAATAAAAATATACCTTTTTTATGTCATGATTTCCACTGTTGGTCTGTTACACAAGATATTAAGTGACTGAAATTTTTTTTAAAGGTTATCTAGTTAAGATTGATAAAAAAAAAATTATACCAAGTGTAGGACTCTTAAGTTTAAGAATATTCTTTTCTATTCCCCCAGAGGTTTTACTAGAGAGGTTTTACCCATTTTAAACTATGTTGTCCATTTTCATTTACTCTTCGATCTATATAATTGACCTATGTAGTGGCTTTTAATATCTGTAATACCCCGTATTTTCATGGCTTTTAAATTTAAGGATTTATTAAATTTAATTGAGATAAATTAATTTAATTTTAATCCGAAATGTTGTTTTAAATTTTTACTAGCGTGACAAGAGTTAGTAATTATTGGGAATATATTATTTGTTGCATATTACTGGATGAGTATAGTAATATATGAGATTTATTTTTATAATATTGTCACGTGTGAATAAAATGACAATTGTGGAAATTTAAGTCGGGACGCGCCTGTGTCGTGTCGGGACTAAATGTGGATTAATAAAAGTGAATATTTTATAGGTTGTTCGTATGGTCGTTTTGAGTGCACCAACGCGTCCGGAAGGGTCGAGATAGTCAGAAAAGTATACCCGGGGGTTTGATTTGGGTCTCGGGCGTTTTTAGGCCTAATTAGTACCCCGGGAGGGCATTTTAGTCATTTTGTATTTTTGGGTAATTAAACCCACGAAAATTAAAGAGGTTATATCAGATTTTTAGGTTATCTCCTAGGGTTAGATAACTCAAACATAAGTGACGGCCATAGGAGAGGGAAGAAGAGAGCTTCCAAGGCAATCCAAGGCCCCAAAAGTCATCCGTTTGCACCGCCACCACCACCAACGCGTAGATCGCGCAACGGACTACGCAACCACACCGAAATCATCTGCAAACCAGAACGTCGAAAATCCCAGGCAAGTGTTTATCTTGCTTATTTCGTTGATGCATCTTTCATATTAGTGTAGGAATGATTAGGATGAGTTTTATGGAAGAAAACCTAAGATTTGAGATAGGAAACGCATGTAGTTATGAGTTAAATGATAATTCTGGAAACCCTTGCCATGTAGAGGAATTTACCCACGAAATTATGATGTTTATAAGAAGAAATTTCTGGAAAAACAGATTGGAAGCATGATTTAGAGATTTCTAGGGTTCTTGAATATTTAAATGAATTATGGCATGATTAATCCATGTTTAGTGACGTAAATTGACATGCTTTACGTAGGAAATGTATGATATCATGTTAGGATGTTAGTAGTACAAATTTTGATGTTGTATAAGAAGGAACCACGAAATTATGATGTTTATAAGAAGAAAACCTTAGAGCCAAATCATCATAAAGGAGGAAAATCGCGCTACAGGACCCCCGAACCGGTTCGCATGTTCCTCGAACCGGTTCTCCCCCCAAACCGGTTCGCCTTTGGGTTCGCGAAGGTTTGCTGGTCTGGGGTGCTTTTCTCCCATTCAACACTTAGATTTTTCTTCAACTTCAACGGGTCATAACTCCTCAACCGTAACTTGGATTTGGGTGCCGTTTCTTCCAGTGTTCTCATTGTTCCGATCTCTTCAACTTTCCAGTTGACTTCTTCTTCTGGAGTTGGCTGTAGAATTACCAGAATGCCCTTGAACTTGCCTTCTTAGCTTTTCTTTCATTTTCTCGCTTTCTCTTTTGCATTGCTTGCATAATTAACCTGTAAAACCAATAAGAGAAGAAAGAAACACGAAGTACTTGCCGACGAATATTAGTATCATAACGTACATTAAATCCATATGGGTTACATCACTCGGGTTCACAAATGCATTGAAATTAGGGGAATAAATATACAATATTTATGTCCAATCACGTGGTAAGTTGGAAAAACCCTTCGAATTAAGGTTAGAGACGAACCCTTATACGCGATTATAATGATGTAGAAAATAAGGATAAAATTCGTAATTATGGGTAATGAGAGGAACCTATATTAATATGATAAAAGTGGTATTGATATGATTGTGTATGAATAAATCCGAGTAGTTGTCATGTAGTGAGGTGCGGCCTCCTAATGATAGTGAGATAATGGAATTTATAACGTATAGACGTAACCTATTCAAATGTTGTCAGTTGGGAGTGCAATGTGAATTGTCTCCAATGAGAATGTAAAATAATGTTGCTGTGAAGAAAGGGCTATAGTGATTGAGCGCCGTAATGAGTAGTTAGTTTGTGTACGGAAAAGGATATCCAGAATTGTGCTACCTGATAGGCCTTATTTTCCGAATTTCGGGACGAAATTCCATTATTAAGGGGAAGTATGTAATACCCCGTATTTTCATGGCTTTTAAATTTAAGGATTTATTAAATTTAATTGAGATAAATTAATTTAATTTTAATCCGAAATGTTGTTTTAAATTTTTACTAGCGTGACAAGAGTTAGTAATTATTGGGAATATATTATTTGTTGCATATTACTGGATGAGTATAGTAATATATGAGATTTATTTTTATAATATTGTCACGTGTGAATAAAATGACAATTGTGAAAATTGAAGTCGGGGCGCGCCTGTGTCGTGTCGGGACTAAATGTCGATTAATAAAAGTGAATATTTTATAGGTTGTTCGTATGGTCGTTTTGAGTGCGCCAACACGTCCGAAAGGGTCGAGATAGTCAGAAAAGTATACTCGGGGGTTTGATTTGGGTCTCGGGGCATTTTTAGGCCTAATTAGTACCCCGGGAGGGCATTTTAGTCATTTTGTATTTTTGGGTAATTAAACCCACGAAAATTAAAGGGGTTATATCAGATGTTTAGGTTATCTCCTAGGGTTAGATAACTCAAACACAAGTGACGGCCATAGGAGAGGGAAGAAGAGAGCTTCCAAGGCAATCCAAGGCCCCAAAAGTCATCCGTTTGCACCGCCACCACCACCAACGCGTAGATCGCGCAACGGACTACGCAACCACACCGAAATCATCTGCAAACCAGAACGTCAAAAATCCCAGGTAAATGTTTATCTTTCTTATTTCGTTGATGAATCTTTCATATTAGTGTAGGAATGATTAGGATGAGTTTTATGGAAGAAAACCTAAGATTTGAGATAGGAATCGCATGTAGTTATGGGTTAAATGATAATTCTGGAAACCCTTGCCATGTAGAGGAATTTACCCACGAAATTATGATGTTTATAAGAAGAAATTTCTGGAAAAACAGATTGGAAGCATGATTTAGAGATTTCTAGGGTTCTTGAATATTTAAATGAATTATGGCATGATTAATCCATGTTTAGTGACGTAAATTGACATGCTTTACGTAGGAAATGTATGATATCATGTTAGGATGTTAGTAGTACAAATTTTGATGTTGTATAAGAAGGAACCACGAAATTATGATGTTTATAAGAAGAAAACCTTAGAGCCAAATCATCATAAAGGAGGAAAATCGCGCTACAGGACCCCCGAACCGGTTCGCATGTTCCTCGAACCGGTTCTCCCCCCAAACCGGTTCGCCCTTGGGTTCGCGAAGGTTTGCTGGTCTGGGGTGATTTTCTCCCATTCAACACTTAGATTTTTCTTCAACTTCAACGGGTCATAACTCCTCAACCGTAACTCGGATTTGGGTGTCGTTTCTTCTAGTGTTCTCATTGTTCCGATCTCTTCAACTTTCCAGTTGACTTCTTCTTCGGGAACTGGCTGTAGAATTACCAGAATGCCCTTGAACTTGCCTTCTTAGCTTTTCTTTCATTTTCTCGCTTTCTCTTTTGCATTGCTTGCATAATTAACCTGTAAAACCAATAAGAGAAGCAAGAAACACGAAATACTTACCGACGAATATTAGTAGCATAACGTACGTTAAATCCATATGGGTTACATCACTCGGGTTCACAAATGCATTGAAATTAGGGGAATAAATATACAATATTTATGTCCAATCACGTGGTAAGTTGGAAAAACCCTTCGAATTAAGGTTAGAGACGAACCCTTATACGCGATTCTAATGATGTAGAAAATAAGGATAAAAGTCGTAATTATGGGTAATGAGAGGAACCTATATTAATATGATAAAAGTGGTATTTATATGATTGTGTAAGCATATATTATATACATGTGAAAAACATGCCCACGCTACTTGCTATCCCTGAGGTTTCCGCGCTGGAACAGTCTTATCTCGATGGGACCTTTATGGGGGATATTGACTTGTACCCTAGAAGATAGATATCCTTGGTACAGTCTTATCTCGATGGAACCTATATTTTAAATGTTGGGACTTTGAATGTTGAATGTTTTAAATTAATTGGATTATGTTCCAGGACATTTGTGGTATGATTCTTATTTACTGTTAATGGTGTTAATAATTAAATAAATGATTTTCTTTAAAAATAAAACTTGGAAGGAAATGTTAAAAATGGTTTTTGACACTTAGCTTAATTAATTAGGGTGTTAATTTGGAAAATTTATTTTCACGACAGTGATGCTAAGAATGAACCAACTGTTCACCTTGATTTTAATTTAATAAAGGAGTGATCGCCCGGTATTTAATTAGGCGGGGTGTCACAATATCCTATTCAATAAGGGAAGCTCAATAGATGTTATGTTTTGGGGTTATTTTAAAGGTATCTCGCATTGTAAGAAGAGAATCATCTAAAAACATCATTTATTGATTAGATTCAGAGAAGAGAAGGTACACTCATTTGGGATTTTCGAAATGGATGTCTACATATGCACCGAGCCAAGATTCTTGACCAGGATGATAAAAGTTTTTGTGATGAACAAGAATATATTCTTGGACTACAATATAATACAAGGAAGAGTAGATTTAAAAATAATTCAAAGTTATATTTTCCAATATATATCAAATGATGAAATTTCTGACTCACTATGGAGTAGGGGAATTCGATGGTGATCAAGTGGAAGCACTCAAAGCTACTTCACCTCGAAGATCGAAAGATAAGTCCAAAAAGGGAAAAACCACATCTTATAAAATTGACACTCTTAATCCAACAAATGAGCAGAAACTGAAAAAGGGAGAGCCTGACAAATATGTAGAATACATCAACCTCAATGAGGACAAATCGTCTAGTCCCTAGAACCTTTATTAAAGAAATAACTTGTTAAACTACTAAGAAAATGGAAAATTATCTTCGCATGGAGTCATAGAGACATGTCGAGGATTGACCCCATTGTCATCTGTCATCGACTTGACCTACACACAAGGTAAAGACATTGAAACAAAGAAGGTGAACTTTTTCTAGAGACAGTTATGAAGTCATCCAAGAAGAGGTCAAAAAATTGAACACAACAGACTTCATAAAATAAATTCAGTATGAATAATGATTACCCAATGTCGTCATGGTGCTAATGAAGAATGGAAAGTGAGGTATGTGTGTAACCTTTACTGATCTCAACAATGCTTGCCTTAACGATAGTTTCTCTTTGCCTATAATCAATGAATGAGGGACTTTATAGTAAGGCATGAACTCAAGATCTTGATGCATGCTTAATTTAGTTACAATAATATCTCCATGTTTGGGTGTGACATCAAGACATCCTTGATTGATGAAAAGAGACTTAACGTTATAAGGTGATGCCCTTTGGCTTAAATAATGGGGGAGTTACTTACCAAAGCCTTATTAACAAGATGTTCAGCGATCAAATAAAAAAAATAATGGAAATCTACATCTATGACATGTTGATAAAAAGACTGAAGGCCGAGAACCACATTACATATCTAGAAAGAAATTTTAACACCATAGGTCAGTATAGGATGAAGTTGAACCCTGCTAAGTGTGTTTTTCGTATAGGCGGATGAATATTTTTAGGGTTCATCGTTAATCAATGGGGAATTAAGGTCAACCCAACCATGGTAAAGGAACTGATTGACATTAAAACATCAAGAAATACCAAAGTTATCCATAGGTTGACAAGTCGAGTTGTTGCGTTCAACAGATTTCTCTCGTGAGGAATGGACAATTATTTTCCTTTTTTTATGTTTTTGAGGAAAGTGTTATTTTTGGATGAAGAATGTGAGAAATAATTACTGGATTTAAAATATTATTTAGGCTCATCAATGCTTTTTTCTCGGCACATTCAAGGGGAGAAACAGTATCGTTTACTTGGCGGTCTCAGAGTCAACAATTAGTGCGATAATTATTAAAGGTGATAATGAAATTCAGAAGCCAGTGTATTATCACATCAAAGCACTAAAAAGGACTGAGGCAAGGTACCCAAATATGGAAAAGCTTTAATATTCTTTGGTACTTGTGTAGTAAAAAATAAATACCGATTTTTAGCATCATACGATGGTAATGCACACCAATACACCTCTCCAAACGGTCATTCATAAAATTGAGAAATCGAGTAAGTTAATGGCTTAGTTGGCTGAGTTATTTAAGTTTGATATGATCTATTAGTTGAGAAGTGAAATTATAGGGTAGGCTTTGGCATGTTTTGCCGTAGAGTTTGCATGGGAATTACAGAATAGATCGAACTGGAATCACGTGTTGAAGGGTCAGAATTATCTGAGAACATAGAACAAAGAACATATGAGAATGCAACGGCCAACAGTAAAGTTTGTGTTCCATGGATGTATTTATTACTTTACAAAGGCATCCTTGTTGAAGAAAATTTCTTATATAATATTTCAGTTGGGATTTTGTTCATTGAATGCTCATTATATGCAACTAGTAGTGGGTTGGGAAAATTTTGTTGGCCCCAATGGAGATCAATATTAAGTGTTGATACCAAATTTAATCTGCTGACATGGACCAATCATATGAAGACACGTGGCTATCTACATGACAACAACAAGCCCTTCCGAGATGATCACACACTCCGAGGAACTCATACGCTCCGAGGAACAAGATCTCTCCGAGGAACTCATACGCTCCGAGGAACAAGACCTCTCCGAGGAACTCTTTAGCACCGAGGAGCTCAAGCGGTCCGAGAAACTCAGGCGGTCCGAGCTGCACCTCGAAGCAGGATACCAACAGTCTAACTGCTCATTAAATGCTTATCATTCAGACGCACACGCAAAAAGGGGAATTAAATGTATTACCCTTTCATATGTATATCATTCAAATTATTACCCTTTCACATGACAACCTCAGGGCTATAAATACATTATACAATCCTCATTGTAAGGGGATCCCAATCCATACCCGAAATTTCTGGATATAATTTGTAATCGAGAATTCCCATACATTCAGTAATAAAACAACAGTGGACGTAGGCCATTCTTATAAGGCTGAACCACTTTAAAATTCTGTCTCATTTATTTATCTGTGATTGAATAATTAGAGTGATATAATTTTTTACATCAACAGATTGGCGCCGTCTGTGGGAAATGACTGGTAATATCATTTTTCATCAAAAATTACTCATCACAAATGGCTGATATGCCGAAATCCAGCAATCGAAACGCTGGAACCCCTCCAAATCCATCTGCTCAACCAATTATTCCAGATCTGACTGGAATAATGGCAAATCTGGCTCAGGGCCAGACCGTCATGCAAGAAACAATGCGATAAATCATCCAAACCCTCCATGGCGGTGCATCAGCCCATTCCGGACCACGAAGCATTCAAAGAAATACCCGTGCGTCTTCTTCGCGTACTAGGCGTACTAATCCACATCGCAATGAGGAATCTAAAGATTTTTCTTATCAACCTGGATGAACTTCGTCAGTGCGAGCCACAGATATTGAGCAACGTGTCACCCTCTCCCCAGAAAGGACCAGCGCATTGGAAAGATTAAGTAGGATTTCTCCTTTTGACCGATTAGGCCCTATGAGGAATAAATGTCCTCTTAATGCAGCGTCGAGGAGATTTCGACGACCATCAAATTTAAGGGAAGGATCTGCCCAATCGCGACCAGCTTCTCTTCAAGATAGATCCTATGACCGACCAGTTGCTCGTCAAGATAAATCCCAGGAAGCCACTTCAACGCGACCAGTTGCTCGAACCAGTAGGCCCCGAGGAAGGGAATGATGCATGGAAAGGATCTATTCAGAGGCTGGAGGATAGATTAGGGGAAATGGCTAAGGCCAAGAACCCTCTACAACGAACCTTTGTTCGAGGAACACCTTTTGTCCAGGACATTGTGGATTTTCCAACACCATCAAAGTTCAAAGCGCCTGTTGTGACTCCCAAATATGATGGAAAGGTTGACCCTGTCCTTTATATAGAACAATATCAAGCTGCCGCCGACATCTATGCTGTCCCAGACGAGATGAGATGCAGGGCCTTCTCGGAAACTCTTACCGGATCTGCGCAAATATGGTATAATAATCTTCCTCATGGTAAGATTTCAACCTTTCTTCAACTGGCCAAGTTATTCATTGGGAATTTCTGCTTTGGAGCAAAGCCAGTTAAACGAGTAGCGCATTTGTTAAGTGTTAGACAAAAAGCTGGTGAGAGTATCAGAGATTATATAACTCGTTTTAATAACGAGAAACTCAAAGACATTGATTATGAGGAGAAGATAGCGATTACTGCTTTGATGAGTGGACTCCTGCCAAACAAGTTGTATTACACTTTGGCCAAAGATCCACCTCGAACCATATCGGACCTGATAGTAAAAGCGTCCAAGATTATGAATGTCGAGGAGGCTATGGCTGCAAAGAAGAATATGGATGCCAAAGAAACCAAGGTGGAAGGTGATAAAGCTAAGAAGAAAGAACATAAGAACAATGGTGGTGACAAACAATCCAAAAATAGATCGTCATGGGAGGTCTTGAGGAAATTTGATAATTACACGCCCTTGAAGGCAAATATCAATCACGTCCTGGAAGAAATTAAGAACAACGAGGAGTTAAACTGGCCAAAGAAAATGAAGGCAGACCCTGACTCGAGGAATAGGGAAAAATATTGCGAGTTTCACAAGGATCATGGCCATATGACCAAAAATTTCATAGCTCTTCAGAATGAGATTGAAACACTCATCCGACGAGGAAAGCTAGCAAAGTATGTTGATCGGGGAGGCGAAAGAAGAAACAAAGACCGAACTAGAGAGAGGTCTAGATATCCTCATCGAGCAGAGGAGAACAAGAAGAGAAACCATGAAGTTGATCCAGAGGATGACCCCGATCTTCCCAAGAAACCAAGGCAGCCAGAACGAGAGGTATTTTCAATACGCTTTGGGTTATTTGATTGTAATGTTATTACAGGAGGAGATGCAGGAGGAGGAGACCTTACTGCAGAAAGAAAAGCTTACCTCGGTGAGGCTCAAGCTTGCTCGTACATTCAGCGAATAAATCTAGCTGAGGAAGATCGCCCGAGAAAGGTAAACAAGGAGAAATTAGTCATCGGTTTTTCAAAAAATGACCTTGCAGGTGTTTTATATCCTCACGATGATCCACTGGTGATCAAGATGAGAATGAAGGAGGTAATGATTTCAAGAGTGTTGGTCGACAATGGTAGCTCGACAGACATCATGTTTTACTCATTCTTCGATAGTTTAAATCTAAAGCTATCTCAACTGGAGCCTTACCACAGACCCCTCATCGGTTTTGCTGGCGAGAAAGTATTTCCACTTCGGACGATCAAGTTGGATATATTCATTCGTACGTGGCCTGCTTGTCGGACAGAAAGAATACGTTTCTTTGCGATGGATAAGAATGTCCAATCATCGTACAATATCATCATGGGAAGAGTAAGATTGAAAAAGTTCGAGGCTGTACCATCTACCGTGCACCAGTGCCTAAAATTTCCAACAAACTTTGGAGTAGGAGTTGTGAAAGTGATCAAAAAGTAGCTCGGGAATGCTATTATTCATCCGCCGAGCAAGAAGAATTGGAAGAATCAAAGAAAAAGACTACTACCTATCAAGTGGATGAAGGTGCAGAAATTGAAACATTGGATCCTCGAGATGAGTCGCAACTCGTGAAGGGTCAAGTGGTGGAAGCTTCTGAAAACATCATTCTGGACGACGAGCACCCTGAGAGAACTACTCAAATAGGTTCATCATTGGAAGCCTCATTAAAACAGGAACTGATAACTTTCCTTAGAAGCAGAAGATAAACATTTGCGTGGAGTCATGAAGATATGCCTGGGATAGACCCAAAATTCTTATGTCACGAGCTCAATGTGAATAAGGAGATTAAGCCTGTGAAGCAGAGAAGAAGAGTATTCAGTCCCGAGAAGAATCAAGCTATACAGGAGGAAGTCGAGAAGATCTAGAAAGCTTGTTTCATTGAAGATGTTAAATATCCAGATTGGTTAGCTAATGTGGTGATGGTAAAGAAGAAGAACAACAAGTGGAGGATGTGTGTAGACTTCACCGACCTCAACAAAGCATGCCCAAAGGATCACTTTCCATTGCCCCGAATTGATCAACTGGTGGATGCTACCTCGGGACACGAGTTGCTGAGCTTCATGGATGCTTATTCTGGTTACAATCAAATTAAAATGAAACCTGAAGACAGGGAGAGTACTTCTTTCATTACCCCTAGGGGAACTTATTGTTATAATGTTATGCCTTTTGGTTTAAAAAATGTAGGTGCGACATATCAGAGGCTGATGAATAAGGTCTTTGCTGAACAAATCAATGACAATATGGAAGTCTATGTTGACGATATGCTAACAAAAAGCAAAAAGGACGCCGATCATCCACTTGATCTAAATCAGACTTTTGATCAACTAGATAAATATCAAATGAAGCTGAACCTGACGAAGTGCATCTTTGGAGTACGAGAAGGCATGTTTCTCGGGTACATTGTCAATCAACGAGGCATTGAAGAAAATACTGAAAAGATCAAAGCTCTATTAGGGCTGCGATCTCCAACAACGAAGAAAGAAGTACAAAGTCTCACTGGACGAGTAGCGACACTTAATAGATTTGTGTCACGAGCAACTGATAGATGTCTCCCATTCTTCAAGACACTCAGAAAGACTTTTGAGTGGAATGATGAATGTGAGAAGGCTTTTCAAGACTTGAAGAAATATTTTTGAGCACCTCCACTGTTGTCCAGACCGGTGATGGGAGAAAAATTATATTTGTACCTTGTAGTGTCCGAGAATGTAGTTAGCTCGGCGTTGATCAGAGTGGATAATGGAGTACAAAAGCCAATTTACTACACAAGTAAGGCCTTCCGAGGAGCAGAGATCAGATATCCAAGACTGGAGAAATTGGCACTGGCGCTAATTAAGGCGAGTAGGAGAATGAGGCCATACTTCCAGGCTCATACTATAGTAGTATATACCAATGTGCCATTGAGACAAGCCCTTCATAAGCTAGAAAAATCAGGGAGATTGATGTACTGGGCAATAGAGCTCGGAGAATATGATATAATTTATGAACCCAGATCATCATTAAAAGGGCAGGCTGTAGCAGATTTTATAGCGGAGTTCACCTATCTTGATACCCCCGAGGAGCAAAAGTTGCTCGCTGATCAACCTGTGGATGTTACAGGATCAACAAACACAAGCTCAGACCAATTCCGATTGGTAAAAGGGCGTGTGGATGTTACAGGATGTGATGCAGAGATAGTTGTGAGGACTCTGGACGAGGAACAAGAGTTACTCGCTGATCAACCTGTGGATGTTACAGGATCGATAAACACTAGCTCAGACCAACTCCGGTTGGTAAAAGGGCAAGTTGATGTCATAGGATCATTAAATTCGAGCTCGAACCAACTCCGGTTGGTAAAAGGGAAAGAAAAAATGATCAACGAAGAGCAAGAAAAATCCGAGGAGGAAAGAAAGCATCAAATATTCCACCGAGCAACTCTGACTAATCAGTAATTTGAAGACGAGTTACCTATATGGAGGCTATATGTAGATGGCTCATCTTGCACTGCAGGATGTGGCGCGGGGATAGTTTTGAGCACTCCGGACGAGGTCGACATGGAATACGCCTTGCGTTTCCAATTCAAAGCTTCCAACAATGAAGTTGAGTATGAGGCCATGATTGTCGGGCTTAATTTGGCAAAAATTATGGAGGCGCAACAGGTTGTGGTCTTCAGTGACTCTTAATTGATCGTAAACCAAATGATGGGAGTATATGCAGTTAGAGGAGAATTAATGATCAGATATCATGCAAAGGCAAATGAGCTGGTGTCAGAATTTTCCGCTATTCAGCTTGTCAGAATACCAAGAATGGAGAATGCGAGAGCAGACGCCCTAGCTCGACTAGCATCAGCTACTCGCACCGAACTACGATGAACAATCCCAATTGAAGTGTTAGCTGGTCGGAGTATAGATAAAGATCTGACGATGAACTTTATAACCCTTGATTTAGGACCATCCTGGATGGATCCCATCAGGGCGTATATCGAGGAGGGAGAATTGCCAATTGACAAGCTCGCAGCCAAAAAATTGAAGTTTAAAGTTGCTCGATATGTATTAACTAATGGTGTTTTATATAGATGAGGAATTATGGCAGGTTTGCAGAGATGTGTACACCCCTCCGAGGTGAAAGAATTAATTAAAGAGATCCATGAAGGGTCCTGTGGAGCACATGTAGTAGGTTGGACGCTTTTACAAAGGGTGATGACGCAGGGATACTACTGGACGACGATGAGGGCTGATTGTATAGCCTATGCCAAGAAATGTGACAAGTGCCAGCGTTTTTCCTCCATCTGAAGAACTCCACAAGCATTGTTGACACCCATAACTTCACCTTGGCCATTTGCCATGTGGGGAATTGATTTGGTTGGACCACTGCCAACGACCCGAGGAAGGTTCAAATACCTCGTCGTCGCAGTAGATTATTTTACTAAATGGGTAGAAGCTGAGCCACTCATTGGCATGACGTACGAGAAGGTGTACCAATTTGTTTGGAAGAACATCATTTGCCGATATGGTCTCCCTCGTGCCTTCATCACAGACCATGGAACACAATTTGATAACGAGGAGTTCGCTGCCTATTGTCATCAGTCAAACATTTTGAAGGTCCACTCAGCACCAGGACATCCTCAGAGCAATGGACAAACCAAAGTAACGAACAGAACGCTGCTAAATGGCTTGAAGAAAAGACTGGATGATGCGAAAGCAAACTGGATCAACGAGCTACAATCAGTACTTTGGGCTTACCGAACTACTCCCCGAGTAGCAACTTGAGAATTACCATATATGCTGGCGTTTGGAAGTGAAGCTGGTATACCTGCCGAGTTGGGCCTCCCAACACACAGGGTACTAAATTTTAATTCCCCTCTCAGCGACTTAATGAGAAGACTGGATTTAGACATGCTCGAGGAAGTTAGAGAAGAAGCAGCCATTAGAAATGCTGCTTACCAGCAGTGAACATCTTTATTTTACAACAAGAGGGTGAAGAAGTGCGACCTGAAAGAAGGAGACTACGTGCTGAAGAAAGTAATTCAAAAGCACAATAAACTAGTGGCAAACTGGCATGGACCATACCGAGTTACAGAAGTTGTTCGACCAGGAACTTATCGAATAGCAACTTTAGAAGGCGAAGAGTTTAAGAATGCCTGGAATGCAGAGCACCTGCGCAAGTATTATCATTGATGAATATTCCCATGTAACTCAGTTCCATCGATATGAATAAAATGAAGATATTCCGCAAGTCTCTCTTTTTATTGGAAGTTTTTTGGGGAATACTAGTGCTACGCACTACTCGGCAAAGCTGCTCAGACTGCTCAGCAAAATATTCCTAAAAATGCCAACTTCGGTTGGTTAGAAAACAAAATATTCTTAAAAATGCCAACTTCGGTTGGTTAGGAAACCATATATTCCTAAAAATGCCAACTTCGGTTGGTTAGGAAACCAAATATTCCTAAAAATGCCAACTTCGGTTGGTTAGGAAACAATATATTCCTAAAAATGCCAACTTCGGTTGGTTAGGAAAAGAAATATTCCTAAAAATGGAAACTTCGGTTGGTTAGGAAACAAAATATTCCTAAAAATGCCAACCTGTTTGGCTAGGAAACAAAATATTCCTAAAAATGCCAACATGTTTGGCTAGGAAACGAAATATTCCTAAAAATGCCAACCTGTTTGGCTAGGAAACAAAATATTCTCGCAAATGCCAACTTATGTTGGTCGGGAGGTACATATATTCCCGAAAATGCCAACTTATGTTGGTCGGGAGGTAAGATTATTCCAGAAAGTGCAAAAGTTGCCAACTATGGCTAGTCGGGGATAAAAACCCACTAACTGTAGTTGGTCGTCAAGAAGAATTTATCGACCTTGGTTGGTCGGACACATTTTATGAAAAAGATAAAAATCTACCAAGTATGGCTAGTCGGGGATAAAAACTCACTAATCGTAGTTGGTCGACAATGATTATTTACCGACCTTGGTTGGTCGGAAACATTCAAGAGAAAAATCTACCAAGTATGGCTGGTCGGGGATAAAAACCCACTAACTGTAGTTGGTCGACAAGCATAATTTAACGACTTTGGTTAGTTGGAAAAATTTTCAACATTTTTACACTCGTGACTTTATTATTAAGTGATCGAGCAATATTATTGAAACTTGAATTTTTTTTAACTATTACTGAGTTGGTCGACGAACATCACAGTATTGTTATTTTTTTAGCAGATATGCATAAATGTAAAGTGCTTGATATTTACAAGACAATAGCAATCAAGATTTTCAAACAAAAATGAAAGTCTTTCATTGAATTCAAAATAAATTACATTGATAATGAAGTTACAGTTACATTGACATGTATACTAACTATTACATCAGAATTTCCTATTCTACTGGTTTCTTCCCTTCAGCTTTTGACACAGGTTCCTCGCCAGCAGGCGGATCATTTAAGGACTGAGGAGAATTGATGAAGTTGAGGTCCTTCAACATCCTGACATTCATCACGGATGGTCGATCTAAAAGATACTCGGAACGAGATTCCTAGGTTTGAGAATATAAATTGTAGTCACCGAGATACTTTGAAATTAAGCTCTGAGGAATGGCCAGAGCAGGAATCCACTCCATGTCCAAATTGTATGGTGGCACAGGCATGTCGAGCAACCCGGGATCAAGATAGTCCCACAGATAATGACCTTGTTCGAGCTTCAGCACACCTAAGGCATTCAGCCAGCCTTGTTTGTAGCCCTCATTATTGGCATTCTGGATACGATCATCCAAGTGGAATAGTGCTTCGTTGTATCCAGCCATCCAGAACTCCCTGGGCTGTTCGTGGAATTGATATGTTAGCCTTTCTAGCTACTCGTGGAGATTCTTGATGAAAAGCTCCTTATTCTCCAAGACTGACTTCTGCGCGGAGAGCTATTTTTCCAGGTCCCTAATTTTATTTGACATATCAGACAACGCCTGGTTTTTCGCCATTAATTGGAAAGCCTGGTTCTCTAAGGCAGACTGAGTTCTATGTTCCTCGATAAGAACCCGAGCTGCTCTTTCTCGACCACGAGAAGATGTAGAGGTTCCAGAACTCCTCAGAGTCTCCAATTCGTCCCTCAACTTGGCATTCTCAACCTCTAAGAATGAAAATCCCTCGTCAGTCACTGGGATTAGGGCTGTTGAAGAAGAAGCTGCAGACTTCAACTGAGCTAGCTCTTTCTGCAAATTATTGTTCTCTTGCTCCAGCAGCTCGGTAATCTATCTGCATTCCTCAACCTCGCCCCTCAGGGTTCTCTCCATGATATCGTACCCAGCAAAGAGCTTCTCGTAGCCCTTCTCGGTAATAAGCTGCTGGTACTTCCTCTCATACCCCTCATGCAACAGAGCAGTGGATTATTTGTATTGAAGATGAAGGTCTTCGAGGGTGCTTTGAAGATCCTCGATCATTTCATAATAGGCAACGTTATTGGCTACAGCCCGATCAAGCAGACACTTCAGGTATTAATATGCTTCCACTGCCTGTTCTGAAGCATCCTGGACGAGGATGTCGATAACTTGTGCTGCACTCAAGTCTATGTGACCAGCCTTAAAGTAATCATTGCATTGCCTCAGCAGCACAGTATCGTGGGAAGATAATAGTTCCATCCTAGCGAAAAACTAGCAGAGAAAGAGAAGAAGTAATCAATAAGAAGAATAAGCAGAGTATGAATGAAATATAAACAATGGTATGTAAAGAAAGTTCAAGTTTTATTAGATCATAGTTCAAAATTACATATTCTGGGTTACATTTGATAAAAATGAAAAATAAAAAGATGAACCCGAACAACACTACACCTTTTCCTTATCTCCCAAAACCTTCTCGGGAGGCTGGGAAGAGGAAGCAGGTTGCTCGGAAGGAACTATGAGTTGCTCAGAGAGCACCAGCTGTTGCTCGGAAGAAGAAATGACTTGCTCGGTAGTAGACTGGAGGGCTAAGGGATGATCTCCCATCACCATGGAAGACTCTTCTGAGGCAGCTTCGTCCCCTTCAAGATCTTTTGGGTTTGGAGGGGGACCAGGAATGTGTTGCTGGAATAGCTCGAAAGACTCGTCGACCTTCATCTCTTGAAGGGAAGCAACCCATCCATCCCTAAAGTATTTAAGACTGACATAGTCCACTTGCGACATCATGGCAGCCAACCCCATATTCCACCCCTTGTCCCAGCCAGCACTGAAGGACTTCTTCACAGCAGCTTTCCTCTTCAATTTCTTCGAGGAGAGCTTATCGGAGAGAAAATTCTCGGTACCCTTCAGTTTATTTTCTGTCTCCTCTTTCTGCTGACCTACTTCCCGAAGCTGAGCCAACTCCTCCTCGGCAGCCTTAAGTTTACCTTCAAACTCCCCAGCAATATTGAGCTTCACTTCGAGCTCTTTATTGGCCTTCTCCAAGGAATTAATTCTCCTCTCCAACTCCTTGTAGGAATCAGCAGCCCGTGCTTTCTCCTGCTCACAGGAGGCAATCTTCTTCTCCCAGACAGCCTTATTAGTGGCATATTGTTGGTGAGACTCCTCCAAAGACTTGACAGCCTCTTCCAAAGCTCCCTCCACGCTAGACGAGGAGTAAGAAGCTTTAATTGCTTCATCCTTCTTCAGGATTATGTTGAAGCAGCTCGTCAACTGTGAACAGAAAAAGAAAACAAGTTAGAGACAGAAATGACAGAGGAAATATGAAAATTTTAAAGTAAAGATACTTACTGAAGCAAGGTGACGAGCAGCTAAAAAAGTAACCATGTCCCGAGTAAGGTTATCTTCAGTACCTTGGACCTCGGGAATGATACAGGACTTTATCGAGCCCATACCAGAGCTCGGGGGAACAAAAGTGGGAACCCCAGTCCCAACAGCTGGGGGCTGAGTAATGGTGTCAGCCAAATTGACCGAGGAGCTTTTATTCAGCCTCCTCAGCGGAACAGGTACAAATTTAACCAAGGAAGAATCCTTGGTCGGTGATATCACAATCACCTCTCCGGGAGTAGCAGACCTGCTCGGAGCCACTACGGGCTTCTCTGCAACCTTCACAACTGCAGCAGCTGAGGAAGGTACATCATTCTTCTTCGTCCCCTCCTTCGGGACATCAATCCTACTCCTTTTTGCCTCCCCAGAACCGGAGGCAGTTTTCTCAAACAGGGTAGGGGGTCTTCTCTTCTTCATCCTTTCGCTCAGAGGAATATGGGATTCAGGCGAAGAACTTGCAGAGGCTGGTACTGGCTCTGCTTCACTGATCACTGGACGAGCAGTGAAAGACGTTGTGTAGCTTTTATGCTGTAACAAATACGAGGCCGATCTAATGTGCTCGTCGGCAACACTTTGATACAGACTCCAGATAAGTTTCAAATGCCTTATATTGACATATGTTTCTTTTGGGCACTTTCTCTTGTTCTCAACTGCAAATAAATAAACATTGTTATCAGTGGCACATTTTATCAAACATAAAAGAAACATGATTTCAAAATAAATAAAATCAAATAAAAATAACCTATCCTATTTCCATAAGGAGGGCATCTGGGACCCTGGTAGACCTCATCTCCAGCTAATGGAGGGTGTTGCCAATTTTTTATGACAACACCATGTTCAAAATAATCCCTATTGGCATCAGGGAGATTGACTACTAAAGCTCTATTTAAAAATCTAGTTTTTAAATAAAAAAATATTATCATTAACTGCCCATCTATAACAGTACATGATTTCTGGAATTCCTATACGAGTTCCATGCACTTGATTTAATCTATGCATCCCATTAACTATTCTCCATGTGTTGGGGGCTATTCGTGCAGGAACAACATCAAAATACTGATAGAATTCCAAACACAAGGGATTTGGTGGAAAAGAAAATCCACACTCAGCAAAAAAGAGACTGGGGAACCAATGTCCCTCAGCCAAATTGAAATAATTAGAAGGCTCAGAAAGATCTTCCAAGACAACCCATGAGGGAATGGAAAAATCAGAGCGAAACTTTTCAAGAGACTCAACAGGGTAAAACATGATGATGAATAAAAGAAATAAAGAAGAAGGAAGAGGATCTTACAGAAAAAAGACTGAAGCTGTTGACAACGAACGATGGAAGAGATGAACGCACAAGAGAATAGAAGACAATGAAAAACTCGAAGATACAAATTTGAAAAGTAGAAGACAATGGGAGTATCTGTGAAGTTTAAATACCTTGCCTTGGGAAATGGTGAAGTAATGATTACAAAAAGGATGATTACGTTGCCGGCGGCTAAAAAGATGAAAAGTGGCGCGAGAATCAGAGCGGGCAACAACGGCTAAAAAGACTAAAAGTGACACGGGAATTGAAGCACGCAGAAAAGTAAAAAAAAGTATGATTCTACGAATTGGGAAGGAGAAATAAATACAAGGGAAACGCTCCTAAAGATCAGGAAGATTATTTAAAGCTACCATATTCCGAGAAAGAATGTTCTATACTCCTCAAATTTCGAACTATGAAACATTGGGGGCTTCTGTTGATACCAAATTTAATCTGCTGACATGGACCAATCATATGAAGACACGTGGCTATCTACATGACAACAACAATCACTTCCGAGATGATCATACACTCCGAGGAACTCATACGCTTCGAGGAACAAGATCTCTCTGAGGAACTCATACGCTCCGAGGAATAAGACCTCTCCGAGGAACTCTTTAGCACCGAGGAGCTCAAGTGGTCCGAGCAACTCAGGCGGTCCGAGCTGCACCTCGAAGCAGGATACCAATAGTCTAACTGCTCATTAAATGCTTATCATTCAGACGCACACGCAAAAAGGGGCATTAAATGTATTACCCTTTCATATGTATATCATTTAATGTATTACCCTTTCACATGACAGCCTCAGGGCTATAAATACATTGTACAATCCTCATTGTAAGGGGATCCCAATCCATACCCGGAATTTCTAGATATAATTTGTAATCGAGAATTCCCATACATTCAGCAATAAAACAACAGTGGACGTAGGCCATTCTTATAAGGCTGAACCACTTTAAAATTCTTTGTCTCATTTATTTATCTGTAATTGAATAATTAGAGTGATCTAATTTTTTACATCAACATTAAGTATGCTCTAAAATTCAACGTACATCTAATAACAAGGCTAAGTACGAAGCCATGGTATCAAGACTTTCACTTGTAAAGGCATTGGATGTTGACCAACTCCTTTCCCACCACGATTCATAACTAGTAGTGAACTAGATCTTTGGAGTCTACAAGGCAAAGGAAAAAAATAGCCATATACTTGAAAAGAGTGAGGACGACACTTGAGGGATTCCGGGGGTAAAGATGAAGATAATACCAAAAGTGAGAATGGAAGAGAAGATGCTATGACAAGGCTTGCATCAACCATAAGAGAGGAAATTCATAGAATAGTTCCGTTCAAAATTCTCCTAGAGTCAGGAAAGGAGCGAGAACAAGCCGACCATAGAATGCTTCAACTTTAACATAGGATTATCTTGGATTTACCCAGTCATTGTGTACTTAAAGGATGAAAATCTCCTATAAGATAAATTTGAAAGGATAAAGGTATGCTATGAGATGCTAAGTTCACTATCATAGGGGATGTATTGTAAAAAAATCAATCTTCTCCCCCTCTTGAGGTGTATGCCACTAACAAGTAAGTTATGTTCTCAAAAATATTCACGAGATATGTCGAAGGACGATCATTAGCGAAGAAAATTGTCACTTAAGGTTACTATTAGTCGAACCTTGCCAACAATGTAGTCGAGTACGTTCTCAAGTGCGACAAGAGTTGGCATTTTACAACGTGCCCATCAATACCGTCAATTGTTTTCTCCTATCTCATTCGCATGGGCCTTTGTGATATGAGTAATTAATTTGTTTGGCCCGTTACACAAGCTAAGGAAAAATTTTCTTTTTTAATTATCATGATTGATTATTTTTAGAAATAGATAGATTCAGAACCCATGTTAACTAAATCGGAAGAAAAGTTCTTTATATTTACTCAGATAAATATCATACATTGATACAGACTCATAAATAATCTGACATCGAACAACATAAAACATTTCAACAAAAACTCCTTAGTTGCCTACTACAGTGTGGTCGACATAAAATACTTCTTCTCGGCACCAGGCCAACCACAAGAAAATGGGAAAACATAAGTAACATATTGGAAAGTACGAAAAAAATAAATAATAAATTGGAAGATGTTAAGGAAAAATTGATCGATGAACAACACATCGTACTATGGGCATATCGGATGACTGAAATAATGTCGATAGGGGAGATAACTTTTATATTGGCATATGGATCTGAGACACTTATAACAATCCAAATTGGGATTCCTATCCACAAATTCTAAATATATAACACCGAACTAAACCTAAAACCGATAAGACATGATTTGGACCTCATTGAAGAATGAAGGGAACATGTAGTTATAAGGTAGTCAACATAAAATTCTACAATATAAATGTTAAATATCGCTCAATCAAAGTTGGAGATCTCTTACTTATGAAATTTATACAAAAAGACAAGGACTTACCCTTAATTGGCATGGACCCTATAGATTTACAAAGAAAGTGGTCGCAGACACCTATTAATTGGCGAATCCACAGGGGAGACATTCACAAATCTATGGACGCATCTGAGGATAGGTATAAGTAAACATTTCTTATAGAGTACACCTCTTATAATAGTGAACTTTGTTGATCAATATTGGAGTTTCTTTCTCTCGAATTTAGTGTTTGTAAGTTCCCCGTCTATGATGTATCTGATAAAAGGATCCATCCATGAGTCTCCCGAGTTCAAGTTCAAGAAAATTTCTACTCCACCATCATCTTCCTTAATGTCGGGGCTATGCAAAATCTCTATGGGAATGTTTTGCCTTATTTTTATTCTAGTGGTCAAGGCTAATATCTCCAACGCATCGGTTCGATTGTTCTCAAGCCGAGGGACTCTATTCACCCTTACTTCCTTGAAGATAGTCAAAACCCTTTTTCACCCTCGCCAAATACTTGGCCATTTTCTCATATTTAGCCTCATAGATCCCCAGGATTTAGTTCACCACTAGATAAGACACTATCATGTGGGCAACGTTCAACACTTTTGACAATGACAGGTCGGCCAACAAAGACTCGCAATCAGATTCATTGTTTCAATATTCAAAACTGAATCTTAATGCATATTCAATATCGATTCCATTTGGGGCCGATATTATTAGTCCTGCCCGGCTACCACTTTCGTAAGAGGATTCATCCAAAAACTCCAGATTGGGTTTTCTTCTAAGAAAGGAACCTCTCTCAGTACCCCATTTTTTAACAAAACATCCTTTTTTGTAGGGTCTCTCTCATTTCATCCGCTAGTGTGGAACCCAAGATTGCCTATTTAGGTAATATAGTAACCTCATATTCTCTAACATCGTCCATGACCCAAGTGAATTATGACAAAAAATTAGCTAATTCCTTCCCTTTGATCGCATTTCTTGGTTGATAAATTATTTCAAACTCTCCTAACTCAATTGACAAAGCCACTAGCCTACTTAATTTCTTGAGTTTATGGATGACTTGCCTAAGAGGAGTGTCAATGAGTACCACCATGGCATGAGCTTGATACTGCTATGTATAGGAATAATTTCTCTCATTGGATAGGTCGAGATAAGAGCATTGGATTTCCCAAATAATCTTTAAGTTCTTAAAAATCTTTCTCACACTCTCCATCCTAGACGAATGTTTTCTTATGATTTTAAATAATGAAAGACACTTATCTGTGGCCCTAGAAATGAAGCGGTTGAGAGAGTAACTCTTCATGTCAATCTATGCATGTCCTTTATAGTCTTTATTGTCTTCATATCTATCAATGCCTTGATTTTCTATGGGTTTTCTTCAACCCCCTTTTAATTGACTATCAAGATTAGGAACTTTCCTGAGATGATGCTGAACACACTTTTTTCCTGATTCAACTTCATCTTATAAAGATCCATAGTGTTGAATGTCGTCTAGATTTCGGCTATGTGATCCTTGACCTTAAGGCTCTTTGTCATTATGTCATCAACATAACCCTCTATAGTTTTCCCAATATGATCTTCGAACATTTTATTGACCAACCTCGGGTAGGTTACCCCTACATTCTTAAGGCCGAATAGGGTGACCTTATAGCAGTAGGCTCCTTTATTAATGATAAAGTAAGTCTTTTCGGTATCCTCCTCATACAGAAAGATCTAATTATACCACAAATAAGAATCCATGAACCTCATCAGTTCATGACCAGTTATGGCATATACCACTTGGTCTATCCGGGGTAAACGGATGTTGTCTTTTGGGTAGTCCACGTTTAAGTCCGTGATTTCTACATAGATTCTCCATTTTTTATTTATTTTCGACGCAATCAGAACATTAGATAGCCAATTCGTGCAGTGCACTTCGTGAATAAACTCGATCAATTGGAGCTTTTTGACCTCATCCTGGATGACCTCATACATGTCTCTGGCATAGGTTATCCTCCTATGCTTAACTAGCTTGGCATCCATATCAATGTTTAGCCGATGGCAGATAATTTTGGGGTCAATTCCTGGCATATCCCCATGGCTTCATGCGAAGATGCTTTGTGTCTTCCTTAAAAACTTTATTAACCTTTCTTTCACCTCTTTTTTCTATGATGAGCTGATTTGGATGGTTTTTTCCAGCTCGTCCTCATTGAGGATGATGGATTCTACCTCCTCGGTAGCCTCACCCTTCTTCACTTTGCTCTCATCCCTTGGGTTAAGATTATCAATATTAAAGGAGGTTGTGACCTTCTTGTGAGCCTCCTTTTGTTCTGCTGAGTTGATGTAACACTCTCTCATTTTTACCCGATCACCTTGAACTTCCCTTACCTCATAAGGAGTCGAGAATTTTAACATTTGGGGAATGGTGTAGGGAACCCCCTCAAATTCTTTGAGCGCTACTCCATTGAGGATCATATTGTAAGCGAAGAATACATTATCATCCATCATAAAAGAAACTTACTTTCTTTGCTAGGCACCTCGTCTTGGAACACATACAGACATCCATCTCAAACACCCCTAATGGGTGAACATTTTCTCCATTGAAAACTATCAATGGTTAATGATATGGAACTAACCACTTCTTATAAAGCTTTAACCCTTTGAAGAAGTCCCAAAATATGACATAGGTTGAGCTTCATTTGTGTACCAATATTCGAGACACATCATTCCCATGGTCCCTGGTGTTGATGATCGAACGGTCACCATGAGGGGTCAATATTCCCCTGAAGTCCATTCTTGATAATCCTACCCCCAAGTTATCCATGTATATATTCTTCTACTTCCTCGGCTTTAGCTCTGAAGTATCGGAGTTCACATCCATTCGTTTGGGTTCAGACTTTGCTTTTACGAAATGTGCCTACGTTCGGCCGACTCAGTTCCGTCGCCAGCCTTCCCTCCACTGATAATTTTAACGTCACGTGAAATCATGTGCATACATCCCTTTGGCTCAGGGATCTTAGGTAGGAGATCTGGGTCATCCCCATCATATTCAAACTCTTCATCTTTTTTACTAGTCTGGGCCTATCATCTTTTGGCCCACCATACTTCTTTATGGAATCATCTTTGGCACCACTTCGGTCAACAGACTTTCAAAGTTTCCCTTGATTCAATATCTTCTCAATCTCATCTTCGAGATCAAAGCATTTGCCTATCGTATGGTCGTGGTCTTGGTGGAACTCCCACCACTTGATTTTTTCCCTCTTGTGAGGGGAGTATTTAAGCTTTTCAGGACACCTGGGAGCTCTATCATCTTTAATTTCATTCAATATCAGGTCAGGACTTACAGCCAATGGGTTATAACTAGAAAATGTATCATCAGTCAACTTCTTCTTTCCTTCTTTTCCCTTCGCCTTCAGAGACTTACCGTCACTTACTTCTTTCTCGTCTTCTCCTTTGGCTAGGGGTGGCAATTCGTGTGCATCGTGTCATGTTCGGGTCGTGTCATGTCGAGCTCATATCAAGTATTAGTCAACCCTAACCCGACCCCTTTAACTAATCGTGTCAGATGATCAAACATTAAACTGACCTATTTATTATCGTGTCGTGTTCGGGTTGACCCGCATAACCCATTAAGTAAAATATAAAATAATTTTTTCTTCTCTCATAACCAATCATACCAATCATAGGCCTACAATAACAAAAATTTCATTAATTTCCACTTCTTTCAACACATAAATAATTTATCATCCAATTCTTCATGAATTTTATAGAATGCCTATCAAGATATATAAATTATCTAATATATTCTCCATAAAATACGAGTTAAGCGGGTCAATTTGTGCCATTTTTGAGTTATACGTCTTTGACACTAATCCAACCCATTTATTATTCGTGTTGGCGGGTCATGTCATATTCGGGTTCGTGTAAATAAATCATCAACCCTAACCCGCTAACTTCGTGTCGAGTTCATGTCGGGTTATCGTGTCGTGTCAAAAATTGTCACCCCATAGCCTCCTCAGTATTCATGACTCTCCCGGCCATAGCCATAAGTTCTGCCATGGACTTGGGAGGATCCTCATCTAACATTTGGAGGATCTTAACTTTATCTATCCAAATCATGAGGTATGCCATATAAATATTTTTCTTATAGTCCTCCACTTCAAGTTTATCCTTCTTGAACCAAGCAATGTAGCCTTTCAGTGTCTTATTTTTCCCTTGCTTCACATATAAGAGATGAGTCACTTTATTTAGGGGCTTTATACCGAAGCAAAAGTTATGGATGAACCTCTCAGCTAACGGTTTGAAATTCTTAATTGAATTCTTTGGCAGCGACATATACCACATGTGGGTTGAGTTAGTAAGAGTGCCAGAGAAGGCTTGATATCTCATCTTTTCTGAGACGGAGTAAATTTTCGCTACCGACTGATACATCTCAATATGGTGTATCGGATTCTGAGTACCATCCTATTTTGGAGTTATAATAGGAGACTTGAACTTAAATGGAATGGGTAAGTTTACTATCTTAACTACGATGGGAGATCCTTCCATATAGTCCCTATGGATTAGGTCTCGTCTCTTCAACAGATCATCGATCTTATCCTCTAGCCATTGAATCAAGCTTTCCCACAGCTTCTCCACTGCCACTTTCTTGTATCCTTTACCTTATTTATTAGATGTATTAAGTAATTTCTCTCGTACAATAGTCCTTTGACGGTTGTTCACTTCCCTTCATTCTTTCACTCATCCTTGTTGAGGTCGACGATCGCCACATCCACTGTCACCTCTGGAAGTAGCGATATTGTGAGATCGGGAGAGTCAGTCACATAGGTCTCCTACTGGGTCAAGACGATCAAAATATTACCCTCTTCTAAGTCTGTTAAAAGATGAAGTCTCCGGTCGGCCTTCTCGTGTCAACCTTACACTATTTCCCTTGCTGACTAGTGATGGTTGAATTGTGTCACCCTCATATGGCTCCCAGAAGTCATCCTCATCACACTCGTGGTAGTCTAGATCCTCTTCCACTTATTTTCCCAAGCAGAGTCGCCTAGGTTCGGACATATCTCTATGCCTCTGGTGGCATTACGATTCCTTATGTGGTGTCGGGTGTGGTCCCCCTTGTCACCGCATCCACAACATATCTGACGGTTAGAGTGATGATTTTTGCCGCAACGAATGGAGTCTTAAACATCATGGTTTGTCTAATATCCATAAATGTTTCTTGCATCTTTTTTTGGTTGTCCATCAGCGAGCGTAGGGCCATGGCCACATCATCTATCTCTGACTGAGGTATTACTTGGCTAAAGCTAGGACCAAAGCTTGGAGGTATCCATCTTTCGATTAAAAGTGTAGATGAACTTAATGAGCTAAGAAAATCTTAAAGGTCCCAACTATAACTATTTCAATGGTGATTCATCTCCAGCAATGGTGGAGCTGGATCACCACCATAGATTTAAGTAGGAGCTAAGCTAGAACAGAGAGGAAGGAGATGAAACCTCACTTCCCACAAATGGTGTCAAAATGATGATACCAGAGATTTCACCACTTAAACTTATAATTATCTCATGCTAGTAATCTACAATAATGGAGATAAGAGCAACAAAATAAATATAGAAGGAGACGAGGAGAATAGAATGAACACGATCATATAAGTGGTTCATCCGTTAGCCTACATCTTTTTATATACTAAACAATGGATCTCTAATGGTTTAAGATATAAATCTCTAGCACATTTTATCTCTAGTATGAGTTTTACATAGATTGGGCTAGGGTTTTAGAATTTCCATCCCCCACAAGGAAGAAAATGATAGGTATTTATAGCCTTTGGTGTGCACATTGTACCACCCGGAATGTAATAAGCATGCACAGGATGAAGCAAACAATTAGAGTTAGCCACCTATACCTAGAATATATATATATATATATATATATCATGATGACAAAGTATTCCCTCACATGTTCATGAAGACCTTGTTATAACTATTGGAACCCTTTGTCACTAATGGGAATGACGTCGTCCCCAAGGGTCTCGTCCTGGTCGAGTCTTACATGTTGGACGTCCTTATGAGAAATTGATAACCTGGGTAGAAGTGTGGTATCAGCTATCTGAGTGGTACGAGGTCAAGACGATACTGCTGGAGATGGTTATGGGCTAGCTGATGAGTCTTGGCCCCATAAGTTTTGTACGAGGTCGAAATTGTTGAGGAAGAACTGCTCTAGAAAGTCCCATGATTGTCTGACTTATTGATTGAGCAAGGTCGGATTGGCCGAGCTGAGGCTTTCTAAGGATAAGGCCACACTTATGTATGTCATAATCGATGAGAATATAAGAATGTTATAGCTTGGGAGAAGCCATCTCAAATGTAATCCGATTTTTAGAGACAAATTTTTAATCAAATGAATTGTTATCTCAAATTTTGCTAATTTATCTTCTGAGTGTCATATACACTCATAAAATCTCTGTCCCGATAGTACAAGAGTAGTTTGGAGTCTCCTTGCCTAAACATAACTCAATAAAAACCATGACATCATTATTGTTATGGACATACTTAACATTATTTTTACAATGGAACATAACATCTTTTTTATGGTGAAATTAAAAAATAAATCTATCTCGCGATGGGACGAGAGTGTCTTGGAGTCTGTTGCCTAAACATATCTCAATAAAAACATTGGGAGTTGGGAAAATTGAACATCATTATTTCTATGGTGAGACTTTAACATCATTTTTCTAGTGAACATTAAAAGTAAATATCTCTATTTCTCTCTATGGTGCGAGTGTGTCTTGGAGTCTCATATCCTAAACAAATCTCAATAAAAACCTTGAGAAGTGGAAAAATTAAGCATCATTGTTTCTAGGCTATCACATAACATCATTTTTATGGTCAATGTAAAATTAAATCTCTCTCCTGACAGTATTAGAGTGCTTGGAGTCTCGTCTACTACACATATCTCAATAGAAACCCTAAGGTGGGAAAATTAAACATCATTATCATTATGGTATGACCTAAATATCATTTTACATGGTAAATATAGTGGCAAACATTACAATTGAGCATATGATAAGGAAAATCAAGTATAATGAAGAGAATACAGTCACAAACAAAAAACCAATAAAGGGGTGTCAAAAATTGATGTTAATAATTATTAATACAAAAACTGGGACAAGAATAGCTGTTAAAATAAGCAAGTGGACATTAAAGACCATAGTCTAGTCTCCCAAGATACATAAACATTAGAACTCAAGTCTAAGTCGCTAAGCCATTAGTATATGTTCCTTTACAGATGGTTTATTCCTATTGGATTGTGGTAGTGGCATGTTGATCTCTATCTTGGTCCTCCTTATTAGCAATATGGGTCTTCTCGTCCCTAGCTACCCCTGGTTTTGCAACCCATGCATTATCATTTTTTATCTTGGATCTTTTGAAGAGAACCAATATACTCTCAATTGGTCGAGCATAAAGTGTAAAGAGTCTCGGATAATTTGGGTTACTTAAAGATAAGGTCAGAGAATTAGTTGACAACTCGGGTAGAAGAAGCTTTAGCACCCCTATCCAAGCATTGGACAACATAGCCAACACGCTCTCCTTTAACTAGGACACAACTGACTGAGCGCCTACCCTTCGACATTCTTTTTCGATCCTCCTTTTGCTTCAGAGTCTCTATAAGCTATGTCAGTTGAACTTTATGGTTCTTTTTTACAACAGTGGGGTACTTCATGTATCGTACCAAGAGATTCTGCATCTCGTTCTCATGAGCAAACTTTTAGTCGGCAAGCTACTTCTTTATATCAGCCAACTTGGGCCCATGATCTTTAGCCTACTTAACCTTAGGCTTGTCCACCAAAACCCATTAATGGAGGTGTTAGAAAGAATAGATAGACTGTAATAATGAAACACAATAAGTAAAAATCTGTTGAAAATAAGAAAACGGTAAAACGTGATAACACTTTGCAAAAATGTTTTTATGGAAATTACTACCTAGGTGGACATATGAAGCAAAAATACTGACACCCAACTACTTCTTTGAGACTATAGATATTGATTCTCACTAGAAAGGACCAGTATGGAAATAAAATCCTTAGCTTTGGCTTAACATCAAACAAAAGATTCAAGGTTCAGATACAGTTAGGACAAGCATGTCGCGATCGATATGTCATCCTAGATGCGGATGCTAAGAGTAAGGGGGTCATCTCAGTAGAACTTTTAACTTTTTCTTACTAGTTAAGAGAGACTGTAGATCCACCAGACTCCTTTCTCTTCTTTAAATCATGGGTTGCACTATGACCACCTATCAAATGATTTTTCCTTCTATTTGTCGGCTCTGTAGTTTTTCCCTGTATCTTAGCTTGGATATTACCAATCATTGGAGTCATAATCTTCCACATGTGGTGAGCTGTAAATTTTGGACAATGGAAAAATAAAAAATATCCACTATCAATATGGTCTTAGATCATATAAGACAGTGATGAAATTTATAGAAATTTTAAAAAATACTGTGAAGGGACTCCAATGGGTCTGAACCCATCTTAGAAAATTGAAGGATCTCGGGTTTAATTACCTTTTCAAAGATAATCAAACCATTGGTCCCCCTTAATTTACTTACATTCTTTATAATCTTTATGCTCATACGCAAATCAACCTTGGCTGAGATTGTGATTCAATCCCATTTATGGGGAACTATGATTTCTTTGAGGTCCGACAACTCGTTGTCACCGAACTCCCATGAACATGAGATGAATAAATATTAATACTTCTAGTGATGGTTAGAAGTCTAATTTGCATATAAGTGCTTGATATCTGGTATGTGAAAAATAAAATAGTAATAATATAGGTTGAACTTGTTCGTGATAGCCTAGTAGAAGTCTTGGAAGACATCAGGATGTAAGAATTCCTCATAAGAAAGATTCCAAAGATCAACACCATTAAGATTTTCCAGGCATTAGGGGACAGCTTAGTGGGGAAATATCAATAGCTGAGAGTATCCCTGTGATTAATGAATCAAAAGGAAGGTGAAATTTCTCCTTGAACATTTGTGCACATATATAGACGAGTTAGTGTCGTACGAGTTTCATCTCGCGGACGTCACTTGGGTTAGATGAGGCAAAAATTGTGTCAGTTTCAAAGGCCTCCTCATCCTCTTCTGAAGAGTGCCCAATATGTGTGTTGTAAACAAAACCAATTCTTCTAAGAAAATCATCCAACTTTTAATTATGCACCAAACCAAGTTGTGAAAAACCCAATTCTTACTTTAAACCAATTTTATCTTGATTAATCCTAAACATGCATCTAGTGATTAAAGCAAGTAAAATTATGTAAAGAATACTCACAACGTCGGATGTACTAGGAAAAAACACAAAACGGGAAAATAACCTCGGACGGCCTAATCTATACAATCACTGTGAATAATGGTTTTACAAAGACAGATTATCCTTACACTAAGACTCGATCCCCACGGGTCTTGACGCTCCTTTTGATCTTCAAGCGTTCTTGAATAGTACCCATGCAAAAATTTCGTCTTCCACGATACCTGTCCACAACACACGCGTCCACATATTTCTCGGTGTCCACCGAATGGATTTAATTCGCCTACGATTTCTAACAAGAAGTCCTTCTCTTTTCTTCACTGCAAAACCCTTTGATGTTCAATGATAGAAAAAAAAAATTTGGTGACGCAAGATCACTGAAACATATAAGAATGATATCTCGGATCTTTGCAAACTCTAAGGATGTGATTATGCTTTGTAAACCTTAGAAAACATGTTTAAACAAGGTTCTGGTTCATAAAACTGTTTTCCAGAATCCACACTTGCGAAACTCTGATAGAAACACACTTTAAATAACAGTTTAGTGCCGCCTCAAAAAATGTGTCGTTCGAATGACTTAAGGCTCTCGTTCGAGAGACTTAGACATCTCTTTCACGCGAGATCTAATGTCGTTCGAGCGAGAAGTTTGACTTTTTGACTTTTCAATTAAAACGTTTCTTCAAAGAGACCTAGTAAAGTCAAACTCCTTTTTCGAGCTTATCAGAATTAAAACTGGTGTAAACAATTTAAACACTTTTAAAAACATTTTAAAATATTTTTCTTTATAAAAATACATCCTTATCTTTTATATAATAATTCCGAGCACCATTAATTATACGCATTCATACCTGAGTGATCTCGGAATGTAATAACCTTTGAAGACGATTAAACTTTCACCAATTAAACATCGACATGATTATTTCTTTGAAGCTTTTCCGCAACGTCTTCAATTTTCTTCAATACGTCATAGACCAAGTGGGATCGTGACAAAATAAACATCTCCCTATGAAATATTACAAACACAGTTTTGTTCACGGTATTAAGTCAAAATAATACAGGTACTCAATTGGAAATTTATGTCCTTACATCTTCCTCCTCAATGATAGGAAATTTTTCGTGAGGATATCGGCCTTGAAACGCTTCCTCAATGAGGGAAGTCAAAGGTTGATAAATTTTGGGGGGGCCAAGGAATTTTATGTTGTCATAGATGTCATAAATTTGAGCCTCAGCATACCCTATTGATGATATGAGGTATGTAGGTGACCTATGTTGCTCGATTCATCAAAGTCTTTAATCTCTGTCACTCTAAGATGATCCATTGTTACCCTCACACCATCTTCAAAAGAGTCAAAGTCAAAGTTTGCAGTGTGATCACGAAGACTAAAGCACTCAAAGGGACTCTAACCCTTGGAAGACAACGGGATGGTATTACTAATGATGGTAATAACACTTGGAGAAAGAAGTGTAGAGTAGTAGTTTGGGATGTTGGTCATACATAAGGGAGTGTTCAAAATTACCAAAGGTGTTGGGTCATACGTATCAGCGATCCCTCTCCGTTAAGGCCAACCTTGTCCTTTTCTCTCTATCGATGGGCACAACCATGAAGGCAATGCAATTATAACCAAGTCTAATATGCAGCTTCATACAATAACAAACTACTGTTTGAAGTGTTTATAAATATAAATGATTAAACAAGGGAAAAATGTTTTTGAGGAAGAACATTCAATAACTTAAAACCCAATTTCCAGTAGCCTACACTAGAATCAAAGAACCCAAAAATGACCCTAAACTTTGCCAAAAAACAACAATTCATAGAAAACTACCTCCACTCAAAATTCCTAGAACTACCACCAAACAACCACAAGAGGAGGAATAAACCTAAGAACACTTTCCAAAAAATCAAAGAAAGGAAAAATAATAAAACATCAATGGAAAATAGTTCATGAGTACTCGGAAGAGGAAGGTATGACTCGAGGATGAAAAAAGGCACCTGAAAATAAGATCAAAGGAGGATCAAAGGCTAAAGTATAGAGAAAGAAAAACTGGGAAGAATTTTTCTCTAGTTCGATTATGAGTGAAATGGAAAAAATAAATATCCCACCTAAAACACATGAATCCAAATCAAAGGGGTTCAATGATTTGGTATAACTTCCAAGGTCTGGAATAATGTAAATGTTGTGCACGTGGCCAACACATGCCTGGGAAGTTGCATGGCCTCTAACATAATAAAGGAGTGCTCAACAACTCGACAATTTATCATAAGTAGATGAGATCAAAGCACATGGGGTGATATGACCGTTAAGTCTAACCAGGTGATTAAAAAAAGAAATCGCATCTAATGTGTATGTCGTTGTTGAAACTCCTTTTCCATTAAAATTCTCTTCAACCAACAAATAAACTCAAAATATGCATAGGGTAAGTAAAGGAGTCAATCCAAATCTAAGGACGAAACACAAAATAAGTGAAGACATGTGTAGATTCATTTGCATATTATTTTTTTATGATTTTTTAAAGGATTATTAATTAGCTAACTAAACTATTGTTTTTAAATAAGAACTAAGATGTAAAAGCTAATAAGAAAAAAAATGAGATAAAAAAATTTTGGCTAATAAGTTGACTAACTAATTGGATTTATGAGGCCATCAAAATTCATCCCCAGAAAGGGAGATTTTCCCTCATTAATCATCATCCAAAAATAAAAGTAAACAATTAAAAGCATGAAATGAGTAATTAGAGAAGAATTGATCAAATCCAAATTTCTCCTTGAATTGCAATATACTTCTTAAATTATATCAACAATCTCTCAATTACAATCACTCACAAATGTATTTATTGATTCTAAAATAAAAACTACAAAATAAACTAATAAAACCTAATTATAATATATACAATGGATGAATTCATAATGTACACTTAAATAGTGAAAGAGATTTGCTAAAAATACAAACCCTATCATTATAAAATTGTACATTAGAACTCATCCAAGGAAATAAATTATACATCATCACTTTATGTTGAGATGTTTGCTAAAATGAAAATACTCACCATAAAGGAATGGATTAAAATTTACTTCCCAAGGGGATGAATTCAACCACTTCACTCTACATTTAGATAGTTGCTAAAAATGCAAAAATTCACTATAGAGAGGTGGAGTGGAATTCATCCAAGAGATAAATTCTACCACACCATTATATATTGAGATATTTGCTAAAAATGCAAATACTTTCTGTAGAGGGGTGGCGGAGAATTTATCACACGAAGTTAAAACTAAAATGAGAATTCTTATACAATGGCACCAAGTCTTCAATTTATATGTGCAATGAGGCTAGGGGCATAATAGGAAGGGTAAAGGTGCAAGTGATTTGATGAGGTGTTGAAGATATTTGGGTGAGGGTGATTTGGGAAGCACACACAAGTGCATGTGGGAAGGGGAGGTAATGGGCATTTTGGTTGTATGGTAGAAGACATATGGGAGAGGTGTATTGAGGGGTATAATAGGTAATAGGGATAAAAGGTTTAAAACATGTGGCTTTGGATTTATTTAGGTTTATGCAGAATGGGGTAAGACTTGTCGTGAGTTTTAAAATGGGTTGAAGCGGGTTGAATCTGGGTTAAAGTGTATGGGATTTCACCAGATGTGTGGAGGTTTTGGACAGGTACGAACTCGAGTTGTTGTGTTTGGTCAGGTCCGGAGGGTGCCATGTTGCTCACAGGTTAGAATCGGTAAAAGGTTACGTGGTTTGGGTTTAGGGTATAAGAGGGTTTGAATGGTGGTTGCCATGGTCAGATAGAGATGGAAGAAATGGTTCGAGGTCACGGGTTGCAGGGCTTAGGGTTGGAGGTGTTGAATTCAGGTTTAGGCGATTTGGATCGCAGAGTTTGGGAGATCGTCGGGTAAGCGTTTCACCGGAGGTGATACGTGGGTTTGATGGTATCAGGTAAAGGTGATAAGGTGAGGTAATGCATTTTGAGTTTGAATGTCTGGGATAATGAGTGTGGTGAGCTTGTGTGTGTTTTTAATGGAGGTCGGAGAGAGAGAAATGGGTGTATGGGTGGAAGATGGTGGGAGGTGTGTTTGGGTGTGTGTAAGATGTACGGTAGTTAGGTATAGGTTAGTGTGTGTGTGTGTGTGTGTGTATTTATTCTTACCTAACTAAAAACTATTCAAATATTTACAACTCAAAATAAAAATATAAAATTAATAAAAATTAAAAATAAAATTTGTTTAAATTAAAAACTAAAAATTAAAATCCTAATCTAAAAAGACTAAAGAAAAAATAATACGAATAAGCCTAAACTAATAAAAAGAAAGTATAATAAAATATTAACAAAACAAAACAAATAAAAAAACTAAAAACAAAAAATAAAGATCAAATAAAAATAACACACTCCTATATGATTTATAGACACGGACATTGTACAATGTAAAAAGACCCAAATACTCACACGCACTATTACATTTACATAAAATGGTAAAACACTAAAGGAAATAAAATAAAATGAAATAAAATAGTAGAAATGACTCGAAAAATATAAATAACAAAAATAAAACAACACACACACATGGCATTTTTAGGACATGCTAAGGGATCTGGGCTCGGTTCGTGGATAGGGAAATAGGTACGGGGATTAGATTTAGCCCTGAATAAATGCAAATTTTCCATAATCGTCTTGAAATAACTATTTCGAAACTGTGAATGCGTACAAGCCTACAAAACAAACAGATATCAATATAAGCCCAAATTTATTGAGAACTAGCAATCAAAAAGAGACTATTTGGGGTATAAAATATACACTTTTGGGTTCTTATCACCTGGACGTTCTATCCTTGAGGTACGACTAATGTCTAATAAACACCTGAGATTCCAAAGTTATGGATTGTCACCGTACATCATGATAGGATGAGATAACCAAAAGAGTAATCTTATAGCCACGGGGGGACCACATTCAAACATCAAAGGCCAAATTCTAGGGATAATTTATATACATAACTGTGGCCTCGTCCAGATGAAACCCAAGAAGAATGATCTTTACAGACTCATCCCTTAGAACAGACCAACACCCACCTAACCCCAAATGAGTGATATCGTCCCACAATAGTCTCGTCCTACAATGGACTCATCTAGATGAATCCAGGTAACCTAGAAAGATCCCTAGTCTCATCTCATAGTAGAGACCATCTTCATATACAATTGCAAGGGTATCGACCTTAGATGACACCAATGTTAGAGGATAGCAGCCTTAGTTTGAGATGAGCGCGTTAGTCGTAGATGACCATCCAGTTTTAACACCTCGAGTTTTTATTAATTAATTTAATGAATAAATTGGAAAATTTGAGAAAAATAAATTTTTGAATTTTATATATTTGGTTAAATATGTTGGTTATGATTTTAGAAGAATAAAACTTCAAGCGGAATTGAAATTCGAGTTAAAACAATTTTTAATTGACTTTCCAAGATTTATCCCTTATATAATTTTTAAGTTAGCAAAATAAAAAATACTGAGTGATCGATCAATCGACCACTGCACATTTCGTGTGCAACAGGTCAGTTATTCTGACGAATTTTGTAACTTTAAAACTCTTTAACTTATTTATATAAATGATTTATGGGTCTCAGTTTTTAAAACTCATGTTTTACCAACCCTAGAGCAGCAGACTCTCTTTTTGTTCATCATCTTCCACCTCCAAACCCTACCCACCATTAAAACCATTCTTAAGCTCAGTTTTGAAGGCATAAACAAATGTGTCCCAAGTTGGTCCAAGAGGAGTTTTTGTGCCATTTTTCAAGAGGAACTCAAATCTCTAGTTAGCTTCTACATTTAATCACAAGCATGTTTATCCTATTCTTTTCCCTTAGTGTTATATGTCTTGATTCTAGCCTCCATTAAATTCATGTTTTTTCAAAAAATAGCCTATTAATGAAATGATTCAAGAAATCATTATTGGGACTGTTTTGCATGAAAAAATAATTGTACCTAATACTTGTAACCTTTTTGTTCCTTGGATTGTAATTGGGTCGTCGGTTATATTATGGGCATGCGCATGTATAGGATCCCTTAAAAAGAAAATTTTGTTATTTCGTGAGAAAACCCTAGTTTAATTTGATTTCTGGTGTTGGAATATAATAATCATGATAGGACTTGCATGTAGTTATTATTCTGAAATCACAATATTTATGTGTCCTGGATTTCAATCATTTTATTTAAAATAAGTAATTGGAAATTTTAAGGTTGATATGATTAATGTTGTTATAAATTGTTAATTGTGACACCTTATGGAAATATTATAATTTTGATATCTCGACGACGTTGGGTACTATAGGTAATTGGTTTTCACCCCTTGTTATAACACACTTGTTAGGTATGTGACTAGTAAGTGGGACTTAGTTACGATTTATGCTAATTAGGTATGGGACTACTTAGTGTAAGTCCATGCGTGTTATATAATTTGTGGTGGGTGATGATTTTCTATATTATACCATTGTTATGATAGCCTAGGATTGATATCTAGGCGGAGTGAAATTTTTATAAGCATCCTTTTCTTAGGATATGATGAATTTGTGTTTTGGGAACCCTTAGTTGGTATTAAGGGGTATTTTGAGGATTTTCACATCGCTTTTAAGGGTGGGGAAAATTAATTTGAATAATGAGTATAAGAAATTTTGGAAATTAAAACCGCATGACTAAAATGGGTATTAAAATCTATTGGCGACATAATGTGTCGGTCAGAGGACGATTTATGTCATGTCGTGTGTGGAACCTTGTCATATCGCTAGGAACGCATGATAAAAAAGGATCGGACGACAGACTTGATAAGGGGACATGTGTCTGGGTGGAACCTTGTCATATCGCGAGGGCCGACAGTTAAAATGGGTCAGACGGCGGCTTTGACAGGGGGATGTGTATCTTGGTAAATTATATTTGTGGTTCATTTAATTAAATGTAATATTGTTGGGAATGCGGCTAAAATTAAAATAATATTGCTGTGGCATATTTTGAAGAACCTTGCCGGAAGTTAGTAATTTATTTTTGGCAATTAATTATCTTGTTAAATAAAATATTCCACTGTGATGGTTGATATATATAAAACTATTGTATGGGTTCAAGGACCTTAATTGGGAGGAGGAGCCGATATTCATGCTCGGGCCTTTGGCTCTGACACATGCATTGACTAATCTTTTTCAGGAATTTATTTGTATTAGCTGCATAGAGTTATTGGAGATCTTTTGGAGGTGCAGCTGGAGTTAAAATTTTAATTGTTTTAATAGTTAGATTTTTCTCCTATTCGCCGTATTTATTATAAGACTACATATGGGTTTTATTGGCCATTTCGGTTCCAAAGTTGTCTTAAGATTTCAGTTGGACTCTATTTATTTAATTATTGAGATATTTGGAGATTGCATGTGATGGGTTTATATCACACTTTTATGTTTTATCAGTTGAATGTTATTAGTACTTGGGATTAATCAATTTATTTATCTTGTGGATAAATTTATTTACATGTCTCATATTTGTCACATGGTAAGGAGGATATTTAATTTACTCACATCCGGCTTAGTTTTGGTGGCGACCGATGCCAGAATTTAGCACGGTGTGATAGATGGTATCAGAGCATGGTCTTAGGTCTCGTAGGTTGTGTGTTCGTTTTAGCTTTCGCGTTGCTTATCTTTGATTCCTTTCGATGATTTGTACTCTTAGTTTTTCTGAGTCTAATGTTATTTGTTCCTATCATTTCAGATGGAGAACACTAGGAGAGTTGATAGTAGGACAGAGGAGTCAGTTTCTGATCCTGCAGTTCAGGAGGGGCAGGGTCAATTTATTATGGATGCCGAGGCACTAGAGGCGATTGTGCGAGAGGCCACAATGGGCGGTATTAAGATTTAGAGACAGAGAGGGGTGACGTTAGAACCGCAACAGCAAGGAACACCCGTCTCAAATTGGGACAGAGTGAGGACCAGCCTTTCAAGGGGAATCCTTCTACCTTTTTAGGAGGATCCAACCCAACGGTCGCTCACCAATGGAAGAGGGACATGGAATGACACTTGAGATTAGTGGAATGCACAGAGGTGCAAAAGGAGATGTTAGGAACATTCAAATTGGCAGGGAATGCCTTACAGTGGTGGGAGAGTACCACCACACTAGAGGAGCGAGATCAAATGAGTTATGTAGAGTTTCAAATTAGGTTCAACAACAAGTACTTCCCGTATACTATTAGGAGTGAAAAGAAAAGAGAGTTTCTAGAGTTGGATCAAGGTTCGAAATCAATTGTCGAGTATGAAAAAGAGCTCACAAATTTATCTATGTTCATACTGGAGGAGGTAGAAACTGAGAGGAAAAATATGGAGTGTTTCATCAATGCCCATTAGGCAAATGGTTTTAGGAAATTAGGCGTACCCTACTTACGCCTAAATAGTGGATGTCACGATGTTACACTGGCAGGAGAAAATAAGTTATCAGAAGAAATTGGGAAAAAGGCAAGAAACATTTGGTCAGGGAGGAGATAACAAGGGTCGTAATGACCAAGCATGGAAGAGGCACAGGACAAACCAAGGATAGCAGAACAGCAATGTTCATCAGGACAACCAGAGACCGGGTTGTCAGGGGGAGAAAAATTAGAATGGGAATTCAGAGCCTTTTCAGGGTACTTGTTTCATTTATGGGAAAGTGGGACACAAAGCGAATAGGTGTTTCAAGAGATAGGGACACTAGGGTCAAGTTAATCAGGGCCAGCAAGGCCAAGGGCCTCCAGCATAGGTAGCACCTGGGGTGCGAGGAGCGCCAGTAGCACTAGCAGCGATAGGTATTCAGTGAACACTAGCAGCGTCGACAGCATCTGGTGTAAAGGGAGAGAGTTCAGCACCAACCAGCACTGGTTATGGGAGGTGCTACCTACTTCAGCCTTTAGAGGAGCAGGCACCGCAGGAGCCACGATGTGGCTAAGTAGAAGATCGGTATCTAAATTTTTTTTCTACGTGTTATATGTATAGTATTCATATTTCGCTTAGGTAGAATTAGGTGTGTGGGCGCCTAATTATAGTACGTTATGGTAGACTCTTGTGAACTTTGGTTTTTGTGCGCATTTAGTTTTACTGAATTTCTAGGGAAAAATTCTCTTGCTAGTGGGTAAGTATGTAACACCCCGAGTTTTTATTAGTTAATTTAATGAATAAATTAGAAAATTTGGGAAAAATAAATTTTTGAATTTTATAATTTTTTGGGTTAAATATGTTGGTTATGATTTTAGAAGAAAAAAACTTCAAGCAGAATTGAAATCCGAGTTAAAACGAATTTTTAATTGACTTTCAAAGATTTATCCCTTATATAAGTTTTAAGTCGGCAGAATAAAAAATAGTGAGTGATCGATCGATCGACGCCAGGGGCCAATCGGTCGACAACTACAGATTTCATGCGCAGCAGGTCAGTTATTTTGACGAGTTTTGTAACTTTGAAACTCTTTAACTTATTTATATAAATCATTTACGGGGTTAGGTTTTTAAAACTCATGTTTTACCAACCCTAGAGCAGCAGACTCTCTTTTTGTTCATCATCTTCCACCTCCAAACCCTAGCCTCCATTAAAACCATTTTTAAGCTCAGTTTTGAGGGCATAAACAAATATGTCCCAAGTTGGTCCAAGAGGAGTTTTTGAGCCATTTTTCTAGAGGAACTCAAATCTCTAGTCAGTTTCTACATTTAATCATAGGCATGTTTATCCAATTCTTTTCCCTTAGTGTTATATGTCTTGATTGCAGCCTCCATTAAATTCTTGTTTTTTCTAAAAATATCCAATTAATGAAATGATTAAAAAAATAACTATTGGGACTGTTTTGCATGAAAAATTAATAGTACCTAATACTTGTAACCTTGTGGTTCCTTGGGTAATAATTGGGTCGCCAGTTATATTACGGGCATGCACATGTAGAGGAGCCCTTAGAAAGCAAATTTTGTTATTTCATGAGAAAACCCTAGTTTAATTTGATTTCTTGTGTTGAAATATAATATTCATGATAGGACTTGTATGTAGTTATTATTCTGAAATCATAATATTTATGTGTCCTGGATTTCAATTATTTTATTTAAAATAAAGTAATTGGAAATTTTAAGGTTGATATGACTAATGTTGTTGTAAATTGTTAATTGTGCCAACTTATGGAAATATTATAATTTTGATATCTCGGGAACATTGGGTGCTGTAGGTAATTGGTTTTCACCCATTGTTATAGTACACTTTTTAGGTATAGGACTAGTACGTGGGCTTAGTTTCGATTTATGCTAATTAGGTATGTGACTAGTTAGTGTGAGTCCATGCGGGTTATGTAATTTGGTGTGGGGTTGACTTTCTATATTATACCATTGTTAAGATAGCCTAGGATTGATATCTAGGTGGAGTGAAATTTTTATAAGCATCCTTTTCTTAGGATAGGACGAATTTGTGTTTTGGGAACCCTTAGTTTGGACTAAGGGGTGTTTTGAGGATTTTTACATCGCTTTTAAGGGTGGGGAAAATTAATTTGAATAATGAGTATAAGAAATTTTGGAAATTAATACCGCAGGACTAAAACGGGTATTAAAATTTATTGGTGACATAATGTGTCGGGGCCGACAGTTAAAGTGGGTCAGAGGACGATTTATGTCTTGTCGTGTGTTGAACCTATCATATCGCGAGGATCGTATGATAAAAACGGATCAGACAGCGGACTTGATAAGAGGCCGTGTGTGTGGGTGGAACTTGTTATATCGCGAGGGCCGACCGTTAAAATGGGTCAGACGGCGGCTTTGCCAAGGGGATGTGTATCTTGGTAAATTATATTTATGGTTCATTTAATTAAATGTAATATTGTTGGGAATGCAGGTAAAATTAAAATAATATTGGTGTGGCATATTTTAAAGGAACCTTGCGGGAAGTTAGTAATTTATTTTTGGCAATTAATTATCTTGTTAAATAAAATATTCCACTGTTATGGTTGATATATTTAACACTATTGTCTAGGTTCAAGGATGCTAATTGAGAGGAGTATCCAGTATTCATGCTCGAGGCTTTGGCTTTGACACATGCGTTGACTAATCTTTTTCAGAAATTTATTTGGAGTAGCTGCATTGAGTTATTGGAGATCTTTTGGAGGTGCAGCTGGAGTAAAAATTTTAATTGTTTTAATAGTTAGATTCTTATCATATTCCGTAATATTTATTATGAGACAACATGAGGGTTTTATTGGGCCATTCGGTTCCAAAGTTGTCTTAAGATTTCAGTTGGATTCTATTTATTTAATTATTGAGATATTTGGAGATTGCATGTGATGGGTGTATATCTCACTTTGGTGTTTTATGAGTTGAATGTTATTAGTATTTAGGATTAATCAATTTATTTATCTTGTGGATAAAATATTTTACATGTCTCAAATTTGTCACATGCTAAGGATGATATTTTATTTACTCGCACCCTGCTTAGTTTTGTTGGCAGCCGACGCCAGAATTTAGCAGGGTGTGACACCAGTATCATATCGACCCATGGCATTTAGGAGAGCCATCTATTGTCTCAAATTAGATGATACCTCATACCTCCGATACATATTCATAGGCTTGGAAAGTATGGAAATGGCATTCTAAGGATATCTACAAAAGATCATTATCAAATATCAACCACCCCCCGTGGGAGAATATTCTTCATGACAACTTTCCTATACGCACATACATCTGTCTCTCTCATTGGCCATGACCTCAGCTAGGAGTGAGATGCATGCTTGGGGTGACCATGTACAACCCTTAGACTATATAAGATGCACTACATCTTATTCACTTGGATTGGATTCTAAAACCCGTGTCGTTACTCTGTCAAACTTGCATTTGAGATAGAAAGATAACATGTATGTCCTCTTTGGCCACATGTGCACAATTGTAGTGAAAACAATTGCATACTCATTATAATGGACGTAGCCAAGGTTGAACCACTTAAACAATTGTGTTCATCTCCATTATTTATCATATCTTCTGTGAATTTTCTCGAGTAATTATTGACTAATAACATTTGTGAAAATCCTACACCCCAGATAAATCCATTGTGTGAAAGTATCATAAAACTTGGTAGTGACTTTTAACTGGTAAGAGAACTAGGTATTTTTCTCTTAAGATTTTGGCCCCAAAGTTATGGGAATTATTAATGATAATTATCGATGATAACTACCTAGTTAAAATTAAACTATTGGTTAATATTAGAAGTAATCAATGGGTTAAAAACATGATAAAAATTTATGTGACAAAATTCCCTTATCAATATTAAAATCTAATCAATTTTATCTTGAAATTAAAATAAATTATTCTAACATAAGGAAATATAAAACAATTCTCACGACACCGAATGTATGATGAAAAACCCACTAATGGGAAAAACATGAGGCCAAAAGGAATGAAAAATATAGTATAGTTGAAGATTACAAATAGAAGATAATCGCTTAGAATCAAACAATTCACTGACCGACTATCAATTATTTCCCATCACATCTTCTTAGTAGATTTCCAAAAGTTGGAGAACGATACACACCGCAGCTGATTTTGGGCTCGTCCAATATATTTAATTTGTATGACACCAAAATCTTTGTTTAAAGTGTAATATAACTTTCTTCCAATGCAATAGAACCACTGATTAACCATTGACTACAACTAGGATGTGTGAGGATATCCTATGGTTGAAATGTATAGCAAAAGGTTTGGTTTTTATTAAAAACTCACAAGTTTGTTTTCAATATTGAAGGAAGTCCATACTCAATGATAAGTTTTATTTGGACAATGATTTATTAAATCTAGCTTGAATATAAAACTTTTACTTCCAAGGATTCAAAAATGAATCCAAAATCTTGAAAATAACATAAGAGATGAACTAAAAAAATATTTATTCTTTTTAAAAGATGTAGATTTTCTCTTTTCTTTTATTATGAAAGTTCAAAATCAAAATGGAAGAAGGAATGTTGCAAGAGTGTGTAAAGAACTTATGTATAAAGACAAGTGGGAAGACACTCAAGTGGATCAACCACATTGATTTGGAAATAATATTTGTTGGTGTAAAACAAAGATTTTGTCTAGTAACAACTCTTAATTACAAAGGCCGTAAAACATTGAAAAATCAAGCTGACTTATGGGTACCTTCATTATAGTGAAGACATGATTCGCTGATGCGAAAGGTTAATGAACCATGTCTCTCTTGTAACAAGATATTTTCAACGTGGGTTACACATAGGTGTAACCATTAAAATAGACCCTTCGCTGACACAAAGTTTATTTTTCTGAAGTGAAAACCTACTTAGTTTCAATTTATCATGAGTAGTGAAGCTTATTATTGGTTAACATTAATTCCTATTTATCTGAAACAATGTAAGTCACAGATGGAAACATAAATTGAAGTTTTATGCAAGTTTCATAAATACATAATAATTTCTTGTTCAACTAAGGACAAGGGAAATTCTAAACCCATGATACATTTAAAATATTTACAAAAATTATAGGAATAATATAGCCTTTTGGGTGGATAGAGGATATTAATCCCCCAGATTTATTTTACAAGGAGAAAAATCATCTCTATGGTGGCCTTACAAACAATCAAGAAAGCTTTCTTAAGCTAGGTAATCCTAACTTATGTAATTTGTAGAAACCTCTACTTATAATGGGAAGTTCAAAAACAGAATGAAAAATAGAGGGAATTAAACTAGAAGAAGCTAAAGTTTCCAATGAATCAACTACATTATTTCTTTCCATCCAAATATAACAATTTGAGTGTTACTGAGTACCATTAATTTTCCAATCTCCTCTTAAACGGGTTTCAACTTCCATGGAGGTTTTGACTCCCTTCTTATCAAACGAAAAGACGCTTTTGAATCAGTCTCTATGATTATATTCTAGAATACTTTCTCTATACATAATTGAATACCAGTTTTAATATCTAACAACTCATCCATTAAACTAGAATTTTGATTAGTAAATATAGAAAAGTCCAATTTAAAATCACCTTTAGATTCTCTTAGAATACCTCCAATTCCACTAGGACTTGGATTCCCTTTGCTAGATCCATAAAAATTCAACTTTAAATAATCCACTTAAGGATACTCCCATTTAATGATTCTGAATTTTGGAATTTCTTGTTGAGTTCTAAGTTTTTAAAAAGAATGATATATGTGGACTGCTTGTTTAAGGGGATATGAAATTTTTTGAAGAGATAATATCAAAAATACTATCTTTAATATTCTAATAATAACTTCCACTTTCATAAAAACACCTTTGAAAAAGCTTTGACACCTAGCTTTTAATATTTCCCATAGAATCACAATAGTCAAAACATGATAGAGAAATTTGAGTTCATCTCCCTTAGCAGGAACTAACCACCAAGACATGATCATGGACCGTACTGAATTAAAAGAGGGGATAACTTCAATCTAATTTAAGAAATGAGTACATACTTTATTAGTAAGAATACTAGACAATAATAGATGATTTATTTACCTAGGTATTAAAGAAGGTACAACCCCATTTATTTACCTAGGTGTTCCCATCTTTGTGGGATCTCCAAGGAAAAAAATTCTTCAACCTCTAGCTGACAAGGCTATTGCCAAACTCAGTAGTTGGAAAGGTCTCCTTCTCACTATGGCTGGCAGAGTCCAGGTGGTCCAATCAGTTTTTCAAAGTACCCTCCTTCGTAGCTTCCAAATCTATAAGTGGCTTACTTACCTTCTCAAAGTTCTCAACTCTAGTGCTAGAAACTTCATTTGGAGTGGAGAAATTAGCACTAGAAAGTTAGTCACAGTTTCCTAGAGCAAAGTTTGTGACTCCAAAATCAAAGGAGGTATTGGTTTAAAAAATGCAGCTACTCTGAATAAGGCAGCCCTGCTTAAAACAACCTGGAATATTCTCAATCAAAATTCCATTTGTGCCTATTTTCTTAAAGCTAGATTTAAATTTTCTACTTCTAATTGTACATCCAATTATTACAAATCCTCTATTTAGCCTAGTCTTAAATACTATATGCCTCTCATAAAGGTTCACTCTAGATGGATCATTGGCAATGGCACTTCAATCAATGTTTGGCTTGATAATTGGCTCGGTTATTCCATTATTTCCTCCTTAAACATTACTTCCTCTCCTAATCTCATTTCCAAATTTTCTGATCTCATCCGTGAATGTTCTTGGAGGCTTCCATCAGGTTTTCTCAACTCTTTTCCTCAAATATGATCATCTATTATTTCTATGAAACTTCCAATGGTCAATACTCCTGATTCTCTCATATGGGATAGTTCTTCTTCTGGAAACCTTACTTTCGCAGAAGCCTACAGCTGTATTAAAAATGATACTCAAATAAATTCTAATTTCAAAGTTATTTGGAATAATTTTTTTCCTCCTATAATATCCATGATAAGTTGGATACTTCTTCATAACTATTTGCCTACGGATGATAGAATTAAAGATAGAGGAATTCCAATGGTTTCCACATGCCTCCTTTGCGATAATATCCACTGTGAAGAAAATGCAGCCCACCTTTTCATGGGATGTTCTTTTGCCAAATTCTCATGGAGCTGGATAGCAGGTATTTTCAACCAAAAGATTCCAATCACTGATGAGGTTGATGTTTTATGGACCTTTATTAGTCATCCTCACCATGGCCCTCAAGTACATAACCTCTGGAAAGCAGCCTCTCTTTATGTTGTCTACAAGATTTGGTGTGCAAGGAATAAACTCAAATTTGAGAACATTCATCCCAATAAAGTTGCTATATGCAGCAGCATAAAGGCTTGGCTCCTCTTTATCAGTCCATATACCCCTGGATTCTTCAAAAATAATAATGACTTGGTCACTCTTAACAACCTAGGAATTCTTCCTGGGTTAAGAAAAGCTCCAAATATCTCTCTAGTCATGTGGACCCCCCCCCCCCCCCCCCCCCCCCTTTCCTTGGATTAAAGCCAATTATTATGGTTTATCCAAAGGAAACCCTGGACCCTCTACTTTTGGAATCATATTTGGAAGTTTCAAGGGTGAATTTGTTGGAAGCTTTTGTCAAAATATCGGTTGGCAAAACTCTTTCATTGCTGAGCTCAATGGAGCCATTACTGCTGTTGACATAGCTTTCTCTAAAGGATGGATCCATATTTGGTTGGAATACGACTCTCATAGTGTTGTCTCTTGCTTCAACAACAGTGGCTTCTTCCATCCATGGCCTTTAAAAATTGCTTGGATTAATTGTCTCCATCAAATATCACATATGAACTTCAAATGCTCGCACATCTATAGAGAAGGTAATTGCCCTACTGACAAGCTTGCCAACCTAGGTCTGTCCCATAACAATGGCCTATGGTTTGACCAATGCCCCAAAGATCTCTTCAGTCCTTTCTTCAATGACTTCATGGGCATGCCCTCTTATAGGTTTCATCCAGACAAGATGATTTTTTTCTTTCATTCTCCATTGTATTTTTGCTTTTATTTTTCCTTGTAATCCCTCCTTGTACTCTTCTTGTTTTGTTTCAATAAAATTTTCTTTTTTTGAAAAAAAAAAAAAATATATATATATATATATATATAATAGATGATTTAAAGTTTCCTCTTGATAACTGTAACACTAACATTTAGAACAATATCTAATTCAAACTCTCTTGATGTTATCATCAGTGGGAACAACTCTATGACGGCATTTCCAAACTAAATGAATATTTTAATAGGGATATCCTTGGAACACCTTCCTGTGACACATGATAACTATGACTTTTTGGTGTATTTTTGTTGTTGTTGAAACCCAGGTTAATCAAATACCTACAAATATGTCACAAACTCAAGTGTAGAGGTAAGTAAGGGTATCAATCAACATCAAGGGGGAAAAGCTAGAGACAAAATCAAATGTAGTTCAATTTTTATTTTATTTTTGTGATTTTTCACTTTTCTAATTTTTTTAGCTTTTTCAATATTAAAGCAATTGGGTGAAGTGAGGTGAAATAAGACTAAACTAAATTGTGAGATGAAAACAACTAACTAGAAAGTGACTAAAAGTGAAAAATATGGTCTAACACTAAAATAAGAGATAAAGTGAGGTAAATAATTGTGAGAACAATCAAGGAGTGGGATTACACCACAAATTTTAGCTATTCTAACTAATTAATTTAATTAATTGAATTCTCCCAAATTAATATCAACATTATAATTCAACTCTCGTTGCAAATGTAATCTTAATAGTAACCTTTTAAAAAATTAAGTTTAACACCCCACAACTCTAGAAAAATAGATCTACACTCCTTTTAATTAATCACCCACTAGGATCGATCAATTAAAATTTATATAAATCTTAGAAAATAAAGTTAGAGTTGAAATTCAAGTTATAATATCCCACTTACGAAACCCCTATCTCTAGTTCGAATCTAAAATGGGTATTATAACTAGAATTTTGATTTTCTCTCGAAAATCATTTACCCTCTCTCGAGGCGTAAATTTAAGGGTGAGGGATCAAAATTAACATCAAAGGGAATTTTCAAGTAATCAAACTAGTTAAACTAAAATAACATAAAATAAAGGTTTCCCCCCACCCCTTGAAAGGAGATTTAGCCTAACATAATACAAAGAATGATAATCAAATAATCAATAGGCATTTAATATATAAGAGAAAAGAGAAGAACAATCAAACCAATCTCTTGAATTTAATTGACCCCAATCCTCCAATTTGAAATGTACACCCCTCCAATTGAGCATCCAAGTGATTTGCAATTAAATAATCACTCAATTAAATCTCTTACAAAATTTAACCTCACAAATATCTAACAACAATAAACATAATAAAACTATTTACAAAATGGTGTTTATCCTAATTTATTTTCTACACGAAACTATCTCTAACTCTCTCTAGAATTCTCTTCTCTATGATATGATATCCAGTCAAATGGGGTCTTGAGTCTTCTTTTATAGTAGATGCATGGCACACATGGACTAAGGGGTATTTTCGGGAATGGGATAGGGTGAAAATGTGGGAGAGGTGAGAGCACATGTGCATGGGGTGTGAGGTGTGAGGATATTTGGGAAGTGGGGTAATGGAGATAATAATCAGATTTGGTTAAAAAGGGGTTGGGGTAAAATGGGTATAAGGCTGGTTTTAAATGGGTGATATGGCACATGGGATAAATGAGTTGGGTTTTGGTCTTTGTTTGTTATGAAAGCATGTGGAAAAAAATCGTGTAAAGCTTGGGACAAAATGTAAGGGAAATGGGTTTAGGTGAAATGTATTTTGGTTTCATGGCACCGGGTTTGGTTTGAATTTGTTATTTGGGATAGCAGGAGATAAATTCGTGGCGTGGAGGAATTGGATTCAAAATGGGCTGATGGGTTTGCGATTCCGGGTTGTGGGCGGATCTAGTGGCTCGCGGGACGCCATATGCGGTAGGTGGTCAGCTGGGTACATATCAAGGTGGGTCAGGCTAGTGTATGCATGGGTTGGAAGGTGTACAATCGGGCTGGAGCTCCGGTGGAGGTGTTGTAGGTGGGTCACCATCGGGTCGAAGACGGGTTTCAGTTGGCCGGCATGGAGTGCTGGGGAGAGTCGGTGGGTGTTTGGTTTCGAGTTTCGTCGGCGCGGGTTGAGGGCATCCGAGTATAATTTGGTTAAGGGTTTGGGACCATGGGTTGATGATGGGGGATTGGATGTTGGTAGTGAGGTGTGTGTTAATGGAGGTGAGGAGAGAGAAATGGTTTAAAGGTTGAGTGGGGAAGATGAAGTGGAGGGGGTTTTTGTGTGTGGTGAAGGTGTAGAATTGTTAGGGCGAGGGTGAATGAGGAGATATGGTGTAGGTAAGGTGTGTGGTGGATATGGTGTGAGTGGAGTTTAGTTTAAGTGTGTGTGTGTTTAATTTGTACCCAACTAAAATAATTAAAGGACTCAACTAAAATTAATAAAAATAAAAATAAAAAATAAAATCTAACTAAAAATAAAAAAAAACTAAAAACAATAAAAAATATTAAAACTAGAAATTAAAATCCTAAGCTTATATAAAAACTAAAATAAAACAAAAGAAATAAAAACTTAAAATCTAAATGAAAACTAAAGTCCTAAAAAATATAAAATCTAATAAACTAAAAATAAACTCCTAAAAACCAATCCTAATAAAACTAAAAACTAACTAAAATCAAAATCAAAATAAAATAAAATTACACTAATAAAATAAAAATAGAAAATAAAACCTTGAAATCCTAAATAAATCAAAAATAAATCCTAAAAATAAAAATGACTCAAACTAAGAATCTAAAAAAATATAAACTGACACAAACTAAACACACACGGGCTTGGGGTGATGCTTTGGCTAGGTTTAGGATCGGGTTTTGTTACGGGAGAGGTAATTAGATCCATTCAACGTGCATTTGCCTCGATATATAGCTTTTGACACCGCAAACGGACGTTTGACCTACAAGATAAACATTTAAGCACATGAGACCCATATTGTCGACAATTAGCAACTAAAGTACGTCTATTCGGGGTATAAAATGTACAGTTTTGGGTGCTTATCACACCACCCCCAAACAGAGCGTTTCTAGTTCTCGAGCAATAAGATAGAGAGAAAGAGAAAGATAAGAAACGAAAAGTGTACCACTTTCGCGGGCACTTGCGAATACACTTAGCATGTGCAACAAGACTTTAAACCTATAGGTTACCTTATAGGACGAGTTGTGTCTCGTGAGGGTTTGCGGGGAATATACCCACAAAATTCTTTATTTTCTATGGCAGTCTATCTCTTATTAGACATAGAATAATCGCACAATTCATCATGAGATAAATGTTTTCAGAAATACAAGCTAGAATGTGTAAAAAGTTTAGCTAAGTAAATACACAAGGCACATCCTTCCTAGAACTCAACGTGTGTAGTGTGAATCAGTCAAAATGGTTCGAGTATCACAAGAGTAATTCCTAGATTGCCTTTTTGGAATCAATGCATCAACTTCAAATCTCACAGATATATATCTCTAAAACGAACTCTCCAGATTAGGGTTAGTGTATCTCTCTTGTGTGTGAGGAGGTGAGTAAATGTAAGAAAATTCAAACGTCTCACACACACATAAGAAAGAACGTACAATTAGAAATAAAAGTGATCTCATGAAGAATGCTAACCACTATAGTGAGAACGACGAGTTATTCACCACGTTGAGTTTCATTTGACCGAACACTTGGAGGAAAGAATGGATGAGTATGGGTGAGGGGGAAATGAAGTGGGAAGGATATGATGATGTGGTATGGTGATGTATAGATGAATGATGGATGAGCGAGAAGAGTGTACTATGAACAACAAATGTCTTTATTTGAAAACAAACTACTGACTACAAACTCTCTTTCTTTTCTTTTCTCTCTTTTTTCTCTTTTTTTCCCTACTTTTTCCGTTCGTTTTATTTTTTTCTCTCTCTTTTCAAACCAACACTGAAGACATTAAACATTTGGGACAAACACTCTTTTTCTCAAAAATGATGATGGATGATATATGAATGGAGTGGAGACTATGTATGTATGAATCTAGTATTCGGGACAAATTTCAAGACACGCGTTTCTTACAACTCGAAGGTGAGATCAAGCCAAATGTTTATGAAATATAATGAGATTATACAATAATTAAACTTCGAACCCAAAAGAAGTTGAATCAACTTGTGACTCGAAGATTGCGTAAAACACTCTGAAAGGGTGAAAGGCACAAATCTCACAAGCTAAAGTCTCTACTAGTGATCCTTAAGGTTCTCTAGAGAATTGTAAAACTCTTCAACCCTAAGCCGTAGTGAATTGATAAGTGCGCAAATTTTTTTGAGTCTAGAAATTCATAGTGCAACATGCCTTGTTATGCATTACATAAGCTATTTAGAAAAAATAACGTATTCTAGCTTGATCCTAGACTTAAAAAAATGGATGATTGAAAATTCACATCAATGAGTGAGATGAAAGAAACAGCACGAAATTTTTTAAAAAATCAGGTTTAAAACTCAAAAAATTTCAAAAATGTACGATTTTGATAAAATTTCCCACCCCCAAACAAAACGGAACATTGTCCTCGATGTTAGATAAAATGATTTTTAAAATTGAGAGAATACGGTGGATAGAGATTACCAGAAACAACCGCTAATGAAATGGACAGAGTTAGCCAAGAATAAACCTGAATAAGAAGTGATAACAGAAGTTGTACATGTCTATAAACAAGATATATCATTAGGTGATGTAAAACACAACCCCCAAACAGGATGAGACTAGTATAAGAAATGCGGGCTGCCTCCCGGTAGCGCTAAGTTTAATGTCTTCAGCCAGACCGAATCATTCTCACGGCAGAAGAATTGGGGTGATGAGAATCACCCCCAAACAAGACTGAAGCGTCAGTCTTGTTGGATAGAGGCTAAAAGGGTCAATGCACTTGTACGGAAAAGTGCACCACACGATGCAAAGCATCGGTGGACCATGGGCGACTGGGAATTAGGGTAAGGGTGAGAAAGGAAAGGGTAAGGGTGAATAGGCCCCAATCACAGGCCTTATTGAGCAGAAAGGTGAGGGCAACTACGGCCTTATACGCATGGTGCTCTAATTTGTGAAGGAGACAAAAAGAGGTAGAAATAGTGATGGGGTGGGGCTATTAGAAATCACACGACCGTTCTATGAATGGACGATGATAATGGTTGCGCTGTGACACGCCAGGGAGATGTTGAGAAGAAAAACCAACACCAAAAGGAAGCGGTGTGAATGGAGGAACAAACTCGGTGTCAAAGAAGTAAAGAGTAGCTCCATAGATACTCTCGTAGATGGTGGAGGATGGTTTCAGGAGAGGGTCTAAAAAGGTGGATGGAAACAGGAAATGTGTAAAATCAAGATCCAAACCAGGTGGTGGGATGGAAAGGATAATGGGTGGGTCGGGTGGGATAAATGGTGGAGGAAGATGATCCAACTCAAGCGTGGGAGACACACACTCATTAGGAGGAGTAAAGGAATATCACAAAGGTGTGTGGTTTCTAAAGATGGAGTGGTCAACTTCTCCATAAGAGTAGCATCGGTGAATGTGGTGGATGGGTAAAACGAGGCGCCAAGATTTAAGATAGAGGGATCACTAGAAATATTAGGCTCAAAGGGATCCATTCATGGTGGGATATCATCCTTATCCCGATAGGTAGGAACTATCACGGATTCTATCTCGTGAAAATGGTGAACACTCATAGCCGGAGCTAACCTAAAATATATAGGCATGTCAGAGACATATGCAATTGGGGCATAAGGTAAAAACTAGGGCATATTTTTGGATATCTCGGGAGTGGGAACCTCAAGCGTGAGTTCCTTTGGATTTAACGGGAGTAAATCAGTCTCACTAATGAAAGGTAAGTCAACAAAATTGTCGACTTGGGACTCAGACCACGGAATGGTCTCAACTTCGAGATTCTCGAGAGGATAGGGTTGGTCACACTCATAGTCAGTGGCACAAGACGAGGCATCATCACTCCACGGGGAGGCAACAATGGGTTGACTTGGGGTGAAGTCTGACTCTCGCTCACACTCAATTGCATTAAAGTGTTGTTCAAGCCTTTGGAGGGGTTGAGTTTGAATTTGAGTGGCTTGCTCTTGCTCGATGATAAATTGTTGTAAGAGTCTTTCGAGAGCGGATGTGGATGAAGGTGGTGGAGTGATGGGTGGTGGTGGTGGTTGAGGTGGACACAACTCGCTATGATCATGGCTATTTGGAGAATATTCAAATGAAGTGTGTGGAGTGGGGCCGAGTTCATCATACACGAAATGATCGCTTTTGTGATGGACAATTGGTTGATACTCATGGGGTGCGTAGTGAGGGAACTGATCGGTATAATGTGCACTAGGTTGCCATGACAACTGTTGGAACGTGTGAGGATCCACAACATCTGGTTGGGATTCGTATTGCGTGAAAGGGTGATCAGGCCTCCATGAATAACTCGGGTACTCACACAACTCGGGATGAGATACATCGGGATAATAGGTCGAGGTGGATGCCGAAACAGTGTAATATGGATACACATGTTCCACGGTGGGTTCATAGGGATATGACATGTACGGACACTCATGGGACATGTGATCGGCATAAGAACAATGGGTGCACGGCAAAGCATAAGACACGTCGACACTTGACATCGAGGGTGATGGAAAATGAGGCGCCTGCATGGATGGGTCAAGAGTACCAACGGTACTCGTGAGAGAGGTAAAACCGCTAAAAATATCATATAGAGACGGCTCGGGATCACTCTCACACGTGTCGCGTGTCAATAAAAAATGACCAAAGTAGTCCCGTAAAGGACGTTCTTCGTCCATGAGGAGAGAAATATGTTTTTGGAGTTTTTTAAATTTTTTCAAAAGGAAAGAAAATATTTTTGGATTTTTCTAAAAAGAAAGAAAATATTTTTGGATTTTTTTATAAAAATGAAAGAAAATATTTTTGGATTTTTTTTTTAAGAAAAGGTGGGGAGAAAATATGGACTCGGAAATTTGGGATGAACTAACTAAAATCGACTACCAAAAAATTAAATTGGACAAACACAAGTCAAGAAAATTTTCTAACTAGCACATAGCCAATTTTTATCTTTAAATTTAGTGAAAGGGTAGTCAAATTTTAATTAAATCCGCGTGCGATAAAAAAAATCACGAAAATCTGAGTGATCGCCTTTGCAAAAAAGTTCTCCTAGTGGGCTACCTAGTTAATAGATTTTAAATTTAGTGATGGCTAGGGTAGCACACAATTGGTAAGCGAGTGAGTCGAGTGATGTAATTCCTTCTCGTGAGTGACCGGGTGTAGGTCTTAGTTAATTAATTCATCACACCATTCGAAAATCAATGAGAGAAGAAAATCAAGTAAGAGCACACAAAGCACACAAAAGAATTGACTCGCTAACATGAGAGGCGTGAGGGTTTGAGAAATGTACCTCCCACGGTTTTTAGGCCATGGGGTGCCGAAAAATTTGAGTTGCCCGAGGGGAGATCACGCCTATCTCAGTCATCCCCGGGAGTCCTACCGACCCAAGGTAGAGAGGCTTCTAAATCCTCGCCTTTGGACGCCCTCTATCTACCTTGGTCGGTTTCCCTATCACGCCTATCTTCTTTTTGTTACAAATTTTAAAATGAAAAATAAAATAAAGGTGTCACTATGCACCACAATACAAGCAATGATAAATATCCTAATACAAGCCTTCTAAAATAAAGAAAAATGGTACAAAAAAGAATAAAGTGCAAAAAATAAATGAACTACAAATTCAAATCCTCTCTGAGCTTCACGATCCCAAGAATGGCAACGACGCCTTTTGATAACTATGACTTTTTGGTGTATTTTTCTTGTTGTTGAAAGCCAAGTTAATCAAAAACCTCAAATACCTAAAAATATATAACAAACTCCAGTGTAGAGGTAAGTAAGGGTATCAATCCACATCAAGGGGGTAAAGCTAGATACAAACTTAAATGTAGTTCAATTTTTATTTTCTTTTTGTGCTTTTTCACTTTTCTATTTTTTTAGCTTTTTCAATATTAAAACAATTGGGTGAGGTGAGGTGAAATAAGACTAAACTAAATTGTGAGATGAAAACAACTAACTAGAAAGTGACTAAAAGTGAAAAATAAGGTCTAATAATAAATAAGAGATAAAGTGAGGTAAATAATTGTGAGAACAATTAAGGAGTGGGATTACACCACAAATTTTAGCTATTCTAACTAATTAATTTAATTAATTGAATTCTCCCAAATTAATATCAACATTACAAATCAACTCTTGTTGCAAATTTAATCTTAATAGTAACCTTTTAGAAAATTAAGTTTAACAACCCACAACTCTAGAAAAATAGATCTACACTCCTTTTAATTAATCACCCGCTAGGATCGATCAATTAAAATTTATATAAATCTTAGAAAATAAATTTAGAGTTAAAATTCAAGTTATAATACCCCACTTAAGAAACCCCTATCTCTAGTTCGAATCTAAAATGGGTATTGTAACTAGAATTTCGATTTTCTCTCGAAAATCATTTACCCTCTCTTGAAGCGTAAATTTAAGGGTGAGGGATCAAAATTAACATTCAAATGGAATTTTCAAGTAATCAAACTAATTAAACTAAAATAACATCAAATAAGGATTTCCCCCCACTCCTTGAAAGGGGATTTAGCCTAACATAATACAAAGCATGATAATCAAACAATCAATAGGAATTTGATATATAAGAGAAAAGAGAAGAACAATCAAACCAATCTCTTGAATTTAATTGACTCTAATCCCCTAATTTGAAATTCACATCCCTCCAATTGAGCATCCAAGTGATTTGCAATTAAATAATCACTCAATTAAATCTCTTACAAAATTTAACCTCACAAATATCTAACAAAAGTAAAAAATAATAAAACTATTTACAAAATGGTGTTTATCCTAATTTATTTTCTACACGAAACTATCTCTAACTCTCTCTAGAATTCTCTTCTCTATGATATGATATCCTCTCAAATGGGGTCTTGAGTCTTCTTTTATAGTAGATGCATGACACACATGGGCTAAGGGGTATTTTTGGTAATGGGTTAGGGTGAACATGTGGGAGAGGTGAGAGCACATGTGCATGGGGTGTGAGGTGTGAGGTGTGATGTGTGAGGATATTTGGGAAGTGGGGTAATGGAGATAATAATCTGATTTGGTTAAAAAGGGGTTGGGGTAAAATGGGTATAAGGTTGGTTTTAAATGGGTGATATGGCACATGGGATAAATGAGTTGGTTTTTGGTCTTTGTTTGTTATGAAAGCAGGTGGAAAAAAACCGTGTAAAGCTTGGGACAAAAAGTAAGGGAAATGGGTTTAGGTGAAATGGAATTTGGTTTCATGGCACCAGGTTTGGTTTGAATTTATTGTTTGGGATAGCTGGAGATAAATTCGTGGCTTGGAGGAATTGGATTGAAATGGGCTTATGGGTTTGCGATTCTAGGTTGTGGGAGGATCTGGTGGCTCGCGGGATGCCATGCCTACAGTAGGTGGTCAGTTGGGTATGGATTAAGGCGGGTCAGGACAGTGTATGCATGGGTTGGAAGGTGCGCGACCGGGCTGGAGCTCCGGCGGAGACGTGGCAGGTGGGTCACCGTCGGGTCGAAGACGGGTTTCAGTTGGCCGGCGTGGGGTGTTGGGGTGAGTCGGTGGGTGTTTGGTTCCGGGTTTCACCGGCGCGGGTTGAGGGCATCTGGGTTTAATTAGGTTAAGGGTTTGGGACCATGGGTTGCTGATGGCGGATTGGATGTTGGTAGTGAGGTGTGTGTTAATGGAGATGAGGAGATCAAAATGGTTTAAAGGTTTAGTGGGGAAGATGAAGTGGAGGGGGTTTTTGTGTGTGGTGAAGCTGTAGAATTATTAGGGTGATGGTGAATGAGGAGATATGGTGTAGGTAAGGTGTGTGGTGGATAGTAGTTGCAAAATGTGGTCCAAATAATAAAACAACCCATATTGGCCCAGTCTTCTAAATATGGAGCCCATATTTAAAAGCTATGAGTTAAATATGGGATCCATATTTCAAAGCTGTGAGTTAAATATGGGCCCATATTTGAAAGCAAGGAATCAAATATAGAGCCCAATTTTAAAAGATATAAATCAAATATAATACTCATTTTTAAAAGTTGTGAGTAAAATATGAGTTTTTTTACATATAACTCGAATTGTAATACTTACTTTAGTAGAAAAACAATGGGTTGGCCCAACCCATATTTGGTCCACTCATATTTGGCCCGATCCACATTTAACCCAACCCATATTTGGCCCAATCCACATTTAGCCCAACCCATATTTGACCCACCCATATTAGGCTCAGCCCATAATTTTGCCAGTGTTAGTGGTGGATATGGTGTGAGTGGAGTTTAGTTTAAGTGTGTGTGTTTAATTTGTACCCAACTAAAATAATAAAAAGACTCAACTAAAATTAATAAAAATAAAAATAAAAAATAAAATCTAACAAAAAATAATAAAAATAAAAAATATTAAAACTAAAAAATAAAATCCTAAGCTTATATATAAACTTAAATCAAACAAAAGAAATAAAAATTTAAAATCTAAATGAAATCTAAAGTTCTAAAAAATATAAAATCTAATAAACCTAAAATAAACTCCTAAAAACTAATCCTAATAAAACTAAAAACTAATAAAAATCAAAATCAAAATAAAATAGAATTACACTAATAAAATAAAAATAGAAAATAAAACCTAGAAATCCTAAATAAATCAAAAATAAATCCTAAAAATAAAAATGACTCAAACTAAAAATCTAAAAAAATATAAATAGACACAAACTAAACACACGCAGGCTTGTGGTGATGCTTTGGCTAGGTTTAGCATCGGGTTTGGTTATGGGAGGGGGAATTTGCTCCATTCAACGCGCATTTGCCTCGATATATAGCTTTTGACACCGCAAACGGACGTTTGACCTACAAGATAAACATTTAAACACATAAGACCCATATTCTCGAGAATAAGCAGCTAACGTACGTCTACTCGGGGTATAAAATGTACAATTTTGGGTGCTTATAAACACCCCGCCTAATTAAATACCGGTGATCAGTCTTTTATTAAATTAATTCAAAGTGCCCGGTTGGTTCATTCTTAGCATCACTGTCATAAAATAACTTTCCTTATTAACACCCTAATAAATATAATTAAGCTAAGTGTCAAAATACTTAATTTTGTTAAATTTAAATCCCATTGAAAAGGCCTTATGTATATAAACCAGTTTATGAATAGTACAAATGATAAATAAAATAAACCAATCAATTAAGTTATGTCAACAATATTACTCAATAAAAAATATCCACAACTACCGTCAACGTAATAGATAAAAAACAATCCAAAATAAACAGAATACTGAAATGATAGAAAAGTAGGAAATCTCTCTCAAGTCTAAACAGAAATCTAAAAATGGTTGTCACGTGCCCTAACTAAAGAGAACTAAATCAAAAGCTAAGGAGTCAAAGGAAGAATCGTCTACTGTAAGGACCTGCAACTCCCACAAAATCTGTAGTACAGTCAATCCAAGGAACCTACACCTGAAACCCTTGTGGTTGGGCACCTGTAATATATATATTTAAATATACAAGAAAAGGAAAAATGACAGGAAACGGGTCAGAGTCCGATTGTAAAACCGATTTAAAGTTAGTTAAACAAGTATTTAAAATGCTTACTAGTTGATATGAAACACATGTTAGCACGCGACACTCTCTTGAGAATCCTCACCTCTCATCTAATGTGCATGCCTATCGTACTACTAAATGACTCATAAGTCTAACCCAATTCTCCTCCCATAAAATCTAATTCAAAAGTCATATGTCTGTGATTTATTTAAAATACCATCCTATTAAGAATCATTTAAGTCAATTATGTAATTCTCAATACCACTGGGAAGTGTAAAGTTCTTACTATAAGGAAAAGCATGTATTCAATATTTATCTACTTATACGAACCGTAAAATAATTAGAGGTATAAGCATTTATATATAAATTACTCATACAATATATATATATACTAATCGTCACCCCACATAAAATCTATGGTGCTAGCATACTCTGCTATCAAGTCCTTATATCTTGTAAAAAAGGGAAATACTAGTTTGGAATCACTCTCGAACTATATTAACACAATAAACACACAATGGAGGCGAAGAATAGTTCCAAGTCACTAAGAGATCAACACATACCCTCATGTCTCTTAGGACCGTCTGACTATCATTCTCAGATAGCGTGTACCAAGTAATCTTATGTTCTAGGGCACGAGTCAATATCCCCCATAAAGATCCCATCGAGATAAGACTGTACCGGTGCTGAAACCTCTGTGATAGCAAGTAGCGCGGGTATGATTATACACAGATAAATATCAGTATATATATACACATGCACTCGGTTATATATATATATATATATATATATATATATATATATATATATATATATATATATATATATATATATATATATATTCCCATTATTCTTTTAGGTATGACCACGACCCATAATAATATTTAAACCATAAGTGGTACAAATCACCCAAGTCCTACGTATAATTAACATCACCCTCATTAAGCCATTTCATTTTTTCCTTTTGCTTTAAAAATATTTCTTCAAGATGACTGGCATTATTTAACTCCACTTTAATCTTATGCATCTCTAACCTATTTTGAGGACTAGGGATACTTTCAAAAGCATTTTCAGCCACAACAAAATCATCTTCAACCCTTTTTATGTTTTGAAAAATATTCACAAATGTAGCCTTATTCTAGTATTTAATTTCCCTTTCCAATCTTCTCAACTTGATAGAAAATTTAAGCATGGGAGCTTCTTCTACTACAACATCCCAAGATTTGATCATGAGAGGAAGAAAGAGATTATGATTAAGCCACATTTTTTGGAATACAAAAGGTCTATGAGAAGAATATAAAGGAGTTTTAATGGATAGAATAAGGGGAGAATAATCACTACATAATTTAGAAAGATGATTTATTAAACAATGGGGAAAGGTGGAAGACCAAGTCGGATTACAAAAAGCGCTATCTAACCTAGCACAAATAGCATCCTCTTCAACTCTATAGTTGTTCCATGTAAATCTAGACCCTTGAAATCCCATGTCAAAGAGACCAAAATAACAAACACAATCATTAAATCCACTCACAGCTTGATTATCAATTAGATTACCTCCAATTTTTTCAGTTTGATCAGCTACCACACCCTGCTCTATATGCCATGATGCTTACCCTCTGCGCGAAAACTTCCCAATGATAGCATGAGCAGGGTATGCTTAACCACATAAGTATATATATCGCTCACATGCGCAATATACATACATCCATATGATCCGATCATATGATCAAATAGTAAACCATCATATACGGTTTAAACATCCATACCATGTATGTCCACAACATAAATATATCCATATATTTATATGCATACATATATATATATATATATACACACATATTCACATATCCATAAATCTATATATATAAACTAGTTCTCGTTCATATGTATAAGATATACAAACCCGACTATAAGTATACATAAATCCTCAATATACAAGCCGTCACCACAAACTCATATCATTTACCTTGATATGTGAATACAATCCCTCACTTGAAACATATTCAATCATTTTTCCTGTGATGAATAGTCTCCCAAAACCATATGTATATATCTATACATATATATTCAACATTAGGGTTATCACCCAAGAGTTTGTGTAGGAATCCATCACTACACATTTCATCCATCTTTAAAGTACATATTTTCCTTTAGTACTATTTAACCATAGGCACATCAATGAGTTACTAGTCTAAAACCGCAATTTATTCCAACCTCGTTTCAAGTATTGGAATCTCAATGGTCATATCCCCACAATTACGTGTAAACTATCATAACTAGAATTTATGCTACCGCTTATTCTAGTCGACAGTACGATCCCAACCGTTCCCAATTTCACCTATGGTTCAAATAAATCTCAGGAACCCTTACTCCTATTGAGTTATCAATTATTCCTTAGTCTAAACATTTCTAAGGATATGAAACCCCTCACTCTTTAAGAGTATGTGACCACTCTCTTCCATTTGGCCCCAAATTGTATCTTAACAATATCCTATCCTTATAAGGATTTGACATAAAGGTCGGCCTGGAAATTTCACAACATACATGGATATTTCTTATCCAATTATTCCAAGAAGTCCCCACTATCATATACTAAGTGAGAGACCCCCTATAAGTCACCAAAAGATATCTCTTACTTCATAAGAGAAAGCCCCAAATCAATAAACCCAACCAAGAAGGGTTTGAATTCACTAAAGGGAAAATTTCTCTAAATGTTCTGTTTTCGAATCGATTCGGCCCAACAGCGAATCAATTCGGCCCATCCAAATCGATTCGGTCCAAGGGACCTGAGATTCTGCAACCCTCCGAATAGATTCTCTATGGGCGAATCGATTCGGTCCTAAAGACCTGAGACTTCTGCAACCTGGCGAATCGATTCGGTGGGGGCGAATCGATTCGGCCAGTTCAGAAAGCCAGGAAAATGGCTGTTTTTCTATAACCCAAAATTCCCCAAAAATCGATTTATACTACTTCCAACCCTTAATCTTCAATCCCAACATAATTTCCAACATCAAAACACATCCTAAATTTAACCTCATCAATTTATATCCCTTAAACCCAATTAAAATCTTCAATTTCAAGATTTGAACCAAAATTTAGGTTTTGATGTTTATACCCAAAAATCCATTTCTTTAACCCACAAATTATGAAATGAAATACACAAATAGCTATTTAGCAAGATTAAACACTTGCCTCGGATTTGTAGAGGTTGGATCGTCCTCGATGTCGCGATTTGGCCGGAAATCCCCAAGCATTTCTCCCTTTTTTCTTTTCTTTCTTCTTCTTTCTCTTTTCTTTCTTTTTCTCTCTTTTCTCAAAAGAGAAGGCTTCATCCGTAAGCCTTAAATCCTTTAAAACAATAAAACCAATTTTAAATGTTAATACATACTTTAAATGACTCGTTTACTCCAATTCGAGTCAACTGACTTAAAAACATTTCGGAGCCGAAATAAAACTCAATGACAGTCATCTTGACTATCTCGACCCTTCCGAGATCAATGGTACACTCAAAATCCTCATCCGGGATACTTTACAACATCCTATATTTTTTTACTTAAATTCCCAAATTTAAAATTCTTCGATTTAAATTAAATTTTATTTTCCCAAAATTAAATTTCTCAGTCTCAAAAATCGTGGGGTGTTACAGAACCCATATAAAAAATATTAACTCAAAATTATTTTCCCTTACTATTTTATAAAAATAAGTATGTTCATAGGTATATTTAATAAGATATGTTAGAGAGCCTGACGATATAAATTGTGTTACGAATACTAAACTATATATATATATCGATAAATAGAAACTTGAATCAATGCAGATGTACAATTTTATTTTCATTGCTCATGTCGCATTATTCTCAACATGATAACCATATAAATTGTGTCACCTCAAGTAAGAGACATATTTTACGTGTTGGAAATAATTCTAAATATTACAATTTGTTTTGTACAACTTGTCAATGAATTTTCAAAAAAAAAATATAAAAAAATTATGAAAAAAAGGAGAATGAAAGTGACGAATTTGAGGAGGGGAGTGGATTATGCATGGGGGGTGTAAATATGGGAATAAAAGATGATGATGGATGAATTAAGTGTATGGGGTAGTGGAATAAAATAAAGAATGGTTTGTTTAACAAAAAGATTTAGGAGCGATGGATGTGTGGTAAATGTGTGAGTAGGTAGGTAATACAAAGTTAAAAAGAAAGGAATATAATGGGTATGTGCATGGAAAAGAAGTAAAGAAAAGATGATAGATGGGCATATGATTATGTTGGAAAAAATTATGTAGTAAATATTAAAAAAATAAAAATAAGTTAAAAATAGAGATAATGAAATGATATAAAAAAATTTATAAGAGGAGGGGGTTAGATGCCTTCTCTTCGTTAATAACCAAACTCAAAAGAATTAATTAAAGATTTAATAATAATAATAATAATAATAATAATAATAATAATAATAATAATAATAATAATAATAATAATAATAATAATAATAATAATAATAATAATAATAATAATAATAATAATAATAATAATAATAATAATAATAATAATAATAAGAAGAAGAAGAAGAAGAAGAAGAAGAAGAAGAAGAAGAAGTACAAAAAAAAATAGGAGGATTATTGAAGGAGGGAAGCCTGGATTATTCAAAAATTATTTTTCATCTTCATTACAACTTAGATATTATTTCAAGGCGAGTCACAATTGTACCTTTATTTTAGAATATGCTAAATATATTTGTAAATTCATGAAATAATTGTTGAAATAGAAATCTCCATGCTTAGATGTAAAATAGAATTAAATTCTATAAATATTTATGTATTTATATATAAGTATGTATATATTTATATGCATGAATTGAAATGTATATAATGTTATAAGGCTTTAAATTTTGATTTGGATTATAATTGTTTTTAAAACTTTGCATTAACAAGAATTAACACGTATTGACTAAAAATATTTTGTACTTAAAATTTGGATAATTTATAGCATGTAACTATTCATAAAATTTACTATTCATGGATATATGTGCGTCCTGAAAGAGAATGAATGAAACATAGTAATATTCTGGTAAGTCTTATTAGCTTTTCATATTGTTAAAGACCGAGGGGAATATTTCGATGTTGCAAAACTTCATATTCTTATTAATTCATAAGAAAATTTACTAAAACAAAGAATATGAAAATATTGTTAATTGTAATTATTTATGTGTGCTGATAAAATGTAAAAATAATGAATAGTATTCAATGTACGAGTATAATAAACAAGTTGAATGAACCCGAATGACAAACTATGTGATTAAATGATCATAGTTGATACGTGCTAAGGAATTTGTTTTAATGTTCCAAACATTAAGTGCAAGGATCTTTGGATGATTGAATAAACTGTGAAGAGTTAAATATATATAAATTTCCAGATGTACGGAAAGAAAGTATAATGGATAAAATAAACTAATTACTAAATCACATATGCGACATTTTAAGTAAAAATATCCTATGTAAATCATTAGAGTTCATCACTGCTCCAGTATATTGATTAAGGGCTTAAAATCTGTTGAGTGAACTCGAGAACCAAGATGATTTTCTAAATGTGTTATACAAGTCTAGGATTAAGTGGGCCTTTTGTATTTTTTTATGATTCCCTAAAGCCTTTCGCTTAGCTTTTTAAATTATTTGTTCGATCATCAATGGGAGGCGTGAACCATTATTATGGAGCAAACATAATATACAACCATCCGGTGGGAGAATCAAGCCTGAGACCAATACCCTAGTTCAAGTTTGGATTCAGAGAGGTTTTATCATTATGCGAAGGCATGTGAGAGTCATCTGTGTAGGTCGGACCAGTAGGAGGCCAAAGTATAATGAACTAAGGTGAAAAAAGAAAATTTTAGAAGTATTAAGTTTAACTTTAATTTAAGAGTTTCTAGTAATAAATTATGAAATGTTAATCTAAGAATGTTAAACTATATAAAAAATTATAAAAATACATGTTATAATATTTCCTTAAAATTGCAAAAATACTTGAATGGAAACTTTTAAGCCATTTGTTAATTATGCCACTTCACTTAAAGATATTGGGCCCAACAATATTAAATGTTTGGTTGTCACGTATTATTTTAATTATGAGGAGTTAAAATGAGAAATTTGAGTACTGAAAAGAAAACTACTGCCGCCACTAATGGGAAACTACATTTTTGTCCCAGAATGTGAGCGATACTACTATTTTGTTCCGTTGAATTATTAATGGTTGGTATATTATTACTATTTGTGAGGAATATGGTTATGTTCATAAATAATTAGATGTTTCATTCTTTCATTCATACTAGTATTTTAAATACTGACTCGAGCTGTATTTTTTCATACTCGAGTGTATCCATTTCAAATAGATCCAACCTAACATCATAAGAAGTAACAACCATAATTGGAAGCAGTCCGTCGATGCAATGTGGTGGAGTAAAAAATTTGGAAATCATCGTAGAATTAATTTATAATTCATTTTAAATCTTCATTTATTATTTTGGACTTTGGCATGGGGGGCATCTTTGATAACTATTTGTCTCTATGATTGAAAATTATTGTCTATTTCATTTGGGACTGTAATATTATTATTTTATTTTAAATCATGTATAGTATGAGATAGTTTATGTTATGGCCATTTAAATTCTTATAACATGAGATTTTAAATTTTCCCCTTACTAAAATGAGATGTAAGTCTAAAATTACACTCATACCAGGATTTTGAGCAGTGGAATATTGGTTGGAAATTTACTCAATCGAATATTTAATTATCGAAAAAATTATGGCGTAAAAGTATGAGAGACCGTCATGGTATTCTATTGAGTGTGATAGCTACCAGGAAGCGATGTAAGAAAGTGTGAAATAGTTGATGAAGATGTTTTTGGGCGGACAAATAGGCTCAAAACAGACCCAATTACCTCGGGATAGGGTGAGAGATCCAAAAGGAGGCATGAATTTCTACATCCTTCCCCTTACAAGGATATGAGACATGCTTACTATGATAGGAAATTAGAAAATACTAAGAGGCAGAACCTAGGATCACAAGATTAAAGCAATAGGGCCAAATACTTTGTGTCGCGAGATTATAGGTTCTATTACCTAGGGTTAATATCCACCATCAAGACGGTAGGTTATGATGTTGAATAGACTTATTCTAATGAAATGTCAATTGTTCTTAAAAGGATCTCTGTGTTTGATCGCCTGGTCCGAAAAGAAGTAAGGGCATGCTAGCACAAGAAGCCGAGAGATCTAAGAGAGCATAGGCAAGAGCCCTAGAAATCTGAGATGAGGAGAAATAAATATATATCCAAATCCAAGATTAGCATGCGAGGGTTGACCCAAGCCATGTAGACTAATCAGGAAGAGATATTAGTTAAAATCTGAGGTCAGGTAAGGAAGCTAGTCATTATAAAAGCCGAGAAGGCAGAACTACCCTAAAAGAGAACTACTCATCAGTTAAAAGATCACCTAGGTGAGATAATAAAAACCAAGAACACACTGTGGAGGGGTTTCATCCAAGAGTCACCAATTACTTCATCCAACGTGGGTTATCCAACTTTTGCAAGATTTAAATTATTTGTCATTACTCTAAAGTATGAAGGAAAATTTAACCTCATGCTACATGAGAATCAGTTCAAATTACTGCTGATATACATATTCCCTTCTCCATGAGATGAGTTATAGGGCATTTTTAAGTACAATCACTAGTTAATGCAAATCTGGTACAATAACCTAACAACAGATGAAACCAATAACTTTATCAGTTGGTTGGTCTCTTTGTCAGTAATATCTTCTTTGGAATAAAGTCGGGCAAAAAGGTAGCTCACATGTTAAGCACCCGTCGAAATAAAAATTAAACGACCAGAGAGTTCATCACACATTTTAACACTGAGAATATGGAAGTAATTGATTATGATGACAAGGTAATAATCACAATGCTCATGAGCTATTTATTGCCCGAAAAGTGCTATTGGGCATTGGCTAAGGAGCCATTGAGAGTAATAAATGAGTTATTGTCCTAGGCTGAGAAGATTATGAATGCTAAGAAACTATGGTATCAAAGGATTTGATCCATTCTAAGTCTAATAACAAGAGTATATCGGGAATACAAACGAGTCCAAAGATGACAAGGAGGGTGATAGACCGAAGAGGTTTAATGAATACACCTCACTAAGTGTGGGTTTGCACCACATAATTGATTAGACTTGAGAGAGTAATGAACAAAAATGGTCAAAAATATTAAGAGCCCCTCCTAATAGGAGGGACAAAAGAAACTATTATGATTTCCATAGGGATCACGCCCACATTATCAAAAACTACCTTTTATTTAACAAAGAGATTGAGAACCTCATCAGACGAGGCAAATTGATGAAGTAACTTGATAAAAATCACCAGTCAGATAGGGGGGACAAGCAAAAACCCATGAGACGATGAGAGTCCCCTTATAAGATGGAAGGGAGTAAAAAAGCATAAGGGCGATGATTGAGAGGACAATTTAACCTACCCAAGAATTCTAAGCATCATATGCATGAAATGAAGATGGTTTAATTTTGGGTGTAATTTCATAGTAGGTGGTGATGATGGTACGATGACGAACTAGAGAAAGAAATGCCTACCTCAATAAGGTGAAGACCTGAGCTCATATTTGATAGATAAACTTGAATGATGCTGCGAAAACATGCCTCAAAAAGATAGATAGGTTTTTCTAAAGATGACATTCTATATGGCCTATGCCCACACGATGACCCTTCCAATCATCACAATGGTGGTGCGTGAGTGTAAGGTGGATGCGATCCTGGTCAATAATGGAAGTTCAGTTGATGTCCTATTTAATAGTGTTTTTAATAATTTGAGGTTAAGAAATAGTAATCAAGAGACAAATCATATGCCTCTCATTGGTTCTTTAGGGAAGAAGATATTCCTCTTAGGGAAAATTGATCTGGAGGTTGTGGTTGGAACCTAGCCAACCTGTCGAGCATAGATGATCCACTTTTTATCTCAGACGTCCATTCTTCATACAACATCATATTCGGATGGGTCAGATTTAAAGATGTTTATCCACCATTAACCAATGTCTTAAGTTCCCTATAAACTATGGGGTTTGCATGATCAAAAGAAACCAAGTAGAAACCCCAAAATGCTACCGCAAATCAGTGGAACAATAGGAGAGGAAGTAATGAACCATCCATTATCAGATCGAGACGTTAGATCCTAAGGATGAAGATAAGATAGTCAAAGGATAGATAGTTAAAAAGGTATAACATGTGATGTTAGATGACAAAGACTCATAAAGGACAATCTAAATTGAACCATCACTGGACCCAAATCTTAATAAAGAGATAGAGGAGTTCCTAAAGTGAAAAAAATAATGTGTCCACCTAGAGGCATGATAAAATGTAGAGGATAGGCCAATAGTTCATTTTCCATGAACTCAGCATTATGAAGGATTCTTAGCCTGTAAAATAGAAACATCGTATGTTTAGTCGGGAGAAGAACATGGAAATGTAGGAGATGGTTGATGAATTGCCAAAGGAAGATTTCATCAAAGATGTCAAGTACCTAGAGTAGATATCAAAAGTGGTAATGGTCAAGAAGAAGAAAGAGAACTAGGGAATGTGCATTAAGTTCACGGACCTAAAAAAGGCATGTCCTAAGGATCACTATCCCTTGCCCAATATTGACCAAATGGTTAACACTACTTCTGGGAACAAAATGCTCCGCATTATGGATGCTTATTTGGGGTATAATCAGATAAAGATGAAGCAAAAAGACCGGGACAAATATTCATTTATCACTAGCCAGTGTAATTATTGTAATAACTTTATGACTTTGGAGATAAAAACTGATGGAGCAATATATCATAGGTTTGTTAATGTTTTCAGTATAAGATCAATATAAACATGGAAGACTATGTCGAAAACATGCAGACCAAGAGTAAAGAAGTAACTTTCTTCATTAATGATCTAGGATGAGCTCTTGATCATCTCTAGAAGCACCAAAAAAAGTTCAACCCCACGAAATGCATCTTTGAGGTCAAGAATGGATGTTCTTGGGTTGAATAAGGGATTTATAACATTTTTTACTATACCAACAAGGATTACCATGGGTAAAAAATATAGTACGTTGTGCTGGAGAAGTTGGCATTGGCATTGATTGAAGCCTCTCGTAGAATGGAGTCGTACTTTGAAGCACATACTATTATCATTTATACATACCTTCCTCAATGATAACTAATCATAAACTTGAAAATTCAAGAAAACTTGTGGCATGGGAAGTAGAACTAGGAGAGTACTTGTAATACCCCGTGATTTTAATGACTTTTAAAATGGGTTATATTTTAAATTAATGGATTAATTGGATTTTATTATAAATTAATTCATTTGGGTTTTATCCGAATTGTGGATATTAAAATGAATGATTCCGAATATTACTTGAATATATTTAGGTAATATATGAATGTGATGTTATTGATATGGCTATGTGATGTTAATTCAGTAATTTAAATTTTTAGTCGGATGCGGTATGGGACGTGTCGGGACTAATTTATTAAATTAAAAAGGAAACTTATTTTTACATCAACCTTATAGTCATTTCGAGTGCGTCGTTGCGTCCGAAAGGGTTGAAATAGTCAGAAAAGTCTATTTGGATGTTGGTTTTGGGTCTCGGGTCATTTGGAAATGAAAAGACAACCCAAAAGGGTATTTTAGTCATTTTTACAAGAGGGATGAATAGTGATTTCGGATTTTGTCTTATTATAAATATTTGGAGATTAGTTGTACGTGAGTTCATTCATCTCTTCTACACAAAATTAAAAGGTGATGTTCTTAGAGAGAGTGAAAGGTTGCTTGGGAAAAGAAAAGCTTACTTGGAAAGGAGGAGAACCAAAGAACCAAAGGTCACCACCACCAACCACCACCGGAAGTGACTAGAGAAAGGGAGAACCACTTGTGTTATACAACCCCAAAGGATCATACCTTCATTATAGGCAAGTATTTGGTGATTGCAATCTAAGTTTGTATATTGTCCATGTTAGAATAGTTATAAAAAGATGAGATTTTTCATGTTTGGAAGATAATGATGGAGTTATCAATGAATTTCTGAAAAATGGAGATATGTAGGAATCAAACTCATGTTGTAGGTAGATAGTAATCCACGAAATAATCATAAATATGTTGAAGAAATTCTGAGAATCAATGGTGTGTTCTTGAAGATATCATGTATATAATTTTCTGGAAATAAAGAGGATAAACATAGGCTTTTAATTCAAACTCTTGATGATTCTAGGATGTTTAGAGCATTAGAAATCATTCACATATGTTGCTATATCATGTAGTAAGGTTTATAAGGAATTTTGATTGTTAATATGAAGGTTTGAATGATCAAAAGTGATGAAACCCGTAGTGGAAGAAATGCAGAAAACTGGGTTGTTATCTGGGCGATCTATCGATCGACCCCCTGCCTTCGATCAATCGACCTCCCCAGAATTTGTAAAGTTGTTTATTTTAATTCTTGTTCTTATCCCAAACCTTTTGTAAATATTTGGTGATTATTAATTGGATATAATGGGACTTAGAGAAGATCAGTAAGCCCTAGATAAGAATCGAATTAATGTGATTGGGATTTAATTTATTAGAATTCTGATAATTAAATTTGAAAGAAATTTCGATTGCTAGATTCATGTGTTGGATTCTAATTTGTATGCATGAGGATTAAGAATAGGTCCAGTAGGGGAAAATGTTATATCACCTGGGCAGCCTTAGGTTTGCAAGAGGGTTCAATCCTATGTGAAAGAAGATGCGCTGATAAGAGATTAGAAACTATCGTCTTTAACCCTAATTAAAGGAGAGTTTAATTCGTAGTAATTCAAGAGATAAGATGATATGGAGCAGTAGGATATTGGTGATTCCTTACTGAATAAATATATTGAGGAATACATATTTAAACCTTGAGTAATGAGTGAGACTCTAGAATAATTAAATTAAAGAAGTAAAGTCATAATATTTTAATACGTAGGATTTAAGAGATATAATGCTATGTATGGGAATTATCTTAGGGTAGTGTGAGTACCTTATTAATACTATATCTATAGGTAGATGGTAATGCCTATTTGATTGATTGATGATTTATGTGTATGACATACCTAGCTTACTTGCTATCGACGGGAGGTTTGCACGTGAGGCAGTCATATCCTGATGAATCCATCGGATTTTTTATTTGTTGCTCGAGAACATAGGTCTATGAAAGACTTATCGGGTAGTTGATAAGTCCGCTGACTATGGGAACGTAGGTATGTACGTAACCCGTGGGTATGAGAACTATGTTTGCCTCCAAATGATTGTGGTTCGAGGAATCCTTATCGAACCTTTAGTCCCCTATTCGGCGACCAGCGATATTGAGACATGATAGCAGAGTAATGCATTGCATCGCAGCTATGACTCGGGGTGCTGTATTATATATATATAATGAATTAAATAAATGTATATAGCGGTTTGATTAATCTACAATGTGATGATTGTAGATGAAGGTGAATAAAGAAAAAGAATTGAATTAAGTTAATGTATATTATTCTGTTAGATTTGAAAAGCTTAACTCATTTTAATGAGAAACGATTCATGTTAATGGGAAACGTATATGAATAATTATATTACGTATGGTATGGGACATACGGGGTCATGATATGGGATAGAATCATGTTATGGAAACTAGTGAGGAGGAACCATTGACTTGGAGGTTAATAGGAAACGATAAGCGTGCACTCTAGATGAGAGGTGAGAATATCAAGTGAGAGTATGGATACTAACATGTACATAATAAATGATTTATTGCACTTGTTAAATACTTGTTGTTTTCAAAATCATTTTACATCGGGCTCTGACCCGTTTCCTTGCATATTCTCTTTTCTATTGTACCTTCTATATCAGGTGTCCAGCAGTAAGGACGCCAACCTTAGAGAATTATGACGAGTTATGGAGCTATGGAGTATTGCTTAGACGCCTATCTTAATTTGATTCACATTATTCTTTTAGTTAGGGCATGTCGCCCAAAGGAATTCAGTTATCTCTTTTCTATCTGAGTCAAATACTCTTGTACTCGTGTCATTTTAATACATTTATTATTGTTGGGTACTATATTGAGAAATTATTTGGGAATGTTTATTCCAATTGAATTTAAATTCTTTTGTGCTATCTGTTCGTTTATTAGTGTTGTAGAATAATATGTGTAGTGTTATTCATAAACTAAAAATGGTTTTTGTTGAAATTAAAATTTGGAAAGTTTTTAACACCAGTTTAATTGGGTATTGGGTGACTTGTAAATGTTTTCGATAGTGATGCTAAGAATGAGCCAACTGTATATTCTGTTTTAATTTGGTATGGGACTGGCCACCCGGTATTTAATTAGGTGGGGTGTTACAGTACTACATTCAAAATTAACCCATAATTGCAATTAAAGGTCAAGAGGGGGCCTATTTTATAGTTGAGTTTACGTACAAGGAGAAAAATACTTAACAGACTTTCACGGAAGAGAGATCAACAGTAGGAAAAATAGATAAGACCTATATGGAATACATCTCATTTGTGAAGACATCAAATAACAGTTATTGAAAAAGGAGCTCGGTGGGAATGATGACCGAGAAAATTCCTTAAGGAGAGATATCAATAAATCTATTCGGCTAGATTAGTGATAGACCAAAGTTATCGGGTCGTCATGAATAAAGATCTATAAATCTAGAGCAAATAAAGAAATTTTTTCAGAATGGATGTTTAGTTTAAGGAAACACCGAATAAAAGACAACAGTGTGGCATCTATTTGTTGATGGCTCACTATGTGGAAACGGTAGTGGAACATGTTTAGTAATTACACCTTATGGGGATGATGTGTAGTATGAACTCACGTTCCAATTTGAAGCCTATAATAATGAAGTCGAGTATGAGGACCTTATAGCAAGATTGGGATTCACTTCCACAAAAAAAGCAATCTGGCACACCTTGATATCCAAATTCTGGCATAGTTTAATGACAATCTGGCACACTTTAAAACAGTGCCAAAATTTGGGATTGTTTAAAAGTGTGCCAAAATTAAGTACACTTCATTAAAATATAAATACCCAAAAAAAAAATTAGTCCCTTAATTTTTTAGCGTCCCGCTCTCTCCCGCTCAAGCCCCCGCTCTTTGTATCTATCTCTCCCTCTCACACGCTCAAGAAATTAACCCCCTTAAGTTTTTAGCTCAGTCCCGCATTGTTGAGACCATGGCAACCGATGTATGCTTAGATATTTTCCCACGATCTCATCCAATCATATATTATCCCAGTCGAATGTCGCCCCCACCGATCAGATCCACCCTGAATTTCAATTATGATTTCTGCAAAGCTCAAGAAATATCGCTCTCATCAGCCGAGGAGCTTTTCGCTAATGGCCATCCTCCTCCGTCGCCATACGCCCTCTTAATTTTTAAGGACATGGTGGGTTTGGGTAAGTGTACTGAGGAGTGCTTCATTATGGGAGGAAGGTTGCAGTGAAATTGATGGAGCAGGCTGGAAATCAGGTAGAAGAGGAATTTAAAGTGGAGGTTTGATCACTATAAACCATAAACATTCTTGGGTAATAATTTTGTATGTTATTTTGCAATTGGGGATTTGTTCTTTTTTAGTCCCTCCCCCTCATGATTGATCGGTTGTATTGAATATTAGGTGTAATTGCTGAGTCAATTGCATTCACCGTATTTGCTGGCATTGATCGGATACTGTTCATAGGGTAACCATAAATTGTTGGTTTATCAGTTTATGGTTAATGGTGGTCTACAGGAACATTTGTACCCTGTTGGCGGTAAATGTATTCTATTTATTATGATAATTCTTTCTTTTAACCTTGTTTTTGCACGTTGAATGCCATAATTGTATTTTTATAATTTATTTTTAGTGTGTAAATAAATAAAATCAACTTTATTGGAAAAGAAATTTATTTATTTTTCAATGAGATGTGACAACCCGCAATCCGAGATAAGGGGTGGCCAGCCCGATACTCAAACGTAACAGGAATCATGGATGGATATCATTCTCAGCATCACAAATATAAACTGAGTATATGGGAAAATCACCCAATAAATCAGAAAACGGGTTGCCAAAAAGTGTAAAATTTAAAAAATGCGGTTAAGAAAATTTAAACTAAACAACCCAATCTGACAAGCAAGTGGAATTCCAAAATAATATATATAATACAACTAAAACGAATGTATACAAATGGACCGAATAAGCTGTCGGTCCACAGCTACATATAACGAAGTACAACAATTTAAATATCTTACGTAGTACATTCATTAAACAAGTACCAAAGTTTGGGCCACACGCCCGAGTGAAAAGACCCGATCATATCTAAAATAACAAGAATGAAAGCGTCTAATACAACGTCCTGTAATAACCCGCAAAATCTTACAGCTCGTCAAAAGTGAAGGAAACTTGGAAAAGTCAAGTCGGACGTCCTTGCGGTGGAGCACCTGAGCGGATACAATCATATATATACAACAAGGAAAGTAAACCGGTCAGGGCCGGGTTCTATGTGATCACCAGAAGAATAAAAAGCATGATAGATATGAATAGTTATACATGAATGATAAGGATGATAATATGACATGTTATCTACAATTACAAACAAGAATTGAAAGTAAAGCACTTTAATTTAAAACCCTTCCTCATTAATACAATTTCCATTTCCTTCTGACATTCCTTATTAGGAATAAAACCATTTATTCGGTTTAATCAAGAAGTTATAATTTCTTTTCATTAATTAAAACTTCCCATTTTATCTTTCCATTCCTTATTAGGAATATCATTTACATTAGGTGCTCTTTATGGCACACATATCATTCCTATGCTCTTTATGGCACATATCATACGCTCTGTGTGGCGTTTATCAACCATCAAGTCCAACTTGATAAAAATATAGTTATATTCATATACATATAACGATATCTAAGACCGCCCGTCCGGGTTTCCCCACTGTGCGCGCCTCTAAATAACCATCATCTTCCAGGGCCTAACATAAGACAACCTGGGCACCTATCGAAATCCGTCGGGAAGCGGCCATGTGCCTGCGGGATAGTCAAAACCACACCCGAAATCTCCTACCCATCGCAGAAAAATATACAACAATAAACGCTCACATGGCCTAGGACTATATCCACCCTACATTCATTAGCCAGGGGGCTTCACCTATGCACGCGAACTTCCCTTATGATGGTATTTAGAGAGGTGTGTATCAGTAAATTAACATTTACATTTTAAATCTCATTACCATATACAATTTCATTACCAATTTCCATTACCATTAATCATGTGATTGGTTCTTTTTATTTAAACCTAACATCATTAAACAACGGGGTTCATTTTAGTTGAACCTATCATCTTTAAACACCTATGGGTTCATTTTATGTGTACCTAATTCCCATCGAATTTTATCCTTTATTCCTCAAATTACAAATCCCGACTAAGTCTCCAAATGATCATTATGATCCTACAAATCTCCCAGGTTTATAGAACTTCGATAAGCCCTTTAAGTCTCCAAGTTAGGGCATTTACTTCCTAACTTCTAAAAGTTTGAATAAAAGAAGTAATGCCTTAACATTACTTTAAATCTCCCCGAACGAAACCCCAGATGAACCCATTTCTAGTCTAGGGTAACGACCAAACTCCATAACTACTCTAGGACTCTAAGTTTACTTCCTTAAAGAAGTTTCCTAGGTCCTAATCCTAAAGAATAAGGGTGAAAATTAAAAGGAAGAAGACCCCAAAACTGCTGGAACCGAATCGATTCGCCCTAAGGGTCGAATCGATTCGCCCCAGCGAATCGATTCGCTCTGAAAGCGAATCGGTTCGAACAAAAAAATTGAGTTTCTGCAAATGCCGAATCGATTCGGTCTTAACCCGAATCGATTCGGATACCTAGACCTGGGATTCTGCATCTATGCGAATCGATTCGCCCAAGGGGCCGAATCGATTCGCCCCTGCGGAATAGCCATGTTTGGCTATGGAGTTCTAAACTCCAAAATTTCCTTAAACCCAAAACCAACCCAAACCAAGATCATCTATCACCACCAATACATACTAAGGGTCTCTAACTACCATTATGTACAAAAATTATCATCTAAATTCATCTCCAAGGGTTAATACCCAATATTTCAACAAAACCCTAACATTTCTAAATCATAACTATCAATGAAATTTATTATACTTAAATCACAAAATTGCAAGTAGATTACTTGCCTCAAGTGTAAGAATCTGATTTGATGAAGAAGGAAGCAACAAATCCTAACTTGAATCTCCAAATCTCTCTCTTTCTCCCAAGTTCTCTTCCTCTCTCTTTCTCTCAATTGTGTAAAATGGAAGAATGGGAATAGGGGTGGGAAATAAAACGGGGCTTAAGTCCCAAAAGCCCACTTAAGTGACTAATACGCGATAAAAATAATACGCGACTACACTATTTAAGCCAAAACCAGTCAAAAGTGCCCAAAATGCCAAAATACAACATGGCACTTATTTTGACTGTCTCGCACCTACCGAGAATAACTACACCATCCGATTTATCATTTGCAAATTTTATAACTCATTTTACTTCCGGTTTCATATTAAACCAAGTTGTCATTTTATATCTTATGACACCATAAATCACCTCATGGATATTTTTACCTACACATCAGGTAATCGTACAACATTTCAGTAAATATTAACCTTTTCAGATTAAATTAATATTTACTCAACATCTATCATTTTATACTTAATTACTCTACATAGTAAATAAATATAAAATAGGCTATCAGAAGAGAGGGTTATTACATACTCCCTTCCTTAAGAGGGAATTTTGCCCCCAAAATTCAGGTATACCTCGCAAGAAGAAATGTGGATAGTTTTCCCGCATGTCATTCTCGCGATCCCATGTCGATTCCTCGACACTATGGTGACTATATTGCACCATAACCCAAAGGTACTACCTGCGATCTCAATCGCCGGTCTCCACGCTCTATAATAGCAATCGACTACTCCTAAAAAGGAACGAAAAGTTGCATCCCAAAATCTTCGAAAGGAAATGGCCTAAAGGCACCATCACATCTCTTGTACTCCCTTGCATGAGAGATATGGAACAAGTCATAAACTTGTGACAAGTGTTTCAGTAAAGCAAGGTAATAGACTACCGGACCCATCGTAACAATATTAGGAAAAGGTCCAACGTAACACGGTGCAAGTTTCCAAAATGCTTAATGTCTTTTCCAAAATGCTTAAGGCTTTTCATAGGCGATACTCGCACCAACACTCAATCCAATGACCTAAATCTCCAGATGCCTTCTCCCCGTATCGACTCAGTTCTTTTGTTGATCTTGGTTATACGAATGCAATTCCGAATCGATTTTGAATGAGCTCGATTTTTGAAGAAGTACAAGGCCTAACGTACAAGGCTTTATAAGGTGCCATCCCAATAGTGAATCGATACCAATCATAATAAACGAATCCAACTAGTGGGAGACACTGTTCCCGACTACTATTAAAGTCAATCACACACACATAAGGAGTATATCCCCCAACATATGGTTTACCCTTTCGGCCTGGCCATCCGTGGAGGAAAATAAGAAGTGCTTAACCTAGATTCGAGTTCAATGGCCTCATGGAAACTGGCCAAGAATGAGTAACGAAAATCTTGTTTCAGTCGGAACAATAATCAAGAGCACCCCATGCAATGCGACCACTTCTCCAAGCCCGACCGCTACTACTGGCGGCGCATAAGCCTTTCTTAAGTCCTTCTCATTCGGGACAAAAATTCTCTTATGGAAACGCACCCCACCCTCAAGGTTAAAAGTGCAGAGTTTTGTTTCCAAAATCAGCAGCTTGTAAATGTGGTCTTAACCACCTATGTCTCCCCTGCGACATCTTGCAACGAAATGTTGCTCGTAAGAAAGGCTCAATTCTGCCCAGGAGGTAGCATCTCACTTCCTATACGGTGATCACCCCCACTAAGAACTTCAATCTAAACAGGGGATAATACTTCTCATAAGTTTAAACTTATGAGGCACATCAACAATAAGTCGATACTCCAGCATTATTACTCCCCATCATGGCAGAGACTTGTTGATTGAATCCACCCACGAACTTAACAACATGGCTCAGGGGTGCGAGTCAATATACACTTTTGTTACCTCCGTAACACTCTACTACGGGAGGCCTCATCTCCTCCTGCCTTAACTACCAAACTTCTCAAAATCCTCCCACGTCGCATCTTCAGGGAACCAATCCCTCTTAGAGTTAACACACGACTTATTCATGGTCAACTCCCAACAACCCTCCTAAACTAACGTCGTATACTAAAGGCCCTATGTCCAAACTATCCGAAAGTCTACCTTCCTATACTATACTCTATCTAAATCGTATTCACCTAATGCTAAGGATATCCCTAGTGCCCAAGACCATTTCTCAACTCTCGACATTTGCTCGGTTTCGTGCGTGGGACGTCTCGCCGAAGCTAAATCCAGACAAGGAACCCTCCCGTTACACTACTACCTCGCGTTATTGGTCATCAAGATATAAAGGTCAAAGACACATGTTCGGGGCCGAAAAAATTCTACCTATGTAAATTACCATCTAAATAACTGAAGATTTAATTAATCAAACATTTACTTTCCATAAAGCCTTAAAATTATATGCCCTATAACATATATATACCTCTTATTAAATAGCCTTCTAATCAAGGCATAACCCGAAGTCTCAATTCGACTTCGTATCTAGGTCTCCCTCACATCGATCAGAGGAGAGAGCTATATGCAGTGCTTCTATGTCGCATTTTAATAGCCCCTAATCACTCTTCTACGTGATTCGGGTAAACTTTCCAATCCCACTTCCAACGAAAAAAATTTAAAATAAAATAAAAGAAAAAGAACAGAATAGCATCTCTCCACTCACAACATCGTTAAGTGTTCATGCGGCGGAGTGTCTCGCAAAGCGAAATCCAAACAAGGAACCCCTCCGACACATGCCTACTTAACTAGTTGATTATGGAGATAGAGCGTAATTAGCATAAAATGAAGGAAAGAAAAAGGTGGCATCTCTCCACTTCCAAAGTCGTTAAGGTTCACGCGTGGAGCGTCCCGCAGAAGCGGAATCCAAACAAGGAACCCCTCCTATACGCTACTACTCAACTATGTCGGTCGTGGAGATAAGGCATAACAATCACATACAATTATCACATCATACTCGACCATGTTAAGGACGAGTAAATCGGCCTCAAAGCACAATTTAGTAAAAGAAATTCCTATATACATACAAACAATGAATCGAGCGAACCATCACTCGTAGAAAACTCAACGATAGAAAAAAAAACTCTCAGCAGATCTTATCAAATCTGTAATCTAAGAAGAGCTCGTAAAACTAATGAGCGCGTAACACCCGCATTTAATAACACATAACTCACGTATCTCCGAGTAAAAACTTACCCCCAATAACGGGCGGTGCCGGCAGAGCTGTAGGAAGCATGGCTTCCTAAATATGACGAACACGACCATACTGTAGCTGTCCCTTCTGCGGAGGAACAACCATAATAGGTACCGGAGGTGGGAACTGAACATATGGCTGCTGCGGAGCCCTAGGAAACTGACCCCCAATCATCTGAGGACACTCCTTCTTGTAATGACCTGCCTCCCCACATTGGAAGCACCGTCCCTTCTTATCCTCCTGACCTCGACCTCTGTTATTCCTAAACTGGTAAACGCCTCGGCCCGGATGACCTCTACCTCCTGGGCCACCCCGACCTGCCTGTTGTAAAGCACCCTGTCCGTGCATATTGTCATTATTGCCACTCGCAATAAACCCACCAGGCTTTCCTACTTGCCTCATATCAGTAGCTTTCTTGCTACCCTGCATAAATAATCGATGCTCCTGGCAATGGAGTAAGGCTGCATTCATAACCTCCCCAAAAGTTTATAAAGCTGGGTTGCCCAATAAGTGTTGTCGGATTCTCCAGTTTAGACCTCCCATAAACTTCGAGACCTTCCTCTCTTCCGGAGTCACCTCATCCGGTACAAAACTTGCCAACTGGGTGAATTACTCTTCATACTCCGCTACAGATCTCTCCCCTTGCACTACATCTTGCAACTTCCTCTTCATCTCCCTCTGAACTACGGGAGGAAAATACTTAAGATCAAATAAAGCCCAGAACTCAGTGATCGTCATTGTGTCTCTCTGCTCTGGTGTGGTTATCTTCTCCCACCAGTGTAACGCAGATCCAACAAGCTTAAAGGTGGTAAGGACTTGTTTCTTATCCTCACTACATTCTATCATTCGAAGGTGGCGTTGCATGTTTTGCTTCCATTGATTGGCTTTAACCGCATCCGTGCCTCCCTCGAATTCCGGGGGATTGCCCTTCAGAAACGATTCTCTAACCCTTTCCCATGGAGTAAGTCCCGTAGGATCTTGAACAACTGGAGCCCGTGGCAATTGTTGGACCACTGCAGTCATGGCGGCATTAACCGCTTGAGCCACTATGTTTGCCACATCCGCAACGTTAATAGTCCTTTGTGGCAGCAGTGGATGACCTACCTCCTCTTCTACAACCCTGTTACGCCTCACTGAGCGACTTCTCTTAGGCGGCATCTGAGATAAAAGAACAACAGTATTAGAATACTAGTTAAAACAATCTATCGGGCAGAAGATCGCAAACATAAACAACAAAGAAGTCCTAACATTAGGCTCTACATCAAAGAAAGCTACGGTAGAACGCGACAAGTCCACACACAGATCCTAATACTCTAGAACCTGATGCTCTGATACCATCTGTGACAACCCGCAATCCGAGATAAGGGGTGGCCAGCCCGATACTCAAACATAACAGGAATCATGGATGGATATCATTCTCAACATCACAAATATAAACTGAGTATACGGGAAAACCACCCAATAAATCAGAAAATGGGTTGCCAAAAAGTGTAAAATTTTAAAAATGCGGTTATGAAAATTTAAACTAAACAACCCAATCTGACAAGCAAGTGGAATTCCAAAAGAATATATATAATACAACTAAAACGAATGTATACAAATGGACCGAATAAGTTGTCGGTCCACAGCTACATATAACGAAGTACAACAATTTAAATATCTTACGTAGTACATTCATTAAACAAGTACCAAAGTTTGGGCCACACGCCCGAGTGAAAATACCCGATCATATCTAGAATAACAAGAATGAAAGAGTCTAATACAACGTCCTGTAATAACCTGGAAAATCTTACAGCTCGTCAAAAGTGAAGGAAACTTGGGAAAGTCAAGTCGGGCGTCCTTGCGGTGGAGCACCTGAGCGGATACAATCATATATATACAACAAGGAAAGTAAACCGGTCAGGGCCGGGTTCTATGTGATCACCAGAAGAATAAAAAGCATGATAGATATGAATAGTTATACATGAATGATAAGGATGATAATATGACATGTTATCTACAATTACAAACAAGAATTGAAAGTAAAGCACTTTAATTTAAAACCCTTCCTCATTAATACAATTTCCATTTCCTTCTGACATTCCTTATTAGGAATAAAACCATTTATTCGGTTTAATCAAGAAGTTATAATTTCTTTTCATTAATTAAAACTTCCCATTTTATCTTTCCATTCCTTATTAGGAATATCATTTACATTAGGTGCTCTTAATGGCACACATATCATTCTCGTGCTCTTTATGGCACATAGCATACGCTCTGTGTGGCGTTTATCAACCATCAAGTCCAACTTGATGAAAATATAGTTATATTCATATACATATAACGATATCTAAGACCGCCCGTCCGGGTTTCCCCACTGTGCGCGCCCCTAAATAACCATCATCTTCCAGGGCCTAACATAAGACAACCTGGGAACCTATCGAAATCCGTCGGGAAGCGGCCATGTGCCTGCGGGATAGTCAAGACCACACCCGGAATCTCCTACCCATCGCAGAAAAATATACAACAATAAACGCTCACATGGCCTAGGACTATATCCACCCTGCATTCATTAGCCAGGGGGCTTCACCTATGCGCGCGAACTTCCCTTATGATGGTATTTAGAGAGGTGTGTATCAGTAAATTAACATTTACATTTTAAATCTCATTACCATATACAATTTCATTACCAATTTCCATTACCATTAATCATGTGATTGGTTCTTTTTATTTAAACCTAACATCATTAAACAACGGGGTTCATTTTAGTTGAACCTATCATCTTTTAACACCTATGGGTTCATTTTATGTGAACCTAATTCCCATCGAATTTTATCCTTTATTCCTCAAATTACAAATCCCGACTAAGTCTCCAAATGATCATTATGATCCTACAAATCTCCCAGGTTTATATAACTTCGATAAGCCCTTTAAGTCTCCAAGTTAGGGCATTTACTTCCTAACTTCTAAAAGTTTGAATAAAAGAAGTAATGCCTTAACATTACTTTAAATCTCCCCGAACGAAACCCCAGATGAACCCATTTCTAGTCTAGGGTAACGACCAAACTCCATAACTACTCTAGGACTCTAAGTTTACTTCCTTAAAGAAGTTTCCTAGGTCCTAATCCTAAAGAATAAGGGTGAAAATTAAAAGGAAGAAGACCCCAAAACTGCTGGAACCGAATCGATTCGCCCTAAGGGTCGAATCGATTCGCCCCAGCGAATCTATTCGCTCTGAAAGCGAATCGGTTCGGACAAAAAAATTGAGTTTCTGCAAATGCCGAATCGATTCGGTCTTAACCCGAATCGATTCGGATACCTAGACCTGGGATTCTGCATCTATGCGAATCGATTCGCCCAAGGGACCGAATCGATTCGCCCCTGCGGAATAGCCATGTTTGGATATGGAGTTCTAAACTCCAAAATTTCCTTAAACCCAAAACCAACCCAAACCAAGATCATCTATCACCACCAATACATACTAAGGGCCTCTAACTACCATTATGTACAAAAATTATCATCTAAATTCATCTCCAAGGGTTAATACCCAATATTTCAACAAAACCCTAACATTTCTAAATCATAACTATCAATGAAATTTATTATACTTAAATCACAAAATTGCAAGTAGATTACTTGCCTCAAGTGTAAGAATCTGATTTGATGAAGAAGGAAGCAACAAATCCTAACTTGAATCTCCAAATCACTCTCTTTCTCCCAAGTTCTCTTCCTCTCTCTTTCTCTCAATTGTGTAAAATGGAAGAATGGGAATAGGGGTGGGAAATAAAATGGGGCTTAAGTCCCAAAAGCCCACTTAAGTGACTAATACGCGATAAAAATAATACGCGACTACACTATTTAAGCCAAAACCAGTCAAAAGTGCCCAAAATGCCAAAATACAACATGGCACTTATTTTGACTGTCTCGCACCTACCGAGAATAACTACACCCTCCAATTTATCATTTGCAAATTTTATAACTCATTTTACTTCCGGTTTCATATTAAACCAAGTTGTCATTTTATATCTTATGACACCATAAATCACCTCATGGATATTTTTACCTACACATCAGGTAATCGTACAACATTTCAGTAAATATTAACCTTTTCAGATTAAATTAATATTTACTCAACATCTATCATTTTATACTTAATTACTACACATAGTAAATAAATATAAAATAGGCTATCAGAAGAGAGGGTTATTACATGTGATATAGGTAATGGGTTTGTTTTTTAATAACTTCAATGTAGCTACATCCTTTACATTTGAGCTATTAACCATATCTGTCACAATGACTCCAGAATGTAATAAAATAATGTAATCAATCTAGGGAGTGAGAATTGAATATTGGTTTAAATTTGATACTCATTCCATTAGCTTTAACCAATAAAAAAAGATATTCGTTAGGTTGGTTCGTTCCTTTGTTCAACCATTGTTCAAACGTTTTTCGTGATTTCAATAGATTTCATGGATTACAACTGTTTGTTGTAATCTATTTAAAAGATTTCTAATAATTATACTATTTTTTGTCCCGTCGATACTTTTTCTTAGTTTTGTGATTTCAAATAATCCAATCACCCTATGATCTTTATATAGCATCGATCGGGTTCATACTCCATGTGTATATCATATTCCATAAAAAAACTACAGGGATGGAATGTAGACAATAGGGGGCTCATCTTCCTCATGTTTCGGGGATTGCTGGGCAATCAGTTTATGGTGTTCAGTCCGTGGCACTCTCGGGAGGCTACCAAAATAATGACCACGGTGAGTGGTTCCTCTATACAGGAAGGTATGTGCCCTTTATTTTTATATTCACTTTTAATTTTAGATATTCAATACTTGTAATATGTGGCCTCTATACAGGTTGTTCAAGCAATATAGTGCTTTAAATATCTTTATTGCATCTAACACATTTCATAATATGTTAATTTTCATCATTTATAAAGGTACCTTCTAAATTCAGATTGTGTTTGAATACCACACCAATCTTGTTATTACAAGAATACTTGAATGAAAGAGAGTTTTTATAAGGAAAAAAGCAATACAAAATGAAATAAACCCGTTACGGATGTGGTATAAGTACCTGTGATACAACCTTTCGGTACTTATCATTTTGGTGACGTATTGTATCGTATTTTACTATATATACAACTATAACTCTGTGTTTAGTGACATATTTGTCTAGCACTTTACTTTTGTCTCAGTTATTTTAAAGATAACCTGAATACCTCTACTCTCAATTAATGTTATGAACTTGCACGTGTAAATTACTTCCAATATCTGTTGATTATGTTGGGAAAGTTTATGGCCTCAATTTGACATACCATTTCATATGGACTTGTATTTTTTCCTCATATCTTAACCTTATTCTCTGTTCTTAAGCCAAATGTCATCCCCTCTTTCAACCAAATGTCATCCCCTCTTTCAACCAAATGTCATCCCCTCTTTCAACCAAATGTCATCCGAACTCCCATCTCTATCCAGGAGCCATCCCACTAAGCGCTGGTACTACACTCAGTCCTCAATAATGAGCTTAAACTCAGTCCTTGATGTTCAATTTGTAACTCTAAGGCTACCCACTTATTTATACCAATATCCCTTACTGGACGTATCCTTAATCCTCATGAATACCAATTAAAATCCAACACATGAATCTAGCAACCGAAATTTCTTCCAATTTAATTAACATAATTCTAATCAATTAAATCCCAATCAAATCAATTTAAATCTTATCTAGGGCTTACTGAACTCCCCTAAGTCCCATAATATCCAATTCACAATCGCCGAAGATCTACCAAAGTTTTGGGATAAGAACCAACATTAAAAAGAAACAACATCATGAATTCTCATATTTTAAATACTCAGAAAAATCAGATACAAAAATTATTCAAATCATCAATCTGACTTCAGATTTGGATTCTACACGAAGAATTGAGTCAGGTATGTGTTTTGAGTTTTTCTTAAATCTCATCCAAATGCACTCAAAAAGAAGATCTAAACATTCCAAATTGGCTCTTCTCATTCCACTCGTTTTACCTCTTTTTCCAGAAAATTATCAACATATTATCTTTAAGAACACTAAATTATTTTCAGAATTTCTTCAACAGATTGATGAATATTTATTGGATTACTAACTACCTACAACATGAGTTTAATTCCTATATATTTTTAGATTCCAAAAATCCATTAACAACTATATCCTTTCATCTTCCAAGCATGAAAATCATCTCTTTTTATAACTATCCTAACATGGACAATATACGAACTTAAATTGCAAATATCAAACACTTGACTCTAATGAAGATCTGATCCTTTGGAGTTGAATAACACAGGTGGTGATGGTGGTGGTGACCTTTGACCTTTGGTTCTCCTCCTTCCCAAGCAAACTTCTTTTTCTTTCTAAGCAACCTTCCACTCTCTCTAAGAAGATGAATTTTCAATTTTGTGTAGAAGAGATGAAATGAACCTACATACACTAATCTCCAAATACTTATAATAAGACAAAACCCGAAATCACTATTCACCCCCTTGTAAAAATAACCAAAATGCCCTTTTGGGTTGTCTTTTCATTTCCAAATGATCCGAGACTCAAAATTAACATCCAAATAGACTTTTCTGACTATTTCGAACCTTCCAGACGCAACGATGCAGTCGAAATGACTATAAGGTCGATAGAAAATAAATTTTCTTTTTAATTTAATAAATTAGTCCCGACACGTCCCATACCGCGTCTGACTAAAAAATCCAAATTACCGAAATTATATCCCACCGTCATAATAATGACATCATATTCATATATTACCTAAATATCTTTAAGTAATATTCAGAAGCATCCATTTTAATATCCACAATTCGGATAAAACCCAAATGAATTAATTAATGATAAAATCCAATTAATCCATTAATTTAAAATATAACCCATTTTAAAAGTCATTAAAATTACGGGGTATTACATACTTCCCCCGTTATAACAGAATTTCGTCCCAAAATTTAGAAAAATGAACCATACTGATAAGGTCAACTCCGAGTATAAATCTCACATCGCAAGAAATCTAAGTAGTACCGCCCATACAGTACATTAACGAAAATCCCCATCGATGTTACACTAAGTCTCACCATATAGTTCCAACTGAATCAAATTTAAATTATACCCAATCTTCCCTATACCGTCCTCGTGACAAAGTTTGGGAAAAATGATCCTCACTTATTAAACAAATAAATCCTGAAGTCACAACTACTTATTGTTTCACAATTTTGAAAACTACTATAATCCAATCATCCAGGGCGCCCATACACCCTATCGTACAACTTTCATTATAATAGCAAAGGTTATAAACTCATATCCTAAAGACCTATCTTATTTCGACTCCCAACGGTTATTAATTTCATGCGTGGGGTGTCTCGCAAGCGAAATCCAAACAAGGAACCCCCCCGATACACTACTACCTAAAGTAGTCGGTCATCGAAACTCCTCAGGTCTTTAGTCAGTAGTTTATAACCTCTCTACAGGTTTTATTAATTCGAATAAAGTCTACTCATCTACTCTCTTGTAAAAGACAAGATGCTAGCTATAGTAGTAGTACATACGCTCTCCTATACCACAAGTCAATGCATGCCGATAGTCATATCATGCTCGGACATGCCCAAAGTAAGTAATTTCGCGATAAAAATCAAACCCACGTGATAATATGAAAATATAGGTATCCTACACCCGTCGGTGAGTCTACGTAAATAACAGTGCTATTGTCAAAGTTTAGCAACCCATTTTCCCATATAATATTAATCGCTACAAAAATCAATATACGCCTTATAATTCCTTAGATAGAGAACATACGCTCATTCGTGGGTGGTGGTTGTTGAATTCCACTATTATAACTTTGCTCCGATAAGTCAAGAAAAATTTTACCCCAAATTTTCAGTTCTAGTTAACCACACTCCACTATATTCCCAAGCCTTTGAATATATTGCCTTCGTTAGGTAACACACACAATTCCCGAATTTCAAGAACTTCTACTGATGTCTCTCCTCAATTTTCCATAATAGGGGTGACCTCGACTACGGTCATCATACTCGAACATACTTCATAACCTCCTAAGTACGATCTCCGCTATCCATACAATGGCCCTCATCTGCCATACTTCTTTGTTCGATCACTCCCGAATGTAAATAAGATTCACTGATATATACGAAATCTTACCAAAGAGATCAACAATCCTAAACATAGGGCTCTATATCAAAGAATGCTAAGCTGAAAACACAGTAAGCCGTACAGATCCTAAAGGACACTAGAACCTGATGCTCTGATACCACCTGTAACACCTCGCCTAATTAAATACCGGGTGGCCAGTCCCATACCAAATTAAAACAGAATATACAGTTGGCTCATTCTTAGCATCACTATCGAAAACATTTACAACTCACCCAATACTCAATTAAGCTGGTGTTAAAAACTTTTCAAATTTTAATTTAACAAAATCCATTTCCAGTTTAAGAATAACACAACACATTTTATTCTACAACACTGATAACCAATTAAATAACACCAAATAATTTGAATGCAATTGGAATAAACATTCCCAAATAATATTAATCCATTACAGTAATCCCAACAATTTCAAATGTATTAAAATGACACGAATACCACAGTATTTGACCCCGATAGAAGAAGATAACTGAATCCTTTGGGCGACATGCCTACTAAGAGAATACTGTGAATCAAATGATGACAGGCGTCTAAGCAAAACTCTATAAATCCATAGCCTGTCATAATCCGCTAAGGTTGGCGTCCCTGTTGCTGGACACCTGATATAGAAGATACAATAGAAAAGAAAATATGCAAGGAAACGGGTCAGAGCCCGATTGTGAAAATGATTTTTAAAACAGCAAGTATTTAACAAGTGCAATAAATCTTATATTATGTACATGTTAGACCCAACTCTCACTTGCCATTCTCACCTCTCAACTAGAGTGCACACTTAACGTTTCCTATTAACCTCCTAGTTAATGGTTCCTCTTTTCTAGTCTCCATATTATAATTCCATCCCAATATCATAATCCCCGTATGTCCCATACCATACGTCACATTATTATTCATTTACATTTCTCATCGTTTCTCATTAACATGAATCATTTCTCATTAATATGAATTAAGTTTTTCAATAAACATTCATTAACTTAATTCAATTATCTTTCTCTATTCACCGTTATCTACAATTATCACCGTAGATAGATTTAACCATAATAAATATCCATTCATTCATTTAATCCATTATATATATATATATTCATATATAATACGGCACCCCGAGTCACAGCTGCGGTGCAATGCATTACTCTTCTATCATGTCCCAATATCGCTGGTCGCCGAAAAGGGGACAAAAGGTTCGGTGAGGATACCTCGAACCATTAACAACAACACAATCATTGGAGGCAAACATATGTATCATACCCATGGGTCACGCACATACCTACGTACCCATAGTCAGCGGACTTATCAACTCCCCGATAAGTCTTTCATAGACCTATGTTCTCGAGCGACAAATTAAAGATCCCATGGATTCATCAGGATATGACTGCCCTCACGTGCAAACCTCCCACCGATAGCAAGTAATCTAGGTATGTCATACACATAAATCATCAATCAATCAAATAGGCATTATCATACCTATAATATAATATCAATAAGGTAATATCACTACCTTAAGATAATTCCCATACGTATCATTATATCTCTTTTAAATTCCAGGTATTAAAATATCATATCTTTACTTCATAATTTAATTATCCTCGCATCCTATAACATCTCTCCACTCCCGACGTCGTTAAGGTTCATGCGCGGAGCGTCTCGCAAAGCGAAATCAAAACAAGGAACCCCTCCAATTACACTACTACTTCACTTTGTCGATCGTGGAGGTCCGTCAACTTCAAATATGCAACCGGAATAACCTCATCCCCTCTTTCAACCAAATGTAATCTGAACTCCCATCTCTATCCAGGAGCCATCCCACTAAGCGCTGGTACTACACTCAGTCCTCAATAATGAGCTTAAACTCAGTCCTTGATGTTCAATTTGTAACTCTAAGTCTACCCACGTATTTATACCAATATCCCTTATTGGACCTATCCTTAATCCTCATGAATACCAATTAAAATCCAACACATGAATCTAGCAACCGAAATTTCTTCCAATTTAATTAACATAATTCTAATCAATTAAATCCCAATAAAATCAATTCAAACCTTATCTAGGGCTTACTGAACTCCCCTAAGTCCCATAATATCCAATTCACAATCGCCAAAGATCTACCAAAGTTTTGGGATAAGAACCAACATTAAAAAGAAACAACATCATGAATTCTCACATTTTAAATACTCAGAAAAATCAGAACCAAAAATTATTCAAATCATCAATCCGACTTCAGATTTCGATTCTACACGAAAAATTGAGTCAGGTATGTGTTTTGAGTTTTTCTTAAATCTCATCCAAATGCACTCAAAAAGAAGATCTAAACATTCCAAATTGGCTCTTCTCATTCCACTCGTTTTTACCTCTTTTTCCAGAAAATTATCAACATATTATCTTCAAGAACACTAAATTATTTTCAGAATTTCTTCCACAGATTAATGAATATTTAATGGATTACTAACTACCTACAACATGAGTTTAATTCCTATATATTTTTAGATTCCAAAAATCCATTAACAACTATATCCTTTCATCTTCCAAGCATGAAAATCATCTCTTTTTATAACTATCCTAACATGGACAATATACGAACTTAAATTACAAATATCAAACACTTGACTCTAATGAAGATCTGATCCTTTGGAGTTGAATAACACAGGTGGTGATGGTGGTGGTGACCTTTGACCTTTGGTTCTCCTCCTTCCCAAGCAAACTTCTTTTTCTTTCTAAGCAACCTTCCACTCTCTCTAAGAAGATGAATTTTCAATTTTGTGTAGAAGAGATGAAATGAACCTACATATACTAATCTCCAAATACTTATAATAAGACAAAATCCGAAATCACTATTCATCCCCCTTGTAAAACTAACCAAAATGCCCTTTTGGGTTGTCTTTTCATTTCCAAATGACCCGAGACTCAAAATTAACATCCAAATAGACTTTTCTGACTATTTCGAACCTTCCGGACACAACGACACAGTCGAAATGACTATAAGGTCGATAGAAAATAAATTTCCTTTTTAATTTAATAAATTAGTCCCGACACGTTCCATACCGCGTCTGACTAAAAAATCCAAATTACCGAAATTATATCACACCGTCATAATAATGACATCATATTCATATATTACCTAAATATCTTTAAGTAATATTTAGAATCATCCATTTTAATATCCACAATTCGGATAAAACCCAAATGAATTAATTAATAATAAAATCCAATTAATCCATTAATTTATATAACCCATTTTAAAAGTCATTAAAATTTTGGGGTATTACAAAAATCTAAATCAGCCCCCAAACGGATCCGTAAGAGGCACGAACACCTCGCACGGGACCAATGTAACTTGTACGAACTGACCGCATAGTCCCGGGACTCCTGGTTTGAGAATACGACGATAATTCGCAAAAATCAACACTTAGACTTGAAAACAAGTCGTTAAAGGGTGAAAACCTAAACCAACCCCCAAATGGACTCGTAAGAGGCACGAACACTTCGCACGGGACCAATGTAACTTGTAGGAACTCACCGCGTAGTGACGATTTTCCCAGTTTTACAATATGATGCTAATTTGTAAAAATAACACTTAGACTTGAACACAGGCCGTCAAAGGGGGAAAACCCAAACCAGCCCCCAAACGGCCCCGTAAGAGGCACAAACACCTCATACGGAACCAATGTAACTTGTAGGAACTGACCGCGTAGTTCCGAGTCTCCCGGTTTGATAATACGATCATAATTTACAAAAATCAACACTTAGACTTAAAAACAAGTCGTTAAAGGGTGAAAACCTAAACCAGCCCCCAAACGGACTCGTAAGAGGCACGAACACTTCACACGGGACCATTGTAGCTTGTAGGAACTGATCACGTGGTCACGGGTCTCCCGGTTTGAGAATATGACGATAATTTGCAAAAATAACACTTAGACTTGAAAATAAGCCGTCAAAGGGTGAAAACCCAAACCAGCCCCCAAACGGCCCCGTTAGAGGCATGAACACCTCGCACGGGACCAATGTAACTCGTACGAACTGACTGCGTAGTCTCGGGTCTCCCAGTTTGAGAATATGACGATAATTTTCACTCCTATATGTAATTTTTTAGTTTGAGTAAGCTTTTTTTTAAAATTTCTTGGTTACTAATATCGTATCTTTTTTGTATCCTATTTTTTTTGCAGGATAACATTTTATCGTTAGCATTTATTCACGGGGAACACATGGAGAACTCAATGGTTTACAACAAGGGGTTTATTCATGATTATATTTTTTTGCTATGGCCGTGCGGGCTTTTGTAGTTTTATTGTAAACTTTAATAGCCGTGCGGGCTTTTGTAAGTTTATTTTTTATATTTTGTAGCCATGCGGGCTTTATGTTATCCAGGTTTTGTATTAGCAGGTTTTGGAATGTCCAGAAAATAGAGGAAACTCAGCCCAATTTTTTTTTGTCTGTGAACTACTAAAGACTTGTAATATTTTGAAGTTTGTATAAATATTAGTTTATCAACAACATGCAAGATTTGCAATTTGTGAATTTTCTTGTTTTCAAATAATTTTTTTTTTTTCTTTTTATCAAAAATTTGGCACAGTTCAAAATCGTGCCAAAAGTGTATCAAATTTTGACACGGGTTTGAACTATACCAAAGGTTTTTCAAACTGTGCTCAATCTGGCACAGTTCAAAACTGTACCAGAAGTGTGCCAAAAATATCAAATTCTGGCACAGTTTAAAAGTGTGGCAGTACTGTTCTTGTTTGGTCAAATCTGGCACACTTTTGAGCCGTGCCAGAAAAAAATGACCATTTTGGAACACCTGATTCTGGCACAGTTCAAAACCGTGACAGATTTGATCTGGCACGGTTTTAAACCGTGCTAGCTTCCTGTTTTTGGTGTAGTCATTAGCACTATTACTGGGTGTCAAGTATCTAGCAGTGCAAAGAGACTCCTAGATCATAGTGAACTAAGTCCTCAAAGCATAGGTAAATAGTTTTCTAGGATGCCTAGGATTTATTTTTTTATAGGTTCCCTCTTACGTCATTCTTGACTTATGGAGAAATAAATATTGTGGGCGTGAGATTGAAAGTATGTTTACATCAATTTTCATGTTTTCATGCTTTATCCTTTTCTTAACATATTTGTAAATATATTCATCATTCTTTTATATCAAAAATCCAAAAATATTTTATGTTTTGTTTATTTTAATGATTATGTTTTTAGGTCTTTAATTCACGTGATTTGATAGATTGATTTAACTTGAATAATTATTGGAAATGGATTTTCAACCATTTGATTGAAATGTTGAATAATATAATTATTAGGTTGTAATTCATTGGAAAATTAATGAATGTCAAATTTTTTAAAATCTTTGGTTTTGATTTCATACTACTTGAGCTCTTGAATATCACTTGATGCATATGATTATACTTATGTGAATCTTTATTTTTGTGCTTAAATTAATCGTGATCAAATCCTAATATCTGTTGTTGATTTTGAAAGTTCTGATAGCCCATTTGTGAGATTTATGTGTTTCATACTTTAAAGGAGTTTAACAAGGACCATTTTAATGCGTTGCTAAGTGCTAACACTAGAGAGATTGCAACTTATTTTTAATTTAATATTATTGGGAAGGTGTCATCTAGGTGTGTTAAACAATCAATGTCAAAAGAAAATATGTTGAAAAGATACTCAAGCCAAGAACTTAACTTATATTCAACACAAGATGGGACATTAGTTTTCAAAAATGAAAATTTTTATATTTTTTGGCATTCAAAATATTTTTAACAACATATTATTCAGGTAGAAAATGGTTATAAACCAAGAGTTGTTGATTTTAGTGCATTTCTCACATGTTTGTGCCTTTTAAGTAAACAAAAATGAATGATTTTCATGCATTGCATTCAACTATGTCACTGGTTTTGATAGTTTAGGGTTTGATGTTTTAAAGTTGGTCTTGTTTGAAAAACAATGATTCTAACTAACTTTATAGGTGAAATTGTGCATATGGGAAAAACTCATTCGCTCATAGAAAATATTTTTGCACTACTGTATGCCACCATGTGCATGGTTGAATGCCACCATGCGCACGGCTGTTGAGACTAAATATAGGGTTTTTTTCGTTTAAGCTTCTTATTTGAACTTAAAACCCCTCCATAGCACAAACTATATGTGCTTTTTTTCCTAAATCAAATTTTTCAGTTGCATGTTAGATTAGAAGTTATTTTGGTGAGGTCTCATCCTTAGTTGATGTAAATTACCTAGTTTTCATATTCTCTTTAGGAAGTCATCAATATTTAATGTTTATTGATTTACTTTACTTAGAGTGTTTCTAGTTTAGATTCATTAATCTAGGTGTTTGATTTATTATGATCCATTTAGATGGGTTTATGGATTATTTTGTTTTGATCCATATCTTAATGCCCACTTCACTATATTGATGATGTATATATAATATCGGTTTAGTTATATTATTTATATATAATGTATCATCTTCCCTTGATTATTTATTTATTTCTATCATCTACTAGCTCCTATTTTGAGTTTCGAATGTTGATACTCTTATGTGATTCTCATATTGATGTTGAAGTCTTTGAGTATTCCATTTATAGCTTTCGTATTTCACATGATTAACTAGTTTTTATTTTCTAGTTCTGGTATATTCATTGTGATTATGCTTTATTAAAATTTTATACTTGTTATCTATGTCTGTCCACTTCTCTTTGACTTTTTTGTGTTTCTTACTTTAGGCAAGAGACTTTGTGTTATGGAACTTTGGGGAGATACACTTTTGTTATTTTGTTTCACATTCTTGGAGAACATCATTGCTTGTATTCATTGGAGTTAGATCATTATTATCATATTTAACAAATTTCCATGCTTTACATCATCTATATCGTATTGTTTTTTAGAGTATTCCCAAACGAGAAGGAGTTACTCTCTGTGCATACAATTACATGTGTGATGCTCTTTGGTGTTTCATGTGATTTGAGGTATAGGCATGTTGATTCTGACTCCAACCCATCGTTTTAAATGCGACTTTGATGTGTCATTGGTCTTTTGGAATCATATGTGCATTAACTCCTACTACTCTCATTTTATAGTTAATGTGGAGTGGGTTTGGTGAGATTAAGCAAGATTATTTTGGCATTTTTCCAAGGAATGTCCATAGGGGGAGATAGAATATGAAGTATTTTGTATTGTAATTTTTTTATATATATAAGTTGGCAAAATTCCATGACAAAATGTTTGAGTAGTTGAGTCATTCGAGTCAGATAAGATCAATAAGTAAAGTGATGTGACTGTTTGGATTAGATGGACTTGAGAACTTGAAGATCATTTAAATCTCTTTACATCACAACACTTTTGTTTCCACATACTCTGATGACATATCCTTCTGACAGGTTTATGAGTTGAATTTAAGGGTACACAAGCTTGCACATTTTTCAAAATATATCTTTTCAAAAGGATGAACAAGTTTTTTACTCATTAGTGTTTTGTAAACCTTTTTTGGAAATGACTTAAATTGAAGTGTATTTTTGATTCTTTTAACAATTTTTAGTCTCAAATCATTCTCACGGTTCAAATTGAACCTATCCACACAACCTCGTTCAGGCACCAATGAATTGAATCATGCACACTGTTGTGAGCACATTTTAGTACTGGTGGAAATCATGCGGATGACAAAAAAACAACCATGCGTACAATGAGAAGATTTTCAACATTTTCTATAAATTGGCCTATTTCCCTCTCGATTTAATACCTATAAACCTCATAATTCAAAAACCTTTTGGGTGCATTTTTTAGGTTGAGAATTCTTTATTGCTTCTATATTGCCAAATTTCACTTGTTCCCTCCAAAATTCATTAAACTTAGATTTATGTATGATCTTTTCTTTTGAGAAATAATTGATATTTGTTTTTTTGCTCCAAATCAACACTGGCCTATTCAATTCAAACTACTTCATTTTTAGTTTCATGATATATCACTCCTAGATCTAAAATTGGAGGTTCTTTGAATCATTAGAGGAATTGGAGCATAGTGTGATTCCAAGGAGAATAAGGAAATTTTTGTTCACTTTATGGAGCTCAAGGTGGATATTTTATTTAAAATGGAATGTTAGAAGTCCATAGGTAACTACTTATAGGGCATGAGTTAGAGGTACTATTTTGCATTCTATAAAACTCTATTTAAGTAAAAAATAGAAATTGGAGTGCATCCAGGTTTTTTAGCCCTAAGTGGGGGGTATTCCTTATAAACTTGTCTTGTGGATTACCTGTGATTGATTATTGTTCAATTGCACACTGTGATCACACATTAAAAGTATATCGGATCTAGATTTGTTGTAATAATCTAAAATTAAATTAGGTGTTTGATTGTAGTTATTTCTACTAGATATGCCTAATTAAACTCATTGTGTTCTTGATTAAAAAATTCATATCATCTCCTAGTGTTTCCATGTGTTAGGACAACTAAAGTTGGATGGAAGTTTGAATTAAATCAAAAGTGTTCATGTTGTGCAATCAAACCTATCCATGACCCCTCCCCTAACACAACCCCCTCCGGGTTTGTTTAGAGTAAACACTTATTGTTTGAATACACGTAATCACTTATCAAATGCCACTTTGTAATATTTTGACATAAAATATAAGTGTAATATGATGAAACATGTTCATATAACTATTTTTACATGTGACATTCAACTTACTAAAGTAACTCGCCCCCCTCCCCCCCCCCCCCCCCCAACCCCCACCCCAACTATCCAATTACTGTACACAAACATGAGCTTGCATATAATAACTCTTCGTACTACAACATGCTTAATACAATATACTACCCATATCTACAAATTGCTCCCACTTTTTTTCACATAAATAGATAAAGGAAAGAACTATGTACATATTGAGAAAAGAATATAGATAAGAAACTAACGAGAGTAAGCATTTAATCAAAGCAACAAAATGAGTGAGAAATTGTCACAATGATCTAGGCTAGATACAAAATATGTGATTCATATGCATAAGATATTATACCAACAACTACACATGGAGATTCAGAATATATTAAAACAAATGTTTATGTATATGTATGTGTGTGTGTGTGTGTGTGTGTGTGTAATAAATAGATGCTAGAACTTGATAAGAATTAAAACCAAATAAAAGTTACAGGATTTATTCATGTAATGAGAAAATAAAGCTAAATCCTAACTCAAAAACCAAAAAATATCTAAGTCAAACAGTAACATGTCAATTCCCTTTTCTTATTCTCCACGAATCTATAAAGATACCAAAACTTCAAACTGACAGCATGTAAGGTGTCCATAACAGAACATAATTAAACATTAGTGTCATATTGGTATATCAGCATAAGAGTAAAAGATCATTTAAAATGGTTTGGCCAACCAATTAACAGATAGACATGGACCAGATCTCAAAGGATAAGGGTCCAACAAATGGAGGCTTAAAAACACAACCCTTCTAACTAATCAAAATGAGATAACACATTTCCCACCCAAGCTACGAATGCCTAGCAAAGGCGTTGAGGTTGAGGTTTTAATACCATGAACGTGCCCTTATTGCCCATGGTCATGGGCCTTTTTCGAATTTCCTCCCAGCCCTCAATATGGTTTTATTTTCAAATTTTCACCCCAAAACGTATTTGAAACTTCTTGTTTATTTATTATTTTTTTTATATAAATCTCCAATTATCTTATTAGAACCTTTCATTGAAATATAATTTAATAAATTTATGTAGATCAAACTTACATAAATATGTTCATTTTCGTGAATACTAAACTTTTTATTAACTAACAACTAATAAATCATGTTTGCCAACTTTTATTACTGGTGCTTAAATTACCCTTTTCGATGCAATACCATGCAAACTCTAGCAATTCCATGCAAACCCGTGCAATAAATAGTAAGTTCCTACAATATCCATGAAAATCTATGCATCACTTTTTATCTCATTAAATTGTCCATGCATAAAATCATAAAATTCAACATAATCCTTTTATTAAAATCCGAGGTATTAATTATTTTCTCCTTGAAAAATTTTGTCCACGAAATTACATTACAACCACACCCACATGCAAATAACTCGGGATACAGTTTTCGCATCATTGACTCAAGCTCCCAAGATTCCCTTTCAACCTCGTGACTATCCAAGATAACTTTGATGAGAGGAGTCAACTTCATGTGAAGAACATGTTTATTATAATCCACCACTGCTACTTGTTGTGTCTCATAGGGTATGTCGTACTATAGACCAAGATAGTCCAAATTGATCAGACAAGAAAAATCAACAATATACTTCTTAAGCATAATAACATGGAACACATTATGGACGTGAGACACTATGGAAGTAATACCAAATGCTAAACCACAAAGAAAACCTATCCAATATCTCAAACGGTCCAATGTAATGAGGTGAGAACTTACTCTTTAATGCGAAATCGGATAAATTTTGTTCTAGGATTGACCTTAATAAATAAATGATTTCCTAAATCAAACTCCAATGGTATCCTACGCACATCTCCATAGTTCTTCTATCGACATGGAGAAGTCTTGATCCTCTGAAGAATGATCCCGACCATCTCGATCGTCTTTTGGGTGTGTTCAAGCCGAATGATGTTCCTCTCACCAACCTATTATCAACAAACTAACAAATTTAAGAATATCCCAAAAACACCTTTTTATACTATTGCTTACCTAATCGTCATAAACTTTAGTATCCTTCACTCCTCAAGTACAAATCTAAATTCATAATTGTATCCTATAATCCTGTGAATTTTCATTAAATCCCTCACCTCACACTATGATCATAATATATGGACTTATCATTAACCAGACACCCAAGGGACATCAGACACTCCATACAATCGCCCGACTTATTTATGATCCCATAACCTAGATATCACTAATCAATAATCACCATCATATAAGTCACTTATACTCATATACGTAGGATATACACTTCTGAGTTTCCTCTTACCATTTACGTTTGAGGCCTTTTACCAACTCGTAGTCCATTTACTCTCAGTTAATATAATCATCTTACAAATCATTAAGAATTAAGATCTAGGACTTCTAAGATTCATGATCCACACTAATATGCAACGCATTTAACTTTTCAAAGACCTGATAGCATGTAATAGTACCATATACAAAGACATATTCCCTCAGACTCATCTAAACAAAATTGATCATACCTTATATAACAGAGTATTAAATCTAATTCTGTAATGCTTTTACAAGAAATGAAAACTGATATTACCAATGCAACTCCAGGATTCTCATTAAATGCAATACAATAATCTTTTAAATAAATTCCTTAGTTTTCACAATGCATCATCCATTTTTGGCCTAATTCGTATCTAACAATGAGATAAAACTATCATCGCAATCAGAGAGTTACCATGCGAACCTCCAACTATTAGAGACTAGTTAAATGTAACTAGGATGAAATGAATAGCCTGAACAATCTATCTCAAAACGCGATGGATTTCATACGTATGGACAATGAAGTTTTACTCACCATAATTCCAAACACATTTAACATGATTAAGGCTACAACTTTATTTACTTATTGTTACCTGGTACTATACATAAATGGATATAACCTTTAGCCTAGGTTATCATCCCATAACCAACCAAATGATGAGGTTGAAAACTTTACACAACAAAGATGAGGATACCACTACTAAGAATAGTATAATGTAATATTTTCGTCCTTAGAGGAGAAGTCGATACACTTGTTCATACTCGACGAGCACATAAAACGCATCATGAGCAACTACAAATATATTACAAATCTTTCCTAAATATCATAATACAAATTCTCATTTTTACTTACGAGTGTAAGATGTCACGACTCAAGGTTTACGAACATGACCCGAAAACCCACATTTGAACCACCATTTTGTCTCAAAATATCTACTTCTTACGAATGTTACCACAGAACATCCCTAACTTAAGTGTGCACACTCTACAATGGGAATCTTTGTCCTCCTTGTTGATCCTAAATAACATTTTACATACAAAGGTTAAAGGTCAATAGTAAAAACTATCTTCAATTCAGTTGGAAAGGTCGTGATGTTAGAAAATTATTAGAATTTGGCACTTCAGCCTTTTTTTATTTATTCTTCTACGAGACATGCGAGGATAAAAATTCATCTAGTCCTTAAAATTGGATTGAGATGTTAGAACACACACGTGGAGTCACGTTACAAATTGGTACAACTTTATCTCAAACTTGAGTCTAACCTTCCATGAGTAAAGATGATTCTACCACTTCCATTGATTGGTTTCAATTAAGAATTTTATGTTTTTATGCATAATTTCCTATTTATCTACCACCTTACTATGTTAAGATTCTAGTTCTAGGACACCAAGACCAACATATGCCCCTTAATTTATATCCAGTATTCGAATAAATCTCATGTCATAATTTTTAGCGGCATCTTGAAAATTATCAAAAGTATCCATCTAAAAGTTGTTTACTATGATCTTTTGGTGAAAATTATACAAATATCCATCCACAGTGTTAACTAGTAAGTTAACTATTGATATCGGACGGTATTTCATCATGTAAGGGTGATTTTAAATTAATTAATCAGTCTTTTCCTCTTCTCTCTTGAAAGATATTCTTACTCAAGGGCTTGTGGTTTATCTAAATGTGACGGCCCCTCTAAGTGTGTATGCTTTAGGTGAAAAAAACATTCTTTTCAAAAACTTTTTACAATTTTATTTAACACCAATTTTGTGAACCAATTTCAATCAAGCCAATTTTATCTTCTTAATCTCTAAACATGAATTTAGTGGTATAATAAAGATAAAATAAAGAATGCACACAAAAACACGTCGACGTAGGAGGAAACAACGACAGGAAAAAAATCTCGGGCGGCCCAGGACAGACAATTACTATGATATGGTTTTTCAAAGGAAGATTACAATCTTACTTAATGACTCAATCCCCACAAGTCTTAACGCTTCTTCTTATCTTCAACCGCTCCTCCACAGTGAAACATAAGAGTCCACCTATGTCAGGTCCACAACACACGGGTCCACGTGTTCCTAGGTGTCCACTGATACAGCTCGACAATCGTCTACAATTCAAAACATAGATTCCATCGCTTCTTCATCGCAATCAGAACATACGGAGTCCACCGCATGAAAATAGGTTCTTCTTGTAATGGAAGAAACAAACAATGGTGCAAACACAAGATCTCTATAACATATGGTTATATAAAACTCGGATCTTGTAAACACAAAGGAGGTTTTTAGGTTTGGAAACCTTTGGTAAATAAATACAGAAAATGTATGGGCCCTATTTAGTTTTGTTTGTTCTATACCTACATTTTTTTGAGAAAAAGATGCTTTGAATAAAAACTTTAAGTCGGCACGTCGTTCAAACGAAATCGTCATGTCATTTAAATGATCACAACATCTCGTTTGAGCAAGACTTCCATGTCATTTGAATGACTCTCCAATGTCGTATGAATGACTAGTAAAGTCGTTTGAATCACCTAAACTCAAAGAAGCGTTTCATACGACTGTAAAAATGAATTATCTTGGAAAAATCATTTTAAAAACATTTCAAAATTCAATTTAAATAAAATAACATCCTTAGAAAATATTTACCGAGTATCCATAAACTAATATGCATCCATACCTGAGAAAATCTCGATAAACCAATGTGAAGACGTGAAAGGTGAACCAAAACTACGGCATGATTTATCTTTGAATAGGGCATGATCTATCTTTGAAGCTTGGAGGATACGTCTTCAACACAATGGCATAGGTTTAATGGTAATTGTGATAAGTAATATCTATCCCGTGACTCAAAGTGGGTTTTTTAAGAATAATGTCAATACATACAAATTGACACAATTTGGAAATCTGTCCTTACAAATCTCCCCCTTTAGCTATTTTAGGACAAAACCAAAAAGCGAAATGCCTAAATGGGGCCGTATGACTTAAATATCATCCCATAATCCCAAAAAAGAAAATACGGGACATAAACTATCAAATATAGGATTATCGGAGAATATGAACCGTCTAAATGTGATGTAGTCACAAAATGTCTAATCGCTGAAGAATCAATGCACACGCGAAACAAACAAATACCATGTGAAATATGGAGGAACAAAGAATATGATACAAAATTTAAAATACAAGAAAAAATCTCCCCCTACATCACATATCTATCTCTCCCCCTTTTTGTCTCGAATATACAATTAGTGAGAAAAATAAACATATACATGCATATCTAATATGCGAATGATCATAAGAAGCATACCTAGATAAACATGGTCAACTAGATAATAAAAGATCAATATATGACAAATCATAGCTAGTAAACGATCTTATTCATGCGACTGAACAAAATCTCAAACGGTAATGCAGTATAATAATCAACCATGAATAATGCAATGAAAAATTACATGTAAATTGAATAAAAGTACCAATTTTAATGTAACATCATAATATATAACAAGCATGTACTTAAACAGATTGAAAATCTAAAAACCAAACCAGGTCGTTCGAGCGATATCAGAGGTCATTCAGACGATAAGTGAATGGCGTTCGAACCATTTAAGATCTCGCTACTAAGGACCCAAAATAGTCGCACCTCATTCAAAACACCTTTCTAACGACCCATCTAATGAACATATATGTACATCGACTTAATCTTGTGTGAAGGTCATTTTATCAATCCATCTAATGACATGGATATGTCATTCTAATAACAAGTAAAAGTCGTTCTAACGACTTTAAAATTTCTCTTTGCCAGCCCAAAATCAATCTATGAGCTGCCCAGTGAAAAGAATATCTGATAAAACCATCTGACAGTACGAAGACAATAGCAAAAAAGACTAAAAAACAAATACAAGTGAGTTATATATTAACATAGTATCAATGTGCTCAAACATGGAATGGAATGAAGGGGTCTAACTAACACAAATGAATCACAATCCAAACACAAAGATACATTCAAGAAGCTCTAATTGACCGCTAAATATCATCAAACTACATTTTAGCCATATGTGACAATCAAAGTTGAACTTAATGGACTAAACAAACTCCATACGCACGAGTCTAGAAATTTAACGATTCTACAAGAAATAGCGTCATGACACAACTTTTTCAACATGGGACTTGTTCATGCAAACCCATTGATCTTCAACTAAACTCCCTAATATATAAATGATAATTATTTTTATTCATTCTTTTGAAGATCTATTTTCTCTTTTTAAGAGATTTCCTATTGGCCTCAATATTTGACATATTTTTTTTATTGCCTTAATTTTTTCTTTGGCTCTTTTAAACGATGGATTTCACAACAAATTCACATGCCTCTCACAGCCCTTTCCCATGTAAACTCATCATTTCTTAATATTCAATGTAAATCCTCATGCGCAACGACTCTTATATACACAACTCCCCCTAAGTCTAATATTCGTGCAGATGATAAAATTGATAGGATAACGTCTCACAAAAGTCAAATATGCATGAGAAGTCAAACATTCAAATAATCTTGTACATGTGTGTAATGGCATATGCATGGTTGAATCTAAATTTAAGTCAACTTCGAAATAACCCCATTAAACAAATGTCTAAGATCAATCTTTGTATCTAAGATCATGACCGAATGTACTAGCCACATGAAAATATGGAATGATGGGGGTCCAATCACACCAATATGTCATATCAAGTGTAAACTTGTGACACAAAAACTGAAAATCTTTTTGTGTTTTGTAAAAATATTTTTGACCAGAAACAAAATCTTTTGTATTTTTCAAAAATATATGGAACCCAAAATCTTTTTGTATTTTTCCAATAAGACTTCAATAAAAAAAAATATAATAGAAAGAGATGAACTTGTCATAACACTAGCAAGAATATATCATAAAGCACAACTAGCGTATGACAAATATGCTAACACAATCATCCGTAAGAAATATCATGAGAAGTATCATGTGCAAGCAAACGATAGTCATGAAGTTTAATTCCTAAGGCCTCTAGGTCCGATTTCCTAACCCAAGTATATGCGTAACGATGCGTGGGGGTTTTGGTAACCGAAATGATTTTATTCTTAAACTTCCTATGAGAATTTTTAAGGTCATAACAATAATGCCTAAGGTGACATTTCCTTCCGAAATGGGTGCAAGTGTAAACACGGCGAGGAATGTTACTTAAATGTGTACCTCTCCTAATATTCCTGGTTATCTCTCTCACACGTTTGGTTTTGTCTTTGGGGATGGGATAAAAACAATCATCAAAGCCTATACCACACCTATCATCCTTGATTTGGACGGTGCCATCATATCCAACATTTTCGATCTAGCCTCCAAATCAAACTTAACCTTAGTCAAATATCTCAATCTCTCCTCAAGCTCACTAATCCTAGACTCGAGAAAATTCCTTGACTCCTCAAACTGTAGAATCTTCTTATTCATAGACTCCATCAAACCATAAAGACTATCTATCTCACCCTCAATGTACTCTAGTTTCTCCCGAAGAGTCTTCTGCCCTGCCCTAAGATCCTCAATCAATGCACTATTATTTTCTATCGCACATTCTTTCAACTTAGCATGCAAATTTGATTTGGACTTCTTCATATTTACTATTTCTTCATATAATTCAAGGAATTCAACTTTCAACTCACTTTCCTCTATATCCTCATCCTCACTCTTTTAATCCTTACTCACTTGGCACTCACAAACTATGGCCTCGAAAGTATCATTCACATGAGTATCTTTATGAGAATATTTATCATCATTGCTCACATGACAAACCATGAATACGGTGTAGTTTTGCTCAATGGAGGTATCCTCTCCCTCTTCTAGTTCACAATATCTAAGGGCGCCATTATATGCAATCGGTTTCTTTCCCTCCTTCTTAAGTCTAGTGTGGCACTTTGCTACCCTATGTCCATAACCCTCACAAAAAACACCAATCCGACTCATCCCTCTTATCATTCTCACTTCGATTCTTAGGGATGTGATCGCCCTTGTTGTTCTTGAATTTCTCAAGTCTTTTGTCATCTTTTAATTGCTTTGGAACATAAGAAACTTTTTGAACTTCTTTGTCAACATGGTTTCATCTTCGAAATCGGTGTCAGATTCATCATCCCCTGAAACGTTAATTTCCTCCTTCTGGGCTTTCAAAGGCAATGCCCTTTTTTTTCTTTGGAACTTTCTTGAAGATAAACATGTCAAGCTCGAAAGTTTGTAAGTCACGTACAAGAACTTCTAGTTTCGTTGAGTCGAGTAAACCCAAGGAGTTCAAAACGGTCACCTTTGGATCAAATCTACTTGGCAAAGACCTTAAGATTTTCTTTATAACTCGATTGTTAGGTATTTTCTCTCCCAAGTTAAATGATGGGTTGACAATATGTAATAACCTAGCGTAAAAGTCATCAAACGTCTCACTCTCTAACATCTAAATCGTCTCAAATTGGGTAGTGAGGTTTTGAAGTTTAGACTCCCTAACAGTGTTAGTTCTCTCTTGAATAAGTGTAAGGACATCCCAAGCCTCTTTCGATGTTTCACACATCATAATACGATTATACTCTTCATGGTTGATAGACGAGGAGATAGCATTTAAACCTTTGGGATTGTATTACGCAAGTCTGTGTTCAGCTTCGGTCCATGACACAACATGTTTTAAGTGTGTGGCCTCACCCTCTCTCATGACTATTTTATCCACCCTTTTCCTACTACTAATGAAGCACGCTAATCTATAGCCTTAAGTTCACACTTCATACGCATCTTCCAATAAGCATAATTAGACCCATTAAAAATAGGTGTTTTAAAGCCTTCATATATATCGAAATTCGTACCTAAAGAAATATGGTATCACTCACATAATAAAATAGTGGTTTTAGCTCTGATACCAATTGGTAAATGCAACGGCCCCTCTAAGTGTGTATCCTTTAGGTGAAAACAAATTTTCCTTTTAAAAAAAATTCCAATTTTATTTAGCACTAATTTTGTGAACCAATTCCACTTAAGTTAATTTTATCTTCTTAATCCTTAAACATGCATCAAGTGATATTAGCAAGATAAAGTAAACAATGCTCGTAAAAAAAGTCTGATGTATGAGGAAACGACAATGGAAAAAAACATCGGATGGCCCAGGCCAGTCAATCACTATACAGTTTTACAAAAGAAGATTACAGTCTTACTCAACGACCCGATACCCACAAGTCTTGATGCCTCTTTTTATCTTCAACCACTACTCTACAGTACAACGTAGGAGTCCACCTATGCCAGTCCACAACACACGAGTCCACGTGTGCCTTGGTATTCGTCAATATAACTCAAAAATTATCTGCAATTTAGAACATGGAGTCCACTTCTTCTTCACCGCAATCATCATATATGGAGTCCACTGCACGAAAATAAGTTCTTCTTATGATGTAAGAAACAAACAATGGTGCAAACACAAGATCTCTATAACATATGGTTATGTAAAACTCGAATATTGTAAATACAAAGGATGTTTTTAGCTTTGGAAATTGTTGGTAAATAAATACATAAAACATATGGGTTCTATTTAGTTTTGCATGTTCTCCACCTACATTTTTCTGAGCAAAAGACACTTTGAATAAAAACTTTGAGTTGGCATGTCGCTTTAACAAAATCATCATGTCATTTAAATGGTCACAGCATCTCATGTTAATGAGAGTGGTGTGTCATTTTAATGACTCTCTAATGTCGTTTGAATGATTAGTGAAGTCGTTTTGACCACATAAGCTCAAGGAAGCGCTTCATACGACTCTAAAAATGAATTATCCCAGAAAAATCTTTTTAAAAACATTTTAAAATCACATTTAAATAAAACAATATCCTTAGAAAATATTTACCAAGTTTCCATAAACCAATATCCATCCATAACTGAGAGAATCTGGAAAAACCAAAATGAAGATGTGAAACGAGCACCAAAACGACGGCATGATCTATCTTTGAATACGGAATGATCTATCTTTGAAGCTTGGTCGCTACGTCTTCAACACAATGTCATAGGCTTAATAAGAATTGTGAAAAGTAAAATTTATCCTATGACTCAAAGTTGTTGTTTTTCTGAAATAATACCAATACATAGAAATTGACACTATTTGGAAATTTTCCATATAGTTTATCATATAATCATCATTCTAGTATTAGGTGTTAGTACTTACCAACACCTTCTGGTCCTTAGTATTGTAAAATAGACTGCGTTTAGTTCATTTTGGGTAACATACTTATGTCCTTGATTTCAACTAAGTCGAGTCTTTCCTTAGCAAGTGTACAGGGAAACCCTAGGACTGAGTATGGTCTAAACTAGTTTTAACCAATTTCACAATTTAATGACATTCTGGAGACCAACTTAGAAGGAACTAAGCTCAGTATATAATTAGTCATATCCAATACATAACACCAAAAAGAATATGTCATACCCAAATAACTCATTATGGATAAAAGCATGTCCAAAATAGTTATGGTCTTTCTCTCCGCTACACCATTTTACTATGGAGTGATTGATGAAAAAAATTGGGATGAAGACCATGAGTCATACGTATTATTCTCATTATCTATACCCCAAATGAAAATTTGCATGTTTCTGAAACAAGGTATGACTATGGACTATGACCTCGAGTCATAATTATCTTTCTCAAATTTTGGATTTACAGTTGTAAAATTTTTAATGTAACATGTCTTGAAATATTATGCTTTGCATGGAATTACAAATTAAATTTTTAGTGTTATTTTATTATTCTTGAAAATTGATTTTACTTTTTTAGTAACCTTACACTCATTTTTCACCAGCCAATATGCAAAAGTTAACCAATGTGTTGTAACCCTGTCAAATCTCCAATAATTTCTAAAAATAGTAAGACTACCATAAAGATGAGAATTTAAATCTTTGAGGGTTTTTAGTGGTTCATGGAAGAGCCCGTATAGTTTAACATTAGAGTCGGTCACTTCCTCACATTAAAATATACAACTTATAAAAATAATCTATATATCATTCTCAACATGTATGGAGACAAATTAAACGAGTGACATCTTATATGAATGCAATATGATATACCTTAACTACACAATTAATAAGATGCATCATTAACTAAGACAAAATAATATATAATTCTACAACTGGGCCACAATTCTCAAAATGTATAACTATATAATCCCAATACAAAACCCAACTGAAATGAAATATATATGCCTATGTACTGTCTGAATATAGAAACCAATTGACATAAATATACAAACTCACTCAAGTAAATGCTCTTTTATGATGATGTTCGAAGAAAATAAGAGATTTTAGTATATGCAGACTGGATAAGAAGTCTACTCGCATGGACCATCCCTTTCACGTAATAGGTTTCTGCAAATAAAATGGTTCAAAATCTAACAAGAAACAAAATCTACGCTAGTCAAAAGAAGTTATGTATACAAGTCATAGATTTGTACATATCTTGCCTACTATGATAACCAATCATGTGACATAGAACCTCAAAGTCCATTTACAGTTACTCATTAGTTTCAATGATCAATTAATCGCTTAATTAATTAAACCATAATGGACATGCACCCATTCTCCTGAACTTCTAAAAAACATGTGATAAACACACATAAAGATCCTCACACATCCAGATGCCACATGTCATTCACATGGACATAAATATCATGAAAACTGTGTGAGACACAAATAAATTCCATACTCAACCTTACGCCACCTTTCTTTCACATGGTTGGAACTATACTAAAAAATAAACTGTGTGATGCTACGAAGTCATGTACTATCAACACCAATTGGGCACCACCTCATGAAATCATGGATTGGACAACAAACATCTGGTGTGAAATTGATATAAAATCGTTCTCTATTAGCATGAAAAAATCAAAGTGTTCTTTCTCGGACCTTAGTCACAACCATTTAAGTATATCTTTTAATCCCTATCACTATTATATCATTATCGTTACGTATTAGACATTTATCTTATTATGGCATTACTATATTCCAATGATACCACCCCCCGGGCCATAATAAACTAGTCAATAAGCCAATCGTTATGTTATCCCATTGACTTCTAAAAGTCATTCTCGAATGCTTCATAGGTATGTATCAAGCACGGTACCATTATTCAATCCAAGAATATAATAAAAGTGATATGTTAATTGTAAGATTAGTAAAGTCCTCACTTCTACTCGGTACTGGACTCCATACATGGGACATTTCATAAATGAAATCCAAATAAGGAACCCCCATTCACTTTCGTCTAAATAGGGCTGTGGTTAAGATGCTGAAATTAAGTAAAGAATAATTTAAGTGGATAAATGTAATGATAAAGTGAATTGAATAAATCGACATTTATTTCCAAGCACAAACACCCAACATAAGCTATGAACAACCAAAATCCAACATAATCTAACAATGGTTATCCTGTAATCCGATTAATAACACTACTCACTTATTCAAATTTCAATGACATACGAAAAGGTAATCAATGGATTAATTAAATTTCGAATAAATATAGTCCAATTTCCAATTTTCAAGTCTATAAAACAATTAAAGGAATTATAATTATGATCAAAGGTTATAAACATGGGGTTATTCAATTTTTATGCATTTACATAAGGTGTTGAACGCAAACTGACATATATCATGCTTTAATTTATGTTAATTTGGAATTTACTCTCAAAGGTACTACTTGTGAAGATAGATGTACAACCGTTTAGCATATGCATTTTCAACACACATTAATCCCTAATTAAATCTCAATCATTAAACATACATTTAAATTTATCATGAATATAATGTTAATTAATAAACCTTAATGTGCAGGTCAACTAGTTCGTGGTTCAACTTCACATTTCATAATTTATTATAGGCTCAATTCTGATTGGGCATAAATATTGTATATTTATTCCCCTAATTTCGATACATTTGTGAAACCGAGGGATGCAATCGATATGGATTTAACTCAATTTTATGCTACTAACCTTCGTTGGTAAGTATTTCATGTTTCGTGTTTCTCCTATGTGTTTTACAGATTAATTATGCAAGCGGAGTAAGAGAGAAATCAAAACTATGAAAGAAAGGCTAGGAAGGCAAGTTCAAGGGCATTTTGGTAATTATGTAGTCGGATCCCAGAGGAGGAGTCAATTGGAAAGTTGAAAAGCTCGAAACAACAAGAACAATGGAAGAAACGACATCCAAATCCGAGTTATGATTGAAGAGTTATGATCGATTGAAGTTGAGAAAAAATCCAAGAAGAAAAGAAGAAAACATGAGAAAAATTCTAAGTGTTGAAAAGAGGAAAAAGGCACCCAAAAACAGAGAGAATTCCCAAACCCAGGCTGAACCGGTTTGGGGTCGAACCAGTTCGGGGTACCTGCGAACCGGTTCGTGGGTCCTGATGCGCGAAATTGCTCATTTATTATGATTGGTCCAAAGAGTTCCATTAGGTTAAAACTCATTCTAAAACGTATTTGTACGAAGCTAATGACTTACAAAAAAGTTCTTGATAGTTTTTTATAGGAAAAAAAGTATAAGATCACCTAGGAACATAGTTTGAATTATTTTCTTCAAGATTGATACATTCCGGGTTTGTTTTAAAAGTTTTTAATCCAAGTTACATTCCTTTTATTATTTTTCTTGCATGGTTATTTCCCTTAGTTGATTCAACCAATTTCTGTGATCATAATACTTATTTGCATGTTTCACTTTAGTTTCATCACGAGTTCTTTCACGTGCAACGTAATTATTTCATGCATCGTTCAGTTTAACATGTCCGGCTAGTTTTAAAAGGGTCGGGATGCATGAACTCCACCTCATGTGTTAGTTGTATGTGTATAAAATTAATCCTATGAATTTAATGATTTATTACGACCGTATTGCGTAGCAACACAACCATTGTAGATCTTTGGAGCTCATTTGCTTCCGGGTAACCGTGATGCTTTAGAATGCAATGCGAGTCTCGCTATCGCGTGTACCGATTTACTCGACCTCTAATTAAGTATGGTGCGGGCTTGAACCTCATATACGTAATGCTTGGGAGTACTAAATTCTGGATCTAATTAATCAATTAAATTTATGATTAGTTTTATACCTGCAATACACTAGGGTTAAGGGATTGTATTCCCGTCCTGTTTCCTTCATCATATAATTCAAGTTTTAAGTCATTCATTATCAGTAATTTAGGTAATTTAGAATTGTTGCATTCCATTCATACTTTGGTGCATTAAATAAATATTTTTAAAATTGCATTTAGTTGTAGTCCATTCCCAAAATCAATCATCTTTTCTTTTCTTTAGAGCCAAAGTTAGGTTTTCTTCGTCTGTCCACCGTCGTCACAACTCTATTGTCCTAATTCCCTGAGGATCGATACCCGACTTATCGGATTATTACTTGAGCAATAGGCTTGCACTTGAGCCTAGAGAGTATGCACTTCTGAGACACATTCTTAGTCGCGTCAAGTTTTTGGCGCCGTTTCCGGGGATTTAGGTAGACTTAGGATTAGATCAAGTCAATCTAAAATTTTGACCAAAAATTTCCAAAAATCCAAAAACATATAAAAATTTGAAAAAAGCACAAAAATATTCATAATCATCTCTCATAAGCCCGTTAATTCAAAATTCTGAACTCACTCCAATTCCCCGTAATACTCCAACCCACATTCACGAAAATCCAATAGTTGAGTACGACCCTGATAGCCCTCACACTCCTAACGCTCCACAATTCTGGGTTCCACCTCCCACACCGTCACGCTCAATCTCAAATAACACACCATTTTCCCCCTTAGGACATACTTCAGAGCATGCTCCGAGTATACCAAGTGAGGATACCGAGTCTTTGAGAGAGAGAGACATGTCGTAACACGGTAGTGCAGTCGCCGATGAGGGAGAGGCCCCATATCACCCTTTGAGAGACGCCTTATATACCGAGCGCACTGTCACTCCGGGATGCATTTTACTCTCGTATAATCCAGGGCAATTTCTCTTTAGGAATGGGATGATCCAAATACTTCCCACTTACCATGGAATGGATTCAGAAAATCCATATGACAACATAATGGAATTTGAGGAGGCGTGCGAGACTCTTAGTGATCAAACTTGCACAAAAGATGTGCTCTGCCTTAAACTCTTTCCATTCTCTCTAAAGGATAAGGCTGAGACTTGGCTATGGTCTTTACCTCCAAATTCGATTTCATCTTGGAACGAATTACAATCTAAATTTCTCAAGAAATTCTTTCCTCCACATCGAACGAACTCCATCAAAGTTCAAATTCAAACGTTTCGATAATTAGAAAATGAGTCGTTCGATCGATGCTTCGAGCATTTCAATGAGTTAATTACTTCGTGTCCCCATCATGGTTTTGATAAAACGCAAATTATTTCCTTTATCCATAATGGGCTGAACATTAATTCCAAGCAACTCGTTGAAACTATGGGTAGTGGTCAGTTTGTCGACTTAGATGCCCACGATGCTGAGCTTCACCTGAGGTATGTCACCGAGACTACCCAATCTTGGGATACATCCGACCCTAATGCTCAAAATCGCAGTTGCCAAGTGACCACCACCCCATCGGCGTTCGGCCTATTTTATGTAGGAAAGAATTCTATGACGGACAGTCGACTAGATTTACTTGAGAAAGGACTGCGAGACCTACGTGAGGTATATGGAAGAGGATCAACTGGATCCATCAAAAACCCCGTCGAGAAGGTGTGTGCTATTTGTGAGGCGGGACATTCAATAGAGGAATGCCCTATGATACTCGCCTACAAAGCTATGCTTCAAGAATAAGTGAGTGGTATAGGAGGATTCAAGGGTGATTTCGGTGCACCCCACGGGAATTCTTACAACCCATCGTGGAAAAACCATCCTGGTTTTAACTATGGGCAACAAAATGCAGCAATGAATCCTAATTCACATGTTTCCCATCCTTCACCATCGCATTTCCAACAAGCACCACACATGCAAGGACATGTGCAAGCACCACCACCTCCAGGGCCATATATCACTCCACCGCGGAGAAATCTCGAGGATATGATAAACCTATTTATCATTAACCAGAATGCAGCCAATGCTAGATATAATTGCCTGATCAGCGACACGAATGCGACTATTTCAAAAATGCAATCCTCGTTAAGTATCCAAGAGAAGGGAAAGTTTCCTGCCCAGGGTCAAAAACCTACCCAAGGTCAAACTAGTGTTAGCTCCACACCACATGACCATCCGTAGTAATGTAGCATAATTACCACTCTACGTAGTGGGAGAGTAATTGACTTGTCACCTCCTCCACAAGACGTACCAAAAAATAAAGAGGTTTCGCCGAGTAAGAAAGAGGCCGAAGATGCCCCTTCGATTGAGAGTGATGTAAAAGAAAACACTAGCGGACCCAAGGTCATGGTGAAACCCCCTACCGCTGCCCCATACCCTCAATGGTTGGTCCCACACTCTAAAGAGACTTCTCGGGACGATGTGTTGGATGTCCTCAAGCAGGTAAAGATTAATTTACCTTTTCTCGATACCATACAGAAAAGTACCGCATAAGTTAAGTTCATTAAGGACTTACTCACGGTGAAACGCAAGCAAAAGGTAAATAAGAATGTCTTTTTGGCCCAGAATGTCAGTTCAGTTTTATCGAGTGACCTTCCATTAAAGTATAAAGATCCGGGTGCACCCACCATTTCATGCATCATGGGGAAGAATCGAATCGAAAGGGAGCTAATAGAATTAGGAGCAAGTGTTAACATTCTACCCTATTCCATCTATAAGAAACTCGATTTGGGAGCCCTCAAGCCCATAAATATGACTGTCCAGCTCGCGGATCGCTCTGTGAAGATGCCTCGGGGAATCATTGAGGATGTGATTGTCCAAATAGATACTTTCTACTTCCCGATGGACTTTATCATCTGGGACAAGGAGCCCTCCATTCTCCCCAGCAATCATGTTCCCATTATCCTTGGTCGCCCATTCTTAGCTACGGCTAATGTACTAATCAATACTCAGAATGGGGGGATGCAATTAACATTTGAGAACATGACCCACGATACAAATATTTTTAATAATATCAAGAACGAGGGTGACGAAAGAGAACTGAGAGAGATGGATCTTTTAGGAGTAGCAGACGAGCATGGGAGGACCCACACGCGAGAGCCGATAGGGGTATGCCTTGTTACATCAAGTGAGAGCGACAATTTAAAGGGTATAGGGAGAGGTATGTATGAGTGCTTAGAGGAGAGCGAATGGATAGAAACGATAGATACTTTTATCCTCAACTACTACCCACCCACACCACCTAATAATTTTGAGATGGAGCAAGGAAGGAAGGACGTGGAAACAAATCAAGAGAGAGAGCTAGAGGAGTTGAGCCTAACGGAAGTTGAGAGAGAATTCGGGCAGGTGGATGAGATCCTTCACAATAAAATCCAACCTCTATTGGACTCATGTAGTCATTTAGGAGAGAGCGAGTGGAAAGATAAAATTGATGAGTTTCTTAGCAATAACCATCCACCCATACCATTTGATGCCCCGAAGGCAATAGAGGAGAAAAGTTATGTTTCGTCCGACTTAGAGCCCGACCCACGCGTTCCAAAAATTAAAAGAAACCTTAGTGTTCCCTCTGAGTTAGTGAACATAGGTCACGCTTTGAGTAAGCATCACGAGGATCCCGTTCCAATTAGTCTTGATGAGTCTCCCGGTCTGTCCTTTATCTATGGGTGAGGTCCCAACTTGTTTCGATTATTGGTTTACGATATGAAGACGGGAGAGACGATGAGAGCATTGAACCCCGTTCATGGGGCCAGGTGAGTTTATGGAGAGATGAGAGGTCGTCGCACCCCCGACGCGTATGGGGTGATTTTTATTGTATTATTGAGTCATGTGTTAGGGTCATTTAGTGTCTTTATGCATTTTAAATATTTATTTGTTTTATTTTTCCACACTTTTCATTCGCTTTGAGTTAGATTTTAGTCCTTTTTGCTTGAGGACAATGCAAAAGTCTATGTTAGGGGGGGCACAAGTGCGTATTTCTAAAACTTCACAAATTTTCATAAATGCCCAGAAAGTTAAAAAAAATTATAAAATCTTAAAAAATCCAAAAATATTTTTCTTCAAAATAAATAAAAATTGGAATCCAAATTTTAAAGTCTCAAATTGTAAAAATCCAATGCACAAAGCCGAAATTGACCAAAGATGGAAATTGTGCAAAAATTGACGACTTAATGAATAACTGTGGAGATTGACAAAACCCGGTGAGGTTTCGAGCCTATCGATCTTTTTGAGTTTTTAAATCAATTCGAGTTAATGGTTAACTCATAGTTCTAATTCAGCATTTTAAATAAGTCGTTGATGATCTCAATTCTTTGTTTTGATCGGTTATGGGAAATGGAATGTTGTCTCGAAAAGTGTGATACAAATCTCTAAATTAAATTAATCTCGAGATGCATATGGTAAATTAACAAGTAATTCGAACAATGAAGTAGGCCTTCGTTTGTTACCCAAAAATTTTGGCCACAAAAAGTTATAAAAAATCATCCATTTTGTAACCCAATTGAGCCGAATAATTTTTCCTTTCGTTTGGTAACCCGAAAAACCCAATTAGCCCGGAATTATGAAAAATGAAAAAAAAAATCAGAATTTAAGTCCGAAAAGTGCATAAGAAGGGGCAAGAAAAAGAATAGAAATGTCAACAAAAATAGCAAAGAAAGAAAATAAGTGAAAAATAGAAAAATTAGAAAAAGAAGAAGAAAATGAGCAAAATCTCAAAAAAGCACTAACGGACATCATAAGCAAAATTTTCCAATTCCGAAATTCTTAACCTTTTTCAATATAACCCAATACACCCTCAACCCGAAAAAGTCCTAACCGAGTCCAATTTTCGAAATTGATTACCACGTGGAGAGCTAAAACACCCAAAAGATAATAAAAGAGATCAACAAACGTGAATTAGAGGCAATGTTCCCATTTTTCAAATCGTATTCCTTGATGATATCAAATTACCATAAATTTTCGTCTTTCTTCTTGTTTGCGTGAACTTGGTTCCAATATATTTACTCTTTATATCACTCATGTCGAGAGAATAGCCACATTCCGAGTGGTTCATTTGAGAGAGCATTCTGTGAGATTTTGAAATCAAAACGAACTTTCGGATAAGTAACGTAATGACCAATCGGTGGAAATTTGCGGTTAAATTTTCGGCTTCGCTCACACGCACTATGATTTGAGACTCTTGAACATGAATTAATGATGATTATTTTCCAAAAAAGTTTGAATTATACAATTTTTGAGTGTTTTGAATTTTCTTTGAGTTGAATTTTGTGGGTATATTCACTGTAAACCCTCACGAGACAACACTCATCCTACTAGGGTAACCTAGGGGTTTAACGGCTTGTTGCATATGCTAAATGCAATCGCTTGCCCGCAAAAAAGGTATTCTATCCCAATAATATGTTTAAAAGAGTTGTGACTTTATTCTTTCTCTTTTACATTGCTCGGGGCACGCAAAGTTCTAAGTTAGGGGGGTTTGATTGGGCATAAATATTGTATATTTATTCCCCTAATTTCGGTACATTTGTGAACCCTAGGGTTTAAATCGATATGGATTTAACTCATATTTATGCTACTAACCTTCGTTGGCAATTATTTCGTGTTTCGTATTTCTCCAATATGTTTTACAGGTTAATTATGCAAGCGGAGTAAGAGAGAAATCGAAACTATAAAAGAAAGGCTAAGAAGGCATTTTCAAGGGCATTTTGGTAATTATGTAGTCGGATCCCAGAGGAGGAGTCAATTGGAAAGTTGAAAAGATTGAAACAAAGAGAACAATGGAAGAAACGGCATCCAAATCTGAGTTACGATTGAAGAGTTATGATCGATTGAAGTTGAGAAAAAATCCAAGAAGAAAAGAAGAAAACATGAGAAAAATTCTAAGCGTTGAAAAGAGGAAAAAGGCACCCAAAACCAGCGAGAATTTCGAAACCCAGGCCGAACCGGTTCGGGGTACCTGCGAACCGGTTCGGGGGTCCTGATGCGCGAAATTGCTCCTTTATTCTGATTGGTCCAAAGAGTTCCATTTGGTTACAACTCATTCTAAAACGTATTTGTACGAAGCTAATGACTTCAAAAAAAAGTTCTTGATAGTTTTTGATAGAAAAAAAAAGTAGAAGATTTCCTAGGAATATAGTTTGGATTATTTTCTTCAAGATTGATACATTCCGTGTTTGTTTTAAAAGTTTTTAATCCAAGTTACATTCCTTTTATTATTATTCGTACATGGTTATTTCCCTTAGTTGATTCAATTTATGTCATCATAATACTTATTTGCATGTTTCAATTTAGTTTCATCATGAGTTCTTTCATATGAAATGTAATTATTTCATGCATCGTTCAGTTTAACATGTACGGCTAGTTTTAAAAGGGTCGGGATGCATGAACTCCACCTGATGTGTTAGTTGTATGTGTATAAAATTAATCCTCTGAATTTAATGATTTATTACTACCGTATTGCGTAGCAACACAACCATTGTAGATCTTTGGATATAGTTTTCTTTCGGGTAACCGGGATGCTTTAGAATGCAATGTGAGTGTCGTTATCGTGTGTACCAATTTACTTGTCCTCTGATTAAGTATGGTGCGGGCTTGAACCTCGTATACGTAATGCTTGGGAGTACTAAATTCTGGTTCTAATTAATCAATTAAATTTACGATTAGTTTTATACCTACAATACACTAGGGTTGAGGGATTGTATTCCCGTCATGTTTCCTTCATCATATAATTCAAGTTTTAAGTCATTCGTTATCAGTCATTTAGGTGATTTAGAATAGTTGCATTCCATTCATACTTTGGTGCATTAAATTAATATTTTCAAAATTGCATTTAGTTGTGGTCCATTCCCAAAATCAATCATCTTTTCTTTTCTTTTCTTTAGAGTCAAAGTTAATTTTCCTTCGTCTGTCCACCGTCGTCACAACTCTGTTGTCCTAATTCCCTGAGGATAGATACCCAACTTATCGTATTATTACTTGAGCGACAGGCTTGCACTTGAGCATAGAGAGTACGCACTTCTGAGACACATTCTTAGCAGCGTCAAATTCTTATTTACAACATGTGTCATATTCTAATTTACAATGTGCAAGTCTATTAATTAATGGTTTATCTTCACACTATAATCATAAAATTCTCTCACAATATATGCATCAAATACTAACATATCCTTTTTATTTTACCTAAATCCTCCATATATTCAAATCAAAACATAACATAATTTAACTTAATCCCATAATTCTTTAACAAATTACAAAATAAATTATATAATGCCTATTAAATTCATTTCAACTTTAAGTTCCCATAAATGATTTAATATTGACATATTGAATTATATAATTAATACATATTCTCATTTAATCAGTTAACTTTTTTAGATTAATTATTATTAATTCTCTTTAAAGTTATGAGGTATTACGTTCCCCTGACAAAAATAATTTCATCCTCGAATTCATAAGAAATAACACATACTTGTCTAAAATAGATGTGGATATTTCTACCTCATTATGTTCTATTTCCCCAAGATATACTTGCCCTCTCTATGGTGACCCATTGAATACAAACTAAGTATCTCCTTCAACCACAAAATCTAAACCTATAATTTAAAATGCGCATTGGTTACTCACTATAAAAAGCATCAAACTTTAGCCTAATATGCTTTAAGTTAATGTGATGATAGGTGGCCTCACCTCGCAATAATTGATGAAGAACGTATACACAGAATAAATTATGTACCCAATCAAAATGTTTTGGAAGTACTAAGGAATATTAAAGCATCTATACTCGATCTGCGATCATAAATGGCCTAGTATACCTCAGGGACAACTTCCCCCTTTCCCAAAATGCATCACTCCTTTCATGGGTAATACTTTGAGAAGTACCTTGTCACACACCGTAAGATACACATCCTTCCTCTCTAAAGCCACGTAGCTCTTATGACTACTCTAGGAAGTCTTCGCTCGCTCCTAAATCATCTTAATTTTCTCGATCGATTACAAAAAGCAATCAAGTCACAACAAACTAATATCGCCTAGGTCCAACAAACATACGAATAATCTATTAAAACGGTTGTTGTGGGAAAACTCCACCATGGGAAAATATATACCTCCAAATTACCACAAAAATCTAAAGCTCAAGTTCGAAGCATATCCTCTAAAATTCAGCTCTCTTACTCTGTGCACCCATCTAATTAAGGATGATACAACTTATTCAATGTCACTTAGTCCCCTAACATCCTAAAAATATCTAGAAAACTGAGATACAAAACTCAATTCCTTATGGAAATTATCAACAAAGGTACCCCATGCAGCCGAATAGTCTTTGGCGCATACAATCATGTGTATTTCTCTTTCGTGACATCCATGCGAACAAAAAATAAATATGCAACCCTTGTCAAGAAATAATCTGTAAGACAAAAATATTCTTGATGATTATGCATCAATGAAAATCAAACGATGAAGTCCATTGAGATGATGTATCACTTCCACTCGATAATGGGTAATAGTTCATGGGTACCTAGCGGTCGCTACCGGTCCACCTTATCCATCTAACATATACTATATTGATCACAAATGTCTCAATGTCCCTCTTAATACCTTCCCACCAATAGTATCTATGCATATCCTAGTACATCTTATCCCTATCGGGATGCTCTAAAAGCTAGGATACATAGGCCTCTTACCTAATGTCCGTATCAACATCTTCGTTAGTAGGTACAACCAAACTCCCCTTGGACCTCAATCCACCGCCGAAACTAATGTTGTAAAAAGGTACATTGGTAGATAAAAGTTTGATCACTTTCTCCTTACATTCCATATCATTTGCTTGTGCTCGGACTCCCCGCCTAATGGTAATTGGAGTTATGGTTAACATCCCCATGAAAGCATCTTCCAACTCACTAATTACATGAATGGACTCCTCATCAATCAACTAAAGAGTAGACAATCTAGCACTTGGTTGTGGACTGAAATCATCTTCCACCATATTGGTCATCCCTAAATGATACTAAATTATAAACTAGAGTTCATTAATGAACTTAAACCGCTGTCACTATCTCATGTTCAAGTCCTTCTAAGTTAGCATATATTGAATACTTTTATGATCGTTAAAGCTTGAACTTCTCACCCCATAAGTATTGCCTCCAAATATGTAGTGATAACACCACCCCCGCTATCTCTAAATCATATATTAGATAGATAACCTCCCGAACCTTCAACTTTTGATATGTATAGGCAATAAGACAATATTCATGCATCAACATCCCACCTAGTCTTTGTAGGAAGGCATCAATGTATACTAAATACTCAACCCTACTCCTAGGTAGATCCAAAATTGGAAATGAAGTCAACTTTTCTTTGAGAGTTTTGAAATCCTGTTGATACCACTTAGCCCATACAAATTTAATTCTTTTCTGAATCATCTCAATCAATGGTCCCAATATCTGTGAAAAACACCTAATAAACCGTATGTAATCATCAAACGATCCTAAAAATCTTCAAAACTATGTAGGTGTCGTGAGTTGTCCATAGTCTAACACAGCTATCACCTTTTTTCAAATCAATTGATAATCCCAACGTCGATATTACATGGCCCGGTAAAATTCACCCATGCCTTATAAACTCTCACTTTTGGAATTTAGCATAAAGCTTATGATCTTGAAATGTTTAAAGCGAAATACTTGGGTGGTTTCCATGCTCCTCCTCAGTCTGTGAATAATCCCAAATATCTTTAATGAAAATGATGATAAAATGATCCAAGTATGGATAAAATACATGATTCATAAAATCCATAAACACATCTGGGGTGTTGATCATCCTAAATGGCATGACTATGAACTTTTATGAACCACAGCAAGTTAGAAAGGTAGTTTTCGATATATCCTCCTCCCCTATGCTCAACTGATGATATCCTCAATGAAAATTGATCTTTAAGAATAAATAAATACTGTGTAACTGATCAAACAAATCTTAGATCCTTGGAAACAGGGTACTTATTTCTCACTATAACCTTGTTCAACTCATGGTAGTCAATGCACAATCATAGTGAACCATATTTCTTCTTCCCAAGAACAAACACTAAATGAATCCTTTCTCCAACAAATTCTTAATATGATCCCACAACTTTCTCATCTCTAAATGAGGCATTCGATAAGTCACCTTTGAAATCATCTGTGTCAACCCACCTATTCTAATATCGGGTGGCCAAACCTTTACTAAAAATAAGCACGAATCTCAGTATCTTCTCATTCTCAGCATCACTATCGCAACAAGCAATATAAATAATATAAATAAAACAATAATTAAAATGAATAGATAAATCACCAGGAATAAATAAATAATCAAAGTGAACCATATATACCACCGATCACCAAATTGTAACATCCGTTTTAATCATATTGATAAATGAAATACTGAAATAATATCTCTCTTACATAAAAAATAAACTCCTAACCAATTACGAGAAATACGCCAAAAATAAAAATAGGAATGATAAAGTTCCTATCTAGATAGAATCAGCTGAGGCGTCTAAATCAATCATGTAGCATCCACATCTACTATAATGACGAGAAAAAATCCATCCTTATGGTCTCGACTGCTCTTGCTTCACACCTGGGGCTTTAAAAAGAACAAAAAGGAAAAACATTTCCCCAGGGGTCAAAGCCCGAAACTATAAAATATTTTTCAAGAAAATAATTATTTTAAATCGATAAAACTTGTAATGTATTACTTTTATAATTAAGCGGTCTCACTAAGATGATATAAAACCTCAACTCTCAACTAGGTGCTCACCTAACGAGTTCATTTTATTATCCTAATTAACTACCTAGTCTAACTAGGACATGCAACTACTATCTAGGCCTAAACCCCGCCAACGCTCTCTATTAGATGAGTATAACTACCTTCACTTGGTATAGGTTCATTAAAAATATTGTAGAGACACACTTATTATCGAGAAATATTCATGTAATACACATAACATAGTTATTATCATTTTATAAATATATATATACATTATATCGTATAAAAATACATATATATCATGTCCTAGGTACGTATAACTATAGTCCCGGATCCTGGACCTCGTGGATACATCCGTTGTGTGCTATTAGGATCTAGGAATCACGCATCACACTGAGCCACCGGGTCAAAATATCACCACCGATTCAAAACGAAAACATGTACAATGGAGGAGGTCATACACATAACTCCTGGGGTGGCAACCACACCACATCGCACCAAACCGATCTCCAAACCAATACTTATCATCACACATGGATATTGGCCTTGCAACAGTCCGATGACCCGAGTAATTAATTAAACTAATGATGGTAAATGCCAGGGTGGACTTCCCACTGCACGTAACCTCCTACGATAACAATATTGAGTAGGTATGTTCCATATAAATAATTAGCAAGCACACGTACATATATATATATACATGTCACTCTTATATATATATATACTAGCGGAATGCCCGTGCCTTAAGGCACGGTGAAAATTTTCCAAAGTATTAAATTTGTTAACAATTTAAGTCATTTTTTTTACAACACAAATGTAAACACAATATGGAAATTTAGGGAAAATTTTTCTTTCTTTAAAGAACTATCCATCATGTTCAAGAAATAAAAAAAATAAGTCCACAACAATAATACTAATAGTCCATCTTAGACCTCGTATAAACATCATAGCCATCAAATGCAAATTTTAGTCATAAAATATTTTTGGTGTATGAGTTTCATTAAATAATATGTATAATGCACGTGGAATCATGTCGTAATATACATCACACTAATTAATCTCAACATACTACTCAGTAAGTTAAGTCCGAAATTTAATTTTACAATTTTTTTCCCATGGACTCCATGATATTATCTTCAGTGCATGATGGATGCTCCAGATAAAAGCTGAAAGGCATAGGGCAAACATAATCCTCATTGATTTCATGAAGTGTTGCTAAAAATCAGTGGCATAGTGCCTTATCAACGACAACCTATTAAAGATGTTAGAATAAAGGTTGTGTACTAAAAATATTGGATATAAATACAATATGGGGCTCTGCAACTTCAAACTAATAGATTACAAACTAAACAAATAAAAGAAATGGATACAAACATTTTAAAACTATGTACAAACCTGCTACTTCAAATTATTTACAGACGTGCAACTTCGAAGTAAAGATTCCAACATTTCAAACTTCTTGAACATAAAAAATGGATACAAACCTAAAATATTTTCAAGAAACCATTATGTACAGACCTGCTAGCTAATTTTTTAACTCCATGTATGTACAAACAAAACTATGGAGATGAATTTAATAAAAGGTGTTATGTTCTTAAGAAAACACCTCGAAATATATGCTTTTATATTCACCATGAAGAAAAAAATACCAAAAACTATTTTTAACAGTTTTAAAAAGAATAAAAAATGAAGTGATACGAAAACTACTTGTACAGGTCACAATATATGTATAAAAAGTCTTTATGAATCCCAATAAACCATTGGTAATCAAGATTGCTAGGTCACAATATATCTATTAAATTGCACATGTCAACATTGTTGAAAGACATTTTTACAATAAAAAATCTTTAAAATGGAAGCATTATGTATATTCATTACATGATCTCATGTCTAAATCCAGTTAAATACAATGGATGTAATTGCGGTTGATGTAGTATGTGCAACAAAAACATTAGTCAAAAAAGAGCCGACACAATCAAAGCAGAACAATATTATGACCTCAAACATGTTTAGGGATTTTTTTGATGAAATTAGGATTCCAAAACTTGCAAAACTTCATATTAGGTTTTAAAAGAAAGGTTTCCCTAGAATAGGAAACCAAAAAAAACCTTAAGCACTCATTAAATTCTAACCTTAATACCAACATCCAACTAATGTATCCCCAGATGTCATAAATAGCTTAAAACATATAAGCGATAAAAGCATACGTGTCATATCTGGACGAAAATCAGAAAGGATTTGAAAAAGTGTCTCTTGGCAGAAACCCAAAAAAATTCAAAAGGAAAAATAGCCATTTAGGCTTTAAATCCCAATTAGACCCATTATCTTTGTAAACCTCTTCAACTATTTCCTTCCATATCCCATCATCTCCATTCTCATTTCTAGCCACAGTTTGAGCAGCCTACATAAGTTTTTAAAAAAAATATTATTAGACAGTGTGAGATATATTTGCAATCCTAAAATAGCAGCAGATTTTACCTTGTTCAAGTCCATAACCACTTAAACCCTCCATTGTAGACAATGCAAGTGCTCTCTTTGCCATGGAAGTCCGGAATGGGCTCCGTAGTGTCCCCAATTCTAAAATAAATGTCCTACTATCCTACAAAAAAAATCTCATGTTATCAAAATAAATGATCAATATTTTTTTAAACCTAACACTATGCCACATTTTATGAATATCCTAGTTCCTTAATTTAATAATATCAAAAAAGACATACACAACTTATAATTCACGTGCTTTGTTCTATGTCGTAAATTAGACTTTCCGATTCCCCGTTGTAAAGAGGTTAGTCCCCATATCAGTAGCTACAGAGACAAATTTACAACAATTCAATTGTGGGATTACCTTTTATAGTGCCAAAAAATCCCATGTAATTCATATCATGCCCAATAAGGTTTCTTTGTACCCGCAAGAACACTGGGATCGGAGTTGATATCATCAATTGTAGTTTCAAGCAAATGTCTCACCGACCTGCCAATAACTGAATTAACTGTAAACAAAGTTCCAAGATTCAAAACTTTCATCTTTAGTGATGCATTGGTTCGTGTTTTTTAGGAGGAATGTGAACCCCACACATGATAAACGCATTTCTAATACCAAAAAAAAAAAAATTTAGACTTTTGGTAAGTGTAGAATAACTATATACCTAGAAAAAAGTCTCAAGCCTTTACGCATCAGGACGACTCATGTTCCAAAATTCAACTTGGTGTTCACAAACGCTCAACAGAACTACCTCGGCTTTAGATATGCTAGTGATTTTATATAAATATATTGTTTATGCCTCAAAAAAATGAAACAAAATTTAGCAGGCCAAATTAAATCTATGGAAGAGTTCAATATTTTCTACTGAAAAGTTAAATCTACTGAAAATTTAGCAGAGCAAAAGTTAGCAGTACAAACAAAAGTTTGCAAAATTCAAAATTTACTATAAATTGTATTCGAATATTGACCAACTGAAGAGTTCAAGCTACCTACTTTAGATCTACACCACATATGCAAAGTTAAAGTAGCATACCGGTAACCATTATAGCTACTATAGATAGAAGACAAAAAGTTTACCGACATCGCTATGTTTGACTTGTGTAGCTTTTAAAATCCAGGAAATTTTTATCTCTTCACTTGCGTATTGATATATCCATGTGCAGGTAAGTTACACAAGCAGTGAATACAGAGAAAATACAGATTTCAACATCCATGGCTCTGCAAGCATGAAAATTGGATGGACGTTGTAGTAAACCTGGAAAAAAAAGTAAAACTGTTAATAGCTACTAGAAAATTAACCAAAACAAATATAGTTTTCTTTCGGTTCATTTGTCATATGTTTAAGTACCATTGCCATAGGCCCCAATATGGTTTCTATTATTATTCTGTAGGTTCTGATTAACTATAATTACTTCTACAATCCGTACCGTTGGCAATACTATTCCAGAAAAGAAGGATGGAACTATACTTTTCCTTTACTACCTCGAGACGTGATGAAAGGTAAAAATAGGGAAAAGTAAACACCATTGAATGGAATCATATTCTGTTGACACGCTTATATACATAAATAATTCCTCATTTGCACACCCAAACAACTAAAGTAGTGGTTTTCTTATAAAATAGATGAAATGGATCTGATTATCCTAAAATTTGAAATTCTGAATGGGAAAAAAATGATCCAATGACATTGCCTAGTAACAAACTATTGACATTGACATTTCCCCCTCTCCTCCCTATAGCATTATTGCTGAGTGATTAGAAAACAAATGAACCAAATATAATTACAATAATATACTAATAAATCATAATAATGGTAATCATGCAAATTTTATGTCAATCAATTACAGACAACCATGTAATCATATCTCTCTATCTTAATTGATTCCCAGTCGGGACTATTATAAAATCTCTTTTCCATCCATTTTCCCCTTGCCCATGTATCTATATATATGTAATGCTGCTAGAAGCCACCCCTAGTTGTAGACTTTACCTATCCTACTCTTTGTTGCTGCAAATTGCATATAGGTGTTCCTGTTCCATCAACAATCCAATGGTAGTCCAATGGTGAAATGCAAGATTCAAAAACTGTGTGTATTCTGAAACTGTGTGTTTTGTGAAATGTAAGTTAGAATACATTACATATGTGTGTATTCTGAAATGTAAGTCTACCATAACTTATAGGTATGATAGTCTAACTTACGATTTCAGGGATGATAGAATATGTGTGTAAGTTACATCTCATGGATTACATTACATCTGTAATGTATTTGTGTGTATCTAAGTTACACACATGTGTGTGTATCTTCTGTGAGATGTAATGTATTTGTGTGTATCTAAGTTACACACATTTGAGTGTGTATTATGTGAGATGTAACTTCAGGGATGATAGAATATATGTTAGAATACATAACATATTTCAGGGATGATAGAATATGTTTGTGTAATTTCATAATACACACAGATGTAATGTATTCAGAATACACACAGATTTAATAGTCTACCATAACTTACATTACAGGGATGATATAATACATTACAATTTCATAATACATTACATTTCAGAAAGAATTACAGGGATGATAGTTCAATAGTGACATGTTTAATCACAAAACAGGGATGATAGTCCAATAATGAATCACTGCCAGATTCAGAAAGTAAAGATACAACGGTGAAATGCATGTACTTATCATCTGTTTTGTCATTAAACATGTCATCCAACATAACCATCCCAGATCCATGGTAGTCATCTATCTAAAAAAAAGAGAGAAGCTACAGTGTTAAGTGAACCATAAATGAAAGTACTGTTATGTTGATAAGTATTGTTCGATACCAAAAAAAATAGATTAAGCTCCCCACTAAATGAATCCAAAATAGGTAGAATACATGTTCTCCAGTATTTTATGTTTAGGCCTAAACATGATCAATTAAAACTAAAAACAATTCAATACAGGGGTAAGAATAATAGATAAAAGTCAAGCTTGAACAAAACATATTTAGAAAGAAGTAACAAAATGGTCCAAAAGTAAAAAAAAAAAGTAACAGTTAGGAAGAAAAAACTTTTTAAGAACACAATAAATGAAATACCAAGAAGGGTATGCTCTAATAAGACATTTGGTCCACACGAAATACCAATCAAGGCTTGGATCTATCACAGTTGGTTGTTATTATCTACCATAATTTTGGTTGCGTGTTTTTTTGTGGGGCGCTCTTCCTCGTGAGAAACTTCCTAAATGTCCACTTCATACACATGATGTTGTAGTTAGATATTGGTCATCGTCCTAATTTGAGAAAAATACTGTTGGTTGTGATGAAAGACAACATCGGGATCTGGATGTAATACTATTGGTTGGGAAAATTTGAGCACAATACTGTTGGTCCTGCTCTGTTTATCAATGGAAGGAACTAGCTCAAATGTTTGATCTGTAGTGCCTGGTTGGATCTATAAACATCAAACGCTAAAAAAAACATAATAACATGGTATGGATCAAGCATCATTTTGCACTATAAAAGGGGGAATTAATGAAAAGAACACATGTTTATCTTACACAACATAACCAACAACACATGTTTGAATGTGTGAAGATATACAAAGATGGCTTCAAGTTTCCCCGTCGTTTTCCTCCCTCAGCAAATTTATAGCTAATTTCCATTATTTAAGTGGGTGGTTTCTGGTAAATTTCATAATAAATGTACATGGCTTTATCCAGCACTAGAATAAGCTTTGATTCTCAAATTACATCCAATGTTCTTAAATTCACATCACAGCGTTGTCTTGAACTCCAAAACAGAACCAGTGTGTGTCTATGCTCGCACGCGTGCGTGTTTATGAGAGTGATGGAGAAATTTATTGTGTGAGAGTGCGTGCACATGCGTGTCCTTGCACATGAAAGTAAGCTCAGTGAATATATTGAAATCAATTTAGTAGAGAGCATTTTGTCAAGCATCTAGGATGCCAATAAAAAATGAATTAGAATGCCTCACCAAACAATTTATACGAAGAATTGTCCCAATATAAAATTGTAACATAGTAAGCAAATACTTGAAAAAATGGTCTAAAAAAAGATAGAATTCCTAGTATTCTCCATAGAAGAGTCGATCAAAGAAAAGTCTTCATCGTTATTATTTTATGGGCTTCCAAAATAGTTGAAAACAAACAAAATTTAAAGAAACTTCATCTACCTTCATTAACACTGACAATCACGACCACGATGAAGATCACAACAGAAATCTCCAATACCACAAACCTGAGAAAACCCACCACTTGAACTATCAAAGTGAAGAAATGAAGAGCACATAGAATAAATTAGAGATAAAAATACTAAGTTGAAATCATGATATCCAAATAGTCCAATACAAATAACAGTGATGTAAACTATTCAAATCCAACTACTATATGGATATAAAAGTATATAAATATCCCACAAATCATGATACATAGCCAAACATGATAGAAATCTAAAAGTATACAGAGCAAAAATCTGACAAAGAGGTGATCATTTTTTTAATTGTGTAGTCAAAAATCATAATAGAATGCAGATTACAGTAAAGAAGTTTATTCTTACTCTCAAATCAAGTTATAAAGTCATAGACCTTCTCCCTCTATTTGGCACAAAACCTGAAATACATGAAGAGAAAAATAAAAAATCACTACCAATATTCAAGCATAACATGAGCACAATATCAAGAAATTTGTATCAATCCAAATTCTAATTCCCCTGCTTTGGAATCCAACTATAAGAAAGTTGTAGGAGAGAAAATAAAAAGCCCTAAATTAGGTGAACAAACCCTAAATTAGGTGAACAAAACACATGATGTTAGAGAGAAAATGAACAAAATCACACGAACAAATCCCTAAATTAGGTGAACAAATCCCTAAATTACGTGAAAACCCTAAATTACAAATCACTAATGTATCTGAACAAAATCACATGTTGCGAATACCTAGATCTGCGTGTGTTGGAGATATTACCAAGAGAGAGATGAGGCAAAAATGGAGGTGGATTCGGTGGAGAGGAAAATAGTAAATGAGAGAGAGAGAGAGAGAGAGAGAGAGAGAGAGAGAGGGGAGAGGAGGAGAGATTTCGTTTGGGGATCTACAGAATTTCAGAGTTTGGGGAAGTGAACCGGAGAGATAAAATATTCTCTTTTTAATGCATTACTAATAGGGGACTAGATTACAACCCCGCGCGATGCGCGGGCGAGTTATAATTATTGTCGTAACAGAATGTATATATACATATATTAATGCTTATGTCTGTATATACTTTGTTACATTTAAAAAATATAATTAGCACATACATGGAATTCCCACAATCTTTGTTTGCAATCGAAATGATCAATCTTTAACTGAGAAATTTTGAAGATGAAATAAGACTCCATTTCTTACATGTGTTCTATGTCAAAAATCGAAACCGAAACCGAAATCAATACATCTTACAATATCGTGTAAAAAAAATACTCATCACATCCTAAAAGGATTTGACTCTATGGTTGAAATACCAACTCCAACTCCACCTGCAGTTTGAAATTATTAAACAACAAAAGATCAATGCATGATGTTTCTATACTAAAGACACACACATGCACAAAAAAAAATATACCTTTATCTCCTAACTGATAGTCCTCCCACCTCAATTCTTCATGGCTTTTGATTATACCTGAAAATAAGAAAAAAAGAAAAATCCAACTCTATTTTAAAAACACAGTATATGAATGAAACCTCACTTGTCAATAAGAAAATTTAAAAACTATAGCCAACTAAAATAATCAAGGCAATGTTATATTTCTTTTAATCAAAGGAAAATTGTTATGATAAACACCATATACAAATTTGAAATGTGGTGCATCTACACTGGACAGAGAGGAAGTGATGGGGGCTACTTATCTTCCTGTTATCGTCGTCACTGAAGAAAGCAATAAAAAAACACATTCTCAAATTTCAGTTTGAAGAAAGCAAACCATAAAAGCCTCGTTCATAAACCAAAGTAAAAAGAAAAAAATACAAAGAAAAAATCCCATTCTGATAACCAGCAACTCGGGTTTTTACCTCTGGTATTTTCTTCTTCTATATTCTACAAAAGAGAGAGAGAGAGTGTGAGGTCATAGTCTTGCCCATCATGGAAAGAAAAAACATACCCAGCTTGATTGAGTCATTATCATAGATGGGTTTCGTTTTAGATTTCATTGTACAGTTCAAAAGTGATAGTTAAACAGTTCACAGGCTCGTCCAGATTTGCTTCATTTATTTGCCTCATTTATAGTGAAAGGCAACTTTGATCAGTGCACCATTTTCCAATGTCTTAATGTGAGTATTGCCTCGCGAAAAGAGAGAAATGGGGTGAAAATTTAAGAAGTGTGAGAAGAGTATTTTTAGGTATACCTTTTCCAACGTGGCAGGTAGAATAGAAGCCATACATACATTGAATGCTCGGAGCAATCAACATTTAATGGAATACAGGTGTCAATTCTCTTTAAAGAGACACCAAAATTATATTATGTTATTAGATGGCTATTCCCACTTCACCAAATTCTTCCCACGCTCCATTTAAACATAAAATGACAATTATGACCTTCTCTTGCCCACTATTATACCTTCAACTAAAACAATTGTTAAAAATAAAAAAAATTGTATTTTGAATAAAAAAACTGGTCTTTTAGTAAAAAACTGCTTTTAATAAGAAACTGTTTGAAAAATAAAAAAAATTCTTTTTAAATTATATAACTATTTAAAAAAACTATTTCATCTGTTTAAAAAAAATAAACTTTTTACCTATTTTTTTTAATTAAAAAACTGTTTATAAAACGTAAAAAAAATTATTTAAAAAACCGTCTTTACAAAACTGTTTGTTTGTTTTATACATTTCTTTCTAAAAAAATAAAATAAATAAACCTCTAATATTATATCAACCATAAACATGTGTCTAAAATAAACCAACTATTTTGATTATGAAAAACATTTATTTTAGAAAATTGTTTCTTTAAAAGAAATTTGTATAATTTTTACAAAACTTTATAAAACTGTTTTAAAAAGTAAAAAAAAAAAAAAAAACTATTTTCACATTTAAAAAAAATTAACTGTTAATAAAATGCCACACAATACGAAAATCTTTTTTCCTATTCGGTCGTGTTTATGTGTTTGTAAATAAATTAAAATTAAAAAAAATGGTCGCTTTTACGAAATCATTTTAATTTGGTCGCTTTCACTTGGATCGTATTCGTGTCAAATAAAAAAAAAATCATGACGTTTCATATTTTAATTTGGTGATGTTCTTATTTGGATAAAAAAAAAATTGTATTTATTAATTTTAAAGTTAACAGTACAAAATCATTATTAATTTTAAAGAATATGGTCAAATTAAATGCCACACAATACGGAATCATTATTTTTTTTAATCAAAATGAGCAAGTTAAAACGACAATGATTTTTTTTTAACAAACACAAACCCGATCCAATCTAATTTTTCAAACACAAACATTAAAATGTGACACAATGCGAAATTTTTTTTATACGAAACACAAATATGGCCAAGTAAAAGCGTTACAACAGGATTTTTTTTTCTAAACACAAATAATAATTTTTTTTTATCAAATACAAACACAATTAAAATGTGACACAATACAAAATCTTTTTTTTATCAATATGGTCAAGTAAAGGCAACATGACATGATTTTTTTTACCAAACAAAAACACGATCCAATGTGGTGTGGTGTTTATGTTTTACTTCGATCGTGTTTGTGTTTGTGCTCGGCAAAAAAATGCAAAATTACCTAACACCGCTCAAATAAACGCGACACGACACGAAATCTTATTTTTTTTATCTAATATGAATACGATCTAATTAAAATACAATTTTGCATTTTGTTTGTTTTAAATTTCATGAACCATATAGTAAAAGCGACACGACGCGATTTTTTTTCGATCACAAATAATATTTTTTTTACCGAGCACAAACACAAACACGATCGAAGTAAAACATAAACACCACACCACATTGGATCGTGTTTTTTTTTGGTAAAACAATAAAAAAAACATGTTGAGTTGTTTTTACTTGGTCATATTAATAATTAAAAAAAAGATTTCGTATTGTGTCGCATTTTAATTGTGTTTGTATTTGGTAAAAAAATTATTGTTTGTGTTTGAAAAAAAAATCTTGTTGTATTGCTTTTACTTGGCCATATTTGTGTTTCGTAAAAAAAAGATTCGTATTATATCGCATTTTTATTCGGACATGTATCTGTTTCTGTAAATAAATTAAAATAATATTTCATGTCATTTCATGTCTCTTTTAATTGGATTGTGTTTAGGTTAAAAAAATATTTCGTGTTTGTCTAAGATAAAAAAAATAAGATTTCGTGAAATGTCACTTTTATTTGAGTTTTCTTTTTGTTAGATAAAAAATAAAATTTCGTGTTGTGTCGCATTTTAATTGGATCGTGTTCATATTTGGTAAAAAAATAAGTAAGCAGTAAAGTATAAATCAATTAATGGCTAAGTTGCTAATAATTGTTATTTAAAGTTAAAAAAATTATTTGGTTAAATTGTAAAAGTTAAAGAATAAAAGGTAAAGAGTAAAGGGTAAAGGCTAATATGGTCAATTAACAAAATTTTGGAGTGTTTTCAGATTTTTTGAAGCTTTTTTAGCTACACCCTACTAATACACCCTTTGTATTTCAATCATAGTGAAATTTTAGAAGTAAAATGGGGGGAAAAGATAATTTTAGTAGGGTAAAATTGTAAATTCCATATAAATTATAAAATCAAGTGTGGTGTGTTGTAGGGCTTATGGTGTGAATTGTGATCTTATCCTCCATTTTTTGCCTTGGTGTCTAGATCCTCACCTCTTCTTATGTTATCACCTTATGGAATAGTAAAAAGCTTTTACTCCTTATTATTATTATTATTATTATTATTATTATTATTACATATACATATACATATATATATATATATATATATAAAGTACCGAGATCATACGAATATCCCACAACGCATTATTCGCCAAATCCCAGAGTTCAAACCAACTTTCTAATTTTATATTCAAACGTTCACTCACTTGAATTTTCGGTTCTCCTCATGTGAACCCATATATTCCTTCGCCTATCACATGAACCTTGGAAATCATTCCCCAGTAATACCATATACCCTTGAAGCTCCAACGGTCATTCCCCAAACCCTGATGGGTCAAAATAACATACGGACAAAAATTGGGTAGGCCAGCAAACTGAACCGATTCTCTAGCATACCTAACTGGTTCCGTTGAGAGAACTGGTTCTCTCCCCCAGCGAACTTGTTCGGTTTGCTGGACTATCTGTCATCTTTTTTCTCGGGTTTTTCTTTTCCAAAAACTCCAATAGAGGTCTCAAATCACCCTAAACATAAAATCGACCTCACACATCATTATCATAATGTTCTAAAATCATTATAACATATAAATAACTCTGAATCACTTATTAAAAATCTAGAATTAGAAATCAAATATCAATCCTATTCAATTCAGAATTTGGCGTAATTTGATTTTCATTAATTCAACCTACCTATCCAAGTTATACTTGACCATTATTATGAACCTATAATTAATTTTGAAATTATTATATAATTAATACCAACCAATAATCAACTCAAATCAGAGATCACTTGTCCTCTAAATCTCTTAATCAATCAATCAAAGTCTCAATCTTTATAACTTTAAATCCTTGATTTTTATCATTACTCGTGATAGTAATTAACTACATATAATTTGCAATTTAAAGAAAGTAACTACTTGCCTTTGTGGATTGAAAATGAAGTTTTGTACGTTTGATGATGGGTTGAACCAGGAGATATCCTCGCTCTTCTGTTCTCCAAGCCCTTTCTCTTCCATTCTTCCATGTTCTATCTTCTCTTAAACTCAGTGTAACTCGCAGTTGTGTAGAATATCAAAGGTGGGCTGCCATCCACCTTCCCTACCTTTAAATTCTCCCTTAATACAACCTAATCCCCTTTTTCCACTTATCCTAGGTGTAAAATGACACTCCTACCCTTTTACGAGTCCTGCTATGTCTAAAAAGTCCTCAAGACCCAATCATAAGATTTGGGTACCTATTCTTGACTATTTTGACTCATCCCAGATCACTAGTGCACTCGAAAAGGTCATCTGAGTCACCCAAATACAAATATAGTAGCATCTCATGAATCGAGCCTGACGCGTGCATACCGTACGTGTCACTTATGAATATATTTATCTGTCGATGTAACATACTATCAACATATAATAGTAAACTGCCACTTTCACTCATACGGAACATACAATAAATTACTTATCTATTTACTTCTCACATGCAAGTAAATAATAATAATAATAATAATAATAATAATAATAATAATAATAATAATAATAATAATAATAATAATAATAATAATAATAATAATAATAATAATAATAAATAGTAATCCTTTATCTCGCTAGTTAATATTTATTGAAACTCGACTTAATTTCCCAAATAAATTAATAAATCCAAGCACACATGGAAATAAAATATTCAACTCAAATCAGAGATCACTTATTGTAAGGACATTGTCCTTCATAATTAATTATGTCGTATACCGCTACAAGTCGTCGAAGAATTGAGGAAGCTAACATCTACAAAATACGGATCCAAATTTCAAGAAGACTTCAACATGCATTCCTTACAAGATATATTTTGGTAAATTTATGTATAAGTTCCATTTACATTTCACATTAAAAGTGTTGGGATATTTTATGAATTTTTTATAAATGTATTTTATGAAAACATTTTCCTATAAACGATTTTTTACCTAAAGTTTTCTAATCCCGTAAACAGTTTTTCTTTTTGAGGTTTCCAACTTTTATCAAAGTCTGAAGATTTTTGGGATCACCACCTCAGTCTTTCAAACGACAGCGTGTCTCATTCGAACGAGATGATGTTTCGTTCAAACGATAGCGTATGTCATTCGAACGACAGGAGGTTTTAGTTGACACATCACCACCTCAATTTTGCGATATATTGGGTGTCAAACTAATTATTTTTGGCGTGGAGAAAAAATGGTTTTGACATAATATATTTTTCTAGTGTTCTTAACCATTTTTTAGGGTTCAAAGTTTTTGTTTTAGAACTCACAAATCCCAATTACTTTTGTGTGAGTTGTTTTTTGGAACCCAAGACTTATTTTGCTGGGATTTTATGCTGCTGAACTAGGTGCCTTGGAAGAAACTGGGCTGACTATAGGTACCACTTACGGGAGGTACTGGGTTGATCAACTACGTGTCATAGGGAGTGTTGCGGTGTTCGTGGGCTAACGACTGCAAACCGATACCTACGGGTATTTCGTATGTAAATTGTATTTTCATTATAATCCGTGTAAACCGACTTTTACAAATTATAGTGGGAATAAAAAGGTTTTTACCTGAAACGAGTTTTTTCCTAAAATCTGTGTTTGTCAGCTTAATCATCGCATGGTTTAGTCTTTTGATTTGATTTGATTTGATTTGATACGTAGATTCATGTTTAGGGGTTGAATAAAATTGGAGTTTGATTTGTGAAAATTTAGACATCCAATTAAATAAGTTTGATTTGGAAACTTGCGAATCCATTAGAATCAGTATCGTACACGGCATATTTTACACTTATCCACTAAATCTTTAAATCAATCAATCAAAGTTTCAATCTGTATATCATTAAATCCCAGATCTTTATTATTAATCATGAAAGCAATTAACTACATATATTTTTCAATTTAAATTAAGTAACTACTTGCCTTTGTCGATTAAATCAAAAGTTCACGACATTTGATGATGGGTTGAAGCAGGGGATATCCTCTCTCTTGTCTTCTCTAGGTCATTTCTCTTCCTTTCTTCCTAATTTTCTCTTCTCTTAAACTTGGTCTAACTCTTAATTGTGTAGAATATCAAAGTGGGTTGCCATCCACCTTCCCTACCTTTATATAATCTCTTAATCCATCCTAATCCCGTTTTTCCATTTAACCCTAGGTGTAAAATGACCCTCCTACCCTTATACGGGTGTTGCTATGTATTAAAGTTCTCAGAATCCAATCATAGTCCTCAGGTACCTATTTTGGACTATTTTGACCCTTTGTGAATCACCAGTACACTCAAAAAGTCAACTGAGTCACCCAACGACAAATATTCTAACATCTCATTAATTAGGCCTGACACGTGCGTACCATAAGTGTCGCCCACAAATATATCTATGTGCTTGGATTTATTAATTTAATTATGAAATTATACTTAGATTTGATAAATATCAATTAGCGAAATATAGGAATAATGTTTACAAGTATTATTATTGACATGATTGTGAGAATTAAATCGATAAGTGATTTATTATATGTCGCGTATGAGTGAAATAGGCAATTTATTATTATATGTCCATAATGTGTCGATGTGACACATTATCGACATATAATAATAAATTGCCTATTTCACTCATACGCGGCATATAATAAATCACTTATCTATTTACTTCTCACACTCAAGTCAATAATAATACTTATAAACATTATTCATTTATCTCTCTAATTGATATTTATTGAATCTCGGTTTAATTTCAAAATTAAATTAATAAATCCAAGCACATGTGAAAATAAAACATTCATAAAAGTACGGGGTATTATATCGTCTTAATGCTAGGAGATAGGTTAATTAAAAAGTTAATCTCTCGAGCCGGTGGACACCTTCGCACCTCCCAAATACATAGAAAAATTACCAAACAATCAATATCAAATCGAAAGAAAGCTCAGCTCCTTTTGAGTCTCCTCACATATAATATACAAATGTATCATGGCCCCACCCTCCGGCCTAATCATAGACACAATATAAATCTCTTGTCTCGGTATTGTAAAAAGAATCATTTGTCCCCTTGAGTCTATGTGAGCCTCAAATCTAATAAATCTTTCCATGCTAAAGATGACATCATAAGAATGGGTATTTAAAACTAATAAGTGTGACACAAAATGAAATGTACTGATGTATATCTTAACATCATTACCCATATCCAAGATAGGAGTAGACACACCCAAAGGTGTAGCTATAAATAAATACATATCACATGGCCTAGGCAATAAACCATAAATCTCCAAAGAACTACATGATCTAATAGAGTGTGTGTCATTAGTTTCAAATAAAACTCTGGCAAAGGTGCCATAAATATAAAATGTACAATCCATCAACTAAACCTACCTCTATCCCTCCTAATGGGGCTTTACAATCTGATATACCCTACCATACTAAATCTAGTGTTGTTGTTGTGTGGCTTGAGATGCTGGAAATTATGCTATTGGTTACGGCCTTGATGGTGGGATATGTTGAGGATGATATATCGCTTACTGTAACTATTGGGGCCTAGAAACCCTTCAAGGATTGATGGCCCCAACATGGTCTTGTCTTCCCTGCCCCTGTATCCCTTCACTCGGGCATACTTGGGATTTATGTATCCAATCACCTAATCTAAATCAAACTTTTGCAAATGGTGTTGAAGGTTCCTCATATACCCTAGATGTCATTGTTGCTGCTCTTACCCTATCTATGGGGGTCTTTATAGCAACTATTGGGATATATGCTTCCCCAATATGAAATTCCTCCACTAACTTTAGCCATGTTACCCTACAATTCTCTAATGTCATCACCTAAACGGTCATCTACATTGGGCCCATTGGACTATCATATCTTCTTAAACTTCCTCTTGTTCTCTCGGTAATATTGACAGTGTATCAATACGATGCCCATGACCTAAGCATAGGTGGGATACGGAGGGTCTTCCATAATCATTTTCTTAGGATGCCACGTTATACCCTAAAGGAAGAACTTATTCTTCCGCTACTCAGTAATCACCTCCTTTAAAACAAACATCAAAAACACCATGAACTCTCACTCACATTTGACCATGACATGAGGCCACTGCTACTAAAGAAGGAACTACATCTTTTTATGCGATTATAAAGAGTAAAGAACATACCTCTCCTAAAATTTGACCATAAATTTCTCATACGTTAAACCCTCTCTCTTTGTTAAAGTCCTCACACTTTCCCACCACTAGAGTGCATCCATGATCAGTCAAAAATTCATTAAAATTTGTTTTTGGATGTGGGTGTAGCCCAATAATCTCATATTATGATCCATGTCATGTAACCATGATAAGATACTAGGAGGTCCAAGGAACCAACAAAAGTAGGTGGGTTTTTTTCATGAAAAAAAATCACCTTTTGTCATGTCGAAGCTTAAACTATTGGTTAATCAAACCCGTCATGGGCCCTCTCCTAGAGGACCATTATTAATCCTGTTGACAAAAACTGGCGGACGAGCTCGGCTAAAGTTTGGGAGGGGGTAAATGATATTGAGGTCTAGCACCAGTAGTGTCGATGCCTGTAGTGGTGGAATTACGGGGTTGCAACACCCCACGTAAAAACATGAGGCCTATTACGATTTAAACTAAACTACATCCTCAATAATTAGTATAGATCATTTATATTCCATAAAATAAAAGTAACCAATCAAAATTTTACACTTTCAAAATAATTACAATAAAATTCCTCGCAAAAATAAACTAAGCTCTCCAAATACATCACATTGTCAACCTATACAAAAATAAAATCCTCCAAACGTCATGCTCTAAAATCCTCCAAAAATCGGTAGCATCCAAATCCACGCTATCTTGCCACTAAAAAGAAAAATATGGGAAAGTACACAATATGACAAGAATAGATTCTTAAAACAATAACGGTGAATAAAATCCAACAATACAAATCTAGATACAAGTCCAAACGTGACATCCGAGCATTATACCAATTTATTTCTTAATAACACATCAATAGGTCACTGGGCCTCACCTAACCTAGACTTCGTAAAGCCTCATCCTGGCTATTGGAAGCCTGGACTTTTGGCGGGTAACGATTCTCAGCGTCATATTAAAATTTCATGACACCATGCCAATCAACAAATACAATTGAATCAATATTTTAGATTTCAAAAAACGTCATGATATCAATAATATGAGTACAAATAATTGAGGAACAAACGACTACTCCTGAGAAATTTAAGGAGCATATTGCGTAAACCCTATATCTCAAAATCATCAAATGAAACCCATAAAAATTTGGCCTCAGAGTTTTGATCATACCACTGTGTTCGTCTCGCGAAAACAACCAAAACTCTTTCTAGCCCAAATTCGAGAAAACACCTAATAAACCTTCAAATCAAGGGTTGAATATTGAATAAAATTGGGGCTAGGGTTGTATATAGAGGGAGATGAATATAATAAATGTTACTACTCTTAGGGTTTATAAGAATGTGGTTAAAAAATCCTACCATGGGTTAATATAAGTAGGAAAATATTAGAATTTGATTATAATTAAAACTCTTCAAAATCCAACAGATCACCGCCTGTGTTCAAAACCGAATCGATTTGGATATAAGTTCGAATCAATTCGCCCCTAGCAGCCAGCTAAGGATGCCCCAAAATGTTATATATATAAGAAAATTCCCATTTTACCCTCGATTACAATTCCAATTAAAATTCCATTTTGCATAAATAAAAACCAACATTTTAAATAGCTCTAAATAATTAAATCCCAAAATTTTATTCTTCAAAATCCGAATTAATTTAAATAAATACCAATTTAAAAATTATGGGTTATTACATACTTCCCCACTGGCACGAAAATTTTATTCTCGAAGTTGGACGAAGCCTAACGCTTCAGATAAAATACGGTTAACAAACGGCTACCCATATAGACCACGATTAGGTGCCCATATACCTAATCCTACTCGCATGTACCCCACGTGTTCTCTCACAAATCACTACTTGTTTATATCTCTAAAAAATTATCACAATACTAAAGTCATGAAATCAATTCTAAACATCCATACATCAAGATTACTAATCCTAACCTATACCATCTGTAACCCCCCGTGCAAAAACACGAGGCGCTACTACAATTAAAACAAAACTACATAATCAACAATTTATGTAGAGCATATACTTTCCCCAAAATAAAACTAACCAATCCAAAATTTACATGTCCAAAATATGTACAGTAAAATTCCTCTTAAAAATAAACTAAGCTCTCCAAATACATTACACTACCAAGCTATAAAAAAATAAAATCCTCAAAACGTCGTGCTCTAAAATCCTCCAAAAATCCATAGCATCCAAATCCATGCTAACCTGGCACTAAAAAAAAATATGGGGAAGTACACAATATGACAAGAATGGATGCTCAAAACAATAACGGGGAATAAAATGCAACAATACAAATCTGAATACAAGTTTAAATGCAACTTCCGACCATTATACCAATTTATTTCTCAATAGCACATCAATAGGTTACTGGGCCTCACCTCACCTACACTGTGTAAAGCCTCATCCTGGCTATTAGAGTTTTGGACTTTTGGCGGGTGACCATTCTCAGTGCCATAATAAAATTTCATGATACCATGCCCATCAACAAATACAACCTCTCAATCGAATCAATATTTTAGATTCCAATAAACGTCATGATATCAACAATATGAGTACAAACAATTGATAAATAAACGACTACTCTTAAGATATTTAAGGACCATATTGCGTAAATCCCGTACCTCAAAATCATCATATAAAATTCATAAAAATTATAGCTCAAAGTTCTGATCACACCACTGCGTTCCTCTCGCGAAAACAATCAAAACTCGTTCTAGCCCAACCTTGAGAAAACACCAAATAAGCCTTCAAATCAAGGGTTGAATATTGAATAAAATTGGGGCTAGGGTTTGTATATAGAGGGAGATGAAAATAATAGAGGCTACTGCTCTTAGGGTTTATAAAAATGTGGTTAAAAAGTCCTAACCCTGGATTAATATAAATAGGAAAATATTAGAATTTATTTAGGATTTAAACTCTTCAAACTCCAACAGATCGCCACCTCTGTTCAAAACCGAATCGATTCGGCTCCAAGACCGAATAGATTCGCGCTTCGCAGCCAATGAAGGACGCCCCAAAATGTTTATATATATATATATATATATCCATTTTCCCCCCGATTACAATTTCAATTATAATTACATTTTGCATAAATAAAAACCAACCTTTTAAATTGCTCAAAATAATTAAATCCCAAAATTTTATTTTGTGAAATTCAAATTAATTTAAATAAATACCAATTTAAAAATTACGGATTGTTACAGGGGTCAACTTGTCCCACGCATGCTCTAATTGATTGCGATGTCCTCTTTGGTGACATCTGAAATACAAGTTAAAGTCCTATCAGTAACGAGACATAAACAAAAGTAAAAATAAAGGCACATATCAAATGATGCTACAGAGAAGTCTAAGAGACCATATAACCCTCGGAACCTAAGAATATTATATGATACCAAATTTAAGTTGTTGAAAGTCTTTAAATATGAAGAGATAATTTGGAGGGTTTATGTAGAGAGTTTGAAGGTAGAGAGAGGAAGAGAGAAAGAAATGAGGGAAAGTGATGGGAAAACGAAAATTTAACTTTAAATATTTGGGTACCCTTCAATGGAAAAAAGGGAACCATGAAATGGTTTAAGTGTAGTCTTAATAACTAATTTCATCTTGTGGGTAACTCAAGTAACTATTTGGGTGTCCAACGCACCCATCAAAGATTAACATGGTTTAATTAAATGCACCATTTATAAATACTTATATACCATATCATTTTGGGTTTAACTTCAAGTAATTATTCTTTATTGAGTCAAACCTTTGTAATTTGGACTTATTAGGGTTAGATACTATTTTGATGAATCTCAATAATTAATTGTTAATTACCTCAATTACATTTATAAAATGGCTCATAGACCCCTGATTTATTTCCTACGAACCACATTTAACCATAATTTTTTTAAACCCCTTCTTCCATATATGATATCAACGCAAATATAGTATGTTCACATGAATTTATAAAGTATATATTGACGTATACTTGTATATTATATATTATATTTATATTTAAAATAAGTATATGAATTAAAAAAAAAAAATATATATATATAGAGAGAGAGAGAGAGAGAGAGAGATTTAATGTATATATTAGTGTAAATTTGTATATTATATTATCATAAATATATATTGGGATACCCCCAAATTACTATTGAAAAAATTATGGCCATATTATAAACTTGTTTATAAATATTACTAGAGATTTTTAGTTCAATTAAATTAAACCTCCTCACATTATTCTATACACTTATGAAGTGCTTTATTTATAATAATTGTATTTTAATTTAGTGAAATCGGTTTTATTATTTACTAGTTTTTATCCAGTGCAATGCGCCGACATTTTAAAAATGTACTTATATACTATGTTATATAAACTTATTAACTAAATCACACACACACACACACACACACATAATATATATATATATATATATATATATATATATATATATTCAAAATAATATGGCGTTAAAAAAATAATAGGGCTCCCAGATTACAAATCCATATCTTTATCATGACTAACTTTAAGAAATAATATTTTCAAGAATAAGTAATAAATGCCAACTAAGGACTTCAACAATATTTTCCATGTTTTCAATTCACACACCAAAATAACTCTGGGAATCCATTGATAAAAAATACAATATCGAAGACATCGGAATTACAAATTTGTTATTGGTAGGTTCTTAGATTTCAAAATAGTGTATTCTAATAATGTTTGATAAATGATGCCAATATTACCACTTTTACTTTACCTGAAAAAATCTAAAATAATTATAGTGATAAATATATAATTATATGTTAATATAATATAATATATGGAAGAGGGGATTTAAAAATAAGATAATAAGGAGGTTTTAGAACTAAATGTTTATTCGATAATAAATGAGGCATATGTTAGTCATTTTATTGGAGAAAATGGAATATATAATGGGGAACTATTGAAACCTTAAAAAATACAACTCAAACCTTAAAAAATGAAAATTATCAGAAATCGGATTATATATCATATTATTGAATAAATAATAAGGATGAAACTCCAAATAATTATATGTTATCCAAAATGATTTGTAATTAAATCTCCCTCTGTGTGTGTGTGTGTGTGTGTGTGTGTGTGTGTGTGTATGTATATATATATATATATATATATATATATATATATATATATATATATATATATATATATATATATATATATATATATATATATATATATATATATATAAACATATAAACTTATAGTGACAGTTTTAGATAATTAAACGATTGAGGCAAGTGTTCTAACATTTTTGTCCTTAAGATATGTTTTCCGCAATGCTTTACAAACCCCATTTTCCATGTAAAGGTTGGGCAAACACAATACGCCGAATATGGGGCTCGTCAAACTGTTCATACAATTTTTAACATCAATTGGAAAAATATATTTTCAATTTAAATCGTCCACGCACAATAAAGAAACATGAAATAATAACTGAAAATTAGTAAGTCCCAACTCTCATAAATCATAAAACGTCTGTCCCAAACATAACTTGAAATAATTGACTGAAATAAATAAGTCTCAAGCATATGCCAATACAATATCTAGAATTCAAAAATTGTAATGAAATAAAGAGTAACAACATATGCTATAATCAAGGAGTTGAATCCGTTGCTGAGCAAGTGCAACTTCAAGTTTGTTCCTTTGCCAGCCCTACTGTTCCAATCTAAGATAACCTGGAAAATAATTTTGCGAATTTGGGTCAGCTCTCCAAGTTTCAATAGTGAACTTATAAAACCAATAGATAATAATGCATTCAAATTACATTACATGTCGTTTATTGTCTCTCACATGCTTAATCCTCATTTAAGTATAAAACTATATGTATTTGCAACGCAAGCCTAAACATGCCATCCGGTCTTTATTCTAACATAACAATATTAAGGGCAACTAGAACATATATATCGGGAGGTAAATGTCTAATAATATGATTACAATTCCAAAGATTAATCGCACAATACTACACTATAGATATACAATGGCGTCACATTTATGTATTTTACGTTGCATTGTGTTCATTAACAGTTCACTACATCATTAGTCTGCATTAATTAATTCTTAATAAATTTATACACACACACACACACACACACACACACATATATATATATACTAGTGTATGCCCGTGCCTGAAGGCACAGCGAAAATTTCCACAATACGTACTCGCAAAACGTCGAAAATATCCGAAGTAGGCGATTTCAAAACAAAAAAAAAATCACCCTATATAAACACATAAAAAACTTCAAAATTTAAGAAAAATTATTTAATCTATATAATTTTAAGTCCAAAAAGTTATTTTCAATACAGATAGATAAAGGTAAAAATATAAGAAAAAATAATTTGGCCAGTACCTAGTATAAATAAAATCACCATGAACCCTTATTGGCTGAATAATTTAGAAATATCCATCTCCAAACAAAACGCAGTGTAGACAATTTTAAAAAATTAGGCAATAACTCCATTATTTATACAAATATCCACCTATTTATGAAACAAATTATACTCCAACAATAATGCTAATAGTCCATCTCGGGCATCTTATAAACAAACGCATCAATTTGCCATTATACAAAAATAGAATAGACATTTATGCAAAACATGCCACTCTTGGCAAGGGCAACTTGAACATAATGAAGATATAATACAAAAATAAAATTTCTATACGAAAATATTAAATTTCTCTACTTCAAACTCATTACCACAAAGGCATATTATCTCTTTGGCACCAAAAGATTACTGCAGAAATTAAAAATCCATATTCCCCTTTGCACTTTCAGCTTCTCCAATCATCACAAAGGGATGCTCTGTTCACATCTCTCGGCTTTGATTTGCAGACCCAGTTCATGGACGTTGAGCCTGAGAGCTTCTACCACACGCGAAGGGAGGTGAACGGGACACTAACATCACAGTAAAAGGGATGCTCCGAGTCCTGAAAATAAAATAAAAAATTAGATCCAAATAAAAGTTAGAATGTATTAATGTTTGTATTCTAGGTGAACTGTGAAGTTAAAAAGGCAAGAAGTATACTATCAATTTACCATGCTTACCATACCACTCCATTTAGAGTCACAATTGAATTCAATGCACTCCAAAACATTATTACCATTAATTTGTCTACATTTCACTGATTAGACCATTATCATACCTTGCCACCAATTTCCTCTGGAAGCACTACCCGAGTCATCTTCTCCCACATCTTTATTGAACTGGTGAGATCATATAATCATTTTAGCATACTCAAATTCAAATCTCATCATCCAAAATATTGTATGGTGTCCTTCAAAAATAATCAAATTTAGCATCTCGGGACATAAATGCTTCAAAAGAAACATTTATTCAAACAGAATAGGCAGCCAAATAAGTGTAACAGTATGACATATAATAAGCATGCTTTAATTTGAAAATAAAGAGCTTTCTATAAAAAAAAAATGTCTAATAGCATTCCCCTAAAAATTTAGTAACTCTCTTTTACAAAGAGATGTAACAATTCGGTCCTTAACTAATAGATTTGGTATCTATGAATGCAAGATATGTGATTAGAATCATGGTTGTTTTGGATTTGATTCACTTTTAGTTTGAGTGAAAAAAAAACTGAGTTGATAAATATTTTTAAGGGACCTGAACAAAATGAATTTGCAATATAAATTTTCAATAAGTCAGTAAGAAGAAACATGAAACAAAATAGCAGGAATAATTCCAAGACATAGCCATACCACTTTGGTACCTGAACATAATGAATTTGCAATATAAATTTTCATTGGTGAATGTAACACCAAATGACAACATATGCTAAAACATGTGTGAAACACGAACGTAATTTCGAATTCCGATCTTCAACATGATTACAGCTAAAAAAAATCATTCTTCAAGGATGATATTCGCAGCATCGACTAATATAGGTTGTAAATGACTCAGCACACCTCTCTTCTTAACCCACCAAATTGTAAACGTAAATTTTAAGCACACAAAGGTTATAAACATTGATTTTTATAAATATTAATACCCATTCAAAACAGAGCAGTACTAATACATCTCTCCCCCAAAAGAAAAGAAAATGCAAAGCATAATTAAAACTTCAGGCTTACCTCATGATATAACCAAGCAAGAAAATGTCCAACTGTTGTGCACGTGAATTTTTTGTTTTCATCGATTACCTTTTCCTCTTCATATTCTTTACTTTTCTCTGCTTCATTCTCTTCAAGATCTTCACTATCTGATTTTATTCACTCTGTCCTTTGATATACAGTATAATTCATGGAATATTTGAACTTGGTTTTGGGATCATTCTAGAGTTGGCAGGTTCCTTGTTCAACTTCAGGTTAAGATGCACAAAGATGATATTGATTTGATCTTCCATATGAGATGGAAATGGACAGCAACATTCCGATCTTCAGGTATGTTGTTGAATCTGCGGTAAAGAAGCTTATGGCAATGTTCGTAATAGGAGCTGCTGACTATGGGGGGTTATGTATGTGTTGGTAGCCTGACTCCGCCGATCGAGGAAAGAGGAAAGAAATGGGTTAACTGGTACGTGTTATACATGTGTCATTTGGTTCATTTAAATGAACCGCAAGTTAGAACCGCAACTTAGAACTATATTTGGGTCATTTAATATGTACGTATGTAGGCATGTATGTTTGTACATGTATGTATGTATGTTGTATAGCTAGATTTCAGAATGTCATCAAAAGGGATTCCAAATGCATACTTATGTAGGCATGTATGTTTGTACATGTATGTTTGTACATTTGTAACTTTACACTTACATGACTTGGATATATCCACTATAAATCAAGAATAAATTAAGTTGTAGCAGATCAAGTATACAAATTGGCATGGTACATACTTAACCTTCCTGCCCAAGTCCGAATGCCATGGAAACTTCAGGTCAAATGACGCACGAAGTTGCTCTGCAAATACCTCATGAATCAGTGTGCTAATTAAGTCACAAAATATCATACTCGAACACATACATAAATCAATTCATTGAGAATATAGGAAGTTATATATGGAAGAAAAAAAATCATAAATCATAAATTAAAATGGGCTATTTGGCGTATTATGTTACTTAAACAAATGCAGTCAATCATTGTACATGCCTGACCAAAATTTCAAGTAGGTAGTCAAAGAAGTGAACCTTCGAGGATATATGCAAAGCAGTGATAAGTATGAATAGAAAATTATTGGACTTAGATGACCAACTTTTCAGCATATATGATACTTATACATACAAAAACACAGTCGAGCTGTAGGAATAATCTGACCAGTTCCACGATTCAACGGCTCAGGTGAAATCTTTGCATCAACTATTTTTAAATTGACATTTCTGATGGGTTCGTCACATAGGGGTCCTTGAGCACCCCACTGCAATCCTCGAACAATGGAATCTGTAACAACGTTCAATAAGCTTTTGACAACTTCACTTGACAGTGTGTCGTCTAATATAATGTTATGTCCCTACTTATCAGGCCCAAATGCCCAAATAGACCGAGCAGCAAGTAGATCTCAGCCATATTTTGTTTGGAAAAAGTCCTCTAAGTATTTACCAAAAAGTTCACTGTAGTTCCAAATATATCAAAAATGTTTTATTGCTTCATGAAGAGCAGGTATAAAATGCATGAAGTTAAGATATAAACTCTTACCTGGAATTATGGTATATGTCCACAGCATTAGTTATGGCATTTTAACCTGTGGTTATTTTTGCGCTAAAGGAAACTTCATGTTGGTTTAAATACTGCCAAGTGAAAATACACAGAGAAATTAAAGAAAACATGTAGAGTTTCCAACTTTAGACTTTAAAGTAAAGACAAAAGACTCATCCTCAATGGAAAATTAATAACTGGCCATCTATCTATAATAATAATAATAATAATAATAATAATAATAATAATAATAATAATAATAATAATAATAATAATAATAATAATAATAATAATAATAATAATAATAATAATAATAATAACAATAATAATTGATGCACTTACAATGTTCATGGCATTCTTCACCGCCACTCATGGTCCGGTGAACAAAACGTCGAGGTTTATGCTCAACCCCTTGCAAACCTTTTATGGGGCTTTGGGTGTCTTTAAAAAACATTGCAGTTAGCAGAAACATTACAACTGCAACCAAAGTGTTCCAAAACAACCTCAAAACATACCAAAACCCATAAAACTTTAAAGAATTTGATTCCTTCATCACCTGAACAGTTGGTACAGCCTCAAGGTCAGATACTTTCCTAGTGCAAGCGAGTAATAGAGAAATTAGTGACATGCTATTACCAAGGGAGTGGTGAACACATAAAACACCCACAGCTTCAGCATCAATTGTTTTCACGTTCAGGAGGTGGAGCTCCCACAGCTTCAGGTATGTTACTAATTAATAACGAATTAAGAATTAACACTAAAAAAGCCTGCTTGAAATTTGAAGCAGGTCTCTTAATAACAATACACAACTAATTAATAACAATACACAACAATACACATTTATTTACGGACCTGTTTCAGTTCTGTAACTTCAGACAGATTTAGGGATGGAGGCAGTGGCTGAGGACGGAGGGATGGAGGCAGTGAGATCCAAATCTGCAATGAGTTCCAAATCTGCAATTTGTTGGCATAAACTACAAACGGATTATCATGCCTTTGAAAGTTGGAAGGAGCGAGAGAAAGAGGCCGAGGAAGACAGAAAAGGAGCTACAAATGCAGTTTGTGGTGGTGAATGCATGTATGTATAGATTATTGTTATTTTCAATTTTTATAATTGCATTATCAAATTGGTAAACAACATATATTTGAGGTGTATTATCAAATGCTTAGATCAAGGAAACACTTAAGTCGGTCAATAATAGATCTAAATTTATAGTTTATATGAAATGATTATATACATGAACTTAATGTGTCGTTTATTATGTAAGGCTATAAGGCCCATCAAATTCTTAGAGATCTCAGCAGATGATATAATAAAAGTCAAATTAAAAAAGAAACACAAAGAGATATAAATAGAATTAAAATTAAAATTTGAGATATGAATAAAAGGTATACCATAAAATATGAGAGTTGGGTGATTCCATGATGCTAAATTGGGGTAGCCCTACACAAAAACTTTAAAGATGTAAGTTTCAAAATTAGCAATATTGCTCTTCTTTCACTAACTCAAACTTCAAAAAATGTTCTTAAATTTATGTTCTCCAATTACTTACCCATGATGAAAAATATTTCTCTTATTTGGAATCGATCTATCAATCACCATATCAGTCTGTAAATAATCAGGAACACTCGTGTGATAATTTTAACAAATACAACACCTGTTATTAAACAATAGAAGGATTAGTGTGTACAGAAACAAATAATGAAAGGATTAGTGCATAAATGTTCAAAAGTGCCCAAACTAAAAACTCCTATAATACCTTAAGCTTCTTGTAAATTCTAAAGTGGGCATAAAGTAAGCGGATGACATTTCCAAGAATTTAAGCATAATAAAACAAATTTTCAAACCCCTAATTTAAATTTAAAAACTCAAATCCCAACTATGAACAATGAATAATAGATAAAGTCCTATACATTTATTAAAGCGTACCAAACATCAATGTATTAAACAAACATTAATGAACTAAATAGGAGCTAAATGAATTTGAACAAATGAGGAAAAAAATGGTTCGGTTATCATTGTTATCCAATTTCAAATGGATAAGATAGACCAAAATTGGAGGAAAAAATGAAAACAGGAATTGATAGAGCAAATTAACAAAACATTTGTATTGACTTACATGATAAATGCCCCTATTTAGACATTTTCAAGAACAACTACTCCTGAAACATAGTAAGAGCATCAAGATCAATAAATATAATATATTAGAGAAAGAAGCATAAATAAAACCTTAAAAATTACAAACCCATGAACCCCCAAAATTTCAAAACCCACGAACCCCCAAAATTTCAAAACCCACCAAAAATTAAGCCAAGAAACGAAATAAAAAAAAGTACAGTTATTCGTTTAAAAAAAGTACAGTTTGTGGGGGATTTATGGCGTGAGATCTGAGATTTGTGCGTGTGTGTGAGATCAGTGTGTGCGTGTGAGATGCGTATGTGTGGGCGTGTGTGTGTTTGTGTGTGCGTGTGTGGGGGGGAGGGATTTTACCTGTAGGCGGGAGTGGGCGGCGGGGGGGAGAAGTTGAAGGATGAGGGCAGCATTTGTGCGTGTGTGCGTGTGTGCGTGTGTGTGTTTGTGTGTGAGTGGGGAAGTGGGGAGGGGGGAGGGATTTTCCCTATAGGCGGGAGGGGGCGGCGGGAGGCAGGAGGCGGGAGGAGGGAGGAGGGTTTGTGTTAGGGGAAAGGTAGAAACGGCAGAGAGAGAAAATGAGTAAAGAAGATTAGGGTTTGTCTTTGGGGTTGGAGTGTTACTTGCTGTATTGATTCGTGTATTTTACTATTTTATCCTCAGTTTTGAATTTTGGGTGAAGAGGAGAAAATGGAGTCCAAGTGAAAAAAAAAGAGGGGGGAAATAAAATAATTGAGGGATAAAAGAGGAAAAATGGTTCTTTTAATCTCCACCCTTTATTTTTAGATTTGGTGGCAAAATGTAGACCCTTTGATTATTTAGATAAGATGAGATAAGATAACACTATTCATAACACACTTCTCTCATATATATATATATATATATATATATATATATATATAAGGCATACGAGGCATCTACCTTCGGTATCTAGCTCATGCTCTATTAGTATGTTCGGAGGAGTCTCTCAATTAACGAACATAGAAAAACACACATAAGTGGGGTGATCACTACGCATGATACCATATCATGCCGATATCCCCGGCTATGTTGATGGATTCGGCCATCTCACTTCTCTCATCACGAAGCGATGCCCCTGAATGTATGACCTAAAATAACGACCTACACTATGCCTAGCATGTCTCAGCCGACGCGTAGTACACGGTCTGACGTCGAACGAAACCCCAACTGATATGTCTTCCACGAACACGAGTTGTCCACACAAGAAATAAATACATACATATAGAACTCAATATGTATAGGTAATTATCATCATAACTATCGTAACTTAATTTCATAATTCTCAAAATATAAATCATTGTCTTGAATATTAACACTACAGTTAATTATTAAATTCTGGAGAATGTTGCAAATCCATTTTTAATTAAATATCCATTCACCTGTACAACCTCCCATATACTCGTTTAGATTCATAAAAATTTCCTGAGCATTTTTGCGGTCTAACCCTAACCTTAAATCCCAGGAGACAAATCGATTCACCCTTAGAACTGAATCAACTCGCTTCGAGCTGAATCAATTCTCCGTGGGAGACGAATCAAGTTTAGATTTGTTAATTTTCACTATTATTTTCTTTCCCAAAACTCCATAAACGTTTTTAAGGATTTACAAAACTCATTTTTAATAACCATGTATGGTATCAAAAAATATCACAATAAGGAATTTATAAAGGACAATCACAATTAAGCAAGAAAGCATACAATTACACACACACACACACATAACTACGTACATGGCTCGACAACTTGCCTACATTCACGGAGAGGTCTACTATTTTATTAAGTATCTCTCAATGTGCTTGGTTACATGCCTTTACAAAGTACAATCACAATTAAGCAAGAAAGCATACAATTGCACACACAACACAACTATGTACGTGGTTTGACAACTTGCCTACGTCTACGGAGAGGTTTACTGTTTTATTAAGTATCTCTCAATATGTTTGGTTACATGCCCCTATGCCCCGAGCCAAGGGTTTCAATTTATAGATGCAGAATTTGAGTTGTGAAAGTAGCTTTAAGATAACTACAATGGGATAAATCATGAATTCCCTGAATATATCCCTGAGATTCTTGGAGATTGACTCTATCTTTTCCAGGAGTGGTTAAGTGTATTGGATAATGCACATGCGTATCTTGGTTCCACGGTTAGGGTCGAGCAGCTTCTTAGGTCAGTTGGGCTTGTCCAGCTACTCTCGTGGGCTAAGAATAAATGTGTTCCCATAATTGACCCTAAAATCTTTGGGCCATAACTTGGCTAATTGATTTTAAATGGATCCGAGAACGCATCACCTTCTGCAATGTCATGTTTGTAATTCATTGAGTCAGGATGGATACGCTTGTCTTTTATGAGAAATTAAAGTTATAAAATCTTTCTCGAGAAGCGTGGATCATCATTCGAGTGCTTGAAACTAGATGTTGGTGCCAAACTAATCGCCAGTTCATCATTCTTGGTCATTTTTTCACATATTATGTCTTAAAGCTTAACCTCTTGCTTTTTGTTCTTCAAAATCAAGGCTTTCTCAGTTTCCAGAGCTTCATTTTTGTCTTTTAAGTTTCAGTTCTTATCTTCCTTCTAGTTCATCTTCTGTGAATCCTTTGTTACTGTAGTTAAGGTTTTTGTGTTTCTCTTATAGTGATGCTTGATAAAAAATCTCTGGCTAAATGTATAATGGGTAGATATATAGTGTACATCAGCATCCAAGAACGTCCGTGACCTAGAGGATGGTCATTGATTTATGTTCTCTTGCTTTCCTAATGGGGTTTAACATTTCCTACTAATTCTCTATGCTTGCACTTTTTAAAATATTTCAACATTATTCCCTCCTAATGTTCTCCAAATGTATGGAAGATTGTCAATGGGGTTCATAGGATAAACCAAATTTATGGTACCAATCTGGGATTATACGAGATTTCCTACTGTTACTCTTTTTCTTGCACAAGTGGAGGCATTTTATACTTGAAAGCAAGGAGTGTTGTTAGGGTTTTGGCAGTAAATCTACCTAATTCTCACAACGATTATTGGTCTAGAGGCTTCATTTCTAGAAATTAGGAGTATCCTCCCCAATCAGAGGGCGTAAGGTACAGGGGACCTCGGATCCCTACTTTTGGGGAGGAGTACATAGGTTATTATCACCATCTCTTATTATGTTGTTTGTTTGTCTATCTATGTATGTTCTTCCTCTGATGCTTATCCCTTTCTCTTTTCTTTAGCAAAGGCTAAAAACCAGGAACCTTCTCTTCGTGAAATTCGAGATGTTAAACCCTTATAATCTTGGAGGATAGGGGACGCTTTTGCTGAGGGTGATCATCCTCTATCGAATGCATTTTTACTAGAGTATAAGAACACTACTTCCAGCTTCATTGCTTGTCCAGTAGATATAATTCCTTATTTGAATATTCCACAAGAAAGGTTGGTGGTGCTTCTAAGCTCATTAATTTAAAGGACGAGGAGGAGAGTGTAATACCCCGTATTTTTATGACTTTTAAATTTGGGGATTTATTAAATTTAAATTGACATATTAATATAATATTAATCCAGAAATTATTTTAAATATTTACTAGCGTGATGAGAGTTAATAATTATTGGGAATTTGTTGAACATTACTTACTGGATAAAGTAATATGTATAATCGAATTTATTAAATTATCATGATTGTATAATTTGATAATTATGGAAGTTAAATCGGGATGCGCCTGTGTTGTGTCGGGATTAAATTATTAGTATTAAAAGTGAATGAATTATAAGACACACGTATGGTCATTTTGAGTGTGCCAATGTGTCCGGAAGGGTCGAGATAGTCAAAATAATGTACCCGGAGATTTAATTTGCGTCTCGGGGTATTTTTAGGCCTAATTAGCATCCCGGGAGGGTATTAGAGACATTTGACATTTTTGGGTAATTAAACCAACGAATTTCCCAAGGTTATATCCGCCTTTAGGATTTGTCCTCTAGGGTTAACAAGAGAAAAATCAAAGAACGACCATTAGAGAAGAAGTGAGAAAGCTTCCCAAGCAATTCAAGGCCAAAAACTCAACCGTTTGCACCGCCACTACCACCACCAAATCGTAGATCACGCGACGGGGAACGCAACCATACCACTTTCTTCCACAAATCAGAAACTTAATTTCTAGGAAAGTATCTATCTTGCTTTATTTTTAGTTGATGTCTCAATCATGTTAGTCTATGGTTGTTTAGAACTTATTTCATGAAAGAAAGTATAGTTTTGAAACTTAAAATCACATGTTGTAGAAGAAGTAATCATATTCTGGACATCTAAATCGCATGTAGAGGATAAACCATGAATTTGAATGGATTTAGAAGTAGGAAATCTGGAAAAGAATTGGAAGGATTGAAAGAAAAAGAAAAATTAGTGTTCTTGAAGTTCAGGTAAAATTTTAACCATTAAATTGTTGTAATTGATGAATTGGGACATATTTTACGTAGAAAATCATGTGTTCTAGTATATAATACTTGTAATAACGTTGGTTGGGAGTTTGGGAATGATATATGGAGATTTGGTTGAGGTTGGAGAGGCAAACCCGTAACTGGGTTAATGCAGTTTTCGTCATAACTGCTTGATCGATTGATCGATCCAAGAACATCGATCGAACGATGATCGATCGATCGACCCCATTTCTTCGATCGATCGACCCCTCCTGGAAAACTGCATATTCCTTTTATGTTGGTTCAACCCGATTAAAATGCACAGTAACCCTCGATTATTATTGTTAGAGCATAATGGGATGTAAATAGGACCATTAGGGTCTAGGTAAACTCCGTTGGGTGAGGATTTAATGTAAGATGAAATTAAGGGTTAACGGGGAGTTATTCACAGATATGAAATCATGCGTACGTTTAACAAAAGATCGAGACTTGTATTGGAAGTTAGACTAGAAGGTAAGTAAGAGTGCCTACTAAAATTATTCTTAGGGAGATAGAATACTTCGAGAGACAAGAAGTAGGTGTGGAGTAACTTATATATATGAGAATAAAAAGTAGCGGGTCCGTTAAGCGGGATAATCAAGTAGAATGTGCTAAGGACGGATAATTATAATTATGGGTCGTGAGCGCACCTAATTTATAAATGTGGATATTTATATATATATGACTGTGTGATTGTTCATATATTATATATCTGTATAAAAATCATACTCGGGCTACTTGCTATCACGGGGGTTTCCACGCCGGGACGGTCTTATCTCGATTGGGCCTTTATGGGGGATATTGACTCGTACCCTAGAACTATCTAATTGATAGTCAGACGGTCCTAAGAGACGTGAGGGTATGTGCTGGCCTCTTAGTGACTTGGCACTATGCTTCGCCTCCATTTGTATGTGTTTTATGTCAATACAGTTCGAGGATGATTTCGAACTATTATTTCCCTTAATATGTGTAATATGGGGACTTGATAGCAGAGTATGCCAACACTATAGATTTCATGTGGGGTGCTGATAGTGTATATATATATATATATATATATATATACACACACACTTATGAATGAGAACTTCCTACTGTGCATAAAAGTAGTTAAGTAATGAATAATTACTCCAACTTTATTATAAGTATTTGGAAATTTTGTGACATCACAGAGTTATTTCAAATAACGTAAGATATATGAGAAAGCTTAATTTTCATAAATTTATTTATATTAGCCATAGTATATGACGGAATGAAACCTTATAGGGGAAATTAAGTTAAAATAAACTTATGGGATTAATAGTGCGGTAGGCGTGCACACTAGATGAGAGGTGAGAATTTCTCAAGAGAGTGGCGCATACTAACATGGTTGTTACATTAGCCGGTAATCATTTTAAATACTTGCTAAACTAATTTTAAACTGTTTTACACTCGAGATCTGACCCGTTTCCGGTTATTTCTTCTCTCTTGTATATAATGTATATATTACAGGTGCCCAGCCACAGGGGCATCATGCTTAGATTCTTTGGACCGGATGCGCTGCAGCTGATGTGGGAGTTGTAGACCATTGCTTAGACGACCTCATTATTGATTCTACTATTTTAGTTCTTATTAGCTAGGGCATGTGTCACCCGTTTCTCTATTCAGTTTGAATTTTTGTCAGAGATTTACGTTCCTTTATATTTCCATTAGTTGGTACTCTTTGGGATTTAATTTGCGGTCAGGATGGTTTTATTTATAGTTTAAATTGGTTTGGTTTATCTGGATGAATCTAATTCTTGTGTGTTATTATCCATCTTTAGTATATCGAAGTTCTTAAATTGTTGGTTATTTAAAAAGGTTTTCATATTTGGATTTAATAATATGGAAATAAGGTTTTAAAATTGTTTTGACACTTAACTTAAATTATTTAAGGTGTTTAAATTGGAAATTTTATTTTGCAACAGTGATTCTAAGAATGAACCAACTGTTCACCTTGATTTTAATTTAATAAAGGACTGATCACCCGGTATTTAATTAGGCAAGGTGTCACAGGTGGTATCAGAGCATCAGTATCTAGTGTCCTTTAGGATCAGTACGGCTTATTTCGCTTCGAGCTTAGCGTCTTTGATATAGAGCCCTATTTTTAGGACTGTTGTATTCTTGTGTTTAGGCTTACGACTTCAGCTATTCGAGATTTGTTAATAACTGTAGACTAATAAATTTCCTTCTCGTTTTAGATGCCTCCGAGACGCGCACCCCGAGACAGTAATGCCCAGCCTGAGCAGCCAGCAGCTCCGGCACAGGGGATTATGAATGCAACTTAAGTAGTTGCTATTGTTGCTCAGGCGGTGAATGCCACATTAGCGGTAGTGCATCCGGCTCCACCCCAGATTCAGGCAGTGGCGCCAGTACCAGCACAGCTTTCATCTGCATGGGAGCGGGTTAGGGATGCCTTTCAGAAGGCGCATCCCCCGGAGTTCTCGGGTAGTTCCGACATCGTAGTTGCCAGCCAATGAAAGAAATATATCCAGAGGCATCTGCGCATTTATGAGCTCACTGATGTGCAGAGGCAGCTATTGGATTTCTTCAAGCTAGTGGGGTCGCTTTGCAGTGGTGGGAGTCCACCACCACCTTGGAGGAGAGGGACAACATCACGATTCAGTTGTTCTGGGCACGGTTTGACTGTAAGTACTTCCCATCCGCCGTGCAGACTGAGATGAGGCGAAAGTTACTGAATCTGAAGTAGGAGAATATGACTGTTGTTGAGTACGAGGAGGATTTCATTAGACTTCTCACTATAGTGCCAGATGAGGCACCCACGGAGGGGAAGAAGATACTGTTATTCGTAGATGGATTGGCCTCGAGGATCCGTCAGCACCTCATAGGCAATCTATCATTGAGTACCTACACTGATGTACTCAACGCTGCTTTATTACACTGTCAGGATCACCACCTCCATCTACAGGGGAGCAAACGAGCAAGGGAGTCCAGCCAGCAGGGAAGGATAGGGGGTAGTAGTACTGGTGCAAGGTGGTTGTTTGCCCTAGCAACCCTTAGAAACCCTTCCTTTCTCTCTACTTCTCTCTCTCAAGTTTGTAGCAGCCAATAAACCTAATTACCCTAAGGGTTGTATAATATAATAATCTTAATTTTCATAGGTCACTATTCATCATATATTAAAATGACTAAAATACCCTCTTAGGTTGTCGGTTTGGCCTAAAACTGCCCTGGGACCCAAACTAATCCCCTGTGTAGAATTTTCTGACTATCTCGATAGTTTCGAACACATTGGCGCATTCAAAATGACCATAAGGATGACATAAAAATAAACAACTTTTAATCCATTTAATTGGTCCTGACACAACTGACACGCGCGTCCCAATTTAATTTCTAAAAATGTCATATTTTCTACACGGGACAACTTTAATAACTTAATAATCATATATTACCATACTCGCTCAATAATATTGAACATAATTATCATAATCAAATACTAACTCTCATCTCGCTATTATTTAAATCCAGAATAATTACCAATTAATTCTAATAATGGAATTTCATCCCAAAATTTGGAAATAAAGGTATATCTGGTAAAAATTAACACGGTATATTTGTCGCGCATCTCACCCTCATGCTCCCAGGTAGACTCCTCGGTATTATGATGCCGCCACTGAACACATACTAGCGGTACTACCTTAGATCTCAATTTCCTCTTGTTACGGTCTAGGATAACAATCGGCCCCTCCTCGTAGGAACTATCTGGCTGTAAATCAATCTCATCTAAAGCAATGTGAGTATGGGCCAAATCATCCTGAAGATATCTCCTTAACGAATAAATATAGAACACGTTATGAATCCTATGCAAGTGCTCCGATAACCTAAGTTTGGTGCTGGTTGAGGCTTAGGTTGGGCACCCTTGGGAACTCGCAGTGCATGTCAAGGAGGCATCTGAAATGAGAGAGAAGCTTTATAAGTCTACAGTTAATACCATAAAATGGATGAAGACGCAAAATGCACAACTAAAGTATACGACATTCCTAAAATATAGGGCTCTATATCAAAGAACGCTACACGGACATAATAACAAGCCGTACGGATCCTAAAGACTCTATAACTTGATGCTCTGATACCACCTGTGACACCCCGTCTAATTAAATATCGAGTAGATACTCCTTTATTTAAATAAATACAAAATATCAGTTAGTTCAGTCATAGCATCACTATCGAAAAGTATTTAATTAGTTACCGGCCACCTACTATTTAAAAAAGTGGGATGCCAAATTTTATTAATTAAATTAACTAAAAACTAAGTAATGAATAACCAACCATTCAACATCCACATAAACAATCTCATATAAATAACCAATGTAATGAAAAAAACAGAGTCTGGAGTAAACACTCCAGTAATAATCCCAAAGCAAAATATAACCCCAAAATAGAGTCTGAATAAATAAAACCAACATCTGAAATAAATGAAAATCTGAAACTTCTACCTCTGAATAAGAATGGGTAACATGACCTAACTGATATGAATAACTCCAAAGGAAGCAAAGATAGATGTGGAGGCGTCTAATACCGAGATCATGTAACTTCTATAACAACTACAGTACGTCAATAGAAGGGAATATCTATGCTTGGCATCCCTGTGGATGGGCACCTAAAAGGTTTTTATAAGAAAACAAAATAGATTTGGAAGCAAACGAGTCAGAGCCCGAGGTGAAAACATTTTTAAAATAGCAAGTGTTTAATTGCCTTAAACAGTAAAGATTATATACATGTTAGTCATGTGCTCTCACTTGAGATTCTCATCCCTCAACTATTGTGCACGCCTAACGTATTCCCTTAACCCATCTTAGTTATGATACTAACTAACTAGTCTATATTAATTCTGGCTATACGAAATACTATGTGGATTCACTCGTATTACTCAATTAAGTCATACCTACATTTCAAATACTTGTTATTTGAATCCATTATCTCAGGTACTATTTAAGTTCCCACATCTTTAATTCATTTAAATACCTTAGCCATTCTCATCTACTAAGCATCAGTGAATAATCATAAATATATATTTATATCACTCTTAGTACACATATACACATATGACACCCCTAGGCTAAGCTGCGGTGCACGGATACTCTGTTATCGAATCCCGATAGATCGCGTACATAAGGTGTGATACCCCGCCCTAGAAAATAAATATTGAATAATCAATTGATGATTTTGTTCGAAGGAAAATTTTTAGGAATAAATATATAAAGTAATTACGCCAAAATGGCACGAAAAGTAATTAAGGAGAAAAAGAATCTCCACGTTGCATGATTCGCATGGATGCGCATTTAAGTCCTAATAGTCCTAGTAAGTATGTTGGTCAAGTTTGATGCAAAAATTCCAATGAATGATTGTGACACAGTCATGTTTAATATAACGCGACTTTTGTCAGCATGTGTCGCGCAGGACGCGAACTTGCACGATTTTTGTAGAATATTTTATTGGGGTTAAAAATAATTTGACCATATTTATGGAATGTAAAAATAGGCCTAAGAGTGCCATGGGGTCAAAAGTCAAAAAATGAATAAATAAATAAAATATTATTATTTTCGTCAAAAAAATAAAAGTGCTCAGAAAATTCTAAAAAATTCCAGATCGACTTAAAATTTAATTTTGAGCAACTTTATCTTCTTCGATATCTTTATAAAACATCATTTAGACCTATTTTAGAGCTATTTTCAGGTATAAAAATAGTAAAAATATTAATAAATTTGGGGTTTTATTTTTATTTTGGTTTAATCCTAAGCCATTCATTGATTCAACCCCTAGTATATACCTCCCTCATCAGCCCCTTTGAATAACCTCACCAACATTGGATGGGGGTAAGATTTTTGGATTTAATTAATGAATAAACTAATAAATTATTGAGTTATATAATGTATTAACCATGTGGGTTGATGAGATAAGAAAGCAATCAGATTTTGATCACTCTCACACTTCCACAACTCTCAAACACTGGTGAAAATTCGTATCTCTTCCTTCTCCTCTCTAAACAACCACTAAAACTTCATATTTGTGACATATTTACACTCCAAAACAACCACTTAAGGGGTATATAGCTTAAGGAAGTCTTAGAACTTATATTTTGGATCTAGAGTTGGAGTTTTGGAGCATTTCTTAGAGCTTAAAGAAGGAGTTCCTATAGCACATATAGAGCTCTCATGGAGGATGCATTTGGTAACCCCTTGAGGCCACCTTTGAAGGTGGGGGTTGCTCCTCCTATACCACCATTTTGGAGTCTTAAGAGGTGGAAAAATCTTACTTTGATTGAGGTTTAGAGTTTACTAATTTTTAGAATGATATTTACATATATTAGACTTGATATATGTAGTATTTTAGCTAATTTACAACTTTATGTAGTTTAGTCATCATATCATCATTTGGTGGGTAGATATGAGTTTTTAAGAAGTAATTTTTATGGGTTTAAAAGGTGGATAAATTTCAAAATATTAGCCTTGAACATTTTATGAAATAAAATGTGTCAAATTGATGTTTCAAAGGTAAATAATATAATTTCATCTTTACAAAAATATTGGGCTATTGTAGGCCATTTTTACGAAATAAAAATGGGGCTTTCCTACCAAAATGATGAAGTAGAAAAAGAAATTGGACTTTTACTTAAATGGATGTTTTTGAGATGCATAAACTCATAATAAGAAATAATTGGGGTTCATATGTAAATAACCAAAGTATAAAATGCTTACTTTTAAATTGATACTTAAGAGTAATTAAAGAAAGTAAAGAAGGCCAAAAGGGTTGATAGTAGCCAAATGGGTATTTAAAGTGTGTACAACTTATTTTGGAAACATAAATGGAAATAAAGTCTTTTTATAAAATCTGGAATTTATTACTGAAATTAAGTTAGAAATATCATTAATACACTTTGAGAAGTTATAAATTGTTTTTTTGGCAAAATTAGTATGTTTAGATCGATTTAAAAATATAATATTTGTGTGAAACAAATAGTAGTGGCATTGTCGTAAATACAGTGAATAATATGCTGTTAAGAAAATATTTGGCAATTAAATGTATTAATTAAGTTTGATAAAAGAAGATTAATGATATATTTTTGCTAAGTGAAAATAATGAGTGTCGCCGAAATGGTAAGTGTGAAATATGGGTAAAAATATAGTTTTTGACAAGTGTTAAGTGGTTAAAAGTGTTTTGAGAATTAAGTTGAAAAGTAAGTAACTATTTTGAGAACAACACTTGTTAAATGGCTAAATGCGTGTTTGACAAGAAATGGGTGAATTGGTAAATTATGTAAAGCAGAACATTTTTATGAAATAAAAATGTCAATGTATAGTTTGGAAGAAAAAGGAAAGAATTGATTTTCCAAGTGAGAATAAATGTGAACATTGAGAATAATGTTGAAAGAGATGAAAAAGATAAGAAAGGATACTTGCATGATGCCAAGAATTAAGCAGGGCATGACGTCCCTAGTGGTGAAAGACCCCAAAGCCTGTACAGATGAGCATATGGCGACTGGAGACCGATGGTGTAGAGCCCGTGAAATCCAGAAATAATGGCTAGACTCCAAGGCAAAGATTGATAATTCTTGTAATAAGAAACGAAGAATGAGAATATTCTTAAAAATTAATGCAAATAAATCTTTGAGATTTGCAACAGGTTGAAAGATGGAAATAACCAAAGTTTTCATGAAATAATAAATATTTTGTGTCCTATGAGTTTCTCAATGAAAATGAATATTTTCCAAACACGAGGTGTGCGTGTCATAAAGATTGTTTTAATGAGAATATTAAAATAATGGCAAAGTAATTCTAGCGTGAGTTAATAAACGTTGAATAGATGAATATTTTCAAGAAAAGAAAGGTTTTTCGTATAAATGATTGACCGTGTGCGTTAATGGGAAAGAATGTTATTTTAAAGAAATATTATCCAAAATGACTATTTTGGGAAAGAAAAAGAGGATGAATGGGGATAAATTATATTTTTGGAATGAAATGATTTAATACATCGGAGCATGTATTTTCAAAAGTATATATGTAGATATATACATATTTTCATGAGCATATAGTGAGTGAGTATTCTTTTCTGCCGTTCGTTTCCATGTTGCATTTGTATAAATCCCACTGAACCTTTCGCTCACTCCTTCCTCTTTGTTACGGCAGGTTATATGCGGTTTCGTACTTTGAGAGCGTTATACAGGTAATATTTACTTGCATTAATGTTAGTAGCTCTATTTACTTGGCCTTCGGGGCACTTCCCTTAGGTCCCGCACGTAGTTTATTTTATATTGAAATCGCATGCTAAGCAAAGCGTAATCTTATTTAATAATAAAACTGGAATAGTAACATTATTTAGGTTGTTCATTTCACCCCACACTTGACACTCGAATCGGATCAGGGTCGATCCTATAATAACCCTTAAATCCGGTTCGGGGCGTCACAACTTGGGATCAGAGCTTTAGGTTCAATGTTTCTTTCGGGTGTGACGTGGTGAGGTCGGTAGTGGATCTTTCGACGTCAATGTTGGCTTGGGCCAGTCACGCTAGTTTGGTGACAGTTTGTATCCTCGTCAATAAATTCAAAGAGGTTAGCATGACAAGTAAGTTGGTGCCAAGTGGCACACGATCTGGTTGATAGTTATAAATCGCTTCCGCATTTCTGATATAGATATGTTATTAATTATGAGCGTCAGCATGAGCTAACGTCGCCAACATCAGAATTCCATTGTATAAGAGATATATTGTGTGTTAATTTTAATGATAACAAATAATAAGAGAAGTTAATGCACCAAATCGTGTGAGCTAAATTGTAGCTGGAAAGATTGGTTGAGTTTAACTTTGGAGATTAGTTGACTTGAGTGTACATTATAAGTGTTGACTTCGTAGTGAGAGTGTATTAAATTGAAAACTCGAATTAATGTATTTGGTTGTATATCTTTGGGTAGTATATTTGTGAGTATTCATCTTGTGATGAAAAATTAGTAGGTCCCTTAGTTGAGGACTGGGGTTTATTATACCATGATGTATACATTTTGGTTATAATGTAGACTTAGATAATCGTGATGACTTAAGGTGACCTAGGAGTTAAATTAAATAGTCCTCGTGGCACAATGTTGATGATGGTATCAAATTGATAATTTTGGGAGATTATAATAATACGGTAGTGAGGAATAGGATCTCTTATGGCATTTGGAGTATGGTCTTGGATGTTTATAGGCAATAACCATCGTCCCGTATCCTACCTTAGTCTTTAGTAAATAACAACAAATGATTTACGATGTGGTGTGATGATAACATATTGGAGACAAGATAAATCTATGATTAGACACACATTGAGGTTTATATGACATAGTCTAGTGATTTTTACTACGGGCTAGTAATTTGATAAGTTTGTGATTCCACGATAATTTCTCTTAGGAGTAAATGCAAAGGTTATTTGAGGAAACCAGTAATGTAAGTAATTATCATTTCAAGGTGATACCTTTGAGGTTGTATATCTTAGATAAAACTAAGGTTGATTAGTGTTCCTCGGTGATAGGCATGTTATTTACTTGTGTAGAAATGACATATTAAGGTGACACAAGAATATGTCATGGGTGATCCCCTAGTATATGATAGGAGACAATTGGTGTGACGTTAGGAAAATCAAATCAATGATTACCACATAACGGTATTGAAGATTAGTGGCCTTAATCAAATCGTTATGATAAACAATTGAGTTGACTTGAGCAAAGTGTTTTTGGGACATTATTACGATAAGCTTCTGTCGTGAAAAAAAAAATAATTGAACTTGGTCGTATGTGTTAGGTTTGGGAAATGGCTAAATATGATGTTGTTACCTTAAATCTTGGGAGAATTATTGCGTTGAGGATTTCATAAAATAATAATAAGTCGTTAGTGACTAAATCGTGTTAACGTGGAGAAAATGCCTTAGAATTGGTGACAATATGATGAATTAATTGTGAACAGGTGTCTTGATATAACTATTGGAAGCATATAAGTTAGTAATCACATCTGATGTTGTGACAAGCCTGGGATGTGCCTAGTTAGACATTGCTTTCTATAACATTGAGCGTGACAAGATATTACTGTGACAGACAACTCTTACACTTAATTGTGTAGTCACCTTTAGAGAAATCTATAAGTTTACGGAAGTTATACATAAGCCTTGGAGAATATGAGGGTTAGGGATTGTTTAGGTGCTGATAAATCATTATCGTACATGTTGACTTGTGGAAAAACCTTGGAGATTAGCACCATAAATCGTAAAACTTGTCTTAATATGATCATTGAGGATGTGTCGTAAACATGATATTAAGTGCTAGGTTGTGCGCTTGGGAGAACTTAGAGTAACTTGATGTTGTATCGATATTTAATGAATAACTCTTGGAATGAAGTGTTATAATTGATCATAGCACCCTTTTGTGCTACCAATACGCTGGGGATAACCCTAGTAAAAAGAAATTATTATTCACCTAGCATAACCCTTAGTGACAGTACAAGGTGAGCAAAAATTCTACCTATGAGAGTAGAAGCGCCAGCTTCGACTAAAGTTTGATACTCAGGATTGCATAGGATGTTGCTAAAAGTTAGGAAGTTGTTGGTAAATTAAGATGTTTGAAACTATGCATATGTATTGAACTTGAACATTTGAGGTTAGATACCACATATTGAAATTTGGAGACGTAGGTATGATGGATCGACTATTTATGATAAAAGATGAGAAGGGTGATCTCGCGTGAATTGGCGCAGTACATACAAATATAAAAGTGAAACCCATAACATTAGTCCTAGGAAACCTTGTGTTTTAACTTCCCGAAAGGATTAGTTTATACTTCAATGAGAATGGAAAATTTTGCATAGGAGCAGTCAATGTACATAGGAGGAACATTGGTTATAAGTTGTGTACCTTAAGAGCACTTGTGGGTTTGTACTTTGTGAAGAACAGTTCGTTGCCTAAATTCTACTGTTATCCTTTGGATCGGTATTCACTTAATTCGTTGTGATTCCATATGTTTCATGTGATGACCAGTAATGGGAAGTTTTTATTCCGTTGTGATCTGGGTGTGACACTACATAAGCTCAGTAGTGGCGCGGGTTAGGCCGGTTATGGCTGATGCATCACAGTAAAAGAGTGCACAATTTGTTGGAAGCACCCTAATATTTTTATTAGTTTGTGTGTGCGCATGGTCTCGCAATTTGTTTCTCGTAGTTGCACGTGTAAATCGGTTATCTTAGATTAATGGCCCTGTTAGTTAACCGATAGAACTAGTTACAATTTGGAGTTACAGTATAGCTAGTTTCTTTTCCGTCATAGGTTCAAGAATACGTTTTAGGAATTATGTGGATATCAGACTTAAAACTTAATGAGACCTTAAGTGAAAATTTTACACTTCGAATTGAGGATATAGTTACTAATATATATATTTTGGATTATGATGTCTAGGATGATTCGAGGTTAATATGAAGATCTCATGCGAGGTTTCGGTCTTTCAGGCCAATATGATAAAGTGACTCTTTTAAGATTGGTGATATGAATGACTAAGAAGTGTAACAGATTTATTAACCTAGTCTTGATGTGATTCAAAATTTGAGAAAACATAGATTTGTAAATCCTAACTCGTGATGATGAATTTATTAATGATGGCATGATGTTTGAGGAATACCGATTATTTCGAAAAAAAAAATTGTTGGGATGAATAAGTTAGGCATGCTTGGGTATTATTAATGAAAATCTTACCATGATTGGGTTAACTTGATGATAATTAACGTGGATGGAATCTTTAAGTTTCAAATGTAAAGAGTAGGATACTCCATAATTAGAAATGGTTTGCTTAGAAGACTGGATGATTAGGATTGATGAGTTAATAATTTCGAGGATGAAATTTCTTAAGGAGGGAAGAATGTGATACTCCGCCCTAGAAAATAAATATTGAATAATCAATTGATGATTTTGTTCGAAGGAAATTTTTTAGGAATAAATATATAAAGTAATTACGCCAAAATGGCACGAAAAGTAATTAAGGAGAAAAAGAATCCCCACGTTGCATGATTCGCATGGATGCGCATTTAAGTCCTAATAGTCCTAGTAAGTATGTTGGTCAAGTTTGATGCAAAAATTCCAATGAATGGTTGTGACACAATCAAGTTTAATATAACGCGACTTTTGTCAGTATGTGTCGCGCAGGACGCGAAATTACACGATTTTTGTAGGACATTTTATTGGGGTTAAAATAATTTGACCATATTTATGGGATGCTAAAAATAGGCCTAAGAGTGCCATGGGGTCAAAAGTCAAAAAATGAATAAATAAATAAAATATTATTATTTTCGTCAAAAAAATAAAAGTGCTCAGAAAATTCTAAAAAATACCAGATCGGCTTAAAATTTAATTTTGAGCAACTTTCTCTTCTTAGACATCTTCAGAAAACATCATTTAGACCTATTTTAGAGCTATTTTCAATTGTAAAAATAGTAAAAATATTAATAAATATGGTGTTTTATTTTTATTTTGGTTTAATCCTAAGTCATCCATTGATTCAACCCCTAGTCTATACCTCCCTCATCAGCCCCTTTGAATAACCTCACCAACATTGGATGGGGGTAAGATTTTTGGAGTTAATTAATGAATAAACTAATGAATTATTAGGTTATATAATGTATTAACCATGTGGGTTGATGAGATAAGAAAGCAATCAGATTTTGATCACTCTCACACTTTCACAACTCTCAAACACTTGTGAAAATTCGTAGCTCTTCCTTCTCCTCTCTAAACAACCACTAAAACTTCATATTTGTGACATATTTACACTCCAAAACAACCACTTAAAGGGTATATAGCTTAAGGAAGTCTTAAAACTTATATTTTGGATCTAGAGTTGGAGTTTTGGAGCATTTCTTAGAGCTTAAAGAAGGAGTTCCGAGAGCACATATAGAGCTCTCATGGAGTATGCATTTGGTAACCCCTTGAGGCCACCTTTGAAGGTGGGGGTTGCTCCTCCTACACCACCATTTTGGAGTCTTAAGATGTGGAAAAATCTTACTTTGATTGAGGTTTAGAGTTTACTAATATTTAGAATGATATTTACATATATTAGACTTGATATATGTAGTATTTTAGCTAATTTACAACTTTATGTAGTTTAGTCATCATATCATCATTTGGTGGGTAGAAATGAGTTTTTAAGAAGTAATTTTGATGGGTTTAAAAGGTGGATAAATTTCAAAATATTAGCCTTGAACATTTTATGAAATAAAATGTGTCAAATTGATGTATCAAAGGTAAATAATGTAATTTCATCTTTAGAAAAATATTGGGCTATTGTAGGCCATTTTTACGAAATAAAAATGGGGCTTTCCTACCAAAATGATGAAGTAGAAAAAGAAATTGGACTTTTACTTAAATGGGTGTTTTTGAGATGCATAAACTCATAATAAGAAATAATTGGGGTTGATATGTAAATAACCAAAGTATAAAATGCTTACTTTTAAATTGATACTTAAGAGTAATTAAAGAAAGTAAAGAAGGCCAAAAGGGTTGATAGTGGCCAAATGGGCATTTAAAGTGTGTACAACTTATTTTGGAAACATAAATGGAAATAAAGTCTTTTTATAAAATCTGGAATTTATTACTGAAATTAAGTTAGAAATATCATTAATACACTTTGAGAAGTTATAAATTGTTTTTTTGGCAAAATTAGTATGTTTAGATCGATTTAAAAATATAATATTTGTGTGAAACAAATAGTAGTGGCATTGTCGTAAATACAGTGAATAGTATGCTGTCAAGAAAATATTTGGCAATTAAATGTATTAATTAAGTTTGATAAAAGAAGATTAATGATATATTTTTTCTAAGTGAAAATAATGAGTTTCGCTGAAATGGTAAGTGTGAAATATGGGTAAAAATATAGTTTTTGACAAGTGTTAAGTGGTTAAAAGTGTTTTGAGAATTAAGTTGGAAAGTAAGTAACTATTTTGAGAACAACACTTGTTAAATGGCTAAATGCATGTTTGACAAGAAATGGGTGAATTGGTAAATTATGTAAAGCGGAACATTTTTATGAAATAAAAATGTCAATGGATAGTTTAGAAGAAAAAGGAAAGAATTGATTTTCCAAGTGAGAATAAATGTGAACATTGAGAATAATGTTGAAAGAGATGAAAAAGATAAGAAAGGATACTTGCATGATGCCAAGAATTAAGAAGGACATGACGTACCTAGTGGTGAAAGACCCCAAAGCCTGTACAGATGAGCATATGGCGACTGGAGACCGATGGTGTAGAGCCCTTGAAATCCAGGAATAATGGTTAGACTCCAAGGCAAAGATTGATAATTCTTGTAATAAGAAATGAAGAATGAGAATATTCTTAAAAATTAATGCAAATAAATCTTTGAGATTTGCAACAGGTTGAAAGATGGAAATAACCAAAGATTTCATGAAATAATAAATATTTTGTGTCCTATGAGTTTCTCAATGAAAATGAATATTTTCAAACACGAGGTGTGCGTGTCATAAAGATTGTTTTAATGAGAATATTAAAATAATGGCAAAGTAATTCTAGCGTGAGTTAATAAACGTTGAATAGATGAATATTTTCAAGAAAAGAAAGGTTTTTCGTATAAATGATTGACCGTGTGCGTTAATGGGAAAGAATGTTATTTTAAAGAAATATTATCCAAAATGACTATTTTAGGAAAGAAAAAGAGGATGAACGGGGGTAAATTATATTTTTTTAGTGAAATGATTTAATACATCGGAGCATGTATTTTCAAAAGTATATATGTAGATATATACATATTTTCATGAGCATATGGTGAATGAGTATTCTTTTCTGCCGTTCGTTTCTATGTTGCATTTGTATAAATCCCACTGAGCCTTTCGCTCACTCCCTCCTCTTTGTTACGGCAGGTTATATGCGGTTTCGTACTTTGAGAGCGTTATACAGGTAATATTTACTTGCATTAACGTTAGTAGCTCTGTTTACTTAGCCTTCGGGGCACTTCCCTTAGGTCCCGCACGTAGTTTATTTTATATTGAAATCGCATGCTAAGCAAAGCGTAATCTTATTTAATAATAAAACTGGAATAGTAACATTATTTTGGTTGTTCATTGCACCCCACACTTGACACTCGAATCGAATCAGGGTCGATCCTATAATAACCCTTAAATTCGGTTCGGGGAGTCACATAAGGATCACGAGTTCCGAATCACTTAGGAACCGTATTAATACAAATCAAATATATTGGAGGCGAATATAGTTATCATACCCATAGGTCACGCACATACCTATGCTCCCATGGTAAGCTGACTTATCAACTCACAAATAAGTCTTCACAGTCCTATGCTCTTGAGGTACCAAATCTAAATCCCCCCGAAGACACACAAGACAAGATTGTCCTCTTCCTATAACCTCCCATGATAGCAAGTATGGTAGGTATGTAATACACATAATAATCCATATATTTGGAAATCACACAACTTAAGTAATCATTATTACAATATTGGTATACTCCTATCCTATATTACAAGTCTCGTACGTAGTATATCTTCATCCCGATTGTTTTACGTAATATGTTTAGTGCGACCACTCTCGTCGTATGAATCTGAGTACTTAAACCTATCCCCAAAAGATTAATAAGTCTCCCACTTGTCTGTAAGGTTATTTCAATAAATTAGAGTCCCCCTACTATGGTCTCTAGCCGGAAGTTATTGTTTATCCAATTTAAATTCAACTTTTCCATAATTTCCAACCATAACACTCTCATCGAAGACTCGTAAGTTTATCATTTAATTCCAAACCAAACTAATATTTTTCGAGCCTCAAATACACCCCTAATGACCTTCTCTAAGTTCCAAAATATTCAAATAGTCCACACTAATAGTTCTTAAAAGTAAAAATTTGGTTAACCCTTAAAAGGAAATTTTATCACAAATGCAGGGGAGTCGATCGATCAACTAAAGAATGTCGATCGATCGAACCAGTCGATCAATCGACTATGAATGTTGATAGATCGATCGACCAGTTATAGCCCAGAAGTTTAGAATTTTTGGCCATGATTTTATCTCCAAAATTCATTTCATGATCCCATTCTCCAAAGTGAACGTACTTGATGTTATAGTTACCTGAACACATGATTTCTAATGTTCCGGAATCATCAAATCACCACAAAAATTACATAGGATAACTTTTCTCAATTTAAGATAGGAAAAGACTCAAATTTGATCCATGATTTATATCATTTAGGATCTGATTCAATTCTCTAATCATCCCATAATTTATTTACATGCAGAACCTACCCATATTCAAGTTTAAATTCTTCCAATTCATAAATTTTTTTAATATTTCAAGTTTAGTCTCCAATTATAAACTATCATGGATAATATATTTGTTGAATCATAACAAGTTAAAAAACTTCTTGTAAATAAAAGTTCTGATCCTCTAGAGAAGATGATATGATGGTGATGCTCTCTTTCCGGTCACAAATCTGGCAATGGTGGTGGTGTAAGTTGGTTGTTTGGCCCTAGCAACCCTTGGAAACCCTTCCTTTCTCTCTACTTCTCTCTCTCAAGTTTGTAGTAGACAATAAACCTAATTACCCTAAGGTTTGGATAATATAATAATCTTATTTTTGTAGGTCACTATTCATCATATAGTAAAATGACTAAAATACCCTCTCGGTTTGGCCTAAAACTGCCCCGGACCCAAACTAAATCTCCGGTAGACTTTTCTGACTATCTCGATAGTTTCGGATACATTGACACACTCAAAATGACCATAAGTATGACATAAAAACAAACTACTTTATTATCAATGTAATTGGTCTCGACACAACTGACACGCGCGTCCCAACTTAATTTCCAAAACTATCATATTTTCAACACGTGACAATTATAATAATTTCATAATCATATATTATCATACTCGCTCAGTAATATTCAACATAATTATCATAATCAAATACTAACTCTCATTTCGCTAGTATTTAAATCCAGATTAATTGCCAATTAATTTCCCAATTAATTAAATTAATCTTATAATTAAAATCAATAAAAATACGGGGTATTACAGAAAGGTCCTTCCCAATTTGGTCCCAGTTTATCGTCTGATGGTCTTACAGCACTGTCGGGGACTTTCCTTGGGATGTAGTCCCCTATTAATAACCTCCTCGAATTGACTTTTTGGTTATATTGTTTGGTCGGTTGCTATTGGTATGATGCCAACTTAACTAGTGTCAGTTCTCGTCAATCATCACCTAAGTCAAGTTCAGTGAGTAACGCTTCATCGTTGAGGCCTTGGTTGACCAATGTGTTTCTCATAGTAGGGAATCCTTCTTTCAACGGGATAAATGCCTCCATCCCATAGGCGAGCACGAAGGGAGTTTCTCCAGTTGCTCTCTTGGGATTCGTACAATAACCCCATAAAACGTGGAGTAGTTCATCTACCCAGGCACCATTGGCTCTTTCCAGCCATTTTTCAGTCCATCAATCATTGTCTTATTAGAAGATTCATCTTGCCCATTACTTTGGGGATATGGTACAGAACTAAAATGATGCTTGATATCATGCTCATCACAAAGCCTTGAAAGAAGCTACTTTCGAACTGCATGATATTGTCAGTAATGATCGTTCTTGGGATCCCAAAGCGGGTGATGATTTTCTTCCATATGAACCTCTTCATATCAAAGTCCCGGATGTTTGCGACCAATTATGCCTCTACCCATTTGGTGAAGTAGTTAGTGCCGACCAACAGATGCTTGCAATTTCCATATGCGATAGGTAGTGGACCTACAATATCCAAGCCCTACTGGGCAAAAGGCCATGAGATGGTTAATGACTTAAGGTCGCTAGACGACTGATGGACCATAAGGGAGTGCTTCTAGCATTTTTCACACTTACAAACATAAATTCCAACATCATTCTGCATGTACAGCCACCAGTACCCTTCCTTAATTGCTCGAAAAACAAATGATCTTCCTCCTGCATGACTCCCACAAATGCTTTCATGAAGTTCAATAAGAACCTACTCAACATCGGTCCAGTCAAAGACTTTTTATAGAGTGTTTTCTTAGAAAATAAGTGAAAGTGGGCCTCCTTGACTCTTATCTGGTGTGCCAGCCTCTTCTTATCTGGCAGTGTGTCATTTCGTAAATAGGTTATGATGGGATCCATCCAACTGGGTGCCCTTTTTATATGGAGGACTTGCTCAGCTACGACTAATTGGATGATGCTTGGATGTGTGAGGAATTCTATCTAAATGGTTCTCTTTAATTCGGAGTCAACAGTAGAACTTAGAGTTGCTAAAGCATCGGTGTGACTGTTCTGCCCCCTATAAAACTGTTGAACGTCAACTTGGTCAGACTTTGCCATAAGTCCCCTTGCAACAGCGAGGTAATCTTCCATCCACTCATCCTTGCCATTGAAATCTCCACTTACCTACTTAGACACTAGTTTTGAGTCGCTAAATACCCTAAGACACTTTGCCCCAGTGATTGTGCTTTATATAGGCCGACGATTAGTGCTTGGTATTCTGCTTCATTGTTGGAAGCTTCAAATTCCAATCTATTCCCCTATTCAAGAAAAGTATTTTTTTTTGGGGTAACCAATACAATACCTATTCATGCCCCCTTGGAGTTGGAGGCTCCATCGATGTAAAGGGTCCAATCGAAGGATTTTGCTTTTTTTTGTTGGTTGCTCGATTTCTAATTGGGCAGTAGGCTGGTTTCCCATGATTTTAGTAATACAATCTGCTAAAATTTTCCCCTTAATGACTATTCTTGGTTGAAAGTGGATATCGAATCTTCTAAGATCGATTGACCACTTTGACAATCAGCCGAAGAGGTCAGCTTTCCTTAGAACAACTTTCAAGGGATGTGCCTCAAAGTAATGCTTCAACTTCCTCGAGGATATCACAAAGGAATAGCCAGAAGCATCTTGCTTACATAGTAGACCGAGTGTTGGCCTCATTCCTTCTCGTATACTAAGGATGAGCTTACAAAATGGTCTGACATGGCAAGGTAAAGGTACAAGGGATCATCTTCACTCAGAATCACCAGCAAGGGTGGCTTGCTGAGGTAAGACTTGAGTTATTCCAGGTCTTTAAAGCAGTTGTCATCCCATACGAGGCCCTTATCTTTCTTCAATAGATGGAAGAACGGTCGGTAACACTTCAAAGACGTGGAGATAAAGCTTTTCAGTGCGACGAGCATGCCGATGAGCTTCTGGACATCCCTTATTATCTGAGGGGATAGACCTTTCGAATGGTGTGGATCTGATCAGGGTTTGCTTCAATCCCTCTTTTACTGACCAAATATCCTAGGAACTTACCTGACTGGACATCGAATGAGCACTTGCTTGCATTAAGTTTCATCCCATACTTCCTGAGGATCTCAAAGGTTCCTGCTAGGTCTAAGAGGTGGTCATCCTTGTGTTTGCTTTTAACTAGAATTTCATCGATATATACTTCCATTATTTCTCCCATCAGTTTCTTGAACATCCTAGTGAACAACCATTTATAAGTCGCACTTGCATTCTTAAGGCCAAATGGCATGACTTTGTAACAATATAACCCAATAGGGGTTATGGAGGAGGTTTTATCCTATTCAATCACATAATGTGGGATCTGATGGTATCCGGAGTAAGCGTTTAGAAATCTCATCCTTTTATACGTTGCTATAGAGCTAACCAGCATATCTATCTTCGGGAGGGGGAAACTATCTTTCAGACAAGCCCTGTTGAGGTCGATAAAATCAATATAAACCATCCAACTTTCGTTGCTCTTGGGTACTACAACTGAGTTGGATAGCCATTTGGGAAACTGAACTTCCCAAATGGAGTCTGCATCCAGTAGCCTTCCAACCTTTTTTTCTACTGCTTTTGCCTTTTTTGGGGCCATTCAGTGAGCTTTTTGAGTGACTGGTTTGAAAGTTGGTTCAACGTACAATCAATGGCATGCAATAGTGGGATATATCATCAAAGCTCGATTGGTTCCCAAGCGAAGATATCGATATTGCTTGAGAGGAACGTGGTTAGCTCCCTTTTTTCTCGATCGGTGAGAGAGACAACGATTAAAAATCTCCTTGCAGGTGAGTGGCTTTCATCTTCAACTTTTTCCAGGTTATCAATGACCCTATTTACAGGGTGGACCCTGGTTTCCTCCACCCCTGGTTGACTGTACCACGATTTCTATTTGTAAGGCAATACCCCCTCTTGGGCTTCCTCATGGACTTTATTTTCGTCTTTCTTCATCTCTTGTGTGGGGAGAATGGCTGTAATGAAGTATTTTCTAGTCATAGACTGGTCACTACGAATCTCGACCACCCCCCGATCTGTAATACACTTGAGTTTCTGATGATATGAAGATGGTACGGCCTTCATGGCATGGATCCAGCATCTTCCTAGGATGGCGCGATAGGAGGATTTGATATCTACCATGAGAAACTCTATCATCTTTAAAATATTTCTTACCCTGACTGGCAGGATTATCTTTCCTAGCGGCATGATTATCTTTACTACAAAGTCGACCAACAAAATGGTGGCCTCCTTGAGGTCAACGATATTTAGCTTCAATTTGTGGAACAGTTCTAGGTATATCACTTTAGAAGAGTTACCCTGGTCGATGAGCAACCTGTCGATGTCCCAGTTAGCTATCTTGAGTGTGATAACCAATGCATCATGATGTGGGGTCCTTACCCCAACTAAATCATCTTTGGTAAACACAGTGTGTTTGTTATAGTCTATGTTTTCTGGTTTAATGACGCTTCCCGACCTAATTCTTGGCGGTATCTATCTAAAAGGCTTGCATAAAAGTAGTAATATTTTTTACCTCCATCCTAACAGTATTTCCTTGTACTTATTTGAGGTCTGATTTCCAATGAATCATTGCAAAATTAGGGCCTATCTCGTCCTTGAGGATGTTATCCGACTTCTGGTTGCCATTATCTGCGACCTTGTCTATTTTCTTATCTATGAACTCGATGAGATGGCCATCTTGGACCAACTCCTCGAAATGAGACTTGAGTGCTTTGTAGTGTTCATTCTTGTGACCGCCCTCTTTGTGGAATGCACATCTTTGTGCATTATTTCATTTTGTTGAGTCTCCTACCATCTTCTTGGGCCATTTCAAAAATGGCTCTTCCTTGATACTGCTGAGGATTTTGTATATCGATTCCTTGAAGATTGTGTTAATAGCCTAAAATGCTTTTGAGGGGTCATTATTGTTTCCATTTTTGGAACCATTATTTCTTCCTTTCTTCTGAGAATCATTCTTCTCCATCCCTTTATTTGTCTTCGTATAACCATTGTCCCCTGTATTAAGATGGGTTACATCTTCGACTTTGGCGTATTTTTCAATACGGGCCATTAGGTGGAATTAGCCTCCTTCTTAGTTAGGAATTGGTGCAATAGAGAAGTGCTTGGCAGATCGATCTTGAAGGATGCTACGGAAACCTACTCCGAGCAGTCATCAATTTCATTAAAAACCTCCCAGTACCTCTTAGCATACTCCCATAGGTTCTCTTGTGACTTTTTCTTCATTATGAGCAACGCATCCATTCGCTTGGGGGTGGGGGCTAATGGATATAAAGCGAGCTGTGAATAATTCAATTAGAGTCTTAAATCCCTTGATGGACCTGTGTGGCAACCTCTCGAACCATTTTTGTGCCACATTGTGTAGATTGGAAGGGAAGATACGACACATCAATTTGTCGTTATGGCTCCACAAGGTCACGGCTTGCCTGTACTGCCGGACATGGTCGATGAGATTAGTTTTTCCATCATAGATCTTGAATCTAAGGACTATGAATTTCTTATGCGGCTCCTCTTCTTCTAGCGCCTTTAAAAAGGGGACTTAATTTGAGTGTTAAGATCTATTCTAGCTAGCTCTCAAGTGGATCTGGCTCCTCGGTGGGGTGGATGCTGATCCATCTTCCTTTGGACCAAGTTCCTAATTTCATCATTCTATCGACTAGGACTCATGTGACGCCAAGCTTTCTATTGTCATTCTGATCGACCTTCATCTGATTTGTCCCTCTAAGATATTTTTTGGTCACGCCTGGAGCTCCTTCCTCGGTTGTGAGTTTACTCACCTGAGGGCCAAGAGTCTGATCGTGGCGTCGCCTTGTGTTCCTGTGGAGATCTCTCTCCATTCTTTCCAATCACCTTTTTAGGTGAGCATTTTTCTTCCTGGCGACGCTTGGCTTCTTTTTGCTCTCGAAGTTTGGCCTTGTAGGCATCGACCAACCTAGAAATCTGTGTGGACCTAGGTGGTCCATGACTTTCTTCAAAAGGATGCCTTTCGTGGCGAAGCCTGGGATTCGGTTGGCAAATTTCAGACCTTACCCTAGGAGGGGAAGGTTCATCCTGAACGTCGACGGCTTGGGGGACATTGTTGCTGTGGTGAGACATTGCAGGACTTTAATTAGTGAGTGTTCTTGTTGGAATAGAAATCGATTCCCACAGTCAATGCCAATTATGGTATCAAAAAATATCACAACAAGGAATTTACGAAGGACAATCACAATTAAGAAAGAAAGCATATAATCGCACACATAACACAACTATATACGTGGTTCAACAACTTGCCTATATCCACGGAGAGGTATACTATTTTATTAAGTATCTGTCAATATGCTTGGTTACATGCCTTTATGAAGGACAATCACAATTAAGCAAGAAAGCATACAATTTCACACACAACACAACTATGTTACTATGTACGTGGTTCGATAACTTGCCTACATCCACAGAGAGGTCTACTATTTTATTAAGTATCTCTTAATATGCTTGGTTACATGCCCCTATGCCCCGAGCTAGAGGTTACAATTTATATATATAGAATTTGAGTTGTGAAAGTAACTCTAAGATGACCACGATGGGAGGAATCATAAATCCCCTCAATATCTCCCTGAGATTCTTGGAGATTTACTTGAACTTTTCTCAGAGTGGTTAAGTTTATTGTATAATGTATGTGCGTATCTTAGTTCATGGTTTAGGCCGAGCAGCTTCTTATGTCTGTTGGGCTTGGTCGGCTACTCTCATAGGCTGAGAATAAATGGGTTCCCACACCATGACTATCATAATCAATAAAATGCATCTACATCGCTCTATAACCAATCTACACATGATAACCCCCTCAAATTTAAGTAATAAAATCATAAACATCACAAGTTGTCTAGATCCATACAGTACATAATCCTCCTCGTAAGATTTCCAAAATATTACGATCAATACATAATTCAAATGAATCAATATAATTCAATCCTATCACATGGATTCTAACATAAATTTCTCCAATTTTACGATATCAATTTTGAGCTTGTCACCAAGGTCTTCAATTCTCAAGACAAAATTAATGTAAAACAATTCTAAACAACCCTAGATCCAAATTCATTTATAATTCAATCTTTAATTAATTTTAAAAACCCATAATTGGTATGAAACACATGCATATGAATTAAGAAACATATTATTAAAAGTTTTTCATGAAAATTCTTGCCTTTGAGGATGATAAAAGCCTCCTCCCTTGAGCCTTTATTCTTCTCTTCTTCTCCAAGGTTGATAACTTCCCCCAAACGGTGTAAGGCTACTAGCTTAAGTTAGAAGTGGATGTAATGTGTAATTAAGTTAGGTTATATTCTTATCAAAACCCTTTAATCCCGTATCTCGTCTTAATACCCAATTTCGAGCCCTCAAATAAGCCCAAAATGACACTTGAATTGGTCCAAAATCTCTTCTAATGGTGAACCTATCCCCCAGGCCCAACTTGGAATGTTTAAAACATCAAAACGCTTTCACAAATCACATCGGAACGTACTCAAACAAAGACTAAAATAAATTACACATTTTAATTATACTAATCATGTAATAATTATTCATGTAATCATGCAAATTAATTATTTAATCAATGCACACATTCGGTATAATCGAATCACTTAATCATACACATCATATTCAAGTAACTCATTCATGCAATCTTTTATTATAAAATATGCCAATTTAAATGATATAAAAGTGTGGGGTGTTACTGTATTCACCTCTAATAATGAAATTTCATCCTCGAAATTTGAAATGTACCTAACTCTAAGAGTTTCATATACTTCTCTCGCATGTTAACCTATCTCTTCCACTAATCCTCATTAGGGTGTACCCACTGAACGCGTACTAAAGGAACTACCTTTGAACGAATTCTATGATCCTTATGATCCAGAATGGCTATAGGTCATTTATCAGAACTCATGTCGGGATGGAGCTCTATCTCTGTGCTAATAAGGTACATCGTCTCTAGGGAATCTCCGAATTACAAAATAAAAAAAACATTATAGGTCATCTACAAGTGATTTGGTAAGTCTATCCAATACATTACTGGTCCAATCTTCTCAATAATAGGGAACGATCCTACATACTGGGGATCCAACTTCCTTATCTTTAGGAACCACATCACTCCCTTCATAGGAGACACATTGCGTAGAACCTGATTCCCAACCTGAAAATTCAAGTGCTTTCTATCGGCATCAACATAATTATTCTATCGATCCTAGACAATTTTCATCCTAGCCTTGATCATCCCCACTTTCTCCTATGTATCTTAGATAAACCTCGATCCGAGAAGCTTGTTGTCCCCCACTTCTAACCAAAAAAAGGTCGAATGATAAGTCATCCCCTATAATGTCTCGAAAGGTGACACAATAATAGTAAACTACTAACTATTATTGTAAGGAAACTCCACCAATGGTAAATGCTTCTTCCAACTACCTTCGAAATCCAAAACACACATCCGTAACATTTCCTCCAAAATCTAATTCACCCTCTTTGTCTAACGATCTGTGTGTGAGTGGTACGAGGTACACAACCTCAACTCTACCCCCTAACGCCTATTGGAATCCCTTCTAAAAGTAGGACATAAACGTCTTGTCCCTATCTAATATAGTATTGAGTGATATACCATGCAAATTCATAATCTCTTCAAAAAATAGCTTAGCGTGCTTCTCCGAGGTATAGTATGTCTAAACAGGAAAAAAGTGATCCACCTCTGTCAAACGTTCAACGATCACCCATATGACATCGTATTCCTACTATGACGTAAGTAACTTGTTAATAAAGTCCATGGAGATGCTCTCCCATTTCTACTTTGAAGTCTCGAGAGGATAAGAATACCTATTGGTCGGTGATGGTCCATCTTCACCATTTGGCATGTGGCACACTTGGACACAAAATGGTTATGTCCTTCTTCATAACTGCATATCAATACTGGTGCCTCATGTCTTAGTACATTTTATCCCCACTGAGATGTACCAAAAAACATGACTCATGTGTCTCAGTCATAACTGCTTGTTATAATTCATCATATTCTATAACTACTAATCTGTCATGGAACCTCAATACCCCATCCGAACTAATTGAATAATTCCTTGCCCATTCTGCCAACAACTGCTTGATCTTATGATGGAAAATAGGATCTCCCCCTGTTCCTTCATGACCCGAATGATGATTTTAGGTACGATGGTAAGAATTTCCCAAAAGCACGTGATAGCTCATCATCTATATGAAGGGAACCCCACTTTGACTTCTATACCATTGTTAACTCGACTATCAATTTACGACTCAAGGCATCTACCACTACATTCATTTTATTAAGATAATATTGAATATTAAACTGATAGTCCTTCATAAACTCAATCCACCGATATTTCCTCATGTTTAACTCCCACTCTATGAACATAACTGTAGAATTTTATGGTCCGTAAATAACTTAAATTTCTCCCACAAAAGATAATGTCTCCAAATGCGCAAAGCAAACAATACTCCTGCCAACTCCAGATCATGGGTGGGGTAATTTCCCTCATGAGTCTTAAGTTTTTGGGAACCATAAGCTATCGTCCTCTCCTCATGCATCAATACACCTCCAAGTCCTCATAAGGGTGTATCTGTAAAGACCTTATAGTTTATTCCTCCACAAGGTAACGCGAGTACCAGATCTAAAGTCAACCTGGAATTCATCTCATCAAAATATTAATGACATGCATCATCCTACACAAATAGCACACCTTCCACATCAAATTCGTTAGAGGCACAACTATTTTCAAGGACCCTTTAATGAATAAATGGTGGTACCATACAAAACCCAGAAAATCGGGCACCACTACAAGTGTAATGGGCTATCCCCACTCCATCACCACTGAAACCTTTACCGGATCCATTAATATCCCATCTCATATATAGCATGGACCAATAACTAAACCATCCTTAACCAAAACTCGCATTTCTCAAACTTGGTATAGAGTTGATGGTCCCGTAATGTTTATAAGACTATCCAAAAGTGTTATGTGTTCTCATTTGCGGTCCGAGAATAAATTAATATGTTATATATGAACATGATAACAAATTGATCTAGTCAGTCCTTGAACACTCCATTCATCAGGTCCATAAACATTACTGGTGCATTGATTAGACCAAAAGTCATGGTCAGGAATTCATGAGATTATTTTGTCAAAAATGTTATCTTCAAAACATCCTGATCCCGAATCCACAACTGATGGTAAAATGGCATCAAATCAATCTTAAAAAAGTACAATGCACCCTCAATACGGGGCAATGGGTAATTGTCCTGTATAGTGACCTTATTCAAATCTATATAATCAGTGCACAAACTCAATGACCCATCATGCTTCTTTACGAACAGGATGGGATCACCCCAAGAGAAGTACTCTCTGAATAAATCCCTTATCCAATAAAAACTGAATATGATCTCTAAGCTCCCTCATCCCCAAAGTATCTATATGGTACGATGCACAGGCGATGGGTCTCGTACTCGAAATCAAGTTAATCACAAACTCGATCTTCCTATTTGGTGGTAACCCTATAATCTCTCAAAAAAACATTTGAAAACTCCCTAAAAATCGAAATAGAGTTTAAAGAAATAACAACCTCATCAGAAGTCTCATCCTCAATGTAGTATAAATGTGTGATCGATCCTCCTTCCAAGTGCAGCATCCAAACCATGTATATCTTGTAATTAGAATGGCAAAAAGGATGGACCACCCAAAAAAATCCATATAATGCCTATAAGTACCTAACCAATCCATCCTCGGGATAATGTCATACTCTAACATATCTAACACAAGTAGGTCTTCACGAACCTAAGTCTCCTTATGTCTATCCCTATACCTATGCACATGGAACATATAGGTTCCCCTCTGCCCATGGGTGAATCGATGTAAAGTACTATGTCAGAAACTAAGTCTACCATCCCTGATGACTGAGAAAAACTAGTATTAACAAATGAGTATAATGCACCAGTATCAAATAAAATGCATCCTACATGACTAAAATAAGGGAACATACCCTCCATTGCATGTGTTGATGTTGGTGCCTATTTAGGTGTAAGGTAATACACACACCCACACTATAATTATGACTATTGCCCCTGGGGTGGGGAGGGTGGAGCTGGTAGTACTAGTATCGTGACCACTGGCGGGACTAGCAACTACTGATGCTTCCCTTGAGGTGTCTGATACCTATGCTGACCTCCCTGATCTCGTTCCCCTCGATTTCCTCAAGGGAACTTCTTTGTTGGGTGTCCTTTTTATCCACAAACATATCAGTTTCCATAAAACTGATGCCTATTTAATTTTTTCCCCTATTTAACCTGCTGGACTCAGCCCTATTTCCACTGTCCCTGATGGGCCCTTAGATGTGCCTAGCCTTGTTGTCCATGCTTGTTTCGGTTAGTGAAACTCCTGTACTTCTTGAATCGATTTCCTATCTCGGACCCTTTAAACTTATGGACCTCCTGATTACCATTCCTACTTGTCTTGCCCTTCTGGATTGACAACTCTGAATTGGATCTTTTCTCTCCCTTACTCTTTTGGAATGACTGGTGATCTTGATAAAGTAATAAAGTGGCATTCACCATCTGAGTGTATGTGGTAAAAGATGGGTTCCCCAATTGGGTTTCCCTCATCATCAATAAATAATGACAGTGGTATAAACTCCTACTCATACTCACCTATGGTACGACCCTCCTACTTTAGGTCTATGAATTTCCTCCTCATTTCTGACTTCATGGCATGTGAAAACTATTTATTTTCATACTTTACCCAAAACCCATCAATCAACATCCTGTCCCGCTCCTCTAGGGTGATGACAGAGTCCCACCATTGTAGGGGTGCTCTTACTACTCAAAATGAGACTAAAACTTGCTTATGAACTGTTTTTCACTCAATCACCCTCAAGTGTCTCTAAATATCCTTATACCACTGACTTTACAATAAGATATCTTAACTCTCAACAAACTCTGGTGGGTAGCCTTTAGTGATGGCATCCATGTCTCTCTCTTGAACAAAGCCATGTGGCTAAACCTCTAGCACCACCACTTGTGGTGGTGGTAGTGGTGGCGGCTGTTATTATGTCTAAAAGTGTTATGGCATGGCATCCATCGCTATAGAGACTGCCTAAGTCACTATTGTATCTATATCTGCTGAAGCAACCATGGGTGACAATGGTAATAGCTATGGGTATAGCTACGGCTCCTGCTGAGATTTATCCTCTAAAACCTCATTGGTGGCACGTTGTGGTCTACCGCATTGTGACAACCCTGCTTTTTAAATCTAATTCGATTAGCTACGCCCAATTAAATTAAATCGGAGAGTCAATATGTTGGCATTAGAAACAAAATTTAAATAAATGCAGTAAAGTAAATATGTACACTCTCATATGTGTAACCAAATCATATAATAACTATAACAAGTGAAACCAACTCATAACTATTAACTGCAATAATCCATCAGTAATCTCAAAATTAAAATATAAAATGCCAATACATGTGGACCAACACAAAACGGGAAAGAATAATACAACAATTCTCTCAAATACCAAGTATAAACAACTTGATATTGATCTCAGATAATGCCCTCAAGAAAAGAGAAACAAGCGACATAAATTAAAATAGAATAACTCCACAGCTACAGGAATCCTAAGATTGATATGATCTCATCAAGCTCCATTGTCTATTGTTCATCGGGACGAGGACCTGTCATATATTATATATATAGGAGAGGAGCAAGAAGCAAGATAGACGAACGTCAAAGCAAGAAAACAAGCTATAAGATTATAAAATGTACTTATAATGAAAGCACACTAGTCATTACTCGTCTCCAGTAATTAAGTTGTTCAATTACCCAACGAATGTTCCTATGTCGTGACTACCCAACCCAAACTCGAGTAACGTGTAGTCTCATATCGTATCATGATTAATCATTATTAATCTCACTTCAGTATTTAACGTATCAAAATATTTCCTTCAAGTATAATATCAAATGCATCGATTCGGGATATTATTTTAAGACACAAGCATAATATCTCACACAACAAGTCATATCGGGTCGCTATCGTTACCCGGGGGAACAAGTCGTAACACTAGGCCTACACACAAATATTCTCCAATATTACGTGGCAAGGGAAATCATACTAAGTCCTAAATCACATGACGTTTTAAGGTCTTTCTATCCGACCCGCATTACAACCATGTGTCCGGTCCGTTGGCTTATCTCTGACACGGCACTCGAGCGGAACCTAACCGGATCAATCATAAAAAATCACATTCAACATGTTCCTACGTCGACTGGAGGACTAGTCTAGTGTATACTCGATAATATACATGTAAAACAATTTCACGCTTATGTATATATACAATCGTGTCAAGTCTCTTACTCGAGTTATACAATAGTCATTATTTATAATATAACATAATTTACATCATTAATTTACTAATTTAACATCAAATCATTTCAAGGTTATATATCCCTAATAACCATAAGTATGTGATCAAGTTAGGATATTAGGCACAACACCACAATTATCTTACTAACAACATGAAAAACATTATCACTCTTATTTCAACAACATGCTGCCCAGAATTTAAAATGGAGATTCGAGGCTCTTCCGATCCATTTTTGAAAAAACTTAAAACTACAAAGTTGTTCGGAACGTGATTTTCTATAAGGAACGTGGTTTTCTATAAGGACTCGCGAGCACATTCACATAGCCTGCATAAAACAGACCTGAAACTAACATATAATATTCACCCCTGTTTTCGACAACTTTCTGCCCAGAATTTTAAAACGCCGATTTAAGACTTTTTCGATCCGTTTTTGGAAAAACTTAAAACTACAAAGTTGTTCGGAATGTGATTTTTTATAAGGACGCGGGCACGTTTCCATAGCCTGCATAAAACAGACCCGAAACTAACATATAATATTCACCCCTGTTTTCGACAACTTTCTGCCCAGAATTTTAAAACGCCGGTTTGAGGCATTTCCGATCCGTTTTTGGAAAAACTTAAAACTACAAAGTTATTCGGAATGTGATTTTATACAAGGCGCGTGAGCACACTACCGTAACCTTCTTAAAACAGACCCGAAACTAACATATACAGTTCGGAACTGTTCACGACAACTTTCTGTGCGGAATTTTAAAACGCCGATTTGAGACTTTTCCGATCCGTTTTTGGAAAAACTTAAAACTACTAAGTTGTTTAGAATATGATTTTGTACCGGGCAACGCAGACAAAATATCCATTTTCGGAACCAAAACAGCTCAAAACAATTTTTAATATGCTGATTTACTTAATTTCATAGATTTCTAAAATTCAAGAGGTTGTTCTACATCTCAATCCCTATAATGATGTTATTGCATTTGAATCTACATGGATGATGATCCTAATACATTGCATATCATTTTTAACATAAATTTCATATTAATTTAGGGATCCAAATACATATTCATGTGAAATTTCATTATGGATACATAATATAGACATATAGGTTATTAACTTGCCTTGGATTGTATGGAGAAGTTGAATCGTCTTGAAATCCTCTTAGCTTTCTTCTCTTCTTACTCTCTCTCTCTACCAAACCCTAGCCCCCTTTGTGAAATTATAAAATGAAGACTACTTCTCTTCTTTTCTATTTATACCCAGGGTTAGTTTATTTACAAAAATGTAATTGCCCCAAATTTAACCCTCTCGATCCTTTTACGCGTTAATTCGCTTCTAATATTTAAGTCGCATATTCGTATCTTAATGAATTCATTTTAACTTTTCATTTCCAATCATTTTGAATATATATACTGACATAGTTTCATTTCCAAACATTTCGAATATATACACTAGAATAGTTTTTTTTTTCAATGTCAATTCAATCAAAAATGCGGGGTATTACATTCTCCCCCTCTACGAACGGGATTTCGTCCTCGAAATCCAAATTAAAACAAATTAAGTCAAGTCAAGTAAGGTAGTTTCGCACGTACCTTCCTTAAAGAGATATGGGTGACTAATTCGCAAGTCATCCTCTCTCTCCCAAGTGGCCTTAGACTCATCATGATTACTCCACATAACATGAACAAGAGGAATAACTTTTGACCTCAACTGCTGCTCATGACGATCTCGGATCCTGAACGGCCTCTCCTCATAGCTCCCGTTGGGCTGCAGCTCAACCCCATCTAACTCTATGTGTAGGTGTGAGTCCTCGGGACATAAGAACTTCCTCAACATGGATACATAAAAAAATATCGTGTACCCACTGGAGCTGGTAGGGTAGGGCTAAATGGTAGGCAACTGATCCCACCCTACCCAACACTATAAACGAACCCACATATCGCGTTGAAAGCTCCCTTTTGGCACTAAAATGAACAACGCCTCTCATGGGTGAGACCCTCAACGGCATTCGGTCCCCAACAACGAACTCTAACTTCCTCTGCCTTATGTTAACATAAGTCTTTTGACGATCTTGTGCGGTCTTCATCCGTGCACGAATCAAGTCAACCTTCTCTGAGGTCTCCCTAACAATATCCGGATCCAACATCCGGTGCTCTCCGAACTCCAACCAACATGTAGGGGATCGACAAGGCCTACCGTAAAAGGCCTCATATGATTCAATGCCAATAGTTTGCTGATAACTATTATTGTATGCGAACTCCACGAGTGGCAAATACATATCCCAACCACCTTTGAAGTCCAACACACAAACTCGTAATATATCCTCCAAAATCTGGTTCACTCGCTCTGTCTGACCATCAGACTGGGGGTGGAATGCGGTACTCAAACTCAACTGAACTCCCATCGCCTCCTGAAGACTGCCCCAAAAGTGCGAGATGAAGACACTTCCATGGTCGGACATGATATCACGCGATACCCCATGCAACTTCACAATATCTTTAATAAACACCGTGGCGTACTATGCTGCCATATAATCCGTTCTCGCTGGAAGGAAATGAGCCACCTTTGTGAATCTGTCGACGATGACCCAAATCGAATCATGATCGCGTTGCGATCTTGGTAACCCAGTAATGAAATTCATAGATATTATTTCCCATTTCTAACTATACAACCGAACTCTAACAACGAACCCAACATAACTGAACTACTAAGATAATCTAGAAATCAACACCCCCAAGTACCGACTCGCTAAGTTTCGTGCGTGGAGTGTCTCGTAAGCGAAATCCAAACAAGGAACCCCTCCGATACACTACTGTCAGCATGTCGAGATAAGGAATTTGTCAATTCAAGACCCCTAGTGATACAAGAATCATCTAACTCCAAAAAAAACACTTATCTTTGGACTCAACGGTTCATCACACAATAAATAATCCAACTTCACATATTCAATATAGATGTCACTATTATTCAATCATGCCTCGATACTCAACTCAAAATTGACTAAAAATGTTGCCCCGCCTACACTGTGAGTCGCGATCCCAGACATCAAATACCACATTGAACAGATGGTAATGAAGCTCAAAATCCAACTCTACTCCGAGTTTTCAATAACACTTGTATTTCACTTAAATTGATGGTGATTCAACCGATATGGCAACCCTTATTATCCACTAAAGTTATACATGTGCATAAGAATAAAACTTCTATGCACTTAAAATATTTTTCCATCTTTCTAAGTCTGGACTTAGGTAAATAATATCAGTAAGGTTCATACTCTCTCCAACAAGACAACACCGACAAAGTTTCATTATGGGCGGTCAACGATCCCCCACCCAAAGGTTTCGAACTAACCCAAGATGAAATATGCCCCCTTGTACACCCTCACTTCTCACAATTTGGTCGCTCTAACGCAAGGCGATAGACCCTCACTAGATTCGACTTACCGCTCTTTTGTAAAAATCACGTAAGGAATTCAACCTATCCGACAGGATTTCCTTGGACTATGAGTATATTAGAATTTTCTCACCGAACATGAAATGAAATTGGTTCTTCAAACCACGAATAAGGCTTGTACATTTTCCAAGCAATAAGGTAAGACACAAAAAATTCACTTATCATACCAAATGAAAATACCGAATTTGGCACACTCACCATCCGGATACTCATCTTCCAGCACACCAACGCTACCTGATCTTTATGAAGAACGATGTTCTATCCAACATGTCAAAGGTCGTAAATATAAGGTAGCGGGTACCTTCACTTACCGTGACCCCAATTAAAACTCAGTAATCCACACATAACTGAAGTAAAAATTAAATATCTTACGAACCCATTCGCGGGTGTTTGCCCAAGAGTACACACCCTCTTTACAAAACTTCTCAACAATAGTCGAAACACTCTTTTGTTGTCCCCCTACAGTGGAGGTTATGACAACCATTTCAATGAATGGTCCGACATTTGGAATCCCAAAATGTCTCAATCCTTGCTATTAATGATGACACTCAGTTGGTAACACTATCATCAGTCAACCGAAAACTGATCGATCTACACACGAATCTACCATTATCAAAAGACCATTCTATGACTATTCACTAGTCTAGACATCACCAAAATCGAACATTTTACACTTGGTTTTGGAACCCGTCTTTAATCACACACGGTCTTAAGTAAACATCATGTCACTAACTACTCACTCGTGATCTAATTCACATTAATACATAACGAGGGCTACAACATAGCCACATTCCCATATCTGATGGATTCAAAATCAAGCACCACCATTATTAAGGTGTAACAAATTAGTACCCCCAATCACCGGCTGATAACATAAAAACCGAACTTGTGGATATATCACGAACTCAAGCAATCACAGTCACATAAAATGAAATGCCTATTGAACACTCCCTCGTGATGTTCTCATTTGGAAACTCTCTCCTTGAGATTCGCTACTCACCGTAGGGTTCACAATCGGTAACTCCAGCTCAAGTCCATCCCTTAGCACACCCATATTCAAGTTCTGCTCTCGACAGCTTTTAACAAATATACTAGTGCTATAAATTAAGATAACCATATCTTATCGAACACCAATTCTAATCTAGGGATTTAGAAGAACACTAAACTCCATTCATTGCCAAATACGGAAAGAAAACTACCTAAAAAAATTCTGGACTTCTCCAATGTCAATCCTCGTATGACCTTGCGATACGGACTTCTTCATCCCTAGTGTCCATGGCCAAGATATCGTAACATTACTGATACATTATCACGAACTTGTTCGGGATGACTCGCCGAAATATTCCACTCTGAACAAGTGAGTACCCAACCCATTAATATATCTTGTGCATGACCTAACACACACCTAATCTTCCTTAAGTTGATACCATTACGGATTTTATACGATCAGAACACTAAAAACCACTATGCCACCCCAATGCGACATCTATCGCTTGTGTGGACAACGTGTAGGTTTACACGCCTACCAAACTTCCCTGATACCAACACAATATTTCAAGGATAATCACTTATCCATTCCATATTCATACTCATGAATCTCCCATTGAACATCATCAAACGGATGAATCTAGTTCGTGCTTTTCGCAAGTATTATAACACTCTTGCGTACACCAAAATTGGACCCCTCAGGTCATCCTTTGATGGTGTGGGACATACACCGATTTCGAGTAGTCCTCTCTCAAATCACAACCCTTCATTTACATGTTCATGAGTAATAATATACTCTTATTATCACAAGACTTACTTCGTTAACCATTCACTTATTAATACGTCATTGAATGCCTCAGCAGTCTGTCCATTATGGGTGGAACGCGATAATTTCTTCTCAGGAAAATGTCACAACAACAACTGGACCACATCATTTTGAGGTGTGCCATATCTAAAGCTCTACCCTTCCACATTGGAAATAACTTCAGACGACTACATGCACAAATGGTACCAACAACTCAGTGGTACTACAGGGTGGGCTATAACTTATACCAACTTCTTTACAGCCATAAGAGCGGCGATATTCAAAGTTGATAATGCACAATAAATATACGGGTGTTTCCTCCCCCTAAAGCACCAAAATTCAACTCAATCATTGAGTTCAACATCGGTTTTCTCGCCTACTGGTGGGCGATGAAACTACGATAGTTGCACGCGAATTGCGGTGTCTTAAAATTCTTGGACCCTTTGCCCTCCCAGAGTTCACGTCTCATCAAATCACCATCTTAAAAGATAGTAAGTGAACACGTATCCTAAAAAATTTTTATTCAAGTGGAGCACTAGTCATAATTACAACAAGTACTCACATACAGACCTCACGCGTACTATCCTGTGGTCGATAGAAGATTCACCTCATGCGTGGGACGTCTCACGAATGAAATTCAAACCAGGAACCCTCCCTATACACAAGGCTAGCTCCGAATCGCCCGTCAAAATTGTAGCATGAAGATTTTCCAAGTCATCGAATATAATACCTAATCGAAAGGCTCTACGTATAATACCAAATTAATATTTTGTCAATCTATTAAAAATATATAAATTCCAACATTATATCATCTACATGTCACGTTCATATTGAATAATCTTATGCTCATATAATTTTATCATATAACTACTTAGTTACTACATTAGTAATGGGAGTGGCTATTCGATCCTCCCTCTCATCTTTCCTCACTCCATTTGGTTTACAGAATCTAAATGCCAGTTTTTTCTCTCTAACTAAAACAAATGCATTAGATAATAACTAAAAAAACATTTTCAATAAAAAACTATATTTTATGAAAAAAATTGTTTATAATAAGATTTTTTAACTTTTTATAACAATTTAAAATAAATATTTCAACTGTTTCAAAAAAATCTAATATTTTTATGTATTAAAAACTTTCTTTATAAAACGTAAGAAAATGATTTTTGTAAAATAAAAATTATTTTTACAAAAATAAGTTGTTTTAACTATTAAAAAAGTTTATAAACAATTTTTTATTTTATTATTAAATAAAATTATTTTATATAAAATAAAGACGTTTCATGCCATATATATTTTTAAATTATTTTTAATATACTCAATTAACACTCATTGAAATTCATGTTTAGTCTTGTACACTTGTTAAAATTCTAGTAATGAGAATTCATTAAAAAAAATTGACCCATCGTGTCTTGTACTTTTTAATATTTTAAGGTTCTCATATGAGCGGATAAATTAACCACAAACCTTCATATCATACCAAATAAAAGTATAATTTTTATGATGAATCAAATCATAATTTTGCTCATGATTAAAATTATTTGTACTTTTTTGGTATAATATTGGAGGTCTGTGGTGATTTATTCACTCATGAGAGAACCTTAAAACTACTAAAAATACAAAGGAGAGAAGGGTCAGAATTTTAACTAGTGTACAATACAAAACATGAGTTTTAATAAGTGTTAATTGAGCATATTAATCTATGATGTGAAATGTTTTTATTTTATATAAAAATTTATATAATTGTTAAATAAAAAAAGAATTTATAAACATTTTTAATAGTTAAAATAATTTATTTTTGTAAAAACAATACTTTTTTTATATAAAATATTTTTTTTTATGTTTTATAAATGGGTTTTTAACAAGAAAAAAAAAAGACAATAATTTTTTTAAACAATTGAAATATTTTTTGAAAAATAGTTATAAAAATTTAGATAAAAGACTTTTAAATAGATTCTTATTAAAAATATTTTTTATAAAAAAATATTTTTTTATTAAAAATATTTTTTTTTATTAAATATATTTATTTTAATTGAAAATAAAAAATATAATTATTCAACTTTTGTAAGTCTAAGAAATAATTGTCACTGAGTTTTCAAATAGAGTGGGGAGTGGAAATAACCACTCCGAATTGTAGTGCCTAAGAGCATCTACAATGGTGGAACGTGTGGATAAAAAAATAGGTAAAGATGCAAATTAAAACGCCCGCAGTGGTAGAGGAAAGCTTGCAAATTTGCTAAAGGAAATGGTAGGGGATTTGCAAAGTTACTGAACGTATAAAATTAAGTAAAAACTTCCTACGAAGTTCTGTTGTTCGTAGGAAGTTCCTGTGAACTTCAAAGGTTCGTAACAAATATAAATACTCATTTTTATTTCATATTTGACTTCTTACGAATAATATTTTCCCGTAGCATTTTCTACGAACAAATGTTGTTCATAAGAAAAACCTTTGTAATTCCTACGAACTATACAAGTTCGTAAGAAGTTATATAACCATTTTTACTATTTTTCCATTGTGTACAACATGCTTCGAAGAGAAATAAACTCATTTTTTAATTTGTAAATTTACCTTTCTCATTCATACACCAATACAGATGCTCTAAGGCATTAGTATACCAGACATTTTAATTTGCAAATAGAATTAAACATGCAATTAGTTGTATTAATCGAGCCTAGTGCATTGTATAACATTATAGTCGAAAGAGGTGGGCAAATTTCAAAGATTGGGTGCACTTATCCTTATCTCATGATCCCCATCTCTGTCAGACACTGAGAAAAGCTGCGGATGAGGATATTCGACATGCTAGTGACTTACTTATTTTTTTGGTAATATATAATGAGGTGTACGGATTAGCTTACGTGCACCTCGATTAATCCTCATTTGCAGTTCGTGGCTTCCGCTGCCAAGCATTATTTTGACAGTTTCAGGGATCAAACTGGGGACCAAACTCAATCCACCCCCAAGACTGTCTCAGTGGCAGGCTTCTCATTTAAGGGTCAGTTTGATTTGAATTGGACAAAAGAGTTGGCATGACAAATTTTACCAAGGTAAAATTTTGCCTAGACAAATATTATTTTTATCACATTAGGCTATCAAACACCAAATCAGGTAAAACAAGTTTTTTAAGCAAAACGTTTTAATAAGAAAGCAGTTTTATTTGTAAAATAAAAAACCATTTTTTTTTAAATAAAAAAACATTTTTTTTTATAAAATAAGAAAATAGTTTTTTTTTTTTGCAAAATAAAAAAAGCAGGTTTTTTTTGTAAATTAAAAAAAACGTTTTTTTTTTTGTTAAAATAAGAAAACAGTTTTTTTTTTTTGTTGTTGTCAAAATAAGAAAATTTTTTTTTTTATAAAAAAAGAAAACAGATTTTAAATTATTTTTAAATATTCATAACAGTTTTTAAATTATTTTTTAAAACATTAAAACCATTTAAGAAGTTAACAAATTTTTTGCCAAATATTTCTCACTCAAGTAGGTAAGCAAAGTTTGCCAACACCTTATACATAATGGGTGTTGTACACTGGCAAATAATGTCACGACAAATTATACAACCAAACACACCAAATTATAGGCAAATATCCTATTTATCAATTTATTTGATATTTGTCATAGCAAATATGGATAACCAAACAGCCCTAAAATATTATTTTGACAACCAAGCATTTTGCCTCGTGGTATTGGGTTTGAAAGATTTCTTTGACAACCAAGCATTTCGGCTGGCTAGTGAGTGTAACTGAAACAATCTTCAATGGATTGGGTTTATTTTTTCCATTTTTAACACTGTTAAACAAATATTTGATCAGTAAAAATTAAAAATTATAAACGTGAATTAATTGAAGTGTGCTTAAAGTTGTTTCAAACACCACGTGATATGATAATAATAATAATAAAAAATATTTTGCCTTTCCGTCTAATTGTGCGTTTTTGTAAGGATCAAATATCAAAAAGTTCCTCAACTATTTTTTAATACATATTTAGTTCAAGTATTTTATTTTGTACCAAAAAGTCTCTTATTCTCTTATATTTAAAGGTCTGCTTTAGCATAGTGAAGGACTTTTTGATGCAAAATAAAAAGATTTGAATAAACGTGTATTAAAAAAAGTTCAAGGACTATTTGATATATGATAATATGTCCCTTTTTTTAAGAGATAATAATATGTAAGAAATATTTGACAACTGTGTCTTAAAAAAAGAAAAATAGAAATTAAGTCGTAGCTACTAGTAGCTTTTGAATGCTTATACACGGCAATTATAATTCCTAAACGTTTGCTTCATTAAATTTAAATAATAAGGTCTTTTTCATTTTGTCTTTTGTGATCAAATGTTAAAATTAAACACTTCTAAACATATAAATCAGTTTACAAAAAACTTATGTACTTAGAAATTTTCAAAGAGATCTACCAAGAAATGTCAATGAAGTTCAGGTAATAATATTTACCCCAAGCATTTTATGTTTTACAGAGTTTGAGATTAAATCTCTCAAGATACAACTCTTCTTTTTACACGTTTTTTTTTCTCGAATTTTTTTTGACGAGATGTATGAAAATAATCTATGAAAATAAGTGCATTTTTTTTAGTTGGAAACAAAAAAGTAGGTATTTAAATTTTGTAAGTCTAAAACAACAATTTTCATTTGGTTCCCAAATAAAGTGGGGATCGGAAATAATCACTCCCAAGAGTAGTGTCTTAAGGCTTGAGTAAGTACGAGACAATTTAATTTACAAATAAATTTAAGTTTATAAATTTTGTAGAAGGATAGACAATGATTCTCTAAATTTAATCAACGGCTACTGAATTTGTAAATGTTCCTATGACTTTCATTTGTCCGTAGTAATTTTTACGAACTTCAGAAGTTCGTAGGAATTCATATCAAATATAAATAATTAATTTGTTCGTACTATTTTCTATGAACAAATGTTATTCGTAAGTAATATTTTTTTATATTTTCTATGAAAAACATTAATTCGTAAAAATATGTTACAAATTATATCCAACTCACCATTATAAAAATTACAATTGAAGATAATAAAAACAACTTTTAGTTCAATATATTCGCTTTCCATGAGCGTCCACCATTATGATACTCTTAGAGCATCCGTAATGGTGGAGCAAGAAGACAAAGAAATTGTTAAAGTTGCAAATTGAAAGGTCTCCACTGATGGAAGAAAGGCAACAAATTCCGTAGGTAAAATGATTTAGATTTTCTTGTTATACGAAACACTTGTTGAATTTGTAAAACTTTCTACGAACTTCATTTGTTCATAAGAATTCTTACGAACTTCTGAAGTTCGTTGTAAATCCTACAAAAAAATAAAATTCGTAAAAAATTAGTGCCAAATATAAATACTCAATTATTATTAAATAAATGAGATTTTATACATTCTTATAAATTAATATTGTTCGTAAAAAATATTTTTTAATTTCTATTAATATAGTTGATAGAAAAATTGGATTATTTGGATTATTTTTTACTTTCTAATAATATAGTTGATAGAAAAATATTTTTTACAACCTCTTAGAGCATCTGTAGTGGAGGAGTCGCACAAAAGGTAAATTTGCAAAATCGAAAGCATGTTTGCCTTTCTTCATATGTAAGTTCTCACGGAGGAGGAGTATCAAAATTTGCAATCAACTTTCCAACGAACAATTGATATTCATAGAAAATAAAGATATCAGTTCTTACGAATAACATTTGTTCATAGGAATTGTTACGAACTAATATTGTTCGTAAGAATCTAAATTTGTAATAAAAATAAATATTTATATTTGTTATGAATTTTATTTATTTATAAATTTTTTTATAAATAAATAAAGTTCGTAATTTTTTTTACAAATTTTGTACCCATTTCATAAATTTAAAAAATCAATACAAATTCTTCTAATGAATTTATCCGTTTCAATCAACCATTACAACACAACAAATTTATAAAGTTACAATTTTTATTGGACTTTAAGCATCAGTGCACATGCTATTAGTCCCATGTATATTATTCCAGTCAAAAGAGGTGGGTAAATTTCAGAGATTGGGTGCTGCTCTCCTTATCTCATGGTCCCCATCAGGGTCAGACTATGAGAAAAGCTGCGAATGAGGATATTTGACTGGATGGTGGCTTATTTATTTGAAAGATTATTTGACTTTAAATCTAACGGTGCGTTTTTTTAGGAGATAATATTGTGTAAGAAATATTCGACCCCTGTGCCAATTAAATAACGAAATAATAATATTTAGTAACTTGTATGCATCATAAGAATTTATCAAAATTATCATTTAATACGATAATGATACATAAATTAATTTTAAAATTAGGCTCAAAATTTAGGGCGTGTTTGGTTCTGTATTTAGAAAATTCGATTTAAACGTTATTTTTAAATATAATTTTAAAATTCAATTTTTTGTGATTATAATTATGAGTATGCATTTGGTAAATTTGTTTTTAAATACAGTTTTTTTGAAAATTTGACAAAATTGACAAACATCTATATAATATGAGACAATGGTGCTATGAATAGTAACACATGCATGGCATTTTATGTGTTGCTGCTTGTATGCATGTATGCATGCATACATACATACATTATTATTTTTTTAAAGGTGGGTTATTATGCGCTGAGTTTTATCATGGAGGAAAATTTATCGCGGTGCCCTTGGGCACGGGCATCCGTTAGTATATTTATATTATAGACATGTGTGTGTGTGCGCGCGTGTGTGTTTACATATATACTTTTACATTTGTATTATATACATAATACAAATGTGTGTATATATATATATATATATATATATATTTTAATACATATGTACTATATGTATATTTTATATTATTCAATACATTAATAATACATGTATAAAACTATACATAAGTATCATATATCTATTGATAATATTATTTAACTTTATATTATTCCAGACGTAATTTTGTGTACATGTACATATATATTTTTTATTTATAAGAATTATACACATATTAATGTATTATGTATGTATATTATATATTAGGGTATAAATGCATTAAAACATTAAGAATGAATAATTCTGAGTTAATAAATAAAAAAAACAGAAGTTATAAAACACACTCAACCTGTTTTTTGAAAAACTTGATTATAACACAAAAATATTATAATTCAGTATTTAAAAACAGGTTGCCAAATGGACTCAGACACACACACACGCACCGACACACCCCACCCCCCCCCCCCCCCCACACACACACATATATATATATATATATATATATATATATATATATATATATATATGCGTGTGTGTGTGTGTGTGTATAATGATATTGCATGTATACTTCACAATAAAATTATATACATACATGAATTGATAATATTTTTTAATACATATGTAGTATATGTATATTTTATATTATTCAATACATTAATAATACATGTATAAAACTATATATAAGTATCATTATTCTTTTTATAGTATTATTTAACATATGGATCTTAGTATATTATATAATTTAATAATATAAATATATGTAATTTTGTGTACGTGTACATATATATTTTTTATTTATAAGAATTGCACATATATTAATGTATTATGTATGTATATTATATATTAAGGTACAATTGCATTAAAATAAGAATGAATAATTCTGAGTTGAAAAATAAAAAACAGAAGTTATAAAACACATTTTTGTTGTTTTCTGAAAAACTTGGTTATAACACATAAATATTATAATTCAGTGTTTAAAAACAGGTTGCCAAACACAAATTTTTACCAGAATTATATTTAAACACAGAAACATAATTATAGTTGCAAACCAAACATGCCCTCGTTGTTTAAAAACAGGTTGTCAAACGCAAATTTTTATCAGAATTGTATTTAAACACAGAAAATAGAATTATAATTGCAAACCAAGCAGACCCTTAATTTCTAAACGTTTGTTTCATTCAATTTTGAGTAATAAGGTCTTTTTCATAGTCTTTTGATATAAAATATTAAAATTAAATACTTTTAAAAATATAAATCAAGATTTACACAAAACATGTGTATTAAGAAATTTTCAAAGAGATCTATCAAGAAATATTAATGAAGTTTAGGTAATTAATATTTACCCCTTGCTTTTTGTGCTTTACAAAGTCTGAAATTAAAATTCTCAAAATACAATTCTCTTTTTTACAAGATTTTTTTTCTTGAAAAAACTTTTGACGATATGTATGAAAATAATCCCTGAAAATAAGTACATTCAATTTCTGTAATTTAATTGCAATCCCCAATATTTTGTATTTTACATCTTTGTCAATGATATCACTAGAATCCCTCAAACTTTAATTAACGGTGCTCATCCATGTCCAATATAGGGTTTTGCAATGTACCAACTTTGTCCAATATAGGGTTTTTAATAGAAGTACACGCATTTCTACGTGCACTTTGTTTGTAAAGAAATATATTAAAATTGTAAGTTTGATTATAATTAAAGAGTCCTTCTAGACTGACACAATTTTGTGACATAATTGATGTGTCACTGATAAATTTAAGTGAAAACGAAAGACTATAAGAAGAATAGAAATATGTTACAAAGCTTACTTTCTGTCATTGTATTGAGCAGTTTTTATAGATTACAAACTAGCTGTTACTAAGACTTAGCTGCTTACAAAAGAATAGGTCCTACACCCTACACGTGCACTAGTTGCAACGGTCACTAAAGAACAACTCAAATAATCACATGTACATAAACTTCATGGGAGATATATCCCGGTCCATCTTTGTAGGAGAAACTGTTAACTGTGTATATTCGGTTCCATCTTTGTAGGAGAGTCTGCCAACTGTTTAAAGTTATGATGAACCTTATCATTCCCCCTCAAACTTGGTAGGAGAGATGACCAAACACCAAGTTTGGACCGTAAAGACAGGAAAGGAAGAGTAGGCAAAAACTTAGTGAAGATATCTGCTAGTTGAGTTGAAGAAGACACATAATGAGTGATCAAAGTTCCTGAAGCCACCTTTTCGCGCACAAAGTGATAATCCAGTTTTATATGTTTAGAAAGAGCATGGAGAATTGGATTAATGGACATATAAATGGCACTGATGTTATCACAAAACATGATAGGATCTGTGGGTAAAATGAAACCAAGATCTTTGAGAACATAGGATACCCATGTCAATTCTGCCGTGGCTGCCGCCATTGCTCTGTATTCAGCTTCACAACTGGATCTTGACACAGTAGGCTGTCGTTTTGAAGACCAGGAAATGCAGTTTACACCAAGAAAAACACAAAAACCAGATGTTGATCGTCGTGTGGTTGTACAGCCTGCCCAATCCGCATCAGAAAACCCATAGAGAGAAAAACTCGATTGTTTGAGAAACTTTAAACCATAAGTCATTGTCCCTTTAAGATATCGAAGCAATCGTTTAACTAACATGAAGTGATACTCAGTGGGAGAATGCATATGTTGACAAAGACTATTAACTGTATGAGCAATGTCAGGTCGTGTAAGCGTTAAATATTGTAGGGCACCTACCAAGGAACGAAACTTAGTAGGGTTTGGAAGAAGAGAGTCAATTTTGATAGGCAAGTCCTTTGGGACAAATGGTGTATGAGCACTGTTTGCATGAAGAAGTTGTGCCTTAATAAGTAACTTTTCAACTTGTGAGAGAAGATAGCCACCATGAATAGGAATGAGTTCCATGCCCAAGAAGTAATTCAAAAAACTAAGATCTTTAATAGCAAACACTGCACTCAACTTCTCAATTAAACTAGTAAGGAGAGTAGATTGACTTCCTGTGATTATGATATCATCAACATACACTAGAAGAACAACAATACCTTGAGAAGAATGATGCACAAATAAAGATGAATCTGCTCGACTACAAATAAAACCAAGTTTGATGAGAAAAGCACTAAATTTGTGAAACCATGCTCTTGGTGCCTGCTTGAGTCCATAGATAGCTTTCTTTAGAGCACATACATGGTTGGGAAAAAGTGGATGAACAAAGGCAGGTGGTTGTTTCATGTAGACTTGTTCATGAAGAGTGCCATGCAGAAATGCATTTTTAACATCTAGTTGCCTTAAAGACCAACCATGTGTGATAACTATTGCAAGGACAATTCGTAGGGTTGTAGGTTTGATAACTGGACCGAAGGTATCACCAAAATCGATTCCTTCAATTTGATTATAGCCTTGAGCTACTAATCGTGCCTTGTACTTGTCAACAGACCCATCCGGTTTGTACTTTGTCTTGTATACCCATTTTGAGCCAATCAAATGCATATGGGGTTTCTTGGGAACTAGAGTCCAGGTGTGATTCTTGTGTAAGGCTCATAATTCCTCATGCATAGCTTGGATCCACCGCTGATCTTGTAAGGCAAATTTGACACTGGTTGGTTCAACTGAGTTAACAAAAGAAGGCTGAAGGGCTGTCGGATTAGAAAATGGTTGTTGGGCAGCCTTCGCACGAGTTACCATGGGGTGCTGATTTTGTAATGGAGTGGTAGGAAAAGTGGGTGGATTTGGTATGGTAGAAATAGTATCAAAGTTCAGAGGTATGGTGAGATGAATACCGCCTGGATTAAATATAGTGAAAGGCGAGACGACATTTGTACTGGAAGTGGGTATGTTTGTAGATGTAGGTATGGAAACAGATGTGGTGCTTCGATTTGTAGCAAGGGTAGGACTGAGTTGAACATAGATAGGTAATGATTGTTTAAGCTGGGGTGTGGTAGTTGAAGAAGAAGTAAGTGACTTTGGTGTGGGCTCTTTGGCTTGATGTGAATTTTCTGCTAGTTTGACTTGATTCCCAATTGCATCTTCTTGACAGTAATTTTGTGACAGAGACGGTGTATTGTCAACATGTGTTGATCGTATGGAGTTCTCGGTCGTAATGTCAGGTATTTGGCTCCCAAAGTGCACATAAAAAAGACTAGATTGTTGCCTTCCACACGCATCTGGCTCATTTGCTTCTTTATGACTGCTGCCTTCTTCAATAAAGTCATAGTAGGTGGTCATGTCAGTCACAGTCTCACTTGAATTCACGTACCTATCAGGAGTAACATAAGGCAGAATAGTTTCATCAAATATAACTTGCCTAGACACATATACTCGTTTGGTATAAGGTTGATAACATCTGTACCCTTTATGCAAGGGACTATATCCAATAAAAACACAAGGAAAGGATTTTGGGGTGAACTTGTGTTGAGTTCCTTCCTTTTATATAAGGAAAGCACCTGCATCCAAAGATCTTAAGTGAGCTGTAACATGGTTGCTTGTGATACATCTTAAAAATGGAGTTTCTTTCTTAAGCTTAGAAGATGGTAACCTATTTATGATATATACAGCAGTTAAAAAGGCATCAACCCATAGGTATAAAGGGATTTTGGCATAAAACATAAGTGTGAGAGCAGCTTCAATTATAAGTCTATGCTTTCTTTCAGCTACCCCATTTTGTTCGGGGGTATCCGGACAAGATATTTTCCTTAGTATACCATCATTATTGAGATTTTCAATGAAGACATTACTACTAAACTCTCCACCTCCATCACATTGAAACACTTTAACCTTCTTGTTAAACTGAGTTTCCACCATTTTTTGAAAATTGATGAAGGTTGAATAAAAATCAGACTTGTGTTTTAAAGGATACAACCATGTAAACCTTGAATAGTCATCAATGAATATAACATAGTATCTCATATTTGAGATGAACTAATAGGTGTAGGTCCCCACAAATCTGAATGAATTTTAGCAAAAGGCTCAGCAGCAATCTTGTCATTCAATTTAAAAGAAAGCTTACAACTATTGCCCATTTGGCATGAAACACACACAGTAGGACTTTTATTCCAATGATTTATACTAAAGCACTTATTTCTAGCTAGTAATTTAAGAGTTTGATTACTAGGGTGTCCTAATCGTTTGTGCCAAAGTTCTTCACTTCCATTCATTTCTTAAGCTGCAAACAAAGCTTCTATCTTGTCTTCATCGAGAGCATATAATGATCCTTTCGTAGTTCCTTTGGCAATCACCTTCTTGGTCTTCTTGTCCTTAACAACAAAAGCATTATTAGTAAACTCAGGAGAACACTCATTTTCTTTAGCCAATTGTGATACAGAAACAAGTGATTTCTTAAGTTGAGGTACTACAAGAACATCATTAAGTTTCAAACCATTCATCACCTTTTGTCCAAAATGTATAATATCCAGTTGAGATCCATCTCTAATTAAAACTTTGTTATTTACACAATAAGGCTGTAAGTTTGAAATGTTACCTGGATTATTTGTCATATGAGTTGAAGCACCAGAGTCAACATACATGTTGTTGTCCGTAGGAGGAAACTGTTGAGTTGCTAGCATGGCTTGTGTAGAGTCATGCGTACCCACAGAGAATTCCCACCTGTAAAAATAGTTGAGAGCTTTGTGTTTGCTAGATCCACATATTTGGCAATCTGTTGGCACTGGATTTTTATTATTTTTGTATGCCATATTCTCATTGATTTTACCAGCATGAGGACCTCCATTTGCATGAGAAGTTCCACCAAACTGAACATCATATGGCTGGTTCATAATGGGTGACCTAGCAACAGCTCTATGTTCACCACTGTTGTCGAATTGAGTATTGTTGTTAGGGTAGAAACCAGCTGGCCTAAACCCTCATCCTCTTGAACTGAAGCCTTCTCCATAGTTACCATTGTAGCTACCTCTTCCTGGGCCATAACCTTCTCCATAATTTCCATTGTAATTTCCTCTTCCTCTACCTTGTCTGCTTCTTCCGCGTGCGTACCCTTGAAAGGGTGCTCTTTGAGCAATAAATGCCAATGATTGATCCAATCCACCAGGTTGTGGAGCTTGAGAAGCTGAGTTTTTACCTTCTCTCATGTCAAAGCCTCGCAAGGCTGTTATTAGTTATCCAAGGGTGGGATATGGCGGTTTGCCAATCATCACTGTCCGAAAGGTTTTGTACTTAGATCCCAATCCTTGAACAAAGATAATAACCTTTGAATCATCATCAAGAGGTTTGTTGATGGCAGTAAGACCATCACAAATCTCTTTGAATTCTTTAACATAGTCATCAATGGTTTTTCCTTCCATTGAGATGCTTCTCAGTTGATCTTTCAAGGCGAATTCCTTATCCTTCGATACTTGAAGATATTGATCTTCAAGTGTTTTCCATATCTGTTTGGCAGTGGTACATCCAACAATCAAGAACATGGATTCCTCACTCATGGTTCCTGTAATCCAGCTTCTTAGAAGACAATCAGTGTCTTCCCATTTTGCATAAGCATTAATCTCCTTTTCTCCTTCCTTGCCTTTTTCACTTCTTATTTGAATGGGTGGCTCATCATAAATTAGATGAGTCACTTTCAATGTTTGGAAAAGCTGTAACATTTGTGTTCTCCATACTAGATAATTAGTTGGCTTGAGCTTCATAGGACATATGGCAATCAATTGATGGAGTGAGCTTAGAGAAAGACTCAGACCAGTTGATGCCATTGAGGTGGAACCTGACAGCTCTGATACCATGATAAATTTAAGTGAAAACGAAAGACTATATGAAGAATAGAAATATGTTGCAAAGCTTACTTTCTGTCATTGTTTTGAGCACTACTTATAGATTACAAACTAGTTGTTACTAAGACTTAGCTTCTTACAAAATATAGGTCCTACACCCTACACATGCACTAGTTGCAACGGTCACTAAAGAACAAGTCAAATAATCACATGTACATAAACTTCATGGGAGATATATCTGGGTCCAGCTTTGTAGGAGAAACTGTTAACTGTGTGTATTCGGTTCCAGCTTTGTAGGAGAGTCTGCCAATTGTTTAAAGTTGTGATGAACCTTATCAGTCACATCCTCACTCGCTTGTGTTCGGACTCTATTAGGCTACAGTCCTGACAGGACTCAAACACGAGCGAATGAGAACGCGACATGTCGATTGTGTCATACACAAAATTGTGTCAGCCTAGTATTATTAATAATTAAAGTGCACACATTTATATTAAAAACATGCATTTCTGCGAAAATATGATAACTTTTTTTATTGAAGTACATGCAGTTTTGTGTGTACTTTGTAATATATAAGAAAAATCATGTGTATAATTTATGAGAATACATGCAGTTTCACGTTTAATTTATTAAATCAAACGTAATTTTGCATGCCCTTTACTAATGCACACATAATTTGGATGGTACTTTTATGATAATACACATTGATTTTGTTTATTTTGTCAAGTGCGTGCAAAAATTGAAATATACATTCGTGTACTTTTTATCTATGTGCATAGATTCTTTTACTTATATGTGAACTATATTACTTTGATGCGTGTAGTTCAATAAGTTATCTAGTCGAAATAACTGTTAATGCAATAATAGGTAAAAAAATGATACGAATTTGACAATTGCTAAAGGTCAGTAAGATTCTTATAGTGGATTATTGTTTCTATAGATAACTGCCTTCATGTTGAGTTCAAATTTGGTATTTTATGTTTGAAGTCACTTATATGTTGATTTATATTGATCTTGTATGCAACTGTTATTGAACTGAATTTGATGAATTTATAGATGATACACGAGGCCAACTTTTTTTTTAGGGTTTTTGTTGTTCTCGATTGATATGAATAAAAGAACATATATGTTTTGAAGGGGCAGAATCTAGTGGTTTTGAAAATATTTTGCGATTTTATTTGGGAGGAGACGAAGAGCGAAGACAAACAATTGTTAATCAGGGATTCAGATTCAGAAAATTGTTCTGAAAGCATTTTCGTACATGTGAGGGATATTAATGTTTATTTTAACTAGCATGTACCCCATGCGATCCGCGAGTCAAAATGTATGTTACGAATATTGTTCAACGAAATTTATTATTTAAATATATTCTCAAAATTATATTATTTCATTATATATAACTGACATATGTATTGTCAAACTATTGATATACCAATAATAGTTGAAAAAAAGTTTATCCCCATACATATATTTTATTAAGAAAAATCGAAAACATAAGAAAACGTCATTTATAAAATTGAAAATGTCTTCAAAATTCCAAGCGTCATTACGGTCACTCAATCCTTGATCTCTATTCCCTTGATCTCGCAAATTAAAGACATTTTGTTTTATAATATAAACATGTTTTAGAAAAATTTGTAAAAAATTATCAACGAAATTGAAAAATGAAATAAACTTCTTAAACAAAATTCTTTAAGATGTAGTCACTTAAGACAAACTTTACCATTGATGATCGCTTGAATGTATGGGATTCGAGATAATCAAAATTAATTTCTCATTCGTACTCTAATTTGTCTGTCAGCTGTCACCTTCGATACTATTTCAGGGAAAAACATAAAATATTTGAAACTCTAGACTTAAACAAAGCATATCAATCTGGTCATTTTCAGTCCAAAGAAAAGGTTGTTTACTAGTGTAAGGAAGTTTAATTTCCAACTGCTTAACTGTCAAATATTGAACCATTTTTTAAAAATATCCAAACAAATCATTTTGAGATGATTTTTTTAGGAGTACTCTGAAATAATTAGATCTAAAAAAAACATATTTTTTTAATAAAACGCATCATGTAAGGGGGACCGTAATTTGTGCACGTATATGAGCCCCCCGTGTGTGTATGTGTGTGTGTGTGTGTGTATATATATATATATATATATATATATATATATATATATATATATATATATATATATGTATGAGCGGGCCTATATCATAAATTTGCTAAAAATAATATTTATTTTTTAAAAAATAGCTTGTGTTTAAACCGAAAGAGGTGGCCATTAAACACATTTTTATCAAAACAATAACTGAAGAGACCCAACCAGTATTTTCATCAAAATTTGATTGTGGTTATAACAACTATTTTCTTGTAAAATGACTATATTATTTCATCTATACTTGATAACTCGCAGAAATAGTCAATCCCAAAGTTTTATATATATATATATATATATATATATATATATATATATATATATATATAATTAATTAATTTTGGCTTCAATAACTTTTTTTTTAAAACTTGCATCGCACTAAGACCAAAATGGGATTATTAATGCAAATAAAGGCAAACGATATTAAGAATGTTAAAAAAATGTTGTTAAATAAAAAGAGACCCATAGACACAAAATAACTTGGGCAAAAACTTAAAATGTACCTCATATTTTTCCTTCTAACAGACACGACATTTAATTAACACATACCGTCCAATTTCGTTCATTTTTGTAAGAAAACATTGGGGCGGCACATGATCATACTTGAGGATATTTTGGTCAAAATCAATATAAAACTTTAAATAAATGAACGTTGCATAATAATTATTTTAAAGGTATTTAAAATTACGGAAATTAAAAAAATGTAAAAAAATATTCCCAAATTAAAAAAAAAAGAAATTTCGAATAAAAAATAAATAACAGATTTCTAATAGATAAAAAAGTAAATTTCCAAGAAAAAACAGATTTTCAATTGAAAAAATATTTATATTAAAATTAAGAAAATACTAAAAATTCTACATAAAAATCTGGAAAGTATTTTTCAAATGTCTGCAAAAAAAATGAGTAAATACTTTAAAGAGTTAAAAAAAAATAATGCAAAAAAAACTATTTCCAATAACAAAGTAGGTTTCTAATTAAAAACAAATTCCTAATAAAAAATAGAAAAAAAACATTCAATAATTACTGAAAATTTAGAAAATACAAAAAAACAGAAAACATAAATAAAAACATGGAAAATACATTAAAAATAGGAAAAAAATATTCAATAAATATTCTAAAAAAGTTGAAAAAACACTACAAAAAAAATTTGAAATATTTCTAAAAAAGTTATAAAAATACTGCAAAAAATGAATTTCCAATAACAAAATATATTTCCAATAAAAAACCATATTTCTAATAAAACCAGAAAAAAATCAACAATTACAAAAAAATTAAAATATACAGAAAAAATAGAAAAAAAATTTAAAAAATAATAAAAAAGAAAAACAATTTCCAAAAATAAAAATTCTAACCATCATAAAAAAAATACTATTGATAAAAGATTTCGAGCAAAAAACTATTTTCATCCAAAAAATTTTTTATAGCAAAATAAAAATGTTTTCCAAAGAAAAATATTTTTATCCATAAAAACTTTTTTTTTAATAGATAAAAACTATCATCAAATCTCAAGAAAAAAATAAATAATCTTTATCCAACAATTTAAAAATACAAATCTGAAAATTTGGATTAAAAAAACCTCAATCTAGAGAAATGTCATCGCCGACCACCTCCCCTCGCAGATGATTCTTCATCGTTAAACTCGTCGACTCATCAGACGAATTTCTCAACTCTCTTAACCTCGCTCAGTTTCTTCACCACGGTTTCCAATTATCCCGATTTTTACCATATAAATTTGTATATCCGCGTATAAATTTAAGTACCTCTTTGAAATTTAAGTCAAAATCATGTATATGATACATTTTATTTAAGTTTATAATAAAGTTGTATATCAATGGCATAAAATGACATTTGACAACAATAAAAATAAGAATGCACAATATATGTCTTGATGTGGGCATAATATTAGGACTAACTGAGGTGCGAGGTGTCAAATGACCATCATTCTTGCACAAGTAATATCACAAACAAAAAAAAGGTGTTGGCTTATGGCATGAATTTGAAGAAGACTACAAAAGGTTTAAAAGCTCCTTATAAACTTTGATGATGGGACACTGGTTCAAAAACAAAGCAATACTAAGATGACATGCAAATTATGATTTTTTGGCAGAATTTAGTTTACCTAGAGACCGACTCGAGCTAACAAGGAAATGGGCCTTTTCTTAGCCTTATCTTTGTTGGCGACGACTGTTGTTTTGCCCGCTAAAAGCCTCATGCCTCCCTTTCCCGCCATTTAATTTCACTTTTGCAAAAAAAAAGAAAAAAAGAAAAATCAGTTGTTTGCTGGAATAAACCAAGTTACATTTAATAAATCAAACTTGTTTATGCTTTGTGTATGAAATAACTAAAACGAAAAAGGAGATGCTAAAAGGATGAATAGATCACAGTAACACAAACAAGGAGAGAAAAACTTGAGAGGTTCGGTTCTGTTCGGATAAAAGAACTGCAACAAAGAGATGAAATTATGGAAGAGTAAAGAATGGTAGAGAGATGAAAATATTGGAGAAGTTTAGGAGAATTTTAAGAGAAAACAACAATTTAATTTTTTGGGGAAATGAAGGGATGGGATGGAAGGGAATACCATGATAGATAGTTGGAATGGAAAAAAACAGATTTATTTGCAAGTCAATTTTAAAAAAAATATATATTACAATTGAATAATAAATGAACCCCATTAAACTCTAATCCTATTATTTTAGAAGTATAATATAGATTGGTTTTGGAGTTAAAGAATCCAAAATCTAGTGGTAGGAGACTAAAGAGTGTAAGTAGAAAATCTCATTATTGAAAAAAGATACTCATTCCTTGGTCAGCTCCCCAACTTTTTAATTCAGACAAACTTACAACTTCAATAATGGATCCTATAACACCCAAACATTATAACAAATGGTTTATATATACATTCAAGGATTGTATTTTAGATCAATTATATATATATATATATATATATATATATATATATATATATATATATATATATATATATATAATAAAGGAGGAGGGTTTTTTTGGTCTCCCCCAACTAATGGTTGAGATTAAATCTTGGAAGATTTGGTCTTTATCAACTAATGGTTGGGATTTAATCCATGGGTGTTTTGGGAGTCTAACTGGCGTTTGTATCTTACCGTGATATATGGTGCCACGTGGATCTAAGATTTAGAAATACTCCCCATCTATCTCGAGCCTCTAAGTGTACCTTACCTCGAGCCACTCAATCTCACCCACTCCACTATATCTGAATACACAAAAGACGCTCCTTCTTCTAACTCTCAAAAGACTCATTTTCAATGACACTCAAATATCCAGACTACTCAATTTTCAACAACGCTCATTCTTCTCATTTTATTGGTTCTGTTGTGTTCAGAAAGTTTGGTCCCAACATCTAGGTTGCTTTTATATTTTTAACTTTTGGGGGTTTTGTTATTCGATTTGGGTTATGATTCATACTCAAAGGTAAATGTTCAGAGGTAAATGTTCAATAGAAAACTTGGTTCCTACATTTGTTATGTCAGGTGATATTCAAAGGTAAATGTTCAATAGAAAACCCTTAATATTGTTCATGTCTAGATTATAGAAAATTCAGAGGTAATATTGTTTAATATCGTACTTTTTAGTTTCACTCACCCTTTGGGTGCCTTGGATTTTTTGTGCGCTCTAATATTTACAGTGAAGACATGTCCTTTTGAAGTCTCCAACCTTGGTAGATATAAAAGAACGGGTTTGTTTGAAGTCTCCAACCGTGGTAGATATAAAAGAAGGGGTTTGTTTGAAGTCTCCAAACCCATTGCCGGAGATGGTTAGATCCGGATAAGACAAGCACCTGAGAAACCCCACTTTTATACATGTTGTGTTTATGTTGTTGCTCATCTATTATTTTCCACTTTTGGCGCTTTCTCAGGCATTGTAAAATTTATTAAATGGGTTGCTCATTAGTAATTATCCCTTTCTCTATTATAAATGGGTTGCTCATTTATTATTTGTTTTTATTTTGTTCTTCAGGTGGTGGTCCCTTATTTTCTTCTGATGGAGATGGAGAAGAGGTAAGCAGTTCCCGTGTGTAAAATTCACACTGTGCATGGAGGTACTTTGTGTTTCCCTCATTTTGTGACTGGAATCTTGGGGTGACAATCAACTACCAGTGAACTTGATTAATCTATTTTGGGTAAATTATAACAATTGGCTTAGTTGTTGAATCCTACAGTGTCTTGCTATTATTTTTCTATTTTCCCCCATCTTTACATCCGTTATAGAGCTATGGTTCTTGAATCTTTGGGTGACAATCAACTACCAGTGAACTTGGTTTATCTGTTTCCCCCATATATTTAACCTTAAAGGCTATCTATTTTCCCCTATCTTTATTTTTGATTTCTTCATATATATCAGTGGCCTTGCAATCTTATCAGTTTCTTTTTTACAGTGACCATGTACTAATATTTACGATGTTTCAGTATGAGTGTCTAATGTTTCGTCTATTCATTGTTACATGCTCAGTTCATGGGCATTCTGATTTTACTAAAATTTGAAAGTTCCCATTTGTTTTTAGTATAAAATATCTATTTTATTAATTTATATAAATTATATAACTTTACTTTTTAATTTTTGTCTCTACTTTAATTATATATGACCGTGGTCCTTAAAAAAGAAAGCAGGTATAGGTCTATTATGAATTTGTATATTTTTTCTATTTGCACTTAGTTTTATTTTTAAGAGGCAAACTTGAGACATGTGGGTTAAGGATTTATGGTTGTTAACTTTATACTTTTTTTCATTATAATGCCTTTTGTGTAGGTAACTATGCATGAGAGACCCTAGATCGAATATTCAACCGTGCCATCGACACGGGTACACCTTAGGGATCCATTAAAATGCAGTTGTAGCTCTGGCCACCGATGATGATATCCGGTAGTATTTCCTCTCTCCTTGCCCGTTTTCCTTTTCTTTGTTATTTAGTTCATCAATTACTAACAACCCAGGGACCCATTATAATGCAGTTGTAGATGCGGAAGCTGGGGGGTGGACTTTGTTGATCGGAGTCGTTAGGGTTTTGTGGGTGAGAGTTTTATTCCATAATCAACTGATCCAAAATCTTTCATATTCCATAATCAACTGATCCAAACTCATAGGTCCTACTCAATGCAGTATTCTAAATGTTAAATGAAAGGTGAATACCTACTCACAGGTGTAATTTGGTTCGTGAGTATCAATACTTTTCTCTAGATGCTAATCTCTCTCTCTCTCTCTCTCTCTCTCTATGTGGGCATCTGGAAAGGTTTTTCTGGTTGTCACTGGCATGAGGCTCACTAGCACATGGTTTATATGTATTGAATCAAGTGGTTAACCCACTTGCAGGGGTGATACAGAGTCCTCTCTTTCAAGTGCATGTCTTTGTGTCCTCTCTTTCAAGTCTGTGTCTTTGTGTTGTAATTTCTAATTTGCAAGTTTAAATGGTTGCCAATGTGAAGTATGGATGATATGCATACAAGCTAAGTTTAGAAGCCGTGAGGTGGGTTTGATGATCAACAATTTATTGCCTTTTAAATTTGATTAAGTTATTGATGAATTATTTTGGGTTGATTAGTTTTTGATGATTTATTTTCGGTTGATTAGTTTTTGATGATTTATTTTGGGTTTATTTATTTTGAATTATTATATACATCAAGTACATTGACTAATTTTGTTGGGAAGATAAATTGATAATGATATATGTTTATTTAAGTTCCTTTAAAGTGTTTATTTGGGACCTCTACTTCTTTGAATTCCAGTTTATAACTCTTTTATACAAATTTGTTTCTACAACATCTATTGTTTCCTTGAAGTGGTATGAAGGTTTTCTTATCCAAGCCTTTCAGTTTTTTTGGAGATCTAATGCAATGTTCAAAGAAGCATAAGTCTTGATCCAACTGATGCAATGTTCAAAGAATTTCTGAATTTTTGATGAGGCTTCTTTTAGAATATGTGTTTATATATATGGGTATCTTTTGGTTTAAAACATGGGGGCTTTGAATTTCAAAATTGTTGTTATTAATTATTTGTTTAAATCTGATTCATGGGTTTTCATGTTAAAATTAAGGAGAAATTTGATTTATTTATTTTATTACAGATAATTAGAGGTCCCTAAGTATTGTAGTTCATTCTTTTTTTCTTCATAGTTACTCTTTATCTATTTTATTTCTTCCATTTTGACACTCTCAAGGTTTTACTATTTTTTTGCCATTGGTTTTTTTGAAATGAGTGATGCTTGACACACCGGGAGGAAGAACCAGGTTAGTACTGGTTGATGAGTTGGTTGATGAGTTGTCCTTCTTTCATTGGGTGTATTTTTTTTTGGACAAAATATGGTATAGTTTTTAATAGGATTATTTGACTTTTTTTTTAAATTTAAAAAAAGTTGTTTTATTATAAAAGAATTTTTTTTTATAAATTAGAAAAACTATATTGTTAAAAAACACAATTTTAATATAGAAATCTGTTTTCTGAAAAAAAATGTTAGTTTAATATAAAAGTTAGTTTTTAAACAGTTTTGAGAAATACAAATATTGTTTTAAATGTTGTAAAATAAAAAACAAAAATAAGTTTAAAAATAAGGGGTGTCGTCAGTGCGGACCTTTAAAAATTGAAGAATATTGGGTAAATAGGTGTTTGATGAATAAAATGAGTTAAAAATAATTGGAAAAAAAAGAAATTTCTTATTACAATAGTTTTTTAACATGGACCTTTAAACAATTTTAAGAAATACAAAAAAAGTTTTAGATGTTGTAAAATTAAAAAAATAAGTTTAAAAATATGGGGTGTCATTAGTGCGGACCTTTAAAAATAAGGTAATATTGGGTAAATGGGTGTTTGAGGGACTAAATGAGTTAAAAATAATTATAAAAAATAATTTCTCATTAGAATAGTTTTTAACGCGAACCTTTAAACAGTTTCAAGAAATTCAAAAATTGTTTTAATTGCTGTAAAATAAAAAAAATTAAATTTAAAAATAAGGGGTGACGCTGGCGCAAACTTTTGAAAATAAAAGAATATTAGGTAAATGGGTGTTTGAGGCAATAAATGAGTTAAAAATAATTTTATAAAAATAAACAAAAGAAAAGTAATTAAAAAAACAAAAAACTATTCTAATAAGATTTTTTTAAAAGTTTCTTTATCTCATTTCACATGAGAAATCAAAGGGGAAAAAAAGGTTCTCCATGTACTAATCCGGTGTTAACACTCGGGTAGTATATCATTTTCCTTTTGAAATTAGACTTTAAAGATGTAAGATGATAAAATGGAATATTTGTTTAAGGTTTTATTTTTTATTGAAATTATTTTTTACAAGCAACTAAAATTATCAAGTTTTGGGTTGTTCACTATTTGAGGTTTTTCATTAATTTTGTGTCGTTGATTGTACAAAAGGGGTATATCGAAATTGTCAGATACAGAAAAAGGTTTTATTTTTTAATGAAATTATTTTTTGCAAGCAACTAAAATCATCAAGTTTTGGGTTGTTCATTATTTAAGGTGTTCCATTAATTTTGTGTCGTTGATAATACAAAAGGGGTATATCGAAATGGTCAGATACAGAAAAAGTAAAAGGATAAATATATTTGTCGACAAATAATTATGAAATATGTTTTAAATATGAGCAATTTGTAAATGATCCAAAATTGATAATTTTTAAGTTATTCTTAATATATGTAGTATAGATTGATTTTAATGAAAACTTCATTGATAGATAACACGAAATGTACGAAACATTTTTACCACCGTGCCATCGGCTTGGGTACATCCTAGTATATATATATATATATATATATATATATAGAGAGAGAGAGAGAGAGAGAGACTCTCATACATACCAAGTTTACAAATCAATTTTTTTCAAATAGAAAAAAAATTATTTTTGAGTTGAATTTTTTATATGGTATTTAAATATTTCAACGGACCCATATAAAAAATATCATCTCAAAATAACATATTTTGCTATTTTTAAAAATCGGTCAAACTTTCACAGCTTTTAAAGTGCTTAAAAAGCGTGAAAGTTTGACCGATTTTTTAAAAACAGCAAAAAAGTTATTTTGAGATGATATTTTTTATATGGGACCTCCGAAATGTTTAAATACCACATCAAAAGTTCAACTCAAAATCATTTATAAAAATGAGTCTGAGACAACAGTATGTAAACTTGGTATGTATGAGAGCCTGACTCTCTCTCTCTCTCTCTCTATATATATATATATATATATATATATATATATATATATATATATATGTGTGTGTGTGTGTGTGTGTGTGTGTGTGTGTGCATGTGTGTGTGTGTGTTAGATGGTAGTTTAGATTAGATGGAGGCGTAACCCTTTTTTAGTATAGTAATGATAAGTTAACTAATCACGCCATCACTTAACTACAAGACATGCAAACATAACTTAGTGAAGATAGACTTAGTTTGAACTCACAAATCTCTCGTGTATAACTTAGAAGGTAATAATGAACTTAGAAGGAGCTTTGCTTAGAGGGAGAGAGAAAATGAGCACCCTAGATACACCTTGACAGGCAGCCAAACACCCTAACCACCCTCAACAATCTCTGTCAAGCATTAAAGCTTCATAATAAATGACAATAGTGGGTGAGTAAACTCTCTGGTTTGTAATAAATCTATCTCTGATGTATATTGTCTCTAGTAATGACTTCTGAACTTTCAAAAAGAACATCGTCACCCCAAAGGTGGTTGGGCTCCTTAAATAGTCCCCCCCCCCCCCCCCCCCCCCCTCAACTGCTCTCGAGGCAACTTAGTCATTAATACATGTGAAAGACATCCCTCAAACTTTATGTCACCAACATTAAACGCCTGATGCACTAGTTAGCTCCACGTCATAAACATTAAATGCCAAGACATGCCTTTTGCCTAACCACTGTGTGTCAGGTGGCTGTCGTCACAGAGGTGGCTCACCAACTGTCTGACAGTCCCAAATACCGCGGTGGTTTACTCAAGTGCAGATATGATATTGTATAGCTGGCTAGTGACATCACCTGCAGTAGATGTGACATTAAGTAGAGGGTTGTTTAGTCCACAACTCAACGCTCGATAGAACTCAAGGTTGCTCCGCCCGGGGTTCCATGGTCAGGGTCTTTTGGTGTTTTACCAGGTGTATCTAAGATGGCCAGGACAAGCCCCAACGTTGCCTCACTTCTCAATCCTACAAACCAAGTCCCTCTAAAGATCCCACGTCGAGGTCATTCGATAGAGCATAAAAGCTCTCACAGGCCCTGCCAAGCATGGTCTCTCCCGAGTACCGTTCGACCTCGCACTAAAAATCATTATACTCGTTACATCATTACAATCGTTATAGTCCACAGTAAATATAAACTAAGATACAATGTGACTAAGTAATACAACAAGCTAAAGTATGACCTTCCATGCCTCGCTGCCTCGTTAAGCTGCCACGCCTCACTGCCTCGCTGCTTTAATCCCAAACACTGAGCTTCCATGCCTCGCTGCCTTAATCTCAAACAATGAGCTTCCACGCTGAGCTGCCTTGTTGAGCTGCCTCGCTGAGTTGCCTGACTACATTAATCTTGAACACTGTTGTTAATGGGGGATTATCTCTAATCTCAGGATTACTTTCAAGCCCCCTCTACATTTTCCCCTTCGTGAAGAGATTTGTTGTGGAAACAAGAAATGTCTGCACGAAAACTTCTCAATCCGATGAACCTTCTCTGTGAAAAAATCTGGCATCTTTTCCTTTATTGCAACCAACTGCGATTAACGCCTCCAGGAAAAAGTAAAATTCTCCCCAATGTACCAGAGTCGAAGCATTGTGGCTTATTGGCGCTTTGGCAAAGGGACATCGCAACTTTTTCCTGTTACTAGTTTCAACCATTGTGGCTTGACTATTTGAAATTCTCTCGATAGACCTACTAACTTTCTCAAATAATCGTTTTGACTTTGGGGAAGTGAAATTCTCCGGTTTGTGCTGTGGTGGAGTATAGTTGTAGGTAGTGAGTTTTTCGTTAGGACTGCCCTTATCGTTGAGACTTGTGAAATTCTCCATTGTAACATTTCGCCATGTTCGAAAAAGTAGAAATTCTCCCTGATGTAGCCGAGTCATAATTTAAATAACGTTTGGACTTATGACGAGGGGACATCGTAGCTTTTTTGAACCGTTGGGGCAGCTTATTCGTTTGGAGTTATTGGATATGTCTGACAAAAGAAATATTTTGGCGCCAAACCCTAAAAATTGTCTTGGAAGAAACCCTTTCCATCCCCACGCGTCGCTTCATTAATGACGTAATGCCATCTTTTCAACTATCAGGACACTTTCTGAAGTGCCACATGTCTGTTTGAAATGATTGTAGGCGGCTTTGCACGTGTGGTGGTGGGAAACTCAAAAGACGGGTTAAAGATTTCAAACATCTATTTTTTCAAAATACTTCTCCTTTCTTCATCTTCTTCAAATTCCCGTCTACTTTAGAGAGAGAAACTCTGCCAAAACTCCATTATTACCAAGCTTTTCTCCTCATTCCTTTCCTCTGTAATCACCCTCACTTTCTAGCCATTCCATTGTTACTTCTCTGGTTCCTTTTCTAAGCTTTTCTTTAATCTTCATTGTCATCTTCAATGGCCTCCTCAAGTAATCCTACTACGTCTGCCACCCATGCTCCACCTGCCACCCCTGTTGCCACCACCTTTGCTACTACCTCTTCGATTGTTGCTCGCCAGGACCAACTGCGTTTATACCGCCGGTCCCCTATATTTGGAAAGGGTGATGATTTTATTGGGTTTTGCAAAACTTGCATTTTAAATGCTAAGTATGATGCCATGACGTTTGGTGATGAAGACAAAAGTGCTGCTGACTGGGGTTTTCTCCTCCCAGAGGGGACTCTTCTATTTCGTCTTAAGCGAGGGGACTTCCCGTGGTCCCATATTGACTTCGAAGGGCCTTGGGGATCTCCTTCTCACTTCTCTACCTGGAACTCCTACATGTAGAGTTCCCATGCTGATACCCTCACCAAAATTGGGCTTCATCGAGCTAAGTGGTTTGGTGAGTTTACTCTGTCTAAGAACAATGTTACCCTTCCTATCCTGGTGTCTCGTTGGAACGTTACTACTCACACCTTCATTGTTGCGTGGGGTGAGTTTATAATAACGTTGGAAGATGTGTGTGAGCTTTTGGGCCTTGAGGCAACATGCCATGAGCCCTATTATGATGAGGCCCTGGATGCCCAAGAGGATGCTGACCGTTTGGAGTTAGACCGTATATGTCGAAGGTGCATCGGTTCTTCAAACAAAGTCACTTTCACTCCTCTCATCAACTATTTCTTCAAGGATCCTTCTGAAGGTAGTTCTTCTGAGGATGCCCCTGGTCAAGGTACATCGCTGGAACTTGCTGCCTACATCCTTGTCATTCTTTCTTATTTCCTTTTAACGAGGAAACCTAAGGACCAACCTCGAAGGGACCTTATCAACATATCCCTCCGTTAGGCCCGAGGTATCAAGCTTCCTCTGGATACAATTGCCATGGGATCAATCTACACATGGCTTGATAGAACTCTTTTTGACATGGAACGATCTCTTGGTCATTATAACCTGGCCAACTTTGCCAACCGTGTCCTTCTGACAAGCTTCCTTTATGTTCGTTTCCCCACCGTAGTAGCCAAAATCAAATGTCCTCCTTTGAGGGAAGCAATTCTGCCTCCACGCTCGTTCATTTATCATAAGAAACAAAGTCAAAAGGAGTTAATCTCTATTATTGAGCAACCTTAGAGTTTTGTGACGAGGCCTTACGGAGAGGAGGTTTTCCTCCATACTCAGGGTTTTTTAAAATATGGAGCAAGGGTGGTCCAGGCAACTACTTTGGACCTCACCATTGAAGACCCTTCGCTAGCTATGGTCCTTCTATTTTCACCGGGATACCTTCCTTCCTACACCAAGTGGGGATACACCAGTGAGAATTACAATCCCAATCAATGCATCCGTCAATTCGATTTCGATCAGGGGGCTCATCGCCCAGTTTTCCAATTATCTCACCCCAAAGTCTCTTTTAGCGAGGCATGTTCCCTGTTCTCATCTACTACTGCGTGGGGGGTAAGTTCTACCATGGCTGGGCGAGTCACCATTCCGAGCATCACAAGGCAAGGGGATGTGACCCCTATTTACAATAAAGTACTGGCCGAAATAGCTGGCCCAAATTTCTGAGTTCATCCAAGGGGATCCCTTGTATCCCCCAGTTCTTTCATTTTTTGCTCTGGAGCTGGGGCTGAAAGGTAATTTTGTTCTTGGGATTGAGTTCCCTCTAAGAAAAACTCCTAAGGAACCTCCCACTGAGCTTCCTCCACATTGCTCCATGATTCCTGTTGTTACCCTAAAGCCCCAAAAAACCCCAACACCCAAACAGCCTGCTCCTTCAGGAGGTATTTCTGGTGAAGGGGTTTCAACTGAGGTAGCCTCTGGTGAAGGACCTTCTCAACCACCAGCTAAAAAGACAAGGAATTATAAGAGTGGGACTTCCTCAAAGTCTAAGTCTCAAGCTCAACCCCAAACTCCTTTGGAGGCATTTCCCATCGCCTCTGTTCCTCCTCTTATATCTAAAGAAGCGAGTGAGGAGTTGAGAAGGCAAGTTCAGGCTGAGGTGACACGAATAAATGCTGAGTTTCAATGACGTGCTCCCATCGTTCCTCCTTCTACTGCCTTCCCCACTATCTTGGTTGATCCAAAAAAACCAGGGTTAAAGAGAATGAAGAGTTCAAAGGTTCCTCGAAGTGCTGGTGCTGCGGGTGCAAGGAAAAAGACTCTGGGTACCAAGTCCTAGAGGAAACGAACTCTACATGTGCATATTCCCTCTGATCCCTCTATTGTTGCCTCCTCTCCTCCTTCTCCAGTGGTTATATCCTCCCATTCTCCCTCTGGATCCGAGGTATATATGTGTGTTATTATTCTTACTCCTATTTTTCTAAGTCAGGTTGCATCTGTTTAATTTTTAAAAACTTTGGTGCAGGAGGTTGAAGAAGAAAGACCCAGCCCCCCCGTGAGCCCTTTCGTGGGGGGACATTTTGGTTCCTCTCAGACCGATATAACTCCTCCCCGTTCCCCCATGATCGGGCTTACTTACTCCCACCGTTAGACCTCATAATGTGCGAAGGATGCTGTTGTGGGGGTTAATTCTGTTGAGTCAGTGGGCATCTCTTCTTAACCACAGAGAACTCCCCCAGCCCCTTCTGAATTATCACCTCATCCCGAGGTTCTTCTTCCCATCGTTCCCTCTGCAGATTATTCCCCCGAGGTAACATATTATCAATTACTTGTCAGGTCTCACGTCTTTTTTCTCCTCCATCCCTTTTTCTGTTTAACATGCTTTACTTTAATATGTTGGGATGCCTTAGGTTGAAATGTCGTCTTTCTTAGCTAATATTCTTTTTCCCACTGTGCTGATGAGACCCCTAGCTGCAGTTTCCCTCTTTGGTACCATAACTGAGGTAAGTAACACTTAGAGGTATTTCTCACTTCTTCTATACTTATTCCCCATTTCTAACACTTAGCTTCATTTTTTTTGCAGTTTTCTTCAGATCTTGCCCCACCCTCCTCTCTTGGTAGGCTGCCTATTCCCAAGGCTAGGTTTGAAATGTACAATCTAGAAGAGTCTCATTTCTCAAACTTTCAAGGTTCACCTATAACGGTGACTTAACAATGAAAACACTTATTAAGCTTTTTCGCGAACTCCACCTATAACGGTGACTTAACAATGAAAACACTTGTTAAGATTTTTCACAAACTCCACCTATAACGGTGACTTAATAATGAAAGCACTTGTTAAGATTTTTCGCCAACTCCACCTATAATGGTGACTTAACAACGAAAACACTTGTGAAGATTTTTCGCAAACTCCACCTATAACGGTGACTTAACAATGAAAACACTTGTTAAGATTTTTTGCAAACTCCACCTATAACGGTGACTTAACAATGAAAACACTTGTTAAGATTTTTTGCAAACTCCACCTATAACAGTGACTTAACAATGGAAACACTTGTTAAGATTTTTTCACTAAACTCATTGTTTCTTCTACCTGTTCTCAGGTTGCACGTGAATCTTTTTCGGCGGGAGAGAAATATCCATCAGTTCTTTCGCCCATTGCCTCACCCCATTGGGAACCCGCTATTTCAGAAGATTCTAATTATGACGATTAAGGTTCCACGACTGGTGATGCCATTGACAACGAATCTGGTTGTGAGATTCCTCTGCCCGACTTAGCTCCTCACGACTTTTGCCTCACGGTCCTTCAGTGTTCTCCTCAAATGCCTACCAGTTATTATTTAGTGATTGAGTAGTTTGTAAGCCACCATCCTGAGACTTTTACTATGGATTTCCTGCATTCCAACATCTCCATGATGAGTTATAGGCTTCGGGGCATGGCGATCGCTATTGTTGATATCGTCAGTACTCCTACGGAGAACGTTACTAGACCTCTTCTTAACCAATTCCTGGGCTATTTAAGGGATTTGGGTCGAGTTGGCTTCCATTTTGACTCGCTGATTGGGCACTTAAAAACTTTGAAGAGCCAACGACTGAATAATCAGAGGGACCTGCTGCAGAAACATTGGGAGGATCAATGGGCTAAGGAAGCTAAGTTGCTGAGCTAGCGCCTCTGCTTGAAGCTGCCAATAAGGAGGTGGAGGACTTCGAAGAGGCTCTGCATCTGGCAAAGATGAAATTAGAGAAACTTCTTATCAAGCGTACACAAGCACAAACGAGATTGGAGGTTTCTATTAACGCCCAACAGTCTTGCCTAGCAGCTTCCTCGGGCCTGCCCGAAGATTTTTTCTCTGTTTCAGACCTGTGGTTCCTCTTAGGCTAATGAACTTTTGTATACATTTTATTTTTTCTTCTCATGTAATTCTTGGGCAGTAGCTCCCAATTTGGTAATGCCCCAAAGTTTGTGAATGAATGAAAAAGATATATGTTTTATCATGCCATTTTCTTTGTGCTGTCACTATTTGCGTATATTATGGAGTTCTACAATTCTTCCATCTCCTCTTTATTTGCAACAATAGACATAAAAAATAACTTGCATATTCATAACAACAGCTAGATACAACAATGGTCTTAACTTAATTACTTACATATGATAGACTTTCAACCACTTATTGTTAATCTTGAATGGCTTATCTTCTTCCATCTTAGAAATTAAGAAATAACCTGAATCATGAGCTTCTTTTATAATTAAAGGTCCCTCCTGATTCGCTATAAACTTAGGTAAAGGAAGCCCCTTGATGTGCTTCACTGCTGCCTTCAAAATGAGGTCTCCTTCCACAAACTTCCATGGTCTTACCATGTTATCATATGCCCTAGAGAGCTGCTTCGTATACATTTGAAAGTGCTGAATTGCATTATTTATGTGTTCATATAACACTTCCAACTGCACATGCCTATTCTGAGGGAGCATGCTACTTCGTAAGGCATATCGAGCAGAGGGAACTTCCAACTCTTTCGGAAGGATCGCCTCAGCCCCATAAACAAGGGAGAACGGAGTATACCCTATGGGATTTATTTTGGTTATTCGATAGGCCCATAATATAACTGGTATCTTATCATCCTATGATCCTGGGAAATCCTCCATCATTTTAGTCAAAATATTAACCAAGTTTTTGTTAGTCGCTTCGACTTGACAGTTTCCCTTTGGGTATGTCACCGTTGAAGTATGATGAACAATGGAGTACTTATCTGTGAGCATTATTACTTCTCAATTGATGAAGGGGGTTCCGTTATATAAGAGAATAACCTTTGGAATCCCAAAACAAAAAATTATGTATTCTCTGATGAAGCTGCTCACCACCCCTTCCATTGCTCTTCTTAGTGGTATCACTTCAGGTCATTTTGTAAAGCACTCCATTGCTACTAGTATCCATATCTTCCCCATCAAAGAAGAATGTATTTCCCCTACAAGGTCAAACACCCAAGTTTAAAAAGGATAAGGCGTTACTAGGGAATGTAGGTCCATCGATGGGGCATGGATCATATTTCCATGAAGTTGGCAAGCCTTGCATTTTCAAACGAACTCAGCAGAGTCCTTCTCCATCGTTGGACAATAATACCCCAACATCATCAACTGTCCATACAACTTGTCCCCTCATATGTGAGCTAGATCATGCGCTTGTTTGAGGACCTCTACTGCTTATTCCTTCGTGATGTAATGCAATGGCCTGTTAAAGTAACCCCATCAGTAAAGCTACCCCTCCTGAATGTAGAACCTCGGGGGCCTTTGCTTTAGTCCCACCGCATCAATTTTATCTATTGGGATAACTCCATCTTTAATGAAGTCAATATAGGGCTACCTCCATTCAAGTTGAGCTTCAACGAAATGACATTCAACCGCCTCAAAGAATAAGTGGTAATTATCGCACTTCCATTGGACATTTGCTGCGTCCTGCTTCATTCTAGGCTAGAAATATCCCTCACTTTGAATACTCCTATAAAGAGGTATCACCGTTATTTCGCAGTGCTCTTTGTGTGTTTTCTTCAACCTCTACTCTGCTTCTTCTGGGCCGATGCATCTTGACAATAATCCTCTCGTGTTTCTAAAATAAAGATTTCCTTAATTTGTAAAGTATTGGGCTAATTCCCTCAGCTCCATCGCTCCTTCCCCCAATTCTAGTTGTTTTCTAATCTCTCCCCTCTAGTCAGAATAGTCCTCCATAGGAAGAATTAACTGTACCATCGAGGGAGCTGTCCTTCATTAGATCACAACTGTAGTTGTATCGTCTCTCATGACCATCTTCTGAGCAGTGGTGGCATAGGCGTCTGGATGGAGATTCATCATTCGTGGATGTGTCTTAATTTTGGTCCGATGGAACTAACTGAGAAGCCTCTGAATGATCATTTTATATGGTGCTAAGATCAGGTGTTTCAACGCATATTCTCCATTCACTTGCTTAATTACCAAGTTCGAATCACCCTTGATACAAAGTGAACGAATTCCCCTTCGAAGGGCCTCTAGCAACCCCAATACTAACGCTTTATACTCTGCCTCATTGTTGGAACAAGGGAAATCTAACTTGTAGGAAAGACAAATCTCCTCCATTCCTTTTGAAAGAATAACCCCTGCTCCTACTTTCTTTTCTGCTGAAGATCCATCAAACTTCATCGTCCATTCTTCATCACTTGCATCTAAGTAATTGTCCTGCAAGTCGTCTCCTATAATGATTTCTTTAGGTGACTTAAACTCCCCAGAGGGGAAGATTGCCAATAGGTCAGCGTACACCTGGCTCTTGATCGCGTGAGGAACCACGCACTTCAAGTCATATTCAGAGAGGATGAGGAACCACCTAGCTGCCCTACCAATCAATATAGTTCTTTCTAGTAAATACTTAATAGGATCACATCTGGTTACAATATGAATTGTAAAAGATAGCATATAATGTCTAAGTTTTTGCGCTACAAAGACTAAAGCTAAACAGTGCCTCTCCAAGCTACTATACCCGACCTCTGGCCCATGTATGATTCTACTGAGATAGTAGACTGGCCGTTCTTACCCATCAATCTCTTGTGTCAGTAGAGCTCTAACGGACCTCTTGGTGGACGCGAGGTATAACTGCAACAGTATTCCTACCTGTGGGAGAACCATGGTCTGTGGTGAAACGAACAACTTCTTCAGCCCAGCGAGAGACACCTGGTGAACCTCCTCCCAATTGAATTTTGTATTCTTTCATAAAAGCTGCATTAACGGGTGTGTTATCTTGGACAATTCAGGCACGAATCTCCTAAGGTAGGAAACTTTACCGAGGAAACTCTTCAGCACCTTCGCCGTTCTTGGACTTGGCATCTCCAAGATTGCTAATTATTTGTCCTGGTCCATCTGCACCCCTTATCGATTAACCACAAAACCTAGGAACTTTCCACTTGTTACTCTGAAGACACATTTCAGTGGGTTCATCTTCATCTTATACTTCCTACATCGAGCAAACACCTTTCTCAAATCTCTCAGATAGGACTCCTCCTTCCTCGATTTGATGACCAAATCATCCACATAGAATTCCACAAATTTGTGAAAGAAGTCATGAAAAATGGCCATCATTGTTCTTTGGTAAGTAGCCCCAGCGTTCTTGAGTCCAAACGACATTACTTTGTACATGAAGTTTCCCAATGGGGTTCTAAATGCCATTTTCTCTACATCCATATGGTCCATCTTGATCTGGTTGTACCCTACATACCCATCCATGAAGCTATACATCTCATGATCCGCCATTGCATCTATTAATCCATCTATGGAGGGTAGAGGGAACTCATCCTTGGGGCAGGCCCTATTCAAATCTCTGAAATCCACACAGATCCTTATTTGATTTTTCTCTTTCTTTCCCACCAGGACAATGCTAGATAGCCAAAGTGGATGTTGTACCGATTTGATGAACTCTGCCATCAATAAGCATTGGACCTCTTCCTTGATCTTTAAGTCCAGCTCAGGCTTGTACGTTCTTATTTCTTGCTTCACCGGGATGGTTGAAGGCATCACGTTCAACTTGTGGCAGTTGACTTCCTCATCCAGCCCTTCCATCTCTGTGTACTTCCACGCAAAAATGTCTATGAACTCCTAAATTAACTCCACCAAGGCCTCTCATTTCTCCTTACTGAGATCCATCGAGATAAAAATAGGACTTGGATCCTCCTCTTCTTTTTCCAGGTTTAACTGCTCCAACTCTTGTGCTTGTAGCTTGGGTTGATCTGCCATGTAGTCTGGTTCTTCGAAGATATCTTCCACGAACTCCTATATGTTATAGTTGTCTATCACCATACATTTCCCCTGTTGATCCACCATAAAGCATTCATATATTGGGTCAACCTCATTATCATTTTCTACGGCCGCCCGTTCACACCATTATAACCGATAAACCACCTTTCCTTCTTTGGTAATCACCTTTTTGCACTTTCTGCTGGTAGTCTCCACTGCCTTCCTCTTCTTCTCTCTAAAAGCCTCAGCAACTCTTCCTTCTAAAAATCGACTCAGCATAATTTTTCGTTAGACCTCGTTCTCCATTAGATCCACTTTAGGCCTCATCATGTCTTTAAGCTACTTCGAGATGTTTTAGGGCCGGGGGATCACCTAATGGGCTTCTTCTATCATCACTCCTTGTTGCTTGTAACTTCATTATTCTGTTCATTCAAGGGCCCCATCCTTTCTCTGATCGAGGGAACCCATGATCCCTCCATTCTTCTCGTTAGGACTCTTACATCCTCCTCTAGTTCTGTGTAAAAGGCTACATCTACCAGGTGAGTTTCTTCGATAGCGAAGGGCCTCTTCGTAGCTCTAATGGTCACCTCCGTCCCCTTGATATCCGCCTTGGCGCATTGGTGATACGTTAAAGGAACTAGCCCTTGTTTGTGCATCCACACCCTTCTTATCAGCATATGGTTGGAAGTCGCACTCTCTATCACGTGGAATTTGATATGGGAACTCAGATTTCCCATCACAATCTCAATGTTCACATACCTAATGGACTTGGAAGACTGGTTGTAATAGCCTGAAATAACCAAAGGCATGAGGAACAACCTCTCCTCTGAAATATTAGCTGCATGGAAAGAGTTAATCGACATTATATTTATGGAAGCTCCCCCATCCATAAGAGCCCTTGCAAAGCCAACTCCGTTGATACTGGCAGTCACATATAATGGCCTATTATGAAGGAATCTCACGGTCCTATCTGCGTCACTGAAAGTTATTTCTGACAGAAACTTCTTCACCAACCTAGCCATGGGTCCCTTATATCTCAGCGAAGGGACTGCATTCTTCCTCGCAATATCAAGGATCGCTTGGGTTATTTCCAATCTACTCTCCCTTGGTATCCCTACCTGGTTAAAGAACTAGGTAAACTTTGGGGATTTTAAAACTGCACAGTATTCTATGGCTTGGTCTGTTTCCTCACCTTCAACGCTATATACGTCCTCCACATCTTTAGCACTTGCTTCATCGTAAGCTAACACTATGTTAACCATTCCCCTAGTACAATCTTCCAAAGCTTCTTTAAACCCCTCCTACTTCATCGTTAACTCCCTTTCTTCTCTCTCTGCCTCCTCATCATATGCCACCACTAGATTGGCCCCATGGGCTGGGAGTGGGTTGTTGTTAACATTCTACGGAGGAATTTACAACATTCCTGCCTTTACATAGTTATCAATGATTCTTCTTAGTGTGAAATGTCTCTCCGTTGGATATTGGATCTTTCGATGAATCTGGCAATATTGGGGATCCGCCCTAGTTGCAGCGTCTGGTTCCCCAATAGGGATGCCCTTTGGTTCGTACACCGTTCCTCCTTGAACCATTATATTATAACAGCTGATAACCTCTTCTACTCTACAAGGAAACGGTGGTGGGTCTTCTCTATCTCTTCCAAACTTCCTCTTATTGTCCCTCTTCGCTACCTTGCCCCTATTTTCTCCTTCGATATATCCTACCCGTGGGGTCTGATACCTCCCTCCTACGGGTTGCATCGGCTACCTGAACATCATGGGCATCACAACTGGATTTGGTGGTACAACCAACGAGATATTCCTTATTTCTTTAAGGAACGCTACAAAAGTCCCCTCGCGCGTCTCGTTAATAAGATGGCATATGTACTCAGGAAGTAGTCCCTCCGCACAGATCTACAGTAGCTTAGACTCTTTGGCCTCCTTCCTCACAATGAGGGACCTTTCCCTGAATCTTCAAACGTAATCCACTACATCTTCCCCGGGTCGTTGCTTCTCTCTCCCCAGTTGGGTCAAGGTGAACTCGTCTTCCGCCAGAAAGAACTTCTGGATGAACAAAACGTGCATCTCCTCCCACGTAGAAACACTCTTGGGGGCTAGGTGATAATACCAGGTATAGCTGATGACATTGAAGGAACGACCAGAGGGACCATAGGCGGAGTGCCCATTGCAGTTGGAGAAATAATCGTAGTTGGAGCCATTGGTACTCCTGGAGTTCCCACTGCTGGATTTACAATAGAGGGTATACTTGCTGGGACCGTTCCTGTTAGAACTACACTTGGTGGGGCCATCGGGGCTGCCCCTGGTTTCGTGAAAGAGTTGGCTTCAAATCCTCCCAACACCGTTAAAGCTACGAGAGTTTGCAAAAACTCATAAAATTTATTCATGAGGACTGACACTTGGGCTGATCCCAACCCAACGCTTGTAGAATATTGTGTCACCCCTGGGACACCTGTTACCATTTGAACATGAGGTACCTCTAGTCTAGGGGCTCCGTCCCTTGAAGCCTCCATCTCTCTCGCCGCCTGTTCTTCATTGTGTTGAATGTCATCAAAGTTAAGTCTTCGATTAACGTTATGCTGCGCCATACTCCTTGCTTAGAATAATACCTCCCCAGTAGAGTCACCACATATAAGAGGGTAGTTTAGATTAGATATAGGCGTAACCCCTTTTGAGTATAGTAATGATAAGTTAACTAATCACGCCATCACTTAAATACAAGACACGCAAACATAACTTAGTGAAGATAGACTCAATTTGAACTCACAAATCTCTTGTGTATAACTCAGAAGGTGATAATGAACTTAGAAGCATCTTTTCTTAGAGGGAGAGAGAACATGAGCACCCTAGATACACCTTGGCAGGCAACCAAACACCCTAACCACCCTCAATGATCTCTGTTAAGCATTAAAGCTTAAAAATAAATGACAATAGTGGGTGAGTCAACTCTCTGGTTCGTAATAAATATCTCTCTGATGTATATTCTCTCTAGTAATGACTTCTGAACTCTAAAAAAGAACATCATCTCCCCAGAGGTGGTTGGGGTCCTTAAATAGCCCCCCACACCACTCCCGAGGCAACTCAGACATTAATATATGTGAAGGACATCCCTCATACTTTATGTCACAAACATTAAATGCCTGATGCACTAGTTAGCTACACATCATAAACATTAAATGCTAAGACATGCCTTTTGCCTAACCACTGTGTGTCAGGTGGCTGTCGTCACAGAGGTGGCTAATTAACTGTCTGACAGCCCCAAATACCAAGGTGGTTTACTCAGGTGCAGATTTGACATTGTTTAGCTGGCTAGTGAAATCACCTACATTAGATGTGACATTAAGTAGAGGGTTGTTTGGTCCACAACTCAATGCCCGATATAACTCTAGGCTGCTCCGCCCAGGGTTCCACGGTCAGGGTCTTTTGGTGTTTTACCAGGTGTATCTAAGATGGTCATGACAAAATCCCCAACAGTGCCTCACTTCTCAATCTTCCAAACCAAGTCCCTCTAAAGTTTCCATGACGAGGTCGTTCGATAGAGAATGAAAGCTCTCCCAGGCCCTGCCAATCATGGTCTCTCGCGAGTACCGTTCAACCTCGTACTAAAAATCATTATACTCGTTACATCATTACAATCGTTATAGTCCATAGTCAATATAAAAAAAAGATACAATGTGACTAAGTAACATAACAAGCTAAAGTATGAGCTTCCACGCTAAGCTACCTTAATCCTAAACATTGAGCTACCACGCCTTGCTGCCTTAATCTCAAACACTGATCTGCCACGCTGAGTTGCCTTGCTAAGCTGCCTCGCTGAGTTACCTGGCTGCCTTAATCCCTAACACTATTGTTAATAGGGGGATTATCTCTAATCTCAGGATTACAATCAAGCCCCCTCTACAATATATATATATATATATATATATATATATATATATATATATATATATATATATATCTTATTGGTGGAATCCATGCACCTCCACCTTCTAATCGCTATTAATCCTCCGGGTTTGGTTCTCAATCACATAAATAAACTCTTAGCTCGATTTTTATGGGGTAAACAAGAAGACAAAATAGAACTTCAACGGGGGGAGTGGTCTGACATATGCAAAACTAGAGAAGAAGGTGGCTTAAACTTAAGGTGCATGTTTTATTTATCCCTTGCTCATACACATAACTTATGGTGGAATTTTTTTTAACTCTAACTCTTTATGGTCCCGGTTCATGCATAGTAAATATAAAAAATTAAAAGCTCAAATTTTAAAGGGTCTACATCGATTTTGTATCAAGTATGGAAAAAGAATGAAAAATGTTTAGGAGGACTACTCAGATAATGTTGATAATAATACCGGGAAGTGGGTTTTGATAAATAATGGTAACTTTACTATCAAACTCGCTTGACACTTGGTGAGGGAGAAAGGAAGTGTACAACGTTCTTTTTCTCTAATTTGTGATAAGAGGATTGTTTCTAAAATTTCAGGTTTCATGTGGCGGTTGGTTCATAGAGGAATTTCCATCGACGATTATATCAAACGCTTTCACATCCCTTTAGCTTCAAAATGTAGATTTTGTGTATTTTCTTGTGAAGAGGATAGTGAGAATCTTTTTTGGAGCAGTACTCTTGTTCAATCAATTTGGAAACGATTCTCGAATACTTGAGGATTTCATCGTCCAATTTTATTGGCAATTTGATGAATTGGTGGATTAATTCAAAGGGTGAAAAAAATTAGAGGCATCCTATGTTATATTATTCCTGCTTTCATTTGTTGGCATTTATGGTGTGCAAGGAAAAAAATTCAATTTCGATGGAATGACAATGAAGGAGTCCTCTATTATTAATCTCATTTGTGGAGAGATTAAAATTGCTTTTCATATATATCCCTTCAATGGTGTTAAAACTAGCTTTTGTATTGATGTTTTAGAGGCTTTCTCAAGCATAGGTGCTCATATTGCTCATACTTAATGTAAGCCACAGACAGGGGGGGCGCTATTCCCCGCTTTCTATCTCTAATGCTAATATGGGAGATATGATTCCTACTAATATATATATATATATATATATATATACACACTAGGATATGTATGTGCCTGAAGGCACGACGAAAATTTTCGAAAGTGTACGTCGTTGATTGGACCATACATCATATTTAGTTTGCAACAGATACATGATTGGACCATATGTATGGAAAAAAGCTTTCAAAGTTTTATTTGCATACAAATGTATAGACACACACACACACACACACACACACACACACACACACACATACATATATACATACAATTTAAGTCATTTTTTTAATGTTTTTTCACATACATATATATACAAACAATTTAAGTCAATTTTTCTTACAACACAAATGTTTAAACATTTTTTTAAAATTATAAAATACTCAAATCATAATATTAATAGTCTGTCCAAGACTTCATATAAATAACATAATAGCCATTAAATAGTAATTTAAGTCGCACGTTTATATTTAAGAACAAAAATATGTAAACAACTTAGAAAATTTGGACAAAACCTCCTTTGTGTATAGGATTATCCACCTTATTTAAGAAATAAAAAGCTTCAGCAACAATATTCAATACCAAGAATATACACATAAAAGAGGGAACTATATTCAACATTTACCTTTTAAAGTCATTACAAATGAACTCAAATAAAATAAACGTACGCAATCCAAATAGGTGTCGACACGAAATCCCGCAAAATCTGGCTAAATAATCTCAACACCATATGATCAATGATGTCCAATGTCGAGTTAAAGGCACGCCTAGTTTTTCAAAATGTCCAGTGTTGATGGTTTAAAGCATACCCGATGTGTATGCATAGTGTCTAGTTTGAGTCCCAATGCATGCCCGATGTAGTATGTGGATCACAATGGTTTGCTAACTGAATTTAAAAGAAAACAAAAACCACAATAGTAAAAGAATAATTATAAGATTGCTTATGACCAAATTTCAGCATAAGTATATGTCCAATCTGTATTTATTATATTGATACAAATTAATGAATGCATAATATAAAACCATTGCATAAAATTTCACACAAATCATAGTCATATAAAAGAAATTAAAATCGTCCCATATCTAATGGTATTATTCGGATTTTAAGTTATGCAAACTAAAAGCACCAAATTAAAAAATACAACTCCGTTATATAAATGTACTCATTTATATAACTATAGTCATGTAGCAAACATAGTGAGTAGTGATAAACCAAACTTTAAAGTTCTAATGGTATTACTCGGATTTCTATGTTATAAATACTAAAAGCATCAAACTAAAAAAATACAACTCCGTTATATAAATTTACTCATTTAAAATGTGAAGATGATGGAAGAACATGAATATCTTGGCACTAATCCATAAACGCATCATGATTCTGATTTTGCTCACAAAGTTGGCGACTTCGGGTGGTACAAAAACCGACTTCCAGTGCTTTCGATGGAGGTGCCTCCACCTCCCCCCCTTGACTCACCTGCAAAAACCAATATAAGGCCAAAGAGTCAAACAACATTAAAAGGTATCAAACCTACACACAATATATATATATATATATATATATATATATCAAACATTTGGAGAAAAGACTATCATGAACTATTAAGGCATTCCAAAAAGGAAATCATGACCAAATAGAGAAAAAGACAATTATATATATACAGAGAGAGAGAGAGAGAGAGAGAGAGAGAGAGAGAGAGAGAGAGAGAGAGAGAGAGAGAGAGATTGATACCTGATTGTCATTGCCATTAATGAAGATGTTACTCCAATTAAGATCTAGGTGAATGACACATGGCTATTGTGAGTGCAAGTAGTCCAAGCCTTCGAGAATCTCCTTAGACCCAAAACAGATCTGGGTTTATATGAAACATTATTATTTAAAAAAAACAGATATGGGTTTAAAAAAACCTAAAAATAGCATAGGTGTTTCGTTCAAACAAATACAACAAAGGTAAATACAACAGAGGTATAGATCGTTTCAAAATAGTACAATCGAGAATACATACAGCCCCAAAAATGAATAGAAATAACTGAATCGAATCATATCTAACAACTGAGAAAATAGCAACAAAATATAACTTTACGAATCATATCTAACAACTGAGAAATATAACTTTACGAACTGAGAAATAGCAACAAATATCAACTCTACGAATTGAGAAATAGAAACAACTGAGAAATAACTGAATCGAATCATATCTAACAACTGAGAAATATAACTTTACAAATCATAAAATGATATATATCTAACAAACTAGAAACTCATAAAATTGTAGCTGAATCGTTACCTTCATGACAATGAATAAAAGGTATCAACAAAGTCCAATTTTGATAAGCAAAAGAAGGAAACAAAATCAGTAAATGTGAAATCGTTTTATGGTTGATGGTGCGCGATGATTTTTGGAATTTTTGGAATCCCCAAAATAGAAATCGCATTTACGCATTTCAAGCGGGACAAAATGATTTCCATAAACGCACTTCCTCCAGGCTGCTGATTTTGTTTCCACTAAAAATTGTGGTAGATATTTTGTATCGTTATCCTTAAAGGTAACGATTTCCAAAAATCGTTTGATGGCCGAGAGAAAAAATTCCCCAAATCCCCAAAATAGAAATTAAACCTTTAAGGATAGTGCGTTGAAGGTGATGTTGCTCGATGTTGACATTTCTTAAGTTGATGTTAAATGTGAAATCATTTTTGTGCTCGATGTCGACATTTCTGCGACTCCTGTGGTGCTTCTCCCGTGATGGAGCTGATGAAGTGTGGAGTTGGGAAAAATTAGATGTTTAGAAAAACCCTCTGAGCATTTGCATGTGTAAGAGATGGGGGTAATAATGTTACCTAGGGGCGACGACATGGGATGGGTGGCATCTTGGTGTTTGAGAGGTAAATGGATGAGGAGGGGTTTGCTCAGGTCACGACCGAGAGATAGAGAGAGGGACATGGAGAGATGGGCAAAAGTGAGAGTGAGGGAATGAGAATTTGGCTAAGGTTTGGACAAATGAGGGAGAGAGAGGGGGCTAATGAGAGTAAGATTACCACTTTACCCGTGTTTTTGAATTTTGAAGAGAAGGGGGAAACAAATTAGAGTGTGTAAAAAGAGGGGGAACCCAAAAATTTCAAGGGTTAAATAGATAGTGCAAAAAAACTAATCTAGATGACATCATCGATCAATCTTATGACATACATAAGTTTCCTACTTTATATATATATTATCTTACAAATTTAACATAATCAATATTGTCGATCAAATACGCCTTAATATTTTGATTGATTTGAATTATTTTTAGGGTAAATTATGAAAAATGTCATGAACTAATTAAGTTTATAGGTCACTCCTCGATCAAGAAACCTGATAAAGTGTCCCAAAAGTATTTACTCATGACAATTAACACAATTTCATTACATGATGTCAAATATTTAACATATTGTATGCAAATGGCCTGCCCATGATGGGTTTTTATTAATAATGACAAAAGTAAGTGTTTTATGTAAAAATTATTCATTTGCATGGACCAATGAGAAAATGGACACCTATTCTCCTACGTGGAAATTTTTGCAGTGATTACTTTCTTGGTTGGCTCCAGAGACACTTGGTCGGACAACCGATCGACTATCTTCAAAAAATACGAACCATCAAGAATACTAAAAGCCACTTGGGTAGAATAGCTAACAACTCTTGTACATATACCAACGAATATCAATAGTCTTATTTATTGTATATAAATGTAAATGCCTGAAGGTATAAAGGCATTCCATCAATTGGATTCCTAACCACTATATATACATGATCTCCCTGAGCTATTGTACTCACCAGAAATAATAAAAATAGTGGACACAGGTTTTTCTCATAGCTGAACCACTTTAAAAAGCTAGTTTGTTATGTGTTTGCTTTACTTGATTATCTTTATTTATCTGTGATTATAAATTTGGACCCAATACATTTTTGACATCAATAGATTGACGTCATTTATGAGAATGTTTGTCTCTCATTGTTATTTACAACTTATTTCATTTCTTTTCCCTGGGAGAAATGATTAACCCAGTAAACAACCTTAAGAATGAAGGCAACGCTGTTATTCCATATGGTCTTCCCAATGTGACGGATATACAAAGAATTTTACTTAACCTCGTTATTGATACCAAAAATTATCCACCTACGTGGACCAATCATAATTAAACACGTGTCAACCAACATGGCAATAATCTATTATTAGACTCGCCGGCCAATATGCAGAATGCTGACCAATAATATGAAGACCGACCAACAGGGTCAGTAAAACGTCAACAGACATGTACATTGTGAACACCATGTAGTGATGTAAATGCCTAAGTTATAAATGCATTCCATCCCTTTACATTCGACCTATCTATCTCCTTGTGAGACTATAAATACACTATAACCCCTTCATCAAGGGAAAGTGAAAACCATTCAAACACGAGAGGCAACACAACGTACAAAGCAATAAGAAATACAGTGGACGTAAGCTTTTCCTTAATAGCCAAACTACTTTAAAATTCTTTGTGTCTCTTTTACTTAAATTTATCTGTGATTAAATAATCAGACCTAGTTTAGTTTTTTATATCAACATATTGGTGTCGTATGTGGGAACGTATTTCTAAACGTTTTCATTCTCGTTCATTGATAAAAAAAATAACTGACATTACTGAATCCAGTGATAGGCACGATAGCAATCCACCTATTTCATTTGCTACTCTAACAAATAATGATCCAAGAGAATCTGAGGTGGAAACAATAGATCCAAGAGAAGAGACACAGTTGGTAAAAGGCCAAATTATGGAGGCAACGGAGAATATAATCTTAGACGACGATAAGACATAGCAAATTACATATATAGGATCAACGCTAAACCCTGTTCTTAAACATGAGTTAGTGACGTTCCTGAGACAGATAAAGCATGTGTTCGCTTGGAGTCATGGGGACATGCTTGGGATTGATCCCAATTTCCTCTGCCATGAGCTCAAATTCAATAAGGACGTCAAGCTACTGAAACAAAGGCACAGGGTGTTCAGCCTTGAGAAGAATCGAGGTATTCAGGAGGAGGCAGAGAATCTTCAAAAAGCTTCATTCATTGAGGATGTGAAATATCCAGATTGGTTGGCCAACATTGTTATGGTCAAGAAGAAAAATAATAAGTGGAGAATGTGTGTGGACTTCACTGATTTGAATAAAGCCTATCCAAAGGATCATTTTCCTTTTCCCATGATTGACCAGCTTGTGGATGCTATGTCGGGACATGAGCTATTGAGTTTTATGGATGTTTATTCTAGTTATAACCAGATTAAAATAAAATCTGAAGATAGGGAACGTACCTCTTTCATTACTCCTCGAGGAATTTACTATTATAATGTCATGCCGTTTAGTTTGAAAAATGTAGGTGCTACCTACCATAGGTTGGTAAATAAGGTCTTTGAAGATCAAATAGGTAAGAACATTGAAGGTTTATGTGGATGATATGATGACAAAGAGTAAAAAAGCCACTGATTATATTGTCGACCTCTGCCAAACCTTTGATCAGTTAGAAAAGTACCACATCAAGTTGAATTCGACCAAATGCGTGTTTGATGTCCAAGAAGGAATGTTCCTCAGGTATATAGTAAATCAGAGGGGAATTGAAGCTAATCCTGACAAAATAAAGATGTTGATTGAAATGCAATCCCCGACTTGAAAGAAGGATGTTCAAAGACGCACTGGGCGAGTAGACACTTTGAACATATTTGTGTCCCGAGAAACCGACATATGCTTTCCATTCTTTAAGGTGTTGCAAAATACCTTTGAATGGAACGACGAATGCGAGAAACCTTTTAGGAGTTAAAAAAATATCTTGGATCACCCCTATTGCTTTTCCGACCAGTTTTGGGAGAAAATTATATTTATACTTAGCCATTTCTGAGTCGGTTGTAAGTTCTTATTTGATACAAGAAGATAATAGAGTGCAGAAATCAGTCTAGTACACTAGCAAAGCATTCTGAGGAGCAGAAATTAGGTATCCACGACTGGAGAAACTTGCTTTGGCGCTTATAGAGGCATCCCAACGTATAAAGCCTTATTTTCAAGCACATACTATAGTCGTGTACACTGATATACCTCCTCGATAAGCCCTTTATAAATAGGAGAATTCTGGGAGATTGATGTATTAGGCAGTAGAATTGGGGGGGGGGGGGGGTACAATATTGTATATGAGCCAATGTCATTATTAAAGGGCCGAGCTATGGAAGACTTCATTACAGAATTCACTTATCTGTAGGTCCCCGAGCAACAAAGAATTCAAGCAGAGCAAACCCTAATAGGGGAAAGCTCAACTGGAGTCATCAACGACCAACAATCCTAGTAGACCCCAGCAGGGGATAATTTAGAATAAGTTGATGCCGACCTACCAGAACAATCAACCAAGATGAAGAGATAACTCAGAGATATGATGAGATAAGAAAGAATGTATTGCACCATGGGATATTGTCAAACCAAGGCTTTGACAACAACATCCTAGTATGGAATTCATATGTGGATGGATCTTTGTGTGCGATAGGAAATGGACCAGGTATTATACTCAATACCCCTAACGGGATTGATATTGAGTGCATTTCAGTACCAGGCCTTAAATAATGAAGCAAAGTATGAAGAATTAATTATGGGATTAATTTTGGCTCAAATATTAAACGCTAAGCAAGTTGTGGCACACAGTGATTCTCAATTGGTGGTCAGTCAGATCTTAAATTTGTATGGAGCCAAAGGTGAATTGATGATAAGATACCTTGCCAAAGCTATTGAGGTTATATCTGAATTGTCCACTATTCGAAGGAGAAGAATTCCAAGATTGGAGAATGCACGAGCTGATGCACTTGCTAGGCTTGCATTAGCAACCATAGAACTTAGGAGAACAATCCCCATTGAGATTCTAGCTTCTCGAAGTATTGATGAAGATTTGATGATTTATCTCATTACACTAGGTATGGGACCTTACTGGATGGATACCATTAGAGTTTACATTGAAGAAGGAATTCTTTTAGCAGATGTAGTTGAGGCCAAAAAGCTTAAGTATAAGGCAACAAGGTACGTGTTAGACATAAGATTTTTATATCGAAGAGGGTAAACAGTTACGTTGCAGCAATGTGTTCACTTAACGAAGGTTAAAAATCTAATTGAAGAAGTTTATGAGGGATCTTGTGGAGCTCATGTGGCAGGAAGATCATTAATACAAAAAATGAATACTCAAGGGTATTACTGGACGACCATGAGGGCAGATTGTACAACCTTTGCAAATAAGTGTTACAATTCCTAGAAGTTCTCTAATATTCGCAAAACTCCACTTGAAGATTTGACTCACCTTGGCCATTCGATATTTGGGTAATAGACTTGGTCGGGCCATTGACGACCACCAGAGGAAGATTCAGGTACTTGGTTGTAGCTGTTGATTACTTCACCAAATGGGTTAAAGCAGAACCATTAGTGGATATGCCATATGATAAGGTGTACCAGTTCATCTGGAAAAACATCATTTGTAGATATAGTGTTCCATATGCATTCATTACTAACCATGGTACCTAGTTCGACAATGAGGAGTTTGTAACATACTGTGCCCAATTCAAGATCTAAAAGTTACCTTCTACTTCAGGTCATCCTCAAAGCAATGGGCACATCGAGGTGACAAACAGGACATTGCTCGATAGGTTGAAGAAGAGACTTGATGAGGCAAAAAAAAACTAGATAAATGAATTACACTCAGTATTATGGGCCTACCAAACAACTCCTAGGGCTGCAACAGGGGAAACACCATATATGCAAGCATTTGGGACTGAAGCAGTGATACCAGCTAAGATAAGTTTACCAACTCATAGACTATTAAATTTTGATTCTCTCGTCAGTAATTTAATGCGAAGGCTAGACCTTGATATGTTGAAACAGGTACGAGAGGAAGCAGCCTTGAGAAATGTTGCCTATCAACAATAAATAACGCACTTTTATAACAATAGGGTAAAGCCGACCAATTTAAAAATGGGGGATTATGTACTTAAAAAGGTGATTCAAAATACCAACAAGCTTGAAGCTAATTGGCATGGGGCTTACCGTGTCTCAGAAGTTGTTCGACTAGGAACTTATCGAATTGAAACTTTGGAGGGGGAAGAATTCAAAAAGACATGGAATGCTGAGCATCTTAGGAAGTACTACCAGTAATTTAGCAACCAAAATCTTTTGTAATCAATTTTCTTCAGTATCAATAAAAAAATTAAGTTTTTCCATTTTTTCATTTTTTTGGGAATATTGGTGATATGCATCCCCTAATACTTGTTCGGTAGGAATTTCGTAATTGGTCGGCTCTTGTTGAAAAAGGCGATACTTGATCGGTAAAACACAAACCCAAGTCAAAATAAGATTTCAAGTCCTCAATACTTGGTTAAGAAATGTCAGGGATAAAACTCTGTATAAAAATTAACAAGTTTTATCCAAACTGAGGAAAATGGAGGAAGAACGTTGTGAATATTCCTAAATAGGAATGTAGAGACATATTCCACATACGCTTGGTCACCACTGGTAATTAATGTTAAACCTAAAAATTTAGGTGCATTAGTAGAACCTATGGCAATACCACGGGTGACTAGTACTAAACTTAGATTTTAATATTGGTGCATTAGTGGAACCTATGTCCACATCAATGGTAACTGGTATTAAACTTAAAAATCTAAGTATATCAGTAGATACTATGATAATCTCATTGGTAACTAATACTAAATTTATGCAAATGCCTAAGTGTATCAGTAGAACTAATGGAATAACAAAGTCATTCAAGCATCTAGAAATTAACAAGATAAGTTAATAAATTGCAATTCATTTATATTAATGATGATTACATGCAAATATTGTGTACAAATGAATTACGAGAACAATATATTCTTAAGCTTATTCTACTGGATGCTTTCCTTCATCTTTATAGGAGCTCGAAATTGGTTCCATGCCTGCTGGAGGATCATCCAATATGTGTGGAGAGTTGATAAAGTTAAAATCATGAAGCATTCTGATATTATTGCTGCTCGGAGTATTCAACAAATGAGGAGGTCGAACAATTTCCAACTCAACGTGCATGGCATAATCCCCTAAATATTCGGAGATCAGGCATTGAGGAATAGTTTCTACAGGGATCTAGCTAACATCAAGCTTGAAGGGACATTTGTCATAGTCCAAGAACCCAAGATCAATCAAGTGTAACACCCCGTATTTTGGAAGATTTAAATAATTATGTGATTGATAATTATTGTTGGATTAATTAAATTAAAATGTGAAGATTAATTATTAATCCAGATTAAATTTGAATATTTACTAGCGTGGCGAGAAGTTAGTAATTATTAATATTACTGTGAGAATAAGTAATATGGAATGACGATTTTAAATAACTTGTTGTGAGAGAGAAATACGACAGTTTGGTATATTAAGTCGGGAACGCGCGTGTGAGTCGTGTCAGGACTAATTAAGTGGAATAAAAAGGTAAATTATTTTAAGTAACTCGTATGATCATTTCGAGTGCGACGTTGAGTCCGGAGGGGTCGAGATAGTCAGAAAACTCTACCCGGGTATTTTATTTGGACTCCGGGATATTTTTAGGCCAAGCCGGCACCCAGTAGGGGTAGTTTTGTAATTTGGATATTTGGAGGAATTAAATGGACGAAAATTGGAGAAATAATATATCAGCTAATTGGGGACAATTAGGGTTAGGTTACACCAAAATCAAGAGAGAGCCACAGTGGATGAGGGAGAGCAAATTCCAAAGGAGGAGAAGCTATGTTCACCAGCTTGCACAACCACCACCACCATCGTGTAGATCGGAACGCGATGAACGCATCCATACCAACAACACACACGGATCAGACCTTCAAAATCGAGGCAAGTGTTTATTGCTTGCTTTCTTTAGCGATAATTGTGTTCATGTTAGTCTAGGTTAATAAACCTTTGTTATGAAAGTTAATTTGGGTGAAATTGGAGAGCTATATCATAATCTAGGGATAATTTGATAAGAATTTGAATCCCATATGTAGATAGGATGATGACTACGAATTTAGGATGATTTATATGAACAAATCTGGGTTTAATTTAGATGTTATGCATATCAATGTAAGAACTAGGTTTCTTGATAATAAAATATGGATTTCGAATTATATGGATGATTGGTGATGATTTAATGATGTTATGTTATGGGAAATCACATATATATATATGTCAGAATAATGTTTGGTATTGATTGTTGGAAGTTTGGGCATGATCTTTAGAAGTTTTTAGGAGTAAAAGTGATGAAAAACGGAGTTGTCAAAGGTTGAAGATGAAACAATACCATCTCGCGCGATGTCGCACGAAGTCATGCAAAGTAGTCGTTCAAACGAGATTGAATCTCGCGAGAAGTGGATCGAGCGACATAGAGATGTCGCGTGAAGTCGCGCGAAGTTTGGTTCGAGGGACATGTGTAAGTCATTCAAACGACTTGGCTTTCTGGTTCGAGCGAGATTTCTAATTTTGAGGGATTTTCCTATTTCCCCCTATTTGTGTAAACAGTCCATTTAAGTGAGAAAAATTAGTGATCGATGAACCCAAAATAGTGCAGAATTATTGGGAGTTGTTTAGGTGTAATGATTCAAATATTTGGAATGATGAATTTACCTTGAAGATCGCGGGAGAGAGATAATCGTAATTGTAAATGCGTCGAGATTATTAAGTGATAAGTACTTACGATATTAGTTATGAAGATATGGAACTTATAAGAATGAAAATTAGTGGGTACTTGTGGGACTTCTTATGATCTTGTATTAAGGATTTTCGGGTGACATATTATCCTTATATATATTACGAGAGAGGGAATATCGTGATTTAAAAATACGTTGATAGTATTTAGTGATGGTAATACTACGTATGGAATATGACATTGGGTTATGTGTATACCGTTTGATTTGATGGGTTGTGTGTATACCTATATTTGATATTATGTGTATGACATACCTAGCTGCTTGCTATCGCGAGAGGGATGTGTAGAAACAGTCTTATCCCGAGTGACCTTCGGGGGGATATTTGACTTGTATCTCAGAACATAGGACTGTGAAGACTTATTTATGAGTTGATAAGTCTCTGACTGTGGGAGCGTAGGTATGAGCGTGACCCATAGGTATGTGAACTATGTTCGCCGCCAATATGTGTGATTTGTTTATATGGTTCGTGGGAGATTTTCTAACCGATATTCCTTATTTGAGTACGAGATGTACCGGGACATGATAGCAGAGTATGCTATGCACTACAGGTATATCCTTGGGGTGCTGTGTTAGTATATATATAATAGTGGTGGATATTTATATATACTTGTGTTACACTTACAATGTGATATTTCTAAGCTATTAAAATTTGGTTAATACATATATAATAGTGAAAGATATATATGTATGCTTTTGGTATACCTAAAATGAGATAATATCAGATTATTAAGATAGTGAAATCTTCAGTAACGTAAATAGTAAATACTTGACTTTAGTGTCATAACACTTATTTAAAATGATAAATGTCGAGATCAAATACGGGATACTACTACAAGGGGTAACTAGTAGGATAAGCCTTTTCCTAGTTAAGAGTGTGTGAGATGGTTAGGTTGGATTAGATGTACGTTAGGCATGCACACTATTCGAGAGGTGAGAATCTCATGTGAGAGTTCGAACTAACATGCATATGATACTTGCTTTAATGCATTTTTAAATACTTACTAATAAATATTTTTAAAACAACGGGCTCGGACTCGTCTCTTGTATTTCTTCTCTCTTTTTCTATATATATATATATATATGTTTTCGTACAGGTTCCCAGCCATTGGGACACCGGTTCTAGATACTTGGATGGTTTTCCGACCTGTAGCTATTGTGGAAGTTGCGGGTCATTGAGATTAGACGCTTCTCTCATCTCATTCAGTTCCTAATGTAGTTATCTTAGTTCGGGCCTGTGTCTCCCATTCTCATTAGCGGAGTTGTACTCAATTTCCTTTGTAGTGCTTTTCAGTTGGATTGAGTATTTATTATGGTTTGGTTTGTGACTTTGAACTGGAGGCTTTTATCCAATCTTAATTATTCAGTAATTGATTCAGTCAGCATTAAATTCTTGTGTATGGTATATAATTACTTGTTCAGAAATTTATTAAATGAATTAATTGGTTTCAAGTTTAATTGGAAAATATTTTGACACTAGCTTAATTAAATGTTAGGTAATTAATTGGATTTAAGTTTTCGATAGTGATGCTAAGAATGAACCAACCGAACATTATTTTATAAATTTTATAAAGGACTGATCACCCAATATTTAATTTGGCGGGGTGTCACAGGTGGTATCAGAGAATCAGGTTCTAGTGTCCTTTAGGATCTGTACGACTTATTACGTTTTAGCTTAGTGTTATTTGATGTAGAGCCTTATACTAGGATTGTTGTATTTCACTGCGTATGAGATTTACACTCGCCTGCGATTTAGTTTAGTGAATCCAATTCGGATGCGGGAGTGATTGGACTTCGTACTCCGAATAATATGGGATGACCAGCGAAGGCCGTTAGCGGGACTGCAGGAGGAGGAAAAACAATTGGAAGTTGTGAAGCATTCGGGGAACGTTGACCGCGATAGAAGTCACCAACAATAATATCTATGTTTGATGGGCCAATGGAGGGAATTTATCCAAAGGAAATAATATAAAGTAGAGTATAGTGACACTCAATTTTTTTTTTTAAATTTTGAAGAAATTTTTCTAGCTCAGAGAAATAGCAAAGAGTAAGAATAATCAACCACATCGAGATATTGGATGTGGGTTGACCGTGAAACTTTCCATCTACTGGTCAGACGGAGATATGAAAGATATTTCAAACTTATAACAAGTAGGTCGGGTATAGACAGATTGTAAATGATGAGTTAACTTGCTAAGCGAACTTCGTAACTGAAGTATGGGTTACAAAAGACGAAAAAGGGTCTGTAAGTTGAAAATGGACTCGTGGGTAGGATAACCTAGCATAAATGAGAGGTGTCACTAAGGTGACTTGTGTTAATGCCGTCAAAGTATATGTTTATTAGAATATGTCAACGCCCCAGAAGAAAGGGAGCCAGTAGAGTTGTGATACCTAGCCGAAGGGCAAGGTTGAATTCAATAGTGTTAGTAGAATATCAACAGAACGTATACCCAGTGGGGGAAACCTATTTAAATGATATGTTTAAATCTTAACGAAATGGTGATGGATTCAGTCAAGACCAGTGGGTCGACCATGTGTTCCATATGCCCTGTAGAGCGTAAGGAACAACGAAAATAACAACTGGGAGTTAAGACTGACAGGTCCGAGAGAAGGACATCCCAACAAGGCCAGGAGGACCAGTGAAAGGGAAATTACCCTATATGTAGAGATAAGGGTTACCAGTATGTAATGTGATCACTTGAGAAGTGAAATTTATAGTATCAAGAGTAATAAACCGTGCCTGTAAGGCAACCAGTTGGAGAAGTAAAGTGTCCAGTGTAGGAATCGGGTCAAGAGAATTTGGCCCAGGAACTAATAACCCGAGAGTAGTGGGTCTAGTCAGGACCAACGTAGTCCTCAACCACTGTAGCATACCGTATTTCAGGGTCGACGAGGACCAGGAAATCAAGGGAAGGTTAGTAAGGCCATAATTGAGTCCTAGAGATATGGGGCCAATGTATCGATGTCGGGTGGGTGAGCCGTAAAATAGAATAATTTACCCACCAAAAAGTAATGGAAAATCTAATGAATGGAATCCGAAAGGTATAACGATTATAGATAATTATGGGTCACAAAACGTGCGTACGAGGACCCTAAGATCAGGATAGACCGATAGAGTTTTGTTTCATCCTTGTGAATAAATGATGAGTTCAAGTGACGTGGGTATGTCACAACATATGTGAATAGTTAACACTAAGAATTTGAGTGTGAATTCGATTTAGTGGGTACACTGGCGATCGTATCCTTATTATGCAAATGACTACCATTTGGTAGCGAGATTTTTGCGCCACATGCGGGGAGGAGCCAGTGTGGACACTAAGAGAAATTTGTATATGGTATTATGTAACGATTCGTGCTCCTTTGAGCGTTATGATATTAGAGTATATTATGATTATATTGTACGGTTACTGGTTACCGAGGGGTTGAACGATAGTAAATTGTGTGATAAGACTATCGTACAAAAAATTATTAATTTTAAATATATGGTTTTAGCGAGGCATCACCCGAAAGACGGATGAGCCTGCATATGTGTTGTATTGTATTGTAGACTTCAGCGAGTATGTTGTCTTACAATATTGATACCGGTGAGCAGGGATGTTATACTGATGTGATTCAGGGTATATTGACTTATTATAGAGAGGAGAGATATAGCTCCTTAATTATATAGCGCTAATAACTTGTGATCGGGAGAGCGCCGCATTGTATGCCGTCTTTAATGACATGAAAGTAGACGAGTAGACTTGTATGTTCGTACATGGGAATTCAGGGATATATGTTATGGAGTAAGGACTTAACAGATATCGAGGACCAGTAGTGTTAGGTAGTAGTGTATCGGGGGGTTCCTTGCTTGGATTTCGCTTTGTGAGACATCCCACGTATGAAACGTAGCGAACGTTGGAAGTTGGGAGAAGTTTTCCTTTAGTACATGGATTTAGTATCATAATGATTACCCATATACGTAGTTTTAACTGCGAGAGAATGGTTATATTACAGATTAAGGCCGATGGAGAAGTATAAGAATAATGTGATAATGTTACCAATCGTTGACACCACGAGCAGACCGGTGGGCTAACCTAAGATATTATTAGGTGGAAAAGGTAGGGTGGCAGAGTAGGACCTTACCATATAGTCTTGCCAAGTATGTGGGGCATAATTTATTATTTAAATAAAACGTCTAGTACGGTGGTGCTGCAATGCACAAACATGGGGTGTATGGGCGCCCTAGATAGTTGAATTATAGTATTTTCCATAATTGAGAATTGTGGCACAATGCGTACTGCGAGAGGTAACTGAATGTAGAAGAGTCTGACTTCAGAATTTAGCTGTTTGATGGGTTAGGGCAGTTAGTACCGCTAATCCCCAAATTTTCCATGAGGATAGTATAGGGAGATTCCGATAAAGTTTAACTCAGGGAAGTTGAAATTTACTTGATAGGACATGGAGAGAGCATGTTTCACGAGAATCTGAAGCTTAGAGAGAGGGGGAAGGACTAGCGACATGCAGTGATGACACTGTCGCCTAAGCCATAGATATGGATGTGGTTATAAGAAAGGTAAAATGCATAATAATATAAAGCCGTAGTAGTGATGGCATAAGTAAAGCAAGACATTACTGAGCTCCAATTGGAAGTGGACCATCAGGAAATAATAGAGTTTGATATGCCCAAAGTGCACCTTCCCATTTAAGGACACTAACCTCGGCCTGACTCACAACCGAGGTGGTAGAAGCTCATAATGATCAGCACTGATATCGTCCCTCATAAGGTCGGCTCGGGCAGACGTTGCATCAAACTCATCATCAAGTCTTTTATCTGGGTTCAGACATCCATCTCAACATCGGCTCAAGTCGATGTTACATTTTATCAATCGAAATTAACTAGGCACTTGGGCTCAACTCGTGTAGGGTTAGACACAGCCGATGTTGCCAGCATCACCTCAAATGAGCCCTTTATATGATCACAAATGCATGGTGTCGGCCTCGGTCGACGTTATGAGTATCATTTGAGACCAGCAAAAGACATAAGATCAATGAACAAGCACCATGTCATCATCATCTTTGGCCGACGTTACCCCTCATACCCAACCTCGGTCGAACATCCTGACCGAGGTCTTCATAGAACATTGATCTCTGACAAGTCAGGGATCGTACTCCACCAACCTCGTACTCACCCAAGCCGAGGTTGGTATCCAGCTAAGACAGTCGGGCATTGACAAGCATATGCAAGGGTAAGAACACGTGGACAAAATCAGTTGTAACCGAATCAATTCCCCCCCACGTGGGGGAATATTTCATCATCAATCTACATGTGACAGTGACAGATGTTTTCATTAGATTGGCTAGATCAACACACACATGCTCATTGCATTCATGGGGGGTACATTACACCCCCCACACACTATATATACTTGTCTTCTCCTACCTTGAGAGGGATCCAAATTACAACCCTAGCAGAAACTTTGTCATTTTAAACAGTAGAGAGAGAAAGCTTGAGAGATTGTATCCATGACCATGAATGCCATTATTCAGTGATATTACTCACACACACTCACCGTGGACGTATGCCAGATTGGCTGAACCACTTATACTCAAGTGTTCATCCTCTTCTCCTCACCTCCATCTACATATATATATATATATATATATATATATATATATATATTCTCTTGTGCTGCCATTGTTATCACTTGCTTGAGCTTTTCAACACCTTAATTGATGGTGATATTTCCTGCGTCATCATTTTGGCGCCGTCTGTGGGAACGAGAAGCTATCTCTTCCTCTTTTTCTGCTTAACCTCACCGGAGACTCTGGTGGTGAATCAGGCTTCACCCCTTGTGTGGAGCTGTTTCACCTTTGAAAGAGGTTATTTAAGGTATTAAGCTCATCTTCTTCGCAAGCCCCTTTAGTGTTAACATATGGCATCGGAGCTGCCACCACCACCATCTGGTGCCGAAGGACCTAGTTCTAGCCAGGCACCACCCAAGTCCGAAATGGCTGAGGTGGCTCCAGCCATAAGGTCCTTGGCTGCAACGCAACAAGCAATGAAGGAGTAATTCGCACAACTCAGTCAAAACATGATGAGGCCACCTGAGGTCTCGCCAGAGATGATTAATCCGGTGACTGCTTAGCCCCATCTAGAAGCCAGGGAACCACCCCAGGCACCACGAAAAGACCAACCTACGCCTCAGCGTAGGAGGGACGTTGCTGACCCTAGGCGTTTGCGTCTGGGGAGGCAAGGACACCCTTACCCTGAGCATAGGTACGACGATATGGAAGCAGACGATGTTTCAGAAGATTGTTGGGAGCCGTATGAGATTTTAAATAACACAGTGTGTCTTATCCTGCAGAGCCAAGGTTATGGAGGCAGAAGAGGTGAAGGCGCCCAACAAAGAGGGTCAGCTTTTGATCGATTAAGTAGAGGGTCGGCCTTTGAAAGAATCGACCCAGTAAATGACCTGAGACAGAGGTTATCCAGGTCAATAAGTGTAGCAAGGTCACAAAGGGGAGATGAGGAACATCAGACTCATCATGGCCAACCTCATCCAGGCCGAGATTGTGGTCAGGAGGTGAACAACCGACATTGTGCTACGACTGGGGAACCCTCAGTCCACGACCATGGAATGACTCCATTCAACGTCTTGAAGAAAAGATAGGAGACCTCATAAAAAGTCGAGACCCACTGCAAAGAGGTTTCTCAGAAGCCTCTCTATTCGTGGCTAGGATAGTGAGCTTCCCAACCCCTGCCAAGTTCAAACCACCTACGGTGTCTCCTAAGTATAATGGTAACACCAACCCTGCACATCATATTGAGATGTACCAGTCTACGGCAGACATTTATTCAATCCCAAATGAGATGAAGTGACGAGCCTTCTTCGGGACTTTAATAGGAGCTTCACACGTCTGATTTACCTCTCTCCTGAAGAACTCAATTGAGAACTTTAAGGGCTCGGCTGAACGGTTCATTCACAACTTCTATTTCGGGGTAAGACCTCAAAAGAAAACCACCCATCTGTTGTACGTCAAGCAGGGAAGGAATGAGCGTCTAAGAGACTACATTTCTAGATTCAATAAAGAGAAATTGTAGGTTGAAGATTATGAAGAGAATATAGCTATGACAACCCTCATCGGAGGACTCCCGAAGGGAAAGTTACTATGGCAGAGCTGTTGGCAGCTGCTGGAAAGGCCATGAACGATGAAGAGGCCATGGCGGTGAAGTATGAGGATGAGAATGGAAGTGGCAGTGGGAAATTCCAAAGAAAGAAAGATGGAAAGAAGAGGTCAACTGACGATAAGTTTTCATGCTATACTCCTTTAACTGTGAGATGTGAACACATCCTCCACGAGATCAAGAATGACCGGTCTCTAAGATGGCCGGAGAAGAAGAAGGCTCCTTCTCATAAGAGGAATAAGAACTTGTGGTGCGAATTCCACCAAGACTATGGTCATGTGACAGACAAGTGCTTTGCCTTAAAGGATGAGATCAAGAAGATGTTGAAATCTGGGAAGCTGAGGAAGTATGTTGATGGTAAGGCCCCTAAGAAGGGAATATATGACCCTAAAAAGAAGAGAAATGATAGATGTCTAGAAGATACTCAGGTAAGAAGGGACGATGACTCAGATGGAGATGATGAAGATGATCCAGACCTCCCACCAAAAGATGATAATGCCCCAGTGAAGAGAGTAAGTATGATCTCCTTCGGTGTTATCACAATATGTGGAGGACTCATAGGGGGTGGCTCTAAAGTAGATGATCGAAAGGCTCATGTAGCAGAGGCCAAGTCAGTGGCCAAAGTAGAGGTCGTGAATCTAGCATCTTCAGAGGCCAAGCAAAAGAGAAAGAAGGTGGATATGGAAACCCTTATAGTAGGGTTCTCTAGACTCGACTTCAAAGGTATCCTAGCTTCGCATGATGTCCTTTTGGTAATTACAACAAGAGTGCATGGATGCGAGGTACAGAGAATCCTTGTAGATGGGGGAAGTTCGGCAGACATGATGTGCTGGCCCTGTTTCAAAAGCCTAGGCCTTAGCAGAGCTAGGCTAATACCCTATCATCATCCACTAATGGGCTTCAACGGCAAAAAGGTCCATCCGTTGGGCATGTATGAGATGGACGTGCGAATGGGTGACGAGTGGCCTAAGAGGTTGACCCGGAAGATCAATTTTTTTGTTATGGATGAAAACGTCTTCTCGGCCTATAACCTCATCATAGGAAGAGTAGGCCTTAAGGAGTTTGAGGCCGTGCCATTGACGGTCCACTATATGCTAAAATTCCTGACCCCCTATGGGGTAGGGGAAGTGCAGGGTGACCAGAACATAGCACGAGAACGCTACTTTAACTTAGTCGAAGAGAGAGAGGCCCATAAGAGAGCAACCACCACGTATAACATTGATGCACTTGGTCCGAGAGATAAAACAAAGTTAAAAAAAGAGAGGCCACGAAAGAGGTAGAATCCATCTTCCTCAATGAGGATGAACTGGAAAAAATCATCCAAATCGGTAAGGCCTTAAAGTTGGAGATCAAGGAAGAGCTGATAAGATTCTTAAAGAAGAGGCAGAGTGTCTTCGCTTGGAGCCACGCAGACATGCCTCACATCGACCTGGAGGTTATGTTCCACAAACTCAATGTGGCAGAAGATGCTAAGCCAATCAAACAAAGACGAAGAGTTTACTCCAGGGAAAAATATGACGTCATAAGAGAGGAGGTAAGAAAATTGGAAGAGGCAGAATTTATCAGGGAGGTTATATACCCAGAGTGGTTATCAAACGCTGTCATTGTGCCCAAAACCAATGGAAAATAGAGGATGTGCGTAGACTTTACCGACCTAAATAAGTCTTGCCCTAAAGACAGTTACCCCTTACCTTGGATAAATCAAATGGTAGATGCCACGGCAGGGCATGAGCTCATGAGCTTCATGGACGCCTACTCAGGATACAATCAGATCTTCATAAATGCTGAAGACTCAAAGAAGACAACCTTTATCACAGACAAGGGGACCTACTGCTATAAGGTCATGCCCTTCGGCTTGAAGAATGAAGGGGCCACGTATCAACGTCTTGTAAATAAGATTTTTGAGGATCAAATTGGCAAGACCATGGAGGTATACGTAGATGATATGTTAGCAAAGAACCTGAAGGCCTGCACTCACGTGGCAGACCTAGAGAGAACTTTCAACACCATGGACTTGTATATAATGAAACTTAATCCTGCAAAGTGCATCTTCGGAGTCGGAGCTGGGAAATATCTTAGATTCATTATCAATCAGAGGGGAATAGAGGCAAACCCTGAGAAGATCAAGGCTTTGCTTGACATGAAGACACCAAGAAGTATCAAAGACGTTCAGAGGCTCACTGGAAGAGTAGATGCACTCAAAAGATTTGTTTCCAGAGCGACGGACAAGTGTCTTCCATTTTTTAAGGTGCTTAGAAAGGTATTCGAATGGGACAAAGAGTGTGACGAGGCCTTTAAGAAGCTCAAGTCTTACCTCGGATCCCCTCTGCTCTTATCTCGGCCCATAGTGGGAGAAAAGTTGTATGTTTATCTAGTAGTCTCTGGGTTAGCTATAAGTGCAGCCATAGTACGGGAAGATGTTGGGGTGCAAAGGCCTGTATACTTCAACAGTAAGGCCCTTCAAGGGTATGAACAGAACTATCCTCGAATGGTGAAATTGGCCTACGCTTTGGTACACGCTTCGAGGAAGATTACACCCTATTTTCAAGCACACTCTATCGTCATCCTCACTGACTCCCCACTTAGGCAAGTCCTCCACAAGCCTGAGAAGTTGGGCAGATTGATGACCTGGGCCATTGAGCTGGGAGAGTATGACCTTACTTATCAACCCAGAGTGGCCATTAAAGGGCAGGCACTTGCAGATTTTGTTGTTGAGTTCATGTGGGAAGAGACTGAAGTGGAGAACATTCCAGTAATCGCAGAAGGCTCAAATAGTAACGACTTCCAAAACCCGGAAGAGGTTGTGTCCAATAGAGCCAAAAACAAAATAGTCGAGAATGAGGAGGATAGGTACCTCTTCAAGCAAGGAGCCCTATAGGAGGGGATCTTTTCTTCAAATGAATACATTTGGATCATCTTTGTTGATAGGTCTTCTTGCGAAAGTGGAAGCGGTGCAGGGCTGATACTCTCAGCCCCGGATGGCACTAACGTTGAGTATGCACTAAGGTTTAACTTCAAAGCAACAAAAAATGAGTCAGAATATGAGGCCATGATAGCAGGTTTCTCCTTGGCAAAGACCCTTAAGGTTAGACGATTCCTACTTCATAGTGACTCAAGGTTAGTTGTCAACTAAGTGTTTGGAGTTTATGAGGCTAAGGATGAAAGGATGGCCAAATACCTGAAGAAGGTAAGAATGATTCTAGAAGGTTTCGAAGAGGTAAAGATGAATAGGGTACCTAGATAAAACAACAGCCACACAGATGCACTAAAAAGGTTGGCTTCAGCAACAAGGACATACTTTAGAAGGATAGTACCAGTCGAGATCCTACTCAAGCCGACCATTGAAGAAGAAGAGGTTATCAACCCTTGTCTCAACTTGAACCTAGGGGACTCATGGATGGACCCCCTCATCAGATATATCAGAGAGGGAAAGCTGCCTGAATCGAAGCCAGTGAGGAGGAAACTAAGGTACGGAGATGCAAAGTTCTCAATAGTAAGAGATGTCCTATATAAGAAAGGATTTTTGTTACCTCTCCTCAGATGCGTTCATCCCATAGAGGTTCCCCGCATCCTACAGGAGGTGCATGAGGGTTCTTGCTCCAGTCACATGGGAGGAAGACTTTTGGCCAAAAGGATTATCAAGCAGGGATACTGGTGGTCGACCTTGGCTAAGGATGCTGCAGTCTACGTGAAGAGGTGTGACAAATGCCAAAGATTATCATCTATCCCCCATCAACCTCATCAACCCATGACGTCAATCAGTTCCCCTTGGCCATTCGCAGTATGTTGGATTGACTTGGTGGGTCCTTTGCCAAGGGCTGCGAATAATTACCGATTTCTGATAGTAGTGATTGACTACTTCTCCAAGTGGGTGGAGACCGAGTCGATGATCACGATCACATAACATAATACCTTCCAGTTTATCTAGAAGAGCATCATATGTAGACATGGCCTCCTTAACACCCTCATCTCAGGCAACGAAACTCAGTTCAAAAATTCTTCCTTGGAGAAGTATTGCGAAAGAATTGGAGTCAAGTAATTTTTCTCTTCTCCTGGTCGACCTCAGGAAAACAGTCAGACCGAAGTCATGAACAGAACAATCCTTGACGAGATCAAGAAGAGGTTATAAGAAGCTAAGGGGAGATGGACTGAAGAGGTTTATGCTGTGTTATGGGCCTACAGAACAACGACTAGGACACCAATGGGGAGACCCCATTTATATTAGCATTTGGCTCAGAAGTCATCATACCAACAGAGATAGGACTCCCCACTCATAGAGTTCAGACCTATGACCCCGAGAAGAGTGAGGAGGAGAGAAGACTTGACCTATATCTAATTGAAGAGAGAAGGGAAGACACTGAGATCAGATAGGTAGCCTACCAGTAGAGAACAACAAAATTCTACAACCAAAGGGTGAAATCGAGGCCCATAGCTGTAGGAGACCTAGTGTTGAAGAAGGCGTTGCAGAAGGCAAACAAGCTTTACCCAAATTAGCATGGCCCTTACAAAGTGATCGAGGAGGTTATACCCGGGACCTACAGGCTGGAAAACCTTGAAGGGAAACCTTTCTCTAATCCATGGAATGCTGATCATCTGAAAAAATATTACATATGATGATGCAATAGTTTCTATGTAAATGTATCAACTTATAAAGAGATTATTGATGATGCTGGAAATAGCACCACCCTTCAAGGAGGTTGTGAGCTCAATTCAATGCTAACAATGGCAGCACAAGAGTACATACACACATAGTATAAGGAGGTGAGGAGAAGAGGATTCACATCGGAATATAAGTGGTTCAGCCAATCTGACCTACGTCCACTGTGCAAGTGTATGATGTGTATCACCGAATGAGGGCTCTAATGGCCATGGATACAATCTCTCAAGCTTTCTCTCTCTACTATCTATTTAGACATAGTTTTAGCTAGGGTTGTATATTTGGATCATTTGCAAGGTAGAGGATGACCTCTATATATAGTAACTGGGGGGTGTAATGTACCCCCTATGCAAGCAATGAGCATGTGTGTGTTGATCTAGCCAATCTGATGAAGACATCTGTCACTGTCATAGGAAGATAATGATGATGAAATATTCCCTCCACGTGAGGGGAATGATTTCTTATAACTAAATTGTGTCCACGTGTCCTTGTCCACACATATGCCAATAAGAGCTCAGCCTCAATGCTTAGTCATGACCTCGGCCTGGAAGGGGCCGAGACTGGTAAGATCCAGTTGTCCATCCAATCCGAGTTGGGTCATTATGGTCCCGTCTTAAGCGAAGCTGAGGTAAGGACTTAAGGTCGACTTGGGCCGAGCTTAGGTTGGCATGTGCTTAGGACATCGGCCGATTCACTGGTGGGGTTGACCTTGGTAGAGGTATGTCTCCTTGTAACCTCGTCCTACACCCGGACGAGGTTGTCATTCCCGAGTGAGTTGATGAACTGCTGACCTCTGTAAGAGGTTGGTGGTGGTGTCGGCCAGGGCCGACCCTAATATGTCCGTGGCTGCGAGTCACTGAATCAAGGCTTTTCCAACGTCGGCCATGCCCTCGACCGAGGTTGATGTCTCTAGGCCGAGGTGACACTTGGGGCATATCAATCACCCCCAGCCCTTAGTTACATGTGGGAGCATGTGACTGTGGGATCTCTACGCCTCCGAGGTCTTTCTTCTATGTGCCAATGCTCATTTGACACTTGTGCATTACTGAAGTGAAGCGTGCCTGACAAGCATGTGATGTCAACCGTCCTTTAGGGATCCCAAGGTAATAATGGGCCTTGGGAAACGTGCATCCATATTTAAGTGCTTAAGCCCCCATTTTCCCTCCTCCTTCCTCATTTCTCTTTCCTGGCACGATTTGTTTCAGCAGAATTTTCTCTCTCTAGAAAAGCTTTGGTTCGAAGCCTTTGGTGGTGATTCCTCGCGTCTTCTTCCTTCTTCTTTACCATTTCATCCTCAGGTATCCTCTTCCATTCCTTTTCCTGCATTTTCCCTGTTTTTCCTTTACTTTTTCATTTTCCGGTGGGTTTTTGGGGATTTTCGGCGAGTCCCCATATTTTCAGGCGAATTGTTCTTGCTCTAGGTTTAACAGTTTGATCTTTAAATTGCTTTATTCCATTAGCCAGTCCTATTTGTAATTTAGGAGAGTTGCAAGTGTAGGGTCGGCCTCTGATGCTCAGACCCTATACCAACTTCTAGAGGAGTTCCCTTCTCTGAGGGAGAAGACTTTAGAGAAAATTAGGCAAACAGAAAGAGCGCAGGAGGAAGCTCATAGGTCAGAGGAATTCCCCCTCAAACCTATCTTTCCACCACCGCTGAAGGTAGTATACCCTGAACCATCAGAACCCACTAACCAAGTCGAGGTACCTGCTGGACCATTACCGATGTCTGAGTCTGAGTCTTCCACATCAGACCCTATGTTTTTGGATTCTTTCTAAGAGGCCATGGACTTCACAAATCAACAAGATCAGGTCTTTGATCTAGCCGAGGTCTCCAGTCGGGCCTCGTCCCATAAAAGTTTGAGCACATCATCCTCTTCCTCAGAGGTTGAGATTATTGAACCGAGCATGGCAATTCCACCAATACTTGACACCATTCCGCTGTCGGTCGTCACCGGGGCTGAGTTCGCTCAGAGGTTCCCAAGTAATCCCCCAACGTCTGCTCAGGCCGACATTAAGTTAGATAATGACGCCGATGATGACGTCGAGAATGATGTCGATGTCTCTGAGGCGGCCGATATTGAGAGTTCAGTTACTGAGGTGGACCTTCTTTGCTTCAGATACTTGTACTCCATCAGCCCCTCCATAAAGCTCAGGAGACCTCTGAGGGAAGAGAGGGCTTATCAAGACCGAGATGGTGAGATCTGCTTGTACGAGCAAATGTTCAAGTTAGGGTTCCGTTTGCCCATCCATCCCATCATTAGGTCCATATTAGCCTACATCAACTTGGCCCCTTCCTAGTTATCACCCAATGTCTGGAGGGTAATAATTGGGGCCATCGTCTTATGGAGGGTTGTTGACCATTCAGACCTTCCAGTCCAGGTCTTTGTAGGTTGTTATGTTCCTTCTTCTGCTAAAAACCATCCGAGCTACTATCATTTTGTAGCTCAGAAGCCTGAGAAGAAGATGCTCCAAATAACTCAGACTTCCAACCATAACTGGAAGCCTCGCTATTTCTTTGCTTTAGGGCCATGGGAATTTGGCCCATGTGCCCCCTCTTCCTCACTAGAGCCTCGAATGCCCATAAGGTGGGGCAAGGTTACAATGTGTGCCAAGGCCGACCTTGGTCTAAGCCTTCAAAATCTTCAGAAGGTCAAAGACCTTCAGGATCAGGGGATGCACGGTCTGCTCGTTAAGTTTGAACACCTTATGACCCCCCACTACCTCTTTGAGACTGGTTTGGGGGGTAGTCCTCTTACAGAGCTTAGTAAGTGTTTTTATTCAAGTTATACCTCTGAGTTTAGGCATGTCTGACTCAATAACTCAGACCTTTTAATTTTGCAGAGCATCCGAAGGATATCTCAGACGAGATTTGGGCAATGGCGGCACTGAGTTTGACAAAGCTTGCCAAGAAGGCTGGTCTGAACGCTCCTCCTCCAGCTCCCTCAACCTCGAAGGCTCAGGCCACTAAGAAGATAAGTTCTACCGAACATTCCCCTGAGGATCAGAGGCAGAAGAAAAAAGGTGGGGACTCTGCCATCCCAATATCCTCTGCTGACGCGTTGGCTACTCGTATAGAGCAATTAAAAATCAATGACAGCATCATAGGTCACAGTTTGCAGGCACTGGATGCCATCGACTTTGCCATGACCGAGGCTGACAAATGTTTTTATCGGTCAATGGATACACCTCTTTTGGTTGAATTTGGTCTCCACAGGTCCATTCAGGTATGACTTCAAATTTCTTTATAGTTTCCAAGTGTAACCTCCGATTTGAATTTCAACTCATATACATGATCACATAATCTGTAGGGCGTGGCCGCCATGCATCATCTCTCCAACTGGACTCTGAGGAAGTTACCCTTCATCCAGAAGGGTCAAGAGGCCGAGAAGGTGCAAAGCACTCTGAATGCCAAAATAAACCATCTGAAGTCCGAGTTTAATGGGTCTGAGAAGAAGGTGAAGGGGCTGGAGAATGAGATATCCAAACTTAAAAAGGATCATGCTTTGGCTCTGAAGGCTAAGGACGATGTCCTGCAGCAGAAGGTCGACTCTGCGGTGAAGGCAACCCTTAAAAATGCCTCTGAGGAGATTTTAGAAAACTACAAAGTCTCGAACGAGTTCATTAGCTTTGGCTTCGAATACCTTGAAATAGGTATCAAGGCTACTGTCAAATGGGTAGCTGCTAAGGAGAAGGAAGCAGGGATTCTGAAGGCCTCTGACTTCGTAGGTCTGGGTTTTATCGACCCTCAGTTTGCCCAAGCACTTCAGGAGGTTGAAAAGGAGGTCGCTGCTCCTACAGATACGGTGCCCCTGGACGGTACAGAGACAGGGAGAGCTAATCACGGAGATGATGAGGCCGAGTTGACAAACATTGTCCAAGAAAATCAGGTCGAGGATGCCAGTACTCTTCCTTCTAATCCTTAGGCTTAATTGTGAAGCTTTAATTTGTAACCCCTGACTGTTTGTAATCTTTGAAGAACATTGTTTAACTCATATTTTTTGAGTCTTACAATTGTATGACAACCTCTGAGGAGGATTTTCACTTCGTTTGTTCTGTTGAATGCTTGTTTGCCATGTGATGTTTTAGTTCAATCAATAGTCTGACCTCAGACCTTGTCACCACTTAATGATGTTATAAGGTCTGTGGTCATCACCAAGATGTTATCCTCATAATTAATTTCACCAAATTAATGACGTTAAGGGTCTGAGGTCATCCAAGTATGATGTCTGACCTTAGACCTTATCACCACAATGATGTTATAAGGGTCTGAGGTCATCACCTAAGATGTTATCCTCATAATTAATCTCACCAACTTAATGATGTTAAGGGTCTGAGGTCACCCAATTATGGTGTCTGACCTCAGACCTTGTCACCACTTAATGATGTTATAATGGTTTGAGGACATCACTAAGATGTTATCCCCATATTTAATCTCACTAAATTAATGATGTTAAGGGTCTGAGGTCATCCAAGCATGGTGTCTGGCCTCAGACCTTGTCACCACATAATGATGTTATAAGGTATGAGGTCATCACTAAGATTTTATCCCCATAATTAATCTCACCGAATTAATGATGTTAAGGGTATGAGGTCATCCAAACATGGTGTCTGACCTCAGACCTTATCACCAAATAATGATGTTATAAGGTCTGAGGCCATCCAAGCATGGTTTCTGACCTCAGACCTTGTCACCACTTAATGATGTTATAAGGGTCTAAGGTCATCACCTAAGATGATATCCTCATTAATTCTTCACCAAATTAAAGAAAAATGACGCAAGAATCGACATGGAAACTGATCTCTTATTAATAACCTCTTCATAAGATGGTACATTTACATAACTTCCTGCAACATCATATCTAATACTTCTTCAGATGATCAGCATTCCAGGGATTGGCAAAGGGTTCCTCTTCTAGGGTTTCTAGCCTGTAGGTCCCGGGTACAACCTCTTCTGTCACTTTGTAGGGACCGTGCCAGTTTGGGTGGAGTTTGTTAGTTTTTTATAAGGTCTTCTTCAGTACCAAGTCCCCCACGGAAATGGGTCTTGACTTCACCCTCTGATTGTAGAATTTTGCTGCTCTCTGCTGGTAAGCTGCTTGTCTGATTTCTGCGTCTTCCCTTCTCTCTTCAATAAGATCTAGGTCTAGTCTGCTCTCTTCCCCATTTTTATCAGGGTCATAGGTTTGAACCCTATGAGAAGGGAGCCCCACTTCTGTTGGTATGACGACCTCTGAGCTATGTGCTAGCATGAACGGGGTTTCTCCCGTTGGTGTCCTTGTTGTGGTTCTGTAGGCCCATAACATAGCGTAGACCTCTTCAGTCCATCTCCCCTTCGCTTCTTCTAACCTCTTCTTGATTCCATCGAGGATTCTCCTGTTTGTGACTTCTGTCTGACCATTTTCTTGAGTTCAGCCAGGAGATGAGAAGAACTGCTTTATCCCCACTCTTTCGTAATATTTTTCTAAGAGGAGTTCTTGAACTGGGTTCCATTATCCGAGATGAGTGTGTTCGGGAGGCCATGTCTGCGTATGATGTTCTTCCAAATAAATTGGAAGGTCTTCTGTTCTGTGATCGTTATCATCGGCTCTGCCTCCACCCACTTTGAGAAGTAGTCAATGGCAACTATCAGAAATCGGTAATTGTTGGCAGCTCTTGGTAGGGGTCCTACTAAGTCAATTCTCCATACGATAAATGGCCATGGGGAAGAGATTGACGTCATAGGTTGATGAGGTTGGTGAGGAATAGTGAAGAATCTCTGACATTTATCACACCTCTTTACATAAGCTGCAGCATCTTTGGCCAAGGTTGGCCACCAATATCCATGTGTAATAATCCTCTTAGCCAAGGGTCTTCCCCCTATGTGACTGGAGCAAGAACCCTCATAAACCTCCTGTAAGATGCGGGGAACTTCGGTGGGGTGTACACACCTGAGGAGAGGCAACATAAATCCCTTCTTGTACAGGAGGTCTACTACTATGGAGAACTTGGCAGCCCTATATCTTAGTTTCCTCCTCTCTAGCTTGGATTCAGGTAGCTCTCCCTCTTTGATATATCTGATAAGGGGGTCCATCCATAAGTCTCCTAGGTTCAAATTGAGACAAGGGTTGCGGACCTCTTCTTCCTCGATGGTCACTTTTGCTAAGACCTCGACAGGAACTGTCCTTCTGATGTCTGTCTTCGTCATCGAGGCCAACCTAGCCAATGCATCTGCGTGGCTGTTATTTTGCCGAGGTACTCTCTTCAGTTTTATTTCTTTGAAATACTCTAACATCATTCTTTCCCTCTTCAGATACTTAGCCATTCTTTCGTATTTGGCCTCGTATACTCCCAATACTTGATTGACACCTAACCTTGAATTGCTATGAAGTAAGAGTCATCTTACACCTAGAGTCTTTGCCAATGAGAGGCCTGCTATTATGGCCTCATATTCTGACTCGTTGTTAGATGCCTTTAAGTTAAATCTCAGAGCGTATTCAATGTTGGCACCATCTGGGGCTGAAAGAATCAGCCCTGCACCATTTCCATTGTCGCAGGAAGAACCATCAACGAAGAGATTCCAAATGTCTGTATCCGATTAGAAGGCCCCATCTGAAATGATTCCTTATCTGAAGAGGTACCGATCCTCCTCGTTCTCCGCTCCTTATCTTCTTGGATACGGCCTCTTCCTGGTTTCGGAAGACGTTTAGTGCAATCTCTTCCTGGTCTCGGAAGACACTTCTATTTGACCCTACAGCACCTTCTAGGTCATTCTATGCCTCGGCCTCTTCCCATGTGAACTCAGCAACAAAGTCTGCGAGGGCCTGCCCTTTGATGGTTGCCCTAGGTTGATAAGTAAGGTCATACTCTCCCAACTCAATGGCCCAGGTCATCAATCTTCCAGACTTCTGTGGTTTATGAAGGACCTGTCTTAGTGGGGAATCGCTGAAGACGACTATGGAATGGGCTTGGAAGTAGGGCTTCATCTTCCTTGAAGCATGTATCAGGGCATAGGCTAACTTTTCCATACGAGGGTAATTTTGTTCAGACCCTTGAAGGGCCTTGCTGTTGAAATACACAAGCCTTTGGATTCCCACGTCTTCCCGTACTATGGCTGCACTTATGGACGATTCTGAGTCTGCTAGATAAACATACAATCTCTCTCCTACTACGGGCCGAGATAATAACAAGGGGCACCCAAGGTAAGACTTGAGTTGGTTAAAAGCCTCTTCGCACTCTTTGTCCCACTGGAAGGCCTTTCTAAGCACTTTAAAGAATGGAAGACACTTGTCTGTTGCTCTTGAAACAAACCTATTGAGCGCGGCCACTCTCCCAATGAGTCTTTGGACGTCCTTGATACTCCTCGGTGTCTTCATATCAAGCAAAGCCTTGATTTTCTCAGGGTTTGACTCGATTCCTCTTTGATTGACGATAAATCTAAGAAACTTGCCAGCTCCTAACTCGAAGACACACTTCGCTGGGTTGAGTTTCATCCTGTGCAAGTCCATAGTATCAAAGGTCTTCTCAAGGTCTGCCACATGAGTGCAGGCCTTTAAGCTCTTCATCAGCATATCATCTACAAACACCTCCATGGTCTTGCCTATTTGGTCTTCGAACATCTTATTCACAAGACATTGGTACATCGCCCCTGCATTTTTTAGACCGAAGGGCATCACCTTGTAACAGTACGTCCCTTTATCGGTAATGAAGGTTATCTTCTCTGAGTCTTCTGCATCTATGAAGATCTGGTTATAGCCTGAATACGCGTCCATGAAGCTCATGAGCTCATGCCTTGCAGTAGCGTCTACCATCTGATCTATCTGAGGTAAGGGACAGCTGTCTTTTGGGCAAGACCTGTTTAGGTCAGTGAAATCAAAGCACATTCTCCACTTCCCATTGGCCTTGGGCACAATGACTGCATTCGACAACCACTCAAGATATATGACTTCGCTTATAAACTCCGCCTCTTACAGTTTTTTAACCTCTTCCCGGATGACGTCGTACTTCTCCCTGGAGTAAACTCTTCATCTTTGCTTGATTGGCCTGTCATCTTTGGTCACGTTGGGCTTGTGACTCATAACCTCGGGGTTGATGCCGAGCATGTCCGCATGACTCCAAGCGAAGACACTCTGCCTCTTCCTCAGGAAGTTTATCAGCTCTTCCTTGATTTCTGTCTTTAGGGCTTTACCGACCTGGATGGTTTTTTCCGATTCATCCTCATTGAGGACGATGGATTCTACCTCTTCCGCGGCCTCTCCCTTCTTCAACTTTGTTTCATCTCTTGGGTCCATCGTATCAATGCTATAGGTTATGGTTGCTCTCTTATAGGACTCTCTCTCTTCGGTTGAGTTGAAGTAACATTCTCGTGCTATGGTCTGGTCACCCTGCACTTCCCCTACCCCATAGAGGGTCGGGAATTTTAGCATCTGGTGGACCATCGACGGCACAGCTTGAAACCCCTTAAGGGCGACTCTTCCTATGATGAGGTTATAGGCCGAGAAGATGTTTTCATCCATTACGAAAAAATTTATCTTCCGAGTCAACCCCTTAGTCCACTCGTCACCCATCTGTACGTCCATCTCATACATACCCAATGGGTGGACCTTTTCGCCGCTAAAGCCCATTAAAGGATGATGATAGGGTACCAGCCTAACTCTGCTAAGACCTAGGCTCTTGAAGCAAGGCCAAAACATCACGTCTGCTGAACTTCCCCCATCCACGAGGATCCTCTGCACCTCACATCCATGCACCCTTGTTGTTATTACCAACGGGTCATCGTGCGGGGCTAAGATACCTTTGGAGTCGAGCCTGGAGAACCCAACTATAAGAGTGTCCATGTCCACCTTCTTTCTCTTCTGTGCTATATCAGAAGACGTTAGATTTACAACTTCAATTTTGGCCACTGACTTGGCCTCTGCCACATGAGCTTTCCTGTCAGCCACTTCAGAGCCACCTCCCGCAAGTCCTCCGTATATGGTGTCAACACCAAAGGAGATCATGCCAACCCTCTTCACCGGGGCATTGTCATCTTTCGGCGGAAGGTCCGGATCGTCTTCATCATCTTCTGAGTCATTGCCTCTTCTAGCTGGGGCATCACCATGTCATCTGTCATTTCTCCTGTTCTTAGGGTCATCTCTTCCCCCTTTAGGAGCTTTTCCATCAACATACTTCCTCAGCTTTTCAGATTTTAACATCTTCTCAATCTCATCCTTCAAGGCGAAGCATCTGTCTGTAAATGGCCATGGTCTTGGTGGAACTCACACCACAAGGTTTTGTTCCTCTTATGCGGACGGGCCTTTAGTTTCTCTGGCCATCTTAGAGTCCTATCATTCTTGATCTCGTTGAGGATATGTTCACAGCTCACGGTTAGAGGAGTATAGTGAGCGAACTTATCATCGGGTGATCTCTTCTTTCCATCTTTCTTTCTTTGAGACTTCCCACTACTACCGCGGTTCTCATCCTCATACTTGGCGGCCATTGCCTCTTGGGCATTCATAAATTTTCCCGCAGTTACCAGTAGCTCTGCCATGGACCTGGGAGGGTCTTCCGCGAGTTTCCACAACAACTTCCCTTTCTGAAGGCCTCCTATGAGGGCGGTCATGGCTATATTCTCTTCGTAATCTTCAACCTCAAGTTTCTCTTTGTTAAAACTGGCGATGTAGTCCCTTAGGCTCTCGTCCTTGCCTTGCTTGACATACAGTAGATGAGTGGTCTTCTTTTGAGGTCTTACCCCAAAGCAGAAGTTGTGAATGAATCGTTCATCCAAGCCTTTGAAGTTCTTAATTGAATTCTTTGGAAGAGAAGTAAACCAGCTGTGTGCTGCTCCTGTCAGAGTCCCAGAGAAGGCCCTACACTTCATCTCATCAGGTATCGAGTAGATGTCCACTGCTGACTGATACATCTCAATGTGATATATAGGATTGGTGCTACCTTCATACTTAGGAGACGCAACTGACTGATACATAACTTGATGACGAGGTCTGAGGTGAACATCATATTTGGATGACCTAAGACCTTAAAACATCATAACTTGGTGACAAGGTCTAAGGTGAACATCATATTTGGATGACCTCAGACCTTAAAACATCATAACTTGGTGATAAGGTCTAAGGTGAACATCATATTTGGATGACCTCAGACCCTAAACATCATTAATTTGGTGAAATTTATGGGGGTAACATCTTAGTTTGATGACCTCAGACCTTAAAACATCATAATTTGGTGACAAGGTATGAGGTGAACATCATATTTGGATGACCTCAGACCCTAAACATCATTAATTTGGTGAAATTTATGGGGGTAACATCTTCAGTCCTTGTATCTTCAGTCCTTGTATCTTCTAGTTGAGCAGTCTCGATTGGTGCAACACCTTTTTCTTCCTCAACCTCCTGTAAGGCTTGAGCAAACCGAGGATCAGCATAGCCCAGACCAATGAAGTTCGAGGCTGCTAGACATCCCGACTCCTTCTCTTTCATTGCAGCCCATTTTCTAGTGGCCTTGACACCCCTTTTAAGGTATTCAAACCCAAAGCTGACGAATTCTTCATAGACCTTATAGTCCTCCAAGATCTTCTCTGAGGCATCATCCAGAGAAGCCTTCACAGCGACATTAACCTTGTGTTGGAGAGAGTCAGCCTGGGTCTTCAGAGAAGAGCTATGATCCTTCTTAAGCTTGTCCATGTCCTTCTCTTACCCCTTAACGTTAGCTTCAAACTTCTCTAAGGAATCCTTCAGATGCTCCACTTCAGCACTCAGAGCGGCCTCTGTCTTTTGGGCATCTCTGCCCTTCTCAATCAGAAGGAGCTTCCTCAGGGTCCAATCAACGAACTGGTGCATGTTGAGGAGACCCTGCAAAACATGTTCAGGAGTATCAATTGAAGATTTGATATAATTCAAAGCCGATATTACACTTCAACATAAACAACAAAAGTCTTATCTGGATAGATCGGTGGAGAGCGAACTCGGCCAGTAGAGGAGTGTCCAGAGAACGGCAAAATCCCTTGTCGGTGTCGGTCATTACGGAGCCGATGGCGTCCAAGGACTTTAAACTCTGGCCAATAAGGCTATCACCGATCTTCAACTGCTCCAGATGAGCAACTAACATGTCCTCATAGGAGATGGGGATCGCGCGATCCCCCTTGGATGTTTTTTTCTTGTGCCTCTTATCCTTAGGGGAAGGGTCATTTGACTTCCTTTTCTTTGAGGCATCGACCCTTGAAGTGGTAGGGGGAGGAGGGGGAGGAGGCGCATTCAGGCCTGTGTTCTTAACTAGTTTTGTAAGACTGGGGGCTGCCATTTCCCAAATACCGTATAATATTCCTTTCGGGTGCTCTGTAAAAAGAAAGGTCTGAGTTAAAAGATCATAGACGTAGAAAAATCAGAGGTTCAACTTGTTGAAAAAATAAATTAACTTACGAAGCTCGGTCATGGGACTCCCCCCAAGGCCAGTCTCAGAGAGGTAGTAGGGGGTCATCAAATGCTCGTACTTGACCAACAAACCATGCTCCCCCTGATCTTGAAGGTGTTTGACCTTCTAAAAGTTATTCTGTCTTAATCCAAGGTCGGCCTTGGCAGCCATTTACACCTTTCCCCACCTCAGAGGTATTCTCGGCTCTAAAGATGAAGAGGTGGCACATGCACCAAATTCCCATGACCCTGAGGCGAAGAAGTATCATGGTTTCCAGTTATGGTTTGAAGTCTGGGTAACCAGCAACATCTTCTTATTAGACTTTCGATCTAGAAAGTGGTAGTAGCTCGGATGATTCCTAACAGAGGAGGGCACGTAGCACCCTGTAAAGACCTGGACCGGAAGGTCTGAATGATGGACTACCCTCCATAAGACGATAGCTCCAATCATCACCCTCCAGGCGTTGGGGGACAATTGGGAGGGAGCCAAGTTAATATGAGACAATATATCCCTTATTATTGGATGAATGGGGAGACGAAATCCTAACTTGAACATCTGCTCATATAGGCAGACCTCACCATCTCGGCCGCCAAAGGCCCTCTCATCCCTTAGAAGCCTCCTAAGTTTTATGGAGGGACCTATGGAATAAAGATGCCTGAAGGCTAGGAGGTCGAGTTCGCTGACAGTGCTCTCTATCTCGGCTGCCTTCGAGGTGTCAACATCGCTTTCCTACCATCATCCTCCTACAGGGCAACATCTGCTTGGGCAGCGGAAGGAGCACCATCTGGTAACCTCTGAGCAAACTCAACCCCTGTGGCGGTCAATAAGGAAATAACATCAAGGATTGGGGGAATAGCCACACTCGGCCCCACAACCTCCATGTCAGAGGAAGTTTGAGAGGTGCTAGTGCCGTTATGTGACAAGGCTCGACTTTTGACCTCGGCCTGATCAGGGACCTGATCATGCCTAATGGAGAAGTCCATCGCCTCCTGGAATGAGTTAACATACATGGGGTCTAAGGTGGATGACTCAGACATTGGAGTGGGTTCTACTGGGACCTCTGCTGGCACAGATGGTTCAGGATATATCACTTTCAGAGGGGGTGGAAATATAGGTCTGAGGGGGAAGGCCTCAGCCCTACGAGCTTCCTCTTGGGCTCGCTCGACCTGCTTAATCTTTTTTAAGGTCTTCTCCCTAAGAGAGGTGAAATATTCTAAAAGCTGGTATAAAGGTCTGAGCATGTAAGGACGAGACTACACTTGAGACTCAAGGCCACAAACAAACAACTTGTCTTAAGCTAATGAAGGATCTAAATGATACTTTAGAACAAGAGCAAGTATGAACAGTATTAAATGTCATCGGAAAGCTCTTAAGATCTCACCGAAAACTCATAAATGTCGTCAAAAAATCAAACTCTCATCGAAAAACCCATGCTCACACCAAAAATTATAAAAATGGAAATTAAAAGGAAAGAAACGGTGGGACAAGGTGAAAAGGATACCCAGATGATCGTGGAATGAGAGAAAGGAGATGAGAATCGAACAAAGCACCTCGCAGTAGTAGCAGAAGCTCTTGAAGAGAATAAAGTTACAGAGAAAAGCACTGGCGGGAAAAAAAGAAGAGGAAATGAAAAAGAAAGAAGGAAAAGGGGGTTTTAAACCCACAATCATTTTGGCGCGTGTCCCAAGGCTCATCATTGCCTTGGGAACCCAAAGGTGCATACTAGGAACGCACTCTAATCGCTTAAGCAGGTGACATGTGTCAAGATAGTATTGGTACGCAATTAAACTTAGTCTTGGACTTAAAAATACCCCTCAATCACCTACTCACATAGGTAACTAAGGTCTAGGGGTGATTGATATGCCCAAAGTGCACCTTCCCATTCAAGGACACTAACCTCAGCCTGACTCACAACCGAGGTGGTAGAAGCTCATAGTAATCAGCAGTGTTATCGTCCCTCACAAGGTCGGCTCTGGCAGACGTTGCATCAACCTCATCATCAAGGCTTTTATCTGGGTTCAGACATCCATCTCAACATCGGATCAGGTAGATGTTACATTGTATCAACTGAGATTAACTTGGCACTTGGGCTCAACTTGTGTAGGGTCGGACACAGCCGACGTTGCCAGCATCACCTCAAATGAGCCCTGCATATGACCACAAACACATGGTGTCGGCCTCGGCCGACGTTATGAGTATCATCTGAGATCAACAAAAGACATAAGATCAATCAACAAGCACCATGTCATTATCATCTTCGGCCGACGTTACCCCTCATACCCAACCTCGGCCGAACATCCTGGCCGAGGTCTTTATAGAACATTGATCTCTGATAAGTCAGGGGTCGTACTCCACCAACCTCGTACTCACCCAAGCCGAGGTTGGTATCTAGCTAAGACAACCGGGCATTAACAAGCATATGCAAGGGTAGGAACACGTGGACAAAATCAGTTGTAACTGAATCAATTCCCCCCCACTTGGGGGAATATTTCATCATCATTCTCTACACGTGACAGTGACAAATGTCTTCATTATATTAGCTAGATCAACACACACATTCTCATTGCATGCATGGGGGGTACATTACACCCCCACACCCTATATATACTTGTCTTCTCCTACCTTGAGAGGGATCCAAAATTACAACCCTAGCAAAAACTTTGTCATTTTACACAGTAGAGAGAGAAAGCTTGAGAGATTGTATCCATGGCCATTAGTGCCATTATTCAGTGATATTACTCACACACACTCACCGTGGACGTAGGCCAGATTGGATAAACCACTTATATTCAAGTGTTCATCCTCTTTTCCTCACCTCCTTCTACATATATACATATATATTTTCTCCTGTGCTGCCATTGTTATCACTTGCTTGATCTTGTCAACACCTTAGTTGGTGGTGCTATTTCCTGCATCATCAGAGTTCCTTTAGCATTAGGAATTACTTGGTAGTAATGGGAGAGTAAATCCATGGACCATTACAGAGTCAAGTACTTCACAATGGGATCACGACCCTATGTGGGTGAAAGTGGGTCGGGTAATTAAAGTAGCTCACGTTATGCCAAGATAGGACAAATCATAATGTGTGACAGTAAACCCCAACCATTATTCCTAGGGTAGTAAGGTCATATGGGGTACAATTAGAGTTTTTGTCTGATAGAGTTAAGAGAGTTATAACTCGATTATTGGGAAGAGTTTTCAGGAGGCCATTAATATCGAGATGCGAACGTATTCGTCCTAACACACTCGCAAGTGAACTGGCAAACTGAGAGTTCTAGTTACACATTACGAGGAATGTTGTATTTCCAATTATGGGAAGGTTTAGTGTAATATCTTCCACTGGTGGAGTTAGTGTAAGACGACTCCCCTCAACTTATTATCGATAGTATTCCATTCGAGGCGTTATATATCAATCCTTGTTATCCTGGTGCTTATTGGATAGAGGGGAGAAAAATAATCTACTAGGTCCAAAGGAATTTTAGGGCTCGTTAACCAGGGTGGAAATGATTGGGAGTTGCATTATTGCATGTTGGAATGAGGAAATTGGTACCGAGTGATGTGGGATCTTTTCCCATTATTGTTAAGTTTGAGCCGGTAGTGTACAGGCTTAGGTTCCATAGTCCTTTACGGAGGAAGTATAGCGAAAATGTGTTAGCATTTATAGTATATATTGTGTGTAAAGTATATACCGTACAAGCAAGAATAGACTACTGATGAAACATAGTAGTAAGACAAATTTGTATATATCTAAATATCAATTAACCTACTAGTGAGAGTAGTAGGAGGCTAGATAGTAACTATCTAAAAGTTAAGTGGTGAAACTTAAATGGTAAATCTTGGAGAGTAAATTATAGCATCAATGAGGTGTTCATTATTAAGGGTATTCAGTAATGTACAGTATGGGCGGTACTGCGTAGATTCATGAGCTGTGAAATAAATACCTGGAGTTGTCCTTACTAGAAATACCTTATTTTCTAAATTTCGGGACGAAATTACGTTATTAGGGGGGAAGTATGTAACACCCCGTATTTTTGAAGACTTAAATAATTATGTGATTGATAATTATTATTGGATTAATTAAATAAAAATGTGAAGATTAATTATTAATCCAGATTAAATTTGAATATTTACTAGCGTGACGAGAAGTTAGTAATTATTAATATTACTGTGAGAATAAGTAATATGGAATGACGATTTTAAATAACTTGTCATGAGAGAGAAATACGACAGTTTGGTATATTAAGTCGGGGACGCGCGTGTGACTCGAGTTAGGACTAATTAAGTGGAATAAAAAGGTAAATTATTTTAAGTAACTCGTATGATCATTTTGAGTGCGACGTTGAGTCCAGAGGGGTCGATATGGTCAGAAAACTCTACCCGGGTATTTTATTTAGACTACGGGATATTTTTAGGCCAAGCCGGCACCCAATAGGGGTTGTTTTGTAATTTGGATTTTTGGAGGAATTAAATGGACGAAAATTGGAGAAATAATATATCAGATAATTGGGTACAATTAGGGTTAGGTTACACCAAAATCAAGAGAGAGCCACAGTGGGTGAGGGAGAGCAAATTCCAAAGGAGGAGAAGCTATGTTCACCACCTTGCACAACCACCAACACCATCGTGTAGATCGGAATGCGAGGAACGCATACATACCAACTACACCAATGGATCAGAACTTCGAAATCGAGGAAAGTGTTTCTTGCTTTCTTTATAATTGTCTTCATGTTAGTCTAGGTTAATAAACCTTTGTTATGAAAGTTAATTTGGGTGAAATTGGAGAACTATATCATAATCTAGTGCTAATTTGATAAGAATTTTAATCCCATATGTATAAAGGATGATGCCTACGAATTTATGATGTTTTCTATGAACAAATTTGGGTTTAATTTAGAAGTTATGCATTTCAATGTAAGAACTTGGGTTCTTGATAATAAATTGGGGATTTCGAATTATATGGATGATTGGTGATGATTTAATGATGTTAGGTTATGGGAAATCACATATATATGTCAGAATAATGTTTGGTATTGACTGTTGGAAGTTTGGGCTTGATCTTTAGAGGTTTTTAGGAGTAAAAGTGATGAAAAACGGAGTTTTCAAAGGTTGAAGACGAAATAACACCATCTCGCGCGATGTCGCGCGAAGTCGCGCAAAGTAGTCGTTCAAACGAGATTGAATCTCGCGAGAAGTGGATCGAGCGACATAGAGAAGTCGCGTGAAGTCGCGCGAAGATTGGTTCGAGGGACATGTGTAAGTCGTTCAAACGACTTGGATTTGTGGTTCGAGCGAGATTTCTAATTTTGGGGGATTTTCCTATTTCCCCCCTATTTGTGTAAATAGTCAATTTGAGTGAGAAAAATTTGTGTTCGATGAACCCAAAATAGTGCAGAATTACTGGGAGTTGTTTAGGTGTAATGATTCAAATATTTGGAACGATGAGTTTAACTTGAAGATTGCGGGAGAGAGATAATCGTAATTGTAAATGCGTCGAGAGTATTAAGTGATAAATACTTACGATATTAGTTATGAAGATATGGAACTTATAGGAATAAAAATTAGTGGGTACTTGTGGGACTTCTTATGATTTTGTAATAAGGATTTTCGGGTGACATATTATCCTTATATATATTACGAGAGAGGGAATATTGTGATTTAAAAATACGTTGATAGTATTTAGTGATGGTAATACTACGTATGGAATATGACATTGGGTTGTGTGTATACCGTTTGATTTGATGGGTTGTGTGTATACCTATATTTGATATTATGTGTATGATATACCTAGATGCTTGCTATCGTGAGGGGGTTGTGTGAAAACAGTCTTATCCTGAGTGACCTTCGGGGGGATATTTGACTTGTATCTCAGAACATAGGACTGTGAAGACTTATTTGTGAGTTGATAAGTCGCTGACTATGGGAGCGTAGGTATGTGCGTGACCCATAGGTATGTGAACTATGTTCGTCGCCAATACGTGTGATTTGTTTATATGGTTCGTGTGAGATTTCCGAACCGATAGTCCTTGTTTGGGTATGAGATGTACTGGGACATGATAACAGAGTATGCAATGCACTACAGGTATATCCTTGGGGTGCTGTGTTAGTATATATATAATAGTGGTGGATATTTATATATGCTTGTGTTATACTTACAATGTGATATTTGTAAACTATTAAAATTTGGTTAATACATTTATAATAGTGAAAGATATATATGTATGCTTTTGGTATACCTAAAATGAGATAATATCAGATTATTAAGACAGTGAAATCTTCAGTAACGTAAATTGTAAATTCATGACTTTAGTGTGATAACCCTTATTTAAAATGATAAATGTCGAGATCAAATACGGGATACTACTACGAGGGGTAACTAGTAGGATAAGCCTTTTCCTAGTTAAGAGTGTGTGAGATGGCTAGGTTGGATTAGATGTACGTTGGGCGTGCACACTAGTCGAGAGGTGAGAATCTCATGTGAGAGTTCGAACTAACATGCATATGATACTTGCTTTAATGAAGTTTTAAATACTTGCTAATAAATCTTTTTAAAACATCGGGCTGTGACCCGTCTCTTGCATTTCTTCTCTCTTTCTCTCTCTCTCTCTCTCTCTCTCTCTCTATATATATATATATATATATATATATATATATATATATATATATATATGTATTAGTACAGGTGCCCAGCCACAGGGACACCGGTTTTAGATACTTAGATGGTTTGCCGAGATGCACCTATTCTGAAAGTTGCGGGGCATTGAGATTAGACGCTTCTCTCAGCTCATTCAGTTCCTAATTCAAATATCTCAGTTCGGACATGTGTCACCCATTCTCATTAGCGGAGTTGTACTCAGTTTCCTTTATAGGTCTTTTCAGTTAGATTGAGTATTTATTATGGTTTGGTTTGTGACTTTGAACTAGAGGATTTTATCCAGTCTTAATTATTCAGTAATTGGTTCAGTCAGCATTAAATTCTTGTGTATGGTATATAATTACTTGTTCATAAATTTATTAAATGAATTAATTGGTTTCAAGTTTAATTGGAAAATATTTAGACACTAGCTTAATTAAATGTTAGGTAATTAATTGGATTTAAGTTTTCGACAGTGATGCTAAGAATGAACCAACCGAACATTCTGTTATAAATTTTATAAAAGACTGATCACCCGATACTTAATTGGGCGGGGTGTCACACCCAATACCATAACTTACTGTCATGTTCAACCTTCATAACTATTAGGTAATTGGTCCAACCCCATTTATATCCTTCACGCTGAGCCTGACTAAAATGATCCTCAAATTGTCCAAAGGCTTCATTGTACCCTTCCATTCAAATTTCTCTAGGTTTTTTGTGAAATTGGAAGGTTAATCTTTCAACCTAGTGTTGCAATTTCTTCATCACTTCATCCTTAATTTGTAATTAAGAAGACTGGGTGGAAAGTAGCTCGTCCGGAGTTTGGATATTTTGAGAAATATTAGCAATGGCTAAGTTCTTATCCTTTATCTGTGCAGCCTAGTTAGCAAGCATTTATTGAGTTCTAAAATCATCAGTTGTAGGTCGTCTAGATATAGATCTTAGTTTGGAGGTTGAAGAAGTTTTGGATTTCTTCAAGGCTTCTAGTTTATCCATTAGCCTAACATTTTTAGTTTCTAAGAATGATACCCCTAAACTAGCAGCAGAAGTTGTAAAAGGAGCCTTCAAGGAGTCCAATTCACTCATTAATTTATTATTTTCTTCCTCCAATAACTTGGCAATGGCTCTAGCTTCATCCACTTCACACTTAAGTAGTAACTCCTTTTTCCTAAAGGTTGAAAGGTGCTTCTCCAACTTCTCCTTAAATTCCCGAGCTCCACTTAAGGCATTGTACTTGGACTTATAATTAGCGTGATGAAGAGACTTAGATTCATTATGAGCCTCTTGATGTTATTTAGTCATTTCAAATTAATCCACGTTATTGGCCACAATCCTATTAAGAAGAAACTTGAGATAAATGTATACATCTTTAGCTTGATTAGTGGCATCAGCCCCGAGGAAGTTTGATAAATCTTCCTCGGACAAAGTCATTTGAATAGCCTTGAACAAATTGTTGTAGCTCTTACGTAGATCTGAATCATTGGAAGATAGATGTTCCATCATTGCCATGAATTAAAAAAATAAAGAGATATCAAATCAACAACAAGAAAAGGAATAAATGACAGCAACCAAGAAACGACAAACAATATGAAGAAAAATGTTCTTTTAATGATATAAAGGAAATTACAAGTACAACAGAAAAGAAATGAAAGAAAGGCAAAAAAAATACAAAATCCAACTACCAAGAAAATCTACACCTTATCTCTATTAGTTTTAACTCCAGCTTGGTTGTTAGAAGGGATGGCTAGAGCGACTTGCTCAGTGGATGGGAGGACTGACTCAATAACATTTTTAGGCTGGTCAATAGAAGACTCAACCACCAGAAATGGCTCCCCATGACTAACATCGTCTTTAACTTCATCGTCCAATTTGGGGGGAGAGCCAGGTTTATACCTTTGAAAGAGTTCGGAGTCTTATGCTGTGCTGACCTCCTTCAGTGAAGCCGGCCAACCATTCATGAAATATTTTTTTTTGCATACTAAATATGAGTAGAGGCAGCAGTGATGGCCTTTCCCAACCTTTATTGAAGGAATTTTACTTAGCCTTCTCAGTATTTAGGCCCTTATCTAGCTCAGCCACTTGCTTACGAGCTTCAACAACATCATTCTTAGACTTTTGCCGAGCTTCCTCAATAGCTTTTATTTTGTTGTCCCAAATTTTCCTTTTATTCTCTAATTCTTGTTGGGAATCAAGCAAGGACTTATTGAGACCATCAAAGGCCTCCTCAACATCGGTTGAAGAAGAATGAAGAGTATCGTCCTTCTCCAATATCTGGTTGAAATCAACTAGGAACTGCAAAGAAGAAAGGAAAAATCAGTTCAAGAAGTCAAAGACAAAGTACAAAGTATGAAGGAGAAAAAGAAGAATTCTAACCATAGCAAGGCTTTGAGCAGCCCTTTCAGAAATCTTAAGTCGGGGCATAGAGGAAGAAACATCCCTGTGGTCTGGAAGAGTACCAGATTTAATTAATTCCCTGGCCAAGCCAGGACCTATAGATATAGAGGAGCCAACAATAGATGGAGTAACAATAATTCCTTCAACCTTCTTAGCAGCAGGACCTTCAATAGTTCCTTCAACCTTCTTAGCAGTAGAACCTCTCCTCAATCTTTTTAAGAGGGAATTATCTCCTAAGGGCTTTAACCCAATATCATCCTTCTTTTTGGCCCCACCATCCACAGGCTTGTGAGTTCTAGCAACATCATCATCTCCAAGAAGGCTGGGAAACTTTCTTGTACCCATGGCTGCAGAAAGAGGAACATTTGAATTAAGAGGAGAAGAAGGCTAATAGCAAGTTTACCACTACCTGATGAAGTGAACACTAGGTCCTGGTCCAAGTCAAGTGTAATAGTAGGAGCAATAGTAGAAGGTCGAGCAATAAAAGAGGTGATAGAGCTCCTGTATTTCAGCACATATAAGGTTGACCTAGTATGCTCTTCACCAATTTTTTTATGAAGGCCCCAGATAAACTTGAGCTCATCAAGCTTAATATCACCCTCCTTGGGACACTTTCTCTTCCTATCAACTGCATGTAAACAAACAACCAATGTCAATTAACATTTCAGCAGATAATTCAGCAGCATAAACATATAAAATATATTTAGTACAACCTATGCCATGACCCTCTTGAGGGCATCTTGGTTCAGTATATACTTCTTACCCTTAAAGATGTACATATTGCCAATTTTTGGCAATAACTCCATAATCGAAGTAATTCCTATTGAAATCAAATAGATTGACTACTAGAGTTTTATCAACAGACCTAGTTTTTAAATAATATGTACTATCACTAGTGACCCATTTGTAACAAAAAATAATCTCAGGGATACCGATATGGGTCCCACTAATTTTGTTAAGCCTATGGACACCGTTAATTATTCTCTAGGTGTTGGGGGCTAGTCTAGTAGGTACTATATCAAAGTATTCACAAAATTCCATAAAATAATGACTTGGGGGAAAAGTGAAGCCACATTCAACAACGAATAAGGAAGGGATCTAGTGACGTTAAGATAAAGAAAAAACGTTTATTGGGGTATTGGGGAACTCTAAGTCTACCCAGTATGGTATATTCCATTCCTTTTTAAACTCATCTAGATAGACAACAACGTAAACCATGAGTCGATATGAATAAAAGAAAAAGAAAAAGAATTCTTAATAAAACTTAAGGATTCAGCAAGAACTAGAAGACCGAAAGAATGATCGCACGAAAGCTCAAGAATTTGTAACAAAAACTTAGAAGGTTTGAGGTAAGAGACAACCAGAAATGTACCATCTTTTATAGATTTCCTAAAAAATTGGCGAGCATAATGATTAAAGAGAAACGACGATTAAAATTTTGGTCACGAGGTAGAAAAAGACGTATTTGCCCTAAGACTGTTCGCTAAAGATCAAAATATTTACAAAAATGACATCAACGGGCACGCTACCAGCCATATCAACGAAAACTTACAAGTGTGGGAAGTTATCTACTAAACAAGCATATGGAATGTAGCCCGAGATACTATTAGAACTAAATGGTCCATACTATCAAATCAAGCATCAAGCATGGAACATTAGGGGCTTCTGTTAATACCAAAAAGTGTCCACCTACGTGGACCAATCATAAATGAACACATGCCATTCAACGTGGAAAGAATCTATCATTAGACTCATCGACCAACATGTAGAATGCCAACTAACGTGCACAATGTCGACCAACAATAAGAAGACCTACCAATAGGGTCAGCAAAACATCAACAGACATGCACATTATGAACACCATGTACTGATGTAAATGCCTATATTATAAAGGCATTCCATCCCTTTACATTCCACCTCTCTATCTCCTTATGAGACTATAAATACATTGTAATTCCATCATCAAGGGCAAGTGAAAACCATTTAAACATGAGAGGTAACACAGCGTACAAAGGAATAAGAAATACAGTGGACGTAGGCTTTTCCCTAATAGTCGAACAACTTTAAAAATCTTTGTGTATCTTTTACTTATCTTTATATGTGATTAAATAATTAGACTTAGTCTAGTTTTTTACATAAACACTCATTAAAGGGCATGAAGTCATGCAAGAGTCAGTTCCTTAATTGGCTCGGATATTGCAAGACAAGTCCACCATTGAACTATCCCGAAGGGATATTCCACCTTCACCAACCAAAAATAAGAGAAGTAATCATTCTAGATCCTCTTATGAAAGATCTTACCATCCTGGGGCAACATAGTCAATCCGATCTACAGATTATTACGATCATCAGTCTTTCTCCAGCGTACGGCCAAACACTTTTGAATGTTTAAAGAAGACATTTTCCTTTGATCATCTGGGGCCCTAAGCAGCCAGAGGTTATCAAAGAGAGCCAAATCGATCCCGCGAGCACATAGAAGGATCCATGAGGTCTAGGGCTGGCATAAGAGGCCTTACGAGTGTCGAGCAGACTTCTCAAGAAGAGAGTTCAACACATATGCACAGTAAATCCACAAAATTTGCCTCAACTAAGTCTAAACCAGGGGAAAATTCATAGTAAGTATCCATGCAGCTACTAAAAGATCATTTGCGAGAAATGACTATGAATAAAAACCCTTTACAGAGGATTTTTGTGAAGGGATCAACTTGCCCCTAGTTGTCACTTAAAAGTATGATGGGAAGACTGATCCAATACTATACATTGAGCAATATCAGGCTACTGCAAATATCTACTCTGTCCCCGATGATATGCATTGTCAAGCATTATCAAGTTCTAGTACAGGCCCAACCCCGATATGGTACAACATATCTGGAAGGAAAATTTTTAGTTTCCATCAGTTGGTCGAGATATTTATTGATAACTTTTGTTTTGGGACAAAGACGATCAAAAGTCACTCATTTCTTGACCGTTCATCAAAAACCTAGAAAAACTACTATGGGGTACATCACTTGCTTTAATAATGGGAAACAATAAGTGATTGATTATGAAGAGAAGGCTGCCACTGTAATGCTGATGAGTGGGTAGCTCGTCACGAACCTTTATTATGCTTTAGCGAAAAATCCTCCCAAGACCATGAAAAAATTAATGGCCAAGGCTAGGAAGATTATGAATGTCGATGATGCAATGATTGCTAAAGAAGCTTTAGAGGTGAAGACTGAAAGATAGAAGAATTCAACCAAGAAAGATCAGAAAGACAAGAAGGTTGAGAAAATTAAGAAGTATAATGAATATACCCCAGTCATTAACGGTGTCCATCACATACTGGAGGAGATTAGGGGCAATAAAGATTTAAATTGGCCTGGGAAATTGAAGTCACCTCCCAATAGGAGAGATAAATCCAAATATTGTGATTTTCACAGAGATCAATAGCAAACCACTGATAATTGCATCGCTCTGAAGAACAAAGTGGAAAATATCATCCATTGGGGAATGATAACTAAGTTTATTAATTGGGATGGTGGTCAGGACACCAGAAGAGGGTCCAAGTCACCTTGCTGAGGGAAGGATGACAAGAAAAGAGCTCATAATGATGATTATAAGGATGATCCTAACTTATCGAAGAAACCCACGGAGCCAGAAGTTGCGGTGGGAATGATTTCTATTGGATGCAATTTCATTATAGTAGGAGACACCAGTGGAGGAGATAAGATATCTAAGAGAAAAGATTATCAAAATAATGAAAAATATTCTCCATCTATTAGACAGATTGACATGTCCGAGTGCACAGATGGTTGACCAAGGAAAGTCAACAATGACATATTGTGATTATCTTCTCTAAGAATGATCTGAGTATAGTACTTTACCCTTATGATGACCCACTAGTCATCGCTTGTCGGGTTCATCATGGCAGAGTAGAAAAAATTCTAGTAGATAATGGAAGTTTAGCGAATGCCATGTTCTATAACTGTTTCCATAGCCTAAGGCTACGAGATAGTAAATTAGAACCTTATCACATGCCTCTCATCGGATCGTCAGGAGAAAGAGTTTATCCTTTGGGGATAATCAAGTTGGACGTCTTAGTCAATATTTGGCCAAAAGTAAAAAGGAGAGGATTCACATCTTTATGTTGGACAAAAATATCCCTTCAGCCTATAACATAATTCTCGACGGGGTTGGGATGAATCAGTTGGAAGCAGTACCATCTATAGTACATCAATGTATGGAGTTTCATACTAACTATGGAGTCGGCATAGTGATCAATAACCAAATGGAAGTTAGAGAGTGCTATTACACCTCTGCTAACTAACAAGAAGTCCAAAAGATCACCATCACCTATCATATTGACACCTTGGATCCTCAAGAGGAAGAAGTCCTGGTTAAGGTACAAGTTATGGAGGTAATAAATACCATTGTGGTTGATGATGAGAAGTCAGAAAGAACCATTTAAATTATCTTAAAATTAACACCTTCTCTCAAACATGAATTGATTACATTCTTGAGAGAACGGAAGAATGCTTTTTCTTGGAGCCATGAGAATATGCCAGGAATTGATCCTAATTTTATCTGCCATGAGCTCAACATTAACAAAGTCTCTAAGTCGATTAAGCAGAAATGCAAAGTGTTCAGTCCCGAGAAGAACATGTCCATCCAAGAGGAAGTGTAGAAATTACAAAGAGCTTAATTTATAGAAGACGTCAAATATCCTAGTTGGTTGGCTAATGTAGTGGTGGTAAAAAAGAAGAATGATAAGTGGTGTATGTGCGTAGACTGACCTCAACAAAGCATGCCCAAAGGTTCATTTTCCTTTACTAAGGATTGATTAATTGGTAAATGAAACTGCAAGTCATGAGTAACTTAGCTTCATAGATTCCTATTCTTGTTACAACCAGATTAAAATGAAGCCAGAAGATAAGGATAACACATCTTTCATTACTAGACGAGGAACATACTGCTATAATGTTATGGCCTTTAGGCTAAAAAATGCTGCAGCAATAACCAAAGGTTGGTGAATAAAGTGTTTGAAGAGAAGATTGGTACAAACATGGAGGTATATGTGGACAACATTCCCACTAAGAGCAAGGTTATTTCTCACCATAATAAAGACTTAGCCCAGACGTTTGACCAGTTGGAGAATCACTAAATGAAACTCAACTAGACCAAATACATATCTAGAGTGTAAGAAGGTATGTTCTTGGGATATATTTTGAATCATAGGGGAATCAAAGCCAATTATAATAAGATAAAGGTTTTGATTGAGATGTAATCTCCTACCTGTAAGATAGAAGTGAAGAAACTAACTGGAAGAGTAGCACCCCTTAAACATTACGTGTCCTGAGCAATAAATAAGTGTCTTTCATTTTTTAAGGTGCTCAAAAAAACCTTTGAGTAGAACGATGAGTGTGAAAGATATTTCTTCGAGTTGAATAAATATCTGAGATCTACACAATTACTCTCCCAACCAGTTTTGGGAGAAAAGTTGTATTTGTACTTAGCTGTTTATGAGTCAGTTGTTAGTTCGACTTTGATTTGACTAGAATGAGGAATTCATAATCCTATTTACTACACCGATAAATCATTTTGAGGAGTAAAAATCAGGTATCCCTTCTTGGAAAAGCTATAACATTCACTTATTAAAGCCTCCAAGATAATGAGACCATATTTCCAGGCACACATTATTTTGGTGTACACTGCTTTACCCCCTGTAACATGCTTTGCACAAACTAGAAAATTCAGGAAGGTTAATGTCTTGGGCAGTTGAACTAGAAGAATATGAGATTACCTATGAGCCAAGTATTGCAGTAAAAGGGCACGAAGTAGCATATTTCATTATAGAATTCACATAACCATAGGTGAGCAATAATCCAAATGTGCGTGCTGAGTATAATTCTTTGAAAGAGAGCTCAACTCAAAAGCAAGCTGAGATTGTCGTCGACCAACCAGAATTGTCAGCTACTCAAGAAAGATCTCAACCATTAGCTAAACAGAGAAAAAGAGACATTCATACATGATGTATTACTAGAGAAAGACTTTAGCAACCATATCCTACTTTGGAATTTATTTGTGGATGGATTTTCACACGCGACTAGCAGTGGAGCATGTCTTATCATAAACACTACAGATGACCTTGATGTGGATTATACTTTACATTTTTAGTTCCAAGCTTCCAAGAATGAGGCCAAGTATGAGGTGTTAATTACGGGTTTAGGACTCGCTTCATCATTGGGTACCAAGCAGATGGTAGCACATAGTGATTCTCAACTCATTGTCAACCAGATACTTAAAATATATGGAGTTAAAGGAGAACTTATTGTAAGGTAGTTGAACAAAGTTATGAAGGTTATATTTCTATTTCCTTCAGTCAAGATGGTCCAGATTCCTAAAATGGAGAACGTCCGAGCAGATCCACTTGCTCGGCTTGCCGTAATAACTTAGATAGAGCTTGGACGAATCATTCTATTAGAGATCCTCACATATATAAGCATTGATGTGGAACCTGTCAATATTATCTCTATAGAATTGGGTCCTCCCTTAACGGATCCAATCAAAGACTCCATTGAAAAAGGGCTACTGTCATACGACCAAAAAAAGCCAGGAAGATGAGATACAAGGCGGATAATTATGTTTTGGAGAAAGGAATTTTGTATAGAAGGGGTTACACTGTCTCCCTACTTCGTTGTGTTCATCCAACAAAATTATAGGATTTAATAAAGGAGTTATATGAAGGCTCTTGTGGCACGTATTTAGTGGGCCGATCATTGGTACAAAGAATAGCCATGCAAGGCTACTACTAGCCGACGATGAGGCGAATTGTGTTTGTTTCACCAAAAAGTGTGATAAGTGCCAGTATTTCTCTACTATTCATAGAAGACTATGGGTGGCCCTAACTTCCATAACGCATCCTGGACCATTTTTTATATTGGGGGATTAACTTGGTCGGCCCATTTATCGACTACTAAAGGAAAGTTCAAGTATTTGGTTGTAGTATTGGATTATTTCACCAAATGGGTGGAGGTTGAGCCCTTGATTGATAAGCCTTATCATAGGATTTTTCAGTTCATATGGAAGAAGATCATATGTCTCTATGGGATGCCCTATGCCTTCATCACTGATCATGATACTTAGTTTGACAATGAGGAGTTTGAGGAATATTTCATCCGATCCAAGATTGAGAAACTTCATTCAACACCTAGACATCCATAATGCAATGGTCAGATAGAGATCACTAATAAAACTTTGCTTGACAGGTTGAAGAAAAGGTTAGATGATGCTAAAGGGAACTAGATCAATGAGCTGCACAATGTCCTTTAGGCTTACATTACTACACTAAGAACAATAATTGGGGAGACTCCATACATACTCGCTTTTGGCACTGAGGTAGTGGTACCATTTGAAATTGGTCTATGGTACTGAATTTTGACTCCCCAAAGAGTGATTTCATGAGGAGGCTATATCTAGGCATGGTTGAAGAAGTCAAAGAGGATATTCCAATTTGAATGAATGGTTATCAACAAAGGACTGCTAGATTTTACAGCAGGAAGGTCAGGCCGACCAACCTAAAAGAAGGAGAATATGTCCTTAAGAAAGTAATTTAGAAATGTAACACGTTGGAACCCAACTGGCACGGGGCTTAGTGCATCTCAACTGTTATCCGACCAGGCACCTAACGCATGGAAACACTTGAAGAGAAGGAATTAAGGAATTTATGGAATGTCGAACACCTAGGAAAATATTGTCAGTAATTTTGATTTGATGTAATCGTTTAGTCAATTTAATGAAGTTACAACTTTTAATCAATTATGCTTCCTTTTTCTGTTTTCTTTTAGCGGTATGGTGGCATACATTTACCACAAACTTTTCCAACTACAAAAAAGTATAACTATTGCAACTTCAAAATTTTGTAACTTCAAAAAATTTTAGTTTGGAAATTTCTATGATTCAAACTTTTCCAACTTAAAAAAAAGTTTAGTTTGGAAATTTCTCTAATTCAAACTTTTCCAACTTCAAAAAAGTTTAGTTAGTTTGGAAATTTATTTTAGACTTCATGTATGATTTGTTCTTCGACAAGTCAATAACAAGAAGTCAGTAAAACTTCACGTATGACTTAAACTCAACTGGGTTAACCACAAGAATAAATATACGTTCCTAACACATTTGATCGCCAACTATAACTAATGCAAACACTTAGCTCAACAAAACTACTTAAAGTATTATTTAAATGCATTAGTAGAATCTAAGACATTATAAATTAGGGTTCAACATTGGACCAAACACTTATCATTTAAGAAGATTACATAGTTGGCAAGATAATTACCTAATTATAAGCTTAATTAACTGCTGCCAGACTCTAATAAATAAACATATTGAAAATAAAGTCTATTTTATTCCCCCAACACTTTGTTTTATAATATAGAAATCAGATTGCTGGAACTACAAGTCTATTCTACTATATATTTTCCTTTAGCTTTACTTACCCCGGTAGGAGGCTCATCAAAGGTGCTCAGTAAAGTTGTAGATCTGAAATATCTTTAGCCTATTGTGTTTTCTCTTGCTCGACTGATCTAATAGATGTGGGGGTGAACATATTCATCTTCTCCTTGAAGGCCATAATCCCCAATGTATTTTCTTATTAGGCTTTAAGGAATGGAATTAGTCACAATCTAGTTGAGATCAATCTTAAAGGGGGGATTATGGTAATCCAACATCCCTAGATCATGCCAGTACCACAATTCATTTTTATTGGTATCTTCAATAATCCCAACAATTTCAACTAACCCCATTTATATCCTTCCAAACGAACTTTCTCTATGCGTTCATCCAAGTGAGTTAAGTCTTAATTATACCCATCCATCCAGATAGCCTTGGGTTTCTTATGGAAGTGGAAAGTTTTTCAGTACACCCTATTTTGGAGCTTTTTGATGGCCTTATCCTCCTCCTTCAACAAATATACTTGGTCGGCTAAGGTCTTTTTAGTTCTTTATTCATCTACTATTGGTCGAGCAACCGCTACCTTCTTAAAAGATTAACCATACTTATTTTTACTCTTCCTTAAGTTCTCCAGTTCCTCCAGTAGTCTAGCATTTTCCATATCCATTAATGAGACACCTTCATTCGGCTCAATATCAGCTATCTTTTCTATACTATCTAGTTCATTCCTTAAGACATTATTATCTTTTTCCATGATTGCAGTAATCTCCTGAGCAGTTTTAGTTTCTTTATTTAGAATAATTTATTTCTTCTTCAAGGCATAAGTGATATCATATATCTTCTTATCGAACCCCCAACCTTCATTCAGGGCTTCGTACTTAGATTCATAGTCAGAGTGTAGCAATGCCCGAGAAATATTGTGATCTTCTTACAGTTGTTCAATCATCTCATAGTAAGTAACGTTGTTTTCCAAAGACCTATCAAGAAGATAATGAATATGAATATAGACATCTTTCACTTGGTCAGAGGCATCTGAGATGAGGAACCTTACCAACTCTTCTTCAGTCAAAGCTACATAACCAGCCTTAAGAAGACTTCTTTAATGCTTCAACTGGTCGAATACAACATAAATTATCATATTCTTCTTGACATCAAATTGAAAATTCACCAGTATGAGTATATAAGTCCGACCAAGGAAGAGAAGCAACAAGAATCAAACAAGAGAGAATATCAAAGGATTGCTAGGAAGGTTGAACAAAACTTTTTCATTTCATTGATAAATCAAAGATTACAAGGGTGGTTCCATTACAGATGAAGAAGAAAGAAAGAAGAAAAGAAAAATACATAAAAAGAAGGCATAAACTAGCTAAAAATGCTAAACCTTCTTCTTATCCTTGGCTGCAAAGTCAGAAGGAGGAAGGCCGACATCAGTGGAAGGCACCATTAATAATTCTTCAAAACCGTCCTCATCGTCAAACTCCTCATCTAGTTTGGGAGGGGTTCCTAGGTCTTGCCTTTGGAATAACTCAGAGTCAGCCTATGTGATGACCTCCCTTAGGGCATCTAACCAGTCATCCTTGTAAGAAATTTTTTTGGCATATTCAATTTGAATGGGTGCCACAGTGAAGGCCTTATTCCATCCCTTATTGTGGTCTCTTCCCTACCAGACTTATTCTTGGCCTTCAGCTCTAAGTATTATTTCTCCTTCACGACCACCTTATCAATTAAGGTGATGATCTTCTCCTCAGTAAGTTGGGACTTGTTATCGACCTCTTTTAACTTCCCCTCAGCTGAAGTAGCACTCTCTCTTTGACTTCCAGGATTGTATCTGCCCAGGTCTTTCTCTCACTATCAAGAGATTTTTTAAAATCCTTTACACACTTCTGCAACTCTTCAAAGGCATCTTCCACGTTTCTCGAGGAAGTTATCAGTTGGTCATTCTTCTCTAGTATTTGGTTATAATCAACCAAGAACTCCAAAAGAGAAAATATAGAATATAAGTACAGTAAAATACCAAGAAATATGATTGAAAACAGATAAATAAGTAAAATATTTACCAATCCCAAATTTTGACTAGCCCTCTCAAATAACCGAGCTCTGGACATCAAGAATACTGTTGACCTATCTGCTTGGAAAGTTCCAACCTCTATTAAATCCCTGGCCAATTTAGAGTTGATTGCCACAGAGGCACCATCAATCCTGACTTGGTCGACAAATTTTTTTTGGGACAACTCTTGGTGGATGGGAAGACCTTCTTCAACATCTTAAATTGAGGTTCAATAGTGTTTACTTCTTCAACATTGAGGAGTTAAGTCCTCCTTTTAGTAACCTAAGGCCTCTTATCGACAATATTATTTTTGTTGATAGGAGGAGGTAATCCATATCTAGTCAGCAAGTTGGGAATTCTTCTCTTCACTATTTTTGCAGTGGGACAAGTGGGGACAGTTATAAGGTCAAGATATTCAAAGGAAGATGAATTTCCTCCTTATGCAATCTCTCTCTCTACTCAAGTTGACTCAGTAAAAAAGGTAAAAGCTGGTTCCTCTCCCAAGCTGACAGGGGACTAAGGCATAATGATTGTTGGTCTCTCAACAAAAGAAGTTACAAAACTTCTATATTATAGCAGGACAAGAGTTACTGAGGGATTTTCCTCTCCTACTCTTTGGTGAATGTCCCAAAAATATTTAAGGTCATCAATATTAACTTCACTTTCCATTGGGCACTTCTTTTGTGTTCCTCTTAATTAAAACAAGACGAGACAGCTAGTCGGCAAACCATCAAACAATTAGTGAACATGGGAAGAAATAAAAAAATCAAAATAAATGTATGACATATTCCACGCCCTTCCTGGGGGCACCTAAGTCTAGTATATGCTACTCCCTCAGGAAGGGGGGAATATTGTCAATTCTTTACTACAACACCGTAGTCCCAGTAATCTTTGTTTGAATTTGGAAAGTTAGCAAGTAATGTTCTATTGGCCTTCTTGGTCTTCATATATTAGGTGTTTCACTAGTTGTTCCTCAATTATAACAAAACATTAACTTGGGAATCCCAATATGATTCCCATGGATTTTGTTTAATCTATTTACCCCGTTTACAACCCTCCATGTATTGGGGTCTAGTCTAGATGGGACTATATAAAAATAGTGGCAAAATTGAAGAAAAAGTGTATTTGGGGAAAAGGTGATGTCACATTCAACAATGAACAAAGTTGGGATCTAATGACCTTTAGCCAGGGACAACACATCAACAGGGACACTCGTAATCTCTAAACCTACCCTTCTGAGAATTTTTCTCCTTTCCCTAAATTCCTCTAAAGAACATTCGTCTACAATATACACCATTGCTCGAAAGATAGAAAAATCAAAGAAGGGAAAGGCAAGAAAGATTACAATGTTAAAAAATGATGGCAAGTAGCAAGTAACGAAGGCGGAGAAGGAGAGCTTGAGAAGAAAGAGAGAGGCTAAGTTTAGGAATTTTAAGGTAAAGATAAATGAAGGGAAACATCCGTCCTCTTATAAGTTACCTAAAAAGTAGAGATGAAATGATTAAAGTGAACGAACGATTGAACTACTAGTGGATGGAAAATTCCTGAAGACACGAAAGGACAAACATACCCTTTAGTCGTTCATTATTTTCAAATCATTTGCAAAAATTCCACCGCCTGCTGAAGTGGTAAATTTTTTTACAAGTCCAGGAGGTCGGTTGCCCGCAGATATGTCACGAATATTATGCATTTGTGCCTGTTATCTTTATGCATTATAGACCTTTTGTATTCCTTATGCCTATATATATTCTTTTTAACCATACAACCTATATTATATATGTTTATATGTTTTACGAGGTATGATTATGCTTTTGTAGGTATGAGAATGCTTATCGTGTGAATTGGTTACTTTTTAAGGAAGTTTCTTCATCTGACTCAACTTTAAGGGTATTTTAGTCATTTCATTCTTCATCTCTAACTAAGTGAAAATTAACAAAAGCGTAGTTCATTGAGTTAGCTTTGCATGGTCGAGAACGACACGTCATTTTGAGTCCGAACGAAGAAGTTAGAGATATATCCGCAAAGCACCTTTTCTCCCTCAAGATGGACCAAACTCCCCAAGAAAATAGAGCACCGATCGATCAGTCTTAAGCCCCCGGTCGATCAATAATTCGGATTAAGCCTACTAACTAACATAGTGGATTTGCAACTGAGACCCCGGTCGATCCGTCCATTGGCCACTATCGATCGATCCCAGTAGATATCTGACACTTATTTCTTTCTATTTTCTTTTTCTTTTATTTTTATTTCCACTTAGTATGTAATCAAAGTTTTGTTGTATTTGTAGGATATCTTTTATACATTTCATTTTTTTAGTTTAGGTTAGGGTTTTGGTGTTGAGAGCTTCTCTTCCGTATCTCTCTTTGGGTATTGTAAGTTGTACTATTCATCATCCATACCATTAATATAGTTTCTATTTGTCGCTTTATTTTCTTCCTTATTTGTTAATTTCATTTCTTTTATGTCTTTAAATATGTGTTATAGCTAGTTTAAGGGTTGGGGTCATAATTCCGTCATTAATGGGTCTCGAGCTTTGAAATCTAGGTTTTGGGTCAAAACGTATTTAATTGAAACCTTGTGTATTAAAGTTGGAATATTAGGCGTTTAACTTACTTGCCACACAAAGTAGGTGTTTATAGGGATATTTCAGAACTAATCCATGTGTGACCATTTTTTATTAAATGTTTAGTCTCTCATTGTTGAATTAATTTTCTTCATGTTTGATGTTTATAATAAATTAAAAATGCTCGGTTAAATGTTTTTGAATTGAAATCCTTTTCCTGTTTTATTTTTCTTGTCTAGTTTTATTTCTTTTTCCCTTTTATTCCTTTTTAAACCACAATTACCTTTTACACTTTTATTTTAGAAGTAATGAATCAATTAAAGTATGCCAAACATTCCCTATGGATTTTTGATACATGGACTAGCTTCTATACTCTCGTAAAGAGTATAGTCATAGTTTAGATTTTTTGCATTGCGTTCGAAAGCCGATAACAATGATTGGCGTATCTACATGGACGCTCAGTTTTCGCTAGCATTAAAATGGTGCCGTTACCGGGGACTTCTTTGTTATAGATTGTAATTAATTTACTATTTTCTAATATATTTTTCTTTTGTATTCGTATTCTTTGTTTTAACCTTTTTTGTAGGCTTGCACATTTGAGCACCAAGAAACATTGAATTCTCGATCATGAACCTTTCTACGTGGATTATCCATCTATAAACCATTTGGTAATCATGTCTTTTTATAGGGATATCAGTTATTATAATTGTTCTTTATTTGGAACTAGTTCTCAAACTTTTTATTTTCAAGATTCCGAGCCTTCACCTATTACCGTGCATGAAGGCCTTCGGATTATTTAGAATGAAAGGCTTGAAAACATATATCGGGAAGAAAATCATTTTTATGATCTAGAGTTGGATTCATTATTCGAATCCAACGACGATTTTTCTTCCAATTTTTGAAGTAGAAGAAAAGTTTCAACCAAATGAGGAATCTAAGGTTCTAGAGCCAAGGAAGCTTACTTTGGAAGAAGCCTTTCTTATTTTCACCAAAAGCGCACTAGATAACGCCAATAATGTTGGTTTGGAAATGGAAGCACTTCGCAATGAGATTAGTTCTTATTTGGAAAACAAACAGGAGGTTGAGACTTGTGTTTCACCTCAATTTTTTGAAGAACATCTCATTGAAAGTGAGTCTTGCTCCCCTGAAATTCAATCTCTAACTGATGATGAGTCACTTGAGATTGAATTTATTGCATCACCATTTTTGTTCTCCATTATGGAACCATTACAAGTACCGCTAGATTCCTATGAGTCGGTTGAAACTTTTAAAATGTTTAAACCTTTTATCGATGAGTACTCTTTGCTTGAATTATTTTCTAATATGGGTTCTTCCTTTTTTTGTGCCCTGCCTCCTATTTTACTTGAAAAACCATTGGGAGGTGATTCTATTTTTTTGGATCCTAATTGTACTTGTCCACCTTAGCATCCAAATACCCCATCATCCTCCTCAAATTTTTGATTGGTGATGGTTCCTTTGTTTCGCCTTAAGCATGCCTTCCGTTGTTCAAACGGAATTCCTATGAGAGGCATGCATTCAAAGGAGGTTACATCGATTATCCCTCAAAGCCAAATTTCTGTTTTGGGTGGACCCTCAAAAATTTCATCTTCTAGTGTATAATTAGTTAGGAGTTAAAATTATAGGTTGTATATAGTTATTTTTTTTTTCTTTTTTTTCTCTCTTTTTAATTTTAGTCTAGTTTAATTAGTTATTTTTTTATGATTGGTTCTAACTTGTTTTGTAGATTCAATGGACTCATACTTATCGGTGATCGCTCCAACTTTGGGTAATATCTTTCTTTTCCTCTCTTTATGTCATGTTATTGATTTTCATTGAGGACAATGCAAAATTTAAGTTTAGGGGGTGTGGAATATTCTATCCATTCATTGTTTAGTTTCATTTATTTGATCACATTTACTAATCATGATTTTTTTTTTTGTAAAAAAATGAAAATTTTCAAAAATATTTTCTTTCTTTTTTCTCTTTTGTTAGGCTTTTTGCCTTTGTTTTTGACGATAAATTTTAATAAATGTCCAATCCAATAGGCAATTTCAATAATGCATTTTCTCGATTTTAGAAGTTATTAGACTTTAGTCCTCATATCATTGATATTATGAATAACTTCATGAATTAAACTTTAACGCCATGAGCACATGCACCTTTCTTATTTTAATGATTTGGCTTAAGATTTTTATAACTCGATAATCTTTGTTGCATTATATATACTTACACCGAGTGAGCTTTGGGATTTTCTTCATTTGTGAGTGTTTATCCACTACTCTTTCCTTCTTAAAAGCTATGATTTCACCGGTGATCTCTCTATTCTTTTATTTGATCATTCTTCAATTGAGTTCATATTTTTAAATGTGTTACTTGAGCATGATTTTTAAAGTTTATTTTGACTCGAGAATTGGATAAACTTTAGGAAATGATCACAGGCTATCTTTGTTATATCGACCCATATTGGCCTTGACTTTACCTTATATGTTACCCTTCGTTAACCCCTTTGAGCCTTAATATAGCCTTTCTATTCATAACCCAAAATCCCATAACTAACTCCACATTAGAGTTATAAACCATACATGTTACCTTCCATACCTTTGTTTGGAATATTACTTGGGATAAATGATGTTATAGTTATATGGTTGCAATTACGCACGTAAGAAAGATAAAGTTCGTATATGATGTAAATAGTGTTCAATAATCCTTCTCGCGCTCCAATTTCATATCTAATTCTTATTATGGAAATCATTTTCCAATTTTGAAATTGCCCACAATATTCCATTATCCTAAGTTTTCATCCTTGGATATCTTTGAATTTGTACATATTCCTTTAATTTCCTACCATAACCTCAAAACTATATTACAACCCTATAAAAGTACTATGTTATCCTAGGATGAATTCACTTCAAAAGTCATAATAGTTTTACTAATCCGTGAAAATACATTTTGCCTCCTTAAACGGCAATATCTTTCATTAAGATTACATATTTTTCATTTTATATATAGTGTTCTTCAATTGATGATATGTTCGCGGCCTAGTTTCCATATCCATTTACTCATTATACCTACATGTCCCGTGTATTACCTCCCATTCAGAGTGATTTCATTTGTTCAGTGTATACACCGGTGATGATTGACATATATGCGCGCTTTAATACTTATCCGAATTATAAAAGTTTTACCTAATCATACTATGTATATTCTCACTTTTACTACCACTTTTAAGGTTTCAATTCGACGAAGTTCATTCTATAATGTTAATAATACAAAATTTTACCTGATCTCATTCAATATGCTAATAACGTGATTGAAATATTTTTTGTTATTGTTGGGCTTGTCGCATGTTGGTTGGGCATATCTTTTGAGAAAACTATGATGTTTGTGGGTTTTATCCCTAAAAACCCTCACGAGACAACACTCGCCCATTAGGTTAACCTAGGGGTTTAACAGATTATTGCATATGCTAAATGCAATCGTTTTCCCTACGAAAGTGGCATTTACATATTTTATTCATATATACATTTTGCACCACCTTTGGTTGGACTGTTTTTTTTTTGTGTCATTATGAGGGACAATGAATGTTTAAGTTAGGGGGTGTGATATGTCACGAATATTATGTATTTGTACCCGTTATATTTATGCATTCTAGCACTTTTGTGTTCCTTATGCCTATATTAATGCTCGTTAACCAGACAACCTCTATTATGTATGTTTATATGCTTTGCAGGGTATAATTGAACTTTTGTAGGTATGAGAATGCTTAGCGTGTGAATTGGTTGCTTTTCATGGAAGATTCGTCATCTGACTAAAATTTAAGGGCATTTTGGTCATTTCATACTTTATCTTCATCTCAATGGAAATTCACGGAAGTGTAGCTCGTTGAGTCAGCTTCGCATGGCCGTGACCGACACGTCATTTTGAGTCCGAAGGAAGAAGGTAGAGCCATTTTCGTGAACCAGATTTTCTCTCTCATGATGGACCCAATTCCCCAAGAAAATAAAGTACCGATCGATTGGCCTTGAGATCCCAGTCGTTCGATAATTTAGATTAAGACTACGGACCAAGGAAGGGATTTCAAACCAAACCCCGGTCGACCGGTCCCTTCACCACAATCGACCGGTCCTAGCAGATATCCAGCGCTTCTTTCTTTTTTCTTTTTTATATTTATTTCCAATTACTATATAAACAAATTTTTGTCGTATTTGTAGGGAATCTTTTATATATTTCATTTTTTTAAGTTTAGGTTAGGGTTTTGATGTAGAGAGCTCCTCTTCCATCTCTCTCTTTAGGTGTTGCCCATTCGGGTGTTGTAAGTTGTACTATTCATCATCCCTACTATTAATATAGTATCTATTTGTTGATTTCTTGCCTTTTAGTGTAGATTTTATTGCTTTATTTTCTTGATTATTTAATCCTTTCATTTCTTTTATGTCTTTAAATACGTTAGGTAGTTAGTTTAAGGGTTGGGCCATGTTTTTGCCATAAATGGGTCTCGATCTTTGAAATTTAGGTTTTGGGTTAAATTGCATTTAATTGAAACCTTGTGTATTAAAGTTGGAATATTATGCATTTAACTTTCTTTATCACGTAACGTTAGTGTTTATAGAGATATTTCGAAATTAATCCACGTGTGACCATTTTCGATCAAATGTTTAGTCTTTCATTGTTGAAATAATTTTCTCCATGTTTGATATTTATAATTAATTGAATATGCTCGGTTAATTTTATTCGAACCGAATTCCTTTTTACGCATTGTTTAGCCCATGGCGGGGATGTTACCTTAATCCCGTTTTATTGTTCTTGTCCAGTTTTTTTCCCTTTTACCTTTTAAACCGCAATCACCCGTTACACTTTTATTTTAGAAGTAATAAATCAATTACAGTTTGTCAAACATTCTCTGTGGATTTTTCATACCCGGATTGGCCACTATACTCCTGTAAAGAGTGTAGTTATATTTTAGGTCTTTTGCAATGCGGTTGGAAGTCGATAACAATGACTGGGGTATCTACATGCGCATTTGGTTTTCGCTAGCATCATCAACTAACTCCCAGAAAGAACGCCAAGCAAGATTTTGGAATAAATACTCCATACTTTCGATCAACCATTAAGAATGAAGCATTGGGGGATTTTTGTATGTAAAACTTATGCATCTAAGTGGACTAATGAGAAATGGGCACCTGTCCTCCTACATGGAAATTTTCACAGTGCTTACTTTATTGGTCGGATCCAACGACAATTGGTTAGCCAACCAGCTGACTAACCTCAAGAATACAAACCATCAAGAATAGAAAAACTCACTCGAGTGGAATTGCTAACAACCCTTGTACATGTACCACCGAATGTCAACAGTCTTATTTATTATATACAGATGTAAATTCCTGAAGATATAAAGGCATTTAATCTCTTGAGTTCTTAACCACTATAAATACATGATCTCACTTAGATCAAGGGGATGATTCAATTAGGCACAAATGTACACAAACCTGAGCTATTGTACTCCCCAGAAATAATAAAAAAAATGAATGTAGGATTTTTTCATAGCTGAACTAATTTAAAAACCTTGTTTGTTGTGTTTTTGCCTTGGTTGATTATCTTTATGTACCTGTGATTATAAATTTTAACCCACTCCATTTTTAGACATCAGCAATATCCTTTAAAAAGAAATTAAAGTTCCAATATCATATTCCAATTTTAAAACATCCGGAATGTCAAAAGAAAACATACATATTCTTATTATTAAACCTTATATTTTATTCAATCAATATATGGATAAACCTCTCTCTCTCTCTCTCTCTCTCTCTCTCTCTCTCTCGCGTATGCGAGCATGCATGCACTTTTTATGCACACGCATTTATGTGTTTATTCGAAAAACCTTATTAGTGCCTTTACCATCATTACTAACGCATTGATAACCAAGTCACCCTTGCCATGTAGTGTCCCTTGCCGAAGTTAGGCCTCGGAAAGTCTTGTAGCTTTCTCATGGTTAGTGGATCTCATATATTGGTATTTAACCTTACTCCAACACGGACCACACACCACATATAATCATTTTAAGTCTCATCAGAGTAGAATTTATGGATTGGATTTAAATTGTTAGTTTCACCAAATTATTTATCTCTCTCTCTCTCTCTCTCTATATATATATATATATATATATATATATATATATATATACATATATATATATACATGTGTGTGTGTGTGTATGTGTGTGTGTGAGTGTGTGTGTGAGTGTGTATGTACGTGCGGGTGCACACTCATTTATTTATTTTTCCCATTTTTGTAGTGGTGAAGGACGATGACATTTTCTGTGGGTGATATTTTCAAATATATGGTTCTCTCTTGCTTAATTTCACATTTTTTAGTGGTGATGTGGGTAGTTAGATGTGGTATGTATTTAGATGCGAGTGGTTGTGAGTGTTGGGACTAAGTATTTTGGGTGATGGTAGTTTCAATGGTGGTGTTTGGTGTTTTAGGTGGTGATGGGCATGTTATGGGGGTGTTTTGGGTGGTGGTGTTGGTGGTATACTTATTATACTTATAAATTATGTCAATAAAAATATGCCATATTTTAATACTTATATTAGGCATTTTTTTTTATCATTTCGTACCTTAATTATTGGTATTACTAATTTCTAAGAAAAAAATGTGGTAGGCGTAAACACTTGATAGTTTAGGAGGCATGTTGTCTAGTTTTTTAAGATCAGGACGACCTATAAACCCGAAATAGTTTTGGGTGTTATTGTTGTTTACCGATATTTTTAAGTTAAAAAATATTTTTCTGAGACATAATGTTGCTGAAAATTCTAATTACTTGTAACTTTAAGGGCACCTTTAATCGAAAAATGAAAAAAAGAAAAATTTTCAGTTGAAAACTATTATACTTGAAATTATTTTAGTTGGAAAATGTTTCAAGACTAAAATTTAATTTTCTGTATTTGATTTTAAAGATTGAAGATATTTTGTTAAGATCGAAAATATGGGGCATATATATGGTATAATTTTTAATTTTTGGAAAATATTTTCATATGTGGAATTTGAAAAATTAATATTGAAAAGTTTTAAAAACAAAATTTTAATTTGATGTACATTGTTTAACTTAAAAATTATTTTCCACGAACAATATTGTGAGCATTTGACATATAATTCCTTCAAGAAAGGTATCAAACCACTTAAACCCACATTTATTACCATTCAAATAATATCCCTTACATCATATAATTATTTTGATTTTTATTATTCTTCCTTATTTTTAGCTCAGATATAATTAATAAATTTATTTGATTATTTCAATCGCTTAACATAACTTTGACCATTTAAGAGATAATTTGATGAAAATTATAAATATTTTGACTCAATTATAGATATTTTCACCGAATTATGGATAATTTTGACACACACTTTAACCAAATTGTAGATAGTTTGTACCCAATTATATATATTTTGATGACGACAAGCGTTGTCGGAAGCATGTGATCTAGAGGGAGATGGTCATATGGTTCATATGTAGGTTTTGGGTGTCTATGGCTAATTTTTTTAAGGAAGGTGTCTAATTGAAGAGAAAAATGATCTTGAGTTTTTACATTGGAAATGTTTAGTAACGAGGCTTATAGACACCTTTATCTGCTCCATAAAGGTAGCCACACCTACTATAGTCTTCCAAAGTCCCCAAAACAAACCAAAACTCATAAACATCTTCACAAAGGTCCAAAAACCTATAACAACCCATTAAACTATCCAAAAAAGTGTAACTAATCCAGAATGGGCCCAAAGGGCCAAAGTTAAACGTGCTTGACCAATCGGCCATACGCGCACAGTGCCCCTGACCGATCGGTCATCAACCCCATAATTTTTCCTACAAAAGATGCCTTCACCTACCAACGGGAGGCATTTACTCTACTTTCTTAAATGTCAAACATTCTGTCCAGAAATATTTTATTCTTTAAATATCCCCAAAGCTCTCTCTATTTGTCTACAGGGATTCCATTTACTATTTTGTTCTTAATGTTGGAAGTTTGGTCATTCCTTCATTCCTGACTTGATTTATGTGTGAATCGACCTTTTTTAAGTTATCCCATGAACTCAAATCATATATATTTTCATATATGACCTTGTTTTACTCTTATAACACCTGGAATGATCAAAGAAATACTAAATCTCTCACATGTAGCCTCTATATAAGGTGAAATCCCCTTTGAATCGTTCATGAACTACATGGACTTTGAATCGTTCTTTGCATGTATGTATGATCACTCAGACTATAATTGGAGTGAATAAGTCCAACTATGTTCATATATATACTTTCACTATTTTATTTTAGTCACCTCCCACAATGCACTGCATAGTCTAGATACACATTGAAAAATTTCAATTTTTTTTTATTATTTTCACACATAGCATGTTCAAATATATTGTTTATATCTTCAGTTAAGTCTGAAAGGCTGGAGAGGGTTCCTATTGCCTTACCATTTGATAACTTATTCTGTGAACCTTCGACTCTTTAGTTAAACACGTAGGTCATTTGCCATTACCTGTTATCCACAAATTCCTACCCCTTCTTTTGTCTGTTTTGAGTAAAATATATTGGCACTCCATTTTTTATTTATCCTATTTTTCTTAAAGAGAAAGCTTCACCCTACCGAGGTAGTGACCACATGTCGTGGGCATAGGACATAGGGGAGGGTGATGTAAATTTTTAGGTCTTTCATAGGGCTAAGTAACATTAATTAAAATATTATTTGTAAGACACTATAAAAATTTAAAAGACACCAAAGATTCCTTATTTTCAAAAAAATTTATGGCTATCATGTATACCCTCAAGAAAAAAAGTCAAACTTTAAAAAGATAAAAAAATCTCTATAAAAATTAAAAGTGGAAGGTTAAGTGATCGACAACAAGCGGTTGAGAAAAATATTTTGTGTGTGAATTTGGTTTTCCCAAAAACAAGGGAACCGTTAAATACAATTACCATCTTTTTATATTTCCCTAACATGTAATTTATATATCTAAAATACTCTTCAAAATTATTTCTCATCATCATAACCCTTTGGTCGCCAAACTCGTTTTCTTATAGAGATTAGATTATCAATTTTGACTTTTAATTAAACATATTTTCATTTCTCCATGTCTTTTCTCACTTTTTTCCATTCAATTTCATATGTTCTAATGTGTCATTAGTCTCTTCGTTTAAAGAGATACATTGAATCATAAATTTATGATGGAATGAGGTGTGAAAAATCAATTTCCTTAAGATTTTACTTTCCCCCACTACAAGATTTTGCTATCACGTTCTTTGGTAAATTACCCCTAAGATAAAATAATTCAATGGAATTTTTTGTTATTAATATTAAATAATTCCTCCATCACTCAAAGAAACTAATTGAATAAATTGAAAGATGAAAAACAATGGAAGAAATGAGAAAAAATCTCACAATTTTTGTATCTAAAAATGGTTGGTTCCCTAACCCTTTTATTGACCTATTCACTTCCTTTCATGAATAGACATTATATTAATGGTCATATTGGTTCATGAGTAGAAAAATATTAATGGTTATGTATATTTATGAATTGACATAATATCTCAAAGTTGTGTGTATTCATTAATTGACACATATATTGTAACTCACCATCTCTTTTTATTTTCTATTTCTAGAAATATTTTAATCTTTACAACAATCCATCACTAGATTGTAATATTTCTTCAATTTCTTCAGTTGTTATACTAATGCATACAAGAAGCTATCGTTCTATTTAGACCTTAAATTAATGATTGGATTTCAAAGTGATAACTAAGACATAGGTGTGCTGAGCATTAAAAATTATCTTACTATGTTAGCACGGGAAAGACATCACACATGAGATATCCTAGTTAAATGGATGTTTTTATATATTTTATCTCTAGTATGTCCTTGTGATCTATCATTCTTACGTGGATATGTATAAGAGCTAACCCAAATCCTTATTAAACGTGGACCATTTCTTATGTTCAAACTAGTGAAGTTTTTTTCCATGTCCTTGTTACTTTAAACGTTCATTCCAGGGTAATAAATTCGTTATATCTTATAATTCATGATGAGTTCATAGCAATTTACCTTGAACATCCTGTAAGGCACAATTATATAATATCAAAGAATAAAAAATAATTTCTTGGTATCTTGTTATTACCCATTAAACTCTGGAATAATGGTAACGCAATTACAAAGTTGGGTTACCATTACTGGCGATTTATTAAGATGTTTTAAGTCTCATTCTCTCTCGAGATCCCTTTAGTCAAACTATCCTTTAAGTTCTTACTTAACTTGTAGACAAAATAATATTACTAAAAATAAGTTTTATTCATTACTTGACATATTTATGTATCCAACTAACATGTATAAATTTCAATTACAAAATCTTATTTTCTTGTTATAGTGAGAGTATAATCATTATCATGATGTAAATTCCCCGTTCGTTGCTACAAGTTTATGACTAACAATATAAATCCTAGTCATTATGTTTCTTTGTCTTAAGATGGATTTCAAAACTAGCACATCAAAATTTGCTAACTTTCAATACATGATATTTCCCATTACCATATGATATATTCTCAGTTGGTAAATATGTTGGGAATATAACTTATGGAAACCAACGCCACCTGTAGATATTCTAGTGTAGGAGTGAAACACACTCACTATTTCTATTACCAATATTTTTCTTTCATTTATATTATGTGAAAATTTCAAAACGTCACACGGTTATACAATTTTATCTGATTGTATGACTTATGTACATAAACCCATGTATCATTACATAAATATTGCATTGTCCTAACACAAACATTATCTTATAAAGAAACCCAACTTTTAATGTATTCTAAAATGAAGGCCATGTAAACAAATACACTTTAAAGTTTCTCCATTTCAATGAATATTAACTTTATTGTATTATTATTTCATGCCTGTTAATGTATTTGGCACACATACATATTTTGTAGTAAACATATACTTGAGCCCTTTAAATATACAACTTTTTATTTATTGGGAAGATATTTAGTTGAATCGCTGATCGTTGGTTTCCAACCCGTCTTCATACAAGTTGTGGACTAACTTCTCATTTTTACTTTTAAGATATAATTGTCTTATTTATTCTCAAAATAACTTAAATAATATTTAATGGATTTTCCATTTGATTCTACCATCTTTAAAGCATTTCTTAAAACGCTCGGTTCTTAATTGTTTTCTCATAAAATACCAATAGCTATTTTCTAACAACTCCTCAATATTTTATCACTGTTAGGAATCATTCATTATAGAACTGAATGCCAATAATATCCACTATATCTTACTCATGTATCTCTCCTATAACCCATTACTTAATGAAATATCAAAGAATGTACATGTCATACTAATATAATAATTAACAAACTTTGCACATAATGACTAACATACATGTAAGTAATTATAATATGAATACTAATCATTCTTAAACTCATGATTTTATGTCACCACATAAATATCATACATGATAAGAAACTTGTATTAAAAACGACATGCATATACAAGAACATGCGTATACACACACACATATATATATATATATAATATCCTTCATATCACTACACTAAAATAGCTAACTTGTCACGGTTGTTTACCATAAAAAGTCTGGGGGTGATAACTTCTTTATCACAGACTTGTCACGGTCTTGTCACGGTCTTTGACTTTGATACTTTTTGTTACGATTAAAGACCGTGACAGGCCTGTGACAAAATTAAAAAATTATCACGGTAAAAAATCGTGACAAGTCGAGGACAAGTTTATTTGTTAAGGACTTCTCATGGTTTTTGATCGTGATAATTCTGGGCAGAATTTAAAAAACAACTGCTGGGTAGTATGGCCACTGCCACTGCCCAGCAGTATATTTATACATGTTATAGCAAAATTTTAACTGTCCAAACAACATATATCCAAGTAAAATAGAAATAATATACCAAATAATGACATATATAATCCATATCCAAATAAAATAGAAATGCAAATATCCTTATCTAAACCAACATGTACCAAAATCAAAAAAATACAAATACATTACAATATCCAAATATCCAAATAAAAAGATAGAAATAATGTCATGAAGAAGGGGCAGGTCGGAGGAGGAAGGAAGGCCACACGACATATGAATTGAGACACCCCTAAATATGATGAAGATCGCATTGTTCACGTAATCACAAAGGTGGGTTCTCCTTTCTGTCCACCACATGTGTGATGAGAACCCTTGCCTCCATATCTTGGAGGGGACATCCATGAACCACCATACCTGAGAGGAATCTCGGCTCCTTCAACCCCTCGCTATCAGATCCCCATAATATATGTCAAGTAGGAACACGCTCGGCCAACCGATTGTCGACATATGCTGCTCGATGAGGGTCACGATGGGAAATGGATCATCATATGGCGTCAAATTCGTGTGTATCGATGATGAAGCAGTGATGTCCTCATCCTCATCCTCTTCCTTGTCTACCTCTACCTCTTTAATCTTCCCTTTGCCCTTGCCCAATTGACGCTTCATGAAGGCATACATATCTAGGATCGTCGCTTTCAACCTTGATAGCTTATTATCATGGGTTTCCACCTTATGTGCCAACCCACTGTTGCTCGTCTCCATTCCAATTATCCTATACTTCCCCACCCGTGAGCTCACCCCTAGTCCTCTCCTTGCGATCCAGCCCGAGCACTTGGCTGAGTGCGTCTATAGCCAAAGATGCTTTGTCGACATCACATTGTGACTCATGCACTTCTTTAAGCTTTGCCTCAAAAGACAAAAAGTAAACGATTAGTTAATTAAGTAAATAAAAAAATTATAATGTAATTAAAAAAACTTTAAACATTTATAACTTTCAATGGTGGCTGCGACGCTTGGGGCCACCTCCTTGTCCTTGCCTTTTTTTGTCCGAATTGCCACATAGGCATCGAGCCTATGTGGCCTACCCCCAGGGCCACTCCCCGTGTCCTGAAATAATATAATACAGAATTAGTAAGTAACGCAAAGTAATGCTAAATTAGAATAACTAAAATTAAAGAAAAATAAAAACTTACCATCTTGTGCTCCACCTCGACGTAAGACGTCCGTCCGTAGTAGTGCAAGTCCAACTTTTTTGCCCGGTTGTCCCTCACCGATTGAAAAGATGCCAATTTTTGATCATTGGTATCATTTTTTATAAACTTACGTCAAAGAAAGATGGGGGAAAGTACTTCACCAAGGCACAATTTGCTTCGTTCACCGCCAATTTTGCCACCACTATGTGATCTCAATTGACTACCTTCTCACATAAAAGTGAGAAGTAGATACTAATTTTCATAATAGCCCTCTGCAAATACTCGTGCTTGGAGAAATAGTGCTTAAAGAATAGAGGAACCAATTTCATGATCACATGCAAATCGCGGGGCTTACACTTATGTAAATTATGGGTGGCATAATTCACAATCCTTTGCAAGTTGGACAAAAAATTAAATGGAACTTTCAAATTATATATTGTGTCTAAAAAAACCTTCCTTTCCTCACTCGTCAAAGTAAACGCACCAAGGGGAATTATTGTCCTCTCCTACTATCTTCTTTCAACCATAGTTGTAGCTTAAATTTCAACGCTTTAAGATCTTTTTGTGCATTTTATCCATCCGTCAAATGACTCCCCCAAGCCATGTGCTCACAATATGTTCAACAATGTTCTTCTCTACGTGCATCACATCCAATACATGGCACACCAGGTTATTCTTACAATAAGGCAAGTCAAATAAAATTGACCTCCTAGACCATGCCTTTCTTGTCTCAATTTCATTCTCAGTTGGGGTCTTCTTATGCTTGACATAATTTAGGATTCTTACTTATCATTTTAGGGCCACAAGAAGAAGATTTAATTTCAATTTTTGAGCTTGAAAACTTTCTCAACCGCAAACTATGTTCAACCCCGCCGGGTAAAAAGTTGGAACCTTTCTCAAATCTAAAACTATAAGAGGGGGGTAAAAACCTCGTACGTAAATGGTGTACATTTTTGAGCTAGCGGGGAGATGAAGAGATTCATTCTCCGCTCCATAAATAGGACACCCCAAATAACCATGTACTACACAACCGGATAATGTCCCATAAGCTGGAAAATCATGAATTATCCACATCAACATAGCTTTCAATGTAAAATCTTCTTTTCTAAAAGAGTCAAATACTTTCACACCCTCTTCCCATAAATCATTTAATTATTCTACCAAAGGATACAGATAGACATCGATGTCCTCACTTGGTGCCTTTGGCCCAGGGATCAACAAAGACAATATCAAAAATTCAGATCTCATACACTGTGAATGAGGGAGGTTGAGTGGGCCTAGGATCACTGGACATACACTCTAATTGGTGCTTATATTTCCAAATGAGTTAAAACCATGTGTTGATATTTCCAAACGAATGTTATGCTATTCTCTAGGAAAATTGGGGTCCTCAAAATTCATCCTCTTTCGGGCTATAGAATCAATAGGATGGTGCATGAGATTTTCCCCGCTTCTGCCCTAGCATCCCAAGTGAGTGCCTCCTCTATCCATGGGACTGTGAAAGACTGCTTTAATCTAAGCCCAACGGGAAAATATTTCAATATTTTTTGAGGCACTTTTGAGCTTGTACTTCCTTGCCAATAGATTGGACATATCTAGGTTCATCTCATACCGTACACTAACTGAGTTTTTCATACACCTTTCGATATAGTATGGAGTCATACACACAAGAATGAATTGATTTATACTTCATTCCCAATCCTTTCAAACTTTTTTTCATAATAGATAACTGTTTGGAAGAGTTTTTTGCTTGGGTAGCAAGCCCTTCACCTAATTCAAAATTCTTGTGATGCTACTGCTAGACAAACCATACTGGGTCTTCAAAATAGGCAAACCAACCATGGCATGTAAAGTTATTTGATCTTTCTCACAACCAGCGTATAACGACTGAATCGCCTTAAATTTTAAACTTTGGTTTTCATCATCAAGATTTATCCCAATATCTTCATAAGCACCTGAACCTTGTACATTGTCAATGACATCATTCTCTGCCACTTCATGAACTCCATATGCATCATCAATTAAATATTCTATCATATTATGATCTACAGTATCATACTCCCCTTGTACATCTATCCTACTTGTTGAAGGTTGTTGTGAAGGTTGCTAGGGTGCAAAAGGAACTTTCGGTTCCCCGTGAAAAACCTAAAATTTGATAACTATCTTGCATACCCCATCTTATTAAATGTAGTTCAACTATTTTACAATTAAATACCTTATCATTCTTACACCTAGTACACAGACATAGAAACTCTTCATCATTATGACATCTCTTTGCATGTTTCATAAATTCATTAGCACCTATGCAAAACACATCCATTAAATCTATTTGTCTCACCCATCCACACTTTGTATTTAGGATATCCCATCACAGCTACTACAAATAATCATCTATTATAGGTAAGAAACGTATATTCCTGGATTAGCATACAGAAGAGTGTGAATATTTAGTTCCCATTAGTATAAACAATCACCTATTGAATGCGTACGCATAAGAACTAGAAGGCTAGTTTTTATGTGTTAATTTATTCGTGCATTCAAATTCTAATTCTAATTCAAATTCAAATTCAATTTTAATTTAAAATTAAAATTAAAATTCAATTTATAATATTAATTCATATTTCATCCATCTCCTCTAAATGATGAGTGGTCCTATCCCATTCAAGGCCGCATATTTTTGTAATATACTTAACAACTCATGCACATTGTTCCAATTGAGAAAAATTTGACTGTATATCCGCATAGTTCTCCAAGTACACGACATAGATTCACAAGTGTTAGTGTTATTTCAAATTATCAATTGAGATAACACTTAACATCGCCTCATCTAGTATGTACCCAGAGAACATTAAGATACGACTGCAGAATTTCTCCCAAAAGTAACAAGTTTAAGCCACTAAGAATATTATTATACAGAAACTATACAGTCCCAAACTATCCAAATGGGACAATTCGAGAGATCTCATTATAGGGGTAAAGTCTCTCTAATGGGTCTACGGGCTATTGAATGCGTACACATAAGAACTAGAAGGCTAGTATCTTTGCGCACTATATGTAATTTAAAGTATGTTTCACTTAATTATATCTTATTACGATTTGAGATATTTCATTTATTTATGTAATTTAAAGTATGTTTCATTTAATTTAAAGTACGCATAAGAACTAAAACTTATTCCAATTTATACCAATATCAACACCAATTCAAATTCAATTTTAATTTATACCAATATCAATACCAATTAGAATTCAATTTTAATTTAGAGAAACGGGTCCTATAGAATTACAATGTATACAAAATAAAAAGGTTATTAATGTTTAGAGCATTTCATATGCTTTAGTCTATTTCATAAGGAGCTAAGGGGATGGTAACACTAAGTGACTTCTCGTGAAATACGATACTACATTAAAAGCATGTTAATTATATTAAAGGTTTGAGTTATCACTCATGCCAATCACTAAACTTTATGCGTGGAATGTTGAACCGAAGTGAAATCCAAACAATTCCGCCCCGCGCGATACCCTTTCATTTAGATAAGGTATTTATTAAGACAATTTAATTAGGATTTAATATGAGAGAGTAAGTCAAGAATTTAAATATCTACGTGTGAAATTAATCTAACTTGTCAAACTCAATTCAATTCAATATAAAAATTTCAATACCATTGCAATTCAATATCAATAGAGATGCTGAATTTGTACACCCTTTAAATAATTTTAAAAAGATATTCTATTCTTTGTATTTTAACTCTCATATCTTAACCTCGTTTATTGTTATGTTAAATCCGATCATTGGTATAAAACAACTACTATTTGGGAAAAGTATAAAGTCTACAAACAATATTGACACTATTTTCGGAATCATACACGCACATGTGACATTCCATATATTGATCCCCAAATTGAAAACAACACACCAAAATCTCTTACATGAAAACAAAACACAATCAATTCCCTGTATCTCCCCATTTTCTATCAGCTCTAAACTCCCAAAAAATGGATTCAAAATAACAACTCATTGATTATCTCACCTCTCCTTATCACTCCCCTACCCCCCACTCACCCCCACCCCAACACACCTATACACATACACACACACCCCCTACCCCCACACCCTCCATCACTCCCCCTTCCCCCTGCCACCCCCACACACCTACACACACACACACACACACATACAAATACACACACACACACACATATAAAACAGAGAGAGAGAGAGAGAGAGAGAGAGAGACCTGAAAGTAGAGAGAGAGAGCTAGCACTCGATCGAAGAGAGAGAAAATGGAGGGTGGTGGAAAAAAAAGAGGCGCCTAGGGTTTTAATTATAAGAGTTGCCACGGACCTGTCAAGGTCTTTGACCGTGACAACTCTTTAAAGTTGTCAAGGTCAATGACCGTGATAAACCATTGTCACGGACTTGTCATGGTCAATGACCATGATAAAAATTGCTATTTTTTGTCACGGTCAATGATCGTGACAAGACTGGACGGCTCAATATATTGTTATTTTTCAATGCATGATATCATAACAAATATGGCTAAAAAATTTCATATTACAATCTACCTTTACAAAATACAATAGAAGAAAATTAAATCACTAACATTTAACTCATTAGACACATAAGTGTTACGTGCCGAGTTATATATGATAAGAACCTATCATTACAGGGGTAGATATTAGGAATAACATCAAAATAATCTATCCATAAATTTAAATAATAATTTTCCTATTTCATTTTGTTAAAATAACCTCTAGTTCCATTAAAATTAGTTTATTTGGAAAATTCATTTATATCTATGGTTACCCACCATGACATAGATAAATAAATTTTTTAATTTAATTAGTGTGATGGAAATGTTCATTTATTTCCCAATAAAAGCAATAATATTTATACTCCATGATCTTTTATAAATTTAAATTTTCGAGGCCTATTTACCATGAGATTATTTTGATTTTCTACAACAGGTTTATACAAGTGAATAAAGCAACACGACCCAAAATTATCACTAATCAAAGTACTTTGTATATCACATTGATCTTATGTTAATTTTATTAGTTAAGTATGTTCATGTAATGAAGTACAAAATGTCTACATAAATTCACTTTAGTCATTTCCATGAAATTTTATACAATTCAATACTCTAATTGTAGTCAATAGAACAAGGCATGAAGCGTTAAATAAATAAAATTAATATATACAACCATAAAATATTTTTTTCATCTTTTAAACCATCACTAAAAGTCATGACTATTTACTACAATTGTTACTTTGTTTTTTGGACTATAAGTAAAAGGTTTTAGTAGTTCAATATTATTGTGACTGTTCATCCGACATGTGGCTAAAGGATTTCTGAAAACATGGAATTCAGTGTGATAATGTCCTAGCGGGGGTAAATAGGACATACATGGAATTAAGGCCAACAAGAATTTTATTTTTCAAAAACACAATAAAAATAATTGATTTTCATAATAAAATTAAAACTCACACTCACTTAAGTAATTTATCAAACACTTAACTTTATAGTGATTAGATCCAATTTTAGTTCAAGGAAACATTTACAAGATCATGAAAAACCAATTCGAAAGCCTTTAAGGCCCATATCCAATTAGATACAAATTTAGCCAATTGTTGATTTGAATTTCTATGAGGTTGTGTGTTGTGAATAAACGTAAATGGGAAAATAATGACAACATCAAGATCAATGGGGGAGAACCCCACCAATGGAAAAAAATCTCAAGACTCTACAACAAAATGTTGTTTGTGGCACTTCTCAGTGCCTCGTTTGTTTGTCCTCCACTTCTCACATGGTTGCTCCATTTTCCTGAGTGGGTCCCTAGATATTGTTAAACACTATGTCCAGTTTATACGTGCCCTATTATCCTAAGCCCTCGAGAGTGGGGGGTTTCTATTGTTTTTAATTGTCGATTTTCTTTATATAGAATGAACAAAATAGATCGGGTTATCCTTCCGAGTCTTACCATGAGTCTTGTTGCTGTCTGCAAATGTTTCATAGATTCATGGTTTGGCTTCGAGAATCGAGTTACAAGTGGTGAAGTATTAGACACCCCACTTGTTCTTTATGATTCCTAATCTATGTATTTATCACAACATTTTACTTTATAATTATTTTTGGTTTTATTTTTTGAACATGTAGAGTAACCTTTATTTGTGTTAATAACCTTTAAACATCAAAATATTCTTAGCTTTAAAGAATGATATCACTGAGAGGTGTAGAAAGCTCACTAATGGTTGCATACGTGTGTTTAATAGGAGGTAGTTAGTATATGTGGATATTGACTGTATAGGTGAGTGTAACGAGAGATCGTTACTATATGTGGGTGTTAAGTTTATGGGGTTTTATAATGGGGGCTCATTACTATATTTTGGTACTGAGTCTATATGCATGTATAACGGGGGTGTTAATGCATATGGGTGTTGAGGATATGGATGTGTGTTATGACTGGTCGTTAGTGTGTGCATGTTTTGAGGGTATGAGTGTATGTAGTTGGAGGACATTAATGTGCGTGGGTGTTCAGTCTTGTGCTTATGAGGGGATCCTTAGTGTTGCACCCGCTTAATTCATGATGCAAATTTTTCGCATGGAATATGTTCCAGCATCATGCGTGTGAAAGTCAGAGGACTTGGATGGGGTGGGCAGATAGATGTTTGGATATTTGGAAGATGTATACAGGGTACGAGTCTTAAGGATGGTGTAAAAGGATGTAATTTTACTCTACTATAGTGTGTAAATGGTGGAAAAGACCAAAAGTCACATAAATAAATTTATATCTCTTACCAAACAACTTATATCATAGAGGCTTCATAGTTCTCAGTTTGGGTAAGAGGATGAAAATGAACATTTAGTGTTTGTGGGTGGGTGGAGTGTCTTGTGAAGGGAGACATGATAGAGAGGGGGTGACTAGCAATGAAGGCATATCAAAAGACAATACATCATGAGAGTCATTATAATTGCTTGGGTTTGCGAGTGGGGCTCGATATTGCACCTACATACATCGCGCTGCTGGGACAAATGCCTAATTATTTCCAACAAGGGGGTTATTTTTATTTACATCGTCTTTGAGGTTTGAGTATGAATGGTATGTCGTTATAATATTTATGGAGTTTGGTCCTTTGTATAGAATTTTCATTAGGAACTGGAACATTATACTCGCAGGTATAAAGGTACATAATTGAAAAAGGGTATTTAATAAGTATGTCAAGAAAGCCAAACTTTGTTAGGGCCCCGTATAATAAGAGAAGTGGAGAGGTTTATTAAAACTTTCAACTTTGACTATGTGAAAGAGTCCAGAGTAACCCCGATCACTAACACTATCCTGGAAAAAAAAAGATGAAATCCAAATAAAAGATTGCTTTCATATTGTACTTACTTTTACCCTTTTTAATTAGTCTTTTCAAGGTGAGAAAATTATGATGATTTCAATGATGAGATTTGTTGGAGGAGGACCATACTTTTAAATATAAATGTTGTAAATTCCATACCCGATCCCTTGTTGGGTTATACTATTATACCAGAAAAAATGTATTTTAGGTTTGAACGTTGTTTAATTAATAGGTTTAGAATTTCCTCAAAATGTTTACCTTTAAAGTGTGAACTGAGCTTTGGCAAGGGATGTACCCAGAGGGGTGGTACCATCGGGCAAAGTTATGACTCGAGAGCTATGGTTTACAAATTTGCGTAGAAGTATGACACTCATTCCGTTTGCAGAAGTCACTTATTCAGAAAAATAGAATTTCTATTGGAATTCTTGGGAAAAGTATTGATAAAGGAGGAATGTTAGAAAACCTAGTCAATGTTTTAGTCTTTTTTCCAATATTGGTGTGTGTAATACAAAAATGAGATGTAGTTGAAGTTTGAGGTGTATACACTAATCCATTACAAAAATTAAGGTATTACACGAGATCATTCATTTACTTAGGTTGATTTCAATTACTAGCTCTCTCATGCATCAATCCCTAATACTTCACCTGATATAGCGAGTCTCATCCAAAGATCTTTCACATAGAGAGAAGAATCCATGGAAAATAGATTCCACACATTCAATTAGGACATAAAATATTCATATATTCATATATTCTTTCTTGTCGATCTCTCAGATGAAGTTCTTCAATGCAAATTGATTTGTCTCAAATATTTCATATTAGTACCCTTTGTTCTTGCACATTTGGGCATAATTGGGTTTATTAATTCCTATATTTATACTCATTAATAATACAACTCTTACTATATATATATATATATATATATACTTCTCAAGGTTTATTTGCGCTTTTTTAAGTGCTGGGAATGCTAAGCGTGAAGTTTAGTTGCATTCTAGGAAATTTTTGTCTCACTGAGTATCTTCAAGGTTATTTTACTCATTATAGAATTGGATTTTGGACCCAACCTCTTTATGAAAGTGTCTGTTTCCAATCTCGTTTTGCGAAGCCTTTGATGGTTCATTATTCTGACTTATAACGAATAAGTTATGACTTTTTCCGTGCATTGAGCCAAGTAAAGAAGGAAGGAAACCAAGGATTGAAACTCCCAGGTGCCAAATTCATTTTACCCCACCCCAAATTGATTCGGATGAAGGCAGAGTCAACTATCTCAGAATCTAAATCAATTTGTCTCTTATCCGAATTAATTGTGCCCAAATATATTTGGCTTATTTAGTTGATATGTTTTCCATAATTGGTCTTTGTATAACTAGTTTTCCCTCTTTTATTAGAGATACAAGACACTTTTAGGTTAGATTACTATAGTATTGAGAGCTTCTGTCCACCCTCTCATATGATTTGATTGTAAATTACTATTCATCATCTTCCTTATTTATCTAAGCTTTCATAACTTAGTTTCTTGCTTTGTTAATGTGACAACCCGCGATCCGAGATAAGGGGTGGCCAGCCTGATACTCAAATGTAACAGGGATCATTAATGGAAATCATTCTCTGCATCACAACAATAAACTGAGTATACGGGAAAACCACCCAATAAATCAGAAAACGGGTTGCCAAAAGTTTTAAAATTTAAAACCAGTTAAGAAGATAAAATTAAACAACCCAATCTAACAAGAAAGTGGAATTCCAAAAGAGAATATATATATTACATCCGAAACGAAAACACAAGAGGACCGAATAGGCTGTCGGTCCACAACTACATACAACGGATTACAATAATTTAATATCTTACATAATACATTCATTAAACAAGTGCAAAATTTTGGGCCACACACCCGATGAAAAGACCCGATCATATCTATAATACCAAAATGGAGGCGTCTAAAACAACGTCCTGTAATATCCACAAAATCTTACAGCCCGTCAAAGTAACTGGAATGGAAACATCTAAACAGGCGTCCTTGTGGGGGAGCACCTGAGCGAATACAATCATATACACAACAAGAAGAAAATGAACCGGTGAGGGCCGAGTTTTACATTATCACCAGAAGAATAAAAATCATGATAGATATGAACAGTTATGCATGAATGATGAGGATGATAAACTAGCAGGATATCTAGCATGATGAGCTAACATGACAACTTAACTAATTATGAGATGTAAATCATTTACACAAGATAATTATAGGTAAACATATTTAATCAAAAACCTTTTCTCATAAATCATATTACCATATCATTCTTACGTTCCTTATCAGGAATACATTATTTCATTCGGTTTAATCGAGAAGATATCATTTTACTTCATTAATTAAAACCTCCATCATTAATCATCATATCCATTTTTATCTTTCCATTCTTTAATAGGAATATCATTTATACCAAGTGCTCTTTATGGCACATATATCAATCATATGCTCTTTGTGGCACGTATCCATGCTCTTTATGGCATTTATCATACGCTCTTTATGGCGTTTATCAACCATCAAGTCCCACTTGATGAAAAATAGTTATATTCATATACATATAACGATTCTAAGACCACCCCTCCGAGTTTCCCCACTGGGCGCGCCCCTAAATGACCATCATCTTCCAGGGCCTATCATATAAGACAACCTGGGAACCTATCGCAACACGTCGGGAAGCCGCCATGTGCTTGCGGAGCAGTCATAACCACACCCAGAATTACCTACCCATCGCAGAAAAAATATACAACATAAACGCTCACATGGCCTAGGACTATATCCACCCTGCGTTAATTTTCCAGGGGGCTTCACCTCACACGCGAACTTCCCTTATGATGTCATTTAGAGAGGTGTGTTCAACCATTTTTTATTAATTACCATATCATGATTTAGTAAATTATCATTTACTTTATTCATTTTCCAAATTTCATTACCAATTTCCATTTCCAATATCCATATGTTTGGTTCATTTTATTCGAACCCATCACCGTTAAATAATTTGGTTCATTTTATCCGAACCTATCATCATTGAATATCATCATTAATATTCCTCAAATTACAAGTCCCGACTTCGTCTCCAAATAAACATTATGATTGTAAAATTCCCAAAGTTCATATAACTCCGATAAGCCCCTAAAGTCTCCAAGCATGGGCATCTAACTTCGTAACTCCTAAAAATTTAATTAAGAGGAGTAATGCCTTAACATTACTTTAAACCTCCCCAGAATAAACCCCAGATGACCCAATTCTAGTCTAGGGTGGAGACCAAACTCAACTAATACTCTAGGACTCTAAGTTTACTTCATTCAAGAAGGTTCCTAGGTCCTAATCCTAGAGAAAAAAGGATAAAAGTTAAAAAGGAAAATAACACAAAACTGCAGGAACCGAATCGATTCGCTCTAAAAGAGAATTGGTTCGGAAGACAAACTCAAGTTTTTACAAATGCCGAATCTATTCGGCCTTAACTCGAATCGATTCGGGTACCAAGACCTGGAAATCTGCAACTATGCGAATGATTTGCCCTAGGGGCCAAATCGATTCGCCCCTGCGAAAATGGCAAGTATGGCTATGGAGTCTTGAACTCCAAATTTCTCCCAAACTCAAAACCAACCGAACCATGATCATTTGCTGCAATTACTACACCATAAATACATCTAACTACCAACGTTAACAACATTTATCATCCAAATCACTTTCCAAGGGTTTTATACCCATAAATCCACAAAAAGCCCTAACTAAGATAAATCATAACTAATCCACAACTATCCATGCTAATTAATCAACTTAAATCATATAATAGCAAGTAGATAACTTGCCTCAAGCCTGCCAAGATCAGATTTGATGAAGATGAGAGCAACAATCCAAGCTTGAATCTCCAAATCTCTCTCTTTCTCCCAAGTTCTCTTCTTCCCCTCTGTCTCTCTCTCTCTCTCTCTCTCTCTCTCTCTCTCTCTCTCTCTCTCTCTCTCTAAGTCTAGAAGTGTGTAATGGAAGAATGGGAATAGGATTGGGGAAATAAAATGTAGCTTAAGGTTGTGTTTATTTTTTTATCTGAATCTGAAGTCTGAATCTGAAATCTGAAGACTGAATCTGAAGTCTGAAATCTGAATCTGAAAAATGTGTTTATTTTTACGTCTGAATATACTTCTGAATGAATGTATTTAGACTAATTCAGACTTCAGGCCTAACTCTACATCTTAATCATTAAGAGGCAAATATGACCGTTAACCTCTTAATCATTTAAAAAAACAAACACTTTTTGATACCTCTTAAATTTGAATGGTTCAGATTCAGACTTAAGAGGTAAAGACAACGAGCCCTAAGTCTACAGTTGACCACTTAAATGACTAATACGCGATATAATGATACGCAACTACACATTTAAGCTATAACCAGTCAAAAGTGCCCGAAATTCCAAAATGCAATATGGCACTTATTTTGACTGTCTCGCACCTACCGGGACTGACTACACCCTCCAAATTATCATTTGGAAATTTTATAACTCATTTTAAGTTCCGATTTCATATTAAACTAAAATGTCATTTTATATCTTATGACACCATAAATCACCACATGGATATTTTTACCTACTCACTAGGTAATCATACTACATTTAAGTAAATATTAACCTTTTCCACATTAAATTAATATTTACTCAACATCCATCATTTTATAATTAATTACTACACATAGTAAATAAATATAAAATAGGCTTTCAAAAGTGAGGGTTGTTACATACTCCCCCCCTTATAAGGGAATTTTTCCCCTAAAATTCAAGCATACCTCGCAAAAAGAAATGCGGATACTTTTCCCGCATGTCATCCTCGCACTCCCATGTCAACTCCTCGACACTATGATGACTACATTGCACACCCTAACCAAAGGTAGTACCCGCGATCTCACTCGTTGTTCTCCACGCTCTAAAATAGCAAACGGCTGCTCCTCAAAAGGAACGTCAGTTTGCAACTCAATACCTTCAAACGGGATGTGCCAAAGGGCACCATCACATCTCTTGTACTTCTTTATAGAGGAGATATGGAACACGTCATGAACTTGCTGCAAATGTTTCGGTAAAGCAAGTTAATAGGGTACCGGACCCACCTTAGCACTGATAGGAAAAGGTCCAACGTAATGCGGCGCAAGTTTCCCCTCTACTTAAAATGCTAAACGCCCTTCATAGGCGACACTCGCACCAACACTTGGTCCCCAACTTCCATCTACACATACCAACTCCCCGCATCGACATAGTTCTTTTATCGATCTTGGGCAATACGAATGCGATTTCGAATGAGCTCGATTCTTAAAAAAGTATCCCGGATCATCTCAGGTCGGAGAAACTTATTATCTCCCACCTTAAACCCACATACGGAAGATCCACGAGGCCTACCATACAAGGCTTCATAGGGAGGCATTCCATCAGTGAATTGATACGAATCATTATAAGTAAATTCAACTAATGGGAGACAATGTTTCCAACTATCCTTGAAGTCAAGCACACACATACGGAGAACATCCTCCAACATATTGTTTACCCTTTTGGTTTGGCCATCCGTTTGAGGATGATAAAAAGTTCTAAACCTCAATTCGATTCCCATAATCCCTTGGAAACTTTGCCAAACGTAGAAGACGAAAATCTTGTTTCGATTGGGAAGCTGTGATCAAAGGCACCCCATGCAGTCTAACAACCTCCTACAACATCTTGCAACGACTTGTTGCTCACAAGAAAAACAAAATTTTGGCCCAGGAAGTAGTACCTCCCTTCCTATACGGTGATCACCCCCACGATGAATTTTAATTCAAATATGGGATAATACTTCCCACAAGTTTAAGATTATGAGGCGCACAAACAATAGGTCTATGCTCCAATATTATTACTCCCCATCCTGGCAGAGACTTGATCATTAACTCCACCCTCGAGCGTAGCAACATGGGCTCAGGAGTGAGAGTTAATTCATCCTTCGTTACCTCTGTAACACTCTCTAACTAAGAGAGGCCTCATCTCCTTCGGCCTAACTACCAGACTTCTCAAAATCCCCCACTTCTCGTTACCAGGGAATCAATCCCTCTTAGAGGTAACACACAACTTATTCGTGGTCAATTACCGACAACCCTCCTACACTAACGTCAATGAAACTAAGGCCTTATGTCCAAGTAATCCTAAGGTCTACCTACCTATATCCTATCTAAGTCGCATACGCATAATACTAAGGATATCCCTAGTGCCTAAGACCTGTCTCAACTTCCGACATTTGCTCGGTTTCATGGTTGGGACGTCTCACCGAAGCGAAATCCAAACAATGAACCCTCCCATTACACTACTACCTCGCGTTATCGGTCATCAAGATATAAAGGTTTAAGACACTTGTTCGGGACCGAAAAATTTTTAACTCTCAACCCTACTAATAAGATTCTACTCCTATGTCTTACAGTTATTTACCCCTTAACATATATACATCATTTTAAATATCCTTCTTATCAAGGCATAACCCTAAGTCTTAATTCGACTTCGTATCTCAGTCTCCCTCGCATCGATCAGAGGAGAGAACTATATGAAGTGTTTCTATCTCGCACTTTAATAGCCCTTAATCATTCTTCTATGTGATTTTCGGCTAAATCTTTCCACCCATCTCAAAATAAACAAAATAAAATAAAATAAAATGGAATAAACTAAAAGAAGAAAGAACAACATCTCTCCACTTCCAACGTCGTTGAGGTTCACGCGTGGAGCGTCCCGCAAAAGCGGAATTCAAACAAGGAACCCCTCCTATGCATTACTACTCAACTTTGTCGATCGTGGAGATAAGGCATACCAATCACATCATACCCGTCCATGTCAAGGACGAGTAAATCGGCCTCAAAGCATAAATTACTAAGAGAAATTCCTATATGTTTACAAACAAAGAAAATGAGCGAACCATCACCCATAGAAAACTCAGCGCTAGAAAAAAATGCTCTCAGCAGATTTTATCAATTCTGTAGTCTGAGAAAAGCTCATAAAATGAATGAGTGCATAAAACCCGCATCGAATAACACAGAACTCAAGTATCTCTGAATAAAAACTTACCCTCAATAACGGGCGGTGCCGACAGAGCTGGAGGAAGCATAGCCTCCTGAATATGACAAACACGTCCATACTGTAGTTGTCCCTGCTGTGGAGGAACAACCATAATAGGTACCGGAGGTGGAAATTGAACATATGGCTGCTGCGGAGCCCTAGGAAACTGACCCCCAATCATCTGAGGACACTCCTTGTAATGACATGCCTCCCCATATTGGAAGACCGTCCCTTCATATCCTCCTGACCTCGACCCTTGTTATTTCTAAATTGGGTAATGCCTTGGCCCGGATGGCCTCTACCTCCATGACCACTCCGACCTGCACGTTGCGAAGCACCCTGTCCGCGCTTATTATTGTTGCCATTTGCAATAAACCCTTCGAAGCATTGTCTCTTAGACGAATCCCCTTGCTGAGGGTCCCTCTCTTTCTGCTTACTATCCAAAGGTTGGGATGAGGGAAATGTTCCTCCTTCAATCCCATGCCCTCCAGGCTTTCCTGCTTGCCCCACGACAGTAGCTTTCTTACTACTCTGCATATATAACCGATGCTCCTAGTAATGGAGCAAGGCTGCATTCAAAATCTCACCAAAAGTTTGTAAAGCTGGGTTACCCAGCAAGTGTTGCCGGATTATCCAGTTTAGACCTCCCATAAACTTCGAGATCTTCCTTTCTTTCGGAGTCACCTCATCCGGTATAAAACTTGCCAACCGGGTAAACTCCTCTTCATACTCCGCCACTGATCTCTCCTCTTACACTATATCTTACAACCTCCTCTTCATCTCCCTCTGAACTGCGGGAGGAAAATACTTACGATCGAACAAAGTCCAAAACTCAGTGATCGTCATTGTGTCTCTCTGCTCTGGTGCGGTCATCGTCTCCCACCAGTGTAATGCAGATCTGACAAGCTTAAAAGTTGCAAGGACTTGTTTCTTCTCCTCGCTACATTCTATCATTCGAAGGTGGCGTTGCATGTCCTTTTTCCATTGATTGGCTTTAATAACATCAGCACCTCCATCGAATTCCGGGGGATTGCCCTTTAGAAAGGACTCCCTAACCCTTTCCCACGGAGTAAGTCCCGTAGGAGCTTGAACATCTGGAGCCCGTGGCAATTGTTGGACCACTGCGGTCAAGGCGGCATTAACTTCTTGAGCCACGATGTTCGCTACATCCCCAGCATTAATGATCCCTTGTGGGGGCGGTGGAGGACCTACCTCCTCTTCTACAACCCTATTACGTCTCGCAGGACGACCTCTCCTAGGTGGCATCTGAGATGAAGAAATAATAGAGTTAGAATACTATTCAAAACAATCTATCTTGCAGAAGATCGCAAACATAACCAACAAGGAAGTCCTAACATTAGGCTTTACATCAAAGAACGCTACGGTAGAACGTAACGAGTCCACATAGATCCTAGTACTCTAGAACCCGATGCTCCGATACCATCTGTGACAATCCGCGATCCGAGATAAAGGGTGGCCAGCCCGATACTCAAATGTAACAGTGATTATGGATGGAAATCATTCTCAGCATCACAACAATAAACTGAGTATACAGGAAAACCACCCAATAAATCAGAAAACGGGTTGCCAAAAGTTTTAAAATTTAAAACCAGTTAAGAAGATTAAATTAAACAACCCAATCTGACAAGCAAGTGGAATTCCAAAAGAGAATATATATTACATCCAAAACGAAAACACAAGAGGACCGAATAGGCTGTCGGTCCACAGCTACATACATCGGATTACAATAATTTAATATCTTACATAATACATTCATTAAACAAGTACAAAAGTTTGGGCCACACGCCCGATGAAAAGACCCGATCATATCTAGAATACCAAAATGGAGGCGTCTAAAACAACGTCCTATAATATCCACAAAATCTTACAGCCCGTCAAAGTAATTGGAATGGAAACATCAAAATAGGCGTCCTTGTGGGGGAGCACCTGAGCGGATACAATCATATACACAACAAGAAGAAAATGAACCGATTAGGGTCAGGTTTTACATGATCACCAGAAGAATAAAAAGCATGATAAATATGAACAGTTATGCATGAATGATGAGGATGATAAACTAGCAGGATATCTAGCATGATGAACTAACATGACAATTTAACTAATTATGAGATGTAAATCATTTACACAAGAGAATTATAGGTAAACATATTTAATCAAAAACCTTTTCTCATAAATCATATTACCATATCATTCTTACGTTCCTTATCAGGAATACATTATTTCATTCGATTTAATCAAGAAGATATCATTTTACTTCATTAATTAAAACCTCCATCATTAATCATCATATCCATTTTTATCTTTCCATTCCTTAATAGGAATACCATTTATACCAAGTGCTCTTTATGGCACATATATCAATCACATGCTCTTTGTGGCACGTATCCATGCTCTTTATGGCATTTATCATACGCTCTTTATGGCGTTTATCAACCATCAAGTCCCACTTGATGAAAAGTACTTATATTCATATACATATAACGATTCTACGACCACCCCTCCGAGTTTCCCCACTGGGCGCGCCCCTAAATGACCATCATCTTCCAGGGCCTATCATATAAGACAACCTGGGAACCTATCGCAACACGTCGGGAAGCGGCCATGTGCCTGCGAGGTAGTCATAACCACACCCAGAATTACCTACCCATCGAAGAAAAAATATACAACATAAACGCTCACATGGCCTAGGACTATATCCACCCTGCGTTAATTTTCCAGGGGGCTTCACCTCACGCGCGAACTTCCCTTATGATGTCATTTAGAGAGGTGTGTTCAACCATTTTTTATTAATTACCATATCATGATTTAGTAAATTATCATTTACTTTATTCATTTTCCAAATTTCATTACCAATTTCTAAAAATTTAATTAAGAGGAGTAATGCCTTAACATTACTTTAAACCTCCTCGGAATAAACCCCAGATGACCCAATTCTAGTCTAGGGTGGCGACCAAACTCAACTAATACTCTAGGACTCTAAGTTTACTTCATTCAAGAAGGTTTCTAGGTCCTAATCCTAGAGAAAAAGGATAAAAGTTAAAAAGGAAAATAACACAAAACTGCAGGAACCGAATCGATTCACCCTAGGGGCCGAATCGATTCGCCCTAGCGAATCGATTCGCTCTAAAAGCGAATCGGTTCGGAAGACAAACTCAAGTTTCTACAAATGCCGAATCGATTCGGCTTTAACCCGAATCGATTCGGGTACCAAGACCTGGAAATCTGCAACTATGCGAATCGATTCGCCCTAGGGGCCGAATCGATTCACCCCTGTGAAAATGCCAAGTATGGTTATGGAGTCTTGAACTCCAAATTTCTCCCAAACTCAAAACCAACCCAACCAAGATCATTTGCTGCAATTACTACACCATAAATACATCTAACTACTAACGTTAACAACATTTATCATCCAAATCACTTTCCAAGGGTTTTATACCCATAAATCCACAAAAAGCCCTAACTAAGATAAATCATAACTAATCCACAACTATCCATGCTAATTAATCAACTTAAATCATATAATAGCAAGTAGATAACTTGCCTCAAGCCTGCCAAGATCAGATTTGATGAAGATGAGAGCAACAATCCAAGTTTGAATCTCCAAATCTCTCTCTTTCTCCCAAGTTCTCTTCTTCCCCCTCTCTCTCTCTCTCTAAGTCTAGAAGTGTGAAATGGAAGAATGGGAATAGGATTGGGGAAATAAAACGTAGCTTAAGTATACAGTTGACCACTTAAATGACTAATACGCGATATAATGATACGCAACTACACATTTAAGCTATAACCAGTCAAAAGTGCCCGAAATGCCAAAATGCAATATGGCACTTATTTTGACTGTCTCGCACCTACCGGGACTGACTACACCCTCCAAATTATCAGTTGGAAATTTTATAACTCATTTTAAGTTCCGGTTTCATATTAAACTAAAATGTCATTTTATATCTTATGACACCATAAATCACCACATGGATATTTTTACCTATTCATTAGGTAATCATACTACATTTAAGTAAATATTAACCTTTTCCACATTAAATTAATATTTACTCAACATCCATCATTTTATAATTAATTACTACACATAGTAAATAAATATAAAGTAGGCTCTCAAAAGTGAGGGTTGTTAGAGTTAATTAGGCATCTTCACTTATTGTTTTATTTATTTTTTCCATTTTTAGTTAGTTGTTTTAATTTTTTTATTATGTGTTGTAACTAGTTTTAGGCTTGGTATCACTTTTCCACCATTAATGGTTTCTTGATCTTAAAAGTTGGGTTTTGGTTTGAAACACTTTGAATTTAAACCATGTGTATTGATATTGGAATAATATGTTTTTAACTTCCTTTCTCACATAACGGTAGTGTTTATAGTGATATCATTATGCTAATCCAGCTGTGACCCCATTCCATTGAAAGTTTTATCTTCCATCTTTTGTTTGGTGTCTTCATGTTTGATGTTTATAATCAATTAAATGTGGTCAGTTAATTGTTACTCGAACCAATATACTTAATATGTTTGTTAATCCATGGTGCGCTCAATGGGGGAATCGAATTCCTCTTTCGGATCATGATCACTAAGGGTGGAATTTTACACCATTAATTTCTTACCCTCCTTCCTTAATTTGGTGGGGACACTCAGTTTACCTATGTCTATAACCCTCACAACCAAAGCAAATATCTGATTAATCCCTATTACAATTATCATAATGATTTTTGGGGAATTTTATAGCCTTATCAAACTTGCTTTTCTGAAATTTATTTTCATCTTTCGATTGCTTTCAAATATGAGAAATTTCTTAATTTTTTTCTCAAACATGGTTATATCATCATAAGTGATGCTAGACTCATCATCCTAAACCCGTGTTTCCTCCTCTAGGGATTTTAGAGCAATGCCCTTCTCTTTATGAGGAAAACATGTCAAGCTCATAAGTTTGAAGATCACTTATAAGATTTCGAGTTTCATAGAGTCCAAAGTACCTAATGAGTTTAAAAGTATCACTTTTGAATTGAATCTCGGGTAAGGAACTTATGATTTTATTGAATACATGGATTTTGTGTATTCTATCTCCTAAGTTAAACGACGAGTTCACAATATCAGACAATCTCACATAGAACTCATCAAAGCATTCACTCTCCTCCATCCTAATGGTTTTGAGATGTGGTGAGGTTTTGTATTTTGGAAGACTCAATGACACTAGTACCCTCATGAGTGATTTAGAGAATGTCCCAAGACTCTTTAGAAATTTTGAGTGTCAAAATACATCAAAACTCCTATGGTGTGACTGCTGAAAATAAGGCATTATGGCTATATGGAATATAGTTAGACTATTTATGATCATCCTTACTTCAAGTTTCAACAGGTTTGGATTCCTAATATCACTTACTAAGGATGTGGGTGGGGACCAACCCTTAACTAACACATGCCATCCCCACTCATTTAATGAATTAACTATTTATTTCATTCTAACTTTCCAGCACACATAGTTATACCCATAAAACAAAAGTGGTCTAGAAAATAATTGACCCTCCATATCAAAACTACTAAAATTCATGCCTAAACATGAATCTAACACAATAACTTAGTTCTAGCTCTGATGCCAATTTAAGAAAGTGTGAGTATATACATAATGGTCTATACAAAAGCCATATTTTAATTTTTTAAATTAAATATTAAACAAAAAAAATTTAACCCAAAGTAAAATGTTGCACCAATTTTAAACATGTTATGATTAAAAAGTTTAGCCAATGTTATCTTTACCTAAACATTCATCTAGGTGAATGCAAGAAAAAAATAAGTAAATCAACCACAATGCCCAATGTATGAAGAAACTCCATAAAGGGAAAAATATCAGATAGTCCTGCCATGCAAATTCATTATATATGGAATTACAAAGGACACACCAATATACTTATAACACAGGATCAACGACCTCATAATCCTTGACGCTCTTCGTTCTTTATACATTCGTGCATTGACACATAAGAGTCCACTTATTCAGTTCCATAACGTTTGAATCAACACACACATCGACATCCACTGAATAACTTCAGCAACCCTTTACGGGTCAAATAATGGAGTCCATCACCTCTTAACCACAACACCATAAATATAGATTCCACTACGTGTAAAAATCAAATATGGAGTTCATAGTACGAAATGATTCACAATAGTGGTATATAATGAAACTTCGGTGCCCACAACAATATCTCAAAGAATAATATGATGAAATTTTGCATCCTAAACAACGTGTGTGTAAACAAGAGTTTTGGGGAACTTTCTTATAGAGTTTTGGAACTTAAAACATAATTTTTTCTCTAATAAAACTGTTGTTTCGCACTCCTACTTATAGGACATTTTCGAAAATTGAGATAAGGATGAAAAGAAATTTGGAAAATCTCAAAATTAATAAATACTTATATCCTTATTTGAACGACTTGAAACCTTGTTGGCATGAAGTATAACATCTCCTTTAAATCTTCATCCAATGAGCTATCAAATAACATTGCCAAAGCTGGCTTGTTCGAAGTTTATTGGAACCTTTCGTATGAAATGACATACTATATCTCATTCTAAAGAAGTCGTGAGAAAATTATTGTTCTTCCAATTTTTTTTAAAACGGATAAAATCATTTTAAAATATGTTTAAAAATAATTTCATATAAACCTAAAACCCAAATATAAAATCTCCAAAGATTAAAATATTTATGCATTGATACCTGGGAGATCCTTGGAACGTGAAGATGAAAATAAACACGAGCACAAAACATGACATGGTGAAGTAGATCTTCTACCATGGTAAGACAGAATGAGCCAAGACATACAAATAGTCACTATTAAGAAATCTACCCTTATATCTTTTACAACTTAGTGTAATTACTGGCCTTCACTTATTGGTTGTTCTATTTCTTATTTTCCATTGATTTAATTATTTTATTACATGATTAAGTAGTTTAAGGTTTGGGATAACTTTTCCACTATAGAGTGGTGTCTAAACAATAAGGTATAAGTCGTGAGTTTTCGTCTAAGAAAAGTATGGCACATATAGTAAACTAAAACTTAAAGTTCAAAGGGAAATAGTGTTGAATTTTTTATTTACAACATAAGTAAAAAACAAGAATTTTTTATGACGATTAGACTGTGCATACAAAACTCTCTACAAAGTAAGAGATTTTTGTACGAGGGAATAATGTAGAGGGTCCCAGAGATTCTTAGTACTAAATGTAATTTTTATTGATTATGCATATATTTTTTTAGCATTAACGTTAATTTATATTATAGGTTACCAAAAAAGGTACTGTGGTCCAGTTAGTGGTTTGAGTTAGCAGGGCTCAAGGGTCCTAGGGTCCCACCAAAGTATCTACATGGATCTTTGAGGTTTTTAGCTTACAGGCTGGAGAGTAAGATTCATCAAGTAAGGTAATACTCAACCATTCTAATATAAGAGATAAAATCACCAAAATTCTTGAGTTACTCACAGTTACTCGGAGAAGTCACACTACCCTCATGGAACCTTAATGTCACTGAAGAGGTCATTTACATTATAGCTAGTTAACGGGGATGAAGGCCATTTTACAAGTCATTTTTATAAATATTAACTGAAGAGGCTTCACGCCCCTCTATTAATATATTTTATGTATAATCACTTGAAAGGGTTCATGTCCCTCGATAAGACATAATTAAATGTAACACCCCAAGATTTTTGAGACTGAGAAATTTAATTTTGAGAAAATTAAATTTAATTAAATTGGAGAATTTTAAAATTTGGGAATTTAAGTCCAAAAATAGAGGACGTTTCAAAGTATTCCGGATGATATTTTTGAGGGTACCATCGATCCTGGAAGGGTCGAGATAGTCAAAATGACTGTCATTGGGTTTTATTTCGGCTCCGAAATGTTTTAAGTTATTTTGGCTCGAATTGGAGTAAACGAGTCATTTAAAGTATGTATTAACATTTAAAACTGGGATTTTGTTTTAATAGGGGTTTGAGGCTTACGGATGAAGCCTTCTCAAATAGAGAAAGAGAGAAAGAAAAGAAGAAGGAAAAGAAGAGAGAGAGGAAGAAAAGCTTGGGATTCCCGGCCCTACCGCGACATCGAGGATGATTCAACCTCTACAACCTGAGGCAAGTGTTTAATCTTGCTAAATAGCTATTTGTGTATTTCATTTCATAAATTGTGGGTTAAAGAAATGGATTTTGGGTATTAATGTCAAAACCTAGATTTTTAGGTTTAATCTTGAAATCAATGTTTAAATATGGATTTAATGGCATAGGAATGTTTGGGATCAACTTTGGGTTGATTTATGGGCTTAAAATCATAATTTGATGAAGGTTTAATGGTTAGAAATGGAAATTTAGGGTTTAGAATTCGTGGGTTTTGATGAAGAAGATGAAACCTTCAAAAATTGCAGGTCCGAATCGATTCGCCCCCTCCAGCGAATCGATTCGGTTTGGTTAAAGTAGCAGGTCTGCATTGACCGAATCGATTCGGACCCCAAGCCGAATCGATTCGGCCTATTGCAGAAGCCCAGGTCTTTGGATCCGAATCGATTCGCCTTGAAGGTCGAATCGATTCGCTAGTCCGAACCGATTCGGAACAGGGCCGAATCGATTCGGAAACAGGGCATTTTGAGGTATTTTCTCCATAGTGATTTCAAACCCTTTTTGTTTGGGTTTATTGAATTGGGGGTCTTCTCTTATGATGAAAGAGATATGTTCTTGGAGACACATAAGGAGTTTCTCACACATTAGAGTTTTGGGGACTCCTTAGGGTAATTTGGGGAGAAATGTATCCATGTATGTATTTGGAGTTATGTATAGAGATTTTGGGGAAACCCTTTGGGATTGAGAATCCTAATTATAGATTAAAAGTAAGTGTAGATGTGATGTGAGGCTAAGAACTCTTAGAGAGATCTTAGACTAGGGTATTCACAAAAGTGATCGAACCGTAGTCGAAGCCGAGGGAAATGAGATTATTTGATGATTGAAAGAATGAGCTTGAGGCTTATAGACTATTAGTTATATGTGTACCGATAGTCAAATGATTTCTAGATTCTTTAATGTACTCGGAGATATAGATGAAATGTGTAGTGAAGGATTCCTACGCAAACTCTTGGGTGATAGCCCTAAGGTTGAATATATAGGTATAGATATATACATATGGTTTGGGAGACTATTCATCATAGGAAAATGATCGAATATGTTTCAAGTACGGGATTATATTCACATATCAAGGTAAATTAAATGGAAATGGAGATGACGGTTTGTATATGGAGAATTAAGTATACTTATAGCCGGATATATATCTTATTCTTATGAACGAGAATTTATATATATATCTATATATATATATATATAGATATATGGATTAGTTGAATATGCGTATATATCTATATAGATATGAATATATGAATATATTTATGTTGTGGATATACATGGTATGGATATTTAACCGGATATGATGGGTTATTATTTGATCATATGATTGGATCATATGGATTGTATATATTATGCATGTGAATGATATATATACTTAATTGGTTAAGCATACCCCGCTCATGCTATCATTGGGAAGTTGCGCGCGTAGTGGGTGAGCATCCTGGCTTATGATGCAGGGTGTGGATATTCCCCAGGTCATAGTCGTCCCTTGTGATTATTATACATATAGATATATATTTTGGGATGAGACGTGGTGGGTATGTTTCGTCTCATTGCCGGTTGGAACTATGGCCGCTTCCCGGGACGTCGTGTGCGTGTGTTTACCACGAGATGGGTGTCGTTTAGTCCCACAAGGTGGCCCCAGTATTGCTACGTGAGCCGGGCACTGGGAAGATGATAGCACTGATGCAGTTTATTGGCGATATATATAGCCGGGTATATTATGTGTATGGCCTTGTACATCATGTGTAGTATGTACACTTGGCCATTGGATTGATGATGATATATATATACGGTTAGAGATAAATACCTATATATATATATATATATTTATATATATATCCTATAGATGAAAGGATATGGACTTTTGTGAAGTACATCTTAGATGATTATGGTGTACTAGATTGATGGGGGTTGATGTATCGCACATAAGGTATTATTCGGTTACATCATCCCAAGGATATTGTTGGAGGTTCTTTTATTTTATCTTCTTTGTTTTCTTTCTTTTCTTTTCTTCTTTCTTTCTTTAGGAGTTATAGTTAGTAGTAATGATAGTTATACTTGTATGTTGGGGATTATGGATCTCTAGGATCGACATTGCCCAGGAGTAGTGTAACGAGGTGGTTCCTTGTTTGGATTTCGCTTTGCGAGACACCTCACGCACGAAACGCAGTGCCGTGTCGAGATTCGAGAGAAGTAATTCCATAGGTGGCATCTCGGATCTCTGGTCTTGAACTTGTCAGGAGTAGTGTAACGGGGCGGTTCCTTGTTTGGATTTCGCTTTGCGAGACTCCCCACGCACGAAACGTAGTACAATTTTGGGATTAGAGAGAAGTCTTGCCAATATTCCATGTGCATGTTATTAAGTATATTAATTCTTACGTTTTAGCCTATATAGGTATATTTATATATGTATATGTGTAGGGGTAATGTTTTAAGGATTATGATGATTATATTCCATGAGATTATTAATCGGAATTCATTAAGCCTTTTATGGCATAATTGTTGAAATCATAATCTAATAGGATTAGAAATGGGTGGATCCTTAGATTATGACGGGAAGGTAGCTCTCGCGGTTATAGGCTAGGCCTGATAAGTTAGGTTGTCCTAAAATCAATGGGGGTAATTTAACTAAAATTTGAGGACGCGAATAGGTGCGCGCCTTTAGATGAGAGGTGAGTTGGGGTTCCACGAGAGTGCGGTCTCACTTATTTATGAAATTATGTACACCGGTATTTATTATGCACGGTTAAAATACTTGCTAAATAGTTTACACATTCGGGGCTCTGACCCGTTTACCCTTTTCTCTCCTCCTTGTATATATATATTTTACTACAGGTATCCTACCGCATGGATGCCGGATGACTTTCTATCCAGAGTCTTGGGAGCCGTGACAGATGCGGACGGTTGCGGGATGTTTCATGTAGCCGCTTCCTACTTCTTTAAATTCTAGGTAGGATTCATGTTGTATATCGGGTTGTATCATAGGGATATTTATATTCATGTTTATATTTATTCCTTTTCAGTTATTGTATTTGCTGTGACCCGACAGCTTATTCGGGTTTATTTATTTATGGCATATTCATGTATAGTGATTCCTTTCATCTCTCATAGTTCTTTCTTACATCTTTCTCTTATTCATTAGAAATTTTGTAGTGTGGGTTGTTGTATGTTGCAAGTTTTAATTTATTTAACATCTCGCTTATATGATTTCGGGTAGTTAGTCCTATATTATATATTACCGACAGTTGATGTTGAGACTGGACCATCTGGAATTCCTGATTTAATATAGTATAGGGCTGGCCACCCGTTATTATTTTAGGCGGGTTGTTACAGATGGTATCAGAGCATCAGGTTCTAGAGTCCTTAGGATCTGTGCGAGAGTTTGGATTTTTCCGTTAACGTTCTTGACATAAAGCCCTATAAATAGGACTGTTGTGTTCACTGCGTTGTTCTCTTCCGTGAAGTACATTCACTTGATTGACGTTCTGATAACAGTTGCTCTTGTTTCGTTTCAGACGTCGACTAGATTTTGTCGTCTAGGACAGAATAAGATTAGAAGTACAATACCCGTAGCATATTCTGGGTACGCTTTAATCGGGGGTATTTGTTTTCCCCGGTTTCAGAGGAAATATTGAGGAGATTCTTAGCTGTGGTTCGAGGTGATTTATCGGCAGTTGAGTGAGAAAGGAAATTTACTCGTATGGCGAATCTTGGTTTTAGTGAGCTAAGTTCGAGGAGAGGCATGTAGTGTAGTCCTTGGGAGGTTTAGATTGAGAATCTGTTAACCTTAGTTAGGAAACCTAATGTTGGTGTAGTTGTCCCAATATTAGGAGTATCGTCTTCTAAGATGAGGGAGAATGCCTTTGGAGATTTAATTTCGTTGTGTAGGACGGAGGGAGTTTTCAGTGGTTGCAATTGCGCCTTGCCCTTCAATATGGTTAGGAAGGATTTTGAGGAAGATGTTTCTCTTGTGAAGAAATAGGTTTAGGGGTAATGATTCTCCTGGAAGGAGACGAGGACCCTGAGTTGAGATTCTAGGGTGAGGGGACTCTATTAGGTTATGGAATTTTAAGGTAGAATACCTTTCTTTGGGTTTAAGTTGCGCTTCGTGCGATAGTGGGAACGTCGCGTGTGAGGTGTGGCGAATGGCTAGCCATTACACCACTAGGGTGTATGGAATTTTCCTAGAGAAGGAAGTGAGCAAGTGTGGCCTTTATATGGCATCTTTGGAGATGATATACCTTTTTATAACCGAGAGGTTCAGAGTTTGGTAGATCTATGAGGAGCAGATAGTTGGCTCATAGTTGCGCTAGCTTTGAGAACTAGGCTTTGGCTAGAGTATGGTATTTGTTGAGGCCTTGTGTTTTAAACATAAGGTGTTTGTTTGGCGTGTCGATAGACGCGGGATATATTTATATTGTATTGTTGTATTGGCCCTCGGGCAATATTTAAAATATGGAAATCCTCTTTCTATAAAATCCTCTTTTTATAAAACCTCTTTTATAAAACCTTAACCCTAGTTCAACTAATCTCAATCCCCGACCTAGCTACACAGTAGTGTATTGGGAGGGTTCCTTGTTTGGATTTCACTTGCGAGACCTCCCCCGCACGAAGGTGGCTAGCGTCAGGAATTGAGGAGAGTTCAACCAGTGGAAATTTTCAAACTTTTATATATTTAGTATATTGTTATAGATTATGTTCCCAAGGATTATCTTACAATTTGAGGCTAACGGAGCCTGATTATGATTCTACGAGTGGAAACTCGGGTACGGGGTGTATGGGCGCCCTGGGTAGCTAGTTGGTTTTAGGGATCGGTAAGGATCTATATAGTTCGACGTGAGAACTAGAAAGGATCGGCTTAGTGATCTTGAGGATTGATGTAATATTGAGGTCCTAGGCTCATCTTAAATTTCGAGGACGAAATTTTTGTAAGGGGGGAAGATTGTAACACCCCAAGATTTTTGAGACTGAGAAATTTAATTTTGAGAAAATTAAATTTAATTAAATTGGAGAATTTTAAAATTTGGGAATTTAAGTCCAAAAATAGAGGACGTTTCAAAGTATTTCGGATGATATTTTTTAGGGTACCATCGATCCCGGAAGGGTCGAGATAGTCAAAATGATTGTCATTGGGTTTTATTTCGGCTCCGGAATGTTTTAAGTTATTTTGGCTCGAATTGGAGTAAACGAGTCATTTAAAGTATGTATTAACATTTAAAACTGGGATTTTGTTTTAATAGGGGTTTGAGGCTTACGGATGAAGCCTTCTCAAATAGAGAAAGAGAGAAAGAAAAGAAGAAGGAAAAGAAGAGAGAGAGGAAGAAAAGCTTGGGATTCCCGGCCCTACCGCGACATCGAGGATGATTCAACCTCTACAACCTGAGGCAAGTGTTTAATCTTGCTAAATAGCTATTTGTGTATTTCATTTCATAAATTGTGGGTTAAAGAAATGGATTTTGGGTATTAATGTCAAAACCTAGATTTTTAGGTTTAATCTTGAAATCAATGTTTAAATATGGATTTAATGGCATAGGAATGTTTGGGATCAACTTTGGGTTGATTTATGGGCTTAAAATCATAATTTGATGAAGGTTTAATGGTTAGAAATGGAAATTTAGGGTTTAGAATTCGTGGGTTTTGATGAAGAAGATGAAACCTTCAAAAATTGCAGGTCCGAATCGATTCGCCCCCTCCAGCGAATCGATTCGGTTTGGTTAAAGTAGCAGGTCTGCATTGACCGAATCGATTCGGACCCCAAGCCGAATCGATTCGGCCTATTGCAGAAGCCCAGGTCTTTGGATCCGAATCGATTCGCCTTGAAGGCCGAATCGATTCGCTAGTCCGAACCGATTCGGAACAGGGCCGAATCGATTCGGAAACAGGGCATTTTGAGGTATTTTCTCCATAGTGATTTCAAACCCTTTTTGTTTGGGTTTATTGAATTGGGGGTCTTCTCTTATGATGAAAGAGATATGTTCTTGGAGACACATAAGGAGTTTCTCACACATTAGAGTTTTGGGGACTCCTTAGGGTAATTTGGGGAGAAATGTATCCATGTATGTATTTGGAGTTATGTATAGAGATTTTGGGGAAACCCTTTGGGATTGAGAATCCTAATTATAGATTAAAAGTAAGTGTAGATGTGATGTGAGGCTAAGAACTCTTAGAGAGATCTTAGAATAGGGTATTCACAAAAGTGATCGAACCGTAGTCGAAGCCGAGGGAAATGAGATTATTTGATGATTGAAAGAATGAGCTTGAGGCTTATAGACTATTAGTTATATGTGTACCGATAGTCAAATGATTTCTAGATTCTTTAATGTACTCGGAGATATAGATGAAATGTGTAGTGAAGGATTCCTACGCAAACTCTTGGGTGATAGCCCTAAGGTTGAATATATAGGTATAGATATATACATATGGTTTGGGAGACTATTCATCATAGGAAAATGATCGAATATGTTTCAAGTACGGGATTATATTCACATATCAAGGTAAATTAAATGGAAATGGAGATGACGGTTTGTATATGGAGAATTAAGTATACTTATAGCCGGATATATATCTTATTCTTATGAACGAGAATTTATATATATATCTATATATATATATATAGATATATGGATTAGTTGAATATGCGTATATATCTATATAGATATGAATATATGAATATATTTATGTTGTGGATATACATGGTATGGATATTTAACCGGATATGATGGGTTATTATTTGATCATATGATTGGATCATATGGATTATATATATTATGCATGTGAATGATATATATACTTAATTGGTTAAGCATACCCCGCTCATGCTATCATTGGGAAGTTGCGCGCGTAGTGGGTGAGCATCCTGGCTTATGATGCAGGGTGTGGATATTCCCCAGGTCATAGTCGTCCCTTGTGATTATTATACATATAGATATATATTTTGGGATGAGACGTGGTGGGTATGTTTCGTCTCATTGCCGGTTGGAACTATGGCCGCTTCCCGGGACGTCGTGTGCGTGTGTTTACCACGAGATGGGTGTCGTTTAGTCCCACAAGGTGGCCCCAGTATTGCTACGTGAGCCGGGCACTGGGAAGATGATAGCACTGATGCAGTTTATTGGCGATATATATAGCCGGGTATATTATGTGTATGGCCTTGTACATCATATGTAGTATGTACACTTGGCCATTGGATTGATGATGATATATATATACGGTTAGAGATAAATACCTATATATATATATATATATATATATATATATATTTATATATATATCCTATAGATGAAAGGATATGGACTTTTGTGAAGTACATCTTAGATGATTATGGTGTACTAGATTGATGGGGGTTGATGTATCGCACATAAGGTATTATTCGGTTACATCATCCCAAGGATATTGTTGGAGGTTCTTTTATTTTATCTTCTTTGTTTTCTTTCTTTTCTTTTCTTCTTTCTTTCTTTAGGAGTTATAGTTAGTAGTAATGATAGTTATACTTGTATGTTGGGGATTATGGATCTCTAGGATCGACATTGCCCAGGAGTAGTGTAACGAGGTGGTTCCTTGTTTGGATTTCGCTTTGCGAGACACCTCACGCACGAAACGCAGTGCCGTGTCGAGATTCGAGAGAAGTAATTCCATAGGTGGCATCTCGGATCTCTGGTCTTGAACTTGTCAGGAGTAGTGTAACGGGGCGGTTCCTTGTTTGGATTTCGCTTTGCGAGACTCCCCACGCACGAAACGTAGTACAATTTTGGGATTAGAGAGAAGTCTTGCCAATATTCCATGTGCATGTTATTAAGTATATTAATTCTTACGTTTTAGCCTATATAGGTATATTTATATATGTATATGTGTAGGGGTAATGTTTTAAGGATTATGATGATTATATTCCATGAGATTATTAATCGGAATTCATTAAGCCTTTTATGGCATAATTGTTGAAATCATAATCTAATAGGATTAGAAATGGGTGGATCCTTAGATTATGACGGGAAGGTAGCTCTCGCGGTTATAGGCTAGGCCTGATAAGTTAGGTTGTCCTAAAATCAATGGGGTAATTTAACTAAAATTTGAGGACGCGAATAGGTGCGCGCCTTTAGATGAGAGGTGAGTTGGGGTTCCACGAGAGTGCGGTCTCACTTATTTATGAAATTATGTACACCGGTATTTATTATGCACGGTTAAAACACTTGCTAAATAGTTTACACATTCGGGGCTCTGACCCATTTACCCTTTTCTCTCCTCCTTGTATATATATATTTTACTACAGGTATCCTACCGCATGGATGCCGGATGACTTTCTATCCAGAGTCTTGGGAGCCGTGACAGATGCGGACGGTTGCGGGATGTTTCATGTAGCCGCTTCCTACTTCTTTAAATTCTAGGTAGGATTCATGTTGTATATCGGGTTGTATCATAGGGATATTTATATTCATGTTTATATTTATTCCTTTTCAGTTATTGTATTTGCTGTGACCCGACAGCTTATTCGGGTTTATTTATTTATGGCATATTCATGTATAGTGATTCCTTTCATCTCTCATAGTTCTTTCTTACATCTTTCTCTTATTCATTAGAAATTTTGTAGTGTGGGTTGTTGTATGTTGCAAGTTTTAATTTATTTAACATCTCGCTTATATGATTTCGGGTAGTTAGTCCTATATTATATATTACCGACAGTTGATGTTGAGACTGGACCATCTGGAATTCCTGATTTAATATAGTATAGGGCTGGCCACCCGTTATTATTTTAGGCGGGTTGTTACAGATGGTATCAGAGCATCAGGTTCTAGAGTCCTTAGGATCTGTGCGAGAGTTTGGATTCTTCCGTTAACGTTCTTGACATAAAGCCCTATAAATAGGACTGTTGTGTTCACTGCGTTGTTCTCTTCCGTGAAGTACATTCACTTGATTGACGTTCTGATAACAGTTGCTCTTGTTTCGTTTCAGACGTCGCCTAGATTTTGTCGTCTAGGACAGAATAAGATTAGAAGTACAATACCCGTAGCATATTCTGGGTACGCTTTAATCGGGGGTATTTGTTTTCCCCGGTTTCAGAAGAAATATTGAGGAGATTCCTAGCTGTGGTTCGAGGTGATTTATCGGCAGTTGAGTGAGAAAGGAAATTTACTCGTATGGCGAATCTTGGTTTTAGTGAGCTAAGTTCGAGGAGAGGCATGTAGTGTAGTCCTTGGGAGGTTTAGATTGAGAATCTGTTAACCTTAGTTAGGAAACCTAATGTTGGTGTAGTTGTCCCAATATTAGGAGTATCGTCTTCTAAGATGAGGGAGAATGCCTTTGGAGATTTAATTTCGTTGTGTAGGACGGAGGGAGTTTTCGGTGGTTGCAATTGCGCCTTGCCCTTCAATATGGTTAGGAAGGATTTTGAGGAAGATGTTTCTCTTGTGAAGAAATAGGTTTAGGGGTAATGATTCTCCTGGAAGGAGACGAGGACCCTGAGTTGAGATTCTAGGGTGAGGGGAAACTATTAGGTTATGGAATTTTAAGGTAGAATACCTTTCTTTGGGTTTAAGTTGCGCTTTGTGCGATAGTGGGAACGTCGCGTGTGAGGTGTGGCGAATGGCTAGCCATTACACCACTAGGGTGTATGGAATTTTCCTAGAGAAGGAAGTGAGCAAGTGTGGCCTTTATATGGCATCTTTGGAGATGATATACCTTTTTATAACCGAGAGGTTCAGAGTTTGGTAGATCTATGAGGAGCAGATAGTTGGCTCATAGTTGCGCTAGCTTTGAGAACTAGGCTTTGGCTAGAGTATGGTATTTGTTGAGGCCTTGTGTTTTAAACATAAGGTGTTTGTTTGGCGTGTCGATAGACGCGGGATATATTTATATTGTATTGTTGTATTGGCCCTCGGGCAATATTTAAAATATGGAAATCCTCTTTCTATAAAATCCTCTTTTTATAAAACCTCTTTTATAAAACCTTAACCCTGGTTCAACTAATCTCAATCCCCGACCTAGCTACACAGTAGTGTATTGGGAGGGTTCCTTGTTTGGATTTCACTTGCGAGACCTCCCCCGCACGAAGGTGGCTAGCGTCAGGAATTGAGGAGAGTTCAACCAGTGGAAATTTTCAAACTTTTATATATTTAGTATATTGTTATAGATTATGTTCCCAAGGGTTATCTTACAATTTGAGGCTAACGGAGCCTGATTATGATTCTACGAGTGGAAACTCGGGTACGGGGTGTATGGGCGCCCTGGGTAGCTAGTTGGTTTTAGGGATCGGTAAGGATCTATATAGTTCGACGTGAGAACTAGAAAGGATCGGCATAGTGATCTTGAGGATTGATGTAATATTGAGGTCCTAGGCTCATCTTAAATTTCGAGGACGAAATTTTTGTAAGGGGGGAAGATTGTAACACCCCAAGATTTTTGAGACTGAGAAATTTAATTTTGAGAAAATTAAATTTAATTAAATTGGAGAATTTTAAAATTTGGGAATTTAAGTCCAAAAATAGAGGACGTTTCAAAGTATTCCGGATGATATTTTTGAGGGTACCATCGATCCCGGAAGGGTCGAGATAGTCAAAATGATTGTCATTGGGTTTTATTTCGGCTCCGGAATGTTTTAAGTTATTTTGGCTCGAATTGGAGTAAACGAGTCATTTAAAGTATGTATTAACATTTAAAACTGGGATTTTGTTTTAATAGGGGTTTGAGGCTTACGGATGAAGCCTTCTCAAATAGAGAAAGAGAGAAAGAAAAGAAGAAGGAAAAGAAGAGAGAGAGGAAGAAAAGCTTGGGATTCCCGGCCCTACCGCGACATCGAGGATGATTCAACCTCTACAACCTGAGGCAAGTGTTTAATCTTGCTAAATAGCTATTTGTGTATTTCATTTCATAAATTGTGGGTTAAAGAAATGGATTTTGGGTATTAATGTCAAAACCTAGATTTTTAGGTTTAATCTTGAAATCAATGTTTAAATATGGATTTAATGGCATAGGAATGTTTGGGATCAACTTTGGGTTGATTTATGGGCTTAAAATCATAATTTGATGAAGGTTTAATGGTTAGAAATGGAAATTTAGGGTTTAGAATTTGTGGGTTTTGATGAAGAAGATGAAACCTTCAAAAATTGCAGGTCCGAATCGATTCGCCCCCTCCAGCGAATCGATTCGGTTTGGTTAAAGTAGCAGGTCTGCATTGACCGAATCGATTCGGACCCCAAGCCGAATCGATTCGGCCTATTGCAGAAGCCCAGGTCTTTGGATCCGAATCGATTCGCCTTGAAGGCCGAATCGATTCGCTAGTCCGAACCGATTCGGAACAGGGCCGAATCGATTCGGAAACAGGGCATTTTGAGGTATTTTCTCCATAGTGATTTCAAACCCTTTTTGTTTGGGTTTATTGAATTGGGGGTCTTCTCTTATGATGAAAGAGATATGTTCTTGGAGACACATAAGGAGTTTCTCACACATTAGAGTTTTGGGGACTCCTTAGGGTAATTTGGGGAGAAATGTATCCATGTATGTATTTGGAGTTATGTATAGAGATTTTGGGGAAACCCTTTGGGATTGAGAATCCTAATTATAGATTAAAAGTAAGTGTAGATGTGATGTGAGGCTAAGAACTCTTAGAGAGATCTTAGACTAGGGTATTCACAAAAGTGATCGAACCGTAGTCGAAGCCGAGGGAAATGAGATTATTTGATGATTGAAAGAATGAGCTTGAGGCTTATAGACTATTAGTTATATGTGTACCGATAGTCAAATGATTTCTAGATTCTTTAATGTACTCGGAGATATAGATGAAATGTGTAGTGAAGGATTCCTACGCAAACTCTTGGGTGATAGCCCTAAGGTTGAATATATAGGTATAGATATATACATATGGTTTGGGAGACTATTCATCATAGGAAAATGATCGAATATGTTTCAAGTACGGGATTATATTCACATATCAAGGTAAATTAAATGGAAATGGAGATGACGGTTTGTATATGGAGAATTAAGTATACTTATAGCCGGATATATATCTTATTCTTATGAACGAGAATTTATATATATATCTATATATATATATATATAGATATATGGATTAGTTGAATATGCGTATATATCTATATAGATATGAATATATGAATATATTTATGTTGTGGATATACATGGTATGGATATTTAACCGGATATGATGGGTTATTATTTGATCATATGATTGGATCATATGGATTATATATATTATGCATGTGAATGATATATATACTTAATTGGTTAAGCATACCCCGCTCATGCTATCATTGGGAAGTTGCGCGCGTAGTGGGTGAGCATCCTGGCTTATGATGCAGGGTGTGGATATTCCCCAGGTCATAGTCGTCCCTTGTGATTATTATACATATAGATATATATTTTGGGATGAGACGTGGTGGGTATGTTTCGTCTCATTGCCGGTTGGAACTATGGCCGCTTCCCGGGACGTCGTGTGCGTGTGTTTACCACGAGATGGGTGTCGTTTAGTCCCACAAGGTGGCCCCAGTATTGCTACGTGAGCCGGGCACTGGGAAGATGATAGCACTGATGCAGTTTATTGGCGATATATATAGCCGGGTATATTATGTGTATGGCCTTGTACATCATATGTAGTATGTACACTTGGCCATTGGATTGATGATGATATATATATACGGTTAGAGATAAATACCTATATATATATATATATATATATTTATATATATATCCTATAGATGAAAGGATATGGACTTTTGTGAAGTACATCTTAGATGATTATGGTGTACTAGATTGATGGGGGTTGATGTATCGCACATAAGGTATTATTCGGTTACATCATCCCAAGGATATTGTTGGAGGTTCTTTTATTTTATCTTCTTTGTTTTCTTTCTTTTCTTTTCTTCTTTCTTTCTTTAGGAGTTATAGTTAGTAGTAATGATAGTTATACTTGTATGTTGGGGATTATGGATCTCTAGGATCGACATTGCCCAGGAGTAGTGTAACGAGGTGGTTCCTTGTTTGGATTTCGCTTTGCGAGACACCTCACGCACGAAACGCAGTGCCGTGTCGAGATTCGAGAGAAGTAATTCCATAGGTGGCATCTCGGATCTCTGGTCTTGAACTTGTCAGGAGTAGTGTAACGGGGCGGTTCCTTGTTTGGATTTCTCTTTGCGAGACTCCCCACGCACGAAACGTAGTACAATTTTGGGATTAGAGAGAAGTCTTGCCAATATTCCATGTGCATGTTATTAAGTATATTAATTCTTACGTTTTAGCCTATATAGGTATATTTATATATGTATATGTGTAGGGGTAATGTTTTAAGGATTATGATGATTATATTCCATGAGATTATTAATCGGAATTCATTAAGCCTTTTATGGCATAATTGTTGAAATCATAATCTAATAGGATTAGAAATGGGTGGATCCTTAGATTATGACGGGAAGGTAGCTCTCGCGGTTATAGGCTAGGCCTGATAAGTTAGGTTGTCCTAAAATCAATGGGGTAATTTAACTAAAATTTGAGGACGCGAATAGGTGCGCGCCTTTAGATGAGAGGTGAGTTGGGGTTCCACGAGAGTGCGGTCTCACTTATTTATGAAATTATGTACACCGGTATTTATTATGCACGGTTAAAACACTTGCTAAATAGTTTACACATTCGGGGCTCTGACCCATTTACCCTTTTCTCTCCTCCTTGTATATATATATTTTACTACAGGTATCCTACCGCATGGATGCCGGATGACTTTCTATCCAGAGTCTTGGGAGCCGTGACAGATGCGGACGGTTGCGGGATGTTTCATGTAGCCGCTTCCTACTTCTTTAAATTCTAGGTAGGATTCATGTTGTATATCGGGTTGTATCATAGGGATATTTATATTCATGTTTATATTTATTCCTTTTCAGTTATTGTATTTGCTGTGACCCGACAGCTTATTCGGGTTTATTTATTTATGGCATATTCATGTATAGTGATTCCTTTCATCTCTCATAGTTCTTTCTTACATCTTTCTCTTATTCATTAGAAATTTTGTAGTGTGGGTTGTTGTATGTTGCAAGTTTTAATTTATTTAACATCTCGCTTATATGATTTCGGGTAGTTAGTCCTATATTATATATTACCGACAGTTGATGTTGAGACTGGACCATCTGGAATTCCTGATTTAATATAGTATAGGGCTGGCCACCCGTTATTATTTTAGGCGGGTTGTTACAGATGGTATCAGAGCATCAGGTTCTAGAGTCCTTAGGATCTGTGCGAGAGTTTGGATTCTTCTGTTAACGTTCTTGACATAAAGCCCTATAAATAGGACTGTTGTGTTCACTGCGTTGTTCTCTTCCGTGAAGTACATTCACTTGATTGACGTTCTGATAACAGTTGCTCTTGTTTCGTTTCAGACGTCGCCTAGATTTTGTCGTCTAGGACAGAATAAGATTAGAAGTACAATACCCGTAGCATATTCTGGGTACGCTTTAATCGGGGGTATTTGTTTTCCCCGGTTTCAGAGGAAATATTGAGGAGATTCCTAGCTGTGGTTCGAGGTGATTTATCGGCAGTTGAGTGAGAAAGGAAATTTACTCGTATGGCGAATCTTGGTTTTAGTGAGCTAAGTTCGAGGAGAGGCATGTAGTGTAGTCCTTGGGAGGTTTAGATTGAGAATCTGTTAACCTTAGTTAGGAAACATAATGTTGGTGTAGTTGTCCCAATATTAGGAGTATCGTCTTCTAAGATGAGGGAGAATGCCTTTGGAGATTTAATTTCGTTGTGTAGGACGGAGGGAGTTTTCGGTGGTTGCAATTGCGCCTTGCCCTTCAATATGGTTAGGAAGGATTTTGAGGAAGATGTTTCTCTTGTGAAGAAATAGGTTTAGGGGTAATGATTCTCCTGGAAGGAGACGAGGACCCTGAGTTGAGATTCTAGGGTGAGGGGAAACTATTAGGTTATGGAATTTTAAGGTAGAATACCTTTCTTTGGGTTTAAGTTGCGCTTTGTGCGATAGTGGGAACGTCGCGTGTGAGGTGTGGCGAATGGCTAGCCATTACACCACTAGGGTGTATGGAATTTTCCTAGAGAAGGAAGTGAGCAAGTGTGGCCTTTATATGGCATCTTTGGAGATGATATACCTTTTTATAACCGAGAGGTTCAGAGTTTGGTAGATCTATGAGGAGCAGATAGTTGGCTCATAGTTGCGCTAGCTTTGAGAACTAGGCTTTGGCTAGAGTATGGTATTTGTTGAGGCCTTGTGTTTTAAACATAAGGTGTTTGTTTGGCGTGTCGATAGACGCGGGATATATTTATATTGTATTGTTGTATTGGCCCTCGGGCAATATTTAAAATATGGAAATCCTCTTTCTATAAAATCCTCTTTTTATAAAACCTCTTTTATAAAACCTTAACCCTGGTTCAACTAATCTCAATCCCCGACCTAGCTACACAGTAGTGTATTGGGAGGGTTCCTTGTTTGGATTTCACTTGCGAGACCTCCCCCGCACGAAGGTGGCTAGCGTCAGGAATTGAGGAGAGTTCAACCAGTGGAAATTTTCAAACTTTTATATATTTAGTATATTGTTATAGATTATGTTCCCAAGGGTTATCTTACAATTTGAGGCTAACGGAGCCTGATTATGATTCTACGAGTGGAAACTCGGGTACGGGGTGTATGGGCGCCCTGGGTAGCTAGTTGGTTTTAGGGATCGGTAAGGATCTATATAGTTCGACGTGAGAACTAGAAAGGATCGGCATAGTGATCTTGAGGATTGATGTAATATTGAGGTCCTAGGCTCATCTTAAATTTCGAGGACGAAATTTTTGTAAGGGGGGAAGATTGTAACACCCCAAGATTTTTGAGACTGAGAAATTTAATTTTGAGAAAATTAAATTTAATTAAATTGGAGAATTTTAAAATTTGGGAATTTAAGTCCAAAAATAGAGGACGTTTCAAAGTATTCCGGATGATATTTTTGAGGGTACCATCGATCCCGGAAGGGTCGAGATAGTCAAAATGATTGTCATTGGGTTTTATTTCGGCTCCGGAATGTTTTAAGTTATTTTGGCTCGAATTGGAGTAAACGAGTCATTTAAAGTATGTATTAACATTTAAAACTGGGATTTTGTTTTAATAGGGGTTTGAGGCTTACGGATGAAGCCTTCTCAAATAGAGAAAGAGAGAAAGAAAAGAAGAAGGAAAAGAAGAGAGAGAGGAAGAAAAGCTTGGGATTCCCGGCCCTACCGCGACATCGAGGATGATTCAACCTCTACAACCTGAGGCAAGTGTTTAATCTTGCTAAATAGCTATTTGTGTATTTCATTTCATAAATTGTGGGTTAAAGAAATGGATTTTGGGTATTAATGTCAAAACCTAGATTTTTAGGTTTAATCTTGAAATCAATGTTTAAATATGGATTTAATGGCATAGGAATGTTTGGGATCAACTTTGGGTTGATTTATGGGCTTAAAATCATAATTTGATGAAGGTTTAATGGTTAGAAATGGAAATTTAGGGTTTAGAATTCGTGGGTTTTGATGAAGAAGATGAAACCTTCAAAAATTGCAGGTCCGAATCGATTCGCCCCCTCCAGCGAATCGATTCGGTTTGGTTAAAGTAGCAGGTCTGCATTGACCGAATCGATTCGGACCCCAAGCCGAATCGATTCGGCCTATTGCAGAAGCCCAGGTCTTTGGATCCGAATCGATTCGCCTTGAAGGCCGAATCGATTCGCTAGTCCGAACCGATTCGGAACAGGGCCGAATCGATTCGGAAACAGGGCATTTTGAGGTATTTTCTCCATAGTGATTTCAAACCCTTTTTGTTTGGGTTTATTGAATTGGGGGTCTTCTCTTATGATGAAAGAGATATGTTCTTGGAGACACATAAGGAGTTTCTCACACATTAGAGTTTTGGGGACTCCTTAGGGTAATTTGGGGAGAAATGTATCCATGTATGTATTTGGAGTTATGTATAGAGATTTTGGGGAAACCCTTTGGGATTGAGAATCCTAATTATAGATTAAAAGTAAGTGTAGATGTGATGTGAGGCTAAGAACTCTTAGAGAGATCTTAGACTAGGGTATTCACAAAAGTGATCGAACCGTAGTCGAAGCCGAGGGAAATGAGATTATTTTATGATTGAAAGAATGAGCTTGAGGCTTATAGACTATTAGTTATATGTGTACCGATAGTCAAATGATTTCTAGATTCTTTAATGTACTCGGAGATATAGATGAAATGTGTAGTGAAGGATTCCTACGCAAACTCTTGGGTGATAGCCCTAAGGTTGAATATATAGGTATAGATATATACATATGGTTTGGGAGACTATTCATCATAGGAAAATGATCGAATATGTTTCAAGTACGGGATTATATTCACATATCAAGGTAAATTAAATGGAAATGGAGATGACGGTTTGTATATGGAGAATTAAGTATACTTATAGCCGGATATATATCTTATTCTTATGAACGAGAATTTATATATATATCTATATATATATATATAGATATATGGATTAGTTGAATATGCGTATATATCTATATAGATATGAATATATGAATATTTTTATGTTGTGGATATACATGGTATGGATATTTAACCGGATATGATGGGTTATTATTTGATCATATGATTGGATCATATGGATTATATATATTATGCATGTGAATGATATATATACTTAATTGGTTAAGCATACCCCGCTCATGCTATCATTGGGAAGTTGCGCGCGTAGTGGGTGAGCATCCTGGCTTATGATGCAGGGTGTGGATATTCCCCAGGTCATAGTCGTCCCTTGTGATTATTATACATATAGATATATATTTTGGGATGAGACGTGGTGGGTATGTTTCGTCTCATTGCCGGTTGGAACTATGACCGCTTCCCGGGACGTCGTGTGCGTGTGTTTACCACGAGATGGGTGTCGTTTAGTCCCACAAGGTGGCCCCAGTATTGCTACGTGAGCCGGGCACTGGGAAGATGATAGCACTGATGCAGTTTATCGGCGATATATATAGCCGGGTATATTATGTGTATGGCCTTGTACATCATATGTAGTATGTACACTTGGCCATTGGATTGATGATGATATATATATACGGTTAGAGATAAATACCTATATATATATATATATATATATATATATATTTATATATATATCCTATAGATGAAAGGATATGGACTTTTGTGAAGTACATCTTAGATGATTATGGTGTACTAGATTGATGGGGGTTGATGTATCGCACATAAGGTATTATTCGGTTACATCATCCCAAGGATATTGTTGGAGGTTCTTTTATTTTATCTTCTTTGTTTTCTTTCTTTTCTTTTCTTCTTTCTTTCTTTAGGAGTTATAGTTAGTAGTAATGATAGTTATACTTGTATGTTGGGGATTATGGATCTCTAGGATCGACATTGCCCAGGAGTAGTGTAACGAGGTGGTTCCTTGTTTGGATTTCGCTTTGCGAGACACCTCACGCACGAAACGCAGTGCCGTGTCGAGATTCGAGAGAAGTAATTCCATAGGTGGCATCTCGGATCTCTGGTCTTGAACTTGTCAGGAGTAGTGTAACGGGGCGGTTCCTTGTTTGGATTTCGCTTTGCGAGACTCCCCACGCACGAAACGTAGTACAATTTTGGGATTAGAGAGAAGTCTTGCCAATATTCCATGTGCATGTTATTAAGTATATTAATTCTTACGTTTTAGCCTATATAGGTATATTTATATATGTATATGTGTAGGGGTAATGTTTTAAGGATTATGATGATTATATTCCATGAGATTATTAATCGGAATTCATTAAGCCTTTTATGGCATAATTGTTGAAATCATAATCTAATAGGATTAGAAATTGGTGGATCCTTAGATTATGACGGGAAGGTAGCTCTCGCGGTTATAGGCTAGGCCTGATAAGTTAGGTTGTCCTAAAATCAATGGGGGTAATTTAACTAAAATTTGAGGACGCGAATAGGTGCGCGCCTTTAGATGAGAGGTGAGTTGGGGTTCCACGAGAGTGCGGTCTCACTTATTTATGAAATTATGTACACCGGTATTTATTATGCACGGTTAAAACACTTGCTAAATAGTTTACACATTCGGGGCTCTGACCCGTTTACCCTTTTCTCTCCTCCTTGTATATATATATTTTACTACAGGTATCCTACCGCATGGATGCCGGATGACTTTCTATCCAGAGTCTTGGGAGCCGTGACAGATGCGGACGGTTGCGGGATGTTTCATGTAGCCGCTTCCTACTTCTTTAAATTCTAGGTAGGATTCATGTTGTATATCGGGTTGTATCATAGGGATATTTATATTCATGTTTATATTTATTCCTTTTCAGTTATTGTATTTGCTGTGACCCGACAGCTTATTCGGGTTTATTTATTTATGGCATATTCATGTATAGTGATTCCTTTCATCTCTCATAGTTCTTTCTTACATCTTTCTCTTATTCATTAGAAATTTTGTAGTGTGGGTTGTTGTATGTTGCAAGTTTTAATTTATTTAACATCTCGCTTATATGATTTCGGGTAGTTAGTCCTATATTATATATTACCGACAGTTGATGTTGAGACTGGACCATCTGGAATTCCTGATTTAATATAGTATAGGGCTGGCCACCCGTTATTATTTTAGGCGGGTTGTTACAGATGGTATCAGAGCATCAGGTTCTAGAGTCCTTAGGATCTGTGCGAGAGTTTGGATTCTTCTGTTAACGTTCTTGACATAAAGCCCTATAAATAGGACTGTTGTGTTCACTGCGTTGTTCTCTTCCGTGAAGTACATTCACTTGATTGACGTTCTGATAACAGTTGCTCTTGTTTCGTTTCAGACGTCGCCTAGATTTTGTCGTCTAGGACAGAATAAGATTAGAAGTACAATACCCGTAGCATATTCTGGGTACGCTTTAATCGGGGGTATTTGTTTTCCCCGGTTTCAGAGGAAATATTGAGGAGATTCCTAGCTGTGGTTCGAGGTGATTTATCGGCAGTTGAGTGAGAAAGGAAATTTACTCGTATGGCGAATCTTGGTTTTAGTGAGCTAAGTTCGAGGAGAGGCATGTAGTGTAGTCCTTGGGAGGTTTAGATTGAGAATCTGTTAACCTTAGTTAGGAAACCTAATGTTGGTGTAGTTGTCCCAATATTAGGAGTATCGTCTTCTAAGATGAGGGAGAATGCCTTTGGAGATTTAATTTCGTTGTGTAGGACGGAGGGAGTTTTCGGTGGTTGCAATTGCGCCTTGCCCTTCAATATGGTTAGGAAGGATTTTGAGGAAGATGTTTCTCTTGTGAAGAAATAGGTTTAGGGGTAATGATTCTCCTGGAAGGAGACGAGGACCCTGAGTTGAGATTCTAGGGTGAGGGGAAACTATTAGGTTATGGAATTTTAAGGTAGAATACCTTTCTTTGGGTTTAAGTTGCGCTTTGTGCGATAGTGGGAACGTCGCGTGTGAGGTGTGGCGAATGGCTAGCCATTACACCACTAGGGTGTATGGAATTTTCCTAGAGAAGGAAGTGAGCAAGTGTGGCCTTTATATGGCATCTTTGGAGATGATATACCTTTTTATAACCGAGAGGTTCAGAGTTTGGTAGATCTATGAGGAGCAGATAGTTGGCTCATAGTTGCGCTAGCTTTGAGAACTAGGCTTTGGCTAGAGTATGGTATTTGTTGAGGCCTTGTGTTTTAAACATAAGGTGTTTGTTTGGCGTGTCGATAGACGCGGGATATATTTATATTGTATTGTTGTATTGGCCCTCGGGCAATATTTAAAATATGGAAATCCTCTTTCTATAAAATCCTCTTTTTATAAAACCTCTTTTATAAAACCTTAACCCTGGTTCAACTAATCTCAATCCCCGACCTAGCTACACAGTAGTGTATTGGGAGGGTTCCTTGTTTGGATTTCACTTGCGAGACCTCCCCCGCACGAAGGTGGCTAGCGTCAGGAATTGAGGAGAGTTCAACCAGTGGAAATTTTCAAACTTTTATATATTTAGTATATTGTTATAGATTATGTTCCCAAGGGTTATCTTACAATTTGAGGCTAACGGAGCCTGATTATGATTCTACGAGTGGAAACTCGGGTACGGGGTGTATGGGCGCCCTGGGTAGCTAGTTGGTTTTAGGGATCGGTAAGGATCTATATAGTTCGACGTGAGAACTAGAAAGGATCGGCATAGTGATCTTGAGGATTGATGTAATATTGAGGTCCTAGGCTCATCTTAAATTTCGAGGACGAAATTTTTGTAAGGGGGGAAGATTGTAACACCCCAAGATTTTTGAGACTGAGAAATTTAATTTTGAGAAAATTAAATTTAATTAAATTGGAGAATTTTAAAATTTGGGAATTTAAGTCCAAAAATAGAGGACGTTTCAAAGTATTCCGGATGATATTTTTGAGGGTACCATCGATCCCGGAAGGGTCGAGATAGTCAAAATGATTGTCATTGGGTTTTATTTCGGCTCCGGAATGTTTTAAGTTATTTTGGCTCGAATTGGAGTAAACGAGTCATTTAAAGTATGTATTAACATTTAAAACTGGGATTTTGTTTTAATAGGGGTTTGAGGCTTACGGATGAAGCCTTCTCAAATAGAGAAAGAGAGAAAGAAAAGAAGAAGGAAAAGAAGAGAGAGAGGAAGAAAAGCTTGGGATTCCCGGCCCTACCGCGACATCGAGGATGATTCAACCTCTACAACCTGAGGCAAGTGTTTAATCTTGCTAAATAGCTATTTGTGTATTTCATTTCATAAATTGTGGGTTAAAGAAATGGATTTTGGGTATTAATGTCAAAACCTAGATTTTTAGGTTTAATCTTGAAATCAATGTTTAAATATGGATTTAATGGCATAGGAATGTTTGGGATCAACTTTGGGTTGATTTATGGGCTTAAAATCATAATTTGATGAAGGTTTAATGGTTAGAAATGGAAATTTAGGGTTTAGAATTCGTGGGTTTTGATGAAGAAGATGAAACCTTCAAAAATTGCAGGTCCGAATCGATTCGCCCCCTCCAGCGAATCGATTCGGTTTGGTTAAAGTAGCAGGTCTGCATTGACCGAATCGATTCGGACCCCAAGCCGAATCGATTCGGCCTATTGCAGAAGCCCAGGTCTTTGGATCCGAATCGATTCGCCTTGAAGGCCGAATCGATTCGCTAGTCCGAACCGATTCGGAACAGGGCCGAATCGATTCGGAAACAGGGCATTTTGAGGTATTTTCTCCATAGTGATTTCAAACCCTTTTTGTTTGGGTTTATTGAATTGGGGGTCTTCTCTTATGATGAAAGAGATATGTTCTTGGAGACACATAAGGAGTTTCTCACACATTAGAGTTTTGGGGACTCCTTAGGGTAATTTGGGGAGAAATGTATCCATGTATGTATTTGGAGTTATGTATAGAGATTTTGGGGAAACCCTTTGGGATTGAGAATCCTAATTATAGATTAAAAGTAAGTGTAGATGTGATGTGAGGCTAAGAACTCTTAGAGAGATCTTAGACTAGGGTATTCACAAAAGTGATCGAACCGTAGTCGAAGCCGAGGGAAATGAGATTATTTGATGATTGAAAGAATGAGCTTGAGGCTTATAGACTATTAGTTATATGTGTACCGATAGTCAAATGATTTCTAGATTCTTTAATGTACTCGGAGATATAGATGAAATGTGTAGTGAAGGATTCCTACGCAAACTCTTGGGTGATAGCCCTAAGGTTGAATATATAGGTATAGATATATACATATGGTTTGGGAGACTATTCATCATAGGAAAATGATCGAATATGTTTCAAGTACGGGATTATATTCACATATCAAGGTAAATTAAATGGAAATGGAGATGACGGTTTGTATATGGAGAATTAAGTATACTTATAGCCGGATATATATCTTATTCTTATGAACGAGAATTTATATATATATCTATATATATATATATATAGATATATGGATTAGTTGAATATGCGTATATATCTATATAGATATGAATATATGAATATATTTATGTTGTGGATATACATGGTATGGATATTTAACCGGATATGATGGGTTATTATTTGATCATATGATTGGATCATATGGATTATATATATTATGCATGTGAATGATATATATACTTAATTGGTTAAGCATACCCCGCTCATGCTATCATTGGGAAGTTGCGCGCGTAGTGGGTGAGCATCCTGGCTTATGATGCAGGGTGTGGATATTCCCCAGGTCATAGTCGTCCCTTGTGATTATTATACATATAGATATATATTTTGGGATGAGACGTGGTGGGTATGTTTCGTCTCATTGCCGGTTGGAACTATGGCCGCTTCCCGGGACGTCGTGTGCGTGTGTTTACCACGAGATGGGTGTCGTTTAGTCCCACAAGGTGGCCCCAGTATTGCTACGTGAGCCGGGCACTGGGAAGATGATAGCACTGATGCAGTTTATTGGCGATATATATAGCCGGGTATATTATGTGTATGGCCTTGTACATCATATGTAGTATGTACACTTGGCCATTGGATTGATGATGATATATATATACGGTTAGAGATAAATACCTATATATATATATATATATATATATATATATATTTATATATATATCCTATAGATGAAAGGATATGGACTTTTGTGAAGTACATCTTAGATGATTATGGTGTACTAGATTGATGGGGGTTGATGTATCGCACATAAGGTATTATTCGGTTACATCATCCCAAGGATATTGTTGGAGGTTCTTTTATTTTATCTTCTTTGTTTTCTTTCTTTTCTTTTCTTCTTTCTTTCTTTAGGAGTTATAGTTAGTAGTAATGATAGTTATACTTGTATGTTGGGGATTATGGATCTCTAGGATCGACATTGCCCAGGAGTAGTGTAACGAGGTGGTTCCTTGTTTGGATTTCGCTTTGCGAGACACCTCACGCACGAAACGCAGTGCCGTGTCGAGATTCGAGAGAAGTAATTCCATAGGTGGCATCTCGGATCTCTGGTCTTGAACTTGTCAGGAGTAGTGTAACGGGGCGGTTCCTTGTTTGGATTTCGCTTTGCGAGACTCCCCACGCACGAAACGTAGTACAATTTTGGGATTAGAGAGAAGTCTTGCCAATATTCCATGTGCATGTTATTAAGTATATTAATTCTTACGTTTTAGCCTATATAGGTATATTTATATATGTATATGTGTAGGGGTAATGTTTTAAGGATTATGATGATTATATTCCATGAGATTATTAATCGGAATTCATTAAGCCTTTTATGGCATAATTGTTGAAATCATAATCTAATAGGATTAGAAATTGGTGGATCCTTAGATTATGACGGGAAGGTAGCTCTCGCGGTTATAGGCTAGGCCTGATAAGTTAGGTTGTCCTAAAATCAATGGGGGTAATTTAACTAAAATTTGAGGACGCGAATAGGTGCGCGCCTTTAGATGAGAGGTGAGTTGGGGTTCCACGAGAGTGCGGTCTCACTTATTTATGAAATTATGTACACCGGTATTTATTATGCACGGTTAAAACACTTGCTAAATAGTTTACACATTCGGGGCTCTGACCCGTTTACCCTTTTCTCTCCTCCTTGTATATATATATTTTACTACAGGTATCCTACCGCATGGATGCCGGATGACTTTCTATCCAGAGTCTTGGGAGCCGTGACAGATGCGGACGGTTGCGGGATGTTTCATGTAGCCGCTTCCTACTTCTTTAAATTCTAGGTAGGATTCATGTTGTATATCGGGTTGTATCATAGGGATATTTATATTCATGTTTATATTTATTCCTTTTCAGTTATTGTATTTGCTGTGACCCGACAGCTTATTCGGGTTTATTTATTTATGGCATATTCATGTATAGTGATTCCTTTCATCTCTCATAGTTCTTTCTTACATCTTTCTCTTATTCATTAGAAATTTTGTAGTGTGGGTTGTTGTATGTTGCAAGTTTTAATTTATTTAACATCTCGCTTATATGATTTCAGGTAGTTAGTCCTATATTATATATTACCGACAGTTGATGTTGAGACTGGACCATCTGGAATTCCTGATTTAATATAGTATAGGGCTGGCCACCCGTTATTATTTTAGGCGGGTTGTTACAGATGGTATCAGAGCATCAGGTTCTAGAGTCCTTAGGATCTGTGCGAGAGTTTGGATTCTTCTGTTAACGTTCTTGACATAAAGCCCTATAAATAGGACTGTTGTGTTCACTGCGTTGTTCTCTTCCGTGAAGTACATTCACTTGATTGACGTTCTGATAACAGTTGCTCTTGTTTCGTTTCAGACGTCGCCTAGATTTTGTCGTCTAGGACAGAATAAGATTAGAAGTACAATACCCGTAGCATATTCTGGGTACGCTTTAATCGGGGGTATTTGTTTTCCCCGGTTTCAGAGGAAATATTGAGGAGATTCCTAGCTGTGGTTCGAGGTGATTTATCGGCAGTTGAGTGAGAAAGGAAATTTACTCGTATGACGAATCTTGGTTTTAGTGAGCTAAGTTCGAGGAGAGGCATGTAGTGTAGTCCTTGGGAGGTTTAGATTGAGAATCTGTTAACCTTAGTTAGGAAACCTAATGTTGGTGTAGTTGTCCCAATATTAGGAGTATCGTCTTCTAAGATGAGGGAGAATGCCTTTGGAGATTTAATTTCGTTGTGTAGGACGGAGGGAGTTTTCGGTGGTTGCAATTGCGCCTTGCCCTTCAATATGGTTAGGAAGGATTTTGAGGAAGATGTTTCTCTTGTGAAGAAATAGGTTTAGGGGTAATGATTCTCCTGGAAGGAGACGAGGACCCTGAGTTGAGATTCTAGGGTGAGGGGAAACTATTAGGTTATGGAATTTTAAGGTAGAATACCTTTCTTTGGGTTTAAGTTGCGCTTTGTGCGATAGTGGGAACGTCGCGTGTGAGGTGTGGCGAATGGCTAGCCATTACACCACTAGGGTGTATGGAATTTTCCTAGAGAAGGAAGTGAGCAAGTGTGGCCTTTATATGGCATCTTTGGAGATGATATACCTTTTTATAACCGAGAGGTTCAGAGTTTGGTAGATCTATGAGGAGCAGATAGTTGGCTCATAGTTGCGCTAGCTTTGAGAACTAGGCTTTGGCTAGAGTATGGTATTTGTTGAGGCCTTGTGTTTTAAACATAAGGTGTTTGTTTGGCGTGTCGATAGACGCGGGATATATTTATATTGTATTGTTGTATTGGCCCTCGGGCAATATTTAAAATATGGAAATCCTCTTTCTATAAAATCCTCTTTTTATAAAACCTCTTTTATAAAACCTTAACCCTGGTTCAACTAATCTCAATCCCCGACCTAGCTACACAGTAGTGTATTGGGAGGGTTCCTTGTTTGGATTTCACTTGCGAGACCTCCCCCGCACGAAGGTGGCTAGCGTCAGGAATTGAGGAGAGTTCAACCAGTGGAAATTTTCAAACTTTTATATATTTAGTATATTGTTATAGATTATGTTCCCAAGGGTTATCTTACAATTTGAGGCTAACGGAGCCTGATTATGATTCTACGAGTGGAAACTCGGGTACGGGGTGTATGGGCGCCCTGGGTAGCTAGTTGGTTTTAGGGATCGGTAAGGATCTATATAGTTCGACGTGAGAACTAGAAAGGATCGGCATAGTGATCTTGAGGATTGATGTAATATTGAGGTCCTAGGCTCATCTTAAATTTCGAGGACGAAATTTTTGTAAGGGGGGAAGATTGTAACACCCCAAGATTTTTGAGACTGAGAAATTTAATTTTGAGAAAATTAAATTTAATTAAATTGGAGAATTTTAAAATTTGGGAATTTAAGTCCAAAAATAGAGGACGTTTCAAAGTATTCCGGATGATATTTTTGAGGGTACCATCGATCCCGGAAGGGTCGAGATAGTCAAAATGATTGTCATTGGGTTTTATTTCGGCTCCGGAATGTTTTAAGTTATTTTGGCTCGAATTGGAGTAAACGAGTCATTTAAAGTATGTATTAACATTTAAAACTGGGATTTTGTTTTAATAGGGGTTTGAGGCTTACGGATGAAGCCTTCTCAAATAGAGAAAGAGAGAAAGAAAAGAAGAAGGAAAAGAAGAGAGAGAGGAAGAAAAGCTTGGGATTCCCGGCCCTACCGCGACATCGAGGATGATTCAACCTCTACAACCTGAGGCAAGTGTTTAATCTTGCTAAATAGCTATTTGTGTATTTCATTTCATAAATTGTGGGTTAAAGAAATGGATTTTGGGTATTAATGTCAAAACCTAGATTTTTAGGTTTAATCTTGAAATCAATGTTTAAATATGGATTTAATGGCATAGGAATGTTTGGGATCAACTTTGGGTTGATTTATGGGCTTAAAATCATAATTTGATGAAGGTTTAATGGTTAGAAATGGAAATTTAGGGTTTAGAATTCGTGGGTTTTGATGAAGAAGATGAAACCTTCAAAAATTGCAGGTCCGAATCGATTCGCCCCCTCCAGCGAATCGATTCGGTTTGGTTAAAGTAGCAGGTCTGCATTGACCGAATCGATTCGGACCCCAAGCCGAATCGATTCGGCCTATTGCAGAAGCCCAGGTCTTTGGATCCGAATCGATTCGCCTTGAAGGCCGAATCGATTCGCTAGTCCGAACCGATTCGGAACAGGGCCGAATCGATTCGGAAACAGGGCATTTTGAGGTATTTTCTCCATAGTGATTTCAAACCCTTTTTGTTTGGGTTTATTGAATTGGGGGTCTTCTCTTATGATGAAAGAGATATGTTCTTGGAGACACATAAGGAGTTTCTCACACATTAGAGTTTTGGGGACTCCTTAGGGTAATTTGGGGAGAAATGTATCCATGTATGTATTTGGAGTTATGTATAGAGATTTTGGGGAAACCCTTTGGGATTGAGAATCCTAATTATAGATTAAAAGTAAGTGTAGATGTGATGTGAGGCTAAGAACTCTTAGAGAGATCTTAGACTAGGGTATTCACAAAAGTGATCGAACCGTAGTCGAAGCCGAGGGAAATGAGATTATTTTATGATTGAAAGAATGAGCTTGAGGCTTATAGACTATTAGTTATATGTGTACCGATAGTCAAATGATTTCTAGATTCTTTAATGTACTCGGAGATATAGATGAAATGTGTAGTGAAGGATTCCTACGCAAACTCTTGGGTGATAGCCCTAAGGTTGAATATATAGGTATAGATATATACATATGGTTTGGGAGACTATTCATCATAGGAAAATGATCGAATATGTTTCAAGTACGGGATTATATTCACATATCAAGGTAAATTAAATGGAAATGGAGATGACGGTTTGTATATGGAGAATTAAGTATACTTATAGCCGGATATATATCTTATTCTTATGAACGAGAATTTATATATATATCTATATATATATATATAGATATATGGATTAGTTGAATATGCGTATATATCTATATAGATATGAATATATGAATATTTTTATGTTGTGGATATACATGGTATGGATATTTAACCGGATATGATGGGTTATTATTTGATCATATGATTGGATCATATGGATTATATATATTATGCATGTGAATGATATATATACTTAATTGGTTAAGCATACCCCGCTCATGCTATCATTGGGAAGTTGCGCGCGTAGTGGGTGAGCATCCTGGCTTATGATGCAGGGTGTGGATATTCCCCAGGTCATAGTCGTCCCTTGTGATTATTATACATATAGATATATATTTTGGGATGAGACGTGGTGGGTATGTTTCGTCTCATTGCCGGTTGGAACTATGACCGCTTCCCGGGACGTCGTGTGCGTGTGTTTACCACGAGATGGGTGTCGTTTAGTCCCACAAGGTGGCCCCAGTATTGCTACGTGAGCCGGGCACTGGGAAGATGATAGCACTGATGCAGTTTATCGGCGATATATATAGCCGGGTATATTATGTGTATGGCCTTGTACATCATATGTAGTATGTACACTTGGCCATTGGATTGATGATGATATATATATACGGTTAGAGATAAATACCTATATATATATATATATATATATATATATTTATATATATATCCTATAGATGAAAGGATATGGACTTTTGTGAAGTACATCTTAGATGATTATGGTGTACTAGATTGATGGGGGTTGATGTATCGCACATAAGGTATTATTCGGTTACATCATCCCAAGGATATTGTTGGAGGTTCTTTTATTTTATCTTCTTTGTTTTCTTTCTTTTCTTTTCTTCTTTCTTTCTTTAGGAGTTATAGTTAGTAGTAATGATAGTTATACTTGTATGTTGGGGATTATGGATCTCTAGGATCGACATTGCCCAGGAGTAGTGTAACGAGGTGGTTCCTTGTTTGGATTTCGCTTTGCGAGACACCTCACGCACGAAACGCAGTGCCGTGTCGAGATTCGAGAGAAGTAATTCCATAGGTGGCATCTCGGATCTCTGGTCTTGAACTTGTCAGGAGTAGTGTAACGGGGCGGTTCCTTGTTTGGATTTCGCTTTGCGAGACTCCCCACGCACGAAACGTAGTACAATTTTGGGATTAGAGAGAAGTCTTGCCAATATTCCATGTGCATGTTATTAAGTATATTAATTCTTACGTTTTAGCCTATATAGGTATATTTATATATGTATATGTGTAGGGGTAATGTTTTAAGGATTATGATGATTATATTCCATGAGATTATTAATCGGAATTCACTAAGCCTTTTATGGCATAATTGTTGAAATCATAATCTAATAGGATTAGAAATGGGTGGATCCTTAGATTATGACGGGAAGGTAGCTCTCGCGGTTATAGGCTAGGCCTGATAAGTTAGGTTGTCCTAAAATCAATGGGGGTAATTTAACTAAAATTTGAGGACGCGAATAGGTGCGCGCCTTTAGATGAGAGGTGAGTTGGGGTTCCACGAGAGTGCGGTCTCACTTATTTATGAAATTATGTACACCGGTATTTATTATGCCTGGTTAAAACACTTGCTAAATAGTTTACACATTCGGGGCTCTGACCCGTTTACCCTTTTCTCTCCTCCTTGTATATATATATTTTACTACAGGTATCCTACCGCATGGATGCCGGATGACTTTCTATCCAGAGTCTTGGGAGCCGTGACAGATGCGGACGGTTGCGGGATGTTTCATGTAGCCGCTTCCTACTTCTTTAAATTCTAGGTAGGATTCATGTTGTATATCGGGTTGTATCATAGGGATATTTATATTCATGTTTATATTTATTCCTTTTCAGTTATTGTATTTGCTGTGACCCGACAACTTATTCGGGTTTATTTATTTATGGCATATTCATGTATAGTGATTCCTTTCATCTCTCATAGTTCTTTCTTACATCTTTCTCTTATTCATTAGAAATTTTGTAGTGTGGGTTGTTGTATGTTGCAAGTTTTAATTTATTTAACATCTCGCTTATATGATTTCGGGTAGTTAGTCCTATATTATATATTACCGACAGTTGATGTTGAGACTGGACCATCTGGAATTCCTGATTTAATATAGTATAGGGCTGGCCACCCGTTATTATTTTAGGCGGGTTGTTACATTAAATTAGCAGGTCGTCGTGCAGGTTCACAGACTCTCGACAATTCATGCTCAATGCATAAATTCCACTCACTCGAGAAACATATCATTTTTAATGACATATTAAAATTTATTTATTTATTTTAGGTCAACCCAAAAGTTTCCCCAATCCATTTAATTTTATGTCCCCAATTCTCATTATAATATTTAAATAATAAAGAAAAGTTTAAGCCATATCATATTAATGAGGACACATGCCATATTATGGTGAAACCCTAATTCACTCACACATATTATAAATAGAAGGCTTTGCTCTCCCTAGAACATGAATGAGAAAAAGTGGCAATAATACTCTGTAGAAGTAAAGATTCATAATTAGCCTCAATAAAATGGCCATTTAGGCTTAGAGTTATAGATTCAAAGTTATGGCATTTTACATATTTTATATCATTAATAGTTGAGTCCATAGCATTCGATCCACACACACTCAAGGCTTTTACACTATACTACTCTCTGTCTCTTTCTCTCTCTCTCTTATTTTAGATAACCTATTCTCTTACCATCTTCCAAAAATCTCTCAAAGGTTCTTTCATGCAGATTGGGTTTGGTGTTATTATTATTTAATGCTACACCAAAAAATATATTTATAACATATTACTCCTTTAATATTTTGAAATTACTTAACCTAGTTTTTAACAAAGTTAATGTAATACCCCGTCTTAATATTTTATTTAGCTTCCCCGCATAAGTTGCAATGACAAGAAGACATTGATATTTGGATGATTATGATTGCGTTTATATTCTTATTTGACTACTTTGGAGGCTTGATGACAATTGTTGGAAATTTTTGGAGGTTCGAGCGAGATCCCACTACATAACAGGTTCAGGTCATTAGAAGGTCATTCAAAGTAGGGAGTCGAACGATATACCTTTCTTGTTCGAATAAGAATCGCCTCTCGTTCAAATGAGGATGACTGATCTGTTTAAACCGATTTGTCCTTATGTGTTGTCTCATTATGGAATGTTGGATGGATGAGCTATCGAGCTCAGATTGGCCAAAAATGGGATTTTAAGGATTTAGGGTGTTTTTATTAGGGTGTTTGGGTTTATTTTGGTTAATGGACGGAAGAAGATGAAGAAGACGAAGAAGAAGAAGAGAGAGAGAGAGATAGATAGATAGAGAGAGAGAGAGAGAGAGAGAGGTATTCCACTATGTTTATTCATTTCTCCACCTCTCTCTACCACAAACCACTAAGCCACCACCGCTATTCCACCTTATGTCCCCACTTTTTGCATGTATTCCACCATATTCAAATCCTATATACCAATTTCTACCATGGATGAGTACAACTACAAATTTATGGAGTTTGACGGATTTTTTGCTTAGAAGCTTAGTAGAGCTAGATTTGTAGAGCTAGGCAACCTCTCTAAGGCCATCTTAAAAGGTGGGAGGTTTTCATTGTTAGAGATCCATTTGAAGTGAAAAACTCTACTCTTAGAATTAAGGCTTTGCTTGTATATTAATAGTCTTGTTGTTAAATATTAAGAGTTGAATGTATATGAACAAGATGTTGGGTTTCTAGTAAAAATTAATAAAAAAAATATTTTTATGGAATAAAAATGTTGGGAAAATGTCATTTCATTGAAAATAAATGAAGAATACATATTTAAAAGTTTCTTGAAATAAATATTTAGATATTTATGAAAATGGTGTATTTTCTAGAACTTTGATGTTAAACATTTTATAGAATAAAATATTTTGGAAATAATGTTCCAATGTTTCTTACAAAATATAAATTTTATTATAGTTGGACTTTTGTTGAGTTTTGAGAAATAAAAATGTCTCTTAGTCTTGTAAATGATATGTTTTGCAAGTAATATGTATTTCCTGACAAAATTGTATGTTTGACCCATTTAATGGGATTTAGAGTTAAATCCATCTCCTCTTGCATATAAACTTGTAGTATCATATTGATGAACACATAAACAAGTTTGATGAATTATTATTTGCTTTTAAAAAGAAAATAAAGAAGAAAGAAATTTCATCCCTTAATGTATGTGAAAAAGGTGTTAAAAATGTGATAAGTGTAAGGAATTAATATTTCATGTGTTAATAAAAAAGAAAATGGTATTTCCTTACAAAAGTAGTCTTAAAATGGAATTGGTTTATTTGATAAAAAAAATGAAAAAGTGCTTAACTTGGAAAATGATTAGAAAAGGTTTTGAATAAGTGTTAATGGGCTAAAATATTGAGAAGTTAGTGTAGATGACTTAATAACGTTTTTGAGAGAATAACACCCAAGAAATTGGAAGAAAGGGGCAAGTTTGGAAACAAAAAGGTAAAATGGTAATTTCACTTACAGTGGAACATTTTTATGAAATCAAAATATTAGAAAAGTTGTTACACAAATTTGTCCTAAGAGAACATGATTTGGGAATAAAATCAAAGTTAAGGTGTAAAGGACATGAAATATTTAGTCTTCAAGGTGTAAAAAGGAAAGAAGGAATAATGTGGGGATTTGGAAAATATTAAAAAGTATTAAAAGGAAATCGGATGACACCAGCATAATAAAGGAGGGACTAGATCCCTGGGGTGCAAGACCCACTAGATGCGTAAAGCAATTCAAAAATATTTAAGAGCCCTGGTAACACAAGTTGTAAAAATTATTTAAATATCAGTAAACTTCTTGGACAAAAGATGCCAAGTAGGTAAGATTCAATAATCACTCAAAAAGTTTAACACACAAGATTTTTACGTGGTAAAACTCCAAAGTCTGGAAAAATATCCACGGTTACCTCTACGCCACAAAATGAAATATGCTATATTGAAGTAAGGTTAGAAGTTAAAACATTCAATCACAGGATGAAAGGGAGAAAATAAATATACCTCTACACCCTGATCTACACATCTTTAGGTACTCTTTTTCTGATCCACCGAATAAAATGCCTCCTTCCTTAGCTCTTCTTTATGTAAAATCTTTTTACAGGTCTCTGAAGACAACAACACACTATTCAATTTGTGAAGTGTGTGATTTAGTGTTGAAGTGCATGCCTAAGATATGTATATGAAAATGCACAACACACTCACGCTTATACAACCAGTCCTACAAATTATAGAGAAATATTCTATATGCTCTTGATTTTATAAATTAGAGATTTTTTTTTATAAAACAATACCGTTTAGATTGAGAATAAATTTACGGAAGCATAAATAGTAAATTGATTGAATAAAATTTCTCACTTTTATTAAATCTTAAATATCCATTTTATAAAACAATTTACAATAAACAAAATGATACATATAAAATTTTAAAATAAATATCGAGAGCCTCAAGTGACGGTCCCAATTCCAACGATACCATAGACATCATCTCGCATTAAACTTGGAAGACAACAAACTATGGGGGGATGAGCGGGAAACTCAGTAGCTCGTATAAATGCTCGAAGTGTAACTACACATACTCGTGTGTGCGTGCATCATATACAAGAGTGTATGCAATATGAACACTCAAACTAAAATCCTAACAATATAATCATTACCTATGATCTAACAATAGCAGTACACAACTCAAGACCCAATATTAAAATTTTCGCCACACTTCCCACAATACGGTATGGACTACCATCCACTATCCTATTAATTATCCTCAAAATAATCCAATGGCCCTCAAAAATAAAAAAACATAACTTGGCACACGACCCATCATAACCTGGCATCCTCGCCATAAAATCTTGGAATACTCACCAACCGGGGTCCATGGACTAGTCTTTGGATAATAAAAAAAATTGTAGCCGATAGCACGCCCCATCCAGCGGGTGGTTTGGCTAAGGAATGCCAATGCATTCTCCAATTATCATAATATCATTCTCCCAATTAAAATAAATTTCATATTCAATTCCCATAAATCAAGTTTACATATTTTTTGCCCATTTCTATAACCCAACATGCTCGTAAAATCAACTAACTTCGTTACACAAACTACACAACATGAAAATAACACATAAAAAATGGGTGTAAGAACGAATATAATATAAGATCATACAATAGATGTAAATGAAACACATATCATGGATGTAAATATACAATCAAGATTGAATAAATGTAGCACACTAAATTAACCATGGGAGAACGAAACTACCTCAAGAGAGTTAAAATCCACCATTTTAGGCATGCTTTGAAAACTCAGAAAATCAGCTCTGAACATTATTCAAACTACTAATCCGACTTCAGATTTAGATTTTGCACGAAAAATTAAGTCAGGTATATATATATATATATATATATATATATATATATATATATATATATATATATATATATATATATATATATATATATAAGTATGTATGTATGTATTCTATAATGAAAAAAAGTCTCAAAATGTAGAGTATAAAGTCCTTTAAATAGGAAAGTAGAACATTTTGGAATGAGTTAGGCAAATGGACGGCTCAGATCAAATATAGCATTTGAACCTAAATCTAATGGTTGATAATGGATCTTAGAGGGTACGCTCAACGGGGTAAGTCGTAGATCGATGCACTATTCAATTATGGAAATAAATTAAATGAAATCAATGATTCAATTTTAGCATAATATATGTGAGTAACAACAAACAAAACTTCATCTAATGAGGAATAAGCAAGTGGAATACAAGTGTTACCTTCACACAAGGTTTAAGACACATGTTTGAGAGGCATTTAACGTATCTAGAACATCCGAGATTCCTCCCCAATCAACTTTAAAACTCTAATAAGCCACTAAAACAATTTTCAAGAAATTCATTTGAAGACCAAATATTTTTAAAACTTATTTTAAAATTTTTTAAAAATTCTTAAAAAAATAAAAAATAATTCCAAAAATTTATTATGACATAAAACTACAATGTGTGTGAAAATGTGTTCTAAAGTGTACCATTTAATACCTTTTATATACCAAGTGAGAATGTCCAGCTGATGTTGATGTATATTACTTTTAGCTATAACTTTGTAGCACCTTTGAGGGGCTCTTGGCAGTCGAAAAATGATTTTTTCTTCATATCCAAACTAGTTAAAAAACCTATATGGTGCAGACTTCTAGTAAGTCAAGCATATAGGGCATTTCAATCTCCCTCTTCAAATATTGGGGACAAAATCCCTTTGAGTACATTATGGGTATTTATAGGTAAAAAAATAAATCCTAATCCTATACAAAGTTCTAACTACCCAACCCATCCTAGAATCGAAAATAAGAGAGAAATAAATAAATTACATAACTCAACTAAAATGCAAACCAATACCCTAAAATTTGAAGTGAATAGTGTCATCCAAGGGCATGTGATAAAAATTCTCAATGTAGCATATTAGTTGAGTCAAAAAGAAAATATATAAAAGTTGCGGGATGGACTAAAACTTTTTCCCCATTTTGTCACAAATAGACAATTGGTAGTATCAAGAGAGTATAAAGTCAAAATAGTCAACTTATAATAAGTCATATCAAGAGTCTCTATGTAAAATAGATTTAGGTGACGTCTTTTATCTTTTATCAAACGACCTTGCCCTAGATCCTTAGAGAACATTACAAAATACAGGCTGGAGGATATGACTAATTGAGGGAGGAACTTAACCAAGAATGATCATCCTTTTTGATTTTCTTAAATATTCAAGGGCTTAGTAAAAAGATAAGTTGGTTGTTTATCAGTCTTCAAATATTCTATGACAAGTTCTTTAGATTCTACAAGTTCACAAATGAAATGATGTGTGATCTTAATGTGTTTTATGCGAGAGTACTAAACAGGAATTTTCAAGATATTTATTGCACTTTGATTATCACACAACAAGGTTAATTAGTTTTCTTTAATGCCATAGTCACACATCATTTGTCTTATCCATAATAACTTAGCACAAAAACTTCCAGTAGTAATGTACTCAGATTCAATAGTAATAGAGATATATAATTTTGTTTCCTACTTGTCCAACCGACTAAATTATTACCCACATAATAACATGAACCTGATGTGATTTTACTATAATCAGGGCACCCTGCCCATTCAGCATCAGTATAGCCAACAATGGAACTAGTGGTGCCCTTTTTATAACATATAGAATATTCAAGAGTGCCTTTAACATGTTTTATGATATGTTGTACACACAGTAAATGACATTCTTTGGGGTCTCATTGGTATCGTGCACAAACACACGCATTACACATAATATCAGGTCTAGAGGAAGTGAGATATAATAAGCTTCCTATCATACTTCTATATAGAGTTGGATCAACATTTTTCCCATTTTCATCTTTAAATATCTTAGTTGTAGTACTCATTGAAGTGTGTCTAATCTTGATATTTTCCAAACCAATTTTTTTTATCAATTCATTCGCGTACTTAGTTTGAGAAATAAGTAACCCGTAAGTGAATTATTTAACTTGCAATCCTAAAAATTATTATAACTCCCCCATGAGCGATATTTGAAATTCCCCATGCATAATTTTGGGAAAGTCATCAACATATGTAAGGGAAGTTGAACCAAAGACTATATCATCAACATAAATTTATGTAATCAAAACATCCTTGTTTGTTTTCGAACAAATAATGTCTGATCATTACCACCGGTTATAAACGGTTACTCTTTCCTTGGGCGATGCAGTCTTCATCGTTGGATTCATTTTAAAATGGTAGAAGATATCTTAACCGTTTGTTCAAACATCGAAGACCAAAACATTCACTTCTCTGTATAAATAGGTCCTTCGTCTCAGGAATTTGAGAATTTTACCAGTCTGAAAAGTTGAGAGAAAAAAAAAGAGTAGAGAGAGTAGAGAGAAGAGAGAAAATATTCAGAGAAAAAGATTTTTATGAGAAAAATCTGACAAATTGCTTTTAAAATATTTTTTAAAACAAACGTGTGTTTTGGTTTGTAAAAACAAGAAAGCTCTCCCTTCGAATTTTTGAAAGAATTTCTTAAAACCCTTATTCGTTCTTAAAAATTAGGGAATATGTGATTTGGGAGTTGGAGTGATTTTGAGTGTTAAAACCGTACACAACCTCCTAACCTCATGTTGTTGAATGTCTCATTTCTTCTTAGAAATATGAGATTTCAACTTTGTGATACATTTCATGTTTAATCTAGGTTGTTTTATAAAATTTATTTTATAGAAATTTTCTTTGTGTGGATCTTGTTTTAAATTCTATCAAAATTTTAGATCCAGTCTTCCCGTTTAAAAAAAATGAAAAAGAGACTTAAAACAGTTTTGCATGTTTTAAATTTAGTATGATTTCGTAATATAGATATAATATTTTAGAAATGATTTTTCAATATCTAAAATATATAGATATGAAATTGTCTTATAGTTTGAAGTCCGATTTTGTTCTAATTTAAAATAAAAGAGCGTATAGACTCTTTGAAATTTGTAGGACTGATTTGTAACGTTTAAGTGTGTGTAGGTTCATTATCTGCATATATTTTAGATACACACATCACACCAGTCTCACACACTATTTACATAGTTAAAGTGTGTTATTGAGAGAGATATTTGTTTGAACTAGTGGACATAAATCTAATAAGGAGAAGGAAAGGGAAACTCTGTAGAGAAATCAAAGCGGAAGTAAACCGTTGGAGGTGTGGCTTAATTTAGGTATACTTCTTGATTTTGATTTTGATTTTAACTGTTAGTTGTAATCTTGTAATCTGGTTCATTATTCGTATGTTTTTTTTGTTTCGTGGAATAGAGGTCACCATGGATGTTTCTTCTAAGTTGGGATTTTATCACGTAAAAAATCTCATGTGTACTTTACTATTTCAATTCTTTATTCATGCTATACTGGTTAGGATTAATAAAGCTTAATATTTTTTCTAAAAAATGGTTAATAAAGAATCTTAAATTTGTTTCTGATTCTACTTCTTTACACATATTGTATTAATAATCAAAAGGAGTTTCCTTAAAGAGTTTAATCGGAGTTTACCTAATCATTATATTTTGTTAATAAGTTGGTAAGCATTTTTCATTAGGTTCATCAATGGTGTCATTTACATTATTTGGTTCTTCTTGAGAAACATAGAATGCAAAGTTAGCCATGTTTTGAAGTTAGGATCGTGTTCGCATAGGATCTTTAATGTTACCAATTACCTTATCTAGGGGATGATCTTTGGAAACCCGAGTTGGTACATCAGGAACTTCATTAGGCAATGAATCATTTATATGAGGAGAGTCAATTTTTGAAAAACTTTCTCACTCATTCTCAATAGTTGATTCAATACCATTACTCTATGTTCTAGTGTCATTAACAATTACATTTATATATTCCATTAGGAGTTTGGTACGCAACTAGTATATGCGATAGGCTTTACAGTTTTGGTAATAACCCCAAAAAATTCCTTTATCACCTTGGGTGTCAAATTTTGAAAGTTGTTCGCTATCATTACAAATGTAGCAAACATTCCCGAAGGTTCTAAAGTAATTGATATTAGTTTTTTTTGTTGTTTGGAAGTTCTTATGAAGTATCTTTGATATTCTTTTTAAAGTATATGCCAATAATGATTTGACAGGATGTATGGACGCCCTCAACCACAAAGTATTTTTGCAATCCTTTGGCATGCAACATAACCCTAGCCATTTCTTGGATTTTATGGTTTTTCTGTGCAGTAATACCATTTTGCTATAGGGTCTTAAGAGCAGTAGACTCATGATGATAACCATTACCAAAGTAATATTTTACAACTCTAGTCTCTTTAAAATCTCCTCTTCTATCACTTTTAATATTTGATACTTGGGTATCCTTCTCATTTTCAAATTTTCAAAAGGATTTGAAAAAAATCTCGAAATGTGTCAGATTTATTTTTCATAAAAGCAACCAAAGTATAACATGTATAGTCATCCACCATAACAAGAATGTAAAAGGCTCACACTAGGAGAGGGACCCATAAGATTCATATGGATAAGTCCTAGAGGTTGATATGTCATAATATTTTTAACTTTCTTATGATGCGCTCTACTTATTTTTCCCATTTGACAATGTCCACAAATTATGTTTGAAAAAATTTTAAGTTTAGGTAAATTGCTAACTAAGTCTTGAGAACACAATTTGTGTTAATTTTCAAAGTTATTATTACCCAATCTATTATTCCACAAACTAGAGTCATCTAACCTTTGTCAAATTAAAGCACTCATTATCAAGAATGACTCTATAATAGTTATCTAGAATTATATTTCCTTTAAGAATGAAATTACCATCTTTTTTCAAAAAATTTCATTGAGATTTTAAAAAGGTAAGTATGTGATCGAAGTCACAAAATTGTGATATACTAAGTAGATTGTCTTTTAAGACTTTTACCAAAAGAAAATCATTAAGAACAAGAAGACTATTTTCTTGGAGAGTTCCTTTACCAATGATCTGAGATGAGACTCCTTCACCAAATAGAACATTACCTCCTAAGAAATATGTTCTATTTTTCAGTTCAGTTTCATCCACGGTTATGTGCTTATAATACCCTAAATGAAGATACCATCGTACTGTGGTGCATTAAGCTTTAAACACACTGATCACCATATTTCACCTAAGTTGGGGTAATAGGTCATCTTTTTTAGCCCAAATGGATCTGGTTTTAAAATATTTCTTGGCCTTTGATTTAGAAAAGGTTTGAGGGGTTCTTCTGAAATGATTTCCTATTAGTGAGAGAGTTTTTTTTCATATTCTTCCTATAGTTAGAGTTTTTTTCCTAGGGTGAACTTAAATATTGCGCCTTTGTCTAGAATAGTTAAAGTTTGCATAAACTGGTGTGTAAATCCTCTTTTGAAAACACAGAGCAAGAGAGTGAACATAAACAACATAGTAACTATAGTCTTGATGTGAAGTTGGCTTGACTTTATTATCTAAGACTTTAAAAAATAGGTTTAGACAAACTTTGAAAGCTAGGTTCAACTGCAACAGATTTTGAGCTTTTCCCAATGTCTCTAATTGGGTTGGGGTTGGGGGGCATTGGGGACAAGCATGCTTAGCCTTATTATTAGGCTTCTGCTTAGGGCTACACACAGTCTTTGTATCTTGTGAGACATTAGTTTTCAAAATTCCTTTTTTGAGATTGTTTAAAATCTTGACCTGGTTTAGATGGTAAGGTTCCAGAAGAAACAAAGATAGTTTGTGAATTTTTGTAAATTGGTCTTTGCTCCTTTGGGATTTTTGTCAAATCCTAGGATAATTTTATCTTCCGAACTTATTTTTCTAAAACTGATTATTTTATCATATGCTTTCACATTAGTCTCTAAATGAAGGCGCTTTTTTTTAAAAAACATTTGAGACTTTTTGTTTGGATTCTTCTAGTTCTATCAAAGTGCATTTATATCTATCTTCTAAAATTATGTTTTTCTCATAAAGTTCATTAATTTTGGAGACATAGTTTTTTGGTTTCTATCTCATGAGACACATATTGATAGTGTATTCCTTAGCATTGTTCCTAACAGTATTACTTAAGATTTCAGCACATTTAGTTAAGTGTTTAACCATTTTATCAACTTTGGCACTTTTCATAAGAGTCTTAGAGTACAATTCTTATATGTCAGGTAAATAATCATCATCATCGGAATAACTAAGTTATGTGTGTAATTTGTCCCCTATCACTTTAATTTGAGATTTGGAACTCACACACCTATTCAATTTGCCACAATGATTTTCCCTTTGACTCACACTCATGCTACACTTATCAGAATTATTTATCATAACAACATTGGACACTTCATTCATAGAAGCATGGGGTATATCAATAATAGCAGTGTAATAAGAAAGCATGATTTATCATAAGTGTAAATAATATTAGCAAAGAAAGACATACATGAATAATTTATTTTAGATGGCTCAGGCTCATCATCCTTCGAGTCACTAGAGTTGTCCCAAGTCTCACACGTATGGGCCTTAGGAGTATCCTTAATCTTAGACTTACATCTATTAGCGTAATGTCCCATATTACAACATTTGTGACATTATATGTTGCTCAAGTCCTTTTTAGGTATCTTACTATTGTTAAAGGTCCATGTGTCATTATATCTATCATGTGGTATGGAAACATGAAAGTTTTGATAACCCACATTCCCTTGTAGTTTCCATAACATTCCTAAACTTTATAACATTTTAAAAATGTTTTCTTATTAGGGTTATCTGATTATCAATGCCTTCAAGTCCACAGTCCTCATCTAGTCATAGGTCATAGTGAGGTATGTTTAACTTAGGCATTTAAAAAAAAAGTTGAACTTCGGCATAATTATTCGAGAGGAGAAGGCAAGATTGGATCCAAAGGATCTCTTAACATTAGCGGTCACATGCTTCTTACATTCTAACTCCATTTTCTACTGTTCTTAATTTGTTACTCAATAGTTCATGATTAAAGTTAAGGTCATCCATCTCTTTAATAGCATATCGTTTATTACCAAATTTAGTAGGTATAGATCTAAGGATTTTTTGGACTATTTCCTTCCTATCATAAACAATGCCATTTGCATGAATTTTAGTGATAATGTCAGTAAGCTCAATGTCGAAGTCATCTAGGGTCTCAAATTGATCCATCATAAGGGTATTATATTGTTGCACCAACATATAAGTTTTACCAGCCATAACATGCTCATCACCTTCATGGGCAGTGATAAGGGTGTCCCAAGATTCTTTAGATGAAGTGCATATAGATATTTTTTTAAATTCATGTTCATTCATAGACATGAATATATAATTTTTACCCTTATTATTGCATGGTGACATCTACTTTTCTTCTCAGGTAAACTCACCGAGTTATTTCTTAATCCTCCTTGTGCTATCTTCTTCCATAGTTTCAATAGAGTGAGTGTAACCATATTTAATAGTTCTAGACATCATCACCTAATATACGTACAATGAATGCAATCATCCTAACCTTTTAGTAGGGAATATTGTGTCCATAAAACAATGGAGGTCCAGAAAGGTTACCAAGTTTCTCAAAATTTTCATCCATTTTAAAGACTCAAAAAAAGTTTTAGGAGTTATATGATAATTTTTTTTAAAACATCTCTATTACCACTTGAAACTTCTTAATCTAGTTTTTAACAAATTTAAATGTCAGGTTATGAGTCAGATCAAACATATCGAAGAAACTCATTTTGATTTTAATAAATATCACAAAAGATGTTTTAAGCAACTAATAAATATTTAAGAGCCTTAGTAGCATAAGTTCTAAAAATTATTCAAATATGAGCAAACTTCTTGGAAAAAGGATGTCAAGTAAGAGGCAATAATCACTCATTGAAGTCTAGCACATAAGATTTTGTGGGAATACCCCAAAGTCTAGTGAAACATCCACGGTGACCTCTCTGCCACAAAACAAAATTTACTATATGAAGCACGGTTACAAGTTATAACATGCAATCATAGGATCAAAGTGATAAATGAAACATAATAATACACCAAAGCTACACCTCCTTAGGCACTCTTTTTTTATCCACCCAACAACTTGAAATGCCTCCTCCATTACATTTTCTTTGCATTGACTCTTTTTATAGGTAAAATAACAAACTATTACAGTTTTGAATTGTGTGATTTGGTGTTAAAGTGTGTGTCTAAGATATCCATATGAACATGCAAAACACACTGACACTTATACAACAAGTTCTATAAATTACAGAGAATGTTCTATTTCCTCTTGATTTTCAAACTTTAAATATCATATTTTTTTTTTAAATCTGACTTACATATTATTAAAAAATAGATCTAAAAATTATTTATATACAAAAAGAATTTACAAACTGTAAAATCACGTTAACATAGTCAGAACCAAACATACAAGGAATATTTACTCTGATATTATCAGTTTTAAATCAAACCAAGAGGATCTAAATGATTTTAAAATATATTTACAGATCCAATAAAAAAGAATGTTTCAACTAAGATATTTTTCAAGAAAAAATGTGTAGAAACAAATCAAACAACCTAGAGTGCTTAAATTTTTCACTTGTTGCAAGATCTTTAATTTTTTGAACTAAAATCAAGTCCCTAACTCGTGAAGGTTGTTCTCAAGAGAAACAATTATAAGAGGAGTTTTGAAAAATGAAAAATTAGTGAAAACTCGCAAAACTCAACTCTCAAATATGAAAAACCCTCAAGATTTGAAAATAGTAAAAAAAAAGGTTTCTTAAAAGTGTTTGATTTTTAAAAATGAAAGAGAGAATAGTTTTGGTTTGTTTAAAACCCTAAAATACACTTATGGTTTTTTAAAAACAATTATCTCTCAAATTTTAGTGTTTTCTCTCTCTCTCTCTCTCTCTCTCTCTCTCTCTCTCTCTCTCTCTCTCTAAAATGACAAAAGTCTCAAAATGTAAAGATGAGAGTCCTTTAAATAGGAAAGGTGGAACATTCTAGAATGAATGAGGAAAATGGACGACTCAGATCAGATGTACCATTTAAACCTATACCAGGAGGTTGATAATGAATCTTACAGAGTTCACTCAATGGGTTATTGCCAGTTATTGATTCCCTTATGTTATTGGTCTAAACAGGTAAGTCATGGATTGATGCAACATTCAGTTATGCCATTAGACTAAATGAAATCAATGGTTCAATTTTAGCATGAGATATGTAAGTAACAACAAACACAATTTCAGACAATGAGGAATAAGCAGGTGGCATACAGGTGTCACCCTCACATAAGGTTTAATATGCTTGTTTGAGAGGTGGTTAACATATTTAGAAAATCTCAGTTTCCTCCCCAAGCGATTTAAAAACTCTAATAAGACACTAATTTTTTTTGGAAATTCGTTTTGAGGCTAAATATTTTTAAAACTAATTTTAAAATGTTTTAAAAATTCTTTACAAAGTTCAAAAAATTATTATGACGCAAAAATGCAATATGTGTGCAAATGCGTCCTAAAGTGTGCTATTTTATACCTTTTATATATCGAGTGAGAATGTTTGGCTGATGTTGGTGTAGATGCCTTTTAGCTTGAACTTTGTAGTACCTTTGAGGGGATCTTGGCAATCAAAAAATTATTTTGTCTTCATATCCAAACTATTTAAAAAGTGTATATGGTGCAAACTCTTAGTAAGTCAATTGTATAGGGTGTTTCATATTCATTGAAGGCAAGTCACGCCTCACTAGATTCAATATATTCATTAACCCTGGTATCACCACCCTCCTACATTTGGCCACTCCGCTTGAAAGGTATGCTTAATCGATATGGACGCTGAAGGAAAAAAATGGAGTATACGAATCATGTATAGACAACTATTGTTCTCACTCAACTAACCAGGGAGTAAACTATTTTTTTAAAACTTTTGTTGAATATATCTATCGGTAGATTTGCTTTGTATTTTATAAGCATTTCTTACTGAGGCTAGTTACCATATGTTATAATTTATTCTCTTGATACGATGAAATATACCTGACAATACGGTCCATAGAAGATAGACTGCTAAAAAATCCCGTAGGTATATGCCTACAGAAATAAATGTTTTTAGCTTTCTAATATACATGTTTAAAACTAAAAATATCAAATATCAATGATTTTTTAGTAGATTTAGCAAAGAAAACTACATGAGCCATCATTTTAATTGGCTTTTAAAACTATTGGTCATAATCATACATTAATAATATTTATACCGTTATTTAATATCTAATGAATAACCTTCATGATTACTGTTTATGGTGCTCTTCTTTTGAAGTCTTAAAATGTTTATGAAGATGAAGAGTCTGTGAATAATATCAATTTATTGTTTATTATATTATTAATAAATAAGATAGAAGGGGCAAAGGTCAAATCCCAATCTAGCTCCATACATGGATTCAATTGTATTTCACTTGATTAGGAATATTGATATTCCATTTCTATTATGTATAAAAAAAAGCTACATTGGCATCCCATCATTAGTTATAGGCCTCCTAACATGTAGCTTTTATACTCCTCTAGTTAATCGATAAGTGTATTATATGTAATCTTTATAGCTATCCTTTTGTAATACCCCATATTTCTGTATATGTGAGATTTATTTAATTTGCTACTTAGATTGTTTATTTTAAATTATGCGAGAGAAGTAATTTAATTAAATTTAATAATAATGTAATTATTAGATATTTATCGAGAGTGAAATAATGATTAATAATTTGAATTATATTTACTGAGTGAATAGTAAATAATTGATGATTAGAAATTATGTCATAGCGAGTGATATGGGCGTCATAGGAATTTATCTCAATCGAGAGTTGCGTGTAGACTAACTTGGGGTCGAGATGGAATATTTATTTAGTGTGAATCGGATGATGATTTTGAGGTCACGGATGAGTTCAGAAGGATCGGATTAGTCACAATAGTATACCCGGGGATGTCGATTGCTTCATGGGACAATTTTAGACTATATGGAGACCATATGAGGGTATTTTGGTAATTTTATATTAGGGGGTTGAGAGACCTACGAATTTACAAACTCTATATCGGCTTATAAGGGTTGGAGGCTAGGGTATAGAGGTTAGAAAACTCAAAGAATACATTTGAGAAAGCGAGAACAATTGTGAAGCCTAAGAGATAAATTTTGAGGAATTTGGAGTGTGATCTTGCACCATTAACAAGTTGGGAGTGAAGCTTGGAAGGGAGACACAATATTCAACATCTCTTTTATGAAATCTGAACATCTAAATAAAGCCAAGTGTTTATATCCAAATTTCTTAAAGTTATAATACCCATTTGCCTAAGGTTTGATTTAATTGTGAAGAAATTGATTATCTTCAAAGGAAATAATGGATTAAACTCATGTTAAGGGTATGATTTCCATGTAGTTTAATTTGATGTTGTAGAGAATTTGAAATCAACAGATATATGATTATCCTTATGAAATAAATTTGGGTTTATGTTGAAATATAGAGGAAGAACATAAAAACATAGGGCTTTTGATGATTGATGATTTAATCTATTCTTGATCATGAATCGTAATGTTTTAATATGGAATTTATGTCAGAAATTATCCTAAGACATGTAGAAAAGTTTTGGTATAATTGGTTTCGATTTTGGTGAAGTATCATGTAAGACAGAAGTGTACAAATGGTGAAAAATGCAAGAAAACCAACGAAGAAGACGAACTATCATAAATCGAATCGATTCAGTCAGAACCGAATCGATTCGGCCTCCTGGCGAATCGATTCGGCGACCCAAAAAAGATGTGATTTTTCCTTTTAAGCCTAAAATGCCTAAATTGTTATTGGTAAAATGATTGGAACTTTGATGAAATATAATGTGGTAATGTTTATATTACAATAGGCCTATGATAGAGTAAGGGGATTTAATTTATTGAGGGGATCAAAGTGATGTTTAAATAGACTTAATTGTCACGTGATTTAATTCAAGAAGATGAGAATACAATTACGGGAAAGCATGAATGAGCTTAATTGCATAGACCAGTAGGGTAAGGAGGACTTAGCTACTAAAATAAAGAAAGGGGTAGCTATGAAGCGTAGAGTAGAGATTAATACTTGGATAATATGACAATGTGATAAGTATGGGGAGTATGTGAGTGAATTATTCTATATACGAATAATGATAATTAGGTTGTGTGAATACCTACTGAATATGTATATATATAGGTGGTATGTGCACCTATATGATTAATATTATGAGTTAGCATACCTACGCTGCTTGCTATCACCGGTGGTTCTCGCGTAATGGGTGATCCCACCTTAACGATTCCAGTGAGGTCTGGATTGGTTCCCCAGAGCATATAACGTAGGGTGGCTCTGTATGTGACATGTATTAGTGAGACCGACATATCATTTGTGTACGTTAGGTATGTGCGTAGCCCAAAGGCTTAGAACTATGTTCACCTCCACCGTTGTTATCTGATTTGCGGTTCGAGGAGATATGTCGTACCAATAGTCCCCAATTAGTACGAGAGGTACTTGGACTGATAGCAGAGTATGCCTATTATTTCACGGTATTCCTATTGAGAGACACCGTATATATATATAAACGATTATGATTATTCTACTAATGTGTGACACTGGACTAATAATAGATAATGTATATATAAAGAACGAATTAAGTAATGAAACCTAACTAATTGAATAAATGAGAAGATAAATGAAATGTTAATTTCAATTCTTAACATACGAGAAATGTTAATATAGATAGCGTACTATATGGGAGGTATGGGGACTTAAAGATGTGAATAGTCCAGATAGTTACTTATGTCTAGTTAGTTTAGGTAGCACAACTAGGTGGGCTAAATAGAGAACGTTTTGCATGCACAATAGTTGAAGGGTCAGTAAACTCAAGAGCGTGTACGTGAACCTAACATGTGTAATCAATAACCGATTGTGAACTATTATAAACTCTTGCAAAATATTTTCAAAATATTTTGAGTACTAACTCTTCCTATCAAAATATTTTGAAAACCTTGTAGGTGTCCAACCACATGGACACCATACATGACATTCTGTTCAAGGGCATGCAGCTGCAGCATAGGTGGATGCTTGCAGGATTTTTGTTTAGAAGCCTCATTTCTTTATTTCATTGTGTAGGATCTTATTGCAGTATTATAAATTTCATTTAGGCATGTTTCCCCATTCAAATTTTATTCAGTTCAGACTTATGTTGAATTCACTTAGTATTATGTTGGATTTATTTAGTTTGGTTTAGCTGACGGTTTATACGACAAGACTGTATTTAATCCATATCTTTTAATGGTTTAGACTCTATTGGTGTATGGTTGATTTTGGTTTTCCGCATGTTGTTATCTATTTAATGAAAGATAAAATTTTCACCCGTTTAATTAACTAGTACGTGATTAGTAATTAATTTTGTTTTTGACAATGATTCTAAGAATGAACTAGTTTGGAAATTCTTATTTAATTAAATAAATGACTGATCATCCGATATTTAATTAGGTGGGATGTCACAGGTGGCATCAGAGCATCAGGTTCTAGAGTCCATCGAATATATAAAGCTTACTACGATTTCGGCGTAGCGTTCTTTTAATTTAGAGCCCTATTATTAAGATTGTTTCTTTTATCTTACGTATTTGAGATTTACATGCCTCTTCCATTTTATTAGTTTAGACTATGAACTCATACAATTCGATCAGTTTTCAGATGATACTAAGGAGACAGCGAGCTGAGAGGGTAGCATCCAGGGATGAGGCGAGGGAGGATCATCAGGAGCCACAGGAGGTGCCTCAGCCACAACCACCACCAGAGATGACTTCAACTACACAGGTGGCAGTGATAGTGGCCCAAGCGATCAACATAGCCATGAGAGCTATGGTACCTCATTTCCCTCAGCCTCGAGCACTGCCTCGGATGGCACCTATGATCCAGTCCTAGCCAGGGCTATCTACTTGGCAGAGAGTTGGGGAGACCTTCCAGAAGGGCCAAACGCCCGAGTTTCAGAGAAGTACTGATGTGATTACAGCATGTCAATGGAAGAAAAATATACAGCGCCATTTGCACATGGTGGAGTGTACTGAGGCACATAAATAGTTGTTAGCTACGTTCAGACTGACTGGAGCGGCATTACAGTGGTGGGAGTAGGTGACTACCATTAAGGAGATAGATTTGATGACCATTACTGAGGTATGGGTACAGTTCGACCGCAAGTACTTTTCACCTGTAGTTGAGTCAAAGATGCGAAAGAAATTTATAGAAGTGATATAGGGTGACCGCTCGGTAGCTGATTAGAAGGAGGAGTTCACCCTCCTGGATAACTTTGTGCCAGATGAGGTGAGCAGAGAGGAGATGAAGAAAGCTAAGTTCATGGATGGTTTGTCCTGGAAGATGAGCAAAACTTGATTCGTAATCTTACATTGGTGAAATACACTGATGTTATTAATGTTGCACTTGTACACTTTCAGGATCATCGCTTCCATGCGAAAGGGAGCAAGAGAGGTGTAGAGCCGAGCCAACCGGGCAAGGAAAATGGGGGTGGTGCTTATGGAGCACTGCATCAGCAGTAGGCAGGTTGTCAGTAGGGGAAAGATTCCCAGCAGGGGGATCAGGCCAAGAGGTTCAGGACTGGGGGACATCGGTCGATGGTGTATTTAGATAGGGCCAATAGGCTCCCTAGTAGCAACATGTTTTGTAGGGCCGATAGGGCCAAGGGAATCAGGGAGGATTCCAACAGGGCCGATGCCATCAGGGATAGAGACAGAGGGTGTTCCCGGGGCAATGCTTCATATGTGTCCAGCAGGGTCACAAGAGGAGTAATTGCCCACAGTGGGGTGGAGCACAACAACAGGGGGCTCAGTAGGGACAATAGTCTCCGATGCCTCCTGCAACACCAGCACCACTAACCCCATAACAGCAACAGGGGCAGATGCACTACGGGCGTGTGTATAATGTCCGGAACGTAGCCATGCCACCAGCACCTCATGCGCCGTCGACAGTAGAGGGTAGGTTCCTATTCATGGGTTTGAGGGTTGGATTTTATTTGATACTGGGGTGTCGCACTCTTTTATTAAGAACATATTTTCTAGAGCTGCTGGTTTATTTGAGATAGTTGTTAGTGTCCTTATGTGTGAAAAGTCACTGATGGGTAGTGGTTCACTGATACACTCAATTTGTAAAGGATTCGTTATCATTATAGGGAGACTGAGTTTAGTGGGTGACCTTCTAGTATTAGATATGGAGGGTTATGATGTGATTTTGGGAATGGATTGGTTGGCAGGATATAGAGCAATGGTAGATTTCTATGAGAGGACCGTTGTGTTTTCAATTCTGGGATGTGAGATGTTCCTCATAGCGACGCCTCTTCCTGAAAGAGGGTCGCGCACACACTTATATTATATTGAGGAGGATACCGCAAAGGAGATAGTTATACTGTTAGAGTCAATTTTGATTATGAGGGAATTAGAGGATGTATTTCAGGAGATACTAGGGCTACCACCCAGTCGCGAGATGAATTTTGTTATAGATCTAGCACCGGGTTCTAGACCAATTGCTTGAGCACCTTACCATATGGCCCCTTCAAAGATGCATGAGTTGAGAGACCAGATTCAACATCTCTTAGGTCAAGGTTTTATTTGGTGGAGCACATCACCGTGGGGTGCATCGGTATTATTTACGAATAAGAGGGATGGTTAGCTTCTCTTGTGTGTTGACTATAGGGAGCTAAACAAGGTCATGATACAAAATAAGTATTTGTTATCGATGATCGATGACCTATTTGACCAGCTGAGGGGAGCGACGTACTTCTCTAAAATTGGAGGTTTATTATGGCAGGAGGAGAGGGCTATAGCTTATGCGTCCCGAAAGCTTTAGCCCCATGAGAAGAATTACCCCACCCATGACCTTTAGTTGGTAACGGTTATTTTTTCTTTAAGAAGATGAAGATACTATCTTTTAGGGGAGCAATTTAATTTTTGCACGGATCATAAGTGACTTCAGTATCTCTTCATGCAGAAGCATCTGAACTTAATGCAGAGGCTGTGGCTAGAATTCATGAAGGATTACTAGTTTGATATACAATATCATCTTGGTAAGGCTAATGTGGTGGTAGACGCGTTAAACAGGCGACCTACAGGGGAGATAGCAGAGGTCTAGAAGGCAAAGTGGAGTGATCTTCAGCACGATGATGAGATCTACATAGCATGTATGATAGTTCTATCCATCACTCCCGAGATTGTGATGCGGGTAGTGAAAGCACTGGCAGAGGATCAGTTTTATCAGCAGAGGGTATGACAGTTGTTAACGGAGGGCGCAGAGTCTTACTCGATCAGCTAAGAGGGAGGTTTACGCTTTAATGGGAGACTTTTAGTGCCAGAGGATGAGGAATTGAGACATGCAGTCATGACACGGTCTTATGGTTCCAAGTTTGAAGTACATCCCGACAGGGATAAGATGTACCAGGTTATGAGGAGACAATATTAGTGGTCGGGTATGAAGCGAGACATTGCATAGTTTCTATCTAAGTGTGTTCCATGTCATCTTGTGAAAGTTAACCATCAATGACCTTTAGCGATGCTACAACCACTTGAGATTCCTAACTGGAAGTGGGAAATTAATTTGATGGACTTTATTACTGGATTACCGACATCGCAGAAGGGTCACAATTCCTTTTAGGTGATGGTGGATTAGTTGCCCAAGGTGGCACATTTCTTATCGGTTCGCGTAAATTATGAGATGAGTCAGTATGCACATATGTTCATCGCTAAGATATTGAAACTACATGGTGTGATAATTAACATTGTATTTGATAGAGACAAGATCTGTGTTTCTCACTTCTGGCAGAGTTTTAAGGAGGCCATGGGCACAGACTTGCGGTTGAGTACCGCTTATCATCCAAAGATAGACGGGAAGATTGGGAGGGTTAATCAGATGCTGGAGGACATGTTGAGGATGTGCATATTAGATTTTGGGGGAGGTTGGGAGCGATACCTTCCATTGGTAGAGTTTGAATATAACAACTCTTACCAATTTACCATCGCCATTGAACCATTCGAGGATCTTTATAGGAGGCCTTGTCATTCTCCCTCTTACTGGTTATAAGTGGGGGATAACCAGTTATTAGGGCCTGAGACGATACATACGACGACTGCTAAGATTGAGCTTATTCGGGGAAGTATATGGATAACTCAAGATAAACAAAAAATTTATTCTGATGTCGATCGGACACACGTTGATTTAGAGGTTAACGACCAAGTGTTGTTACTGGTGTCTCCCATAAAAGGGGTCATGAGATTCAACAATAAGGGGAAGTTAGATCGGGGTATGTGGGGAATTTCCCTACTATTGAGAGAGTTGGACCAGTAGCGTATATATTGGGTTTATCAGAGCATCTTCAACGGATACACGATGTGTTCCACGTGGCATCGTTGAAGAAGTACATGAGGAGTGAGAGAGCTTTATGGTACGTACCACTCAAGGAGATTGATTTGCAACTAGGCGTCTCATATGCGGATATACCCATGGCTATTCTGGATCGTAGTGAGTGAAAGCTACGATCTAAGGTGGTACCTGTAGTTAGAGTTCAGTGGGGGCACAACAGTGTTAATGAGTCTACTTGGGAGCAGGAGGATGACATGCAAGAGCAGTATCCAGAGTTGTTTATCACAGGTATTGCCTAATTTCGGGGAGAAAATTCCTTTGTATGGGGAAAGTATGTAATGCCCCTTATTTCTACATATTTGAGATTTAATTAATTAGGTACTTAAATTGTTTATTTTAAATTACGCGAGATAAGTAATTTAATTAAAATGAATAATAATGTGATTATCAGATATTAATCGAGAGTGAAATAATGATTGATGTTATGAATTATATTTACTGAGTGAATAGTAACTAATTGATGATTAGAAATTACGTCACAGCGAGTGATATGGGCATAATAGGAATTTATCTCAATCGGGAGTCGCGTGTAGAATAACTTGGGGGTCTAGATGGAATATTTATTTAGAGTGACTCAGATGATGATTTTGAGATCACAGATGAGTCCGGAAGGGTCGGATTAGTCAAAATAATATACCCGGGGATGTCGATTGAGTCACAGGATAATTTTGAACTATACCGGGACCATATGAGGGTATTTTGGTCATTTTATATTAGGGGGTTGAGATATCTACGAATTTACAAACTCTATATCAGCTTATAAGGATTGGAGGCTAGGGTTTAGAGGTTAGAAAACTCATAGAATCCATTTGAGAAAGAGAAAAACAATTGTGAAGCCTAAGAGTGAGATTTTGAGAAATTTAGAGTGTGATCTTGCACAATTAACAAGTTAGGAGTGAAGCTTGGAAGGGATGATACGCCATTCAAGATCTCATTCACGAAATCTGAACATCTAAATGAAGTCAAGTATTTATACACAAATTTCTTAAAGTTATAATAGCCATGTGCCTAGTATTTGATTTAATTATGACTATATTGATGATCTTGAAAGGAAATAATGGATTAAACTCATGTTAAGGGTAGGATTTCCCTGTAGTTTAATTTGATGATGTAGAGAATTCAAAATCAGTAGATATATGATTATCCCTACGAAATAAATCTGGGATTATGTTAAAATATAGAGGAAGAACATGAAAACCTAGGGATTTGGATGATTTGATGATTTAATATATTCTTGATCATGAATTGTAATGTTTTGATGTGGAATTCACGTTAGATATCATCCTAAGACATGTAGAAAAGGTTTGGTATAGTTGGTTTCAATTTTGGTAAAGTGTCATATAAGACACAAGTGTAAAAATGGTGAAAAATGCATGAAAACCAATGAAGAAGATGAACTGTCATAAATCGAATCGATTTGGTCAGAATCGAATCGATTCGACAAGGCGAATCGATTCGACCTCCTGGTGAATCGATTCGGCTGCCCAAAAAAGATGAGATTTTTCCTTTTAAGCCTAGAATGCCTAAATTGTTATCTGGAAATCGTTTGGGATTGTGATGAAATATAATGTGGGAATGTTTATATTATATTAGGCCTAGGATAGAGTAAGGGGCTTTGACTTATTGAGGGGATTAAAGTGATGTTTAAATAGGCTTAATTATGACGTGATTTAATTCGAGAAGATGAGAATACAATTACAGGAAAGCATGAGCGAGCTTAATTGCTTAGACCAGTAGGGTAAGGATGACTTAGCTACTAAAATAAAGAAAGGGGTAACTAAGACCCTTAGAGTAGAGATTAATACTCGGATAATAAGATAATGTATCAAGTACGGGGAGTATGTGAGTGAATTATTATACGTACGAACAATGATAATTAGGTTGGGTGAATACCTACTGAATATGTATATATATATAGTTGGTGTGTGTACCTATATGATTGATATTATGAGTGAGCATACCTACGCTTCTTTCCATCATCGAAGGTTCTCACATAATGGGCGATCCTACCTTGACGATTCCAGTGAGGTCTGTATTGGTGCCCCAGAACATAGAAGTTAGGGTGGCTCGTTATGTGACATGTATGACTGAGACCGGCAAGTCATTTGTGTACGCTAGGTATGTATGTAGCCCAAAGGCTTAGAACTATGTTCGCCTCCACCGTTGTTTTCTGAATTGGGGTTCGAGGAGACATGCTGAACCAATAGTTCCCATTTAGTACTAGAGGTACTTGGACTGATAGCAGAGTATGCCTATTGTTTCACGGTGTCCCGATTGAGAGACACCGTATATATATATATATATATATAATAAGATAGGTTGGTTTTTGAAAATATGTACGTTTTTAACGGCTCAGATGTGTGCCACCTGCTTACATATTTTAATGGTTGGGATCACATCTCCTTTTTTTTACAAACTTACCCCTTAATTATTTGGTTCCCCCTCATTTTTAACTTATAAAACTTACATTGTAATTCAAAAAAAGGGTATTTTGGTAACATAGAGATGTTAAACACGCACACACCTCTCTCTCATTATTTGAGAGCATAAATATTCCTCTCATATTCTCTCTCTCTCTCTCTCTCTCTCTCTCTCTACCACATTTTTCAAACAAAGATCTCCCCCTCGGCCTCCTTCATCCTCCGAGCTCCACAGTTGTCCGCCTCTTCACCTCCATCCATCTTGGCCTTCCTCACAGTTGTTCACCTCTCCGCCTTTCTGCCTCCATACAAAGGTTTAGTTTTCGAATTTGCAAATCTTGATTTTTTGGGGGGTTTTCACTTATATACATTTAGAGAGAGTTTTTCTTATAGGGTTCTTCCTTTGTGTCTGAATTTTTTTTTCTTATAAGATCCTCAATATATACAAACCTTGAAATAGCAGAAGAATGATAACCACTAAGCATAATATGAATCAATAGTCCTAACAATAGGGCTCTATGCCAAAAACGCAACACGAAAACTAAAGTAAGCCACACAAATCCTAAAGATACTAGAACATGAAGCTCTGATACCATCTGTGACTCCCCGCCTAATAAAATACCGAGTGATCAGTCCTATACCAAATTAAACAGGAATCTCATCTGGTTCATTCTTAGCATCACTGTCGTTCATTCAATTATCACCAACCACCTAGTGTTTCATTAAGCTGATGTCAAATTTTATCTTGATTAATCCAACCACACAATATAATAAAACAACCACACCCCCATATGAGAATCCAACTAAAACATTCAATAAAGTAAAAACAACAATCTGTCGAATAATGTCGATTACAAGCCATCCATAAAAATGCAAATATAAAAGTACTAATACATGCCAAGTTTTAATATAGAGATATAAGTCCAAAAGTACAACTGAGAGGATTCATATCTAAGATAGAATGAGATAAGAGACTACATCAAAGAAACCACAACACTCCACATAGCTGCATCCACATACCCTGTCGGATGGAATCATGTTGGGCGCCCTTGTGGGAAGACACCAAAAAGGTTTTTGAAAATAATTATAGCAAGGGTTAGAACCCAAAACATTTGAAAATATTTAGAAAGTGAATTTAAATGAAGGAAGTAAATATGCAAATGCTCTTCATATGGAAATTAGTGTCGTGAAGTCTCTTAAGTTTACCTCACCCCTCAACTAATGTGCAAGCCTGACGGATTAAACCTAATGTTCCTAGCCACTTCTCTCGTAACTAGCCTTTCCCAAATACTATACTAATTGCCCCACTAATACACCCCAAGTGAGTATAGTATTTTACTTATTAAGTTATTACTCTCATTAACTTATATGGATCATAGATCTTTCACTTTAGTTCATATAACATGCCCACAAGTTATAATATATATACATTTCACGCCATGTATATATGTAAATTCCGGTATATAATTCTGCACTATATATACGTATCATATATCAACATTCACACATATGTTGGATATACAATGTTATCATCGAATGCATAGGAGGAGGCCATAGTTCCCATCGAAAGTGTCCGCTCCATACCAACGGTCCACCCCAAAGTCACAGACGCTATGGCCTGGGGATTATACTCACCCTGCTCCTCAAGTCAGGGGATTCACCCTCATCGCGCAACCTCCTATGATAGCATTTATACTAGTATGGATTCACTATATATATTATTCACACATATATATATATATATAACTTGTATATGTACTACACACCGACATATATAGAAATCTATGTTTTTTGGAATATCATCCCCATACCCAAGCCTAAAATAATTAAGTCCACCTCCCGACTTCCTTGTTATAATTATTTACACATTAATTTTTCCTTATCTTAAGGTAACCCCTTTTTCAAGCATAACCGGACTCCCTATCTTTCGGCCCGAAATTAAGTGTGTCTAGACCACCATTCAATTTTCTACAATCAAGTTTAATCCCTTTAAATAACAAGATTATAATATACTAAATCATGAGTTTATATCTCTCATATCATGCAATTTAGTCCAATACTCCTAAGGTTAAGAAATTCCAAATTAACCCTATTTCAATTTTTAATTTCACAAATTTAGTTAAGATAGAAACTATAAACTTCTAATATAACAGGTCTGATTCATCAGAAATCTGACAATTATCAGATCTCATTCGAATGAAGAGCCCTATTGTTCGAACGATAGTGGATCTCATTCAAACGAATTACCATGGTCGTTCGAACGACATGGTAATTCTTCCTCTCTTCTTCTTCTGCATAAACCCAGTCCGCCATTGTTGAAATTACAACACCTATTTGGAACAAGTTTCTGCCGAAGCGTTCCCCAAATTCATCCTTAGTCACTTTCTCCATGACAACAATTCTAGCCCTAGTTATCTCATCAATTTTCACATCTTCAATCATCAAAAGCATTACTTAACAAACCATCTACATATTTATAATTCCTATATGGAGAAACTCCAATTTATGCAAGAACTAACCCTAGGATTTCAATTTGATAACACCTCTTTTGATTTGAAATTTCAAGATACAATTTAGTACTCAAAATTTAAACCACTTGCCTTCACTAAGATGATCTAGGGCTTTTAAATACGAAGTTGGATTGCAATTGCCTCTTTAAGATCCCCAAATTCACCTTTCCTTAGGCTCTTCCTTTCTTCTCGCCCTTTAGTATTCTGTTACGACTTAATGATGCCTAACCCCTTACACATCTAAGGGTAAAAAAACGATTCAAGTTTTGGGCCTATGGGACCTAATTAAAATGACCCAAACTCTCTTATTTAAGTTCACACATATGCAATTGGACCCCAATACCCAATATGTGTAAGTACCCGCTTCTTTTTTACTATTTGGACCCTACCAAACTCAACCGTGCACTTAAAATCTCCATCCGAATAATATTTCTAAAATTAACTCCTCACTCATTAACTTTTTTAAATATACACTTTTAATTCTTCCCATTGATTAATTCTCATTAATTAAAGATCACTAATTACCGAATTAGTTGATTCAAATAATTACCCAGAAATTACGAGGTGTTATAATTATTCCTAAAATCGATAAACCATTACACCTGAACCACGAAACCAATTTACCCTTAATTGTGGTATAACCCTACAATCTATTATATAACCTTGCAATTTATTTCCCTTATCAGTTAACCCCGATGTAGCATACCGTATGATTCCGGGACAAGACACCAGTATACCATGGTAATTCTAGTTGTCCTACAAGATTCAGATGTTGAGTGCCTAGTTTTGTTTACTTACTTCATACGTATGTGTACCCCTCTAGCTAAGTGTGCCGAGATATATTTACTATTCCATGATTATTTAATTACCTGTTCAAGTGTTTTTATGCCTTAAGCGCTATTTTAATAGCATGTCTACGCTATTGAAGCCCTATAACCGATAATTTATGGGTCACTGTGTTATAATTTGAACCATTGCCATAGTAACTTGATACTAAATTATCTGGTTATCTTCACTATATTATTCATTTACATATCAGTAGACTTCTGTATAACCTTATAGTTCCATGATATCCTATTTTGTTTCAACGGGTATAATCTCAATATTACTTCAGTCATTTTTATATCATCATATCATCTTCCTTATCTTGAATATAAATAAAAGTTATCTACTTGGCATGTCTACTTAATTGTTTTTATTTCGGATGGACGGCGAACCTGAGGAAGGCAAGTAACCGGGCGCGCGTCTGAACTTTTATTCTCTCCTACCCCTAAAATTATTATCGCCTACATATGTGTGGGCAGTGACAGGCAAGGATGATAGTCCCCGTTAGAATATCTACACCTCAACTTATCAGCTCTTATAAATCCCAAGTGTTTCTATGAAGTTTTATATTATCTATGGATTGAACGAATAATATTGTACTTTCTTTAATTTTTAGAGTTCAATATGTTATATGATACTAGGAGACCCCATAATAAAATTCTTTTAATTTCTGTTGCACTAAAATTATTATTTCTTTTAATTTTATTCTTATTTACCATTGAAACATACAACTTCGCGGATGCAACATAATGGTATCAGAGCGTAACCTGGTTTTGTGCCTATATGGGACCAAATATGAGGACATTTTGCCTGCAACTTATATGATTATTATTTTTTAATATTTCCATTATCACATTTTGTTACTCATACTGTTTGGAAGTAAAGAATATTTGGGATGAGATCTACCTTGATATTCGTGGCTCGAAGCATGTGCGATTTAAGAGAGCTATCAAAGAAGTTGGATATGAAAATCTTTTCCAACATATGAGAAGCATCGATCATGACTGGGAAATTTGCACTCTATAAATTAAACACAATCTCCTCTTTGGTCATCTTATCGGAGAGGATTAAGCCACCAAACATGCTAAAAGGTTTTCCGAAGATCCAAAATTTCTGTAACAAGAGATCCATCTTTCATGGGATGTGGTACCACACAATGAATATACCGTTACTACTATTTTCACCCTTAATAATACCACTACTTCATTAGAATTCTCAAATGATGATTTCGATCCTTCCCAAGATGATGTTTACCCTGAATATGATCAAATAGCTCCCGTAATGTCTTAAAACAATCGCCAGAATGCGACTGTAATTAAATAAACTCTACAAGTTAAAGTGGGCGAGTAGATGACAACCCAAATTCCTGGATCACCACCGTAGCATAATTTATTAGTTCTTATTTTTGTCTGTTGTAAATAAGATCTAACGTTTCTTTTTTCTTTTCTTTACCTTAACTATGTATTGGAAAATCTAATATGATATTAAATGAAGAATTTTTTTCTGTATCTTTACTTTCAATTTATCCATTACAATATTCTTTATATAAGATGGCTAGTACTCGAGAAACTACTAGTGGAACTCAAAGAGAACATTATATTCCAAAAATTCAAAAACCAACTACCATCAATGAAAGAATACTATGTTGTCTACAAGAGTTAACTATACTAACCCAACGATAACAAATTATACATCCACCCCCTGTGAAAACTGAATTTCCAAAAGAGACTCAGAGAATGAATGCTCTTAAGGAATTTCTGAGACAAAAGCCTCTAGCATTTCTTGGAAATCTCAGTGTAGTTAAAATGGAGAGTGGATCTGCCAAACACTTAAGGTACTTAATGGGGTTGGAATTATACCTGAACTTAAGGTAAAGTTAGCTTCATATCTACTCGAAGGAGAAACAGATTTTTGGTGGTAGTCCATCTTACATTCCTGAAATGTGAATGAACTAACCTGGGGACAATTTGAAGAAATTTCCTTTAGCAAGTGCTTTTCAGAAACCCTAAGAGATCAAATGACCATAAAATTTTTAAACCTATAGCAACAACAAATGACGGTGGCCTAGTATGAGTCCAAGTTTACCACACTATCTCGATATGCCAAAGAATACGTGGACATCGAACCCAAAAAGTGCAATCATTTTGAATGAGGTTTTCGCCAAACCATAAAATCCTTCATCATACCTTTGCAGGTCCGAGAGTTCAACCGAATAGTTAAAATATCCTCGTTATAGAGTAAAATCCAACAATTACTAACCTAACTCGAAATTTTAACCCTTATCAAAATCCATATGTTATTAGGAACCAACTAAATCAATGAGGTCACCCTTATAACAAACCCAAAGATGGCTAAGAATTCATCCAAATTCAACAGAACAACATAAGACATTTTGTACATTTTCATGACTGTAACCAAGTAGGACACCTGACACCCCAATGCCTAATTCTACAAATGCCTCCTCCCTCTACTTCCTTTAACTTTGTTAAATCTCCTATAAAAAATCCCACCAATAACTTCAAAATTTCGCTATAAACAAATCCCCATGAAAAGGAGCAAGAACGAGTTAATAAGAACCAAAATTGGAATTACTTCGTTCTCCCAACAAAAAATGAAATTACGAGGGTGTGGTCTACGGTAATCTCCCTTTTTATAATATTTCAGCATATGCATTATTTGATTCTGGATCAACACATTATTTCCTTAGTCAGTAATTTCTAACTGTGTTATAACTATCCTATTGTCCATTAGCTTATCCTTTCACCATAGGAATGCCGACAACAGGAATGGTCGTTACTAATAGGGTTTGTAGTTTTGGAACCAGTACATTAACCATAGACTTAATTTTTCTTGATTTGATAGAATTCTATTTAATAATAGGAATGAACATATTATCCTAAAACTTTTCCCACAATGGCTATCATATGAAAATGGTAACATTCAAACCATCCCTTCAAACTTCGTTTTGTTTTCAAAGAAGAAATCCCCACCAATCTTTACTTTTTCGAGTTGGTGAAAAGTAGACCTCTTCCCTCTCTAATATTTTGACTCAATACAAAGATTTTTTTCCTGATGGTTTACCTAGATTACCTCCCCCTTGAGAGATTGAATTTTTCATCAACATGTACCAAATACTTACCATATTTCACTACCCCTTACTGTATGGCTCCTTTGGAATTAACAGAACTTCAAACACAATTGGACAACTTACTTAGGGGAGCTCCAATTTTGTTCATACAAAATAAAGATGGATATTTTCGGCAATGTATTGATTAACCAATAATGAACTAAGTTACCCTCAAGAATAGATACCCATTTCCTAGGATAGGTGATTTGTTTAACCAATTGCGAGAGTCAAATATATTTTCCAAAATTTATTTAAGATCTAGTTATCATCAAATATGTGTGAAGGAATAAAATATATCCAAAACAACTTTTTGAATCCCCTATGGACATTTTGAATTTTTTGTCATGTCTATTGGTTTAACTTGTGCCCCTGTTGCTTTCATGGATTTAATGAATATAATATTTTGACCTCTTGATCAATTTGTGATCATTTTTATAGATGACATCTTAATTTATTCCAAGACCTAGATAGAACATGAAGAACATCTGTGTATAGTACAAGAAACTCTTTGTAAACATAAGTTGTACGCAAATCAAAGCAAATGTGATTTTCTAAAGAAAGAAGTGAAGTTTCTTGGACATGTAGTTACGGAAGTAAGTCTACAAGTAGATCCATCTAAAATCACTACAATACTTGAATGTCCTCAACCTTCCACCATCACAGAACTACAAAGCTATTTAGGTATTGCTGGATACTATGGATGTTTTGTGGAAGGGCTTCTCGAATTAACCCATCATTAATGAAATTGACAAGAAAAGATGTATAATTTGTATGGAACCCTGAATGTAAACAAGCTTTTTTCACTTTGAAAGAAAAATGAACCACTGCCCCCATCTTAATCATTCCCTCCTGTAATATTAGCTATGATTTTTTTACTAATTCTTCACTACAAGGACTCGATTATATGTTAGGGAAATAAGTCAAAGTAATTGAATATGGATCTCAACGATTAAAGACTCATGAACGTAACTATCCGGTAAATTATTTGGAATTAGCCACCGTTGTCTTTGCTCTACAAATTTGGAGATGTCATTTGTATGGAGCAGAATTCCAACTATTCTCTGATCATAAGAGACTAAAGTACATTTTCATGTAGAAAGATATTAATATTCGACAAATATGACATAATATTTAGAGGATTATAAACTTAACTTACTTTACCATTCCGAAAAAGGTAACGTAGTTGTCAATGCCTTAAGTCGCACAGCCTAAGGAAGCCTCCATAACGCGTTTGTATTTTTTAAAACTATTGGAGATTTCAATTTACAATGAGACTCCTGTACAACCCAGATTGTCATACGAATCATTATTGCTTGCCCCATTCTATACAAGAAAAGATGAAATTTTACATTCTCAAAAGAAAAACTTCCAAACAACCTCCCAGAAAAAGATTGGAATTTGGAGCCCGAGCGAGGATTAAAATCCAAAAACTAAGTATGTGTTCCCCTCATATCTTTAATCCAAAAAGAAATTTTGTATGACCTCATCATTATAAATTCATGATTCACCCCGGTAGCAATAAAATGTACCAAAATCTCTAGAAACATTATTGGCTACTCAGTATAAAGAATGATATTGTACACTTTATTCTCAAGTGTCTAACGTGTCAGCATGTAAAGATTGAGTATCAACATCCTGGCGATTTACTCCAACCACTTCACGTTCCAAAATAGAAATGAGATTATATAACCATGGACTTCGTCAGTGGATTCCCCGAAGCGATTCATGGTTTCAATACGATATGGGTTATCGTCGATCGTCTTACAAAATCTGCCCATTTTCAAATAACCAAATCCACCGATTATTTCCAACTATTAAGTGAAATTCACATTAAAGAAATTATGAGATTACACGGAATACCTATTTTCATCATATTCGATCGAGACCCCAGATTTATAAGAAATTTTTGCCAAGCGTTACAGACAGCCCTATGAACCAAACTCTACCTACGCCCAGCCTTTCATCCCCAAATTAACAGACGATCAAAACGGATAATTCAAAATTTATAGTATATTTTTCGAGCCTTCATATTTGACTTTTTTAGTTCATGGAACAATCATCTCACCTTAATAGAATTCTCTTATAATAACAGTTAGCAAACCAGCATTCAAACCGCCCCTTATGAAGCTCTTTATGGATGACCATATTGTTCGCCTTCATGCTAGAATGAATCTAGAGAGAATCATACACATGGACCAAAAATCCTTAACAAAACCACTGAAAAGGTATGCCTCATTCGAGAAACATTACATTCATCCCAGAGTCAAAAAAAGAGTTATGCTTACACTCGACGAAAGCCCTTAGAATTCTAAGTAAAGGATCAAGTGTCGTTACGAGTATCTCCACAAAAAGGAATAATACAATTTGGAAAGAAAGGAAAGTTATCACCCCACTATATTGGTCCCTTTAGAATCATAGAATGTCTTGGGCTAGTATCTTATCATCTGGAATTACCTCTTCAACTATCCAATCCTCATAATGTACTTCACATTTTTTAATTGCATAAATACATCCACAATCCAAGTCATATCATTACTTGGAAAGGTATCATAGATGAACCAAAACACGAATTTGAATAAAATTCTATTCAAATTCTCAACCGACAAGAAAATGTTCTCCGATGAAGAGACATACCACTAGTCAGTGTTCTTTGGCGACGTCACGAAGTTGAAGAGTCCATACGGGAAATAGAACACATGATGAGACAATGATACCCTGCACTTTTCACAGGTAATTTCGAGGATGAAATTTTTTGGGGTAGGAAGACTATAACAACACCTTAAAGTATCCTTTAGTCCCTTGAATGAAAAAAAGTTCCAAGTAAAACCACAAACATTCACTAAATTACCAAAATTCCCCTAAAAATAGAATTATGATAGTTTATAAATTCATATACCAATTTGATCCCAACTTTCAGTCAAAGTTTGATCTAAGGGCAAATATTTTTTACGAATATCATAGAAAAATCCATTCAGTTTGTATGGATACACAAAAGCTCTTAAAATTTGATAAAATAAACTAAAAACCTTAAAAATTTTATGAAAACTATCCAAGGACCTAAACTTAAACCGACACTTGTTTACCCTACACCCTCTAGTGATATGGAATAAGTTGGATAGCCAGCATAGGTTGTACCATGTGGGTTACATATGGTACCCTTTTACCTCTAATAAACGAAGAATGGAAACTTATGTAAATCAACTCAATCTCCACTTCTAAAACCACAAATCAACTCCCCATTTCGAACCCTATAAATACGCCCTCTTACCTCAACGGAAACCCATCCCAGGTGAGAGCTAATTCAAAGTAAAAATTTGAGAGTTTATACATTTCTGTAATTTTATGCATGAATATTTATTTCCCTAATATGTTTATTTTTCTGCATATCTATATAGTAGAAATATGTGTTTATTGTAAAACTTGATGTGAATATACATTGAAATAGCTTAAAAACTAGAAAAATCTATTAAAGATTGAGCTTCAATGGTGGATTATGCTTCCTTAACTTTGAAACAGTTTCAAAGTAAGGTAAGTTGAGCTTAGGTTCTTATGAAACTAGATGTAATGTTTAATTGAACAAAAAATGGCTCTTGATACCTCAAATCAAGAGTTGAAGTTTCTAGCCCTAGAAATTTCAGAAAACTAAGTCGAGAGTTTTACTCCACTAAAATACCACAAACCAAGTTTATTCTTATACATTTTTATACAGAATAAAACCTTTGTGATTTCGGAATGAAAATCATAGCTTTCAATAAGTTCTTTTAGGTCAAAATTTCACCATTTATACACAAATCTAATAGCTCGATTCAGCCCACCAAAATTCTTAAAACCAATATGGTTAGATTCCTTGTCAAAAATTAGGCAACTTTCATTCAAGAATAAATTTATAAGGAATTCTAAAACATTTCAAAATCAAGGTCAAAGTTTTGAAACTCTAAAGTCAAAATGTCAAGAGGTTGAAGGTGACTCACCTACACGTGTGTAGGTGAAAGTCAAAACAAGCGCGTCATACATCTGACTAAGCGCGTGAGGGTGCATCTCCAATAAAAAAAATATCATTTTTTCTGATATTTTTATTTTTTTATTCTGAACAAATTGGTAATTTACATAACCGTGTTTGAATTCCAGGAAAGTGTTTTATCAGGAAAACTAGTTTTGGGTTCAAAAATTAACTTTTATGTTTACACATAACCACGTGTCCACTTTGTCCAGTATTTCAAAACATCCCCAAACGTTTTCTATAATTACTTGACCATAAATAGAGTTAATTTGTCTTCTCTTACTAATTTCAAATCCTAATAGAATGAGGGGAACTATTTATTTTCAAAAGTTTTAAAAATTATACTTTTTACCCTACATCACATAAGCATTGTTTCGAACCTCGATGATGTACTTACACTTTTTATGGATTCAAACTACCCCGTGTACCCAGTAAATTAGCTGCAGAAAGACATCGTAATTCATAAAAGTCAAAGTATTTGATTTTAATTTCAATATTTGACAATTTAGGCTCATGTCTTTTAATTACTCTTTATTATATCACTCTGTGATAATTTTGAACTCATATTTCAAAAATGAACTTCTTTGATTAGTTAAGATTTATGTCATATAATTGATTCTCTCGATATTCTCTGTATTCTCGAAACCGATAAGCCATTATACCCGAACCAATAAACCTCTTTACCCTTAATTTTGGTATAACCCTGCAACGTATTCTAAATAATTTCATATAACTCTACAATTTATTGCCCTCGTTAGTGAAACCCCAAGTAGCATACCTTACGATTCATGGATTAGACCCCGGTATACTACAGTAATTCTAATTGGCATATAGGACTCAGATGTTGACTGGCTAGTTTTGTTTACTTTCTATATGCGTATAAGTGCCACTCTAGCTATATTTTACTATTCCTTGATTATTGGGATTGCTATTCAAGTATATTTTATGCCTTGAACGATATTGTAACAGTTTGTCTACACAATTGAAGTCGTATAACTAATAATTTATGGGTTATCGTGTTATAATTTTTACCATTATCATAATAACTTGACCCTCAGTTATCAAGTCATCGTCACCATATTATTTATTTATATATCAGTAGACTTCAGTATACCCTAGATAGTTCATGATATTTCATTTTTTTAATAGGTATAATCTCAATATTCCTTCCATTATTTTTTTGAACACTAAATCATCTTCCATATCCTGCATAGAAATAAAAACTATCTATTTGGCATGTTTGCTTAATTATTCCAGATGGAAGGCGAACCTGAGGAAGGCAAGTTTTTGCCCACACATTTGAACTTTTATTCTCTTCTACCCCCGAAAATATTCTTTGTTATGTACATGTGGGCAGTGACAAACAATGATGATAGCCCCCATTGGAATATCCACAGCGCAACTTATCTTATGAACCCCGAGTGTTTCTACGAAGTTTTATATTATGTATGGAACGAATGAAGTACCTGAGGTACGAAGTTTTATATTTTGTTCTTGTAATTTATATGTAATGCTTTGGAGTACTAAAAATTGGGTTTGATCAATTATCTAATGTATGAATAGTTTTGTACTGGCATACACACTAGGGTATGGGGGAGTGTATTCTTAACCTATTTCTTCATTCATATTAATTCCTTCTTAGTTAGTTAATTTTGCATGCATAGGTTAATTTAATTGAATTTAGTTAATTCATAGATAAAATCCAAAAATCATTCATCTTTTTTCTTTTCTTTTCTTTTAACATCAACTTTAGGATTAAACTACCTTACCTTTGTCGTCACGTTCACACGTCCTAATTCCCTGTGGATTCGATACCCATACTCACCACTATACTCCTTAAGAATGCAGTTACAAGTTTAGGTTTTTTGTATTGAGGTTGGAAGCCGATAACAACGACTAGAGTATTACACAGACGCTCGGTACTCCGACTCGATCATAAGTCATCAAATCGGGATACATATTCGGTGCTTGGTCAGTATTCTCTACGAATATATCTTGAAGGCAAGTCCCAAACTTAGATGTAGTAGAAGAAGAAACGATGAAGATTCGCGGCGATTTGACGGAAGATTGAAGAAAATAGGGAGCTAGGACAAAATCGATTATGTGATCGACCTGAGAGGAAAAATGGTTTGAATTTATTTTTAAAGGTAGGGGGGGAAATTTTTGGTATTTTGGAAGGAGGGGAAAAAGGTTTTTGGTATTTTTGAAAATGGAGGGGAAAAGGATAAGAATCTCAACATGATTAGTATTAATGTTATTATTAGGTTCTCACCTGTATTAGGTTTCCCTAAATGCATAAAAATGATGGACAAGACTCGAGAATGGGAAAATAGGGTTTGAAAATATGTAAAACACGGTTAGACATATTTCCAGGCTCACGGACGGGGTCCCATTTTGAAAAAAGGCAAAATAGTGGGAGAATTCGGGTGGTATGCTGACCCCAAATTTTGGCAGAGTTCCGCATGGTAATCGATGAACTAAATATGAGTGTCCTAGGTTTAACACCTAAATGAGGTTTATGTAATTATTGGATCAGTGGAAGGGTTCCCTCCTTTGGCATGACTTCCACAATATACCTCTTGCCTATAAGGGAAATCATTCATCATTACATGTGGAAAGTCATCTGATATACCTGAGTGTACGTGAATTGCCTCACTATGTTCCTCATTTGAATATTATGTGTAAGATCTAATTCGATATACTCGATGTACCTGTATGAGTTCCCTATTATATACCTCTTGTCATGAGTTCGGTCAAGTGGTATGATACAGGGGAACCGTTTGATATACGTCAAAGGTATGAGTACAATGCGAGGTGAGAGTCATATCTCTTAGGCTAAGTACGACCCTGAGGACCAACACCCATCAAAAAATGACCCCTCAGTACGGTACAAAATTTTGGTCAATATTGGCATGCTCTTGGTGAATTAGTGTGCAAAAATGTATGAATCTTGATCTGCATATTATGGAGACGGATTATATTTTTTTAATTTTTTTGTGGGAATGATGAGTAAAGGGAGTAATATACTAATGAGGGAGCATATGCAAGTATTATGACAAGTAAATCTAGCATGGAGACTATACTATGCATGGATATATGTGCGTGAGTAGGTGACATGGTAATATATACAAGTTTGCGTGGTAATAAGCCTATACATAGATCAACTACAAGTGGTGTGTGATATACGTAAGTGAGCATGGAGATATATACAAGTGTAGGCGTGTGCTAGTGTAGCCTAAACATGGATAAACTACAAGTGGTGTGTGAAGCATGTACATGGAGAGTATATACAAGTCTGTGAAGTGTATAAGTGAGTGGAAAGTGATATATAAATTAGAGAGATATAAAAAATAAGGTAAATACAGAAGAAAATGTAACATACAGGAAGGCACATGCAGATATGAATAACACCCACGTAGAAAATAGAGTCTAGTCCTCTTAAATATCCCCCGTAGAGTTGACATTGTGGCCATCCCGAGGTGGGGTCGGGGGGTATACTGAGGAGGATCCTCTTTTTCCCCCTTCCCATCCCTTTCGGCTTGCGCACGGGATTGCATCCTTTCTTAGGAGCTCGACCATCGTCGATGTGGGGTGATATGTAGAAATAGAGTTGCTAGCCTATTTTGTACAAAATAGGCAAAAAAAATAGTCGCCTCAAGGGAACGAAATTAAGGACAATACTGATGTTTGAGAAACTAAATAGTTCAAGGGTCCAGGGACTATGTTACGGAATGGGAAGATGTTAGGCATGCATCCCTCCCTTTCGGTCTCTCATGGGCATGTGTTAATATTCTTCTATTAAACTTTGTGATATGTATACTTATGTACATAATATAAATGGATAATGGAAGTGCTCAACTCACCTAATGGGCAAAGGTATAGTGAGGTCATACTTAGGAGTGTTTCCAAAATAGTAATTTCAAATATAATTACAGGAGCTCATTTTTTATAAGCCCATGAGAGTAACCAAACAAGTCCCAATGGATTAAACACTTGGCCAGGACCAAATCATGATTCTATTTCCACACATGACTTTTACTAGTATGAGAACACTTTTGGATATGGTCAAATCATATACAAATAATCTCAGAAGAGATAATCAAGTACCTTACGAAAAATCCGCACATTACTTTGGGTTCCTTAAAGAACTCAAATTCTGTAACAACAAAGCTATAAATAGTACACCTTAACCCGGGGCAAAGGTATGGAAACTTGGGACCTTGAGAGACACTTAATAAGAACAAGTAACCTCTTCGTGGACATAGGCAAGTTGTCAAACCACATACATCGTTGTTGTGTGTGATTCAATTTATTTTCTACCATTTGTGATTATTTTCGTAGAATCTTTTATTGTGAATTTTCTGCACTCAGAATAATTTATGTGTTTGTTGTTTCAAAAGTCATTATATATGGTAAGCATATAAAATATATTGAGTATATATATAAAGAATAAGGTAACAAATGAATATATAAGGACTCGATTCTAGGGATTTACCCAAGCCGCCTATGTAGCCCGAGGGGACATAAAAGTCCACATAGTTCTAAGATAATGAGAGGGTTGTTTAACCCATAAATCCTATCGGGGACTTTGTTTATATGTGTGTGTGTAGAAAAAAGTGTTTTAGTGTGAGAAAATATGATGATAATTCCCCGTTTTGAATTTATAAGATTTCATGTATGATGTACACAATTAATGTAATTATGTTCTCTGTATCATAACGTAATTAATATCAGAATCATAATTAAGCAAACCTACCATACTATGATTATCTAGTACTTTCATAAAATTAAACTACCCTATCTAAGTATATCCAATGTATGAGTGTAGTAAAATAATCAGCGTGACAATAACAAAATTCCCATATTTAAACCCCACCTCTCTCTAACGATGCAGTTCCCTTAATTACCGATCATAGGGTGTCCTAGCTGGCAGTATACAAACCTGAAAATGTAAACATATAAAATCATGAGTAAAACAACTCAGTGAATGTACTACATATCTATATAGTAAAAGTACTATATTAACATCTTAATTTTATCAACATCTCTTGGTTGTTTATAGGCCATAACATCTCCTGACTGTTGATAAGCCATAACATCTCTTGGCTATTAAGAAACCATAATATTTCTTGTTTATAAATAAGCCATAACAACTCTTGGTTGTTAATAAGCCATAACATCTCTTGGCTATAAATAAGTCATAACATCTCTTGGTTGTTAATAAGCCATAACATCTCTTAGCTATTGATAAGCCATAACATCTCTTGGCTATAAATAAGCCATAACATCTCTTGGAAATTAATAATCCATGACATCTCTTGGCTATAAATAAGCCATAGCATCTATTGGTTATTGATAAGCAATAACATCTCTTGGCAGTAATTAAGCAATAACATCTCATCAGAATACATACATATCATATCCATATTCCACTCAGTAAGTACCACATATCATATCTATAATCAACTCAGTTACCATATCCATATCCAACTCAGTAACTACACATATCATATCCATATTCAAATCAGAAACCACACATATCATATATGTATTTAACTCAATAGACACCCATATCATATCACATATCATATCTATAATCAACTTAGTAACGATATCCATATCCAACTCATTAACCACACATATCATATCCATATTTAACTCAGTAACCGCACATATCATATCCATATTCAACTGAGTAAGTACCACATATCATATCTATAATCAACTCAGTAAGTATATCATATCTATACACATATTCAACTAAAAACCACCCATATCATATCCATATTCAACTCAGTAAGTATATCATGTCTATACATATGTTCAACTCGATAACCACCCATATTATATCCATATTTAACTCAGTAAGTCTATCATATCTATACACATATTCAACTCAATAACCACCTATACTCAAATCAGTAAGTATATCATATATATACACATATTCAACTCAATAACCACCCATATCATATCCATATTCAACTCAGTACGTATATCATATCTATACACATATGGAACCTAATAACCACCCATATCATATCAATATTCAACTCAGTAAGTATATCATATATATACACATATTCAACTCAATTGCCACCCATATCATATCCATATTCAACTCGGTAAGTATATCGTATCTATACACATATTTAACTCGATAACCACCCATATCATATACATATTCAACTCAGTAAGTACACTCAACTTGGCAACCTAATGGGATTTTTCATTTTCCTTTGTCTGGAACTTGTTAAACCATTTCTTCTTCCCTTCCTATCATTCTTAAAATATTAGTAACATCATAAGAATATTAACAATCCAAAGATTAACTTAAATGTAACTCAATTCAAAAGGATCATATGATCCCATTCACATCACTTACCATATATGAAGTTCCGTCTAAATTCATGTAAAGATAGTTAACATATCCAAATCATATACTAAGCATTCTTTCATTACTTATTGGTAATCCAATTATTATCATTCTAGGTTTACAATACAATAGAAGAAACATGATTTCAGGTTCCTAGAGCAAGTTATGCCCATTTCTTCAATACATAACAAATCTGCCTTATAGGCTCATCCATCGTCCAGTCAACTTCTAGGAATTTTCATAATTTCTCTACCACATGACTTTCTATTATATTATACCCAATATCAATAAATGTATTGAATAATACGAAATTAAAGTTTCATAGTTTTTAAAGTTCGTTTGCTATGTCAGGCCCAACATCGAACACATGGTATGCCTACTTACACTTTTGGGGCAGATTTTATACCCAAATTTCCAACTATCACACAAGATTCATTTCTTGGTATTTTTACCTAATATTGGATATGTTATACATATATGAGTATATTTTAATCTTCAATTGGAATTACTTAATTCCATTAAGTAAATAAAAAGATAGAGAAGTTTGACTACACAAGGTTCCTAACCGAAGGAATTTTAAGGGTTTACACGTTCAATTTTTGCGTCAACCTGCACTTATTCATACATATAAACCAAGTCATGAAATTTCTATAAAAAAATATATATGATTTATAACATTTCAATAAGTAACACAAGAAAAATAACAAGACTTACATATAGAATTACCTTAAGGACTTTTCCGTAATTTCCCACAGATTTTTCTCCATTTTTTCTCCTTAATTCTTCTTCTTCGACTTCCCACTTCTCTTCCTCTCAAGACAAACTCTTTAGTGTCTGAGTTTTGTCTGAAGGAGGAGGTAATATGAAGGGTGTATTGTAAGCCAAAGTCTCCTCTTTCCTTAACCAATCAAAATCCACCATTTGTTATACTAATAAGACAAAATATAATTTAATAAATGGACGAATTTTTCCTTGCTTCGTAGTTCCATCATAACTTCTTGCTCGGACTTCGGTTTAACACACTATTTTTTTATAAACATAACTCATATATTTATAACTATTTATTTTTCACCTCAAGTCAATTATTATATTATAAGGGTCAAAACTTGTCTCCAATATGAGCACTCCTACCGAAAACTTCAAAATTTTATGTTTGTAACTAATTCGATATTTCATGATTTATGAAGGTAGGATTAGACTAAACATTATAACCTAGTATTATATATTAATACACATTATCCATATCCCCAATTATAAATGGGTTGTCACAGCTTTCCCCCCGTTAGGAAATTTCGTCCCCAAAATTGACATACATTGGTCGTTCAGATCAAACAATTATGGATAACGCATTGTCATTCTATCCTCACTTTACGATGTACCTTATTCCATGGGAATCCTTATCCATAAGTTTCTGGTGATCCACTTTCACTTGTTGACCTATCAACACACTCAGAGTAACCTGAGCCTCTTACATTATAAAGAGTTGTCCGCCTGGCCTGGAACCACAAGCTTGTTCCATGCCCGAGGTTCCACCTTTCATAACAGAGTGATAGAAACCAACTCAAAAAGTTTATAATACTAAATCATTGGTTAGTACATAAAAAATTCAACAATATCAAATCAAACCAAGAACTGCCATCTAACCGTCATACACGTCCAGAATTAATAACCTGACTGCTCTAATACCACTAATTGTCAAACCCCAAACCCATATCAGTGCTAATAATTTATTTTATGGTAATCAAATTGTAATCTTGAACCAATCAAAATATAATTCGTTTCAAGATTTCATGTATGATGCACACAATTAATGTAATTATGTTCTCTATATCATAACATAATTAATATCAGAGTCATAATTAAGCAGACCTACCATACTATCCTTAACTAGTACTCTCATCAAATTAAACTACTCTATCTCAGTATATCCAATGTATGAGTGTACTAAAACCATCAGTGTGACAATAACAAAATTCCCATATTTAGACCCCACCTCTCTCTAACGGTGTAGCTCTCTTAATTACCGATCATAGGGTATCCGAGCTGCCAGTATACAAACCTAAAAATGTAAACATATAAAACCATGAGTAAAAAAAACTCAGTGAATGTACTACATCTCTATATAGTAAGAGTACTATATTAACATCTTAATTTTATTAACATCTATTGGCTGTTGATAAGCCATAACATCTCTTGGTTGTTGATAAGCCATAACATCTCTTGGCTATAAATAAGCCATAACATCTACTGGCTGTTAATAAGGCATAACATCCGTTGGTATAAATAAGCCATAACATCTATTGGCTGTTAATAAACCATAACATCTCTTGGCTATTGATAAGCCATAAAATCTATTGGCTATAAATACGACATATTATCTCTTGGCTGTTAATAAGCCATAACATCTCTTGTCTATAAATAAGCCATAACATCTCTTGGCTATAAATAAGCCATAACATCTCTTGGTTGTTGATATGCCATAATATCTCGTGGCTATAAATAAGCCATAACATCTCTTCGGAATACATACATATCATATCCATAATCAACTCAACAAGTACACATATTAAATCCATAATTAACTCAGTAACTGCCCATATCATATCCATATTCCAATTAGTAAGTATGACATATCGTATATATAATCAACTCAGTTACCATATCCATATCCAACTCACTAACCACACATATCATATCCACATTCAACTCAGCAACTACACATATCATATATGTATTTAACTCAATAGCCACCCATATCATATCACATATCATATCTATAATCAACTTAGTAACCATATCCATATACAACTAGGTAACCACAAATATCATATCCATATTCAACTCAGTAACCACACATAGCATATCCATATTCAACTCCTTAAATACCACATATCATATCTATAACAACTCAGTATGTAAATCATATCTATATACATATTCAACTCAATAACCACCCATATCATATCCATATTCAACTCAGTAAGTATATCATATCTATACACATATTCAACTCAGTAAGTATAACATATCTATACACATATTCAACTCAATAACCACCCATATTCAAATTAGTAACTATATCATATCTATACACATATTCAACTCAATAACCACCCATATCATATCCATACTCAACTCAGTAAGTATATCATATCTATACACATATTCAACTCAATAACCACCCATATCATATCCATATTCAACTCAGTAAGTATATCATATCTATACACATATTCAACTAGATAACCACCCATGTCATATCCATATTCAATTCAGTAATTATATCATATCTATACACATATTCAACTCAATAACCACCCATATCATATCCATATTCAACTCAGTAAGTACACACAACTTGGCAACTTAATGGGCTTTTTCCTTTGCCTTTGCCTGACACTTATTCAACCAGTTTTTATTCCCTTCCTATCATTCTTACAATATTAGTAACATCTTAAGAATATTAATGATCCAAAGAGAAACTTTAACATAACTCAATTCATAAGCATCATATGATCCTATTCACATCACTTATCATAGATGAAGTTCCATCTAAATTCATGTTAATATAGTTTACATATCCAAATCATATACTAAAAGTTCTTTCATTAATTATTGGTAATCCAATTATTATCATATTAGGTTTCCAATACAGTAGATTAAACTTCATTTCAAGTTCCTAGAGGAAGTTATGCATATTTCTTCAATACGTAGAAAATCTGCCCTATAAGCTCATCCCTCGTTTAGTGAAATTCATGGAATTTTCAGAATTTCTATGCGTCATAACTTTCTATGATATTCCACCCAATCTTAACAAACATATTTCATAATACAAAATTAAAGTTTCATAATTTTTAGAGTTCATTTTCTACGTCAGGCCAAACATCGAACACATGGTATGCGTACTTACACTTTTGGGGAAGATTTTATACCCAAACTTCCAACTATCACCCAAGATTCATTTCTTGGTATTTTTACCTAATATTCGGATATATTATACATATATGAGTATATTTGCATATACAATTGGAATTACTCAATTCCAATAAGTATACAAGAAGATATAGAAGTTTGACTACACAAGGTTCCTAACAGAAGCAATTTTAAGGGTTTAAACGTTCAATTTTTGCGTAAACTTGCATATATTCATACATATAAACAAAGTCATGAAATTTCTATAAACAATATATGATTTATAACATTTCAATAAGTAGCACAAGAAAATAATAAGACTTACATATAGAATTACCTTAAGGACTTTTCCATAATTTCCCACAGAGTTTTCTCCATTTTTTCTCCTCAATTCTTCTTCTTCGACTTCCCACTTATTTTCCTCTCAAGACAAATTATTTAATGGCTGAGTTTTGGCTGAAGGGGAAGTAATATAAAGGATGTAAAGTCGGCCAAAGTCACCTCCTTCCTTAACCAATCAAAACCCACCATTTGTTATACTAATAAGACGAAATATGATTTAACGAATGGACAAAAGTGCCCTCGCTTCGTAGTTCCTGCATAACTTCTTGCTCAGACCTCCGTTTAACACACCATTTTTTGTTTTACAAACATAACTCATATATCTACAACTATGTAGTTTTCACCTCAAGTCATCTATTATATTATAAGGTTCAAAATTAGTCTCCAACATGAGCATTCCTAACAAAAACTTCAAAAATTTTTGTTTGTAACTAATTCAATATTTCATGATTTATTATGGTAGGATTAGACTAAACATAATAACATAGTATTATATATTAATACACATTATCCATATCCCCAATTATATTCGGTTTGTCATAGTTAGACATCCTTATGAAGACTTGAAGTGGATCTTGATTGTTGATGTTTTGATATCACACCGATATGATGGTGGTATGGGGAGATAGGTGAGAATTTGATAGAAGAAGTACGAAAAGGATGGAGGAAATGTGGTAAATGGGTTTTTTAAGGGGAGAACAACTTTGAATTTAAGGGAATATTGTTTGAATTATAGAGATGAATGTTCAAGGGTCCTTTTCAAAGTGAGGTCATGGTCTTTAAATATACGGACAAGGAGGTGGAGATCATCATGGTCCATGATCTGCCTATCGGCATTGAACCCCCAGACACACTACCGATGGAAGCATCCTAGGGGTGCCACTCGGTAGTCTGAGGATGTTTTTTCAAAAAAATGGCTATAAAATGTGAATTGTAAGTCAGAATCATGCATGGGACATACTGTTGGAAATGGTATTCAAATCCTTTTAAGAATCCATTGAGCCACTCTCGATTTCGGAAGTTGACTGAATTCAAATGGGACCTATAAGATCCCGTTAGTAATTAGATAAAAAATTATATGAGGCAAATGAAATGTTCGTCCGAATCCTAAGGCCGATGTACGCACGGGACAGATCATTTTAAATGGTATTCAAAGCCCTACAAGATTTCATTCAACTTTGTTTGGTTGAGAGAGTTGACTAAGGTCAAATGGGCCTCAAAATTGCACAGTGATCCGTCGGAGTAAAATGGATTGTTTGTTCATATTGTAAGGTTGATTCGTACATGGGATGAATCGTTGAAAATGGTATTCAAGTCCCTTTAAATATTAATTAAGCTTCATTCAAGCTGAAGATTTGACCTAAGTCAAACGGGACCAGAAAGCGTCTAGTGGCCTCCAGATAAGTGTTTAGGGTAAAATGAATCATTCGTCTGTATTGTAAGGAAGATTTGTCACATAGCGGACCATTGGAAAGGCAATTCATAACCCTTGGAAGATTTATTGAGCTTTCACTCGGGCAATAAAGTTTACCGAAGTCAAATGCATCCTAGAATCATCCGGTGGCCTCCTGATCAGGTTTTGATGGTAAAACGTAATGTTCGTATGAATCTTAAGGTTGATTCATACATGGGTTGGATCATTGGTAAGGGAATTCATAGCCCTCTCAAGATTCATTTTGATATCCCTCAGGAGAGAAAGTTTACTAGAGTTAAAACAGGGCCCGAGAACGCCTGGTGGCCTCTAGATCAGTACTCGGAGTAGGACCTAGGGTTTGTGTTGAATGAGTGAGTGTTAAGGAACTACGGAGCTTCTTAGCGGGCGTTTGGATGGGGTGTTTTCAACTCATATATTATATTTAAAATAATTTATGAATTTGAGTTTGATAAAAGTGTAATAATTTAACTCTACATTAAGTGTAATAATTATAATAATATATGTCGTGAAGAGTGAGGATGCTAAGGGATCCTAGAATTTTTTGAACGTTGTCTTGTAGAACTCATTACATTCCTTTGTAGATACTTCCTTAGGGTTACTAAGGTGCATAGAAACAAAAATTTCATGATATAATTCTTCTTGACATGAGAATCATTTAATAAACATAATGAGGAATACCATATAAAGGGTAACCCAATTTGGTTAAGTCTTATTAATAAGCTCCCAATCCCAATATTTCTCAACCACTATCTTACTTTTCTTCTTCTTTTGTTACAACAAAAGTAAAAAAAATAAGATAGTTCCATTGAATCCTCGATTATAAAGAAAAATATTTAATATGAGTCATATAATGGATGTTTAGTAAACTGGTGGTGAACCTCAAAGTTTTCACCATGATTAACCATCTTAGCCTCAGCAGGACTGTCATCAACATCAACCTGAATATAATCTAATGATAGGAGAATGAGGAAAATGGAGTTTTGGTTATGAATATTATAAGAATGCCAATTTTTACCTATTCATACCACTTGCAACATATTTATAATTTATTATATATATGTATTAGAAATATTAAATAACTTCAAGATACTTGAGCTGCCCAAGTGCATAACTAAAGATAATAATGATGTGTACTACTTCTTCATTGTATGCCTTTTCCTATCGGATGTAAATTGGAAATGAAATAAAATTTGAATAGTTATTATAAGCTTTTGAATCCTTTATGAAATTCCAATAATTATAATTTACCTTTAGTCATGGTGCCCTGCACAAAATCATTTAGCATTATAAAATTGAGAAGGCTAATTATATATAAACATATCTACAATAAACCTTGATAAGAAAAGACTATGGTAAGAACAATTTTATTTTTCTGCCAGAATAATGAGTAATACCAAATTTTCCACAAGTTAATTTCATAAGAACTCTGATGAGAAATATCAAATCTTATTAAATAAAAGAATAAAATAAACCATATGATTTACAATACACCCTATAATTAGGCATACAAAAATATATAAAACATAGAATCATATTAATCAATATTTACTAGAGATTTCCATGTCCTAGTTCGTGAAATGTGGTGCATTAATCCCCAAGTATGACATGGCTATAGACAAATCATTTAGATCAGAAAGTGAGAAGGGGATAAAATTAAATACAACAAAAAGTAAAATGACATGAACTAATAATAAATTTCAAAATTAGATACATAAAACAACTATTGTGGTCTCATCTTCCAAACAACAAGCTTGAGGTTATTTATACTCACGAAAATAATATCCATTGTAACATACAATTATTTACATTGATTTATTATAATACTAAAAAATTGAGCGGATAACCTAGTTTAGAAATTGTAAGATCTCAAAATCATTGTTACAAGGGAGATGTGTCATTTTGGTGTGAATGAGAATAAAAATGCAAATTGGTTGTGGTTTGAGAATGAGTTTTGGAAAGAGCTGCGAGAGAATTTTGGTGTTTGATATACAAAGTGAGAGAGAATAAAACGGTAAATTGATATTTTATTTAACATTAAGAATCTATAGCTTGTTTGAGAAGAAAAAAATATGAAAAATTGAAGACAATAGCACTACTTGGTCAAATGTATAAAAATGGGGAAAGTTATTAAAATGTGAAGAATTGTGTAATGATGTAGACAAATTAAAAAAATAGAAATAAAAATTACAATTGGATATGGAACAGTTCAACTTGTACATCTATGCATAGTTTAGTCTAAAAGTGGCATATGATGCAAATTTAAATCTTAGTAAAAATAATCCATCTCGGTGGGAAAGTTTGAAATAGTAGAAAGTAACTTTGTACATGGAAAAGACAACCTAAAATGTATACATTTAAAAGAAAAAAATATACGGGCTTTGGACTTAATTCCCACCTTTTAATATGCTATTTAGCGTAATCCCCTATTTGCCGATCTCTTTGACTTCCCCAACATGAGGGAATCATCTCAAATAATGAATAAACTTAGTGGGTTAAGTCAAATAATTTATTTGACTTATCCCCCTGTTTATAATGTAAAATTAGACTTAACCAAGACCAAAAGATTAGAAAATTGGGGGTTAAGACATATAGCATAATAAAAAGTGGGGGTTAAGTAAAAGAACCCAAAATGTATTAACTGATTGAAAGAGCAATCGTATAAATAAAAACACCAAATTGTACATGTGTTTACACCCGAATGACAATAGCACCTCCATTGTAACCACTAAAACCCAATAGCAATAAAACTTCAACAAAATTATTAACCTTCGTGTCAAAACCCCCAAACAAATATGGAATGTGTCTTACTGTAACCCATGTTAAGGAATAATCAAAATTTTAAAAAAGAAATCAAAATTTAACACAGGATACATACAAAGCCACATACATTTAGCACCAATTATTCATGCGAATATTCATATCCATGGTAATAACCAAACCTGAATATGATGACGGACAAAAAAAATTCAAAAAACTAAATCCAATGATGGGTAATGTAATTGTAAAACATCAAACCGTTTATAAATAGTTGAACACTAGTAAAATGCCTGATCATACAAAGTTATTTTCATAATCTCAAAAGCCACAATCAAAGATAGTGACTTAAATTTGCATACATTGATACATTTCTTTTATTTGATGAATAATTTAGGTTCCCACTATTTGTACATGAACTTGAAAGAAGACCTTATACAAAGAATATGAATAAAATTCATATATCATCTATCACGTGTTTTAATATGTATAAGCCCTTAATTAGAAAGAAAATATATGACTACCCTCGTCTATTAGAATTGACACTTTCTAACATACCTAGAAGTGAACACATAAAGACAATTTTTTAATGTAGAAAAAAAATTGAACTCTCAAACCATTGCACTTAGTTCTTAAGAAAAATATAAAGTCTATTCATATAATCAACTCCCATCTAACTACACCAGTAACACCCAATATTAGGAATTAACATTTAAGAAAGACAATAACATAAACAATTCCAAAAAATAATTTTTTAATTAAGACCATCTTGTATCCAATGCTTCAAAGGAGTGAAGTTACAGTGAAGATATAGAGAAAATAAGTGATAAATGGAGACACACACAGAAGGAGAGGGAAAGAGATACCAGTTGTCCGTGGAAACATCTAAGGATCGATCTACCACCTTTCCCTGAAGAAATAATATATAGATATCGTTCAAATATATTCCTCACAAATTTCAATTAAATAAACATAAGAACGAATATATATACAATTAAAACCCAATAGCATAACCTAAAAAGTCTATCTATGTATACGACAACTTTTGTACAAATAAATAGGGTATTTTGATTAAAGGATGAACGCAATTTATGACAAGTGAGAGACATGATCGAGGAGGGAGAATTTGATAATGTTGGTAGAAACTGAGAGGGCAAGAAAGGAGTTTGACTATGTTTCATTACAACTTGAACTCGAGTAAGAGGGGGAGTTTCCCTGCCCACACGTGTTTTTTAGGAAATAAATTAATAGTGATATTTATGGTATATTTGCATTGGTTATGCACTATTACTAACGGATATGTACATTACTAATGAATTACTCACATAATAAATTTCAAATGGATGAAATCCTTATTAATTAGAGAAAAATTTGTTACTAATTTTCCCTTATGGTTTAGTGAACAAATGATAAAAACTTAGAATACCCAATTGACGAAACTTTACTACTCAAAGGGATAAAAATATAATAACTTCAAATGAAGAATAATAAGAGCACCATAACTTACTTCAATTTTGATAAGGTTGAGCTTGAATTTTTGAATGAAGAATTTTTGCACATCCACGTCTAAAATGACAACCCTAAACACTTACAAGTGAAGCATTTATCATTAAGAGTGAGATCAATTGAGATAAAAAAATATATTCAAAATTTTTAAAATCAAATCTAGTTTGAGAAGGTACATACAAATTGGTATAAGTAAAATAAATATTCAAAAACTAAAAAACATAGGTTTGTACAGAATTTTGTATGAGTAATGATAAGTAAAAAAATCAAGAACTATAAGGTGCTCTTAGATTCACGTTCCATGTTTCTCCAAACAAAATGATTTTTGAAAAACTCATTAAGATGTGATTAGTTAAACATACACACACACACACATATATATATATATATATATATATATATATAGAGAGAGAGAGAGAGAGAGAGAGAGAGAGAGAGAGAGAGAGAGAGAGAGAGAGAGAGAAATAGTTATACATGTAAAAGAAAAAGATTTATAAAACAGAGAAGAAGGATAGAAATTTAGTTGCTCTAAGTATTAATAAAATAACCATGGTGACATTTTATGGAATGTAATTATTAGGGCTGTGTTTCGGCCGGATCGGATCGGAAAATGACCTTTCGGAAAAAATTCCAATTTTTTCGGAAATAAAATATTTGTTCCAATTTCCTATCCAATTTTTTCGGAAAATCAAAAAAGTTTCCGAATTCGGAAAATTCGAAAAATCGGAAAAAAATCGGAAAAATTCGGAAATTCAAAAAATATATTAAAAATTCAAAAATTTTGGAAATTCGAAAATTTCAAAAAAATTAATATAGGATTTTCGATTACTCGAAATCTCATTTTAAAGAAATCAAAAAAAAGATTTAACCCAACATGTAAATATGTAAGGATTTAACAATTTTTTTCATTTGTGTAAAGGATAGAGAGATATTCTCCTTTTATAGAGGACTTTTTTGGGCCTCTCTTCCTCTTCTAGCCGATGCGGGACACATGAGAATGTTTAAAAAAATTAGAAAAATTGGAAATCGAAAAATATTTCGGAAAAAATAGGAAATAATTCGAAAAAATTGGATCGGCATAGTTTCGGATAAATCAGATCGGAAAAATCGGAAAATCGGAAATTCAGAATTATTTCCAATTTTTTATCCGATTTTTTTCGGAAAAATCGGAAATCGGAAAATCGGAAATCGGAAATCGGAAGCCTTATATACGTTCCAAAATCGGAAAATATTGGATCGGATATCGGAAAAATCGGAATGTTCGGAAAAAAAACACAGCCCTAGTAATTATCATTCTTTAAAATTGGAGGTATATTTTGGGCTATAACTGGGCAAAATTCAAGAGGAAAATTGAAAGGTGTTGAACATAGAAGGACAATTTCATTGTATTCCACGACTACATAGAATCAAGGAAGAGTACTAAAATTGTTTTTAATTTATTAAGAAAATCATAATTTACGAATTGATGTACACGTGATAGGCTATCAAATTATATCATTTACTTGTCATTCTACAATGTTAACAGCCTAATTCTATATCAACATTGCAATATACAATTATAATCTAATACCTAAAAGAGAGAGAGAAAAATAATGAAATATTATATATATATATATATATATATATATATATATATATATATATATATATATATAAAATAATAATAATAATAATAATAATAATAATAATAATAATAATAATAATAATAATAATAATAATAATAATAATAATAATAATAATAATAAAGGAGGAGGTGGTTTTGATCTCCCCCAACTAACGGTTGGAATTAAATCTGGTAGGACTCTTATGATTTTGAATCTAACGGTTGTGAATGCTTTCTATATTGAGAAGATTCTTTTGTCAAAAAGGTCATTTACACCATAGAGGACAAGGATTGAGGTAGTTACAGAGCACAAGGCTCGAAACTCTTTTAAGTTGTTTATATCCACTCATCTTGAAAATTTCTAAGATCAACCCTTATGGGTATGCTAAAAGTGTATATTTGAGGCAAATAGGTATATTATGGGTACCGTAAATCTCTATATTTGCGATTTTCTACCGTAGGTTTTTTGTGGGACCCACCCTTAAGCGAAAAATGTTGTTCCGCGCAAGAATTTAAAAAAAAATCCTTCAGCGGAACATGATGTTCCGCCTAGGCATGTCTTTCAATTTCCCCTATTTTCATTTTGTACCCTGCTATTTCCATTTTGTATTGCAACGGCTTTAAAATTTATATTGCAATGGATATTTATTTTTCAACGTCTATATTAATTAAGAAAACAACTTCACTTATTTAAAATATATTACTAAAATTTTGGATAAAGAAAATAACTTAAAGAAAATAACATGACTACATCCACAAAAAAAATAATTACGTGCAATATTGACACTAACAGTTAAACTATTATGATTACTTTAGAATGGTTAGAGGTCAAAATATGTCTCAACAGTTAATGCAAAAAATTAGATAATTTAGTGGACAACTATTTGGGTGACAAATAATGTAGTGACTAATTTAGTGGACAATTATTTTGGTGACATAAAATAATAGATAATTTAGTCGACATAAATTGAAGCCAAATAATTAGTGACAACATTTATAGAGAGTTGCTCCAAAAGAATCACAAAATAAATTAATTAATCACCATAACCCTCCTAAAATGGCAACATTAACAACGTTCTATACAAAATAAACACTATAAAAAAAATACCTCGAACTGTAACTTTTGGATCGTTGATATATGGGTTGTTTTGTGGATAAGTTGGGAGATATCAGTTGGGTGTATGGGTAGATAAATAGGGTAAAAATATTCATTACGGTGAATGGTTGGTAGGGGGTTGGGTATTAATTGTGGGGCATTTGTTAATTTTGAGAGAGTTTGAGGGAAGGAATTCGGAAATGGGGAAAGCCTTAAACGGAACAACTTGTGCCGCCCAAGGCCATTTGTCCAGCTCCTCTAAACGGAACACCACGTTCCGCATAATGTTTATTTTTTTTAAATGCAGTCGTTTAGTATACATCTAGTGTATATATGGCTTTACCCGTAGCATTTTTATTCATTTTTCACGGGTATATTTACGCTAGCAATGTGTATATTTAGACTACCCATAAGGGTTGCTCTAACCAAAATTCTTTCTCTTTCTGTGAGATCCTCACTATTCATCCCATACTCTCTCTCTCTCTCTCTCTCTCTCTCTCTCTCTCTCTCTCTCTCTCTCTCTCTCTCTCTCTCTTCCCCTCAGCCTCTCTCACCCTCCGATATCCATAGCTTCAGATCTTATTTTCAGGCTATGAATTTTTAAGATCTTAAATTTTCAAATCTTGAAAGGGTTTTCATTCTGCATACAGAAGTAGAAATGGATTCACGAGCTTCACAATCCAGTTTTATTTGTTGTTACTTAAAACTGGAGAATGGATTTCAAATCGGAGAATTTTTTGTTTCTTCACAATCAAGTTTTTTTGGTTTTTTTAGAGAACTAGGTTTATTGGTTTATTTGAACCATTTTTTCCCAGATTTGATTTATATTATACCATTATTGAAAATCTAAATTTATAATTTTTGAATGTTGATATCAGAGGAAGTTTACTAGAAACCACGGCTTTACCGCCGTTGTGGTCACCGGTGATTTTGGAAGAAGATGGGGTAATATTTTTTTTTACAAAGTTTTTCCCCTTCCGAACTAAGGTTTTAAGGTTACATGTTTAGGATTTTTTATATGGGTTGACGTCGGAGCTTGTTGAAGTAAAAGCTGGCAGAGATAAACCCGAGTTGGTGGTGATGGTTAAGGAAGAGTATGATATTTTGATAGAATGTCGTTTTCGACGCCGCATGCTTCACTAGTTTATTTTACGTCAGTGGCTTCCCGACGCATGAGATCAGAGGTGGTGTTTTCAGTTTATTTTTGATTTTATGAAGTTTGTTGATACTTTTGGGGAAAAAACTTCGTATTAATTTTTTATGTGTTTAAAGATGCTATGAACACTTTTAGGGGTTTAAAGATGCTATAAATACTGTTTGGTTTTTTTTAAATGTTTAGATCACTTTTAGGGAAAAACTTATATTATGCAGATATTTTGATTTTGGGGTTTTGTTTTTTAGTTCACATATCAATGATTTATTTTGCAAAGATGTTAGTCTTGATAGTTTGGGTTTTCGCTAATCGCAAGAGTTTATGTAAGGGATTTGTTCATCGAAATTTCGTAGGTACGTGATGATTTCTTTACACTTGGATGTAATAATTACTGCAACTTATTATTTGGGTCATTTTGATCGACTTTAGTGGGATTTATTATTTGCAAGAGTTTAATAATTGCTGCAATCTTAGTTGTTTGCAAAAAAATTCATATGCAGAGCTTATTTTTTAGCTGAAATTTAGCCTTTCAGGTGTCACATATTTATTGCGTACTCTTCCAATTTTTGAATAATCGAAAAAGAATGAAAGAGATGTGAAAGGCACATGACTTAACAAGAAATTTGGTATATAAAGGACAATTTCATGTAAAAAATATGACATGAACATGATATGACCCAGTATCAGGCAAAATGTCCTAGCCTGAACAGGACTTGAAGACGCCACACTATGTTAATATCATGCCAATTTTGAGTGGAACGTGTCATGTCGAAAATTGACATCCTATATTTGGTAGATGATGTAAGTAGCATTTAAAAAATATTTATTGCGTTTTAAACTTTTTTATTCATTTTATCTAACTGAATATGTTTTATTTTTTTCGTTCAAACTAATGAATGATGACTGTGAAATTACTTTTTCCCATTTTTCTCAATATTTTCAATTTCTACAATAGTACTAGATTTTACAAGACATCCTATTAAACACATTCATGTCACATTTATCAATGTAAAAGCCATTATCTTTATTATATCACATAGCTTCAGGTATCTAGTCATGAACAATTGATATGTTCCAAACAACTTTATCATGAAATGACCTATTTTTTTAAAAATAAAGTACAAATCAATTGATGCATCTTTTGTACATGAACACCTTTATCATGAAGGCCATCTGTAATGGAAGGTGTAAATGTGTAGTTTTACACATTTTTGTCTTACAATGGGTAAGAAAATGTGCAGTTGGAGGAGAGAGAAAATGTTAGGGGAATGCAAATCTAAACGGCCGATACACAATGTGCAAGTGGGCCCCAGACGTTCTAGGCGTTAAACATATATCTGCCCGGACTAGGCCTTAAAAAGAATACCGCCCAGATTTCTGGGCGCCTATATATTGTCCGCCCAACCTCATTTCTGAAACAAAAAAATTAATATCCAAACGGTAACTTTTGTAACGGCTAAAACATATTCATAACGGCTACTTTATTTCTGTGTATATATATTACACCCCTCAAAAACTTTGAACACAAGGGTATTTTGTATCTTTGAACATTATAATTCAAATCATTATAATGGATTCTTCCTCCCAAAGTACTTCGCCTAATTCTAGCTGATTGCCAAATTTCAATGCACACGATGAGGTGTTGCTTTGTATGGAATACGTTAAATTTTCTATAGATGGTGCTATGAGGACTAACCAAACAGGTTCAACATTATGGGAAAAATTACGAACGAATATAACTCAAGCGAGGGTGTCATTTATAAACGTTCTGAGAATACATTGCAGGGAAAATTTTGAAAAATTAACACAGATTGTGTGTTGTATACGGCAAACTTGTCCAATGCTTACGGTAGGGGGAAAGAAAGCGGCACGTCGGAGGTTTCATGGCTAATTACAATTAATATTTAATTATTTTATATTATAATTAAATTCATAATTTTGCAAAACTAATGCGAGAATATTTTTTTTGATATGTACAACTAGCTCGTGATAACTTTCTATAAAAAATGGGTCATAAATTCAATTACGACCACTGCTACGAGGTGCTTAAGGATTTGCCAAAGTATTCGATGTCGGCCATTGGTTCACAATATATTGATGAAGAAGATAATGGAAACCCTCTTAATTCGAACGACAACGATACAAGGGAATTCAATAATTCGTTGAGAAGACCGGAAGGACGTAAAGAAGCGAAACTGAAAGGGAATAAATGAGTTGCAGCCAACAGTGCGGCTTCACAAATGATCATTTTAGAGAACTCTGATGAATTCAACAAACTTTATGACAAAAATTCTGCAGAATCCCAATCAATGAAAAGAACTCTAAATGAAAAGATTGATGGTTTAATTTCAATTCGCACCAAAGAGTGTGAAGATCAACTCCAACGTGACGAATATCACATTATTTACATGGATACAAGTAACTTCACTCCCTAACAAAGAGCCCTTCACGAGATGCGATTGACTCAGATAATGCAGCGTCGGGATCAAGCATTTCAGAACTTCTCATAATAGATTATTAGATTTATATGGTTATTTATGTAAACCATATTTATTAATTATTAGCTTTTCTACCAATAGTCATCAATGAATAGTTTTGCGCAAACATATTTTATTTAGCACGAAGAAAATTGTCTACATATATTAGATAGGGTAAATGGATAATATTGAAATTACAATCAAGATGATGATTCTGCATGACGATTCCAAATGTGTTCCATAAGGTCCTCACGAAATTGGTTATGGGCATCCTTGTTCCACATCTTTGCCTCCCACACCAGGTACTGATAATTGCTAATGAGACTTTGCCTGCTTAAGCAGGGGGTGGGTCACATAAGGGCAGGTTAGCTCACCAAGTCTTGTCCCTAAACTCTTCCTCGACAATCATATTTTGTAATATGACACAAGCCTTCATAATTACATGTAAGTCTTTATATTCCCAAAAATTGGTCGAGTTTCTGATAAAGTGGAACTGTTGTTGCAAGATGCCAAATGCCCGTTCCACGTCCTTTCGGGCTCTTTATTGGTCCCGTGTGAACAACTTCTATTTTTGACTGACCAGTCTCTTGAAACTCTTAACGATAGTTGCGTAGGGCGAATAGATACCATCTGCAAGGTAGTACCCCGTGTCATACGTGTTTTCAATGATTTCAAAGTGCATAAGGGGACGATTTCCTTCCAGAAGTTCTTCGAACACGTGAGATTTTGCAAGAACATTCAGATCATTACGTGCACTAGGCATTACAAAAAATGCATGCTAAATCCAAGTATCATAAGACGCCACTGCCTCTAAAATTATAGTGGCAGCATGGGAATAACCTTGATATTGTCCTTTGTAATTAATGTGGACAGTTATTCCATTCCCAGTGCATGCATTCAATGCTCCCAATCATCCTTGGGAACCCACGCCGTTCATTCTCTGGCTACATGCGTGCTATATCTTTGGCTGTAGGTGTGTGACCAAGCATAAATTCTTCTGAATTTAGCCCCTTAATTTGGGGATTTTAATATCTCGAACAAGGTAATTGAATAATTTTTAGTCCATATCACTCTATTGTCTGTTTCTAACAATATTCCCTAGTTTTTGTGTAATTGTGATGAAGTTGTCAGGAATGGAATGCAAGAAAGGAAAAGAAGAAAATCAGAAGAAAAGTCAAAGGGCAAAAGAGTAAAGTTCCACTCAAAAATTGAAGGTGATGCCAAAAGTGAAGTTGAAGAGCATGAGTTCACATGAGCATAGGAAGAAACGGCACCCAAATCGGAGTTCTAGATCAAAAGTTATGGCCAGTCAAAGTTGCAAGGAAAAGTCAACAAAGAAGAAACTCGGACCGATCCGATGGAAACCGGACCGATCCGAAATGATCCAAGTCCAGTAGACCCCGGATGGATAGCAAACCGATGGAGATGAAATCCGGACCAATCCGACTAGTACCAGACCGATCCGGTAGAAATAAAAGAACCGATCCGATGGATATCAGAGCGATCCGAGGGTAATCCGGACCGGTCCGGTAATGCGAAATCCTGGCATTAATTATGCAGTTAAAGCAGTGCAACTCTTGGTGAAACTTGTGCCGCAAGCACATTGAGCTGTCAAATTCGATCCTTTGTGCTATAAAAGCCCATACTCTACATCATTTGGGAGGCTAGCTAGAGAGTTGTTAGGGTTTGCTAGGTTGAGAGTTCTAGAGAGAATTAGAGTCTGAATTTTAGGGTTAAATTTTCTATTCCTTCAAGAGTTTTCATGAGCCCTAGTTTGTAAGAAATTCTGAATTCCAATTACTTTCTTGTTGCTGAATTCAAGTAAACTCATTCCATTCTTTATTTTTATTATTTGCAAATTACTTACAATGTCTTGTAGATCCATAATTTTGTGTATGAATTTGTTCTTTAATCAAATCATGAGTAGCTAAATTCCCAAGGGTTGGGGTACATGAACTCAATCCAAGGCAAATTATTTATGTAGAAAACAGAGGTTAAATTAAAATATTGATTGAATCGTGAAAGAAAATCATACAAACATTGTCAATCTTTTAATCTCTCTTGCCCTAGGTACTTGAGATGTTTAAGAACGCTTTGCGAGTATGATTTATCATTCACCGCTTTATATCTATCTTTGATTTCATATGATGCGGGCTAGATCCCTCATATATGTAATGCTTAGAATTTATAAAGACCGGATCTAGTCAATAATTTTAATTTACAATTCTAGTATTCTATAAGGTAATTTGTTAAGGATTGAGGGATTGTACCCTACCCTATTTTCTCCCATTTGTCAGACCTAAATCTTTTTGCAATTTTCAGTTGTTTTTCTTAAGTAAATTTTTATTTCACTAGAAATTTTCCCAATCATTAATCATCTTTTTATTTCTTTTGAGAAATCATTTCAAGATTTAATAATTTTTCTGATTACTATTTGGCAATCTCGATCCCTGTGGAGACGATCCCGATTTACCGGGTTACTACTTGAGCGACAGGCTTGCACTTGAGCCTAGAGTAAAACGCACTTTTGAGACAAAATCTTAGTCGCGTCAAGTTTTTGGCGCCGTTGCCGGGGATCCGAAATTGTTAAATTTTTCAAGAAAGTTCTTTTTATCTACAAGTGATTTCGAAAAAAAAAAATTCTCATCTTTTGTGATCTTATATGCAAAATTCATCCCCACCCAAGTTCACGAAAATCCTATTGCCGAAGCAAGTTCTGAAAATTCTGAGTCTCCTCATTTTTGGGTTCCACCTCTTTCGCCTAATAATTCCATCACAAGTCGTTCACTGAGTCAAACCCGGAGTGAGAATTCTGAACCTTTCGGTAGCGATATATCGGATCATGGTAGTGTCGGTGTTGGTGCTGGAGAGGATGAGATACCATATCTTCCCATGAAAGATTTGTTATTTCTGGAGCGAACTGTTACCCCTGGTTGCATTTTACTCTCGTATAATGCCGGTCAGTTCCACTTTCGGAATGGTATGATTCAAATTCTTCCTACATTTCATGGGATGGATTCAGAAAAACCATATCTCCATATTCGAGAATTCGAAGATACATGTGAGACGTTTGGTGACCAAGCTTGTCCACAAGATGTAATTAGGTTGAAGCTCTTCCCTTTTTCCTTAAAGGATAAAGCTAAAACTTGGTTATGGTCCCTACCCCCAAATTCTGTGTTATCCTGGAGAGATATGAAATCCAAGTTTATATCAAAAAAATTTCCACAACACAAAACCAATTCTGTTAAAGCCCAAATTCAAGCTTTTCGACAAAATGAGAATGAGGCCTTCGACAAATGTTAGGAGAGATTTCAGGAGTTAGTTAATGCGTGCCCACATCACGGTTTTGAAAAGCATCATCTTATTTCATTTTTCCATCAAGGCCTTACTTTAGCGTCTAAACAACTTGTTCAAACCATGTGTGAGAGACCTTTTTGGGAGTTAAATTCGAGCGATGCTGAAGCTCATCTAAAATATGTAGCAGAAACTACCCAAGCATGGGATAGTTCTGATCCCAATAGTCAAAATAGAAATCGACAAGTGTCCAACTTGCCTGATGCATCCGGTATTTATCACTTAGACAAGGACACTTTGTTGGATCGAAAATTTGACCAATTGGAGAAGAATTTCAGAGATATGCTTGAAGTGCGATTGAGAGATGTGTCTGGACCCGTACAAGCTGAAAAGGAGAAAGTGTGTGCCATTTGTAATGCGGGTCATTCTACCAAAGGATGTCCTACCATTCCTGCATATAAGGCAATGTACACTGAACAGGTGGATGCAATAGGGGGTTTTCGCGGAAATTATAATGCCCAACAAGGGAATTCATATAATCAATCGTGGAGGAATCATGGGTTCAACTATGGACAACCCTAAGGAGGGATGGTTCCTAACCCACATATGACTCTACCACCACCTCCTCAATTTCAGCAAGTGGCTCCTCCAATGCCAAATCCTATGCAGGTACCACCTCCTGGTCCGTATGTAGCACCACCTAGGAGATCTCTTGAAGATAATTTCAATCAATTCATCCAATCTCAAAAAGAGAGAGATGCTAAATATGATCGAATGTTTGCTGAAATGCATACTAACATCTCTAGGTTGCAGTCTGCGGTGAATACTCAAGAGAAGGTCAAACTTCCAGCCCAAGGCCAAAGACCTCCTCTTCAAGGTCAATCCACGGTTGGCTCCACATCATTGTATTTGCAAGAAAAATGTCAAGCTGTTACTACTCTTCGTAGTGGCCGCGTAATTGATTTATCACCGAAACTTCCAAAGGTGAACGATGATGGAGTTGAACCCGAAATTCCTAAGGAATCTAAAAATTCCGAGTCTGCAGAACCTCTCGTAGAAAAGGAATTGAAAGATTAGGAAGTTGAACCTGAAATTGAAGTCAAGTTGCCAACTGCTGCTCCATTTCCTCAACGCTTAGAGCCACCCAAAAAAGGGGCTTCGCGTACCGAGGTGTTGGATGTGTTGAAACAAGTAAAATTGAACTTGCTGTTTCTTGATGCTATTTAACAAATTCCAGCATATGCTAAGGTTATCAAAGATCTTTTGACTGTCAAAAGACGGCTTAAGGTGAAGCAGAATGTTTTCTTGGCACAAAATGTGAGCTCGGTTATTCTCAATGATCTTCCACCAAAATTCAAGGATCCAGGTGCACCTACAATTTCATGCATCATAAGAGAAAAAAGAGTAGAAAAAGCATTGCTTGATTTAGGTGCGAGTGTAAACATCCTTCCATACTCCATCTATAAGCAGCTTGATTTAGGCGATTTAAAACCTACCCGAATCACTCTACAGTTAGATGATCGAACAGTGAAAGTGCCTCGTGGGGTTGTAGAAGACGTGATAGTTCAAGTGGACACGTTCTACTTTCCTGTTGATTTTTTCATTTGGGACACTGAGCCTGTTCCCCATACGAGAAATCATGTTTCGATTATCTTGGGCCGTCCATTATTAGCTACCGCTAATCCTTTGATCAATACAAGGAATGGCCAAATGCAACTCACTTTTGGAAACATGACTCTCGAGACCAACATTTTTAATGTCTCTAACCAAATGGGTGATGAGGATGAGATTCTTGAGGTTGATCTTATAGAAGAATTGGTGGATAAGAACATTGAGAAAATTGTAGGAGGAGATGCATTGGAAGTGTGTTTCGTGCAAAGTGGTGAGAAAAAGAACTCTTATACTGAGTTTGAGCGAGAGGTGGAAGAGTTAGAAACTTGGTTACAAGAGGAAGAGAGTTTTGAGAGTTTAAGAGATGTTGACTAGATTTCTAGGTATGAAGAATTGCCTCCAAGGGAGACAACCATGATTACCTCTAAAAATAGATTTCCTAGTCTTGAGTTGAAGAAACTACCCTCCCATGTCAAATATGCCTTTCTAGGAGAGAATGATACATTTCCTGTTGTTGTGTCTTCCCGTCTAGAAAAAGGGCAAGAGGGTATGTTGTTGGATGTGTTGCGAAAGGATAGAAGTGCTTTTGGTTGGAATATAGCAGATTTGAAAGGTATAAGTCCATTGATTTGTACCCATAAAATCCATCTTGAGGAAGGAGTGAAGCCCTCGCGTGAGATGCAAAGGCGATTAAACCCAACCATGAAAGATGTAGTAAGAGCGAAAATCATTAAATTGCTAGATGCTGGGATTATCTATCCCATTTCGGATAGTAAATGGGTGAGCCCAATTCAAGTCGTTCCAGAAAAAATCAGGAATGACCGTGGTTGAAAATGCTAAGGGAGAATTAATACCTCAACGCACCACCACCGGTTGGCGTGTTTGCATTGACTACCGTAAGCTCAATGCCGGAACTTGAAAAGATCATTTTCCCTTACCGTTCATCGATCAAGTGATTGAACGAGTGGCGGGCCATCCTTACTATTTTTTCCTAGATGGGTATTCCGGATATAATCAAATTGAAGTGGATGTACTTGATCAAGAAAAGACGACTTTTACATGTCCGTTTGGTACGTTTGCCTATAAACGTATGCCATTTGGGTTATGTAATGCGCCAGTAACTTTTCAAAGGTGCATGTTAAGTCTCTTTAGCGGCATGATTGAAAAAGGTCTTAAGGTGTTCATGGACGATTTCAGCGTTTTCGGTCCATCTTTTGACCAATATTTAGCTAATCTTGAAAGAGTTCTATTCTGATGTGTGGAAAAAGACTTAGTCCTCAATTGGGAAAAATGCCATTTTATGGTTACCGAGGGCGTAGTTTTAGGTCACATAGTCTCATCTAGAGGAATTGAAGTTGATCGAGCAAAAATTGACGTAATAGCTGAGTTACCCCCGCCAAAATCACTTAGAGATGTGAGGTCCTTTCTAGGCCATGCTGGATTTTATAGGAGGTTTATCAAAGACTTTAGCGCCATCGCTAGACCTTTGAGTAATCTTCTTATGAAAGACACTCCATTTAAGTGGAATAAAGCATGTCAACAAGCTTTTGATAAACTTAAAAGCATGCTTATTTCCGCACCTATCATGCAAGCTCCAGATTGGTCACTTCCCTTTGAGCTTATGTGTGATGCAAGTGATTACGTGATTGGGGTTGTTCTTGGACAGAGGAAAGATAAGAAAGCTCATGTTATTTACTATGCTAGCAGAACATTATCTGGCCCTCAGCTTAATTACTCTACCACAGAGAAAGAATTACTAGCGGTCATTTTTTCTCTCGACAAATTTCTCTCTTACATTGTTAGGTCGCCTATCGTTTGCTTCACTGATCATTCGGCACTAAAATATCTCTTAAGTAAAAAAGATGCCAAACCCCGTCTAATCAGGTTGATCCTACTCTTACAAGAGTTTAATCTCTCGATTCAAGATAAGAAAGGAGTAGAAAACGTCGTCGCTGACCATTTGTCACGCCTCTCGTCCGACGTGCCTATAGATCCCATTCCCATAGATGAGTATTTTCCGGATGAAAATTTATTTGCTACTTCTTCTCTCCCTTGGTGTACGGATTTAGTCAATTACCTTGTCACTGGAGTTATTCCATCTAATTAGAATCCGCAAGAGAGAAGAAAGTTCATTACATGGTCACGCATGTTCTTTTATGATGATCCATATTTGTTTAAGTATTGTGCTGATCAAATCATCCGGAGATGTGTACCCGATGAAGAAATCCAAGGGGTAATTCGATTCTGTCATTCGGAAGCATGTGGAGGTCATTTTTCTAAAAATAAAACTGCTGCAAAAATCCTTCAAAGTGGTCTTTATTGGCCCACAATCTTCCAGGATGTGAATGCTTTTTGTAAATCATGCGATAGTTGCCAAAGAATGGGAGCTATTACTCGCCGTGACATGATGCCATTAACCCCAATTCTAGTATTGGAGTTGTTTGATTGTTGGGGTATTGATTTCATGGGCCCATTTCCACCTTCTTTTGGTTTTCTATACATCCTCGTTGATGTAGATTACGTCTCCAAATGGGTTGAGGCGATAGCTACAAGGACGAATGATAGCAAAGTGGTGATAAAATTCATTCAAGAAAATATACTTTCTCATTTTGGTATGCCTAAGGCCATAATCAGTGATAATGGAACTCATTTTTGCAATAGGCCTATGGAGAAACTAATGCGGAAGTATGGCATTGTCCATAAAGTTGGAACAACTTATCATCCTCAATCCGATAGCCAAGCCGAGCTTGCTAATCAGGAAATCAAAAATATCTTGGAAAAGACGGTCAATTCTAATAGGAAATATTGGTCTCTCAGATTAAATGATGCGCTCTGGGCTTATAGAACCGCATATAAGAATCCCCTTGGGAAGTCCCCATTTCGATTTGTGTATGGAAAAACTTGTCATCTTCTGGTTGAGATCGAACACAAAGCGTATTGGGCTATCAAAAGGGTGAACTTCAATATGGATAAAACCGGTGAAACAAGGAAACTTCAGTTGAATGAATTGGAAGAAATACGCAATGATGTGTATGAAAGTGCTAAAATATCCAAGGACCGAATGAAACGAGCTCATGACGGAATCATTCGTAAGAAAGAGTTTAATTCGGGACAAAAAGTACTTCTCTACAACTCGAGGTTGCACTTGTTTCCCAAAAAATTGCGGTGAAGATGGTCAGGTCCATTCATTGTGAAAGAGGTATTTCCCCATGGAGCTGTTGAACTCATAGATGAGAAAGGGGGAAACACATTTAAAGTTAATGGGCATCGTCTCAAGCCCTATTTGGAAGCAATTATCAAAGAAGCCGACACAATCTGGCTGTCGGACCCCATTTATGGGGATTGACTGAACAAAGAGTGGTGAGGTCGTCGCACCCCCGACATGTATGGGGTGATTGTTGACCATAGGAGTATTAGGAATTAGGAGTCTTAGGTTTGAGTCAGTCCCGGGGTTGAGAATCCGACGGGTGAGGGGTGTTTCATTTTCGATGAGCATTGAGGATAGTTTGATGTGTGAGCGGTTGTAAACTCATGTTTGTAAGGGAGAATAGGAGCATTTTTGGTGAAAAGAAGAGAGAGGAAGAATTCAGAAAATCAGCAGACCGGATCGGTCCGGTCTGAAATTAAAAGAACCGATCCGGTCAGGCGGATCGGTCCGGGTGAATTAAAAGAACCGATCCGGTTAAGGCGGATCAATCCGGTCCCAAAACTGGATCGGTCCGGTTGTCTGCAAAAATTCATTTCCCAAGGGACACCTCTTCAATCCACACCTCTTCACTTCCCCCAATCCCTTCACTTCCTTCAAAAATTCGTCCACCCATTTCCCACCCCTTCATTCCCTCCAATTTCACACTCCCCTACTATAAATACACCCATCCCCCTACCCATTTTCTTCACACCTCCACCTATCTTCTCTATTTTATCTCCATTACCATCTCAATATCCTCCATATCCATGGCTGCTCCCCAGAAATATACCTCCATTGAAGTCCTTCCCGACGGAAATGGAGAGTACCGTTCCCGCCGCGAAGCAAATTGGTGCCGTAGATTTTTCAGCCCTACCCGAAAAATTCATATCGAACGTCAAGTGTTGTGGGATCAAATGCCTAATTCTGTCACAGCCCTTTTCCTGTCACGGGGCTGGTGTCGTTTCTTCAACGAACCGTATGAGGCAGTTTGGGAGAATGAAGTGCGTCAGTTCTACGGATCTCTTGTCCGTACCGCTGAATTTGAATCCCAAGCCTTTGTTGATTCCATCCCTATTCCATTCTCACTTGACCTTGTGGCACAGAAACTCGAGTCTTATGGTGTGATCACTCCAGCCCAGTTTGACTATCCGGGTCCCGATCCCGTTCTCACTAAAGACGTTTGTATCTCAAGGATCAAACCTGGTGCGGTTTGGAATACCGAGACATTTCCCGTCGGTCGCTTATCCGACAAGGCACGATACACTTTTCATATCGTTTGTGCAAATATTTTGCAAACCTCCAATGATTCAGCGATGAGGCCGCGCCAAGCGACTATGATGTATCATTTGTTCGACCCTGCGACAGTGATCAACTTAGCTCGAACATTTTACACCGATATCCTTTTTGTGGCCTATGACAAAAAGGGTCGCGCCCCTCTTCCTTATGGTCGCCTCATTACCTCCATGCTTCGGGATGCCGGAATAGCACCACCACAAGACCTTATCAACTTGCCCAAGCCATTAGGGCAAGAATCCCGCACTCGTAGTGAAAGACAAATTCAGCTAGTCCGTGCAAGGCGCGGTGACGATTCGAGTGATGAGGAGTCCGATGAGGAAGAGAACATCGCTGATGAGGGCGTTGAGATGGAGGAAGGTGAGGAGGAGGAATATGATGAGACTGCTGATCCGGATTATGTTCCGGTTGGTACGGGCTTGACTGAGCGCGTTCTCTCCCTTGAAACGCGTTTTGACGCGCATGTGTCCTCCTACGAGAGGGACATGAGTTTGGTCCTGCGTATGCAGGCCGACTTGTACCGTCTTCAGGCGGGACCCGAGGCCCCTCTTCCTCCTTAATATTACAATCCTTATGATATGACAGGTGCGTATTCATAAAACTTCGCATATATATATAAAAAAAAATGAAAAAAAAAACCAAAAAAATATTTTTCTTCAAAATAAATAAAAATTGGAATTTAAATTTTTCAAAAATATCCCCTTTATTCTATTTAAAGTCTCAAATTGTTAAATCTCAAAATGCACTAAGCCAAAATTGACCGAAGATGGAAATTGAAAGAAAATTGGCGACTTTACGAATAAGTGTGGAGATTGATCAAACCCGGTGAGATTTCGAGCCTTTCAATTTTTTATGAGTTCCCAAGGGTTGGGGTACATGAACTCAACCCAAGGCAATTATTTATGTAGAAAACAGAGGTTAGATTAAAATATTGATTGAATCGTGAAAGAAAATCATACAAACATTGTCAATCTTTTAATCTCTCTTGCCCTAGGTACTTGAGATGTTTAAGAACGCTTTGCGAGTATGATTTATCATTCACCGCTTTATATCTATCTTTGATTTCATATGATGCGGGCTAGATCCCTCATATATGTAATGCTTAGAATTTATAAAGACCGGATCTAGTCAATAATTTTAATTTACAATTCTAGTATTCTATAAGGTAATTTGTTAAGGATTGAGGGATTGTACCCTACCCTATTTTCTCCCATTTGTCAGACCTAAATCTTTTTGCAATTTTCAGTTGTTTTTCTTAAGTAAATTTTTATTTCACTAGAAATTTTCCCAATCATTAATCATCTTTTTATTTCTTTTGAGAAATCATTTCAAGATTTAATAATTTTTCTGATTACTATTTGGCAATCTCGATCCCTATGGAGACGATCCCGATTTACCGGGTTACTACTTGAGCGACAGGCTTGCACTTGAGCCTAGAGTAAAACGCACTTTTGAGACAAAATCTTAGTCGCGTCAGTGTGCGATAATACTCCGGGCTAAACACCTTCACTACAGCCCTACAGAAATGTTTTAAAGTCTGAATCGCTGTTGTCTCAGCTATTTTCAGATATTCATCTTGTAAATCCACGCATCCACCGTATGCCAACATACGAAGTGCACAAACAATCTTTTGTTGAAAGCTTAATCCCATTCGTCCAACACAATCCGGTTTCTGGATGAAATATGAATCATTTTCACAGACTGTTTCCAAAATACGATTGAAGATCGCCTTATTCATCCTGAACCTACGCCAGAACATTTCTTCAGCGTATGTGGGGTTCTCCTAAAAATAGTCTTTCCATAAATTGTGATGAGCCATCTCTCTATCTCGGTGCACCGTTCGTCGCTCATGTATTTCCCGACTACTTTGCAGTAAGGACGCTCAATGTATTGCATCCCAAAATTTGTTGTGTACCATGGCAACTTCATCATCGGAGTCAAGATCATAAGTTTGGACAATCTGTGCTAATATCATCTCCTCAATATCGTTGTTAGACATGGTAAATGTTTATATTATATGATTAGTAGGTGTGATGCTCAACATCTATCAAAGTTTTATATTTATAGTCCGCATATTGAGGAGATGTCCACAAAATATCAGTCCTCATATTTTACATGTCGTGAAAAATCATCCTTGTTGGAAGATATAACAAGTCCCGCCCAACAAGTGTACAGGGCTAAAGCTGAAAAAATTCGTGTCCATAAAATATCAGTCCTCATATTTTACATGACATGATAAATCGTCCTTGTTGGATGGTAAAACAAGTCCCACCCAACACGTGTACAGGACTAAAGTTGAAAAGATTCATGTCCACAAAATATCAGTCCTTATATTTTACATGACGTGACAAATCGTCCCTGTTGGATGGTAAAACATGTCCCACCAAACAAGTGTATAGGACTAAAGCCGAAAAGATTCATGTCCACAAAATATCAGTCCTCATATTTTACATGACGTGACAAATCATCCTTGTTGGATGGTAAAACAAGTCCCGCCCAATAAGTGTACAGGACTAAAGCTGAAAAGATTCATGTCCACAAAATATCAGTCCTCATATTTTACATGACGTGACAAATCGTCCTTGTTGGACGGTAAAACAAGTCCCTCCTAACAAGTGTATAGGACTAAAGCTGAAAAGATTCATGTCCACAAAATAGCAGTCCTCATATTTTACATGACGTGACAAATCCTCCTTATTGGACGGTAAAACAAGTCCCGCCCAACAAGCCTATATATATAACGCCTTTTCGTATAACATTACCAACATGGATTCATCTCCATACAATTCATCCAATTATAATTGATCATATAAAGATATTCCCGGTAACATTTGGTATGGGAAAAAAAATTCAAACCTATCCGATTGATACTTCTCGACGTTTTCTTAATGACTATGGTCATATTTTCATAATCTCCCCTACTTCTAAACCAGAAGACGGAGTTGAGTACCCTTGAGAACACCTGTCATGGCCAGAAAAATATGATGAAAGGTGTGACTTGGAGGTTCTTTTCCATTACCATCATATACCTGTGCCGAGAAATCGGGTTGTCGCACTTCGGATAATATCGTATCCCGAAGAAGCGGAGATGTTTCGCCTTGATTTATTAGAGGAAGGGATATGGCAGATGGAGAGGCGCTTACAACGTTATCACAAAGCATAACGCGCGATGCAATCTAGTCATCACATTTAGGAACAAATGATTGACATATATAACGATTCTACGTTGGCATCAGATAACGACATTTCAGACTACACCAATTCTGGTTATGATTACTTCTGGGAATGCGTATATGAAAATGATGGGGAAGAGTACGAACCAAATATATCAAACTATAACAAAGAATATGTTGATTATAATACACAATGATCTTACTTACCTAAATGTTTAGTACAGAATGGGAAACAATTTTATTGTACTTCTACTAGGTTCGACCTAAGTGTTTGTACTACATAAGTATGAGTTTTTTGTCCACTTTACACAATATGTATGTCGGTGTTTTTATGGTGTTTGCATTTGAACAATGTTTGCACTTGAATATAATATAATCCAAATAATTTTGTCCTTGAGTAAATGTTTACCTAAATGTTTGCACTTGAATCTAATACAATGTTTGCACTTGAATCTAATATAAACCACATCGTTATTAAATAAAAACGATTTTATTATCAAAACAAATTATTACATTGCAATGTTGACTTTACATCGGACCCCACCAAGATATTGCTGATAAGGAAATTCGTTGAATAGTCCAAAAACATCATCGGCAATAGAGGTTTGACTGAACGATCCTCCAGGGTCTTGTGATGGTGGATGGGCTATATTAGGAGAAGCAATAGGATATTCGTCTCCATATATGTCAGGGGGGTGTATTATGGAATGGGGTTGTGCCCGGTAAACGAACTGGGCCCAGCGCCTTTAAGCTCTCTGACCCACCTTTGCCACATAAGCTCTCGTTCTAACGTTATTGATTTAAGTTTCCTTATGCAGTCCTCTCTAAAAAAATCATATCATGCCATTAGTCACGTGAGTAAAATGTGTCGGGAGCTAAGTCATTATGAGTGCATGGCGGGTCTACTTGAATGACTGTTGTGCCACTCAAATTTATATCTGCAACTTCAAGATCCCTTGACAAAGGTATAATATTTGACGATAAAGATTGTCCTTATGTGTGGTATATATGGGGAGCCTCCCATCTATCTGCTGGTGCGCTGGGTACCCGTAAATCAGATGGTGCAATCGAGGCGAACCCCACCCCGTCATGATTTTTTCACTGAATTAGGGAGGTTAATATTGCACCTTTACCCACAATCTTCCAGTATGTCAACCATTCGTCCTCTGATGAGACTGTGAGACGAGCAATTACAGGTTGACAGTTGCCAATTTGTTCCATGTATATATCCCTTGGAATGAATGTCATTGTATACGGTGGGTTTTATGGGACTGGAACTAGACTTGTCATTTGAGTGTAGAACCGATCTCCGAGATACCAAGTTCCACCTAACTCGATATCCAAAAGCATTATCCATCTTTGCCCCAAGTCATGAGCAATTGTAACGATATTAAATTTGTTTTCTTTTAATCCCATAAAAGGTTTCCATATGACTGACTCGGGAGAACGCATTTCCAGCTGCTCTTGCATTGCCGAACTTTTAAATCTCATCTGACCGAATAAAGCCCCACGTTGATCAGACACCCATCGTAGCATACGCGGACATCTTTCCACATCATTATCGTGCAATATGGGAGCCATCGTGTGAAGGTACTCGTAGCTAAAGTACTGCGGGTTTAAGGAAAAACTCATTAGAATCCAGGAGATTATTAAACTAAAAAAATTTAATTTTAATGATCCTGATACAAATGTAAAATTAGAGGGAAAAATACCTCTATAAGTTGCCAAAAATAATTTACTGATTTTTGCGCATTTGTGGTGCATGCGTCAAGCGCACAGTAAACACGCGCTAAAATGGTAGAACCCCAATCCTTAGCAGCTATGTCGTTAAGATTGTTTAAATAAGGTTCCCAATCCACGCACAAGGTGTTATGGCCCGTCGGGAAAAAAATGGACTCAACACAAATACAATAAAAACTCTGGCAATCCGTTCTTCGCTCGCTAGTCTTTGCTCCGGAACTTGTTCGCACCAATCCAACATGTATTTTTTTTTACTGTTTTACAAGAAATATTTCTTCCTTTGAACTCTGGGTGGCCTATTCTGGGAAAATATAGGTCGAACATTTGCTCCATTGTATACTGACTACATGTTAGAAAACTAGGCAAAATTGGATGGATTCCAATTGATATTCCTAAAACCATATAATTTAAGAATTATTAAATATGAAAACATTCAACAATAATTTATAAAAATACAAATATAGTGCGAAAAAATATTTCTGAAATATTTACCTGATAAATGAACAAAATCATAAGGGGTAATCTGTGACAACCCGCCTACTAAAATAATAGGTGTCCAGCCCAATACTCTAATAATCACAGGAATCATAGATGGCCCATTCTTAGCATCACTGTCGATTAAAATAATAGTATGAGATAACCACCAATCATTTTAGAAAACGGACTGTCAAATTTAAAATTTTGAAAAGAAAAGAAAAACACTTAGACAATCCCATTTGTAAACACAGTGGATATCAAAAATCAATGGATAAAGAATGACAATATAATAAATATCACTGAATAAGCTATCGGTGAACATACCAATACAAATAATACATCGAGTATTACAATTCAATATTTACAATATAATGAATGAGTGCAATACCTTGGGCAAACACGCCCGAATAAATATACTGAACTTAACTAACGTACAATAGAAAGAAGCGTCTAATACAAGTAACCTACAATATCCGCAATATGCTGTAGCTCCATGACAACTGTAATGGAAATGTAAATACCGGTGTCCATGCGGTAGAGCACCTGTACGGCAAGGAATATGCAGAAACTAGGAAATATAGATACGGGTCAGGGCCCGATTTGATATGATTACCATGTGACTAAAAATGCATGACAGTTAAGTGCGTAATTCTCTCACAGATAATAGTAATATTTCTCACCTCTCAATATAGCAGCAACCTAGCGCAATATCGTGAGATGTTCTAGTTAACCCTAAGTACTAAGGGCTAACTTCTCCCCATTTTCAACACTATGCCCTATTCGTGCGTGGGGTGCCTCGTAAAGCGAAATCAAAACAAGGACCCCCCCCCCCGATACACTACTACTTAGGCAAGGTTGATCGTCGAGATCCATTAGATCCTTAGCACGAAATAATCAATAAATGTACATGTGTGTGCATATGTGTGGGAGGTCACATCTACAGCTACACAAAGAAAAATATAAAATAAAACCCACCCATCATCTAATGGCACAATTCCTAATTTCTTTCTTTAGGAATATACATATAAATGGTACAACATTTTATCAAATGTTTACCAAATTACTTTCATCATATACTATTTCATTTCGTAATTCTATTCCTTATCAGGAAATGTAATCATCATTATATGCTCTTTATGGCACTTTCTCATGCTCTTTATGGCATTTCATTGTGCTCTTTATGGCACCCATCATACATCAAGTCCAACTTGATTTAGAATAGTTATAATCATATATATATATATATAATGATTCTAAGACTGCCCGTCCGGGTTTCCCCACTGTGCGCACCCCTAAATGGCTATCATCTTCCAGGGCCTATCATCAAGACAACCTGGGATCCTATCGAAACGCCGGGAAGCGGCCATGTGCCTGCGAGATAGTTAAGACCACACCCGGAATCTCCTACCCATCGCAAAAAAATATACAATCACAAGCGCTCACATGGCCTAGGGACTATATCCACCCTGCGTTAATTTGTCAGGGGGCATCACCACAACGCGCACAACTTCCCTTATGATAGCGATTAGAGAGGTGTGTATCCATAAATTAACATTTATGAAAAAGTTTACTTTTCCTTTTGAAAACATCAAATTTTACTTTCTCAAAATCCTTTTGTACTTATTCATATAGTACCACATTTTATAATGTGCATTCTTTATTCATTAAGTCATGTTTATTAATGACCTAAGACCCAAAGTGCCACTAACCTCAGACTAGCCTCCAAGAGTTCATATTATTTCATAAACCCTCAAAGGGAGTCTCCATAATGGAGTGTCTCCCAAAAGCTCAACATTAATATTTTAACTTCCAATTTATCTTTAGGTTAACCTCCTATATCAATCGGACATTAACCTATACAAACTAGCCCTCGGGTAAACCCAAATATCCACTCTTAGCCTAGGACATTAGTCTACCCAATACAACCCTCTAGGACTCCCCATTACTTCCCAAAGGAAGGTTCCTAAGTCCCTATCTTAAAATAAAGAGTCTAAAGAAAACTAAGGAAAATTAATGGTGAAAAAATAGGGGACCGGTCGACCGGTCAAGGGACCGCGGTCGACTGCCCTTTCAGGTTTTGTCTATCAATAAAAGCAGTAAGGTAGTTTTGGCATGACCGGTCGACCGGTCCCGGGACCGTGGTCGACCGCGCCTATCAGATCCACGAAAAACCCTTCTTCTTCAAAGCCAAAACCGAACCCCAAAACCCATAATCCTATACTTTCTTCACTACCCTCCACCAACAACATTACCCCAACAATTATACACCAAAAGAAACCCGTATAATAACCTTAAACCACACAATCTACAAGATTTAAGGATTAAACACCAAAATCAACCAAAAACCCATTTATGGTTTCAACCTCCAAAATTAACTATACATGCAAAGTTATCACATTAAATCAATATCTAGCAAGTAAGAAACTTGCCTCGAGGTTCGTAGTCTCGGATCACCTCCGATAGCGACGGATTCCGGCCCAAATCTTCCATTTTCTCTCTTTCTCTCCATTTCTCCCAACTCTCTCTTCTCTCTCTCTCTCCCCCCTTTTGTTTTTATCACAAATGAAGAAAGAAAAGGGGGTGGGGGAACTTATACGGGTTCTAAAACATAAATCCTCACTTTTTATTGCTAATACACCGTCAAAATGACTCGTAACCACTAGTTTGAGTCATAACCCCTTAAAAATACCCGAATCTCAAAAATTAAAACTGGGCACTTATTTCGACTATCTCGACTATTCTAAAAACAACCGCACCCCCTATTTTGGCATTCGGGAAAGTGTGAACTATTTTGTGTTCCAATTTCATTTTAAATTCATTAATTTTACCCAATTTTACATATAGGTCATAACCGTCGTTTTACATATAACGACGCAAAATATCACAATATAATGCTATTTACCTTCTCATAACGGTAAATAGACAAAACATAGTAAATATTATCCCTAAGTCTCACGGGAAATAATATTTAATCCAACTTTTCTTTTTTTATAAAATTAGCCCATCGGGCAAAATAATATAAAATAGTCGCTCAAAAACCTGGGTTGTTACATAATCCCCAACTCCACTCTCGGTAGATGGAATGTATGAGTTATTTCCGACCACCTACTAACAAGCTCTCCAGTCAATTGATTGTCAGAGTTAGGAAAAGATTCGCTAAATAAATGACTAAAATCGAAATTCCCAATGGTCGCTCGCATAAATGGAATCTGGAATAATTCATCATACACCTCTATCGTACCGTGGATACTACCGCGCATATGAAATTGACTGTCGGTTGAATTCACTGTAGGATCAACAATCATGTCTCTCGCATGCAAAAAACTATCGTCAAACAACTGATGATAATTATGATACAAGACTGACAAATTCGGTGGTGGAGTGGAATGGGATTAGGTTTTGCAAGTTTGTCATACTATTTTCTTTGAATAGATAACATTTTCAAAATAAATGGTATTGAATATATAAAAAATATGTCTTTGAGTTTTGGGATTTAAAAAATATTCAAGGGTGTTGTAGGAATAATTTTGAAATTAATTTGGGGAGTGAAATATAGGAGATAAAATTTGTTGTAGGAATAATTTTGTAATAAGGATGAAAAATAGAAGAGGAGAAAATGTTATTTGTAGGGGTAAATGCATAATTAATATTTAGTTACAATGGCTAAATTTGCAATGGGTATAAACGACTAGGGGCTAACGACTAGAATCTGGGCGGCAAAAAGTTGTTCGCCCAGATTTGGGGAAAATCTGGACGGTAAAATATTGTCCGCCCAGATCTGGGCGGTAAAATGTTTAACGCGCAATCTCCTCCACGTCCTCATTTTGCATTGTCCCAGAGTAAAAATTGGACCAACAATCTAAGGAATAAAATGTACATTTATATCTCCACGTCCTCATTTTGCACTACAACACTACAGATGGCCAAAATAACCTGTGCAGTAGCCCATACATTTTTATGTCTAAGTCACCTATCACGTCTTGCCGAAAAATCCACTGATGCAAAGGTCTTACTTTCGGCTAATGTCTCCTTAAGACCTTTGGTGGATAATATTTCAAGTACTAGCAATGTTACATATGTCGGCACAACTATTGGACCCTCAATGCAGCAGGTGAAGGACTGTGCGGTTGTAGTCTCACATGGGATTTCATAAAGCTTATGAGGATGAATAAAAATTCTAATATGTCATAGAGCATTTGCGTACTTCTATCTCATATTAAATATATAATTTTGTGATGTACAATAGTTCTCATGATATAAAAATGATGCAGTTTGAATTTAACGGTTGAACAATGTGTGGCATACACGCAAGTAATTGCATCCAAAATGTTTATGTGAGATATTGATTATTTTTATATGTAGTGTATTTTTGGGGATTTTTTTATATATTCGTATGTATTATAGAGAAATTTGATATTGGTTACTTTGGCTGGATATTCAAATGGTACAGGTATATTTATTCTGTATTTTGTTAAATTTTTTATTTAATTGGGAGTGCCTCAGGTGTATCTAGGTTTGCCTACATCCAAAGACACACATTTATTAGTATTAGTAATCATAAAATTTATGACACAATTTAATTAAAAATTATCAGTTTAAATTAAAAAAATTACATTATTTTAATTATAATTAAATTAAAATAAATTATTATATCCTTTTTTGCGCATGGGCTCGAGAAAAAAAATTATTTGCAAATAAAATATATATTATTATATCCCTCTTCCCGCATGGACTCGAGTTACGAAATTATTTGCACTATTGGCGACATATTTAGAATACAAAATATCATGGGAACAAATTTATCGTCATGCCAACGGCACGGGTACACCGTATATATATATATATATATATATATATATATATATATATATAGAGAGAGAGAGAGAGAGAGAGAGAGAGAGAGAGAGAGAGAGAAATGCATGACACATTGTGTTTCCATTCTAGATAACATCGAATAAGGCTATATGCATGCCTATTATCTCTTATATGATTAAGAACAAGCAAACATGGAAATATAATATATCCAAGCATGCGAACTTGATATTTTGACATTTGGAGATTTATTGTTACTGAGCCACTCAAACCGATATATATTTTCAAAAGAAGTATATATAAATGTGTATATCAAAATAGGTAACTGAATTGTCGGCTTGTTTTTCGTAAACAATACAGCACATGACACTCTCATTACATCCTTTTCATGTAATCAAAATGAAGTCTCTTTCTATACGTGTATGTTCCCGAATCTCCCTTCCAAATGCTTTAAATACAAATTTGATTTAAGCTTACAAAATTGTGGACTTCTCCATGCATTGCATTCAATTAGTACATTTACACTTTATCCCTATATAGGAAATGTGGTGGTACCAACATCATGTTTGACGTTACAAAGAGAATGCTCAAAGTAAACTAATTATTCTTATATAGACAAGATTTTTTTTTCTTTATTGGTTAAAAGCTAACCGCATTTATAGTATAGACTAGTAGAAAGTCATTTTAATAGAATATAATCTAAATTCATAAGGAACTCAAAAGGTTCAAAGAACAATATAACCAACTCATGTTGATTTTGAGTGCATTGAGTGTATGTTTCAAGGTCGTTAAATGTGCAAATTGTTCTTTCACTTTACAAATAATTTCCTGATTAAATTAAGTTAACCTACATGGAAAATGGTCTAAAGAAAGTTATCAAAAAGAAACATATTGAACCCCAAAACACAGATGGACAAGAATCACGGTTCACTAGTTCATTGTAAAACTAAGGAAAATCTATATAATTATTATTTTTCAACTTATTATCTCAGTAAAACTGAAATGGAAGCTAAAAAAAATTCATATCTATTTTTTTAATACAACTGAAATGGAAACTGTAAAATAAATTACAACTTATAATTTATATAATAATTAACAATATCACCAAACTTAAGTGTTGCATTGTGTTGCATAAATACCTCATGTGTTGCATAGATACTTGAATACCCTGACCTAGCTCCCTACTATAAAATAAGAATTTAAACAAATCATAAATCAGTTACACCAACTTATGGAGATATACATATTAAGTTGTATGTTTATATTCATGTCAAATCCACTTTAGTACTGAGTGCTTATGTACACCATGGATACAGGGGAAGAGTGGAGGTGAATCTTGACATTGTTATCATGAGGCTAGATACCTTTCCTCAAATGAGTAATTGTTTGAGAAGATCTAAATGAAATAATAGTTACATTCTAAATTTACTAAAATGGTGGTCTAATGTCTCTTACAAAAAATTTAAACTCCTACAACAACTAATTTTCTTAAATATTAACTCCAAAAGTACAAAGAGTATCATGATCCATGTTTAAAAAAACTAAAAAAGTGTATCTTATTGGACGTTAATTTTGAAATATTGATTGTCAAGATTTACACGTGAGTGAAGAATTTAACTAGACTAAAGATTAACACATACCTACATATGTAAACAAAAATAAAAAGGGAATATGTATAGAGAGATTTAGCATCTTACTTGTCTACAAAGAAGAACGAATCTCTGGAGCTGGTAACTATAAATTAGAAGAACCTTAGTTTATGAGGTGGGGCCTTTCGTTTAGGCATGTAAGAGTCGGGGATTTTTATTTGGTCGTGAGGGAAAATTCTTTTTTTATTTTAAAATTTTCACTTTCAAATATTGAACTAAAATTAGTAACTTACACATTAGATTAGTCACAGTAATTTGTCATTAGAAATAGTAATGGTATAATATTATTAGTAATAAAAATTATTCCGTAACTCAAAGTGCATTTTGGTGTAGTGCGTAGTGACTTGTAATAAAAGAGATTTTTATTGTGTAACCCATTTGTGTAGGGTTTATACTGATTTGTTTGGCTTATGTGCAATCATACCATGGATGTGTGTGCCTTATGGGTGGCATACTAAGAGGTGTTTGATTGGGGAGCATACAACATTGATCCGATGTGATATTTTCGATCATAAAGGTGTCCTCTAGGTTGTATGTACCAGATTTTACATTTTGAAGTATCCATCGCCCCAGTGGGGCAACATAGGGATCCTTTCATATAGCTTTATGTATAGGGCCCGTATAGTCTGTGATAGCCTAATGATCTCCCACTATAGTTTTTGTTTGATTTTATAATGTTGGGAAACCCCATAGCTATACCTAGTAGTGAACGAGAGATCCCCAAAAGCATTTGGAATAAGTCTTTGTACATGTAACTGTGGGTTTGAGCATAAATTGTGATATTTGATGCAGGTTGAGAATACTAATGTGTATTCGGGATTATATGATTTGGTATAGTTTTATTAATATGATGGTATCAGTATGATTATACGATCGGTGTATAACCATGATTTCATGACTTGGGTAGCATATAATAAGTATAGTAGAGACATATATTCTAAACTCCAAGTCGTGATTATTAAAATATTGATACCCTAGAGATTTAAACTTAGATTCATAACTTGAGACTTCTATTATAAGAGAATAATGTTAAATAACTAATATTCTATTAATGTAGTAGATCATCGTAAAGTATAAGATTATAAATACAATATACGAACTTAATATTGTTATTGAATAATTACTTAAAAGGTGAAATTATATCGAATGGGACTTTTGGGTTTAAGGTAAGAACCTCATGTTGATTTAGAATGCTTAGGTTGGTATAAATTAAATAACTTAAAATAAACATAATATTGGATAAATATGTGTTATTGTTATTATGGCTCAAATTTAGTTATATTCTTAAGCCTGTATTTTTTTTACATTTAATCCTTATTGTTGAACTCTTTTTACAGGTCTTAAGCCATAATTGTTGCCACAACCTTCAGCTATTTGTTAGAGAGGTTTCTCCAACAGCACTTCTATTTGTCATTCCTATGATGGAGGCATCAACCATTGTACATCCTTTACGTTCATTTATTCACCTATATATCAGTTATTAGTCGTCTAATATTCTAGATTTCCTGAGTTAGAGATTTGGACAATATGTATTTGTTATTCAGATTTGAACCTTAAGACATTGAGATATATTATGTTCCAGGGTCAAATTTCATTCTACTGTGAGTTGATGTTATCAGAGATGGTTTAATTTATGCAGCATTTTATTGTCCCGTATTATATTTATTGATATCATATTATCAATCTCGTTATGCTAAGAATGTTACTAATTATTTTATACTCCGTTGACTTTTGTATTAGAACTGATCAATCTATTTATAAATTTTATGAGATGTCACACTTTTAGGAGTACATAAATAAATTACAGGCATTATGTGTATATTATACTAAGTGTGCATAAAATTTTCTATGTGCTTTTGTACACAAATTTTTTTCGTACATTTCATGAATTGCAAACAACATTTTTCCTCTGTTTTATGTATATAATCTTATTTCTGTACAAGTATAAATATATGATCTCTCTTTATCTCTCTACTCAATCCTACCCATTAACAATGGATTGCTTATGAGTGTCTATAATCTGAATTGATAATATAGTTGATTATTCTAATTATAAATCATTATTTACAAAAATTTAAGTTTATATTGAAATCAAAGGTGATTTTTCTTTTAAAAAATAGGATCATAATTACCAAGTTTTATGTTGCATGTATTACACATGGTTTGTTAATTAAAAAAATAAAAATTAACAAAACCCCAAAACAAAATTTGAAATATATATAAAAACGAAAAAGAGAAAACCCCTGTTTCTCCCCCCCCCCCCCCCCCCCCCCAACACACAAAAAAAAAGAGAAAACCCCCAAAAATTGAAAAAAGCATTTTCTACCAACCTCCTCATCCCCGTAGCCTCCACCACCCTACTCCTCAACCAGTCCCACCACCCTATACCTCTAGAACATCCATCAAATTGGAGCGTCGCCACCTCCACCACTCTACAATATCACACACATCATAGAACAATAAAATCCGAAAGATACAAGAAACACAAATCTCAATCAAGATCTAAAATTCGCATGAAATTTCAACCTTTAATGATTGAAAATTCATGTTAGGGACATAGGATGACTTTAGGGGGAGGGGGGGGGGGGGGGGGGGGGGTAAGGATGAGAGGATATCTGAGGTGATGTATCTGGAGAACATTGCATTTTATTTCTTTAATTTTATTTTTCTTAGATTGTTTCTTGGGTTGAGTGTGAGGTTGCTGAGTGTTTTTTAAGTTGTTTTCAACTTTCTAATTTAATGTAACTTTATATCCATTTTTTTTTAGTTTTTGATTAAAAATTGTTCTTTAATTTTATCGTTACTAAAATTAAATATTTACAAAAATATTTCACTCTATGAATTAGCATTTGTGAGATATGAAACTAATGGGAATTTACATCTTTACGAAGTGATTAAAGACATGATTGATATTAACATATTTTATATTTAAAAAGAATTTGCACGTGGAAATTGCTAATTTGGTAAAAAAAAATTATTGAATTCAGAGTTCTTAAATGTGAATTCACTTTTCAATTCGTGGGAACTTTAGACTCACATAGGCATACAAATCGCATGTGCTCAAATGTGGGCCCTAGAAGATCAAGATAGTAGAAGAGTCCAATCCCTGAAGAAGTCTCATTAGCATATGATACCCGATGATCTTCTTAGATAAAGGATAAGTCCAAAACTTTTAGGGATAGCTATCAACTAAGTTGGGATTCCCCTAGGATCCTCTATAAATGTAAACCCATCTCGATGAGTGTGACAACCCGCCAATCCGAAATAGGGGGTGGCCAGCCCGATACTCTAAAATAACGGAATCATGGATGGAATCGTTCTTAGCATCACAACAAAATAAGAAGTATGCGGGATAACCACTCCATATTTCAGAAAAATGGGTTGTCAAAAATTTTGGTTTTAAAGTAAATGGAAGAAAACAACTTAACAACCCAATAAATAGAAAGTGGGACCCCATGAATGTATATACAATAACTACAGGTAACAATAAGGGGACCGAATATGCTGTCGGTCACAGACTAATACAATGCAATACAACATATTAATGTAAATTAAATAATACATTACATTAAGCATATATAACCATTGGGCCACTCGCCCGAGTAAAAATGACCCGATCTTGGCTAGAGTACAAAGATGTTTGCGTCTATTACAATATGTCCCGTAATAACCCGCAAGGCATCACGGCTCGTCAAAGACATCGGAATAGGAAAGTCAATACATACGTCCTTTGCGGCGGAGCACCTGAGCGGAAACAAGATGCATGCAACAAGAAGTATAAATGGGTCAGGGCCTGGTTCTATATGATTACCAGATGAATAAAGGGTATGACAGTTATGAATAAAATCATGCTAGAAAAGATAAAAAATCTAACTACGTAGTTTAAGGCATAAGCTAAGACAATTTAACTATGAAGAAGAAAAGGAAAGATTAACATAATTAAAACTTCCATCATATACACCGATTCATTTCATGGTTTATTCCTTATCAGGAAAATATGACTATAATTATAAGCTCTTTATGGATTTTACTTCAATTTTAAGCTCTTTATGGCTTTTATTACAATTACATGCCCATCCTGGAATTACCATTCCTTAACAGGAATATAAAATCATTAAATGCTCTTTGTGGCATTTTACTGTGCTCTTTGTGGCACTTTATCAGGCTCTTTATGTCCCATCACATACATCAAGTCCCACTTGATTATGAACTGTTATATTTATATACATATAACGAATTCTAAGACCGTCCATCCGGGTTTCCCCACTGTGCGCGCCCCTAAATGACCATCATCTTTCAGGGCCTAACATAAGACAACCTGGGCACCTATCGCAATACATCGGGAAGCGGCCATGTGCCTGCGGGGTAGTCATAACCACACTCATAATTACCTACCCATCGCAAAAAAATATATGTATAACAACAAACGCTCACATGGCCTAGGACTATATCCACCCTGCATTCATTAGCCAGGGGGCTTCACCTGTGCGCACGAATTTCCTTTATGATGGTATTTAGAGAGGTGTGTTTCATAAAAAAAATCATTTACCATTTCCATAATTTAGTAAATTATCATTTACCATTTTTACATTCATTTCCGTTTCCATTTACATTTTAGCAAATGCATATGTCATTTTCCAAAACCATATTCGTTTACATTTTAGCAAATGCTTGTTTCATTTTTATTCGATACCATATTCATTTGTATCTTGTAAATATTTCACCTTTGAAATACGGAGCCATACGTATATTATATCGATATTACAACCTCGATGAATAAATGAACTATCAATTTATTCTCCCAAGATTTATTTGTGAAGTTATTATAAACCATCAAGACTAATCATAGATCTATTAATCTTCTAAGGTCTCCCAAACGTAATACTATAACTCTTAGTTTAAAAATGATCAACTAGAAGAAATAATGCCCTAACATCAATTGGCATATCCCCGGAAAAACCCCATATACGCACTTCTATTCTAGGGTAGTTTCCCCAACTCGTTTAGAACTCTAGGACTCTAAGTTTACTTCATGAAAGAAGGTTCCTAGGTCCTAAACCTAAAGAAATAGAATCAAAATTGAGTTATAAAAACAACTCAAAACAGCAAGAAAACGAATCGATTCGCCCAAAAAGGGAATCGGTTCGGACTACAAAACCAAGTTTCTGCAATTGGTCGAATCGATTCGGCCTTAAACCGAATCGATTCGGGTTATGCAGTCCTGGAAACTACCCTTTTACCGAATCGATTCGCTCTAGGGCCGAATCGATTCGGTCCTGCAAATTTGCCAAGAATGGCTACGAAGGGTTATGAACCCTAAATTTTCCAAACTTCAAATCTCTTCATTTTCATACACATCCAACAACAAAATCTACCCCAAACTAATCTACATGATTATTAACCATCAAAACCCTCAATTTCTTCAACATAAATCAAGATTAGGGTTTAAATCCCAAAATTTCTACATTTAAACCATAAATGTCAAATACATAACTAACACACAATTTATTCAACTTAAATCACATATTAGCAAGTAGAAAACTTGCCTTAGACTTGGAATTTCAGATTTCTTTGAGGTAGGAGCAATCCCAATTCTCCAATCTACAAATCTCTCTCTTCTTCTCCTCTTTTCTCTTCTTCTCTCTCTCTCTCTTTTGTGTTTGGTATGAAATGGGGAAATAAGGGGGTTTAGAAGACTAAAATCGTGGCTTAAGTTAAAACTCCCAACTTAAGTGGTTAATACCACATTAAAATGTCTCCTAAATACGCGTTTACATTAAAACCAGGTAAAAGTGCCCGAAACCCAAAATTACAATATGGCACTTATATTGACTGTCTTGCACCTTTTGAGACGAACTACACCCTCTAAACTGGCATCCGACAACTTTATAAGTTATTTCCAGTTCCAATTTTATTTAAACCATAATGTCATTTAAAATACATGACACTATAAAATATGAAACCTGAAGATATTTACTTTCACATACAGTAAATAAACATCAATCTAGTAAATATTAACTTCTAACTCATTAAATTAATATTTACTCTAGTTCCAACATTTTATATAATTACCTTATGCGGTAAAATTAATATAAAATGAGCCTCCCAAAATCGAGGGTTGTTATAATGAGGTACACACATTGAAAATTGTATCTATCAAGCAGTACTATAATTCTGCCAACATACTTTATAAAGTTAATAAGACAGAAACTCGAAAACTCCATAGACGTAGGACATTTTTTGAGCCATGTTCATCATGTTTCATGTTTGTTTCCTTATTATTTGCATTAGTTATCCTACGATGTTTATACTTAGGTGCATTGAATATTGAAATATTAGGAAGTTACTACCTATAAAATCAAATTTGACCAGTTTCTGCATTTGGGAAATACGAATTCAATAATAAAACGGAATGAACATCTAAAATGTGTGATTTAAATTAAGAAAATAATATGGGATTCAGTTTAAATAAAAAAAATATTAATATTAATCAGTAATACATATAGAATTCACTCTCAAAAGGTGCGAATTCAACTTTATTTTAGCATTTACTAAGTGCAAATTCACATAGTACATAATTTTTTAACTATTGATTTAATTGCATTGTACTTGTATGTGTGTGTGTGTCTATATATATAGTTGATGTCAAAATTTGGGTTTGATAATTGGGAATAATATTATCTCACTCCACCCAATATTTATAATTACTAATAAAAATAATAAGCTAAAGAGATATAAGAATTATAGAGAGACACGAAGATTTTACGTTGTTAAACCCGAATGGGTTGCCTACATCCACGGGTTTAATGCCACTATATTTTTAGAGTTTAGTAAAATCCTATGAAGAACTCTCTCCAGGGTTAAGAGGAAGTAGTTATGTCCCGTAGCTGAGAGAGGTAGCAATCTATTTAAAGTGGTTGGATGTTAAAGAGATGGAATACCTTTATACACTAGGAATTTATACTTTTACATAATAATAGGCAGCTAGATTATATTAACTTACATGCGTAGGGTGACTATTTAATATCTCATGTGTGTCTGTTCATATTACTGACTATTCATATTAACAAGTATGGTCAGTTAGGTGGCCGACCACAAAATAAATGAGCCAAGCACGCCTATTCGCTGCTTGAGGACTCACTGATAGTGCTAACATGTGTTGCTTTTTCATTGGTCCACGTGGACATATTATTTTATGTTATAACAAACAAAAAAAATCAATACGTCATTCTTAATAGGATTGACGTGGCGAGTGAAAGGATGGAGTATTCACCTTTAGAATTTTCTCGGCTTTCTGGAAAGGTTTTAGTCGGCTACCGACCTCTTGGATTTGTAAATTTCAACCTGTTAAATTAAGGTGATAGAAATTTTATAAATAGTTAGAAAAATAGCAAACCGTCTGATGGTATGCTGGTCATTTGGGCCTTTGGGTAAATGAGACGACATTGATATATGAATCATATCAAATTTTGGAGTTTAAGAGACGTCACCACTCCTATAATAGGTCCTTTCCTCTCAATCTAATCCCACCTTGAGTTTCAAACCCCTTTTACTATTAAGCTCTTAATTCTCCATTAGAAAGAGGACTATTGCTGAGTGTTTGCCAAAGTGTAAGAATCCTTTACTCCTTGTATTTTCATATATGAGTTTTTACAATGGTGTGAATTGTTGATAAGGATTCTTTAGAGGAGATTAGAATAAAGCGTAAGATCCTTAAATGTGTGGAAACGGAGTTGGTCATATGTCCTTTTGACTTTTGTGCCTTAGAGGAAAGTCATTGGCTTCTCACTATATTTATAGCAGAATGTGGGGTAACTTTCCCGACAAATTGATTATTTCTTGAATTTTATTAGTATTTTGATGTGGTCCCATCCAAAGTGGCACTAAATACTTGGAGAGTAGTATATGGGGTAACTCATATTAATGAACTATATAGAACCCAAATAAGCATAACATAATTGATGTACTATTACAGCTGGGGGACCACCGCTGATAACATTTTTTTTTTGCTGACCAAATATTTCAACAGGTTTTTGGTTGTTAATTTTTCCTGATTCCAATAAAGATTATTAGGATTATGGACTGGTTGTTATAGAATTTGCAATTTTCCCCTCTTCTTGAGGGTGAAGAATATACTGGACCATGCTGCCCTCAAGAAGGGCATAACATAGGCCAACACTTTTATTATTTGTATATTTCTTCTTTTTCTTTTCAATTTTTTCAATTACTAACCAGTGTCCCTATTTTTATATTTGGAAGAGAGAAGAAAGAAGTACGCTCCCCCTTTATTTGAGGCAAATTTTGCTGACCTAAAGCTCGTTTGGACCATCCAATAAAAACTTGGGAGCATCATCCTCGTTTGGCACCAATGTTTTTGGAATACCATCAGACCAACTGAATACAGTCCTCTAGCCCCCTTGGAGGACCCAACCTGATCTTCCTCAACTGCTGATTCAGAGTCTTCTTCTCAATTAGAGGGAAATTTTGTTGTTAGAGTACTTCATCCTCCTTCGAGTCTTTAGATATAAATTTAGTGCCGACCACCACTCCTTCTCCAAAAATGGTGAAAAGAAAGTTCCCTAACCTACTTGTTGGAGCTAAGTCCCCTTCTCTAGCTGAAAAGTGAAATATCAAGGAGGATAACTCTAAACGCCCGTGGCTATGGTACATGAAGAATTAAATACCTAAGTGCCTCAATTCAAGAGCTTGAATAAAGGACATGTCGATCACTTAGAGTTTTGGGGGAAGGGTGTGTCGGATCACGGCCTAGGTGTTGTCCCTTCGGTGTTAGTAAATCCTGGCCTTGCTTAGGGTTTGATAGGTTCAGGGGTCCTTCCTGTTAATGAAGTCACTATTGTTGTTCTTCTTAAGGCTAGAATAATGGAAAGATCCAATTATAATATGGACCACGTAAATATCTTTTTTCTTATTTTGTTTTACCTCGTATGCTTTAGTCCAGTGGCTTATTGAGTTCTTTGCTTTTCTCAAAACTTATCATTTTGGTGGATTATGATCAGATTTTGAGAAGGGATAACTAGATGAAGGAGTCCTTGGTGAATGCCAAGGTTTCTTTCTTCGGTTGAAAGGATTCTTTGGATGATACCAAGAAGGCGCAAATGAAGGATCAAAAGAAGTGGAAAGAGCTAGTGGATAAGGTGGGAAGGACAAAAATGATGTTGTGAAGGTTATTGATAATGTTGTGAAGAAGGCCAAGCAAGCCTAGAAAGATGTTGCATATGACGATGGAAAATACCAGGGTTTAAAAGTGAAGGTCAAAAAAGATAAGGAGGATGCCTATACTACGAGTTGGGATAAGGCACACTCTATTGTCGAGGAGCATATGGTGTTTCTGAAGAGGTCATCCTTCAAGAAAGGGTGTGATGCTACTCCGAAGAAGGTCAGCACCATTACAGACTCTAATCTTTTTAAACAGTATAACCCCGGTACTCCTCATGTGATTAATCCTGAGATTGGGGATGATGAAAGAATGGCTAAATCATCTGCACCACCAGAAATGGTTGTAATCATCATTCGTCTTAAGCAGGAAGTTGCTCAGGACAAGGAGAAAGGGTAGATGTTTAAGATTATTTTTATTATTTATGAATTTTAATGTGAATTTTTTTATAATATGAATTGGTCTCCTTTTTGTATTTCTCTTCAAATTCTAAGAATTTGCACTTCTCGTACAAATGGAATTGCTGCCTATTATGAACTTTCTTTGACTTATTCATATGTATTCCCTATTTATCCCTTTCAATTTAACTCCATAAAGGTTGTTATGACAGTTGTCGAGAATGACCTATTTAACAGGACTATTCAGATATTTAAGATAGGTCATAAAGATTTTGACAAAGAAGAACTAGAAGAACTGCTTGGCATAAATGCTTCTAACCATGTTAGAGAAGAGTATCTTCATTCGCGCAGGTCATCCATCCAAGCAATGGAGACCAATGCCTCCTATTATGAAATGATACTCCATATGCAAAAAGATAACAAGGAAGCTCTTAATAGTTTGACAACCAATTATGAGAAGAAATTTTCTCATCTTGGCAACGAAAGTGGATAAGTACTTGTAGTAAATTTCCTCGGCCTTTTCTGAGAAGTTTTTTTTTTAAATATGAGGTTAATAGTGCTCAAGAAGTGGTCATTTTGTTATAATGGGAGAATAATATTTAGCTGAATGAGTTGGAAGGATTAAATAAGTCCACAAGTATTTATCAGAGTGAATGGGTCTCCTTTCTGGAAAAGGATAACGCCAAGTTAATGGGAGAAATTGAAAGATTAAAGAAGTCCAAGGGTGCCCAAGAAGTGGCCATTTTATTAGAACGGGAGAATAATATTTAGCGGAATTAGTTGGAACGATTAAGGAAGTCCACAAGAATTGATCAGAGTGAAGGGGTCTCTTTTTTGGAATAGGATAATGCCAAGTTAATGGAAGAAATTGAAAGATTAAAGAAGTCCAAGGGTTCCCAATCATCTCGGCATTGTGGTTTCTCGACGAGCAGTTAAAGAACAAATGACAAAATATATGTTGGATAACCAGGATAACTTAATAAAGAACCAACTGGCTACCATCAAGAGATTCAATGAAAAGGTTGATCGTATGACTTTCCATTTTTGTAAGAAATCGCACACATTTTAGACAAATGGGTATGATGAAGCCTTGGCATATATGGGAGATGAACTGGAGAAAGATAGGAGAAAATAATATAAATGAGGCTGGTTGAATGCTCTAATAATCTTGAAAGTTACATCAAAAGATCTTTTTATGGTATTGGCATCTGGGAGTTTATGTGAACCTATACATCATTTTAAGTTAGACATTAAGTGGATTCCTATTGATTCTATCCTTATAATTTTGGTAAGAAAATATCTGGTTAATTATGGTCTTCATGGAGATGATAAACTTAGCTTATCTCTGCATTCGGTAGACAAACCCAACTCTAGTCGGCAGAACAAGCTCAGAGATTTAGGGTCCACTATTATTCCTTTGTACTTAGATGTCCCCCTAAAGGAATGGAGAAATCTCTAAAGAAGTGCCCAACAAACTGAGAAGTTTCTATGTTTTCTTTGTAGTGAAAGGAAGTGATGGGTAGTAATTTGTAATAATGCAATATCACTTTTTTTAATAAAACTTGCATTGTTACTTATGTTCCTTTGTATGATTTTGGCCTTCCGGTAGGTTATCCTTAAGATTATGTGATCATATTTTGGCCGACTAATCTTCCTAATTCGTTACTGATTTGGACCAACATAAGTTGTCTAGCCTTATGTTCCACTAATGCATTTATGGTCGTATAAATGAATCTTGTCTTTTTTTACAAGTGTTTGTGTTAGTTGCCATTGACGACCAAATGCTACAGGATTTTTCCTTAATTGATTTGATTAAATCTTCTTTTTCTTAACTTTATGGAGTACAACAAGAAGTTTTACGATTAAAAACTTCTTGTTTGTGGCTTGTCAAAGGAGAAGTCATACATGAAGTATTAAGATTACTCTCATTGGATACAAAATTATTGAATTAATTTTGTCCCTTTAGTTAATTTTTGTTTATTTGTTTTGAGATCTGTACATCTCTTATTCCCCCAAAAAAAGAAAAAGTAAATCAATTAATGGTAAGTTGATTATTTTTCATTGAGACTGAAAAAGACATGCTACATAGATATTGAAAGTTTCATCTGATAATAATTATTGATAATACTTCCTCAAGTGTTCAGTGTTCCATGGGTTCTTGAGTTGTTTTCCTTCCAAGGTTTCTGTACGATAATTACCTGGTGAGATAACCACAAAAATACGGTAAAGAACATCCTAGTTTGCATCAAAATTTGTTTCCTTTATGGAGTACTTTTTCATAATGTATTCTCTCATCTTTAAGTTACTTGGCTTCCCAATCATGTTGTATAATCGGGTAGTACGTTGTTGATAGGCTGCACACATAATGCCGCATTCTCTCTAACCTCTTTAACCAAGTCTAAATTTAGTATCCTTATGAGATCTCTCCTTAGAGAGTTAATGTTGAGTACTCTGTGGCTAGGAACACTAATTACTTTAGATACCACATCTTCTGCTTAAATACCATCATGTAAGGAATTTCACCAACAGTTGTCCTCAAATTGGTTTGAAGAGAACACTTTGTAACTCGTTGATGTAGTTCCCTTTAGCATCATCTATCCTTCTCTTTAGTCCGTCAAGAAGTGTTTTATTGGTTACCTCTATTTTCCATGTGATTTATGTAATATTCTCTATAGGTTTCCTGTGGATGGTAGAAAACTTTTGACATTTATCTCATCACCGGGCATATGCAGACAATCTGCCTTTATAATTGGCCAGTACTATCCTTAGGTGACCATTCAGCGGACCAATGATCTTCATGCCGAATGGGCCCTGCAAGAGCCCTTGTGTACTTATTTAATTAGTTCTTGCACTTCAGAAAGGTTGACATATTTGCGTAATAAAATAATGAATCCTATCTTTTATAGGATATCCTCCTTCCAAAATATAGCGGGTTGCTTTATACTTTAGCTTTCTATCCTATTTGGGATCATTCGATAGGGTGCCTTTTTTAATATATCACTTGATGGGATCCATCCATGAGGGGCCCAAATGTACTGTGATGAGATCAACACTTTCTTTGTTGATGATCTTGTTCGTTAGGATTTTTATAAAATATAACCTCCTTAGCTCTATCTTGGTCATCAAATATAGCTGAACAAATGCATCTGCTAGATCATTTTCAAGTATAGGTATTCTAACCATTTTTACAGTTGGAAAAATGGATATTTTTTCTTAAGTTTTGGATAGATATCATGTCATCAACTCTACTTTGACTACGTATATCCCCAACATCTAATTGATGATTAACTTGAAATCACTATGCGATAACACTTACTTGACACCCAATGATAGAGCCAATTCAAAGCCTGTGACTAGTGCTGCGTATTCTGCCTCATTATTAGAATCTTGGAATTGCAATCTGAGTGCATATTCCACATCTATATCATCAGAGAGTTGATTATCAGTCCAATTCCACTGCCAGTAGCACATGGGGATCCAACTACGTACATTTTACACACGAGAAATTCTTCATCTAAATCCCATTTTCTCAAGCACCCATACTTGCACATCTTTTAGATTTCTTATAAGTACTGTTCGATGGATGCAGATGATGTTTTTGGTTTATTAGTCATTGAGATGTCTTCTAGGGAAATCTACTCTGAAAGGTTGTCATTGAGCTCTGTTTCGAAGAAGTCTTCTCGGCTGGTTTTATCATTGACTTTTCTTTTATTAGAGTTAGGTTGGACATGATTTCTTCATAAGTTAATTCGGCTATGAAATATATTACCACTTGGAATCATGAAGTCATTCGGGGTTCATTATGATATTATATTCTCCGATTTCCACCACCTATGACATCAACCTCTCGAAATTTTATCTCTTATGAATGGCTTGGCATAATGATAATTCTTTGTAGACCAGAATAGCATGTATATGGAAATATGGCTTCATTTCCATGAAGCTTCAACGAGGGCCAAACCTAGCTTTTCCAGACATGGGTATCGAATTTTTGCTCCTCGAAAAGCCCTGCTGGTATAATAAACTTGTTTTGATACCCCATTATCTAGCCAGATCAGCACCGAGCTAATTATCGACTCAGATACAATAAGGTATAAGTATAATGTTTCTCCCATGAGTGGTCATGAAAGAAGTGGTGGTGTGAAAGGACAAAATTTTCAATTGAGTATTAATGTAGTTTTGACTTATTCCCAAAATAAAACACGTTTGAGTCATAGGTTGATTTTTATTTGTCACGATCCCACACAGACTACGACGTGTCAAAGTTTCATTGAAGACGTTGCAAAAAGCCTTCAAGGAATTTAATTATGCCAAAGTTTATTTGGTGAGGTTTACTCCTTTTCAAAGATTACTTACATTCCGAGATCACTCAGGTATGAATGCATAATATTAATGGAACTCAAAATTAATTTTCATAAAGACAAGGATGTTATTTTAATTAAATAAATGTTTTCTAAAAATTTTGAATTGTTTGAAATTGTTTAAAGTTCGTTTTAATCTAAGAAGTACGAATTAGAGTTAATTTAAATTAGGACTCTAATCTCACGCATCGTTCAAATGACAGACTATGTCATTCAAGCAAGATGCCATGTCGTTCGAATGACAGGACATCTCGTTCGCGCGATAAGACTAGTCATTCGAACGAACCACTACCTTAAGAAAAATATTTATAGGCGTGTTTCCTTCAGATTTGGTAGGATATCTATACTGCAAAAACAGTATACGAACCAGAGAGTTTCTGCACACATGTTTACAAAGGTTTTTTTTAAGTTTAAAACATGCTTTGAGTTTTAAAATATCCGAGTATATGTTATGTGATCTTGTTTGCACTATGAAGAAGGATCAACTGAAGAACACTTTCTAGTTTTGCGGTAAAGATTCGGTGGAGTCTGGTTTCGACATCGTAGACATTACAAGCATATCGGTGGACACCGAGACATACATGGACACGTGTGTTGTGGACAGGAATCGTGGAAGAAGGTTACTTTCTGCGTGGGCACAGTGAGAGGAGTTGTTATCAGAGGAGCGCCAAGTCTCGTGGGTGGATCGAGTTGTTGAGTCAGACTACTATCTATTTTTGTAAAACCATATTCATAGTGATTGTCTGTATTGGGCCATCCGAAGTTTTTCCTGTTTTTGTTTTTCCTATTCTTCTATCGTTGTGAATATTCTTGAATTTATTTTACTTGCTTTAATCACTAGATGGATGTTTAGGATTAATCAAGAAAAAATTTGATTAAGTTAGAATTTGTTCACAACTTAGTGCGAGTTAAAAAATTGGAAAAAAGGTTTTCACAAAAATTGAATTTGTTGTTGTCATCCTTAAAGACACTATTCGCATTAGAAATTAAAAGGTAACATTATGGTGATCCTAGATACTTCTTTAACTATAAAAAGGCATTCTCGCACTCCTGATTCCACTTGAATGTTTTTCTTGGATAAACACATGTCAGTAGCTCATGAGATAAACTTGTTAAGGACTTCTACTATGCTAGTTAACTTTTTTATATCCTTTTTGGTTGAAGGAGACTAAATATCAATAAACAACCTAATCTAATCTATACTAGCTTCAACGACTCTTTGAGTTACTTTAAATCCCAAAAACATTCCTTCTTACATGTCGAACGTGCATTTGTTTGGATTGAGCTGCATGTGATGATTTTCCAATTGATTAAATGTCTATTACATGTCCATGATGTGGTTGGCGGCTTTCTTGCTCTTGGTGATCATGTCATCCATATATACTTCCATGTTTTTACTAATTTTCTCTTCAAAACCTTATTCACCAACCTTTGGTATGTTGCTCCGGCATTTTTTATCATAAAGGGCATAACGATGTAGCATTAAGTACCTCGGTTGGTGATGAATAAGGTTTTCTCCTTATCTTTTGGCATCACTTTGATTTGCTTATGCCCTGAGGAGGCATTCATGATACTGAGTAACTCATGCCCATCTATAGCATCGACCAATTAAATTATTCTAGGTAAGGGGAAGTGATATTTTAGGCAAGCCTTATTGAGATCTATGAAGTCAACACTATATTACACTTATTATTATTCTTCATTACTATTACCTATCTCACCCTCATATCTAGGGGGCCAGTGCTATCTTAAAATAGTGTTAAATCATAATAGAGCCATGCATTCTACATTAATTAAGAATTTATAAAAGCTAGAATGCCTTACATTGTAGTCCAAAATGCTTATTATTTTATTAGTTTCTCTCCATATCTCCTATAGTTGTATTATGATTTCAGTTGTAGTCATCATTGCCTATAGGTGCCTATGAAAAATAACTGGAAATAAAAAAATCAACAAACTTGTTGAATAGGTTTTTACCAGTTCTATAGCCAATATATATATATATATATATATATATGTGTGTGTGTGTGTGTGTGTGTGTGTGGAGAGAGTTTGGAGTATATGTGGAATTCAATGTTTATCAACTGAAGCCAAATCAAATGTTTCTCATAATAACATTAAATAAAATCAAGGAGTTTAAACTGATAATACTATAATTACCAGTTCACTAAGGGATATAGAAATAAGAAAGCCATCAGTATAACCAAATAAAATCAGCCCAAAACTTTTACGAAAAAGTTACCGACTAGGCACAATATCTAAGTGGTACTTATACGTATGTAGCTAAACTACGGATCTGAACCATCTGAGCCATAGGCTAAGTAAAAAATTCATTGGGATAACATGGCAGTCTACACCCTAGTTAAAAATGATTCTTTGAAACAAATCATAATAAAGAACAAAAGTGCAAGGTTAACTGAATTGTTATATCTAATTCTTATGATATCCATTATTAGATGAGAATGGATAAACTTGAATCAATGATTACAATTAAAACAATCAATGGTATAGTAACATACGAGTATGGTATTTCTACACATATTTAGAATCAAATTGGGTATCGTCGAATGATATCAATAACAGTTAAACAAATACGCAAAATTTATTATTAAAGAGGTAAAATAAACCTACCTTTGAATTTAGTAGATGGGCTTATCTTGATTGACTCGTTGTTATTTTGTCATATTCGACTGTTAATTTCACTGCAAGCATTACTACGAATAGTCTAAAAATAAATATTTCACTCTACATGTTGCTTGGTTCGTAATTAAACTAGATTGACGTAGGTATTTGGGTAGAGAACTCATATTTATATAGAACTCATATAGGAACTGAGTAAAAATCTTTGCCTAATAATTATAACATTTTCGGACAATTTTCGTTACAAAAATATCATAAAATAATATTTTAATGGTTATTTGGGATTTGTTCTTAACACAACGACCCAAATATGATGTTGTAAGAAATAGTGTGGAATAAAAAAAAATTGTATATAAAAAAAGCCTATTTGACAACATGATTTCAATTGTACATTCCGTGTATTTTTCTAATCAGTGGTTAAAAAGATATGATTTTTCAAGGTTTAAAAAGGTGGCATGTCAACGTGTTGACTTATAGTTCCCATTGATTGTAAAAGAACACTAGTTTTGTGTTTTTTTACAACATATATGTATCAATAGTGTTTTTTTATTACTTCGTCGTGTATATATATATATATCGGTAAAAATACCACACACAAACCATACTGTTTTTAAAAACAACATACAAACCTATTTTCTTTTACTCACATAAATATAATGTGTATATTAACATACACACACACAGACACATGTGTGTGTGTGTATATGTATAAAGATGAAGAAAAGTAAAGTAAACCACATACCTGTTATGGAGAGAAAATGGAGTTAGGCCTTTGAATTTGGTCTTTCAAGCCAACTTTGTTGGTTATAAGTAGGTGGGGGGGGGGGGGGGGGTGTTAGGTTGGCTACTATTTTTTATATATAAAAAACCAACATAATAGGATAAGAGTTGTAACATTTTATTATTATTATTATTATTATTATTATTATTATTATTATTATTATTATTATTATTATTATTATTATTATATATGTTTAAATATGGCTAAAGGGCAATATATCAAAAGACATTTTGTTAAGATAATAATAATTTTTTTTAAAACATAAAAAAATATTATTTTATTTTTTCAACTTTCGTCCCTTAAACTTATTTTTAGAAATCTATGCATTATACCCTATAAATTTTTTTTTCAATTTCAACAATAACCTAAATTTGGATCTTGGCATATTTAATGTAAATTTTACATAATATTTAATTTAAAATAATATTTGACACGTGTAGAAAAACTACCTACTCGGTAATTAAAAATTATTATTTCATCCACCGTCTAAAAATAAAAAAATGCCATTTTTGACATATAACTAATTCAACTTAATGTAAAATAAATTTCAGATTGTTATATTACCATGTTGACTAACCAATCAGAGTATTTGACATCTTCAATGAACCTTGCTTTCTGCAGTTTATCCACATCTTATTGGATAGCCCCATTTTTATCGGGGCTAAACACATGTCGCTCCTATTTAATCGGCTTGGCATCCTTGACGATATTTAATTCATGGAATATGAATCCTGGGTCGATCCCTGGAATATCCTCGTGGCTCCAAGAGAATAATTTTCCCGTTGTCTAATAATTCTATTAATTCTTATTTTAGGGTTAGATCCATGGATGAATCGATTTGTGTAGTTCTCTCTAGGTGATCATCGTCCAGGATAATTATCTCTCTTTCTTCCACAACTTGTCCGTTAACCAAATCATTCACTTCATGAACATTTAAGGTTTCAATTGGGAAAGTGATAGTGAGTTTATCTACTTCCTCCCAATCGGCTAATGTGTAATATCATTCCCTAGCTTCTATTTGATTTCCCATAACGACGTCGACCCCAAAATGTGTGGAGAACTTTAAGCTTTGGTGGACAGTAAACGTTACTACTTCAATTTTCTTTAAGTCGACCCTCCCAATGATTATATTATCGAGTGATCAGATGTTATATTCTAAGATGAAGAAACGGATCCTTTCAGTTCAACTGGTTATCCATGTGTCGATAAGGACTTCGAATTTGACATTTCCTAAAGGATACACTTTTTCTCTTGAGAAGGCTATGAGGGGCCTATGACAGGTCTCCAATTTTCTAGCATGCACTCCCAATCCTTTAAAGTAGTCGTAAAACATGGTGTCCCTGAGCTATCATTGCCCATTAAAAATTTTGCCACTCCTGGTTCATGTACCCTCATAGTGACGACGAGAGGGTCATCATGGGTATAGAGCACTCCAGACATGTCGTTCTTAGAAAAACTATCACCAGCTTATCTTTGTTGACTTTCCTTAGACAACCACCAACATCGTTAGATGGATTGATTTGTCGAATGTATGAACACACCTGTTCTTCATTAAGGTAATATTTTATTTCGTCTATTTCTTCACCACCACCAGTGTCACCTCCTACAATGAAATGGCATCCAAATGAAATCTTATTTACCTAAAGCTCGGGCTCTCTGGGTTTCTTCGTTAGATCTGGTTCGTCTTTTGAGTCATTAGGTCTTCCCTTTTTCTTATCATCCATTCCCATATAAGTTGATTTTGATCATCTTCTGGCGCCTCTTTCTTCTATCCAGTCAACTTGGAAAGCTTATCATGTTGGATCAGATATTTTATTTCTTTCTTCAAGGTTATTAAATTGTCTATAGTATCCCTATGGTCTTTGTGAAACTCATAATTTTGTATGTGTCTCTCCTGTTAGGAGGAGACTTTAGTTTTCCCGAATATTTAGATCCCTGTTTCCCCTAATTTCTTTTAGGATATAGTGTACCCTAATAGTGAGGGGGTATACTCATCATAACTCTTAGCCTTTTTGGCCTTCTTATATTTTTTATCCTTCTTCTCAGAGCTCTTATGGTCGTTGGCCTTGGAGTTAAGGGCTTATTAAGCGGCCATAATCTCCTTCGGATTCACGGTTTTACTAGATTTAGCCATCAATGCAGTAATGGTTTTTTTAGGGGGGAACCCTTGGTCAGAGCATAATAAAACTTAGGGAGTAAACCACTCATCAGGGCAGTGATCGTTGTATTTTATTTATAGTCTACCACATCCAATTTTTTACTGTTAAAATGAGTAATATATTCGCGAGTGGTTTCCCCCGGTTATTGATGAAAACTTAGTACGTGAGCTACTCTTTTGATGGGTTTGTCTCTATGGGACTTCATTTTTTTTATCCCAATAGAGTAGCCAAGCAGCCCAGTATGGAGAGTGGGCTACCCAACCCAAATCAGTTATGTATTAAGACTCGTGTATTCAACATGAACTTAAATACATAAGGATATACTCAAATTGGTTACCAACAATATCGGAGGAGATATTCAAGGACACCACGATTTATACACATGCTAATTGAGTTCATGGTACAACTCTATCCTTTATTTTACACATATATAATTGTGTGTGATTAATTTATATTATCTTGGTACATTTTTCTTGATCAACCACTGTGATAATTCTTCCACTCACAATTGGCACTGTTTGTGGGAAATTATTCTTTTTCCTACGAAAGAAATCAGCAACAGAAATATCGTGATGTCTCACCACACTAGCAAAATTAATCAGGTTGGCAATGTGTAGGATGGCCCCGTCCCACATAGGGTTAGGTCAGAGATTCCCCAGTAACAAAATCCCAGTTTTCTCCAAGAAAGTCAACCTTCTAATGAAAGTCAAAGACCACCTAGATCTACCCTGATCTCCAGGTTGTTCGATGCTTATGAAGACAGTCTTTGAAAATAATAGGAGGCAATACGCCTCTAGGTGGAAGAGAATTCTTGCTAGAGAGAGTTTTTTTTTATCAAAACTCCTCCCGCCAATCACGAAAAGATAAAGTTGACTACCTTCTTAAGAAGAAATCAAGATGTTTTTATCTTGGGAGCCATACGATCTGTCTGGGGTTGATCCTAACGTAGTCTGCCACCATTTGCATGTTGACCCAACCTTCAAGCTAGTCTTTTAAAAGGCTTGCTGAATAGCCCCCGAGAAGGCTTTAGCGATGGAAAACGAAGTAGGGAAGCTTTTGAATGCATAATCCATTAGGGAAGTTCATTTCCTGAAATGTTTATCCATCCCAATGGTAGTACGGGATTGCAATAATAGTTAATGTGTCTGCATTGATTTCACAGACCTTAACAAGGCCTTCCCCAAAGATAGTTTCCCACTACGTAAGATTGATTAGCTGGTTGACGCTACGATATCACATTAAAGGATGGGTTTCCTGGATGCCTATTCAGGGTACCATCAAATCTCGTTATTCACTCCTAACCATGATAAAACATACTTCATAACCCCAATTGGTTTATACAGTTACAAGTTGATGTCATTTGTCCCAAAGAACACATGGGCACCTTATAAGAGGCTGGTCATGAAAATGTTTAAGTGACAGATGGAAGACACAATGGAGGTCAACACCAAAGACATGTTAGTCAAGAGAAAGGACATAGATGACCACCTCATGGACTTAACCAGAACCTTTGAGATCCTTGAGAAATACGAAATTAAGATTAATGTAGGTAAGTATTCATTCGGTGTCTAGACAAGTAAATTTATGGGCTATTTAGTCAGGAAAAAAAGAATTCAGGCCAATTTGAATCAGATTGATGTGATCATCAAGGTCTAGCCTGCACGAAGGATACGAAATGTTCCAAATCTTACTAGTATGTTCGCAACACTCAACCTCTTTATCTCCTAGATTAGTGTCGACCATTCTTCATCTTCTAAAGAAAGAGAAAGGTCCCATGTGGAACGATGACTACTCAAGTGCTTTGAATGAGATCAAGCCCTACCTCAGTAAGATGCCCCTATTAGTGATTCTCGATGATGAAGATCCATTATATATCTATCTTGTAGTATCAGACCACGTTATGAGCTCGATTATGGTATGCAAGAAGGAAGGCATATAGTATCTCATTTATTATGCCAGTAAAATACTTCTGGATTGAAGATCACTCAATAACAATGATCACTTCATATCCCCTAAAAGTTGTTCTTTAAAAAGTCGACCTCTCTAGACGACTCTCGAAGTGGTTAGTTAAGCTGAAGAGGTTATATATCCACTTATAACCAAGAACAACAATTAATAGATAAATCCTGGCTAAATTTATAGCATAGTTTATGGGGACCGGCCTACCAACCAATAGAAAATTGAGCAGTCACCAAATAAGGAAGCACAGTCTAAGGACTGGACCCTATATGTTGACAGAGCCTCAAATTCTAAGGGGCGGGAGTAGGAATCATCCTCATCACACCGGAAGATGTTGTTATCGAACAAGGAATCAAGTTAGAATTTAAATCCTCCAACAACGAGGTGGATATGAGCACTGATCATTGTCTTGCATAAGGCCCAAATGTTGGAGGAAAGGGGCCTCAACGTATTCGACGACTCCAAACTGGTCTCGAAGCAAGTAAGTGGATATTTTAACATAAAATACGATTGGATGGAAGCATACCTCGTCATAGTGAGAAGACTTATGGGAAGATTAGAGAGGCTTGATATTCAATAGTTCCCTATGGGAAGAAGAGCCACATTAATGCCTTAGCATCCCTAATATCAGCAGTCGAATCTAATCTCAGTAGAACTCTCTAAATAGATTTTCTCGCCCAGCTAAGCATTAACCATACGGTGGTCGCCGAGAAAGTCCTCCTCATAAAGAGAGCCCTTAGTTAGATGGATCCTATCATTGTCTATTTACAAAGTGACATGCTACGTGATGACAAGATATTGTCTCATTATGTAAGAGTGAAAGCAACCCGTTTTTACCTCGCCACAAGGGAAAAGCTCTAAAAGAGATCATTCACGGGCTCTTACCTCAAATGTGTCCACCCACATGACACCAAGAAAGTTTGCAGTGAACTTCATAATAGTATTTATGGGAGTCACACAGTAGGGGGTCATTGGACTTTCGAGCGATTATGGAAGGCTACTGGTGGCGTCACATGCAAAAGGATGGAAGTAACTATGTTCGAAGATATGAAAAGTGCCAGAATTTCTCTCCTCTTGTCTACCATCCAGCTAGTAATCTAAAATATTTTACAAGTCCCTAGTCGTTTTCGAAATAGTGACTGGATATTATTGGAACACTACCTACCTCTCTTGGAAATCACAAGTATCTATTGGAAGGCACATAATACGTTAGCTAATGGGTAGAGGCGGAACCACTGGTGAACATTTATTACACCGACATGACTAGGTCCATCTAGAAAAGCATCATAACAAGCTTTGGGGTACTAAGGATTATCATCAGCGACAACGTCACGTAGTTTGAAAGTATCTTCTTTGAAGGTTTTTATGATGGGCATGGCATCAAGAACAATTTTAATTTCTATGGCTTATGCCAAAAGAAATGGTTAGATAGAAGCTTCCAACAAAACCATGTTCGACGGCTTAAAGAATACGCTGAAAAGAGCAAAGGGTGTCTGGGTGGACGAACTCACCCATGTTTTGTAGGCCTACCATACTAATCCTAGAAGACCAATTGGGGGAACACCCTTTGCACTTACCTATTGACTGAAAGCTATTATCTCCTTATTATAAGAACCACCTTAGTTGACCAAGTACTAAACGATGATGAAATTTGCGCTGAACTAGACTTAGTCGACGCGTAAAGAGAACAATCCATGATCAAGATGGCTTTCTACCAATAACCAATAGCCAAGCAGTACAACAAATAAGTCAATCTGAGTAAATTCCAGATAGGGAACTATATCCTAAGTAAAGTCCTCGACGGTTCCATAAAACCATCAGATGGCAAACTGGGACCAAACTGGGAAGGACCTTTTAAAGTAATAAGGGATGACCTTTAAAGAGAATATCACATGGAAATGCTGGAGGGAAGGGAGATACCAAGAGCATGGAATATAGCCAATCTCAAGGAGTTCTAGTTTTAATCTTCTTTATCTTTTATCATCACATTTAGTTTGTGCAAATTTTTATTTTAAACTTATGTATCTTACAAGTTATTATGAATAAAGGACTATTGGCGCTCGCATTTTGATCTCGTATATTGGTTGCTTCAAATTTTTTTAATGTATCTCAGTATTATGCATCCTTTCCAACTAATAACTCCCACAAACATAAGATGAGATTACTTTGGGTTATAGAAAGATGCGTACCTTGTCTTAGCTTATCTGAGGAATCAATTTCCTCCATGACTTGGAGATTATTGTTCAGCTTGGCGACCAGCTCGGACTGGTCCTCGTACTACCCAATCCTCGCCCTTAGCTACTTAAAGATCTTTATAAACTCCTTGCGAGATTGGCTGCTAATTTCTGGTCCCAAAATTAACCCCAACTTTAAGGTAGGGGGAATGTAGTCCTCTAGGATGATGGGATACAAACAGCACAATATATAATAAATGCAAACTAACATAAGCATTATTAAAGGGGCAGAATGCATCAATAAAAGTAAAGTCCTTTTTTATTAATTGATAAAAGGAGGCCAGAGGCTAGTACAACTAGAAGAAAATATGATTACAAGGCATAAGAGAAGAAAAAGGGAAATTCCTAAAGCTAAAAGACTATATTCCTTAACCTTCTCAGCGATGTATATTTCCTTCGACTTCTCGAAAACCCTCTTTTCTTGGTCAGCACCAGCCCCGACCTCAGTAGACTCATTCTCGGTATGGTCAGCAGGCTAAACAATATGGGATGTTTCCCTACAAGTGGGTGAGTTCTAAGAGAGCGAAGCTGGGAAAGTTCAAAATCTGAGGGTAATGTCAATGCTCCTAGTGCTTGATCCTATCCTTTTTTAAAGGATACTTTCTTAGTATACCTAATCTGGAGCTTAGCATCATCATAAACCGCATTCTAGTCTTTAGTGTGGTTGCCATCCTCCTCGACCATGAGCTCCTACTATAACTTCTTACTATTCCTGATCGGGCTCAGGTTCCCTTTATCAAGCTTATCCTTCTTAGCAACCACCAAGTCCTTGGTCGTCTGCATATCGACATAAGCCTTTATTGAGCCGTCCATTTCTCACTCCAAAGCAGCGTGACCATCAGTTAAGTATTTTTCTGACTTCTTCAGTCCATCTTTTTGTTCTTGGTTATTTTTGGACTGGTTGGCATGACCATCCAAGAGGGCAGTGAAGTCAGTCAAAAGCTACACAAAAAATAAAGAGTAAGATCAGTATGAAGAAGATGAATGCAACAAAAAAAGATAAGATAAAAGATAAGAAACTCACGAGAGAAAGTCCTTTCCTTGAGCGGACTTAAGTGACAGCTAGGTCGACCCCATCCTCGAGGAGCGCTCGCGATCGGTCATGAGCATGGCCCCCTTTAGTAGGTCAAAGACTAGAATAGGGGTGTTGGCCACATTAGACCCCTCAGTAGCAGTAATAAATAAAGGCACAATATGGGCCTTCAAGGCCACCATCCTTTTGGCCTTTTCCTTATTTTTATCTTCTTTCTCTCTCTTTCTCTCTCGCTCTCTCTCTCTCTCTCTCTCTCTCTCTCTCTCTCTCTCTATCTATCTCTATCTCTATCTCTATCTCTATCTCTCTCTCTCTCTCTCCTCTCACCTTCTTCTTCTTCTTCTATCTTTTTCTTCTCCTTATCTTTCTCCTTCCCATTGGCTCTGGGGCTATAACTAATAGCCCTTAGAGAATTCCCTTATGTTATCTTTGAAGACTTTATATGATTAGACAATATAGCCTAATCATCATCATCAACATTAATCACTCTCCTCTTTACAGGGGGTGTCATCTCATATTACTTTTCTTCTTCTTCCTATCCTTCCTCTTCTTCTTCCCCTTCCTTAAACATAACTCGTTCAGAGGGCCCTACTTTTGGAATCTTCAAGTCAAGGACTTTATCAACCGACCGAGTAATAAAACTGTTGGTGGTGTTCTTATACTCTAGCAGAGAAGCTATAAAGTGAGGGTGATCATCGTCTGGAAGTCTCTCTTAAACTCTCCAAGCTTTAAGGAGATCATCAATCCCTCACTCAAGTCATCTTCTTGATTTTTATTCAAGCAACAAAACAAAGGAATAAAGTATAAGCCAGAGGACGGGAAATAGAAGTTGTGAGAAAGTAAGAATAAAAAACATGAAGAAAATAAAAGTAAAAATAAAGAGACGTACATGTCCCCCCCCCCCCCCCCCCCCCAAGTCAGACATCCATGAACCTTAGTGCCTCTCACCCTCAGGTAGGGGAGGATGTTGCCAATTTCTGGAAATAAAGCCATGGCCCCAGTAATCGTTAAGAGAATCGAGAAGATTTATAACTAAAACCTTATTACCTATTCTCCTTTTTAAATACAAAATACTATCATTGGTGCATGATAAGACATATAAGTAGCAGAGCTCGGCAAGTCCTAAATTTGTCCCATACAGCTCGTTTATTCTATAAACACTATTTATAATTTACAAACATTTGGGGCACACTCAACAGGGACGACATCGAAGTAATTGAAGAACCTTAGAAAATGAGGGTTCGGAGGAATTGTAAAACCCCTGTGTGATCAAGAGGGTATGAATCCAGTGCCCCCTTCGATGTCACAGACATCTCTAAGGATGGGGGCAGAGTCGATTTCCACCCAATCAAGAATATTATAAGATTTCTTAAATTCTGGTATTGATTTATTATCTAGCAGCGCCATGGATGATAAAAAATAAGAAAAGCTCTAGCAACAGAAAAGGAACAAACGAAGAAGTGATAGAAAAGAGAAAGTAATAGTAACTTAAGGAAATGAATGGAAATGCCTTAGAATACGAAGAACTGAAGAAGTAGACGCTAGAAGTTTTGTGGACGAGAATTGTTTGACAGATAGCGGTTGGAGGTGATGAATCTCTGTTTGAACTTCGAGCAAATGATGGAGCATTAAAGTCAAGGAATGCCTGATCGGACCAGCGTACCCTTGCTTCTTAAATAAAACCATAAATTTTCCATGGTGTTTGACCTCAGACGAGCATGACCTCTCAAATTCATAAGAATTTCTAGTCTGTCACTCCTGTTTTAAATAATTTTAGGCCATATGCTTGGATTTACTTAAAATCTATTGGAAAATATGTTTAGCCCAAAGATTTTAGGGGAAATTATCGAAACTCATTTGTTTTATCCCAAGAGAGCACCCGACCAGCCCAGCGTGGAGAGTGGACTTCCTACCCAAACCAATTATTCATAAAGAATCGTGTATTTAACATGCACTTAAATACATAAGGATATACTCAAATTGGTTACTAATAATCTCGGAGGAGATATTTAGGGAAATCAGGAGTTATCCGCATACTAATTGGGTTCCTTTTACAACTCAATCTCTTATTTTACACATCTATAAATTGTAAACCCCGGCCCAGGGCAAAGCGATGTAATCTTAAGAATTGAGAGACACTAATAAGAACATAGGATGTAGGCAAGTTGCTGAACCATGTATATTTATTGTTGTGTGTGTGATTAATTCTTTCAACTCGATATTGCTTAATCATTCATTATGATATTGCACTCAAGGACTCCAAAACAAAAATTACTGATGAATAGCTCAACAAGTTATTGAAAATTGGAGATTTGTCCACGAGGAAAATTATTGTACCAAATTTGCATCGATCCGATAATAGAGCTTGAAAATGCTCGGTGACGCATCTCATCTATGACTGAGTAAATGTCATTGACAACTTGGTATTGATCTACATGAAGGAAAGGATCACTTTCACCATCATAATTAGGAGTAACCACGGGTTATTTAAATTTAACATGTGTTGGAAAGTTCACAATTATTGGAACAGAGGGTGATCCCTTCATAAAACTCCAGTGCAAAGTATTCTTAGATTTGGCTATTTATCCAAATATATCTTCCAATCATTGGATTGAGCCTTTATAGGGATGATAGTCTGGACTAGTTTTGATCAAAATAGTCCTAGAGGCTTGGACGTGGGTTTGTCCTGAGCTCTCTTCCATGGAAGTTGGCTCAACTTGTGCGGATCCTCTCAAACTAGTTATCGATCTTATAGAAACTTCGTGGTGGTCTCGAGATCTGGATGGCTCCCTATGATTGTGGACCTTATCTTCTCGGGGACCTAATCGAGCAAATGTTAAGCCCCAACTTAGTTTGTCTAGGGAACTTAACCGTTACTGAGAGAGGAGAGCCCATTGTAGTAATTAGTGGATTTGAGGGCCGAGGTTCCACTAGGGCAGTAAGACATATCATTGGCATTTTAGGAATATCTGGATCTGCTTCTTTTGTTTCTGGGAGATGGAGGTGGCATATCCCTTTAAGATGTTGGGACGACAGCCAACCTGGCTTAAAGTGTTTGAGTAAGCTTCCTTAGTGTTTCTTCCACTACTTCTTGCCATTTAGCAATTTTTAACAAATTTCCTTGTAGATCTCTGATGGTGGGAGGGGTAAAAGGACTGGAGGTGTTGTTTGTGGCAATACTACCTTCTAAAATGTCCGTCATACTTTAGTAGTATGATTAAAAGTTAAGGATCGAAATAAATTGGTAGAAAACAACAATGACTTGTCTAGATGGCGCCAATTTGTTGATGTCTAAATTTAAATTTGATCATTAAAATAATCTTAGCTCACTCCACCCAATATTTATAACCACAAATAAAAATGATAAGCTAACACTATACCAAATCTGGTGAATTGTCACGGTCATTGACCTTGACAAGTTGGACTTGTCAAGATCAATGATCGTGACAATTCTGGGGGTGACGACTTTTGTTGTCATGGACTTGTCACGGTCATTGACGGTGACAAGTTCATTAGACTTGTCACGGTCATGTCACAGTCCTTGACCTTGACAAGTTTTGTCATGGTTAAGGACCGTGACATTTCATAAAAAATTATCACAGTCATTGACCGTGACAAGTCCGTGATAAGTTTCTTTGTCACGGACTTGTCACGGTCAATGACTATGACAATTTTGGGTAGAATTGAAAAAACATCTGCTGGGCAGTATGGCCACTGCCATTGCCCAGCAGTATATTTGTACCTATTATAGCAACGTTGTACATGTTCAAACATTATATATCCAAATAAAATAGAGATAATGCAAATATACATTCAAAACAATATGCATCACGATATAATCCGAATAGAATTAAAATATAACAACTTAAAATAACAATTCAATTCAAATATTGTCACTAAATGTCTGGGGTAAGGTTAACTCTGAGGAGGTGAGTAGGCCACACGATATACGAATTGATACACCCACCAATATACATCGTGCCGCATTGTTCGCGCAATCACAAGGGGGATTTCTCCTTCTCGGGTATCACATGCATGACGAGCACCTTGGACTCGATGTCTTGAAGCAAACGTCCACGAACTGGCATACCGTGGACGGTATTCGGGTCCCGCAACCCCATCCCTATCCACTGGCAATCAAATATGTCCAGTATAAACACGCTCGGCCAACCAAGTGTCGACATCGTTCGGTTGAAGGGAGCTAAATAGTGGAGTGGATCATCAAATTCCGCACATATCGACGATGAAGCGGCGAGGTCCACATCATCGTCATCCTACACCTCCTCCTCCTGCACCACCTTCTACTTCCCTTTCCCCTTACGGTTTCTACCCAACGAACTCTTCATGAATGAGAGCATATATTGGACCGTCGCCTCCAAATGGGACAACTTCGCGTCATGCAAGTCCACCGTTTGAGACAACCAGATGTCGCTCGTATCCAATCCGATGATCCTAGATTTGGCCACCCGCGAGCTCACCCCCATGTCCTCCCCTTGCGATTAGTGCCAAGCACTTGGCTGAGTGCGGCTGTGGACAAAGATGCCTTGTCGGCATCAGACTGCGACTCATGCACTTCCTTAAGTTTTTCCTAAAATGACAAAAGCACATGATTAGTAAAATAAGTAAATAAAAAAATTATAACGTAACTAACAATAAGTAAACTTTCGGATTACTTACAATCGTGATCGCGGCACTCGGGGACACCTCCTTATCCTTTCCCTTCTTCGTCCGAATAGCCACATAAGTATCAAGCCTATGTGGCCTACCCCTAGGGCCACTCCCTGTCCCCTGAAATAAAATAAAGTAAAATTAGTATCGACCCTGCAAAGTAAAATAATGCAGAATAATATATTTCTGTAGTTATAGAAAAATTAAATCTTACCATCATCTTATGTTCCACATCGGCATTAGACGTCCATCCGGAGTAGTGTACGTCCATCTTTTTGGCCTGGTTTTCCCTCCCCGGTTGGCGAGATGCCAATTGCCGCTCCCCGATATCATTGTCAATGAACTGTTGCCATTTTGCCAATGAGATCGTCTCCTTTGGCGGGACGGATTCATTCATTTGGATAACGGACTCTCGGGTCTTCCCAAAGTACCGGGTCCACATATTTTTCTTCCACGTCTTGTGTTGCTCCCTCAACTGCTCCATGACGGAATCGCGTAGCTTTGGATCTAGGCTAAATTGTTCTTGTCCAACAAATACAATGTTAGTTGCGAATAAATATAAATATAAAATGAAATCGAAATCGAAATTGAAATTGAAATTCAAATATTCATATAAATATAAATATAATTACATTACCTGTCGAAGGTTAACTGGACGTCGTCCCCTTTTACATCTATCCTACTTCTTGAAAGTTGTTGTGAAGGTTGTTCGGGGACAAAAGGAACTTTTAATTCACCATGAAAACTCCAAAATCGATAACTATCTTACATGCCCGATCTTAACAAATGTAGTTCAATTATTTTCCACTCAAACACCTTACCATTCTTAAACCTAGCACACGGACACGGAAACTCGTCATCATTATGACATCTCTTTGCGTATTTCACAAATTCATTAGCACCTCTACGAAACACATCCCCCATTCTATTTGTCTCACCCATCCAATCTTTGTATTTCGAATATCCCATCACAGCTACCGCAACTAATCACCTATTAAAGGTAAGAAGCGTATATTCATGGATTAGTATAAACAAAACTTAGATTTATAGTATGTTTTATTTACTTATGTCTTAGATTCTTAAATTTCAAATTTAAATTCAATTTATAATAGAAATTCTTATTTCCTCCATCTCCTCTAAAGGGTGAGTGGTCCTATCCCACTCAAGACCGCATATTTCTGTAATATACTTAACAACTCATGCACATTGTTACGATTTGAGAAAAATTCGACGGCATATCCCCGTAGTTATCCAGTACACGACGTAGATTGGCAAGTGTGAGTGTTATTTCAATTGATCAATTGAAATAACAGTCACACTTGTCAATCTAGTATGTACCCAGAGAACATTAGGATACGAATGCAGAACTTCCTCCAAAAGTAACAACTTTAAGCCACTAAGAATATTATTATATAGAAATTATGCAGTCACAAACTGTCCAAACAGGACAATTCGAGAGATTTCATTACAGGGGTAATGACTCTCGAACGGGTCTAAGTGCTATTGAATGCATACGCATAAGAATTAGAAGGCTAGTGTCTATGCGCACTATATGTAATTTTAAGTATATATATATTGTTCGTTATACAAAGTAATTTTCAAAAAAATTTGAAAATCCCACCCCCATATAGACAATAATCCAATGGTCATGCCACTTTTAAAATTAACCAACCCAACATCGATTCACTATAATCCAACCGCAATGGAAACAACAAATTTGTATCCCATACTCCTTATAATTCATCTACTCAATTAATTATTTTTATCAATTAAAATAACAATTAAAGTATATAATTATTAATTTACTAATTTACAATGAGGGGCAATCCTACTTTCATATATTAATTTACTAAAAAAATTAATAATGAATCAATTGGTTTACAAGGGATACTACTTGCATATGAGGAAAAATATCTAATAAACCAATCAAAATTTAATAAAAAAAATTAATAAGCACCACCCCCGCTCCATTTCCCCTTGCCCCACCCCACCCCCACCCCCTCCCTCCCTCCCCACACACACGCACGCAACCCCACCCCCCGTATCATTTCCCCCTCCCGCACATGCGCACAAACACGCACACTACACACACATATACACACACTCACACATACACACACGCGCACATACACACACACACACACGCACCCCCACCCCACCCCGTCCCCCCACCCTGCCCCACCCCCTTCCCCCACCACACACACACACAACCCCACCCCACCCCCTCCCCACCCCCCACCATACAAACACGGACACCCACATACACCCCCTCCCCTCCCCCAACCCCCACCCACCGCACACACACACACACACACACACACGCAGATATATACACACACACACATATATATATAAATGGGAGAGAGAGAGAGAGAGAAACAAAGCGGTGAGAAAAAAAGGAGGGGAAAGGGTTTTTTGCTGTCACGGACATGTCATGGTCTTTGACCGTGACAATATTATAAGAATTGTCACGGTCATTGACCGTGACAAGCTCGTGACAACTGTACTTGTCACGGACTTGTCACCGTGACAAGTCTAGCCGGCTAAAGGGTGTCAATTTTGCCTTTTTGGTGTAGCGTAAAGAGATATAAGAATTATATAGAGACACGGAGATTTTACGTGGCTCAACCCAAATAGGGTGCCTACATCCGTGGGGGTAATGCCACTATACATTTAGGGTTTAATTCAATTCTCTGAAGAACACTATCTAGGGTTACGATGAAGTAGTTATGTCCCTTAATTGAGATAGATGGAAATATATTTATAGTAGTTGGAAGTTAAAGAGCCTGAATACCTTTATACACTAAGTGTTTACACATTTACAAAATAATAGGTAGTTAAATGGTATTCACATGTGTGTGGATGGTGTCTATTGAATGTCCCACGTGTGTTTGTTCATATTAACTGATTGTTCACATTCACATGTTTGGTTGGCTAGGTGGCCGACTAGGCCTATCCACTGCTTGAGGATTCACTGATAGCGCAAACAAATGTCGCTTTTTTATTGATCCACATGGCCTAATTATTTTAGTCTGACTATATATATATATATATATATATATTGTGTGTGTGTGTGCTCTCATTTTTTAAGTAAAAAACTTCATTATTTTAATATTTTAATATTTGTGGGTCCAATTGATACACCCTATTTATCATGGCAAACGGTGGCACATAAAATATTTTTCCACTATTTTGTGTGTTTAATTGTCATTATTTGTCATGAAAAAATTTCATGAATACCCATGTCGACATGCAAATTTGTCATAGTTTTGCCACTTTTGTTGGAAAAATTTATTTACCTATATAGTAAATAAAAGTTCCCAATAGTTTGCCAACTATTTTAAAACTACTTTTTATGTTTTAAAAACTATTGTTTTTAGTATTTGAAAAATTGTTTTTTTCTTAAAAATATTTTCATTTTGTCAAAAACGCTTTTTCATTAAAAATATTTTTATATTGCTAAAATTATTATTATTTTATTTATTTTTAGCAAAACTATTTATTTTTATTATTTTAAACTGTTTTTAATGTTTATCTTTCTGTTAAAACTTTTTTTCGAGGAAAAACTATTTTTTTGTTCAAACTATATTCTTTTTCTTTTTTTTTGGGAGGGGGGTGGTCATAAAATGGGTTTTTGATAAAAAATGTTTTTTCTAAACAAATCGTTTTTCGTTCAAAATTATTTTTTTGTTAAATTGTTTCTATTTGGTTAAAAACTGCTTTTTCATATCATTTTTTTCATAAATTTTCTTTTACATTTAATTTTTTATATTAAGTTCTTCCATGAATTCTATTATATTACGCATTTTCTACCCTTGGAAAGTTAATATTATCTGAAAAACCCTATACCGTTATCCTCATAAATTTTGACATATAATTTTTGGCATATCATTTGTAAAACGGACCATAAGAAAGAAGAAAAAGAAGAAGGGGGAAAAAGTAAGTTGCTTTAATCGATCCGACCCAAAAAAAAAAAATCTATATGTGTCTTTTCTACCTTCCTCCCTTCACCTCCTCCATAAACAAGTATATATATATATATATATATATATATATATAGAAAGTCTCCTATAAGGACTCTTTAGGGTGCAGATCCCGGTACATACCATTTTTTTAAAATAGTAAAAAAATGAATTTTTTTATGAAACTTCATGGATATGATCTTCATGGTGAGAAGATTATCTTCAAAAAATTTCGTCGAAAAATTAAATAAAAAAACCGTTGAGATGAGGTGATATGTAAAAAAATAGTATAAATATGCATTTTCAACCGTTGAAACGTTGGGTTAGCGCCAACCACTTTATTGATTGAATTTTTTGATGAAACTTCATGGATATGATCTTCTGACTATCGAGATCATATCCATGAAGTTTTATAAAAAAAATCAATCAAAAAGTGGGGGAGATGATCGTCAACATTTCGACAGTTGAAAATGCATATTTAGAACATTTTTTTACATATCACTTCATCTCAACGATTTTTTTATTGAATTTTTTTTGGAGATGATCTTCCTATCATGGTGATCATATCCATGAAGTTTCATCAAAAATTTCATTTTTTTACTATTTTAAGAAAATGGTATGTACTGGAGTCTGCAGTGGCGGACCCAGGATATTTGACCGGTGGGTGCGAATTTTTTTTATAAATGACGGGGTTCGGGGCGGGAGCCCCCGAAGAGATTTTTTTAGGTTTTTTTACTTGTTTTGCAACTTTTAACCCTAAAAAAATTATGATTAATATTCACAAATTTTTTAGCCCCGCGTAATAAATAACATTCAAGTTTCATACAAATTAACTAAAAATTTTATACAAATTAACAAATAAAATTTCAGCAACAACCATATTTCATACAATATCAATATCTATAAAATTTTATAAACAACAACAAATCAAAGTTTTAAAAAATCAAAAAACAAACTGAAAAAAAATTACCGGTGCTCTATTGCGGTTGTTGTTGAGAGAGGAGGAGGGAGGAGGAGCTAGGCAGGGGAAGTGGCTGGCCGGCAATGGCTGCTACATAGCAGTGAGCGGCCTGTCCAAGAGAACATATAGGGCAGGAAGGGAGGGAGAGGAAGAGGAGAGGGTTGTCTCCGAGAGAGAGAAGAGACAAGTCGGCTGCTGAGCTGAGTGAAAGAAAGAGAGAAGGAGAGAATAGATTTAGGTTAGATTTAAAATCTCTTTAGTCTATTTATATGTCTTCCCCAATAGTTTTATCTTCTGCTAACCTTATATTTTAACAACTTACACATAGATCCATAATGTTTTTTTTTACACTATATCTATCAGAAATTTTGGAAAATGTTATGGGTGCGGCCGCACCCCTTCGGGATGGGGTGGGTCCGCCCCTGGGAGTCTGCACCATAAGGAGTCCTTACAAGAGAGAGTCTCTCTCTCTCTCAGAGAGAGAGAGAGAGAGAGAGGTTCAGAAGTGAACATAAAAGATAAACATTTTAATGAATCTTGACAAGAAAAGCACCAAACACCCAATCAATTTTAATTCTTATGTTATATTTGGTTCGCACTAACGCCAATAGACTCACGTACGACATGCATATTTTTTAATATACACACTCCTACCCCCACTCCACCCCATCCCACCCACCTTCTTGGGTAATGAAATTGGTGTATTTTAAAACCCACCTTCCCAACAACGTGCTCCTTCTCCAACCGAGCGTTGATTGGGATGCCTCACCTTAACCCGCTGGACCTAGCTACCGGCGACCAGACCCTCGCCGGAGTTATAAGGTTTGCATGACTTCCTGGACTTGAATTAGATCTTTAGTTGTGGGTTAAGGTGGGTTGTGACTCTGTTCTTGGAAAATCAAATTGAAACATTTGGGTTTCCTTGTCAAGTGAATCGTATCTCAAACTCCATGTCGGTGGTGTCTGAACAAAACTGGTTGGAATCGGATCCATCTTAGAGAAACTTGGTTCGGAATCTAGTTATCAAGTAAAAGGTTTAGGTTTAGCCCCCAATGACTAGTTGTATCCTACTTACAGTTGTTGGAGATAAAGCTTCTTACCAACTAAAATAAATATCATAACGGGTATGGCAATAAATGTCCACTCTCTCTAGTAGCTAGGTCTAGAAGAGTTAGGGTGTAAACAGGTTGAGATGGAAATACCCGGATCGGGTTTGGGTTAAATTGATGTTGGATTTGATAGCTCGCAGGGGCTAAGGAAGAAATGGGAAGCTCGGGTTGTCAGGCGGAGTTTGGGATGGGGGTGCGGGTGTGTGTATTAAAAAATACGCATGTCCGTTATCGCTGACACGGATCAATTATAACATAGAAATTAAAATTAATTGCGTATTAGGTGTTTTGTATTAAGATTAATTAAAATATTCATATTGTATGTTCACTTCTGAACCTCTCCACACACACACACACACACACACATATATATATATATATATATATTATAAAATGTTTATTTAAGTGGATGTCCATTTGTATTTTAGACCTCCAATTATCCATAATTATCAAGGTGTCTATTGGAATATTTTATTTTGTACTATAAATATGGGTCATGACCCTTTAGTATTTACATATCAATGAAATTAAAAATGCTCTCCCTCTAAATTTATCATGTATTCTTTTTATTTTATAACACGTTATCAGCACGATTGCTCCATATTTTTCTTAAAATACGATTCTAACTATGTGCGAAAATATTGTAATGGTTCAAAGTGAAAATTTAATCGATAAAGAGTCCAACATCGATAATATAAGCACAAGCATAACTTACTTTCCAAACAAAGAATTCAATAGAAGACAAATCAAATTCTCAACCTCGGTAAACAAGTGAGAGAGAACCTTCCAATGTAATTATTCTCTTCATGGGGATCCTTTTCTTTTACAGGCCATTGGTAGGATGCATTAGGGGTGCACATCGAAACCAAAAATCCGATAAATCGAACCAAACCGACTGCATTGGTTCGGTTTGGATCGGTTTTTTTGCTCAAAGGTTCGGTTCCGGTTTGAAAAAAAAACCAATACATCGGTTCGGTTCTCGGTTCCAGGGTAAAAAAAACCAATCCGATCTGAAAACCGATCCGATCCGAACCAATCCGGGACCGAACCGATTTATAATTACACATATATATTTATTTAATATATTTAACACTTGTAATTTATATTTTTGTGATTATTTGAGTTTCTAACTTAAGTTATTGAGGTCAAAATTAATTTTGACCTTAAAAAAATTAGTTATGAAACACATTAATCTTAAAAAAAATTAGTTATGAAATATGATTTTCGAACCGAAAACCGATCCGATCCGATCCGGGAATCGCTGGTTCGGTTTGGTTCGGTTCTGTATTAAAGTAGGTTCGGTTCCGGTTCCAAAAATTTGGAACCGACCCAGGTCGGTTCGGTTCTCGGATTAGTACCAAAACCGATCCAAACCGAACCGTGTGCACCCCTAGGATGCATCATGTGCTATTTTCCCAATTAAAGCCGAATTTGAAAATGACATGAGTAGGAGATATGGGTCATTGAAGATTAAGATGCTTTCATGAGCCATAACAAGCATTTGAAAAGTAATTTCTCAATATTTCAGGAGGTACGTTTTAGTCATTACATTATATTAAAAACTATAGCTCACATTTAACATATGTGTTCATATTATAATACATTTAATGTTTAAAAATATGGATGATGATATTTGTAATAATAATTTTTTTATTATTTTAAATATTTTATTTATTCATATCTTTCGACACATTGTTATGATATTTTTATCATCAAATTAGATTTCGGGACATTATGTTCTCAAAAGATTATTGGAATCCAATATTTTCAAATTATTAATTAAAATTTAGAACCAGAAATTCCATATTTTTATTGGGACCCAAAGTTCCTAATTATCATTCAAATTTGAACACAAAGTTCCCCATACTATTTGAAATTTGGGGTCTCACACTCGCAATACTATTTTTTGAGACTTGAAGTTTCCAGTGGCTATCTTCATTTTGGGACATAAAGTATCCAAATAATTATTTTAATTTAGGACCTGATGTTCCCATGTAAATATTTTTGGTGGACCAGAAGATTCTATGTAATTTTTTTCATTTAGGACTAGAAGTTCTCAAATTATTTTTAAAAATTATAACTTGAAGTTCTCAATTAATGTTCAAATTTTTGGACATGATACTGAAATACTTCCAAAAATCAAACCCAAAGTTTTGATTTTTTTTAATAAGGAAATGGATATTAAAAGTCGAACGACAATCATTTATAATTTGGACCCGAAGATTCAATAATTTCGTAATCAAACATGAAGTTTGATTATTTATATAATACGAGTAAGGATATTAAATGTTCCAAAAGGATTATTTATATATTGGATCTGAAGTTCTAAATAATTTTACACCTTATCAAACTTGATGTTTCGATATAACTCGACAAGTCCTTAAATATTTAAAATTGCGATATGAAATTGTCTTAATTATTTACAATTGATACCTGAAGTTCCCCACTTATTATTCAAATATAAAAATTGAATTTTCTCGGTTCAAATTTTAGGACGTGGCATACATAAATTATGTTTGCATAAAGTATCAAAAGAAAATATATCACAATCAAACCCGATGTTTGATTGTTTAATTGTTAGGGTATAGACCCAGTGTCCCCCAATTATTTCTATGATATGAAAATCCATATTCATTTTTGTGACCAGAAGTAAAAAAATATCATATGTCATTGGGATCTAAAATATATGGACCTGGAGCTCTAACAAAATATACCATAAATCAAACCTTGGAGTTTTGATTATTCACAAGGTATGAATTTAAAAGCTCTCCAATAATTATTTAAATTTTGAACCTAAAGTTCCAAATATATCATTTTTATTGGATATAGTTTCAAAATAAATCGGATATTTAAAAATATCTTTTTAAGTTCTTGCCTTTTTATTTTCTTTATTAAATGAAATGTCATATTAAGTACTCTATTCATATTTAAGTTTCCCTTTAACTATCACAATAATGGTTTCACCATTAAATTTTTGTCTCTTGACCTTTCACTTTATTTGAGTATTAAATTATTTTTAAATGGTATTTAATTTTGACTCCTTTACACATTCCAATTATAAAATATACAATGGAGACTTTGAAATGTCTAGAGAATGTGAAAAATTAAGCCTTCATTCTTTTAATAAAAGGTTGGATTTTTATTGATCAGAGTTAATAAAAATTATTTTCACTTGTTTGGAAGATTCTCTAATATTTTTACCCCATAATCAAACCTGAAGTTTTGATACAAAATGGTTGAGAATTTAATGTTCTTCGATATTAATAATATTGAACTTCAACTTCAACTATTAAAACTTAAAGTTTTATACATGATTCTTACTAGATGTTGTATGAGTTATTTTAATATAAGACCTGAAGTCCTAGGCTTTAATTTTATAACTTTTATGAACCTGAAGATTCATATACATGTGATATTAAATAGAGAAAATTAAGTTCTCATTGCCTTCCAAAAGGAAATATTTGTCATAATTATTTGGTTCCTTGTTATATATTAGAAGCCTAAAGTTTCTTAATTTCGAGCCTTAAGTCTCTTACATATCATAATATTATGAACTTTTAATTCATCTGTTATCAACTCAATGTTTTAAACTTTAGTTGGTAACAGTTTTTGTTATATATATTGTTCTTTGAATATCTAATAATTATTTAACACAATGTTTTTAAATACCTTCACTTTTTAAAGTTAAGTTAACAGAATCTTGATCATAAATTATATTATTTTATTCTTAAACAATCTATATATTTGGACTCATTTTATACACTTCATAATCAATCTGGACTCTTAAAAGTTTTAATTGCGAATAGTCATCATGTGATGACATTTATCTAGAAAATAATGAACAACTCATGCTATTATAAAAAAATTGAAAGTTTTTTTTTTTACTTGGTGTATAATATAGTAAAGGTTTCAACCATAGTTAAACCTAAGTCTCCAAAACAACCTATGTGATGTTATTATTTAGTACCCTCCCATACATATGCAATGAGTTATTATATTCAAAATAAATAGAGAAAAGTAATTTTATGTTACTTCTAGTGTTAGAATCTAGAAGCTTACACTAGCAAACAATCATTGCATTATTCAAGGAGTTATATTATACAACATTTAACACTGTAACATTGCACTTTGTCATGGTTAAATTATTTATTATTATACAATGACCATTTCGGTCACCATAATTATTTTTCACAAGACATTGTGAACGTCAGTGATATTCATCACAAGGGTATATATGGTGCTTATGATTCACCCTTTGTTGAAACATTACGTGTGCAATTTTATTTTGATGAGACACTATTCTCGCCATCAAGGGGAGAATAAAACATATCAGAAGTATAAATGATAATTAACATTATGTTATTGAAGAATGAAGATATTTATCGTGAAATACTTCCACATTGTCTCATATAATCCCCTGTATCTCTCAATGCGAAAATGAGGTAAAAATAATATTGCAACATCAAATGCCACCTGGAATAGTAGAAAATATGCTTGCCAAAATCATTGTCCCAGAAAGATAAAATATAATTGGTAGCAACTAAATTTATTGCACGCCAGAAGCATGATAAACCTATAGGTCCTAACTACTTGACTCCCTAGTAGTGGAGGTTGACTAAAATCATGCCCAAATAAATCTCCATGTGATATTTTTATTTCATATAATATCAATCATGGGACTAATATATAACACCACACTCAATTAAATACCGAGTGATCGGTCCTATACCCAATTAAAACATAATTTACAGAGTATGAATCAATGAAAATGAAAGTGTCTAAACAAAGTCCAAAACTCCATAGCATCCATAACTCGTCAAAAATATTAATCCTCTATGATTGGCGTCCCTGCGGCTGGACACCTGATATAGGATATACAAGAGAGAAGAGAATATGCAACAAAACGGGTCAAAGCCCATTGTAAAAATAGTTTAGAAAACAACAAGTGAAGAAATGCTATATTCAGCAATTATTATATACATGTTTGATTATCGAACTCTCTCTTGAGATTCTCACCTCTCATCTAGAGTGCACACCTAACATACCTCTAAGTCAAACTAGTTACAGTTCCCATGCTAGTTAGTTCATATCAGTGCCAACTAACCATAGCCCATATATTTCCCACGTATTTCTCCCGCAATAAGGGTAATACATATATATCCAATTTCTCTTTAACATGGATAAGTCCTTTTTCAATTCAATGTAATTAAGTATTCACTTACTTAATTCATTTCAGATTTCATTATCTTTCATGTCTACTTAATTCACATAGTAAACACTATCACAAGTATATATGTACATTCACTCTATTGTACATATACAATACTTCACCTCGAGGCTCAGTTACGGTGCAAAAATACTCTGCTATCATGTCCGGGTACATCTCATCACTGTATAAAGGACTGCTAGTTTGGTGTATCCCTCGAACCATAAATATCAAAACACACATATTGGAGTTGAGCATAGTCCTAAGTATTTAGACTTCGCACAGAAATGACTGGTCACACTCTTATTCATAAATGTGGTCCTCAATCCCTAAGTTCTATGTCCCGAGGCAACAAGTCAAAAATCCCCCCATAAGTCTCATCAGGATATGACTATCCTCTACGCGTAAATCTCCCGTCGATCGCAAGTAGGTTAGGTATGTCATACATATAAATCAACAATCAACAAGTAAACACATCAACCTATATGAAATTTGGTACGCACACGATGAATATCATATTTAGGATTTCATCCTACCCCAAGTACCTATCATATTTCTCGAATACCACCCGTACTTGTTAATCATGATTATCATCGTATACTTATCATGTAGTTATCACTCACATAATCCCAAGTACCCGTATATATATATATCACCAATATTAAACCGTACTGGACTATGACGATTATTCATCTCTTAATTGTATTATTATTACGTACAGATCACTCACATAATGTTATTCCTCAATTCCATATAATTTTCCAACATTAACCCATGTCCCTCACTCATTGTTAATGTACCAAAATTAATCAAATCTTATCGTGGTCCAAATTACCAATTTCTAAACTTTTCTGGGCTAAAAATAGGACTTTCTGAAATCTCGTTAGCAGTCCATAATTCTAGTTCGAACGATAGTATGTCTCATTCGAACGATATCAGCATCATTCCAGATCTTCTTCAACCCCCGTTTTGTGCATTTTTTCTTGATGTTCTTACACCCAAAACCTCATGGATTGTATTCTACCCAGAAGCCATATATTCTAACATTGTTCTAACATGTTCAAGGGTGATTTTCACATAAGATCAGCATCAAATCCATATGTTCATTAGGGTATCATCATCAAACCCATTAAATCCTTAAAATTTAAATTTATCTAAATTCTCTATTTTTATACCTCTTAAAAACCCATAATTTAGAACTATGTTTTCATATCTAAATCATAAAATTTCCACATTCAACATGAGTAGGATTCATCTACATGCAATACCTATCATCATTTTCATATCTTCAATAAACATATATATACATATATCCTCTACATGTAAAACCTATCCATTTTTATGTTCATAGCATCTACATATATAAATATTCAAGTACATGAATTTGCCTATCCATTAAACTTCATTTATCAACCATTTTAATCCCAAATTCATAAGTTCATCAATCCAAAAGAAAATCATATTCTAACATGGATAATATAAGCACCAAAATAGAGCAAGAATTACACTTACCTTATGTGTAGGTCTGAACGTTTGGAGAAGACAAGTGTTTATCATCTCCTCTTCCTTTTTTTCGGTGACTATCAGGGGGTGGTGCAAGGTGTGGAGATGATGGTTGTCCCCTTAATTTTCCCTAGGTGACTCTTCCTTTCCAAGAAAATCTTCCTCTCCTCTAGATAACCTTTCACTTTCTCTCTAAGTCTTTTCACTCTCTCTCAAAAGACCTCACTTTGTGTTTTGATGAAATGAACCTTATGTACAACCTAAACTAACATATATAAAAAGCCTGGAAGGTTAGCTAAAAGACAAAAAAATGTAGGTACTATGAATCTCCCAAGAAAAATAACTAAAATGCCCCTTCAAGGAGTCATTTCATCTTCTAATTGACTCAAAACCCAAATTAACCCCCGGGTAAACTCTTCTACCTATTTTGACTCTTTCGCAATCAACGGTGCACTCGAAATGATCATCTGAATGACTTAAAAATAAATCTCATTTTATTTCCCAACTTTAGTCCAAATGCAACTTATAAGCGCGTGCCGACTTAATTTCCATTATTTTCGTATCTGTGGATCCCGACAATAATTTTTATATTCACATATTACTTTTATATCACCAAGTAATATTCAAAATCATATATTACTTTAATATCTAGTAATATTCAATCTGGATTAATCCCTATTAATTATTTTTCACATAATTAATTCTAATTAATCTCATTAATTTGTCCTGTTAACTTTTAATTTATCTCCTATTATAAGTCATTAAAATTACGGGGTATTACATACTCCCCCCTTATAACGGAATTTCGTCTCAAAATTCAAAAAATAAGGCATACCTGGTAAAAAAAAACTCCAAGTATCTATCGTTCATCTCATCCTCGTGCTCCCAAGTAGACACCTCAAGATTATGGTGCTCCTAATGGACATGCACCAACGGAACTACTTTCGATCTTAACCATCTCTCTCTATGGTCCAAGATCGCTATCGGTCTCTCCTCATAAGCTATATGGATACAAATCGATCTCCTCTAATGCAACATGAGTGTGACCCAACTCATGTTGGAGATATCGCCTCAGCGAAGAAATATGGAACACATCATGTATCCTACGAAAGTGCTCCGACAACCCCAATCTATAAGCAGTCGGTCCAACTCTCTTAATTATAGGAAATGGTCCTACATATCTGGGCGCCAATTTCCCCTTCTCTTAAAATCTCATTATCCCCTTCATAGGAGATATCCGTAATAATACCTTGTCCCCCACACTTAACTCTCGAAAGAATCGATTCACATCGGCATAGTTTTTTTATTTTTCCTGGGCTACCCGAATACGGCTATGAATCATCTCAATCCTGGAAGACGTGTACTGTATCACCTCCGACCCAAGTATCTTATTGTCCTCTACCTCTAACCAACACACAGGAGAACGATAAGGTCTACCATATAATGCCTCGAATGGATCCATACTAATGGTGATCTGGTAGGAGTTATTATATGCGAACTCCACTAGTGGAAAGTATTTCTCCCAACCTCCCTCAAAATCTAGGATTCACATGCGTAACATATCCTCTAACATATGGTTAGTATGCTATGTCAACCCATTAGTCTGCGAGTGATAGGCCATACTCATTCTCACCTCAGTACCCATAGCCTCGTGAAAACTCTACCAAAATCAAGATACAAAGATCCTATACCGATCGGGGGGCACAATATTAAGCGTTACACCATGTAACCTTAATATCTCGAGTATAAAAATCTGGGCTTACTGTCCAGTAGAGTAATCAGTCCGAACTGGAAAAAAGTGAGCTACCTTAGTCAGCCGATTCATAATCACCCATATAGAATCGTGACCCCTATGAGAAGTAGGTAACCCCGTATTGAAGTCCATGGAAATACCCCATTTCCACATCAGGACCTCTAATGGCTGAAGAAACCCAGCAGGCTTCTGACAAACTCAGCCATGTCCCTCTTCATCGTGCTCCACCAATACTGCAGTCGCATATCTTGGTACATCCTATCCCCACCGGTATGTACCTTAAATCTGGATCCGTGCGACTCAGTCATCACCGCATGCCACAAATCCACACCTTCTGTAATAATTAATCTACCATTGTAGCGTAATCCCCCATTAGAAATCACTGATAAAGACTCTGCTCCTCCGATTAAAAGTTATCAAATTGTTTCCTTACAAAATGGATTTGTTCCATGGGCCTGAACTACCCTCATAACAGTCTAAGGTGTAACAGTCATAACTGACATCAATGATCGGGAAACTGCATCCTGATGTCCTAGTTCCTTCCATTTTTCCTTTCATACCATGGCCAACTCATCTACCACACTTTGGCTTAATGTGTATGCTACCTTGTTAGCCTTCCTTGGGTAGTAATGTATCTCAAACTGATAATTTTTCACAAACTCAAGCCACTTGAATTGATGCATGTTCAACTCTCATTGAGTGTACAAATACTAAAGTGACTTATGATTCGTGAATAGATGAAATTTCTCCTCCAATAAATAATATCTCCATAGCTGAAGAGTAAATACGACCGCTGCTAGCTCCATGTCTTGGGTAGGATAATTCTTCTCATGATGCTTAAGCTTTCTAGAGGCATAAGTTATAGACTTCTCTTCCAGTTGTAATACTCCACCAACACCCTGTAACGATGCGTCAGTATAAACTAAGTAATTCACTCTTGACCTGGGCAGTGCTAGTACCGGTGCTGAAGTCAACTTATCTTTCATCTCATCGAATTCTAACTGACACGCATCATCCCATGTAATTGGTACGCCCTTACAGTTTAGGTTAATCAACGACCCCGCTATCTTTGAGAAACCTCAGATAAAACATCTATAATAGCTGACCAATCCCAAGAAACTGCGCAACTCTGTTGGTGCCGTGGGTTATCCCCACTCTCTCGTCGCTGATACCTAGCTAAGATCCACCGATAACCCCACTTCAGACACAATATGATCTAGAAACTTAAATTCCTGAAGCCAAAACCCATACCTCTCATATTTTGCATAGAGTTGATGCTTACGTAGTGCCTGTAGGACCCATCTTAAATGCTCGGCATGCTCTTCCCTAGTTTGAGAATAAATCAGTATGTCATTTATAAAGACAATGACAAACTGATCTATTAACTCTTTGAACACCCTCTTCATCAAGTCCATAAATACGTCGGTGCATTAGTCAGCCCAAACGGCATAACTCAAAACTCATACGATCCATATCTGGTCAAGAAGGCTATATTTGAAACGTCCTGTGCCATAATACACAGCTGATGATAACCAGACCTCAAATCTATCTTTCAGAAGTAGGTTGATCCTCTCATCTGATCAAATAAGTCATCGATCCTAGGCAATTGATATTTACTTTGTATCATGACTTTGTTAAGCTCTCGATAATCCACACACAATGGTAAAGAACCATCTCGTTTCTTTACAAATAACATACGGGCACCCCAAGGCGACGTACTCCTAAGGATAAACCCCTGACCCAATAACTGCTCTATCTGACCTTTTATCTCCCTCATCTATACTAGAGCCACACGGTAAGTTGCACGAGCAATAGGTTGAGTGTCTGGTGCTAAATCAATCACAAACTCTATTTCCCTACTGGGAGGTAACCCGAGTATCTCTTGGAATACATCCGCAAAATCACAGACTACCGATATCAAATCAAGGGATGTCACTACTCCTGTAGAGGTCTCCTCCTCCATATAATATAAATGTGTAGACGACCCTCCCTAAGAATAAGGTATCGCCACTAGGAATATCTCATGTCTCGAAATAGCAAAAATAATACACCGACTATAGCAGTCAATCATGGCCCTATAAGTAACAAGACAATCCATGCCGATAATCACATCATACTTGAACATGCCCAATACAAGTAAATCCTTTGGTAAAATTAGACTCCCAATCTCTATACTCACACTACAGTATATAAAGAAAATATGTGTCCCACTACCCATCGGTGAGTCTACATAAGTAACAGTGATGTCGTCCATGTCTAATAACCCTGTGGACCATGCCAATGTAGTGGCTACAAATGAATGTGAGGCCCCCCGTGTCAAACAGAATGCACCCCATAGCCATATAGATAGAAATTATACCGTCAATCACTGGAGGTGGATTCTAAACCGCTGCCTGATGGACATTATACACACGCCAATACTGTCTCTTCTGTGATGGAGCTGCTGGAATGGTAGGTAATGCTGGCACCTGAACGGCTGGTGGAAACACTGGTCTTTGTGGCTCGTGAAGAGTACCATGCTGCTGAGGAAATTTTCCCTAATCAGGATGATCTTGTTGTCAATGGCCTTTTTTGCCATACACGAAACATCTGACGGTTCCCACATCTTGTCCTTGTTGAACCCGATCTTGCTATCCATTATCACCTCTCCCTTGGATCTGTTGCTGGCCCTAATGACCCTGCTGCCACTGCCTGTTGCCTCCCTGCCCAAATTAAAATCCTCTAGATCATAAACGTTTAGCATTATCCCCCGACTAGGAACCCTGCTCACCCTGACGTTGCTGACTCTGACCTGGTTGTGTCCTGTTAGAACTGAATCCACCAGTCTTACTCTACTGGCTTAACTCAATCCTCCGCTTACCACCCTTAACATGTAAGAGGTTATCTGAGCAGTGAAGCATCGCAGCATTAAGAATATCTGCGTAAGTATATAATGAAAGATTGTCTAATAAGTGCTTGCGAATCATCGAGGTCAGGACATCTGTGAACATCTGAATTCTCTTTTCTTCTGTAGGCACCTCCCCTGGCACCAAAATTTTCAACCGAGTGAATTCCTCCTCATATTCTACCATTGTCCTTCCCTCTTGGGCTAAGTCGAGTTGTTTTCACCTCATCTCTATCTGAACGACGGAGAGAAAGTATTTACGGTCAAATCGCACCCAGAAGTCCTGGATAGTCATAATATCTCTCTCCTCGGCGGTGGTAATAGCTTCCCACCACTATAGACCTATCGTAACTAGCTTAAATGTAGCTAGTATCAGATGTTGAAATTTCGTGCATTCAAACATTCTCAAGTGCCTCCGAATGTCTTTCTTCCATTGGCTAGAAGTCACGACATCAGAACCTACCCAAAACTCGAGTGGATGCGACTTCTGAAAAGCATCCGTAACATATTCCCAAGCAGTTAGAAACACCTGCCCTGGTGCGGGTCTCATAGCTGGTGCCTGCTATACAACCGCCAAAGTCGCATTGACTGCCTAAACAACAGTAACCTCTGCAACATTCATTGTATCCTTAACTGGGGCGGGCTGAGATGCACGTCGATGAGGCATCTGAAATGAGAGAGAACAATTCCATCAATATTCAATATCACAAAATAGTTAAAGAACGTATATACATAAATAAGAATGCAACAGTCCTAATAATAGGGCTCTATATCAAAGAACGCTAAGCTGAAAGCATAATAAACCATTCAGATCCTAAAAGACTCAAGAACCTGATTCTCTGATACCACCTGTAACACAGTACTCAATTAAATACTGGGTGATCTGTCCTATACCTAATTAAAACAAAATTTTTAGTTGGTTCATTCTTAGCATCACTTTGGAAAAATATTTTCATTTTATTAATCACCTAATATCCAACTAAGCAGATGTTAAAAAAGGCTTCTCTAAGTTTTTTTGATAAAATTCCATTTTAATAACAAAAGAAGTTTAACATAATATCCATTCCACAACAATGAATAATGACTAGATAACATCACTACTCAATATATGTAACTGGAATAAAACTCTCCAGTTTAAATCTCTCAAAACAATAAAATCCAATAAAACCAAATGTATCAAAAACTGACATAATACATTAACTGGCTCGGATAGCGTGGAATTGATAAAGGGCTTTCTGCAATTGGATAGAATAGGTATTCCTCATTTTAGGAAAATTTATGTGTAATGGGGTTGTTTATAAAACTCCAAATTTACTTTCCATCAATTCTTATTTCTTTGTAAAGGGGATATTTATAAATCCCCTCATTTATTGCATTCAAGCTAGAGCTTTGGGCTCAACCTCTAGTTTTCTTTATGTGCGAGCTATTACCTATTTTTAGGCTTGGTTGAATAATATTTGTGGGGGTTCCATCCCTCTTCCCAAAAAAAAAAAAAGGATAGCGTGGAAATACTTAAATCCTCTTGGGTGACATGCCCTAAATGAAAGATCAACTACAGAGTATGAATCAATGAATATGAAAGTGTCTAAACAAAGTCCAAAACTCCATAGCATCCATAACTCGTCAAAAATATTAACCCTCTATGGTTGGCATCCCTGCGGCTGGACACCTGATATAGGATATACAAGAGAGAAGAGAATATGCAACAAAACGGGTCAAAGCCCATTGTAAAAATAGTTTAGAAAACAACAAGTGAAAAAATGCTATATTCAGCAATTATTATATACATGTTTGATTATCGAACTCTCTCTTGAGATTCTCACCTCTCATCTAGAGTGCACACCTAACATACCTCTAAGTCAAACTAGTTACAGTTCCCATGCTAGTTAGTTCATATCAGTGCCAACTAACCATAGCCCATATATTTCCCACGTATTTCTCCCGCAATAAGGGTAATACATATATATCCAATTTCTCTTTAACATGGATAAGTCCTTTTTCAATTCAATGTAATTAAGTATTCACTTACTTAATTCATTTCAGATTTCATTATCTCTCATGTCTACTTAATTCACACAGTAAACACTACCACAAGTAAATATACACATTCACTCTATTATATATATATATATATATATAATACTGCATCCCGAGGCTCATCTGCGGTGGGCATATACTCTGCTATCATGTCTGGATACATCTCGTCACTGTAAAAAGGACTGCTGGTTTGGTGTATACCTCGAACCATAAATATCAAAATACACATATTGGAGTTGAACATAGTCCTAAGTCTTTGGATTACGCACCCAAATTACCGGTCACACTCTTATTCATAAAGTGGTGCTCAATCCCTAAGTTCTATATTCTAAGGCAACAAGTCAAAAATCCCCCAATAAGGCTCATCGGGATATGATTGTCCTCTATGCGCAAACCACTCGTCAATAGCAAGTAGGCTAGGTATGTCATACACATAAATCAATAATGAATAGGTATACACATCAACCAATATAAAATTTGGTAAGCAGTCGACTAATATCATATTAGGATTTCATCCTACACCAAGTACCCATCATATTTCTCGAATACCACCTGTAGTTGTTAATCATGATTATCATCGTATACTTATTATGTAGTTATCACTCACATAATCCCAAGTACCCGTATATATATATCAACAATATTAACCCGTACTGGACCATGGTGATTATTCATCTCTTAATCGTATTATTATTATGTAGATATCTCTCACATAATTTTATTCCCCAATTCCATATAATTTTACAACATTAACCCAAGTCCCTCACTCCTTGTTAATTTACCAAAATTGATCAAATCTTACCTTGGGCCAAATTACGAATTTCCAAAATTTTCTGGACTAAAATAAGACTTTTTAAAATCTCGTTAGCAGTCCAGAATTCTCGTTCGAATGATATGGCATCTCATTCGAACGATATGGCATCTCGTTCAAATGATAGTATGTCTCGTTCGAACGATATTAACGTCATTCTAGTTCGTCTTCAACCTCAGTTTTCTACGTTTTTTCTTCATGTTCTTATGCCCAAACCCTCATGGATTATATTCTACCCAGAACCCATATATTTTAACATTGTTTATAACATGTTCAAGGGTGATCTTCACATAAGAGAAACATCAAATCCATATGTTCATAAGGGTATCATCATCAAACCCATTAAATCCTTAAAATTTCAATTTATCTTAATTCTCCATTTTTATACCTCTTAAAAACCCATAATTTGGAACTATCATTTCATATCTAAATCATCAAATTTCCATATTCAACATGAGTAAGATTCATCTACATGCAATACATATCATCATTTTCATATCTTCAATATATATATATATATATATATATATATATATATATATATATATATATATATATATATATATATATATATATATACTGTACTTGTAAAACCTATCCATTTTCATGTTCATAGCCTCTACATGTATAAATCCCCAACTACCTGAATTTGCCTATCCATTAAAATTGATTTATCAATTCTTTTAATCCCAAATCCATAAGTTCATCAATCCAAAAGAAAATCATATTCTAACATGGATAATATAAGCACCAAAATAGAGCAAGAATTACACTTGCCTTATGTGTAGGTCTGAACCTTTGGAGAAGACAAGTGTTTAGCACCTCCTCTTCCTTTTTTCGACGACTATTAGGCGGTGGTTCAAGGTGTGGAGATGGTGGTTGTCCCCTTAATTTTCCCTAGGTGACTCTTCCTTTCCAAGCAACTCTTCCTCTCCTCTTGATAAACTTTCACTTTCTCTCTAAGTCTTTTCACTCTCTCTCAAAATACCTCACTTTATGTTTTGATGAAATGAACCTTACGTTCAAATTTAAACTAACATATATAAAAAGTCTCGAAGGTAAGATAAAAGACAAAAAATGTAGGTACTATGTATCTCCCAAGGAAAATAACTAAAATGCCCCTTCAGGGTGTCCTTTCATCTTTCAATTGACTCGAAACCCAAATCAAACCCCCGGGTAGACTTTTCTGCCTATTTTGACTCTTTCGGACTCAACGACGCACTTGAAATGATCATCCGAATGACTTAAAAATAAATCTCATTTTATTTCCCAACTTTAATCTCGATGCGACTCATAAGCACGCCACGACTTAATTTCCATTATTGTCGTATTTCTCGATCCCGACAATAATTATGATATTCACATATTAATTTTATATCACCAAGTAATATTCAAAATCATATATTACTTTAATCTCTAGTAATATTCAATTTCGATTAATCCCAAATAATTTTTTTTTCACATAATTAATTCCAATTAATCCCATTAATTTGGCCTGTTAACTTTTAATTTATCTCATATTACAAGTCATTAAAATTACGGGGTATTACATACTTCCCCCCTTATAATGGAATTTCGGCTCAAAATTCGAAAAATAAGGCATACCTTGTAAAACCAACTACGGGTATCTATCGCACATCTCATCCTCGCGCTCCCAAGTAGAATCCTCAAGATTATTGTGCTCCTACTGGACACGCACCAACGAAACTACTTTTGATCTCAACCGTCTCTCGCTATGGTCCAAGATTTCTACCGATCTCTCCTCATAAGAACTATTTGGATTCAAATCGATCTCCTCTAATGCAACATAAGTGTGAGCTAACACATGTAGGAGATATCGCCTCAGCGAAGAAATATGGAACACATCATGTATCCTATGCAAGCGCTCCGGCAACCCGAATCTATAAGCAATTGGTCCAACTCTCTCAATTATAGGAAATGGTACTACATATCTGGGCGCCAATTTCCCCTTCTTTTAAAAGCTCATTATCCCCTTTATAGGAGATTCCTACAACAAAAGCTTGTCCCCCACACTGAACTCCCGAAAGAATTTATTCTCATCGGCGTAGTCTTTTTGTTTGTCCTGGGCTACCTGAATACGACTATGAATCAAATCAATCCTGGAAGACATGTACTGTATCACCTCCGACCCAACTAGCTTGTTACTCCTAACCTCTAACGAACACGCGGGACAAGGATAAGGTCTACCATATAATGCCTCAAATGGAGCCATACCGATGGAGAACTGGTAGGAGTTATTATATCCAAACTCCACTAGTGGAAAGTATTGCTCCCAACCTCCCTCGAAATGTAGGATTCACATGCATAACATATCCTCCAATATCTGGTTAGTACGCTATGTCTGCGGGTAATATGCCATACTCAATCTCACCTTAGTACCCATAGCCTCGTGAAAACTCTCCCAAAATTAAGATACAAAGATCTTATACCGATCAGGCATAATATTAAGAGGTACCCCATGTAACATTACTATCTCGGGCTACAAAAATTTGGGCATACTGTCCTGTAGAGTAATCAGTCTGAACTGGAAAAAAGTGAGCGACCTTAGTCAGCCGATTTACAATCACCCATATGGAATCATGACCCCTCTGAGAAGTAGGTAAACCCGTGATGAAGTCCATGGAAATGCTCTCCCATTTCCACAACAGGACCTCTAATGGCTGAAGAAACCCAACAGGTTTTTGACAAACTCATCCATGTCCCTCTTCATCCCGCTCCACCAATACTGCCGTAGCATATCTTAGTACATCTTATCCCCACCAGGATGTATCACAAATATAGATCCGTGTGACTCAGTCATCACCGCATGCCATAAATCCACGCCTTTGGGAATAATCAATCTACCATTGAAGCGAAAGCCCCCATCAGAACTTAGTGATTAAGACTCTGCTCCCCCGGCTAAAAGTTATCGAATTTTTTCCTAACAAAACGGATTTTCTCCCTGAGCCTGAACTACCCTCATCACAATCTGAAGTGTAACGGTCATGACTGACATAAATGATCAAGAAACTGCATCCTTATGTCCCACTTCCTTCCATTTTTCCTTCCATACCACGACCAACTCACCTACCAGACTTCGGCTTAATGCATCTGCTAATACGTTAGCCTTCCCTGGGTGGTAATGTATCTCAAACTGATAATTTTTCAAGAACTCAAGCCACTTGTGTTGACTTATGTTCAACTCTCGCTGAGTGAACAAATACTAAAGTCACTTATGATCTGTGAATAGATGAAATTTCTCCCCCGATAAATAATGTCTCCATAGCCGAAGAGTAAACATGATCGCTGCTAGCTCCAAGTAGGGGGTGGGATAATTATTCTCATGAGGCTTAAGATTTCTAGAGGCATACGTTATAGACTTATCTTCCTGTTGTAATACTCCACCAAGACCCTATAACGATGCGTCAGTATAAATTAAGTACTCCACTCCTGGACTCGGTAGTGCTAGTACCGGTGCTGAAGTCAACTTATCTTTCAGCTCATCGAATGCCAACTGACACGCATCATCCCATGTAAATAGTATGCCCTTACGGGTTATGTTAATCAATGACCCCTCTATCTTTGAGAAACACCAGATAAAACATCTATAATAACCGACCAATCCTAAGAAACTACGCAACTCTATCGGTGTCGTGGGTTGTCCCCACTCTCTCACCGTTCATAACTTGCTAAGATCCATCGAGAACCCCACTTCAAACACAATATGCCCCAAAAACTGAACTTCCCAAAGCCAAAAACCATACTTCTCATATTTCGCATAGAGTTAATGCTCATATAGTGCCTATAGGACCCATCACAAATGCTCGGCATGCTTTTCCTCAGTTTGAGAATAAATCAGTATGTCATTTATAAAGACAGTGACAAACTGATCTATTAACTCTCTGAACACCCTATTCATCAAGTCCATAAATACTTCGGTGCATTAGTCAGCCCAAACGGCATAACTTGAAATTCATACGATCCATATCTATCCAAGAAGGCAGTATTTGAAACGTCATGCGCCCTGATACGCAATAATGTTAACCAGACCTCAAATATATCCTTCAGAAGTAGGTTGATCCTTTCATCTGATCATATAAGTCATCGATCCTATGCAACGTATATTTATTCTGTATCGTGACTTTGTTAAGCTCTCGATAATCCACGCACAGCTGTAAAGAACCATCTCATTTATTTACAAATAACATAGGGACACCCCAAGGCTACGTACTCCTACGGATAAATCCCTAACCCAATAACTTCTCTACTAACATTTTAGCTCCCTCATCTCTGATGGAGCTATACGATAAGTCGCACGAGCAATATGCTGAGTGCCTGGTGCTAAATCAATCACAAACTCTATCTCCCTACTGGGAGGTAACCCTGGTATCTCCTGGAATACATACGCAAACTCACAGACTACCAATACTAAATCAAGGGATATCACTACTCCCGTAGAGGTCTCCTCCTCCATATAATATAAATGTGTAGACGACCCTCCCTCTGAATGAGGTATCACCACTAGGAATATCTCTTGTCTTGGAATAGAAAAAATAATACACCGGCTATAGCAGTCAATCATGGCCCTATAAGTAACAAGACAATCCATGCCGATAATCACATCATACTTGGACATGCCCAATACAAGTAAATCCTTTGGTAAAATCAGACTGCCAATCTCTATACTCACACCACGACATATAAAGAAAATAGGTGCCCCACTACCCATCGGCGAGTCTACATAATTAACAGTGATGTTGGCCATGTATAATAACCCCATAGCCCATGCAATTCTAGTTGCTACAAATGAATGTGAGGACCCTGTGTCAAATATAATGCACCTCATAACACCGTAGAAAGAAAACATAGCGTCAATCACTGGCGGTGGCTTCTGAACCACTGCTTGATGGACATTATACACACGCCTATGTTGTCTCTACTATGTTGGAGATGCTAGAATGGTAGGTAATGCTGGCACCTAAGTGGCTGGTGGAAACACTAGTCTTTTTGGATCCTGAAGAGCACCATATTGCTGAGGAAATTTTCCCTAATAAGGATGATCCCGCCGTCAGTGGCCATTTTTTCCATACACAAAACATTTTATGGTTCCCACATTTTGTCCCTATTGAACCCGACCTTGCTGGACATTACCACCTCTCCCTTGGCCCTGTTGCTATCCCTAATGACCCTGTTGCCCCTACATGTTTCCTCCCTGCCCTAATCAAAATCCTTTAGATCATAAAAAGTTAGCATAGTCCCCCGACTGGGAACCTTGCTCACCCTGGCGCTGCTAACTCTGACCTGGTTGTGTCCTGCTAGAACTGCCTCCACCAGTCTTGCCCTGCTGGCTCGACTCAATCCCCTACTTGCCACCCTTAGAATGTAAGAGGCTATCCTGGCAGTGAAGCATCGAAGCATTAAGAACATCTGCGTAAGTATCTAATGAAAGATTGCCTAATAAGTGCGGGCGAATCTTCCAGGTTAGTCCACCTGTGAACACCTGAATTCTCTTTTCTTCAGTAGGAACCTCTCCTGGCACCAAATTTGTCAACTGAGTGAATTCCTCCTCATATTCTGCATTTTTACTTCACTTCGGGGTTAAGTCGAGTAGTTTTTTCCTCATCTCGATCTGAACGGGGGAGGGAAAGTATTTACGATCAAATCGCACCCAAAAGTCCTGGAAAGTCATAATATCTCTCTCCTTGGCGGTGGTAATATCTTCCCACCACTCTAGAGCTGTCGCGACTAGCTTAAATGTCACTAGTATCTGATGCTGAACTTTCGTGCATTCAAACATTCTCATGTGCCACTGTATGTCTTTCTTCTATTGGCTAGAAGTCACGACATCAGAACCTCCCCAAAACTCGAGTGGATGCGACTTCTGAAAAGCATCTCGAACACACTCCCAAGCAGTAGGAAACACCTGCCCTAGTGCAGGTCGCATAGCTGGTGCCTGTGTTGGTGCCTACTGTACAACTACCAAAGTCGCATTGACTGCCTAAATAACAGTAACCTCTGCAACATTCATTGTACCCTGAGCCGGGGCAGACTGAGGTGCACATCAATGAGGCATGTAAAATGAGATAGAACATTTCCATCAATATTCAATATCACAAAATAGTAAAAAAACGTATATGCATAAATAAGAATGCAACAGTCCTAATAATGGGGCTCTATATCAAAGAACGCTAAGCTAAAAGCATAATTAACCGTTCAAATCCTAAAAGACTCCAGAACCTGATTCTTTGATACCACCTGTAACACCCTGCTCAATTAAATACCGGGTGATCAGTCCTATACCTAATTAAAATAGAATTTACAGTTGGTTCATTCTTAGCATCACTGTCGAAAAATATTTTATTTTTATTAATCACCTAATATCAAACTAAGCAGATGTAAAAAAGGTTTCTCTAATTGTTTTTTGATAAAATTCAATTTTAACAACAAAAGAAGTTTAACATAATATCCATTCCACAACAATGAATAATGACTAGATAACATCACTACTCAATATATGTAACTATAATAAAACTCTCCAGTTTAAATGTCTCAATACAATAAACTCCAATAAAACCAAATGTATCAAAAACTGAAATAATACATTAACTAACTGGGATAGCATGGAAATATTTAAATCCTCTTGGGCGACATGCCCTAAATGAAAGATCAACTACAAAGTATGAATCAATGAATATGAAAGAGTCTAAATAAAGTCCGAAACTCCATAACATCCATAGCTTGTCAAAAATCTTAATCCTTTACGGTTGGCGCCCCTGCGGCTGGACACCTGATATAGGAGATACAAGAGAAAAGGGAATATGCAAGAAAACGGGTCAAAGCCCGACGTAAAAATAGTTTAGAAAAGAGCAAGTGAATAAATGCTATATTCAGAAATTATTATATACATGTTAGATTATCGGACTCTGTCTTGAGATTCTCACCTCTCATCTAGAGTGCACACCTAACATACATCTAAGTCAAACTAGTTACAGTTCCCATGCTAATTAGTTCATATCAGTGCCAACTAACCATAGCTCATATCTTTCCCACATATTTCTCTCGCAATAAGGTTAATACATATATATCCAATTTCTCTTTAAGACCTTTTTCAATTTAATATAATTAAGTATTCACTAACATAATTCATTTCAGATTTCATTATCTTTCATGCCTACTTAATTCACACAGTAAACACTACCATAAGTGTATGTACACATTCACTCTATTATATATATACAATACTGCACCCCGAGGCTCAGCTTCGGTGCGCACATACTCTACTATCATGTCCGGGTACATCTCGTGACTGTATAAAGGACTACTGGTTTGGTGTATCCCTCGAACGATAAATATCAAAATACACATATTGGAGTTGAACATAGTCCTAAGTCTTTGGACTACGCACCCAAATGATCGATCACACTGATAGAAATGAACTTTTACATATAATGTTTCTGTCGTTGCTTGAAAAGTCCTTCTAATCAAAACCTTAAAATACCTACAAAATATAACAATCTCAAGTGTAGAGGTAAGTAAGGGTATCAATCCACTTCCAAGGGGGTAAAGCAAAGGGAACACAATTGTAATTCACTTTTTATTTTATTTTTGGGATTTTGCCTTTTCTATTTTTTTTCAGCTTTTTCAAATATTAAAACAATTGGGTGAGGTGATGATTTATACTAAACTAAAATAAATGTGATATGATAACAACTAACTAGAAAGTTACTAAAATGAAAAATAAAGTCTAAACTAAAAATAAGAGATAAAGTGAGGTAAATAATTGTGAGAACAATCAAGGAATGGGGTTATACCACAAATTTTAGCTATTTTAATTAATTAATCAAATTCTCCCAAATTAATATCAAAATTATAAATCAACTCTCGTTGCAAATGTAATTTGAATAGTAATATTTTAGAAAATCAAGTTTAACACCCCACAACTCTAGAAAAATATATCTACACTCCTTTTAATTAATCACCCGCTAGGATCGATCAATTAAAATTTATGTACATCTTAGAAAATAAAAATAGAGTTGAAATTCAAATTATAATACCCCACTTAAGAAACCCCTATCTCTAGATTGAATCTAAAATGGGTATTATAACTAGAATTTCGATTTTCTCTCGAAAATCATTTACCCTCTCTTGAGGCGTAAATCTAAGGGTGAAGGATCAAAATTAACATTCAAAGGGAATTTTCAAGTAATCAAACTAATTAAACTAAAATAACATCAAATAAGGGTTTCCCCCCACCCCTTGAAAGGGGATTTAGCCTAACATGATATGAAATTTGACAAATTAATAATCAAGGCTACTAAAATAAAATAAAAGGAAATAGAACAAGCAAACCAAATCTCTTTGAGAAAGTTCAACTCTACTCTTCCAAATTGAAGCATACAATCCCTCTAATTGAACATCTAAGTGATTTGAAAATAAATATCCACTTAAATTACTCTCTTACAATATTTAATCTCATAAATATCTAACAAAAATAAAAAGAATAAAATAAAAGTATTTACAAATGGTGTTTTTTTCTCTACAATTCTCTCTCTAAAAATTCCTCTTTAAAAGCTCTCTAAAATGGGGTCTTGAGTCTTCATTTTATAATAGGCATGGAGCTAGGGGTATTTTTGGGAATGGACATGAGTGTGCATGGAAATGGTGAGTGTGAGGGCATGTGAGTTAAATGGTATGACACAATCAAATTTCGTTTAGAGGGTATAATGGGTATTAGGGTTAAAGTTGGTAGTTGGGGGGGTATTTGGGTAAAAGTAATTAAATGGGTTTTAAGCACATGTGAGTTTAATTGGCTTTGTTGGCTTTCTTTGGAATTGCATGTAGAAATCGTGACTTTGGTGGAACAAATGGATAATGGGTCTTGAGTTATTGAAGGAGGATTTGGGTTGGAAAATGGTATTCGGTTTTCCAGGTTGAATCGGTTTGTGAAAAGAGCAGGTGGGTCGCTTGGCTAGAGAACTATTGGCGCCGGACTTGGGCTTGCCCAGAGAGGGCAGGGGGTTCCAGGTTTCAGGTGAAGAGAGAGAGGAGCTGGAGTGAGATTGTACGTGACAGTTGGGAGAGAGAAGAGGTGAGGGGGATGCTGACGTCGCCGCCGGATTCGGGCGGTTTCAGGCCGGAGGGGCACCCCCGGAGAGAAGGGGGTCGACGGGTTTCAGGTTGGTGGGATTGGATCAAGCTAGTGGTTGGTTTTGATTGTGGTGTTGGTTGGTGGTTGGTTGGATGAGAGAGTGTTGTTTAGGGTGTGTGGTTATGGAGGTGAGAAGAGAGAGGAGGTGAGAGGTTGATGATGAACAATAGATGGGGGGGGATTGGTTTTGTGTTTGTGGGTGCATAAGAGTTGGGGTGTGAGTGAGGGAGTGTTTTGTGTGTGAGTGGGTTGTAGGGTAATTAGGTGTGAGTGAGTTAGGTGTTGTGTGTGTGTTTAAATTGTGACCATAAAATAAAACAACAAAAATTAATAAAAATAAAAATAAAATAAATTAAAAACCTAAAAAATAAAATCCTATTCCTGAAATAAAACAAAGACTCAAATAAAAAATAAAACTCAAAAAAATAGAAATCTATTTACCTAAAAACTAAAATCCTAAATAAATGTAAAATAAAATAAAACTAATAAATGAAATCCTAAAAAAAATCTAATCCTAATAAGAATAAAAATAATAACTAATAAAAATAAAGATGAAATAAAAATATACTAATAAAATATAAAAATATAAAAATAGTAAATAAAACCTAAAAATCCTAAATAAATAAAAAATAAATCCTAAAAATATAATAACTCAAACTAAAAATCTAAAAATTAGTAAAAAAGTACAAAATCAACACACACACGGGTCGGGGAAGGCTAAGGCTAGGATGGGCTAGGTTAGGGTCAGGAGATTGGGTATTTAGCTCCATATTGCACACAATTGCCTTGATTTAAGCGTTTGAACTCTGCAATGCACAATTTGACCAACAAAATAAACATTTAAGTGCATAAGATCCAAATTATCGAGAATTAGCAACTAAAGTACGTATATTCGGGGTATAAAATGTACAGTTTTGGGTCCTTATCACACACTCTTACTCATAAAAGTGGTGCTCAATCCTTAAGTTCTATATTCCAAGGCAACACGTCAAAAATCCACCCATAAGGCTCATCGGGATATGATTGTCCTCTATGCGCAAACCACTCGTCAATAACAAGTAGGTTAGGTATGCCATACACATAAATCAATAATGAATAGGTATACACATCAACCAATATAAAATTTGGTAAGCAGTCGACTAATATCATATTAGGATTTCATCCTACCCCAAGTACCCGTCATATTTCTCGAATACCACCTGTAGTTGTTAATCATGATTATCATCGTATACTTATTATGTAGTTATCACTCACATAATCCCAAGTACCCGTATATATATATATCAACAATATTAACCCGTACTTGACCATGGTGATTATTCATCTCTTAATCGTATTATTATTATGTAGATATCTCTCACATAATTTTATTCCCCAATTCCATATAATTTTCCAACATTAACCCAAGTCCCTCACTCCTTGTTAATTTACCAAAATTGATCAAATCTTACCGTGGGCCAAATTGCCAATTTCCAAACTTTTCTGGGCTAAAATAGAACTTTTTAAAATATCGTTAGAAGTCTTGAATTCTCGTTCGAACGATATGGCATCTCATTCGAATGATAATATGTCTCGTTCAAACGAGATCAGCGTCATCCAAATCATATTCAACCTAAGTTTTCAGCATTTTTCTTCATGTTCTTACACCCAAACCCTCATCGATTATATTATACCGAGAACCCTGATATTCTAACATTGTTCAAACATATTCAAGGATGATTTTTACATAAGAGAAACATCAAATCCATATGTTCATATGGGTATCTTCATCAAACCCATTAAATCATTAAAATTTCAATTTATCTAAATTCTCCATTTTTATACCTCTTAAAAACCCAGAATTTAGAACTATCATTTCATATCTAAATCATCAAATTTCCATAGTCAACATGAGTAGGATTCATATACATGCAATACCTATTGTTGATACCAAAATTCACCACCTTACGTGGACCAATTACGAGCCAGCACGTGTCAACCAATGTGGCACAAGTCCAAATCAACATGCTACAAGTCCCCGACCAACAGGGAAGACAGACCAATAAGGAAGACAGACCAACAACAGGGAGTCCAACCAATATGGCCAATGAAGTGCCAACAGTTTTATGTTTAATTCTCATTATGTATTGCTGTGAATACCTAACAAATGAAGGAATTCCATCCTTTAACATGAAGATTCTTGAAACCCCTCTTGGGTTATTAATACATTGTAACACCTTCATTTAAGGGGACCAGAAAAACAAATCAAGGCAGTTAAGCAATACATAATAGTGGACGTAGGCATTTTCATTGAGTCGTACCACTTTAAAAATTCCATTTGTATTATTTGTCTACTTATTTATGTGTGATCAATTAATTAGGCCTCGTCTATTTTTTGCATCAATAGATTGGCACCGTTTGTGGGAACGTATTACTAAATGTTTTCACTAATTCATCATACATGGTTGATATCACTGAAACAAGTAACAGAAATGAGGGATTTTTTTTAATCCATCTTCCCCTCCAAGTAACAACGATTTAACTGGAATTTTGGTTAGCTTGGCCAAAGGTCAAGAGGCTATGCAGGATACAATAAGACAATTAGCCCAAACTCTTCAAGTTAGAGTTTCTGCACAGTCTAATAAAAGGAGTATGCCACCGTTGTCGATAAGGAGTGTTGGGAATAGCCATTCTAGAACTTCAAAGGATACTTCGTACCGTCCTAAAGCAACTTCTTCTATCATGATTCCTAATTCCTATGATGGACAGTCCCTCACTCCAGAAAGACCAAGTGCCCTAGAAAGTCTAAGTACGGATTTTCCTTTCGATCGTTTGGGACCCAGGGGAAATAGAAATGCCCTTTGGGTTGCGTCAGGAAATAATCGACGACCAAGTGACTTAAGGGAACGTTTAACCCAGTCAAGATCGAACGCCCGACGAACTGCTCGGTCCAATCAAAGAGAAGGTTTGTAAGAGGAAATCTCAATATAATCTGTTCATCGGAATAAAAGTACCGCCACCAACAAATGTGGTGCTAGCAATGATGCTTGGAAAGGGTCCATTTATCATTTGGAAGATATATTAGGAGAAATGTCCAAGGCTAAGAATCCTCTCCAGAGAAGTTTTGTTAAGGGATCTTCCTTTGTGCAAACCATTGTAGATTTCCCTATACTAACCAAGTTTAAATCTCCACTGGTTAATCCTAATTACGATGGGAAGATTGATCCAGTTCTTCATATAGAACAATATCAAGCAGTGGTCGATATCTATGTTATCCCTGACGAGATGAGGTGCAGGGCCTTCTCAGAAACAATCACTAGATCTGCTCAAATCTCATATAATAGTCTTCCTCAGGGGAATATTTCTAGCTTCCAATAACTCGTCGAGATATTCATTGGTAATTTCTACTCTGGAGTCAAACCAGTGAAGCGAGTAGCTCATTTTCTTAGTGTGAGACAGAAGGTGGGAAAATTAACAGGGATTACATCACTCATTTCAATAATGAGAAACTAGAGGTTATTGATTACTAGGAGAAGACTACAATCACTTCCCTCATGAGTGGTTTGCTCTCTGACAAACTATATTATACTTTGGAAAAAGATCCCCCAAAGACGATGATAGAATTGATGGCCAAAGCAGAGAAGATTATGAACGCCAAAGACTCTATGGATGCTATGAATAATTCAGATGCAAAGATGGAAGCGAAGTATGAAGGTAAGTCGGGTAAGAAGGAGAACAAGAATCACAATGAGCACAAGAATTCAAAAGCAAAAGAAAGCCTAGATTGACTAAAAAATTATACCAATTAAACTCCTTTAACGGTGGATATACATCATGTTTTGAAAGTAATCAGGCACAATAATGATTTCAGTTGGCCTGAAAAGTTAAGATCACATGTTGATAAGAGGGATAAGTCCAAGTATTGTAAATTTCATAAAGACCATGGCCACGACCAACTGGTGTGTTTCTCTCCAGAATGAGATAGAGGCACTCATCTGACAAGGAAAATTAGACAGGTTTTTTAATCGACAGGCTAGTGGAAAACATGGCAGTAGAGGTCGACAACGATCTAAATTTCCTGATAGACTTAGAGAAGAGAAGAAGAGGAACCATGATAATGATCCAGAAGTCGATCCTGATCTCCCCAAGAAGCCTAGCCAACCTGAACGGGAGGTATTCACACTCAGTTTTGGATTCATTGATTTCTGTATGATTACAGGTGGATATGCAAGAGGAGGAGACCATACAGATGAAAAGAAGGCTTACCTAAATAAAGGTCAAGCTTATTCCTATATCCAGCGAATCAACCTTGTCGAGGAAGACCGACCAAGGAAAGTCAATAAGGATAATCTTGTAATTGTATTTTCCAAGAACAATCTATCTAGAGTATTGTATCCTCATGATGATCCTTTAGTGATCAGAGTCCAAATGAAAGATGTACTGGTAGCAATAACATTGGTGGATAATGGATGTTCGGTGGACATATGTTCTATCCCTATTTTGATAGCTGGGATTTAAAACTCAACCAATTTGAGCCTTACCACAGGCCCCTCATTGGATTTTCTGGAGAGAAGGTATTTCCATTGGGAACAATCAAGTTAGATATGCTGATCAAAACGTGGTCGACAAGCAGGATAGAGAAAGTAAGATTCTTTGTAATGGATAAAAATATTCATTCTACTTACAACATGATCATGGGAAGAGTAGGTCTGAAGAAATTTGAAGTTGAACCTTTTATTGTTCATCAATGCCTGAAGTTCCCGACCAACTTTGGATTGGGAATAGTAAAAAGAGATCAAAAAGTAGCTCGAGAATGCTACTATTCATCTACCGAGGAGGAAGATATGGTAGAAGTAAAGAGAAAAACAAGCACTTATCAAGTGGATATGTCTGAACCAAACAACGAATCTGAGGTTGAAACCAAGAGATGGATCAGAGCTTATAAAAGACCAAGTGATGGATGAAATAAAAAGCATTGTTCTAGGCGATAATAAACCAGAGTGAATGACTAAAATAGGAGCTTCATTGGATTCGACTCTTAAATAGGAATTAGTGACCTTCTTGAGACAAAGAAAGTAGGTGTTCACATGGATCCACGAAGATATGCATGGCCTAGACCTAAAATTCCCATGCCACGAGCTTAATGTTAATAAGGAGGTTAAACCTGTAAAGAAATAAATATATATTTTTAGCCCGGAAAAGAACCAGGCTATAAAGGAAGAAGTGGAGAAGCTTTGAAAAGATTCCTTTATTGAAGATGTGACGTACCCGTATTGGTTGGCCAACGTAGTTATGGTCAAGAATAAAAATAATAAATGAAGGATGTGTGTGGATTTTACTAACTTGAACAAAGTGTGACCAAAGGATCATTTTCCTTTGCCGCGAATTGATCAACCGGTGGATGCTACTTCGGGGAATGAGATGTTGAGTTTTATGGATGCATATTCTGGTTATAATCAGATCAAAATGAAGCCAGAAGATGGAGAAAATACTTCCTTTATTACTCCTTGAGGAACTTATTGCTATAATGTTATGACGTTTGGTCTAAAAAATGCAGGTGCCACTTTTCAAAGAGTGGTGAAGAAAGTATTTGAGGGATAGATAGGCAAAAACATGGAGGTGTAAGTTGACGATATGATGACAAAGAGAAAAAAAATCTCCTGGTTATATTACCGACCTCAGCCAGATGTTTGGTCAGTTGGAGAAGTACCAGATCAAGTTAAACCCAACCAAATGCGTCTTTGGAGTTCAGGAAGGAATGTTCCTAGGGTATATTGTAAATAAAATGGGCATTGAAGCTAATCCAGATAAGATCAAGACCTTGATATAAATGCAATCCTCGACCAGTTAAAAGGATGTTCAAAGGTTAACAGGGCGTGTAGTAGCACTCAATAGATTTGTGACCTGAGCAACTGTCAGATGATTACCATTCTTTAAGGTGATTAGAAAAATAATGGAGTGGAATGATGAATGTGAAAAAGATTTCCTGGAATTAACGAAGTACTTGGGAGCACCCCCACTACTCTCCCGACCATTATTAGGATAAAAGTTGTATTTTTATCTCGCTGTCTCTGAATCAGCTGTTACCTCTGCCTTGATCATAGAGGAAAATGGAGTTTAAAAATCAATTTATTACATTAGCAAAGCTTTTCGAGGAGCAGAGGTTAGATATCCTAAGCTGGAGAAGTTAGCACTGGCCTTAATTAAGGCTAGTAGACTGATGAAGCCATATTTTCAAGCTCATATCATAGTGGTATAAACTGACATGCCACTAAGTCAAGCTTTGCATAGGCCAAAGAAATCCGAAAGATTAATGTATTGGGTTATGGAGTTGGGTTAATATGATCTTGTTCATGAACTAAGGTATTTTTTAAAAGGCCAAGCTCTAGCCAATTTTATTACAGCATTTACTTACCCAGAGGTTCCCGAGAAACAATGGATTTATGCCGAACAATACTCAGGAGTCAATAGACCTACTGGAGACATCCCCGATCAACTCCAAGCAAAGGAAACTACAGAAGAAGTTACCACCGACCATTAAGAATCCTCCAGCAGAGTAAAGGAGATGAAAAATAAATATAAGGAGGTAAAGGATAAAATCTTCCATCAAGGGATTCTAATAAACCAAGCGTTTGACAGCAATATTCCCATATGGAGTTCGTATGTTTATGGGTCATCCCGTGCAACTAGATGTGGAACACGAATCATCCTCAATACTCCAGATGAAATGGATATAGAGTATGCTCTACGATTTCAATTTCAAGCCTCTAATAATGAGGTAGAGTATGGGGCTGTGATTGTTGGTTTAAATTTAGCCAAATCACTAAATGTTGAGCAAGTTGTGGTAAAAGTGATTCACAGTTGGTGGTAAATCAGGTGTTGAAATTATATACAGCTAAAGGAGAATCGTTATCCTTAGAAAAAGCTTTGAAGGTAATCACTACTTTGCCAGCTGTTCAGATGATTAGAATTCCAAGACTGGAAAATTCTCGAGCAGATGCACTTGTTTGGTTAGCATCAGCAACCAGAACCGAGATATGAAGAACTATTCCTATTGAGATACTTGCTAATAGGAGAATTGATGAGGGTCTGATGGTTAATTTTATTGAAATTGACATGGGGCCATCTTATATGGATACCATAAGAGCTTATATTCAATATGAAATTATACCAGCTGACCTACTTGCAGCTAAGAAGTTAAATTACAAAGATGCGAGATATGTGTTAGACAATGGTGTGTTGTTCCGAAGAGGATTGACTGCTGGTTTGTAATGCTATGTGCATCTAGATGAAGTGAAATATTTAATTGAAGAAGTTCATGAAGGGTCTCGTGGAGCCCATATAATTAGGAGAACTTTATTGTGAAGAATTAACACACATGGGTACTACTAGCCAACTACGCTAGCAGATTGTGCACCTTTTGCTAAGAAGTGTGAAGTGCCAGAGGTTTTCCAGCATACGCAAGACTCCACAAGATATCCTAACATCGATCACATCACCCTGGCCCATTGCTATGTGGGGAATTGACTTGGTCGGGCCTCTGCCGACCACTTTAGGTAGGTTTAAATACCTAGTTGTAACTGTTGATTACTTCACTAAATGGGTGAAACTTGAACCCTTGATTGATATGTCCTTCAAAAAAGTGTATTAATTTATTTGTAATAATATCATATATAGGTATGGATTTCCCTACGCCTTTATCACTGATCACAACATGCAATTTGACAATGATGAATTTGCTGCTTATTGTGCCCAATCCAATGTCTAAAAAATTCACTCTGCTCCTGGCCATCCTCAAAGCAATGGCCAAACAGAGGTAATGAATAGAACTTTATTAAATGGGTTAAAGAAAAGTCTGGAAAATGCTAAAGGTAATTGGATCAATGAATTGAATTTTGTCTTATGGGCTTACCGAATAACCCCTAGAACAGCTATTGGAGAGACACCCTACATGTTAACATTTGGTACTGAAACTGTAATTATTGTTAAGCTAGGTTTAACCACTCACGGGGTTCTTAATTTCAATACCCCAGTCAGTGATTTAATGAGAAGGTTGGACTTAGACATACTAGAAGAGGTACGTGAAGATAAAACACTAAGGAAGGCAACCTATCAACAACGGATTGCACGTTTCTACAACAAAAGGGTGAAGCCGAGCAACTTAAAAGAAGTTGATTATGTTTTGAAGAAGATACTTCAGAAGAACAGCAAACTTGAATCCAATTAGCATGGGCCTTATCGCATTACAACAGTTATCTGGCTAGGAACATATCGAATTGAAACTTTGGAGGGTGAAGAATTCAAGTATCCCTGGAATGCAGAACACATCATATTGTACTCAATTCATTTAAATATTAATGATAATATGAGGTTCTAATTTTTTTTTTCGGAGTACTACTGCTATGCACTACATTGCAAATGTTTCAGAAACCACCACCAAAATATTAGCCGTCATCAAGAAAGGCACCAACAATGTTGGTTGTCAAAAGAAACCACCAACAAAATATTGGTCGGCATCAAGAAAGGCACCAACAATGTTGGTTGTCAAAAGAAACCACCAACAAAATATTGGTCGGCATCAATAAAGTCACCAACAATGTTGGTTGTCGAAATAAACTACTAACAAAATGCTAGTCAGCATCAAGAAAGGCACCAATAATATTGGTTGGCATTAAGAAAGGCACCAACAATGTTAATTGTCAAAGCAAACCACCAACAAAATGTTTGTCAGCATCAAGAAAGGCACCAACAATGTTGGTTGTTAAAACAAACCACCAAAAAAATATTGGTCAACATCAACAAAGGCACTAACAATGTTGGTTGTCAACATATAAAAACCATCCAATGAAAAATTGTAAGTCCCAAATGCTTGGTTAATGAATACCTAAATGAAAATATTCATTTAAACTGGGCTAAAAGATGGAAAAATGTTCCACACACGCCTGGGCACCAAGGTAACTAATACCCAAAAAGTGGGTTATATTAGTAGAATCATGGTAATACATTGGTAATTGGTACAATACTGGCATAAAACCTAAGGGTATCAATAGAATTGATGAAAACTACAAAGACATTCATATACAGAGATTGACTAGAAGTTGATCCATTCATAGACAAAGATTATCAAAATAAGTTGATTTAAACTTTTAATTAATTCAATTAAATGATTGTATATTGTTACTTGATACTAAAAATGCAGAAACCAAATACAAAGTCATATTCTATAAGGCGTTTCCCTTCAGCCTTAGAGATAGGATCCATGCCAGATGGAGGATTATGCAAAGTATAAAGAGATTTGATGAAGTTAAAATCCTAAAGCATTATGGTATTACTATTACTTAGACGATCAAGTAGATGAGGAGGTCGGACAATCTTTAGTTCATCATGTAGCTCGTTATCTCCCAAGTACTTTAAAATCAAGCATTGAGGAATATGGTGAACAGGAATCCAGCTGACATCTAACTTGAAAGGAGGATTGTCAAGATCAAGCAAGCCTAGGTCATACCAATCCCACAATGAACTATTCTGATCCACCTTCATCACTGCCAAAGCGTTCATCCAACCCCATTTATAGGAATCATTCTTAGCTTGTTGAAGCTTATCATCAAAATGACCTAAAGATTCATTAAACCCATCCATCCAGACTTCCCTTAGTTGCTTATGAAATTGAAAGGTTAATTTGTTAACCTGCAAATGCAGCTTCTTAAACACCCTATCTTTAACTTGCAACTGATAAGTTTGAGTAGAAAGTTGCTCGGTTATAGCTTAAAGCTTCTGAGACATGTTTGAAATAGCTTGATTATTGGCTTTCAATTGGGCAGCTTGGTTTACCAAAGTTTGTTGAGTCCTAACTTCCTCTGTAGTACCACAGTCATGATTATTTTTTGTTCGTGAAGAGGATGCAGTCTTGTTTTTTTAATGCCTTTAACTCCTCCCTCGATGTTGCATTTTCAGCTTCTAGAAATGAGTGCCCTTCATCGGTAGTAGCAACATCAGCTCTAGAGGCTGACTTTAAAATCTTTAATTCATCCCTCAAATTATTATTCTCCTCCTCCAGGAGTTTTGTAACATTTCTAGTTTCTTCAACTTCAAACTTAATAAAAGCTTCCTTTTTATTATAAATAGAAACAAAGTTATTAAAACCCCGACATACGCTTAAGCTTTGATATTTCTACTCGTAGCTTTGGTGCAACAGGGTAGTGAATTCCTTATACTGTTCTTGAAGCTCTTCTATCATCTCATAGTAGGAGACATTATTTGCTACCACCCGATAAAGTAAGTACTTCAAATATTTGTAGGCTTCTTTAGCCAACTCTAATACATCATCACCAAGCAACTTAATGATTTCTTCTTTGAATAAGTTTACATGACCAACTTTAAAAAAAGCATTACACTTCCTTAGTATCTCGGTATCATTGGAAGACAGTGGTTCCATCTTCGCTATAAACTAGAAAGAAGAAAGGATCACTGATCAACAATAAGAATGAAAAACATGAATAATCAACAAGATACGGGAAGGAACACAAGTTTTTTTTATTAATAATGAAGAGTTCAAGTACAATAAAAGTAAAGAAAAATAAACAAAAAAAGAAAAAAGGTAAATGTCGAACAACTTTACACATTTTTCCTATCATTCTCAACCTTCTCGGAAGAAAGGGCTATAGATGGGATTTTTTTAGTTAGGGGAAGAGAAGACTCAATGACTTTAGGTTGCTCAGTTGGGGGAAGAGGAGACTCAGTAACTTTAAGTTGGTCGGCAGTAGATTCAACCACCAGAGAAGACTCTCGAGAACCAACTTTATCTTCAATATCATCCTCCATCGTAGGAGGAGGACCATGAGTATGTCTCTAAAAAATTTCATAGCCTTTGAAAGTGTTTAACTCCTAGAGAGAAGTAACTTAACCATCTCTAAAATATTTTTATTTTTCATACTCAATCCGAGCAGAGGTAGCAGAAATAGCTTTGTTCCAACCCTTGTTCCAACTAGCACTGAAGGATCGCTTCATAGTAGACTTTCTCTTTGACTTTTTAGAAGAAAGGTTGTCCTGCAATTTGGTCACATGTTCCTCAGAAGTCTTTGCCCTATGCTCAACTTACTTAGCCATGCACTTAGCTATAAGGGCATTTTCCTCAGATGTCTGCCGAGCAATTTCTGCAATCTTCAATTTATCCACCCAAGTACTTCTCTCAGTCTCCAAGGCTTACTGAGAATCGAGCAAAGATTTCTTTAAGCCAGCCAAAGATTCCTCCACATCATTTGAATAAGAAGCCCAAATTGCATCATCATTCTCTAGTATGTTATTGAAATTCACCAGTAACTTCAAAAGAATAAGATCAAGTTAGTATATGAAAAATATAAATACAACAGAATTAAGAATATGGAAATCCCTTACTGATGCAAGGCTTTGAGCAGCCAATTCAGAAACTTTTACTCGGGGCAGCATGGAATCCACTCCCTTGTGGTCTGGAAGAGTTCCAAACTTGATCAACTTCCTGGACAAACTAGGAATAGTAACTACTGGAGGACTAGCATTAAAAGAAGGTAATTAAACCAAGGTCTGTTGGTTGGCATCCGTCACATGTTCGACCTATTTCCCTATAGGCCCCCTCGTAAGTCTTCTTAAAGGAAGTTCATCATCTTTGGGGCCTGGGAGTTCTTTATCTTTGGGGGATGGGGGATCCTTCATGACATCAAATGTCTTCCTCTTGGACCCTTTAGCAGGTTTTTTAGAGCCAGAAGTGCAGCCACTAAGAAGGTCAGGAAACTTTCTCTTCTTCGTGATATCAGAAAGAGGAACGTCTGAATCAACAACAGCTTCCTGATAAGGATCAATCACTAGAGCAGGATGAGTTGCATGTCTAATAATAAAGGAAGAAACATTATTTTTGTATTGAAGAAAATAAGAAGCATATCTAACGTGCTCCTCGGTAACCTTTTTATGAAGTTCTCAAATGAACTTCAATTCTTTTAAGTTCACTTTGCTCTCTTTGGGGTACTTTCTCGTCCGGTCAACTGCAATCAAATTTATAAAGAAACAATCAATATGGAATTTTATCAAATATAAACAGAGCAAAAAAATTATCAAACGCAGAACAACCTATCCCGTTGCCAAAGAGAGGACAGTCAGGTCCTTGATATTTAGTGCCTCCATTTAAGGGAGCATGTTGCCCATTTTTCACAACGACTCCATGATCAAAATAATCCCTATTGGAATCAGGGAGGTTAACTACTAAAGCCTTACTAAATGCCCTAGTTTTAAAATAAAAAGTGGTGTCACTAGTTATCCATTTATAACAAAATATTATTTCTGGAATCCCTAGATGGGTTCCATGAATTTGATTTAACCTATATATTCCGTTCACCACCCTCCATGTGTTAGGAGCTACTCTAGCAGGTACAACTTCAAAATACTAACAAAACTCCAGACACAGGGGATTGGGAGGAAATATGAACCCACACTCAGCAATAAAAATGGAAGGGAACCAATGGCCCGCAACAAGAGAGAAAAAATCAGAAGGAAAAGTGGGATGTTCTAGTACAACCCTAGATGGAATGTCAAAGGCATTCCTGAACTTATCAAGCGATTCAATAGAATAAACCATGATGAAGAAGAAAATAAGAAGATAGAAAAGGTCTTACAAGGTTTTAAGGATTTAGTAAGAATTGAAGACAAATAATAAAACGATCACACGAAAGTTCAAAGAATACAGCAGCAGAATCAGAACTGGAAGATAGAAGATGATCGAAGTTTTATCGCCCTTTTATAAGCCGCCTCGAAAACTGGGAAAACTAATGATTAAAGAGAATGATAGTTGAGTTTACGATGGCTAATAAGATAAAAGACGAAGATATCCCATAAATGCTCACTAAAATTTGAAATATTTACAAAACTGCCATTCGCGCTAAAAAATTATCAATTAACTGGATAAATTTCACAAGTTCGGAAGGTCTGGAGCTAAACAAGTAGCCCAAAATACTGTTAAAGAATAAATTTTCACACTTTCGCATCATCTCCAAGTATGAAACGTTAGGGGCTTCTGTTGATACTAAAACTCACTGCCTTACGTGAACTAATTACAAGCTAGGGCACGTGTCATCCAACGTGCCACAAGTCCAAGTCAGCATGATACAAGTCCCCGATCAACAGAGGAGCCTGACAAAAAGGGCAGACAAACCAATAAGGAAGCCCAGCCAACAAGGAAGACCAACCAGTTAGGAAGACCGACCAACAATAGGGAGTCCAACCAGTATGGCCAATGAAGCGCCATCAATTTTATGTTTAATTCTCATTATGTATCAATGTAAATGCCTAACAAATGAAGGCATTCCATCCTTTCACATGACGACTCTCGACACCCCTATTGGGATATAAATACTTCGTAACACCCTCATTCCAGGGGACCAGAAAAACAAACCAAGGCAGTCAAGCAATACAAAACAGTGGACGTAGGCTTTTCCATTGAGCCGAACCACTTTAAAAATCCCATTTGTATTATTTGTATACTTATTTATCCGTGATCAATTAATTAGGCCTAGTTTAGTTTTTTTCATCAACACCTATCATCATTTTCATATCTTCAATAAGCATATGTATATATATATATATATATATATATATCCTCTGCATATAAAACCTATCCATTTTCATGTTCATATCCTCTACATGTATTAATCTCCAACCATATGAATTTGACTTTCCATTAACCTTGATTTATCAATCATTTTATTCCCAAATTCATAAGTTCATCAATCCAAAAGAAAATCCTATTCTAACATGGATAATATAAACACTAAAATAGAGCAAGAATTACACTTGCCTTATGTGTAGGTCTGAACATTTGGAGAAGACAAGTGTTTGGAACCACTTCTTCCTTTTTTAGGCGACTATTTGGTGGTGGTGCAAGGTGTAGAGATGGTGGTTGTCCCCTTAATTGTCCCTAGGTGACTCTTCCTTTCCAAGCAACTCTTCTTCTCCTCTAGATAACCTTTCACTTTCTCTCTAAGTCTTTTCACTGTCGCTCAAAAGACCTCACTTTATGTTTTGATGGAATGAACGTTACGTACGATATAAACTCACATATATAGCAAGTCTCCAAAGTTATCTAAAAGACGAAAAAACGTAGGTACTATTCATCTCCCCAGCAAAATGACTAAAATGCCCCTTCGAGGTGTCCTTTCATCTTCCAATTGATCCGAGACCCAAATCAAACCCCCAGGTAGACTTTTCTGCCTATTTTGACCCTTCCAGACTCAATGGCATGCTCGAAATGATCATCCGAATGAATTAAAAGTAAATCTCATTTTATTTTCAAACTTTAGTCCCGACACGACTCATGAGCAGGTCCCGACTTAATTTCCATTATTGCCATATTTGTAGCTCCCGATAATAATTATTATATTCACATATTACTTTTATATCACTAAGTAATATTCAAAATCATATATTACTTTAATCTCTAGTAGTATTTAATCCGGATTAATCCCAATTATTTTTTTCACATAATTAATTCCTATTAATCCCATTAATTTGGCACATTAACTTTTCATTTATCTCATATTAAAAGTCATTAAAATTACGGGGTATTATCTGGCCCATTAACTTTTTATATCTAACCATCTTCGTCCAGTTAGTTATATAAATGCAGGTTATTGTAATAACCCTCGATTCTGGGAGGCTCATTTTATACTAATTTTACCGCATAAGGTAATTATATAAAATGTGGGGACTGGAGTAAATAGTAATTGAATGAGATAGAAGTAAATATTTACTGGGATGTTGTATATTTACCATATATGTAGGTAAATATCCTCATGTTGTATATTTTATAGTGTCATGTATATTAAATGACATTATAGTTTAAATGTTGGTGGGACTCTAAATAAATTATAAAATTTTCGGATGCCAGTTTAGAGGGTGTAGTTAGTCACGGATGGCGCGAGATAGCCAAAATAAGTGCCATATTGTATTTTTGGGTTTTGGACACTTTTACCTGATTTTAGCTTAAATGCGTATTTGGGAGCCATTTTAATGTGGTGTAAACCATTTAAGTTGGGAGTTTTAACTTAAACCTCGATTTTTGTCTTCTAAAATCCCTCATTTTCCCCATTTTATGTCTTGAACATAGAGAGAAAAAAAAAGAGAGAAAGAAAGAGGAAGAGAAAAGTGGAGAAAGAAGAGAGAAAATGAAGATTGGAGATGGATTGTTGTTGCAACTCAAGGAAATCTGAATTTGTAACCCTAAGGCAAGTTTTCTAATTGCTAATATGTGATCTAAGATGAATAATTTTTATGATAGTTGTGTATTTGCATTTATGGATCAAAAATGGAAATTTATGGGATTTAAACCCTAATATTAGTTTTGATGATAAAAGGGTGAGTTTTTAAATGGTTATAAATTATGTAGGATAATCTTTGGGTAGATAAAAGTTGTTGGTTGTGTTCAAAATGAAAGAGATTTGAAATTTGGGTTTAGATTTTGGAAGAAGGAAGAACCCTAGGTCTGCTATGACCGGTCGATCGCGGTCCCAGGACCGGTCGACCGGGCCTTCGGGGGCAGGTTTACTGCTTTTCTACAAAGGCATAAAATTCTTGCGCGGTCGACCGCGGTCCCCTGACCGGTCGACCGGCCATTCCATTTTGAGCTTTCTGCTTTCTCCGTAGGCAAAACCTTGAGACGCGGTCGACCACGGTCTTGGGACCGGTCGACCGGTCCCCTATTTTTCACCTTTAAACTTTATTTTGTTTCCTGGGTTGATTCCCTTTAATAGGAACTAGGAACCCTCTTGTGTGAAGTAAACTTAGAGTCCTAGAGTTCTTGATGAGTTGAGATACTCCTCTAGATTAGAAATGGTTTAGGCGGGGTTTTCCGGGGTTATGCCTATTGATGTTGGGGCATTCTTTCTTCTAGTTGATTTCTTAAAAAAAAAAAACTTGTGGATGCATTATTATGATTGGGAGACCTTAGAAGCTCATTGGAGCTATGTGATCCTTGATGGTTTATTATATCTATCAACGAATCTTGGGAGAATAATTGAAAGTCTATTTATTCTTTGAGGTCAAAATGTCAATGTAAATGCTTACGGCTCCGGATTTAAACAAGACGAAATATTTACATCATGTAAATGAATATGGTTTCGGATAAATAGGATATACATTTGCTAAAATGTGAATGGAATTGAGTATAAAATATACATTTGCTCAAATGAAATTTGATATGGAAATGATAGTAAATGATAATTTACTTAATCATTAACATGATAAATGGTAATTTGGTTAAACACACCTCTCTAAATGACATCATAAGGGAAGTTCGCGCGCTTGGTGATGCCCCCTGGCTAATGAATGCAGGGTGGATATAGTCCTAGGCCATATGCGCGATTATGTTATGTTTTCTGCGCTGGTGAGGGGATTCCGGGTGTGGTCCTGACTCTCCCGCAGGCATATGGCCGCTTCCCGACGTTTGCGTTATGATCCCAGGTTGTCTTGTATAGATAGGCCCTGGAAGATGATGGTCATTTAGGGGCGCGCCCAGTGGGGAAACTCGGAGGGGCGGTCTTAGAATCGTTGTATGCATAAGAATATAACCATTCTAAATCAAGTGGGACTTGATGTATGATAAATGCCATAAAGAGCATTTAATGTTGATTATATTCCTGCTAAGGAATGGTAATGCCAGGATGGGCATGTAATTAAAATAAGAGCCACAAAGAGCTTAAAGTTGAGATAAAAGCCATAAAGAGCTTATAGTTAAAGATTTATTTTCCTGTTGAGGAATAAACTATGACATGAATCGGGGTATATGATAGAAGTTTTAATTATGTAAATCTTTCTTTTCTTCTGCTTAGTTAAATTAAACTCATGTTTTTCTTCATATTCGTTAGCTTATGATGTAGATGTGTAGATAGATTTGTTCCCTTTTGTCTTTTCTAGTATGATGATATTCATAACTGTCATACTCTTTATTTATCTAGTAATAATATAGAACCGGGACCTGACCCGTTTACATTTTTGTTGCATATGCGTCTTGTCTCCACTCAGGTACTCCTCCGCAAGGATGCCTGATTTGAATTCCTATTCCGATGTCCTCGGCGAGCCGTGATGTATTGCGGGTATTACGGGACACAATTGGTATAGACGTTTTCATTTTTCATTCTAGTTAAGATCAAGTCTTTTATTCGGGCGAGGGGCCTAAGCTTTTGTAAATGTCTAATGAAATGTAATATGTAACTTATGGAACTTGTGTATTATTGGTGTACCAGTTTGGTGACCGGTAACATATTCGGTCTTGTTATTGTATTCTTGTTGTAATATATATATATATATATATATATATATATATATATATATATATATATATATATATATATATATATATATATATGTCTTGGGGTTTCCCTTATCTTTCAGGAATTGGGTTGTTTGTTTTCATCTATTTACTTTCAAATCAAAATTTTTTGGCAACCCGTTTTCTGAAATATTGGGTGGTTATCCTGGATACTCTATATTGTTATTGTGATGCTGAGAATGATTCCATCTATGATTCCGTTATATTGGAGTATTGGGCTGGCCACCCCTTATGCTGGTGAGCGGGTTGTCACAGTTATATCTGGGATCCTCTCAAAAAATAATCAAAGCACTTATGATTTGCCTCAAATGACATATGTTCCTACTATTACTTATGAAGGAAATTGTTATTATATAACCTACACTCATAAAGGATACATTATGAGATATATGACTAACACATTTCAGTTCTTCTACATCCATGAACTCAAGAAGAGTTATGCAACACATAAACTCTGGAAAAGTTATGTTATTGAAGTCAAATAGATCCGATAAATTGACATGTTCATCAATCTTCACTCAAGTCTTATGGAAGTCGAGCTTATGAAGAAAAATAAAATTGACATAATAACCAATCAAATTTATTCATCATGTCAAATCATCATTTTTGAATATTGTGTATGAGACTAATATGCATCGACTCAATCATTAGAGAAATATCATAATCAAGGGGAGTACCTAATCAGGGTGAGTATTTGATTAGGGAGAGAATCAAAGAAAATGACATTTTGGACATGATGAATAAATTTGATTAGTTATTATGTCAATTTTTTAATTAATAGTTTTAACGAGGCAACACCAAGCGCATCCATTACTAGTTCAATGATCATACAAAATGTACTTTTTTTCCTTCACTTTGGTTTTTTCCCACTAGGCTTTTCCTTAGTAAGATTTTAACGAGGCAACAGTCATTGAATGGTGGATATAGTGTACATCCAAAGGGGAGTGTTATAAAATATTTATTTGAGTGGATGTCCACTTGTCTTCTAGACCTTTGGTATTCCACTATTATTAAGGTGTATGTGGTATTACCTTATTTTGAACTATAAATATGGGTCATTCCCCTATAATATTTACGTATCAATGAAGCGAAAAACTCACTCCTTCACAATTTATCATGTATCTCTTTTATTTTAATATATATATATATATATATATAACGAGAGAGAGAGAGAGAGAGAGAGAGACTCATATATACCAACTATACATACTTAATGACGAAAACCTATTTTCCTAAAATATTAAAAAATATATTCTTTAATTGAATTTTTTTAAGTGATATTTAAACATTTCAAAGGACCAATATAAAAAAATCAACTCAAAATAATGTTTTTTTTTGTTTAAAAAAAAAATAGATCAAACTTCGAGAACTTTAAAAGTTCTTTAAAAGGTGTTAAAGTTTGACCGATTTTTTTAAAATATCAAAAGACGTTATTTTGAACTGATTCTTTTTATATGAGTCTCTTGAAATGTTTAAATATCACACAAAAAAATTAACTCAAAAATAATTTTTACTATTTTAAATACAACACAAAAAAAAAACTCAACTAAAAAACTATTTTAAAAAAAAGGGAGGATATATGCACTTTGTATTTATTGGAGTTTGTCTCCCCCCCCCCCCTCTCTCTCTATCTCTATCTATCTATTTATCTATCTATCTATCTATCTATCTATTTAGGGTGTACCTGTGTCGATAGTACGATGAAAATATTTTAATGATTCACTATTCTTCAAATTTGTTTGTATTTATCATTTAGAGTAACTGATAATTTTATACACAAAAGGAATGTCAGCACATTTATTCGAAATTAAAATTTCTAAAGCCGTATTTATGTCGGAATTTACTTACATGGCCGTGTTATGTTCGTTTCAAAATTTTGACTCGTATAGTGAAAATAGTTGATATTTTAAATATATTAACAAGACAATGCAAAAAATTGAAAGTTAATTTTTTTTAAATTAACCCTATATTTCACTTATTTTAATATTGATTTGACATTTCTATCATTTAGTTGTTTTTATAGTTAAATAAATACTTATAAATTTAGACACTACATGATAATACGACATGAAAGCCAACAAATTGGTCCAAATTGACATAGAATGAGAAAAATAAAATATGTTTTCCTAATATTCTATTTTAATTTATATCATTATAACTTTTCTTAATTTTTAACACAAAACTAATACTAAGAGTTGTAATAACGTCAAAATTTCGTGTCAAAAATTGGAAGTTGATATTTCTTAAAATTATTATTTTTAAATATTAAATAGATAATTATAAATTTAAACATGACATGATGACACCACTTGAAATCCGTTAATCTGATCTAATGATCCTGATAAATAAAATCGTGTGTCACAGTTAGGATACAATGACTCATTTCTTTGGCGCACAACTGAAACATTAATAATTTATATCACAATTATGATGCAATAATTGTGTACAATTTAAAAACTAATCGTCGAGATTTAACTCAATTCATGGCTATAACACCAATACACAAACTTAATTCCATAAATGGCACAATAATTGTAAAAAATTTAACAACTATTATTTTGTAAATTTATATTTGTGTATTATATATCTAGATGCATGAATTTTGGTTCCATAAGCTTGCCTCTAGGAGTGGGCTATTTTGGACAGTCCTTGGGCCCCATATTTGCTGTGTTGACAGCCTTGGAAGCTAAGCTTGTTAGCTACATATGTCATTAGTAGTTTAAAGATTAAAACTTTGATATGTCTTTTCATCCGTTTGTACTATTTTTTTATATAATTGTTAACTGATAAGACTTAGTTAAGATGTAAATGTACTAAAAATAGTCTCAAACAACTCATATGTGAATGTAAATATTTGAAAATTTTGCCGACGAATGTAAAACTAAAAATATGCAAAAGAAAGAAGATTTTAGACCTTTAAGTGTCCAACTAAAGTTAGTAAATCATTCATGATCCCAAAACTTGGAAATAAATAAGATCTCAGTCTCTAAAAACTACACATAGTAATTAGTTAAGAAAAAAACTAAAAGAAGGTAAAGAAAAAAATGAAAGACTCGTGTACATGCCAACGAAAAACAACCATTTTATGGGTGCCAGCTTTGGTAACCTGCACATAACCCATCTACAACAAATGAACAACTCAAATAAAATAAATCTTGTGACAAAAATAATCAAAACAAAATGATGAGGAAAGTTATTATCCCACAATCTCCTAATCCCCACAATATATGAATATTACCATTTCCTACAACTTAAAAAGAACCCACAATTTCCTTGGACGGCTAAACCTATCATAGCATCGAAGCTTAAAAATAAGCAATGAAATCAAGTAAAATTGGAAAAAACGGAGTTACTTATTAGACAAATATATGTAAACATAATTAAAGAACACTTAATTAACAGTTTTATATGGATCCATAAATTTAACGGATGAATATCCAATTCTAAATATTATATATTCTTTAATAATACAAAACATTATATATTATAAATTAGTGTTAGGATCTTAGATCAACGTGATTATCACATACAATTATTATGAGGAATATATAAAATGATATTATTATAATACCTCCATCGTGTCACGAATGGAATGGTTGATGAATCAATCGACCTTAGCGATGTCCGATCGTACTGAATATCGAACCACAACTTCCTCTTGTATACGACAAGAACATATTCCAATTTCATCACATTCCAATGGTTGGATTGTTTACAGAAAAATAGTATTTCAAAAATTATCATAAACTCGAGTCTTTGGATTTCTCTCCCTTATCCTATAAATTCATTATGTTGTCTTTTCGTGTGTCTGAATGATAAATTAGTCACTTATTTATATATAACCAAGAGTCCTTTTGACTCTTGTCATTTAGAGTACCCTTTAATTAACCAAAGTGACTCTTAGTATTAATATAATTATGGAGCACATTATGCAGGATTATTTTTTTAAATAATTCTAACATTCTCCCACTTGATCCATAATTATCATAAGGCACGCAATAATCTTTGATTCAACCTTAAGTTTTTTTTCTTTCATACATACCTTAATAAAACAAACCATTAACGTGATTCATGATGCTCACATACTAATTTAGGCGCAAGATCACTTCTATGTACCACAACATTAACAATTCATCCAACACGGTCTATAAATTGAGTTATTCAATAATGGTCCAATAATGTCTTATATAAAAGACTATTTTTGTCACATACATCAATTCATATGCATGTAAGCTTATATTCCAAGACAGAAATTGAAATGTTCAGAATACACTTTAATCGATATCAAGTATAGTGCCAAAATATAAGAACCAAACAATCCACTAACACTTATAAATAATTGGCCAAATGCAAGACTCGTATCTTAAGAATATCTCATGAATGTTCTTTGGTGATAGCATGTTCATTAATGGATATGCAAGGTTAATACTTGTATTATTGTGTTCAACTGACACTTGTTGTTTTTTAACTTCTTTGTTCATATATAGGTATTATATCCTAATGTGCCTTGGTACTTTAATTTACCTATTAGTTGTTCATAAAGAAGATTGCATCGGCATTATCATAATATTTCAGTGAGTTGGTAATAGTGTATACAACTCCAAGTCACAAAAAAAAAATCGTAACCATAATCCATAAATTGTATCCCCAAAGCACGCTACGTACAATATTTATTTTTTTCTTACTCTTTCATAATACTGGTCACTAGGCCAAAACAATCAAGAGAGAACAATTATCATAAGTGTGAGCATAAAATATTATAAGCATCTCATTACTTCATACTCTTAAACTATTTTTTTTTTCAAGAAAAAAGGAAATTTATTAAAATACTAGTGAGAAGAGCCCTCACTGCAGCTTACAACCAAGAGAAAACTAAGATAAACCTCGAAATATAAAGTAGAAACATTCATGATCTAATATAAGGAATTTGAAATTTATCCATCTTAATAACCCCTCTAAAAACTTTAGGAAGATCATCTATTTGGTAGGAGAACATTGGATTCATTTCAGAACTTCCCAATTTAGCTAAGAAATCTGCAGCCATATTAGCTTCTCTGAAAATGTGGTGAATTGATCCAGAGAGATGAGATAAAATGCTTCTGATTTTCTCCACTCCCCACTTTATTTTCCAAGGACATGAACTTGATCCCTTTATAGAATCAACTAATATCTTTGAATCCGATTCAATAATTAAGTCATAATCCTTTAAATCTTGGTACAAATTCAAAGATTGAAGAAGGGATTTGTCTTATGCTTCCAGACTGGAAAAAATCCCAAAGTATGAATGAAAAATCCATATAACTTCACCCAAATTATTCCTCAATATACCCCCACCTCCACTTTTCCCTGGATTACTAAGAGAGCTTCCATCTACATTGAGTTTGAGAGTACCTTTGGCCGACAACAGCCATTGAACTAGCTTTGGCAAGTTTTGACTTCTTCTCAATGGAGGTTTTAAAATGGAAAGATCTGCTTGAATACTTCTAATAACAGAATCAAAATTCATTGGAACATTATCAAATTTGGCATGATTTCTATGGATCCATATCTGCCAGCAAATAAGATGGGGAATAATTATGATCTATGTTTGATTAGATCTTTTAAAAACTAACCACCAATAAATGAATCTCTGCCTGATCGTACCTAAGGACGAAATCCCCATAGCATAATTGAAGAAAGACCAGAGTTTGCTTGCTATCTCACTAGTAGAGAATAAGTGATCAATCTCTTCTTCATCGTGAGCCTTGCAACAAACACACATAGATGGACCTCTGAATCCAATTTTACGTCTATAACCATCTGTAGGAATGAAATTTCTCAAAATTTTCCAACTAAGAATAGAGAACTTTGTAGGAATGAAAGGATCCCAAATAAAAGAAGAGCTGATGACTTTACTGTCCATTCTTCTACATAACTGCCATGCTGAAGCGAAAGAGAACTTTCCATAATCATTAGGGGACCACACACTTTCATCTTGTTGACAATCCCAGGTCTGTTCAAGAAGAATTTGATTAACGATTGATACAGGAAGAACTTGCAACAACTTTTCTTTTATTTATATAAACTATGTTATTTATATAATCTATCATTACTTTCCTAGAGAAATTCAAGAAATATATAAATTTACTCCCACTAACTTCAAGGTATATGTTAAACGAAAATGTAATTAATCATTTTTAATTAATATTTCATTAGTTTAATTATAATTAGTGTACATTTTAGTTTAAAATAATATATTGATTTTGATGATTCCAAACAATTTTATATTAAGTAATTATGTAATTTTTTCTTATCTTATAATATTTATATTATAATTTTGTTCGTATGCTTTATATAATTTTTTTTATATAAATTTTTCTTGTCTTATAAAAATTATATGTATATACTTAATATAATAGTTTTTTTTAATATAAATACTATGTTTTTGCAATAGTAATCTATTTTTGCATATTGTCACCTTACATATTTTTATATAGCTATTACTGCTATTTTAAATATATATATATATATATATATATATATATATATATATATATATATATATATACACATTTTAGTGTTAGTTATTTATATATATACGCAATACGTTTTTTTTTGAAATATTTTTTTTCTTTTTATACTATACTATTAGATATTACTTATATACATTATTATATGTAAATTATATGCATATAATATAATGGATGAAGTGTAATGAATGCTAAAGTGAACTTTGTCAACTGCCATTTTTTTTCTATCCTTTACGCATGGGCAAATGTTAATAAACTTCCTACTTGCAAGTCTTGCATAACCTAAAGATATCATGGAACTTCTTATACATGTTTGTGTTATACATAATATAACACCTTTCTTGTAATATATAAAGGCATAGTCATTTCTTTGGATATACCTGCACATGTCAAAGACTAGTATAATAATTCATCTTGAAGACTACCTATATATTTACAACTTTGGGCAGCTATAATGTTTTATTTAACAGGTTTCATTTACAAACTGTCATATATCGTTATAATTTTTTTTAGTTAAATATATGTCTTTAATTAAATTTTTTAAAGAATATTTTTTTCCTACTAACTTTTACTGAATATATTATATTACATATACATATTGTTTGTAACACCCTTATATATATATATATATTTTTTACAACTCTTATTTTTTTTAATAACCAGAATCCACTAGTTTATATAACTATATTATATTTTTTTTTCTATCAATATATGAGATAAGTGGCACATTTTTTAAACATCTATTAAAATTTTTGTTTCGTACATTTTTTTTGGCAGTTAATTTACTTATTATTTTTTGTAATCTTTCTACATCTTTCAAATTCTCTTTATCTTTTTATAACATTTGTTTATGGTTCCAAAACGATTTTATCAAATAAGAAGCTTTGAAGACTTGTGGTCCAACTCAAGTTTGCCATCTCAAAAAGTCTACCAACTTGTCAGATATGTGATGTCTCTTCTTGGTCATTTCCAAGAAATGAAAGAGATTTGTTTTGGGAACACAAAACTTTTTTTATTTCTCTTTCTTCTCAAAAATGATATGTACAAAATTTTTGTTACTTATTTGATCTGTTCGTTTTTTTTAACGATTAATTATATTTTTTTAATTTTGTTTAACATTAATGTCAGCTTTGTTCCTCTTATATTTTTCATGGTGCCAACACTGTTAATTAATTTATATACTTGTATATTATATATTTTGTATTTCTTTTTATGCTCATATTTATACTATTATATATATATAGACAGTTTTTATAAAATAATCGTGCTTGTCTTAATTTTTTTTGTACAGTTTATTCACATACTCATTCTTACATTTTTTTAACGTTTAAATTATGTTATGATAATTTTTATACAGTTAAAAGATATTATTGATAAATACTCTCAACGTTTTTTTTTTTTTAAAAACTGTCGCGGACAGTAATTTTTTTTACACCTTGAACCCATTACTTGCTTCAAATATCCTACACATATATTTGTATACCTGTTCTACTTGCCAGATTTCACCTCATACCAAGAACTCAAACACTATTCACGAAATGATTTGGTTTTGACTAAATGAACAATAATCTTTTATGTCCACATCTTTTCAGTATATATCTTGGCAGATGCTATGACTAATATTTGGTTAAGACATTCATATGGGACAGTAAATCTTGCCTTGGTCAGTTGTGAATCAGACACACAGCCCCACTTGATTTGATCTTAGACCCTTATCTGTAACTTTCATATTTAAGCGCTGCTATATTATTTCTGCCACGCATCAACTAGCTGTAAGCTAGCTATCGCATCCTTGGTTAGATATGCCTTTTTCAGTCCCACTTGGACAGATGTGTTAAATCTTGTCAGTATCAGTAATTTTATTTTACATGCTAATTACATATTCCAAATATAATTCGTAATAAAATGATTGTTATTCTTTTAACGTAACTTTCTTTACAGAATTTTTTTTTGCGTGTTAAGAAAATTGTAAAAGTAACTGGACTTATTTTTTTAATGTATAAAACAATATATTTATTTCTAAAAATAGTTCTGTAAGCATTTCTTTATTATAATAAGATATTAACTAATTATTTTTTTTTTACTGATATCTCTTTGTGTATATTGATTTTTTTTGGCCCACATGTTGATCGACTGACTTGCATTTAATGTTATTTGCTTGCAATGTTGATATCCCCTATCTTTTTAGCTCTTACACGATTTTGTACAGATATATATCTATTGTGTTGACTGTTTGAGATATCTTATTTATTTTATGTCTACTACACACACAGATGCTTTGTATATTTTTTTTTGCTACTAATCTCTCTCTGTGACCTCAGCCTCATATATTTCTTAGAGAACAAAGAGTGGGTCTTTAGATACGATTTTCACTTCAGATATTGAGCATTTAATGCTCTCCCATTCTCTATCTATCAGTTCCCAATTAATGCTCCAAGTTGAAGAAGAGTTCAGCCCAAGCTTTCTCCAACGGTCATTATTTTTGTTGGCAACTACAAAAAGATGTCAAGTTTTTGTTGATGTGCAAGATTCGAAAATATCTACAAGAGAGCAACCAGAAAATTTTATACGGTTCCTCAAACACACAGAAAAGGGAGCAACTAGAATTTTTATTCAGCTCATACACTCGTTCAAGAAAAACATTGAAGTTGACACTCAAATCTGAGATAACAACAAAGTTTTATTCAGTTATTTGTTGAAGAAGAAATTTCAAGAGCACAAGAATCATTATTCTGCAACAAAAATTTCAAGAAGACTAGTGCCAAAAATCAGATTTATTGTGAAGTCCCACTCAAGAAGAAACTCGGATCAATTTGTATTTTAGAGAGTTTCGACATCCAAACTTTGTACTCAAAACTCCAGTTTTATTTTGAAGCTCGATGATTAGCTTCGGTGGTTGTAAAAGTAAGTAGGTTTAGATGCTCGATTGTACGTTGGAGGTTTGATCCTTCCTTAGTGGATCACGGTAGTGAAGCGCGGGAGACGGAAGCTCGTGTGACAACCCGCCTACTAAAATAATAGGTGGCCAGCCCAATACTCTAATAATCACAGGAATCATAGATGGTCCATTCTCAGCATCACTGTCGATTAAAATAATAGTATGAGATAACCACCAATCATTTTATAAAACGGACTGTCAAATTGATAAAATTTAGTAAGTAAAAGAAAAACACTTAGACAATCCCATTTGTAAAAACGGTGGGTATCAAAGATCGATGAATGAAGAATGACCATATAATAAATATCACCGAATAAGATGTCGGTGAACAGACCAATACAAATAATACATCGAATATTTCAATTCAATATTTACAATATAATGAATGAGTGTAATACCTTGGGCAAAACACGGCCGAATAAATATATTGAACATCACTAGAGTACAATAGAAAGAAGCGTCTAATACAAGTAACCTATAACATCCTCAATATGCTGTAGCTCCAAGACAAATGAAATGGAAATGTAAACATGGGTGTCCATGCGGTAGAGCACCTGTAACGGCAAGGAATATATGCAGAAATAAAGAAATATAGATACGGGTCAGGGCCCAGTTTGATATGATTACTATGTGACTAAAAATGTAGGACAGTTAAATGCGTAATTCTCTCGCAGATAACAGTAACATTTCTCACCTCTTAATCTAGAAGCAACCTAGCGCAATATCGTGAGATGTTCTAGTTAACCCTAAATACTAAGGGCTAACTTCTCCCCATTCTCAACACTATGCCCTATTCGTTCGTGGGGTGTCTCGCAAAGCGAAATCTAAACAAGGAACCCCCCGATACACTACTACTTAGGCAAGGTTGATCGTCGAGATCCATTAGATCCTTAGCGCGAAATAATCAATCAATATATATGTGTGTGCATATGTGTGGGAGGTCACATCTACAGCTACACAAAGAAAATATAAAATAAAATCCATACATCATCTAATGGCACAATTCCTAATTTCTTTCTTTAGGAATATATATAAATGGTACAACATTTTATCAAATGTTTACCAAGTCAATCTTATTTACAAATCTTCTTTCCTTTCGTCTATACAGGAAGAATACATAATTTAAAGCAACTTTTTATTATCATAAAAAGTGCTTTATCCTTTTTCATAAAACCCCACTTCCCTTATTTCATTCAGGAAGTGTAATCAAAAGTCATTTTTATTATCATAAAAATACTTTTGTATACCATATGCGTCCATTTCCCTCCTTTCTTTCGGGAAATGTTATCCGAAGCCAAACCATATATCCCATTTCCCTTCTTCCATCCATGAAATGTAATTAAATCCAATCCATTATCATGAATTGCTTTAATAAATCTAAGACCATCCCTCCGGGTTTCCCCACTGGACGCGCCCCTAAATGGCTATCATCTTCCAGGGCCAATCTATATAAGACAACCTGGGAACCTACCGAAACGTCGGGAAGCGGCCATACCCCTGCGGGATAGTCATGACCACACCCATAATCACCTATCTAGCGCAGAATAAATATACAATAACCAGTCATATGGCTTAGGGATATATCCACCCTGCTCAACAGCCAGGGGGCTTCACCACAACGCGCGCAACTTCCCTTATGATAGCGATTTAGGGAGGTGTGTAATCACTAAATTAACATTTATGAAAAACTTTACTTTTTCCTATTGAAAACTTCCAATTTTATTTTTCAAAAAAAAATCATCCATTTGTACTTATTTATATAGTACCATATTTTTATAATGTTCATTCTTTATTCATTAAGTCAGTTTTATTAATGACCTAAGACCCAAAGTGCCACTAACTTCAAACTATCCTCCAAGAGTTCATATTATATCATAAACCCTCAAAGTGAGTCTCCATAATGGAGTGTCTCCCAAAAGATCAACATTAATATCTTAACTTCCAATTTATCTTTATGTTAACCTCCTATGTCAATCAGACATTAACCTATACAAACTAGCCCTCGGGTAAACCGAAATATCCCATCTTAACCTAGGACATTAGTCCACCCAATACAACCCTCTAGGACTCCCCATTACTTCCCAAAGGAAGGTTCCTAAGTTCCTATCTTAAAATAAAGAGGCTAAGGAAAGATAAGGAAAAATTAAAGGTGAAAAACAGGGGACCGGTCGACCGGTCAAGGGACCGCGGTCGACCGCCCTTTCAGGTTTGGTCTTCTAACAAAAGCAGTAAGCTAATTTTGGCATGACCGGTCGACCGATCATGAGACCGTGGTCGACCGTGCCTATCAGACCCACGAAAAACCCTTCTTCTTCAAAGCCAAAACCGAACCCTAGAACCTAAAATCCCCTACTTTCTTCATTCCCCTCCACCAACAACATTACCCCAACAATTATACACCAAAAGAAACCAAAATAATACCCTCCGATAGCGACGGATTCCGACCCAAATCTTCCATTTTCTCTCTTTCTCTCCATTTCTCCCAACTCTTTCTTTTCTCTCTCTCTCTCCTTTTGTTTTTCTCACAAATGAAGAAATAAAAAAAAAGGTGGGGGACTTATAATGGTTCTAAAACATAAATCCTCACTTTTAATTCCCAATACACCGCCAAAATGACTCGTAACCACTAATTTGAGTCACAACCCCTTAAAAAAATGCCCGAATCTCAAAAATTACAAACGGGGCACTTATTTCGACTATCTCGACTATTCTAAAAACAACCGCACCCCCTTATTTTGGCATTCGGGAAAGTGTGAACTATTTTTATGTTCCAATTTCATTTTAAATTCTTTAATCTTACCCCAATTTATATATAGGTCATAACCGTCATTTTACATATAACGACGCCATAATACACAATATCACGCTATTTACCTTCTCATAACGGTAAATAGACAAAACATAGTAAATATCATCCCTAAGTCTCGCGGGAAAAATAATATTTACTCCAACATTCCCTATTTTATAAAATTAGCCCATCAGGCAAAATAGTATAAAATAGCAGCTCAAAAGCCTGGGTTGTTACATACTCCCCACCTTAAAGGGGAATTTTTCCCTCAAAATTCAGGCGTAACCCATAACCATATAAAGGGTATACTATACCAAAAACCGTGCTATCATACTAGCAAACCCCTCTGCAGTGCCGTGTCCCCGTAGGATTCAGACTAAGGTCATCACTATCGATCTCAGTCCACACCATCATGCTATAACGTAGCGCCAAATCGTTCCTCATGGACTATCGATCCTACCCTTCTACTACGGGAGGAGATACCTCCACAATCTCGGCACAAATTGCTTTACTTTCCGAAACACATTACACCCTTACTAGGGGATAACTACTCTAACTTACAATCGCTAACCCCAATACTACAAACCCTATTCGCATTGGCGTAGTCCTCAAAAAAATTCGGCTCAATGAGCCCAATCGTGAAAAAGATATTCTCGGACTACCCCAAGCCCGAGAAATATACTATTCGCTATTTCCATTCCAACGAACAGACAAGGTGCACTGCCAACTATGCTAGGCTACACACGGCATCATAATCGTAGGAAACGATCTAAACTGTTGTATGGAAATTAGACCCATAGAAGTTACTGCTCCGATCTTTCCTTTAAATCAAATCCACCCATCCACTTACGGGTGGTAGGATATACCCCATATCCCTATGGTTCCCATTTCTTCTTGGAAACTTTACCAGTACCATGAAACGAATGTCTCGTCTCAGTTCACCACTGATAGGAACCGCATACAGATCTAAAACTCCACCACACAGGGTTGGGCGTACTCTCCTGTACTTAGTCCGCCCGTTTCCCTTTGAGTAAGCAGCGATTGGTCCAATGATCCACAATTTTCTCAACTAGAATCATGACCGTTGCATTATCGACAATTCGATAAAAATGTCCACGGATATACCCGTCCTCATTCCACACTACTCTCTCTACATTAGTAGGTGAAAGGGGTCAATCACGGACATGAATGCTCTTACAATAGCGCCCCCTCGGTTAAGCTCGCTCCACTTGGCATTCCATGCCACGACTAAACTCTCTGACGGTTTTGTACTTGGCGCCTATACTACTCCCTGCATTGCCTTAGCGAAAGGGAATATTCTATCGATGGTCCCTCACGATTTCAAACTTGTTGCTCGTGAAAAGACCCAAATTCCTGCCCAGGAAGTAGTGCCTCTAATTCTTTAAGGCAAATACTACCGCTACGACCTCTTCGTTAAGCGGGGAATGACACTTCATAAAAGTGTGAGACACACGAACAATAGGTCCATGTTCCCGTATTAACACTTCCCGTTCCTGGCCAAGACTCGTTCGTTAAATCCCCTCTTGATCATAACAACACAAGTGCAGGAGAAAAAGTCAGCTTATACTTCAACTCTTCGAATGATAGGTTACCAACATAACGTTCTATCTAAGAAAGTCCTCATCTCCTTTGGCCCAACATCCCGAACCTCTCAAGATCCTTTACTTCTCATTCTAGGGATCAAATCCTACTTAGAGTTAACCCACAAACCTATTGTGGTCAACTCCCAACCACCTTCCTAAAATAACGTCACATGCCCTAAGGGCCTAGCGTCCTAAGAATCCTAAAGTCAGCCTATCTATTCTAATCTAGTCGTATAAGTATAATAATAAATATTTCCCTAGTGTCCAAGACCTTTCTCGACTTCCGAAATTAGCTCGGTTTCATGCGTGGGACGTCTCGCCGAAGCGAAATCCAAACAAGGAACCCTCCCATTACACTACTACCTCGCATTGTCGGTCGTAAAAAAGTAACGGTCGAAGACACATGATCGGTATCGACGAAATTCTAACTCAAAACTCTACTAATACATATTTACTTCTACGTCCTACCATAACAATCAACTGAGGCATTTACTTTCAGTAAAATGCCACAAATACTTTATCTCAAAATACACATATACCTCGTTATAAATGGCCTTATCATTTAAGGCACAACCATAAGTCTCTATCGGACTTTCATAATCTTAGTCTTTCCCACATCGATCAGAGGAAAACTATCATAGTGCTCATATATCGCACATCAAATTAGCCCTTAATCACTCATATACGTGATTCTTGGCTAAACTTTCCAACCCAGCACTAACCAACAGAAAAAGGAAAAGAAAGAACAGAAAAGAAAATGCACATCTCTCGACTCCCAACGTCGTTAAGGTTCATGCGTGGAGCGTCTCGTAAAGTGAAATCCAAACAAGGAACCCCTTCACACAATCCCCTTAACTAGCCGGTCGCGAAGATAAGGCACATCATAAACAAGCAAAGCAAACAAATAATAAAACAAAACAAACAAAGCAAAACAAAATAAAGAATGAAAACTATCTATATACCGTAAACCACCTCTATAAAGTCTCAACCTGCATCCAGGAGAGATATTATAGAACAACTAGTTCTTCTCTAGAACTAGAAATAGGATAGCCTCATGATTTAATCGTGTGCTATCACACTGATAAATCTGAAAATATCTCTACTCGTATTTTACATATAATACAAGTAGCACGTACTACACATATCACTGCTCGCCCCATAACGAGTGAAAGGGGAAATATAGAACTTCCCTATTATGGAAGCCATATAGATATACTTACTATATATAAAAATGTACCGATACTATCACAAGCTTGATATACACACTCGGATCTAGGGTTAACATCCTACTACTCCATCTTACCTAAGGACTACACCACTCGGAACATAGTTGGAAAGTCCCACCAACACATTAGCCAACCTCCTTGGCTACTAACAATGGGTGAAAGGTTTTCCTCCAATCCTCACACCTAGGCACTTCTATACCCATCTCTAGGCCAAAACTCTCAGGCCTTACATTCTCACCGAATGAGGTTACACTTCCTCTATCCAACCGAACTTCAACATGTGGTCCTTGTTAAGGACCTCTCAACTCCGAATTGACATTGCTTGGATTCCCAAGCATAGTACCACTCTCTACCGACAGCGGTACTCGGGAAAACTATTCCCACTGTACTAAGTAGTCACGACAGCAATATAAAATAATGCTACAAGGGAGAGACCTCCAAAGTGGCCCTCATCCCCGACTACAGCCTACAGTTCTTAGTAATCCCATCCTATAATGCCTTCACAACGACCTTCCTCAACGCCCCTCATTTGACGACTTAAAAATATCACCTGAACGCGCAGAAGGTCTTCGGGGTTCTCGTACCATAGCAGGAGAATGGAATCTCACAAGAGAATTCAACGATCTTAATCGTAAGTCTCTACATCAAATAGAGAGAAACGCAGAAGACGTAAAACATCCGTACAGATTCCTAAGGACTCTAGAACCTAATGCTCTGATACCATCTGTGACAACCCGCCTACTAAAATAATAGGTGGCCAGCCCAATACTCTAATAATCACAGGAATCATAGATGGTCCATTCTCAGCATCACTGTCGATTAAAATAATAGTATGAGATAACCACCAATCATTTTAGAAAACGGACTGTCAAATTGATAAAATTTAGTAAGTAAAAGAAAAACACTTAGACAATCCCATTTGTAAAAACGGTGGGTATCAAAGATCAATGAATGAAGAATGACCATATAATAAATATCACCGAATAAGCTGTCGGTGAACAGACCAATACAAATAATACATCGAATATTACAATTCAATATTTACAATATAATGAATGAGTGCAATACCTTGGGCAAAACACACCCGAATAAATATATTGAACATCACTAGAGTACAATAGAAAGAAGCGTCTAATACAAGTAACCTGCAACATCCGCAATATGCTGTAGCTCCAAGACAAATGAAATGGAAATGTAAACACGAGTGTCCATGCAGTAGAGCACCTGTAACGGCAAGGAATCTATGCAGAAACAAAGAAATATAGATACGGGTCAGGGCCCGATTTGATATGATTACTATGTGACTAAAAATGCACGACAGTTAAATACGTAATTCTCTCGCAGATAACAGTAACATTTCTCACCTCTCACTCTAGCAGCAACCTAGCGCAATATCGTGAGATGTTCTAGTTAACCCTAAATACTAAGGGCTAACTTCTCCCCATTCTCAACACTATGCCCTATTCGTTCGTGGGGTGTCTCGCAAAGCGAAATCTAAACAAGGAACCCCCCGATACACTATTATTTAGGCAAGGTTGATCGTCGAGATCCATTAGATCCTTAGCGCGAAATAATCAATCAATATATATGTGTGTGCATATGTGTGGGAGGTCACATCTACAGCTACACAAAGAAAATATAAAATAAAATCCATACATCATCTAATGGCACAATTCCTAATTTCTTTCTTTAGGAATATATATAAATGGTACAACATTTTATCAAATGTTTACCAAGTCAATCTTATTTACAAATCTTCTTTCCTTTCGTCTATACAGGAAGAATACATAATTTAAAGCAACTTTTTATTATCATAAAAAGTGCTTTATCCTTTTTCATAAAACCCCACTTCCCTTATTTCATTCAGGAAGTGTAATCAAAAGTCATTTTTATTATCATAAAAATACTTTTGTATACCATATGCTTCCATTTCCCTCGTTTCTTTCGGGAAATGTAATCCGAAGCCAAACCATATATCCCATTTCCCTTCTTCCATCCAGGAAATGTAATTAAAGCCAATCCATTATCATGAATTTCTTTAATAAATCTAAGACCGTCCCTACGGGTTTCCCCACTGGGCGCGCCCCTAAATGGCTATCATCTTCCAGGGCCTATCTATACAAGACAACCTGGGAACCTATCGAAACGTCGGGAAGCGGACATACCCCTGCGGGATAGTCATGACCACACCCAGAATCACCTATCCAGCGCAGAATAAATATACAACAACCGGTCATATGGCCTAGGGATATATCCACCCTGCTCAACAGCCTGGGGGCTTCACCACAACGCGCGCAACTTACCTTATGATAGAGATTTAGGGAGGTGTGTAATCCATAAATTAACATTTATGAAAAACTTTACTTTTTCCTTTTGAAAACTTCCAATTTTACTTTTAAAAAAAAAATCATCCATTTGTACTTATTTATATAGTACCATATTTTTATAATGTTCATTCTTTATTCATTAAGTCATTTTTATTAATGACCTAAGACCCAAAGTTCCACTAACTTCAAACTATCCTCCAAGAGTTCATATTATATCATAAACCCTCAAAGTGAGTCTCCATAATGGAGTGTCTCCCAAAATCTCAACATTAATATCTTAACTTCCAATTTATCTTTAGGTTAACCTCCTATGTCAATCGGACATTTACCTATACAAACTAGCCCTCGGGTAAACCCAAATATCCCATTTTAACCTAGGACATTAGTCCACCCAATACAACCCTCTAGGACTCCCTATTACTTCCCAAAGGAAGGTTCCTAACTTCCTATCTTAAAATAAAGAGGCTAAAGAAAGCTAAGGAAAAATTAAAGGTGAAAAACAGGGGACCGGTCGACCGGTCAAGGGACTGCGGTCGACCGCCCTTTCAGGTTTGGTCTGCTAACAAAAGCAGTAAGCTATTTTTGGCATGACCGGTCGACCGGTCATGAGACCGCGATCGACCGCGCCTATCAGACCCACGAAAAACCCTTCTTCTTCAAAGCCAAAACCGAACCCTAAAACCTAAAATCCCCTACTTTCTTCATTCCCCTCCACCAACAACATTACCCCAACAATTATACACCAAAAGAAACCCAAATAACAACCTTAAACCACACAATCTACAAGATTTAAGGATTAAACAGCAAAATCAACCAAAACCCTTTTATGGTTTAAACCTCCAAAAATTAACTATACATGCAGATTTATCACATTAAATCAATATCTAGCAAGTAAGAAACTTGCCTCGAGGTTCGTAGTCTCGGATCACCTCCGGTAGCGACGGATTCCGGCCCAAATCTTCCATTTTCTCTGTTTCTCTCCATTTCTCCCAACTCTCTCTTTTCTCTCTCTCTCCTTTTGTTTTTCTCACAAATGAAGAAAGAAAAAAAAAGGGTGGGGGACTTATAAGGGTTCTAAAACATAAATCCCCACTTTTAATTGCTAATACACCGCCAAAATGACTCGTAACCACTAATTTGAGTCATAACCCCTTAAAAAATGCCCGAATCTCAAAAATTACAACGGGGCACTTATTTCGGCTATCTCGACTATTCTAAAAACAACTGCACCCCCTTATTTTGGCATTCGGGAAAGTGTGAACTATTTTAATGTTCCAATTTCATTTTAAATTCATTAATCTCACCCCAATTTATATATAGGTCATAACCGTCATTTTACATATAACGACGCCATAATACACAATATCACGCTATTTACCTTCTCATAACGGTAAATAGACAAAACATAGTAAATATCATCCCTAAGTCTCACGGGAAAAATAATATTTACTCCAACATCCCCTATTTTATAAAATTAGCCCATCAGGCAAAATAGTATAAAATAGCAGCTCAAAAACCTGGGTTGTTACAGCTCGCTCTTGGCGCGTGGACGTAGGCCGGGATTTGGCCGAACCACGTTAAAAATACGATGTCATTTATTTTCAGCACTTATATTTCTTTATTTGCTTGTGTGTGATTGGTTATTTTTATTTTAAGCTCTTTCACTTGTAATTTAATTAATTCTGAAAATTAGATAATTTTATTTTAAGACTGAAATATCTATTTTCGTAATATTTAATTAATTTCAAAATATTAGTTTTTATTAATTACAAAAATTATTTATAAATTTATTTGGATCTTATAATCTTGAACTTGTTTAATTAATTAGTAGTATTTATTTGATATCCTTGTGTGAATCTTTTTAGATTATATTCAAAATATTGATTTATATTAAATACGAAAATTGATAATTTATTTATTGGATGTTGTTATCTGCTTCTTATCTTGTTTAGTCAATTAGATGTATTAATTTGATAATTTATTTATTGTGTGTTACAATCTCTGATTTATATTGTTTAAATTAATTGTTTGCATTTATTTAATCATCATTGGTTTAATCATTTAAGATTTATTAAATCTGAAATTTGGATTAAGAGTTTTAAATTAAATATTTTTTTTAAATATTGATTTAACCTAAAAATTTTGCAAAATCTCAATTCACCCCCCCTCTTGAGTATTTTTCTGGGCAACAGTATATATATACTTAATCAAAATACATAAAGTATTCTTAAAATACGATTGATGGGAAACTGACATAAGTTTATATAGTGATTTCTCAATGTATACAATTCTTTTCTTAAACTCTCATAAGTTTTCACACTAAATGTAACTCTTACTTAAAAGGAGCTACTAAAGCTATAAAATTTTAACATTCTAATATATAAGTGAAAATACTTATTTACACCCCTTTCTCTATTCATAATGAAAACTTTGACCATAAGTCTAGCTTTATATCGTTCATTATCAAAATCGGATATTTTCTAACTCGGCTGTCAAATTTGCATTCTTAGGATAAATCTCACAATCATTCAGAATAGCAAACTCATTTAAGAGGTGAATAAAACTATTCATATCCACTAGCTAAAAGAATAATTACTTTGGATGTTAAAGGAATTGCATGAGTATCTTAAAATTCTTTCATAACCACATTATATGATTTATACTCCCACTAATTTCACTATTCTTTTAAGAAAAGTAATTAGTGTACCCTATTTCAAGTGTGGACATAATTATAATTTCTAATTATTTTAGTGGATTCTAAATCCATGGATGTACTAAAAATTCCCAATCATACGGTCATGTCAAATTGGATAAGTAAAATAGAATTTATCTAATACATATAAATATATACACATTCATTTTTGTGTGAATAAATGTTGTGGCGATATCGACTTATTGCATTTGACTTGTTATTTTATAATGAGATGATCTATGTATGTCCACTATCAAAGAGTATAATCTCTCACTTGGGCCACATAGATCGTTCTAAAATTGTAAAACCGTAAGAGCTCAAACGTGAGTCTTAAGATTCATAAGTGACAACATAAAGACAATCTAGTCTTTTAAGATTCTGATATTCAATTAAGCCATATGATTGAAGAGTTTTAATAATAAATCTACTTTGAAGTTCAACATTATAATATAGGACAAAATCATTTCTCTTGTAAACATTTTATTAAAACATAATTCTACAAACCACCAATGAGAACAACATAATTTAGAAAATATATTCTCATATAAAGTTAATGATCTTTGGTATAGTTAAGAAAAAGTATTTACAAAGGTCATTGAAGTTTTTTTTTTAAATTATTTTAAAATTACATAAGAAAAGGAATCCAAGAATTTATCATTTGTTTTATGGTTTGTCTTGTAACCATACTTATATCGATTTAGAACTTTGTTTCGTCGCACTCCATTTTTTGAAACATAAAACAAATGATTTCATTCATATCGAATGATACATTATAATTCACATAATAAAGGTTAAAATATGTATGTTATATAATGGGTACTCATATTTTAATTTCTAACATTATGAGATTTTGCATAAACTTTATGCTTAATCCATTTATGAATTCTTCAATTTTTTTTAAAAGAGTGTCTCACACTAATCTATTGATAGTAGATTCCTCAAGTAAAATTGAATTATAACGATTTAGAATTTTTAAGTTAAACATAGATTTTTTTTATTTTATTTTAAGATTTCAGTATCGATAACATTAAAACATACAAAACATACAATTTTAGAGAGAAAAATAATATAAATTAATGGCATAAATTGTTCACTACATTAATGTTATGAGTTGACAAAATGTACATTAATAACATTTTGTAAATGTGGGCTTTCTTTTGTAATAACGTTAAATATTTATATATCACTTTACTGGGTACAAATTTATGTAATTTATATTGATATGTTATCTAGGATAACCTTTCACCACCTAATTGCATAATCTCATAATATTTATTATAGTTACTCAAAATGAATTTCCTTTAGAAAATTATCTTCCTTAACGAAATAAATTAAATATACTCCATTAATGTCTTTACATATATAAGTATGATGATTTATTACTACCACTTTTATCTCTAAATCTAATATTCACAAGTATTCTTGTCGGGTCACTTTAGTGACTACTAAACTATCCATTTTATGAATATTACATTATTTTATGGATTGTATAGTAATTTTAACAATCATTAATGTTTTCAAAAGATTATAAATTAAGGAAGGTTATGGACTCTTTGGAGCAATCGATACCAACTTTAATAAACAAATATATTACCCCTTAATATTAACATCACCGTTGTAACTGGACTCTTTGGATCAACCAAATCACAATGGCTTAATCATACTGAAATCATTAATAATTCGAACACTCAAAATTATATTTGGACTCTTTGGAGTAACCAAAATATAGTATTTGAATGTTATCTCAAAATTAGTATTTACAATTTATTAGATTAGACCACTTTGGTGGAATCGTAACCTAATTGTGATATAAATACTAAGATGAAAATTGTATGGCATGCTAAGACATAATATTGAAAGTTATCATAAATTTAACATTTAGACTTCATTAGACTAAACCATTTTGGTGAATTTGTAAACTAATTATGATATAAATGATAAGAATAAAAACTTAAGGCTTGCTTTTAATATAGCGTTACTCATTAATATAATTGTTGATACCAAAAATTATCCACTTACGTGGACCAATGAGAGACAAACTCATGTCATCCAATATGACAAGAATCCTAGTCAGGAAGATATAGACTCACCAACCAACACATGGGAGGCCGACCAACATGAAGAATATCGAGCAACATGCGGAACGACGACCAACAATAAGAAGACCGACCAAGAGGGTAAGCAAAGTGCCAACAGTTATGTACATTATGAATGTTGTGTACTGATGTAAATGGATAATTTATAAAGGCAATCCATCCTTTTACATTCCATCTCTTTACCTCCCTACGAAACTATAGATACATTGTAATCCCTTCATCAAGGGAGGGTTCAAGTCATTCAAAACGCAAGAGGTAAAATAGAATACAAGAAACACAATGGACATAGGCTTTCCCTTGTAGACGAGCCACTTTAAAAACCTTTTGTCGCTCTTTTATTTGCATATATTTATCTGTAATTAAACAATTAGACCTAGTCTAGTTTTTTACATCAATAGATTGGCACCGTCTGTGGGAACGTATTTCTAAATGTTTTTACTGACATTCCTGACTCCAGTGCCAGAAATGATGGAAACCATCATATTTCATCTTCTCCTCTAACAGATAATGATCTGACTGGAATCTTAACTAGTCTTGCTAGAGGATAGGAGGCTATGCAAGATATGATCAGGTAATTGGCCCAAACACTACAGGACGGATCTCCTATCTTGTCTATTAATAGAAACATGCCACGACCACCTCCAAGAACTAGAAGGCATAGACACTCTAGGACTTCCAGAGATAAGTCCTATCGTCCATGAGAAAGTTATTCTTTTAGGACTTCAGAGCCTTATGACAAGTAGTCTTTGTCTCATTAAATGCTAAGTGCCTTAGAAAGGCTTAGCCGAGCATCGCCCATTGATCGCTTGGGACCCATATAGGAAATATAAATGTTCCCAGGGAATTATCGAGGCATACTCGACGACCAGCTGACCAACATGAGGCCTCAGCATAATCCAGATCATGTGCCTGACGATCTGTCCATATGGAGCAGACCTCTTAAGAGTAGAGCTGAGCAAAGACAGTTGGTCAAAACAGTCGAGCTTCATTGCATAAATCTGATTTAGGTAATCATGCATGTAAAGGCTCAATCCAGAGGTTGGAAGACAATTTGGGAGAAATGGTGAAGGTGAAGAACCCTATGCAATGAAGATTTATGAAAGTGTCTCCTTTTGTTCAAGCTATTGTGGATGTTCCTACTTCTTCGAAGTTTAAGGCTCATGCTATTACTCCCAAGTATAATAGGGAAACTGACCCTATTCTTCACATAGAATAATATCGAGAAGCAACAGGCAATTACGTTGTCCCCGACGAGATGAGATGTAAGGAATTCTCAGGTACCATAACAGGTCTTGCCTGAGTATGGTATAATGTCCTACCTCGAGGGCATATTGCTAATTTCAACCAACTGGTCGAGATTTTCATTGGTAATTTTTGCTTCAGGGGCAAGCTGGTAAAGAAAGTATCTCACTTGCTAAGTGTGAGGTAACGAGTAAGAGAAATCACCAGAGATTACATCACTCACTTTAATAATGAGAAGTTGAAGGTGATTGATTATGAGGAAAACATGGCCATCACAGATATTATGAGTGTATTACTTCCCAAGAAGATTTATTACACTCTTTCCAAAGATCCTCCCAAGACTATGACTGAATTAATGGCCAAATCAGCCAATATAATGAATGTCGAAGAGAAAGTGGTAGCGAAACAGAGCTCGGTCACAAAGCCTGAGATTAAAAATGAGAAGAAGGATCAAAAGGAGTAGAAGGAATCGAAGCAAAGGATGGATGATGGGCTTAGAAAGTATAATAATTACATTCCATTAAATATGGGTATTCACTATGTTTTGGCGGAAATTAAGCATAGCAAGGAGGTACATTGGCTAGAGAAATTAAGAACACCTACTGGGAAGGGGGGCATATACAAATATTATGAATTTTACAAGGACTATGGGCATATGACAGATTGATGTATTGCTCTGTAAAATAAGATAGAAACTCCTATCCACCGAGGAAAACTGGACAAGTTTTTTGATCGGCATTATGATAGAGGAGCTCGACGAAGGTCAAAATCTCCAAGCAAGCCCAGAGGTGAGAAAAAGTGAATTCATAAAGATGATCAGGAAGATGGTCCCAATCTACCAAAGAAACCCAGGAAACCAAAACATGAGATATTTACGCTTAGTTTTGGTTCCTTTGACTGCTAGATGATTACAGGTGGAGATGTTGGAGGTCGAGATCACACTACTAAGAGAAAATCTCACCTCAATAAGGGTTTAGCTTGTGCTTACATACAGAGGAATAATCTAGCCGAGGAAGGTGAGTAAAGAAAAGTTGGTGATTGGGTTTTCCAAAAATGATCTGTCGGGATTTCTATATCCCCATGATGACCCTGTGGTGGTCAAATTTAGATATCAAGATGCAATTGTTCCCAGGGTGTTGGTCGACGTTGGTATCTCAGTAGATATTATGTTTCATTCTGACTTTCAAAAGCTAGATTTGAATCTAAGTCATCTAGATCCATACTACAGGCCTTTGATCAGTTTTTCTGGCGAAATAGTTTATCCTTTGGGCACAAATAAGCTAGAATTGTTGCTTGGCACCTGGACAGCAAGTTGGATTGAGAAATTTTATTTCTTTGTGATGGACAAGAATGTGTAGTCATCCTATAATGTCATCATGGAAAGAGTAGGATTCAAGAAGTTTAAAGTAGTTCCCTCAACAGTTCATTAGTGTTTTAATTTCCCGACCAACTTCGAAGTAGGTGTGGTGATAGGTGATCAAAAAGTATCCCCGGAATATTATTACTCCTCTACCAAGCAAGAGGATCTTGAGGAAATAAAGAAGAAAACTACCACTTACCAAGTGGACACTACTAAGCCCAATGGAGAATATGAGGTTAAAACCTTAGATCCAATAGAGGAGACAGAGATAGTGAAAGGCCATATTTGGAAGCAACAAAGAATATAATCTTAGATGACAATAATCCAGAACAAACTACACAACTGGGTTCAATGCTAGACCATGTTCTTAAACAGGAGCTAGTAACCTTCCTGATATAGAGAAAGCACGTGTTCTCTTGGAGTCATGAGGATATGCGTGGGGTTGATCCCAATTTTCTCTGGCATGAACTCAACGTCAACAACGACATCAAGTTAGTGAAATAAAGGTGTAGGGTATTCAAGACCGAGAAGAATTAGGTTATTCAGAAGGAGGTAGAGAAGCTTCAAAAAGCCTCATTCATTGAAGATATAAAATATCCCGATTAGTTGGACAATGTTGTTATGGTAAAGAAGAAAAATAATAAGTGGAGAATGTGTGTGGAATTTACTGATTTAAATAAAGCGTATCCAAAGGATCATTTTCCTTTGCCCAGGCTTGACCAGCTTATGGATGCTACGTCAAGACATGAGCTTTTGAGTTTTATAGACGCATATTTTGGTTACAACCAGATTAAAACGAACCCTAAAAATAGGGAAAGTGGCTCTTTCATTACTCCCCGAGGAACTTACTGTTATAATGTTATGTCATTTGGTTTGAAAAGGGAGGTGCTACCTACTAGAGGTTGGTAAACAAGTTCTTTGAAGATCATATAGGAAAGAACATGGAGGTGTATGTGGATGATATGATAACGAAGAGTAAAAAAGTCTCTAATCACATTGTCGACCTTAGCCAAACCTTTGATCAGTTAGAAAAGACCCAGATGAAGCTTAATCTGACCAAATCTTTATTTGGTGTGCAGGAAGGAATGTTCCTCAGGTACATAGTAAATCAGAGGGGAATTAAAGTTAATCCTGACAAAATAAGGGCATTGATTGAAATGAAATCCCCAACTTGCAAGAAGGATGTTTAGAGGCTCACTAGGCGAGTAGCTACTTTGAATCGATTCGTGTCCTGAGAAACCGATAGGTATTTACCATGCTTTAAGGTTCTGAGAAATAAATTTAAATGAAATAAAGAATACGAGAAAGCTTTTCAAGAGAGGAAGAAATACCTGGGATCACCACCATTACTCTTCCGACCAGTTTTGGGGGGAAAATTGTATTTGTACTTAGCCGTTCTGAGTCAGTTATAAGTTCATCTTTGATACGAGAAGATATTGGATTACAGAAGTCGGTTTATTACACCAGTAAAGCCTTCCAGGGAGAAAAAAATAGATATCTACGACTAGCAAAACTAGCCCTGGAGCTTATAGAGGCATCCAGGAGCATGAAGCCTTATTTCCAAGCACATACCATAGTGGTGTACACTGATACGACTTTTCATCAAGCTCTTCATAAACCTAAGAATTCTGTGAGATTGATGTACTGGACAGTAGAACTAGGGGAATATGACATTTTGTATGAGCTGAGGTCATCATTAAAGGGCTAAGCTGTAGCAAACTTTCTTGCAGAGTTTAGTTATTCATAGGTTGCCGAGAAAAAAGCCATTCAGGCAGTGTAGACACCAACAGGGGTGAGATCAATCGAAGGCACCACCAACTAACAACCCGAGCAGACCCCAACAGGGGAGAGCTCAGACAAAGCAACTACTGACCTGCCGAAAATAGTTAACCAGGATGCAGGAGATGGCTAAAAGATATGAGGAGGCTAAAAAGAAGATATTCCATCATGGGACATTGACAAACCAAGGCTTTGATAGCAACATCCCAGTATGGAATCTATATGTGGATGGATCTTCATGTGCGACAGGAAGTGGAGCAGGTATTATACTCTGTAGAGGGGGTTTGAAGGTAACCCTGAGATTAGGGATAATTCCATAATTGGCAAAAGTGTTTGAGATTACGCAACCGAGGTAGCTCAAGCTTGGAAACTCAAGCGCGGTAACTCAGCGCGACAGCTTGGCGTGGCAGTTCATACTTTAGCTCGCTGTATTAGTCATATTGTATTTCTGTTTATGTTGACTGTAAGCTATAATGGTTGTAATGATGTAACAAGAATAAGAATGAGTTTTAGTGTGAGGTCAAACGGTACTCACGAGAGACTAGGCTTGGCAGGGCCTGGGAGAGCTTTCATGTTCTATCGAATGACCTCGGCGTGGGAACTTTAGAGGGATCTGGTTTGGAGGATTGAGAAGTGAGGCACCGTTGGGGTTTGTCCTGAACATCTTAGATACACCTAGTAAAAACATCGAGGGACCCTGACCGTGGAACCTCGAGCGGAGCAGCTTGGAGTTCCATCGGGATTTGAGTTGGGAACCAAACAACCCTCAACTTAATGTCACATCTACTATAGGTGATGTCACTAGCCAGCTAAATAATGGCAGACACGCACTTGAGTAAACCACCATGGTATTTAGGGCTGTCAGGTAGTTGGTGAGCCACCTCTGCTATAACAGCCCCCTGACACACAGTGGTTAGGCAAAAGGTATGTCTTGGCATTTAATGTTTATGACGTGGAGATAACTAGTGCATCAGGCATTTAATTTTGTGACATAAAGTATGAGCGATGTCTTTCACAGACTTTAATGGCTGAGTTACCTCGGGGGAGGTGTGAGGGGTTATTTAAGGACCCCAACCACCTTTGAGGAAGGGAGAGATCTTTTGAGAGTTTAAGAAGTTATTACTAGAGAGAATACATATCAGAGAGAGTTATTGCAAACCATAAGGGTTTACTCACTCACCATTGTTATTTATTATGAAGCTTTTAATGCTTGACTGATTCTTAAAGGTATTTGGTGTGTTTCTACCTGCCTACCAAGGTGTATCTAGGATGCTTATTTCTCTCTCCCTCTAGCTAAGTTACTTCTAAAGTTCATTACTATTTCCTGAGTTATACACGAGAGTTTTGAGAGTTTAAACTGAGTTTATCTTCATTGGGTTTGTGTCTGTGTGTCGTATCATTAATTCAAAGCTTTGGCCAAATTAGCTTATCATTACCATACTCAAATAGGGGTTACGCCTCTATCTATAATCTAAAGTACCCTCTTACATTTGGTGACTCTGTTGGGGAGGCATTCTCATAGGTAAGGAGTATGGCGCAAGATAATGCCACTCGAAGACTCAACTTTGATGATATCCAGCATAATGAAGAACAGGTCGCGAGGAAGCAAGAGGCACTAAGGGATGGGTCTCCTCGAGTAGAGGTACCTCCGACTTCGAAGCGGTCAGGCATTCCAGGGCCAACACAACCTTCCACGAGCACGGGGTTAGGACCCGCCCAGATTTTGCTCCTCATGAGCAAGTTTCATGAGTTTTTGCAAACTCTAGTAGCTTCAAATATGCTGGGAGGATTGGAGGATAATGCTTTCGTAACGCCAGGAGTAGCTCCAACGGCCCCATCAGGTGCGGGTATTATAGGAATGATCCCAGCAAGTGCACCCTCTGTTGTGAATCCAACAGTGGGAACCTCGGGAGTTTCAACGGCACCACCGGTAACGTTCATTCCCGTTGCAACGAGTGCTCAGCCCATGGCCCCGCTGCTGGTTGCCCCAGTAGCCTCACCCATGGAAGAAATGAGGAAATAAATGCAGAAAGAGATGTTGAAGTTCATGCAGGCTTCCTCACAAACAGCCGGCAAGGTGGCTTCGGTTTATGATGACTTTCGAACACCCTATCCTCAAGCGTATAACAATGAGCCTTACCCAAAGGACTATATTCCCCCTATCTTTGAAAAATATACAGGGAAAGGTGGGAACCCGAAGGAGCACATTAAGCGTTTTATTGAACACTTGGGAGCGCATTGCAATAATAAGAAGCTTAGGCTAAGGGAGTTTTCCAAATCCCTAACTGATAAGGCATACACCTGGTACTCCCATTTGGCTCCCAACAGCATTTCTACGTGGGAGGAGATGCATGCGTTGTTTGTCCAAAAGTTCTTTCTAGCAGAAGATGAGTTCACCATGACCCAACTCGATAGGGAGAAGCAAAGACCTTGGGAAGAGGTTGTGGACTATGTTCGAAGGTTCAGGGAAAGGTCCCTTGATGTAAGGGAGGAGGCTAAAAATCCAAGTTATTACAGATTTGTGCTAAGGGACTGCTTCCTGAATACATCTGCCATCTTAACAATGAGACGCGCGAGGGGACTTTTGCGGCATTCCTGAAAGCGACGAGAAACATCTCTTTGGTGGTGCGACCCAATCCGGTGGTAGCGCCCATAATGTTTAGGCAACTGATGCAACCCGCGGGGGGGAGGTCTCAGCCCCCACGGGTAGGGTACGCCGAAGGGGAAGACAGGGGTAAGGCACCAAAGAGGGACAATAAGAGGAAGTTTGGGAGAGACAAAGAAGACTCACCACCGTTGCCTTGCACGATAGAAGAGGCCGTGAGTTATTATAACGCGATGGTCCAAGGGGGAACGATTTATGAACCAAAAGGCATTCCGATGGAAGAACTGGATGCTGCAACGAAGGCGGATCCTAAATATTATCAGATCCATCGAAAGATCCAGCCTCCGACAGAGAGCTGTTTCACACTAAGAAGAATCATTGACAAGTACATGAAGGAAGGAACGTTGCAGACCCCCCCATAAAACGTTAACAACAACCCACTACCAACACATGGGGCCAATCTCGTGGTGGCCTATGATGAAGGGGAAGAGTACAAGGAAGCTTTGGAGATTTGCACCCGGGGAATAGCTAACGTCATGTTAGATTATGATGAAGCAAGCGCCAAGGATATGGAGGATGTATATGATGCCGAAGGCGAAGAGGTAGACCTGACCTTAGAATATGGGGCAGTTTCAAAATCCCCAAAGTTCACTTGGTTCTTCGAACAAGTAGGGATTCCAAAGGAGAGTAGGCTGGAGATAACCCAGGTAATACTTGATATTTTGAAAAAGAACGCGGTCCCTTCGTTGAGATGGAAGGGACCCATGGCCAGGTTGGTGAGAAGGTTTCTGTCAGAGGTAACCTTCAGTGATGAAGATAGGGCTGTAAGGTTCCCTCACAACAGGCCATTGTATGTGACCACTAGGGTCAACGGAGTTAGCTTCGCAAGGACTCTCATGGATGGGGGAGCTTCCATCAACATCATGCCAATCAACTCCTTCCACGCAGCCAATATTTCAGAAGAAAGGCTGGTCCCCATGCCCTTGGTGATTTCGGGGTACGATAATCAATCTTCCAAGTCCATTGGATACGTCAACGTTGGGATTGTAATGGGAAATCTGAGTTCCCATAACAAGTTCCACGTAATAGAGAGTGCAACTTCCTATCATCTACTAATAGGAAGGGTATGGATGCACAACCAAGGCCTAGTTCCTTCTACATATCACCAATGTGCTAAGGCGAATGTCAAGGGCACAGAGGTGACCATTAGGGCTACAAAGAGTCGCTTCGCTGTTGAAGAGGCTCACTTGGTAGACGCAACATTTTACACAGAGTTAGAGGAGGATGTTCGAGTCTTAATAAGAAGAATGGAGGGAGCATAGGTTCCCTCGATCAGAGAAAGGATGGGGCCCTTAAACGAGCAGAAGAAGGAGGTTGCGAGGGGCATAAGGGAAATAGATAAAGAAGCTCACCAGGTAGCCCCTCGGCCCCTAGGCATCTCGAAGCAGCTTAAAGATAGAATGAGGCCCAGAGTGGACCCGATAGAGCATGAGGTCCAACGGCAGAGCGTGCTGAGTCGGTTTTCAAGAGAAAAAGTGGCCGAAGCTTCTAGAGAGAAGAAGAGGAAGGCGACCACCACTACCAACAGGCAATGCAAGAAAGTCATTACTGAAGAAGGAAAGGTGGTATATCGATTATAACGGTGTGAGCGGGCAGCCGAAGAAACTGAGGATGAGGTTGACCAGGCATATGAATATTTTTTGGTACTTTAACGGGGGCAATTCATGGTGATAGACAATTCTAGCATACAGGAATTCGTGGAAGAAGTCATCAAGGAACCAGATTACATGGAAAATCAACCAAAGCCCCATGCACAAGAGTTGGAGTAATTGAACCTGGAAAAAGAAGGAGAGGATCCAAGACCCATCTTCATCTCGAAGGATCTCGGCAATCAGAAATGAGGCCTCTGTCCATTTGATTCGAGAATTTATAAATGTCTTCGCATGGAAGTACACAGAAATGGAAGGGTTAGATGAGGAAGTAAGTTGTCACAGGTTAAACGTAATGCCTTAAGCCATTCCAATGAAACAGGCAACAAGAACGTATAAACTTGAGCTGGATCTGAAGATTAAAGAAGAGGTTCAGCGCTTGTTAATGGCAGGGTTCATCGTACCGATACAACACCCACTCTGGCTATCTAGTATTGTCCCAGTGGGAAAGAAGGACAAAAATCAAATAAGGATCTGTGTGGACTTCAATTTTAATAGAGCTTGTCCTAAAGATGAGTTCCCTCTACCCTCCATCGATAGCCTGATAGACGCGACGACTGGTCATGAGATGTATAGGTTCATGGATGGGTATGTGGGGTATAATCAGATCAAGATGGACCCTTCGAACGCAGAGAAAATGGGATTCAGGACGCCATTGGGTAACTTCATGTACAGGGTGATGCCGTTCGGCCTCAAAAATGCTGGGGCGACGTACTAGAGAACGATGATGGCCATCTTTCATGACTTCTTCCAAAAATTTATGGAATTCTACGTGGATGACTTGGTCATCAAATCAAAGGAGGAGGGGTCCCACCTGAGTGATTTGAGGAAGATATTTTCTCATTGTAGAAGGTATAAATTGAGGATGAACCCGTTGAAGTGTGTTTTCGAAGTAACGAGTGGGAAATTTTTAGGCTTTGTGGTTGATCGACAAGGGGTGTAAATGGACCAGGACAAACAGCGGGCGATCTTGGAAATGAAAGTCCCAGAACGGCGAGAGAGTTGAAGAGCTTCCTCGTGTAAAATCTCCTACCTTAGGAGATTTGTGCCTGGATTGGCCGAAGTAATGCACCCGCTGATGCAGCTGTTGCGAAAGAGCACGAAGTTCAGGTGGGAAGAGGTTCACCAGGAATCTTTCGCTGGGTTGAAGAAGCTGCTGGTGTCACCACAGACCATGGTTCCTCCACGAGCAGGAACACCATTGCAGTTATATCTCACATCTACCACGAAGTCCATCGGAGCTTTGTTGGCACAGGAAGTTGATGGGCAAGAACGACCAATATATTACCTCAGTAGAATCATATATGGGCCAGAGATTAGATATAGCAGCTTAGAAAGGCATTGTCTAGCCTTAGTCTTTGTAGCACAAAAACTTAGGCATAATATGCTGTCTTTTACAATTCATATTATAACTAAATACGATCCTATTAAGTATTTGTTGGCAAGAACTATACTAATTAGTAGGGCAGCTAGGTGGTTCCTCATCCTCTCGAAATACGACTTAAAGTGTGTAGTTCCTCGCGAGATCAAGAGCCAGGCGTATGCCGATATATTGACAATTTTGCCATAAAGTACGTTTGAACCACCTAAAGAAGACATTCCAGGAGATGACCTACAAGCCAATTATCTGGATGCCACTGAGGAGGAGTGGACGATGCAGTTCGATGGATCTTCGGCAGAAAAAAAAAGGAGGGACAGGGGTTATTGTTTCAAAAGGAATAGAAGAGATTTTCCTTTCCTACAAGTTATATTTCCCTTGGTCAAATAACGAAGCAGAGTATGAGGTGTTAGTACTGGGGTTGCTGGAGGCTCTTCGAAGGGGAATTCGTTCATTCTGCATTAGGGGTGATTCGAACTTGGTGATTCAGCAAGTAAACGGAGAATATACGTTAAAGCATATAAACCTGGAACCATACAGAACGATCATTCAGAGGCTCCTCGGCCATTTCCATTGAACTAAGATCAAGAGACATCCCAGAACGATGAACTACCATCTAGATGCGTATGCAACTATTACCCAGAAAATGGCCATGAAGAACGATACAACTATCATCATGATCCAATGAAGAACAACTCCTTCGGTGGTACAATCAATTCTACCGATGGAGAAGGACGCTGACTGGAGGGGAGAGATTAGGAAACGACTGGAGTCTGGCGAGGGGGCCATGGGGCTAAGAGAGTTGGCCCAATATTTTATAAACTAGGGAAATCTGTACTTCATAAATGCAGGGGGATGGTTATCAAGATGTATTGGTAGAGAAAAAGTAGAGCGAAGGTTGAAGAAAACACATGAGGAGCACTGCGAAACAACTGAGGTACCTCTTTATAGGAGAATTTAAAGATGGGCATATTTCTGGCCTCCAATGAAGCAGGACGCGGCGGAGCTACAATGAAGGTGCGATAAGTGTCAGCTGTTCTTTGAAGCAGCTGAATGTCATTTTGTTGAAACTCAAACGGACTGGAGGGAATCCTATATCGACTTCATTCAAAATGGAGTTGTCCCAGCAGAAAAAATTGATGCGATGGGACTAAAGCGAAGGGCCCCAAGGTTCTATATTCACGAGGGGTAGCTCTATCGAAGGGGATACTTCAACAGGCCACTGCATTTCATCACGAAGGAAGAAGCAACTGAGGTTCTCAAACAGGCGCACGATCTAGCTCATATAGGAGGGGCCAAGTTATATGACCAATTGATGACTTTGGGGTACTATTGGCCAACGATGGAGAAAGATTCTGCAGGTTTTATTCGAGGGTGCAAGGCTTGCCAGCTTCATGGAAACATGATCCATGCCCCGTCAGTAGACTTACACTACCTAGCGATGCCTTATCCTTTTCACACATGGGCGCTCGACCTGGTAGGGGAAATACACCCTTCTTCGAGGGGAAGATATGGATCTTGGTAGCAACAGAGTGTTTCACAAAGTGGGCCGAAGTGATACCATTGAGAAGAGCAATAGCAGGAGTAGTGAGCAATTTCATCAGAGAATACATTATTTATCGTTTTGGGATCCCAAAGGTCATCCTTTCGGACAACAGAACCCCTTTCGTCAATTCAGAGGTAACGATGCTCACAGACAAATACTCCATTGTTCACCACACTTCGACGGTGGCATACCCCATGGGAACGGTCAAGCAGAAGTGACTAACAAGACTTTGGTCAATATCTTGGCTAAAACGATGGAGGATTTCCCAGGATCGTGGGATGATAAGATACCAACCGTCTTATGGGCCTATCAAATGACTAAGAGAAGGCCTACAGGGTATACACCGTTCTCTCTTGTTTATGGGGCTGAAGAAATTCTCCCGGTGGAGTTAGAAGTTCCCTCGGCTCGATATGCTTTGCGAAACAGCATGGTTTCTCAGAATAGACACGTGCAATTGGAAGCATTAGACGAATGTAGAGATAATGAGATGCAACACTTTCAAATGTATACGAGGCATCTCTCTAGGGCATATGATAACTTGGTGAGACCAAGGAAATTCGTGGAGGGAGATCTCGTATTAAAGGAAACAGTTAAACATATTCGGGGGCTTCCTCTACCTAAGATTGCATCAAATTGGGAGGGACCTTTCATCGTAAATGAGGCCCATGACTCAGGTTATTGCTTAATTTCTAAGATAGAAAAGGACAGGCCATTTAAGATTAACGACAAATGGTTGAAGGTCTATCACGTGTAAGCTATTACATTTGGGGACACCGATGTATTTAACTGTTATGAATATATGAGTTCATTTTTATTTCATACACGGTTCTCTTTATTTAATTCAAGAAGAGATTAAGAACTATAAAATTTCATGTCACGATCTATGTAAATAGCTGTAACACAAAGAAATGGCATGGGAATAAGTATCTCTTTTCCATTAATATACTTGGGGCATTATAAAATTGGGAGCTACCGCCCAAGAATTACATGAGAAGAAAGAAAAAAAATATATGTACGAAACTCATTGACCCAGGAGGAACCACAAATCTGGGGAGGAGAAAAAATTTCCAAAAAGGCCCGAAGAAGCTTCTAAGCAAGACCTTTGGACATTAACGGAAACTTCCAATCTGGTTTATTCTTGCGTACATTTGATAAGAAGTTTTTCTCGCTTTAGCTTTGCCAAACGTAGAGCTTCTTCGAGGTCATCCACCTCCTTGTCAATGGCTTCAAGGAGAGGTACTAGCTCGGCCAGCTTGGCTTCCTCGACCCTCTAATCCTCCTGATGTTTCTGTAAAAGCTCCCTTTGGCTGTCCAACCGCAGGCTCTTCAAAGTGTTCAAGTGTGCGATGAGCCAGTCAAAACGGAACCTGTCACGACCCAACTCCCTAAGATAACCCAGGAATTGGTTAAGGAGGGGTCGGGTCACATTCGCAGTTGGAGTGATGGCAATCTCAACAATGACGGGGGCTATGCCTTGGAGCCTATAACTCATAACTGCGATGTTTGAACGAAGGCAGTCCACCGTAAAGGTCCCAGGATGATGGTTCACAAGTTGCTCAGTGACCAAACGATGGTTGGCAGGCATTTGGGGAGAATGTTGGAGTACCATCAGGCAGAAGGCGGGAGGAGCCAAGTTAGGCAGAGGAAGCTCGTACCCAGATTCTCTATTCACGACAGCACCTGTCGTGGAACCTTGATCATTATGACTTAATTCTTCAGAGGACACAGGTTCACGATGTGGCAAGGCAACAGACAAAGGAACTGGCGGCGAGTCCTCCCGAGCAACCTGAAAACAGATAGGCGAAATAATTTGTTTGTTTTTAAAAAACTTAACAAGTGTTTTCATTGTTAAGTCACCGTTATAGGTGGAGCTTATGAAAAGTCTTAACAAGTGTTTTCGTTGTTAAGTCACTGTTATAGGTGGAGTTATTAAAAATCTTAACAAGTGTTTTCGTTGTTGAGTCACCGTTATAGGTGGAGTTTATTAAAAGTCTTAATAAGTGTTTTCGTTGTTAAGTCACCGTTATAGGTGGAGCTTATGAAAAATCTTAACAAGTGTTTTCGTTATTAAGTCACTGTTATAGGTGGAGTTTATTAAAAATCTTAACAAGTGTTTTCGTTGTTAAGTCACCATTATAGGTGGAGTTTATTAAAAATCTTAACAAGTGTTTTCGTTGTTAAGTCACCGTTATAGGTGGAGTTTATTAAAAATCTTAACAAGCGTTTTTGTTGTTAAGTCACCCTTAAAGGTGGAGTTTATTAAAAATCTTAACAAGTGTTTTCGTTGTTAAGTCACCGTTATAGGTGGGATTTTATTAAAAATCTTAACAAGTGTTCGCGTTGTTAAGTCACCGTTATAGGTGGAGTTTGTTAAAAATCTTAAGAAGTGCTATCGTTGTAAAGTCACCAATAGGTGGAGTTTACGGAAATAACTTAACGAATGTTTTCATCGATTAAGTCACCCATAAAGGTGGATGTTGAGAAATTGAAAAATATAGAGAAATAAGAGAAGCACCTCAGCAGCAGCAGGCGCAAGAGGGGTAATCACCACGGGGTCATAAAGCTAGAAACCGTGGAAGGCGGGCTCATTACCTCAGCAGCCTCAACGGAGTCCTTAGGTGTAGAAGCCTCGAAGGAGGGAACACCTCCCTCGCCATCATAGGGCACTATGGCCAGCATGGGTGCATCGTCAGAAGGAGATGGTGGCCCTTCGAGAGATTTCCCAATGAGATCAGCTGCTCCAACCTAGGTCTGAGAAGGGATAAGGCCACTCAATGCAAAAGGAGGAGAAAGACTTGGAGAGAGCTACAACGATGAAAACAAATGTTAGATAAAAGGAGTAATTACAAAGGGACAAAAGACAGAAATGCATTTAGCTTACCCCCGTTATGGCACTAAAGAGAGGAACTGCAATAAGAGGTCTTGACAGTACAGGAGGAAGGAGAATGTTGACTATCAGCGAAGCCACTTCCAGCTAAAATAACCCAATATGTTACAATTGAGGAAAAAATGGGACAAATAAAAGATGCAAGGCTCGAAAAGAAATTTACCTGTGGCACACTCTCTTCGACCACAACCAGGGGCAGAGAGACCTCCTGCTCCGAAGGTAACTCAGAGGAGGCTGGAACAGGTGCCTCGGGCTGGCCAGATAACTCAGCAGCACCCACGGTGACATTTCTGGACTGGTGGGAGGAGGAACGACGTGAATAAGTGAGGCTTATTAAAGGAGAACGGGGAAGGGAGGTAGTGGCTGGAGGAGAACCACAACGTCCCCCCACGAAATGACTCACTGGAGGGCTGAGGGGACTCGGAGGACTGATCCTCATTTCTTCAACTCCCTGCACCAAAAATATCAGTCAATAAGTAAAAATTCTATGTCAAGAGAAGAATGAGAGTTAGAGAATGCACATATACCTCATATCCGGAGGGAGAACGAGAGGATATAGCCACTGGTGAAGATGGAAAAGAAGCGGGGGCAGAAGGGGCTGGTGATGAAGGTCGGTCAGATGTTTGTTTCTTTTGGGGCTTAGTACCCAGCGTCTTCCTTCTTGATCCCGTGGCACCACCACTTTCAGTCACCATTGACCTCCTTCTTTTTCTTTTTGCTGAGGGCTCGCTGGGATAGACCACAATTTTGGGGAATGCAGTCGAAGGAGGAACGGTAACTGCGCGCCGTTCGAACTCATCATTTATTCGGGCAACTTCGGCCTCTGCCCGCCTCCTTAGCTCTTCATCTAGCTCTGAAGATAGAGGAGGGGGAACAGAGGCAATTGGGAATGTTTCTAGTGGAGTCTTCATTTGACCTTTGACCTTGGCCTTCTTAGACTTGGACTTCCTGGCCCTCTTGGCAGGTGGCTCAGAAGGCCCTTCTCCTGTGGCGACTTCAACCGAGGGGACAGATGGTTTGGGGGTCACAGCGGCCTTGGGTTTCGGGGTGGCAGTTGGGATCAATGGGCAATGAGGGGGTAGTTCATCAAGAGACTCCTTAACAGTTTTTCTTAAGGGAAACTCAACCCCAAGCATGGAGTTCCCCTTTACACCCAACTCAGAAGAAGAAAAGGAAAGGACTGGGCGATAGCGAGGAGGGGACTGGATATACTCATGAATCATGGGCAACTCCTCTAGATGGAACTTCATGGCAAAGGATATGGATATGTCCCCCTTCTTAGTAGCACTCGGAAGGCTGACACGCCCATCAATGGTGGATGTTACACCAAGCACCGCAACGGCAGTATAGAAAGTGCATGCCTCAGCAAAGGTGGCCTTGGTATGGCTGTCCTGGAATATAGGTCGAGGAGCCCCCTGGTCGAAACTGAATTGCCTGTTGCATCTATTAGGGTTGTAAGGCTCAGAACTATAGCCCCATTCAGTATAAGAAGGGAGGAACCCCGGGGTGAAAAGAAGCACTACGGCTTGTGATGGATCTTCTACAACCGGGTTAAATCTGATCGTTGTGGCTGCAGTAGGAAAGAAGTTCTAACTATGGGAAAAAGTGGACTCGCTATATGGCCCCATTATGAAGGAACCTAGGTGATAAAAAAACCCATTATTTCCTTTCGGCTTTGCTTCTTATGGAAACATAGGAGGCGTGGGGGCTTAATACCTCCGCTCACGGGAAGGGAAACTGACTTCGCAGCGATAGCAGGAAAGCGTGTATAGAGGAAGCCAGTCAATATAATGGTGTTAGCGAAATTTGCCAAGTTGTAACGGCCCAGTGATTGCTCCATGTCAATATGGGTTCGATCCAACCAGGTGTAGAGGGACCCCAAGGCAATGGTGGCCAGAGGTAGGTTGAATCCTCTGGCTAAACGAACGAAAATGTTTATCAAGTCCCTCCTGGGATCATCATTGGGCTTTCCGGTAAGAAAGAAGCGTGAAAGTAGTACGAGTATGTAGGCCGATAGTTCCAAGGAGGTACCTCTGCCACAACCCGTTACATCACTAGCATCCTTCGGCGTCGAAGCTTCGAAAAAATAATTGATAAGGGGTGCAAATGTAGCTTTATTTGAAGGATCGGTGCAACTGTGGTAGATCCGATCCAGCTCAACCCGGTCAGCAGCCTCTTCGGCATCCAGAGGCTCGTCGTGATAGGTGAACTCGCCCATGGGCTCAAACCCAAGGAGTTCGCAGACATCCTCTAACGTAATAGTAAACTCCCTCCATGCAGCAAATAAGGTGTGGGTTGTGATGTTCCATCGGGAGACTAGCACTTGGAGTGCCGCATTGTGATTCGAGAGAGTGAACTCACCAAACTAGTAGGCTCGATGCAGCCCAACTTTCGTAAGAGCAGCAGCGTGGAAACTCTGCATATGTGTGTGCCACGAAGTAAAATGGGCTGGTGACCCCCTAGGTGCTTCGAAATTGATCTGGGAATAAGGAAAGTCACCACGGTCTAGACGAAAGCACAGAGTCCCCTCGGGGGGAAGATAGCCCCACTTCGACGAATCCACTTCTTCATCACCCAAAAGCAATGGATCGAACTTGGATGAGAAATGGCAGGTCTTGCACGCCTCAGAAAATTTATCATCCTCTTCTTCAAAGATGGGTACCCGATGATAGAACTGTAGTTGCTCTTGACGAGAAGCGACCAAGGTAGCGCCACTAAGAGCGGTGGCATCACCAGCAGCGGCGAAAAGGGAACCTGGCTGGCTAGCGGTGGCAACCTTAGAAATACTTGAAGCCATGAGAAAGCGATAATAAGTGGTGTAGCTGGACGAATAGGGCTAAGAACAAGAAGAGAGGAGCACAACCGCAGGCGGTGGTGCAAAAGATGAGAGAAAGAGGGAAACAATAGAGGTTGAGCAAAGAAGAGGGCAACAATGGAGGTTGCACAAGCTTTTTCTCTCTAAAGGAAGCGGGGAGTGTTGAAGAAGACAAAGATATAGAAGAGTTTTAAAATAAAAAAGAGACATTTGAAGGGTTTCAAACTCGACGGTTGACGCTTCCCATGAGTGCACGTGCAAGGGCGGCCTCTAATCATTTCAAATGAACACGTGGCACATCGAGAAGGGTCTCGACAGCTGAAAAGACAGCATTACGTCGGATACGAAGCGACGTCTGGGGAATAGAAGGGGTTGCCTTCTTCACCAAGTTTATGTTTTGGCTCCAAAATTGGTGTTAGACTTATCCATCAACGCCCAACGGACAATATGTTTCAACGACTCAGAAAAACCTTGTTTAAAGGGTGACTCAGTTACATCGGGAAGCATTTATACTCTTCCGAGCACAAGGAAGCATCCTCGAGGAGAATTTTACTTACCAGCCCAAACAAGTATTTGAGAAGGATAGTAGGCCTTTCGGGAGAATTTCAAATAATAAAGCTAGAACGGCTGAGGCCCAGCATGAGGAAAAAGTGGCGATGTACCTTCGCCAAAGCCCCAATGACAGTGGCACTTCGGCTCAGATACATCGGGGAGATATTTTTTTTATGCAGAGAGGGTTCATCGGATTTAGAAGTTCGTGCAGACATTTATTGTTCCAACAAATCTCTCCACGAGGGGGAAAATGTAGAGGGGGTTTGAAGGTAACCCTGAGATTAGGGATAATTCCTTAATTGGCAAAAGTGTTTGAGATTACGCAACCGAGGCAGCTCAAGCGCGGCAACTCAGCACGACAACTCAGCGCGACAGCTTGGCGTGGCAACTCATGATTCAGCTCGCTGTATTAGTCATATTATATTTTTGTTTATGTTGACTGTAAGCTATAACGGTTGTACTATTGTAACAAGAATAATAATGAGTTTTAGTGTGAGGTCAAACTGTACTCGCGAGAGACTATGCTTGGCAGGGCCTGGGAGAGCTTTCATGCTCTATCGAATGACCTTTCCGTGGGAACTTTAGAGGGATCTGGTTTGGAGGATTGAGAAGTGAGGCACCATTGGGGCTTGTCCTGACCATCTTAGATACACCTAGTAAAAACATCGAGGGACCCTGACCATGGAACCTCGGGCGGAGAAACTTGGAGTTCCATCGAGCTTTGAGTTGTGAACCAAATGGCCCTCTACTTAATGTCACATATACTATAGGTGATGTCAATAGCCAGCTAAACAATGGCAGACACGCACTTGAGTACCACTGTGGTATTTGGGGCTGTCAGGCAGTTGGTGAGCCACCTCTGCGATAACAGCCCCCTGACACACAGTGGTTAGGCAAAAGGTATGTCTTGGCATTTAATGTTTATGACATAGAGACAAATAGTGCATCAGGCATTTAATGTTGTGACATAAAGTATGAGGGATGTCTTTCACAGCCTTTAATGACTGAGTTGCCTCGGGGGAGGTGTGAGGGGCTATTTAAGGACCCCAACCACCTTTGAGGAAGGGAGAGATCTTTTGAGAGTTTAATAAGTTATTACTAGAGAGAATACATATCAGAGAGAGTTATTACAAACCAGAAGGGTTTACTCACTCACCATTGTTATTTATTATGAAGTTTAATGCCTGACTGATTCTTAAAGGTATTTGGTGTGTTTCTACCTGCCTACCAAGGTGTATCTAGGATGCTTACTTCTCTCTCCCTCTAGCCAAGTTACTTCTAAAGTTCATTATTATTTCATGAGTTATACATGAGAGTTTAAACTGAGTTTATCTTCATTGGGTTTGTGTCTGTGTGTCCTATCATTAATTCAAAGCTTTGGCCAAATTACCTTATCATTACCATACTCAAATAGGGGTTACGCCTCCATCTATAATCTAAAGTACCCTCTTACATACTCAATACCCCTGATGGGATTGATATTGAGTAGGCACTTAGATGCAAGTTCCAGGTCTCAAACAATGAAGCGAAGTATAAAGCATATTAATTATGGGATTAAGTTTGTCTCAATCACTAAACGCCGAGAAAGTTACGGCGCATAGTGATTCTCAATTGGTGGTCAATCAGATCTTAAGTTTGTATGGAGCCGAAGGTGAATTGATGATAAGGTACCTCACCAAAGCTTGTGAGGTTATATCCAAACTGCCCATTGTTCGGATGAACATAATTTCAAGATTGAAGAATACCCGAGCAGATGCACTTGCTCGGTTTGCGTCAATAACCATGATTGAACTTAGGAGAATAATCCCCTTTGAGATTCTAGCTAGTCGGAGTATTAATGAAGATTTGATGATTAATTTCATTGGAGTAGATATGGAACCTTCCGGGATGGATCCATGAGGGCTTACATTAGAGAAGGAATCCTGCCAGCAGATCCAATTAAGTCCAAAAAGCTTAAATCGGTGAGGTACCTGTTAGATAAAGGAGTTTTATACCGAAGGGGGTTAACATCTACTTTATAGTGATGTGTTCACCAAATGGAGGTTAGAGATCCGATTAAGCAACTTGTTCATGAGGGGTCTTGTGGAGATCATGTAGCAGAAAGATCATTACTACAGCGAATGAAAACTCAGGGATACTATTGGCCGACCAAGAGGGTAGATTGTATAGCTTTTACATGGAAGTGTGAAAAATTCCATAAGTTCTCCAACATTCTCCAAACTCCACACGCAGCTTTGACTCCCATTACTTCACCCTGTCCATTTGCTATTTGGGAAATAGATTTTGTTAGGCAACTACCGACCACCGAGGAAGATTCAAGTACTTGGTTATAGCTGTTGATTACTTCACCAAATGGGTTAGAGAAGATTCATCTAGAAAAACATCATTTGCAGATATGGTTTACCATATGCTTTCCTTACTGACCATGGTACAGAGTTCAACAATGAGGAGTTTGCAGCATATTGTGCCCAATCCAAGATCTACAAGTTACATTCTCCTCCAGGTCATCCTCAAGGCAATGGGCAGACTGAGATGACGAACATGACTTTTTTCAATGGGTTGAAGAAGAGACTTAATGATGCAAAGGGGAAATGGATAAATGAATTTCACTCAATATTATGGGCCTATCGAACAATTCCTAGGACTGAAACAAGGGAAACACCATACATGCTAGCGTTTAGGACTGAAGTAGTGGTACCAGCTGAGATAGGTTTGCCAACTCATAGAGTGTTGAACTTTGATTCTTCCATCAGTGATTTGATCTGAAGGCTAGACCTTGATATGTTTGAAGAGGTGCGAGAAGATGTAGGCTTGAGGAATTCTACTTATCAACAACAAACATCACCCTTTTACAACAAGAGTGTGAACTCGACCAACTTGAAAGAGGGGGATTATGTACTTAAAAAAGTGATCCAGAAGACCAACAAGCTGGAAGCCAATTGGGATGGGACTTATTGTGTCTCAGTAGTTATCCAACTAGGAATTTATTGAATTAAAACTTTGGAATGGGAAGTGATATGCCCTAAGTGCACCCTCTTACTTAGAGTAAATAACCTCGGTCAGTCTTATAGTCGAGATGATAAAAGTCTATGTCATCTATGATCAGGGTCGTCACTCAGAAGGTCGGCCTCAGCCGACATCGCTTCAACCTCTATATCAACCACGTCTGGACATCAGTCGAGGTAAATATGGACATGGGTTATCCATCAGCATCAACATCGTCCTTGGACGGCGTTACAAGTTTCACCTAAGATCAGTAAAGCCTCGCAGCCTCAGCATCGTGTCAAGACAACATCGGCCCTGGCCGACTTTCAGATATCTAACCTCGGCTGGCATCCCAGCCAAGGTCATCATAGAATTATCTCAAGCATGGAGAAGGTCGGCAACACCAACCTCGTACTCATCCAGGCCGAGGTTGCCGATCTTATGCATGCATATATTTGGTTTGGAACATGTGGACAAATTTATTATAACTAAATTATTCCCTCCATGTGAGGGAATATTGAGGTCATTATTATTTAGTTAAGATCAGTCAGGTGTTATCCTTACACTGGTTGGATCTCCATGCAAATGCACATTGCATGCTTTGGGGGTGCATTACACCACCCAAGCACTATATATAGAGGTCATCCTCAACATTGTAAAGGATCAATAATTTGCAACCCTAGCTGAAACTCTATCATTTTATATAGTAGAGAGAGAAAGCTTGAGAGATTGTTTACATGGCCATTAGTGCCTTCATTCAGTGATATTACTCACACACACTCACAGTGGACGTAGGCCAGATTGGCTGAACCACTTATATTCAAGTGTTCATCCTCTTCTCCTCATCTCCTTCTCCTACTATACATACATATACACTTGCTGCCATTGTTGTGCTTGTTTGAGATTGTCCATATCTTATTTAGTGGTGTTGTTTCCAGCATCATCATTTTGGCACCGTCTGTGGGAACGAGAAGACATATCTCTTCCTTTCCTAGCTTAACCTCACCGGAGACTCTAGTTGTGAACCAGGCCTCACCCTTCGTGTGAAGATGTTTCACCATTAAAAGAGGTCCTTTAAGGTTCTTAAGCTCTCATATTCTAATCATAAGATCTTTAGCCCTGACATATGGCACCAGAGTTACCACCACCTCCTCCACCATCTGGCGCTGGAGGGCCTAGTTCCATCCAGGCACCACCCCAGTCCGAAATGGCCGAGGTGGCTGCAGCCTTGAGGTCTTTGGATACAACACAATAAGCAATAAAGGAGAAATTTGCATGGCTCAGTCAAAATATAATGAGGCCACCGACGATCTCACCGAAAATGATTACTTCGGCGCAAGTTCAAACACATCTAGATTCTAGGGGACCAGCCCAGGCACTACGAAAGGACCAACCTACGCCTCAGCGGAGGAGGGACGTTGCTGACCCTAGACGTTTTTCATCTGAGGAGGCAGAGAAAGCATTTCCCTAAGGATAGGTACGATGATATCAAAGAAAAAGATGCTCCAGTAGACTGCTGGGAGCCATATGAGGTGTCAGACAACACAGTACATCCTTTTTTGCATAGTTGAGGTTGTGGGGGCATAAGAGATTGTGATGCCCAGTCCAGAGGATCAGCTTTTGATCGCTTGAGCAGAGGGTCGACCTTGGAAATGCTAGGACCAATCAATGTCCCGAGGGAGAGGTTATCCAGATCAAGAAGTGCAGTTGGCTCACAAAGAAGAGATGGTGAACATCGACCACACTATGGCCGACCCCTACATGGCCGAGACTATAGTCAAGAGGTCAACATCCGATGTTGTGCTGCAATCGGGGAACCCTCAGTCCACCCCTTGGAGGTGGATGGGGATAACCTCGGACAGGTCGACATTGCTAAATCGTGGAATGAATCCATCCAACGCCATGAAGATAAGATAGGGAACCTCATCAAAAGACGAGACCCATTGCAAATAGGGTTCTCAAAGTGTTCCCCTTTCGTGGCAAGGATAGTGAACTTCCTAACCCCTGCCAAGTTCAAACCACCTACGGTGTCTCCAAAGTATGATGGTAGTACCAACCCTGTACATTATATTGAGATGCACCAGTCTGCAGTAGACATTTATTCAATTCCAGATGAGATGAAGTGTTGAGCCTTCTCTGGGACTTTAGCGAGAGCTGCACATATTTGGTTTACCTCTCTTCCAAAGAACTCTATTGAGAACTTTAAGGGCTTGGCTGAACGGTTCATTCACAATTTCTATTTTGGGGTGAGGCCTCAAAAGAAGACCACTCATCTACTCTACGTTAAGCAAGGTAAAAACGAGAGACTAAGAGACTACATTGTTAGATTTAACAAAGAAAAATTGGAGGTTAAAGATTGTGAAGAGAATATAGATATGACTGCCCTCATTGGAGGACTCCATAAAGGGAAGTTGTTGTGGAAGCTTGCAGAAGACCCTCCTAAGTCCATGGCAGAGCTGTTGGCAATTGCAAGATAGGTCATGAACGCTGAAGTGGCTATGGACATAAAGTATGAGGATGAGAACGGAAGCAGCAGCGGAAAATTCCAAAGGAAGAAAGACGAAAAAAGAGGTCTGCAGATGATAAGTTTGCACACTATACTCCTATAACTGTGAGCTGCGAACACATCCTCAATGAAATAAAAATGACCGGTCCCTGAGATGGCCAGACAAGCTGAAGGCTCCTCCGCATAAGAGTAATAAAAATTTATAATGCGAGTTCCACCAAGACCACGGTGATGTGATAGACAAGTGTTTTTCCTTGAAGGATGAGATTGAGAAGATGTTGAAGTCCGAAAAGCTCAGGAAGTATGTCGATGGTAAAGCTCCTAAGAGGGGAAGAGATGACCCTAAAATGAAGAGAAACGATAGATGTCGAGAAGATCCCCCAACAATAAGAGATGAAGACTCATATGGTCATGATGAGGATGATCCAGACCTCCTACCAAAAGAAAACAATGCCCCTGTGAAGAGGGTTGGTATGATCCCCTTTGGTGTTAACACCATCTGTGGAGGACTAGCAAGGGGTGGCTCAGAAGTAGTCGACCGTAAAGATCATGTGGTAGAGGCCAAGTCAGTGACCAAAGTAGAGGTTGTGAATCTGGCATCCTCAGAGGCTAAGCAAAAGAGAAAGAAGGTTGATATGGATACTCTTGTAGTCGGGTTCTCCCGACTTGATTTCAAAGGTATCTTAGTTCCACACGATGACCCCTTGGTAATCACTACAAGGGTGCATGGATGTGAGGTGCAGAGAATCCTCATCGATGGAGGAAGTTCAGCTGATATAATGTTTAGCCCTGTTTTAAGATCATAGGCCTCAGCAGAGCTAGGCTTGTATCGTACCATCATCCGTTAATTGGCTTAAGCGGTGAAAAGGTCCATCCGTTGGGAATGTATGAGATGGACGTTCGAATGGGAGATGAGTAGCCTAAGAGGTTGACACAAAAGATCATTTTTTTCATAATGGATGAAAATGTCTTCTCGGCCTACAACCTCATCATTGGATGAGTAGCCTTCAAGGAATTTGAGGTCGTGCCATCGACGGTCCACCAAATGCTAAAATTACCGACCCCCTATGGGGAAGGGTAAGGGGAAGTGCAAGGTGAATAGACCACGACACGAGAATGCTACTTCAACTCGGTAGAAGAGAGAGAGGCCCATAAGAGTGCAACAACCACATATGACATTGATACACTTGATCCTAGGGATGAAACAAAATTAAAGAAAGGATAGGCTGCGGAAGAGGTAGAATCCATCGTCCTCAATGAGGACGAACCGAAAAAAGCTGCCCAAATTGGTAAGGTCCTAAGACTCGAGATCAAGGAAGAGCTCGTAAAACTTTTGAAGAAGAGGCAAAGTGTCTTCGTTTGGATCTATGAAGACATGCATGGGATTAACCCTGAAATTATTGTGACACAATCTCAATATGGCAGAAGAAGCCAATCCAATCAAGCAAAGACGGAGAGTTTACTCCAGGGAAAAGTATGATGTCATCAGGGAAGTGGTCAAAAAGCTGGAAGAGGACAGGTTCATCAGAGAGGTCATATACCCGGAGTGGTTGTCTAACGCCGTTATTGTGCCCAAAGCTAACGGGAAATGGAGGATGTGCATAGACTTCACTGATTTGAACATGTCTTGCCCAAAAGATAGCTTTCCCTTGCCTCGAATTGATTAGATGGTAAATGACATTGCAGGACATAAACTTATGAGCTTCATGGATGCCTATTCTGGGTATAACAAGATTTTTATGGACCCAGAAGACTCAGATAAGACAGCGTTCATAAGTAACAAAGGGACCTATTGCTACAAGGTCATGCCTTTCGGCCTGAAGAACGCAGGGAAAACTTATCAGTGCCTTATAAACAAGATGTTTGAAGATCAGATTGGCAAGACCATGTAGGTATATGTAGATGACATGTTGAAGAAGAGCTTGAAGTCCTGCACTCACGTGGCCGACCTAGAAAGAACTTTTGACACCATGGACTTATACAGGATGAAGCTCAATCCTGCCAAGTGTATCTTCGGAGTAGGAGCAAAAAAATTTCTTGGATTCATCGTTAATCAAAGGGGAATAGAGGACAATCCTAAAAAAATCAGGGCTCTGCATGAAATGAAGACACCCAGGACCATCAAAGACGTTCAGAGGTTAACCAAAAGAGTTATTGCGCTGAATAGGTTTGTCTCCAGGGCTACGGACAAGTGTCTTCCTTTTTTCAAAGTTCTTAGAAAGGACTTTGAATGGGATGAGGAATGCGACAAGTCTTTCAAAGAGTTAAAATCCTACCTCGGATCTCCTTTTCTCCTATCTCGACCCATCTTGGGGGAGAAGTTGTATGTCTATCTAGCAGTATCAGAGTTAGCTATAAGTGCGTCCATAGTACGAGAAGACGACGAAGTACAAAGACTTGTATACTTCAATAGTAAGGCCCTTTAGGGGTCTGAACAGAACTATCCTTGGATACAGAAGTTAGCCTACGCCTTGATACACACTTTCAAGAAGATGAAGCCCTATTTCCAAGCCCACTCTATGGTCATCCTCACTGACTCCCCACTAAGGCAAGTGCTCCACAAGCCCAAGAAGTCGGGTAGATTGATGACCTGGGCCATCGAGTTGGGGGAGTAGGACATTGTTTATCAACCCAGGGTGGACATCAAAGAGCAGGTTCTTGCAAACTTTGTAGCAGAATTCACCAGGGAAGAGGTTGAGATTCATAATAGTCAAGAGATTGCATGAGAGCCAGACAATAACGTCTTCCAAAAAACGAAAGAGGTTGTATCCAGCAGAGCCAGAGAAGGAGTATTTGAGAATGAGTAAGACATGTACCTCTACAAGCAATGGACCCTATCAGAGGGGAACTTTCTTCAGATAAAGACGTATAGAACCTCTTCGTGGATGGATCGTCCTGTGAAAGCGCCAGTGGAGCAGGGCTAATAGTATTGGCACCGGATGGTACCGACGTCGAATACGCACTGAGGTTTGACTTCAAAGAATCAAATAATGAGTATTAGTATGAGGCCTTAATAGGAGGCCTCTCCTTGGCAAAAGATCTTAATGTTGGACAACTCCTAGTCCATAGTGATTCAAGGCTGGTTGTCAACTAAATCTTGGGAGTATATGTGGCCAAGGATGAAAGGATGGCCAAATATGTGAAGAAGGTGAGAATAATGCTATAAAGCTTCAGAGAAGTAAAGATGAAGAGGATACCCTGGCTAGACAACAGTCGGCCAGATGCACTAGCAAGGTTGGACTAAGAAACTAGGACATACATCAGAAGAATGGTACTAGTTGAGATCCTGCTCAAACCATCCATTGAAGAAGAACCTTGCCTCAATTTGAATCTAGGAGCCTCTTGGATGGACCCTCTCATCAGATACATAAGACAAGGAGAGCTACTAGAATCAAAATTGGAAAGGAGAAAGTTTAGGTTCAGGGCCACTAAGTTCTCAATTATAGGGGATGTCTTGTATAAGAAGGGGTTCCTACTCCCCCTCCTTAGATGTGTGCACCCTTCAGAGGTTCCACAGGTCTTGAAATATGTACATGAGGGTTCTTGCTCAAGTCACATCGAAGGGAGGCCTCTAGCTAAGAGGAGAATTACTCAAGGGTTCTGGTGGCCAACCTTGGCCAAAGATGCAACTGCTTACGTGAATAGATTCGACAAATTCCAGAGAATCTCCACCATCCCTCCCCAACCTCAGCATCCTATGACGTCAATTGTCTCACCTTGGCCATTCGCAGTTTGGGGGATTGACTTAGTAGGACCTTTGCCAAGAGCTGTAAACAACTATAGATTCTTGGTGATGGCAATTGATTATTTCTCCAAGTGGGTAAAGGCTGAGTTGATGATCACGATTACGGAGCAGAAGACCTAACAGTTCATCTAGAAGAACATCATATGCAGATATGGACTTCTTAATACCCGCATCTCAGATAACGGAACCCAGTTCAAGAATTCTTCCTTAGAAAAATATTGTGAAAGAGTGGGGCTTAAGCAGTTCTTCTCCTCTCCTGGCCGACACCAAATAAATGGCAAACTGAGGTCATGAACCGAACAATCCTTTAAGGTATAAAGAAGAGGTTATAGAAGGCAAAAGGTAGATGGACGAAATAAGTCTACGCTGTGTTATGGGCCTACAGGACGACTGCAAGAATGCCAACGGGAGAGACTCCTTTCATGCTGGCACATAGTTCAGAGGTTGTCATCCCTACTGAAGTAGGACTCCCAACCCAAAGAGTTCAGACCTATGACCCTCATAAGAATGGGGAATAAAGAAGGCTTGACTTGGATCTAATTGAAGAGAGAAGGGAAGATGATGAGATCAGACAGGAAGCCTACCAGCAGAGAATAGCAAAGTTCTACAATCAAAAGGTGAAATCAAGACCTATAGCTATAGGAGACCTAGTGCTGAAGAAGACGTTGCAGAAGGCAAACAAGCTCCACCCAAACTGGCATGGTCCTTATAGAGTGGTTGATGAGGTTGTGCCTAGTACTTACCGGCTAAAAAATCTCGAACGGAAACCTTTTTCAAACCCTTGGAATGCTAACCACTTGAAGAAATATTATATATGATGTTGCAATTATTTCTTTTTAATACATGTATCATTTTATGAAGAGGATATTAATGAAAAGAGCAGTTTATATGTCAATAATTGTTTCATTATGCTTAAAAATAATAAATTTGGTGGAAAATTATGAGCGTGAACATCATTTTATGGTGACCTCAGACCTTAAACATCATTAATTTGCTGAAAATTATGAGGTGAAACATTATATTTTGATGACCGTAGATCTTAAATATCATTAATTTGGTGAAAATTATGAGGTGAAACATCATACTATGGTGACCTCAGACCTTAAACCTCATTAGTTTGGTGAAAATTATGAGGTGAAACATCATATTTTGGTGACCTCAGACCTTAAACATCATTAATTTGGTGGAAAATTATAAGGGTGAACATCACACTATGGTGACCTCAGACCTTAAACATAATTAGTTTGGTGAAAATTATGAGGGTAAACATCATATTTTGATGACCTCGGACCTTAAACATCATTAGTTTGGTGAAATTTATGAGGGTAAACACCATATTTTGGTGACTTCGGACCTTAAAGATCATTAATTTGGTGAAATTTATGAGGGTAAACAATATATTTTGATGACCTCAGACGTTAAATATCATTAATTTGGTGAAAATTATGAGGTGAAACATCATAATTTGATGACCTCAGGCCTTAAACATCATTAATTTGGTGGAAAATTATGAGGGGGAACCTCATACTATGGTGACCTCAAACCTTAAACATCATTAATTTGGTGAAAATTATGAGGTGAAACATCATACAATGGTGACCTCAGACTTTAAACATCAATTAGTTGGTGGAAAATATGAGGTGAAACATCATACTATGGTGACCTCAGACCTTAAACATCAATAAGATGGTGAAAATTATGGGGTAGAACATCATATTATAGTGGCTTCAAACATCATTATATGACCAAGATAACATGCAAAAATAGGTATTCATTGAAAGAAACGGAATCCTCTGAAGAAGACGGTGTTACATTTAATCAGATTTAAATATCAAATCTGTTGAAGATCCATCAGAGTTTAGAAAAATTACAGGCAAAAATAATTATAAGTTACAAATTAAATCTTCACAAAGAAAGGCCTAAGTATATGCATCTGGGTTAGTGTCCTCTTGGCGGATATTAGTCACCTCTGCAGCGTCATTCTAATGAATGGCCTATTCAGTTTCAGTAACCTCCAATTGAGCAGTCTCTGCAGGAGCAGCACCGTCCTCCTCAACCTCTTGCAAGTCCTGAGCAAAACTAGGGTCGCCAAAGCCTATACCGATAAAGTTTGAGGCAGTTAAGCTCACTGACTCCTGTTCCTTAGAAGTTGCCCACTTCCCAGTTGCTTTAATACCACTTTCAAGGTATTCCAAGCCGAAACTGATGAACTCATCAGAGACCTTGTAGTCTGCAAGGATCTTCTCTTAGGCATCATCTGGTGAGGTTCCAACTACAACGTCCACTTTGGCTTAAAGGGTATCATCTTTGGCCTTCAGGGCTACTTCATGGTCCTTCTTAAGGGCGGCGATGTCCCTATCCCTCTTCTTGATCAGCTTGTTAGTATCTTTGAGTTCCTCCTTCAAACTCTCAACTTCAGTATTCAACGAGCCCTAGACCTTCGGGGCTTCTCTTCCCTTCTCAATAAGGGGCAACTTCCTCAAAGTACAGTCGACGAATTGGTGCATGGACAGAATACCCTGCAATGAAAAGTCAGATGTATGAGTTCAAGTTTTAACCTACATCTAGGCCAAGGTTATACTTGGAAGAGCAAAAAAGCAGAAGTTGGTTCCTAAATTGACCTATAAAGGCTAAACTTGGCCAGTAAGGGGGTATCCAGAGAGTGTAGAAAATGCTTGTCTACCTTGATCATTATATAGCCGATAGTATCCATGGCTTTCAGGCCATGGCCTATCAACCTATCGCTGATCTTCAGTTGGGCCAAACGAGCAGCCAAAGCATCATCTGTTGAGATAGGGATGGCACAATCTCCCTTTTGGTTTTTTCTTGGTCTTTAATCCTCTGAGTTAGTTGTTGTCTTTCTTTTCTTAGTAGCGTCAGACTTGGACATGCCGACGTTCTGTTTGGGGGGAGGAGGATTTGAATTATGCCCTTCTTTCTTCATCAGCTTAACAAGGCTTAAGGCAAACATCTCCCAAAGCTCGTCAGAGATGCCTTTTGGGCGTTCTGCAAAAATAAGTATCAGAGTTAGTAAATTAGAGGTATTAAAAGTTAGAGGTACAACTTATGGAAAATAATACTTACGAAACTCGGTCAATGGACTTCCCCCAGGCTAGTCTCAGAGAGATAATTGGTGGTCATCAGATGTTCGTATTTTACCAGCCAACCCTATTCCCCTTGTCTTGAAGATTCTTAACCTTCTGAAGGTTATCATGTCTAAGCCCAGGGTCGGCCTTAGCATCCAAGGACACCTTTCCCCACCTCAGAGGTTTCCTCGGCTCCAATGATGAAGAGGTGGCTCGAGGGCCAAATTCCCATGCCCCCAAGGCAAAGAAATACCGTGGTTTCCAGTTGTGATTTGAAGTCTAGGTAACCAACAACATATTCTTGTCCGACTTCCATCTAGGAAGTGGTAGTAGCTGGGGTGGTTTTTAGTAGAGGATGGGACGTATCATCCTATAAAGACCCTAACTGGGAGGTCTGAATGGTGGACTGCCCTCCAAAGGACGGTAGCCCCAATCATCACCCTCCAATCATTGGGGGATAATTATGAGGGGGGGGGAGGTTGATATGGGACAGTATGGCTCTGATCGATGGATGGATGGGGAGACAGAATCCCAACTTAAACATATTCTCGTACACACAGATCTCCCCATCTTGTCCATTGAAGGACCTCTCACCTCTCAGAGGCCTCATAAGCTTAATGGAAGGACCTATAGAATAGAGGTGCCTAAAGGCTAAGAGGTCGTACATAGTGACAGAACTCTCTATCTCGGCTGCCTCCGAGGTGTCAACATCACTCTCATGACCGTCATCCTCATTCATGGCAACGTCGGCCTGGGCAGCTGAAGGAACACCACCAGGTAACCTTTGAGCGAACTCAACCCTGTGGGGGCCGACAGGGGAATGGCATCAATGGGTGGGGATAGGCCACACTTGGCTCTACAACTTCAACATCGGAAGACGCTCGTGAGGCACTAGCACCATTGTGGGATGAGGCACGACCTTGGACCTCAGTTTGATCAGGGACCTGATCTTTCCTAATAAAGAAATCCATAGCCTCTTGGAAAGAGTCTACGAACATAGGCTCTGAGGTAGACGACTCAGACTCAAACATGGGAATTGGGTATATTGGATCCTCTGCTGGCTCAGCTAGCTTAGGATATATCACCTTGAGAGGTGGAGGGAAGATTGGTCTGAGGGGGAAGGCCTCAACCCTACGAGCTTTCTCTTGGGCTAGCTCTATCTGCCTAATTTTAGCAAAGGTCTTCTCTCTAAGGGAAGGGAAATCTTCTATAAGCTTATACGAAGGTCTGAGCATAAGGTAGACGACCCTATACTTGGGACTGTAAACCACAAACAAATAACTTGGCATAACTTAAACTAAAGATAAAACTTGGATTTTGAATGATTTCAAACCAAGAACAAGTTCACCAGAAAATTCAAACTACCACCGAAAAACCTAAATCCTCACCGAAAAATGCAAAAATGGAAATATAAGGCTGAAAATGGAAAGGCAAGGTAAAAAACGATACCTGAGGAAGTACGAAATGAAGAAGAAGAAGATTGAAAACAATGAAATCCTCAAACATAGCAGCGATTAAGCTCTTGAAGAGAGAGAAATCATAGAGAGCACAGGTGGGAAAATCGGAAGAAATAAAGAAGAAGGAGAAGAAAAGGGTTTAAACCCTCAAATCAGTTTGCACGCATCCCAAGGCCCATCATTGCCTTGGGATCCCAAAAGACAACTTCATCACACCTTGTCAGGAATGCCACTTACTTCAGCAAGTGACATGTGTCACAAGAATGTTGGTGCATAAGAGAACTTGAACTCGGCCTTGCAGTATCCCTCACTCACCTACTCACATAGGTAACTGAGGGCTAAGGGGTGATTGATATGACCTAAGTGCACCCTCTTACTCAGAGTTAATAACCTCAGCCAGTCTTATAGCCGAGGTGATAAAATCCTATGTCATCCATGATCAGGGTCATCACTCAGAAGGTCAACCTCAGCCGACATCGCTTTAACCTCTATATCAACCTCGGCTAGACATCAGGTGAGGTAAATATGGACGTGGGTTATCCATCAGCATCAGCATCAACATCGGCCCTGACCAATGTTACAAGTTTCACCTGAGATCAACAAAGCCTCACAGGCTCAGCATCATGTCAAGACAACCTCAGTCCTGACCGACGTTCCAGATATCTAACATCGGCTGGCATACCAGCCAAGGTCATCATATAATTATCTCAGGCATGGAGAGGTTCGGCAACACCAATCTCTTACTCATCCAGGACGAGGTTGGCACCAATTGAAGACATCTGAGGTTATGCACGCATATGTTTGGTTTGTAACATGTGGACAAATCTGTTATACTAAATTATTCCCTCCACGTGAGGGAATATTGAGGTCATCATTATTTAGGTAAGATCAGCCAGGTGTCATCCTTACACTAGTTGGATCTCTATGCACATGCACATTGCATGCTTGGGGGGTGCATTACACCACCCAAGCACTGTATATAGAGGTCATCCTCAACATTGTAAAGGATCGATAATTTTCAACCCTAGCTGAAACTCTGTCATTTTATACAGTAGAGAGAGAAAGCTTGAGAGATTGTATCCATGGCCATTAGTGCCTTCTGATAGCGCACGAGAGGTGTGGTCGCGTAAGGCCACAGTCGTTGTTTTCTGTCTCTTCGCGACTACACAAACAAACCTAAATTACTACTACCCTTAACGGGTGAGTATAGGGGTAAGCGGGGTATCGAAAATCCACAGGGACGAGTTGTTAGAATTTATGAGATTTAATATTCCGAAATAAAAGTGTAAAAGATGATTACAAACTAAAAAGGAAAAGATGCATAAAGGGAAAGATTAATCCAGGTAATGTTATTGAAACAAGATTACGAAAGTGAGTAAATCTATAGGTTGCGTAGAATATCCCTCACCCGAGTTAATTTGTATAAAATGGTTACATGGGTCGATGAGTTATTTAGAATGCGTCTCGTTTCGACAGTTAAGTGAACCAATGGTTGTCACGCCCCTAAATTTGCATAAAAGCCTAATATGATTTTGGCATCAACAAATATCCCAAAAATTACGCACGAATGGTCGTAATCATGGGACATACATGATATGTCCTGTCAAATCTTCTAGCCCTAATAACTAGGACAACGCACCCGAAATAAACCCGTAAACACCATCACCAAAGCAAAGCAACGTGTTAACCCGAGTGAGTTCCATTCAAACATAACCAAATTTAAATTACCTAGAAAGCATGTTAAATATGCGGTAAATAAATGCAATGAATAAACGCTGTAAAAATATACTAGAAAGCGTGTAAAGAAAGAAAGTAAACCTAATTTAGAAAGCATGTAAATTACACTACAAAGCAAGAAATGAAGAAATACAACTATATTAAAGGAAGAGGATGATGAATAGTGTAACTTACAACCCAATTGGGCGTCAAACCAAGAAGAATCAAAGCCAAACTCTCCAAAACCCTAAGCTAACCTAAGCTAAAATCGTGTATATCTGTTATTACAACAAAAATTGCTTTATATAGTAAGTTGGAATAAAAATAGAAAAGCCAAAATATCTACAGAAAACATGGGGTCGATCGATCGACCAAAAGGCAAAATTTTGGCTGATCAGAAGGGTCGATAGATCGACCAAAAGGGTCGATCGATCAATCAAGCAGGTATCAGCCACTGCATTGCTATTTTAGTTTCTAAGCTTTTCTCGTCCGCTGAAATTGTCGTAACTTCTTCATTATGAATCGGAATCGCGCACCGTTCACGGCCACGCGAAGCTTGCGAGGAGGGATAAAACTTCCGTGAAGATGATGGGCCAGGTGCCCAAAATGTGAATTGACAAAATTGCCCTTGAATGTGCAACTGTGTACGAAAACCGAGCGGAATGCGTCCGAACTTCACACTTAGCATCCAAATACCTATAAAAGCTCAATTAACCCCTGCAGAACATGTTAACATATAAATCCGAGGTTGTCTAGTTAACGATCATAAATGTAGGGAATAAGATACCCGAGGGTGATAAAATGCGTCCATTCGGAGGATGAAATACGCAATATTTGCGTATCATCACACCCCCTAACTTTCACATTGCTAGTCCCTAGCAATGAAATAGGATGCAATAAGAAGAACAAGAAAACCAAAAACAGGAGATAGTACAAAAGTATGGTATAAAAGCAAACGGCCACTTTCGCGGGCGATTCGATTGCATTTAGCATATGCAATAAGCCGTTAAACCCCTAGGTCACCCTAGTGGATGAGTGTCGTCTCGTGAGGGTTTTTAGAGATGGTACCCACAAACATCACATGGTTTCCTCAAAATATGCCCAACCCAACATGCGACAAGCCCAACAATAGCGAAAAGGATTTCATACGCATTATTAGGACATTGAATGAATTCAAACAAAAGTCCAAATCATTAACATTATAGAAGTCACCTCATAGAATTGAAACCTTAAAATGTGGGAGGGGAGAGAGACATGCAAAGTGTGATTTGGTGAAAAACTTATATAAATCGGATACTAAATTAACGCAAGCATATATTCAATCCTCACGGGCATTACACTCATCAAATTAAAATCACTCGAAACAGGGAGGTAACACACGAAACATGCGGGTTAAAGAGTAAATGTAAATGGAAACTAGGCTGCACACATGTCACAAAAGAAGAATGCTATATATAAAATGAAAAACTGTAATCTCAATGAAAGATACCGCACATTAAAGGAGGTGAAATGCATTTTCACAGATTATCAAAACTATTTAAACCTTTGAATTACATCTAATTAAGATCACATAGGACTTTAATAGGGTTATAATGTAGGTATGGCTAGGGTACGAAACGAAGGAATTTATGTACAGATTCAACGTGTTCGGAATGAAAACTCGGGATAATGGGAAAATGCGAGCAATATAAAAATTGGAAAATGAGTTCCAAAAAGGCATTAGATATATCACCAGGGAGAGTAATCAAAGATTATTGAACTATATACAATGTTTACAACTTTCTCTTTCTTTTTCTCTTTTGTTTTCTTTTGCTTTTTGCTCTCTCTCTTCACTTTTTCACATCTTTGTTTACTTTTCTCACTCTCATATGCCTAAATTGCAACCACAATACACAAAAACATCATTCAATCCCAAGTAACAAACCAAACAAAGGTATGTAAGGTGTATGTATGGGCTAAAACTCCAATTTATAGTTGGTTATGGGATTTGAGTTATGAAACGAAAGTCTATATTTAGGCTCAAAGGGGTTAATGAGGGTAAACATATAAGGGTGAGGTCAAGGCCAATATGGGTGATATAAAAAAGAGGGACTATGATCATTTCCAAAAGTTTACGTAATTCTCGAATCAAAACAATAGATGAAAATCATGCTCAAGTAACACATTTCAAGTATGAACTCAATTAATGAACGATCAAATGAAAGAATAGTGAGATTACCAACTAATTCAACGTTTTCAATGATAAAAGAATAGTGTATACACTCACAAATGACGAAAGGTACAAAGCTTACTCGGTGTAAGTATATACAATGCAACAAAAAATTACCGAGTTATAAAAATCTTAAACCAAATCAATAAGGCCATAAAAGTGCATGTGCTCATGGGATTAAAGTTTAATTCATGAAGTTATTCATAATATCAATAATCGAGACTAAAGTCTAATAACTTCTAAAATAGAGAACATGCATCGTTGGGTTGTCTATTGGATCGGGAAATTATTGACATTTATCATCGGAAACAAAGGCAAAATTCCCAAAAAAGGAGAAAAAAGGAAGAAAATCTTTTTGAAAATTTTCAATTTTCTAAGGAAAGCATACTAAGTAATTAACATGTGAGCAAAAACATGGACTAAATAATGAAATGGATAGAATATCCCACACCCCCTAACTTAAAACTTGACATTGTCCTCAATGTTAATTAAGGACCATGTTAAAGAGAGGAAAAGAGCGATATTACCCAAAAGTGGAGTGATCCCTATACGAACAAGTCCAAAGAATCTACATAATAAGTTAGTACTGAGCATAGTAAAAACAAATAACAAAAAGTTAACTAATTACACTAGACTAAATTAAAAAGGGGAGAAAAAATAAAAAGAAAGAATAAAAAGCTAACTGTATACAACCTACTATTTAGGCCTCACACTAACTATACACTAGAAGTCTAAATAGTTGAGGGTCCACCTTGAAAATGATTTGACTTTGGAGGATAACCGATGTACCCTCACATACAAGCATGCCCTCCAAAAAATATGAATTTCGTTTTAACAACGGAAGGCACGTGTAAGGCGGAAGAAAGGAACCATCGTCAATTAAATTTTTTGGAGGGACGATGGGGGGTTTGGATTGAACGGGTGACAAAAATAAGTGGAGACCGAGGAAAGCCGAATATACTCCCAAGGATTTTGAAGTTGCAATGGGAGGTGGCGCACACAAAGGCAAATATGTGATCGTGGAGGGAGACTCGAGCAAGTACTCCTCATCTGAGATATGGTTTAAAACATTAAAGTTTGAAACCGAATCATCGGGTACTTGTGACGATGTGATAATAGAGAATGGAAATGGGGATGAAAGAAATTCAAACTCATGAGATGAATCATCATCGCATTAAGTTTGAGTATCGAAGGAAATAATATCATTTTCAATGAAATGTTCTTCTTTGGGGACCAAAGAAGAAATCATTTCATTACAAATAGATATTACGTCATTATCATCCTCGCTTTCAATATCTATTATGCAATGGGCAAAGTCTAGAATGGCTTGTTCCAAAGTAGGCACAAGTAACTCATTTGGTTCAAAACATTCCTCGACCTCGAAAGTCTCGGAAGCAAAATCATCCTCGGACTCAAATAATAAATCCAACTCATGTTCCCACGAACGATTTTCTTCCTGATAACGAGTTTCAATTTTCTAATTCTCATACATACGCAAATCCTCATCGAATGTCATGGGTCGAGGTGCGGATGCATGAAAATGGGAACTTTGAAAATTACTATCGGACTTAAACGAAAACTCATTATTATAGAAATTTTGAAAACTATTCTAATTCGTTTCAAAATTACTATTATAAGGAGGTAAACGCCCAAAATCATTGTCATCGTCATCAAAATTCCAATAACCTAAATTTTGACTTTCGTTATACTAGCCCAAAGTCATATTTGATTTTGTTATACTTTGGGATTCTAAGTATTCACTGAAAGTCATAGGTTTGCGAGAATTTTGAGGATTATAACAAGGATTACCGAAAGAATTGGAATAAGACATGCTTACCCCAAAAATGGCTCAAGTGACGGATTCCACAAAGTAAGTGCGCGCGGGAAAAATTTGAGCGTTTCTAAGTGCTCAAATGTGGAAGTCCTGCAAAATATTAGAAAATAATACAAATAGAAAGAAGGTACTATGAAATACTAAATCAAATAAAGTCTAAAACAAACTAATCCCCGACAACAGCGCCATTTTGGTAGCGCGTGAGAGGTGTGGTCGCGTAAGGCCACAGTCGTTGTTTTCTGTCACGCCGCGACTACACGAACAAACCTAAATTACTACTACACTCAACGGGTGAGTATAGCGGTAAGTCGGGTATCGAAAATCCATAGGGACGAGTTGTTAGAATTTATGATATTTAATATTTCGAAATAAAAGTGTGAAAGATGATTACAAACTAAAAAGGAAAAGATGAATAAAGGGAAAGATTAATCTAGGCAATGGTACTGAAACTAGATTACGAAAGCGAGTAAAACTATAGGTTGTGTCGAATATCCCTCACCCGAGTTAATTTGTATAAAATGGTTACATAGGTCGACGAGTTATTTAGAATGCGTCTCGTTTTGACAGTTAAGTGAACCAAGGGTTGTCACGCCCCTAAATCCGCATAAAAGCCTAATATGATTTTGGCGTCAACAAATATCTCAAAAATTGTGCATGAAAGGTCGTAAGCACGGGACATACATGATATGCCCTGTCAAATCTCCTAGGCGCAATAACTAGGACAACGCACCCGAAATAAACCCGTAAACACCATCACCAAAGTAAAATAACGCGTTAACCCGAGTGAGTTCCATTCAAACATAACCTAATTTAAATTACCTAGAAGCATATTAAAAACGTGGTAAATAAATGCAATAAATAAAAACGATAAAACTATACTAGAAAGCGTGTAAAGAAATCAAGTAAACCTAATTTTGAAAGTATGTAAATTACACTACAAAGCAAGAAATGAAGAAATACAACTATATTAAAGGAAGAGGATGATGAATAGTGTAACTTACAACCCAATTGGGTGTCAAACCAAGAAGAATCAAATCCAAACTCTCCAAACCCTATGCTAACCTAAGCTAAAATCGTGTATATCTGTTATTACAACCAGTATTACTTTATATAGTAAGTTGGAATAAAAATAGAAAAGAAAAGAAAATCCAAAATATCTGCAGAAAACAGGGGGTCGATCGATTGACCAAGGCAAAATTTCGACTGATCAGAAGGGTCGATCGATCGACCAAAAGGTTCGATCGATCGATCAAGCAGGTATCAGCCACTACATTGCTGTTTTGGTTTCCAAGCTTTTCTCGTCCGCTGAAATCGTCATAACTTCTTCGTTATGAATAAGAATCGCGCACCGTTCACAGCCACACGAAGCTTTCAAGGAGGGCTAGAACTGCAGTGAAGATGATGGGCCTGGTGCCCAAAATTTGAATTGACTAAATTGCCCTTGAACGTGCGACTATGTACGAAAACCGAGCAGAATGCGTCTGAACTTCACACTTAGCATCCAAATACCTATAAAAGCTTAATTAACCCCTGCAAAACATGTTAACATATAAATCCAAGGTTGTTTGGTTAACAAGCATAAATATAGGGAATAAGATACCCGAGGGGGCTAAAGTGTGTCCGTTCAGAGGATGAAATACGCAATATTTGCGTATCATCACCTTCATTCAGTGATATTACTCACACACACTCAAAGTGGACATAGGCCAGATTGGATGAACCACTTATATTCAAGTTTTCATCCTCTTATCCTCATCTCCTTATCCTACTATACATACATATACACTTACTGCCATTGTTGTGCTTGTTTGAGATTATCCATATCTTATCTGGTTGCTGTTTCCAGCATCATCAGGAAGAATTCAAGAATCCTTGGAATGCTAAGCATCTTAAGAAATGTTACCAATAATGTAACGAGCAAAAACTATTGAGTTCATTTTGATTCAGTATTTAATAACAAGTCGGTTCCTCCCATTTTATTTTTTCAATTTTTGTTGGATTACTGGTGATGTGCATCCCCATAAATACTTGGTCGAAAGAAAATTCAATACTTGGTTGGCAAGTGAGCAAAAATTCAATACTTGATCGGAAAAGCACAGAAACCTATGTCAAAATAGGATTTTAAGTCCTCAGTACTTGGGCAAGAAACATGAGGGATGAAACTCTGTATAAAAATCAACAAGTTTTATCTGAACTGAGAAAAATAGAGGAAGAAAGTTGTGAAGATTCCGAAATATGAACGTAGACACATATTCCACATATGCTTGGTAACCACCGGAAACTAATGCTAAACCCAAAAATTTAGGTGCATTAGAAGAACCTATGGCAATACCACGAGTGACTAGTGCAAAACTTGTATTTTAATCTTGGTGCACTAGTGGAACCTATCGCCACATCAATGGTAACTAGTATTAAACTTAGAAATCTAAGTATATCAGTAGAACCTATGATAATCTCATTGGTAACTGATACTTAATTTAGGCAAATGTCTAAGTGTATTAGTAGAACTAATGAAACAACAAAGTCATTCAATCAGCCAAAAATAAATGAAATAAGTTGATAAAAATGCATTTCATTTATATTAATGATTATTACATGAGAATATTGTGTATAAATGAAATATAGGAACAAGTTATTATCAAAATCACTATGTAGGGCACCTTTCGTCAGCCTTTAAGGATCTCGACACTGGTTTCATGCCTGCTGGCGGATTATCTAAAGTGTATGAAGAATTGATATAATTGAAATCTTGAAGCGTTATCCTCTTACTGCTACTCGACTTGTCCAATAAATGAGGAGGCCTAACAACCTCTAACTCATCATGCAGTCCATAATCCCCTAAGTATTTGGATATCAGGCACTGGGGAATGGTTTCTACAGGGATCCAGTTGACGTCAAGATTATAAAAACATTTGTCATAGTCTAAGAACCCAGGATCATCCTAGTACCACAACCTACTATTCTTATCAACCTTCATAAAAGTTAAGCAATTGCTCTAGCCCCACTTATAACCTTCATGCTGAGCTTGACTGAAGTGGTCGTCAAAATTCCCAAGGGCCTCATTATATCCTTCCATCCATACCTCTCAAGTCTACTTGTGAAACTGGAAAGTGAATTTCTCGACATGATGCTGAAGTTTCTTCAACATTTCATCTTTAGCCTGCAACTGAGAGGATTGGTTAGAAATTATGTTATCTTGAGTCTTGAGATTCTAGGATAACTCATCAATTGCTCGGTTCTTGTCCTATAGCTAGGTATCTTGGTCATCTAGGGTTTTCCGTGTTCTAGCCTCATCAGTCATTGGTCGGCTGACTGTTATCTCGAAGAGGAGGTAGACTTAGACTTCTTCAGAGTTTATAACTTTTCTCTCAATTGGGTATTCTCAATCTTCTAGGAAAATGCACCTTCGTCGGTAGCAATAACAGAAGGTTTCTTCAAGGATCTAAGCTCGCTCCTCAATTTGTTATTTTCTTCCTCCAACAATTTGGTAATGGCCCAGGCTTCATCAACCTCGCATTTGAGTAGAAATTATTTTTTTCTATATATAGAGGCATGCTTCTCAAACTTCTCCTCAAATTCCCGAGCTCCACTTAAAGACGTGTACTTGTCCTCATAGTCAGCGTGAAGGATAGACTTAGATTCTTTAATCTTCTCTTGAAGTTCTTCAATCATTTAAAAGAAAGCCACGTTATTTACCACAGCCCAGTCAAGAAGAAAATCAAGGTAGATATATGTATCCTTGGTTTGATCAGTAGCATCGGTGCTGAGCAAGTCTGATAATTCTTCATCGGTTACAGTCATGTGAGTAGCCTTCAACAAACTGTTGCAACACTTGAGTATATCAGAATCATTGGAAGTAAACTATCCCATCTTGTCCATAAACTAGAAAAATGAAGTAACAATCGATTAACAAAATAAAAAGATATAATAGGAGAGAAATGACAAAAAGTATAAAGAAAATATTATTTTATTAATATAAAGGGAATTTATAAGTACAGTAAAAAAGAAACAATCAAAAGGCAAAAAATAGAAAGGCCAATTGTCGATTAAACCTACATCTTCTCTCTATCAATTCCAACTCCAGCTTGGTTGGCATAAGGGATGGCTAGAGTGACTTTGTCGGTCGATGGATGACTAAATCAACAACCTTCTTAAGTTGTTCAGCTGAATACTTAACCACCAAATAAGACTCCCCATAACCAACATCGTCTTTAACTTTATTATCAATGATGGGGGAAGAGCCAGGCTCATGTCTTTGGAAGAGTTCAGAGTCTTCTGTTGTGCCGACCTCCTTAGTGCATCCGACCAAACATTCTGCAAAAATTTATTCTTTTCATACTCAATCTGAGTAGAGTTGGCAGTGATAGATTTATCCAAGACTTTATTGAAGGAATTTTCCTTAGCCTTCTTCCCTTTGTCCTTCTCAGTAGTTAGGCCCTTTGTCAGCTCAGCCCCTTACTTTCGAGCTTCAGCAAACTCATTTTCATCCCTCTACTGAGCTTCCTCAGGAGTTTTTATTTTGTTCTCCAAAGTTCTCTTTTTAGTCTCCAATGCTTGTTAGGGGTCTGTTGATACCAAAATTAATATGCTGACGTGGACGAATAGTATGAGGACACGTGTCGATCTACGTGGCACAATAACAGCGAGGAAGATCATTTACTGAATAACCGTGGTTGATACCGAGCAACGAGAATACACCGAGGAACTCTATCATGCCGAGGAACTCCATCCGAGGAACTATATCATCCCGAGATACTCTAAGCACTCCGAGGAACTCTTGATCAACGAGCAACTAAGGCGGTCCGAACTGCACCTCGGCCGTATCATCAATTATCAGACGGACAACTGTTCAACTATTCATTAGATTCTTGACGCACACGCTGCATTAAATGTATTACCCATTCATATGTATATCATTTAATGTATTGGACCTTTCATGTACAGCCTTGAGGCTATAAATACCTTGTATCGATCCCATTCAAAGGGACCGGAATTTCTTGAGAGAACTTGTAATCAAGAATTCTACAAACACTCAGCAATAACATAACAGTGGACGTAGGCTTTATTCCTAGCCGAACCACTTTAAAAATCTTTGTCTTATTTATTTATCTGTGATTGAAGAATTAGAGTGATCTAGTTTTTTACATCAACAGATTGGCGCCGTCTGTGGGAAACGACTGTTGTTATCATTTTTCATAAAAATCATTTGTCACCAATGGCAGATAATCCAGAATCCAGTAATCGAAATGCTAGAAATACTGGAAATCTTCCAAATCTATCTGCATCTCCAGATCTGGCCGGAATTATGACGAATCTGGCTCAGGGACAAACCGCCATGCAAGAATCTATGAGGCAACTTCTTCAAACTCTTCAAGGCGGTGTACCTACTCATTCAGGGCAAAGGACTGATCATGGGAAATCACGATCCAGACGTATTGGGTCATATCGCCATGGGGAATCCAATGATTCTTCTTATCAACCTGGGCGAACTTCGTCAATACGGGCTACGGATACAGATCAACATATCTCTCTTTCTCCTGAGAGAACTAGCGCTTTAGAAAGGTTAAGCAGGGTGTCTCCTTTCAGTCGGTTAGGACCAAGGAGGAACATGAGTCCACCTAGGGCTCCATCAGGAAGTTTTCGACCACCACCAGGTTCGAGAGAAAGATCTGCACAATCACGACCAATTACTCGTCGAGATAAATCTCAGGAAGCTACGTCAGAGCATTCAGTTGCTCGGACTAAACGGCCCGAGGAAGGGAATGAAGCATGGAAAGGTTCCATTCAACGATTGGAGGATAGACTGGGAGAAATGGCTAAGGCGAGGAACCCTTTACAGAGAACTTTTGTTCAAGGGACACCTTTTGTGCAAGCCATTGTGGATTTCCCCACACCGTCGAAATTCAAAGCACCTGTGGTGACCCCCAAGTACGATGGAAAGACAGATCCTGTACTTCATATAGAACAGTACCAAGCTGCTGCAGATATCTATGCTGTCCCCGACGAAATGAGGTGTAGAGCATTCTCGGGAACTCTTACCGGATCTGCACAGATATGGTACAATAATCTTCCTCGGGGTAAGATTTCAACTTTTGTTCAGTTAGCAGAACTGTTTATTGGTAATTTTTGTTTTGGAGCAAAGCCGGTAAAGCGAGTAGCACACTTGCTAAGTGTTAGACAGAAATCAGGTGAAAGTACTAGAGATTACATAACTCGTTTCAATAACGAAAAGTTGGAAGTCATAGATTATGAAGAAAAGACAGCAATCACTGCTTTGATGAGTGGTTTGCTGCCTAACAAGCTATACTATACTCTGGCCAAAGATCCGCCCAAAAATATGTCGGAATTGATGGCAAAGGCGGCCAAAATCATGAATGCCGAGGAGGCTATGACTGCGAAGAAGAATATGGATAAAGAAGTTAAAGTGGAGGTCGACAACTCTAAGAAGAAAGATCAGAAAGGTAATGGTGGTGACAAATACTCCAGGAATAACAGGATAAAGTTGGAAGCCCTAAAGAAGTATGACAATTATACTCCATTGAGAATGGGTATTAATCATGTTTTAGAAGAAATCAGGAATAACGAGGAAATCAAATGGCCAGAGAAACTGAAGTCAGATCCAGACATGAGGAATAAAACCAAATATTGCGAGTTTCACAAAGATCATGGCCATATGACCAAAAATTGTATAGCCCTTCAGAACGAGATTGAAACACTCATTCGAAGAGGAAAATTATCAAAGTATGTAGATCGCAGAAGTGAAAGGAGGAATGATGAGAGAACTAGAGAGAGATCTAGATCTCCTCGTCGTGCAGAGGAGAAAAAGAGGAGAGCCCATGAAGAGGATCCAGATGATGACCCCGATCTTCCCAAGAAGCCAAGGAAACCTGAACGAGAGGTATTTTCCATACGTTTTGGATCATTTCATTGTAACGTTATTACAGGGGGAGATGCAGGAGGAGGAGACCTTACTGCAGAAAGAAAAGCTTATCTCGGAGAGGCTCAAGCTTGCTCATATATTCAGCGAATAAACCTGGCCGAGGATGATCGTCCGAGGAAGGTAAACAAAGAGAAGCTAGTAATTGGTTTTTCAAAAAATGACCTGGCAGGTGTTCTTTACCCTCATGATGATCCTTTGGTGATCAAAATGAGAATGAAGGACGTGATCATTTCAAGGGTGTTGGTAGATAATGGTAGTTCGGCAGACATCATGTACTATTCATGCTTTGATAGCTTGAATTTGAAATTATCCCAATTAGAACCTTATCACAGACCCCTTCTGGGTTTTGCTGGCGAGAAAGTTTTTCCACTTGGGACGATCAAGTTGGATATATTCATTGGAACCTGGCCTGTTTGTCGAACAGAAAGAATACGATTCTTTGTGATGGATAAGAATGTGCAGTCAGCCTACAACATCATCATGGGAAGAGTTGGATTGAAGAAGTTCGAAGCCGTTCCTTCTACAGTACATCAATGTTTGAAATTCCCAACAAATTTTGGAGTTGGAGTGGTGAAAGGTGATCAAAAAGTAGCTCGGGAATGCTATTATTCGTCGGCCGAGCAAGAAGAACTAGAGGGATCGATGAAAAAGACTACTACTTACCAGGTGGAGGAAGGTACAGAAATTGAAACTCTTGATCCCAGGGATGAATCTCAACTTGTAAAGGGACAGGTGATGGAATCTACAGAAAATGTTATTTTGGACGACGAACATCCTGAACGAATAACCCAGATAGGTTCATCGTTGGATATGTCAATAAAAGAGGAGTTGATAACTTTCTTGAAGAATAGGAAAAATACTTTTGCTTGGAGTCATGAAGACATGCCAGGAATAGATCCAAATTTCTTATGTCATGAACTCAATGTGAATAAGGAGATTAAACCTGTAAAGCAGAGAAGAAGGGTGTTTAGTCCCGAGAAGAATCAAGCCATACAAGAGGAAGTCGAGAAACTCCAGAAAGCCCAATTCATTGAAGATGTAAAATATCCAGATTGGTTGGCTAATGTGGTGATGGTAAAGAAGAAAAACAACAAATGGAGAATGTGTGTCGATTTCACCGATCTCAATAAGGCATGCCCCAAGGATCATTTTCCATTGCCCAGAATTGATCAACTGGTGGATGCTACCTCGGGACACGAGCTACTCAGCTTCATGGATGCTTACTCTGGCTACAACCAGATCAAAATGAAACCTGAAGATAGGGAAAGTACTTCTTTTATTACCCCTAGGGGAACTTATTGTTATAATGTTATGCCTTTTGGTTTAAAAAATGCAGGTGCAACATATCAGCGGTTGATGAACAAGGTTTTTACTGAACAAATCAGCCGCAACATGGAGGTCTATGTCGATGACATGCTCACTAAAAGCAAGAAAGCTACTGATCATTTGATTGACTTGAGTCAAACTTTTGATCAATTGGATAAATACCAAATGAAGCTTAACCCAACGAAGTGCACCTTTGGAGTACGAGAAGGAATGTTCCTCGGATACATCGTCAATCAGCGAGGTATTGAGGCAAATCCAGATAAGATCAAAGCTCTTCTAGGGCTGCGATCTCCGACGACGAAGAAAGAAGTGCAGAGTCTTACCGGACGAGTTGCAGCGCTCAACAGATTTGTATCTCGAGCAACTGATAAATGCATACCATTCTTCAAAACACTTCGAAAAACCTTTGAATGGAATGAGGAATGTGAAAAAGCTTTTCAAGACTTGAAGAAATATTTGGGAACACCTCCACTGTTGTCCAGACCAATAACAGGAGAAAAGTTGTATTTGTATTTGGCAGTATCAGAGAACGCAGTCAGTTCAGCGTTGATCAGATTGGAGAATGGAGTCCAGAAGCCAATTTATTACACAAGTAAGGCTTTCCGAGGTGCAGAAATCAGGTACCCAAAGCTAGAAAAATTGGCATTGGCACTAATTGAAGCAAGCAGAAGAATGAGGCCATATTTCCAAGCCCATACCATCATTGTTTATACTGATATGCCATTGAGACAAGCCCTCCATAAGCCAGAAAAATCAGGGAGACTGATGTACTGGGCAGTAGAACTTGGTGAATATGATATTGTGTATGAGCCCAGATCATCATTGAAGGGGCAGGCTGTAGCAGATTTTATAGCAGAGTTCACATACCCTGATACCCCCGAGGAGCAAAAGATGCCTGCTGAGTTACCTGTGGACGATACAGGATCAACAGAAACATTTGCTGACCTACCTGTGGACGATACAGGATCAGCAGAAATAGGTCCAAACCAACCAAGGTTGGTAAAAGGACTTGTGGATGTAGAGAAATCATTATATTCAAATTCAGACCAGCCACGGTTGGTAAAAGAGTACGAGCAGATGACTGACGAGGAGCGAAAGATACCGGGGGATGATGGAAGAAAACAGCAGATATTTTATCGAGGAACTCTGACAGATAAGAAATTTGAAGACGAAATACCTACATGGAGATTATATGTAGATGGATCATCCTGCACAGCTGGTTGTGGAGCAGGAATTGTTTTGATCACCCCAGACGAGATTGACATGGAATATGCTTTGCGATTCCAATTCAAAGCTTCTAACAATGAAGCGGAGTATGAGGCCATGATAGCAGGTCTTAATCTAGCAAAGACTATGGAAGCACAACAGGTGATGGTATTCAGTGATTCTCAATTAATTGTGAATCAGATGATGGGAATATATGCGGTTAAAGGAGACTTAATGATCAAATATCATGCAAAGGTGATGAAATTGTTGACAGAATTTGATGCCATTCAATTGGTGAGAATACCGAGGATGGAGAATGTACAAGCAGATGCATTGGCCCGACTAGCATCAGCTACTCGTACCGAGATGCGAAGAACCATACCGATTGAAGTATTAGAAGGTCGGAGCATAGATGAAGATCTGACAACGAATGTGATTACTCTTGATTTAGGACCCTCTTGGATGGATCCAATCAGGAAATATGTTGAAGAGGGCGAATTGCCGGAGGACAAACTCGCTGCCAAGAAACTGAAGTATAAAGCTGCTCGGTATGTATTAACTAATGGTATTTTGTATAGACGAGGAATTATGGCAGGTTTGCAGAGATGTGTACATCCTACCGAGGTGAAAGAATTGATTGAAGAAATCCATGAAGGATCTTGTGGAGCTCATGTAGCAGGTCGAACACTTTTACAAAGAGTGATGACACAGGGATATTACTGGCCAACAATGAGGGCTGATTGTATAGCCTATGCCAAGAAATGTGACAAGTGCCAACGTTTTTCTTCCATCCGACGAACTCCACAAGCATTGCTAACACCAATAACTTCTCCTTGGCCATTTGCCATGTGGGGAATTGATTTGGTTGGACCATTGCCGATCACCCGAGGAAGATTCAAGTATCTCGTAGTTGCAGTGGACTATTTTACTAAGTGGGTGGAAGCTGAGCCTCTTATCAATATGACGTACGAAAAAGTATACCAGTTTGTATGGAAGAATATCATTTGTCGATATGGTCTCCCTCATGCTTTCATCACAGATCATGGAACACAATTTGATAATGAAGAATTTGCTGCCTATTGTCATCAGTCGAACGTTTTGAAGTTTCATTCAGCACCAGGCCATCCCCAAAGCAATGGACAGACTGAAGTGACGAACAGAACATTACTGAATGGGTTGAAAAAGAGGCTAAGTGAAGCTAAAGCAAATTGGATTAATGAGCTCCAATCAGTATTATGGGCCTACCGAACAACTCCCCGAGCAGCAACTGGAGAATCACCATATATGCTAGCATTTGGAAGTGAGGCTGTGATACCGGCCGAGTTGGGTCTCCCAACGCATAGAGTGCTGAATTTCAACTCTCCGATCAGTGATTTGATGAGAAGAATGGATTTGGACATGCTCGAAGAAGTAAGAGAAGAGGCAGCCATTAGGAATGCTGCTTATCAACAACGAACAGCTCTGTTCTACAACAAAAGGGTGAAGAAATGCGATTTGAAGGAGGGTGATTATGTGCTGAAGAAAGTCATTCAGAAACAGAATAAACTGGAAGCAAACTGGCATGGACCTTACCGAGTTACAGAGGTTGTTCGACCTGGAACCTACAGAATAGCAACTCTAGAAGGAGAAGAATTTCAGAATGCATGGAATGCTGAACACCTGCGAAAGTATTATCAGTAATGAAAAATGTAAAGTATTTCCTTCATTATGAATAAAACGAGGATGGTTCACCATTTTCTTTCTGTTGAAAGTTTTTCGGGGAATATTAGTGTTGAACACTACACTGCTGGACAAGAAGAAGACTGCTCTACGGAGTCATGCTCTACGGAGTCAAGCTCTCCGGAGCGCTCTACGGAGCAAAAGTGCTATAAGTAGCCAACCTCCTTTGGTTAGGAGGATAAGCTCTCCGGAGCGCTCTACGGAGCAAAAGTGCTATAAGTAGCCAACCTCCTTTGGTTAGGAGGATAAGCTCTCCGGAGCGCTCTACGGAGCAAAAGTGCTATAAGTAGCCAACCTCCTTTGGTTAGGAGGATAAGCTCTCCGGAGCGCTCTACGGAGCAAAAGTGCTATAAGTAGCCAACCTCCTTTGGTTAGGAGGATATGCTCCGAGGAGCCAAAAAGTTCGAAAGAACCCTACTACTCCTTTGATTAGGAGGTGTAGACCAGCATGATCAACTACGGTTGGTAAGACTTTATATACTCTCGCATTACAACTTATGTTTGTCGGGAGGTAACATTATTACAAAAAGTTCTTTAAAGAACAAAATATTGAAAACTGTACCAAGTATGGTTGGTCGGGGATAAAAACCCACTAATTGTAGTTGGTCGACGAGGATAAAAGTATTAACCTTAGTTGGTCGGACACATGTTTATATTTGAAAATTGAACCAAGTATGGTTGGTCAGAGATAGAAACCCATCAACTATGGTTGGTCGACAAACATTATTTATCCACCTTGGTTGGTTGGAAACAATTTTGAACAATTTATGCTTATTATAAATTCTAATTTGGTTGATGAACCATATAATTTGCAAACAGAAAAATAGCTATTGGCAAAACAGAAAATGAAACTCTTTCATTAAGATAAAAATGTATTACATGTTACATGAATGTGCTAACTATTACATTAAAGATTCCTACTCTATTGGTTTCTTTCCTTTGTCCTTTGAGACAGGTTCCTCGCCAGCAGGAGGATCCTCTAGACACAGAGGAGAATTAATAAAGTTCATGTCCTTCAGCATTCTGACATTCATTATTGTAGGAGTATCCAACAGGTGCTCAGGACGAGATACTTCAACTTGAGAATGAAGGTTATAATCACCAAGATATTTAGAGATCAAACTCCGAGGAATGGAGCGAGCAGGAATCCATGCCATATCCAATTTATAGGGAGGAACAGGCAAGTCTAGCAATCCAGGAGCATGATAATCCCATAAATAATGACCTTGTTCCAATTTTAATACACCCAGGGCGTTCAACCATCCCTGCTTATAACCTTCGTTGTTAGCATTTTCAAGGCGGTCATCCAAATGATAAAGAGCTTCATTATAGCCTGCATTCCAGAACTCCCGAGGTTGTTTATGGAATTGGAAAGTTAATCTATCTACTTGCTCGAGAAAGTTCTTGATAAGAGCATCTTTATTATTCAGATCAGACTTCATCGTAGCCAATTGATCCTCTAAAGATAAATTTTACTTAGACAAATCAGACAGAGCACGATCCTTAACATTTAGTTGGAATGCTTGAGTTTCCAGAGTAGATTGGGTGCGAGATTCTTCAACACTACGGCTAAGAACTCTTGATCGGCTCCGAGAAGCAATTGGAGAATTTTGCTCCTCGACGATTCTTCCTCGTCCCCGAGAACTCCTTCCTCGTCCCCGAGCAGTTCCAGAAATGGAAGATCTTCTTAAATCCTCCAGCTCTTGCCTCAGTTTGGCGTTTTCGACTTCTAAGAATGAGAAACCTTCATCAGTGACTGGTATTAATGCAGTAGAGGATGAAGCAGCAGATTCATACTGAGCTAATTTTTTCTGCAAATTGTTATTTTCTTGCTCCAGGATCTCAGCGATTTGTCTGCAGGCTTCAATTTCACCTTTTAGAGTCCTCTCCCTGACGTCATACCCAGCAATGATTTTCTTGTGGCCTGTTTCTGAAGAGAGCTGTTGGTATCTATTTTCGTAATCTTCATGCAACAAAGCCATTGATTTGTTATGTTGATTTTGAAGATCCTTTAAGGAACCATTAAGCTCTTCAATCAACTCATAGTAAGCAACATTGTTAGCTACAGCTCGGTCGAGTAAACTTTTCAAATACCTATAAGCCTCAGTCGCCTGTTCTGAAGCATCATGACCAAGAATGTCAGCAATTTCAGAAGAACTAAGGTCTGTATGACCAGCCCTATAGTATTGGTGACATTGCTGCATCAGTTCGGTATCATGAGAAGAGATTAATTCCATTCTAGCAACAAACTAAAGACAAGAAAAAGACAACAATCAACAAAGAATCATCAATAACAGCGATGAGTAAAGAAGTATTTTATTAGATCATAAAAGGAGTACAGTGTTCGATTACAAATAATAAAAGATAAGAATGATACCGAACAACTTCACACCTTTTCCTTGTCTCCCAAGACTTTCTCGGGAGGCTGGGACGAGGAGCTCGGTTGCTCGGTGATGACAACATCTTGGTCGGCAGAAATCTTCTCGGCAGGAGGAGTCATAGAAGAAATGTCCTCAATGACAGAGGGTTGAGAAGCAGAGATTGGGACATCCACAGCTATGGAAGATTCATCTGATGCAGGTTCATCTTCTTCTTCTTCCACAATTGGTGGAGGAGGACCAGGGAGATGCCGTTGGAATAGCTCAGAATCATCTTGGACTTTTAGCTCTTGCAGAGCAGCTACCCAACCATCATAGAAGTATTTCAACTCCCCATATTGGACCTGGGACGTCATTGCAGCTATCCCTCTCTCCCATCCTTTCTCCCAGCCAGCACTGAAATGTTTCTTAACTACAGCTTTTCTTTTCAACTTCTCCGAGGAGAGTTTGATATCCAATTGTTCTTTCTGGATTTTGATGTCTCGCAGGGTAGACAGTTCTTCTTTTGCCTTCTTCAGTTGGTCATCGCACCTTTGCTGATTGACCTCTAGGCTTTTCACCTTCTCCTCCAAATTCTTGGAGGTTTCAGCCATCTTCATCTTATCAGCCTCAGCTGCAGCCAATTTTTTCTCCCAGGCAGCTTTCTCCTCGACGTACTGCTGGCGAGATTCTTTCACAGATTGGGTTAAACCCAAGAGGGCATCGTCAACATCGGACGAGGAACTAGAAGCTTTAATAGCTTGATCTTTCTTCACGATGGTATTGAAACAGTTCACCAGCTAAAAGATAAGAAAAACAATAGAGTCAACACAAATATAAGAGTTCAGGAAAAAGAAAAGAAAGACCAAAGGTATGAGAAATTTACTGAAGAAAGATGGCGAGCAGCTAGGGATGTCAGTGTATCCCTAGGAATCTTTTCATCAACCCCGAGAACCTCGGGTATAACTGAGCTCGTTGAAGAGCTCGGAAGAATGATTTTTGAAACACTACTACCACCAGCTGGTAGAGAAGATGCAGTCCCAGCAAGATTAACTGAGGATGATTTCCTCAATCTCTTCAAAGGACGGTCAGCAGCATCAACCAAGGAAGAAGTCTTGGTCGGAGAGATGGCAATTACATCAGCAGGAGCATTTTTCTTGCTCGGGGCCACTGGGGGCTTCTCGGCAATTTTGGAGGAACCAGCATCTACTTTCTTAGTCCCCTCTGGGACATCAATTTTGCCTTTCTGGGCTCCAACAGCAGAGGAAATGTCACCAAATAGAGCAGGAGGAGCTCTTTTCTTGCCCATTCTCTGAGATAGAAGGATATGAGAGTCTGAAGATGAACTTTCTGGTGTTGAAGCTGGTTCAACAGGGCGAGCAGTATAAGAGGTTGTGTAGCTCTTATACTGCAGCAAATATGATGCAGATCTAATATGCTCGTCTGCAATCGTCTTATGCAAATTCCAGATAAGTTTTAAATGCTTGATATTCACTTCCGACTCTTTTGGAGTTTTTCTTTTACTATCAACTGCAAATAAATACATAAATCTCAGTCATACATTTTGTCAAACATGATGAATACGCAATTTTATAAGTAAAATAAAAATGAAAAATAAACCTATCCCATTGCCGTATGGGGGGCATCTGGGACCGTTGTATACTTCATTCCCAGATAAAGGCGCGTGTTGCCAATTTTTTATGACCAACCCATGCTCAAAATAATCTCTATTTGAATCAGGGAGGTTAACTACAAGGGCTCTATTTAAAAACCTAGTTTTTAAATAATAAATATTATCTAAAGTGGCCCATTTATAGCAGTACATGATTTCTGGGATCCCTATACGAGTCCCATGAGTTAGATTTAACTTATGCACCCCGTTAATTATTCTCCATGAATTGGGGGCTATTTTTGCAGGAACAAGGTCAAAATATTGACAAAACTCAAGACATAATGGATTTGGGGGAAAAGAAAAACCACATTCAGCAATGAAAAGACTGGGGAACCAATGTCCCTCAGCCAATCGAAAGTAATCTAAAGGCTCAGAAAGAACCTCTAGAGTTACCCAAGAAGGAATGGAAAAGTCAGAACGAAATTTCTCAGCAGATTCAACAATATAAACCATATTGAATAAAAGAGATGCAGAAGAAAGGAAGAAGAGCTTACAGAAAGAAAAGAGATATGTTGACAACGAACGGAAACAATGATGAACACACAAGAGAGAGGAAGAGAATAGAAAACTTGAATGCAGAAAAATGGAAAGTGTAGACGACGGTATGGTTACCAAAGGAGTTTAAATACTTTGCATTGGGAAACGGTGAAAGAAATGATTACTAAAAAGAAATTACTAAACTTCCGGCGGCTAAAAAGACAAAAGTTGCACGAAGATCGAAGCGCTTATAAAAAGGCGGAAACTGCGAAATGAGAAGGAAATTTGAATACAATGCTCCTAAAACCCAGGAAGGTCATTTAATATTACCATATAACGAGAAAGAATGTCCCATACTCCTCAAAGTTCGAAATATGAAACATTGGGGGCTTCTGTTGATACCAAAATTAATATGCTGACGTGGACGAATAGTATGAGGACACGTGTCGATCTACGTGGCACAATAACAGCGAGGAAGATCATTTACTGAATAACCGTGGTTGATACCGAGCAACGAGAATACACCGAGGAACTCTATCATGCCGAGGAACTCCATCCGAGGAACTATATCATCCCGAGATACTCTAAGCACTCCGAGGAACTCTTGATCAACGAGCAACTAAGGCGGTCCGAACTGCACCTCGGCCGTATCATCAATTATCAGACGGACAACTGTTCAACTATTCATTAGATTCTTGACGCACACGCTGCATTAAATGTATTACCCATTCATATGTATATCATTTAATGTATTGGACCTTTCATGTACAGCCTTGAGGCTATAAATACCTTGTATCGATCCCATTCAAAGGGACCGGAATTTCTTGAGAGAACTTGTAATCAAGAATTCTACAAACACTCAGCAATAACATAACAGTGGACGTAGGCTTTATTCCTAGCCGAACCACTTTAAAAATCTTTGTCTTATTTATTTATCTGTGATTGAAGAATTAGAGTGATCTAGTTTTTTACATCAACCGGGTCATACAAGGACTTCTTGAGACCAACAAAGGCATCCTCATCATCGTTTGAAGAAGAACGAAGATTATCGTCCTTCTTTAGCAACTGATTGAAATTAACCAAGAATTGCAAAGAATAAAGGGAAAGTCAATACAAGAAGTTAAAAATAAAGTACAAAGTATGAAAGAGTAAAAATACAAAGGAAGAATTCTCAACATAGCAAGGCTTTGAGCAGCCCTTTCAGAGATCTTAAGCCGGGGCATAGAAGAAGTAGCACCCCGATAGTGTCGAAGAGTACTAGACTTAATTAACTACCTGGCCAAGCTAGGACCTATGGCTACAAAGGATCCATCACCAGATGGAGTAACACTAACCAAGCTTTTTTGGTCAGCATCAATAACTTTCTCAACCTATCCTTAGTTATTTCAGAAGAGATTTATCATCCTTGTTGGTTAGGGGCTTCTTGCCAACATTATTTTTCTTCTTTGACACACAACTATCAACAGGCTTCATGGTGCCAGTAGCAGTATCCCCAAGAAGATTGGGAAATTTCCTGTTTCCCGTACTCACTAAAAGAGGAAGGTCTGAATTAAAAGAAGAGGATGGGATAATAATAGGTTCACCACCACCAGATGTAGTTGTAGATGAAGTGGATACATGATCTTTGTCTAAATCAATCATAATGGAGGGTACAACAGCTATTGGACGAGCTACAAAAGAAGTGGTAGAGCTCCTGTATTTCAGCAAGTAGGAGACCGACCTAGTATGATCCTCAACAATTATTTGGTGGATGCCCCAGAGAAACTTGAGTTTATCAATTTTTATGTTCCCCTCCTTAGGACACTTTCTCTTCTTCTCAACAACAATCAAACAAGCAACAAATGTTAATTAACATATTAACATGTAATTCATTAGCATGGATATATAAAATATATTACAACCTATGCCATAAGGGAATCGTGGTCCATTATATACTTCACCCCTTTAAGAGGTACATATTGCTAATTTTTGGCAATAACGCTATGATCGAAGTATTCCCTATTGGAGTCAGGAAAATTGTTAACTAGAGCTCTGTTTATAGACCCAGTCTTCAAATAATATGAACTGTCACTAGTGACCCATTTGTAACAAAACAAAGACTCGTGGATACTAATATGGGTCCCTTAAATTTGATTAAGCATATGGATAGCATTAACTATTCTCTGAGTTTTGGCGGCTACTCTTGTATGTACAATATCAAACTATTGACAAAATTCTAAGTAAAAATGATTTTGGGGAAAAGTGAAGCCACATTCAGTTATGAATAAGGAAGGAATCCAATGACCTTCAGATAAAGAGAAAACATCTACAGGGGGTAAGGGAACTCTACGTATACCCATTCTCGCATATTCCATTACTTTCTAAACTCATATAGAGAGACAACAATGTAAACCATGATTCAATATGAAGAAAAGAAGAAAAAGAATGGATTCTTACAGAAGATCAAGGATTCAATAAGAACTAAAAGAAAGGAAGAATGATCGCACGAAAGCTCAAGAATTTATAGGAAAAACTTAGAAGGTTTGAGGTAAGAGACAACCGAAAGTTTACCGCCTCTGATGGATTGCCTGCAAAATCGGCAAGCATAATGATTAAAGTGAAATGAGGATTGAAATTTTGGTGGCAAGGCGGAAAAAGACATATATGCCCTAAGACGGTTCGCTGGAGTTCAGAATATTTCAAAAATTCCACTAGCAAAACACGCTACCAGCAATATCAATAAAATTTTACAAGTGTGGGAAGTCAGCTAACCAACAAAGCATCATAAATTTAGCCTGAGCTACTACCAAGACTAAATGCTCCATAATTTCAAATAAGCACTAAGCATGGAACATTGGGGGCTTCTGTTGATACCAAAAATTATCCACTTACGTGGAACAATCAGAGAAGACACATGTCATCCAACCCTAGTCAACAAGATATAGACTCTCCAACCAACACATGGGAGGCTGACCAACATGCAGAATGCCGAACAACATATAGATTGTCGGTCAATAATAAGAAGACCGACCAATAAGTTTAGCAAAGCGTCAACAATCATGTACATCATGACTGTCATGTACCGATGTAAATGCCTAATTTACAAAGGCATTCTAGCCTTTAACATTCCATCTCTTTACCTCCCTATGAGACTATAAATACATTTTAATCCCTTCATCAAGGGAAGGTTCAAGTCATTTAAAACACAAGAGGAAGAAAAGAATATAAGAAATACAATGGACGTATGCTTTCTCTTATAGCCTAACCATTTTAAAAACCTTTTGTCACTTTTTTATTTGCATAAATTTTTCTGTGATTAAACAATTAGACCTAGTCTAGCTTTTTACATCAACAATAATATTTACAATTTTGAGTATCGAATAAAACTTTACATAAATATTAGTCTCAAGGAAATATTTAAATCCTTCGAGGTTAAATTTTTTGTAATCATAAAATTTTCATTTAATAATCGAAATGATCTATTTGGTCAATATTACAATGAACAAGCCACATCATCATTGCATTTACAATCTAACATTCATGATTCTAGTTAGATCTATTGATAGTCAAAGTTATACATAGTAATTTAATATTTATAATTATAGAGTAGGGCACTTTAACGGAGACCTAAACTAACATAATGTAAATATTAGTATCAAAACCTTAACCATAACTATAATAGTCATAAGAATATTTGGTATATATCGAAAAGATTATAATAGCCAAATAAGATAAGACAACTAATGTACTTATTAAAACATATAAAATAGAGAAATCTATAATTTACAATAATGGAAAATCTGAGTAATCATTATAAAAGAGTTAAGAAAAGTCTTAAAATAATTTCCTACAAGAGAAATTAAAAAAAATGAGAAAGAAATAGTTGTCAACTTTATTTCCAAAAATGGCAAATTTAAGGTTTTAAGAGTTTAAACGTGCTCAAATAGTCAAACCAACATTCATCGCTAAAAATGGTGATTTTTAATCATTAAATTCTTTTCGATTGACACCAGAAAATCTTCAATCCCGGTTTAGTCGATAATTTTAATCGCAATTATTCCTTGTTAGAGGCATAAGAAAACTGTTACTAAAAATGTCTTAAAATATTCAGATTTATAGTTTTATGCACCTTTAAGGGCATAATTAAAATTGTCATAAAACAAAATCCCAATAAGGGAACCAAAACCAATTCTAATTTGGACATAAAAATTTGTTACCCAAACTCTCATCTTATGAAATTTTCATTTATGTGATCATACAGATATAAGAATTAATTTAGTTGGTTGCATTAACATATATCATAAATTGATTTATCGTTAATTGCGTTTAAATATTTAATTCATAGAGTGTATAAAAATTTTACTTTCAAGGAATATACATGCACACACATATTACGTAATGTATATAAAAATCAATACCCCAAAAAAAATATTATGTGCAAAACTTAATGGATAATCAAAGGTCAAAATATAGATGCATATACAATGATCTAATATTTACAACTATAGGTTAAGACACTTTGATGTCTTCCTAATCTAACATCATATAAATATTAGTGTCAAAACATTAATTCATAATTATATTAAGACCTTTCGACAACCAAATATATATTAGACTTAATAATCCAATTTATCGAAACTATTATTGTCAAACCCCTGATCATACATTTAATATTCAAAACATTATATTGAACCTTTTGGTCAATACCAAATAATATATAACATGAATATTAGAGCAACCATTTAATAAGAAAAATTAGATGCACGGATTTATATCATAAAATATGGGAAATAAATTTATTTTTTCAAAAATAGAAAATTTTAATATATTACTATAATAACAGAATTAATCTCTTCAGGGTCACTCTCCCATTCACAGAATCGTAAAATCAAATTTTAATCGAGTGTTATTAGCGTTCACATTATTACCAAAAATGGCAAAAATGCATTTTTAGGGGTCTAAAGAATGTAAAATCACTGAGGTAGGGTGGTGCCCATTGTAAACAATGAGTTTTGTTTATTTTGACTTTTCTAAGTGACCATGCAAATTTTGTAATATTCTCAGCAAAAAAAATATTATCGCTAAAAAAATCAACAATTCATTATTATTATTTTTTTACCCGGACTCTTTTATACATAAAAAAACCTTAATGGACAATCATGAGATCAGAAACCTAATCTTTGATACCACATGTAAACATAATTAAAGAACAAGTAATTAACATTTTTATATGGATCTATAAATTTAACGAATGAATATCCAATTCTACATGTTATTTGTTATTTAATAATACAAAACATTATATATTATACGGTAGCGTAATGATCTTAGATCAACATGATTATCACATATGATTATTATGCGGAATATAAAATGATATTATAATAACATACCTCCATCATGTCATAAATGGAAAGATTGACGGAGCAGTTGACCTTAGCGATGTCTGATCGGATTGAATATCAGACACGGCAATAACATATTCCAATTTTGACACATTCCAATGGTTGGATCTGCTATAGAAAAAATAGTATTTCAAAAATTAACATAAACTTGAGTCTTTGGATTTCTCTCCCTTCTCCTATAAATTCATTTTGTTGTCTTTTCATATGTCTGAATAATAGAAAATCAGACACTTATTTATAGGCAGGAACAGGAACAAAATATCCAACAGTGACTGTCCATCAAGGTATATAACCAAGAGTCCTTTTGACTCTTGGTATTTGGAGTACCCTTTCATTAACCAAAGTGACTCTTAGTATTAATATAATTATGGACCACATTTTATAGGATTATTTTTTAAACAATAATGATATCGGTACCAAAACCTCCCCTAAAAGTGACGTGGATTCCACTTTTTCTCTCACTTACCTATTAAGTTTTGCCTTATTGTACGGGTTCCGCTACAAAAATTTATTCTTTTGGAGGGAGGTTTTGGGGGACTTATTCGAGGCTCATAGCAAAATTCTTTTTTAATTAATTCTAACAATATAAACAATGACAAAAAAATATGTCTCATAAATTAATCTACCCAATAATAGTGGTCACTTTACTTGTTGATGGTTGTGTTCTGCTGGGTTGGGACGCTACTGGTGGGTATTTTTTGACAGGTGAGACAGAGTTCGTGGGTTGGATTGGATGGGAATGAAAGTCGGAGGAGCTAGTGGTTGGAGGAGTTGGATTAATGAGTTGTTGGGTTTAGCTTAGGTAGAGAAAAGATCAAGTACGGTGGTTTATGGGTTAGTGGCTTAGGGGACTCAGTTGGGGTATAGTGTTGGGTTAGAGAGAAGGTAAAGGTGGAGATATCGGGTTGGTATTATAGACCTCATCTTTACTCTATTTTGCTCTAATTTCTCTAAATCCATTTGCACATGAACAACCTCTACAATATTAATATAGTTTCTCTCTCCTCGAAAAGGAATATAAATGTCATTGATGTATAAAAATGGACTAAATTCATATTTTTAACCACAGATAATAATATAGTAAATTAGTAAATCACACACACAAGAGAAGAGATTTTTAGAGTAGTTTAGTTGTAAAATAACCTACGTCCACTCTTGGTTGTATTTAGTAGGGTTACAATTAGCTCAGTATGGTGTTCATATGAGTGATTTGACATTATCCCTCTAGCTGAAGGAGTATTTCATATTTATGATGGTGTTAAACCCTAGAGATGGAACACATTTTATATTGCCAGGTGTTTACATATGTGTACAATAAATGAAACTCTTGAAAATCAGTGTTGGTCGGCGTCCCATCTGAGTACCTATTGATATTCCAGTTGGTTGGCCTTCTAGAGTTGGTCAGCCTTTTAGCCAGCTAAGTATCTATGATGTCGATCAAGGAGGTTGGTCGTCCATGTAGGAGGACAAGTGTACATTCAACATTGGTCCACGTAGGAGAGTAATTTTTACATAGAACAAAAAGTCCCCAATGCTCCATGCTTGATGATTTATTGAAAGTATGGAGTAGTAAGTCCAAGAAATTGCTCGACATATTATTTTGGGTATTTGGTTAGCAGCAGACTTCACACACTTGTAAAAATTTCCACTGGCACTGATTGATAATGACATTTTTGTAAATAATTTAAACCTTTTTGAACAACCAAAGTATACAATAGTCTTTTGAATATTCGGGAGGGAGACAGCTGGAGGTAGTTCAACAATTCGTTCAATTAATTATATTATTTCCTTTTACCGAGGCAACCTATAAATAGGTATGAAGTTTCCCTCCTTTATTTTCACATTAAATCTTTTGCACTTAAGAGTTTTCCTTCATCTTTAAGCTTTTCCCGTGCGATCATTTGTTGCAATTCTTTGTTCTATTTTTGCAATTGTCTCTTGCAATCATCTTAAATCCCATGTAAGTCTTCTTTTCCTCTTTCTCTATTTTGTCATCCTTTTCTCTATTTCCATCATGGTTCATATCGTAGATGAGAGGTCTGTAGATGAGTTTAGATAGAAAAGAAAAATCCAAGCGTGGGTAGATTTAGAGATAGCCCCGGGTCCCATATATGTTTATTCTCTCCATGAGGGTCACTGGATCCCGACTTTATTCATAGAAGAGTGTGGAATCACTTTTCCACGATACCCTCTTTTTTTCAGTTTTGCCAATATTTTGACGTGGTCCCTGATAAGGTAGCACCCAACATTTAGAGGGTAGTAAATCATGTCCATAGGTAAAATGAAGTTGATGGGACTTATATTTGGGTCTTGGAGTTGATGTTCTTCTATAAGTGGGGCAATGTTGGAGAAAGTACATATTATTTGAAGACTAGACAAGCCAATAGGGCCTTAGTAGTAAACTTACCAGATTCCAATAAGGATTATTGGTAATATTGTATGATTGTTAAAAATTGGCAACATGCTCTCCTCCCTATTGGAGTATCTTATACTGGTCCCAGATGTCCTCAATCAGAATGTCGCATAGGTTGTAATTGTGTTAATTATTTTTCCTCTTTTACTGTGTATTTCTAACATTCGCTAATAGACAGGGTTTTGCCGCTGTGTCGCATCACCGACACCGATCGTTTGTTATATTTGGCTCACTAACTCTATAAAAAAAATAACCTTATGACTACACTCAACAAGGGAGTATAGCGGCCAAGTTCGGGTATCAAAAATCCACATAGACGAGTTGCTAGAATTTATTCGATTTAATACTTCAAAATAAAAGTGTAAAAGATAATTTCTGACAAAAAGGAAAATATAACAAAAGGAAAAGGTTATCCTAGGCGAGTGTATTTAAATTATGTTAACAAAGCGAAAAAAATTATAGGTTGCGTTTGATATTCCTCACCTAGAGTTAATTAGTATAAAATGGTTACATGGGCTCACGAGTTATTGAGATTGAGTCTCATTTTGATTGTTAATTAAATCTAGAGTTGTCACACCCCTAAATTCTTATAAAAGTCCAATAAGATTTTGGCATCAACAAATATCCTAGAAATTACGTACGCAAAGTCGTAAATATAGAGCATACATGATATACCCCGTTAAATCTCCTAGGCATAATAACTAAGACAACCCACTTGAAATAAACCCATAAAAATCCATCACCAAAGCAAAGCAATCCGTCAACCCATAGGTGAGTTCAATCCATCACAACCTAGACTAAATTATCTAGAAAGCATGGTAAATGACAGGAATTAAAAGCAAGAAAGTAAACCTAATTAACAAAGCAATAAATAATAAGAAATGAATGTTAACTAGGCATGGAAATGAAAGGAAGCAAGTAAAGAAAGCATTAAACTAATGAAAGAGGCAATGGAAATAAATCTTACATACATAAAAATGGGTAAAACACCCAAAGGAAATGGGGTAGGGCAAAGCTCCAAATACAAACCCTAAACCTATTGTAAAATGTAAGATGTTTACAAAAGAGAACAAAGGTTCTCTTATATAGTAAGTTGGAAACAAAAATCAAAAATAAAAGGAAAAGGAAAAGAAAAGGAACAAGTGCCAAATATCTAATGATAATGGTCGACCGTGGCCAGGGAGTCGGTCGACCGATCCCTTTATTTGATGCCCACTGGTTCCCTCGTAAGGTAAAAACTGAATATGTGGTCGATCGCCCCCCCGAGCACAGTCGACTGGTACTTTGTTTTCTAGTGCTCTTTGGTCTTCACATGGGAGAAAGAGTTCATAACGGAAATGTCCATATATTCTTCAATCGAACTCGAATGACACGCTATTTACGGCCATGAGATGATAACTGAATGAACTACACATTCGTGGAAATTCCATGAGATGGAAATAAAGTGTGAATTGACTAAAATGCCCTTGAGTTCTCCGAAATACAATCAATCCTCACTTTTAGCATTCTAATACCTACAAAAGCACAATTAACCCCTGCAAAACATATATATGTCCAAATCTGAAGTTGTCTGGTTATCGAGCATAAATATAGAAAGTAAGAAAGTAAAAGTGCTAGAATACACAAAGATAAAGGGTGTAAATATGCAATATTCGTGACATATCATTGGCCAACTAACTTTGTTGTTTCTTTTTTATGAAGAGGAAAGTAACAAGAGGTGTCCCAAAGAAGGGGAAATTAACCTCAAAGAGCTTAAGTTTGTGTGGGGACTGAATCAAAGGGTTGGAGAAGAGAACCCCTAGCTGCCTCTTTACTGTTAGAATATAAAAGTTCCATCACTTCCTTTGTTTCCCGACCTACATTTATTTTGCCCCAAGTTATTGTCAACCTTGAGAAGGATTATATACCAACCTATTTAGCTACTGAGTTTCCCGGTGCTGATTTTACTCAGGGATGAACTTTTTCCTCATTTGAGTCTTTGACATTTATGAAATACCCTTTTTTCCTTCCATTAACATTACTAAGAGGAAGATTCCTAACTTAATGGTTGGACCACTATATCCTCCACCGAAGAAGAATACTGATGCTGGGAAAAAGCCAATTGAAAAGAAGTCTCAGGACAGTGACAAGAGGCTTATTTGTGTTGAAGAGACTTAAACAACTGAGTCTTAATTTAAGATAATGAAGAAAGATTTGTTTGGTTCTCAAAGATCGAGCGAAAAAATTATAATCGACCAATATGCGTTGGCTACAAAGAAGACTACTGACCAACAAAAGTTGGTGAGAAAAATACAAGTTGACATGAACATTAGGTTAACCTCTATTGCTGTTAACCCTGGACTGGCCAGGGATTTGATTAAGTCCAGGACACTTCCTACTGATATGGTTGCTTTAACACCCATGCCTAGGTCCGAGATGATTGAGAGGGCTTTCCATAACTTCGCATTGGTAATTTTCTCATTTTTATTCTTTTCTCTTTATTGTTGAACTCCTCCTAATCATCTTGTGTTGTTCTTTTACTAACTTTGCAGTTTTTGGTTGACTTCAACCAAATGATGAAGAAGTACGACCAACTGAGGTCCTTTCCTAGTGAAGTGGAAGAATCTTTTGAAGGCTTAAAACAATCCTTTGAGTCTTTCTGATAAGATTTGGAAACAAAGTTGAAATGTTGGGAAGAAGATTTGAAGAAGGATAATGACTGTGATACTGCTGTTGAAGCTAAAATAAATAATGTCCATAAAAGAGCAAAAGATGTCAAGTAAAAGTTGATCGATGTAGAAGTCACCACCCGAGCCTAAACTTCTGAAGATAAAGTGGTTGCCTTGACTTTTGAGGTGATTTCCTTAAAGGCAAGCTACCTTTGATAAAGGTTGGGAGAAGGCCCTCCTTGCCTCCTCCAATAAAATTGAGTATGCCAAGGAGCTATCTTTCATGGAAGGCTAGTCAAAAGCTTTGAAGGTGTTCGACACATTGGAAAACTCATATATTTTCCAAAGGCATGATCCTGGTACTCCTACTAACCTAGATGAGAAGTTTAATGATGGGGAGAGGTCTAAAGAGTCTTTTGTGATGCCTATTGACTCTATGATGGTGCCAAATGCCTATATCGACCAATTTACTGCCATCCAGGACCATGCCAAGGATAAGGAGAAGTTCTAGCTCCTTATTAGCAAGTTTTTTTTTCTTTTCTTTTGTGATGATGTATCAGCCCTTGTACTTCAACAATTAATCAATGAAAGAATAACTTTTTCCTTTTAACTGTCTATACCTTGGAATGATTTTAATTTTTTTTGGAGTGTGTTTCCTATTTCTATGGACCTGTACTACAAACTCATACTTGTAACTTTTCAGTTTGATGCCTGGAAGAAAACTATTGTCTCTACTGAATCTGACCTACTTAGGCGATGTTGGAATATCTTTGAGGCGGGACATATTCCTTTCTCCGAGGAAGATTTATCATAGTTGCTCAGCCCAAAAGTATCTGACCAAGTGAAGGAGTATTACATTCATCTTTATTATCTCTTGGACAGATCCTTAGCCAATAATGTTGGCTATTATGAAATAATCGAGCAGATGGAGGAAGACCACAAGCTTTCCAAAGCACTGCTTCATTGTGATTATGAGGCCAAATACAAAGCATTAAGTGAAAGTTTGGGTTTTGATAAGAAGTTAAAAGACATTAATTCTGTTAAACAAGAAGGAATTGGTCTTAAATCAAGAACTAGACAATTCCCGAGAAATTACTGCCATGTTGGAAAAGGAGAATAATGCATTGGGGATGGGCTGGATAGTCTGAAAAAATCAAACACCATTGGTATTAAAGAAGGAGTTTCCTTATTGGAGACTAAGGATGCAAGGTCTTTGGATGAGTTGGAGGATTTGTAGAAGAAAATTCCAAACATGGGAAGCTACTAGGCGAGGTATAGTTGTTCGGCCAACTATTGAGGAGGAAAGGACAAAGAAAACACTTGTCGAATAAGCTCCCCTACTGAAATCCAAAGACATACTCCTTAAAAAACTCCAAGATTAAGCTGACGTGCTGACATTCAACTTCAATAAGCAACCAAGAGAAGTTTCGATAGATGGATGAAATGAGGCCTTAACTCACATGGATGATCATCTTGTCTAAAGCAATCATGAAGGTTATAAATGTGGATGGACTAACTTATTGACCTTACTGAAGTATGATAAAAATAGTGAGTTATGGAATCAAAATTACCTAAGTTTCTTAGATTATGCCAAGCCTCCCTTCAAACTTATCACTAGCTGGATTCCACCAGATGCCATTCCTCAATATTTTATAAATAAGTATTTGGGTGATTATGGCCTCAATAATGAATGTGAGATGGTTTATTATCTTTACTTAATAGGCAGAGCAACGGCAATAGGATGATGCTAAGACATTTGACACAATAAATTCTCCATATACCCTTGATGATCCTCTTACTGGGATGGACAAGGCACAAGGAAAGCATCCATTATAATAAATTTATAATTATTGTACTGCATTTTGATCAATGACTCCTATTGTAATACATTTTAATCAATGAAATGAAGTTATTTTTTATTGAGTTTTCTTTGTTTAAGCTTATGGTTAATATTAATCTTTTTGCTGACTAGGTAACCTTTATAATGATTAGTCAATCGGCTTACAAACTAAAAAATGTGCTCAAATGTTTAATATATGATTTATGTTTGAATCATGTATACGTCCTTAGATATGACTAACGCACTTAGATACAAATGTAAATATCTTTATTGTACTAAGTTGTAGCATTAATTCTCAGTGGAGACCAAGTGTATTAGTAATGTATAATTATTCCAGTATTTTAACCTGGTCGGGTAAAATCTCTAATTACGAAATTTTACTAACTTCTTGTTCATGATTTTTCGAGGACAAATCATACATGAACTTTAACTTTTCTAAAATTGTAAAAGTTTGAAAAAGTTTGAACCTTGTTCTTTGGCGAGGAAATTTTCTTTTTGGCGAGGAAATTTTTGAAAACTTTTCTGAAGTTAGAAAAGTTTGAACCATGCTCTTTGGCGAGGAACTTTTCTCTTGAGCGAGGAAATTTTTGGAAAATTTTTTGAACTTGGAAAAGTGTAAACCATGCCCATTGGCGAGGAACTTTTAGGAAACTTTTATGAAGTTGGAAATTTTTTAAATAAAATTGCTCATTAATTTATGGGTGAACGTGTAGCCACCATACTCTGAAACACAAAACACCAAAAAGATGTATAATAGAGAAGAATGTGAAATTTCATTAACTTGAATGACCAAATACATTAAGAAAATATTTTCTAAAAATTGAATTGATGACAATACTTGCATAGATTGTTTGAGTTCCAAGGATTCTTGTATTATTCTCCTTTTAGAGTTTCCAAGAGATAAGTTCTGGATCTAATAACCGCTGAGATATGATATGGATCATTCTAATTAGGCTACAACTTGTTGCTCTTGTGGATTACATTCGTGAGCACCAAATCTCCATGTTTCAAGTTGGTCGACTTGACCCTTCGATTGTAAAAACTTACATCCCTTTGTTGATAAGCATCCATCCGAATAGTAGCATCCTCTTTGACCTCTTCTATCATATCTAGGTCTAGGCGCCTCATGAGATCACTTTTGGGTGAATCAAAGTTCAATACCCTATGAGTCAACTAGCCTATTTTAAGTGGTACTACTGCCTCAGTGCTAAAATTTAATACCATGCCCCGTCGAATTAACTAAATTATATGTGGATTTTATATGAAAAGGAAGCAATTATAATTATAGGGATTTGCAGGTAACAAATTGATAAATAATTGGATGACGAAAAATAATAAAAGAAATGGATGCTTCGAGCGATATGAGGTGTCGTTAGAAGTAATAGGGCATGTCGCGTGAAGCGATCGTTCAAGCGATGGACGATGTCATTCAAATGACATCTCGGGTCGTTTAAGAGACCTCATGTCGAGATCAGACATGTCATTATGTGTTGTCTTATTATGGACCATAGATATCATTTTAACGGCCTAGATGAAAGCAGGTGGATGTTAGAGTTTTTATATAGAAGGAAGAGGCTTGGAGAGAACCAAGACTATTTAATATTAGTTATGGAGCTCACAACTCCTCTCATTTTATTCATTTCCTTCTTTCTATTTAAGGTTCCAACAAATGCACTCACACCAGAAAATAGCTATTGTCCTCCCATTGCTAAGGTATAACTACAAAAACTAGAGAAGCATTTGTTGGGGGTTTTGATGGGTATTTAAGGAGATATTATTATAAGAAGATGTAGGTGTTATTGGACGTATTTGTAAAGGGATTTAATGGGACTTTCTTGGAGTCAAACTTTGTGTTGCTATCCAACCCCTATAAGGCCACCTTAGGAGGTGGGTGTTATCATCTTCCTTGATCTTTCATACCTTTCACTGATTTGGGTTTCATTTGAGGTGGAAAACTCACTTTGACTTATGTTTAATGTTTAGTATACTTTCAGTATGTTATTTGCAAATATTAGATTAAATATATGTTTGTAGGAGATTAGCTTGCATCCTAGTGTTGATTATTAATCATCGTGGCATTTTTACGGGGTGAGTATGAAAACGATGATTTAAAATTGGTCTTGAAACAGAATAAATTTTAGAACAAAATTAATAAACATTTTTATGTAATAAAAATGTAAGAAAATGTCATTTTGGTGTATTTTTTATAAAAAGAAATAATAAATATTTTTATGTAATAAAAATGTAATAAAATGTCATTTTTGAATATTTCTAATAAAAATAAATAATAAACATTTTCATGTAATAAAATGGCAAAAAATGGCATTTGGGTGTATTTCTAGTAAAAAAGAAATAATAAACATTTTTATGTAATAAAAATGTGAGAAAATGATATTTCTTATATATTATAGTAAAGAGGAAACGGATATTTTTTGGAATAAAATATTGGACAATGAAAATGTTATTGAAATATTTATGAAATAACTATTTCTAAGTTTCTTGCAAAAAGGGAGGCTTTATGAATAAATGGACATTTGTTGAGTTTAAAGAAATTGATAAAATATCTTTATTACTTGAAAGGTATGTTTGTTGTAAATGGTATAAATTTCTAGAATGGAATGTATGTTTAACCCATTTAATAGGATTTTAGGAATTAACTCCTGTTTTCTCATGCATATAAGTTTTTAGTATTTTGATAATAAATACACGAGCAAGTTTAAGAAAGTCTTGTTGGGTTTAAGCATGAACTAAAACAAACGAAAATTTGGGAGTTTAAAATGTAAAGGGTGTTAAAGAAACAAGTATGGTGGTTGGTCAAAAGTGTGAGATTAAACAAGTGTTAAAATGGCTAAAGTGTTTTAAATGTTAAGTTGGAGACTCAATAACCATTTTGAGAAATAACACTTGTTAAGGAACTAAATTTCCAGTTTGGTAAACAAAGGGTAATTTACTTAAAGTGGAAAATTGTTATGGAATAAAAATGTTAAAGAACGTCTTTATACTAATATGTGCAAAAATGAATTAAGTCCTAAAGAGTGAATGATTTTAGTATAAATCACGTGTGTGTGAATAAGGGACTTAAAGAAAAGAAATAACTTCTCAAGTGTTAATAGAAAAATGAACGGTTAAGTATGAGTTTTGGATTCAATCGGGTAAAAGCAAAGAAGTGGAATATTACGTACATGTATAGATGTTAAACATATTAATAAAGACTCGGATGTAATCTGGAAGTAACCAAGATGGGACTGGAGCCCTTGGGCGAAAAATCCTAAATCACTGGCCAGAGCATATGGTGCGCATAGCCGTTGGTGTGGAGCCCGTGTAAGTATGCGGTAAAGGAAGATTCTGAGAAAATATAAAAGAGAATAAGGAACATGTCAAGAAATGAGTTATGTGGTAAAACGTGTTGGTATAACCTAACTCGAATGAATGAAATAAATGATTAGGTAAAAGTGAAATGAACAAGTAAATGTGTAAATCTATTCATGTTCATAAGTTAAGGTAAAAATGGTGAAGTAAAACGGTTAATTGGGTGGTTAAGTAACGTAAGTTATTAAACCCATAATTTGCATATATATTGAAAGATTTTCAAATGACAAACAAGTATTTTCTAACATGGTGAATGTGTGTTGAAATTGTACTCTTCCATGTAACTACTAAAGTATATTGTAATGAATAAAAAGGGGTGATTTCGGAGAAGGAATGAGTTGGAATAAATCAAGTGTAGTGGTGCTAGCGTGGAACCGAGTGTGTTAAATAAAGTGGGGATGCTAAGTATTAATATAGAAAGCCTTTAATAAGATTAAAGTCAATTAATGTGGGAAAGCAAGGTTTTAGGAAGTAAAATAATTAATGCATTGGAATATGTAATTTTCAAAGGTATACTTATGTAGGTATATACATATTTTTGCATGCATGTGATTGTAGCGTGTGAGTATTCCTTTCTGTCATTTGTTTCTATGCTGCTTCTATAAATACCACTGGGCATAATCTCACATCCCCACTTTGTTATGGTTGGTGGGGAGCGATTTCATATTTTGAGGGCATTATACAGGTAAGTATACTTTATTTACATTTACATTAGTATCTCTATTTATTTGGACTTCGCGGTGCTCCGACGGGTCCAACATGTAGTGTATCTTGAAACTGGAAATGCATGCTAACAAGTGAAATGTTAATTAAAATAAAACTGGACTAGAAATATTATATAGGTTTTTATATTACACTTCGTGCCTAACGCCCAGGTCGGGCCGGAGTGGGTTGACTACGGGTAACCCATACATCCGGGTTGGGGTGTTATAATTGGTATCAGAGCTCTAGGTTTAAGGTTCCTTTCGGGTGTGATGTGGTGAGGTTGGTATTAGATATTTTTTCATCAATGTTGGTTTGGGCCAGTCACGCTAGTTTGGTGATGGTTATGGTTCATGTCCTCGATAGTTAAGTGAAAGAGGTTAGAACAACAAGTGGATTAGTGCCAAGTGGCATGCATTCAGGTTAGTTGTATAAATCGCTTTTTCGTTTCTGATTAAGTGTGTTAATAATTTATGGGTGTCCTTGTAATCTAGTAAGTGGTGACACTGTGGTTCAGAGTGTGAGGTGTTTGTGTTATAACATTTATTGACGTAGAGTCTTGGAGATGTTGATAGAAAGAAATGACGCCCATTGGTCAAGTGGCACTATATGGTGAATAATCAACGGTAGGGATTGATTGTTAGAGTGTCGTAATTATGTAAAGGGATTTCGTGATTCTAAATTTTATGTTGCCTTGGGTGTGACACATGTGAGAGGTCAATATCGATGTGATAATTAAGCAATTTCGATCCTGAGGGTACTACCGTGATTGATGGTAAGGCCAATGATCATATAAATCGATGAAGGCCAAGTATAGAGGATAGGTCAGTCTTAGTTGATAGTATTATACCCTTATGGGTGAACATCTTAGTGGTTGACAATCGATAAATGTATCTACAAGTGTTAGCTACCTGGCGAGAAAGTATTAGGTCCCTTGGTTGCGGGCTTGAGTTTACTATGTCACGACTCAAGTTCCTTGACTATAATGTGGACTTAGATAGTTTTCATGATTGAGGTAACCTAGGAGTGAACCTAGATAATCGTGGTGACACGGTATTAAGTAAATGCGTTATGATGTTTAGTATAGGACCTCTTTCCTTATCATTAGGGTGGGCCCCTCTTGCGCAATACCCGACATCCTGTGTTGTGCCAAAAACCTCGATGGTACTAATTTATAGTTTAGTGATATTAGTGTGGCATTGAGAAATAGGATCCCTTGTGGTGTTCGTGGGCGTGGGCCTTTGTGTTTATAGGAAATACCCAATGTATCGCATCCTACTAAATATGTAGTTGTGTTAATTGGTAGATTAGCACGTAGTATGAGGTTTACATCGTAAGACAATTTAGTTATAGTGGTTGAACACTCATTAAGGATTAAAGAATGTAGTCTTGTGAAATCATGCTGAAAATTTCCTTGGAGGTATGAAAACTAAGGTTCAACTAATAAGATGTTAATGGGAGTGCTAGTCATTCCCTAATAATAGTAAATCTAAGGTTGTGCATCGTGCGTTCCGACGATGATAGTATCTCTCCTTCAAACATTTGGGAATCATGTTGCGTCAATATTCTTGTGGAGATATACACTTTGTAGTGGTAGATTCCAGGTTGAGTAGCATGGGTCATGGTACGACTTGTTGTTTCTTATAATAGATGGGTAAGCTGTTTAGAGAAATATTTTGATTTTGATGTCTTCGCACATGAGGCATTGGAAATCATTGTTGTATTTTACATAAATTATGGTGGACCATTGATGATTATAGTACGGTTAGATCATGTTGCGTTTTGGTAGTGACTTGGAGTTAGTGTTACGACTTTTATTTATAGGCATGTGTCGTGATATAAACTTCGAGGAAAATTTCCAAAATAGGTTAATCAATGCTAGGCGGTGCATCGGGGAGACTTAGAACACGATGAGGTTCGTTATGGTTTTTAAAAATAGCACTCGGGTCTTAATTATATCACCAATGCGAGCTACTTGTATAATAGTAATGACTCGGGTGAGGGAAATCAATAGGCAAGAGTAATGATCAAAAGTCTGTGATGTCGTTGAATAGTATACTTTTTTTACATTTATTTTAGCCAGGCCGGGTTTACTACAGGTAACCAATACATCCGGGTCAGGGTGTTAAAAAAAATCTAGCATGTATGGGTCTTCCACGTTACTATTCTAGGAGTAGTCCTATATGCCCAAAGGGCGCTTTGGAGTTCATTAATCCAGTTTCCGTTAGCCTCATCCAACCTTTTCTTCAACCCATCCAGTAAGGTTTTACTAGTGATTTTAGTCTAGCCATTGCACTGGTGGTGCCCAAGTGCGGAATGAAGTTTTTAGTTACCCGATCGAACACATTACTCTTCAAATTATTCATTATCAAATTTAGTGCCATGGTCGGTGATGAAGGAATAAGGCGTGTCGCACCTACAAATGATCTTCTTCAAGATGAACTAAAAAACCCTCTGATAGGGAATATCAACCAAGGTCTCACTCTCCACGTATTTGATGAAATAATCAATAGTTATTACCAGGTACTTGAATCTTCCCTTAGTGGCCGGTAATGGTATGATCGGGTGAATTCCCCAAATAGAGAAAGGTGGTGGAGAAGTGATGGGTGTTAAATTTTCTCCTAGTCTTTTATGGATGGTGGAAAAATTTTTAGCACTTATCACACTTCTTAATAAAAGAAATACAGTATGCTTTTACTGTCGACTAGTAATAATCTTACATTGTTATTCGTTCTCTTAGAGATGTCACAACTGTATGAGCTCTACATAAGCCTTCATGCACCTCTTTGATAAAATTATTTACTTTGTTTGGATGAACACAATGAAGTAGGGACACAGTGTATCCTCTCCTATACAGGACACTTTTTTCTAACACATAACTGGTCATTTTGTATTACATCTTTTTGGCTTCATTCTGGCCAGACGACAATGTTCCGCTTTCGATGTACTCTCTAGTTGGATCCATATATGAGGGACATAACTCCATAGATATGACACTGGCTTCCATCCCATCAATTCTTCTATGGGAAAAAATTTCCACTAGGATTATCTGCTAAGTTTTGTTTGAGTTGCTGAAGCAAGTTGAACAAGAGCATCTACTCGGTCATTATCTACTTTGAGAATCCTTACCATCGTAACTAAAGTGAAAAAATAAACAATATCCATAGATTTTTAATGATATCTCGTCATAGATTCCCCTTTTACGCCATAAATTTGCTGCATTTAATTGACAATCAATTCAGAATCACTATATACCAATACCTGGTCAGTGCCTGGTGATGAAACCAACTCTAATCCTGCGATTAGAGCTTCATATTCTGCCTCATGATTAGAGGCCGTGAATTTAATTCTCAAATCATATTCCACATCCAAGTAGTCCAGAGTGTTGATGATGAGGTCTGCTCCACTTCCAATAGCATATGAGGATCCATATACAAATAATTTCTAGATTAGTGTGTCCTCATGGAATTCTTCCCCTACTAGTATTCCATGTTTGGACATATTCTTGATCTGCTAAAGTCTTTTTTGAACAACAATCTCTATTTTCTTTTATGCTGAGCTATATTCCCAAGAAGTCTGCTAGGTAGGAAAGGTTGGATTATATTGCACCTTCGCATATGTGAATTCAGATATGAAGTTGTCCACTACTTGGCCTTTTATTGTAACTCTAGGTTCATAAACAATTTCATATTCTCCTAATTTAACCGCCTACTACATTAACCTTCTAGACTTCTCAGGTATATGAATTTATTGTTACAGAGGCAAATCAGTGTAGACGGCAATGGTGTGAGATTGAAAATATGGCCTCATTCTCTTGGAGGATTCAATAAGTGATAATGTTAACTTCTCCAGACGTGGATATATGATTTCTATTGCTCAGAATTCTTTGCTAGTATAATAAACTAGCCTCTAAACTCCTCCATCTAGTCGAATAAAAGTCAAATTGACAATTGTTCTGAAACAGCCAAATATAAATATAGTTTTTCTCCCAAAACTGGTTAGAAAGGAGTAAGGGAGAGACCAAATAATTCTTTAACTCTAGGAAATCTTTCTCATATTTTCAATTCCACTCAAAGGTCTTTCTAAGCACTTTAAACAAGGAAAGGCATTTATCAGTTATTCGGGTTTCATCTTAATCTGATTATAACCAGAATATACATCCATGAAACTGAGTAATTTATGACATGCTTTAGCATCAACGGATTGATCAATCCTTGGTAAAGAAAAGTGATCTTCTGGGCATGCCTTATTAAGGTATGTGAAGTCAACACACATATGCCATTTGTTATTATTTTTCTTGACCATTGCCACATTAGCCAACTAGCTTAGATACTTGACATCTTCAATGAACTGTTCTCGCTGTAATTCCTCCACTTTCTCCTGGATTGCCATATTCTTCTCAGGGATGAAAACTCTCCACTTTTTCTTGATCAACTTGGAATCTGGATAGATATTAAGCTCATGGGAAATGAAGTTTGGATCAATTCTCGGCATATCTTTGTGGCTCGAAGAAACACATTTTTCCTTTATCTAAGGAATCTAATTAATTCATATTTCAGAGATGGAGATAATCTATAACCTATTTGGGTAGTTCTTTCTGGCTTCTCGTTGTCTAGTACAATAATTTATGTTTCTCCCATAATTTGCCATTTTACCAACTTCTCTTCTTCTTTAGGACCCAGAGTGTCAATGCAAAAAGTGGTTGTGTCCTTTATTTGGATTTCTTGTTGGTCGGCTGAAGTATAATAACATCACTTGGCTTCTTTCTGATTGCCATTTACTATGCCAACTCCATAATTTGTTAGAAATTTCATGCATTGATGCACTGTAGATGTCACATCATCTAATTGATTTATTCCCACTCTTCCTAGTATGCTAATATAACCTGATGGGATATTTTTATTTAACACGTAGAAACGAATTATTTCTTTCCTTCTTGTCGGCTAGGTGACGACTAAGACTTCCAGCTTGATTGTTCACAATCAGTATACTTTCTCTACTGCAAATCAAATGAGAGTTCTATGGTATGGTTCTAGCTTACTGTCCTTCAGCCCTAAGCTTCGAAAATAGTTATAGAAAATTACATCAACCGAACTCCCATTATCATCCAGTATCCTTGTAACTCTGTCATGATGAACTCTGCATGTGATAAATAACGGATCGTCGTAAGGGTAAAGAACCTTTCTCAGATCGTTTATGGAGAATCCTATCACTGGCTTGTCTTTATTAACTTTTCTTGGTCGACTATCACTGGATTCAGTCATATTAATCTATTTGACATATGTTCAAGCCTTGGCTTCATTAAAATAAGCTTTATTTTTAATAATTGTGTCTCCTACTCTAGCATCTCCTCCTACAATAAAGTGCCATCCAAAGTATATCATGTTGACCTCTACCTCTGGTTCATTAGGTTTCTACAGTAAGTATGGATCTTCTTCTAAATCATTATTTCTTGCCCTTTTGTTATCTTCCCTTTCTCGGGCTCGAGATTTAGACCTCCTCCAATCATGTCAGTTGCCATTGCGATTAACAAACTTGCTCAATTTTTCTCTCCAAATAAGATTTTCAATCTCATTCTTTGATGTAATGTAGTTATTGGTGTTGTGCCCATAATCCCTGTGAAAATCACAAAACTTTAACTTATACCTCTTATTGGGGGGTGTCTTCATCTTTCCCGACCAATTCAATTCTCAATTTCCATTGATTTCCTCCAGGATAGGTGAACAAATTTGTTGATCCGGTTAAGATTTTTGTCAATATATTCATCGCTCAAGATTTTTATCTTTATGATATTTCTTAAACGAATTAGAATTATTTATCTGACTTGCACCCTTGGTTTCAGGTGCTGCCATAGCTTCCTCCACATTCATTATCCTTCCAGCCTTAGCCATTAATTCTGTCATGGTGTAGGGTGGATTCTTTGGTAAAGCATAGTAAATATACTTAGCGAACAACCCACTCATAACTGCTGCAATGGTTGTCTTATCATCATAGTCCACCATGTCTAGCTTTTCATTGTTAAAATGTGTAATATATTATCTAGTACTTTCTCTCGAATTTTGCTGCACAGTCAATAGATAAGTGACACTCTTGATCGGTTTAGCCCCAAAGCCAAAGTTATCTATGACTAATTCAGCTATCTGATGAAAACTAGATATTTTACCTCTGGGAAGATTATTGTACCTTATTTGGGCTGGTCGAGTGATGGAACTGGAGAAAGATCTACGTCTTTTCTCATCAGGTACTTAGTACATGTCAGCAGTAGCTTAATATTGCTCTATGTGCAAGACTTGATCGATTTTCCCATCATACTTAGGAGTGATTATTGGTGTCTTGAATTTGGAAGATGTGGGATACTCCACAACAACCTGGATGAAAGGTGAACCTTTAACAAAACTCTTTAGCAATGGATTCTTAGTTTTGTCCATTTTACCTAGTCGATCTTCCAACCGCTGCATGGATCCCTTCCAGGGATGTTCTTCTGGCTTAGATTTGGCCGAGGTAGATTTATCATTTTTACTGTGTTTATGTACTGAACCCTCCTCTTGAGAGGTCTGGTCAGTATGCACAGAGACCCTCATACTGGCTCTAAATCTTGTGGACCCCTCTCTATATTCACAATGATATTCCTGCTCGCTATGATGTCCTCTAGTTACTCGAGGATCTAGACAATCAAAAGTAGACTCCCTGCTTAGCCTCTGCAAGACACTTGGTCTTTTGTTAACAAAAAGATCTACCATTATATTAATCCGATGATCGAAATGAATAAGTTACTCTAAGATGGTATGACCTATCATGAGAAGAGCGAGAATGATAACTCCTTTCATTTTTGGGTGGTGAAGGTGGCATATCCCGTCTAGAACTGGAAGACTTAGCTTTCATAGTGCGAGCTAATTAGTTAATGGATTCTTTCCCTCTAGCAAGGTTGAGCATGATTCCCTGTAGGTTTGCTGCACTACGAGGAGCAGATGGAATAATGGCATTGCCTTCATTTCTAGAGCTATTTTTCAAGTCACTCATTTTTTTAAAGGAAAATAAACAAAACAAATAGTAGAGAACGATGACAGACAAACGTTCCCACAGACGATGCCAATCTGTTGATGTCTAAGAATGGATTATGTCCAGATTTATAATCACAAATAATAATTTAGTAAACTAGACAAATAACACACAAGAGAAGATATTTTTAGAGTGGTTGAGATGTAAAATAGCCTACGTCCATTGTTAGTTGTATTTTCTAGGGTGATAATTAGCTCAATGTGGTGTGCATATGTGTGATTGGACTTTATCCCTTCAGTTGAGGGAGTGTTTTGTGTTTATAATGGTGTTGAACCCCAGAGATGGAACACATTTACATTTCCAGGCATTTACATCTATGTATAATAAATGAAACTCTTGGAATTCAGTGTTGATTGGCATCCCATCGGCGTAACTATTGATATTCCTATTAGTTGGCCTTCCGGAGTTGGTCGGCCTTCTAGACGACTAAGTATCTGATGCCGATCAAGGAGGTTGGTCGTCCACGTAGGAGGACATGTGTATATTCATCACTATTCCACATAGGAGAGTAATTTTTACATACAACAGATGTTGTTTAAGAGGAGTTTTTCTAGAGGAGTGATTGTAAAAACTCACCATTGTTGTGAGGTATAAAGGAGAGAAAACAGCGTAATGGGGTTTTGAAAAATGGAAAATGGTCATCGTCACAGGGAGATGGAAATATTTTTTATGTGCGGGTGGGGAGAGAGAGAGGGGTTCTATAATAGATGACAGAGGAGTATTTGTGTGAAGAGTTTGAACTTTTTGAGAGGCTCAAGCTAAGATCTCACATTTTGAGAAGCACGGGATAAGATCTGATTAAAAGAGTGCAATTGATCTGGTTTGGGTGGGATTTCAAAGATTGATGTGACACCTCGCCTAATTAAATACCGGGTGATCAGTCCTTTGTTAAATTAAATAAAAATATCCAGTTGGCTTATTCTTAGCATCACTATCGAAAAATGTGTATTTATTAATCACCTAAAATTTACTTAAGATAGTGTCAAAAACTTTTAAACAATTAATTTTTTTTATCCAACAGTTTAACCATTAATCACATTCACCATACTAATGAATACAACAATAGTAAATGAGAAAACATCTGACTGAATAAATAATACTGGAATAAACGTCCCAGTTTAAATGTTTCAAAACAAATAATCGAATAATAAATCCACATCCCATCAACTGAAATAAAAGAGTACAATGTCTTATAAATGAATAATAGCTAAGAATGGTCCAGATGCCCTAACTGAAAACAACTACATCAGATACTGAAAGGATAGATGTGGAGGCATCTAATATCGAGGACCTGCAACTCCAACAATAGCTGCAGCACGTCAAATCCACGGACTCCTATATCTGGCATCCCTTTGGTTGGACACCTAAAATAGTGGCACAAAGAATAATATATTTGCAAGAAACATCTCAGAGCCTAAGTGAAAATATTTTAAAAACAGTTTAGCAAGTACTTAAAATGCTTAAGAGCAAATATTTTTTCATGTTAGTTATGCGGCTCTCGCTTGAGAATTATCACCTCTCACCTAATGTTCACGCCTGACGTACCGCTAACTATTCTAGTCACTGTTGTCATGCCTAACTAGTTCAAACTCGTTAACCTTCAATTCTATTATTCCATAATAGTTACACATATTTCCCCCCGTAATACGTTAATAAATATTTTCACATCTTTTATCTTGAGTGAGAGAGACAGCGTCTTCACATTCAACATTAAGTATTTGCGTACTTAAGTTATATTAGATTTCACTATCCATTTTATATACTTATTTCACGCAGTATATTTTTCACAAGTATATATATTTATATATATATATATAATATGGCACCCAAAAGCTAAGTTGCGGTGCAGGCATATTCTGCTATCAAGGCCCAGTACATCACGTATTAAACAAGGACCATTGGTTCTTTATCTCTCTCGATTCATTAATAACAATCACACATATTGGAGGCGAACATAGTCCTAAGCCTTTGGGTCAAGCACATACCTACGCACCCAAAGGAATGTTCAATATCATTGTTCACACAAATGACAATCCAACCTAAGTCCTATGTTCTGAGGTACAAGTCAAATATCCCCCCGAAGGCTCCTCAAGATAATACTACATTCTTCACAACCTCCTACGATAGCAAGCAATGTACGTATGTCAATACACATAATAAATAAAGCAATAGGTATTCACACGACCTATCTAAATCAGTAAGTATACACACAATACGAATATTATAATTCATACATAGTATTTTTTTCCACTAATACTACCGATATATTTATTAACTTATGAATATTCTCCCCATCGTATTTTCCCAAGGATGATTCACTACCCAAAAATCTTTTAATGTAATTAACTCAATTCTCCCACTATTAATTTACCCTAATAATCATCATGGGTTATTCCATTTCCCTCAAATTAACTACGTCGCACGGTTTTAACTCAAATGGAATAATTTTCTCAATTATCCCAATATTTATTTGTCTCACTTTATGTCAACCTAATCTCCACTTTAGGCCTAATGTCCTTATTATAGAACAATAATCACACAATCAATCAATCTAGACAATCACCAAAGGAATAACAACTAAAAATAACATTTCTTCAAATTTTCTACACGAATCTTCCCCCAGATTTTTAAAATGTAGTTTTGAGGAATTTAGGAGTCGTTTTGAAAAAAAACTTATCAGAGAACAGAAGGCTGAAAACAGGATTGTGTATGAGGCATTTTGGACAGAATAGCCATTTTCGGAACCAAAACGGCTCAAAATAGTTTCTAAAATGACGACTTAATTTACCTAATTTCAGAGACTTCTTCAAATTCAAGAAATTATTTTACACTTCAATCATACCCATCAGAACCTAGATTTCTTCATCAAGATTCAATATAATTTCGTGGGTTTCATACTATCTACATGGAGGATCCTATTCTATATCAATTTCACCCAAGATAATGATATATGTCTTCAAAAGTTCATTCAAATCACAAGAATTTCATAGTTAATTCAACATACACTAACATGGATATTATATATGCTATAAGTTTGCAAGATTAAACACTTGAGTCTTTTGGTTGGTCTGATCCATTGAAGATGATAGGTATATAGGTGTTCTCCTCTCCTCGATCTACAATCTGGCGATTGTGGTGGTGCAAGAAGGTGGTTCTAGCCTTAGAATTCCTCTCATCTTCCTCTTATGGCCTCTCTATGGCTTCTCTTTGTTTCTCATGTAATGAACCCTAACCCCCCTATATAATTAGATATATTGCACTTAGAAATTCGTAGGTGTTATTTCCTCGAAAATACAAATGACCAAAATTCCCTCTCGGGGTGCCGGTTTGGCCTAAACCTGTCCCGGGATCCAAACTAGACTCCCGAGTAGACTTTTCTAACTATCTCGGGCCTTCTGGATACTTTGGTTAACTCGAAATGACCATATGGATGACTTAAAAATGAATTATATTTTATTCCATTAAATTGAGTCCCAACACGACTAACACGCGCGTCTCAACTTAATTACTGTAAGTGTCGTATTTTTCACTCGCGACATTTTTAATAAATTTATCGTCACATATTATTGTATTCCCCAATTAATAATCAATATAATGCACATCAATAAATACTAACCCTCGTCTCGCTAGTTAATATTTATTTTAATCCGAATTAATTATAAATTAATTTTTTAAATTTAATTTAATTAATCCTATATTTAAAACTCATTAAAAATACGGGTTGTTACAATTGAGATAAATTTTCTACATGGAAAACTATTAATCCGTTTTACACATAATCCCAAATTAAATCTCAGCCATTGTTGGGAGGGACACAAATCCCTCCTCCTTTATTATTATTATTATTATTATTATTATTATTATTATTATTATTATAAGGCAAGTTCATGTGCACACTAAAGTTTGCACATTAAGTTGGCACATCATTTTTTTAAAATAGCAAAAAAAAAATTGACCTAATTTTTTTTGTGTGATACTTAAACATTTCAAGGAACCCATACAAATAAAATCAGCTAAAAATAACTTGTTTTGCTATTTTAAAAAAATGGGCCAAACTTTTGCACTTTTTAAAGTGCTTAAAAGCTGAGAAAATTTGACCGATTTCTTAAAAATAGCAAAAAAAAAAAATTGAGCTGATATGTTTTCGTATGATATTTAAACATTTGATGGAACCCATATAAAAAAAAAGGTCAAAAATATTTTTTTTTTCTATTTTAAAAAAATAATGTGCAAACTCAGTGCTCTCTCTCTCTCTCTCTCTCTCTCTATATATATATATATATATATATATATATACTAGGGTGTACCCGTGCCGATGGCACGATCACAAATTGGTTCTCGATTATTTTTAGTTATGGTACACTCACACTCCTAGATATAGTATTTAACACGTCAAGAAAGACTTATAGCTACTGATTAAATTTCATCTCATTTAATAACGACATTACACACCTTTTGTAATATTCTCTAGCTACACATTATGTAACATTACATGCCACGATTGCCCGTGCCAATTGCACACCGAAAATGGCTCGGTGATATGCTTTTTTTGTCTACTCATGCTTTCGATACTTTCATACTTAGTAAGTCATTTATGAATATAACAATTCAATGGATATCTAAGCGTCCGTTTGACAACCCAATTTCAAGGCTTCAAATTAGAATTGAAAGTCCAAATTCAATTCCGTAAAATTAAAATTAACCTTCTACTTCCATTTCGATGGCCTGGAATTGGATTGACCCTAAATATAATTTTATCATCATTAAAATTTATTGAGTAAGGATATGATATTTTAAATACACATGAGTCCAAATCATGTTGTTGAATAAAAAATTTAAACAATTAAAAAATTAATGGTATTTTGAATTTTCCCCCGGCTTTTGTGACCAGTTTTGCAATACACCCCCATTTTTTTAAAAATTTGTAATACACTCCCATTCTTTTAACTTTCCATCCAAAACGTTAGTACTATTTGCATTTTGTGTTTTCCCCCCACCTTTATGACCAGTTTTGCGAAAGACCCCCATTTAAAAAAATGAAAAGAAGTCCAAAAAATAAAAATAAAAAATGCAAAAAAACAAATAAAAATTGGGAAAAACACAATTAACTCGGAAAAACTATTAAAATATTTTTTAAACAATTAAAAAAATCATTAAAACCATTTCTTTTTTTTTTTTGTTTTTAAGTTTTTCCCAATTTTTTTTTATTTTTTTGATTTTTTTAAAAGGGGGTCTTTCGCAAAACTAGTCATAAAAGTGGGGGGGGGGGGAAACACAAAATGCAAATAGTAGTAACGGTTTGAGTGGAAAGTTAACAGAATGGGGGTGTATTGCAAATTTTTAAAAACCTGCAAGTGTATTGCAAAGCTGGTCATAAAAGCGGGTGGAAAACTCAAAATAACCCTTAAAATTATCTGATAACTCACATTCCTTGTTACACATTCTGTCCTCATAATTAATCTTAAAATATGCAATAATTTTTTTACTAATAATATAATCAAATACTACATACAATTTGTAGATTATTTTGACACTACTTGAGGTATACATATGAAATTGACTAAAAAAAACCAAAGAAGTAAATACAAATGTTTCTTCTCATATGCATATACCTACCATTTATAATTGGTTGAGAAAGTAAATACAAACGTTTCTTTTCATTTAGAGACGTTTTGCAACATCAATAAACCCATCAAATGACCACATTGTTCCTCTCTCTGTTTAATGGATTATCAAATACGTTTATCATTATTGCATTTACTTAGCTTTATATCAACACTTGGTCACTTATTAAAATAACAAACTATATTTAATCCTCTTTTTGTTAGCGTCTTTATAACAAACTATATTTGATAGTATACATATTGAAAATGAACATAACAGTTCCATTTCTTTTAATGGACTCTAGTGAACACAACCTACTAAAATGGAAAATGAAGACACTGACACATAATCCAGCACATATACTTCAAAACAGACAGAGGCAAACATAAACTTCTTGAGGAATATAATAATTATACTCAGGTAAGATGATAAAATAAAAATTGTTTCTATGCAACACATGTGACTATTATTTATATATACATTGTGTAACTAAATGTATTATCCAATATATTTCATGCAATGAACTAACCATATCTACTACACTAAACACCTTTATACATGCACACACTAACAATCCATCACTCTCACATACCTTCTTCTCACTCTTACCCATAATATCACCAAGCCATACCCGTCCACTTACCACTACCCAACAGAGAAGCACACTCCCCCATCACCCTTATTTTAATGGAAATAATTTCTTCTCACTATTAAATTTAAGCCCTATAATCAAATCACATATCTTTGCTTTTAAGATTGAGTAATGATACTATTACTGGGTCCAAGTACCGATTTAATACCAAATGCATTTTATTTGATTGTACATTGATGGGACCTACATCATTCCCTGACGGAATCCGAACCATAGTACAAACAAATATAATAAAATGGATACCACGGAAGAGAAGGAGAATTGTTATTTTATTCATTCACATGCCTTGTATTTTATAGGCAGATTACAGATACATAAAAGTAGGAACCACTAAAACACTAATACTCTGTTACAGTGAATAAAGGCTAAAAAATAGGAAACTGATATGCTAACTAAAAAGCCTAACATATAGGCTAGTGGGTTGTTATACCACTCTTGAATTCGTCCAACACCCCCCTCAAGTTGGAGGGAGGATGGAAATGTCAAAAACACCCGACTTGGGAAGTAGACGGCGATGTGCGTCACCTTCAAGTGGTTTGGTAAGTAGGTCCACCAATTGGTCGCGGGAATGGAGGTAGGAAGGAGCAATGAGGCCTGCGTGAATTTTTTCTCGAACAAAATGACAATCAATCTCAATGTGCGTTGTGCATTCGTAAAAGACAGGGTTTGCAGCAATGTGGATAGCAGCTTGGCTATCACAATGAACGGGAATTGGTTGTGGATGGTTGAAACCAAGATTCGAAAGAAGAGATCGCAACCATTGCAACTCAGAAGTAAGTGCAGTGAGAGAACGATATTCTGCTTCTGGAGAAGAACGAGAAACTGTTGGTTGTTTCTTGGTTTTGCAAGAAATAGGACTAGAACCTAACATGGTGAAATAACCAGTGGTGGATCGACGAGTAGTAGGACAACCGGCCCAGTCAGAGTCAGCATATCCTACTAAAGTGAGAGAGCTAGAGGCATAAAGAAATAAACATGTACCAACAGTGCCCTTAAGATAACGAAGAATCCGGTTAGCAGCATCAAGATGAGTGGAATGAGGGCATTGCATGAATTGACTAAGAGTGTGGACAGTGTATTGAATATCAGGTCGTGTTACAGTGAGATACAAAAGACATCCCATAAGGCGACGATAGATTATCGGATCAGGGAGGGGAGTACCATCTTGTGGGCGTAAACGAAGATGTTGTTCCATAGGGAAATCAGATGGTCGAGAACCAGCCATACCAGAATCAGATAAGATGTCAAGAGTATATTTTCGTTGACACAGAAAAATGCCTTCTTTAGAGCGAGAGACTTCGATACCTAAAAAATAGCGAAGATTGCCAAGGTCTTTTATGGAGAAAGATTGAGAAAGAAATTGTTTGATATCATAGAGGGCATCATTATTGTTTCTAGTGATAATAATATCATCAACATAGACGAGAATAAAAATAAAAGTCTAATCATGAGTATATGTAAAAAGACTATAGTCTGAAATAGATTGATGAAAACCTCGACGAATATGAGTAGTGGAGAATTTAGAGAACCATTGACGAGAAGCCTGTTTAAGACCATATAGAGATTTATTTAATTTGCACACACGAGTCTCCCCTTTGTGAGAGAATCCAGGAGGAAGTTTCATATAGACTTCTTCATTGAGATCTCGTGGAGAAAGGCATTGTTGACATCAAGTTGGTGTAATGACCAATTTTTAATGGCAGCAATGGAAAGGATAAGACGGACAATAACTAGTTTGGCCACAGGTGCGAAGGTATCATGATAATCGATTCCTTTAACTTGAGTATAACCTTTGGCAACTAAACGAGCTTTATATCTCTCAATAGAACCATCAGACCGATATTTAATTTTGTATACCCATTTGCAACCAATGGGGGATTTTCCTTACGGAAGGGAACATAAAGACCAAGTGTTGTTTGATTTAAGGGCCTGAATTTCTTTGTCCATGGCATCACGCCATTCGACAGATTTCATGGCTTGAGAATAAGGTCTTGGTTCTTGATGTTCGAGGATATTAGTTATAAAGGCACGATGGGAATGGATTAGATGAGATAAAGAAAAATAATTTGCGAGCGAAAAAGGAGTTGAGAGTGAAATGTGATTATAAATATAATCCTTCAGATGACCGGGAGGACGAGGAATTCGCTGAGGATGATTATTAATGATAGGAGCAGGTGTCGTCGAATGAGAGTTAGTGGGCGGAGTGTCCCTAGAAGTAGATGTAGAAATGGGTGAGATATCAAGCTGAGGAGATGTAAGAGTAGTCACTATAGAAGCATTGGAACAATCGACTATGTTATGAGGGATAGAAGCATTGGGAGAAAAATCAGTGGGAGAAATTGGTGAGGTAGTGTAGTCAAAAGTTCCATCATCATTGATTAGAGTAATGGTTATGGAATTTTGCAATGATGGAGATGGAAGATCATGATATGGAAAAATTGACTCGTGAAATATGAGATCTCGAGAAAAATAGATTTGATGAGTTTTGAAATCATATATACGATATCCCTTTTGACCATATGGATAACCAACAAATATACCATCTTTGGCTCGTTCATCAAATTTATGTTGGATTTTCATATTTTTAGCAAAACATAAACATCCAAAAACTCGAAGAGATGAATATGAGGGAACGGTTCCAAGTAAAACTTGATGAGGTGATTTATAGTTAAGGATTGGAGTTGGAAGTTTGTTAATAAGAAAGGTAGCAGTGAGAATACATTCACCCCAAAAGGAAAGAGACAAGTTTGCTTGAAATCGTAGAGCTCTAGCAGCATCAAGTAGATGCCGATGTTTACGTTCTACAACACCATTTTGTTGGGGGTCGCAACGCAACTACGTTGGTGAATAATTCCATTATCATGAAACCATGTTTGAAATGGTTTAGAAAGAAATTTAGAACCATTATCTGAACGAATGGTTTGAAGTTTAGGAAGAAAAATATTCCCATTGCCAGAATTGATACGAGAAATTTTTGTGTTGAATTGACGATTGATTTGATTAAGAAAATGAGTTAACATGGTGAAAGTGTCTGATTTATATTTCATTAGATAAATCCAAGAACACCTTGAATAATCATCAATAATAGTTAAAAAGAAACGTGATCAATTATTAGAAGGTATAGAGAAAGGACCCCAAATGCCAACATGAATTAATTCAAAACAATGAGAAGAACAAAATGTACTTTGAGAAAAGGAAAGACGCGGCTGTTTAGCACGCGGGCAGACATCACAAACAAAATCCTTACTTGCAATAATATCTGAAGAATTCTTAGTAAGGAAATCAAAACGAGACCTAGATGGATGACCAAGGCGAGAATGCCATACGTCAAATTTATTACAATGCTTGAAAGAAAAAGAGAAATTAAAGTCTAAATCTGCATCAAGATAAAAGAGACCATTTCGAGCGTTACCCTGACCAATCTTCTTCGTCGTTGCTCAGTCCTGAAATAAACATTCGGAAGATGAAAAAATTACGTCACAATTTGTTGACTTTGTTAATTGTGAAATAGATAACAAATTGAATTTAAAGGATGGAATGTGAAAAACATTCTTGAGAGTCAGTGATAATGAACATTGAACAGTGCCTATATGCGTCACAGGCGCTTGAGAACCATCAGGTAATTGGACTGACATACTTTTATGAACAGTGGAATATGAAGAAAAAAAATGAAAAGGGATGTACATATATGATTAGAAGCACCTGAATAAATAATCCAATAAGAGGGTAAACAACTGAGGGTTGTACCTGCCAAATAGACTGATGATCCACCAGATTCTTCTTTGGCTAAAAGTGTAATGAGCCTGTTGTATTGTTCAGATGTTAATTGATTTGGAAAAGTAGCGGAAGTGGATAATGGTGGTACTGATTTCTTCACCTGTTTATCTGGAAAGCCATGAATCTGGCAGCAGGTAGCAAGGGTATGACCATGATTGTTACAATGTTCACAGAAAGGGTGTTGGCGCTCTCTCGCCGATCGAAATGGCGGTTTAGACGCCTGAAGCGCTACTGAATCAATGGTAGGAGTTGTTTGAATATGAATCTCTTGCTGTTTTTCTTCTTGACGTACCAAATTGTAGATACGCTGAATTGAAGGGAACGGTTCCATCAAGAGAATTTGGCTTCGAATGGCTGAAAAATGATCATGGAGTCCCTGAATAAATTCCATGGCACGATCTTGATTTTGCTGATCAATAATGCCTTCAGCATTACCACAGATACATGAAGTGATAGAAGTAATAGAACTGAGTTCGTCCCATAAAGATTTGAGATGTGTGAAATACAATGAAACAAACATACCTTCCTGCTTGAGGACAGATATTGATTGTTTCAATTCATAGATCTTAGGAGCATTTGATTGAGAAAAACAATCCTTCAGATCTGTTCAGATTTGTGCTGCAGTTTCAGCATATAGGATACTAGGACGGATCTCAGGTGAGACAGAATTAAGAATCCAATTTCCAACCAAATCATTACATCGTTCCCAGTTAGAAATATCATCTTTCTCCTTTGGAATGGGAAGTGACCCATCAAAAAAACCAAGCTTGCTTTTTGCACGAAGTGCCATTATTACTGCACGATTCCATGATCCATAATTGTCTCCTGTCAATAGAGGTGTAACAAGAATGGTAGAAGGGCTATCTGAGTGATGAATGGCATAAGGATCTGTTTTGATAGGTGACGATGATTGTGGAGAGAATGATGATGATGTGATGTTGGTGGCAAGAGTTTCAGCAGACATGGTGAAGAACAGAGAATGAAAAAGAAAAAAAAAATGAATATAGGACTGAAATAGATTCACTACTCTGATACCATAATAAAATGGATACCACGGAAGAGAAGGAGAATTGTTATTTTATTCATTCACATGCCTTGTATTTTATAGGCAGATTACAGATACATAAAAGTAGGAACCACTAAAACACTAATACTCTGTTACAGTGAATAAAGGCTAAAAAATAGGAAACTGATATGCTAACTAAAAGCCTAAAATATAGGCTAGTGGGCTGTTATACCACTCTTGAATTCGTCCAACAAAATAAAGCAGTACCGGTATTAAACTGGTACTAACACTCGATGCGTCTAAGATTTTCCTTTAACATTTGGTGTTATGTATATGAAATCAAATTAACTGTACCTCCCTTTTTTTCTGCACATTTGCTGCCTTTTGGTAGTAGGTAAAAGTCTATTCACTATTTTTTAAGTACACTTGTACTATATAGCTTTTTGAAACATGTTTCCCATTGATGTGTTGAACGATCATTTACCACCCATCATCCTTTTTTATGATCGTGCCTAATTTTTTTAATGAAAAACTATTACCTCCAAACAGAAAGAAATAAAAATTAATTTAGAGGATTAATAAAAAACTCAATGGTTAATTTTTTCTTAATCTTAATGGGTAGTTAAAGGCCCTCAACAAAAAAATAGTAGCAGACACTGTATAATTATTTTTTGAAAAAAGAAAAGTGTAAAATTATTCTTTTTTTAAATTAACCAAAATGAACCCATAGTATAACAGGCCAATAACACTATGGCATATGGTTCTATGCTTTATTAAGATGAATAAAAAGTAAGAAATTACAAATAAAAAGAAGACTACATTAGCATAACAAAGAAGGGAAAAAATTGTAGAAAGCTTTCCATTTAGGCTTCCATCTATAATCTGTAACTCCTCACGGACTATATAAAAAATTATAATCCCCAATGTACGAAATATGAAAAAAGTAACTGGCTCCTCCATTAGTCAATCTCTTAATATCCTTCAATTCTATAGTGGATGACTGTCACATGACAAACTGTTCTTTGGTTCTAGTGTGCATTCTTGGAATTCCAAATGCAGAAATCGAAGCCAAAAAAATTATCACTAAGTGACAATGATCCTGACTTGAATTTGAACAATCTTAAAGACTTAAAAGGAATTACTTGAGAAAAACTTTTATTTACAGTACGAAGCATCTTCCCTGCATCCTCCTCCATATGAACCCTAGTAATCCCAAACCGCCTATGCCCGCCACCATACTCAAGTGGAAGATCCAAATCAATGAACCCACCAGTAGCAATGGGGATATCAAACTGAGATATTTGGTACCCTTTTGGAAGGTCAAGATAAAAATACTGTTTCCTGTCAAACTTAGAATTGTTGATCTACAAAAACAAAGAGTGGGAATACACTGAAAGCCTTTTGGAGGCATTTACTCAAAATATCAATCAACATTCTACAACGTATGAGAAATTATAGAAACAAAATGAAAAAATGTAAAGAATTCAATAGAATACAAAGAACATATATTTTTTGGATGCATAGGTTATACCTCTACAAACATGTGTTAAACATCAAAACCAAAAACATAATTTGAATATACCGTATAGAGTAGAACTCGGATATAAAAAAAACCAGACTTTGAGAGAGAATGAGTCTTTGAGCATGTATGTGGCATTCTAAAAAGGAGCTCCAAAAACCAACACCCTAAAAACAGTTGTCCCCACGCATCTTCACCCTCTGTTTCTTTAACAACTAACACCCAAAACCACATCCTTCTTGCGAAATCCCTCGTCACTAAGCATAACGTTTACGATGAATCTGCAAAACCACACATGTTAGATGATCAGATTTGTGTGGAATAGTGAGAAACAAAAAAAAATAAAGTAAGAACAGAGATGGTTACTAACAGATCTGCTCGGTAGTGGCATCCAAAAACACCCATTGTTTAACCCAGATCCTACCCCCAACCAGATTTCACCCACTGTCTAACTCGAACTCAAACTCCTTACAGACCCAAGCAACCCAAGGGCGTAGAGGCAGAGAGACAGATAGGCGGATGGAGGCGAAAGGGTGGGATGGTGAGGTCGTATGAGTGCGTTTGAGAGAGAGAGAGGCAGCAAAGGTGGGAAAATTGTTGGATTCCAGCAACTCTCTTTCTCTTTATCTTTATCTTTCTCTTTCTAGATGTTGGTTCTTGGAAATTTTGAGAGTAAGAATACTACATACTCGAAAAGGAACTATAGACATCTTCCTTGAGCCTTCGGATCTCAAAAATTTTAAATCGAGCATTTGTAAGCCATCAGAAAATCGTGGGTCGGTAGCCAAGCGTGCTACGTAATGAACCAAACACGGGGCAAAATGCTTTTTCTTTATTATAGATACACAACCTCTTTATATAGGTTTTATGTACAAAGTTATATGATGTGTAAAACACCCTCCTTCTTTATTATATAGATTAGGGTGGGCCCATGCCATGGGATGGTGAAAATAATTTTTTTACCAAAATTCATTTAAACATCAATTTTTAACTCCACGCACATAGTTTGTGCTCACTGAATATTTCAATTGGACAGAAGAGGGAAATGCGTATTTACGTAGTGACATGTTTTAGAGAATAAAATACATTACCACCATATTCAAAATGCTTTTTTTAACCAGTTAAAGTCCAAAGGAGTGAGGGGTACTTGAACACACGACCTCTTGCAACCAAGGGTTGGAGATAACACCATTATGCAAGCTCCTTTGATTTCTTATTCAAAATGGTTTATCCAATGCACTCACACTTCAGTGTATTATGTAGATACCAATGTTAATTTGGAATTTCAATTCCATAAATTGAAATATATAATTATTAAGAGATAAATAACATTTTCAACTATTTAGACATAAAAAATTTAAATTTTAAAATTCAATTTTCAAATATTAACAATAATGTTATTATTAATCAATTTTCAAATATTAACAATGATGAGTTATTTTTATTATAATAATTTTCAAATATTAACAATAACACCCCACTCTTCATATGAATCATGCACATTTTGACATAATGACTACCACCTGCGTTTTTTCCTCATATTTAATTGGGAAAACTCAAAAGGAACTTAACCATCCTTATTCTAGAAATGGTAAAACTTTTCCTTTCATCGGTTTAAAAAATAAAAAACTGAAATGATTGAAATTTTCAAATTAAAGTATCAATCTTACACCATGCTTCTCGAGCCCAGCAGTTCTGTCTAGACAACTTAAGCATAAAGTATCACAACAAATCTTTATCGAACCACTTTTTGCAACTATCAGAACCCACTTCTGTCAGGCAAAATGCAATTATCAGAACCACTTTTTGCAAGATGAAAATCTAAAACTTGGAACATCAGATGATAATAAATTTGACTTTAAAAAATCTCCAAATATTAAGTCCATCAATAGCACCCTAAATTTGACTTCAAAACTCTACAACAGTAGATGATTAGAAATTCATATTTGATGTTTTGAAAGCCCCAATAATTAAGCAATAAATAAAGGTATTAGTTAATTTTGGATGATGTGCTCTCTCTTTTGCGTGTTATATTAATCAAACAAGAATCCAAAATCTGGTGAGACGGGCTCCACCAAAATGTGAAGTGTGTGAGTTGGATTAAGAATAAAAGTGATAGCTTATGGGTGCTAACAACGTAAGTGGCGAATATTGAACACAAAATTACTCACCCAAAGTAAAAATATTAAACTATTACAAAATTACTCACCCAAAAATAATAAAATATGGGAAATGAAACTATTACATTCATTCACCATTTTCATCTTCTACCAACAAAATATGGGAAATGAAAACAAATTTTAAATTTGTGTATTGAAGGGGGTGTATATGTTTAAATTCACAATGTCAAAGTTTGTAAACAAAGCAATGGTGGAGAGAGGGGACATAGATACCTAACGGAGTATGAGAGAATAGTTTTAGATCCTTTCAACGGTGGTAGTGGTCCATTAACAAAAAAATTCCAAACCATTTATGAAACCAAAACAACATGAACTAAAGTGAAGAGTGAGGGAAAAGGCAAAACAAAACCCAGTTAAATCCTCCTGAGCTTAAACACAAATAAACCATTCTCACTGAAATCGGGTCAACAAAACCCAGTTAAATCCTCCGGAGCCCATCCTCACCTACAAAACAAATCATACATACAGGGGAGGGTTGAATGGATGGAGATGGTGGTGACAGCTTAGGTGGTTTATGGGTTGGAGGGAAAAGAGATAAAGTAAATGTGAGCCTTTTTGTATGGAGCCGGAGAAGCGGGGAGGATATTTAAGATTCATAACACGATACCTTCTTTGGCCTACTCATCATTATCCACATCACTCCTGCCAACATTTTGTCATGAACAGAACCGAAAGAAAGAATTCTGGTTTTACTAATCTTGTTTTATATGTTGCTAACCGATGTTGGGTATAGTGTTGTTCGAACACAGCTGTCTAACAGCTGTGTGAGTGCAAAATGTTGAAGAGTGCTTTTAAGCACTTATCCCACATCGGTGGGTTGGGGAAAATGGGGTGAGTTAATATGCTCATTTTTTAGACTAAAGGTTCAGCCCTTTGTGCATTTAATGTTTTGTGGGTATGTTGGGCAGACCCAATGGGCCAAGTCACAAGCGCGCGCCGCCGCCGTCCGTCGGGCCCGGCCCGTGCCCTGTCCGGGTCTTGGGTCTTGGGCTTGGGCTCATTAAGAATTAATTTTTTGGACAAATACATAATTGTTATTTGGGCTTTAAAAATTATTTTTTAACGTTTTTTTTAATTCCGAAAATTAAAACGTGTTTTATTCTGAGTTGAATTTTTCAACCCAGTTGCCCACTATATTCCAGATTTTTCTCTCCACGTTTTTTTACCAACGTCTCTTTTTGTTGCCCCATAAAAGAGGTTGTAGCCTACGTTTTTTTTTTAAAGTTCCTTCCCACAAAAATTCTGCAAATTCTCTACGAATTTTTTTTCCATACACAAAAATAATTATTCATCCACTAAATAATTATAACGACACAGAAATATATAATCTTCCCCCATATTATTTATTTTTATCATGGTCGAGCAATATATATTTCAGAATGGGTGTTTGTTGAGCGAATCAGATTCGTGTTGTTGATTCATATTATTTTTCGAGGCTGTTTTATCCTGGGGGTGGCGAGGCTGTTATCTGTCCGCACAAATTGAAGAGGCAGAGCCGCGAAACACCTTAAAGAAATCGACATTGTTCGTGACTCAGTCGTGTTCCAGACTGTACCTGCTTTCGAGTTTTCTTGTTCTTTGTGTCTCGAATTTATTTTCTCCAAAATTGGGTAATTTAGTTCCTTAATTCTGCATTTAATTTATTGCTGCTAAAACAATTTTAAGGTGTTACTATTCTGCCATGGATGAAATTAACTCTAGCAACCTTAACAACCCTTTCAAATATGAAGGCACCCATTTTAAACGTTGGAGCAAAAAATTGCTATTTTATTTAACTACGAAAAAAGTCGCATCGTGTGTTCAATTTGACAAACCCATAGTAAATAATCCACCTACTGTTGAGGAGAGCAAAACAATTAGAACTTGGGAGGAAAATGATTTTCTGTGCAAGAACTATATTTTGAATGCTCTAAGTGACGAACTTTATGACTATTATGCCAATTATAAAACTACAAAAGATGTTTGGGATGCACTGTTTAAAAAATATGAACGGAGGAGGCAGGTGCTAAAAAATATGCCATGAACCGTTATTTGAAATTTCAAATGACGAATGAAAAATTTGTTGTTGCTCAAACCCATGATTTACAAATGATTTCCCAATGAAATTATTTCCGAGGGCATGGCTTTAGATGAGAAATTTCAGGTGGCTGTAATTATTGATAAATTGCCTCCACTGTTTAAAGAGTTTAAAAATATTTTGAGGTATAAGTCTAAAGAATTTTCACTAGAGTCACTCATTACTAAATTGAGAATTGAGGAGGAATCCTGAAAACATGACTATAAAGATAGAATTCTTGTTGTGTCTAACAACAAAAATCAGAAAAAGAACCACACTCCAGTTGTTTTAAAGGCAAACGAAAAAAATATGAAAAATCAGAAAAAGAGCCACAACCAGAATTTTAAAAATCAGACTCAGAATAAGAATAACAACCCTCGAAATGGAGAGTCTAGCAACTCGGGACAGTTTCTCTATTTCAAGTGTGGCAAGCCTGGTCATATGGCTCGCAAATATCGCAATGTGCCACAAGCACAAGCGAATTTGACTGAAGAGGACCTATGTGCTATGATTTCAGAAATCAACATGGTTAGCGGTGCCGAAGGGTGGTGGTTGGATACTGGCGCTTCCCTCCATATCTGTTATGATCGTACTATGTTTAAGACTTATTCTGAGACTGCAGATAAGAAGGTGTTGTTGGGTGATTCTCACTCCACTGAGGTTGCTGGTACTGGAAATATGGAATTAAAGTTCACTTCGGGAAAGACTGTTATCCTCAAAGATGTTCTTCACACTCCTGAGATAAGGAAGAATTTGGTTTCAGATTATCTTCTCAACAAAGCTGGCTTTACTCAAACTATTGGTATTGATTTATTTACTTTGACCAAAAATGGAATATTTGTAGGCAAGGGTTATGCCACTGATGGGATGTTTAAGTTGAATGTTGATGCTAATAAAATTTCTCCTTCTGCTTATATTGCTTGTTCATTTAATGTTTGGCATGCTAGGCTTTGTCATGTTAATAAACGACATGTTAAAAATATGAGCACTTTAGGATTAATTCCAGAATTATCATTAAATGATTTTGAAAAATGTGAATGATGTAATCAAGCAAAAATCACTAAGACACCACATAAATTTATTTTTATAGAATCTGAACGACTTGATTTAATTCATTCGGATATTTGTGAATTGGATGGTGTCACAACTAGAAATGGCAAACATTATTTTATAACTTTTATTGATGATTGTTCTGATTATTCATTTGTGTATTTAATGAAAAATAAAAGTGAAGCGTTTGACATGTTTAAAATTTTCCTAAATGAAATTGAAAATCAATTTAATCGAAACATAAAAAGGTTACGCAGTGATAAAGGCGCCGAATATGATTCTGGACCATTTATTGAATTTTATAAAACCCACGGTATTATTCACGAAAAAGTTGCCCCTTATTCGCCCGAAATGAACGGTAAAGTCGAAAGAAAAAATAGGACATTAACTGAACTAGTTGTGGCTATTTTATTAAATTCAGGGGTTGCCTCACATTGGTGGGCTAAAATTATTTTGACTGTGTGTAATGTACTTAATAGAATTCCTAAGACTAAAATGAAAATATCTCCTTATGAAATTTAGTAAAATATTAAGCCCAACGTGTCATACTTTAGAACGTGGGGGTGTTTAGCCTATGTACGTATACCCGAGCCTAAAAGGTCTAAATTGGAGAGTAGAGCATATGAGTGCATTTTTATAGGCTATGCGATTAATAGCAAAGCATATCATTTCTATGACTTGAAAAATCAAGTAATTATTGAATCAAATGACGCCGATTTTTATGAAGATAAATTTCCTTTTAAATTGAGAAATAGTGGGGGCGAGTCATCCACCAATATTTCTTTAAATAAAAATAAAGAAAATAATGAATCCATTTTAGAAATTCGAAAAAGTAAAAGGGCCCGTGTTGAAAAAGATTTTGGTCCCAACTTTTATGTTTACACTTTAGAGGAGGATCCTAACACTATTCAAGAAGCTTTATCTTCCTTAGATGCTGATTTATGGCAAGGGGCTATTAATGATGAAATGGATTCTTTGAAAACAAATAAAGCTTGGCATTTAGTAGACCTTCCTCCTAGGAGTAAAACAATTGGGTGTAAATGGATTCTTAAAAGGAAATTAAAACCTGATGGCACTATTGAAAAATATAAGGCACGTCTTGTTGCCAAAGGTTTTAGACAAAGAGAAAACGTAGACTTTTTTTATACATTTCCACCCGTGACTAGAATAACGTCTATACATGTACTATTTGCTATAGCTGCCTTAAATGATTTAATTGTACACCAAATGGATGTTAAAATTGCATTTGTAAATGGAGAATTAGAAGAAGAGATTTATATGGATCAACCTGAAGGTTTTATTGTACACGATCAAGAAAATAAAGTATGTAAATTAGATAAATCTCTTTATGGACTCAAACAGACACCTAAACAATGGCATGATAAATTTGATAGCCTAGTCATATCCAATGGGTTTAAAAGAAATGAAAGTGACAAATGCATTTATTATAAATATGTAGAGAACATTTGCACTATCATATGTCTTTATGTTGATGACTTTCTTATATTTGGTTCTAATATTCATGCCGTAGAAAATGTTAAATCATTATTATGTGCCAATTTTGATGTGAAGGATTTGGGTGAAGCTAGTGTAATATTGGGAATTAATATTACTAGGTCAGAAAAGGGACTTTCTTTGGATAAATCTCATTACATTGAGAAAGTTCTAAAGAAATACAATTACTTTGACTGTAAACCTGCTAGTACTCCATTTGACCCTAGTGTAAAGTTATTTAAGAACACTGGTGACAGTGTAAATCAAAATGCTTATGCAAGCATTATAGGTAGCTTACGCTATGCTATAGATTGCACTAAACCTGACATAGTTTATGCTGTGGGAATACTATGTAGATTTACCAGTAGACCTAGTATGGAGCATTAGCATGCTATTGAGAGGGTCATGCGGTACCTGAAAAGGACGATGAACCTCAGATTACACTATAATAAGCATCCCACTGTCCTTGAAGGATTTAGTGATGCTGATTGGAACATCCTATTTGATGATTATAAGGTTACTAGTGGATATATATTTAGCATCGCTAGTGGTGCTGTTTCTTAGAAATCTAATAAAAAAACTATTTTGGCTCAATCCACTATGGAGTCTGAGATGATAGCGCTAGCTACTGCTAAAGAAGAGGCAGGTTGGTTAAGAAACCTCCTGTCAGATATCCCGCTGTGGGAAACATAAATACCAACCATTTTGATTCATTATAATAGTACCGCGGCTATTATAAAAGTTGAGAACCGTTACTATGACGGTAAGAAACGATAAATACATCGTAAACATAGCACTGTTAGAGGATTTATTTCTACAGGTGTTGTGAGGGTGGATCATATACGGTCTTAACAGAACTTAGTTGATCCTTTGACGAAAGGACTAGCTAGGGAAAAGGTGTGGAACACATCGAAAGGGATGGGACTAAAGCCCTTAGATACATGAGTCACTTGTGATGGTAACCCAACATATAGATTGGAGATCCCAAGAAATATGTTCAAAGGGTAATAACAAGTCACAAGTGATATGGGTTGAATCATGCTATTATTAATTAATATAGAACGGGGTTGTACTCCGAGTCCATCCCTATGGAGCATGATATCCTGAAGTGAGTAAAGGATGATTTATTACAACTCTTAATGAGATCTATAGCTCTATTTTGAGTGAGGTACCTAGCTACAGGAGTATTCTTGATAGACTCGCCTATGTGAATGTGGAGGTGTGGCCGCTTCCTACAGATATTTTGGGCACATTCCTAGAGCATTCACTATACTGGGATAGAAGCACATGGTCATAACGTGTTGGCTATTAGAACTACACCCAAGTAGGGTTGTGTGTGGGGTGTTGTCAGAGATAGAGTTCAAAACTACGGTTACTCTAGTATATTCTGAATCATCTTTACTACGTAAAGGTTCAAGTCGAAAGACACCTTTGCTTATGCACAATTCTATGAATTATTTCTCGATTAAAAATGTTTTTAAATTTTAAAATTGGGGAATTGTTGGAACACAATTGTCTAACAACTGTGTGAGTGCAACATCTTGAAGAGTGCTTTTAAGCACTTGTCCCACATCGGTGGGTTGGAGAAAATGGGGTGAGTTAATATACTCCTTTTTGAGACTAAAGGTTCAGCTCTTTGGGCATTCAATGTTTTGTGGGTATGTGGGGCAGACCCAATAGGATAACTCACATGCGTGCGCCGCCGTCCGTCAGGCCCGGCCCGTGCCCGTGTACAGGTCCTGGGTCTTGGGCTTGGGCTCATTAAGAATTAATTTTTTGGACAAATACAGAATTGTTTTTTGAGCTTTAAAAATTATTTTTAACACTTTTTTTAATTCTGAAAATTAAAACGTGTGTTATTCTGAGTTGAATTTTTCAACCCAGTTGCCCACTACTTTCCAGATTTTTCTCTCCACGTTTTTTTACCTACGTCTCTTTTTGTTGCCCCATAAAAGAGGTTGTAGCCTTCGTTTTTAAAAAAAAGTTCTCTCCCACAAAAATTCTGCAAATTCTCTACGAATTATTTTCCATACACAGAAATAATTATTCATCCACTAAATAATTATAACGACACAAAAATATATAATCTTCCCCCAGATTATTTATTTTTATCATGGTTGAGCAATATATATTTCAGAATGGGTGTTTGTTGAGCAAATCAAATTCGTGTTGTTGATTCGTATTATTTTTCGAGGCTGTTTTATCCTGGGGGTGGCAAGGTTGTTATCTGTCAGCAGAAATTGCGGAGGCAGAGCCGCGAAACACCTTAAAGAGATCAACATTGTCGGCGACTTAGCCGTGTTCCACACTGTACCTGCTTCCGGGTTTTCTTATTCTTTCTGTCTCGAATTTATTTACTCCAAAATTGGGTAATTTCGTTTCTTGATCCTGCATTTAATTTACTGCTGCTACAACAGGTGTTGATGGACAAAGTATGGCGGAGATGGGAAGGAAACAGTTATGGGCAATTTTTTATTATTCCAGATCTGTTCAGTGGTCCACCTCTTATACCAGATCTTCTCTAAGAGCTCAACCTTGAACATAAACAAAAATTCAAAAACAAAACTTGCACATCAGAACGACATCGGGCTTAATGAAAAATCAAAAAAGGGCACAAATGTCAAAAACAAAATTGATACCAAAGTAAAACCTTTAAATCGTGGTTTCTTACTCTAAGTGGAACCCCTGGATGAAACCCTTCTCCGACAATGATCTCGATGAACTCTATGTACACAGAGGTTAAAATCGAAAAAACCAGAACAAAGATTCATGTCAGCAAACATTCATGTCAGCACAGATATTACCCCAAACATTCATGGATGATAATATTGAAAAACTTTGCCCCAAAAGGAGAGGACGATGTCAGCAAAGATTTCTCGACTTGCCCCAAAATTATGCCTCTCTCTACTGCAACTAAGAGAGCTTAAAGAAGTAAAATATATTAAAGTGAGAAAATATACCTTTTGCGGTCGGAGGGAAGCAATGAGAGAGAATGGAGAAAATTAAAATGAAGAAGTTTCTCCAAATCTTACTGCAGAAAATTAAAATAGAAGAGAAATCTTTTAGATAACGTGAGTACCAACCCAAGTATCTATTCCAGCCACCCTCGTAGTACCCGAAATAAAAAAAGATGAGGCTATAGTTTTACTTGAAATGACTTAACTTGGAATCAAATTGTGGACAGAAGATTGGAGGAATCTCAACCCTTTATCTGAGGCAAACTTAAGATGTAATCTCAGTCGCTAATTGATAAAGACCAACCAAGATGTAATCTGAACCGTCAGTTGGGGATGACCAAAAAATATCTCCTCCTTTATTTATATATATATATATATATATATATATATATATATATATATACACACACACACACACACACACATACATGTATGTAGTAAATCTCTCACAACTCTCATAACTATGGAACCTAATTTTTTAGAGTTTTGACTTTTTTAAAATATATCAAACGCGTGTCATGTTTTAACATCTTTTTACGTTTTTTATACCAGAGAAGTAGTTATTCCACCCCCGTTATTTCACACAACTCCCACTCCCTAAAAACATCCTTCTACAGTTACTATTTCATAAATAAACACATCTCCTTCTACAGTTACTATTTCCTTTTACGGTTACGATTTTTTTCTTAACAAGATAATTCTTCTCTCCCACCCATAGTGTTAAAGACATCTCTTTCCACCTCCGATCATTGGGTAGTCGACTAATTGTTTATACTAAGACGGCATTTTTGTTTTTGCTGGCCTATGAATTCAATATGTGAGTTCCTCAACTCGGTCAAAGTTGATTTTAATTTTATTTTAGATTGAACAAAGTCCTTCTTTGATATTTCAAACCTCTTGCCATCGACTATTTTAACGTCTTCTACAACTGGGTCTCATCATCGTCGATACATCCATCTCTGATCAGTAGAAAATTTTACATTATGATATGTTACTCTTTCGAACCAACTCAATATCTCTCCATATCTCATTTTTCTTATTCTTTGTTTTTTACATAATGTGGGTTCACTAATTTCGACTTTGTTGTCGCATCATCTTTTGTAATATTTTTATTCTTTGGTTTATTATTGGATCATGGAAATTCTATTTGTATAAGTATGTAAACTGTTAATGAAAAGTCTCGGTGAGTATTTCTACAAAGTTGCATTTATTATAATAGTGGTGTTGACTCTTTGTGGAAGTCTGTCAAATGGAATAAACAGTTTATGAGAAACCTAGATGTGAAAGTTTGTCAAGGTTAGTAAGTTTTTTTTTCTTGACTCAATCTTTTCACTCTATTTCGTCCCAGGGTAAGACACCAAGATGGTTACATGTTTTTATAAATTTTTGGGTATTAAAACATGTTTTTTTTACCTTAGGTATATATATAAATACATCTGTTATTTCTCCTTTTAATAACACCTTCCTTTACCCACTCTCCGTTTCCTCAGTCACCTGTTGAGCAATAGCGATAATATACCCTAGAACAAAACCTAACATATTTAAATAAAAAATTACTATACTACCACGCTTTTGGTGCTCTCCTTATGCTTTTTTGCTTTGTAATTACAATATAACACATTGTACAAATTATCCTACACGTGAAATTTTGGTGCAAATGCAGAGGTTTTTTATGTGAGATTTTTGTGAACTTTGTGATTTAAAAAAATATCTATATCTATATATTGATAAAGATATAGATATATCAATATTGAACCTAGGACCTAGGTAAGGTGGTAGAGTAGCCTAAACATCCCTAAGCGATGATTTTTAGAACACTGAATAAAATTTCAAGATACGAATGGCATCAAGCGGAATAATTTTTCCAACTTTCTTTCTTACCACGGGAAAAATCACTTTTGAAAGGTGTAGTTAAAGTGTTTTTTTTTCCTAATCTTGGGGCATTAGAGCCTCTAAAAAGAGTCCTAAATATCTTTTAATGAAATAATGAATATATTTATCCATTGGATTAAAAAACAACTCGTGGATCCAAAGATGAAAGCGTATGGTCAAAGGAGGAAATAAAAAATATCTATGGGATTAGAGTTTTAATAAACATATATTCTATATAGACAAGAAAAAAATGTGTGTACGTGGGATAAGAGGGATAAGAGGGGATGATTTGGACAAGTCAAGGAAGTGTGTTGCATTTAACAGAGGTAAAGGGACAACCATGTTGGGGGAAACAACTGCATGGTTGGGGGATGGTTTTACACGATAGATAGATGGTATGTATGACTATGACGTGGTTGGGTTTGCATCTGTGTATCGGGTTATTTGGGAATATGAGGAAAAACTGATGTTAAATATGCGATCACAAAAAGCTAAGAGAGAGAGAAAGAAATAAGGAGGGACAATCTTACTAAAAAATAGGTAAATGACAACAAAAATACGAGTTTAAGGGTCATGTATGTAATCATTGTTCACGTGTCTGCATGAAACGAAAAATGGGTTGTTTTTTGCTTATCATTCTCGTAAAATATTAATAATTAGAAACCAATATAAAAATATTATATTGGCCCCCTCAACGTATAATTTTGGCTTCGTACCTGACATCCGTATATCTGTACCTTCTTTTCCAGGTTCGAGTGAGGCTGGGTTTGGTCTGGTTTTGGAAATGTGGTTAGCGGGTAACAAATTTTTAGATAGGATGATATAGACATGGGTTCGGGATGTAAGTCTATAAAGGTAGGATATTAGGTTTCTTAAACAAAAGAGAGATGAGGGGCTACTGTAACAATTCCTATTTTCTCACGAAAAGGATGGTCAGACATGATACGCGCTGAAGATAGACCGTGCTTGTCAATTACTACCATTCTTAGCACAAAGTAAATATAAATAAGTTATTTTCCAAAACTTCTGCATTTTCAGAACAAAGAACACATACACAAAAATCAAATATTCCAAACCACCACCACCACCACCACCATAATAATAATAATAATAATTATTATCCAACTAGATTAATAAAATCCCAACCGACATAAAATAAAAGAGTGTCAGGCTTCTGCCCTTACAAATGTTCTAAACAATAAATGATTGGAGCTGAAAAGCACCTATGCTAGAAGCAACTGAATCTGAATCTGGAGAGCAAGCAAGATCGTGGGACTGCTACAGCACAATCCAACTATCTCTATCTAGGAGCACTTGGATGGAGAAAACATTTATATTTGGGTCAGAGCCCGAGGTGTGCAAGAATTAACTTTAATACTATTTGAATGTAATAATACAGTCGATGCACAATAATTATTCCCCGTTTCATAACTCACATGCATATAACATCTCACCGCTCATTTAAGTGTGATATTTTTTGCACTCCAATAAATCCCAAATAATGAATGGTGACATCAACTCTATTTGTAAACAGGTACATCGATAATTAAAAATTTAAATGTAATTCCTACATTTTATTTTCCAACATTCATTTATCTAAGTCTCATTACTCTTTCAATATGGCATAAACATCTATTATGCATCATAGGGTCTCATGTATAAATATTCTCCATTTCCTTAGATAATTAAATTCATTCAACTACAGTACGGTCAGATAATAATATATATATATGTCCTTTAAAATATTTTGACACATAATGGCGTCTACCGTTAGTGTCTGTTCGTACTCTATTGGGCAGTCTAGAGGAATTCTCTTATTCGTAAGTGAACATCACAAACACACATACACATTTAGGGGCGGTCCCTACGCTGGACAACTGTATACGGAAAATGCACAGCGGTGATACATGAACGGTCAACGCCTAATACCTACCTCTAGTGGGTGAGCCTCCACGTAGTACCTATATGGCCTACACATCGTCAAGCCCACCTATGCCGACGTGTGGTACGCGACCAGAACGCGCAAACCCTCGAGCCCATAGGACAACCCACGAATATGGTATGTTCACATAATTTCTTAGTAGTACATATTATTTATCTCTATAATATGCATAGGTAATTTTCTTTATAATTACCTTAAAGAGTTCAATTAGAAAGAGCCACAACATTTCTCATTTATTAATAATTTATCATCTAATAAATTATTAACTACATCTGATAAATAATTACTTAACCATCTAGTTATAGGTAATAATTATTAATTAGGAAATGGGTATAATATTATTCCATTAATTTAATTAACCCCAAAACCAAAATATCCATTCTCTAGCTATTGTACATAAGCATCACGATACAGTAACCGAATTGTAGAAATCGAAATTAAAGAAGAAAAGGTGATGAGGAGAGAGTAAAAGCACCACGTCGCTTGAACGACAGGGGCTCTCATTCGCGCGACATGGTGCGTCACTCGAACGACCCATAACGTTGTTTGAGTGACCCCCTACTTCTTCCTCCTTTTTCTAACGTTGAAAATACAGTCCGCCTAGAACAAATGATAAACCCAGAAACCGAATTTTAGCAGCCCATAATTCATACACATACAATTCCATTTTTAGGTCCCAAATTATTCCAAAACGTACATATGATTGGCGCTTAGTGAATTGGATGTATTTTCCAATTTACACCCATTAGTTAATCCCCATAACCGGATTTGTTTATCAAGGAGTTTATATAAATTTCAGTCCACTATTTATCATCAAGGACCTCTATAATGGTTATACATTCATCTCTAAATAGCTACCAAAACTTAAATGAATCTAACGCCAATATTCAGATTTTCGATTCCTAATATCTGGAAATAAATTCTACGAGTAAATCATTCCTCTACAAGTGGGTGTTCATCATCAAATGAAACAAAATAAATTTTAAACATCATAAAACTTAATTTTCAAAAATCTAAAGGGGGTAAAATTATGCATTGAGAAAAATATTAGAAACATAGATTTTGAATGAGAATTCTTGCCTTGAATTGTTGTAGAGGAGAAACCCTTGAATGCTTTAGATCCCCCTTGTTCTTGCCCTTTTTCCTTCTCTTAGTATTTCTCTCTTTTCTCTGTCGTGGCTTCTACTTTAGGTTTTGATTTGTGATAATGGGGTAGTGGTTTACCACCGCTTAACCACTCAATTAGTGTTAATCTTGATTTGGGTCAAAAGCCCAACTTTTTCTCTCCCAAACGGACCCGAATCCATAACCCAATATATCCAAAAGTTAAATAAGCTATATACTATTAACGCGGGACCATTTTTAAAGGCTTAATTCATCTAGATGAGTCCATATGGGTCCCAAAATATGTTCCGAACAATTTGTGTCAGTAATAGTCACTTTTTATTTTGTGTTGCACATAAATCATGTATTTTCTTTTATTATATGCAAATATCATAATCATGTACATAAAAAGGAGTCACACATAAGTATACTAAATAATAAATTTTCACTTGACATTTTCGAATGAAAATGTTTGTTTAGGTCCATTTTCCAGAATTAATTATTTAGTTCAAATTAATATTTCAACATTAATTATTTGTGAGAAAAATACGGGGTATTACATTATTCCCCCCTCATAACGGGTTTCGTCTTCGGAATCAAGAAATTATGTACCTATCTAGAAGATTTTAGGATAATTTGTACGCATGTCTCCTCCCTCTCTCAAGTCAACTCATCCTCCCGGTGGGGTCCCCACTCTACCCGAACTAAGGTAACGACTTTGGATCAAAGTCGGTGCTCCTGTCAGTCCATAATGGCTTTCGGTATCTCCTCGTAAGTAGCATCTGGATGGAATTCAATCTCGGTTATGTCTATGCGTTGGTACGCCAATTCATCTCCAAGGAATCTTCACGGTGAAGATATGTGAAAAGTGTCATGCATCCGCTACAAGTGTTCCGATAACCCCAGCCGATATACTATTGGCCCAATCCTCTCTAAAATAGGGAACGGTCCCACGTATTGAGGAGTCAACTTCCCTTTCTTCCCAAATATCATCACCCTCTTCATAGGAGACACTTTAATCAACACCTGGTCTCCAACAGTGAAGTCTAAGTGTCTCATACTCGCAACCACATAGATCTTTTGCCTGTCCTGGGCAATACATATCCTAGCCCGAATCATCTTTACCTTCTCCAAGGTATCTTGGATGATATTTGGCCCAAGTAATTTGTTCTTCCCCACCTCTAACCATCATGAGGGCGAACGGAAAGGTCTACCGTAAAGTGCCTCAAATGGAGCCATCCCAATCATGAGCTCGTAGTTGTTATTGTAGGCAAACTCCACCAATGGCAAATACTTCTCCCATCTCCCCTTAAAATCCAAAATACACATACACAATATGTCCTCCAGTATCAGGTCTACCCTCTCCGTCTTCCCATCGGTTTGAGGATGATGCGAAGTGCTCAGTCTTAACTCTGCTCCCAAAGTATATTGGAAGCTCCTCTAAAAGTGGGACACAAACGTCTTGTCCCTATCTGACACTATATTTAGCGGTACCCCATATAGTTTAAAAATCTCTATAAGGAAGAGTCAGACGTACTGCTCTGAGCTATAGTCTGTCCTGGACGGTAAGAAATGGGCCTCCTTTGTCAATTTGCAGACAATTACCCATATTGAATCATGTCCCCTTTGTGAAGTAGGTAGGTTAGTAATAAAGTCCATAAATATACTTTCCCATTTCCACAGCGGGATATCCAAAGGTTGCAGAGTACCCGCGAGATGTTGATGATCCACCTTCACCAACTGACAAGTAGCACATCTAGACACAAACTTAGTTATATCCCTCTGCATACCGCCCCACCAATACTGACGGTGCATATCATGGTACATCTTATTCCCACCAGGATGCATCATATATAGTGAACCGTGAGCCTCTGACATGACAAATTGCCTCAAGTCCTCATCATTCGAAACGACCAGTCTCCCTTGGAACCTCAAACAACCATCAGACCCGATAAAAAAATTCTCCACTCCCTCGGCTACTAACTGTCTCACCAGGTCCTGACAAAGTTGATCCTTCACCTGTGCCTTCATCACTAGAATAATAATATCGGGGTTGATGGTTGAGAACAGACATAAACACTAGGGTCAACTCATCATCTCCTAAAAGTGACTTTCACTTCACCTTCCACTCCGTTTCCAACTCCAAAAATGGCTTATGGCTCAGTGCATCCGCTACGACATTCGCTTTCCCCAGGTGGTACTGAATGTCGAACTGATAGTCCTTCATAAACTTGATTCGCCTCCTCTATCGCATGTTCATCTCCTATTGTGTGAACAAATACTGCAAGCTCTTATGGTCTGTTAAAAGCTTAAACTTCTCCCCCATAAGGTAATGTCTCCATACTCGTAAAGCAAAAACCACGGCTACCAACTCTATGGCGTGGGTGGGGTAATGTCTCTCGTGAGGCTTAAGTTTTCAGGAAGCATAAGCTACCGACCACTGATCCTGCATCAGGACCCCACCACATCCCTTACCGAATGCATTAGTGTAAACTTTATAGTCAACTCCTTCCCTAGGAAATGCTAAAACTAGTGTTGTAGTCGATCTCATCTTCAGCTCCTCAAACGCCTGCTAGCACATCTCATCCCAAACAAAAGGTACCCCCTTCCTCGTCATATTCGTTAAGGGCCTGTCTATTTTGGAGACCCCTTAAATGAATCGATGGTAGTACCCAGACAATCCCAAAGAGTTTTGAACCTCGATGGGTATAGTGGGTTGTCCCCACTCCATCACGGTAGAAACCTTCCCTGAGTCCACGAATATCCCCCGCTCGAACAGAAAGTGGCCCAAGAACTGTACTCTCTAAGCCAGAACCCTCATTTCTCAAACTTTGCATACAATTGATGATCCCAAATCATTTATAGGACCATCCGTAGGTGCTCTGCGTGCTCCTCCACAGTCCAAGAATAAATCAAAATATCGTTTATAAACACAATAATGAAGAGATCCCGAAACTCCTTGAACACCCACTTCATGATGTCCATAAACATTGTCACTGCATTGGTTAGACCGACTGGCATCACCAAAAACTCATATGACCCATATCTATTTAGTAAGGTTGTCTTTGAGATGTCATTTTCCAGGACTCTCAAATGGTGGTACCCCGACCTTAAATCAATGTTTGAAAAGAAAGCAACACCCCTCAGCTGTTCAAATAAATCATCTAGATGCGGCAACGGGTATTCATTATGAATAGTGACTTTGTTCAACTCCCTGTAGTCGTCACAAAGCCATACATACCCGTCCCTCCTCTTGACGAATAACACTGGAGAGTACCGGGCGAAGTACTCCCCTTGATAAATCCCTACCCTAACCACTGCTCAATATGTTCGCCTAGCTCCCCCATCTCCAACAGATCCATATGATACAGAGTACGGGCAATAGGTCTCGTTCCCGAAAATAAGTCAATCATGAAGTCGATCTCCCGACTAGGTTATAAACCCAAAATATCCCCAAAAACATAAAAAAAATTAAACACTACTAGGATAGAGTCTAGAGTCACTACAACCTCCAAAGAATTATCCTCCTCGATGTAATACAAGTGCATGCTCGACCCACCCCCTGGGTGCGGCATCACAACTAGGCACATCTCCAGACTCATAATGGCTAAGACGATGGACCTCCCATAATAATTCACACATGCTCTATAAGTGACTAACCAGTCCATCCCCAAAATGAAGTCGTACTCGTGCATGTCAAGTACAAGTAAGTCAGGTACAATGGAGAGTCAAACAATCTCAATATTGATGCCCCTTTATGCTAATCGTTTGGGTTCCCCTCTACCCACTAGTGAGTATATGTGTAAAATAATATCAGATGCATAATCTACCATACCCTGTGCAAACCCCGTGGTAACACAAGAGTGCAATGCACCAGTATAAAAAAGAGTGATGCACCACTATAGGAAACATACCCTCAACTGCTTGTGATGGTGTTGTCCTGTCTGCTGCTATAACATGATAAACCCGCCCATACTGTAAAGGCTGCTGCCCTTGAGGTGGGCCAATGGGTGCTGGAGTGGTTGGTCTAGCGACTCCTAGAGCCGGGAATGGTGGATGTTATCCCTGCGGTGCATGTTGTCCTCTATGGCCTCCCTGTCCCTTGGCTTCCTGGTCCCCACTCATGCAACTCCTCGAAGTGTGGCCTTTCTTGCCACAAGTATATCAATTTCCCTAGAAAGGTCCTGGATCAACTTGTCAGCCCAGCAGGCCTCTGCACTGCTAGCCTCTGTACTACTGGTCCTGTCCTCCCTGACCCTGACCCTGCTAGCCCTGTCTCTGACGGCCACTGGTACTTCTAAACCTCTTACTCTGATCTGCGGTGTAACAACCTAGGTTTTTGAGCGACTATTTTATACTATTTTGCCTGATGGGCTAATTTTATAAATAAGGGATGTTGGAGTAAATATTATTTCCCGTGAGACTTAGGGATAATATTTACAATGTTTTGCCTGTTTACCATTATGAGAAGGTAAATAGCGTTAAATTGTTTATTATTGCGTCGTTATATGTAAAACGACGGTTATGGCATATATTTAAATTTGGGTATAATTAATGAATTAAAATGAAATTAGAACGTAAAAATAGTTCACACTTTCCCGAATGCCAAAATAGGGGGTGCGGTTGTTTTTAGAATAGTCGAGATAGTCGAAATAAGTGCCCAGTTGTAATTTTTGAGATTCAGGCATTTTTAAGCGGTTATGACTCAAATTAGTGGTTACGAGTCATTTTAGTGGTGTATTAGCAATTAAAAGTGGGGATTTATGTTTTGAGACCTGTATAAGTCCCCCACCCCTTTTTCTTTCTTCATTTGTGTGAGAGAAGCCAAAGAAGAGAGAGTTGGGAGAAATGGAGAGAAAGAGAGAAAATGGAAGATTTGGGCCGGAATCTGTCGCTACCGGAGGTGTTCCGAGACTACGAACCTCGAGGCAAGTTTCTTACTTGCTAGATATTGATTTAATGTGATAAATCTGCATGTGTAGTTAAGTTTTGGGAGGTTTAAACCATAAATGAGTTTTTGGTTGATTTTGGGGTTTAACCCTTAATCTTATGTTTTAATTTGATTTGAGGAGAAATAATTAGTTGTTTGATGTGTAGAAATGGTTTTGTAGTAATATTTGTTGTCGTGGTTGGGTAAAATATTGGGTAGAAGCTTGGATGGCTCGTTAATGGCCGAAACAGCTTCTCGGAGAAGAAGCTGTCCGCCAGGATCGATTGATCGAGCCTGGGGGATCGATCGATCGAGGCCTTCGATCGATCGACGGCCAGGGGTCGATCGATCGACCCCTTCTGAAAAGGGAGATTTTTCTAGTTTTGTTTTATCCCTTTTCTTTTAGGTTCGAGGTTTAGGAACCTTCCTTTGCGAAGTAATGGGGAGTCTTAGAGGGTTGTTATGGGTAGACTAATGCCCTAGGCTAAGAGCGGATACTTGGGTTTACCCGAAGGCTAGGTTGTATAGGTTAATGTCCGATTGATATAGGAGGTTAACCTAAAGATAATTGGAAGTTAAAATATTAATGTGAGATTTTGGGAGACACTCCATTATGGAGACTCACTTTGAGGGTTTATGAAATTATATGAACTCTTCGAGGCTATTTTTGAGGTTAGTGGCACTTTGGGTCTTAGGTCATTAATAAAATATGACTTAATAAGAATGAAATGCACATTCTAAACCTTGGTGCTTAATGGCTAAATGGATGATTTTTGGAAATGTAAAATATGAAGTTTTCAAAATGGAAAAAGTAATGTTTTTCATAAATGTTAATTTATGGATACACACCTCTCTAAATAGCTATCATAAGGGAAGTTGCGCGCGTTATGGTGAAGCCCCCTGGCTAATGAATGCAGGGTGGATATAGTCCCTAGGCCATGTGAGCGTTTGTTGATATATATTTTTCTGCCCTGGTTAGGAGATTCCGGGTGTGGTCTTGACTATCCCGCAGGCATATGGCCGCTTCCCGACGTTTCGATAGGATCCCAGGTTGTCTTGATGATAGGCCCTGGAAGATGATAGCCATTTAGGGGCGCGGACAGTGGGGAAACCCGGACGGGCGGTCTTAGAATCGTTATATATATATATATGATTATAACTATTCTAAATCAAGTTGGACTTGATGTATGATGGGTGCCATAAAGAGCACAATGAAATGCCATAAAGAGAATGAGAAAGTTCCATAAAGAGCACGATGAAATTCCATAAAGGGCATTAAATGATGATTATATTCCTGATAAGGAAGAGATTTTTACAAATGTATAATTGAGACAAAATGCCACAAAGAGCATAGAAACTATGATTTTATTTCCTGATAAGGAATGGAATTACGAAATGAAATAGTATATGATGAAAGTAATGTGGTAAACATTTGATAAAATGTTGTACCATTTATATGTATTCCTAAAGAAAGAATTAGGAATTGTGCCATTAGATGATGGATGGGTTTATTTTTATATTTCTTGAGTAGCTGTAGATGTGACCTCCCACACTTATGCACACACATACATTTGTTGATTATTTCAAGCTAAGGATCTAATGGATCTTGACGATCAACCTTGCCTAAGTAGTAGTGTATCGGGGGGGTTCCTTGTTCGGATTTCGCTTTGCGAGACACCCCACGCACGAATAGGGCATAGTGTTGAGAATGGAGAGAAGTTAGCCCTTAGTACCTAGGGTTAACTAGAACATCTCACGATATTGCGCTAGGTTGCTGCTAGATTGAGAGGTGAGAAATATTATTGTTATCTGCGAGAGAATTACGCACTTAACTGTCATGCATTTTAGTCACATGGTAATCATATCAAACCGGGCCCTGACCCGTATCTATATTTCATTGTTCTGCATATTCCTTGCCGTACAGGTGCTCTTCCGCATGGACACCCGTATTTACATATTCCATTCCAGTTGTCACGGAGCTACAACATATTGCGGATGTTGTAGGATACTTGTAGTAGACGCTCCTTTCTACTGTACTCTAGTTATGTTCAGTATATTTATTCGGGCGTAGTTGCCCAAGGTATTGCACTCATTCATTATATTGTAAATATTGGATTTTAATACTCGATGTATTATATGTATTGGTCTGTGCATCGACAGCTTATTCGGTGATTATTTATTGTATTGTCATACTTCATTCATCGATTTTTTATACCCACCGTTTTTACAAATGGGATTGTCTAAGTGTTTTTCTTTTTACTTTCAAATTTTTCAATTTGACAGTCCATTTTCTAAAATGATTGGTGGTTATCTCATACTATTATTTTAATCGACAGTGATGCTAAGAATGGACCATCTATGATTCTTGTGATTATTAGAGTATTGGGCTGGCCATCTATTATTTTTGTAGGCGGGTTGTCACATATGGTATCAGAGCATTAGGTTCTAGAGTCCTTAGGAATCTGTGCGGATGTTCTACGTCTTCTGCGTTTCTCTCTGTTTGATGTAGAGCCTTAGGAATAAGGTCGTTTAATTCTCTTGTGAGATTTCGTTCTCCTGGTATGGTATGAGAACCCCGAAGATCTTCTGTGCGTTCGTGTGAGACTTGTAAGTCATTAGATGAAGAGCGTTGAGGAAGGCCATTGTGAAGGCGTCATGGGATGGGATTACTATAAGCTGTAGGCTGTGGTCGGGATTAAGGGCTGCTTTGGAGGCCTTTCCCTTTGTAGCATTATTTTATATTGCTGCCGTGACTACTAAGTACAGTGGAAATAGTTTTCCCGAGTACCGCTGTCGGTAGAGAGTGGTACTATGCTTGGAACTCCAAGCAATGTCAATTCGGAGTTGAGAGGTCCTTGACAAGGACCATGGGCTGAAGTTCAGTTGGATAGAGGAAGTGTAACCTCGTTCGGTGAGAACGTGAGGCCCGAGAGTTTTGGCCTAAGAGATGGGTATAGAAGTGACCAGGTGTGAGGATTGGAGGAGAACCTTTCACCCATTGGAGTAAGGTTGAAGTGGCGGAAATGATAGTCGCCTCTTTATGGTGGGGCAAAATGTTTTTCCCGTAGAGAGAGCCTTTCAGTGGAAATGCTAGGCTCGTAAGTAAGTGTTGGAAACACTTCTGGAGAAGTAGTGTTCATGAGAACCCATTGGTGGACATCCACCCGGAGAAGACGCGTGGAGCTAAGGTCGGGGAGGCTAGCAGAATGTTCTCTTTACTGAAGAAGTCAAGGGAACTACGCGTTCTGATCTTGTCGATTGAAGATAACCGGCAAGGATGGGACTCCTAGTTGAGACATTGATGGAAGTGGTTTGGTTTGGATAAGGCTAGAATGACGTGCCTTGGAACCTCTAGTGGTGGCCAAAAGATTGGCATAAAGGGTGGTGGGAATTTCCACCATAGGTTAGGGTGGAGTATTCCTTATGATACGATGGAGTGGTATGGTGTTAGCCCTAGATTAGGGTGTGTATATCGAGCTTGTGATAGTATCGGTACATATTTTTTTTATATATAGTTAGTATATCTATGTGGCTTCCATGATAGAGAAGTTCTGTATTTTCCTTTTCACTCGTTATGGGGCGAGTGGTGATATGTGTGGTACGTGCTACTTGTATTATATGTATTATACGAGTAGAGATATTCTTAGATTGGTTGGTGTGATAGCAAGCGAATAAATCGCGAGGATATCCTATTCCTAGTTCTAGAGAAGAACTAGTGGTTCTATAATATCTCTCCTGGATACAGGTTGAGACTTTATAGAGGTGGTTTACGGTATGTAGATAGTTTCCTTTATTTTTGTTTTTATTCTGTTTGCTTGCTTTGTTTGCTTTGCTTGTGTATGATGTGCCTTATCTCCACGACCGGCTAGTTAAGGGGATTGTGTGGAGGGGTTCCTTGTTTGGATTTCGCTTCGGCGAGACGCTTCACGCATGAACCTTAACGACGTTGGGAGTGGAGAGATGTGCATTTTCTTTTCTGTTCTTTCTTTTCTTTTTTTGTTGGTCAAGTGTTGGGTTGGAAGGTTTAGCCAAGAATCACGTATATGAGTGATTAAGGGCTAAGTTGATGTGCAATATATGAGCACTATGATGGTTTTACTCTGATCGATGTGGGGAAGACTAAGATTATGAAAGTCCGATAGAGACTTATGGTTGTGCCTTAATGAGAAGGCCATTTATATAGAGGTATATGTGTATTTTGGGATAAAGTATTGGTGGCATCTTACTGAAAGTAAATGCCTTAGTCTATTGTTATGGTAGGACGTAGAAGTATATATGTATTAGTAGAGTTTCGAGTTAGGATTTCGTCGATCCCGATCATGTGTCTTCGACCGTTACTTCTCAACGACCGACAATGCGAGGTAGTAGTGTAACAGGAGGGTTCCTTGTTTGGATTTCGCTTCGGCGAGACGTCCCACGCATGAAACCGAGCTAATGTCGGAAGTCGGGAAAGGTCTTGGACACTAGGGATATATTTAGTATCATATTTATACGACTAGACTAGGATAAATAGATTGACTTTAGGATTCTTAGAACGCTAGGCCCTTAGGGCATGTGACGTTATTTTAGGAGGGTGGTAGGGAGTTGACCACAATAGGTTTGTGGGTTAACTCTAAGTGGGATTTGGTCCCTAGAACGAGAAGTATGGGATCTCGAGCTATTCGGAATGTTAGGCCATGAGTGGTGGGGCCTCTCGTATATAGAATGTTACGTTGGTAACCTACCTTTTGAGGAGTTGAAGTATAAGCTGACTTTTCTCCTGCACTCGTGTTGTTATGATCGAGAGTGAATCTAACGAATGAGTCTACCAGGAACGGGAAGTACTAATATGGAGCATGGACCTATTGTTCGTGTGTCTCACACTTTTGCGAAGTGTCATCCCACGCTTGATTTAAAGTTCATAGCGGTAGTATTTCCCTTAAAGACTTATAGGCATTTCTCATGGGCATGAATTTGGGTCTTTTCACGAATAACAAGTTTGTGATCGTGAAGGACTATCGATAGGATATTCCCTTTCTCTAAGGCAATGCGAACGGGAGTAGTATAGGCACCGAGTAGAAAACTGTCTGAGAGTTTATTCGTGGCATGGAATGCCAAGTGGAGCGAGCTTAACCGAGGGGACTTTATTGTAAGAGCGTTCAGGTCCATGATTGACCCTTTCACCTACTAGTATGTAGAGAGTAGTGTGGAATGAGGACGGGTATATCCATGGACAATAGTATCGAATTGCCGATAATGCAAACGGTCATGATTCTAGTTGAGAAAAACTGTGGATCATTGGACAAATCGCTGCTTACTCAATGGAAAACGGGCGGACTAAGTACAGAAGTGTACGCCCAGCTCTTCGTAGTAGGAGCTCTAAACTGTATGAGGTTCCTAGCAATGGTGGTGAACTGAGAGAGACATTTGTGTCAAGGTACTGGTAAAGTTTCCAGGAAGAAATGGGAACCGTGTGGATATGGGGTATATCCTACCACCCATAAGTGGATGGGTGGGTTTGATTTAAAGGAACGATTGAAGTAGTAGTTTTTGTGGATCTAATTTCCATACAATAGTTCGGATCATTTTCGATGTGCCTGAGGCCATATGTAGCCTAGTATAGTTGGCTGTGTGCCTTGTCTACTCGTTGGAATGGAAACAGCGAATAGTGTATTCCTTGGACTGGGAGTGGTCCGGGAACACTTCTTTAAAGATTGGGCTCATTGAGCAAGTAGACTTTTAAGGGCTATGCCAATGCGAATAGAAGTTAGTAGGGTTGGGGTTAGCGATTGTAATATAGAGTAATTATTCCCTAGTAAGGGTGTAATGTGTTTCGGAAAGTAAGGCAATTTGTGCCGAGATTGTGTAGATATCTATTCCCATAGTAGAAGGGTAGGATCGATAGTTCCTGAGGAACGAATTGGTGCTATGTTATAGCAATGATGATGTGGACTGAGATCGATAGTGATGACCTTAGTCTGTGTCCTATGGGGACGCTGCACTGTAGAGGGGTTTGCTAGTATGATAGCACGGTTTTTGGTATAGTATACCCTTTATATGGTTATGGGTTATGCCTGAATTTTGAGGGCAAAATTCCCCTTTAAGGGGGGGAGTATGTAACAACCCAGGTTTTTGAGCGACTATATTATACTATTTTGCCTGATGGGCTAATTTTATAAATAGGGGATGTTGGAGTAAATATTATTTCCCGTGAGACTTAGGGATAATATTTACTATGTTTTGCCTATTTACCATTATGAGAAGGTAAATAGCGTTATATTGTGTATTATTGCGTCGTTATATGTAAAACGACAGTTATGGCATATATTTAAATTTGGGTATAATTAATGAATTAAAATGAAATTGGTACGTAAAAATAGTTCACACTTTCCCAAATATCAAAATAGGGGGTGCGGTTGTTTTTAGAACAGTCGAGATAGTCGAAATAAGTGCCCAGTTGTAATTTTTGAGATTCGGCCATTTTTAAGGGGTTATGACTCAAATTAGTGGTTACGAGTCATTTTAGTGGTGTATTAGCAATTAAAAGTGGGGATTTATGTTTTGAGACCTGTATAAGTCCCCCACCCCTTTTTCTTTCTTCATTTGTGTGAGAGAAGCCAAAGAAGAGAGAGTTGGGAGAAATGGAGAGAAAGAGAGAAAATGGAAGATTTGGGCCGGAATCCGTCGCTACCGGAGGTGTTCCGAGACTACGAACCTCGAGGCAAGTTTCTTACTTGCTAGATATTGATTTAATGTGATAAATCTGCATGTGTAGTTAAATTTTGGGAGGTTTAAACCATAAATGAGTTTTTGGTTGATTTTGGTGTTTAACCCTTAATCTTATGTTTTAATTTGATTTGAGGAGAAATAATTAGTTGTTTGATGTGTACAAATGGTTTTGTAGTAATATTTGTTGTTGTGGTTGGGTAAAATATTGGGTAGAAGCTTGGATGGTTCGTTAATGGCCGAAACAGCTTCTCGGAGAAGAAGTTGTCTGCCAGGATCGATCGATCGAGCCTGGGGGATCGATCGATCGAGGACTTCGATCGATCGACGGCCAAGGGTCGATCGATCGACCCCTTCTGAAAAGGGAGATTTTTTTAGTTTTGTTTTAGCCCTTTTCTTTTAGGTTCGAGGTTTAGGAACCTTCCTTTGGGAAGTAATGGAGAGTCTTAGAGGGTTGTTATGGGTAGACTAATGTCCTAGGCTAAGAGCGGATACTTGGATTTACCCGAAGGCTATTTTGTATAGGTTAATGTCCGATTGATATAGGAGGTTAACCTAAAGATAATTGGAAGTTAAAATATTAATGTGAAATTTTGGGAGACACTCCATTATGGAGACTCACTTTGAGGGTTTATGGAATTATATGAACTCTTCGAGGCTATTTTTGAGGTTAGTGGCACTTTGGGTCTTAGGTCATTAATAAAATATGACTTAATAAGAATGAAATGCACATTCTAAAACTTGGTGCTTAATGGCTAAATGGATGATTTTTGGAAATGTAAAATATGAAGTTTTCAAAATGGAAAAAGTAATGTTTTTCATAAATGTTAATTTATGGATACACACCTCTCTAAATAGCTATCATAAGGGAAGTTGCGCGCGTTGTGGTGAAGCCCCCTGGCTAATGAATGCAGGGTGGATATAGTCCCTAGGCCATGTGAGCGTTTGTTGATATATATTTTTCTGCGCTGGTTAGGAGATTCCGGGTGTGGTCTTGACTATCCCACAGGCACATGGCCACTTCCCGACGTTTCGATAGGATCCCAGGTTGTCTTGATGATAGGCACTGGAAGATGATAGCCATTTAAGGGCGCGCACAGTGGGGAAACCTGGATGGGCGGTCTTAGAATCGTTATATATATATATGATTATAACTGTTCTAAATCAAGTTGAACTTGATGTATGATGGGTGCCATAAAGAGCACAATGAAATGCCATAAAGAGCACGATGAAATGCCATAAAGAGCATTTAATGATGATTATATTCCTGATAAGGAAGAGATTTTTACAAATGTATAATTGAGACAAAATGCCACAAAGAGCATAGAAACTATGATTTTATTTCCTGATAAGGAATGGAATTACGAAATGAAATAGTATATGATGAAAGTAATGTGGTAAACATTTGATAAAATGTTGTACCATTTATATGTATTCCTAAAGAAAGAATTAGGAATTGTGCCATTAGATGGTGGATGGGTTTATTTTTATATTTCTTGAGTAGCTGTAGATGTGACCTCCCACACTTATGCACACACATACATTTGTTGATTATTTCAAGCTAAGGATCTAATGGATCTCGACGATCAACCTTGCCTAAGTAGTAGTGTATCGGGGGGGTTTCTTGTTTGGATTTCGCTTTGCGAGACACCCCACGCAAGAATAGGGCATAGTGTTGATAATGGAGAGAAGTTAGCCCTTAGTACCTATGGTTAACTAGAACATCTCACGATATTGCGCTAGGTTGCTGCTAGATTGAGAGGTGAGAAATATTATTGTTATCTGCGAGAGAATTACGCACTTAACTGTCATGCATTTTAGTCACATGGTAATCATATCAAACCGGGCCCTGACCCGTATCTATATTTCCTTGTTCTACATATTCCTTGCCATATAGGTGCTCTTCCGCATGGACACCCGTATTTACATATTCCATTACAGTTGTCATGGAGCTACAGCATATTGCGGATGTTGTAGGATACTTGTAGTAGACGCTTCTTTCTACTGTACTGTAGTTATGTTCAGTATATTTATTCGGGCGTGTTTGCCCAAGGTATTGCACTCATTCATTATATTGTAAATATTGGATTGTAATACTCGATGTATTATTTGTATTGGTCTGTGCACCGACAGCTTATTCGGTGATTATTTATTATATTGTCATACTTCATTCATCGATTTTTGATACCCACCCTTTTTACAAATGGGATTGTCTAAGTGTTTTTCTTTTTACTTTCAAATTTTTAAATTTGACAGTCCGTTTTCTAAAATGATTGGTGGTTATTCATACTATTATTTTAATCGACCGTGATGCTAAGAATGGACCATCTATGATTCCTGTGATTATTAGAATATTGGGCTGGCCACCTATTATTTTAGTAGGCGGGTTGTCACATGCGGGTGGGGTTCCCCTATGCTGATGGGCCCCAAATCACCCCCCCCCCCCCACGTGCCTTACCCTACTGGCTAGACGACTCTCCTCCATGGAATTTTTCCCCTTTGCTATTCAGAATTTCCCTCTGATCTTGGAAATGAAGAAGTATAGCGTTTACCATCTGCTTATAAGTAGTGAAGGATGGATTCCCCAGAAGGGCCTTCCTAATGTGTCACACTAACCCGGCAACAAATATGTCCATACTCATTTTCTTTGTGTTGACATCCTCCTTCACGAAGTACAAGAAGGCAGTGAATTCCTCTTCGTACTCAGCGACTATATATCCTTCCTACTTTAACTCCATAAATATGTTCCCCATCTCGGACTGAATAGATAAGGGGAAGTATTTCCCCTCAAATCTCTCCCATAACTGACTAATGGTGAGGTTGTCCCCCTCCTCAACAGTCGTGACCGCCTCCCACCACTGAAGAGCGCCCCCCACCAATCTGAATGAAGCTAGCATCTTCTTCTAAACTGGAGATCTCTCCACCATCCGTAAGTTCCTTTCGATGCCCTTTTTCCAACATCTCGCAATCAATATATCGGATCCCCCTGCAAACTCCGAAGGCTAGCCCTTAACAAAGGCCTCTCTAGCTCGGTCCCACATCTAACCCGGTGCCTGTGCTAGTATAGCCACCTGTTGTGGTGGTGTTGGCTGTTGTTGTGCTTGTGTCGGTGGGAAGTGCTGGAGCATGCCTGCCATAGCAATAAAGACAGCCTGAGACACAATAGTGGCTATCTCAGCATGAGTGATCAACTGTGGGGCCTGCAGTGGCTGTGGTGGCTCCTCGCGAGCCTCCTCCTCCTCAACTGGTAGGGCTAGTCTCCTTAGTCTACCCCTATGTCCGTTTTCCATGTGAAAGTAAACAAGGTTCGAATTAGTAAAAATCACAAGAACACAATGAGCCCTAAGTATAGGCTCTACATATCAAAGGATGCAACGCAGAACGTAGTGAACGCAAATACAGATCCTAAGGACACTAGAATCATGCTCTGACACCAAATGCAACAACGCCTATGTTCTCATGCAAAGTCTGGCCAAGCACAATACGCAGAAGATATGGCTTGTTTGTCGATTAATACCATTCTCAGCAAAAAGTAAATATAAATAAGTTATTTTCCATAACTTATGCATTTGCAAAATATTTTCCATAACTTATGCATTTGCAAAACAAAGAACACATACACATAAATCCAATTTTCCAAACCACCATAATAATAATAATAATAATAATAATAATAATAATAATAATAATAATAATAATAATAATAATAATAATAATAATAATAGTAGTAATAATAATAATAATAATAATAATAATAATAATGATAATAATAATAATAATAATAATAATAATAATAATAATAATAATAATAATAATAATAATAATAATAATAATAATAATATCCAACTAGAGTAATAAATTCACAACCGACATAAAATAAAAAGAGTATCGGGATTATGCAGTTACAAATGTTCCAAATAATAAATAACTGAAACTGAAAAGCAACTCTGCTAGAAGCAACTAAAACTGAATCTGGAGAGCAAGCGAGATCGTGGAACTGCTACAGCACAATCCAACTATCCCTTCTAAGAGCACCTGGGGGGAAAAATATTTATATTTAGTTCAGAGCCCGACGTGGGCAAGAATTAACTTAAATAATATATGAATGTAATTATACAGTCAGTGCACAATAATTATTCCCCCTTTCGTAACTCACATATGTAAAACATCTCACATCTCATCTAAGTGTGATATATTTTGCACTCCAATAAATCCCAAATAATCAATGGTGACATCAACTCTATTTGTAAATAGGCACGTCGATAATTAAATATTTAAATTTAATTCCTACATTTTATTTGCCAACATTCATTTATCTCAGTCTCATTAATCCTTCAATAAGGCATAAACATCTATTATGCATTATAGGGTATCATGTATAAATATTGTCCATTTCCTGGGACAATTACATTAATTTAACTCCAGTCCGGTCAAACAATAATATATAGAAGTCATTTCATATATTTTTACACATAAGGGAATCTACCGTTGGTGTCTATTCGTACTCTATCGGCCAGTACAGAGGAATTATCTTATTCCTAAGCGGACATCACACACACACACACACACACACACACACACACACACACATTTTAGGGTGGTCCCTGCACAGGATACATGTATGTGGCCCATACCCAGCGGTGATATAGGAACGGTTAGTGCCAACACCTACCTCTTGTGGGTGGAGCCTCCACGTAGTACCTATATGGCATACACATCGTCAAGCCCACCTGTACCGACGTGTGGTACGTGGACCGAACGCGCGAACCCCCGACCCGATAGGACAGTCCACGAATATGGTATGTCCATATAATTTCATAGTAGTTGTGGGTACCCTGAATTTAGCATCATAGGCCTGGACAAGTAGCCTATCCTTGGCGGCCCAAAGCCCAGGCCCATCACCTTTTGGATTGATCCGATTACCCCACGATCCCATGAAGAGAAGTTGTGGGGAAACGCGATCCCATGTAGGAAAGATGGCTAATAAGGAGGAACCCATCACCCCCACTACTCGAACATATACATGTATAAATTAAACCCTAGGTCCGGGGCAAAGGACAAGTTGTAATCTCTGTACTTATTCTTCATAATATAGAGAAATAACACTGACAGAACCACCGTGGACGTAGGCACATCTTTGCTGAACCACGTATATCCGTTGTTGTGTGATTGGATTTTTATTTATCTTCTCTTGGTGGTAACCTCTTTCATATTTATTTGTGTTTCACAATAATTGTCACTACAATTGGCGCCGTCTGTGGGAAACGTTTATCTTTCCCTGAGAAGAGCCCACGCCAAGAGAAAATCTAAGATGTCTGGTCACAGCAGCAACGCTCCTCAAGCAGGAGATATTCAGGAGCCACCTGCTCCTCGCAGGATTAGGTCTGAAGTCCAACGTTCTAAACAAGGGGCGCGCTTGGAAAGGCCAGCCTCAGAAGAGAGTCAAGGACCAGCAAGGTCCACGCAGATATCTAGGTTGATCGACGCATACGAGGCAAGGCTCCACGAGCAAAGGGAGTCTTCTCGCAGATACGAGGCTGAGAATGCTCGCTTGAAAATAAGACTGGAAAAACTGGAGAAGGAACTACGTCCCGATACCAGGAGACGCCCCTATCTCACTCCTAGCCCTCAGGCGAGAAAATCTCGCAGCCGAGGAAGGAGCCATAGATGGCAATATCAAGGGTACGAAGGTGGCGACTCAGACGACGACCTCCGCGAACAACTCAGAAAAGCTCACCGCCATCAGAGCCCTGCTCGCAGCGACGACAACATACGGAACCTAGTCCGCAGAGAAATGGACCAACATCCAGCTCACCACGGCACCAGGTCGACCAGAGAGCTCGCCAGGAGAGCCCTCAAGACGCAGATGAAATTGCCCTTCACGAGGGAAATTGAAGAAAAAGAAGCTCCCAAAAAGTTTGCTATTCTAAGGTTCAAGATTTACGACGGGAAGACTGATCCCATTGATCATGTCAGGCAGTACCGGCAGGCTATAACCCTCTGGAATCACCGAGATGCACTGATGTGCCGTATTTTTCCCTCGAGCCTTCATGACGTGGTCGAGAAATGGTTCGAGAAACTCCCTCACCGATCCATCAGAAATTTCAAATCCCTGGCCGAGCTCTTTACGGCCCGGTTCATCACCAGCAGCTCCCATCCCAAAAGGATGGATGCCCTATTAACAATGAAGAAAACGCCCCAGGAGACACTCCGAGACTACGCGAAGAGGTACTGGGAGTTATTCAACGAAGTCGAGGACTATGCGGAAGAAGTGGCAGTGGCTTCATTCAAAATCAGGCTACCTAGCTCTTCCCTCCTTTACCAGTCCTTAACAAAGAAGGAAGCGACGACCATTGATGACCTGATGGCCCGGGTTGAGAAATACGCAAAGGTGGAAGATGTCACCCGCCTTAACGTGGGAGAAAACGGTCGAGGCAAGCTCGCTACCAAGGGAAGTGAGAAAGTTGATAACCAGAAAAAAGGAGGAAAGAATGGGAGCAAGAATGGCTCCAAAAATGGAGGGAACCCTGACGTTGCAAAGTCGTTCCAGGCGGTCAACACCGTCTTCAAAGAACCAATTTACAAAATTCTTGTGAAGATCAAGGATGAGTCGTTCATCAAATGGCCCCGGAAAATGGGAGGAGACCCATCGAAAAGAAACAATGCACTGAGATGCACCTTCCATAAAGAGGGAGGGCATAAGACCGAGCACTGCAAGGCTCTTAAGTCCCACCTCGAGGAATTGGCCCAATCCGGACATTTGAATGACTTTATGGAAAGGAAGGTAGAGAGAGTGACTGTCCACAAGGAGGCAAAGCCCGACAACGTATTGGAAGACGACGCCGGACACGAATTCGCAGTAATCCATGGAGTATCCGATGTTAAGCAAATCCAGGGAAACTCAGCTCGAATGGAGGTGAAGAAGCTGACAGCGGTAATGCAATCTTTTCAGATTGATCCAGTAAAATCACAGGCAGGAAAACGTCGGCGAGCAGAGGACATCAACTACAACAAGCATATTGTTTTCACAAATGAAGATCTTGTGGGTGTAAGGACCCCACATCACGATGCCTTAGTCATTACACTCAGGATAGCCAACTTTGATATCGACAGGCTGCTCGTCGATCAAGGGAGCTCATCCGAAGTAATGTACATCGACCTGTTCAGGAAATTGAAGTTGAACATCGCCGACCTAAAGGGAACCACTGTCCCTCTGGTCAGCTTCGCTGGGAAAATGACCATGCCTCTGGGCAAGATTGTACTACCAGTACTCGCTGGAAATGTTTCAAAAATGATCGAATTCTTGGTGGTCGACATCGATTCACCGTATCAAGCCATCCTCGGCAGGGGATGGCTTCATGCAATGAAGGCAGTCTCCTCGACCTACCACCAGAAACTCAAATATGTCACCGAGCGGGGAGTGATGGAGATACATGGCGACCAGGCGATGGCGAGAAAGTGCTTCATAGCGGCCATCCGACCAAAGCCAGAGAAAAAAGCCGTTCAAACCAGTGAGAAAGTGGAGGAAGGTGCAATCCCTTCCAAATAGCAATTAAAATATGAAAGGCCCGGAGTGGAAGAGACCAGGCTCCTCCCCTCCGAGCGTGTTGTAGAGGACCTGATAGAAGTAATTGCTAAAGAAGGCGACAACAGCAGAGTCTTCCTGATCGGGACCTCACTCACTGACCAAGAGCAAAACGATTTGTTAACCTTACTCAGAAGCAACATAGATGTTTTCGCTTGGGAACCCTATGAGCTGCCAGGAATCGATCCCAATATGGTCTGCCATCGGTTGCACGTCAATCCCACATTCAAGCCGATAGCGCAGAAGGCAAGACGAGCTGCTCCCGAGAAGGCCAGAGCAATAGAAAAAGAAGTCGAAAAACTGCTGAATGCAGGGCTTCATACGGGAAGTGCAATTCCCCAAATGGTTATCCAACCCAGTGGTAGTTCCAAAAAGCAACGGGAAGTGGAGAGTTTGCATAGACTTCACTGACCTCAACAAAGCCTACCCCAAGGATAGTTTCCCTCTTCCAAAAATAGATCAACTAGTAGACGCCACTGCAGCTCACGAACGAATGAGTTTCCTGGACGCATACTCAGGCTATCACCAGATTCCCCTGTATGCCCAAGATCAGGACAAAACGGCGTTTATCACGACGGTTGGTTTATACTGTTACAAGGTCATGCCTTTTGGGCTAAAAAATGCAGGGGCAACCTATCAGCGGCTGGTTACTAAAATGTTCAAGAATCAGATGGGAGACACAATGGAGGTCTACATTGACGACATGCTCGTCAAGAGCAAGGAAAAGGAAAATCACCTCTCGGACCTATTAAGTACCTTCGAAATCCTCAGGAAGTACCGAATGAAACTCAACGCAAGCAAGTGTTCCTTCGGTGTCCAGTCAGGAAAGTTTCTTGGGTATTTGGTCAGCAAGCGTGGCATAGAGGCTAATCCGGACCAGATTGATGCAATCAAAAGAGTGCAACCTCCTCGCACAATCCGCGATGTAGAGAAGCTCACTGGAATGCTCGCTTCTCTAAATCGTTTCATTTCTAAATCCTCCGAGAGATGCAAGCCCTTCTTCCAACTCTTAAAAGGCAGCAAAACAGTAGAATGGACCCCAGGTTGCTCACAAGCATTAGACGAGCTCAAGTCCTACCTAAGCTCCCCACCACTGCTTGTCATACCACAGCAAATGGACTCTTTGTACCTCTACCTCTCTGTATCCATCCATACTGTCAGTTCAGCGCTAATATGTGAAGTTACAGGGATCCAACATCCAGTCTATTACGCAAGCAAAACCTTACTAGACGCCGAGCAGCGCTACCTACCATTGGAAAAGCTTGCATTCGCCCTAGTAATGTCCTCGAGGAAACTGAAGCATTACTTCGAAGCTCATACGATCATTGTCCTTACATCACACCCCCTCAAGGCTGTCCTAAGGAAGGCGGATTTGTCGGGCAGACTGTCTAAATGGTCAGTCGAGCTTGGCCAGTTTGACATCTAATTTCAACCAAGGACAGCTATCAAGGGTCAAATCCTTGCTGACTTCATAGCCGAATTCACGGGCGAAGAACCCTTCGACCAACCTAAGCCAACAGAACAAAACAACCAGGCTACAGGGGGAAGCTGGAAACTATTCGTTGATGGAGCCTCCAACTCAAAGGGGGCAGGAGTAGGAATTTTCCTCATCACTCTAGAAAATACAGTCCTCGAGCAAGGAATCAGGCTGGGATTTGCAGCCTCGAACAACGAAGCAGAATACGAAGCCTTAATAGCAGGTCTCCAAAGGGCGCAAACTCTGGGAGCAAAGCTTTTACAGGTATTCGGAGACTCGCAGCTAGTTTCCAATCAGATAAGTGGAGACTATAACGCGAAGGATGAGAGGATGGCAGCCTACATCTCCTTGGTAAAAAACTTAATGACGAACTTTGAAGAAATCAACATCCAACAGTTTCCCAAGGGGCAGAACAGCCACGCTGACGCCTTAGCAGCCCTTAGCTCGGCAGTTGATTCTAGCCTTAAAAGGATCATCCCTATCGATTTCCTCAGCTGCCCGAGCATTTACCCCAACTGCGAGCTGACCAAAGCGAAACCAATGCTCCAATTGGAACCATCCCCCAGCTGGATGGATCCCTTAAGGGATTATTTGAAGAACGGAACGCTCCCAGAGGATAAGAGGACTGCCCACCAGATAAGAGTCAAAGCTGCTCGCTTTCACTTATCCACGGGAGGCGACTTGTATAAAAGATCTTTCTCCGGCCACTACCTTAGATGCGTCCACCCAGGCGATGTCAAGACAGTGCTTCACGAGCTTCATGAAGGAATCTGCGGGAGTCACGTCGGAGGAAGGTCTCTAGCCTTCCGAGCAATGAAGGAAGGTTATTGGTGGCCATATATGCAAAAGGACTCAGCAGTATATGTCCGCAGATGCCTAAAATGCCAGCTTCATGCACCCATGGTCCACCAGCCCGCCAGCGAATTAAAATCACTAACCAACCCCTGGCCTTTCGCCCAGTGGGGAATGGACATCGTGGGACCACTGCCCACCGCTGCCGACAATCGCAAATACCTGTTGGTCGCAACTGATTACTTTACCAAGTGGATCGAGGCAGAACCACTGGCGAACATCCGAGATGCTGACATGATGAGGTTCATATGGAGAAATATAATCACTCGATTCGGGATCCCCAGAACCATCATCACTGACAATGGAACACAGTTCGAGAGTGGCCCTTTTCAGGACTTCTGCGACCAACACGGGATCAGGCACCACTTCAGCTCGGTGGCTTACCCTCAAAGCAACGGACAAGCTGAGGCTTCCAACAAGACAGTGATCGCTGGATTGAAGAAGCGGTTAGAACAAGCCAAAGGCGCATGGACAACCGAGCTGCCGCATATCCTATGGGCGTACAGAACGACTCCTAGGCGAGCCACAGGAGAAACGCCATTCTCACTAGCATATGATATGGAGGCAGTCATCCCACTAGAAGAAGGATTGCCTACAATGAGATCCGACCTTGTCGAGCAGGGTCAGAACGATCAGGCTCTGCTCGCTGAACTCGATTTGGCCGACGAGCGCAGGGAACTTGCCCTAGTAAAACTAGCGAGCTATCAGCAACAGCTCACGAAGCACTACAGCAAAAGGGTCAATCCGAGGAAATTCGAAGTTGGGGACTATGTTCTAAGAAAAGTCCTGGGCAACACAGTAAAGCCATCAGACGGTAAACTGGGCCCGAACTGGGAAGGACCTTATGAGATAATTAGAGACGACCTGCGAGGTGCCTATCATTTGAAAACGATGGAGGGCAGAGAGATACCACGAGCATGGAACGCGGCTAATCTCAAGAAATTCTATTTTTAGGAGTTCTATTGTTAGATCTTTTATTGTACTCATGATGGGAAAAGACAGTTTATTTCTCAATTCATCAATGAAAATCTCTCAGTTGATCACTCTCTAAAAAGTAACAATTATATCTTATTGAACATCCTCTTCAAATTGCAGTTGTAATGGTTAACATAGCAGGGAAACACCCCTCCTCAGGTCATCGTCATAAAGCACGACAGACCTCTCAGCATTGCCCATGGCAATATATGAAGCCCTACAGAGTATTCTTAGGCATCAAACCTACTTTGGTTAAGCAAAATCCTGACCGGATAAAGACATCCAATACCAGGTGTGTCCTCGCCAATTGCCCTACTTAGGCCTAAGGGAGTGTGACGACACAACCTAAAAGGTAAAGGAAGGGCACAATGGTATCGTTATACTGGACTGGGCGGACACTCACATGACAAAAGCTACAAAAATACAAAAGAATTGATGAACACGTTTAGTCGGCAAAATTGCCCAAAACTCGAACTTCTCATTAATCTTTTATATTTACAAACAGCAAAAGTACATGTTTAGTCGGCGAAGCTCGCCCAAAGCATTTACAATAAATAAATAAAAAAAAGTAAAAAATCTCAAGAAGGTGGAAGCCTCCGAGCAAGATAGTCAGCAACTTTAGCTCTCCTTCCATCATCAGGAGCAGGGGCGAGCTCCTCCATGACCTCATTTGCGTCCAACTCCAATAATCGCCGGGGAATAGCATCAATGGGTATCCATCGATCATCCCGCCGGAATGGATTGGGCATCAGAGTGGAGGAGGACATCTCGTGTCGATACCACAGCGTCGAGTTCCTTGGGACCTGCATCTCTTTGAGGGCACTCAACCACCCCCTGATGAAGGATAACTCTTCAAACTCTGACAGTCTCGTCGGAGCGTCCAGCCAGCCTTGATCATAGCCATCGGACCACACTTGTCGAGGACCGTTCTTGAACAAATGCCGCAAATGGGTGACATCCCTCTGAAGCCCAGCAGCAGTCACATAAGCTCGCCGAACATCACCGCGCAGCTCCTCCATCTCCCTCTCATGTTGTTCCTCGACTTCCCTATTCCTACCCCTGGCACTCCTACCAACACGCGGGAGGGGAGGTCGAGCAGCTCGCGAGGAAGAAGAGCCTTGTAGGACTGCTGGAATAATGCTCTGCGAATGGTCCTTAAGCTTCAAGACCTCCTGCCTTAGGCCTTCATTCTCCTGCTGCAGGAACTCCGCCACTTGGTTGATCTCGGTGGCCTCCAGTAGCTTCGCTCTCAGCTCGCTAACTTCTCCTTGCACTGAAGCACCGATCTCTTCCATTTCCTAAAGCCTGTCCTTCAATTTGGCCACCAGCTCAGACTGGTCCTTATATTTTTTGTTACTTAACTTAGCAAACCTACAAAGTCTAGCGAAGGCCTGGCGAACATCAGGACTTGCATTAGGACGAAGAGTACTACCCAGAAGGGAAGTGGCAGGGATATATTCATCAACATCAACCAACTACAAGTAAAAAGGAAAGGAAGAGAAAAGAAAGAGATCAGCATAAACAAAAATGAAGCCTTTTCATTGATAATGAGCGAGGTTACATCATGGATAAAAAGAAAAAAGTTACAAAGAAGCCCTATCAATTAGCAAAACCTCGGTGGATGGACCCTTGTCCTTATCAGCATCAGCAGGGGCATTACCCTCTGCAGGGGTGTCCACTGCCCCCTCGACCAAGGGAGCATCAGTAGGAGTCTTTTGAGAAACAGGATTGGCGCCTTCAGCAGTTGGGGCTGGGTCCTCATCCACGACTGGCTTGGGCCCTGGATCATGCTCGTCAAAGAGTGGGGATGCAACGTCCACCCCAGCAGCCACGAGGGCCTTGTTCCACCCTTTCTTGAAGTTCAGACGGCTGATATAGCCTATCTGAACCTCGGCGTCCTCATACGCAGCAGCCCAGCCAGAGTTGTACGAATCTTCCTTAAGAGCGGCTGCCTGGGCTTTTTCCGCCTCCAATTGCTCGGTAAGAACCCTGTTCTTCTCCGCAAAGTCTAGCTTGCTCGAGCATACCAGGTCATACGACTTCCTCAGCTCGCCGAGCTCCCTGACAGCATCATCTCTCTCGCGAGCAGAATTAGCAAGGGCCGAGGCAGATGCAGCTCGAGCTGTGTCAGCAGCCTTCAGATCGGCCTCCAGCTGAGACCCCCTGGCTACCAGGACAGATTTTTGTTGTTCCATCTCGCCATTCCTTCTAATCAGCTCATCGCGAGAGCGATAGAGCACAGCGAAGTCGGTCACAAACTGCAAAAAGCAAGGAAAGGATCAGGAAGAATAAACCATCAAAATTTGTCAAAAGAAATTGAGAGTTAGAAGGAAACCTTACCAAGGCAAGCCTCTGGCTAGCTTGCAAAGCCAGTTGATCAGACCCCAACGCCCTCTCACGATCTGCAGGAAGGACTGCTCTCTCGAGCATCGCAGGGGCAAGCTGAGGAGAGGTGGCCACCGAGGCCCCCTCTGGCAAGGCAGATACTGGGACCAGGGCTTGACCAGTTTTGGTCCTCAGTTCCATCTTCCTCCTCTCCTCCTCTTTTTCTCTCTCCCTTCTCTTTCTCTCTTCCACCTTCTTCCTCTCCTCCTCCTTTTTCTTCTCTCTCTCTCTCGCCTGCTCCTCCTCTCTCTTCTTCTTCTCTTACTCCTGAGAAGAAGGCCGAGAACCAGTAGCTATGGCCCCAGAGGCAGTCTTCGATTTCTTGGACCTCTGCGTAAGAAGCACATCATCATCATCATCATCATCTCTGATTAAATTCTTCATGGGAGGCATCTCTTCACCAGAACTGCTGGTAGTGCTCGAAGAACTGCTACTGTCAGCACTACCTGCACCCAAATTACTCACAACACCTGCAGGCTCACTCTCCGAGCTGCTCTCTTCTTCATCCAATTGGATGGGCTCAGCAGAAATCTCCTCGAAAGAGTCAAAGTCCGGAACACTATCCACAGGTCGGGCTATGAAGCTGGAGCCTGTGTTCTTGTATTCAAGCAGAAAAGCAGCAGACCTAGGATGCTCGCCGTCACCCAAAGGTTCCCTGATGTTCCAAGCTTTAACCAGTTCCGAGATACGAACCTCGTTGAGAGTAGGCTCTAAGTTCTTTGTCCTCGCTGAAAAAGAAAGAGCAAAGAGAGGTTAGAAAGATCACAAAGTCAGCAAAAGTTGAAACAATAATCTGGCATCTACCTATATATTCTTCCCCATAAAAGGGAACAGTGAACCTCTCAGACCTCGACCCTTCAAATTGGGGGGAAAGTTGCCAATTCCTGACAAGAAAACCTTCTTGCCAGTAGTCCTTATGGGAATCAGGTAGATTTACTACCAATACCCTATCAGGGCTCCTAGCCTTAAGGTATAGAACACCTGAACTCGTTCGAGAAAAGGAGTAACAAAAGCAGACCTCGGCAAGCCCTAACTTTGTGCCATACAATTGATTTATCCTATGCACGCCGTTCACTATTTTCCATACGTTGGGCGAACATTGTGCAGGCACAATACTGAAATAGCTAAAGAAGTGCAGAAATAGATCATTAGGGGGGAAGGTAAGTCCCCCCTGGGAGAGCAACAGGACGTGAATCCAATGTGCATCCTCTATATCCCTAACGTTCCTAGGAGGCGAGGCACAACACTCAATCTCTACCCACTCAGGAATACTATAGAATTTTCTAAACTCAGTTACTGACCTATTTCCAATCTTCGCCATTGGAAAAATACAAGAAAAACTACAAACCAAAGAGAAAATGCAAAGAGCACGAGAGACTTACAAGACAGAAGATCAGGTCAAATGGCGAAGAAGCAACGAAAGTAGAGATCGAAAACAGAAGGTACAAAGCGCAAGAGTTCTCAGAAGATAGAAGATTACTCGAAATGACTGAAGCGACGAAAAGAAATGTGCCTTATTCCAACGAGCCTTCAAGTCTAATCATAGCGCACGGATAGCGAAGCGGGTGCCGCCAAAGCAACTTCGCAGTTTTCAAAGAAATCAACCATAATAGCTGATTATTTAAATCCATTGGACCTGTAAAAATGGCCCAACAAATTTAGGGGCAATTGTGGGTACCCTGAATTTAGCATCATAGGCCTGGACGAGTAGCCTCTCCTTGGCGGCCCAAAGCCCAGGCCCATCACCTTTTGGATTGATCCGATTACCCCACGATCCCATGAAGAGAAGTTGTGGGGAAACGCGATCCCATGTAGGAAAGATGGCTAATAAGGAGGAACCCATCACCCCCACTATTCGAACATATACATGTATAAATTAAACCCTAGGTCCGGGGCAAAGGACAAGTTGTATTCTCTGTACTTATTCTTCATAATATAGAGAAATAACACTAACAGAACCACCGTGGACGTAGGCACATCTTTGCTGAACCACGTATATCCGTTGTTGTGTGATTGGCTTTTTATTTATCTTCTATTGGTGGTAACCTCTTTCATATTTATTTGTGTTGCACAATAATTGTCACTACAGTAGTACATATTATTTATCTCTGTAATATGCACAGGTAATTTTCTTTATAATTACCACAAATAGTTAAATTGAAAAGATCCACGATATTTCTCATTTATTAATAATTTATCATCTAATAAATTATTAACTACATCTGATATATAATTACTTAACCATCGAGTTGTAGGTAATTATTATTAATTGGAATATGGGTATAATATTATTCCATAATTTTAATTAGCACAAAACCTAAAATATCCATTCATTAACAATTCTGTAACTATTGTACGTAAGGAACACGATACAGTAACCAAATTCAGAAATCGAAGTTAAAGCAGAAAAGGGGACGAGGAGAGAAAAAAAGCATCACGTCGCTCGAACGACAATGGCTCTCGTTCGCGCGACATGGTGCGTCGCTCGAACGACCCACGACATCATTTGAGCAACCCCCATCTTCTTCCTCCTTTTTCTAACACCGAAAATACAGTATGTCCAGAACAATTAATAAACCCAGTAGCCGACTTATAGTAGCCCAGAATTCATACACATACAACTCCATTTGTAAGTCATAAATTATTGCAAAACGTACGTATGATTAGGGCTTAATGAATTGGATGTCTTTTCCAATTTACACCCATTTGTTAATATAAATTTATTTATCATGGAGTTTATATAAATTTCGGTCCACTATTTATCATCAACGACCTCTACAATGGATATACATTCATCTCCAAATTTCTACTAAAACTTAATGGAATCTAATGCCAATATTCAGATTTTCAATTCCTAATTTCTGGAAATAAATTATGCATGTGAATCATTCCTCTACATGTGGGTTTTCATCATCAAATCAAACATAATAAATCTTAAACATCATAAACCTGAATTTCCAAAAATCTAAAGGGGATAAAATTATGCATTGTGAAATAAATTAGAAACATAGATTATGCAAGAAAATTCTTCCCTTGAATTGTTGTAGAGGAGTAACCCTTGAAAGCTTTAGATACCCCTTGTTATTGACGTTTTTCCTTCTCTTAGTATTTCTCTCCTTTCTCTCCTATGGCTGCTACTTTAGGTTTTGATTTGTGATAATAAGGGAGTGGTTTGCACCCACTTAATCACTCAATTAGTGCTAATCCCTAGTTGGGTCAAAAGACTAACTTTTGGACCCCAAAATGGAGCTGAATCCATAACCCAATAAGTCCAAAAGTTACCCAACTTATATACTATTGACCCGAGACCTTTTTTAAAGGCTTAATTTATCTAGACGAGTCCATATGAGTCCCAAAATATGTTCTGAATAATTTATATCACTAATAGTCACTTTTTAATTTGTGTTGCTCATAAATCATGTATTTTCTTTTATTATATGCAAATATCATAATCATGCACATAAAACACACAAGTATACTAAATAATAAATTTTCACTTGACATTTTCGAATGAAAATATTTATTTAGGTACAATTTCCAGAGTTAATTATTTATTTTAAGAAAATATTTAAACAGTAATTATTTATGAGAACAATACGGGGTATTACAGCTACTGGGTAGAGAGGATTTAAGAGGGTGAAATAGGGTGGTTTAGGAGGTTTTTGTGGTTTGGAGATGGTTTTAGGAGAAGAAGTATAACCCGAGTATTTGAAAATAGTGTATTAAATTATTAAAAACCTGGGTATTTGGCGATGGGTTTATTTACAAAAAAGTGAACTAAAACAGTATTTTATATTTATTTTAAAAAAGGTAAAGAAGAATAAACAAAAGAATGAAACAATTTCTCAAATAGAGCCAATATGGGACATTATCCTCTTCTATTATACTAATGATTTTTAAAAAAAGATTGTGTTACTTTATCTTCAGTTTATTTTAAACATTTCAGGGTACAAATTAGAATAATCAAGCAAAAATGTTTTTTTTATTACAATTTTTTTTTATCAATGTTTGATAATATTTGTATTTGTTATAAAATGTGTCAAACATTGACCACTTTTTTAAAATATCAAAATAATCAATGTGAGTTGATTTTTTTAGGGCTACTCTTAAAATGTTTAAATTTACTACTTTGGATTCGGTAAATTTTTATATACATTTGTTTTACATCTTTTTAGCTCTCTCTCTCTCTCTCTATATATATATATATATATATATATATATATATATATATATATATATTACCGCTCTTGTGCAGACCAGTCCGTATTTTAAGAGTGCGGACCGAACATGTGTCACTTGGAGGTGAGACAAGAAAAGAGAGAGTGTGCCTATAATTTAGTCAATAATTTCTAGGCTTATCGTCAGATGACACATGTCCGGTCCTCACTCTTAAAATGCAGACTGATATGCACAAGAATACTCTCTCTCTCTCTCTCTCTATATATATATATATATATATATATATACACACACACACACACACACACTAGCGGAATGCTCGTGCCTGAAGGCACGGAGAAAATTTCCAAAGTATCTAATTGTAAAACGACGAAAATTTTCAAAGTACATAATTGCAAAACGACAAAAATTTCATTCTCCAACAAAACAAAGTGTAATTTAAAAAAAATCACCATAATTTTATTTGTTTAAATGACTATCCACCCTACTTAACAAATAAATAGTCCAACAACTTTCAGATAGTCTAAATTTCTCAAACAAATTCACATATAACATGAAATATATAATATTCAACAATCAAATTCACATTGCGCCTCAAAATAAACAAAGTGTCAATTTTAAAAAATGGATATAATCTCCTTTATTTATTGGACTATCTGCATATCTTAAGGGATAACAACCGATCCAACAAAATCCAAAGAGCCGAAATTCATCTAACAAATACTTTTTACGAAACAAACTTCTCAAAAAAATCACACACACACACACACACACGTATATATATATATATATATATATATATATATATATATATATATATATATATATATATATATCAATTGAGGACGTCCCACATGTTGCACTATAAACTATTATATGTTATCAACAAATTTTAGTGTCCAAATATTGAAGAAACATTTAGCGTTGTTCTCACGTTATGGTGAGTTTTGTGCCTACGCGCCAACTAATATACAAAATAAGAAACTATTCCATGGTATCACATTGAAATTATCCTAAACATTATTCTCTAAATGTCAATGTAGATATGATTCAATCAATTAGCTATTACCACTTGAGAGTACATATCAAAGTAGAGTGATCCATATAATAAACTTGCAAAGTGAATGTACAATACACACATTGCTTACCTTATTCTGTTGGTTCACTCCTTACAATTTATCCCAGACAAAAAAAATGTTAAACATACAAACATAATTAATAAGAAACTCAAGATCCAACCATATTAAACAATTTAACTTGAAAAACTCATAAACCACTCAAATCAAGGTTGAGGTCGAGGGCGGGGAGCTCAAACAGCAAAAACATTTAAGACCAAACTCAGACTAAATAAAATAAGTACTTGTAATTTGAGATTAATTCACCCTAGTTTAGGCAGAAAATTTATCTGCCATAGTTAAATTCAAAGGGAGATCCTTAAATCTAATGTACACGCACATATATGGGGGGGGGGGGGGGGGGAGAGATCATATACTTGAACCTAAATTTATGTAGAATAAATATTAATTTTAGCAATCAATAAACAAAATTTGCTAAATTTAATAAATAACTAAATTCGTTCAATTTAATAAATAAAAAGATTAGCCGTGTTGATGGCACGATTCTGTTCACGGCGTGCTCCATGTGTTGCGCTAACAACGCACACGGTGTCAATTAAAAAACATGTGTTATAGATCAAAAATCAAAATCTCAACAACATTTGGATGTTTGAAGGCGCATTGGGATGCCTACTTTATCAAAAGAATCCAATCTAAATCCTATGATGGAGAATCACATATCATCTAATTAACCACAAAGCTAAAAAAATTACAAAATTCCATCCACTTCTTCACCTGCAAAATAGAAAAAAATAAAATAAATGATCATTCATAATTTCAAAATTGTAAATAAGAAAAGTAAACTTTATAAGGAATACACTAAAATTTATAAATAAGAATTAGTTTGTGATAAAATAACAGTAAAACATTCTATCTAGATGTACAATTCACTATAAAAAAATTGAAACCAATACATTTTACATGTTCCAACTCTACATTTTGAGTATAAGACAACTATAAAGAAATGTTTGAATATTTAACAATGACATCAACTCATGTTTGTGGGATTTTCATTCATTGAAAATTTGTCGTTATATCACCTAGGAAGTAGACTGTATTCTGAAATTGATTCCCATACAAATGATTTGTAATAAACCAAAAAAATAGGGTTGGTCACAATTTGGGGTGGTGAGCGTCTTAGTAGTAAGAACGTTGTCTAAGAAAAATAAGTATCACTTTATAATTTTTAGCGAGAATCAGGAATATACCTGAACTAAGAACATTGACCTTAGAGGGATCTTCGTGTAATGGCCTAGCTTAAAATCGCTGAGAAAAGGAGAAAATATAGGGCAAACCTAATTTTTAGAGAGAAAATATAGGGCAAATCTAAACAAAAATGAACATGATTTGAACCACAGTGAAGTTATTAACAGAGAATTAAACGCAGGAAACAAATGATTCATCGCAAAACATATATAAAACATATAATTAAACGAACTATACAAAAACAGACACTTAAAGTAAACCCCAATAAGAAGAAATGTATTAAAGTAAGAAAACAGATAACTGGGCCACAATGTAGGAAACAACCACCCACTGATTTAAGACTGTAACCCACTTCTGCTAGACCCTACCAAAGAAAAAATGAAATTATATGTCAAATGAAAGGAAATATAGGATTAGGCATAAATGACTAAGAAAAATCAAGAATCAACTCATCAACATTGTACATCAAGTTTCATAGGGTTGTTCCCATTTTCTGGGACAAAGAGCATTTTTAGATTTGCTGGCCCTTCGATGACTGTATCAGTGGCACGAAACACACTAGCAAAATTGAACAGATCAAAGAAGGAGTAATCCCCCAAGCATAGAAACACACCAGCAAGATTAAAAGGAGGATAGTTCATTAGCTAATTATTAGACCCGTCGATTATGACAGCTTGCTCATCTTTATTAGTTGAACTGAGTTTCAACATCAGTTATCGAGCTTCATCAACAGCAACACTCACAGCATGTAGCTTCATGTATGAACATCTACTTCCAACTATGTAAAAAGTGGAATCATAGAAAGAGATATAATATGAACATCTAATTCCATAAACAACCATGTCAAAAACAAATTTGCACTAACATGCCATGGGTTTAAACTTGAAATAAAAAGTAAAAATTTAAAATTAACCTGCATCCATTGTTAGCATTGACTTTGTCTTGCCATCGGTTTAAACTTGAAAGAAAAAGTAAAATTTTAAAATTAACATTCTAACATATAGTTTAAACTAATTTTTAAATTTTAAAACAGAGGGCAAAAACAAATTAGATTTGTACTGTTGCTTTAAAGAATATATATATGTACTATTGCTTTAAAGAATAAATATTTATAATGTTGAATGTTTTTCCCTTATAATTTATTAATAACAGTTACTGCATTTATGATTATATCATATTAGTATTTTATAATATTTTCAACTTCCCTCCCTATCCAATCAGCATAATAGTGGGTTCATATAATGCCTACACGAAGATAACTTTTGAATCTAGAAAATTAGCTAAATAGCAAACTGAATTGAAGAGTTGAAAGTATCACAATAACTGATTGACAACATTGGTTTATTCAAAGAACCTGTGTTTTTCAAAGTATCAAACATAATATCTTTTTATGACAAACTATTGGGTGTATATAATCTTCTAAAAACAGATAAAAATATATTTTTCTTTAAATAGAAAAATAATATTTAAGTATATTAAATGAATCATCACAACAAATGCAAAAACAATACACAATAAGAGAGAGTATCGCATAATTATCTATTGATTTCAAGCATACAAACATCTATCATCACAAAGAGACAATACCTAAAATTAAGTTTGGCACTCAACTCAGACATTTGAATCGACATCTTATACTCAACTCATAGATGTACTTACACTCGTAGATGGACTTATAGATTAAATAATTCCACATGCAACATAAAAACATCCACAAAGTCTCACATATTGATGTAATTCAAATAATAGAAATGAAAAACGCAAATGGAGCCCCAAATACCCTGTTAAAAAATCAAAACACCATTACATTAACAAAAGATAAAACCCAATTGACATCCTAGATCTTTAAACAGGAAAACACCAAATAGGAGCGGCACAATAGAGAGAGATGAAGCTTTTTTGGAGTTTTCATGGTATAGTTTAATCAATCAACACCGTTTGGAGGTTAACACGTGGAGAAACATAGATCCTAAAAAGAGTGAAGTGTGTAATTTACTATTTTCTCCGTACTTTTGAATTTTGAAAAAAGAGGGTGAAAGAAAATGAAGTGTTAAAAAAGAGGGGGAAATTAAATAGAAAAGGGACAAAAGAGGAAAAAATGATTTTTTAATCTTCACCCTTGGATTCTTCCATTGGTATTTTAGTCTCGACCTCTACTTAGCTTATGCTCTTATGGAATAGTAACAAAATTTTACTCCTTATTATATATATATATATATATATATATATATATATATTAAGGTGTAAATTTGTTCTCGTGATATTTTGTTCTCGTGCCGAGGGCACGGCGATAAATTTATTCCCATGATAAATTAGCTCTTGTAATCTATATTTCATCATTTCCAAAATCACTATTCAAACTCAATTTACCCTCTTATCAATTTTACCTAAGGCACGTTTAGTAATAGTTATAAGTTTGGTTAAACAAGACACATAATAACATGATATGAACTGGCCGAAAATTATAAGTTAATATTGTGTATTTGTTTCTCAAATGTGCTTGTGCGATATGGATACAACATGCCTTGCTGCGCACGTTGTGTTAAAAAGGAATAATGTGGCACACTCGCGGTCTACTTCTTTGTCGCGTCTATCCACTATAGAATGTTGATTGTATTGCACCCGAAACATCTGTCATAAATTTATTATTTCAACGTTAAAGAAAGCCCATATATAAAATAGGTGACTAACTTCATAGATTACAATATAGAAAAACTAAAATCATTAGAGTAAATATACATGGATCATATCGTTCAATTATTGATTTAACTTGTTGTTTCCTTCTTTTTGCGTATACATCCTTGTGTTCCATGAAAGAGAAAGGGGAAAAGGTTGAAATCTTGATAAGGGTATATTTTTAAAAAAGTTTTTGGTTACTTTTTAAATTTTTCTTTCACCTAATAGGAACTACTTCACAAATCCATTTCTGAAATCCATTATTTCACTTAATTGGAACTACTTCACAAATCCATTTCTTAAACAAAATGCCCAGAAATATCATTTACTTTTTTTAGCATGTCTCGTGTGAAGTAGTTTTGTCAAATTTCCTATCGTTTGTTAAATTATATACGAATAACTTATTTATCAACTTCAATTCATGATACATAAGCCCTACTGTATCACTTACGTATTTTTGTGAATCGAAATCACTTTTTGTCTCTATCTAAATTGGGTCTCACATTTTTATTAGATTTAAAAAAGTGTTCAAATGGCATATTTATATTCACTTAATTTTTAATATTTACTTCAAATCTCTTTTTATGTGAATTATTAATAACACGTGCAAATAAATTGAAACTGTGAAATGGGTAAAAAAGGAGTGGCACATACAATTGCAAAAAATAGTTATTATATTTATTTGTACTGCTTAAAATTAATTAGGAGAATCACTTATGATATGTGAAAAATATTTTTAAACCCAAATGCAGAAACACTTTATTCACAAATTTAGTTGATAAAGCATATAAATTTTTTTTTGAAGAACAACGATTTTTGCTAAATAATATAATTTTTTTTCCTAAATATCTGATATTTTGCAAATGATTCTCAGATTATTATTAAAAGTATGAATGGAAATATAACATTAGTACTACATGTATATAAAATGCAGATAAGGGATTTTTTTAATTTTACGATAAAAAATAAATGAATATTATGCCTTAAATTATTTTAGTAAACTACTTAGTTTTTACTTTTAATAGGTCATTTGCCCAATAAGATTTGAACATTTATAGTAGTATCAAATCTAATAGGCATACTAAAAATATATAAGCAAGTGAAAAACACATCTCAAATTTTTTATATTGTCGAGGCATCAGCATGGCTATAGTAGCCACAAAAATAGAGGATTCATTCAAACCAAGTAAAAGAACAATATGAAACTACCGTAAATAACCACTCTAAAACATATACACAATTCAAACACCATGAAAAACATTGACTAAAAAGAAAACATTTATGACAAGGGAGAGGGAACTCCATTTAGACGTCATCAAACACCGGGCATCTTCCCGAACATTTAACCAAGGTCCTATCATCAGCAGAAATATATCCTCTCTCCTAACTTCTATTTCATACCATTCAAATCTCTTTCTATTTCTCTCTCACTCACTATTCTGGGGTGAATAGTGGATTTATTTGTCATATGCCTCGAGACCAGTAATATTCACCTTTCAGTTTTTATTTGTTAGTTCATTTCTATATGCCTTGAGACCCATAATTTTCACATGCTTGTTGACAGAACATAACAGGTAACCATCTTCGTTCACTTGTCACCACCACTCAAAGCCATAAGTGCTCTCACCAAAGGTATTGCATTTTGTAGCAAAAACACCAAAAAATATATATAATTAAGTGCAATACATAGATTTATTCATACAACTAACTTCTAAGTAAAACCGACATGGATTCACCTTGAAAAACATGTATATCCTTAAACGATATATGTTTTAAAACCTATTTGAATAACCTCGTGTCATGCAAAAATCTTTGAACAAATTTACTTAAATAACATAAAGGATATTATGAATATTTCAACCGGTTTTCTTTCTCTCACCTTATTGTATATCTTATAAAATCAAGTTTTAAAAATCTGCCCATATATTCTGTAAACATATTTGAAATGAAATTATAACAATGGTTGTCCTATGTACAGCTCCATCTGACACAATGCATATAGCTTCAAATACTATCTGCCACCATTTACCCCCATCCCATTACAAATATCAAATATCTTCCATAATCCGCTTTGCCTGTCTTACACGTGACCACCCTATGAGAAAAAATAACTCACTATTCAATCAAACAAGCAAATCTATCACATCGCTTTCAAGTCTATCTCCCCCCCTCTCTCCAATAAGCAATGTTTACTTTGACATAAAAAAACCGCATATAGAACATGTAGATGATAAGGTCATATGTAGTGGGTAGTCTAAATGTGTACATTTAGCTTTTTTTGGCTCAAAGTGGGTAGCTAAGTGTACACATTTAGGTGAGAGAAAATCTAGTCGGTGTTCTAAGATGTGGGTTCTTGGAATACAATTAGTATCGTAAACCCTTATCAAGACTAGAATTAACACCGTTCAATATTAAGTGTTAGCAGTGACCACAGGTGGATGAGAGATAATAGGGGTTCAATATTCAGACTTGTATTAAATGATGTATTGTCATAAGAGATACATAACGAGCATAATAAATGGATGGGACCAGCGGGTAGCGTTGTCGGAGGGAGAAAGAGCAAGCACTCTAGGCATGATAAAGGCATGGCACGAGCTTCAGGCTTAGTTAATGCTCAGTGATAGGGGTATTAAATGGGTATAAGGAGTTAATGCTCTCACAATAGCTCCCGTGTATGGAGGAATTTGGGCAGCAATTTTAGGCTCTAAATTCTCTCTCCCCTAATTTGTTCATAAAGTGTATTTATATGGGGCAAGGTCGCTCGAGTAAGCTTGCAATATAATGATCTGATTGGGTGCATTAAATGCAAGAGACATTGCATTAAATACAAGGGATATTGCATTAAATGCATGGGGTCTTCTAGTTTTTGCGAGAAGCTGTTCTATTGGCTAAAAATATTGTGGGAACTAATGAGGAGCGTAATACATCTACTTGGGGCTTACCTGCGAATAGATAAAGGGTCATGTTTGGTGAACTAGGCCTTTTATCCTAAGGATAAACCCACTTAAGTCCCTAAATGTCAGACGTAATGACATCAGAGTGGTTAAATAGTGACTCTGTTAGGTGCATAGTCACATCAGTTAGGCGGACTGGTATCCGTTCTAAGCTTGCTCAACAGATAAGCAGCTCAAGTAACCTAGTTTCAGTTTGTTGGTTAAAATTTATCTTTAGAACCGGTGGTGCGAGATCGAGGTACCTCTAAGAGGTTCCCTCGAATAGGTAAGAGTTGAGGCTCGAATGGAGTGGCTTGAGCGACCATATGTGTTCAATAATTTTTTTTGCCCACGTGTTCTAAGAGGGTTGGTAAATGTATTCCCAACATTGCCTTGCTCTCAATCCTCCAAACATTGTCCCTACAAGGTTCCCAAGAGGAGGTTGTTTGATAGAGCATGGTAGCTCTCCCATGCCCTGCCGGACATGGTCCCTCGTGGGTACCAAACAACCTCACTCAACATACATTTATAAGATAAAGTAAATGATACAGATTATTATATTTCTTATTACAAACTATTGTCATCCAGGTGACTTTGGTCTGCAATTTGGATCTTTCAAACCAGGTTTATTAGAGAATCTTCAAGGTAGGTTCTTCGAGCCACCTTTATGAAGGATTTTTGAGGTGGATCCTTCAAGCCACATTCGTGGAGGATCTTCGAGATAATTAGCTCGAGTGTCCTTCATTATCCTTCTCCGTAGGTCAATCAATCTTTTGACAAAGTTAATCACTCTTTGGTGGGGACTCCTTCGTAGAGATATTTATTTATTGCATGAAGAAATATCTGTACAAAACCCTTTGTTGATCTCCATTATTTTCCCTTCTCTATCTTTCGAACCACCTCATTGGTTTAATAAGTATATCATCGTACTTAGAAAATATCTCTTCCCTCTTTTATTAATCCCTTCCTACCTGCCATCGTATACGGAATGGTCCTCTTTCAATTCTGTATACACTCCCCACTCTGCAGCCCTTTAATTTGTCTATGATCAAGGAGCCCCTATGTTGAGTCATTTCACCCATGAAAAAACTAACAAACTTTTCTTTTCCTTTTACAAACTATTTGACTTCAGCTGTTGTGAGTCTGTGTGCCAGTTATCCAGCCAACTCTGTGATTTCAAGGAAAGAGGCTTGAGGAGAGATATCAGCTATGTATATCAATATATTTTGGCAAAACTAATTGGTCCATTTTCAAAGTAACATTTTGAAGGAACCTCAGTACCCTGAAGTTTAAAGATAACCACCCACAAAGTTGTCATATTACCTCTTAGTACTATAATGCCACTGTCCCCTCCGAACTGCCTCCATTATCTCCTGTGGACCAGTAGTTTTGAAGAAGAAAAAAAGCCTCTCAGACCTCACTTCTGGATGAGGTAGCCATCGTTGCCCCTAGTCCCTCAAGATCGGGTTAAAAAGGTGATTCCCACATATTGCCTCATCTAGGGCAGCGATTAGGGCTACCCAAAAATCCCCGATAAAGAATCCCACAGTTGTTCAACAAACACCAGTAGCCCATACTCTTGATGACAAAGTCACTCAAGTAGTCAGCGTAATGTTCGACCAACTCAGACAGACCTTGGAGAACTTTAGTGAAGAGGACAGGGCATTTATATTCACTGAAATGGCTTCTCGTGGTTTCTCATATGTCCCTTATCCCATCAAAGGTAGTAAAAAGGGAAGGCAATTAGCCCTCTTAAGCTTGTGCTAGAGGAATCGGGCAAATCAAGCGAGGATGAGCTGCCTGAGAAATATGTAGTTGTTGGTTCTGATGATAATGGTGATGACGATGATGGTGATGAGGACGGAGGAAAGGAAGCAGAGGAAGATCAGGAGGAAGAAAAAAAGGAAGAGGAGGACACTAAATTGGTCTGGCGACGCAGGTTAAGGAGAATGGTTTCCCCTTCTAAGCCTGCCTCGCCTCCTCAAGATTATGAAAATTTAGAGGATGTTTTGGAAGAAGAGTTATAATTTTCATCATTCTTCTAATGTCCCTAACTTTTCTTCTTTTACCTTGTGATGATGACTCTATTATGTTCTAACTCTCCCCCTTTTCCAGGTTTATACGTAAGGAGGTTCGCGCAATGATGTTGAGGATAGCAGTCTGTTGGAGAAGCATGGCGCGACCTTACCTGCCTCGGAGGAAGCTGTTCCACGAGAGATAATTTCCCCTACTACTTCGCAGGTAACCTCTAATTTTCCCCTAGGGGCAGTTATTTTTGATACTTCCACATAATCAAGTAGCGGCTCTTCACCTGATCATACGTTTTTGCTTGAAAAGGCTAGTCTTGAAGCAGGTGTGCCAGCTGCAAGGATTGTTGAAGTTGTTACTAAATCCCCCATTGTTGTTAGTTCTTTGCCTGTGGTAGGTCTGTTCTATTAATGTTCTATATTCTCTTTGTTCCTTTTGACTTTACGCTCTGACTTGCTCTCCATTATGATTTGTAAGTATCTTTACCTGATCCCATTGCTCCATTAGCCCCCACTCCCTCTTATGACCAGGTTCTTCTTACCATTTTGGGCCCTCGATCAATGTTGTTGTTTCGATCCAAGGAGAAGGGGGGAAAGAAGAGGTTGCTGAGGTGGGGGTGTGATTACCCCCCAAAGTCCATGTCCTTTGGTCGATCTTAGTCCAGTTGAGGAGGAGGATATAGTACAGATGGCCACTCATGAACTTGCCCACGAGAAGCCAGAGGTACATTTACTCTTCAATCTCTTTCCTCCATATGAACTTTTTAATTTTCCCAAGTTATATTGGTCTTAGAAATCTCCCATAACCGAGGTTCAGGCGGGCCAAGTCATATTGGCATAATCTCCCATAATCGAGGATCAAGTGGGCCAAGTCTTATTGGCATAATCTCCCATAACTAAGGGTTAGGCGGGCCAAGTCTTATTGGAATAATCTCTCATAACCGAGGGTCAGGGGGCCAAGTCTTATTAGCATAATCTCCCATAATCGAGGGTCAGGCGAACCAAGCCTTACTTGCATAATCTCCCATAATCGAGGGACAGGCAGGCCAAGTCTTATCGGCATAAAGTTCATACTTATAGGATAATTTGCATGTGTTTTCCTCATTTTGTTTTCTTACTTGTCTATTTATTTTGTTTCAGGTGGAGGTCGAGCAGCCTGTAGCTCGTGGGCCGAAAGTTGGGGTTATTGCTCAGGAGGTTGTACAAGTGAGGACTTTAGCTGAATTTTCTTCTCTAGACGATGCCCTTACTATACAAGTTCAAGAAATGGCACCTGTCATTAGTAAGGTGCCAAGGTATTTACCCCTCAGGTTCAAGGAAGTGATAACGCTTCATAAACTCATCGACCTTCAACAAGTGATAGTGTCTTTAGCATACATCCGCCTGAAGCATCTCCCGAGGTGGTTGTGAGTTATAATTTGACTAATTTCCCCCATATTTTGACTGAGGGTCCTCATTCACTAATCGAGCAGTCGTTGGTCCATTTTACCTTGACTTTTACATCCCACAGTCTTCAACCTATTCATAGGATGATGGCATGTTATTTTCTCGGGCTTACCATAGTCTTGGAAGAAATCCTCAATACTCCTCTTGAGTCTCTCAGACCATACATAATCAATTCTTTATTGGGGAAAGTTAATGTTCTTGTAAATGATGGGTTCTCTCTATCTTAGTTAGTGAAGTTGCTTCATGATTTTAAGAAAGCTGACTTGCCTTCCCTTTATCAACGGCTTCAAAGTTCACATCGCTCGCAGCTAGACATTTCAAAAGAACTTGCAAGCCTAGAAACCAAGTTGGTAATATATGAGCAAGTGGTGCAGGAGGCCCGTGAGGTTATTGCTCCTGCGGAGGCTGAGCTTATCAAGAAAGAGCAGGAGTTGGAGACAATTCAACACACGATGGAGATATGCCAGAAAGATTTAGCTGACCTCATTTCACACCAAAAAAGCCTTGTGCAGATTCTTTCCCAACATCATCATAGGCTTCTTGGATCATCAAATCTTCGTTTCATCATGGACAACCCCTAGGCCCCTTTGTTTCATGTTTCTTTTATTGATGTTTCCCGTTATGGGATTTTGAACTTCTCTGTTTTGGTCATGTGTAATCACAGTTATCTCTTTTATTAAATAAAGAAACATTGGTGACTTTGGTGTCTTCTCCCATTCCCCTTATTTTATTTTAATACTGGCTAAGTTTATTACATCAATGCAAATCACACCATGCATGATAAGGAAAAATACAATCGTAAAAAAAAATAGTGGTCTAGAATTTTCCCCATGAACATTGCTTCGAGCTATATTAAACAAACAAGCCCAATTATTTTAAAGCAGACATCCTGTTTTGGACGGATATTAACAAGGTACAATGTAATACACAAAAGTGTTGGAAAGACATACATTTAAACGTAGTATGTCTTCGCCCACTTGTTGTTCAATTTGAAAGTAATGTTGTCTTCTACCTTAGATATCTCGCAATAGCCCAAATCGTGAGTTACTCGAATTATGTAAGGCCCTTCCCAGTTAGCCTAAAACTTGGGCAATGATAAACCCCTCATATGCCTCATGCATGCATTCAGAACCAAGTCCCCCTCTTTAAACTTACTTGGCCTCACCAACTGGTCATAGGATCAGGACAACTTCTTCCCGTATATCTCGAAGTGTCTTACAACATTATCTCGATGCTCTTTTAATGCTTCGAGTTGTACATGGCGGCTGTGAGGGAGCATGGAACTTCAAAAGTTGTAGAGGGCGGAAGGTACCTCGAGTTCAACTGGTAACACAACTTCTGCCCTAAATATTAAGGAAAATGGGGTGTATCTCGTTGGTTTCCTCTTCGTCATTCGATAAGCCCAAAGTACTGCAGGGATCTTATCGTCCCATGTGCTCGGAAATTTTTTTACCATTTTTTCTAGAATTTTTACTAAGGTCCTGTTGGTAGCCTCCACCTGCCTGTTGCACTTCAGGTATACTACCGTCTACCTATGATGAATGATAGAGTATTTGTCTGTTAGTAAACGTACCTCAGTATTTACAAAATGTGTGCCCTTATCAAATAGAAACACCTTCGGGATGCTAAAATGACAAATAATGTACTCCTTCATAAATCGAGCTACTGCCCTCGTTGTGGATTTCTTAAGCGATATGGAATCTGCCCACTTCATAAAACACTCTGTGGCTACCAAAATCCAGATCTTCCCTCGCAATGAAGGGTTTATGGACCCTACCAAATCAAACGCCCATGTATGGAAGGGAAACGATGTATAGAGAGAATGCAGGTCCACTAAAGGAGTGTGGATCATGTTCCTATATAGTTGATAAGCTTTGCACTATCGAACGAATTTCGCTGAATCTTGCTCCATCGATGGCCAATAATAACCCAAAGTCATTAATTTATCATAAAGCTTGGCTCCTCCAATGGTCCCCGGTTTGTGAGCTTGCTTTAAAACTTCTTCAGTCTCCTCTCCCCTTATGCACCTTAGGGGCCTATCATAGTAGCCTCGTATGTACAGCTTCCCATCTTGCACGAAGTACCTTGGTGCTCACCTCTTTATCTTGGTAGTGTCCTCTTTATTTGTAGGCATCACTACGTCTGTCAAGAAATCCAGATAAGGCTGCCTCCAATCTTGGGGTTGGTCAATGAAATTGTATTCTGCTGCCTGATAGAACAGACAACATTATGAACACACTCTTTGCACTGCGGCAACATCTTATCTCATCGAAGGCCATAAATACCCTGCCTGTTATATCCTTCTATATATAAGGATCTTAGTGGTTTCATAGTTGTCTTCGTGTACCTCAATCAACCTTCTTTTGGATTCCTCGGGATCTATGCATATGGACAACCAACCTACTTTATTCTTATAGTATAATTCCCCCTAGTAACAAAGTACTGCGCCAAATTAGCTAAGTCTAGTGGCCCTTCACCTCTCTCCAACTACTTTCTAATCTCACCCCTCCAATCATCTCTATCATCTGAGGGTAGTATAAAAAGATTTGATGGGCATTATATTGATGGATGCTCCCCCATCTAACAAAACTCATGAGAAAATATAATCATTTACTGACACGGTAACATACAATGGTCTATTATGGCAATACTTGATCAATCTACCAGCCTCTGAAAATGTAACTTCTAAGAGATAACTCCTCACGAGCTTAGCCATAAGCCTCTTCCACTTCAACTACGGTGCCATATTTTTCTTTGCAATCTCCAAGATGGCCCGTGTCACTTCCAGTTGGGAGTTCTCAGGGAGCCAACCTGATCAAATAACCATCCAAACTTTAGCGAGTGAGAAACTACTGCACATTCGATCCATGGGTTTGTTTGGTTGTCTTCTAGCTCATAGACTTCCTCCATATCTCTATACGCATCCTCATTGTATGCTATCACCATGTTTACCTCTTTCAGGGAGAAGGCTCCTAACTGCCTACTAAGTCCCTCAATGGGGTCATATGCTTCCTTTGCTAGTTCGTCCGTCTCCTTATTCTCATCACCTAAATGGAGCTGCGCTAATTCGAAGGTAAATTCTTGTAAAGATTCATCGCAATCATCCTTTAAAGACTCTTCAAAGTCACTCCCTTCGAAACCACTGCCCCATCATTAATCGTTCGACCTCTTCATCGAAAGCGCTGGCCATATGGGGCCCATGGGGTGGTAGAGGGTTATCATTCACGTTAGTTTGCGGCAACTCAATGTATCCACTCTTCACATGACGATCAATCAACCTTGTCAGTGTGAAACACACTTTGGTAGGGTGGTTTACCCTATTATGAAGTGCGCAATAATGAGGTTTCTCCCTATCCCCCCAGGAGAGTTGTGTTGTGTTGAGGTTGACCGGCCTGCAAACTTTATCACGTACCATGAGATCATAGAAGTTCAAAGCTTGTTCTATTGTGCAAGGTAGCTCGGTGGGATCCTCTTCATCTTCGAACCTTCTCTTATAATTTCGTCCCCTTCTACCTCGTCGACCACCACTACTTTTCTCCTTGGCTCCATCATCTGCGTAGTTGACCCTTGAGGGTATTTCCCTCCCCGAGGAAACCATTGGACTTAGTAGCAACCTTGATAACACAGGCGGGGGTGATACGGGTTTCACCACCAATTGCGATGTTCCTCGTTGCCTTAAAAAATTCCGCAAATGTCCCCTCTCGCGTGTATTTAATCCGATGACATATATTTGGGAAACAAGCCCTCTACACAGACTTACAAAGTTTGTCTTCCCGCGTCTCCTCCCTCACGTCTAGAGAATGCTCGCGAAACCTCTTGATATAAAACACAACATCTTCCCCCGACTTTTGTTTCTCACTCACTAGCTACGTGTGTGTAAACTCGTCCTCAACCAAAAAGAAATTGTGTACAAATAAAACGTGCAATTCTTCCCAAGAGCCTACACTACCTGGGCCCAAGTGGGTATACCACGTGTATGCTTTCTCCGTCAGGGATTTTGAGAACTCCCTCAGTCTTAACTTTTTGTCGTTGTAGTGGGCCCCAAGGATTTCACTAAACCTCTTCACATGCCCACTTGGGTTAGCACCTTTCCCCGTGTACTTCTTAAAAATCGATGGAATATGCCGTACTGGTTAGGGTTCGTTGTTATATGTCTCTGCGTCAGGAGTACGAAATTCATCATACACTGAAGAACTATCTACTTTGGATACTGCTATAAACTTTAGCAGTTCTTTCTTTATTTCTTCCAAGATGGCCAATGAAGGGCAAGTCAGATACAGTCGGAGCATGTGGTGTACTTGATCCTTGATCGACCGTCTCATCTAGAATCGCTGCAGAGGCTCCTCCACTTTGCAACGCTGGCCCCGTCGTCATGGGTGGGGCCGTGGTAGGCGACACACCGCCCAAGGTTGTCAAGGTGGTGGATAAGGCATTATTAAAAGAGGGCGTAGCAACACCCCCTGTAATAGTAGGAGCTGGTATAGCCGCAAGTGGGGTAGAGAAAGAGCTCACTCTCGTGGGAACTCACACCATCACCTAGGATGCTAGAGTTTTAATGAACTCTGTAAACAAACCCATCAGTTCGTTTATTTTCAACGGGCCTATTCCTGCTTGTTCAACCATCGTTTCTGTTACCCCAATATTGGGCGCACTAGGCTTCGTCCTTACCACCCTTGTCCCATCGAGTGTTGCAGAGTTATTTGCCTCCTCTTCACGCTGTATGGCATCAAAGTCAATGATTCTGGAAGTACTATCCTTTGGCATGTTTTCAAAAGAGAATAGCTCCCCAGCAGAGTCGCCAAATGTAAAATGTGTATTCTTAGAATACAGTTAGTATCAAGTGAGACATAACCCCTTATCAAGATGAGGATTAATACCGTTCAGTATTAAGTATTGGCAGTGAACACAGGTGGATGAGAGACAATGGGGGTTTAATATTCATACTTGTATTGAATGATTTATTATCATAAGAGATACATAACGAGCATAATAAATGGATAGGACCAGCGGGTAGCATGGTCGAAGGGAGAAAGAGCAAGCACTCTAGGCATAATAAAGGCAAGGCAAGAAATTCAGGCTCAGTTAATGCTCAATGATAGGGGTATTAAATAGGAATGAGGACTTAATGCTCTCCCAATAGCTCTCGCATATGGAGAAATTTGGGTAGCAATTCTAGGCTCTGAATGATCTCTCCCCTAATTTGTTCATCTAGGGTATTTATATGCGACAAGGCTGCTCGAGTAAGATTGCCTGCGATTGATCTGATTGGGTGCATTAAATACAAGAGATATTTCATTAAATGCATGGGATATTGCATTAAATTCATGGGATCTTCTAATTTTGGCGAGAAGTCATTCTATTAGCTGTAAGTATTGTGGTCATTAATGAGGAGTATAATAGATCAGCTTGGGGCTTACCTAAGGATGGTTGAAGGTCAGGTTTGGTGAACTAGACCTACCATCCAAACGATAAACCCACTTAAGTGTTATATTTTTGAGTCCCTAAATGTCAGACGTTATGACGTCAGAGAGTGGTTAAATAGTGACTCTATTAGGTGCACAGTCACATCAGTCAGGCAAGCTGGTATCTATTCTAAGGTTGCTCGGCATACAGGAAGCTCGAGTAACCTAGTTTTAATTTGTTGGTTAAGAGTTATCTTTAGAACCGGTGGTGCAATATCGATATACCTCGAGGAGGTTCCCTCGAATAGGTAAGAGTTGGGGTGGCTGGGATGTAGTGACTTGAGTGACCATATGTGGTGAATGAATTTTTTTTCCCACGTGTGATAATAGAGTTGGTAAATGTATTCCCAACGGTTCCTTGCTCTCAGTCCTCCAAACCATGTCCCTGCGAGCTTCCCAAGAAGAGGTTGTTTGATAGAGCATGTTAACTCTCCCATGCCCTGCCAGACATGGTCCCTCGTGGGTACTAAATAACCTCACTCAACGTACATTTATAAGATAAAGTAAGTGATACAGATTATTCTATTTCTTATTACAAACTATTGTCATCTAGGTGACTTTGGTTTGCATGTTGGATCCTTCGAACCAAGTTCATTAGAGAATCTTTGAGGTAGGTTCTTTGAGCCACCTTTGTGAAGGATCTTCGAGGTGGGCCCTTCGAGCCATATTCGTGGAGGATCTTCAATGTAATTAGCTAGAGTGGCCTTCATTCCCCTTCTTTGTAGGTTAATTAATCTTTTGACTAATTTAATCACTCTTTGGTGGGGACTCCCCCTACAAGTGTCTAAATTAAATGGGCGATATATAATGTGTTAGGAGTGGGGACCGCAACTGGGTGGACAAATGTTAACCACCCAACCCCTAGGCGTATAACTATTAGACGCCCAACCTCCTCCCATTTAAAAAAATAATAATAGCCAAACAGTAACATTCTAATGGCTAAAAAATCTACCAACTGTTACTTTAATTTTCTATATCTACATTAGACTCCCCAAAAACTTTAACACAACACTAATTTATATCCTTCTACATATCAATTCAAATGATTTCTTTGGATTCTTCTTCTCGAAGTAGTTCGCTATGTTCTAGCCGCCTACCAAATTTCAATCCACATGACGAGGTGTTGCTTTGTATTGCGTACGTTAAATTTTCTATAGATGGTGCTATGGGTACTAACCAAGAAGGTTCAACCCTATGGGAAAAGATTACTGACGAATATAACTCAAGCGAGGGTGCTATTTACAAACACACCGAGAATGCATTACAGGGAAAATTTTGAAAAATTAACAGAGTGTTTGTTGTATGCGGCGAAGTTGTCCCAAGCTTACGGTAGGGGGAAGATAGCGGCACGTCGGAGGTTTCATGGGTAATTACAATTAATTTTGATTTATTTTTTATTTATAATTAAATTCATAATTTTGTAAAACTAATGCGAGAATATTTTTTTCTATAGGTCCAACGAGTTGTTGATAACTTTTGGTTAAAAGAGGGTCATAAATTCATTTACGACCACTATTACGAGGTGCTTAAGGAATTGCCAAAGTATTCCATGTCAACCACCGATTCACAATATACTGATGAAGAAGATAATGCAAACCCGCTTGAATCGAACGACAGCGAAACAAGGGAATTCAATAATCCACTAAAAAGACCGGAAGGATGTCAAGCAGTGAAATAGAAAGGGAAGAAACGAGCGGAAGCCAATAGTGCGGCTACATAAATGCTCCTTTTATAGAACTCTGATGAATTCAACAAACTTTATTGCAAAAATTTTGCAGAATCCCAATCAATCAAAAGAAATCTAAATGAAAAGATTGATCGTTTAATTTTAATTAGCACCAAAGAGTACGAAGCTCAACTCTAACGTGACGAAGATAAGATTAGTTACATGGATATAACTAAATTTACTCCCCAAAAAAATGCCTTTCACGCGATACGATTGGCTCAGATAATGCAGCATCGACCTCAACTATATCAGAACTTCTTACAATAGATTAATAGATTTATATGGTTGTTTATGTAATACAAATTTATTAATTATTAACTTTTTTACCAATGTTTATTAATGAATATTTTTGCCCAAACAATTTTATTTAGCACGGAGAAAATTGTGTACATATATTAGATAGGGTGAATGGATAAAATTGAAATTACAATCAATATGATGATTCTGCATGACGATTCCAAATGTGTTCCATAAGATCCTCACGTAATTGGTTATGGGCATCATTGTTCCACATCTTCGCCTCCCGTACCTGGTACTTATAATGGCAAGTAAGACTTTTCCTGCTTAAGCAAGGGGTGGGTCACGTACGGGCAGGTGAGTTCACCAAGTCCCGTCACACAACTCTTCCTCGATAATCATATTGTGTAATATGAAGCAAGCCTTCATAATTACACATAATTATTTATATTCCCAAAAATTGGTCGGGTTTCTGATAAAGTGGAACTGTTGTTGTAAGATGCCAAATGGCCGTTCCACATCCTTTCGGGCTCCTATTTGAGCTCGCGTGAACACCTTCTATTTTTAAGTGATCGGTCTTTTGAAAATCTTAACGGTAGTTACGATGGGAGGATATATACCATCTACAAGGAAGTACCTCGTGTCATACGTGTTTCTGTTGATTTTGAAGTGCATAGGGGTACGATTTCCTTCCAGAAGTTCTTCGAATACATGAGATTTTATAAGAAAATTGAGATCGTTACATGCACCAGGTATTCCAAAGAACGCATGCTAAGTCCAAGTATCATAAGACGCCACTGCCTCTAAAATTATATTGGCAGCATAACAATGACCTTGATATTGTTCTTTCCATGCATGTGGATAATTTTTTCCTTCCCAGTGCATGCAGTCAATGCTCCCAATCATCCCGAGGAACCCATGTTGTTCATTATATAGATGCATGCGGGTTATATCTTCAGTTGTAGGTGTGCGACAATACTCTGGTCTAAACACCTTCACTACAGCCCTACATAAATGTTTTAAAGTCTCAATCGTTATTGTCTCGACTATTTACCTATATTAGTCCTGCAAATCCCTGCATCCACCGTACGCCAACATATGACGTGCAAAAAAATTCTTCTAGTGAGAGCTTAATCGCATTCGTCCAACACAATCCGGTTTCTGGATGAAATATGAATCTTTTTCATAGACTGCTTCCAAAATACGATTGAAGATTGCCTTGTTCATCCTAAACCTAGGCCTGAACAATTCTTCAAGATAAGTGGCGTTATCCTGAAAATAGTCTTTCCATAAATTGCGATGAGATGTATTTCTATCCCGGTGCACCATTCGTCGCTCGTGTATCTCCCTACTACTGTGTAGTAAGAACAATCGATATATTGCATTTCGAAATTTATTGTGTGTCACGGAGGCTTCATTATCCGAGTCGAGATCATACGTTTGGGCGATCTGTGTTAATATCATCTCCTCAGGATCGTTGTTAGACATTTTTGTTATCGATGTGGTAAATGTTTATATCTTAGGAGTAGTAGTAGTGATGCTCAATATCTATTTAAGTGGTATAATTATAGTCATGATATTATATATGATGTTACCTATCATCCTAATCGGATGGTAAAACAAATCCCGCCCAACAAGTTTATTGAACTAAAGTTGAACATGGCTCTATCTACAAAATATCAGTATTGATATTATAGATAATGTGAGCAATCGTCCTTATTGGAGGGTAAAACAAGTCCCGCCCAACAAGTTTATTGGACTAAAGTTGAACAGGGCCCTTTCTACAAAATATCAGTCCTAATTTTATAGAAGATGTGACCAATCGTCCTAATTGGACGGTAAAACAAGTCCCGCCCAACAAGTTTATCGGGCTAAAGCTGAACATATGATGTGACGAATTATCCCGCCCAACACTAGTATAAATTAAATGGAAATTTCATTTCAAAGACTACCAAATGGCAAGCCATAAACATACCAATGATTATAACCGAAGTAGAGGTTGTCTGGATTACTTCAACCAAAACATGGTAGCCAGGAACAAAGAGCCCCTTAAAGTAAAGTGAAAATTTAAGGCATCAACATCATTTGACGAGAGCCGTGTTGAGGAAGTTGAATCCGTTTTAACCAGCCCTAGAATCTACGAAGATCCCCATGGAAGGAGTTGGTTTGGGGAGAAAAGGGTTATTGAAAACATACCTATATGCACACTACATTCTTCAGGTGATGTTGGTCACGTGATGAAATGGTTAACTCCAACAAAAGGGAATATTCCTTGTGATGATCATTTGAAATGGCCTAGGCTATATGACAAACGTTGCGATATAGAGTTCTTCTGTAATTGGCATGGGTTACCTGTGCCACAAGCAAAATCTGCAAAATTTTGCAAAGATCCCACCAAAGACAGTGATAAATTTATCCTTCTACTACAATGGGAAATCGAATAGATGGAAAATAAAATTACTGCGCTGGAATTGTAAATATTTGATAAATACGAAACTAGACGATCCAGAGTATGCATTCGATCCAGAACTTCTGGAGTACAAAAGGGACAATTTCAACAATGATTTTGTACAACATCTACGTAACATGTTGATAGGTGATGGGAATGCAATTTGTTGCGATCCCTGGTTGCCTAGAAAATGACACAGTAATAATTATGTAACTTCATTTTGTATGTGTTTAATATGTGCACTTGAATTATGTCTTTGAGCATGTGTTTGTACTTGAATCTAATATATTTAATAAAGGCACAAGTTATAACATTACTAAGTCTTTTAAATAAAGTTACACATCTTTATTACATTACAAGTTTAACTTTACATCGAACAGAAGCTTCACATTTATGTCAAAAAAATATCATGCCTGACATTATAGATGATGTGACCAATCGTCTTTATTAGACAGTAAATTAAGTCCCGCCCAACAAGAGTTTTGGACAGAAGCTACACAATTACGTCAAAAAAATATCAGGCCTAACATTATAGATGATGTGACCAATAGTCTTTATTAGATGGTAAAATAAGTCCCGCCCAAAAAATATCAAGCCTTATATTTAAAATCGCCTAGAAATATATAAGGCCTTTTTATCTAATATTTCAAACATGGCTTCATCTCCATACAATTCATTCATTTACAATGGATAATGCATAGATATTGCCGATAACAATTGGTATGGAAAGAATATAATTTTTCAAACTTATCCGATTAATACTTCTTGACATTTTCTTAATGACCTTGGTCATATTTTCATAATCTCTCCTACTTCGAAACCTGATGAAGGAGTTGAGTACCCTTGGGAACACCTCACATGGACAGAAAAATATAATCAAAGGTGCAACCTGGGGTGCTTTGCCATCACCATCACATACCCGTGCTGAGAAATCGAGTTGTAGCACTTTGGACAATATCGTATCTCGAATAAGCGGAGATGTTTTGTCTTGGTTTATTGGAGGAAGTGATATGGAAGATGGAGAGGCACTTACAACGTTATCACAAAGCACAACGCGTGATGCTATCAGGTCATCACATTCGGGAACAAATGATTAACATATATAACGATTCTGCGTTGGCATCAGATTACGACATTTACGACTACACTGATTCTGATTCTGATTACTTTTTGGAATGCATCTATGAAAATGATGGGAAAGAGTACGAACCAAATAAATCAAACTATATCAAAGAATATGTTGATTCTGATATGCAACGATCTTACTTACCTATATGTTTAGTGAACAATGGGAAACCATTTTGTTATACTTCTACGAGGTTCGACCTAAGCGTTTAAGTGTTTGTACTACATAAGTACGAGTTTAATATGTTTACTATGCTCATCATGTTTGTTGGTGTTTGTACTTGAACGATGTTCGTACTTGAATCTAATATAACCCAACTAATTTTGTCTTTTGAGTATGGTGTTTGTACTTGAATCTAATATCTTTAATAAACGCACAAATTATAACATTGCTAACTCTTTCAAATAAAGGTACACATCGTTATTAAATAAAAAAGATTTTATTATCAAAAAAAATTATTACATTACAATTTTAACCTTACATCAGACCCCTACCAAGATATTGGTCATAAAGAAATACGTTGAAAAGTCCAAAAACATCATCGACAGTAGATGGTTAACTGAGCGATCCTTCGGGACTGATGATGCTTGATGGGCCATATTATTAGAAGAAATTGGATATTCATCTCCATATATTTATTGGGGGGGGGGGGGGGGGGGTGTCTTGCAGAATGGGGTTGTGCTCAGTAGACGAACTTGGTCCAGCGCCTCTCAAAGTTGCAATTTCTTCATCTTTTCATCGCAGAAGCTCATCTCTCTCTCTCACCCACCTTTGCCACATAAGCTCTCATTATAACATTTTTATTTAAGTTTACCGATGTATTCCTCTTTAAAAAATACATATCATGCCATTGGGAGAGTGAGTAAAATTCTCCGGGTGCTAAGTTATTATGAGTGCTTGGCGGATCTAGTTGAATGACTGTTGTGCCATTCAAATTTATATCTGCAACTTCAGAATCCCTTGACAATGGTATAAGAGTTACCGATGAATATATTCCCTATGTGTTGTATGTATGGGGAGCGTCCCATCTATCTGCTAGTGCACTGGGTCCCCGTAAATCAGAGGGTGAGATCGAGGCGAACCCCGCCCCGTCATGGTTTTTCCACCGTAATAGGGAGGGTAATATTGCACCCTTACCCACAATCTTCCAATATGTCAACCATCCATCATCCTATGAGACTACGACACGAGCAATTGCAGGTTGCCAATTATCAATTTGTTGTATATATATTTCCCTTGGAATGAATGCCATATGATACAATGGTTTTTTTGTAATTGCAACGAGACTTGTCATTTGATGGTAGCAGCGATCTCCAGGATACCAAGTTCCACCTAACTCGATATCCAAAAGCAAGAACTGTCTCTGCCCCAAATAGTGAGCAACTATAATGACATTAAACTTGCTTTTTTATAATCCCATAATAGGTTGCCATATAACTGAATCGAGAGAGCGTATTTCCAGTTGCTCCTGCATTGGAAAATTTTTGAACCTTATTTGTCCCAATAAAGCCCCACGTTGATTAGACACCCATCGTAGCATACGCGACCATATTTCCACGGCATTATCGTGCAATATGGGAGCCATCATGTGAAGGTACTCATAGCCGAAGTACTGCGGGAATAAAGAGCAACTCATTAGTATTTGGTAGATTATTAAACTAAAAAAATTAAATTTAATGGTCGTGATTCAAATGTTAAATTAGAGAAAAAAATACCTCTATAAGTTCCCAGAAACAATTTACTATTTTTTTCGCATTTGTGGTGCATGCTTCAAGGGCATAGTAAACACAGGCTAAAATGGCAGAATCCCAATCCATTACAGCCATGTCGTTAAGATTGTTTAAATAAGTTGCCCAATCCACACACAAGGTATTATGGTCCGTCAGGAAAAAAATGGAGCTCAACACAAATACAATAAAAGCTTTAGCGATTTATTCTGCGCTCGTTAATCTTTTCTCCGAAGCTTGTTCGCACCAATCCAACATGTACGTTTTTAATGTTCTACAAGAAATATTTCTTCCTTTGTACTCTGGGTGGCCTATTCCGGGAAAATATAGCTCGAACATTTCCTCCATAGTATAAGGACTAGATGTTGGAAAGCTAGACAAAATTGGATGGATTCCAATTGGAATTCCTAAAACCAAATAATTTAAGAAGTATTAAATGTGGAAACTTTCAACAATAATTAATAAAAATAATTACAGCGCGAAAAAATATTACTAAAATAATTATCGGATAAATGCACAAAATCATAAGGGGTAATTCCCAACTCCACACTCGGTAGATGGAATGTATGCGTTAGTTTTTACCACCTGCTTATGAGCGCTCTGGTCATTTAGTTGTCCGAGTTAGGAAAAGATTCGTTAAATAAATGACTAAAATCGAAATTCTCAATGGCTGCTCGCACAAACGAAATCTGGGATAATTCGGCATACACCTCCATCGGACCTTGGACATTACTACGCATGTGAAATTGACTGTAGGTTGGATGGGCTGTAGGATCAACAATCGTGTCTCTCACGTGCAAACAACTATCGTCAAACAACCGATGATAATTCTGATACAAGATTGGGAAATTCGGTGGTGGGGGTGGAATAGGATTTGGTTTTATGATTTTGTCACACTGTTTTCTTTGAATCGCTAACATTTTAAAAACAAATAGTATTGAACATATAAAAATATGTGTTTGATTTTTGGGATTTGGAAAAAATACAAGGATGTTGTAGGAATAATTTTGGGTTTTTTTGGGATTTTTGGGATTAGTTTTGGGAGTGTGAAAAATAGGAGATATAAGGGTGTTGTAGGAATAATTTTATGATAAATGTAAAAAATAGAAGAGGAGAAAGTGGTATTTATAGGGGTAAATATATAAATATTTTAATTTTAAACAGCTAAATTCTAACGGCTAGCAACGGCTAGAATGTAACGGTAGTGAGAGCTGGGAGTCGAAGACTTACCCGCCCAGGGGTTGGGCGTGTAAAAGTCATCTGCCCAGGGTGTGGACCACCAACGCCATCTCATTTTTACACCTTCCCAATGTGAGGAACCCACGGACAATCTAACACAAAAAATGCACATTTACATTTTTTACACCATCCCATTGGAGATGGCCTAAGTACTCACCATTTGAATACAAATTAGAAGTAAAAAAAAATATATATAAATATAAACATAAAAGTCCCTCCAAACTTACCATCTAAATACTGTGAGATTCTCTCAAAACACAAAGCACATAAAATTTGCATGTTATATAAAATATAATAAAACATCAATAAATGCCTAGTCGACAAACAGATTCACACCGCCACCAAAAACTCAGTAAACAACACAAATGAAAAGCAACAAATTTGATGTCCAATATTCGAATCCCAAAAGCCTATGCAAAAATTAAGCTAACACAAATAACATGAAATTTTCAATGGTGTAAACTAAAACTCAAAAGAAATGACCATTGACTTGATATACCTGACATGTCACATAAATAACCCTTGATTTTTACTGAAAACCCCAAAAAATGTCTATAGGTTTCATATTGCAAACATAAACAGTATTTGTAAAAAATGCTATGCGTATTAAAAAAATAGTCCAAAGTTTAGTTATAAAAAGTGCCAAATATATTTACCAAAAAAGTGGATAACAACTCGACAATAGAAATCCTAGAAACAAAAATATCCCACACCTCATTCCATGCCTTTCTCTTTTTCCCCTCGTTCTTTTCTATTGAAAAAACAAGAAACAATGTAATAAATTAAATGACGAACTGAAATAAGGTAGAATTGAGGTTTTAGTTCATGAAGATCTATACCATAAGGATCCAACTTTGAAAATGACTATAAACATATGTTGTGGGTATCTCTCTAGCTAAACCATTAGATTTTTTCTCATGCCAAAAAAATATAAAAAAAAAACAGAATATATTAATAGTGAGGAAAACACGCCACTAAAGGAAACCCATTTCTTTAACTCCTTGCTCTTAAACTCATCGAGATTCTTATGAACAAAACCAAAATAGAAACCCATTTCTTGGACCCTAAAAATCCTCAAAATTTGAACCCGTCAGATAAGACACGAAAACAAAAAGCTTTTACCTATGAGTTGACGGAATAACTGCAATATACAAAAACAAAATATTATATTTAAAGTGAACCTTTTTGAGATTTGAGTAAAAAAACAAAACAAAACAAAATAGAGAGCATGTTTGTGAACTTATAATTTGGTTTCAAACAAATGTGAAAAAAGGAGGAGACTCGTGGAGGAAATGTTGGATTTTGTAGGTGTGTAAATCTGATATGGGATGATCAAGAGGAGATGAGGAATGGTTTTAACAGAAGGAGAGAGCGTGGAAGTATTTTCTCCCCAAAAGACGAGTGAGAGTGGATAAAGTAAGATACAAATTTCTTTGTGGGTTTGAGGTACGTTTCTTGGGGGAGAGGATAAAGTAATGATGGGTGGGAGGCTCGAGGTACTCCGAATCCTTCGAATTAAGCATCCATGTGGTATATGATCAAACTCTCAACATTATAAAGACCAAACTCATCAACTTTCGAATTAGGCATCCACGTGGTATATGATCAAACTCTCAATATCCACGTGGTATATATATATATATAGTGAGAGTGTCCTGTACATACCAAACGGTACATACCAAATGTGCATACCAATTTTTTAAAATAATAAAAAAAATTATTTTTTTGCTGAATTTTTTTTTATGTGATGTTTAAACATTTCAATAGATCCATATAAAAAAAATCACCTCAAAATAATATTTTTTGTTATTTTAAAAAAAAATCGGTCAAACTTTCGCAGCTTTAAAATGCTTTAAAAATTGCAAAAATTTGACCGTTTTTTTATAACAGCAAAAATACTTTTTTTGTCATGATTTTTTTTGTATGACTCCCCCAAAATGTTTAAATATCATATAAAAAAATTTCACTCAAAATCATTTATAAAATGAGTCCGTGCCAGTAATATGCACTGTTGGTATGTACTAGATATATGTGCATTATAAAGTGATTTTAATTTCCATATCGTAACACAAGAAAATTTATATGGCTGACACAGAAGTTCCTCCCACACAAGAAAATTTATTTAATTGGAGGGACACTTTCTTTTGCTTTATGGCTCCTCATCCTCCCCATCCCCAAGACTTGCCAGAGGCATGCAGGTATGTGATGAACAAACTCGTTAAGCAATTTATCGCTGAAAATTCAAATGAATCTGATTTTTGAGAATTCTGGGTTTCACTCAATTATCATCCTTACATATTTTATCAGTGTTTTTAGCTTTTGTTTTTCACAAATAAATTTGTAGGTACGTTACATGCGTAAAAGGGTCTTTTGGTCTTGACTGGCAAAGTATATCAGACTAAAGATGGCATTATCAGTCCAAGTTTTCTTTTATTGTAATTTTGTCCCCATTTTTTCCCGGTATTATCACTCGATTGTTATATTCTCCACGAATCAATGTTTAATTATATAAAATAATGGAGGGCAATGTCTTATTATTATAAAATAGTGGTGACCAAATTTAGACATTTTGATAGTTTGTAATGGTCAAAACAAATAATAATAATAATAATGAGATCGTCTAACATAGTGGTCAAAGTCTAATAATTGAAGGTTTGACAGCTCACAAATTTTACAAATTTGGATTCAGGATAGATTTCTCCCACAAATATTAAATACAGATTTTGTCACGCTAATTTGCCCATGTTTCTAGAACACTAAATTTCTGTTTCAAATTTCTTCTAGTCATTGCCATATAACTCTAGGTTGGAGTCGTTGAAGGGGTTCCTCCGGGCATCAAAGTTTGTCAACCCCTTCCAACCACGCTCAAAAAATAAAAAAAATAGATTATGCACTTTTCGAACTTAAAATGATATTGGTTATGGATAACAAATATTTTGTTTATATTTTTAATCCCTATTTTTAAATAATCGACTGACGTGGAATGCTGTGATAATTTGAGGTTTTATGGATATGAATTCGCGTTAGCGACTTGATTAAAAAATAGAGACTAAAATTATAAATAAAATATTTGTTATTCAATTTCTAGAATACATATTACAATATGTCCTAAATTTACAACCCCTCCCAAAAAAAAAAAAAAGAATTGAGATAACGTTTGGGCATCAAGTGAATTGCTAGCTCCGCAAACCCTATATTTTATACAAATAGCTGCAAATTTGGGTTTGAAATGGTTTTCACCCACTAAAACTCATATTATCCCAAGGCTTGGAAATGACCTAAATATATAGTTTAGAATATTATTTTCCAAACCTTAATTTTGATATATATGAATGATTGAAATTAATACATAGGGCCCTTCTATATAATGCCGATCAAAAAAGAAACTGTAATTCAAATTTAGTCTCCAATTCTATGGATCATAGCTAATTCTCCCATAACCGTCTACCTCTCAATGTGCTAACCCTCCATTTAAATAGCAGAGATATACATTTTGAATATTCGAAACAAGTTATGAGATTGGGGTATTCGTTATTCGGGTTACTGTCTGAGGCTCTTGGGCTCAATCCAACTCACTTGACCGACATGGAGTGTGACAAGGGGCTTACAGTTATATGCCATTGCTATCCCGAGTGTCCTCAGCCGGAACTCACCTTGGGGGCAAGTAAGCACACAGATGATGGCTTCCTCACAGTGCTATTACAAGACCAAATTGGTGGACTCCAAGTTCTTCACCAAAATCACTGGATTGATGTTCCTCCTGTGCCTGGTGCTTTAATAATTAACATTGGGGATCTACTACAGGCAAGTATTGGTTACTTCATCACACATGCCTCTAGTTTTTATCATATCTCATTTTTACAATTGAGCATATAGCTTTTCTATAATCCAAAGCTTATAGTGCGTATTAAATGATGTTTTAAATCTATTATCAATATATATGTTCCTTAAACACCTACGGTTTATTTTTTACATGCTAAAACACTTTGAACACACATGTTAATACTTTTAAAATAGTAAAGATAAGACATTGATAGGGCACATGATCGTGGATCATTACTATCTTTAGGCTTATAATATGTGTAATGTGAACCAGGCATAGTTGGAGCCACGTATGGGGTGGTAGTAGACCAGCATAGCCCGGATCAAATATAGAATGTTGTGATTACGATTAAGGGAGACCTACCAATTAAATAAGACATTGATATTTTATATCTTTAAGCAGATGTTAAGCTCTTACTGTCCAAAGCACGTGGTCATTTTCTCGCATCAAAAGGCCTACTCCATACCAAATTTATTATCTGATTATTATAGATATTAGGACATGACATCATGGCTTGCACAAATTTTTCAATGGACTATATTTCTTAACCGCACCCCACCACACCCCTGAGTAAACAAATTCAATTATATGTTATAAAAAAATTCTATGGCAAATAAATGCTACTGTGAAATGAGAAAAATCCATCATTTGCAAGGACAAGTAAAGCTATCAAACATACTATTAAGAGTACTTATATTATTGAATAAATAGAGAATTAAGGTAAAGGTCATATTTCTTTCTATATTTGAATTTTAGGACAACGCTTTTTAAGTTTATAAATTTAATCTCTGTGGTACAATAACATGTATAAATCTAGTCTCTGTGATACAATATCCTTTATTTTTTTGGTCCGCGCCAGCGGCACCATTTTTCATGGTGTTTTTAGTACAAGGACCAAATTTATAAAATTTTATGGAGTGTCCTATTTTTATACACTTTAAACATTATGAGGACCTTTTTCCAAAACTCCCTTGAATAAAATATAGACTAGAGATTAGTGGAAATTAAACCAAAAGATGAATTAACAAAATTGTTTAAGTGGCATTTGACAAAAAGAACCATGATTTATTTTTAATGTAATTATTAGGCTAACATTTTTTCAAAAATAACTTTTATGCGACGTTAGCAAAACATATAGTGCCATTAAGGGGAAACGTAGGACAACTGATTTGGCACAACCATGCGAGATACTAGTGCCACATCAGCTTCTGTTACAAGGTGACCATGCCACACCCAGAATTTTAGGTGACCTCGTCGGAAAGATTACCGGAATCTTATATTTTGTCTGAGTTGGCACAACTAATGTAACAATACAAAGGTTGAGCTTTTCGTTAATTTTGAAAATAAGTTCGATCAAACAGTAGAGGGAATTAATCTGCTATTTAAACTCTGGAAATCGCCTGGCCAATTGGATGGTTAGGGGTGAATTGTTGGGTTGGTGGCAATTGGCTGAGCCTCCTGTTTGTGTCCAGCACAATTCGGGTGGCTGACCCAAAAAATCATCAGAAAATTAATGCCACCGTCTAAAAGTTTTGTGGTACCAGTCATGGCTACATTGGCATGACTAATCAATTGGACTCATTGAACCATACTAAAATAAAAATATATGTTTTGGGGGATTATGTAAATCTGATTTTCGATTATCTTTGAATTCATTCAGCTTATATCAAATGATAGATATAAAAGTTCAGAGCACAGAGTGGTGGCAAACCATGAAGGGCCAAGAGTATCAGTGGCATGCTTTTTCAGCACTTCTCTTATGCCATCTACAAAGCTGTACGGCCCCATTGAAGAATTGCTATCAGAAGATAATCCTCCAAAGTATAGACAAACAACTGTGCAAGACTATGTTTCCTCCTCTTATAGAAAAGGGCTTGATGGAGTTTCTCCACTGGAGCACTTTAAGCTTTAAATTTCGGTTACGGAAATGAAATTACTATAGTTAATATTATTCTGGAACTGTTTGGGCGTGTAATTAGTTGCATAAATATGGTAAGATTATTTTGTGTTTTTTTCCGCTTTTGTGATTAGTTTTGCAATACACTTCCACTTTTTAAAAAAATTTGCAATACACTTCCACCAGTTAATATTAGTTTTGTGATTAGTACTATTTACATTCTGTGTTTTCTCTCCACTTTTTTTACCAGTTTTGCGAAAGATCCTCATTTAAAAAAAAATCATTTCAACACCAAATTATAGTAGTCCAATTTTTTTTATATAAAGAAATTTCATCGAAATATTATTAAAAAATTCTTTACTTTTCAAAAAATCAAAAAAACTCCAAAAAATAAAAAAATAAAAAAATAGAAAATTTTTAATCGGCATCAATTAAAAAGTCGGAATATTATAAATTCAAATAAGTAAAATATGTCAAAAAGCATGCCCGTTATAAAAGATGTTTTTAAATAAAATAGCCATCCTGATATTAAAAATTATATTTTTTTATTATAATTTGACATTAATAACCCGTACCCAATTTCTATTTATAGAAAACAGTTAATTTATGTAAAAAAATTTAAATAGCATAAAACAATGTATGTGACTTCAAAAAATTGTAATACCATTAAAAAACTTTTTTAACAGTTTTCTATAAATAAAAACAGGAAAAAACAATTTAAATATTTTTTAAACAATTATAAAATCGTTAAAAACGTTATATTTTTTTAGCTTTTAACAACAGTTTCTTATAAAAAAAAACAGTTTTTTTTAATCAAAAAATTGTTTTTTTCTTTATAGAAGAATCTATTTCCTATATCGGGTTAACTGTTTTATAAAAATGAAAAATTGTTTGTTAAACTACTAAATAAGGTATAGTTTTTTTTAGTTAGCACAAATATGTTTTTTAATAAAAAAAAAATTCTAGTAATGTAAAGTTGGTTGCAATAAAAATATATTTTTTAATATAAAAACAGTTTTTCAAGGAAAACATCTTTTTATATATAAAAACTAGTTTTTTTTATATAGACAAAACAATATTTTTTTAATAAAAAGGTATAAAAACAGTTTTTATTTAAAAAAAAAAGCTTTTAAATAGTCAAAACCGTTTTTTTAAGTAGTTGTTTTTTAAAATAAAAGTTATACTATTATGACTTTTTAATAGATGTCCATTAGAAAATTCCCCTTTTTTTTATTTCAAAAATTTTATTTTTAAAACTTGTTTCGATCATTTTGAAAAAGTTTTGAATTTTTTAAATATATTCCGCTGAAGTTTCTTTATGTAAAAAAATGGGCGGCTAATAATTTGAGACTAAAATGATTTTTTTTAAATAGATGTCTTTGGCAAAACTGCTCATAAAAGTGGGAGGAAAAGACAACATGTAATTTGTAGGTTTGAATGAAAAGTTAATCGGATGAGAGTGTATTGTAAATTTTTAAAAAGCGGAGAAAAAATTCAAAATAACCCAATATGGTTTGTTATCAAAATTGCACATTCTAATTTATGGCCAACTTGAGCAACTTCTTATTAACCAATAGCTCGAAATAAAATGTGGCTCTTTACATGTTTACCATGTCTTGTCGGCTGCATTCTCATGTTTAAAACGCAGAAGCTACAGAACCTTCTGTTAATTGTTGGATGCCACAAAAAAGAAGTTGTTGGATAATTACTTTTTGGGTTTAATTGTTTCTTTTGTATTATATTGATCTAAAACTAGGTCTGCGTATATATGTAAAACTTCATGTAAGGTGCAAATAAATATAAAATTTTATGATAGATTCCATATTTTAATAGTGTTTTAGCTATTACATTTGAGAAGTTTTTCTTTGGACGTCACACATATATTATTATTATTATTATTATTATTATTATTATTATTACTAAAGTAAATAAATTAAAGTAAATAAATTAAAACTATCATAATTGTTTCAAAATGTCCTATTAACTATCAAAGGTATCAATTAAGCCAACAAGCTATCAAAATAAATATAAAATGACCCTTGTATCCGCTTAGATCATCAAGGGTGAGAGAAGTAAGTCATGCGTAACACATGAATTTTTTTAGGATACAAGTGTAATTTAATTTATTTATATTTAATTTTAATCCAAAAGATTTTTTTACCCAGACAAATCTCTCTCTCTCCCCACTCCCCCCCCTCTCCCCCCCAACAAAAAAAAAGAAATAAATAAAATTCCCTCATAAACAAACATGTACCCACCCCCAACTGAACCCACCCACACCCGCACTAACAAACGGTTCTCATGTTATGCCTTAGACAAGCTAAACACCGTGTCGTGTCGCAATTTCATATGAGCAACCATTTCCATGAAAAATCATGTATTTTACTAGGGTTCATGTTTATTAGAACACATTTTTTTTTTAATATTGAATCAATGTTCTTGATTTTGAAAAACATAGATGAATGTGTGATAATTGGTTAAATTCACAAATTTGTAATTTGGCACACTTATTTAATTAGATTCTATTTTTACCAAATTAATTAAGCCCCTAAGCATGCAACTATGTGTGTGCGTGTGTTAACCCATAAATAAATAACACATGCGACACAAATTTCACGAAAAATTCCCGCAGGGCAAAACCTTTTATTTTCACTATAAATTGTAAAGAACGGTTACACATATTACAATGAAAACAAGAGTGACATACGAAATGCTCTCAGGTGTCGGTTCCGATGTCGTCGGCTGGAATCTCCCACAAGAACTCCAGATGGGCAGCTATGGAAAATAAATGGCTTCTCCACAAGAGTGAACTTTATAAGGACTCCCTCCACAATAGCACGCAACTCTCCGGTTGTAGAGTTCTCCCCACAAAGAATAAACAAAAGCAAAGTACGTTCTTAAATACCAAAACAATTCACCAAAGTATAAAAGATTTTTTGTGAATTGTAAACAAAAAAGAATTGAACCCTAAAAGAAGATGTTAAAAGGATTCTGCAGTTTCGCAGTTTTCTGTCGTTCAAAATGCTGGGACTTCTTAATAAAAACGAAATAATTTAATGAGTATTTATAAGAAAACGCGTCGCCTCGGTATTAGATCTCGTTCGAATGAGAAGGGGATGTCGCGCGAACGAGAAACGCATGTCGTTTTGAACAACATCGCGCGACAATGCAATGTCGTAATTGAACGACAGTGCCAAGTCGTTTGAAATATTATTGCGTCAAAAAATAATATTTTAATGTCCACTTCAATACTTAGAAAAAATACTCATTCTCAAATTTTGACGAAAAAAGTCCGCTCCAACACTTAGAAAATGTTTTGTAAAAATATCCCAAAATCTCTAAGTGAAAAGTTAAGGTATTTAAAACATAACCTTACTAGTGTAAACTTCGCAGAGTCTTTTGATGAAGAAGTTGATATTCGGATCCCTCTTTGATGCTTAAATGTTCTTGAATGCTCTTCGACGGTCTGTAGCGGTATACGACATAATTAATTGATAACGGACTTATAAAAAATATGTGCTTACAAATCTCCCCTATGTCTATGCCGGTACATACATAAAAACATCCGAATTATCAAATACCAACTTGCCTATACAAATCTACTCTCCCATGAATAAATTTGCAAGATCTCAAACTGTTCTTCAAAAATTCTTCATCAAATCTCAAAGTTTTTCTCATCAGGGTGAGCAACATCATGATCTTCAATCTTTGTACCTACAAACATGTGATAAAGCAAAATACCTTCGTGACGCATCGAGTTTGAAATTATATAAGAATATAAAGTATTAATAAATCAAATCTCCCCCATAATGCAAAAACTCCCTCAAAACATGATAATTCTTTCTCCCCCTTTTTATAATATCCCCAAATAGACAAATAAGAAAAAAAAATCAAAACATGGAGTGTCACGTTAAAAATGCATAGCAAACAAGAATCAAGCTACGCGCATGCAAAGGTATATCCCAAAAACATCCACAAACTATTTTTGAATTTTTTCATGCAAAAATAAGATACCAAAAAAATCACACCATGGATTTAAACTAAAACAACCAAGTCATGGAAATGGAATGTATGGGTGTGAACACATTCGATAGGAAAATAAACTCAATCAATCATATGTGTATGATGAATACGTGTACTCCTAACGAATGAACATCAAAAGTATCCTTATGTGTAAAAATTGTTGAATTTAGATAACATCGTGTTATGCAAATCAACAAATCAAAGTCAAAGTGATTTCCACACCAATAACGTCCAAAAGTATTTAACACTTTTTCAAGACTTTCAAGGACGTGCAAACCCATTTTAATTCTCCATCCAAACTCCCTCATATATATTTTCTTTTTAGGGGTGTATAAACTAAATTCTCAAACTTTGGAGAATCGGTGCAAAAACTTAAATGACCCATAATTGGCATGAATTTCTTTTTATTGCCTTTAAATTTTTTCGGGCTCTTTTAAATCTCTTTGAATCCCGGATAATAAAATTTCTCAATTTTTTAGGTCCAATTTAAATAGAGGCTTAATCGCAAGGCATAGATGATAATCTTTCGTAGCCCTTCACCATTTTCAAACAAAGCGCACAAACTCACAAACGGCTCTTACATGCATAACTTTCTTATCAAGTTTTATCGCGCTTGGTTCGTTTAAGGACAGGATTGAAGTGAAAACACCCAACCAACATGTGATAAGACAAGCACAATAATCAAACAAATCCGTGCATGTGTGCAATAAAGAAAATCACGAGTCAAACATGTAGGAAGTAACATTTGATTACATCTTAATGACTCCACATATTATAAAACACAAAGATGACAAGATATATTGTCTCAAAACACTATCAAATAGTCACATGAAAAATAAAATAATGTTGTGACTCGGTCAACCTAAGTGTTTATCCATAAAAGGTGCATACAAATTACAAAACTCTTTTGGATTTTTTTCAAAAATTTTATCCAAAATAAAATCTTTTTGATTTTTTCAAAATTTTATAAAAGAAAAAATTTATACAAAAAATACATGTCATTATACTAGCAAATATATATCATGAAACCACAACTAGTGTATGACAAACATGCAAACACAATCATCTATATGATATGGCAAGAGAAAAATCATGTGCAAGCAAACAGGAATCAACTTGTCTAAAATCTAGTGCCTCTAAAAGTGATTTCCTAATCCAAATAGATGTGAAACGACGTGTGGGGGATTTATGAACCAACAAAACACTAGACATAAACTTCGTAGGACATTTTCCAAGATCAAAACAAAAACGCCTAAGTGACCTTTCCTACCACAATATGAACATGTGTAAACGGGTGGAACGACACCTATGGGTTGACCTTTTCTAACATCATTGAAATTGATTGACCCTCTAAAATAAATAATGGTTTTGGCTTTAGCACTAGAAGCATGAGAACAAGATGAGCCATTACCATCACTATCAAATTTACTCGAGTCTGTCAAATTATTTTTTAACTTCAATTTTTTTGACTCAAGCAAAAAATTAGACTCTTCTAATTTAAGGGACACCTTTTTCAAATTTTCAACAATTCCTAAAAGCGTATCTCTCTCTCCCTCAATCAAAGCAAACTTTTTCCTAAGAGTCTCTTCACGTGCTACAAACGCATTGATTAAAATATTTTTATCCTCTTTGGCACAAACATAAGCCATGGAATTTTTAAGGTCCTCTAATTCTTTTTCTAAAAATAGGACTCTATCATCACTTTCCTTCTTAGACAATTTTAAATCAATAAAGTCATGGTCCAAGGAAACAAATTTCTCACGATAAAAATCTCTTTGATTTTGAACCGTTTGCAAAAGATCCATCGCAGATTCAAAACGAGAATTTTCTTTTTCCAAAACTTCAATTCTTTTCGCAAACGTCAAATTCAAACTATTTAAATCATTAAAACTTTGACTCGTGTGAATAGGAGGGGGCATCAAACTAGACAAGCGCTTCATTGAAAATTGCGACAAAATTTTAAAAATCAGTTTTTTCAAAAAAAATCAATATCACACAATTTTTGTGGAAAATAGAAATATGCGATAAATTAGTGCAACCCGTTGTGATACCAATTTGAAAAATGTAGATGACTATGTGATAATTGATTAAATTCGCAAATTTCTAATTTGGCACACTTATTTAATTAGAGTCTATTTTTACCAAATTAATTCAGCCCCTAAACATGCAACTATGTGTGTGCGTGTGTTAACCCATAAATAAATAAAACATGTGACACAAATTTGAGGAAAAATCCCCGCAGAGAAAAATCTTTTATTTTCACTATAATTTGTAAAGAACGATTACACGGATTATAATGAAAACAAGAGTGACATACGAAATACCCTCAGGTGTCGATTCCGATGTCATCGGCTGGAATCTCCCACAAGAACTCCAGATGGGCAGCAATGGAAAAGAAACGACTTCTCCACAAGAGTGAACTTTATAAGGACTCCCTCCACAATAGCACGTATCTCTCCGGTTGTAGAGTTCTGAATTTGAAAAACATAGATGACTATGTGATCATTGATTAAATTTGTAAATTTCTAATTTGACACACTTATTTAATTAGAGTCTATTTTTACGAAATTAATTCAACGCCTAAACATGCAACTATGTGTGTGCGTGTGTCAACCCATAAATAAATAAAACATGCGGCACAAATTTCAGGAAAATTCCCGCAAGGTAAAACCTTTTATTTTCATTATAATTTGTAAAGAACGGTTACACGGATTACAATGAAAATAAGAGTGACATAGGAAATACCCTCAGGTGGCAGTTCCGATGCCGTCGGCTGGAATTTCTCGCAAGAACTCCAGATGTGTGAATTGTAAGGACTTCTCCACAAGAGTGAACTTTATAAGGACTCCCTCCACAATAGCACGCAACTCTCCGGTTGTAGAGTTCTCCCCACAAAGGATAAAAAGCAAAGTGTGTTCTTAAACACCAAAACAATTCACCAAAGCTTATGGGATTTTTTGTGAATTGTAAACAAAAAGGGATTAAACCCTAAAAGAAGAATTCAAAAGGATTCTGCAGTTTCACAGTTCTCTGTCTTTCAAAACGCTGGGACTTCTTAATGAAAACGAAACTATTTAATGAGTATTTATAAGAAAATGTGTCGTCTCAGTATTAGAGCTCGTTCGAACGAGAAGGGGATGTCGCGCGAACGAGAAACACATGTCATTTGAATGACATCGCACAACAATGTAATGTCGTTCGAACGACAGTGCAAAGTCGTTTGAATGACTGTTGCGTCAAAAAATAATATTTTAATGTCCGCTCCAATACTTCAAAAAATACTCATTCTCAAATTTTGACGAAAAAGTCTGCTCCAACACTTAAAAAATATTTTGTAAAAATATCCCAAAAGCTCTAAGTTGAAAGTTTAGGTATTTAAAACATAACCTTACCAATGTAAACTTCGCGGAGTCTTTTTGATGAAGAACTTGATATTTGAATCCGTCTTTGATGCTTGAATGTGCTTGAATGCTCTTTGATGGTGTAGCGTTATACGACATAATTAATTGGTAATGGACTTATAAAAATATGTCTTTACATATTTCTTCTTAATACGGTTATCGAGGTACTTCGTTGTATCAAATTTGTTTTATAAATCACCATTTTTGTAAAGATGCGATGCGTGAAGCAAATGTGCCAAACTATCTCCTAATAATATGAAATTTGGTGCTATTCATACAAAAAACTAGAATATATCTAATTATTTGATCACACATAAAATAAGTAAATAAGAGAGACACAAAATATTTTTAAAATGGTTCGACTAAAAGGAAAAACCTATGTCCACTGTTGCGTATTGCCTTGCCTTTGTTCAGCTATGTTCCCCATCCCTTGGATTCGGAGAGTACAATGTATTTATAGCCCATGAGGAAGTACACGAGTTGGAATATCAAAGGATGGAATGCCTTTATAAATTAGACATTTACATCTGTACAACGTTCACAATGTATACAACTGTTGGCGCTTTACTGACCAGGTTGGTTGGTCTTCTTGCTCTTGGTTGGCATTCCTGGACTTGATTGACATTCTTAGATTTAATCGAAGGATTAGGCCTTGCTGAATAGGATTAGTGCCACGCTGGACAACACACGTTCATTTTTATTGGTTCACATAATAAGGCGATTTTTGACATCAACAGAAGCCCCCAATGTTTCATACTTGAGTTTTTGCGAAAGTGTAAAATATTTAGCCCTAAATTTGTTCGGGCAATAATTCTGATTCTTGGTTAGTTACTGACGTCCCATACTTGGGAAATTGTTGATTTAACTGATGGTACATAATGTGGATGCATTTTTACAATTATCCAATGTTTAGACGAATCCTTTTTGGGCAAATATGTCTTTTTTGGCTTAGCCACCAACAGTTCAATCGACGCTCCCTTTAATCATTACCCTCGCCAATTTTCGAGGTAATATATAAAAGGCGGAAAAAATCATGACTGTCTTCTACCTCTAACTTTCTGAGTATCTGCAACTATTTTCTTAAGCTTTCTGTGCAACCGTTTCTTGTGCTCTTCAAATCTTGCTAAATCCTTAAATCCTTGTAAGAATCCTCTCTCTTTTTTTTTTCTTTATCTTTGAACATGGTTTACTTAGTAGCTTCTCTATAGGAATTTAGGAATGAGTGGAATATTCCTTTGTGAGTGGATTTAGAACTTCCCAGCCCCCTACGAACCTTTTTTCTTTGCCCGAGGGCCATTGACACCCTTTTATTTTTATTGTTGAGTGTGGGTTTACTTTTTCCCCCAAACCCATTTTGCCAGTATTTTGACATGGTCCCTACTAGAATAACCACCAACACTTGGAGAGTAATTATTGGGGTTCATAGGTTAAATCAGCTTCATGGGACCCATATAGGAATCCCATAAAGCATGTTCTGCTATAAGTGGGTCACACGTGACAACACTTACTATTTAAAGACTAGGGCTGTAAATAGAGCTTTAGTTTTAATCTTACTGATTCCAATAGGGATTACTTAGACCATGGAGTGATTGCCAAAAATTGGTAATATATCCCTATACCAAGGGGTGAGATGTACAATGGGCCAAAATTCCCTCAGGAAGTCCATGGGATAGGTTGTTTTGAATTCTTATGTGACTTTGTTATCAACTCTCCTTAAATATTTTATAAATTGTTTATACAAACTTTTATCTGTTGACTTTGATTACAGTTGATCGAAAGAGGAAGCGTCTCAAGGAGGGTGATATAAACCTCAGGGAGTTGAAGTTTATTTGGGGCATTCATCAAAAGATAAGGGAGGAGCACATTAGATCTGCATCATACCTGTTAGAGTATAAAAATACCATAACTTCTTTGGTTGCTCGACCAACTGTTGTTGTTTCCTCCTCAGTGATTGACCTTGATCAAGACCTCATCTCTACTTCATCTTCCACTATATCTGGCAATGGTGAACTTATTGCTGCCCCATCCTCTTCCATTGATTCAGGCTTGACCTACGCCATGGCTATGAGGAAGAGAAAATTTCCTAATATCTTGGGTGATATTTCTACTCCTGGTTCCACCAAACAGGTTTTTGGTGGGGCCATAAGTAAAGAAGAGACAGGAAAGAAGCCCGCAGCTAAGAAAAATGATGAAGCCCAACTCAAGAGGCTGAAAAACGGGCTTCCCTCCATGCTAGCTGAAGGCTCTTCTACTAGCGCCGACCAACAAATGTTGGTTGACTTTCTTAATTCTGCTTCACTATTGGCCATTGGCCCTAGTTTGACCAGGCAATTAATAAAGTCTGGTACATTTCCAGACCATAGGGGAGTTGCTTCTGCAATGCCCTGTTCAAAAATGTCTTAAATGGTAGCTCAATGCCTTAATTTGGTAAGTAATGTTTCTTCTTCTTTTTTATTCATATCTTTGACACTTCTTATCCTAACTTGCCAAGATTTCTTTTTGCAGTTTTTGATTGATTTCAACAATATGCTAAAAAAGGATGATGTTCTACGTTCTTCTTCATATGATGTTGAGGAGGCATGTGAGGAGATTAAAAAGTCCTTGTTTTACTTTCAATAAGCATTGGTTAACGAGCAAAAGAAGCGGGAGACCAAAATAAAGACTGTAGAGGATAATGCTACTGCTTTTTGGTCTCCCACTTCTTCTGATCATTAGCCAATGCTTGTTGAGAGTCAAGAAAGGACTATTTAAGCTCCTCAAAGGCCTCCTCAACTTAATTTGAAAAAGAACGCAAAACATCATCATTTTTCAGCATATTGGTGAAATCAACTAAAAATTGCAAAAAGAAATCATGGACAGTTAGTACAAGAAGTGTCAAAGATATGAATGAAAAATTAGAAGAAACATTACTTACCAAAGCAAGGCATTGAGCATCCCCTTCAAAAAATTTTGAAAGGGTCATTGTAAAAGCAGCTCCCTTATGGTCTGGCAGTGTACCAGACTTTATTAATTGTCTAGCCAAACTAGAGCCAATGGCCACTGATGAACCAGAATCAGGCAAGTGGACCACCTCTTGTTGGTCATTGCTAGCAGAAGAGCCTTTAGTCATCCTGGAGGGAAACCATTTTTCAACCTCTTGAGCCGGGCTTCATCATTTTTCTTAGCCGAGGGCTTCTTCCCAGTCTCTTCTTTATTTTTGGCCCCACCAACAACCTTCTTGGTGGAACTAGGAGCAGAAATATCACCCAAGATATTGGAGAATTTCCTCTTCCTCATGGTTGTGGTAAGGGGAAATTCTGAATCAATGGAAGAGAATAGGGAAGCAATAAGTTCACCACTGCCAGATGCAGTGGCAGATGAAGTATAGATATGGTCTTGATCAAGGTCAATCACTGAGGAGGGAACAACAGCAGTTGGCCGAGCAACAAACAAAGTGATGGTATTTTAATGCTTTGACAAGTATGATGCATATCTAATTTGATCCCCCTAGCTTTTGATGAATGCCCAAAATAAACTTCAACTCCCTGAGGTTGATATCACCCTCCTTGGGACACTGCCTCTTTTAATCAACTGTAATCAAACTCAACAGATAAAATTTAGTAGCAACAATTGGTAAAATATTCAAGGAGAGTTTTTAACAAAGTCACATAAGAATTTAAAAAACCTATCCCATGGCCTTCCTGAGGGCATTTTGTCCCATTGTACACTTCACCCCTTGGTAGAGGGACACATTGCCAATTGTTGGCAATTATTTCATGATCGAAGTAATCCCTATTGGAATGAAGAAGATTAACAACTAAAGCTGTATATACAGCCATAGTCTTTAAATAGTAAGTGTTGTCATTTGTGACCCACTTATAGAAAAACATGATCTCTTGGATTCTTGTTCGGGCCCCATGAAGCTGATTTAACCTATGAACCCCATTAACTACTCTCCAAGTGTTGGGGCCTATTTTAGCAGGGACTATGTCAAAATACTAGTAAAACTGAAGGAAAAATGGGTTTGGGAAGTTCTAAATCCACCCACGAAGGAATATTTCACTCATTCATAAATTCCTCTAGAGAGGATTCTTACAAGGATTTAAGGATTCAGCAAGAACTGTAGAACGAAAGAAACGGTCGCACAAAAAGCTCAAGAAGATAGTAGTAGAAACTCAAAATGTTAGAGGTAAAAGACAATCGTGATTATCCCGCCTTTTATAAATTACCTCAAAAATTGGTGAGGGTAATGATTAAAGGGAGCGTTTATTGAATTATTGGCGGCTAAGCCAAAAAAGACATATCTGCCCAAAAACGATTCATTAAAACATTGGACAATTGCAAAAATGCCATCCTCATTATGTACCATCTTCTAAATAAATAATTTCACAAGTATGGGATGTTGGTAACTATCCAAGAATCAACATTGCTGCCCGAGCAACTTTAGGGCTAAATATTTCACACTTTCGTAAAAACTCAAGTACAAAAAATTGCGATCTTCTGTTGATGTAAAAAATTGCCTTATTACATGGACCAATTAGAAATGAACGTGTGTTATCCAGCGCGACACCAATCCTAGTCAGCAAGTCCTAATCCATTAACTAAATATAAGAATACCAATCAAGTCCATGGATGCCGACCAACACATTAAGGAGCCCGACCAACATCAGGAAGACCAACTAACCTGATCAGTAAAGCTCCATCAATTGTATACATTGTGAGCGTTGTACAGATGTAAATGCCTAATTTATAAAGTCATCCCATCTTTTGATATTCCAACTCTTTTACTCCCTCATGGGCCATAAATACATTGTACTCTCTGAATCCAAGGGAGGGGGAACACACCTGAACAAAGGCAAGGTAGTACACAATAGTGGACGTAGGTTTTTCCCTTTGGCTGAACCACGTTAAAAATCTTTTGTGTCTCTTTTATTTACTTATTTTATCTGTGAATCATCATTTTTATTAATACTAAAATTATATGAGTACAATATGTTTTATTATATCACTAGTAATACTTTTTAAGGTGTTCGACATGCCATGGATTCTCGAATTCTTCTCCCTCCAATATCTTAATTCTGTAAGTTTCAAGTCGCACAACTGCTAAAATGCGATATTTCCCGTGATAATTAGCCTCAAGTTTGTTCTTATTTTGGATTACCTTCTTCAGGACATAATATCCTTCCTTTAAGTTGGCTGGCTTCATTCTTTTGTTGTAGAAATGTGGTTTTCTCTGCTAATACACTGTATTTCTTATAGCATCAGGTATTACTGCCTCAGTCCCAAATGCCAGCATGTATGGAGATTCTCGAGTTGCAGTCCTTGGAGTTATTCGGTATTCCCATTGAACATAACAAAACTCATTAATCCAATTTCCCTTTGCATCATCAAGTCTTACTTTTAACCCATTAAGCAGAGTTCTATTTGTAACTTCGATTTTCCCATTGCTCTGGGGATAACCTGGAGTAGAATGCAACTTTTGAATATTGGATGGAGTATAATAATTAGAAAATTCTTCATTGTCGAACTATGTGCCGTAGTCGATAATGAAGGCATAAGGCATCCCATATCTGCAAATAATATTCTTTTAAATTAATTGGTAAACCTTCTCATACGACATGTCCACCAAGGGTTCTTCCTCTACCCATTTTGTAAAGTAGTCCACAACAACGACTAAGTTCCTGAATCTTCCTCGGGTAGTCCGTAATGGGCCAACAAAGTCTATTCCCCATATTACAAAGAGCCAAGGTGATGTAGTTGGAGTGAGAGTAGCTTGTGGAGATTTGAGAATGCTGGAATATCTTTGTCACTTGTCACGTTTCTTGGCAAAGGCTGCACACTTTGCTCATATATTGGGCCAATAGTATCCCTGTGTACTAATCCTTTGCAGTAATGTCCTTCTTGGTATGTGAGCGCCATAAGAACCTTCATGCACTTCCTGGACCTCTGTTGGATGAACATAATGCTGCAAGCTAACTGTTAGTCCTCTCTTGTATAACACTCCTTTGTCCAGTACATATCTTACTGCTTTGTACTTCAACTTTTTGGCTTTAATTATATCTGGTGGCAGAGTTCCTTCTTTAATGAATTCTCTCATGGGATCCATACAAGATGGTTCCATATCTACTATGATAAAATTAGTCATTAGTTCTTCATATATACTCCTGTTTGCTAGAATCTAAATGGGAATAGTTCTTCGGAGCTCAATTCTTATTGCTGAAGCTAGCTGAGCAAGAGCATCTGTTTGGGAATTCTCCAATCTTGGTACTCTGTTCATCTAAACAATCGATAATTTGGCTATCACCTCCAATGCTTTAGACATGTTTTTAGTCATCATCTCTCTTTTAGCTTCATGCAAGTTCAATATTTGTTTCACCACCAACTGAGAATCACCGTGTGCCACAACTTGCTTGGCGTTCAGTGATTGGGCCAAACATAGACCCATAATAATAGTTTCATACTTTGCTTCGTTATTTGAGGCCTGAAACTAGAACCGTAGAGCATATTCAATATCTATCCTATCAGGAGTGTTAAGTATTATACCTACTCCACTTCCAATTGCAAAAGATGATCCATCAACGTACAAGTTCCATATTAAGAGATTATTATTAAATGCTTGGTCTGTCGTAGTCCCACGATGAAATATTTTTCTCCTTGTTTCCTCATACTTACCTGACATCTCCAGGACTCTAGAAGAGGAATCCTGTAGGTCGGCAGTGATTTCTTCTGACCTTTTTTCTGATGAAGGTTACTTGGACAGTTGGTCATTGACAACCTTAGTTGAACTATCCCTTCCTTATTCTGCCTGCACTCCCTGTTACTCGAGGGTCTCAGTAAGTGAATTCAACAATGAAATCTTTTACGGCTTGGCATTTTAATGAAGACCTTGGTTTATATATAATATCATAATCCCCCAATTCTACTACCCGATACATTAATATGCTAGACTTCTCCGGTTTATGCAAAGTTTGCCTCAGAGGCATATCAGTGTACACCATAATTTCATGGGCTTGAAAGTATGACTTCATCCATCTGGGCGCCTCAATTAATGCCAAAGATAACTTCTCCAGGCATGGGTATCTGATTTATACTCCTTGAAAAGCTTTACTGGTGTAGTAGACTGGTTTTTGAACTCTATTTTATTCTCGGATCAAAGCAGAACTTACAGCTGACTCAGAAACATCTAAGTATAAATATAACCTTTCTCCCAAAATTAGTCCGGAAAGTGTGGGGGTTGGGGGAGGGGGGGGGGGGTTGATCCTAAGTACTTTTTCAACTCCAAGAAAGCTTGTTCGGCTCATCATTATATTCAAAACTCTTTCTAAGCATTTTAAAGAATGGAAGGCACCTGTCATTAGCTCAGGACACAAATCTCTTCAGAGCTACTACATGCGTAGTTAGCCTTTGTACATCCTTTTTGCAAGTATGGGACTGCATTTCATTCAACGCCTTTATTTTGTCTGGGTTTTCTTCAATTCCTCCCTGGTTTACTATATACCTGGGAACATTCCTTCTTGTACTCCAAACAAGCACTTGGCCGGGTTTAATCTCATCTGGTTCTTTTCCAACTGGACGAAAGTTTCACTGAGATTTCTTGCTTTTCGTCAGCATATAATTTATATAAACTTCCATATTTTTTCCTATTTTATCCTCAAAATCTTTGTTCACCAATCTCTGGTTAGTAGCTCCTTTATTTTTCAAACCAAATGGCATATCATTAAAGCAATAAGTTCCTCTGAGAGTAATGAAAGAAGTATTTTCCCTGTCTTCAGGCTTCATCTTGATCTGGTTATAACCAGATTATACATCCATGAAACTAAGAAGTTCATGTCCTGAAGTGGCAACAACAAGCTGATCAATTCATGGTAAAGGAAAATGATCCTTTGGTCACGCTTTATTTAAATTCGTGAAGCATACACACATTCTCAACTTGTTATTCTTCTTCTTCACCATTACTACATTGGCCAACCAATCTTGATACTTCGCTTCATTAGTAAAAGCATCTTTTTGAATCTTTTTAACTTCCTCCTAAATTGCTTGATTCTTCTCGGGGCTGAAAACTCTTCACCTCTTCTTCACAGGCTTAACATTCTTATTGACATTGAGTTCATGGAAAAGAAAGTTAGGATCAATCCCGGGCATATCTTCATGACTCTAGGAGAACACATGATTCCTTTGTCTAAGGAAATTCACTTGTTCCTATTTAAGAACAGGATCCAATGTTGTTCCTATTTGAGTGGTGCGTTCTAGCTTGTCTTCGTCTAGCACAATGCTCTCCGCTGTCTCAATTATCAGCCCCTTCACCAATTTCATTTCTTCCCTTAAGTCTAAGGTTTTAACCTCAGACTCATCATTGGATTCCGAAGTGTCCACTTGGTAAATTTTGGTTCTCTTCTTCATCTCTGCTAAATGTTCTTGCCTGGCAGATGAGTAGTAGCATTCTCGAGCTACTTTTTGGTCGCCTTTTAAAACTCCAACTCCAAAGTTGGTCGGGAAATTTAAACATTGATGGAATGTAGGTGGTACAGCTTCAAAATTCTTCAACCCTTCTCTTCCCATCATTACTCCTAATCCTGCGAATGGTCACGCCCAGTTGGTCACAACCCAAGTTCGCGAACAGCTGGTCCCGAATTTGGGCCGTAACCAACTCAATTTTTGGCGTGACCATATTTATTACCACACTAAATCATGGATGCTCTAGAGGTGGTCACAGACCAAATCCGTGACCACTGTGGGTCATGGACTTGGGCCATGACCATGTTGTGACCATCTTGGTGCCAAAATTCCCTCCAAAATTGGTCGGGGATGGGTCACGGACTTGGGCCGTGACCATAGGCATGACGAAGCACAATACACACAAATACTGGGTCACGGGTGGGGGCCATGACCAATTTTTGACGTGGGCCATGAACTTGGGCCGTGACCATAAATCATGACGAAGCACAATACACACAAGTATTGGGTCACGGCTGGGGGTCGTGACCATTTTTAGCGTGGGTCATGAACTTAGGTCGTGACCATAGGCATGACGAAGTACAATACACACACATATTGGGTCACGGCTGAGGTCCGTGACCAATTTTTGTTGTGGGTCACGGCTATGGGCCGTGACCAGTGGACTGTATACACGAGACTTACTTTCATTAATGGGTTGTGAGGTGGGTCACGGCCAATGTCAATCCTAAGACAAAACTCAAGTGCCTTGTATTTTCATTACCCCGTTCATATCTTAATTTTTTTCTTTCCCAAACGCTGGTTCCCCAAACGATGCGATGTTGCTATGGAAAAGTTGCGATGTTGGTGATGGAGTGAGGGTCGGTGGGTAGCATTCGTGGAGATTTCTTCCCCAAACGCTGGTAGCATTCGTGGAGATTTTTCCCCTAATCTGTATGGAGGTTCTTCCCCAAAATGTATATGTAATATATCCATATATGTGTGTGTGTGTGTTTGTTATATGTAATGCTATGGAGGTTTCTTCCCCAATCTGTAATGCTATGGAGGTTTCTTCTCATCCTCCGTCGCCCGCAAGGACGAAAAGGCTATTAACGCCGCCCATCGCAGGACTGGGCTAAAGACGAGATCTCTCTTTCTTCCATAGCAACTCAATGATACACTCCGTTGCTATTAGTTTAGTAATAGCAACTCGACAACTCAATGGTACCCCTAACTGAAAATCTATTACTATGTTTTCTTCTTCTATCATTACTTCTTTCTTTTTCTGTTTCTTATCCTCCAATAAACCCAATGATACACTCCGTTGCTATTAGTTTAGTTTTCTGTATTGTGTCATGGAATTGATATATTTTCACTTGTACTCACTAGTGTGGTCTTAGTGCCTCAATTAGCGTTTGATTCCTCATATTTGATTTCATTTTTTTTCTAGGTTTAAAATTTTCTGTTTATTATATATTAAAATGATTTGTTTTCTATTTTTTTTTCAAATTGCAGATGTAGTATTCTGTGTGCATCTATGTGTAGGTTGAGAAATGTTAATGTCTAATAATTAAGGTGTAAAGAATGATGTTTGGAATTGGATAGATAGTATACTTATCTTAGTCCATAAGAGTTATTGTGTTGATTTATTGGATACAATTTTTTTAGGACCAAAATTATTTGAATAAATAATTGTATATATGCTCAAATTTACTACTAAAGTTTTTTTTGTACAAAGTTTAGAAAATGATGATGGATTTGGAATATGGTTGACATTTAATAACAAAGGACCATTATTGTAAGTGGCAGATGGCTTTAACATTATATGGCAATGAAATATGGATATTGCGTCTTTTTTCTCCTTATGAGTTTATCAAACTCTCTTCTCATATTTCCTGAAGGCGTCCTTTTGTCACCTTATGTTACTTAATGACACACTCATAAGACCTGTGAGAAATAGTGACATTTATATTGTCAAAAGTGGATTCCACTCAAAACTATAACTAGTAAAAAATAAAGATCCCCAAAGTCGAGCTATTCTACTTAGTTAGAGCTGATATCACCACTTCTGTATGCTATTAATTAATCACCCATCGAGGAATTATGTTAAGGTGTCTGGGAATATGTATTGCATTTCTCATGACTACATCTGTTTAGATTTGGGAATATTTTGTTTCAGAATCAGAGTTTGCAGAGAACGTAGGTGAGTGGTGGATTGATTATCAGGTTTCTTTTTGGATATCTAGATAGAAAAATCAATCTATTCAAAGAAGACTTGATAAGTGGTGTAAGGATGTGTTTGGGAATGTGCAGTAGGGCATTGCAAGAGGTCTAGGGGGGATTAAGGAGCTTGACACGAGAGAGGGGAGGGATTGCTTTCTTGGATTTTTATTTAAAGGTCGGATGAGGTTCGATATTGAAAGGGAGGATTTACCCCTTTTACCTTTTTTTAATACAAGCTATTTTAGTCAGAATATGGGCTCAATTAGTGTTGATACCAAAATTAATATGCTGATGTGGACGAATCATACGAAGACACTTGTCAATCTACGTGGCACAATAACAACAAGGAAGTTCATTTCCTCGACCAACTCATGTTTTCCCCGAGCAACGATGATATACCGAGGAACTGCAACACTCCGAGATACTCTAGCGCTCCGAGGAACTCCTGAGCAACGAGCAACTAAGGCAGTCCGAGCTGCATCTCGACTGTAGTATTAATTGCCAGAATGTCAACAGTTCAATCATTCATTGAATGTTTATCATCTTGACGCACACGCTGCATTAAATGTATTACCCTTTCATATGTATATCATTTAATGTATCAACCCATTCATGTACAGCCTAAGGGCTATAAATACCTTGTATCACCCTCATTCAAAGGGACCGGAATTTCTGGATTGAACTTGTAATCGAGAATCCCCAAACACTCAGCAATAACATAACAGTGGACGTAGGCCATTCTTATAAGGCTGAACCACTTTAAAAATCTTTGTTCATTTTATTTATCTGTGATTGAATAATTAGAGCGATCTAATTTTTTACATCAACAGATTGGCGCTGTCTGTGGGAAATGACTGTTGCTATCGTTTTTCACCAAAAATCATTTATCATCAATGGCAGATAATCCAGAATCCAGTAATCGAAATGCTGGAAATACTGGAAATCCTCCAAATCCATCTGCACCTCCAGATCTGGTTGTAATTATGACGAATCTGGCTGAAGGACAAACCGTCATGCAAGAAACAATGAGGAAACTCATTCAAACTCTTCACGGCGGTGCACCTACCCATTCAAGGCAAAGGAGTGATCGTGGGCAATCGCGATCCAGGCATACTGAGTCATATCGTAATGAAGAATCCAATGATTTTTCTTATCAACCTGGGCGAACTTCATCGATACGGGCTACGGATACAGATCAACATATCACCCTCTCTCCGGAGAGAACTAGCGCTCTGGAAAGATTAAGCAGAGCATCTCCTTTCAGTCGGCTAGGACCAAGGAGAAATATGAGTCCACCTAGAGCACCATCGAGAAGCTTTCGACCACCATCAGGTTTGAGAGAAGGATCAGCACAATCAAGACCAGCTACTCGTCGAGATAGATCTCGGGAAGCTACGTCAGAACAATCAATTGCTCGGACTAAGCAGCCTGAGGAAGGAAATGAAGCGTGGAAGGGTTCCATTCAGCGATTGGAGGATAGACTTGGAGAAATGGTTAAAGAAAGGAATCCCTTACAGAGAACTTTTGTTCAAGGGACACCTTTTGTGCAGGCCATTGTGAACTTTCCTACACCATCGAAATTTAAAGCACCTGTAGTGACCCCTAAATATGATGGAAAGACATATCCTGTTCTTCATATAGAACAATACCAGGCTGCTGCCGACGTATATGCTGTCCCCGACGAGATGAGGTGTAGAGCATTTTCGGGAACTCTTACCGGATCTGCGCAGATATTGTACAACAATCTTCCTCGGGGTAAGATTTTGACTTTTATTTAGTTAGCCGAGTTGTTCATTGGTAATTTCTTTTTTGGAGCAAAGCCAGTAAAACGAGTAGCGCACTTGTTAAGTGTTAGACAAAAATCAGGTGAGAGTACTAGAGATTACATAACTCGTTTCAATAACGAGAAGTTGGAAGTCATAGATTACGAAGAAAAGACAGCGATCACTGCTTTGATGAGTGGATTTCTGCCTAACAAGTTATATTATACTTTGGCCAAAGATCCACCTAAAACTATGTCGGAGTTGATGGCAAAAGCGGCCAAAATCATGAATGCCGAGGAGGCTATGGCTGCGAAGAAGAATATGGATATAGAAACCAAGGTGGAGGTTGACAAATCTAAGAAGAAAGATAAAAAAGGTAATGGTAATGACAAGCACTCCAAGAATAATAGGACGTCATGGGAAGTCCTGAAGAAATATGATAATTATACTCCATTGAAGATGGGTATTAATCATGTTTTAGAAGAAATCAAGAATAACGAAGAAATCAAGTGGCCAGATAAACTGAGGACCAATCCTGAATTGAGGAATAGGGCCAAATATTGCAAGTTCCATAAAGATCATGGCTATACGACCAAAAATTGCATAGCCCTTCAGAACGAGATTGCAACGCTCATCCGAAGAGGAAATTTGTCAAAGTATGTAGATCGCAGAGGTGAAAGGAAGAATGATGATAGAACCAGAGATCATTCCAGATCTCCTCGTCGGACGGAGGAGAAAAAGAAAAGATATCATGAAGATGATCCAGATGAAGACCCCGATCTTCCAAAGAAGCCAAGACAGCCTGAACGAGAGATATTTTCCATACGTTTTGGGTCATTTGATTGTAATGTTATTACAGGAGGAGATGTTGGAGGGGGAGACCTCACTGCAGAAAGAAAGGCCTATCTCGGAGTGGCTCAAGCCTGCTCATATATTCAACGAATAAATCTTGCAGAGGATGACCATCCGAGGAAGGTAAATAAAGAGAAGCTAGTTATTGGTTTTTCAAAAAATGATTTGGCCGGTGTTCTTTACCCTCACGACGATCCCTTGGTGATCAAAATGAGGATGAAAGATGTGGTGATTTCAAGGGTGTTGGTGGACAATGGTAGTTCGGCAGACATCATGTACTATTCATGTTTTGATAGTTTGAATTTGAAATTATCTCAATTGGAACCTTATCACAGACCCCTTCTGGGTTTTGCTGGCGAGAAAGTTTTTCCACTTGGGACGATCAAGTTGGACATATTCATTGGAACTTAGCCTGCTTGTCGAACAGAAAGAATACACTTCTTTGTGATGGATAAGAATGTGCAGTCAGCCTACAACATCATCATGGGAAGAGTTGGTTTGAAGAAGTTCGAAGCAGTTCCATCTACAGTGCATCAATGCTTAAAATTCCCAACAAACTTCGGAGTAGGAGTTGTAAAAGGCGATCAAAAAGTAGCTCGGGAATGCTATTATTCGTCTGCCGAGCAAGAGGAGCTTGAGGAATCAAGAAAAAAAACTATTACCTACCAGGTAGAGGAAGGTATAGAAATTGAAACTCTTGATCCCAGGGATGAATCCCAACTTGTAAAAGGACAGGTAGTAGAATCTACAGAAAAAGTTATTTTGGACGAGGAGCACCCTGAACGAGTAACCCAGATAAGTTCGTCGTTGGATGCTTCAATAAAACAAGAGTTGATAATGTTCTTGAGAAACAGGAAGAAAACTTTCGCATGGAGTCATGAGGACATGCCAGGAATAGATCCAAACTTCTTATGTCACGAACTCAATGTGAATAAGGAGATCAAGCCCGTAAAGCAGAGAAGAAGAGTATTTAGCCCCGAGAAGAATCAAGCCATACAAGAGGAGGTCGAGAAGCTCTAGAAAGCCCAATTCATTGAAGATGTGAAATATCCAGACTGGCTGGCAAACGTGGTGATGGTAAAGAAGAAGAACAATAAATGGAGAATGTGTGTTGATTTCACTGATCTCAACAAGGCATGCCCAAAGGATCATTTTCCATTGCCCAGAATTGACCAACTAGTGGATGCTACCTCGGGACATGAGCTGCTCAGCTTCATGGATGCATATTCTGGTTACAACCAGATCAAGATGAAACCTGAAGACAGGGAAAGTACTTCTTTTATTACCCCTAGGGGAACTTATTGCTATAATGTTATGCCTTTTGGTTTGAAAAATGCAGGAGCGACATACCAGCGGCTGATGAACAAGGTCTTCACCGAACAAATCAGTTGCAACATGGAAGTCTGTGTCGATGATATTCTGACAAAAAGCAAGAAAGATGCAAATCATTTAGTTGACTTATCTCAGACATTTGATCAACTAGATAAATACCAGATGAAACTCAACCTGACGAAGTGCACATTTGGAGTACGAGAAGGAATGTTTCTCGGATACATTGTCAACCAGCGAGGCATTGAAGAAAATCTAGATAAGATCAAAGCTCTTTTAGGGTTGCGATCTCCAACAACAAAGAAAGAAGTGCAGAGTCTTACAGGACGAGTTGCAGCGCTCAACAGATTTGTATCCCGAGCAACTAACAAATGCCTCCCATTCTTCAAAACACTTCGAAAAACTTTTGAGTGGACTGATGAATGTGAAAAGGCCTTTCAAGACTTGAAAAAGTATTTGGGAGCACCTATATTGTTGTCTAGGCCAATAACAGGAGAGAAGTTGTACTTATATCTAGCAGTATCAGAGAATGCAGTTAGCTCGGCATTAATCAGATTGGAGAATGGAGTCCAGAAACCAATTTATTACACAAGTAAGGCTTTCCGAGGTGCAGAGATCAGGTACCCAAAATTAGAAAAATTGGCATTGGCATTAATTGAAGCAAGTAGAAGAATGAGGCCATATTTCCAGGCCCATACGATCATTGTGTATACCGACATGCCATTGTGACAAGCCCTTCACAAGCCAAAAAAATCAGGAAGACTGATGTACTGGGCAATAGAACTCGGTGAATATGATATTGTGTATGAGCCCAGAGCATCATTGAAAGGGCAAGATGTAGCAGATTTTATAGCAGAATTTACATATCCTGATACCCTCGAGGAATAAAAACTGCTCGCTGACCAACCTGTGGATGTTACAGGATCAACAGACATAAGTCTAGACCAACTCTGGTTGGTAAAAGGGCCTATGGATGTAGAAAGATCATCAACTTCAAATTCAAACCAACCCCGGATGGTTGAAGAACGAGAAGAGATGGTCAACAAGGAGCAAAAAGTGCCAGGGGAGGATGAAAAGAAGCAACAAATATTTCATCGAGGAACTCTATCAGATAAGAAATTTGAAGACGGGTTACCCCTATGGAGATTATATGTAGATAGTTCATCTTGCACAGCAGGTTGCGGCGCAGGAATTATTTTGAGCACCCCAGACGAGATTGACCTGGAATATGCTTTACGATTCCATTTCAAAGCCTCTAATAATGAAGCTGAGTATGAGGCCATGATAGCAGGTTTAAACTTAACAAAAGTTATGGAAGCACGACAAGTAATTGTATTCAGTGATTCTCAATTAATTCTAAATCAGATGACAGGAACGTATGCAGTTAAAGGAGATTTAATGGTAAAGTATCATGCAAAGGTGATGGAGTTACTGATAGAATTTGATGCCATTCAATTGGTGAGAATACCGAGGATGGAGAATGTATGAGCAGACGCACTGGCTCGACTAGCATCAGCTACTCGTACCGAGCTGCGAAGAACGATACCAATTGAAGTATTGAAAAGTCGGAGCATAGATGAAAACATGACGATGAATGTTATTACCCTTGATTTAGGACCATCTTGGATGGATCCCATCAGGATATATATTGAAGAGGGAGGATTTCCAGAGGATAAGCTCGCTGCCAAAAAATTGAAGTATAAAGCTGCTCGGTATGTATTAACTAATGGTATTTTATATAGACGAGGAATTATGGCAGGATTGCAGAGATGTGTACATCCCTCCGAGGTGAAAGATTTGATTGAAGAAATCCATGAAGGGTCTTGTGGAGCTCATGTAGCAGGTCGAACACTTTTACAAAGGGTAATGACTCAAGGATACTATTGGCCGACGATGAGGGCTGATTGTATAGCCTATGCTAAGAAATGTGACAAGTGCCAACGTTTTTCCTCTATCCGACGAAATCCACAAGCATTGTTGACACCTATAACTTCCCCTTGGCCATTCGCCATGTGGGGAATTGATTTGGTGGGACCATTGCCGACCACTCGAGGAAGATTCAAGTACCTCGTTGTCGCAGTAGACTATTTTACTAAGTGGGTAGAAGCTGAACCCCTCATCGACATGACATACGCGAAGGTATACCAGTTCGTTTGGAAGAATATCATCTGTCGATATGGTCTCCCTCATGCCTTCATCACAGACCATGGAACCCAATTTGATAACGAGGAATTTGCTGCTTATTGTCATCAGTCGAACATTTTGAAGGTCCATTCAGCGCCAGGCCATCCTCAAAGCAATGGACAGACTGAAGTAACGAATAGAACACTGCTAAATGGTTTGAAGAAAAGGCTAAGTGAAGCTAAAGCTAACTGGATTAACGAGCTACAATCAGTATTGTAGGCTTACCGAACAACTCCCCGAGCAGCAACTGGAGAATCACCATATATGCTGGCATTTGGAAGTGAGGCTGTAATACCTGCCGAGTTAGGTCTCCCAACACACAGGGTGCTGAATTTCAATTCCCCAGTCAGCGACTTGATGAGAAGACTGGATTTGGATATGCTCGAGGAAGTAAGAGAAGAGGCAGCCATTAGGAATGCTGCTTACCAACAACGCACAGCTCTGTTCTACAATAAAAGGGTGAAGAAATGCGATTTAAAAGAAGGAGATTATGTGCTAAAGAAGGTAATTCAGAAACACAATAAATTGGAGGCAAACTGGCATGGGCCTTACCGAGTTACAGAAGTTGTTCGACCAGGAACTTACCGAATAGCAACTCTAGAAGGAGAAGAATTCAAGAATGCTTGGAAGGCTGAACACCTTCGCAAGTATTATCAATGATGTAAAATGTACAACGGTTCCATCAATATGAATAAAACGATGATGTTTTCACCATTTTCTTCTCCTTTGTTTGAAAGTTTTTCGGGGAATACTAGTGTTGTACACTACGCTGCTCGACAGCAAAAAGAAGACAAAAAGTTTGAAAGAACCAAAAAATATACTCCTTTGGTTAGGAGGCGTACACTAGCGTGACCAACTAAGGTTGGTAAGATAACTAGTGGACAAAAAGTTCGAAAGAACCAAAAAATATACTCCTTTGGTTAGGAGGCGTACACTAGCGTGACCAACTAAGGTTGGTAAGATAACTAGTGGACAAAAAGTTCGAAAGAACCAAAAAATATACTCCTTTGGTTAGGGGGCGTACACTAGCGTGACCAACTAAGGTTGGTAAGATAACTAGTGGACAAAAAGTTCGAAAGAACCAAAAAATATACTCCTTTGGTTAGGAGGCGTACACTAGCGTGACCAACTAAGGTTGGTAAGATAACTAGTGGACAAGATAGTTCGAAAGAACCTGATAATTCAATAATCAACTACGGTGGATTTGAAAATAAGCCAACAAGTTGGTCGGAAGGTAAAACCATTCCAGAAAATACAAAGAATTCCAAACTGAACCAAGTATAGTTGGTCGGTGATCAACTATACTTGGTCGACAAGGATAAATTATCGACCATGGTTGGTGGGATACATTTTAGGAAAAAGTTTACCAAGTATGGTTGGTCGGGGGTAAAAACCCATCAACTGTAGTTGGCCGACAAGCATAATTTAACAACCTTGGTTGGTTGGAAATAGTTTAAACATTTTATACTCATTACTTTATTATTAAGTGATTAAGCAGCATTGATACTTGTAATTTTGACTACTAAGTTGGTTGATGAACAGCATCATATTGTTATCTTTTTAACAGATACATATACACAAATGTACAAATATTTGATAAACACAAGATAATCTCAATACAAATTTGCAAACAGAAAATGAAATTCTTTCATTAAGATAAAAATGTATTACAAGCTATACATATGTGCTAATTATTACATTGAAAAACCTATTCTATTGGTTTCTTTCCTTTAGCTTTTGAAACAGGTTCCTCGCCGGCAGGAGGATCTTCTAAGCAAAGAGGAGAATTGATGAAATTAATATCTCTGAGCATTCTGACGTTCATCACAGAAGGTGTATCCAAGAGATGCTCTGGGAGAGATAATTCAGTCTGAGAATGAAGACTATAATCGCCGAGATATTTTGAAATTAAACTCCGAGGAATGGAACAAGCTGGGATCCATTCCATGTCCAATTTGAAAGGTGGCACAGGCAAATCTAGTAATCCTGGAGCATGATAATCCCATAGAAAATGCCCTTGCTCCAATTTCAGTACACCCAGGGCGTTCAACCACCCCTGCTTATAACCTTCATTATTGGCATGTTCAATCCGAGCATCTAAATGAACAAGGGCTTCATTGTATCCTGCCATCCAAAATTCCCTGAGTTGTTTATGGAATTGGAAGGTTGATCTATCCAATTGTTCGTGAAGGCTCCTGGCAAAAACATCTTTATTATTCAAAGCAGACTTCGTTGCAGTAAGTTGATCTTCCAAAGATAGATTTTTCTTGGACATTTCAGATAAAGCCCGATCTTTGGTGTTTAATTGGTATGCTTGAGTTTCCAAAGTAGATTGAGTGCGAGCCTCTTCAAAATTGCGGCTAAGAACTCTTGATCGACTCCGAGTAGCGACTGGAGAACTTTGCTCCTCGGCAACATTTTGAACAGCTCTTCCTCGCCCACGAGAAGTTCTTCCTCGTCCCCGAGCAGTCGCAGGAATAACAGATTTTCTTAAGTTGTCCAGTTCTTGCCTTAATTTGGCATTCTCATCCTCTAAGAACGAGAAACCTTCATCGGTAACTTGCACTAAAGCAGTGGAAGATGACGCTGCAGATTCATACTGTGCCAGCTTTTTCTGCAAATTATTGTTCTCCTGTTCCAACAACTCAACAATCTGCCTGCAAGCTTCAACTTCACCTTTTAAAGTTCTTTCCCTAACATCGTATCCAGCCAGGATCTTTTTATGGCCTGTGTCAGAAGAAATCTGTTGGTATCTATTTTCATATTCCTTGTGCAACAAAGCCATTGATTCATTGTGCTGACCTTGTAGATCTTCTAAGGAATAATGAAGTTCCTCAATCAAGTCATAGTAGGCTACATTGTTGGCCACAGCTCGGTCGAGTAAATCTTTCAAGTATCGATAAGCCTCAATTGCCTGTTCTGAGGCATGATGGCCAAGGATGTCAGCAATTTCTGATGTACTAAGGTCTGTATGACCAGCCTTATAATATTCGTGACATTGCTGCATCAGCTTGGTATCATGTGCAGATATCAGTTCCATTCTAGCAACAAACTAAGGATGAGAAAAAGACAACAATCAATAAAAAACAAATCATCAACAACAGAGATGAACAAAAGTGTATTTTATTAGATCATCAAAAGATTACATTGTTTGATTACAAGTGATAATAAAAGATAGAAATGATACTGAACAACTTCACACCTTTTCCTTGTCTCCTAAGACTTTCTCGGGAGGCTGGGACGAGGAGCTTGGTTGCTCGGAGGTGATAGCAGCTTGAACGACAAGAGTTGAAATTTTCTCAGAAGGAGGAGGCATGGAAGAAATGTCCTCGTTGGGAGCAGGAAGAGAGGCAGGGACTTGATCACCTATGGCCATAGAAGATTCATCAGAGGCAGGCTCATCTTCTTCTTCTTCCACAATTGGTGGAGGAGGACCAGGGAGGTGCAACTGGAATAGATCGGAATCATCCTTGATCTTCAATTCCTGTAGGGCAGATACCCAGCCATATCGGAAGTATTTCAACTTCCCATATTGAACTTGGGATGTCATTGCAGCAATCCCCTTGTCCCATCCTATATCCTAGCCTGAGCTGAAGGATTTTTTAACTGCGAGCTTTCTTCTCAATTTCTCCGAGGAGAGCTTTGAATCCAATTCTTCTTTTTTTCCCTTGATATCTCGGAGGGCGAACAATTCTTCCTCTGCCTTCCTCATCTTGTCCTCAAGTTCTCCAAAATTCTTGAGTTTGTCGTCATATTTCTTATGCTCGACCTCTACACTTTTCACTTTATTCTCCAAACTCTTGGAGATCTCAACCATCTTCACCTTCTCGGCCTCAACTGTAGACAACTTTTTCTCCCAAACAACTTTGTCCTCACTATACTGTTGGCGAGATTCCTTCAAGGATTGGGTCAAACCCAGCAGAGCATCCTCTACACCTGAAGAGGAGCTTGAAGCTTTAATAGTTTCATCCTTCTTCATGATATTATTAAAACAATTCACCAGCTGAACAAAGGAAAAAGTGACAGGTCAGTGCAAAAATACAAGTATTCAGAGAAAGAAAGAAATTTAGAATGTGAGAAATTTACGAAAGCAAGGTGACGAGTAGCTAGGGATGTCAACATATCCCTAGAAATATTTTCATCAATTCCTTGGACCTCAGGTATGATCCAAGTTTTTACCGAGCTCATTGCAGAGCTAGGAGGAATGATGGTTGGAACACTAACAACACCAGAGGGTGGAGAAGGGACAGTTTTAGCCAAATTGACTGAGGATGATTTCCTCAATCTTCTCAAAGGGACTTCAGCAGATTCAACCAAGGAAGAACTCTTGGTCGGAGAGATAGTAATCACTTCTGCTGGAGCAACTTTCTTGCTCGGAGCCACTGGGGGCTTCTCGGCAGCTTTGGAAGATGCAACATCCACCTTCTTAGTCCCCTCTGGGACATCAACTTTGCTTTTCTTGGCCCCAGCAGCCGAAGTAATGTCATCAAATAGAGCAGGAGGAGATCTTTTCTTGCCCATTCTCTGACTTAAAGGAAGATGAGAATCTAAAGAAGAATCCTCTGGAGTTGAAGCTGGCTCAACAGGGCGAGCAGTATAAGAGGTTGTATAACTCTTATACTATAACAAATATGATGCAGACCTGATGTGCTCGTCTGCAACGTTCTTATGCAAGCCCCAGATAAGTTTCAGATGCTTAATATTAACCTATGATTCTTTTGGAGTTTTTCTTTTGCTATCAACTGCAAATAAATACATAATGAGATATCAGTCATACATTTTGTCAAACATGATGAAAGAATAATTTCATAAGTAAAATAAAATGAAAAATAAACCTATCCCATTGCCATATGGGGGGCATCTGGGACCGTTGTATACTCCATCTCCAACTAAAGGGGCATATTGCCAATTTTTAATAACCAACCCATGTTCAAAATAATCTCTATTTGAGTCAGGGAGGTTAACTACAAGAGCCCTATTCAGAAACCTAGTTTTTAAGTAATAAATATTATCTAGAGTGGCCCATTTATAGCAATACATAATTTCAGGGATCCCTATACGAGTCCCATGAGTTAGATTTAATTTGTACACCCCATTAATTATTCTCCATGAATTGGGGGCTATATTTGCAGGGACAAGATCAAAATACTGACAAAACCCAAGACACAATGGGTTTGGTGGAAAAGAAAATCCACATTCAGCAATGAATAGACTGGGGAACCAATGTCCCTCAGCCAATCGAAAATAATCTAAAGGCTCAGAAAGAACCTCCAGAGTTACCCAGGAAGGAATGGAAAAATCGGAACGAAATTTCTCAATAGACTCCACAATATAAACCATACTGAATAAAAGAGATACAGAAGAAAGAAAGAAGATCTTACAGGAATAAAGGAGGCATGTTGACAACGAACGAAAACTAGGATGAACGCACAAGAGAGAAGGAGAAAATAGAAAGCTTGAATGCAGGAAATTGGAAAAAGAAGAAGACGGTATGGTTACCTAAGAAGTTTAAATACTTTGCTTTGGGAAGCGGCGAAGGAAATGATTACAAAAAAGAAACTATTGAACTGCCGACGGCTAAAAGGACAAAAAGGGCACTAAGATCGAAGCGCTCTCAAAAGTTCAAAAAAAGGCGGATTCGTTGAACTTGGAAATAAATTCAAATACGATGCTCCTAAAACCCAGGAAGATCATTCAATATTGCCATAAACCGAGAAAGAATGTTCCATACTCCTCAAAGTTCGAAATATGAAACATTGGGGGCTTCTGTTGATACCAAAATTAATATGCTGATGTGGACGAATCATACGAAGACACTTGTCAATCTACGTGGCACAATAACAACAAGGAAGTTCATTTCCTCGACCAACTCATGTTTTCCCCGAGCAACGATGATATACCGAGGAACTGCAACACTCCGAGATACTCTAGCGCTCCGAGCAACTCCTGAGCAACGAGCAACTAAGGCGGTCCGAGCTGCATCTCGACCGTAGTATTAATTTCCAGAATGTCAACAGTTCAATCATTCATTGAATGTTTATCATCTTGACGCACACGCTGCATTAAATGTATTACCCTTTCATATGTATATCATTTAATGTATCAACCCATTCATGTACAGCCTAAGAGATATAAATACCTTGTATCACCCTCATTCAAAGGGACCGGAATTTCTGGATTCAACTTGTAATCGAGAATTCCCAAACACTCAGCAATAACATAACAGTGGACGTAGGCCATTCTTATAAGGCTGAACCACTTTAAAAATCTTTGTTCATTTTATTTATCTGTGATTGAATAATTAGAGCGATCTAATTTTTTACATCAACAATTAGTAATGATATAAAAATTTGTCCAACTTGTTTTGGAGAAAATAAATAAATAATTGTTGCTCTCATTATCATATACCATTTTTTGCTGTAATAATTTTAGTTTTGAATCTCAATTACCATGTTGATATATAATTTGTTGTTAACCATGATTCTTCCTATGGACTTGTCGAGTAAATAGTGTATCGCCTAATTTTATATTCATCTCCATAATAACTCAAAATTAACATTTTTGATATTTATGATTTTGTAGAAATTGTGAAAATGGAGAAAACTGTGTTCACCTCTTCTTTGGAGATTAAGGGGATATACTGACCAAGCCTTTCTTAGATGTTTGCGAACTAATATTACCTATTCAAGGTGTGGTGGGTAGCATTCGTGGGTAGCAGGTGCGATGGAGGAAAATGAAAAAAAAACGAGGTGCGATGTTCATATCTAAGACTCATTCATCAATCAAGCCCTACAATTATTGATAAGTTTGTATTTACCCCTTTTGTAATGTTTTTACTAGATTTTGATAATTTGGGGGATTTTCTCTTTGCATCGAGGTTTCTTTAATCATTTTTTGCATCTAGATTACTAGAGTATATTTTTGTGTGTTCGGACTGTGTATTTTTCTTCTCATTTGTTCTATTTTGTAGGTATACACCCTTGATGTTCTCTCGCTCAAACAGATTGATTTGACTTTCTCTGTATTTGAGAGGTATCACATTTTTTTATTTTTTTGTATTCGAGTTTGGGTTCTAATCTACAATCATTTGTTTCTCACTGGCATCACTGGCAACATTGGTATTTCATTCATAATTTATTCAGAATATATGAATTTTATATTTGGTGTGAAAAATGGTATGAGATTTTAGCAAGAAGTTCATGGTTGATATACTTTCTTGTTCATCTTCTTCAATTCCTTGGAGAATTAGATCTAATTCCATTGAGATCCAAGAATTTATCAAGAAGTAAAAGATATCCTTCAGATGCTGCAACATAGCAGGGAACCAAGTAGCATGTCTTTTATCTTCATTTGGAGCTGAAACAAAAAATTTTAACTCTTTTTTGGCATTGAAGATCTCCCTCGAGATATTAAGGTAGCATTATGGTTAAGTTCATCTAAAATTCCTTATATTGGGAATACTTGATGTTTTGTTTCTTTTCCTGATTGTAAAGCCTCATAGAGAGGGCTATTCTTTCTTTATTTTCAAATAAACTCTTAATTTTATCAATAATTAAATAAATTAATTAATAACAACAGATATATAACTGTTGTTATATAAGGTTGCGGATTTCTTCATTTGAATTTGCATACACATATGTATGTAAATTGGTTGTGTCGAGATTTTTTACCTTTTTTTGTCTTTTGAGCCGAGTTCAGTGTTCTGAAAAATCTTCGGTTTGGAAAGAATAGGTTGGCGAGACTTACTTCTTAGAGGATTTGGGTAGGGTTTGCATAACTTCCATTTGACAATGTATTGCATTTTTTTTATTTTAGAATATCATACATATTTTCTCGTGGTTTTTAATGAATTTAGTTATGGCTTAATGTAGGGATTGTCACAAGGAGACCTTTAGTTTTGCAATTTCAAAAGATAGATGAAGGGAATCAAGATTACGCTGAATTTGGTCATACGCCTCGAAGGAAATTAAGTGATTTTGGTATGCAATTCAAAACTAGTACTTATATTCCAAACTCGTAGGAACTGTCCGCGCAGCCGCGGGACTCTCGATTTGAGAATATGACAGTAATTTGCACATTTCTAGACTTAGGCTTAAAAACATGGCTTTAGAGGGGGAAAACCCGAAACGACCCTCGAACGACCCCATGGGTGGCACCAACACCTCCTATAGGACCAATGTAACTCGTAGGAACTGACCACGCAGCCGCGAGACTCCCCGTTTGAGAATACGACGGTAATTTGCATAATTTTAGACTTAGGCTTAAAAAATGGCGTCAATGGGTGAAAACCCGAAACATCCCCCGAATGATCCCGTGGGTGGCACCAACACCTCCCACAGGACCAATGTGACTCGTGGAACTGACCGCGCAGCCGCGGGATCCCGGTTTGAGAATACGATCGTAATTTATATTTTCCTTGACTTAGGCTTAAAAACATGGCTTTAGAGGGTGAAAACCTGAAACATCCCCCGAACGGCCCCGTGGGTGGCACCAACACCTCCCACGGGACCAATGTGACTCGTTAGAACTGACTGTATAGCCGCGGAAATCCCGGTTTGGGAATACGATGGTAATTTGCATATTTCTAGACTTAGGCTTAAAAACATGGCGTTAGCGGGGGAAAACTCAAAATAGCCCCCGAACGGCCCCGTAGGTGGCACCAACACCTCCCACGGGACCAATGTAACTCGTAGGAACTGACCGTCCAGCCGCGGGACTCCCGGTTTGAGAATATGATGGTAATTTGAATATTTCTACACTTAGACTTAAAAACATGGTATTAGTGGGGGAAAACTCGAAACGACCCCCGAACGGCCCCATAGGTGGCACCAACACCTCCTAGAGGACCAATGTAACTTGTACGAACTGACCGCGCAACCGCGGGACTCCCAGTTTGAGAATACGACACTAATTTTCATAACTCCAGACTTAGGCCTAAAAAATGGCGTCAGTGGGTGAAAACCCAAAACATCCCCCGAACGGCCCCGTGGGTGGTACCAACACCTCCCACTCGACGAATGTGACTCGTGGGAACTAACCGCGCAGTTGCGGGACTCCTGGTTTGAGAATATGATCGTAATTTGCATTTTTCTTGACTTAGGCTTAAAAACATGGCTTTAGAGGGTTAAAACTAGAAATATCCCCCGAACGGCGCCGTGGGTGGCACCAACACCTCCCACCGGACCAATGTGACCCGTAGAAACTGACCGTACAACCGCAGGACTCCCGATTGGGGAATACGATGGTAATTTTCATATTTCTAGACTTAGACTTAAAAACATGGCGTTAGCGGGTGAAAACCTGAAACAGCCCCCGAACGGCCCCGTGGGTGGCACCAACACCTCTCACGGGACCAATGTAATTTGTAGGAACTGACCACGCAGCCACGGGACTCCCGGTTTGAGAATACGATGGTAATTTGAATATTTCTAGACTTTGTCTTAAAAACATGGCTTTAGGGGAGAAAACTCGACATAGCACCCGAACGGCCCCGTGGGTGGCACCAACACCTTCCACGGGACCAGTGTAACTCGTAGGATCTGACCGCGCGGCTGCTGGACTCCCGATTTGAGAATACAACGATAATTTGAATATTTCTGGACTTAGGCTTAAAAATATGGCGTTAGTGGGTGAAAACTCGAAACAGCCCCTGTACGGCCCCGTGGGTGGCACCAACACCTCCCACGGGACGAAAATGACTTGTAGAAACTGACCGCGCAGCCACGGGACTCCCGTAGACTTAGGCTTAAAAACTTGGCCTTAGCGGGTGAAAACCCAAAACAGCCCCTTAACGGCCCCGTGGATGGCACCAACACCTCCTACGGGACCAATGAAACTTGTAGGACCTGATCGCGCATTCGCTGGACTCCTGGTTTGAGAATACGACGGTAATTTGAATATTTCTAGACTTAGGTTTAAAAACGTGGCGTTAGTGGGTGAAAACTCGAAACAGCCCCCGTACGGCCCCATGGGTGGCACCAACACCTCCCACAGGACCAATGTAACTCATAGGAACTGACCGCGCAGCCGCGAGACTCCCAGTTTGAGAATACGACACTAATTTGCATAATTCTAGACTTAGTCTTAAAAAATGGCGTCAGTGGGTGAAAACCCAAAACATCCCCAAAAGGCCCCGTGGGTAACACCAACACCTCCCACGGGACCAATGTGACTCGTGGAAACTGACCGCGCCGCCGCGGGACTCCCAGTTTGAGAATACGATGGTAATTTGAATATTTCTAGACTTAGGTTTAAAAACATGGCGTTAGAGGGTGAAAAACCGAAACAACCCACGAACGGCCCCGTGGGTGGCACCAACACCTCCCACGGGACCTAAGTAACTCGTAGAAATGGATCACGCAGTCGCGGGACTCCAACTTTGAGAATATGACCATAATTTGCATATTTCTAAACTCAGGCTTAAAAACATGGTGTTAGCGGGTGAAAATCTGAAATAGCCCCCGAACGGCCCCGTGGGTGGCACCAACACCTCCCACGGGACCAATGTAACTCGTAGGAACTGACTGCGTAGCCGTGGGACTCCCTATTTGAGAATACGATGTAATTTTCATATTTCCAGACTTAGGCTTAAAAAGATGACTTTAGAGGGGGAAAACCCGAAACGACCCCCGTACAGCCCCGTGGGTGGCACCAACACCTCCCACGGGACCAACGTGACTTTTAGGAACTGACTGCACATCCGCGGGACTCCCGATTTGAGAATACGATGGTAATTTATATTTTCATAGACTTAGGCAGAAAAACATGGCTCTAGAGGGTGAAAACCCAAAACAGCTCCTGAACGGCCACCTGGGTGGCACCAACACCTCCCACGGAACCAATGGGACTCGTAGGAACTGACTGTGTAATCGCAGCACTCTCGATTTGAGGATACAAAGGAAATTTGTATTTTTCTAGACTTAGGCTTAAAAACATGGCTTTAGAGACTAAAAACCCGAAACAGCCCCCGAACGGCCTCGTGGGTGGCACCAACACCTCCCACGGGTCCATTATGACTTGTAGGAACTGACCATGCAGCCGCGGGACTCCCGGTTTGGGAATATGATGGTAATTTTTATTTTTCTACACGTAGGCTTAAAAACATAGCTTTAGAGGGTGAAAACCCGAAACAACCCCAGAACGGCCCCGTGGGTGGCACCAGCACCTTCCACGGGATCAATGTGACTGGTAGGAACTGACCGTGCAGCCACGGGACTCCCGAATTGGGAATACGATGGTAATTTTTATATTTCTAAACATAGGTTTAAAAACATGGTTTTAGATGGTGAAAACCCAAAATAGCCCCCGAACGGCCCCGTGGGTGGCACCAACACCTCCCACGGGACCAATGTGACTCGTAGGAACTGACCACGTAGCCGCGGGACTCCCGATTTGAGAATACAACGATAATTTGCATGTTTCTAGACTTAGGCTTAAAAACATGGCTCTAGTGGGAGAAAACCCGAAACAACCCCCAAACGTCCCCGTGGGTGTCAAAAACCTTCCCACGGGACCAATGTAACTCGTAGGAACTGACCGTGCAGTCACGGGATTCTCAGTTTGAGAATACGACGTTAATTTGAATATTTTTAGACTTAGGCAAGACATGACGTTAGAGGGTGAAAATCTGAAACAACCTACGAAGGGCCCCGTGGGTGGCACCAACACCTCCCACGGGACCAATGTAACTTGTAGGAACTGACCGCGTAGTCGCGGGACTCCCGGTTTAAGAATATTACGGTAATTTGCATATTTCTAGACTCAGGCTTAAAAACATGACTCTAGGTTGTGAAAACCCAAAATAGCCCCAGAACGGCCCCGAGGGTGGCACCAACAGCTCCCACGGGACCAATGTAACTCGTAGGAACTGAGCGCGTAGCCGTGGGACTCCCGGTTTGAGAATACGATGGTAATTTGCATATTTCTAGACTTAGGCTTAAAAACATGACTTTGGAGGGGGAAAACCTAAAACAACCCCGGAACGGTCCCGTGGGTGGCACCAACACCTCCCACGGGACCAATGTAACTCGTTTGAACTGATCGCGCAGCCGCGGGTCTCCCAGTTTGAGCATACGATGCTATTTTTCATAGTTCTAGACTTATCCTTAAAAACATGGTGCTAGTGGGTCAAAACCCGAATCAGCCCCCGAACTACCCCAAGGGTGGCACTAACACCTCCCACGGGACCAATGTAACTCGTAGGAACTGATCACACATCCGCGGGACTCCCAGTTTGAGAATACGATGGTAATTTGTATTTGTATTGGCTTAGGCTTAAAAACATGGCTTTAGAGGGTGAAAACCCGAAACAAACCCGAACGGCCCCGTGGGTGGCACCAACACCTTCCATGGGAACAATGTGACTCGTAGGAACTGACCGTGTAGCCGCGGGACTCCCGATTTGGGAATAGGACGGTAATTTTCATATTTTTAGACATAAGCTTAAAAACATGGCGTTACAGGGTGAAAACTCGAAACAGCCCCCGAACGGCCCCGTGGGTTGTACCAATATCTCCCACGGGACCAATGTAACTCGTAGGAACTGACCGCACAGCCGCGGGACTCCCGATTTGAGAATATGACCGTAATTTGCATATTTCTATACTTAGGCTTAAAAGGATGGCTTTAGAGGGGGAAAACCTAAAACGACCCCCGAACGGCCCCATGGGTGGCACCAACACCTCCCACAGGATCAATGTAACTCATAGGAACTGACCGCGCAGCCCCGAGGCTCGTTTGAGAATACGATGATAATTTACATAATTTTAGAGTTAGGCTTAAAAAATGGCGTTAGTGGGTGAAAACCTGAAACATCCCCTAAACGGCCCCGTGGGTGGCACCAACACCTCCCACGGGACCAAAGTGACTCGTGGGAACTGACCGCGGAACCGCGGGACTCCCGTTTTGAGAATACAATCGTAATTTGTAATTTTCTTGACTTAGGCTTAAAAATATGGCTTTAGATGGTGAAAACCCGAAACATACCACGAACGGCCCCGTGGGTGGCACCAACACCTCCCACGGGACCAATCTGACTCATTATAACTGACTGTATAGCCGCGGAACTCCCGATTTGGGAATACGATGGTAATTTGCATATTTCTAGACTTAGTCTTAAGAACATGGCGTTAGCGGGTAAAAACCCAAAACAGCCCCCGAACGGCCCCGTGGGTGGCACCAAAACCTCCCACGGGACCAATGTAACTCGTAGGAACTGACCGTCAAGCTGCGGGACTCTCGATTTGAGAATACGATGGTAATTTGAATATTTCTCGACTTAGGCTTAAAAACATGGTATTTGTGGGGGAAAACTCGAAACGACCCCCGAACGGCCCAATGGGTGGCACCAACACCTCCCACAGGACCAATGTAACTCGTAGGAACTGACCGCGCAACCGCGGGACTCCCAGTTTGAGAATACGACACTAATTTGCATAATTCCAGACTTAGGCCTAAAAAATGGCGTCAGTGGGTGAAAACCCAAAACATCTCTCGAACGGCCCCGTGGGTGGCACCAACACCTCCCACTGGACGAATGTGACTCGTGGGAACTAACCGCACAGTCGCGGGACTCCTGGTTTGAGAATATGATCGTAATTTGCATTTTTCTTGACTTAGGCTTAAAAACATGGGTTTAGAGGGTTAAAACCAGAAACATCCCCCGAACGGCCCCGTGGGTGGCACCAACACCTCCCACGGGACCAATGTGACCCGTAGAAACTGACCGTACAACCGCGGGACTCCCGATTGGGGAATACGATGGTAATTTTCATATTTTTAGACTTAGACTTAAAAACATGGCGTTAGCGGGTGAAAATCTGAAACCGCCCCTGAACGGCCCCGTGGGTGGCACCAACACCTCTCACGGGACCAATGTAATTTGTAGGAACTGACCGCGCAGCCGCGGGACTCCCGGTTTGAGAATACGACGGTAATTTGAATATTTCTAGACTTTGGCTTAAAAACATGGCTTTAGGGGTGAAAACTCGACATAGCCCCCGAACGGCCCCGTGGGTGGCACCAACACCTTCCACGGGACCAGTGTAACTCGTAGGATCTGACCGCGCAGCCGCTGGACTCCCGATTTGAGAATACAACGGTAATTTTAATATTTCTGGACTTAGGCTTAAAACCATGGCGTTAGTGGGTGAAAACTCGAAACAGCCCCTATAGGCCCCGTGGGTGGCACCAACACCTCCCACGGGACTGAAGTGCCCTTTAGGAACTGACCGCGCAGCCACGGAACTCCCGTAGACTTAGGCTTAAAAACTTGGCCTTAGCGGGTGAAAATCCGAAATAGCCCCGTGGGTGGCACCAACACCTCCCACAGGACCAATGTAACTTGTAGGAACTGATCGCACATCCGTGGGACTCCTGGTTTGAGAATACGACGGTAATTTGAATATTTCTAGACTTAGGTTTAAAAACATGGCGTTAGTGGGTTAAAACTCGAAACATCCCCCGTACGACTCCGTGGGTGGCACCAACACCTCCCACGGGACCAATGTGACTCGTAGGAACTGACCGCGCAGCCGCGGGACTCCCAGTTTGAGAATACGACGCTAATTAGCATATTTCTAGACTTAGGCTTAAAAACATGGCTTTAGTGGGAGAAAACTCGAAACAACCCCCAAACGGCCCCGTGTGTGTCACCAACACCTCCCACAGGACCATTGTAACTCGTAGGAACTGACCGTGCAGTCGCGGGACTCCCGATTTAGGAATACGACGGTAATTTACATATTTCTAAACATAGGATTAAAAATAAGGCGTTAGAGTGTAGAAACCCAAAATTGCCCCCGAATGGCCCCGTGGGTGACACCAACACCTCCCACGGGACCAATGTAACTCGTAGGAACTGACCACACAGCCGCGGGACTCCCGATTTAAGAATACGATGATAATTAGCATATTTCTAGACTTAGGCTTAAAAATATGGCTTTAGTGGGAGAAAACCCGAAACAACCCCCAAACGGCCCCGTGGGTGGCACCAACACCTCCCATGGGACCAATGTGACTCATAGGAACTGACCGTGCAGCTGCACCACTCTTGATTTGAGAATACGACGGTAATTTGCATTTTTCTGGTGTTAGACTTAAAAACATGACTTTAGAGGGTGAAAATCCGAAACAGCCCCCGAACGGCCCCGTGGGTGGCACCAAAACCTCCCACGGGACCAATGTGACTCGTAGGAATAGACCGTGCAGCCGCGGGACTCCCGATTTGGGAATATGATGGTAATTCGCATATTTCTAAACTTAGGTTTAAAAACATGGCTTTAGAGGGTGAAAATCCGAAACAGGCCCCAAACGGCCCTGTGGGTGGTACCAACACTTCCCACGGGACCAATGTAACTCGTAGGAACTGACCGTGCAGCTGCGGGACTCCCGGTTTGAGAATACGACGATAATTTGAATATTTCTAGATTTAGGCAAAACATGGTGTTAGAGGGTGAAAACCCGAAACATCCCACGAACGGCCCCGTGGGTGGCACCAACACCTCCCACGGGACCAATGTAACTCGTAGTAACTGACCGCGTAGCCGCGGGACTCCCGATTTGAGAATACGAAGGTAATTTTCACATTTCTAGACTTAGGCTTAAAAACATGACTTTAGTGGGGAAAACTCGAAACGACCCCCGAACGGCCCCGTGGGTGGCGCCAACACCTCCCACAGGACCAATGTAACTCGTAAGAACTGACCGCGCAGCCGCGGGACTCTCGGTTTGAGAATACGATGGTAATTTGCATATTTCTATACTTAATACGATGGTAATTTGTATTTTTCTAGACTTAGGATTAAAAACATGGCTTTAGAGGGTGAAAACCCAAAACACCCCCCGAATGGCCCCATGGGTGGCACCAACACCTCCCACGGGACCAATGTGACTCACAGGAATTGACCGTGCAGCCGCACCACTCTCGGTTTGGGAATACGATGGTAATTTGCATATTTCTAGACTTAGGCTTACAAACATGGCGTTAGCAGGGGAAAACTCAAAACCGCCCCGAACGGCCCCGTGGGTGTCACCAACACCTCCCATGGGACCAATGTAACTTGTAGAAACTGACCGTGCCACCGTGGAACTCCCAGTTTGAGAATACGATGGTAATTTGAATATTTCTAGACTTAGGGAAATCATGGCGATAGAGGGTGAAAACCCGAAACAACCCACGAACGGCCCCGTGGGTGGCACCAACACCTCCCACGGGACCCAGGTAACTCGTAGGAACGGATCACACAGTCGCGGGATTTCATCTTTGAGAATATGACCATAATTTGCATATTTCTAGACTTAGGCTTAAAAACATGACTTTAGAGGGGGAAAACCCAAAACGACCCCCAAACGGCCCCGTGGGTGGCACCAACACCTCTCACGGGACCAATGTAACTCATAGGAACTCACTGCGCACCCGCTGGACTCCCAGTTTGAGAATACGGCGGTAATTTGCATAATTCGGGACTTAGGCTTAAAAACATGGCGTTAGTTGGTGAAAACCCGAAATAGCCCCCGAACAGCCCCGTGGGTGGCACCAACACCTCCCATGGGACCAATGTGACTCGTAGGAACTGACTGCGCTGTCGCGGGACTCCCGGTTAGAGAATATAATGGTAGTTTGATTATTTCTAGACATAGGCTTAAAAACATGACGTTAGAGGGTGAAAATCCGAAACCGCCCCTGTACCGCCCCGTGGGTGGCACCAACACCACCCACGGGACCAATGTAACTCGTAGGAACTGACCGTGCAGCCGCGGGACTCTCGGTTTGAGAATACAATGGTAATTTGAATATTTTTAGACTTAGGCTTAAAAACATGGCGTTAGTGAGTGCAAACTTGAAACATCCCCCGTGGGTGGCACCAACACCTCCCACGGGACCAAAGTGACTTGTAGGAACTGACCGCGCAGCCCCAGGACTCCCGTAGACTTTGGCTTAAAAACTTAGCCTTAGCGGGTGAAAACCTGAAACATCCCCAGAACGGCCCCGTGGGTGGCACCAACACCTCCCACGGGACCAATGTAACTTGTAGGAACTGATCGCGCCACCGCGGGACTCCTAATTTGAGAATACGACGGTAATTTGAATATTTCTAGACTTAGACTTAAAAATATGGCGTTAGTGGGTGAAAACTCGAAACAACCCCCATACTGCCCTGTGGGTGGCACCAACACCTCCCACGGGACCAATGTGACTCGTAGGAACTGACCGCGCATCGGCGAAACTCCCGATTTGAGAATATGACGGTAATTTGCATAATTCTAGATTTAGCTTAAAAACATGGCGTTAGTGGGTGAAAGCTCGAAACCACCCCCGAACGGACCCATGGGTGGCACCAACACCTCCCACGGGACCAATGTGACTTGTAGGAACTGACCATGCAACCGCGGGACTCCCGGTTTGGCAATACGACTAATTTACATATTTCTAAACTTAGACTTAAAAACAAGGTGTTAGAGGGTGAAAACCCGAAATTTCCCCCGAACGGCCCCGTGGGTGGCACCAACACCTCCATCGGGACCAATGTAACTCGTAGGAACTGACCCTGTAACCGCTTGACTCTCGGTTTTAGAATACGACGATAATTTGCATTTTTCTATACTTAATACCATAGTAATTTGTATTTTTCAAGACTTAGGCTTAAAAACATGGCTTTAGAGGGTGAAAACCCGAAACAGCCCACGAACGGTCCCGTGGGTGGCACCCACACCTCGTACGGGACCAATGTGACTCATAGGAACTGACAATGCATCCACACCACTCTCGGTTTGAGAATAGGACGGTAATTTCCATTTTTCTCGACGTAGGCTTAAAAACATGGCTTTAGAGGATGAAAACCCGAAATATCCCCCGAACGTCCCCGTGGGTGGCACCAACACCTCCCACGGGACCAATGTGATATGTAGGAACTAACTACATAGCCGCGGGACTCCTGGTTTGAGAATACGACCATAATTTGCATATTTCTAGACTTAGGCTTAAAAACATGGCTTTAGTGGGAGAAAACACGAAACAACCACCGAACGGCATCGTGGGTGTCACTAACACCTCCCTCGGGACCAATGTAACTCGTAGGAACTGATCGTGCAGTCGCGGGACTCCCAGTTTGAGAATACGATGGTAATTTGAATATTTCTAGACTTAGGCAAATCATGGCGTTAGAGGATGAAAACCCGAAACAACCCACGAACGGCCCCGTGGGTGGCACCAACACCTCCCACGGGACCAAGGCAACTCGTAGGAACTGACCGCGCAGTTGCGGGACTCCCTCTTTGAGAATATGATGGAAATTTTCATATTTCTAGACTTAGGCTTAAAAACATGACTTTAGAGGGGGAAAACCCGAAACGACCCCCGAACGACCCCATGGGTGATACCGATACCTCTCACGGGACCAATGTAACTCGTAGGAACTGACCACGCAGCCGCTGGACTCCCGATTTGAGAATACGACGATAATTTGTATAATTCTAGACTTAGGCTTAAAAACATGGCGTTAGTGGGTGAAAACCCAAAATAGTCCCCGAACGGCCTCGTGGGTGGCACCAACACCTCCCATGGGACCAATGTGACTCGTAGGAACTGACTACGGTGCTGCAGGACTCCCGGTTAGAGAATATGACGGTAGTTTGAATATTTCTTGACTTAGCCTTAAAAACATGGCGTTAGTGGGTGAAAATCCAAAACCGCCCCTGTACGGCCCTGTGTGTGGCACCAACACCTCCCGCGGGACCAATGTGACTCGAAGGAACTGATCGCGTAGCCTCGGGACTCCCAGTTTGAGAAGACGACGGTAATTTGCATATTTCTATACTTAGGTGAAAAAATATTGCGTTACTGGGTGAAAATTCAAAACGATCCCGTGGGTGGCACCAACACCTCTCACGGGACCAATGTAACTCGTAGGAACTGACCGTGCAGTCGCGGTACTCCCAGTTTGAGAATACGATGATAATTTGTATTTTTTTAGACATAGGCTTAAAAACATGGCTTTAGAGGGTGAAAACCCAAAACAGCCCCCGAACGGCCCCGTGGGTGGTACTAACACCTCCCACGGGACCAATGTCACTCGTACGAACTAACCGTGCAGCCGCATCACTCCCAGTTCGAGAATACAATGGTAATTTGCATTTTTCTAGACTTGGACTTAAAAACATGGCTTTAGAGGGTGAAAAACCGAAATAACCCCCGAACAGCCCCGTGGGTGGCCCCAACACCTCTTACGGTACTAATGTGACTCGTAGGAACTGACCGTGCAACCGCAGGACTCCCGAAATGGGAATATGGCGGTAATTTGTATTTTTCTAGACTTAGGGTTAAAAACATGTCTTTAGAGGGTGAAAACCCGAAATAGCCCACGAACGGCCCCGTGGGTGGCACCAACACCTCCCACGGGACCAATATAACTCGTAGGAACTGACCGTACAGCCGCGGTACTCCCGATTTGAGAATACGATGGTAATTTTTATTTTTTTAGACTTAGGCTTAAAAACTTGGATTTAGAGGGTGAAAACCCAAAACAGCCCCCGAACGGGCCCATGGGTGGCACCAACACCTCCCACAGGACCAATGTGACTCGTAGGAACTGACAGTGCAGCCGTAGCACTCCCTATTTGAGAATACGATGGTAATTTGCATTTTTCTAGACTTAGGCTTAAAAATATGGCTTTAGAGGGGGAAAACCCGAAACAGACCCCGAACGGCCTCGTGGGTGGCACCAACACCTCTCACGGGACTAATGTGACTCGTAGGAACTGACCGTGCAGCCGCAGGACTCCCGGTTTGGGAATACGATGGTAATTTGTATTTTTCTAGACTTAGGGTTAAAAACATGTCTTTAGAGGTTGAAAACTCAAAATAGCCCATATACGGCCCCGTGGGTGGCACCAACACCTCCCACGGGACCAATGTGACCCGTAGGAACATTCCGTGCAGCCGCGGGACTTTCGGTTTGGGAATACGATGGTAATTTGTATTTTTTAGATTTAAGCTTAAAAACATGGATTTAGAGGGTGAAAACCCAAAATAACCCTGAACGGCCCCGTGGGTGGCACCAACACCTCCCACGAGACCAATGTGACTCGTAGGAACTAACTGTGCAGCCGCGGGACTCTCGGTTTGGAAATACGACGGTAATTTGCATATTTCTAAACTTAGGATTAAAACATGGCTTTAGAGGGTGAAAATCCAAAACAACCCCTGAACGGCCTCGTGGGTGGCACCAACACCTCCCACGGGACCAATGTGACTCGTAGGAACTGACCGCGCAGCCACGGGACTCCCTGTTTGAGAATGCGACGATAATTTGTATATTTCTAGACTTAGGCTTAAAAACATGACGCTAGTGGGTGAAAACCCCAAACAACCACCGAACGGCTCCATGGGTGTCACTAGCACCTCCCACGGAACCAATGTAACTCGTAGGAACTGACCGTGCAGTTGCGGGACTTCCGGTTTGAGAATACGATGGTAATTCGAATATTTCTAGACTTAGGCAAAACATGGCGTTAGAGGGTGAAAACCCAAAACTACCCACGAACAGCCCCGTTGGTGGCACCAACACCTCCCACGGGACCAATGTAACTCGTAGGAACTGACCGCGTAGTCGCGGGACTCCCGGTTTGAGAATATGATGGTAATTTGCATATTTCTAGACTTAGGCTTAAAAACATGACATTAGTGGGTGAAAACCCGAAACAGTCCCCGTATATCCCCGTGTGTGGCACCAACACCTCCCACGGGACCAATGTAACTTGTAGAAACTGTTCACGCAGCCGCAAGACTCCCGGTTTGTGAATACGACGGTAATTTGAATATTTCTTGACTTAGACTTAAAAACATTGATATGTTGATAATTTTAACTCATATATTCAATTTTTCAGCTTGATTAAATTTTTGTAAAACTACTTGGTTACTGATATTTTTTTTTGTATCCTATCATTTGTAGGATTTTTGCACGTGGAACGAATGAAGGAGGCAATGATTTACAACATGAAGATTATGTTTTTTATGTGTTACAGCCGTGCGGGCTTTTAATGTTTAGTTTTATGGCTGTGCGGGCTTTTATTATTTAGTTTTATGGTCATGCAGGCTTTTATAATTTGATTGTTGAATTTTATGACCGTGCGGGCTTTATAATAAGCAGGTTTTACATTTACTGGGTTTGGAATGTCAAGAAATAGAGGAAACTCAGCCAAATTTTTTTTGGTCTGTGAATTATTAAGAGTTGTAATATTTTTAAGTTGTATATATATTTGTTTATTAACAACGTTCTTGATTCGTAATTTGTGATTTGTTTTATTGTTTTGCTAATAATAAATATTTGTAACACCTCGTACGCGTCCAACGTTACACGTAGCAATCGACGGTGCACTAACAGGACCCCCAATTTTAGGATTTGATAAAAAAAATACATTTTTTAAAAAATTATAGTCAAATATGGTCATGGACTTTGTCCATGACCATTTTTATTTTTTTCGTCGTGCATAAAAATGGTCGCGGCTAAAGTCCGCGACCATTTATCTTTTTCTTTTTTTCATCACGGTTGTGGGTCGCGGCCCAAGTCCACGACCAATTTGTCACAGTTGTGGGACACGGACTTAGGCCGCGACCATTTTATTTTTATTTTTTTGTTCACGGTTGTGGGTCGCGGCCAAAGTCCGCGACCAATTTGTCACGATTGTGAGTCACGGATAAGGGCCGCGACCATTTTTTTTTTAATTTTTTTGTCACGGTCGTGGTTCGCGGAGTTTGGCCGCGACCAATTTGTCACGGTTGTGGCTCACGGACGAGGACCACGACCCGTCACGGTATGGGTCACGGCCCATTTCCGCAACCATGTTCCGTGACCCCTCTGGGTCGTGACCATTTTTTGGTCACGGACTTGTGCCGCGACCCACGAAATTGGTCACGCCCGAAATGGTCACGGCCCAAGTCCGCGACCCACAGTTTTGGTTAGGGATTTTGGCCGTGACCAATCGCCAGTTTTGGTGTGGTGCATTATCAAGTTATAAGCTGGATGAATGTTTTTGTCCATTTTAAAGAAACGTATATTCTCTATTCGTCTGACTAGTCATGTGTTGATCAACACCTCTACCTTAATTGTTACCAAAGGGAAAACTTTTTCATCGGAAAAACCTATTAAAGGTCCATGGTAGGGCTTTAATTGGCTGAGCTTGAAGTTAAAACTTTCAAAATAAGGATAAAACATAATATCTGTAGATCTTCCATTATTAATTAGTACTCATGAGATAATTATATTTTCCTTTCCAACTTTAATTACGAGAGGATCATCATGGGGGTACAGTACTTCTGAGAGGCCATTTTTAGAGAAGCCGATAACCGACTTATCTTTCTTGACCTTCCTCGACCGATCTTCTTCAGCTAGATTAATCCTCTATATATAGGAACATGCTTGTGGCTCATTGATGTAAGACTTCTTTTTAGTAGTATGGTATCCTCCTCCTGCGTCTCCACCTGTAATCATTTGATAATCAAAAGAACCAAAACTAAGTATGAAGACCTCACGTTCTGGTTGCCTAAGTTTCTTGGGTAGGTTAGGATTGTCCTCTTGATCATCTTCATGAGTCCTCTTTTTCTCGTCTCTCGGCTTGCAAGGACATTTTGACCTTCATCGAGCTCCATCTTTGTTTTGTCGATCAACAAATCTATCTAACTTTCCTCTTCGAATGAGAGTTTCAATTTAGTTTTGAAGGGAAGTGCAACGATCTGTTGTATGGCCATGGTCTCTATGAAATTCACAATATTTGGATCTATCCCTCTTGGTGGGGGAACTCCTTAGCTTCTTAGGCCAATTCACATCCTTGTTATGCTTAATTTCCTCCAAAACATTATGGATGCCCATTGTTAATGGAGTGTAATTATTGTACTTCTTGAGCCGATCAATAATTCTTTTTTTTCTTTTATTACCTATGCTCTTTGGAATCTTTATGCTCCTTTTTGTCAGTTTTACCTTTAACTTTTTCCTTCGAGTTTCGCTTGGCTGCCATTGCATCCTCGGCATTCATGATCTTGGTGGCATTTGCCATCAATTCTATCATTGTCTTTGGAGGATCTTTAGTAAGCGTGTAGTAGAGTTTCTTGGGGAGCAGTTGTAATACCCTGTATTTCTTCGTATTTAGAATTTAATTAATTGGATAATTAAATAAAAATACATTTTAATTTAAATTACGTGAGTAGGGTAATTTAGTATGATTTATTGATAATTATGATTATTAAGAAAATAAATAATAATTGTGATTATTAAATATTAATCAAGAGATAGACGTCGATTAATATTACGATTCAAATTTACTAAGTGAGAATAGTAAATGTTGATAGTTAATTTGTACGACGTAGCGAGAGATATGGACGTACTTGATTATACCTTAACTGATTGTCGCGTGTAGACTAAATTAAGGCTGAGATAAGAAATATATTTTTGGTGACTCAAATGATGATTTAGAGGTCACAGATGATTCCGAATGGGCCGAATTAGTCAAAATAGTATACCCGGGGGTAATAGTCAGGTACCGGGGCATTTTTGGGCTAAACCGGGACCGTACGAAGGCGTTTTAGTCTTTTGGTATATGGGGGTGAGGAGACCTACGAATTTTGGAGTATTTTATCAGCTAATAAAAAGTGAGGTTAGGGTTAGAAACCTCATAACACAAAGGAAATCTGTTATAGAGAGAAGATAGATTATTCTCAAAGCTTAAGGGAGAATTAGTGAAGGATTCATAGGGTTCTTGCACCACAAACTTGTTGAAAAGGGAGATTGGAGGAGAAAGATAATCGATCACCAACAACAATCACAAAATCAAATCACCACTGAACATGCCAAGTGGTTATTTGCAAAATTATTTTGAGTTATAATATCCATGCGTAGGATTTTCAAATAATTGGTTTTTGATGAATATTCTTGGAAAAGAGGAATTGATTAATTGCATGTTTGGGTATAAATCACATGTAGTTAGATTTATATATAAAGAGGATTGAAAATTAGAAGAATCTTGATTGCAAATACGAATTAAAATTTAGGTTTATGATTTAGAATATGGGTCGAACATATTTTTTGGGTTCTTGAATAATTTGAGGATTTGTATTATTCTGGCCTAAATTCATGAAGATTCATGATGTTTAAATTGTTGGAAATCATCCTAGAGCATGTAGGAATGGTTAGAAATCATTGGTTTCAAGTTTGGTGTCTTATCATGTAAGTTGGAAAAGTGAGAATAGTGAGAAAATGCATGAAGAAGACGAACTGCACCTGCACCTGCTCGATCGATCGATCGACCCTTGAATGTCGATCAATCGATGGAGCCGATCGATCAATCGACCTCGACTAATTTTGGGTTCTTTCGTTGGTAGAGTTCTATTAGTTTGCCAATGATTATAGGAAACCTTAGGGATGATGTTGTACCTATGTGGGGACTTAGAGAGTAACAGTAGGTGTATAGTGGAGGTCCGTTATAATCATAGTGTGCAAGATTTGAAGTGATGGACCGATGAGGATAAACCGATCGATTAGTATATCGAAAATTCGGGATGTGAGGTACGTAAAGAGTAAACGAAATCCCAAGGGGTATATCAGTAGGTTAGATATAACTTAACTACTGAAATAAATAGAGGGGTAACTAGGGCCCTCAATAAAAATTATGATAGTGAGATAAATCATAAATAAATAAGTACGGTGAATATTGAAGAGAAAATATTACGTACAAAAACTATTATTAGGTTGTGTGTATACCTACTGAATTATATAGATACTTAGGTGCAGGTGCAGGTGCAGGTGCAGGTGCAGGTGTAGTTCATCTTCTTCATGCGTAATTTAAATTAAAACCTATTTTCTATTTAATTACATAATTAATTAAATTCTAAATATGTAGAAATACGGGGTATTACAAAATACTATTATTAGGTTGTGTGTATACCTACTGAATTATATAGATACCTAGGTGGTGATAATACCTAAAGTATAATTTCCTATATAAGGGTCGAGGTAGGATTTCAAACTAATATATGGAAATAGTAAATTGGGGTCGTGACAAAATAGTTTCGAACCAATCTATGTATAAATTTCATTAGTGGGGTCGAGGTGATTATTCCGAACCACTTCATGAAATAAATTTGGGGTCGAGGTGACATTCCGAACCAAACTCTTACTTGGTGTCCATGGACCATTCCGAATCAAGAGTCCTTGATGTTGTGTTAAGAGGACATATTAGTAATAAATAAATTTATAAGTATATGTTGTGTGTGATATATATACTGTATTAATAATTTACTTATGCGAGTTAGTAGATATTCAGATGCCGAGAATACATCTAAACGCAAATTAAGTAGGAAGACTTAATTATGAAACGGTGAAAGATAACCAGGCGTGAACAATTATCTAAGTATATATATCATGAGATATGGTTACTGTTACGAACTAAGTGGGGGGAATGGGAACTTAGTAGTATAAATGAGTCAGTTGAATACCATTGTTCAGTTAGCTTTAGTAGTAGCTAGGTGGTCTAGGTACGGGACTTTAGGCGTGCACGGATGATGAGGGGTGAGGTAACTCAAGAGAATGTAAAAGAGATCTTAACACGTGTAATCAATAACTCATCTTATTGTGATAATCACTTGAAAAATATTTTTAAAACATTTTGAGTACTAACTCTTTTATTAAAATATTTTGAAAACCTTTTAGGTGTACATCCACAGGGACACCAGACTTGAAGATTCTGTCCAGGGACTCGTAGCTGCAGCTTTATGGTGGTTGGAAGGACTTTACATAGATGCTTCATCTATTCAGATGTAGTGCAGGATGTCCTTACAATATTCTCTAGTGGGAGATGTTATCCATAGTCTTCAATTCAGATTTCAGTTTTGGATTTTGTGGATTTTATTTAGTAGTTTTTTGTTTCTAGGCGAATGTTGACTCGGTAAGGTTTTAACTTTTATATTTCTACATGGTTTGATTAATTTTTTATGGTGAATTTTTATCTGTTACTTCCTCACGAGTAATTTGTCTTGGGTTAATGAAAGATAAAATTTGGCACCGGTCTAACTTCACGTAGGTGAATAGTAATTACAAAGTTTTTCGACAGTGATGCTAAGAATGAACAAATTGAGAAACCTGTTTTAATTTAATTTAGGATTGATCATGCGGGATTTAATTAGGCAGGGTGTCACAGATGGTATCAGTGTATCAGGTTCTAGTGTCGATAAGATCTGAGCAGCATACTACGATTTCAACATTTCGTTCTTTGTTGTAGAGCCCTATTTTAGGACTGTGGCTTTTGACCTTACGTGTTTAAGATATTGTGTTTCTGCTATTAGATTTTGTATAAACTGTGTACTTATATAATTTGACCTGTTTTCAGATGACACGAAGGGGACAACGAACAAAGAGGTTCGAGGCCAGAGATAAGGTGAGGGAGGCTCATCAGGAGCCACAAGCACCGCCACCCCCACCCCCACCCCCACCCGAGCTGATTTCTAATACTCAGGTGGAAGTGATACTGGCTCAGGCAATTCAGACACCCATGATGGACATTTCAACCCATTTTCCTCAGCCGCAGGTACAACTCCAATGGAACTAGCAGTTCGGGCCCCGAAAGGGCCACCTTCTTGGTAGCGAGTCAGGGAGACCTTTAGAAGGGCCATCCGCCCGTGTTTCAAGGTACTGACGTGGTAGAGGCTTGCAACTGGATAAAGAACATCCAATGCCATCTGCGCATGATTGAGTGCACTGAGGTGCAGAAGAAGATGCTTGCTACTTTTTGTCTGTCAGGAGCAGCTTTACAGTGGTGAGAGTCAGTTACCACCGCAGAGGAGAGGGACTTGATGACGATTTCTGAGTTTGGGTGCGATTTGACAACAAGTACTTCCCGCCTATAGTAGAGTCAGAGATGAGGAAGAAATTTAGTGAGGTGGTATAGGGTGATCGATCAGTGGTTGACTATGAGGAGGAGTTCACCCGCCTGGATAATTGTGTGCCAGACGAGGGGAGCAATGAGGAGCGGAAAAAGTCCAAGTTTATGGATGGTTTGACCTGGAAGATTAGGCAACATTTGATCGGTAACCCAGTAATTTTGACCTATACCGACGTAATCAACACCGCACTACTACACTGTCTGGATCATCGATTCCATGTGAAGGGAAGCAAGAGGGGTGAGCCCAGCCAGCCGGGTAGGGCAAATGGGGGTAGTGATGGTAACACGCTGCTGCAGTAGTAGACAACGGGCCAACAGGGGAAAGCTTCCTGATAGGGTAACTCTGCCAAGAGATTTAGGTATGGACGACATCGATCTGACAGGAAGGGATAACAGGGTTCCCTATAGCAGGTTCCGTAGGGTCGTCAGGGTCGAGGGAACCAAGGGGCAGGCCAACAGGGTCAAGGCCTTTAGGGCCAAGGGGGAGGCAAGAAGGTCCAAGGCCATTAAGGCCAATGCCAAGGCCAACATCAGGACCAACAGGGCTAAGGAAAGAGACAGTTCCAGGGGCAGTGTTTCACATGTGACTAGAAGGGTCACAAGAGTAGGACTTATCCATAGGGAGACAGGGCACAACAACAGGATGCCCAACAGGGGCAACAGGCTCCATTAGGCCTAGCACTAGCATAGGCCCCACAGCAGCAGTCGAGCCACATGCACTACAGGCGTGTGTACAACATTCGAGACGTGCCTTTTCATCCAGCTCCTCTGCACTAACGGAAGTCGCCGGTACGTTTCCTATCCATGGGCATGAGGGTAATATTTCGTTTGACATGGGTGCGACACACTCTTTTATTTCCACTAGATTTTCATGAGTAGCTGGCCTTTTAGAGACAGTCGACACTCATCTTATGTGTGTTGAGTCACCAATGGGTAGTGGATCCTTTACACACTCGATCTGTAAGCGTGTGGACATTATGATCGGGAGATTGAGTCTAGTGATAGACCTTCTAATGTTAGATATGGAGGGTTATGACATTATCTTAGGCATGGATTGGATGGAGGGTTATAGGGAGATAGTAGATTGTTATGAGAGGACTATAGTGTTTTCCATTTCGGGACATGAGATAAACTTAGTGGCGATGCCTCTTCCTTAGGGAGGATCGTGCACTCATTTGTATTACATGGAGGAGGATACCTAACCGGAGGTGGTTATTTCTATGGACTCAATCCCAATTTTGAGGGATTTCGAGGATGTCTTCTAGGAGATACGAGGGTTACCACCCAATAGGGAGATTGAGTTCGTTATCAACTTAGCACCGGGGATGAGACCGATTTCTAGAGCACCGTAGCGCATGACCCCTTCGAAAATATAAGAGTGGAGAGAATATATTCAACATCTCTAGGGACAGGGTTTTATTTGACAGATTACATCATCGTGGGGTGTTTCTGTGTTATTTGTGAAGAAAAGGTATGGTTCACTTTATTTGTGTGTAGACTAATGGGAGCTGAACAAGGTGACGATACATAATAAGTATCCGTTACCTAGGATTGATGACTTTTTTGATCAGTTGAGAGGGGATGCGTACTTCTCAAAAATTGATTTGAGGTCTGGTTATCATCAGTTGTGCATTCGAGAGGAGGATGTACCTAAAACCTTTTTTTTATCGCGGTACGAGTCATACGAGTTCAGAGTGATGTCGTCTGGGCTCACTAATGCACCTGTAGTGTTTATAGACCTCATGAATAGGGTATTCCGGGAGATTTTGGACCAGATTATGATCATATTCATCGACGATATTCTGGTTTACTCTTTCACGGAGGAAGAACACACCGAAAATTTATATATGGTCCTTCAGACATTATAGGACCATCAGTTGTATGCCAAATTCGGGAAGTGTGGATTTTGTCTTTGGGAGGTGTAGTTTCTTTACCACATTGTGTCAGACAAAGGCATTTTTATTTTTAGTAAGGTATCAACGGTGAGGGAGTGCAGATAACCCACGACACCAATCGAGGTTAGGAGTTTTTTTGGGATTGGTAGGTTACTATCGTCGCTTCATTAAGGGGTTCTCAAAGATTTCTGGTCCTTTGACGAACTTGACTCATAGGGGAGTAGTAGCATTCGTGCGGATCGACTACTGTCAGTTAGCATTTGATGAGCTAAAGGACATGTTGACATTAGCACCCGTACTTTCATTGCCTAGGAGTGGATTAAAGTACCGGGTCTATACTGGGTCATCCTTGCAGGGAATTGGTGGTGTATTACAACAGGAGGAAAGGGATATAACTTATGCATCTCGAAAGCTAAAGCCATATGAGAAGAATTATCCCACCCACGACCTTGAGTTGTCAGCGGTCGTCTTTGCTTTGAAGATATGGAGACATTATCTTATGGGAGAGGAGTTTTCTCTATTCACGGATCATAAGTCACTTAAGTATCTCTTCATACAAAAGGACCTGAACATGAGGCAGAGGAGGTGTCTCGAAATCATGAAGGAATCTACTAGTTTGATAAACATTATCATCCTGGCAAGACTAATATGGTAGCACATGAGTTGAGCTAAATACCTACAGGTGAGTTGGCAGGGGTTTGGAAAGATAAGTGGAGAAAACTTTGACATGAGGATGAGGTGGCCCGACCATACAAGGCAGTTTTAGCTATCACCCCCGAGAGTGTTATGAGGGTGGTGAGAGGATAGGTAGAGGACCCGTTTTGTCAGGATAAATTATGACAGTTACTAGTCGAGGAGGCAGAGTCCTACTTCATCAGCTTAGAGGGAGGACTTTGGTTTAATAGGAGACTGGTAGTGCCCGAGGATGAAGATTTGGGACATGCAGTTATGATAGAGTCACACGAGTTGAAGTTTACAGTACATCCCAGTAGGGATAAGATGTACCAAGATATGAAGCGACAGTATTGGTGGTTGGGTATGAAGCGAGACATAACACAATTTTTCTCAAAGTTTGTTACGCGTTAGCTTGTGAAAGTTGACCATTAAAGACCTTCAGGGATGCTACAGCCACTGGAGATTTTCGTGTGAAAGTGGGAGAGCATTTCTATGAAATTTTTAACCGGACTATCGACATCGCAGAGAGGTCGAGATTTCTTATGGGTGATAGTGGATCGACTAACTAAGGTACCCCATTTCCTACCAGTTCGTACTGATTTTGATACGATTCAGTACGCGCAACTTTTCATTGTGAAGATCGTTAAGCTGCACGGGGTTCCTACTAATATTGTGTTAGACAAAGACAAAATATTTGTGTCGCACTTCTGGCAGAGTTTCCAGGAGGCCATGTGTACATATTTGCTATTGAGTATAGCGTATCACCCTCAGACAGACGGGCAAACAGAGTTGGTTAATTAGATTCTTAAGGATATGTTGTGGATGTGTATCCAAGATTTTGGTGGAGGATGGGAGCGATACCTCCCATTGGTAGACTTTGCATATAATAACTCTTACCAATTCACTATTGGTATGGCTCCTTTTGAGGCACTTTATGGGATGCCTTATCGCTCGCCTGCCTATTGGATAGAGGTGGGGGACAACAAGCTATTGGGGCCGGAGATCATACATGAGACTTTAGCCAAGATAGAGTTGATTCGAGGACGTATTCAAATAACCCAGGATAGGCATAAGAGTTATACTGACATCGGTAGGAGACACGTGGATCTAGAGGTGGGCGGCCACGTGTTGATTCGGGTATCTCCTATGAAGGGGATTATGATGTTCGGTAAGAAGGTGAAGTTAGCACCGAGATATGTTGGATCGTTCTCTATTATGGAGAGGGTGGGATCGGTAGCTTATAGATTAGGACTCCCAGAGCATCTTCAGAGGATACACGACGTGTTCCATGTGGCATCGCTGAAGAAATATCGGAGGAGCGAGAGAGCCTTCTGGCACTTCCCACTTGAGGAGATCGATTTGTAGCCATATGTCTCGTATGAGGAGAGACCTATGGCTATTCATTGGTTTCCAGTTTGGTGTCTTATCATATAAGTTAAAAAAGTGAGAAAACACATGAAGAAGATGAAATGCACCTACACCTACTCGATAGATCGATCGATCCATTAATGTTGATCAATAGATGGAGTCGATCGATCGATCAATTGACGGTCCAGGTCGATCGATTGACCCAGGCTGATTCTGGGTTCTTTTGTTGGTTGAGTTCTATTTTTTTGCCGATGATTGTGGGAAACCATAGGGATGATGTTGTACATATGTAGGGACTTAGAGAGTACCAGTAGGTGTATAGTGGAGGTTCATTATAATCATAGTGTGAAAAATTTCAAGTGATGGACCAACGAGGATAAATCGATTGAGTAGTATATCAGAAATTTGGGATGTGAGTTATGTAGAGAGTAAAAGAAATCACAAGGGGTATATCAGTAGGTTAGAGATAACTTAACTATTGAAATAAATAGAGGGGTAACTAGGGCCCTTAGAGTGATGTGAATACTCAATTAAAAGTATGATAGTGAGATAAATCATAAATAAATAAGTACAGTTTATATCGAAGAGAAAATATTACGTACGAACACTATTATTAGGTTGTGTGTATACCTACTGAATTATATAGATACTTAGGTGGTGAGAATACCTAAAGTATAATTTCCTATATTAGGGTCGAGGTAGGATTCTGAACTAATATATGGAAATAGTAAGTTTGGGTCGTGATGAAACTGTTCCGAACCAATCTATGTATAAATTTCATTAGTGGGGTCGAGCTGATCATTCCAAACCACTTCATGAAATGAATTTTGGGTCAAAGTGACATTCCGAACCAAACTCTTACTTGGTGTCGATGGACCATTTCGAACCAAGAGTCCTTGATGTGTGTTAAGAGGACATATTAGGAATAAATAAATTTATAAGTATATGTTGTGTGTGAAATATATACTATATTAATAATCTACTTATGCGAGTTATTAGATTATGAGATGCCGCGAATACATCTAAAAGAAAATTAAGTAGGAAGACTTAATTATGAAATGGTGAAAGATAACCACTCGTGAACAGTTATCTTAGTATGGAATCATGAGATATGGTTACTATTACATACTAATTGGGCGGAATGGGAACTTAGTAGTATAGATGAGTCAGTTGAATACCATAGTTCAGTTAGCTTAAGTAGTATAGCTAGGTGGGCTAGGTACGGGACGTTAGGCGTGCACAGTAGATGAGGGGTGAGGTAACTCAAGAGAGTGTACGCGAAATCTTAACATGTGTAATCAATAACTCATCTTATTATGATAATCACTTGCAAAATATTTTCAAAACGTTTTGAGTACTATCTCTTTCTTTTAAAATATTTTTAAAACCTTTTAGGTGTCCAACCACAAGGACGCCAAACTTGAAAATTCTGTCCAGGGACTCATAGCTGCAGCTTTGTGGGGGCTGACAGGACTTTGTATAGATGCTTCATCTATTAAGATCTAGTGTAGGATCTCATTACATTATTCTCTAATGGGACATGTTATCCATAGTCTTCATTTCAGATTTTAGTTTTGGATTTTGTGGATTTTATTAAGTAGTTTTTTTGAGTTTAGCCTAATGTTGACTCGACAAGATTTTATCCTTTATATTACTACATGGGTTGATTCATTGTTTATGGTGAATGTTTATCTATTAGTTCCGCATGAGTAATTTGTCTTGGGTTAATGAAAGATAAAATTTGGCATCGGTCTAACTTCACGTAGGTTATTAGTAATTAAAATGATTTTCGACAGTGATGCTAAGAATGTACCAACTGATAAACCTGTTTTAATTTAATTTTGGATTGATCACCCGAGATTTAATTAGGTAGGGTGTCACAACAGTCCACTAATAAGACCAGTAATAACTATCTTTTCCTCATAGTCAACGACCTCTAATTTTTCATTATTGAACCGAGTGATGTAATCTCTGGTACTTTCTTTTACCTTTTTCCTGACATTGATCAAATGAGCAACTCGTTTCACTGGTTTAGCTCCAAAGTAGAAGTTACAAATGAATAGCTCAGTAAGCTGATGGAAACTAGAAATTTTCCCATGAGGAAGACTATTATACCAGATCTGAGCAAGTCCTATAATTTTCCTTGAGAATGCCCTGCATCTCATCTCGTCGGGGATGGCATAAATGTTAGTTGCTGCCTAATATTGCTCTATATGAAGGAGGTGATCAATTTTCCCATCATATTTGGGTGTTACAATAGGAGCTTTAAACTTTGAGGGTATGGGAAAATACAAAATAGCTTGTATAAAAGGAGATCCTTTCACAAAGATTATTTACAAAGGGTTCTTGGCTTTACCCATTTCTCCCCATCTATCTTCCAATTGCTCGATGGAACCCTTCCATGAATTATTACCAGCGTCAGATCTGTGTGTTGCAGCTTTTTCATTCTGACTAATTATTTGTGATGAACTTTCTTCCTGCGATTATTGCCTGACGTGGGAAGTTTGTTGGGCATCTGATCTTGACTGGGATTAGCCTTCCTTTTGATCGATTGAATATCAAGTGTTTCTCGAAAATGCCCTAGGAACATTTTTGTTCCACCTGGGTCCTAAAAGATCAAAAGGGGATGCTCGACTTAGCATGTATAAGGCACTTAATCTTTCAGGAGTAAAACACTGATCATCATAGGGCTCTGATGTTCTGAGTGAAGAACTTGCTCCTGGGAGATAGGAGGTATCTTTAGTTGTCCTGGAATTTCTCTGTCTACTATTTCTTGGAGGTGGTGGTGTCATATTTCCACGAGCAGATAAAGAAGGTGACCTGGCTTGCAGGGTTGGCACTAACTACCTCATGGTACCTTACATAGCCTCTTATCCTCTAGGGAGACTATCCAGGATTCCAATCAGATCATTGGGCGTTGGTGGAGAAGAAGGAACAAGTGGGATGCCATAATTCTTGTTACTCGACTCAGGAATATCAGTCATGTTAAAAAACTAAATCAGTGATAATGCTTAGAAACACGTTCCCACAGACGGTGCCAATATGTTGATGTAAAAAATAGAACCTATCTAATTATTTGATCAAAGATAAAATAACTAAATAAGAGAGAGATAAAATATTTTTAAAGTTGTTCGGCTAAAGGGAAAAACCTATGTCCACTATTGTGTATTACCTTGCCTTTGTTCAGGTGTGTTCCCCCTCCCTTGGATTTAGAGAGTACAATGTATTTATAGCCTATGAGGGAGTATAAGAGTTGGAATATCAAAGGATGGCACGCCTTTATAAATTAGGCATTTACATATGTACAACGTTCACAATGTATACAACTAATGGCCTTTACTGACTAGGTTGGTCGGTCTTCTTAATGTGTTGGTTGGCATTCCTAGACTTGATCATCATTCTTAGATTTAGTCGAAGGATTAGGACTTGCTGACTAAGATTGGTGCCACGCTGGATAATACACGTTGATTTCTGATTGGTCCACGTAATAAGGCATTTTTTTGACATCAACATATGCATTCCTTCTTCTTTTTATCAAGTACATCTTGGTTAAATTTCATATTTTTTGGAAACTCCAATTTTCAAAAATCATTTTTCTAAGGTGATGGATGAGAAAGAGACATCGAGATCTTTCATGATATTCCTTTTAAGCCAAGACATGAAATTAATGTGGTGGCACCTAGGATCATGACCTAACCACTCCTTTATATATATTTTTAATCTAGAATGTTCTCATCTAGAAGTACGAGACAGTGGATTTCTTATATAGGATAGCATATGGACCGCTAGAACAAATAGCAGACTGGCTTCATATGAAATTAAGAAGCCTAATAAAACTCTATAATTAATTTTTGTAATCCCATTGATTATTATTCATTCCACTAAAGTATAAATATTTCAATCTAGTTTACTATTTAAAAATTATAATTTTTGAGCTCCTCGTTACTATATACTTAATAATATCTTCACTATTGATGTCTAAAAATGGAGTGGGTCCAAATTTATAATCACAGGTAAATAAAGATAATCAAGCAAGGCAAACACACAATAAACAAGGTTTTTAAAGTGGTTCAGCTATGAGAAAAGCCTATGTCCACTCTTGGTATTCTTTCTGGTAGTTACAATAACTCAAGGTTGTGTATATTTGTGTATGATTTCGTCCCTTTGAGCTAAGGGATATCATGTATTTATAGTGGTTAGGAATCTAAGAGATGGAATAACTTTATATCTTCAGGCATTTACATCTGTATACAATAAATAAGACTGTTGATATTTGTACATATACAAGAGTTGTTAGAAATCCCACCTATGTGACTTTTTCTAATTATTAATGGTTTGTATTATTAATGTTAGTCGTCCGGTTAGCCAACTAAGTTTGTTTGGAGCCGACCAAGGAAGTAAGCACTGTGAGATTTTCCACGTAGGAATACAAGTGTCCATTTCTCATTGGTCCAACAAAATCCCCAATTGTTCATGCTTAATGAGTGATCGAAAGTATGGAGTATTTATTACAAAATCATGCTCGACATACTATTCGAGAGTTGGTCGGCAGCAGATCTCTTAGACTTATAATTTTTTCCCACTTTTGCAGACGGTGGCATTTTTATTAATAATTTTGACAAATAATGAACCACCAAAGGGAACTGTGCGGCCGCCATCAGTTCAATCGTCCGTTCAGTTCAATCATTTCATATCTATTTTTGAGGTAACCTATAAAAAGATGGATGTTTCCCTCTTTTTCTCTTTACCTCAAACTTTCTGAACTTAGGTTCTCTCTCTATTCTCAATCTTTCTATCTTTGCCTTCGCTGATTGTTATTTTTCATCATTTTTCAATCTATGTATCACTTGCCTTTCCCTTCTATGAGTTTTCTATCTTTCAATAGCGGCGTACATCGTAGATGAAGGTTATTTAGAGGAATTTAGGTAAAGAAGGAAAATTCTCAGATGGTTAGGTTTAGAGATTTCTAGTGGCCCTATTGATGTGTTGTCACTGGATGAGGTCACTAGATCCCCACTTTGTTCAGTGCTGAGTGTAGCATCATCGTTCCCCCCAACCCATTTTTTCTTCAATTTTGTCAGCATTTTGATATTGTTTTAGCAAGATTATCACCCAATATATGAAGAGCGGTAAATTAGGTGAATATCTTAAATGAAATCCATGGGACTCATATTGGGATTCTTGAGTTGAGGTTCTGTTACAAGTGGGGAACCACTAGTGATAATACTTATTATATGAAGACTAGGCAGACTAATAGGCATTGGTGGTTAACTTGGTGGATTCAAATAAATATGAATGGGATTATAGTCTTATAGTAAACAATTGGTAATATGCCTCCCTTTTTGGGAGGGTAACATACACTGGACCCAGTTACCCCAAGAAGGGAATGACATAGGTCGTACCTTTATTTTGATTTTCAATTTCTTCCTTTGTTTAGTAACTACTTGATGGCTTGCCGACTAACTATTTCATCTGGTTTTTATGTAGAGGAACATAAAAATAAGTGCCTAAAAGAAAGTGAGGTTAATATTAACGACCTCAAATATTTGTGGGCCATTCACCAAAGAGCGGGAGATGAGCATCCCTAAGCAGCTTCAATCCTACTAGAATAAAAGACTTATGTGACTTCTTTTGTTTCCCAACCAACAATAATTTTCATCAGTCGTCCATTAACTTGGATGAGGAAAAAGTTTCTACATCCTCTGCTGTCGAGTCAACTAGAGTAGAGAGAGAGCTTGCACAAGGAGGAACTTCATCTTCCTTCAAATCTCTTAACCTGACAACCATCCCCACTACACCTACTATAGAAATGGTGAATATAAGAGCCCCTAACTTGTTGGATGGATTTGGATCACCTCCTCTTCCCAAGAAGAGTAATTATGTGATAAGAGGCCTCAGGTTACTGAGAAGAGGCCCCAAGTCCTTAATGCTGAATAAGCACGGACCATTTAGCCTTAATTCAAGAGGTTGAAGAAAGGTCATCCCATCCATCAAGAGTTTGCCCAGAAATCCCCTACCGAACAGGTGATATTAAAGATGATTCTATAGATATCAACCCTCGATTGTCCAGGGGATTGACAAAGGCTGTCACTCTTCCAGCAGATAAGTTTACAACCACCCCTATGTCCCGAGCCCAGTTGGTTAAAATGGCTAGTAGGAACATGGCCTTGGTAAGTACTTAACTTTTTTTGTTTATCTTCAGTAATGTTTAATGCACTTCTTCTATACTGATGTTTCATATTTATTCTTTCTTGGTGGATTACAACTAAATTTTGGATAAGGATGACCAACTGAAGGCTTCCTAGACTGATGTAAAGGAAGATTTTGTAAGCATGCATAAGTCTTTGCACGCATCTGTTGAGGACTTCAATAATAAGAGAAAAACTTGGCAAGATAAGCCTTAAGTAGCCGAGGATAGGGAAACGTCAGTATAGGATAAACTAAAGTCTACCGATGATAAAGTGACCTTGGCCAAGAAGAAATGGGAGGAAGCTGAGAGCAGGACAAAGATTGTTGATGATAAAATTTCCACCATGAACACTGATATTACTCCTTTGAAGGCTAAGAGCAGAAATGATAAGGAGGAAGATGCCAATAAAGGATGGGATAAGGCGTTTGCTTCTGTAGCCATCCAACTTCAGTACACTAAGAAGCTCTGCTATAAAGATGGATGGTCAAATGCCCTAAAGGAGGTCGGCATGCAGGCAGACTCAAGATTATTTCCAAAGCATAGCCCAAGAACTCCTCCCAACTTGGATGAGCAATTTAACGAGGAGGGTTCTAGGTAATCTTCCTTAATGTCTATTAATTCTGCCGACCTACCTCCTCCTAAGACAATTGCTAGTCAAGACAAAGAGAAGGAGAAGGAGTTCAACTAGGTTTTTCCCCTTTTTTTATATGTATTTTCTTTTCTTCTTTCTCCCTTCTTCATTTGTAATAGAACCCGATGTAATCCTTTATTAATCAATGAAATTAAGAAGTTTTGTCCAATCTTTCCAATAATCCTTTGATATTTTTCTCTTGTTTGACTATTATTGCTTGTCTTCCTTGGTCGGATGTATATACTTATGCTTGTAAATTTCCAATTTGATGCTAGGCAAAATATGATAGTTTGTGATGAATTTAACTTGTTAAGACATTGCAAAAGTCTTCTTGAAGAAGGTCATGTGGCTTTGACTGAAGAAGAGATGGTAAGGTTTATTGAATCAGATGCCTCTAACAAAGTGAAAGATGATTATGTTCATCTTCATTGTATTCTTGATATGGATATAAAGAACAACACTGCCTACTATGAGATGATTGAACAAATAGAAGAAGGTCACAATCTTTCCCGAGAATTTGTTATATTTTGATTATGAAGCTAAGTACGAAGCCCTGAGCGCAGGTTGGGGGTTTGATAAGAAATTGCAAGATATCACATATGCCTTGAAAAAGAAAGAAATTATGCTAAATAAAGAAGTTGAAACAACTCGGTAGATCGCTTCACTCCTAGAAAAAGAAAATAATGCCTTGAGGAATGATTTAGATAGTCCAAAGAAGATATCTGACACTGGGCCAAATGAATTAGTATCTTTGTGGGATATGGAGAATCATAGATAGCAGGATGAATCAGAGAACTTAAAGAAGAGAATCACTAAGTCTGGCCAACATTCTAGGCAGGATGTGGTTGCTCGACCAACAGTAGATGAAAAGAAAACTAAGAAAACCTTAGCCAATCAAGAAGCTCTGTTACAGGAGACGGATAAGGCCATTAAAAAACTCCAAGATAGGGTGGACTGACTAGCTCTTCACTTCCATAAGAAACCCAGGGTTGTCTGGATGGGTGGGTATGATGAGAACTTTATTAAATACATGGAGCAATCGCGATAGAAAGGGTATAAATGGGGTTGGTTGAACTTGTTAAGGATGTTGAAGATACGAAGGAAAAATGAACCATGGCACTGGCATGATCCAGGGATATTGGATTACCCTGATCCCCCTTTTAAGATTGATGTCGTTTGAATCCTGACTGATGCCATTCCTCAAATCCTAGTAAGAAAATACATTAAGGATTATGTCCTTCAAGGAGAGGACAAATATGTTCGCCCCCCACACCCGCTAGATCGTCCGAGCAATGATAAACATAATCGGTCAAGAGATTTCATATCTACTAACCGTTGATGAGCCTCCTGTTGGGATGAGTAAAGTTGAAGGAAAATGTCCAATAGAATAGGCTTGTATTTCCTTCTTTTTGATTTCTATATTGTAACACAAAGTGTTGGGAATAAAATAGATTTTTTTTTCAATAATATATATGTTTTTTATATATTTCCATATTTATTTAAGCTTGTGATTAGTTTAATCATCTTGTCAACTAGGTATTCTGCCTTATGACTAGTTAATTAGCTTACTAACTAGGTAATCTTCTTAAATGATAAGTGTTTGGTCCAATATTGAACCTGATTTATAATGTCTTCACTTAGATAAAACTGTAAGTAGTTTTTTTAATCTAAGTGTTTGTATTAGTTATCATTGGCGACCAAGTTTGTTAGGAATGTATATTTATTCATGTGTTTAACCTAGTCGGGTAAAACTTCTTGTGTTTATACATGATGTTTGACTGGCTTCGTGCTCTTAACTTGTCGAAGACGAAATCATACATGAAGCCTAAACGAAATTTCCAAACTAACTAAACTTGTTTTGAACTTGAGAAAGTTTGAATTAGAGAAATTTCCAAGCAAAAATTTATCTTTAAGTTGGAAATGTTTGATGTTGAAAATTTTGGAATTAAAGAAATTTCCAAACTAAACTTTTTTGAAGTTGGAAAAATTTGACCTTTTATAGTTGGAAAAGTTTATTGGTGGATGTATGTCACCGTACCTCGAAAATAAAGCATAAGAAAGGAAGCATAATTGATAGAAACTCCTAACTTCATTAAATGGAATAAACGATTACATCAAATCAAAACTACTGATAATATTTTCATAGGTGTTCGATGTTCCATGTTATTTTGAATTCCTACCTTTTCAGGTGTTTCCAGACGATAGGTACCTGGTCGGATGACTGCCAAGACGCGATAAGGGCCGTGCCAGCTAGGTTCCACCTTATTTCCTTTCTGAATCACTTTTTTATGAACATAGTTTCTTTCATTTAGGTTGGTCGGCTTGACCCTACTGTTGTACAATCTAGCAATCCTTTGTTGATAAGAAGCCACTAGAATTATATCATCCTCTCTGACTTCTTTAACCATGTAGAGATCTAGTCTCCCCAATAAATCACTCTTCCGAGAGTCAAAATTCAGTACCCTATGAGTCGGTAGACCAATTTCAGTTGATACCATTGCCTCATTACAAAAAGCGAGCATGTATGTTGTTGTTCTTGGTGTAGTATTGTAAGCCCAAAGGACACTATGCAGATCATTGATCCAGTTCCCCTTAGTATTGTCCATCCTTTTCTCCAACCCTTTAAAAAATTCTTGTTAGTTATCTATGTCTGACCACTGCATTGTGGATGTCTAGGTGTTGAATGAAGTTTTATAATCTTGGATCTGCTTCCATATGAACTGAAAAACACTCTTATGAGGCATATAAATCAAGGCTTCATACCCACCGATTGGATGAAGTAGTCCATGGCTACCACCAAATACTTGAACCTTCCTTTGGTGGTAGTCAATGGTCCGACCAGGTCGATCCCCCAAAAAGAAAATGGCCAAGGAGAAGTTATGGGAGTTATGGTATCCCCTGATCTTTGATGAATAGTGGTTGACTTTTGGCACTTATCACACTTTTTGGCGAAAGAAACACAATCTTCCTCTATTGGTTCCCAGTAATAACCTTGCATGGCTATTCTTTATACTAATGATTGAACAACTGAATGAGCTTCAAATAAGCCTTCATGTACCTCTTTGATTAATTCTTGTACTTTGGCTAGACGAACACAACAAAGTATGGATAAGGTGTGTCCCCTTCTATAAAAAAATCCTTTCTTCGAAACATAATTAGTTGCTTTATATTTCAACATTCTGACTTCTTTTTTGTCAAATGGCAGTAAACCTTTGTCAATGTAGTCTTTAATAGGATCCATCCAGGAAGGACCCAGTTCTATAGAGACAACGTTGACATATTCCACATAAATGCTTCTATATGTGAGGATCTCTACTTGAATGGTTCGTCTGAGATCAATCAAAATTATCGAGGCTAGCTAGTCAAGGGAATTTGCTCGGGCATTCTCTACTATGGGGATTCTGACCATCTTCATTGTAGGAAGTAGAGAGATAAATTCCATAGTTTTATTGAAATACCTCACTATCAGATCTCCTCTAACCCCATATATATGAATCATTTGGTTGACAATGAGTTAAGAATCACTATGTGCTATCACCTGCTCGACTCCTAGTGATAAAGAAAGTTCCAAATTCATAATTAGTGCCTCATACTTGGCCTCATTGTTGGAATCTTGGAAATAAAAACACAAAGCATATGCCACTTCTAAATGATTTGGAGCGTTAATGATAAGTCCTGCTCCACTGCTAGTGACGCATGAGGATCCATCAACAAATAATTTCCAAACTGGAATTTCATTGTTGAAGTCTTCCTCTGATAATACTCCATGACTCAATATCCTCTTTCTCTATTCAGCTAATCACTGAGCTCTTTCTTAAACAACAATGTTTCTATCCAATCGACGACAATCTCAGTTTGCTTTTGAACTGAGGTCTCTTTCGAATAAGTATGCTTGGCCGAAAAACTTGGATTATTGGTCACCTCTATAATGAAATCTACTACTGCTAGCCCTTTCAATGCAGTCCTTAGCTCATAGACAATCTCATATTCCCCTAGTTCAACTGCCCAGGACATCAACTTTTTTTATTTTTCTGGTTTTTTCAAAGCTTATAGCAGGGGAAAAATAATATACACCACAATGGCATGGGCCTGGAAATATGGTTTCATTCTCCTAGAGGCTTCAATAAGTGCAATTGCTAGTTTTTACAAGCATGGATACCTGATTTATACTCCTCAAAATGTGTTGTTGGTGTAGTAAATAGGCTTCTGAACTCCTCCTTCTAGTCAGAACAAGGTTGTACTAACAGCTAACTCTAAAACAGCCAAGCATAAATACAACTTCTATCCCAAAACTGAATAAAAAAGTAGTGGTAGAGATCCCAAGTATTTTTTAACTCTAGAAAAGCTCTTTCACATTTCCACTCAAAGGTTTTTTTAAGCACCTTAAAAATGGAAGACATTTGTCTGTTGCTCCGGACACAAAACGATTGAGGTCCGTTACTCTTCCAATTAGTTTCTGCACGTCTTTCTTATAGGTGGGAGATTGCATCTCAATTAAAGCCTTTATCTTATTAAGATTGGCTTCGATTCCCTTCTGGTTGATTATATATCTAAAGAACATTCATTCTTGTACCCCGAATATGAATTTTGTTAGGTTTAGTATCATCTAGTGCTTTTCTAACTGGTCAAATGTTTTATGCAAGTATTTAATGTGGTCGGGAATAACCTTTCTCTTGGTGAGCATGTCGTCCACATACACCTCCATGTTTTTGCCAATATTCTCCTCAAACACTTTATTCACAAACCTCTAATAGGTTGATCCAATGATTTTTAGCCCAAAGGGCATAATATTGTAGAAGAATGTTCCTCGGCTAGTAATGGAAGAGGTGCTCTCCTTGTCTTATAGCTTGATTCTAATCTGATTGTAACCAAAATAGGCATCCATAAAGATAAGTAACTCATGACCTGATGTTATATCTAATAACTTATCGATCCTTGGTGATGGAAAATGATTCTTTAGGCATACTTTATTGAGGTTGGTGAAGTCTATGAAGATGTGCTACTTGCCATCCTTCTCTTTGACCATCATTACATTACCCAACCAACCAGGATACTTGACATTTTTTATAAATTGAGCTCTCTGCATTTTCTCCACTTACTCTTAATTGGCCATGTTCTTCTCGACACTGAACACTATGCATTTAAAACATCATTTTCTCCACTTCCTCGTAATTGGCAATGTTCTTCTCGATACTGAACACTATGTGTTTAATTTGTACTCTTAAGTGAATATGTTCTTTCGTTCCTTCAGGAATGTAATAAATTCTTATTTGATGGAAAATGTTAAGTTTGAGCCAATTCGAGTTGTTCTTTCTAGCTTCTCATCATCAGGAACAATGGTCTATGTTGCCTTCATAACCTACCCTTTGACTATATCTTCTTCCTCCCAAGTGTCCAGGGTGTCAATATTGATAAGCACCAAAAAGTGTCTATTTTATACCCCGAATAGATGCATTTTAGTCGCTCGTTTTTAATAAAAATGGTCTTATGCATGCTAATGTCTATTTTGTAGGCCCAATACTTGTTCCGGAGCCCAAGTGATTAATTCAAAGAAAATATGCAATTCATGGAGCTAAATACCTTGTCCCATAACCCTAGCCTATCCCCGACCTTCCTAAACCCTTCCCACAAGCCCCGTGTGTGTTTGGTTTGTTCTCCTTTATTTTATTTTATATGTTTTAGATTTCTTTATTTCTGTCGTCTTTAATTTCTAAAATATATTTTATTTTCAAGTCGTGTACATATTTTTAGTAATTTTTATATTTTATTTTTGTGCGTCGAGTAGTTGTTCTTATATTTTCCTTTATTATTGTTTCTTTGTTTTTAATTTATAGTTAGTTTAATGTTATCTTATTTATTTTATTTTATTTTATTAGTTTTATTTATAATTTTTATTTGAGTCATTGTTCGTAGTTGTATATATTAGGGTTCGTGTCTTTTTAGTTTGCGTGTTGAGTTTTTATTTTTTAGTTATTTTCTAGTTTTTAATATTATTTGTTTTTTTAGTTAGTGTGATTTTATTTTAATTGAGTATTTATTTTATTATTAGGGTAGGATATTATTTTTAGATTTTTAGTTTTATTTGTTTTATTTTTTTAGTGTTATTTGTTTTTAGGGTACCAATTAAACACACTCACACACTTATCCTACACAACACACTCATCTCACCCACACCTTATGCCATACACCCTCACCACACACAAACACAACCTCTCCACTATTCATCATCATCGTCTCCACACCTCCACTCTCTCTCTCTCTCTCTCTCCTCAAATCCTTCATTAACAACCACCACTCTCTACCAAACCAAACACCCCCTTAACCTCCATCTCTCACCCTAACTTCAACTAAACCCACCATAACAACATCCAGTCCCACTTGCTGAGATCGAACCTGCAACCCAGCCTCGGATCACCAACTCGGATCTACCGAGCTACGACCCATCTCGAGACCTCCCAATAGCATTATACCCTCGACCCCTATCAACCCACCGACAACCCGAGCTCCCATCCTGCCCCACATCGTACCAACCCATAGACCAGCAACCTTTACTCCCTTGCTATCATCTCCTACCTGAAACCCCTCAACCAGAAAATACCTTGCTACCCGAGAACCTCTGATTCGGAACCTACAAAACCCAAACTTTTGCCAACACGTACCCAAGATCCCATAAACTACCCCATACCCAGATCAGTCTCTCTCTCTCTCTCTCTCTCTCTCTCTCTCTCTCTCTCTCTCTCTCTCTCTCTCTCTCACGTTATACCCTTTTCAACCCAAATGACAAATCGTCACCCTCTTAAAGCCTCAAGCTAAGAACAAGAATAAAACCAAAAATAAAAACCAAATACCCACATGTTTTAAAACCCTTTTTAACCATTTTTCAAAATTACCCCCAACTAACATGTTTTACCCTAATGCCCAAAATGCCCATTAACCAAATCTGATTTTTATTTCCTCACCCCTCATTCACATGACCTCACACAATCCATGAACGTGTGAGCATTTCCCCATTTTAACCCCAACTTATCCTCACACTCCTCATGTCCATTTAATCCTTCCCAATTTACCCTTAGATCCATGCTTACTATTTAAAGAAGAAGAAGACCCAAATAAAAGAGGAGGAGATTGTAGAAAAAAATCTGGAGTTTTAGGTAGAACTTTTTAGGGAGAACTTTAGGGAGAGGAAAAATTTTAGAGATAATAGAATTTTATTTTTGGAAATTCATTTTAGTTTTTTTGGGGTGATTGTAATTAGTTGAGAAGATTGTTGCATTAATTGAACCATTTTCCATTCTCCTCAAATTAGGCTTGATTATCTTATCTCTAATTTTTCATCTCATGCTTTTAATTCACTATTACTTATTATTGATTGGATGATGAATATGGAAGGCTAATCTCCCAATCAAGGGATAAATTGAAGCCCCCATGAATCCAATTAGTCTAGTTTCTTAGTTTTAATTTTATTGAATTCCTTTCATTAATAAATTTAATTCCCACTCTGAATTTTTTATTGAGAAATGAAAAATAATCCTTAAGAGAGGATTGAAAATTGTATTGACATTTTATCGTTTGATTCAAACTAAATATAGTCTTATCAAATTGATCAAAATGTTAATATTATTTTCACCTACTTTTATTTCATCTTGTCAAAATTCAAATTAGTTGGGTGGATCTATCCTAGCGGATGATTCATTTGATTTATTATAATTATATTTTTAGCAGTATTTGTGGGAATAAAAGTTAGTTTTCTAAAAGAATATTCAGTTAGTTCAGTTGTGTAGTGAGAATTACCATTTGAATTAGTTAAATATTTTGGAATTCAATCAAATTAAAATAGTTCAAGCTAAATTAGTTGTGAGAATTGGGCGTGGATATAATTTCATTGATTCATTCTCTTATTTAGTTACATCTCACTCACTTTAATCAGTCACTAGTTTATAGTTTTCATGCTTTTATTTTTCATACTGCTTAGTTTAAATTCACATCCTCACAAAATTATGTTACTATTGAAAAAGCATAAAAAAATAGAAAAAGAAAAAATCTAAGAAGAGATAATAAAAAAATTTGAATTACATGAGTTATCCTCTCGTTTCACTCCTTTGATGTGGATTGATAACTTACTTACCACTAAACTTTAGTTTATTATATTTTTTAGGTATTTGAGATTTTTGATTAGAGGAGCTTTTCAACAATGACAAATATACGCAAAAGATTCGACTATCAAATATGATAGGTAATATTGCTCCTCTGGACTTCCTGTTGGTCGGTGGAAGTATAATAGCACTGTCTAACTTCCATCAGGTTGCCATTAACTATGGCTACTCCAAACTTAGTGAAAACTTCATACACCGATGTATTGTAGACGACACTACTTCCAACTGCTTCATTGTAACTCTATAGGGAATCATGTTTAGGCTGAAGGGACATTTTTATCCAACATAAAGAAGCAAATCATCTCCTTTTTTCCCGCTGGCCAAGTGTCGACTAAGACATCCAACTTCATTATCCCCAAAAGATAAACGTTTTTTCCTAATAATCAGATAAGAGGCCTATGATAAGGTTCTAGTTTACTTTCTCATAACTCTAGGTTGTGGAGACAGTCATAGAACAGGACATCTGTAGAACTCCCACTATCTTCCAAGATTATTTCTCATCTTACATGATGAACCCTGTAAGTGATGACTAGCGGGTCATCATGAGGGTAAAGTACTCTGGTCAGATCATTCTTAGAGAAAATGATCATTAATCTATCCTTGTTGACTTTCCTAACCCACCATCTGTATACTCGAACATGTTAATCTTTCTAATGGAAGGACAAGCGCTTCATTTAAATAATCCTTTCTTTAAGCTATTTTATCTCCTCCACCAGTTTCTCCCCATGCAATGAAATGGCAGCTAAAAGAAATCATTCCCACTTATAGTTTTGGCTCCGTGAGTTTCTTCGGTAGGTCGGTATTATTATCATAATCATCATTGTGAGCCCGTTTCTTGTCATATTTTCCTCAGCAAGGTGACTCAAACCTTCTTCTTATGTCCCAAACACCATCTCGACAGTTAATTTTCCTCAATGAATGAGATTTTCCACTTCGTTCTTCAGGGTGATGTAATTGTCCGTAGTGTTCTCGTGATCTCTATTGAAATCATAATATTTTGATTTATCCTCCAGTTGTGAAGTGACTTCAGTTTTTCAGGTCAATTTAAATTCTTATTTCCCCTAATCTCCTCCAATATGTGGTGGACACCTTTGGTGAGTGGGGTATATTCATCATACTTCTTGATTTTATCAACCTTCTTGTCTTTCTGGTCTTTCTTTGTTGAATTATTCTCATTTTTAGTCTGCACTTTTGGAGTTTCTTTAGTAGCAATAGCCTCCCCGACATTCTTAATCTTCCCAGCCTTGGCCATCAAATTTTTCATGGTCTTAGGAGGATTCTTTGCCAGAGCATAGTAGAGGACCTTGGTGAGCAACCCATTCATTAGTGCTATAATGGAATTCTTTAACTCATAATCAATCACTTCTAGTTTCTCATTATTGAAGCGAGTGATGTACTTCGAGTAGTTTATTCGAGTTTTTAGCGAACGATCAAGAGATAAGTGACACTCTTAATCATCTTAGCTACAAAATAAAAGTTACCGATAAGCAGTTCGGCCAACTAATGGAAGCTAGAAATTTTCCCTTTAGGTAGGTTATTGTACCATATCTGGGTTGGGCCTATAATGGAACTCGAGAATGCTCGAAATGCATCGCATTGGGTACAAAGTAGATGTGAACAACAATTTAATATTTCTCAATATGGAGGACTGTATCAATATTCCCATTATCCTTAGGAGTGACAACTAGTGGCTTGAATTTAGAAGGTGTTAGGTAGTTCACAATTTCCTGAATAAAAGGAGATCCTTTCACAAAACTCCTCTGTAAAGGGTTTTTAGTCTTAGCCATTTCTCCTAAACGATCTTCTAGTCACTGCATGGATCCTATCAAGGAATGTTCCTCTAGTTAGGACTTGGCTAAGGGATATATTATGCTTTACTGTGCATATGTACTGAACTCCCTACTAGACAAGTATACTAAGCATGCGTAGAGCCTTTTATGCAAGCCCTAGACCTCATGGATCCTTATCTGTGCTCGCAGGATCGATTTGTCTCTATGTGATAACCTTTGGTGTCTCGTGTCCCTACACGATCAAAGGAAAATATCTTACTTAAGCATTCAAATGTGCAAGGATGCTCGCTGGAGAAAGACTGACCATTATAATAATCCATAAATCAGATTGACGATGTTGCCCCAGGCCGATAAGATTTGTCATGAGAGGATATAGAGCGACTACTTCTTTTATTTCTGGATGGCGGAGGTTGTATATACCTCCAGGATGGTTCAATGGTGGACTTGTCTTATAACGTGCGAGCCAATTGATGAAGTGACTCATGCACGATTTCTTGCCCTTTAATAATATTTAGTAAAATTCCTTGAAGATCTGCCACAGTAGGAGGATCAGATGGAATAACAGTGTTGCCTTCGTTCCTAAGGCTATTTTATGGGCCAGCCATTTCTTCAAGGGAAAAGAATGAAACAAATGGTAGGGAACGATTATAGGCAAATGTTCCCCTAGACGAAGCCAATCTGTTAATGTCTAAAAATGGAGTGGGTCTAAATTTATAATCACAAATAAATAAAGATAATCAAGCAAGGCCAACAAAAAACAAATAAGATTTTTGAAGTGGTTCGACTATGAGAAAATCCTACATCCATTGTTGGTATTATTTCTGGGGGTTACAACGTCTTAGGGTTGTGTATGTTTGTGCATGATTGGTTCTTACCATTGATCTAAGGGATATTATGTATTTATAGTGGTTAGGATTCCAAGAGATGGAATGCCTCTATATCTTCAGGCATTTATATTTGTATATAATAAATAAGATTGTTGATATTCGTTGGTACATGTACAAGAGTTGTTATCCATCCCACCCGATTGACTTTTGATATTCTTCATGGTTCATACTCTTGATGTTAGTCGGTCGGTTGGCCAATCAAGTGTATCTGGAGCCGACCAAGAAAGTAAGCATTGTGAGAGTTGCCCCGTAGGAAGACAAGTGTCCATTTCTCATTAGTCCACATAGATGAATAATTTTTACATACAACACTCACATTATGATTATAGATTACCATCGATAAAATTAAATTATTAACAATAATATTTATAGACTTCTCATAAATTCATTTATACCACCCGTTTAAATTACCAGTATTACGGATAATTAAATCCCCCGAAAGACTTTAAACTAAAACACTTATAACCCACATTAAGTGCGTATTATCAATATTTTTACTAAGATATGGATTCCATCCATAATTAACTTTCACAATACACTAATCACCATTCCATAATATAACAATTTTATTGATCTATAAATGAATCTAAGTCAATAAGTGAAATAATGGACAATTAATGCACGCATCCATAAATTATGTTTGAATGGATAAATTAAGCACTCATAATAATAACGAGATGTGTATTATCTTATGCAAGGAGTATAAAGACAATTATCCCAAATTAGTACCATTCAATACACATAAAGTGTACTAACATAATAAGTTGAGACTATGCCATGTCGTACAATCAAGATTGACCTATTAAAATATTACGATACAATCCTACTGAATATGTATCCATCTCCATCTAATATTGTGAACAATAATTTTATTCTACGTGAACCAATGATTTGATCTAACGTTTATAAGTCTAGCTCTACATAAAAAATCACCTATTATGTTGAATAAAAGATGCTTAATCATCAAAATTCAAATAATATAATATAAACATTGCGTTTGCAGATTCTTATTAAATGTAGATACTAAAATTCACTAATGAATAATGACTTTTAGTATAAATCCCCAAAAATGTATCTATGAATAACAATATTGAACTTTACATTCTATTTATTTCCCAAAAACATAGTGCTAAAAAAGTGATCATTTCCATATGTGAGAGATTTCATCCTATAATGATCCTTATGTACATTCATCATTCCGTTTCATGTATTCATGTACATGTGTGAGATTTCCCCAAAACATGTGAGATATTTCATCCTATAATGATCCTATGGAATTCCCATTAATTTAAAATTCTTCCCCAATTTCAAGCAATGCTTATTGCCCGAATTGAACATTTTATTATAATACACTGAAAGTCTGTTTTTTTTTATTTATGGAATAATTAACCTAGGATAACCCAGTAAGACGAAGAAACCTTTTAAGACTTCCTAAGAATGAAAGACAAATTATTATCAACTTTAATCTCGATTAACCTAATTACTAGGTTGGCTTGCAAGGTAAGTCCGGTAATAAGCAACAAACACAATCACACATGAGAGGAAGATGTACGAGGAAAGCCTAACTGGGAAAAATCTCGGACGACCAAGCCTAAAAAAAATCAATATAGAGAGGTTTTTATAAAAGACACAAAGTAACTTACAACACTTGACTCCTCGATCCTATGCGGATGAATGTCTTCTACCATCCTCTACAGCACAACACAATCTAGTGTCAGTTTCATAGCATCATTAAGTATCGAACTTCTCCGATAGCCTAGACCGTCACCCAATTGTGTGGAATCCACTATAAGAAAAAATGCGCAATAAAGAGTTATGGGGTTTGATCTTGAAAGATGTCCGAAATAAATTATCTTTTATTTAAAATCGAGATTCAGTTTTACACCCATTGAACGAATATAAAGCTTCGTTCGAACAAAATAAGGATATCGTTGGAACGAAAAAGAAATGCCATTTGAAAAAAAACCTAAATATCGTTCGGAACAAGATCAAATGAGCTTCCAATGAGAGTGGTAATATGAAAAAGTGGAAACTCATTAGAATGTCACTGAAAGGATGTTATAACAACATAGGCATCTAGTTTGAACGAAATGCTAAATCGTTCCAACGAAAACTAAAATTTTCTATTTTTTTGTTTCAAAAACTCAAAACCACAAATAAAACAAAAATAAAAATATATTTTTTTCATAAACACCTTGTGACACAACTTTTACTCAAATAAGCATGGAAATGAAATGGTAACCTAAAGCATGGAAGCATCAACTTAAAATCTACACGATAGTGCACAACGGCTAATGGGAATACTAAAAGTTATGTACTGAAATCAACCTTAGTGACATGTAAAGTGGCATTCCCAAGAGGTCGACACACTTATGCATGTATGCCAAAGCAGCAATGATTTTCACCCCAATATTGTTATGAAATGAAAGATGGAAAAGGAATATGGTTGTGCAATCCCATTCAACTTCAACTAAACTCCCTCAAACACTCATGATTTTTGTATAGGATTTTTTCTAATATGATGATATTTAAGAGGATGATCCTTTTTGTCCTTTTATATCATGACATCTAACTTTGTCCCTTCTTAGCAATATATTTATTTTTTCTTTATAAAATGGGCCTTTGCAAATCACATATTTTCATGCAACAGAGTATTTTCTTCGATCAGAACCCGAGCCATTGCGCACTCATACAAGCATCATATATATATGCTTCTCATGCAATGGTTCTTACATGTACACCAATTGCAATAAATTAAAATAGAAATGACGGTATTGGAAGGAAAACATCCCATGTGGCGCACGTAAATATTATCAACATTCAAGGGAGTTCGTGAAAATTGTATGCAGAAAAAGTGATGATAAGAGGCTAATGAATAAAAAATGATCACATCTAAATATCGCGATGCCCGAGAAGACTTATTTTAAGAACTATAGGGGCATAACCAAATATAGCACATCATGATAGGACACGGGTAAAATTCAAAGAGCATATTTACGCAACATAAAAACAAAAAAAAAAACTAATGGAAAATATTTTTGGATATTTGAAGTAAAATGAAAGAAAATCTTTTTGGAATTTTATATAAAATATATAAAAATATGTATAATCTAGTTTAAGGAGATAATAAATAAGAATAAATGTAAACCCTACACTAGATCAAAACCCCAACTTAATCAATAGAAAGAACACCTATAGATTTCTTAAGATTTTCAAACCTTAGGGAATCTAAAGGTTTAGTGAAGATATCGACAAATTGGAGTTTGGTGCTAACAAAGCTCAAACAAATGACTTTCCCCTCAACAAAGTCACGAATGATATGTTCATGTATCTTAATGTTCTTTGTGCGAGAGTGTTGGACAAGGTTATATGATATGTGAATTTCACTCATGTCATCATAAAAAATACTCATTGTGCCTTAGGAGATCCCATAATCTTCCAACATTTCTATTCATCCACAAGAGTTGTATGCAACAATTCTTGATGCTAAAATACTTGGCCTCTACCGCGAATAGAGAAATTGAATTATGCTTTTATCTTAATCAAGAAACAATAGCAATACCAAAATGGAAACACCTATCTGAGGTGCTCCTACAACCATCAACGTCCTCGACCCAATCAACATCTGAATAGGTAGACAAACGAACATCGTTATCAAAAGAGTACCAAATAACGTAGGAAAGAGTGACACTCATGTATTTGATTATACGTTTAAGAGAAAGCAAGTGGAACTATTTTATAGATGCTTGATATTGTGCACACACTTCAATGTTGAAGGAAATATCTAGACGACTAGTGTTAAGTTCTAGAAGATTACCTATCATGCTCCTAAAAACTGTCCTTTCCCAAATCATATTTTCTAAGCTTAGTTGTAGAACTCATAGGTGTACGTGCATGTTTGGTTGTGTCTAACCCAAACTTCATCACCAGATCTCTTGCATATTTTTCTTGGTATATGAAAATTCCATCCTCTAATGAATCAACCTAAAGACCTAAGAATAAGGTAAGGTCACCTACCATAGTCATCCCAAACTCAATAGTTATCTCCTTTGCAAATCAATGAGTATCTCGATTAAAAGTTGAATGGAAACTATGTTGTCAACATAGAATTAAACAACCAAAATATCCCTTTTCTTTCCACACACAAATAGTGTTATATCAAATCCCCCTATCTTGAAATTAGGGTCCAGGAGAGAGGATATAAGAATCTCATACAAAGCTTGAGGAGCTTGTTTCAATCCATAAAGGGATTTCTTATGATAAATGACATGGTTAGGAATTGTGGATCTTCAAAGCCTTATAATTATTCCACCAAGATCTCCTCTTGTAAAATGACATTAAGAAAAATAACTCTATATATCTATTTTATACAACTTGAATTTTAGATGACATGCTATGGATAGTAAAAGGTGAACATACTCTAGCTTAGCAATATAAGAAAATGTCTCTTGGAATTTGACACCCTCAATTTAAGTATAAGATTGAGAAACCAACATGTCTTTGTTTCGAACTATGATACCATTTTCATACATCTTATTCTTATAAATTTATTTTTTACCAATAAAATTTGTATCACTAGGTCTGGGACTAACTCCCAGACATTATTATTTTTGAATTAAAGAAACTATTCTTGCATGGGATTAATCCAATGTTCTTATTTGATTCCTTCTTAGATGTTCATGGGCTCGATTTGGGAAGAATAGCAAAAATGGCTAACTTCATTATCCAATTGAGCATGTGTCTTGACACCTTGATTTAGATCTCGAAGAACGGTCATGAGGTCAAAAATCTTTCGAACCTAAGATGGTGGATCCTCTTTGTTAAGAGTGGGGTTGACCACATCATTGTGAGAATTGATGGGATCATCATTAGGGTGTGAATCACTCTCACAAAGAAGATCGTCATCGATAAATTTTGCAAACAGGTCATCTTTCATAGTAACGTTTATCGACTCCATGATCTTGGAGCTTTGAAGGTTGTAAACCCTATAATCCCGACTACGTGATGAATAATGTAAAAACATACCCTCGTCAATACTAGAGTCATACTTTCCTATGTGCTCTCTATCCCGAAGAATTTACCAAGGACTCCCAAAGACGCAAAAGTAAGATAGGTTAGGCTTTTTCCCAGTCCATAATTCATATGGGGTTTTAGTAGTGTGTGGACACCGTATGATAAGCGGTGTTCACTACCTCAGCCAAAAAGTGTTTAAGCACATTTCTACCAAGTACAATAGATCTTTCCATCTCTTTAATGATCAAATTCTTTCCTTTAACAATGCCATTTTGCTGAGGCGGGCAAATCGCTGACAATTCATGTTTAATGCCCAAACCATCATAAAACTCTCTAACTTAGGTATCAATGAACTTTTTAACATTATTGATTATAATTCGATTAATACTGATACTATGTTGATTTTGTAAGACACAACATTTTGTTTTAAGAAACTCAATAGCATCCGATTTTTCCTTCAGGATTCCCACAATAGATTACCTCAAAAAATTGCCCAACATAACTAGGATATACCAGTCACCACCAAGACTCCTCGTGCGCATTAGAACCATAAAATCCAGACAATGGTTGATGGGGGGGGGGGGGACCCAAGAACCATTGCAGAAAAATGAGGATTTTTTAAATAATACCATAACAGTTATCGGATGTCCTCACGCCTTTCAATACAATCTGATTGGAATCATTGTGGACATGACATTTCAATTCATTAAATTTAACCACGAGGTTTTCATCACACAATTTGCTACTGCTTATTTAGTTTTGCTTTCGACCCATTAACATAAATCACAGTATCTAGCTTTAGGAATATTAATATCTCAATAGTGCCTCGTCCCAACACACTAGACTAACTCCTATCACCAAAAATGACTTTACCTTCCTTGTGATCCTCAAGTTTGTTAAAAAGTGATATGTCACCTACCATATTCCTTGAGAAACAACTATCAAAATTCCATTGGGAGGTATTATGAGATTTTAGAGAAACATGAATAACAAGAGCTTTATTATCATTCTCTTTCATAACCCAAGTAGGAATATAACATGGGGGTATTGTCTTCCTTTTACTCATTCTGTTGTTGTTCATAGCTTCCGATTTCAATGAGTTCCCATGAGGAGTAGACAGTCATTGTAACTCTTCCATTACGCCCTTCAAGGTATGAGCAAGATATTCCACCTACTCTTTGAAGATAGATAAGTGATTATAGTGGGGTGCGAAGTACATGACTGAGGATCTGTCTTGAGCTTATAGAAAAAATCTACAAGATGTCTTGTTCTTTTGCAGTAATTACAAACATAGGGTTGAACATATTTCATCTTCTTAATTTTCTTTATCTTTATGTGGCTTAGGTTTTGGGTTGTTTGTTACAGAAACAAAATTGGAAATGGGATCATATTTAGACTTAGAAGATTCACCCTCCTCATATCCTTTGCCCTTTCTCTCATGATAGCCTTTCTCTTTATACCCAAGGACCGGTCCGAGAAGCAACTTCCCCATTCTCTCAAAGTTTCCTCAATAGTGACTTTAAACCTCACGAGAAGCCTCAAGATCTTTCTCGAGAGTGTAAATATCGGCCTCAATCTTCTCAATAACTTCCAAAGAATCACGAAGATAATCAGAAAGTCTTTCAACATTGGACATCAAGTCATCTCTCTCTTTGTCCCCCAAACTAGCTTCTCAGACAAAGAAACTTTATTTGCCTCGAGTTGACTCACCAATTCCTCAATATCTATCAAGGCAACTAACTCCTTTCCAAGCATTAACACCTAGATAGTCAGGTTTTCATTCCTCTTTTTAATTTTCATAGACTCGATGTAGATCTCAGAATACAAGTTTGGAAATAACACTTTTGAAAATGAAGGAAAGTACAAGTTTGGAAACAAATGGGTAAAATGGTAATTTTACATAAAGTGGAACATTTTTTTGAAATAAAAATGTTGGGAAAAATGTTACACAAAATTATCCTTAAAAAATGTGATTCTCGAGAAGAAATCAACATAAATGTGTGGAGGACAAGAAATTGTGATCTTCAAGTGTAACACAAATATGGGGAGTATTTCCTGGGATTTTGGCTTCGACAAGTAAAAGTGTAATAATGTGGATATTTACAAAGTGTTAAACACATTAAAAAAGGACTCGTATGTGACTGGGAATAATTAAGAAAGGAATGGAGCCCTAGGGTGAAAGACCCAAAATCACTAGCCAGAGCACATGATAGCATAGGCGGTCGTGTGGGGCTTGTTAAAGTACGAATAAATTCGAAGAAAAAGATAATAAAAAATTTTAAAATGACAAAAGAAACTGGTTGTATTGAAAAAATTAAGAAAGATAACCTTTGTAAAATGAAATTGATAAATGTTCCTATTTTAATAAGGATATTTGGACAAGAAATATCAAGTGGTTAATGACTCAAGTGAAATGGATAAAATGTAATCGAGAAACCCAAGGTATTTATTCACCCATAATTAACACAAGTGTGCATTATGAATGGTTTTCAAAAGGAAAATAAGTATTTTCTAACATGGAGTGTGCATATGTTAAAAGGTCATTTTGAAGGATAATACTACAGTGGCTTAGTGTGAGTAAATGAAAAGTTTTGATAAATGAACTGTTGTCCCTAAACAAATGGAAATTTGTTTAAGTATTTTACCGAGTGTGTTAAAGTGGGAAAAGGATGCTAAGTTAAGTAATAAAGGGGTGAAGGGTCCTTTCGTAAGATTAATAAGACTTAATTAAATCAAGTAAGGTTTTAGAATGAACGAATTCATGCACTAATATATATATATATATATATATATATATATATATATATATATATATATATATATATATATGTGTGTGTGTGTGTGTGTGTGTGTGTGTGTGTGTGTGTGTGTGCACATAGGTGGTACATTATAGAGTCCCTATTATGTCGTTCGATTCTATATTGCATTGATATATTTTCTATTGGGCATTCGACTCATTCTATTTACTTTGCTACGGAAGGTTGTATGCGATTTTGTATTTTGAGTGCATTATGAAGGAAAGTATTATTTAATTTTATGTTAGTATCTCTGAATGCTTACATTCCGGGGACGTTTCCCATGGGTCCCACACGTAGCTTGATATAAATTTGAATCGTATGAAAAATAAGTGAAATGTGAATTAAATAAAACTTGTCTAGCAATATTATTTAGGGTGTCTCATTTCGCTTCACACCTAACGTTCGGGTTTGACTGGATTGACCCACGGGTAATCCATGAATACAAGCTAGGGCGTTATAAATGGTATCAGAGAACTAGGTTCAATGTTCCTTTCAGGAGTTACATTGTCATGTCGGTAACGGATCATTGATGTCAGTATTAGTATTGGCCCAATCACGCCAGACAAGTGACGGTTTTAGTTTGTGCTCTGGACAATAGAGTCAAGGAAATTAGCATGAACGACAATTCATTACAAAGTAGAAAGTGTCCAAGTTAGTATCCATTAATAGTTCTCGGTTCTTTTTTATTTAGATGTGTTAGTAATTTACGAGTGTGTGTGTAGGTCATTAGTTATGACACTGCGTTCTCTAGTGTGAGGTTCACTTGTGGAAACCTTGGATGACGTGAGAGGCTTGTTTAGATGTTAATAAAGGCAAATAGCATTCATTAAATTAGAGGTCTAATCTGTTTAAGTCAAATGTGGAGATTAGATGGTTAGAGTGGCATGACTAAGCAATATTGATTCTATAATAAGGACGTATTAGGTTCAATGGTTAGGAATGTGTGGGTGGCTAGTAGTTATGATGCGATTAGAATAACTTAATCCTTGGGTTATTATCATGTAATGGGTATTTGACAATACGATAGGCATGTTGACCCGTGTTGGTCATTATATGAGGACGTGTACCCAGGATTTGTTGATAGGATGGTATCATTATAGATGAGAGCCTTAGTAATTATCGATTGATAGATGTATATTGTAAGCTATGATATAACTTACACGTCATTGGCGGTAAGTGTTACTTGTGTAATGATGATGATTTGAAGTGTCATAGAACTAAACCCCAGGTATCCTTATAGGATGTGGTTTTGGAAATATGATGTGACATTTGAGGAATAGGATCCCCTGTGGTGTCGATAGCATGGACTTAGTGGCTTATAAGTTGTACACGACGTCCTATATTCGGCCAGAAGCCTTAGTAGCATTAGCTTATAGTTTAATACGTAATATATGGCATTAGATTTTTAAAAGGAATTTCTTGGAGTATCCTCGTTACTTATTTCATGTGGTTTCCCTAAGAATAGGAGTCAACTTGTTGTGACGCCTTCAAGTATTCAATGATTATAGTTTTCCATGTGTGGAGACTTGTAGGCTATTCGTTCGAACAAGATATGAGAGGTTATTCAAAAAATATACAAAGGTCATTAGAATGAGGTTCCATTGATCAAATGAGTCAATTTTTCAACCTTCTCTGGAATGTCGTTCGATAGGTCATTGAAAGTTGGTCTGAATCAAACGCCATTCGAATGAGGTACATGCTCAATCGAACGAGTGCATGAAAAATTATTTTAATTAAATCTGATCCAAATATATAATGTTTATCCTTTTGCAACCAACTTCCTATAAATAGAGTTACAGGATTAGAGTCCTTGTGAGTATCTAATGGTCATGGGATGGGTATTGGGAAATCGACAGAGCATACCCACCATGAGAGGATCATAGGTGATGAAATCTTGTCAGGTTTTTAGTGACTTTTACATTGAGGAATGATGGGTGTCCTTAGGTATCCCATTGAGTTCAGTGTTATGGGGTGTAATGTGTTCCAGTGATAGTTGTATTGAAGGGCGGTGGTATCAAGTTATTAGTCAAGTTCAAAGGAGTCGAGTTGTGTAGTCCTTAGTGACATCGTCAAATTTAGTACAAAATGGCGATGTGAAATTCTAAGGGATATTGGAGATTAGTGTCATGATTGGACATGATTCTTGTTTGCCATAAGTTGCTGAGTGTAGAAGTGTCATACTTGACTTCGACGAGTACTAGGAAATGCGTTAGAGAATTCGATTAGTGATGTCATGGTTGAGGTCTTATGAATAACAGTACGGATGAGATATCGAGGTATGATTAGGGTATTAACGTGTGCATCGATATAAGATAAAATAACCCTAGCAGGAAAGGACTAATTCTTGGCATGTCATGAAAAATCGGTATGGATTAGAATGTGTAGACATGTATAGTTCTTATTATCCTTATAATGCTAATGGAGATCGATGTGGCCTTCACATAGATTCAATTTGGGTAGAATTTGGAGATAGGCACAATGACGACCTTATGTCATTGGAGGTTATAATAAGGTGCGTGTTTTGCCGAATTTGGAAATGTCAAAGGAGACATTTGGCATACGATCACCATACGATAAAGTGAACACTGTCTTAGGTACATTAAATAGATCACGACTTCACATAGACTAGAAATAAGGACAAGGTCGACGTTGACATGATGTTTGGAATTCAGTAACCAGAGTGGGTCGTGTTTACCAAGGATGAAAGGAGGAAGCCTTATTCATAAAGACGAAAGTCCATCATTTGAGTTTCCAAAGGACACTAATTCTTGTTTTAATTTCTTCTCGCAATGATGAATGGTTCGTGGTCCGATTCATTTCAGCCGCTAACTCAATGTGGGGGGTATGGCTAGTCTTGGATGCAATGAAGATGGCTAGGAGGAGTCATAGACATCAAGGTGTGATGCCGCGACCTGGGTTTGAGTCACCATTGAATACCCACACCGAGTCAAGGCGTTAGAGGGGGAGGGGGAGGGGGAGGGGGAAAATCGAATTTTATTATTTAAGAAAAAACCTTTTAATTGCAGCATTTATTAGAGATTAATTTATTGATTTTAACTTGAAAAATGGGGGATCAATTTAAGTAATTAAGTCAATTTAGAAGGTTTATTTATAAAAAAATCCGATTTAATCCATAATGCTAATTAAATAAGAAATAAATCGTAATCATCCCTGTATTATTACAAAACATGGCCAAAGGCTCGAAGAAAATGTTTAAAGTCACAAATTACCAATGTTTCGAAAGATAATTTTAAAAAAATTACAGAACCACTTACGACGTTGAATGCCCTCTAGGGCCTTACCCGAATCCTTTCCAATATACCTACTCGAAGTACTTGGGATGGAGGTGGGGGTTTTAACGTAAAAAGCAGGGGAGAGTGAATGCTCAACGAGGTGGGTAATACTAAGCTATACATTATTTTACAAAATACTATACATATAATGTATATTTTAATAATTCCAAAAACGTTAAATAATTCAGCTAGTATTATTGCAACTACCATGCAATGCACCCAAGCGATGAGCTCATACTCACAAGTAACCATTTCAAACCACCCTTTACCGAGACTATAGACTATTAATCATATTTTATTCAATAGTATCCTTTTTATCACATTCCATTAGGTTGTCTTACTTAAACATTTCAAGTACAACCAATATCATCTTCTTTTCCATTATCTTTTCTCAAAATATTCCAAGATTTTTATAATTTAGCGGGCTCTACACCGTCGACTATGTTATCGTGCCCTGGAAAGTGACTTTGGGTCTTTCAACATGGGCTCTGGGCCCTTCAAAATTAATTTTGGTGTCATCCGAGTCCATATTAATGTATTTTAACATTTTTGGCTAATGTTCGCATTATTCCATCATTTTACCGCTTCCATTATTTCAACTTCTCTACGTGCCATTTTACTCAATTTATCTTTACACAAAAACAAATCGATAACATCTAACCAGGAAATCCAACCACTAGGACCCTCACCTTTAGCAAAAATTAACATTTTACCCCTTTCTTCACCATAATTTTGTGAAAAACATATTTAATTGATAATGACACTAAAATCAACATTTTTTTTCAAAACATCCATTATATGATTTTATGTCCAAAATCATGCTTAATTATTTTATGTCTTCTACATAAAATACATTCAACCATTTAAATACCATTTTAGCCAAATGTACACTACTTAGACCCGTTATTTCATGTGATTTCATATATGATTTTTCTTCATCCTAATAATATTTATAACATATATTTAGGGTTGGTTTTTTACATTTAGTTATTTCCTCATTAAAAACCATTTCAACATGATTTATCAAGTCTAAAATGTTGTCTTCTATCTTACTACATGATTCTACACATGTTAAGGATGGCTTAAAGACTATAAATTCCTCAAAAATGAAGTAAAGAAGATATAAATCATGGGTTTATGTATTTCAGGCGTTCTTTCAATATTTCAAGGTAAAGACACCATTTATTTATAAAAGGCCTACTTGGGGTTTGTCTTCTTTAAAAATTCATTTTTTAAGACTTGAATATATTAGTAAATATCCTTATTTTTGGCATTAAATCTTATATAGTATGCATCTTACACATTTTTCATAAATGGAAACCTTGAAATCTTAGAAACAGGAGAACCTTGGCTTTTTATTTGAAAAGGAGACAAAGAAGAAGATGAAGATGGAAGTTCCTATCTCTAAATATTCCAAAAAGTTGTTCAAAATACTCCAAGACCCCTCAACATAGTCCAAAACTCCTCCTACTTGCTTGACTCCACCCACTACTACCCTTGAAAAATCTTGTAATGGAAGACTAAGGCTTGGAAATGGTGCATTAAGGTGGTGGCAAGGTGCAACAATGGTGGGGAAATCTTGGGGAAGATGGAGCACTCTTAAAACTAGAGAGAGAGAAATGCTGATATAAAATGGTGGGGGAGGAACCCTACTATCTCTCTCTTACTATAACCCCCTTAGCCCACAGAAAAATCATTTAAAACCCAAGATAAAACACACCAAACATGTTTTTTCTTGATCTAGATCACTAGGGGTTGGTACTTCATAGACCAAGGGATACGGTGTTGACAACACATTACAAATCTGTAAAAAATTTAGAGTTCAGCTCCGCTCGTTTGAATGACATCTTGCCTCGTTCGAACGAGACCCTTCCTCATTTGAACTAACATCTAATGAGGCTAAATACTAGGATTAACTTGGACGTGATAAGTACCTTGTTCAAACGAGAAATGGCCCCTCGTTCGATTAACAAGGAACTTCATTAGAATATACACTTCTAACGAGATTCTAGAGAGCAAGGTAAATCAAACATTTTTCAAGTCATTAAAAGCTCATTTGAATGATAAAGAACCTCATTCGAACAAGTTCTGTTTCATAAGAAATGAACTTTAGTCCATGAAAATTCCGATTCGACAAACACAACTCATAAATTCAAATTTACCAGGAAAGAGATAAAATTGTGGGCATGTGTTTTACATTCTCCCCACATTAGGAGATTTCATTCCCTAAATAACAACAACCATTTAGGGAAATATTTTCATGTTCGTCTCCAGCATCTCTGATTTGTATTTCCAAGTCACACCTTGAATACCCTGAAACTCCCAAAGAACTTTTACCAAGGAAATGACCTAGTTGTGTAGGAACTTGTCCTCAGTATCCAAAATAGATATAAGTCGTGTGGGAAACCTAACGTCTTCCTCTAACTTGATGACATTCCAATAGTTACTGAGGGCTCTGAAGATACTTTTTCAACATAGATACATTGAACACGTTATGGACTTGGGATAACTATGGAGGTAGTGTCAAGCAGTACGATACATCCGTAATTTACTCCAGAATATGGATAGATATACCGTGGGGACAACTTTCCTTTATATCTGTATCATTGATTGTCAGTTGTCGCTCTAACTTTCAACATCATATGGTCACATATTTGAAACTCCACGGGTATCCGATAATTATCAGCATAATTATTTTGTCACCGTCATGATTCCTTATTTAATTACTTAAACCTTCTTCGTTATTTATTAAATCAATTTTTAATTGTTGTGATGCTTCTCGCCCACCTCAACCCAACAAATTGAAAAGTGGCATGGGTTCCCATAAAGGGCCTCATAGGGAGCGATCTCGATGCTCGCCTGATAATTGTTGTTACAGGAGAACTGCTATCGATGAAAATTCTCCCCTAACTACTCGGAAAATCGAGTGCACAAGATCTCAGCATATCCTCCATAATCAGGATGGTTCTTACTTAATATCCGCATTTTCAGGTTGATATGTCATACTCATTTTCATCTTGATACCCAACTCCTGTTGAAACTTCTTTAAAAATTGAGATACAAATTGGAGATCCCTATCCGAGATGATTGAGAGTGCAACACCATGAACTCTAACTCTCTCTCGCACATACAACATTGCCAACTTATCCACACTATTCGTGACCTTTATTGGCAAGAAGTGTGAGAACTTTGTGAATCTATCCACCATAACCCACACTGCGTCATGACCATGCTTAGATCGTGTATCCATCGAGATATGCTCCCACTTCCATTCTACCATGAGTAGTGGCTGCAATATCCCTGCAAGCTTCTTGTGCTCATCCTTCACCTGCTGAAAAGAGTAAAACTTGGATACATTCATCGCCACATCCATCTTCATACCGAACCACCATAAATATCTACATGGGTGCTTATACATCTTTGTAGCATTGGGATGTATGCTGAAGCGTGTGTGATGGGCCTCAACTATCAACTCGCCCTGAAGCTCGTGAATAATTGGAACAATCAACCGACCCTTATGTCACACCCCACCTTCTTTATCCACGTAAAGGGTGTTGAACACCTCGCCATTCTAAATACGATCACAGTATTGGGAAAACTTAGGATCACATGACAGGGCATATAGAACTTTCTATTGAATGAGTGGCCTAACCACCACACCCCCGAAGGTATACCATACCATAACCCGGCTGGACGTGCAAATCAAACTCCTGTAACTAGATTAACATATTTACTCGATGACACCTCATCGTTGCTAGGGTGAGGCTAGACTTTATGCTAAGAGCATCAGCCACCACGTTTCCCTTTCTAAGATGATACTCCAATGAGAAGTCGTAGTCTTCCATCAGTTCCATCCATTGCCTCTGACGGAGATTAAGATCATGCTGTGTGAACATGTATTGGAGGCTCCAATGATTGAAAATCACCTCAAATAATTCCGCGTACAAATAATGCCTCCATATCTTAAGTTAAAATACCACAAAGATAACTCTAAATCATAGGTTGGGTAGTTCCTCTCCTGAACTTTCAGTTGATGGGATGCATAAGCTACTACCTGCCCATTCCGTATCAATACTACACCAAGTCCTGACCTGAAGTGTCATAATAGATGGTGTAACCCCTTCCATGCTATGAGAGGATAAGAACAAGAACAAAAGTTAACCTAACCTTTAGCTCCTAAAAGGACACCTCACACTCCTCTAACCACTCAAAATGTACATCCTTTCGAGTCAATGTGACCCTCGAGAAGTCTTATATGAAACTGTGGTAGTAACCTACCAGACCCAAGAAACTACGTACTTCTGCTGCTATCCTTGGCCTGTCCCATTCTTGGATGACCTCTACTTTGGGAAGGTCGACATAAATGGCCTCGCCAAAAATCACGTGGACAAGTAACTTGACTCCCTCCATCCAGAATTTGCACTTGGTGAATTTGTCATATAAATGGTTATCCCTAAGCACTTGCAATGTCATGGGAAGGTGTAACGCCGAATAGACCAATATGTCATCCATGAAGACCACCAAAAATTGGTCTAAGTAGTGGCAATAAATGCGGTTCATCAGATCCCTTGTTAGGGCATTGGTCAAATCAAAAGGCATCATTAGGAACTCGTAGTGCCTATACTGAGTCCATAGCACCATTTTAGGAATATATCCTCTCTGATGCACAACTGATGGTACCCGGATCAAAGGTCAATCTTTGAAAACCTTCCCGCCCTGTGTAGCTAATCTAACAAATTATCTATAGGAGGCGTAGGTTATATATTCTTCACCATCACCCTATCCAGCTGCCTATAATCGATGCAAAGCTACAGGTAATTGTCATTTTTTCTAAGTAAAGAGGAATGGAGCTCACCATGGGGACACACTAGGGTGAATGAAGCCCTTGTTGGCTAACAGTGGTGGATCCAGGATTTGTGTTCAGGGGGAACCCTTTAGAGTGGTGTCGGAGGTTCGGGGGTGGTATCCCCCGAGGCGATTTTTTTTTGGGTTAATTCGAATTTTATACATATTATTAAGATATTATGCCTAAACCTTATTGGTAAATATTAACATTTAACATTTATTTGGCCTAAAAATATTCTGTCTAAATAATTTAAATGAACTAACAAACTAAAAATCTGCCTAAACTAACTAATCAATTTAACAAAATTAACAATATTAAAAAAAAAATAATAGCATTAATAATAAATGAAACACATTAAAAAAAATTAACAACATTAAAAAATGGAAGGCATTAAAAATGAAATGAATTAAACTAACTAATCAATTTAACTAATGAATAAAAGTAACAACATCTGAAAAATGAAAAGATCTAAACTGTAAACTCTGAACAACAAAAATGAAAACAACAATGACTTACAAGTTTAGGGGAGCTTGGAGTTGGAGTTGGAGTTGCAGCAGCAGATCGGAGTCCGGACCGGAGGAGACTTGGAGAGAGAGGTGAAAGGCATGAGGTGGGAGTCTTTAACCTTGAGAAGCGGCTGAGTGAGGAGAAAGAGAAAGAGGGTTTAGGTTTTAAGTTAAAAAAATTATTACGTTTTTGTCCCTTCATGTTTTAAAACCCATTAAAAATTACCTTCCTCTTACCATTTTCACAGAAAACACCCTGAAGTTTTCTACTCGGTAATTTTTTTCGAAAATCTCAGGAGGAGCCTCTGCTCCCCCTCGTCCCAACACAGATCCGCCACTGTTGGCTAATTCCTCCAACCGAACCCTTAGCTCTTGCAATTATGATGGATCCATCCTATGAGGTGGAAAAGTGATGGGAGAGATGCCCTGATGCACCTCTACGAAAAAATCCACGTCTCGATATGGAGGTAATCATGGAAGATCATTTAAGAACACATCAAGAAAATCCCGTGCTAATGGGTAATGCAATAACATACCATTCGGGTCGTCCTGAACCACTATACTATTTGTCTAGCCAAAGTACCATTTCTTCTCACACACGGTAGAAAACTTGCAAGGATTATCAATTCCATGCTCGCTACAAAAACGATGGCAATACCCATTTGGAAGTGATACAAAGACACTATGTCAATCGCATTCGATGGTAACTTTGAAACATGACATCCAATAATACCAAAGATCACCTTCCATCCATGTCCATAAGTATTAAATAATACTCTAGAATAAAATCTCTAGCCATAACCCCACATCTATGACATACCCTATCGAGAAGTATACCACCACAAACTGGAAGTCCTATGAATATAGGAGGACAAAACTAATTTACCTCTAGTCCCAAACTGAATGCTAATGAACTTAAAATTAAAGAATGCGATGCGTATGAATTAAATAGTTCCTTAACCCATGTACTATATAAAAGAATCATACCTTTCACCACCCATGAATCACTGAAAGGTGTAGAAAACTATGACAGGGCCTAAGCTCTCTTAGGGTTGAACCTGCTACTCTAGCTGTCGACACCTAACCTGGTCCACGGATACTCTTCCCCTGACTTGAACATGAACTGTCCACACTAAACCTCACGGGATGGTGATAGACCGAGGATAAGTGTTTCTACTACTGTAAGGTGCGACCTATATAATAAGAACTTTGGCCCACTATAAAATTAACATTTTACTAACTGCCATACTGACTGCCAAAAGTTCATTGTGGGCAATCCCTCTTAAAATGACCAGGGGACCCACAAGCAAAGAAACTCCTCTCTTTGGGAGCTATGGGACCCTGATCGTTGGTGCACTGGGTTGATGAATAACTAATTACCATGGAGGACCTTAGCTTCATAAAGAAACCTCGAGCCTCACTCTAGAACTTCTTCTAACCTCCACTCCATAACTAGCTAGGATACCGCTTCTTCTCCCTAATGTCCTTGCCATCCTCAGCATCTAGTTCCAAATGGATCGCCATGTTCATTGCTGGCCTGATGTTTGGGAGATCACTACCTGTCAAGATCTACTGAATACCCAGGTTGAGGCTCATAACAAACAACCTTATCTCCTCGATCTCATCTCCCTGCACATTATCAACAGACTTACACAAGTTCTTAAACTCTACCAAGTACTCATTCACAGAGGTCTTCCCCTGTAGAAAATGAAGGAAGTTATCCTTTTTGGCATCCTTAAATTCCTGGTGAAAGTTCTTGTCGAGGAAGGCTGCCCAGAAGCTACCCCAGTCAATATTCTCAGTCGTACTTACACAGTAGGTGCTCCACCAGTGTTGTGCTTGATCCATGAGCTGGAACGTAATTATCCTGACTTTGTACCCATCTAGCACCTTAAGAATGCCCCTTAACCTAGTGACTTCATTGAGCCACTCCTTTGCATCATCGAGGTCAACTACCCCATTAAAGGTGGGTGGGTTAAGCCTCATGAACTCATTAAAGATAGAGGAGGAGGTATTACTCTCAACTGTCCCACTGTTGTTGACCCTCTGCTCCTGCAGTCGACAAGTTGGTGCATGGCTTGCATCATGCATCTAATATCTCTATTACCCGACCCATTAGCTACATCATGTCGTGGAGGCTTCTATACGAAAAAAGGAGAGTTCAATACATAGTGATACGAATTAAAAGTGATAGTGGGAGTGATTTACTAAAACATTAACTGAAGCATTAACTATGTAAAATTATATGTGAAAAGTGTAGTAAGAAAGCATAAATACTCTGTTACACCCAAGGATCATATTGCTTTGATACCATCTGTAATGTCCCGACCCAGGTTTAGGTCACCATTATGTCAACCCACACCGAGTTAACGAGTTAAAGGGGGAGTGGGAAAGTGAATTTTTATTACTTAAGAAAAAAACCTTATAATTGGACCCTTTATCAAAGATTAATTTACCGGTTTTAGGTTGAAAAGGGGGTGATCACTTGAAGTAATCAAGTCAACTTACAAGGTTTATTTATAAAAATCCGATTTAATCCACACTCCTAAATAAAAAATAAAATGTAATCGTCCATGTATTATTACAAATCATGGCCAAAAGCCCAAATAAAATGTTTAAAGTCACGAATTACCAATGTTTTGATAACATTACAGAGCCACTAATGATGTTGAATGTCCCCGGTGTCCTTACCCGTGTCCTTCCCTATATCCCTATTCGAAGTACCTGGGGTGGCAGTTGGGTTTTTAAGGTAAAAAGTAAGGGAGAACGAACATTGAGTATGGCGAGTAATACTAAGCTGTACATTTTCCACAAAAATACTATGCATATAACATGTATTTTAATAATTTTTAAAACGTTTAACAATTTGGCTAGTATTAATACAACTATTATGCAATGCACCCGAGCAATGAGCTCATACTCACACTTAACCGTTTCATACCACCCTGTATCGGGTATAAAGACTATTAACCATGTTTTATTCACTAGTCTTTATAAGCACAAATTTCCAATCGAGTCAATTCGTTTATAATTGGCTTGATTCTGGACAAAACTATTTGAGTCATAGGTTATTCGTTGAGTTATGATCGCACAAATCCTATGACGGTTAGTGTTGAAGAGTTTATGGAAAATACTTAAAGATGATATCCACGCCGTGTTTAATACCTTCGTATTTCTTCACACTTGGGTTCTTAAATCACGCAAGTATGAATGCTTAATGGCTTGTGAGATTTACGATTTTAATTAAGGATGCATTTTAGAATTAACTTATGTTGGGACTTTGAAAATATTTTTGGAAATGTACTTTTAAAATATTTTATGAGTTTATTTTGTTTTGAAAAATTAGAGGACGATTTTAAAATTAAAAATTATTCTCCTATCATTCAAACAAATATGAGATTCGTTCAAATGAGATTTATTTCTCATTCAGACAAGACTGGTTTATCGTTCGAACAACTTGTTGCCTTGAAATCTATGTCTTCATATTTATAGACTTCTTTCACTCAGAAAACACGAGAACTATTGTAAAAAAATGTTTATGCATCTGGTTTATAAAATTTCCCAATAGTTTCCCATCATCCTTAGTTTTCAAGATCAAATCTGATAATTCCATAGTTATTGTGATATTGAGTTTAGCACCAGAAATTATTACAACACTTTGAACAATTATTTTCATGCGGTGGATTATGTACGTGCCGATTATGAAGAAGAAGATATAAACTCCGTGTTCACATTTGTAGATGTTGCTAGGATGCATCAGTGGATACCGTGGTGTAGGTGGACTCATGTACTGTAGACACTTGCATGGGTGGACTCCTACATGGTAGTGTGGAGGAATTGTTGAAGAGAAGAAGAGGAGCTAAGGTTTATGGGAGAATGAGTCACTGAGTAAGACTAAGTTCTCTCTTTGTAATTTTTTGTATCGTAGTGATTATCTGGTTTGGCAGTACAAGGTTTTTTCCCTTAGTGGTTTCCTCATACATTGGCATGTCTTGTGTTTGATTTAATTACTTTAACTGTTTAATCATGTAGATGCATACTATAAGGTTAATAAGATAAAATTGGTAAATCAAATTATTTTTCACAAGATAAGTTTGTGGGTTCCAAAGATAAAATTTGTTTCATAAAGATAACCATTTTTATGGTAAGTCTATCAGGTATCTTCATAAAAATATAGACCTTTAGATTAAATCTATCAAGCGATGACCTTAAGATTTTCTTTATAACACGGTTGTCTGATATCTTCTCTCCTAAGTTAAATGATGAGTTAACTATATCAAACTATCTACCGTATAACTCATCAAAGGTTTCACTCTCTAACATCTTAATTGTCTCAAACTGGGTGGTGAGGTTTTGGATTTTGGAAGCCTTGATAGTGTTGGATCCTTCATGGGTACGTTGGAGTATATCCCAAACCTCTTTAGACATATCGTACATCATCATACAGTGGAATTACTCTGAGGCCGCAGAACAAAAGAGTCCATTCAAATCCTTAGAATTGTATTGTGCTAATTTATGTTCGGCATCAATTCACGACTCAACAACATTTAAATGAAAAACCTCTCCATCTCTCGTAACTGGTGGTGTCCACTCCTTAACTTCGGCTAACAATACTCTTTCATCTATAGCATTAAGAGTTGACTTCATACACAAATTGAAGTAAGCATAATTAGTCCCATCAAACATAGGTGTTATAATAACCTCAAACCCTTCTAGATTCATCCCTAAAAACTATGGATCATAGAAACAGTAAAATAGTGTTCTATCTCTGATACCAATTAGCACAATACGATTCAATACGATTCATACCAAATTTAAAAATCCTATTGAGTCGTGAACTGATGCCAAGCATAAATTAGAATAATATGATTATAAGGGTTTAAATGCACTCTTTTGTTCTGTGTCCTTGAAGGAATTCCATTATATGATGATGTATGAGATGTCTAAAGAGGTTTGGGATATACTCCAACTTACCCATAAAGTAAACAACACTATCAAGGCTTCCAAACTCCAAAACCTCACCGCCCAGTTTGAGACAATTAAGATGTTAGAGAGTGAGACCTTTGATGATTTCTACGATAGATATTTTGATATAGTTAACTCATCATTTAACTTGGGAGAGAAGATACCAGATAAACGATTCATAAAGAAAATCCTAAGGTCATCGCTTGATAGATTTAATCTAGAGGTGACTATTTTAAACTCTCTTTGTATTTTTGATTCGATGAAACTTGAAGAACTTATAGGTGACCTACAAATTTTTGAGCTTAACATGTTTACCTCTAAGAAAGTTCCGAAGAAAGAAAATGGAATATCTTTGAAAGTCCTGAAGGAGGAAATAAGAGTTTCAAATGATATGTCTAACATTGAGTTTGAAGATTTGGCCATGTTGGCAAAGAAGTTCAAAACATTTATTATGTTTCGAAAGTAAACGAAAGATGAAAAAGGAGTTGAGAAAAATAAGAACCAAGGTCGGTCTTTTCCTTAAGAACCAGAGTGAGAATATTAAGAGGGATGAGTCGGATATGTCTTATGGTTGTCAGGGTTATGGACATAAGGTGGCGGAGTTCTACACTAGACTATAGAAGGAGGTCATGGAATCGATATCATTTAATACCACCCTTAGTGATAGTGATCCGAAAGTGGAAGATTATTCCCATAATGATCAAAACAACATCGCGTTCATGGATAGTTAGGTGATCAACGATGAGAATTATTCCCCTGAAGATAGTCCTTTGAATGACACTTCTGAGGCCTTAGTGAGTGAACCCCAAGTGAGTGAGGGAGAACTAAGTGAGGATGAGGAGATAGAGGAGAGTGAGTTTCAAGTTGCCTTCCATGAATTATATGCAAAAACATTGAAGGTGAAGAAGGAAAACTTAAAGTTGGAAGCTAATTTGAAAGAACGTGCCATAGAACATAATGGTGCATTGATTGAGGATCTTAGGTAACGTGAGAATACTTTTTAAGAGAAACTAAAATATGTTGAGGGTGATAGAGATAGTCTTCGTGGTTTGATGGAGGCTCTGAAGAAGGAGATTCTAGAGTTTGAGGAGTCTACAAATTTACTTGAGTCTAGGATAGGAGATCTTGAGGATAACATGAGTGATTCGAGTAGAGTTAAGTTTGATTTGAAAACTATATCAAAAATATTGGATAGGGTGTTAGACACCATCCAAATCAAAGATGATAGGTGTGGAATTTTCTTCGATGATAATGTTTCTACCATTCCCAATTCCAAGACCATGTATTTGAGAGATCCAACTAGGAGCGTTAGCAAAGGTCAAACTTTAGGTAAAATTTCTCTCATATATACACTTACACATATTGCGGTAGGAAGGGTCACCTTAGACGTTATTGCTACGATCTTAAGAACGCTCCTAGAAAGTTTAAGAATAAAGTTGTTTCGGTTCCTAAAATCCCTATATGTTGTTACACATGACGCGACTAAGAATGTGTCTCAGAAGTTCATAGTCTCTAGGCTCAAGTGAAAGCCTGACGCTCAAGTAATAATCCGATAATTCGGGTATCGATCCTCAGTGAAATAGGTCAACAAAGTTGTAACGATGTTAGACAGACGAAGGAATCCTAACTCCGACTCTAAAGAAAAACAAAAGATGATTGGTTTTGGGAATGGACTACAACTAAATGCAATTTTGAAAATGGTTAACAAATGAACTAAAGTATGAATGGAATGCAACTATTCTAAATTATCAAAAATATTAATGATGATTGACTTAGAATTTTAAACTGTATGATGAGGAAACAGGACGGGAATACAATACCTCAACCCTAGTGTATTGCAGGTATAAAACTAATCATAAATTTAAGTGATTAATTAGACCCAGAATTTAGTACTCCCAAGCATTACGTATATGAGGTTCAAGGCCGCACCATACTTAATTAGAGGACGAGTAAATCGGTATTGCGATAGTTACACTCGAATTGCATTCTGAAGCATCCCGGTTACCCTGAAGCAATCGAGATCCAAAGATCTACAATTATCGCGTTTCTACGCAATACGATCGTAATAAATCATTAAATTTAGAGGACTGATTTTATACACATGCAACTAACACATCAGGTTAAGTTCATACATCCCAGCCCTTTAAATCTAACTAGACATATGAAAACTTGAAAATAACATGTTTGGACTGAAAGAAAACATTTTTTACTACAAGAATAAGATGAAGAAAGCTTAAATTATAAGTGAACAAACAACTAGAACAAAAATTGAAACAAAAATTAGAATGATTTTACTTGAATTGAAACTTGAAAGTAACTAGGGTTTGTTGGTTTTCTCCTCTAAAATGGATTACAAAGATTCCCTAATGAATTAAAAGCCTCCTCCCCACATTTAGGAGGAGTTACAATTTATAAATTACGAAATAAAGTGTGTTTGAACCAAGTAAAACACTAATTTTTACAAGTGGATAAATCCAAAAAATCGAGAATAGAACCGATCCTGGTAAATGATTCGGTTTGGTTCCATCTTTTGTAGCCTTTACAGAAAACTCTTCGAGCATGGGATCGGTTCGTTATTTGTCAGTATCGGCTTGGTTCCAACTTTTCAATTCTTTACTGGAAGTTTTCCAGATGTAGGATCGGTTTATTTTCTCATTACTTTAGTTTGGTCCTATTTTTCCATCATTTATAGAAACATCTCCCATGATGGGTTCGGTTCGTTTTAGCTCCCTTGGGTTCGGTTCCCTTTTGTCAGTTTTTATAGAAACCTTGTTTTCTTGTGTTTCGTTGAAACTTTTGGTACAGAACTCGGATTACAACCCTGGATACCTGCGAAATAAATAACGAACACACAAAACTCGATGTACTCATTAGAATTTTTCAGTAGCAAAGATATGATATAAATCCACTTGAATTACACTACGCGGAGCGATAAAAGATTTTAAATTACGGGGATAACTGGGAAGAATTTATGCCTAATCAACACACCTACTTTGGTTTGAAAATCGTATCTAGAGGCTTTAGGCACTATACTTGATGATTCTCATTTTCTTGCACACGGTTCTCCCGATGTTAGATCTTATAGTTGACTCTAGATGTGTCTTCTTGATTTATCTTTTTTAGGGTTATGACTTGAATATTTTGTATTTTCCCCTTCTTTAAGTCATTTTGAGAAAAATACAAAAAGATTTTGGTTTCATATATTTTTTGAATATACAAAAAGATTTTTCTTTTAGGTTAAAAATATTTTCGATTTTTGTACCTTGAGTGTACACTTATGGTATGGCATATTGGTGTGCTTGAATACCCTTCACTTTTCAATTTCAATGTGGCTAGTACATATGGTCATAACTTTAGATACTTAGGTTGATCTTAACCATGAGTTTAATGGAGTTATTTCTAACTTGACTTACATTTGGATTTGACTATGTATATGTCATCACAAACACATGCATGAGATATTTTGAACGTTTGATTTCTCATGTACAATTGCGTTTGGTGAGATGCTATCCTCTCAATCTTGTCATCTACGTGCATATATGACGTAAGGGGAGATGTTCATGTAAGAACCATTTCCCGTGAGGGTATTTATTTATTATTGATAAAATATGAGTGTAGACGGGAAAGGGCTACGAAAGACATGTTGATTTTGCATGAAATACACCGTTCAAAAGAGCCTAAGAAAAAATTAGGGCAAGAAAAAGAGCAAAAATTGCCAAAAAAAGGCTAATAGAACATCTAAAAGAAAAGATAGCACTTCAAAAGTATCATGTATTAGAAAAGAGTATATATATATATATATATATATATATATATCACTGTTCTAAAAAACCCGCCTAGGTACGCCTAGGCTTAAGGCTTGGGAGAAACGCCTCGCCTTACGCTTTTCACGCCTTATTCTTGGTAAAACTCTTAAGGCGCATTTTTTTCTAAAAACAACAATGATTTAGTGAAACGATGTCGCCTTTTAAAGAATTTGTTTACAAACCGGACCATTATCTCATCCAAAATAATCAAATAGTATTTTAATTTGCATATATTTAGACATATATTTATGATATGTGCAATTTTTGAATTTTAATAGCCTTGTTATGGTTAAAAAATATTAAAATATATTAAGAAGGCCTAAACGCCTTTTCACGCCTTTTTACGCCTAGGTCCGCCTAGGCTTCTAAGGCTTAAGGCTTGGCCTCCACGCCTCAATCACGCCCCGCGTTTTTAGAACCTTGATATATATATATATATATATATATATATATATATATATATATATATATATGCGTGTGTGTGTGTATTGTTTAAAGGAGTTTAGTCGAAGAACAACGGGTTTGCACAATGAGTCCTAGGTTGAATGGCAGTTTCATGACGTTATTGTTTAGTAGAATCGTCAAAATTTTAGACTTGTGTGCACGATGTATGCTTTTCTCATTAACTTCAAGTTATAACTGTCACATGTAGCTAAACCATAGTTTGATAATATTTTGCAGTCAGTTAGAGCTTCTAGAACGAATCTAGGTGTTTGGGTTATGATTCATTTATGTTAGTGCACACCTATTCATTCCATTTTATGTTTAGGCACATCGATATCGTATTACTGTGTATCTCAATGTTTTTATGTTGGGTTTATTTTTTTCAATTTTTTGTCTTGTGGATGTTTCCTTGTTTTTACAGTTTCGGATTATGTTTTAATATTTTGAGGAGAGGGTTTAAATTTTTTTAATGTCTCGTTTGAAGGAGATCACAACCTCGTTCGAACGATTTTGGTATGGCGTTCGATCATTGGGTTCTAACGAGCTTAATTTGAGGGTTTTTGTTTAAACAGTGTAAGGTCGTTAGAAGGTTGCTTCAGATGATCTTCAAATGAGCCGCTACTGTTTTTTGTCGTGTGAAGAAAGAGCACTTTCGTTCAAATAAGAGGTCTACTCCATTCCAAGGACGCTCATGATGGTTATAATGATGTCGATTTGTCGTTCGAATGACCCTTAGGTTCCGTTTGAACGACGTGTAAACTCGCTTTTAGGTCTTTATATTCCTATTCAGCCATTTTTACCCTTCATCTTCACTCAGACCTATTCCTCACAACCGTTACCCGAGACCATTCTGAGCTTGACATAGATGTATTTCTTTGGATTTTTTTATCCCAGTTGCTGATTCTTCCTTCCTTATACCATTTTATCTGGTATTTTTATTTATTTTGAGTTTTTGTTAGGGTTTAAAGTGTTTTGAATCTAAAATCGTACGCCATTTTTCCATACTTCTTTCACTGCTACATGATTCTTTTTTTTTTATCTAAGTAAGTTAAAAAATGGGTACACTCGATTTTAGGACCAAATATCTTCCATTTTTGGGGTTGTCTATGTTGTTCTATTTATTTTTTCCAATTTTTTTTTATGTCGAGTGAGTTTTTCCCCTAGTTTGGTTGTGTGTGAGTCCCAATATACCCGAAAAAATTTGTCTTTAGAGAATTTTTTTATTATTTTTTTTTGAAATATGAGATGTATACACCGATTTTCCTTATGTACTTTTTATGCATGTTTAGATTATTTCGTATTGCTGATTATATCTTATTGTTGTTGTGGTTGGTTGTTGATTTGGTTTACTTTGGTGGTTCGATTGAATTTTGTACAGGAGATAGGGTGTTAGAGGGTTTGTGCTTTTAGGGTTACGCTTAGTTTTTCCTTATACACTTCCATTTTCCCACCTCTCTCTGTTTTTCGATGGCACGCGGTCAAGGCAGAATTTTTTTTCATACTGTACATATTGATGAGCATCCGACCTGGGCGAGAGCTCACGCCTGTTGTCCGCATTACTCTGTTGATCATTGAGATATTAGACTATAGTATGATCAATACTAAGTACTCGGTCTTCACATTCGTACAGTAGTTAGAGATAGTTTTTGAGTCCTTCTATTGTAACTTAATTTTTGACATAATTTTTTACCGAAAATACACGTGGCAGCGTGTTATTGGTTTATTCTCTGATGCCACTGGCGTGGACCCCATAAAGAACCAATAGAAACCCGCCACCTCATTCGATAATTCCACTTTCGGTAAAAAATTAAGTCACAATATCATTTTCCATAGTTTTTTCGTAGGTAGATGCTTTTGACCAGTATTATGTCTCGGACTGGCTGAGAGGATGACTGTAGGAGCCTATGTTCACATGGTCGTACCTACTCGTGTCTGTACAACACTTCCTATTGGAGTCCTTATGTCTCCCATTTGTGATCAAGCTGCTCAGTCTCCTTTCCTTCAAGATGAGGTTTAGTAATTCGAGATTTCCTCGATCGATGTGAACACTATTCAGCGATCCGAGAGTCACCTTAGTGAGGCAGATCGTCATATTACATCTACTGTCGGATAGTCTTCTGGAGGTGGTTTCACATCACAACCATCTGGTCCAGCTCTCTCTGAGCATCCTTCGTCTGACACTAGATATAGTAGAGATGCCGCAAAGTGTAGGTTTGAGGAGGAGCGGATAGTTTTATAGGCAGACTTAGTTGAGAATCGTCGGATGATAGAGAGTATAATAGCGCAATTTTAGGCAGAGGCGCAGCAGAGTGCCATCCATCTATCTCATCTTTTTGTATATCTTGATGAGATGTGACGCAGATAGCAGAGCCGCGGAGCAGGGACATCTAGGTGATCGAGAGATGATGGCACAATTCTTGGTGATGATAAGGACTCAAGCAAAGACTGTTGATATTCATACTATTTACATGTATTCTAAGACACATTATTATTCATGATGTATTTATTTATTCTTTATTCAGATGTGTGGTACTTGATGACATTATTTTACCACTTTTGGGGTTATATATCAACTTATTTCATATGCTAGACATGGATATGCCCAGATTATCATCTTATGCAGCTATATTATTCTATTGAGGGATATGATTTATACTGGTGTATTTAGTTTCACATCTTTATGCTTTTTATGCTTCGAATATCCGTTCACTTCTAGCTTATTATCCATTATCATATTATTCCACTATTTGCTGATACCGAGATGTTTATCTAGTTATGATTTTATTGATTCATTCTTCTCTTACTAGATATATATTTATGGTTTATCTATCCCGCGATTTGTCTATTCCAGGAAAAAAGGGTGATATATGTAATGTAGGGGGAGTTTTTATTGGCATTTATTTATATATTTTTATGTACCTCCATACTTCAGTTGTGGCATATTTTCTTGTTTTGTGTGTATAGTTATTTTCAAAGATTCAGACATATTGGCTACATCACATCATTTAGACATGTTTGCTTCGCCGGATGATTTTATTGATATTTGTCAGTGTCCTATATTTTTATTTTCTCGGTTTATAGAACGGGCATAGGTTTTCGGCTTGACGACCCGGCATAGCATTTCACTAATTTTTTTTTTATTTTGTCCCAGAATAGTCAAATGGGGAGATTTGTAAGGACAAATTTCCAATTGAGTCAATTATTTATATCTGACTTAATTTCGAGAAAAACTATTTGAGTCGTAGGTTAGACTTTGATTTGTGATCCCATAAAGCCTATGACGTTTAGTGTTGAATAATTTGCAAGAAAGCCTTGAAGATGTTATGTGTGTCGTGCTTAGTGTCTTCGTATTTCTTCACACTTGGTTTCTTAGATCACACATATATGAATGCTTAATAGATTGTAAGATTTAGTATTTTAATTAAGGATGAATTTTGAAAAAAAATCATGTTTGGAATTTGAGAAATATTTTTGGAAACATACTTTTAAAATATTTTTTGAATTTATTTTGTTTAGAAAAATTATAGCATAATTTTAAAATTAAAAATTATTTTCCTATCGTTCAAATGAATCTGAGATTTGTTCCAATGAGATTTGTTTCTTGTTCGAACGAAACTGGATTATCGTTCGAACGACCTGCCTCCTTGAAATTTGTGTTTTCATATTTATAGACTTCTTTCACTCAGAAAACACAGGAAATTTTGTCAAAAAAATGTTTCTACTTCTGCTTTACAAAAGTTCCTAATAGTTTACCATCATCCTTAGTGTTTAAGATGAAATATGGTAAATACATAGTTACTTTGATCTTCATTGTGGCAACATAAATTGTTCCATCACTTTGAAAAAATGTTTTCTTATGGTTGACTCCTTACGTGCTGATTATGAAGAAGAAGAGGTGTACTATGTGTTCGGATTCGTAGACGTTGCTAGGATGCATTGGTAGAGAATGAGGTGCACGTAGTCTCGTGTACCATAAGCACTTACGTGGGTAGACTCCTACTTGGTACTATGGAGGAGTGGTTGAGGAGAAGAAGATGCATCAAGGCTTATGGGTAATCGAGTCATTGAGTAAGACTAAATTCTCTCTTTATAATTTTTCATATCATTATGATTTTCAATCCTGGATGACCGAGGGTTTTTTCCTTAGTGGTTTCCTAGTACATCGACATATTTTGTGTTGGATTTATTTATCTTATTTGGTTAATCGTGTAGATGCATGCTATAGGGTTAATAAGATAAAGTTGACAAATCAAATTGCTTTTCACAAGATAAGTTTGTGGGTGCTAAAGATAAAATTTGGAACATTTACAAATATTGCATTTGCCTAAAGATAATTCCTTAGCGGCCTTCGTAATCTCCTTTTCATCCCATTTCATTAGGTTGTCTTACATACACATTTCAAGCACAACCAATATCATCTCCGTTTTCCATTATTATTTTTCCAAATCTTCCAATATTCGCGTACTTTAACAGGCTCCACACCGTCGGTTATGCTACCATATGCTCTGTCCCATGATTTTGGGTCTTGCACACCAGGGCTCCAAGCCCTTCTTAATTATTCCTAGTGTCATCCGAGTATATATTAATATGTTTTAACATTTTTTACTAATTTTCACATTATTCCATCATTTTACCGTTTTCATTATTTCTACAATTTATATCACCATTTCATCTTGTCAACGTGCCATTTTATCCACTTTATCCATTTTTCACAAAAATCGACCGATAAGGTCAAATGTAGAAGTGGGTAAAGTTAAGAGAGTATGAGGAGCTTTTGAGTATTATCTTTCCTCAGGATTAGCGATCTTATGGATTGGCCGACATGGCGAGTAGTGAATCTATTTTTTAAAGATCAGGACTATGATTTGGGAATCTTGTAAAGTGTTAGAACTTGAGGGAACATAACATATAGTGTTGTTTTACCACTGTAAGTGGATAATTATAATACTTGGGTGAGTGTTACATAGTTGGATGCCCAGAGTGATCCTAGGTTCATAAAAGGACCTTGCAGAATGTATTATTCGGGCACACGATTTGTCACTTAGTTGGGATGTCGATCGTAAGAGTGAGCGACTAGAGATAAGAGGTTCGTATCAAGTTTGAGTGAAATTGTGTGGTCAGGATGACTCATGAATTCAAGGAGACTCAATATATGTAGTCCTAAGAATGGAAATAATTTATTATGATTGATCGTGTGTTAGTTATATTTCCTTTTGCTCTTGGGTGGGTGTCACTCACTAGAGAGTGTTGCCCTGGTAGAGGTTCTGATATGCCTTAGATGTTAACAAAGAAACCTTAGGACTTCATTGAGTTTGACCACTGGGTAAGTAGAGACTCGAGCACTGTTATGTGACTTTGATGGCAAGTCTAATGGTGAATATTATATTTTTTTGCATGTCGAGTTCCTTGGTGACAGCCCCTTGTAAAAGGAAGTGTGCTGACTTCTTAATGATTAAGTATTTTTATGACGTAGGCTTGAAAGATCACTACTACTTAGAATAAGGATTAATAACCTTCATGAACTTGAATAATTGATGGATTGAGAATTTTGAGGACAAAATTCCCTAAGGGGGGAAGAATGTAACCCCTCCCCCCCCCCCCCCCATGTAATTTGGTGACTTGATGTCACCCAATTGGGCTTTGGATCTTTTAAGATTGATAATGGGTCAAATTTTGTGAATATCTTGGACTTAGTGCATTTAATTGGGTTTAGAATGGCCTTATGTTTAATTTGGAGGAATAGTTTTAGGTCATTCGAACGAATTGCTTGGTTATTCAAACGAGAAAGCTAGGGTTGTTCGAACAACCCTTATAACTAACTTTGAATGAGAAATGCCTATTCACATTTTCAGCCTCATTGGATTCTCATTAGAACCATGTTCAAACGAGATACAATATCATTTGAACGAGGTCTAGTCTCCTTTGAATGAGACTGTAGAAATAAGAAAAAAATCTACAAAATTTATGGGTTGTCACGATGAATGCCCTTAGATAATTTCAGTTGTCAAGCTCTCAATGCAGTAGACCAAATCATAGGGGGACCTTTGGGTAATTAGTTTAAAGGGTTTTTGGTATATATAAGAGAGAAGGGAGTGTCGGGGGCCATTCTAACACTTCTTCATCAGATTTTCCCTCTATCTCTCTGGACCTTAAAGTTTCTCCACCACCCAAACCACCCTCCACTACCATAGAACCACCACCACTCCACCCTAAAGCACATTATTTTAACACCATATTTAGGCCTATAAAACCCATACACACCACATGTCAGGAAAGATATGTATTTATGGAGATGTTGTTGGAGATTTTTAGAGAAGAAAAGAAAAGAAAAAGAAATCATTGAGATTAAATGGGGTTTTCATACAACTTTCAAGGACCAATCTTTGTGGAGATAGGCAACATCTTTAAGACCACCTTAAGAGAGTGGTATGTTGTCATCTTCTTCTACATTTCATCCATCCATTTTGGAGCATCAATGAGGTTGAAAAATCTCTACTCTTGTTATTTTTAAGATTACTCTATTTTGCAATATATGAGTTAAATATGCTAGAATACATATGAGTATAATCTTTGCATGTTTAAGTGGTCACTTCTCATGACTTATGTAAAATGTTTTTTACAAATGGTTTCAAAGTTTTGAGATATGTTTTCAAGAAGACTTGGTATTAAAAATTGTATGAAATAAAATATTTTAAAATGATATTTATCTTGTTAAGATATTTTATGTGCAATGTTTTCGAGTTTTCTTGCAAAAATGGAAATTTTATGAAGTTAGACATTTATTCAAATTTTAAAGGAAAAAAATGTGCTTTAGTCTTGAAGAACTTATTTTTTTAAGTATTATAAAATCTCTTAAAAAAATCATGTGTTAAACTCATTTTTATTGGACTTTGGGACTTAAAATCCCTCTTCCCATGTATATAAGCTTATAGTAATTTGGCAATGAACATATGAGCAAGTTTAGTAAAGTTTCTAATGAGTTTTAACATGAAATAAAGAAAATATAAATATCGGACCTTAATGTGTGTTGAAAAATGTAGAATATATATATATATATATATATATATATATATATATATATATATATATATATATATATATATATCTGTGTGTGTGTGTGTGTTTCAAGACTACATGCATTAATAAAAGAAAAATGGTGCTTTTTTGTAAAGTGGTCTTCAAAGTGCCATATGATTTATTTGACAAAGAAAGCAATAAAATAAAGAGATTTCCAACATGAAAAGTGTGTTAGTTCCAAAGCGTATATTAAGTGTTGATAAGTGAAACATTCAAGAACTTGGTATGTATAACTTAATAATGTTTGTGGGTAATAACGTTGATGAAAATGAAGGAAAATACATGTTTTAAAACATATGTGTAAAATGGAAATTTTAAGTAAAATGGAATATTTTTATGAAAACTAAATGTGGGAAAGGTGTTACACAAAATGGTACAAAAATAATGTGATTCTTTGTATGAAATCAATGTAAATGTATAGAGGGCAAGAAATGGTGATTTTTAAGTCTAACACAAATATGGGGTGTAGTTCCCAGAATTTTGGCTTCGGGCGGTAAAGTGGAATAATGTGGATATTTATAAAATTTTAAATATGTTGAAAAGGGACTCGAATATGTTTGGGAATAATGAAGAAGGGCCTCAATTCCTAGGGTGAAAGACCCAAAATCACTAGCTAGAGCATATGGTTTCGTAGTCGGTGGTGTGGAACCCGTTAAATGAAGCGATTCTGTGGTAAATTCTGAGAAAATGATGATGAGAAACGTGGAAAATGGCAAGGAAACTGGTTGTGCTCAGAAAATGAAGAAAGACAACCGTTGTGAAATGAAATTGAGATATTTTCTTGTTTTGAAAAAGGTATTTTTGATAAGAAATATGAAAATAATGAAGTCCAAGTAAAAGTACGTTAATGAATCAAGTGAAGTGGTTAATGGGAAATCAAGGAACCCAAGATGGTTCTTAACCCATAATTAACACAAGTGTGTGTTGTGAATGGTTTCCAAAAGATGATAAGCTAAGTAATATAACTAGGTATATTAAGTTGGAAAAAGGTGGATAAGTTAAGTAATAAAGGGTAAGAAGGGTCTATTTGTAATGTCGGCTTCAATGGATGATCTAATAGCTCCTCTCACTAGCGGTTTCGAGTTTGAGTGGGTAGCAAATGTAATCATATTCCAGTTATGCGAAACATCGGGTTGACGATGTAGTTCCAATTCGACTTCACTTGCTTGCTAATGTGCAGATCAGCCATATCCACTCACCTATAACACCTCCACCTCCACATCTGGGAAAATGGTATGTCTGTCCACGAACTTTTTCATCAAATACATTTTATTTTTTATTTTTACTTTGAAATCACATTATAAAGAGATTTTATGAATTTCAAGTACATGACAAGTAATATTATCATCTCACTTTTTTTATTGGGGCAATGGAACTCTTACCTCACCAGTGAGCAGAGCATTAAGGAACAAAGAAAAAAAAGAAACATTCGTATATAAATACTGAATGTCCTAATATACATATATATATATATATATATATATGTATATATAGGATCAAGTGTGGTCCCAATTTGAGGTCCCTGAATGAGGTACATTTTTTTAAAATAGTAAAAAAAATATTTTTCGGCTGATTTTTTTTTATGATTTTTAAACATTTCAGTAGGACCATAAAAAAATAATGAGCTCAAAATGTTTTTTTTTGCTATTTTAAAAAAATCGATCAAATTATGTCAGTTTTTAAGCTATTAAAAACTGACAAAGTTTGACTAATTTTTTTAAAATAGTAAAAAAATTCATTTTGAGTCGATTTTTTTTATATGGCCCTACTGAAATGTTTAAAAACTAAAAAAAAAATCAGCCCATAATTTTTTTTTTACTATTTAAAAAAAATAGACCTCGTTCAGGGACCTCAAACTGGGGGACCTCATGAGATCCTCTCTCTCTCTCTCTCCCTCTCTCTCTCTCTCTCTCTATATATATATATATACATATATATATATATATAATGTTTATTTCTTTAACTAAATTAGTATTCAAAATTTTATTCTCAAACTAAATGAAGACAAAGTTTTAAAGGTCAATTTGCTTTGTCATTCTTATTTATCCGGTTTACATTTTGATACTCACTTTTTTATTATTTCATAGAGTTGGCTCCAAAGTGGGCGAAATTTTAATCTTAACAAATTGTTGGGGATTAAAAGTCAAATGATTCTATTTTTATTTTTAACATTTTTACATTATTAACAACTGATTTTAATAACAATAATTGTTATTATGATATTATTGGGTTTTTGAAATTTTAATTTATGAAAGAATTTTTAAAACGATTTCTGGAGTTTGGAAAAGTAGGGAGGCATTTCTTGGAATTTGAAAACTTTCAATCTGATATCTAATTTTGATAGTTAAACTAAAATATATTTATAAAAATCATACTTTGTTTTTAATGTCAATATTTTTGTTATTTTTAAATCGTATTTGGATTTTAACAGTTCTAAAAATAAGGTTATGGATTCTCTTCAAAATTTTAGATATATGGATGGGGCTAATGCTCTATTTGTGTATGGTTTGTTTGGTTTTTGTGAAAATTATTTCTAAGATATTTACAATGGTTCAAGCATAAATCAAATGGGTTCTAAGAACTTATCCAACAACTTTGTAAGCATATGCCTAATGGCTGGTTCTTATTTTAACTTTTCCAGAGAAAATTAAACTCCAAAACTTTCTTTAGATTAATACATGGGTTCATATCTGTAGTCCGCTTTGGTATGGTGGCTACAACCACTAATATTGATTTTTCTTTTAGTTAGAACTAATATTGAGAAGGATTAAGTTTGGTTCCCATAAAGAATTATTAAATGTACACTAACTATTTAGTAACATCAACACAAAAAAAGAGCGAAAAAAATACAAGAGATCAATCTTATGTGTTTTCTCTTGAGGTTATATGTAAATGGTTGTGGGTTTATACTTCTCAGTATTGTACTCCATTTCTTACATCGAAAATAGATATATAAAAACAGAGGTCCCAAGACATAAGTTTTGTTTCCCTGCATATTTTTCCAGAATACATTTATGTTAGTATTTTTGACGTATAATGTTCTTCGAGGTTTAATTTATTAGTCTCTCATATAAAGGTGGAGGAAAACATGATTGAGTCCACGCTCTCATTCACTTGCATCTTCCCCTTGTTCCTTTTTAAATGGAATTGTGCAAAATAAATATCATGATATTCTATTTCTGTTTTTTGTTCATTGCTTTAAGTTTAGTATTACAATTTTATACACTACTGAATTCTCTTAGTTAGTTATTGTTTTTTAGTCACATGTCTAAACTATTTTGAAAACGGAAAAATCGTTAAATTGACATTATGCCTAATGACTATTGCAATTCCTTTAAGCCTATCACATTCAAATGTTATAACTCTCGAATATTTTTCATTCATAACGTAATGCGTGACATTAACATTTCAAGTCATGAAAACAAGGATGCTAGAAACAAATAAGGGTGTCAAAGAGACTTAACGTAATGCAGGACATCGCAAGATATACATGTCGCACAAGAATCTAGCTCTCAACCATTAGGAATAAAAAATCACGAGGAAGGAAACAATACAAGGGCATCAAAGAACGCTGAAGACATTTTCTCATTTGAATAATCATTATGTTTTGGATTTTCTTTATTAAAATACATTCGTTAGAATAAACTTCAGTAAAATTTTGTTATACAAATAGTATGTGAGTACAATGGTCATTTCCATATAATTAAATGATTTCTTTATACGAGTATAATGAATTTTAATACTTACTTATCGTACTATATATTGTCGCCAGCGCACTGCGCGGGTTACATGCTAGTTTATACAAAAAATGAGTCGAGAATCTTAAATTAGGGCGCAGTAAATAAGTTTTACACCTCAAATTAGTGCAAGACAAATAGAAAAAAAGTGGTTCACTAATAATTTTTAACCGCTAAGAACCACCTATTACTATTATAATTGTTTTATAGGTATTAATGTGAATGTATACACCGTGAGCACTATATATATTTGGGTACTTGTTGTGTATATATAGTATTGACACTTAACGTTCTTCAGAATTACATAGAGTACTTTTTGGTATAAGGTTAGAGCTCATTGTGCGAAAAAGAATATTTTTTTCTAGATCTCTTTTGAACTTGGATGATAGTGAATACATCAACTTAAAAATATATTCATTAGATGTTCGACCCTCTATGGTTAATCCGCTAATAGAATTTTCACCAAACACTGTTTCAATATAATGAATGGCTAAGATCAAACCGATTTAATAATTGTGGTATATTGTAAGTTAATATTTAAAATAGAACTCTTAGTTTAAGGTGTTATTACAAAGAGAGTGTCACTCTTAATTTGAGATTAAATGAATATAAAATATTATGATAAATTGCAAAAGGCTTTAGTTACTTTCAACAAAATTATTTCTTTCCATATAGATTTGACATGGTTATGGTTCGAAAATAAATTTGGATTTGATGCAAATACTAAGTCCAAATTTATGCTTTATTGTATTTCATTCCAGAGTTATCTTCATGGAATACTCAAAGAAAGTTATGAAATTAGTTTGTTCATTGTTTGCGTTATTGTCAGAGGGTCTTGGCCTCATTCCATCCGACCTTACAAACAAACATTGTGCAAAAGACCTGACCATTGCCTGCCACTACTATCCAAAATGCCCTCAACCTGAGTAAACTTTAGGGACTAGTTAGCATTCTGATTTTGGTTTCATCACAGTGCTTCTACAAGATTATATAGGAGGACTTCAAGTTCTTCATCAGGACCAATGGATTGATGTTTTCCCTGCACCTGGTGCTCTAGTGGTGAATATAAGAGACTTCCTACAGGTATTTTTAAGAAAGAGTATCATATAGTGACATAATATATATTGTGTTATAATTTCATTGGTTAATATGTAATCCTTAAGAGTAGTAAAGGTAAACTTAATGAATATTGAATAGGATATACAATACATTGACATTGGATAAATAAGATTGAGTTTAGATTCTTTGGGGTTCGAATTAACATTGTTAATAATCCAAATTTTAAGATTCTATCAAAGGAACAGTTAATAAGCGTGGAACACAGAGTACTGGCAAACCATATTGGTCCAAGAGTGTGTGTGGCATGTTTCTTTGGCATGGGTTTTGATCCATCCTCAACGCTATGTGAGCCCATTAAGGAATTGTTATCTGAAGCGAATCCTCCAAAGTACAAGGCTTTCACGATCCGGGAGTTTCGTTATTACTTCCGCATAGGAGGGGTTGAAATAAAGCAACAACTTGATGGATTATATTGACATTATATGGTTTAGTGACTCTAGTATTTATTTTAGTTTTATTTCCCTTAAACTTGACAGGTAATCTTCTCAGATGCCACCAAATATCTCCATTTGTTAGATATATGTACAATTTTTACCCTTACAAATTAAGCAACTACAATTATAAGCTATTATTTTGGAAATGGATCGTTATTTATGTAGTGTAGATTGTTTATTTATTTTCTCTTTTCCCATTTTATTTTAATTTATTTCTCATGTAATGACAACATTAAAAATTATATTTTAGTGGGTTGTGAAAGTAGGCACGGATGATAAATATTAATGGGATTAGTTGACAAGTGAAAAATATCAATGGGGTATTTGCATGATTTTCTTATTCGTACAACTAACAAAAAGAACTTCAATAAAATCCTATGAGCTCAAAGCTTAGAGTCCTAGCAAAATCTCATAAGATTATAGTTTTATCTAAAGTACCTTAATAGGTTTACTAGTTCCCTAATAGCTAGATTTCAACCCCGTGGGATGCGTGGGCACTTTAAAATTTTCTTCATATCAATTCATATAATTTATATTTAAAAAAAATCAATACACACATATATATATACACACACGCACACATCTTTTTTAAAATTAAAAAAAAAAATTATCTTAAATTATAATTTTTTCAAATTAAAAGAAAGAAAAAAAATGATCGAAAAGAATGATATAAATTTGTCTAGTGTGGTGACTATATTCACCCAAAAACTAAATTATATTAGACAATGTAGTGTCTATATTAGACAAAGTTATATCAATGTTTTAAATGATATTTTTTCAAGATATATAACACACATTTTATTTGTGGGTGCTTCTAAATTTCTTAAAATAATAAAATATATTTGCCTAAATATAAGGTGCTACCATTGCCTAGTTCTATAAAACTGAATCTAGATGGTTTTCATAGGGGTAGTCCAGGTGAAAGTGGGGTTGGAGGTATCATTAGAGGATCTTAGGGTTGCTTTATATATGCATTTCAAGAATAAATTGGTTAATCCTCAAGCTTATTGGTAAAGGTTTTAGCTATCCAAAGAGGTATCCAACTTTGTTTGAAAATTGTATTTGAAAAACTATACGTGGAATCAAATTCCTTGGTTGTGGTTATATGCTTCTAGGCAATTGGAAACCTCCTTGGATTATTAAAAATTCATTTCAAGCTATCACCTCCTTTGTCACCTCTAAGCATGTCCACATTTCTCATATTTGGTGACAAAATAACACAGTAGCCGATGGTCTTGGTACATTGGCTTCTTGATCAAGACAGTCAAAGATCTTCCACTACTTCAATGTGCTCCCTCAGTTGATCGGAGATGTATTTATTAGAATTTCTTAGATTACGTCTTCACAATTATTTAGGGAGTGTTCCTTTTTTCTTCTTTAAGATATCTTTATTGCTTGTAAATGCAATCTAGGAGAGGCTATTACTTTTAAAATAATTATATGGGAGCTTTTCCCTATTCCCCCCAAAAAGATGCTTACATACTAACCCAAGAAGGTCAATAGTATGCAATAATATATAGTATATGTAGTTTTAAAATTAAAAGTCCGACCATGATATTTTTTGCAATGCAATGAAAGTGTGATTTGTTGGTAATAATCAATGTCTACAATTAGGGTGACTATTTTAAAAACAACATGAAAACATGACATTTATTGACTCGAAATTATTCGATGTTATGTTCGTGTTTGACACATCCCGGGGTTTTAGGGTGAATAAAGATTATATGTATAATTAAAGGGTTCCAACGTATACAAAAATAAACTAGAAAATGTTGTATTACATTCACTGACTACGTATAGTGACTAAGCACTTTATTTATTACAAGCATAAGAGATATAAGTATTGTTACTAAACAAATGAAAAAAAACAAAGGAGAAAAAAAGAAAGATACATAATAAAGCTACATCAACTTATAAGTGATAACATATTAAATCATGATGTGTTTGTCAGCATTGCTTCTGAATTTTCATGAGTATATGACTATTAGGGACACACGAGTTAATGCACTAAAATTCTCAGGGTCGGGGGGAATGTTGCCTTCCATACACTAAGTCCAGTTGGATTTTTTTTTAAAGAATAAGAAAAAATTCTCTTGTAGATAATTCTCATTCTATAACAGTTTTAAATAGCAAATCCTATTTAGAGATTAGTAATATAAAGAATACATAAGAATTTATAATCAATAGTTAAACAGAGATAAGCAAAATAATACATTATGATATTGGTACAAATAGAAACATCAAGGCTATAGTATGTTAATGTATGCAGATGGTTTCCAAAAAAATGACCAATAATTATCTGTTTAGAGGCTTTAGGGGATTGTCATACATACAACAAATCAATCCAAATAAATTGATGACAATCAATCCAAATAACTAGAGCTAAAAGTAACCATGTTAAGTCAACCATAGACATTCTATATGGTAGCAAAAACTCGACCCGTAACATCTGAGTCCTACAGGCCAAATAATTCAATCGCGGGTATAACGATAGATCATTCCCTTCCACAATGTATGCTATTATAGAACAGGTTCGATGAATCAAATTTAAATTATATCGTTGCATAAAATCAACATAGAGTTTTTAAATAAGAATCAACTGTACATAAATGTTTGAACTACTCAAATGAGTTCATTAATGAGAATTATATAACTAGGACTACTACCTCGTGATATTAACAATATGCATAATCAAAAGCTTTGCATGAAATAATATTGAATAAGAAATCATCTACCTGTTTTAAGGATATTTGAAATAAGTTTGGTTGGTTTTAGTTTAATCCCAGGGTCCAAAAAAGTCTGAAATGTAAAAAAGAAGCTAAGTAGAGTTGGGTTTTGAAATAATTAAGTTGCGTATAAACTGTAATTGCGTGTAAAATTACTTTTGAGGGGTTAATGTATAAATAAATATTTGATCAATTTCTCTTATTTCCTTAAGGTTTTGAATTTAGTGGCAATAGACTTTTTTATTCACAATGTTGGAAAAAATCAGTAGATTAAGTTTAGGGTGAAATTTCAAAAGTTAAAAAACCTCATGGGTTTATGTGCAAAACATATTCAAAATTTTAAAAAACAAAGTTGCGTGATTCTTCGACCTAGCTTTCTGGTTGACTAAAAAGAGTGTTATCATATACCATTTTGACCAGAAAAATCAAATAATTTTTTGAAATTTTTTTTAGAATTTTGTTATCGGACACGCACGCTCATACTCTTTGTCAAAGTTCCTACGCACTCTGTTTGACCTCACACGCGCATGTGTTAACCACTTCATCTTCAACCTTCGTATTTTTGAATTTAGTGTTTCAAACTTTGACCTTCAATTAAATACAGTACATAATACCATTTTAGATGGTTCAAAAGCCATTCTTTATGATTTTTCACAAGGAATCCAATAATATAACTTTTATGGATTGAGGTGAACTATAGACCCATCTCCAAGTTGTGCAAAGTTAGGAAAATTTTAGTTTAGTATTTGTGGAGTTATATGTAACAACCTTCACTTTTGAGAGCCTATTTTATATTTATTTACTATATGAAGTAATTAATTATAAAATGATGGATGTTGAGTAAATGTTAATTTAATATGAAAAAGGTTAATATTTACTGAATTGTTGTATAGTTACCTCATGAGCAGGTAAAAATATCCATGTGATGATTTATTGTGTCATAAGATAAAAAAAATGACATTTTGGTTTAATGAGAAATCGGAACTAAAAATGAGTTATAAAAATCTCAAATGATAATGTGGAGGGTGTAGTTAGTCCCGGTAGGTGTGAGATAGTCAAAATAAGTGCCATATTGCATTTTGGCATTTCGGGCACTTTTGACTGGTTATGACTTAAATGTGTAATTGCGATTTATTTTATCGCGTATTAGGCATTAGAGTTGGTCATTTTAGATTAATGTCCTGACTTAGTCTTCCTAAGACTTACTATTCCTCTTAAGACCAAATTGTTAACTTAGAGAGAAAGAGAGAGGAAGAGAATTTTGGGAGAAAAAGAGGGATTTGGAGATTCAAGCTTGGATGGTTATCTACACCAAATCAAATTTGATTTTTGTATGATCAAGGAAAGTTATCTACTTGCTATTGTATGATTTAAGGAGAATAATTAGCATGAATATTTGTGAATTGTTATGAATTATCATTTTAGGGTTTAGTTAGATTAATTGGGTATAAACCCTTGGAAATTGATTTGGATGATAAATGTGGCAAATGATGGTAGATAGGTGTATTTATGGAGTTTTAGTTCCATTATATGAGCTTGGTTTGGTTGGTTTTGGGTTGGGAAGATGTTTGGAGTTTAGATTTCCAAAGCCAAAACTTGGCAAATTTGAAGAACCGAATTGATTCGGCCTGGACGAATCGATTCTCCTTGAGGCAGGTTCCAGGTTTGAGTCGACCGAATCGATTCGGTTCGTTCGAATTGATTCGAAAATTATGCAGAATCCCCTATTTTCCTGGCCGAATCGATTCGGAAATCCTGCATTTTCCTTTTGGTTTTTCTTTTCAAATTTTAAACTTTTTATTTAGGATTAGGACCTAGGAACCTTATTGAATGAAGTAAACTTAGAGTCCTGGAGTTGTAGTTGAGTTCGGTCGCCACCCTAGACTAGAATTGGTTCATCTGGGGTTTATTCCGGGGAGGTTTAAAGTGATGTTAAGGCATTACTTCTTTTATTCAAACTTTTTGAGGTTAGGGAGTTAAATGCCCATGTTTGGAGACTTAGGGGCTTATCGGAATCCTATGAACTTTGGGAATTGTAGGATCATAATGTCTATTTGGAGACTAAGTCGGGACTTGTAATTTGAGGAATATTAATGACAATATTTGATGGGAATAGGTTTGCATAAAATGAACCCAATTCGTTTAAAGATGATAGGTTCAACTAAAATGAACCCAAAATGTGTTAAAGATGACTGGTTTAACTAAAATGAACCCAGTTGTTTAATAATGATAGGTTCAAATAAAAGGAACCAAACACATAGATAATGGAAATGGAATTTTGGTATGGAAATTGAAAATGAAAATGAGATTAAAAATGGTAAATGTTAATTTACTTAAACACACCTCTCTAAATCACATCATAAGGGAAGTTCGCGCGCTTGGTGATGCCCCCTGGCTAATGAATGCAGGGTGGATATAATCCTAGGCCATATACGGGGTTTTTATATGTTTTTCTGCGCTGGTGAGGGGATTCCGGGTGTGGTCCCGACTCTCCTGCAGGCGTATGGTCGCTTCCCGACGTTGCGTTATGATCCCAGGATGCCTTGTTTGATAGGCCCCTGGAAGATGATGGTCATTTAGGGGCGCGCCCAGTGGGGAAACTCGGAGGGGCGGTCTTAGAATCATTATATGTATATGAATATAACTTTTCTGCATTAAGTGGGACTTGATGGTTATATGACATAAAGAGCATGAATATGTGCCATAAAGAGCACGGGGAATGAGATATGTGCCATAAAGAGCACTTGACATTAATGGTATTCCCATTAAGGAATGGAAAGATAATTAACTATGGAAGTTAATAAATGGTTTTATTCCTATTGAGGAATATAAAAGATAATGGAAATTGGATTAATGAGCAAAGGTTTTAAATTTAAGTTATTTACTTTTATATTTTCTTTTGTAATTGTGTTACATTTCATAATTAGTTAAAATATCTTAATTTGCAATTGTAGTTTAACATGCATATTATCATCCTTATCATTCATGCATAACTGTTCATTTCTATCATGCTTTTTAATTCTTCTGGTGATCATATAGAACCCGGCCCTGACCGGTTTATTTTTCCTTGTTGTGCATATGATTGTATTCGCTCAGGTGTTCCACCGCAAGGATGCCCGTTTTGATGTTTCCATTCCAGTTACATTGACGGGCTGTAAGATTTTGTGGATGTTATAGGACGTTGTTTTATACGCCTCCATTTTGGTATTCTAGATATGTTTGGGTCTTTTCTTCGGGCATGTGGCCCAAACTTTTGTACTTGTTTAGTGAATGTATAAGGTAAGATATTAAACTATTGTATTGTGTTGTATGTAGCTGTGGACCGACTGCTTATTCGTTCCTTTTGTATACATTCTTGTTAGATGTATTATATTTATATATTCTTGTGGAATTCCACTTGCTTATCAGATTGGGTTGTTTAAATTTTATTTTCTTAACTTGTTTTAAATTTCTAAGCTGTTTGGCAACCTGTTTTCTAATTTACTGGGTGGTTTTACCGTATACTCAGATTACTTTTTTGTTGATGCTGAGGATGATATCCATCTATGATTCCTGTTATATTTGGGTATCGAGCTGGCCAGCCCTTATCTCGGATCGCAAGTTGTCACAGATAGTATCAGAGCATCAGGTTCTAGAGTCCTTATGAATCTGTGTGAATGCTTTACGTTTTCAGCGTTGCTTTTGATTTGACATAGAGCCTTAGGATTAAGATCGTTGATTTCTCTAGTGAGATTTCGTTCTTCTTCCATGAGGTAGAAATCATAGAATCTGTGGTATGTTCGCGTGAGAATAGTAGGTTTATTGTAGAAGGGCGCTAGGGAAGGTTGTGGTGAAGGCATCATTTGATGGAATTAGGAGGGACTGTAATTTGTAGTCGGGGATGAGGACCGCTTTGGAAGTCGCTTCCCTTTTGTAGCATTTTCACATTTTGCTACTGCGACTACTAATTATGGTAAATCTAGTTTTCCAAGTACCGCTAGAAGTAAGAGGGTGGTACTAAGCTTGATATTTCAAGCGATGTTAAACTAAAGTGGAAAAAGTGCCCAGAAGTAGGATGGAGGAAAATCCTTCACTTGTAGGAGTAGTGTTGAAATGGTGGGAACGTAGTCAACCATATTTCTAGGAGCAGAAAGTTTTGCCCAAGGAGGATCCTCATAGATACATTCTATAGAAAGTTTATCCGGGGTAACTGAAAGGAGGAGAAGCTGGATCCTCAATTGTTCACGCGAGGTTCAATCAGAGACCAACATGTGAATAAAGAGTTGTACAGTCAGGGAGGCCGTGCACCAAAATAAAGTTAGCATAAAGAAGGAAGTGTCCTTTGATGGAATGATAGGCTCAAGAATAAGTGTCGTTAACACTTCTGAAGGAATAATGTTCGTGAAACCCTATTGGTGGGCATCCACCTGGGGAAGTTTCATTGAACTGAAGAAGAGGAGGCCGAGATGCGTGTTCTCTTTTACTGAGAAGGTAAGAGGGACTATGTGGACAATTATTTGGCAGCTAGGGGCAAAATAATGGTTATGATGTGGAAGAACCACGCATCTTCATCATGTTGATTGGAGAATAAGGGCAAAGATAAAGCACCTAGTTGGGGAATTGATGGAAGTAATGTTAGATCGTATAAGACTCGAATATGGAGTCTGAGAATCATTGGTATGAACCTGGAGTGATTGGCAATTATGTTGGTGAGAATTCCACCTTTTTAGTAGGTGGTGTATTCCTTAGGATACGATTTTGTATTATCGTATCTATGATAGATTCGGGTGCGTACCTTGAGCTTGTGGTAATATTGACGATATCATAGATAGAGTAATTATATGACTTCCGTGGTAGGGAAGTTTCATATTTTCCTTCACTCTTTATAAAGTGAGTGATGTTATGTTTTCTTTTAACTACTATGTACATTATGTACTACTTGTATGATGGGTACTATACAAGTAAAGATATCTTGGGTTGATTGGGGTGATAGCAAGCAAATAGCTTGCGAGGCTATCTTATTTCTAGTTTCAGGACGGAACTAGTTGCTCTATAATGTCTCTCTCCTGGATACAGGTTGAGATTTTATAGGAGTGGTTGAGGTAAGTAGGAGGTTTTTATTACTTGTTGTATTATTGGGTTGGTGTGATTGAGTGCTTGTTTGCATTGTATGTGATTGGTATGCCTTATCCCCACGGCCGACAAAGTTGAGTAGTAGCGTATAGGAGGGGTTCCTTGTTTGGATTCCACTTTTGTGGGACTCTCCACGCGTGAACCTCAACGACGTTGGAAGTGGAGAGATGCTGTTCTTTTTCTTTTAGTTCATATCATTTTATTATATTTTATTTTATTGGTTGAAAGGTTTAGCCGAGAATCACGTAGAAGAGTGATTAATGGCTATTAAAGTGCAAAATAGAAGCACTATATACCATTCTCTCCTCTGAACGATGTGAGGGAGACTGGGATGCGAAGTCGAATTAAGACTTCGGGTTATGCCTTGATAAGAAGGCTATTTAAAAAGGTATATATATGTTGTGGGGTATATAATTATAAGGCTTATGAAAAAAAATGAATGTTTGATTTGTTAAATCTTCAGTTATTTAAGTGGTTATGTATATAAGTAGAATCTTTTCGGTCCCGAAGATGTGTCTTAGACCTGTATATCTTGATGACCGATAACGCGAGGTAGTAGTGTAACTGGAGGGTTCCTTGTTTGGATTTCGCTTCGATGAGACGTCCCACGCATGAAACTGAGCAAATGTCGAGAGTTGAGAACGGTCTAGAACACTAGGGATATACTTAGTATTATGCGTATACGACTGAGATAGGATATAGGTAAGTAGACCTTAGGATTGTTTGGACATAAGGCCTTTAGTTTATGTGACGTTAGTTTAGGAAGGTTGTCGGGTGTTGACCACAAATAAGTTATGTGTTAACTCTAAGAGGGATTGGTTTCCTAGTAACGAGAAGTGTGAGATTTCGAGAAATTTGGTTGGTAAGGACGAAGGAGATGAGGCCTCTCGTAGTTAGAATGCTACTTTGGCAACTTATCTTTCGGAAAGAAAAGGGTGAATTTATTCTCACTCCTGAGCTCATGTTGTTAAGCTCGAGGGTGAATTCAGTTATCAAGTTTCTGCCAGAATGGGAAGTAATAATACTGAAGCATCGACATATTGTTTATGCGCCTCATAAGTTTAAACTTGTGCGAAGTATTATCCCATGCTTGAATTAAAAATTCATCATGGGGGTGATTGCTGTATAGGAAAGGGAAGTACTACTTCCTGGGCAGAATTTAATCCTTCGTGCGAGCAACATTTTTGTTGCAAGATGTCGTAGAAGAGACATGGGTGGTTAAAGCAACATACACAAGCTGTTGATTGAGGGAATAGTATCCTGCTCTCTCGACTTTGAGCGTGGGGTGCATTTCCATAAGAGGATTTTTGTCCCGAATGAGAAGGACTTAAGAAAGGAAGAAATGGTGGAATCTCGCGGTTCTAAGGTTTCATTACATCCGGGTAACGACTTATGTTCCAAGTTGTGCACCGCCAGTATTGGTGGCTGGGAATGAAGGGTTAGTTGGATTACATGGGGTGCCCTTGATTTTAGTTCCGACTGAAACAAGATTTTCGTTTCTCATTTTGGGCAAGTTTCCAAAAAGCCATGGGAATCAAATTGACGTTTAGCACTTCCTATCATCCTCAAACTGTCGGCGTAGCCACATGTTGGAGGATATGCTCCTTATGTACGTGCTTGACTTCAAGAGTAGTCGGGAACAGTGTCTCCGACTAGTTGAATTCGCTTATAATGATTTGTATCGATTCACTATCGGGATGGCGCTTTAAGAAGCCTTGTATGGTAGGCCTTGTGGATCTCCCGCTTGTTGGTTAGAGGTGCGAGATGATAAGTCTCTCGAACCTGGAATGGTCCGAGATACTTCTTCGAAAATTGAGCTCATTCAAAATCGCATTCGTATAACCAAGATCGACGAAAGAGCTAAGTCGATGCGGGGAGAAGGTATGTGGAGATTGAGGTCGATGGACCAAGTGTTGGTGCGAGTATCGCCTATGAAGGGCATTAAGAATTTTGAGTAAAAGGAAAACTTGCACCACGTTATGTGGACCTTTCCTATAAATGTTAAGGTGGGTCCGGTAACCTATTATCTTTCTTTACCGAAACATTTTACAGTAAATTCATGATGTGTTCCATATCTCTCCTATATAGAAGTGTAAGAGATGTGATGGTTCCCTTAGGCACATTTCTTTCGAAAATATTGAGTTACAACTTGACGTTCCTTATGAGGAGTAGTCGGTTGTTATTTTAGAGCGTGGAGAGTGGAGATTGAAACCGCGGGTAGTACCTTGGTTAGGGTGTAATGTAATCACCATAGTGTCGAGGAATCGGCATGGGATCGCGAGGATGACATGCAGGAAAGGTATCCGCATTTCTTCTTGCGAGGTGTGCCTGAATTTTGGGGGCAAAATTCCCTAATAAGGGGGGGGGGGGGAGTATGTAACAACCCTCACTTTTGATAGCCTATTTTATATTTATTTACTATATGCAGTAATTAATTATAAAATGATGGATGTTGAGTAAATATTAATTTAATATGAAAAAGGTTAATATTTACTGAATTGTTGTATAATTACCTGATTAGTAGGTAAAAATATCCATGTGGTGATTTATTGTGTCATAAGATAAAAAAAAATGACATTTTGGTTTAATGAGAAACCGGAACTAGAAATGAGTTATAAAAACCCCAAATGATAATTTGGAGGGTGTAGTTAGTCCCGGTAGGTGTGAGACAGTCAAAATAAGTGCCATATTGCATTTTGGCATTTTGGGCACTTTTGACTGGTTATGGCTTAAATGTGTAGTTGCGATTTATTTTATCGCATATTAGGCATTAGAGTTGGGCATTTTAGACTAATGGCCTGACTTAGTCTTGCTAAGACTTACTATTACTCTTAAGACCAAATTGTTAACTTAGAGAGAAAGAGAGAGGAAGAGAATTTTGGGAGAAAAAGAGGGATTTGGAGATTCAAGCTTGGATGGTTATCTACACCAAATCAAATCTGATTTTTGCATGATCAAGGAAAGTTATCTACTTGCTATTGAATGATTTAAGGAGAATAATTAGTTTGGATATTTGTGAATTGTTATGAATTATCATTTTAGGGTTTTGTTAGATTAATTGGGTATAAACCCTTGGAAATTGATTTGGATGATAAATGCGGCAAATGATGGTAGATAGGTGTATTTATGGAGTTTTAGTTCCATTATATGAGCTTGGTTTGGTTGGTTTTGGGTTGGGAAGATGTTTGGAGTTTAGATTTCCATAGCCAAAACTTGGCAAATTTGAAGAACCGAATTGATTCGGCCTGGCCGAATCGATTCTCCTTGAGGCAGGTTCCAGGTTTGAGTCGACCGAATCGATTCGGTTCGTTCGAATTGATTCGACAATTATGCAGAATCCCCTATTTTCCTGGCCGAATCGATTCGGAAATCCTGCATTTTCCTTTTGGTTTTTCTTTTCAAATTTTAAACTTTTTCTTTAGGATTAGGACCTAGGAACCTTCTTGAATGAAGTAAACTTAGAGTCCTGGAGTTGTAGTTGAGTTCGGTCGCCACCCTAGACTATAATTGGGTCATCTGGGGTTTATTTCGGGGAGGTTTAAAGTGATGTTAAGGCATTACTTCTTTTATTCAAACTTTTTGAAGTTAGGGAGTTAAATGCCCATGTTTGGAGACTTAGGGCCTTATCAGAATCCTAAGAACTTTGGGAATTTTAGGATCATAATGTCTATTTGGAGACTAAGTCGGGACTTGTAATTTGAGGAATATTAATGACGATATTCAATGGGAATAGGTTTGCATAAAATGAACCCAATTAGTTTAAAGATGATAGGTTCAACTAAAATGAACCCAAACTGTGTTAAAGATGATTGGTTCAACTAAAATGAACCCAGTTGTTTAATAATGATAGGTTCGAATAAAAGGAACCAAACACATGGATAATGGAAATGGAATTTTGGTATGGAAATTTAAAATGAAAATGAGATTAAAAATGGTAAATGTTAATTTACTTAAACACACCTCTCTAAATGACATCATAAGGGAAGTTCGCGCGCTTAGTGATGCCCCCTGGATAATGAATGCAAGGTGGATATAGTCCTAGGCCATATGCGGGGTTTTTATATGTTTTTCTGCGCTGGTGAGGGGATTCCGGGTGTGGTCCTGACTCTCCCGCAGGCGTATGACCGCTTCCCGACGTTGCGTTATGATCCCAGGCTGCCTTGTTTGATAGGCCCCTGGAAGATGATGGTTATTTAGGGGCGCACCCAGTGGGGAAACTCGAAGGGGCAATCTTAGAATCATTATATGTATATGAATATAACTTTTTTGCATCAAGTGGGACTTGATGGTTTTATGACATAAAGAGCATGAATACGTGCCATAAAGAGCACGGGGAATGAGATATGTGCCCTAAAGAGCACTTGACATTAATGGTATTCCCATTAAGGAATGGAAAGATAATTAAATATGGAAGTTAATAAATGGTTTTATTCCTATTGAGGAATATAAAAGATAATTGAAATTGGATTAATGAGCAAAGGTTTTTAATTTAAGTTATTTACTTTTATATTTTCTTTTGTAATTGTGTTACATTTCATAATTAGTTAAAATATCTTAATTTGTAATTGTAGTTTAACATGCATATTATCATCCTTATCATTCATTCATAACTGTTCATTTCTATCATGCTTTTTAATTCTTCTGGTGATCATATAGAACTCGGCCCTGACTGGTTTATTTTTCCTTGTTGTGCATATGATTGTATCCGCTCAGGTGTTCCACCGTAAGGACGCCCGTTTTGATGTTTCCATTCCAGTTACTTTGACGGGCTGTAAGATTTTGCGGATATTACAGAACATTGTTTTAGACGCCTCCATTTTGGTATTCTAGATATGTTGGGGTCTTTTCTTCGGGCGTGTGGCCCAAACTTTTGTACTTGTTTAATGAATGTATTAAGTAAGATATTAAACTGTTGTACAGTGTTGTATGTAGCTGTGGACCGATAGCTTATTCGGTCCTTTTGTATACATTCGTGTTAGATGTATTATATTTATATATTCTTGTGGAATTCCACTTGCTTATCAGATTGGGTTTTTTAAATTTAATTTTCTTAACTGGTTTTAAAATTCTAAACTGTTTGGCAACCCGTTTTCTCATTTACTGGGTGGTTTTCCCGTATACTCAGTTTATTTTTTTGTTGAAGCTGAGGATGATATCCATCCATGATTCCTATTACATTTGAGTATCGGGTTGTCCACCCCTTATCTGGGATCACGGGTTGTCACATTATAGTAAAATTCAAACTATAAAAGTTATATGATTTTGTTACTTTGTAAATTTAGGGTAAAATGGTTTTGGTTTGAGGTTCTCACTCACAGTTTAATTTTTGAGATTTTAACTTTCGAAATAAAAAATCTTTCCTTTGAGAAATGTAGTTATACTATACTCAAATTAAACATTATGATTGAGTTCCTTAAGATATAAGGACAAATATTCCCACCTTGAAACTGATTCAAGGCCCGGAACACATAATCCACCATTAAAGCTTAAGCTTTCATGGTGTAAAAATTAACCCTTAGAAACGTATTTCTACGTGAACTAACACATTAAAAGAATAAATAAAATCTATATAGATGCATAAACTAAGTGCAATTGTTCAAATTAAGTTTTGTACAAAAAAATTTAAGAGTACCGAAAAATGCCAAAATTTGAGTTCGGTTTTTACTAAGTTTAATTTATGGTTTCTTCAGTGTTTGGTTGGGCCTTTTATAGGGCAGGTCGTGGTGAGTTTATTAGTTCAAAGAGAGGTGAGTTTCATCTAGTACTGGGTGGTATTTTTATGGTGGTTATGGAAAATAAATGTGAAGACATGTGCATCCTCATGGTAATTATCCTAAATGGAAGTCTAGGTGGCATTCTTATCAGCTTAGCTGATGAGGATTTGGATAAAGGTATAGAATTTGGTCCTTGGTAACTTTTACTATAGGTTTTAGTTCATGTTCTATACTTTTTAAAACTTTAGGGGCTTATGTGTAATTTCCTAAACTAACCATGGTATTCTTACGGCCTGGTTTGTATGTTAAAATAGTTATAAAGTTAAATATGGAAGAATTTTGGGGTGTATTTCTCATTTAGGAGTTTAAAATATAAATATAACTTTAGGGGCCGTTTAACGATAGTTATAATTGTATGATTATTTAAAAATTTAAAGTTTTCTAAGTTTAACTTAATTAATATTCAAGGTTTTCATTTTGAAGGGATTTATATTGGGTAATTTACAATTAGGTCCCTCGGTAACTATTTTTAAACATTTAAGGACAATTTACTATTAGGTCCACTTGTTATGCCACTAGCGTGATGCATCTAAGTGTTTAAAATTTGTCAAAATTCCTTTAGTGTGTAAATTTATTTGTGAGGCACCTAGGTATACTTCTAATAATCATATGTAGGTATGTGTATCTTTGTGTATAGGGGTTTGAATTATTTATCATTTTTGTTGATCTCACAATTCTCCCTACCAAAAAAAATTGGCCTTCGAAATTACCATCAAAGAGTTTACGGTATTATTATTTCATGTTGTTTCTAAGTTCCCAGGTATCTCTTTCTACTCATTGGTGTTTCCAAAGAAATTTAGCTAGGGAAATGGTTTTGGTACGAAGAATCTGATCCTGAGTACCTAATATTCGGAAAGGTCTTTCTTCAAAATCGCTATTAGGTTGTATTGAAAATCCTTTTGTAAGGACATGATTTTATAAATGTCCATTTAGAATCTCAAAAGTTTTCTATGTGTCCTAGATAACAATTAATACGTCTTATACCGCTACATTAGGCACATCAACACGTTCATCCATGACGGCCTCGATATTGATCTAAAGTTATCATGCTCCCACTATCTTCATACGTGCGCAGTGCATAATCACTGAGCATCGTGCAACATACTTCTTCAACATTCAACATTCCCTCTACTCCACTCACATTAATGGTACAATAATTAATTCGGAGTTTTTAATGATTACATAATTATTTCATAATTTAAAAAAAATATTTTTTAAGGTTTTAAAATGTTTTCCTTCGCAGAAAGATGTTTTTCTAAGTGTAGAGGCGAGAAAAAATTAACCCCGATGTCATTTGAGCGACAGAGCAACGTCGTTCAAGAAACATGCCGCTATCGCGCGAAGTTGTTCAAGCGACGACCTTTTTCGTTCAAACGACAACCCTCTATCGTTCAAGCGATGCGCCGCATCGATTTTTGTATAAATTGAAGTGATTTGTATAAACGTTTTCTCAAGTCTTTGAACCTATGCTTTTTGGAGAGCTGTTGCAGATTTCAAAATTCATTTTTCAAGGTTTTGAAACATTTTTTGATCCACAAATACTTCCCAAATACATATGTGAATCTTGACAAACCCTAGATTTATTGTTTTACTCATATGGAGTATTCTTGTGGAGAAGAAGGATGTTCTCCATAGCTGAATTGGAGCTCTTGAGGGATATCTTACTGACGACAACGAACCGATGCATACGGGTATTCGTGTGTCACTGTATTTCTCTTTAATTGTAAGTGTTACGAATTATAGTGAATTAAAAATGGTTTTTCCCCTTTGAGGGATTTTGCCTCATATGCGTGATTGAATTGCATGCTTGAATTTATTTAATTCTTCTGTCACATTTATTTTCAAGAGTTAGGATATTTGGGATAAATATTGGAACTTAATTAAACAAGTTAGAACATTGATTCATGGTGCACTCTCAAATTGGTATCAGAGCTTATTACACAATTATACCGTGTTATTTTTTCTACCGTAAATTTTTTCAGGATATGTATTGTGGTCTAAAAATTAATTTTTGAAAAAGCGCAATTTCAATGGAAAACTTGTATAATCGAGTGCCAATTTTTGACAGGTCAAATTACACATATTGCAAAGCACATATGAAATCTCACTGAAAGGCCATGGGCAAACGTGTTTGGGTTGTGTGTGAAAGACGGTGGGCGCCTTCCACTGTCACTGTCGATATTGTAACTACTTTGAAACCTGTTGCTATATAGACTGATGATGAATTTTAATGGAGCACATATAACTCATGTAGGCTTAGTGCAATTTAAAAAAATGTCACCCCCGACGAGTTATGCCGCATCATGACGTCTACCACATCAAAAGAAGCATGGGATGTTCTTCAATATACCTGTAAAGGCACTAATGTAGTTAAAGAATCAAAATTTCAAAAGTTAACTACAAAATTGTAGACAATAACCATGCTTGAATCTGAGTGTTTTAATGATTCTATGCACACTTATCGATATTATAAACACTAGCCTCAATTTGGGTGAATACATTCCTGATGCAAGAGTTGTTAAAAAGATTTTGAGATCATCGCCTAAGCGTTTTATCCCCACAGTCATTGTGCTAAATTCGATAGGAAATTTGAGTAGTATGAAATTAGAAGAATTGGTAGGAGACCTCCAAACTTATGAAATTGACATGTTTCCTAACACAATATAATAAAGAAATAAAGGGGTAGCACTTAAAGCCAAGCTAGGAAGAGTGAGGGGTCAGCAAGAAAGAGAGGTGAGTCATCTAGGAGAAGAGAGGAAGAGATGTCTGATTCGGAGTTTGATTTTGACTTAGACGATTTGACCTTGTTGGCAAAAAAATTCAAGAAATTTCTCAAATTAAAAAAAAAATTGAAATTTCAAAGATAAAAAGAATTTTGAGAAAATAAATTTGAAAAGAAAAATTATAAAGATAAAAAGGATATGCCTGAGAAATATGAGGAGATATGTTATGAGTGTGACAATAGAGGTCATCAGGCATTTGAGTGTCCTACTAGGTTGAAGCATCAGGCAAAGGTAAAGCTACGTTAAATGCCTCCCTACGTGATGGTAATGAGGTCGAGTTGGTGGATTCTAGAGATGAGTCACCGCATGAATAAAACTTCCCCGCATTAATGACTTGTCATGAGAGTACTTACAATGCACCTCACGACGATGAGAATTCTACTTAACGAGGACACCTCGATAGTGAAAGCGATGTGAGTGAGGGGGAGGATGCTGTAAGTGAGAGTGAGAGTGATTTACGACGCGTGTACTCTGATTTATATGCTGATTATTTTAAAAATAAAGAGCATAAAAAATCATTAGAACTTAGTATAGTTTCCTTAGAGAAAGATTTGGGAGAGACGAGAGAGAAAGAGTTCTCCATTAGCACTGCCTTGAGAGAGAGAGAGAGACTGTTTGCGTAGAAAGAGAGAGAGAGCTTGCATAGATAGATAAACAGAGAGTAGTTTAGAGAAAGAGAAAGGGGACTTGATCAAGTAAGTGGCTAGTCTTATGAGTGAGCTCCATTCCTCCCTGGACACTCGGAAGAAACTAGAAGCCCTTGTATCCCAACTCACTCATGACCTTGAGAGAGCTCGGGAGGTCAAGGAAAAAATAGAGGACAAATCTAGAAAGATGGTAAAGATGCTCCTTGGCCCTGATTTAGGGTTTGGTGAAAGGTAGGTAATAGGTTTTGATGGTGCTTCCACGCCTCATGTGACATCGGAACCAATTCCTAAGTTTACTACGAATCCATATATCCATCAACCAAAATCCCAGAGAAGAGTTCGACCAAGAAAAGAAAACTAAGGTCGGACTAAGACTCTGTAATTCTGTACCTATTGCAAAAAAAGGCCACCTTAGGGAATTTTTCCATAGTTTGGGTCGGACATGATGTACTTTTTCTCAACCAAGTACCACTAGCGATTTTCGAGTCTTAGATAGCATGTTGAGTTTTTAGTCACCACATCTCAGAGTTTAATGGAAGAGTTAGAATGGATTTATTTGCCGTCTTCGAATACTTTCAAAATCCCGAATAGAACCAATAATGATAGGGTCAAACAAAAGGTTACCTCCGTTTTGGTGCCTAAACATGATGCAAAATCCCATGTTGTTATTTTTTCTCTTAAAGCACAAAATACCTCACAGTGGTACTTTTATAGCTGGTGCTCCAAACACATGACTAGTGACATTTCATTTTTTACCCACCTAGAGGATCGTAAGGAAGTTAAAGTCACATTTGGAGACGGGAGCAAGTCTAGCATAGTCGGATGAGGTACAGTAGAGATATCAAGTTTTCTTAAGCTTATGGATGTTTTGTACGTCAAAGCTTTGAAAGCAAACCTTCTCAACATTAGCCAGTTGTGCGACATTGACTTTGTAGTAAAGTTTGACAGGCACGAGTGTAATGTTTATAATCAATTTGGTAAACTTCTATTGCACAGGGTGAGGATAGAAGATAATTGCCATGGGATTATGCCCAAGTTCTCATTTTTCTGCAATAGCGCCATGATCACTCCTATGGATTTGTGGCATTAACGTCTATGCCATGTGAATTTTATAGACATGGAGAGATTATCTAAAAAATAATATAGTACATGGCTTTCCATCACTTGGAAAGCCGACTTCCGTGGTTTTTGGACCCTGTCAGTTGGGAAAGTAAGTCCGTAACCCCCACATAAATTTTAATTCCATTACCACTTCACGAGTGCTTGAGTTGTTACATATGGATCTTTTAGGTCCCACTCATACTGAGAGTTTAGGTGGTAAGAGGTATATTCTTGTGATGGTAATTTATTTCTCTCATTAATCCATTGTAGGTTTTCTAAGAGAGAAATCCGATATTGTGGAATTTCTTACGACCAAGTGTTGTGTGCTGCAAAATCAACACATCGTCACTATTAATAGAATATGTACACTGAGTTTAAATAAGCTAAAGTAGATCTTTTATGTGATAGCCTCGGGATCAAACATGAATTTGTGGTCGTGAAGACTCCTCAGCAAAATGGGATTGTTGGGAGGAAGAATCGAATGATTTAGGAGATGGCTATATCTATGCTTCTAGGTCGTAGAGTTGCTAAAAGATTTTGGGTAGAGGAAGTGTCTACCGCATGCCACACGGTGAATATGGTTTACGTTCATCCACACATACTTAAGACGCCTTACAAATTATGGACTAAAAAGAAGCCCAACCTTTCATATTTCCATGTCTTTGGGAGCAAATGCTACATCCTACGGGATAGAGAGTAATTAGGAAAGTTTGACTCGCGGAGCGATGGGAGAATATTGTTAGGATATTCATCGACTAATAGAGCTTATCAAGTTTTTAACCTGAGTAACTTTAAGGTTATGGAGTCAATAAATGATATTGTACAAGATGATGAACCACCGGCGTTTATTGATTCTATCTGTTTGTGTGAGGATAACACACTTCCTACTGATGATACCACTGTGCCTCTCACACCTAGGGTGGACCCTATTCTTGACTTAGGGGACACTCCTTCTTGGGTTCCCAATAGTCATGATCTTACTGCTATTCTAGGAGATCCCACTCTAGGGGTGAAGACCCTTGCTCAACTAGAGAACATTTTTAGCCATGTTTAATTCACGTCCAAAGTCGATCCCAAGAATCATAAGGAATCACTCAAAGATGAACACTGGATATGTGCTATGCAGGATGAGTTACTTCAGTTTACAAAGAATCATGTCTGGGAACTTGTCCCTTGACCTAGTGAGACAAATCTGATAGGTACTAAGCGGATCTTCAAGAATAAGATGGATGAGGCTGGTACCATTATTCGAAATAAGGCTAGGTTGGTTGCTCAAGGCTACACACAGATAGAGGGTGTAGACTTTGATGAGACATTGTATCCTATTGTGAGGCTTGAGTTCGTCCGCTTACTACTCACCATCGCATGTCATCTGCTCTTTAAGTTATATCAGATGGATGCCAAGAGTGACTTTCTCAATGGCATTCTACAGGAGGACGTTTACCTAGAATGACCAAAAGGGTTTGAAGACCTTAAGCAGCCTGATCACGTCTACTATATGAGGAAAGGCTTATATTGTTTGAAGAAAGCACCTCATGATTGGTATGCAAGTCTTACTTACTATCTCTTAGCCCGTGGCTTCAAGAGAGTGGGAGTTGACATGACATTGTTCGTCAGTAGATATGATGGTGCTATTTTGGTTGCCCAAGTCTATATGGATGACATAGTCTTTCGATCCACGTGCTCTAGCATGGTCATCACTTTGAGGAGGAGATGAAGAGTGAGATTGATGTTTAATTAATGGGATAAGGCAATCATATGTTGTTAGAACATGATTTATAATCGAAAACCCAGCAGGAATTGTTGTTGAATTTGAATTATTGAATCGAATTGAATTTGTGATTTAAGAAATTTTGAGAAAAACACAATTCAAGAACCCTAGAAGTTTTAATGAGAATAAATGATGATTGAAGATATATATTAGTGTTAGAACCTGTTTATAGATGTAATAAACATGGGGTATAAATTGGGTTAATGTTTGGGTTAAATCCATGGAGGTTTGAGGGTTATAAATGTAGAAAAACGAGTTAGAGAAGAAGATGATTCGTAGTCCGTCGGAACGGTCAAATTTTGAGGCAGAACTGATCCGATTTGCCTATTTGTCAAAAATGAAACTTTTATATCTGTTCGCCATGGTCGCGTGGGTGTTGACCTTGTATTTTTATGATTTTTTTTTGAATTATTAATAATTTTTCTACCAAAGAGTGTCTGAAACCGAAATCCTTTGTGAGAAATAAAATTTGGATTTTTAGGGATGTTCGTAGAGGAGTGAAGGACTTTGGAAAAATATAAAGGAACATTATTTTATCCATGGATTAGATAGGGATGAACATGAGGTATGAATTTAGGAGTATTTATAAAGAACGACACTCGATGATATATGTCAAAATTATACGAACGTATTCGAATGAGAATTTAGGATGGGTTTAGCATACGGGCTGGTATGTTAAGGTGGAATTTAATTGATAGAAATTAAATGGAACCTAATACTTAGAGTCTTATGGGATGAGTATTAACGACTATTAAATTTAATAAGGGTGTTAAACTTATTAACCGAATTTGGTGAAAAGAATTCTAAAAGGTTAAAATACGAGCCAATAAAGGGAGTTCGAGCATTTTGGTTGAGTGATACTACTTGATTTTTTTTTTATTGAGGTGATAGTAATTAAATTAAGGGTCGGGGTTTTGACTCTTATAGTTCTCAGTCTAGTGCTACGGAAGTTAGGCACAGATTAGCCGGTTTAATTTATTATAGAGATATATAATAAATATTCAAATAGTGAATTTAACTAGATGTGTTAACCTTAATAGTGGATTTTTGTTAAACAAATTCTAAAGGGTGAAGATACATACCATATGAGTTAGACAAAGTATTGTAGTTGGGTGACACTACTTTAATAAATTAATTAATGTGAAATTGATTAGATTAATCGGTGTAATTTCAAATGTAATGAACTCGGGGGATGAGCGAACCTATGACTTAGATCAAAAGGATATGAGTGAATTACCTACTGCAATATTTTAAAAGAAAATTTGCAGACTTTAAGTAGTGAGGGATACTGGGGAATATACGATGAGACATATAATTGAAATTAAATAATACGTAAGATCTTTGGGAGATATATATGGTATGGAATATATGATATAGGTTGTGTGTATACCTACACTAATTTGTATAATTTATTAAGTGTATGACATACCTACCATGCTATCACAGGAGGTTGATTTTCGAAAAAGGGCCATCTTATCTTTGTATGGCTTCGAGGGGATTTTGATTGGTACCTTAAGGACATAGGACTATGAATGAATTATTTATGAGTTGATAAGTCAGTTGACCATGGGAGTGTAACACCCCGTATTTTTGGTACATTTAATTTAATTAATTTGGAGATTTTAAATTACTTAGAGTGTTGTAATTTAATGAATTAATTAGAACAGAATAATATATAAATATTAATCTGGGATTGAATGGTTAATATTTAGGGAAAACTTATTTACTAAGCAAATAGTAATAATGTAATTATGTCGTCTAGAGTATTAATGACGAGGTATGTACTTATCGCATTCGAAAGTCGGTATAGACTGTATTAGGTGGGGGATAAGTATTTTTAGAAATTAACTCGGATGCAAATTCTGAGGGTACAGTTGAGTCCAGATGGGCCGAGATAGTCGGAAAAGTGTACCCGGGGGTAGTAAACGGGTCACGGGACGTTTTTAGACATAGCCGGGCCCACTCGGGGACATTTGGGTCACTTGGGCTTGGCCCATTAGTCAAAAAACGGGATTAAGTAATTAATCTAATAAAAAGAAATAAGGGGGGTGGCTGAACTTAATTAGAGAAAACAAATTAAGGGTTAGGAAACCCTAACAGCAGCCAAAGCCAAATTGGGGATCAAAGAGAGCCATCAAAGGTCATCTTCAACCTTGGGATTTAGCTCCAATTCAGACTCTACGAACCTTAAGGCAAGTGGATAACTTGCAATAGCATTAAATCTGTTTTCGATTCATATTCATGTGTAGTGATTATGTAGAAATCCGTTTTTGGGTGTTAATGGAATGAACATGGGATTTTGAAAACAACAATTCTGATTTACGAAATTTGGGGTGATGTTTCTTATAAAATCTGATAATGGTGAGTTATTGTATATCTGATAAGAATGTTATCTGCATATTTGGAAACGAATTTGATGATGAAATTTGGGGTATGAATGGACCTAGGGTTAATGATGAAACTTTCCCCAAATTTAGAAATTTGAGTTAATGGATGAATTATTGATGTTGTTGAATACTCTGGAGATCCTTAATGAGTTTCCTAATATGTACAAATGCTAAAAGAGACTTAGTTTCAGTGTAGAAGGAAATTAGGGTTTTGCAGATTTTCGCCCATGGCTGTCCGTCTTCGCGAAGAAGACGAGTACCTGTTCGATCGATCGATCGACGCCATGAAGTCGATCGATCGACGATCGGCAGAAACTGACAGTTCGCCCAGTTTTATTTATATAGGAAGAGATTTATATAAAAGTTGTTATGCAATTAATTATTGTTGAGAAATTAATGCATGGGGTTACCTAATTACATGTGAGTGAATTAATTAGGAAATGGGAGGAGAAATTTGGATGACACGTCAAAATTGGTTGAGTGACATAGAGGTAAATTATATTACGTAGTAATGGACTAAGAAATTTAGAGTCGGGATTTAGACTCGGGTGAGGTTAATTCGGGCTATGAGATTGAGTCCAATTAAATGGTGAGGGCTATATCAAAAGCAACTGAAATTATTAATGTGGAAATTAATTAATAATTCGAGTTGGGTAATAACCTCATAATAAAAATGGAATAGGCATGTGTCACGGGTTTGGTACACGGTGTAGCTAGAACATGTTTATATATGTATATATATATATACGGTGTGTGATAGTATATATATATAGTGTATGCCATAATATCAGTGGTTAGATATTATTATACTCTAGTGCTATAGGGGGAGGTTACGCGCAGTGGATGAATCCCCTAGCTTGAGGAGTAGGGCGAGTAGATTCCCAGGTCATAGCGTCCGTTACAGGGGGTGAGGGGCATCTCACTTTCCGGGAAGGAATATGACCGCCTCCAATCGTATACTAAACCAAGTTAGTGAGAGATTCTAACTTGGATAACTAGGATATGTGAATATACCTAGTGTACTAGCACTTTAGAGAAATTATATCCGGGGAGTACTTTTACTCGGGTGGATATTAGTGGTTTATGTATTCCAGTGTGTGTGTGAATGCTGCAATATTCTAAGTATATAATAGGGTGATTATTATATACGGACTAAATAAATACAAGCATGTGTTGTTGTATATGTATAACGAGTGGAGTAGTTATATGAATTAAAAAGGGAAATGATTTAATTAAGTTGATGTTATTAATGACTTAAAAATCATAATCACATTTTACTCAGGATAGAGTAGGGGAGGAGTATAAGGAGACTTTAATAATTATCTAGTCATGAAATAGATAACTAGGTGATAATTAAAGCGTTAGTGGTGCACATTAGAGGAGGGGCAAGGAAGTTCTCAAGAGAGTGCGACACTAACTAAAATATGAAGAGCATGCATATTTATTATTACTGCAAGTTAATCATTTGCTAAATGTTTTCAAATGTTTTGGGTACTAACCCTTGCTATAAAAAATTTTAAAAACCTTTTAGGTGTCCAGCCACAGGGACGCCAGACCTGACTCGATTCCAGGAAGTCCGTTGCTGCAGTATATGTGGTTGTTGCGGGACCTTTGATAGACGCGTCTTTCTTTCATTCATAATGTAGAGACTCATTATTATTTAATCGAGCATGTTGCTCACTTTCCATTTATTTGTTTCTTAGATTGTTGGGATTCTATTCTTGTCTTTATGGGATTTATTATTTGGACCGATGGTTTATTCGGTTAATTATTTTTACTTGTGGAATGATTAGTTCAATTATCTGTGATGGTTATATTGCTTTATTTTCCGCATGGGTTTTAGTTTAATTAATGAAAGATAAAAATTGACACCAGTCTATTTTTCTCACTTAGGTGGTTAGTAATTTAATAAAACGACAGTGATGCTAAGAATGGACCAAATGAGAAACCTGTTCTAACTTGATTTAGGACTGATCACCCGGGATTAATTAGGCGGGGTGTCACAGGGAGCGTAGGTATGTGCGTGACCCATGGGTATGTGAACTATGTTCGTCTCCAATATGTGTAATGTATATTGATACGCTTCCAGAGTGATTCGGAATCCGTAGTCCTTTATACAATGTGTGATGTACCGGGACTTGATAACAGAGTTTGCATGCACCATAGGTCCCAGCCTAGGGGTGTTGTATTTTTTATATATATATATATATATATATATATATATATATATATATATATATATATATATATATATATATATATATATATATATATAATTAGTGTGATAAATATATATACTCATGATTTATTCCACTACGTGTGTTTGGTAGATGATGTACCAGGACATGATAGCATAGTATACACGTACCACTGCTCAACTTAGGGGTGCCGTATTAGTATATATATAATATTGTGATATATGTATAATTGTGATTTTATTCTACTGGGTGAGTTTAGTAGAAGAGAAAGATAGTGACATTAAAAAATAACTATATTATGGGGAGAAATAAACATATACTTAGAAATTTATAATGGGCTAAAAGACATGGAAATTCGATAACGTATGGTATCGGCAATACGGGTAGGCATAACGAATTATTTTATAAAAGGAGATTCGATATGGAAAGTTAGGTGGGGTAGCTTAACTAGGAAAGGTAGAAGGCGAGTGTTAAGTGTGCACATTAAGATGAGGGGTGAGCTATGTCTCAAGAGAGTGCAACACTAGCTTAAATATGAAAAGTTTTCATGCATATGTAATTATTGTAATTTAAGTGCTTGCTAAATATTTTCAAAATGTTTTACTTGGGCTCAGACCCGTGTCAAAAATCTTTTCCAAAATATTTTAGATGTCCATCCACATGGACGCCCAGTGTGAGGATTCTATCCAGGGATGTGCAGCTGCAAGTCATGTAGAAGTTGCATGACTTTATTATAGACGCTTAGTTCATTTACTCCTAGTGTAGAAACTTTTCTTCAGTACTCATTTGGGCATGTCGCCCTTAGATTTTGTATTTAGTTTATTCATTGGACTTTATGTATCCAGGTTATTGCTTCAGGGACTATTGTATTTTATTGTTGAACCGATAGTTAATTCAACTATCTTTATTTATGATTATTCATTTGTGTTGGATTCCATTATCAGTTGTGTGGATGGTTTAAATGGGCATTGATTTCTGCATGTTGTTAATTAATGTAAGATAAAATTTGGCACCGGTCTAATTAAATTACTAGGTGGTTAGTAACCATAAAAAGTTTTCGACAATGATGCTAAGAATGAGCCATATGAGACCAACGTGTTATTTTGATCACGGGCTGGCCTCCCGGTATTTTAATAGGTGGGGTGTTACAGATGGTATCAGAGCATCAGGTTATAGAGTCCTAAGGATCTGTGCGAGTTATTGTATTTCAGCTTAGTGTTCTTTGATATTGAGCCTTATTATAGGATTATTGTATTCCTTAACGTATATGACTAACTTTCTCCTCGATTAAGTATGGTTGAGGTGATTTATATACGAGTTCGGTTGGAATGCATACACCAAACAATTTTGGGACTACCAACGAGGGCCGTTATAAGGATGGAAGGAGGGGAGACTCAGGAGAAGCCATGAATATGTTTAGAACGGTAACCGCGATAGGAGTCACCATAGTAATGGGATGAGAAGATACAAAGATAATTGTGTAGGGTGGAGTGCAATGGCACCTGGGATTAAATTTTGAGCGCAAAATTTAAACTCATTAGAGTGACGTTGAAGTAGTGGGAGTCGGTCACCACAATCATGGAGGGATACCATGAATTACAAGGAATTTGGGTGTGCGGTTTGATCGCAAATCCTCTCATAAACTGTTTAAATAAGAGAGGCAAATGAGATTTCAAGACTTGTTTCAAAGGGGTCGTACAATAGTCAGTCATGAAGGAAAGTTAACGTGTTTAGCGAACTTCATACTAGACGAGGTGGATGCAGAGAATCGAGAAGGTCTGTAAGTTAATGATAAATGCATGGATAGACTATACAAGCAGGGATGGGAAAGTCCGAATAGAACGACTGATATCGTTGTTTTCATTATGTGTAAAGAGTAAGAATATATATGTGGATATTATCCACAGTGAGTTGGGGGGCAGGAACGGGATGCCCGGTAGGGGCAAAAATTTATATGGACTTTTTGGTTCGGTTGGAATACGGTTGTTATGTCCAGGAACCATTTGCACTGCGAGTGATAGTGATAATCAAAAGCATGAGTTTGATCTCGAGGTGATTGGGATCTATTTTGTGTGACCCGAGCGAGTCACAGTAGTTTATTTGCACTAGATTCGCATGTGACACGGGTTTAGTAGAGGTATCATTAATATCACTATAGTGTGTGTTTATTCACCGTTGAGTTACCGAAACTCTCTCTTTTGTTCCCTCTGCAGGGCAGCGAGTGGGGACACTGAGAGGAGATATATTTTATGAGGTGAGATAGTTTTGAGAGGTGATATTCGAGGTATGTTTTATTCTGGGTACGGACTGTTAAGCGATAGTGGGAGGTTAGAGTAAGACTATCGTATTCGTTGTTCCAGGGTAGGATGTATAATTTTGTGATGTCTTAGTTAAAAGAGGTTCGAGCTCGCAATAATAGTTTTATAAAGTAGACTTGAGAGAGTACATATGTCTAGTTACATTGGATCTTGGTGAATAGGGAATTTTACTAATATGATTCAGGGAATATCGAGTTTACCGTTGAGTGGAGAGATTTAACTCATTGTGTAAGTGATGAGAACTTAGTGATAGTGACAGCATAGTATCGTGTGACGCCTTGAGAGATATGTGCATAGATGATTTGATTTATGTGTTGGGAGATAAAATTTATGATATCCTAGTTATGTTCTTGGGATGCATGGATTTCGATGACCGATAATGCTAGGGGATAGTGCATTGGGGAAGGTTCTTTTGAACTTCATTACAGGAGGTTAGACACATGGATCGTAATAAATGTTGGGAATAGCGAGCCGTTGTTGGATGCTAGTGCATTGGTTTTAAATGTTATATTATTAAAGGAGTAGAGGAAACACTTTAAGCTGAAACTTAATATGATATATGGCCAGTGGAGCCAGGAAGTGCTACAAAGGATGCACTGCGAAATTTTTTACACCACAAGTTAATGGGTGGGGTAAGGTCGAGAAGGATTTAATTTTATAATTGGGGTAATCGAGAATACCCATACATTATAACCACGTCGAGAGTGTAGAGCTGAGCTTAAGATGAATATGTTACGTACGTAACGTTAGTCATAATTATACTAAAATGTTTGGGATATAGTATATAGTATGGTGAGACTTTTTGTTCGCTGTTCTGAGATATGATTTACTTGTACTAGTACTACCTGAAAGAGGGTCTAGTCTATATATTTGTGTATATATGTTATCGTGTGTTGTATAATATACTTATGAGAAAGTGTTTGTATTATTATATTTGATCCCGACGAGTAGGGATATTTACTGATGAGATTCGGAGTGGATATGTTTAGTGACGAGCGAGGATGTATAGCTTGTGATTGACTCGCGTTAATATAATAGTGGGCGCTATATTGTATGATGCCCTTGGTAACATGAAAATTGTCAAGTATACTTTTATCTCAGGAAATGGAATTTGTGGGTACGTCCTATGGACTGAGGGCCAAACGGATCTCATCGACCGAAAATGCTAGGTAGTAGTGTATCGGGGGGGGGGGGGGGGGTTCCTTGTTTGGATTTCGCTTTGCGAGACATCCCAAGCATGAAATTTAGAGCAATGTTGGAAGTGGGGAGATGTTTGGTCACTAGAACATAGTTTTGGTACCTTGGCTATTATGCATTCAGGTAGTTATAACTATAAATTAAAAGTTGTATTACAATTTAAGACTAGTCGAGTCGGGTAACCTCTGTACAATTATGCACGGGTATAGGGTGTATGGGCGCCCTAGACAATTAAAATAATTTTAATAAAATTCGCGATTATAGGGGGTAGAAATATGTGTAGCGATCTTAGAGACATGTGATTAAGGAAGAATTCGAAGCTAGGAGTACTAGACTCATCTTAATTTCGAGGACGGAATTCCTTTATAAGGTGGTAGTATGTAACACCCCTTATTTTTTTGGATAAATAATTTAGCTAATTTTGAGAATTAGAATTTAAACTAATTGATGATTTGGAGAAACTATTTAAATTGGAGAATTTACTTAAATTAGAAGATTCAATTTATTTCGAGAATTGAGATTTAAATTAATTCGGGTTATTTCTTTAAAGAATACATGTGTCGTAATTCGATATTTTAGTTATGTAACTCGGATGATGATTTTGAGTGTACGGTTGAGTCCAAAAGGGTTGAAATAGTCAAAATATTGTACTCGATGGTAGTAATTGGGTCTCGGGGCGTTTTTAAGCATAATCGGACCCACACGGGAGTGATTGGGCCATTTTAATAAAGCCCACAAGCCTAAAAAGGGATTGGCATAATAAAATCAAAACGTGAGAGGGTATGGCAGCCATAATTCATTTTAGAAAAACCCTAGTTGCAAAGAAGAGAAGAGGGATCAAGTGGGAGAGCTTTTGGGAGACAAGCCAAGAGGAGATTGATGTGTTCTTAGTCAAAATCTCCATCTACATCAAAGGATCAGACTCAACAAAATTTCCAGGTAATTAGTTAAACATGCTTTCATTTAAATTGCGGTATTGCGATTCATATCATGGTGGGTGTAAACCATATTAATTTTGGGATGAGTTATTATAGCAGAATTCGTTTTTGGAGGGTATCACATGTTAAATCTGGGTTTTGGGGATTTAAGCATTTAAGGTGAGATAGATGTTTAATTAATGGGATAAGACAATCATATGTTGTTAGAACATGATTTATAATCGAAAAACCAGTAGGAATTGTTGTTTAATTTGAATTATTGAATCGAATTGAATTTGTGATTTAAGAAATTTTGAGAAAAACCCAATTTAGGAACCCTAGAAGTTTTAATGAGAATAAATGATGATTGATGATATATATTAGTGTTAGAACCTGTTTATAGATGTAATAAACATGGGGTATAAATTGGGGTGATGTTTGGGTTAAATCCATGGAGGTTTGAGGGTTATAAATGGAGAAAAACGAGTTAGAGAAGAAGATGATTCGTAATCCGTTGAAACGGTCCAATTTTGAGGCAGAACTGATCCGATTTGCCTGTTTGTCAAAAATGAAACTTTTATATCTGTTCGCCATGGTTGCGTGGGTGTTGACCTTGTATTTTTATGATTTTTTTTGAATTATTAATGATTTTTCTACGAAAGAGTGTCTGAAATCGAAATCCTTTGTGAGAAATAAAATTTGGATTTTTAGGGATGTCCGTAGATGAGTGAAGGACTTTGGAAAAATATAAAGGAACATTTTTTTATCCTTGGATTAGATAGGGATGAATCCGGGGTATGAATTTAGGAGTATTTATAATGAACGACACTCGATGATATATGTCAAAATTATACGAACGTATTCGAATGAGAATTTTGGATGAGTTTAGCATACGGGGTGGTATCCTAAGGTGGAATCTAATTGATAGAAATTAAATGGAACCTAATACTTAGAGTTTTATGGGATGAGTATTAACGATTATTAAATTTAATAAGGGTGTTAAACTTATTAACCGAATTTGGTGAAATGAATTCTAAAAGGTTTAAATACGAGCCAATAAAGGGAGTCCGAGCATTTTGGTTGAGTGATACTACTTGAAAAAAATTAATAGAGGTGATAGTAATTAAATTAAGGGTCGGGATTTTGACTTTGATATTTCTCAGGCTAGTGCTACGGGAGTTAGGCACATATTAGCCGGTTTAATTTATTATAGAGATATATAATAAATATTTGAATAGTGAATTTAACGAGAGGTGTTAACCTTAATAGTGGATTTTTGTTAAACAAATTCTAAAGGGTGGAGATAGATACCAAATGAGTGAGACAAAGTATTGTAGTTGGGTGACACTACTTTAATAAATTAATTAATGTGAAATTGATTAGATTAATCGGTGTAATTTGAAATGTAATGAATTCGAGGGATGATCGAACCTATGACTTAGATCAATAGGATATGAGTGAATTACCTACTGCAATATTTTAAAAGAAAATTGGCGGACTTCGAGTAGTGAGGGATACTGGGGAATATACGATGAGACGTATAATTGAAATTAAATAATACGTAAGATTTTTGGGAGATATATATTCTATGTATGGAATATATGATATAGGTTGTGTGTGTACCTATACTGATTTGTATGATTTATTAAGTGTATGACATACCTGCCATACTTGCTATCACGGGAGTTTGATTTTCAAAAAAGGGTCATCTTATCTTTGTGCGCCTTCGGGGGGAATTAGATTGGTACCTTAAGGATATAGGACTGTGAATGACTTATTTGTGAGTTGATAAGTCAGCTGACCATGGGATGGTAGGTATGTGCGTGACCCATTGGGTATGTGAACTATGTTCGTCTCCAATATGTGTGATTTGTATTGATACGGTTCCAGAGTGATTCGAAATTCGTAGTCCATTATACAGTGCGTGATGTACTGGGACTTGATAGCAGAGTATGCATGCACCACAGGTCCCAGCCTAGGGGTGCTGTATTGTATAAATATAATTAGTGTGATAAATATATATACGCTTGATTTATTCTACTACGTGTGTTTGGTAGATGATGTACCAAGACATGATAGCATAGTATACACGTACCACAACTCAACTTAGGGGTGTCATATTAGTATATATATAATAGTGTGATATATGTATACTTGTGATTTTATTCTACTGGGTGAGTTTAGTAGAAGATAGAGATATTGAAATTAAAAAATAACTATATTATGGGGAGAAATAAACATAGAGTGAGAAATTTATAATGGGCAAAAAGACATGGAAATTCGATAACGTATTATATCGGCAATATGGATTGGCATGCCGAATTATTTTGTAAAAGGATATTCTAGTAGAAGGCGAGTGTTAAGTGTGCACATTAGATGAGGGGTGAGATATGTCTCAAGAGAGTGGGACACTACCTTAAATATTAAAAGTTTGCATGCATATTTAATTATTGTAATTTAACTGCCTGCTAAATATTTTCAAAATGTTATACTTGGGCTCTGACCCGTGTCAAAAAAAATTTCCAAAATATTTTAGCTGTCCAGCCACAGGGATGCCCAGTTTGAGGATTCTATCCAGGGATGCGCAACTGCAGATCACGTGGAAGTTGCAGGACCTTGTTATAGACGCTTTGTTCATTTATTTCTAGTGTAGGAACTTTTCTTCAGTACTCATTTGGGCATGTCGCCCTCAGATTTTGTACTTAGTTTATTTATTGGACTGTATGTATCCAGGTTATTACTTCAGGTACTATTGTATTTTATTGTTGAACCGATGGTTAATTCGGCTATCTTTATTTATTATTATTCATTTGTGTTGGATTCCATTATCAGTTGTGTGGATGGTTTAAATGGGCATTGCTTTCTGCATGTTGTTAATTAATGTAAGATAAAATTTAGCACCAGTCTAATTAAATTACTAGGTGGTTAGTAACTTTAAAAAGTTTTCGACAGTGATGCTAAGAATGAGCCATATGCGACCAACTTGTTATTATGATCATGGGCTGGCCACCCGGTATTTTAATAGGCGGGGTGTCACAATTGAATACCATAGAAAACAGAAAAATATCCTATGAAATCCCTTTTGTGATCTCTAATAATACCACCACCTCCAGCAGAGCCTGGGTTTCCTTTAGAATTACTATCACAATTAAGATTATAGCACATATGCTTTGGAGGAATCCATCTAACAAAAAATTCTCCTATGAAATCCCCTTTGTGATCTCTTTTCCATTCCGAGTTGTTGGGAGAAGATAGAGATGCAATGTTTTTTACTGTAAGATGTGAAATTAACCAATTACCAACTCTAATTATAGTTTATATGAACTTGAGATAGTGGGGGATTTAGGATTTAAGGTCATATTTAATTACATAAATCATTTGTAGCTTTTGAAAATACGCAAACATGTTTTGTAAATTTGAAGAACTGGATTCTATTTTTCCAGAATTGAAGAGACATAATTATATCTTATTAGGATCTCTATTTTTGAATTTTAATTTGATTATTCACTTTATTATATAATGTTTTACAGTCGGATTGGTGATAACCACTTCACATAAAGCATAGTTCATTTTTTAGGTTGACATACTTAGATATGCGTACAAACATACCGGGTTTCACATTTTCAACCGCTGCATTGATTTCAATCACATTCTGACTTTTCTTCCCAGAAGCACACCCTGTACAATACCTAGATGTTTTCTATTAGGCTTCTCTATTCTTGTTGGATTATGTCGTGTTGCTTTGTATGATGCTAGCATCTTGAGAAGTAGTGACCACCAAATGAGTAAATTGTTCCTCTTACACTTTATCCGTTTTGAATATATCTTCTTATTCACCCTATTGTGCTATCAAGATTTCCATAATTGTAATATAAATTGGTCTTTTAATCTGTGTTAGTAATATGCAACATAATATCACAATCTTTGGTGAAGGTATAAATCATGGCTAATGAGATATAGGCGGGGGAAGTACAAATGAATTATAAAAAACGGGTATGGTATTCAACTGGTAAAAAAAGATGTCAATGGTGATGACTCACTGTCATATAAAGAACTATAATGTTATGTAAATAATGTAAGGTGTTCTAATCCCGGATCTGTGTTTGAACGGAAAGTAAATACCTATCCTTACTGTAAAAAGGTTTGCATAGGTCATTAGAACATGGATATTGTATGTATCATCTAAAGAACTACCTATCCTTATTGTAAAATCAATGTAGTTTAGGGGGCCTTTGAAATTAAAAAAAGTTGAGATAAATTTCTTGCTAAATCAATTTAGTTTAGGGGCTTTCTGCACTTTGCTCGCGAAAACAAACTATGACCCCAAATCTTGAATTACCCAGCGGTGATCCGATGAGATATGAGAAGATGAAATCCATCCCATCCCCAAAATTTTCTTTTAAAATATGTCTCGGTGACTCTCATCCAGTCTTCATATTGTTTCTCCCGAGGCCCAAGCATTACCTAAAATACACATTGCGTCAGCTCAATCGTGTTAGAGAATATTTTTGAAATTCAGAAATGAATATGGGTTACCCATATAATAGTACAAATTATTCATCATTGGAATATATTGGTCAACTAATGAAATTCATACAAAAATACATTATTAGTCAATATCTTAACATAACTTTACATCTCACATAGTACAAACGTGTCAAACTATCAGGAGGTATACTCCTATTTGCTCAAAGCATGCACATAATTACATTGGCCTGGATATATTTCCCAAAGTGATAAAGTGGAAAATATCATTATATATTGAAGGGATAATTACAGTGAGTTCCCATCTGTTTCGGGTTTATTACCCAAACTTCCCAAGTGCTTTGGAAAATCATAATGACCTATCCTCATATGTTGGTTCAGGGCATTCAGGATTGTGATGGTAACCTCACTCTATGTTTATTAAAATTTCGTTCTAATATCTAAACTACATCACATAGGTAATATTCTTTATATGCTAAGATCCATCATGATGAAAAATATATGTTGATGAGGAGAACATAAAGGAGGTCACTATAATTTCTCAATGATAGGAGAGGTCGGTGTAAAAAATAAAAGTTATATGGCCGTAGCTTTTTAGGCTCCCATTTGACAACATTGGGACGTAGTTTTTTAGTGATACCGTAATGCACAAAACAAAGTTAGTTGAGATGGATCTGGTTCAATCTTATGCCCAGCCTAGCTCAAACCTGCATAAAAAGTAATTAAAATAGAGTTTAATCTCTCGGCCTCTCTCTCGAGTCTACATTTTTCATTGCATTGGGCTATGATCTTGTTCACTGTACCTGTGAAATCAAATTTCTCTTATTTACAGCACTATCATTTTATATTTGAGTTAACGGATTTTCCTTCCCATGTAGTCTATAATCGAGCATAGTGGACTTCCATGCCTATTGATCTTGCTGGACCATAATAATAAAAAGAGCATCAAGATAGAATCTTTCTAGACAATCTCAAACGTTACTGCTGGAAACATAGATCAAATACAATTAACTTTTGAATTTATACCATGTATTTGAAAATTTAAGCAATGTTGTATTGCAATGTTAGACCTTTCCTCTTTAAATTTTTACGCTGTGTATGTATGTATGTAATGATTTTTATTTTGAATGGGCACCCCCATCCCCTTTTGTTTGCCTCTCACCATCACTCCAAAGGAGAAAATTTACAAACCTTCCAAAATTTTAAAAATGTGGACTCATCATGACGAGTTCAAAATTTTGTGGCCTCTGTTTGAGACTCTTCATTTTATGGGTCTCCACTTCTTACGTTGTAATGTAAGCTCATCAAAGTGATAAAAGCTCTTTTTACTTGGAATTGGGAAGTCTTTGGTAATATCAATACAAAAACATATAATGTTTAAGAAGAAATTTCAAGTCTAGAGGTCGATTTCCTAGGTCGATGGTGAGACAATATCCAAAATGAGATGGATAGCTGCAAACTCCAACCAAGAAAACTTTTGGATAAAAAATATATCATGCTTAGAGAAAAGTATAAACAAACTTGAATCCACCGGGGAGTATAAATTGAGCCTTCTATCATCTTCTATTAAGGACTGAGCTTCTGGATAGGAAACCTCATGATTAAAAGAGGTATGGGTTCATCACTAGTTCTGATAGCACATGACAAGCAGTTGTGGATTAATTTTCTAGCATTTTTGGAGGTTTTTCATTCTCTGTTCGCAGCAGAGGTGAACGATAGTCTATGCACGATTACTAATGCTACAAAGGTGAAAAATTCTACATTCAGGCTTGATCCCGATAGCTCTCAAGGTCCGAATGGATTCTTAATTATTTCACCAGGTATATTTCGAACCTGTATAATAAGTCTCATGTAACCCCAAACTCATAATGGCCATGTTAAAATCCAGAACAGACTCTTTATCAATAGGATTACCTCCCCATTTTTCATTTTGATAGAGATTCCCATAAGTCCTATCTTTCCTCATGAATACATTTTGCATATGTCGCGGTGAAAAAAAATAGGAGACTTTATCATAATGTTCAAGATCAATCAGTGAACGTAGTCAATAAAGTTTTTAATTTAACTATTGATATAGGTCATAATAAAATTTTCAAGGATATGTTCTTTCTTAAGGATCATTTCATCATCAATTAGTTCAATTTGAATGTCTGCCCAAAACAGGTCCTGTCTTATGAATGTGTTTGGTCCTAGCCTCCTATAAGGACTTCAAAATTAAATATTGATGATGCTTCTAAAGGTAATCTAGGTCCAAGTGGCATTGGGGGTGTAATTCGAGATAATAGGGTTTTTTTCATTGCTAGATTTAGTATGGATCTGGGATATAATTCTTCCATATTTGTTAAAGCTAAGGTGGGGTTAAAGCTTTGCTCTCAAGTAAACATTGAAAATGTATTGATCGAAACAGACTAAAAAATCCTTGTTGATATCATTTTAGATATCATTACAAACTTTGTTTTCCCAATTCTTTTAACAGAAGGGGAAAATTTTGTCTGCATAACTGGTTCCACCCTTACATCTAAGTGATTTGGAGATGCTGAAAATCTTACCAAGGCCCTCTTATCCTTCACCAGCAAGCTCGCTCCCGTAATTATTTTTATTGATGAGGTTGACAGCTTGCTAGCTGCGCGTGGTGGTTCTTTCGAGCATGAAGCGACTTGAAGAATGTGGAACGAATTTATGGGAGCCTGGGATGGGTTGAGATCAACAAATAACCAAAGAATCCTCAGCCTTGGAGCCATAAATTGACAATTCGATTCGTCGTCTACCAAGAAGGATTTATGTTGACCTCCATATGATGATAATCATTGAAAGATACCTAAAATATTTCTTGATCAAGAGCATCTAGAACCTAGATTTCAGTTAGAAAATCTAGCGAATTCAATTAAAGGATACTCGGACAGTGAGTTGAAGAACCTCTATAATGTTGCATCATATAGACCTGTTTAAGAACTTTTAAAGGAAGAAAAGAAAGGAGACGGAAATGGCGTGGCTCCAGTATTAAGACTAGTCAAATTGAATTATTTTATCCAATCCAAAACCAAGGTGGGGCCATCATTATCGTACGATGCTGCGACTATGAATGAGCTGAGAAAATGGAATGAACAGTGAGGGAAGGTGGAAGCTGGAGAAACTTGTTGATAAAATAAATTTACTTGGTAGTGGCTTCCCAATCAATAACATTATATTTCACTTATGAAGTAGGATAACTGTAAAGGTAAGCTGATAGCAATATGAGACATATAAACTAGCTAAAAAAAGGAATTTATCAAAATCAGTTAACAAGCATTTATATATGCATAGCCCTAACAATTACAAAATTAAGAGTCGACAAAAAAACACCAATAGCAAGGAAATATAACATGTGGGTTGATAATCACCTCAAATATGTTTTGCATCTTTAATGCCCCCTACAACTTTGGTTCTAATAATTTACCCGTTGTTGATGACAAGTATATTAACACTCTCCACGTCATCTAACAAACACTGAACAAACAAGACAACAATATTAATATCTGGTGTATTAAACCACTACCAGATGACTGACACAAGCAAACCTACTTCATTGTTGTATTGTATAAACATATATTTAACGCCATTGTATAACTACATTTTGAGTGTCTGGATCTCCCTAAACAGATGAGAATACCATCCCAAACAATGAATACTTAAATTTTAAGATCAAATCAATCTTAATTCAAAATGTACTACAAATGAACAAAAGAAACTAAACAATGCACATGATAGAAGAACTAGTTGGGAAACTACTATATTTGAACCAAAGACCATCAAAATCCACCTCAATATAAACACTAAATTTCAATTATCTCCAAAATCTAGCTTAATTTAATATCATATAGTTGTTACCCTTTCTGAATCTTAGTAAATGAAAAGAGCTATGTTCGACTCGACATGATTCAACTAGTAAAGTCATGCATCTGTCATTTAATCTACATTATCATGTTGTATAAACATATATTTATACAACTGGATATTGAGAATCCGGATCTCCCTTATGTAGATAAAAATATCATTGAAAACCTTGAATACTTCAATTTAAGTTCAATTCACTCTTCAAATACAAAACTATTAGAAATAAGATTTTTTTTAATGTTACTATAGTTGTAGCAAAAATCTTCTGAATCTAGCTCAATAATGCTGAATTTCATCATAGTCTAATATTCAACTTATTTTAATATAATAACACTATTGTCCTTTTTAAAAGAGAGTAAATGAAAACTCTCCTTCTATTCAGCACAATTCAACAAGTGAAGTCCAGTCTTTGCCCTTTGATATACACTGTTATGTTGCATAAACATATACAACACAACCAAAATCTTGATTGTCCTAAAGTAGATTCAATACCACAACATTATACATAGCTTCAACTAATAATAATAATACTTTAGGACAAAATTAAATTGAAAATAGTATATCAATAATCAATATTCAAGACCTGTGTGCATTCGTCCCTATAAATACTTTATGTATATCAATAATCAATAATCAATAATCAAATTGAAAATTAAAATGAAATTTAGGGTTTTCATTTTATGTATATCAATAATAATAATAATAATCAACCATATAATAATACTTTATGTATATCAATAATAACAACCAACCATATAATTTAGGGTTTTCATTTTATTATATATATATACCCAACCATATAATACTTTATGTATATCAGTAATCAATAATCAAATGGAAAATTAAAATGAAAACCCTAGATTTGAAGATTGTATTTGTCCCTGTAACTACCCAACACAAAATTAAATGAAAAACCCTAACTTTAAGATTTGTGTTCATTTATATGTGTGTGTGCATCACTGCGTTTGCGTGTGTGCGTCATTCTGTGCATGTGTGGGAGAGAGAGAGATGGTAAGTACCGAAATGGTGTGACTGTCGACCCGTCTCAAAGTGACGGGAGAGATGGTGTGAGGGTTTCCGATTGGGTTTGTCAGAGCAGGAGGGGGCCAATTGAGTTTGTGAGAGATGGTGAGCGTGCGTGTTACTTTTTTTTTCTTTTTTGGTAAAATAAGGCGAGAGATGAAAAATGATTACGGTGGGAACATAATTTTTTTAGCTGTCTTATTTGGTATATCTTTTGAAACAGTAAACATTTTATAGTCTTATTTGGCTTACTTTATAAAACGGGAATAATTAACCGTCTCAAAATGTGACCTCTTTTGATACGTGTATAAGTAGTAGCCTCAAAAAATAATAGTTTTTGAGACGGCTAATTATACCCGTCTCAAAAAGTATGTTTTAAAGACTATATTTTGTTTGTTTAAAAAAATAGGGTATTAAAAGCAACTTTTTTTTGTAGTGTAGAGAACTTGTGAAGAAATTTTGTCGACACCCTGCTAAGCACGTACATACGCCGATGAGTACTTCAACAAAGCTTAGCAAGGACACTTCAGGTAAGGACGTAGAGCAAACTTTGTATTAGAGTATGGTAGGTAGTCATCTCTACTTGAATGCCAGTCGTCCCGATATAACCTTTAGTGTTGGAATCTGTGCGTGATATCAGGCGTCCCCAAAATAGTCACACTTACTCTCTCTTAAATGTATTATCAAATACGTGAGTGGGACTCTTTCATTTGGCATTTGGTATTCCTTTGATGCCGATGACCATTTGTCCATCTATTCGGATGCTGATTGGTCCGCGGATGTAGATGAATGTAGGATCACTTATGGTGGGTGTTTCTTCTTTTGTTATTATCTTGACTATTGGTTGAGAAAAAAGAAAAACTCCATCTCTCTTCTCCAATGCGGAGGATGAGTACATAGCCTGCGGTAGTTGTTGCACACAACTTCTGTGGATGAAGAAGATGTTAAAGGATTATGGGATATCACAGGCCACCATAACAATTTATTGTGATAACACGAGCGCGATACATATTTCCCATAATCCAGTGTAACATCCACGCACATTATGATACATGAGAACTTTATTCATGAGTTAGTAAAAGAGAAGGTTGTATCCTTGAGTTTTGTATCTACCGACCTCCAGTTAGTCGATATTTTCATGAGTCCTTTAGACGCCTTTAGATTCAAAAGTCTTAGGATATCTTTAGGAATGTGCATAGTTGACTAAGGGGTGGTTACCATGTCTAGAGAAGTATGCATTTTTCATGTCCACATCATTTGATTCCTATCTCTAGATTATATCATTTGTATCTTTATTATTTTTTTTCCTTTTTTGAAAAATACAGAAAGATATATTATTTTTTGAAAATTTGATAAATACAAAAAGATTTTCTGTTTATAAATTTTTTGAAAAACATAAAAAAGAGTTTTGTATTTTGTTTACACCATTTATGGATGATATTTAAGATATCCATAGTCACAACTTCATTCCCTATTCCACGTGACTGTTTGATTGTGATTTGAGATGCTACATCATTCCATCGATGTACTTTGCATTGTTTAGAGTCATTGAGAAGTGATTAGTGACATCTTCTACATGTTTGAATCCTTATATCCTTTATCGCACACGTACACAGTATTATATTTAGTATTGTACTTGCTATCACACATTGGCTTGACTGTTTCCAACTCAATTTTGTCTATACAACGAATCAATTGCGATAAAGCTTGACAAAAAAGTAGTGCATGTAAAAACCATTGCAGTGAGTTTGTGTGTATTTGAAAAATGGGGAAGGGAAGCGAAAGGTACTCATTTACCCTTTGCGACCAAGCCACCATTTAAATTAGACCTAAATACAAAATTGGGCAAAAACATAAGCCAAGGTCGAAAGAGGTTGACAAGAGTCTAAAAAAATTCATAGGCAATGAAAAGAAAACAATATGCCAAAAAGTGGGCCAATAGTTTTTAGTTTCATCAGTTCAAAATAAAAATAAAAAGCATTATTATTTATTGAGGGAGTTTGGATGGAATATAAAATGGGTTTTCATTTCCTTGACACTCATAAAAAAGCGTTACATAGTTTTGGTCGTTATTGGTGTGGAAATCACTTTGAGCTTTGATTTGTTGATTGGATTGAGTCAATTTCTTATAATTCCACCATTTTTACACCTAAGGAAGATGTTGAGTTGATTCGTTAGGAATATGCAAAATTCATCGTGCACATATGTTATGGTTGTATGTGTTGATTTTCCTATCGAATTTGTTCATGCCCCTACATTTCTCCTATCATCGACTTGGTTATTTTCGTGTTCTTTCATGATGTGATTCTTTGTTGTACGTTTTGTGAGAAAATGTTTTGAAAATATTCAAAAAGAGATAGTTTGTTTACCTTGTGACATTCTCCATCTGCATTGATTTGTGTTCTTCATATTTGTCTATTTGGGAACATCATAAAAAGGATAAGAACGAATTATGGGGGAGAATTTTTGTTGTTTGATTTAATAATGATTTTTTTAAGCTTAATTGATATTTATTTTTGGTTTATCATTATATTTCAAACTGTTGCACGTCATGGGTAATGTTTCTTGTCTCATGTGTGTAGGTACAAAATTGGGAATTATTTTTGCACACCCTGATGATGACAAAGAAAGATTGAAGAATTGAAGATATCGAAGTCTTTTTAAAGACATGTCATTTTTTCTTTCTAGCTTTTGGTTTTAATGGGGATATTAAATTTTGTGTCATTTGTTTGAGTTTGGGTAGCATAATTTGGATAGTTTTTATGTATGTACCAACATAGACATATGGAAGATTTATAAGGACATGATTTTATAACTGTACGTTTAGAATCTAGGAAGTTTTTTATTTGTCCTAGATCATAGTTAGTACGTCCTATACCAATACATTCGGGTCGTTAACATGTTCATCCATTACGACCTCTATATTGATCGGAAGTTATCATTCTCAGTATCTTCAAATGTGCGCAGTGGATCATCACCGAGCATCGTGCAACTTGCATCTTCAACATTCAACATTCCCTCTACTGCACTAACATTAATGGTAAAATAATTAATTTGGAGTTTTAAATGATTACATAATCATTTGGGAATTTTTAGAAAATACTTGTTATGGTTTCATAGTGATTTCCTTCTTAGAAAGAATTTTTCTAAGTGAAGAGGCAAGAAAATTTTAAGGCTGATGTCATTTGAGTGATAAAGCAATGTCGTTCAAGTGACATGTTATTGTCGTGCGAAGTCGTTCAAGCGACCGCCTTTTTTGTTCGAGAGACAACCCTTTTTCGTTCGAGCGACGGGTCGCCTCGATTTTTGTATAAATAGCAGTGTTTTGTATACATGTTTTCTCAATCCTTTGAACCTCCATTTTTTGCAGAACTGCAGCATATTTCATACTTCATTTTCAAGGTTTTCAAACCTTTTTTGATTCAAAAATCCTTCCCAAATACATATGTAAATCTTTATAAACCCTAGCTTGACTGTTCTACTCATCTGGAGTATTCTTGTGGAGAAGAAAGATGTTCTCCATTGCTGACTTGGAGCTCTTAAGGGATCTCTTGATGACGATAACGAACCGACGCCTGCGGATATTCGTGTGTCACTATATTTCTCTGTATTTGTAAGTGTTACGAATTATAGTGAAATAAAAATGGTTTTGCCCCTTTGGGGGATTTTTCCTTATATGTGTGATTGAATTGCATGCTTGAATATAGTTAATTCATCTATCACATTTATTTGCAAGAGTCAGGACTTTTAGGATAATAATTGTAACTTAATTAAACAAGTTAGAACAGTGATTGTTAGCGCACTCTCACCTTCTCATGAGATGACGTGATTTGGATCTTGGATATATTTTTGTAACTAAGAGACATAGTATACATCGTTCATTTGGGATAAATAAGGTTGTAGACTTAGGCGATATGCTATAGGTCCAATTATTTCTAATTGTAAAAGGTCCTACATATCATGGTGCAAGTTTCCATTTTCTTTTAAATCTTAAAATTACCTAATGGGTGATAGTGTTAAGAAAACTCAATCCTTTCTTAGAATTCTAAGGGTTGCCTATGGTGATATGCACAACTTTTATATCTACTCTGAGCCTCTTGTATTTTCTCCCTAATTCAACATATCTTTACAGTAATCTCTTATATTATTTCAAGGACAAAAAATACAATTTTCTCCAATTCATTCCAACATAGTGGAGAACTACGTGGTCTTCCATAAAATTCTTCATATAGATCGACTTGGATACTATCTTGATAACTATTATTATAAGAAAATTAAATTAAGGCTAGACGGTCACTCTAGCTTCCGGTTAGATTTACTATACATGCACGTAACATATCTTCAAGCATTTGAATTAGTCTTTCGGATTGTGCGTCCGTTTGGGGATAAAATGCAGTGCTAAGATGTAATTTAGTTCCCATGCCTTGTTATAAGGCTGGCCAAAAATGTCCTACACATCAAGGATTATGATCGAATTCTATAAATAAAGGTTCCCCATGCAATCTAATAATCTCGTAGATATATAAGGTGATAAGTTTCCAGACTGAATTAGTAGTACGTACTCTACGAAAATGTGTCGATTAGGTTAAGCCGTCTATGATTACCAAAATTGAATTGTATTCTTGTGATGTAGGGGGTAATTCGCTAACCAAATCCATCGTAATATGGTCCCATTTTCGGACAGGAATTGAAAGAGGTTATAGTAATCAACTAGGATGTTAGTGTTCAATTTTGACTTGTTTAGTAGTTAGATACTTGACAATAAACGTTATAATCTCTTTCTTCATTCCTGTCAACCAATAACGTCGTTTGAGATCATGATACATCTTAATATTTTCAAGATGCATAGTAAATTTGGAATCATGGCCTTCTTGTAAAAGTTCTTCCTTTAAACCTAATTTATAAAATCAAATATTTGATTTGTAAAACGTATTCCATGCTCGGGATGATATGTCCAATCTTCCCTTTCTTTTCCTTTTTTAATTTTCTGACGTTGGGCATTAAAAATGTCATCCATGAATTGCTATTTAATTATCTACTTCTGAAGTGTCGGATACACTATAACTTTATGAATAATAATAATAATAATAATAATAACATTAATAATAATAATAATGATAATAATGATAATAATAATAATAATAGTAATAATAATAATAGTAATAATAATAATAATAATAATAATAATAATAATAATAATAATAATAATAATAATAATAATAATAATAATAATAATAATAATAATAATAATAATAATAAGGGTTTCACTTTGTAAGGTATACTCATCAAAAGTAGTCATGACCTGATAAGTAAACATTCAAGGTAATCTTTCACTGGTTTTGTGACTCAATTTGTATGCTCTGGCAATGCCTTTGCTCGGATGATATTGTAATAAAAAAATATAATTTTCTAAAAATTCAATCCAACGTCGCTATCCCAAGTTCAAATCTTTCTGAGTAAAAATACATTTAAGGCTCTTGCAGTCCAAAAATATTTGAAATTCTACACTATACAAATAACATCACGAAATCTGAAATTCAAAGACTATTACGGCTAACTATAAGTCACGAACTAGATAATTTTTCTCGTGGATTTTTAATTGTTGAGACCCATATTCTACTACTTTCCATAACAGCATGAGTACACAACCGATCCCTTGAAAGGAGGCATTTGTGTGTACATCATAACTAACATCACTAGAAGGTATACTGAGTACATCGATAGTAGTTAAGCATTTCTTCAAAGAATGAAATGCTTGGGTATATTCTTGATTCCATTCGAATCGTATATCCTTTCAAGTTAAATTCATTAGAGAAAATGCAATGATGGAAAATCCTTCCATGAATCGTCAGTAATATTCATCTAATCTTGGAAAACTGCAAACTTCAGTAATCGTAAAAGGTTATGGCCATTCAATAACAACTGAAGTTTTTGTTGGATCTACATGGATTTCGAGTTCCGTGATTACATGTCTGAGAAACTTTACTTATTTCATAAGAAAGTTGCATTAACTTTTCTTTGCATACAACCGATGACATTGTAATGTTTCTAGTACTATTTGTAAATGAGTCTCATGATCCTGTTCATTTTTTGAATATATTAAAATATCATCTATAAATACTATTACAAACTGATCCAGGAATGATTGAAATACTCGGTTCATTAAATCTATAAATTTTTGCTAGCTCATTATTAAGTCCAAAAGACATTATAAAAATTGAAAATGTCCATACCGACTTCGAAATGACATTTTTCATATGTTTTCCTCTTGTACTCGCAATTGTTGATATACTGATCTTAAATAATTTTTTAGAATACTTTCGCTCATCGGACCTGATCGAATAGATCTCCTATCCTAGGTAATGGATATTTATTTGATAGCAACTTGGTTTAATCTATGGTAATAGATACACAATATAAATGATCCATCTTTATTCTTTACAAATAGAATCGGTACTCTCCATGGGGATGTTCTTGGTGGAATGAATTCTTTGGTTAACAATTCATTGAATTAAGGTCTAAGTTCTCGTAGTTCTAAGGGGGCCATCTGATAAAGTGGTATAGAAATAGGAAAAGTATTTGCTAATAAGTCAATTACAGGCTCAATTTCTCTAGGTAGGGGAATACCTGGTAACTCAGCAGGAATAAATCTTCGAATTTATCGTGAATTGAAAAATAATAAAAAGATTTGTCGTAAGTATTTCTTGAATGTTGTCCTTGAAATTCGCACTTTCCAATCCGGGGATTTCTAAAGATCACTTTCCTAAAACAACAACTGATATAGGAACCATTTACTGACAATGCATATATCCCAATGATAATATCAAATCCTACTATATTAAGTACTACCAAATCAATGATGATTATGTCGATGTCGAGTTTCACTTCACAAATTTTACACACTTAATGTGTATTTGCTATAGTACCAGTGGGCATACTTATTTATATAAGACAATCTAAATAAGAAGGAATAAGATTTGCTATGATCATAAATTTATTACTAATAAATGAATGAGAAGATCCATAATCAATCAATATATGGGACTTAAGATCATGAAAAGAAATATTACCTTCGATGGTATCGGGACTACCGAATTGTATCAAAAGAGAAAATCTTCGACCTTTTGTCCTATAATCTGGGGGTGATCTTTTATCATTTGTGTTCCTCGTAGGTTGGGTATATATAGCTTTTCCTCATGAAATTGAGGGTTTTCCTAGTGGTCGTTGGTATTCAACATTTTTTCCTATATTTAAGGTTGGCCTTCGGTTGAAAGTAGGTTTAGGAAGCTTGGGGCGTTGGAACCTAACATGTCCAGTTCATTGCATTCATGGCAATGAATCACGGTGCCATTGTTTCGGCAATGAATTTGATTATATTCCCGACCCTCATTAGGTTTAAAACTCGTGAGATTTATGATTGGATCAGATGTTGGGTGATTGTTGGAATTTTTTGAATAAATTAAAGTGATATTACGAGAAGTACTACTTGGGTACGGGTTCCTTTCGATAAAAAATAGTTACTTCGATAATTATTCCGAACTCACGAATTTATAAAGGAATTAGGGAGGTTTTGATTTAGATTTTAATCCATGCTCAAAGTGTATACATTTCTTAATCTCTCTCTCTCTCTCTCTCTCTCTCTATATATATATATATATATATATATATATATATATGATTGGATTAGATGTTGGGCGATTGTTGGAATTTTTTGAATAAATTAAAGCGATATTACTAGAAGTACTACTTGGGTCCGGGTTCCTTTCGATAAAAAATAGTTACTTCGATAATTATTCCGAACTCACGAATTTATTAAGGAATTAGGGAGGTTTTGATTTAGATTTTAATGCATGCTCAAAGTGTATACATTTCTTAATCTCTCTCTCTCTCTCTCTCTCTCTCTCTATATATATATATATATATATATATATATATATATGTATGTATGTATATATATATATGTATGTATATATATGTGTGTGTGTGTATTCCTGGGCGTAGCCAGATAGTTTCATAAATCGAGTTTTGTACTATGCTACCATCATGCTCTGTTGTTGCAAGCCCAAAATATCTACAATTAATTGATCACGTACGACTTTGGGAAAATATTTCTTGAAGAATATATCTTAAAATTATTCCCATGTCAAACCTTTCATGTTACGAGTACATTCCATCTATTGCCACTAGTGATCTGCCTCTCCCTCAAACAGATATATTTCCAATTCCACCCTAAGCTCGGGTAGTCTCCCTGCACCATTTAAAAACCTTTAGTGTTTGTATAAAACATCATTCTGTTTCTAAAGCCCTAGTTTTTAGGTGAAATGCAGGAAGTCATTGCCGAAGAAATTGTTTTAAGGCATTTGTTCTGCGTATCACAGATGGTATTTCCATTTCAGTTATAAGTAAAGGATTTTGATGTTCAGGATTTAATATTATGAGTTATTGAAGACATTGGGCTATATTATCCATAGTTGGGGGAGGATTTGTTTGATTCGATTACGATCATGGTGCTAATCTTGCGGATTCATTGGCATTGAATGTTTTCACCATCCTATGACCATAAACCATAATTAAAGCATAAAATATAACAAGATTTATTGATAATAAGACTAGTTATATTAATTGAATTTTAAAAGAGTACAACCGATCCCTAAAAGAAATAAATATAGGAATTTAATCTAACACACTAACATTAATACTTTTATTTATAGGTTATAGTGCACGTCAGACTATATTAGTATTTTAGCGTAATACTTTTCTTTCCTTTCACCGCCTCTCCTTACACAAACGTCACACGTGCTCCTAAGGGTTTATTTATCTACAGTTATTTAATATTTGTTAAGGTTCTCAATTAATCTACGGCACGGTCTGTACCATTTACTCTTCCGAACCTTCGGTACTCGACCTGGACGAAGAATTAGTACTATTAAGATATGAAAATTCTGACCCATAGTCATCGAGAGACACATGTGGGGTCATATGTAATTCTTCTGCTAACGCTAAATTCCATGCCACGTTTATTGTTCGTTGAAGAAATTATTCGTGCTCAGAAAACCTATGAGCTTGATTTGTGGCTTTATCCTCTCCCATTAGTCGACACTCCAGTAGATGATTTAAATGTTAGGTGTCGCAATTGACCTCTCACGATCGACATCCCGAATTGTCTTACAAAACTTACTATATCCCTCATCTTTAATAGTTTTATTGAATTGATCTTGACCAATCTCGTACGTGTTTAGGTAAATGGTGTCCCAAATATTCATGTCTGCAAGACAAATGTTTATCATCGTAATAATTTAAAGAAGTTATGAAATTAAATAACTATATATTCTAAATATGTCCCGCACTAGAGTAATAAACACGGGGCTCTCTCTGGTACCATGTTGCCACATCCTGGGTTTGTCGGGGGACTAAAGACTTTGCGGTTAATAAAATGGTTCCAATGTATATAAAAATAAATTAGTATATGTTGTATTACATTCCACTGGCTAAGTGTAGTGATAAAGCACTTTAATGATTACAAACATACGGGGTATAGATATTGTTCCTAAATAAAAGAAAATAAAAAGGAAGGAAAAAATGGAATAGTATATAATAAAGATACACCAGCTTATAAGTGATAACATATGAAATCATGATGGGTTTGCTGGTACTACTACTGAATTTCCATCAGTATATGACTACTAGAGACACACGAGATGATGCACTAAAATTCGCGAGGTCGGGGGTGATGTTGTCTTCCAAACGCTTGGGGTCCATCTGGAATTTTTTTAAAGAATAAGTGAAAATATCATACTAGCTAATTTTCATTCCATAATAGTTTTAAAAGATCAAATCATATTTGTATATAATTAATATAAGAAATACTCAAGAATTTGGAGTCAATAGTAAAAATGAGATGAGCAAAATAATACATGATAATATTACTACAAATAGAAATATCAATGATAGAGTAGGTTAATGGTTATGGATGGATTCTAAACAAATAATCCACAATTATCCATTTAGAGGCTTTAGGAACATAGTCATACATATAAAAAATCGATCCAAACAAATCATAGATAATCAATCCAGATAAGTGGAGATAAAAGTAATCGTGTTACTGGAGACAAAAGTAACCATGTTGCTGGAAATAAAAGTAACTGTGTTAAGTCAATCACAGACATTCCATATGGTAGCAAAAACTAAGCCTGCAACATCTGAGTCATACAGGCCAAATAATTCAATCACGGATATAATGATAGATCATTCATGTGACACCCCGCCTAATTAAATACCGGGTGATCAGTCCTTTATTAAATTATAATCAAAGTGAACGGTCAGTTCATTCTTAGCATCACTGTCGAAAAATAAATTTTCCAATTCAAACACCCTAAATAATTAAGCTAAGTGTCAAAACCATTTTTAGACATAAATTTCAATTTCAATTTGAAACCAATATTTTATAACTTTACATAATTCATAAATTAATAATCATCCAACAAATATACTGGAACAAACGATCCAATTAATTAAACATCCAACCAAATGATTCCAACATTAAAACTTAAAGGAAAACATCCTGACAGTAATAAATATCAAAGTGTAAATACTGGAAATAAATGAATCACAATATCCAATAAAACAACTGAATAATGGAAAAAGGGCGACACATGCCCAATCGGATTAAATAAATGCTAGGAGTGGAATCAAGAAATGAGGTTGTCTAAGCAAGAGGCCTAAAACTCCCACCTAAGTTGCAGCGCGTTTCCTTCCGAAGGATCCTGTGCAAGACGCCCATGTGGCTGGACACCTATAATATATACATATATAGACAAGAGAGAAAAGAAAATGGAAACGGGTCAGAGCCCGATTGTAAAAACGATTTAAAATTAGTTTAACAAGTATTTGAAATGTCTACTGGCCAATGCAACAACATATTAGTGCGGCACTCCCTTGAGAAATTCTCACCTCTCTTCTAATGTGCACGCCTATCGAACTAACCTCCCCAACTATTTAACTTATCTTATCTTAGGTTGGTCGTATGATTTAACTGAGAAATTACATTGTCTAAGAGGTTAATTTCGTTTAATAAGAAAGTTCTCATTTAAACCTTATTTACTAATAAAGTTTCTCAGTAACACATTATACTTTTCAATCACTTATTCCCAAATTGAAATAGTTATTCCATTCTTACTTACCATAGACAGAACATGTAGTTCCCAAATTCCAGATTTAAATATATATATATATATATATATATATATTAAATACTCATATAATATATATATTCTAACAACACCCCACATAATAATTATGGTGCGAGCATACTCTGCTATCCAGTCCCCGTATCACTTGTACTAAGGGAAATACAAGTTCAGAATCACTCTCGAACTGTATTGAAACAAAACACAAACAATATTAAGGCGAAGCATTGTTTCCAAGTCCAAGAGGTCAACACATACCCTCACATATCTTAGGACCGTCAGACTATCGATCCGATAGCCTGTACCTAGGATTCCTATCTTCTAGGGTATGAGTCAATATCCCCCATAAAGTTCCCATCGAGATAAGACTGTCCCAGCGTGGTAACATCAAGGATAGCAAGTAGTGCGGGCATGATTTTTACACGTATATAGTATATGCATAAACACTGTCATATAAATATACTACTATTGTCATATCCAGTTTAGGTACATACTCACGACCCATATTTATGATATTTGTCCTTATTACTCGTTATTTAGTTATCACATATAACATTTGCCTCTTATCTTAATTTGTAGGATTATCCCAACTTATCAAGCGACACTCGTGGATTTCTAATCTCCCAAGTGAAATTTCAGTAGGTACTCATTTATTTTCCAACGTAACTATCTTACGCTTCTCCCCACTTGAATAGATAATTCGATCGTCCTGTATATGCAAACATCCTCGAAAATGTAAATCTCGTCTTACATTAAAGGTTTCATATTTTTAATAAGTCCTACTAGTCTTCTTTATCTTTCAAAATATTTTCAACAAGGATGGCCAAAGATTATTACTCGTTTAAATTAAATTCAACTATAAAGGGAAATGTGAGTCTTCCAGGATGGGTCAATCGATCGATGTCAGGGGCTCGATCGATCGATGCGTCGATCGATCGATCAAACATGTATGGCGAATCTGCAGAATACCAGTTACGGGTTCTATCATCCAACATCATCAAAATCCAAATTTTAAACTCCGAAACTCCCAGAAATTTATACCACAAATGTTCTAAACCCAAATGGACCTCGGGGCCAATTTCCCTTTCTGGCAGTTCCAATCTGTATGCTACCGCCCCAATCCTCTCGATAATGGGAAATGGTCCCATGTACCTCGGGGCCAATTTCCCTTTCTTCCCGAATCTCATCACTCCTTTCATAGGAGATACACGTAGTAATACCTGGTCCCCCACATTAAACTCTCGGAAGAACCGTTTAGCATCGACATAACTTTTCTGCCTGTCCTGGGCTACTCGAATGCGACTCCTGATCATCTCAATCCTAGCGGAGGTTTCCTGAATCACCTCTGGTCCAAGAAAGTTGTTATCCCCCAACTCTAGCCAACAAGTTGGGGAAAGACAAGGCCTTCCATACAAAGCCTCAAATGGAGCCATGCCAATCGTGAACTGATAAGAGTTATTATAAGCGAACTCCACCAGTGGAAGATGTGGCTTCCAGCCTCCTCCAAAATCAAGGACACACATTCGTAGCATATCCTCCAATATCTGATTAGTACGCTCTGTTTGTCCATATGTCTGTGGGTGATAAGCTGAACTCAACCTCAACTCTGTACCCGTAGCCTCCTGAAAGCTCTCCCAGAAACGCGACACGAAAATCTTGTCTCTATCTGACACAATATTCAGGGGCACCCCATGTAATCTGACAATCTCAGCAATGAACAACTGAGCATACTGACCCGTGGTATAGTCTGTCCGCACCGGCAGGAAATGAGCCACCTTGGTCAAACGATACACAATCACCCAGATGGAGTCGTGTCCCCGCTGTGATGTAAGAAACCCTGTAATAAAACTCATGGAAATAGTCTCCCACTTCCACGCGGGTATTTCCAATGGCTATAGCAACCCTTACGGTTTTTGATGGTCCACCTTCACCAGCTGGCAGGTAGAACACTTGGACACGATCTCAGCAATGTCCTTTTTCATCCCACTCCACCAGTATTGCCACCTCATATCCTGGTACATCTTATCTCCTCCAGGATGTACCGTAAATCGGGACCCGTGAGACTGGGTCATCACTGCATGACGTAAGTCTGTTCCTTCTAGGACCACCAATCTCCCATTAAACCTCAAACCCCCATTAGAACTAACAGAATAGGACTCAACACCCTCATCTAAAAGTCATACAATCTACTCCTGGCAATATGGGTCTATGGTCTGTGCCTGTATCACCCTAGTAACAATCTCAGGTTTCACTGTCATCACATATATGAAGGAACGGGCTACTGCGTCCTGGTGATCCAACTTTTTCCACTTTTCTTTCCAGACGTCCGCTACATCATCTATCGGTCTACGTCTCAACGCATCAGCAACTACGTTGGCCTTCCCCGGATGGTACTGTATGTCTAACTGGTAGTCCTTCACAAACTCAAACCACCTGCGCTGACGCATATTCAGCTCTCGCAGAGTGAATAGGTACTGCAGTGACTTATGGTCTGTGAACAAGAAAATTTCTCCCCCAATAAATAGTGCCTCCATATCCTCAATGCAAAAACGTTCGCTGCTAACTCTAGGTCGTGGGTGGGGTAATTCTTCTCATGCGGCTTAAGCTTGCTGGAGGCAAAAGCTATAGCCTTCTCATCCTGCTGAAGTACTCCCCCAAGTCCCCATAATGGGCATCGGTGTAAACCAGATACTCCACGCCCAGTTTAGGTAAATCAAGGACCGATGTTGAAGTAAGCTTGTCTTTCAACTCGTCGAAAGCCAATTGACAAGCATTGTCCCAAACATATGGTACCCCCTTGCGAGTCAGGTTCGTCAAGGGTCCCGCTATTTTGAAGAAACCCCGAATGAATCTCCTATAGTATCTGGATAATCCAAGGAAACTACGTACTTTCGTCGGTGTCATGGACTGTCCCCACTCCCTCACCGCTGACACTTTACTTGGGCCAACTGCTATCCCTTGTTCATAAACAACATGACCCAAGAACTTCACTTCCCGTAACCAGAACCTGCACTTCTCGTACATAGCATACATCTGATGCTCTCGTAGAGTCTGAAGAACCTGCCTCAAGTGCTCGGCATGCTCCTCCTCGGAGTGTGAATATATCAGGATGTCATCTATGAAGACGATTACAAACTGATCCAAGAACTCTCTAAACACTCGGTTCATCAAGTCCATGAATATGGCTGGAGCATTTGTGAGTCCAAATGGCATCACTCTGAACTCATAGGTCCCATATCTCGTCAAGAAAGCAGTCTTTGAAACATCATGCTCCCTAATACGTAGCTGATGGTACCCTGACCTTAGATCTATCTTCAAAAAGAAAGTTTCTCCCCTCAGTTGTTCGAACATATCATCGATTCGAGGCAACGGATACTTGTTTCGTATCGTGACCTTGTTCAGCTCCCGGTAGTCCACATATAGTCTCAGTGAACCATCTCTCTTTTTCACAAACAAAATTGGAGCGCCCCAAGGTGAGGTACTCCAGCGAATGAAGCCCTGACCTAACAGCTGCTTTATCTGATCTCGTAACTCTCGAATCTCCGCCGGATCCATATGGTATGGAGCGCGTGCTATAGGTCGAGTATCCGGTAATAAAACTATGACAAAATATATCTCTCGACTGGGGGGTAGGCCTTGTATCTCCTGAAATACAATGAAAAACTCACGAATAACTGGGATCGAGTCTAAGGGAATGACAACCTCCATAGAGGTATCCTCGTCTATGTAATATAAATGAGCGATCGAGCCTCCCTCTGGGCGAGGCATCTCCACTACAAACATCTCTTGCCCCAGAATGGCAAAGAAAATACTCCCACCGAAACAATCTATCATGGCTCTATAAGCTGCGAGCTAATATATATCGATAATAACGTCGTGCTCATGCATATCTAAGACTAACATGTCTGCTGGTAATACCAAGCTACCAATATGTACTCCCATACCCCGGCATATAAAGAAAATTAGCGATCCATTTCTCAGTGGTGAGTCTACACACGTCACAGTTCTCTCTGATGTGGCTAATAACCCTAAAGCCTTCACAAAATGGGTAGCTATAAAATAGTGTGTCGCCCCAGTATCAAATAAAACCCAACCCATAGTACCATGGATAGGAAACATACCCTCAATCACGGGCGGTGCCTGTGGAGCTGCTGCCTGGTGGACGTTATAGACACGTTCGTACTGTAACTGCCCCTGTTGCACCGGAGCGACTGGAATGGCTAGTAGGGATGGTACCTGAGCTGGTGCTAGGAGGGTGGGTGGAAAAAGTGTCCTTTATGGCTCATTATGGGCACCCTGCTGTTGTGGGGTCATATCACCCTCGGGACAATCCTTGGGCTTATGTCCATTCTTTCCGCACACAAAACATCGGCCCCTGAAATTACCTCCCCTCTGACCCTACTGACCACGGCCCTGTTGGCCGTTACCACTCTGCCACTGGCCCTGTTGGCCCTGATGAAAACGCTGTTGGCCCTGCTGGCGATGTTGGCCTTGTTGGCCCTGCTGATTAGGCTGGCCCTGCTAACCCTGCCTAAATCCCCCAAATCACTGCCTGGAATCACCTGATCGGAACCACTTGGCAGGGTCCCCCTGATGGGAACTCTGCTCATGCTAACGAGTCTGCCCCTGGGATGTCGGTGCTCCTCTAGCGCCATTACCCCTTATCCTTCCCTACTGGATGGACTCTCCTGCTCGCTTGCTTCCCTGTAGATGGAAGTAGTGATCCTGGCAGTGTAGCAAAGCAGCATTGAGTACATCCGTGTAGGGACTCAGAGACAGATTCCCTATAAGGTGCTGACGAATCCTCCAAGCTAACCCATCCACAAATAATAGTATCTTCTTACTCTTAGTGGGTGCCTCATCTGGTGTAAGGACATTTTTCTCATGTCCAACATGTTACATTTGTGTATGTCGTACGCCGCTACATTTGGCACGTCACCTCACGATCTCACATGACGACCTCTATTCGAATTCCGGGAATCAAGCATTCAATATCTCCATTAATGCGTCCCACATCTGCCTCAACGACTTCACGTTCCACGATTTTAGGGACTTAATGCAAGTGGTACGCAAGGGAAGTCAAAACAGTGAAAAAGGCATGATAGGATACTTCAATGGCATTTTCGTAATTTTACAGCCATATTCCGGAGGTCTAGTCAATTGGAAAGTTGAAGAGCTCGCTGCAACGAAGATACTGGAAGAAACGGTACTTCAATCCGAGCTACGGTGAAGGAGTTGTGACCTTTTGAAGTTGGAGAAAATTCCTTGAAGAATGCTGATTTTTTTTAACCCCAAACTAGAAAGGTACCCCAAACCAGAGATGTACCCCAAACCGCATGAGGTACCCCAAACCGGTTCGGGGTACCTGATGCTGCAAGAGTCCCTAAGTTTTAAAACTCTTTTGGTTTCCTTATAAAAGCCAACTTCGGGGGAGCTGTTTTGCAAGACTTTGGAAGACGTTTTTTAGAGTCCCAATTACTCTAGTCTTCATATTTTTTGAGTCCCAAGAGTCATGTTTTGATTCACACCATTGCCAAACCTCTGTGAATCTTTTTGGTAACCCAAGAACACAACTTTGGTTTGTTCAAACCTTGTGGATAAGCCGTCTTTATTCTTCATTGCTGCCCTCCTGGAAAGGGAAAATTCCAGCCGACAAACTTGTGGAGAAGCCGTTTATCTTCTTCATTGCAGCCCTCCTGGAAAGGGATATTTCCAGCCGCCGACTACAGAATCCGACACCTGAGGGTAAATCTTAGTCACTTGTATTTTCATTGTAATTCGAAATTGTACTGTTACAATATTATAATGAAAATAAATGGTTTTGCCCCTTTGGGGGATTTTTCCTCACAAGCATGTGTTTGATTTTTCCTGAAAGTGTTTGTTTTATCCTTCATGCTTTATTTTATTAGATAAATCATCTAGATGCATGATTTAGGGTTTAACTAAAATTTGGGATTAATTAAAATTGGTTTTTATTTGAGAAGTCACAATATTTCCGTTGTAGCTACTCTTTCATCTGGCACTATAGTGAGAAGAAGTCTTGTGAACTCCTCTTCATTCTCAGCAAAAGTAGAATTCTCCTGTTTCAAGTTCAGTAACTTTCTCCTCATCTCAGTTTGCACGGCGGATGGAAAATAGTTGCGATCAAACTGCTCCCAGAATGACTGAATCCGGATAGTATCCCTCTCCTCCAAGGGGTGGTGGATTCCCACCACTTCAAAGCGCCCCCCACTAGATTAAATGAAGCCAACAACTATTTCTGCACGTCTGTGCACTCATACATACGCAGATGCCTCTGTATGTCTTTCTTCCACTGGCTGACAATGATGATATCTGAACTACCCGAGAACTCAGGGGGATGCGCCTTCTTAAAGGCATCCCTAACCCGCTCCCATGCTGATGGAAGTTGTGCAGGTACTGGCGCGACTCCCTGAACTTGGGGTGGAACCTGCTGTACTACCTCTAGCACAGCATTCACCGCCTGAGCAACAATAGCGGCTACCTCATTAGCATTCATTGTCCCCTGAGCCGGAGCTACTGGCTGCTCGGCTTGGGCACGCCTATCCTTTGGTGCACGTCTCGGAGGCATCTGAAATGTGAAGAGATTTATTAGTCTACACTTATTATCAAATCTCAAATAGCTGAAGACGTAATCGTAATTGCAAGAATACAACAATCCTAAAACAGGGCTCTATAACAAGAACGCTAAGCTGAAAGAGAAATAAACCGTACAGATCCTAAGGACACTAGATCCTGATGCTCTGATACCACCTGTGACACCCTGCCTAATTAAATACCGGGTGATCAGTCCTTTATTAAATTATAATCAAGGATAACGGTCAGTTCATTCTTAGCATCACTGTCAAAAAAAAAACTTTTCCAATTTAAACACCCTAAATAATTAAGCTAACTGTTAAAACCATTTTTAGACATAAATTTCAATTTCAATTTGAAACCAATATTTTATAACTTTACATAATTCATAAATTAATAATCATCCAACAAATATACTGGAACAAACGATCCAATTAATTAAACATCCAGCCAAATGATTCCAACATTAAAACTTAAAGGAAAACATCATGACAGTAATAAATCCCAAAGTGTAAATACTGAAAATAAATGAATCACAATATCCAATAAAACAACTGAATAATGGAAAAAGGGCGACACATGCCCAACCGGATTAAATAAATGCTAGGAGTGGAATCAAGAAATGAGGTTATCTAAGCAAGAGGCCTGCAACTCCCACCTAAGCTACAGCGCATTTCCTTCCAAAGGATCATATCCAAGACGCCCCTATGGCTGGGCACCTGTAATATATACATATATATACAAGAGAGAAAACAAAATGGAAACGGGTCAGAGCCCGATTGTAAAAACGATCTAAAATTAGTTTAGCAAGTATTTGAAATGTTTACTGGCCAATGCAACAACATATTAGTGTGGTACTCCCTTGAGAAATTCTCACCTCTCTTCTAATGTGCACGCCTATCGAACTAACCTTCCCAACGGTTTAACTTTTCTTATCTCAGGTTGCTCGTAAGATTTAACTGAGAAATTACATTGTTTAAGAGGTTAATTTCATTTAATAACAAAGTTCCCATTTAAACCTTATTTACTAATAAAGTTTCTCAGTAACACATTATACTTTTCAAACACTTATTCCCAAATTAAAATAGTTATTCCATTCTTACTTACCATAGACAGAACATGTAGTTCCCAAATTCCAGATTTAAATATATATATATTAAATACTCATATAATATATATATATATATATATATATATATATATATATATATATATATATATATATATATATATATATATATATATATATATATATATATATATATATATATTCTAACATCACCCCACATAATAATTATGGCGCGGGCATACTTTGCTATCCAGTCCCCGTATCACTCGTACTAAGGAAAATACAAGTTCGAAATCACTCTCGAATTGTATTGAAACAAAAAACAAACAATATTGAGGCGAAGCATAGTTTCCAAGTCCAAGAGGTCAGCACATACCCTCACGTCTCTTAGGACCGTCTGACTATCGATCCGATAGCCTGTACCTAGGATTCCTATATTCTAGGGTACGAGTCAATATCCCCCATAAAGGTCCCATCGAGATAAGACTGTCCCAGCGCGGTAACCTCAAGGATAGCAAGTAGCGCGGGCATGATTTTTACACGTATATAGTATATGCATAAACACAGTCATATAAATATACTACTATTTTCATATCCAGTTTAGGTACATACTCACGACCCATAAGTATGATATTTGTCCTTATTACTCGTTATTTAGTTATCACGTATAAAATTTTCCTCTTATATTAATTTGTAGGATTATCCCAACTTATCAATTGACACTCGTGGATTTCTAATCTCCCAAGTGAAATTTCAGTAGGTACTCATTTATTTTCCAACGTAACTACCTTATACATCTCCCCACTTTAATACATAATTCCATCGTGCCGTATATGCAAACATCCCCGAAAATGTAAATCTCGTCTTACATTAAAGGTTTCATATTTTTAATAAGTCCTACTTGTCTTCTTTTTCTTCCAAAATATTTCAATAAGGATGCCCAAAGATTATTACTCATTTAAATTAAATTCAACTATAAAGGGAAATGTGAGTCGGCCAGGAGGGGTCGATTAATCGATGGCAAGGGCTTGATCGATCGATGCGTCGATCGATCGACACTCTTGGTTCGATTGATCGATCAAACAGCTATGGAGAATCTGCAGAATACCCGTTACGGGTTCTATCATCCAACATCATCAAAATCCAAATTTTAAACTCCCAAACTCCCAGAAATTTATACCACAAACCTTCTAAACCCAAATGGACAACATTCAACGTAAGGCATGTGAGTTTTCATCAAGAATCATGGATTAAAGTGCTAAAATTTATACAATTCTCATGAACCCTAAAAATTTCTTTAACTTAATTCAAATAATTGTTTTTCTAGAATTTCTACTTCTAATCCATCATAAATTCGTGGTTCAACCTCTACATGTGAAAGTAATTTCCAGATTATCGTTTATATCACTATAACATGAAATTTCTACTCTCCAACATGGGTTTTCTTTCATAACAACTGATCCTAATCAACCCTAAACTAACATGAATGAAGCATTAACGAAATTAAGCAAGATAGATACTTGCCTAGAAATTTTTGTTTCTGAATTTTGGATGAAATCGGTGTGGTGGTGATCCTCGTTACGCGATATATCGGTTGGCGGCGACGGCGGTGCAAACGGAGGAGTTCTTGGCCTAGAATTCTTGGGCAAGCTCTCTCCTTCCTTCTCCAATGGTCGTTTCTTATTTTTGGTTGAGTTAACCCTAGAAGGCAACCCTAAGCATCTTATATAATCTTACCATTTTCGTGGGTTTTTAGGCTTTAAAATATAAAATGTCCAAAACGCTATCCCGGGGTGTTAATTAGGCCAAAAAACGCCCCGAGATCCAAACTAAACCCCCGGGTACATTATTTTGACTATCTCGACCCTTCCGAACACTTTGGCACACTCGAAATGACCATAAGGGTGACTTATAATTTATTGACTTTTATTAATCAACATTTAGTCCCGACGCGACACGAGCGCGTCTCGACTTAAATTTCCAAAATTGTTATTTTATTCACTCGTGACATTTAATAGAACAAATATCATATATTACTTTACTCATTAGTAATATTCAACAAGTTTCCAATGATTACTAACTCACGTCACGTTATTAATTATAAGAATATAATTAATTTCTGGATTTTTATTAAATTAATATCTCACATTAAATTTAATAAATCCCCAAATTTAGAAAGCATAAAAATTTGGGGTATTACAATTCCCCGTCATAATATATGCTATCATAGAACATGTTCAATGAATCAGATTTAAATGATATCATTGCATAAAATGAACATAGAGTTTAAAATTTTGAATTAACTGTACTTAGATGTTTGAATAACTCAAATGAGTTCATCAATGAGAATAAAATAACTAGGAATATCTTGTCGTGATATGAATAATAGGCATAATCAAAAGCATTGCGTGAAATAATATGGAATAATAAATCACCTACTTGTTTTAGGGAGTTTTGAAATAAGTTCAGTTTGGTTTGGTTTAATACTAGGGTCCAAAAAAGTCTGAAATGTAAAAAAGAAGCTAAATAAGGTCGGGTGTTGAAGTAATTAAGGTGCATAAAAATTGTAATTGCGTATAAAAACAACTTTCGAGGAGTTAATGTAAAAATAAATATTTGATTAATTTATTTTATTTCCTTATAGTTTTTAATTTAGAGGTAATAGACTTTTTTTATTCATAATGTTGTGAAAATAAATAGATAAAATTTGGGGTGAAATTTCAAAAGTTGAAAGGGTTTATGTGCAAAACATATTTAAACTTTTAAAAATCAAGGCTACGTGATTCTTCGAACTAGATTTTTTTTGTTGACCTAACAAGTTGTAATATACCACTTTCACCAGAAAAAGAAAATAATTTTTTGAAAAAAAATTCTTATTTTCTTGATTGGACACGCTCCCTCACGCCCTTTGTCAAAGTTCATACAAAGTGTATTTGACCTCACTCGCGTGCTTGTTAACCACTTCATCTTCAACCTTCGTAATTTTGACTATAGGGTTTCAAACTTTTACATTCAATTCAATCCAGTACAGAATATCATTTTAGATAATTCAAAAGTCACTCTTTCTAATTTTTCACAAGGAATCAAAATACATAACTTTTATGTATTGAGGTGAACCGTATCCTTATCTCCGTGTTTTGAAAATTTTGGAAAATTTCAGTTCATTATATATGGAGTTACAATAAAATTCAAACTATGACAGTAATATGGTTTTATTCCTATGTGAATTTAGAGTAAAATTGTTTTGGTTCGAGGTTCTAATTCATAGTATAATACGATTATTTTAACTTTGAAATTTAAATTATTGAAATAAAAAGTCTTCCCTTTGAGACATGTAGCTATACTATACTCAAATTAAACATCATGTTTGAGTTTCTTAAGGTCTAAGAAAAATATTCCCAACTTGAAACTAGTTCAATGCTAGGAACACATAATCCACCATTAAGGCTCAAGCTTTCGTGGTGGTGTTTTCTAAAAATTGACCTTTAGCAGTGTATTTTTACGTGAACTAACACATGTAAAAGATTAAATAAAATCTTCATAAGTCCAGAAAATAAGTGGAATTGTTGAAACTAAGTTTTGTACATAAAATGTAAGAGTTGACGAACAGACTAAAATTTGAGTTTGGTTTTCCTAAGTTTAATTGATGGTTTCTTCTACGTTTGGTTGGGTAGGTCGTGGTGAGTCTATTGGTGTGAAGGAGGTGAGTTTCAGATGGTATTGGCTAGTCTTTCATGGTGGTTATGGAATATACATGCGAAGACATGTGAATCCTCATGGTAATTGCCCTAAATGACAATATATGTGTCATTCTCATCAGCTTAGTTGATGAGGATTTGGATAAAGGTTTAGAATTTGGTCATTGGTATGTTTTGTTATAGGTTTTAGTTCATTTTCTATACTTTTTAAAACTGTAGGGGCTTATGTATAATTTGCTAAATGAAGCATGGCATTCTTAGGGGATAGTTTACAAGTTAGAATAGTTATACAATTAAGTATGGAAGAATTTTGGGTTTAGTTTAAAAGCTAAATAAATACTTTAGGGGCCTTTTTTCAATATTTAGAACTTTAGGATTATTTACTTATTATAAGGTTTTCTAAGGTTTATTTAAGCAATATTCAAGGTTTTCAATTTCAATGTATTTCTATTTGGGTAGTGTTTATTTAATAAACATATGTAGGTACGTGTATATATATGTATCAAGGTTTGAATTATTTACCGTTTTTGTGGACCTCATAGTGTTGGATATTTTTGACACCAAGTGGTATCATGTCCTATTCATAACAAAATTATAAGCTGTACTATCGTGTCTTGTTTAAATTGGGTTATCGTGCTGACAATTTAATTAATCATAAAATTTATGAAACCATGCTAGATAAAAAACACAAATCCGCATGTTCATATCTAAACAAACTTTATCGTGCCGTGTCGATCTAAAACATGTAATGTCAATAACCTCAAATCCGTTAATGCAATCTTAAAATGAGAAATAAAAATTTTTGAGAAATATAATTAATAAAAAGTATGATAAATAGTTATCGAAAGGAAAAAAAAACTTCAATATTGACACACCTACCCAATAGCACAAATAGATGGCCGACTCTCCAAACTAAACACTACATAAATGAACATACTGGAAAATTTTGTTTTATTCCTTGCCCAATTCACAAAATTAATGAAATTCCAAATATAGTTGCAGAGGCAAAAATTTGACAAAAAATTGGCCAAACATTGTGTGACAACCCACTCACCAAAATATGGGGTGGCCAGCCTGATACTCCAATATAACAGGAGTCATGTATGGACTCATTCTCAGCATCGAAACAATATAATAAGTATACAGGATAACCACCCAACATTTCAAAAAACGGGTTGCCAAAAATTTTGTTTTATTAATTAAGGAAAAGAATTTAAACAATCCAATTTGAAAAGAAAGCGGAAATCCACAGGAACATATATTACATCCACAACAAGTAAACAATAAGGGGAGCGAATAAGTTGTCGGTCAACAGTCACATACCACGTGTTACAACAGTTTAATTTACTTACATAATACATTACAATATGCAAATACATAAGCTTGGGCCACACGCCTGAGTAAAAAACCCGATCACAACTAGAGTACAAAAATGAAGGCGTCTACAGAAAATATCCCATAATATCCGCAAAGTATCACGGCTCCCGAAAAACACCGGAATAGAATAGTCAGAACGGGCGTCCTTACGGCATAGCACCTGAGCGAATACAAGATTCATGCACAACAAGGAAGATGAAGGGGATAGGGCCCGATTTTAAATGGTCACCAGAAGAATAAAGAGTATGACAGTTATAATAAGTAAATCATGCTTGACAGTATAAGAATCTACCTACACAATCTCAAAGCATAAACTAAGGCCACTTAAATGATCATGAATTTAATTTAGTTATGAAAAAAGATATGAATGGATAACGTTAACTAAAAGCCTCCATCATTTACTTTATTTCATTTCATTGTTCCATTTCTCTTTATGAAACATAATCATAATTTCATGCTCTTTATGGTATTTCTATTGTTAACACAGTTACATGCTCTTTATGGCATTTATCATCAATCAAGTCCCACTTGATTAAGAATGGTTATATTCATATACATATAATGATTCTAAGACCACCCGTACGGGTTTGCCCACCGTACGCGCCCCTAAATGACTATCATCTTCCAGGGCCTATCACTTAAGACAACCTGAGCACCTAACACAACGTCGGGAAGTGGCCATATGCCTGCGAGTGAGTCATAACCACACCCGAAATTACTTCACTAGCGCAGAATAAACATATAACAACCGATCATATGGCCGAGGACTATAGTCTCCCTGCATTCATTAGCTAGGGGACATCACCTCATGCGCGAACTTACCTTATGATAGAATTTAGAGAGGTGTGTTTAAGTAAAGTATCATTTACCATTTCGTCTCATTTTCGTTTCCATTTTTTTTTCATTTTCATTTTCCATATGCATGTTTTATTTTATCCGAAACCATAATCATTGAACATCATCGTATACTAATTCTCGAATTATTCTCCAAGAGATCACAATATTTCTACAAGTCACAAGGTTTTATATAACTCCATAGAGCCCCAAAAGTCCCTCAAATTATAGCTATACAACTCTTAAACTCCAACTAACTTACTAAGGAAAATAACACTTTATCACTAACTCCTAAACTCCTAACTCCTAAACTCCTAAACTCCTAAACTTACTAACTCCTAAACTCCAACTAATTTGTAAATGATGGAGTTACTAACTCCAACTAACTTACTAACTCCAACTCATCTAAGACTTACTAACTCTTAAACTTACTAACTCCAACTAACTTACTAACTTACTAACTCCTAAACTCCAACTAATTTGTAAGTCCCCAAAATAACCCCCCATCTAATGAATTTCTAATCAAGGGTAGTCACCCAACTCATCTAAGACTCTAGGACTCCAAGTTTACTTAATATAAGAGAGTTGCTAAGTCCTAAGCCTAAAAGAAAAGAATCAAAATTGAGTTAGAAAAACAACTCAAATAAACAAGGTTTCCGAATCGATTCGCCCTAGGGCCGAATCGATTGACCCAAGCAGTGAATCGATTCGCCTAAAAATTCCAATTTTTGCCTTGGCCGAATCGATTCGGCCTTAACCCGAATCGATTCGGGCTTGCAGACCTGTAACTTGACCCCTAAGGGAATTGATTTGCCCTAGGGCCGAATCGATTCGCCCCTGCGATGTGGCCAAGGATGGGGCTACGGGTTATGAACCCTAAATTTCTCAAAAAACTCAAATCTCCTCCATTTTTATACACATCCATCAACACTTATCTATCCCAAACCATCCTACATGATCATCAACTACTATAATCCACAATTTCATCAACGTAAACCTTGATTAGGGTTCAAACCCCATAAAATCCATATTTGTTCCATTAATAATAATACACAACTATCACACAATTTACTCATATTAAACCATATATTAGCAAGTAAAAAATTGGCCTTGAGGTAGGAATCTCAGATTTGTTTGTGGTAGCAACAATCCCAATCTTCAATCTCCAATTTTCTTCTCTTTCCCCTCTTTTCTCCAAAGTTTTCTTCTTCTCTCTATCTCTCTAGGTTTAGTAAATACACATAAGGGAAAAAAATGAAATGCAAGACTTAAATTGTGGCTTTAATGTAATATCCCAACTTAAATGGTTAATACCATATTAAAATGAATCGCAACTACACATTTAAGCTATAACCAGTCAAAAGTGTCCAACCATCTCGCACATTTCGGGACTAACTACGCTCTCTAAATTGGCATCTGGCAATTTTATAAGTCATTTCAAGTTCCGGTTTCATTTAAACCATTTATGTCATTTAAATCATATGACACTAGAAAACACAACATGATGATATTTACACACACATACAGTAAATAGGCAACAATCTAGTAAATATTAACTTTCAACTCATTCAATTAATATTTAGTCCATTTCTTGCATTTTATATAATTACTTCACATTGTAAATTAATATAAAATGAGTTGTCAAAAGAGAGGATTGTTACATACTCCCCCCCTTATGAGGGAATTTTGCCCCCAAAATTCAAGCGTACCTTGCAAGAGGAGATGCGAATACTTTTCCAGCATATCGTCCTCGCGTTCCCACGTCGATTACTCGACGTTGTGACGACTCCATTGAACTCAAACCAAGGTCACCACCTGATATCTCAACCTATGCTCCCCATGCTCTAAGACTGCAACATGTTGTTCTTCATATGAAACATCAGGTTGCAAATCGATATCCTCGAAAGGAATATGCCAAAGGGCACCTTCACACCTCTTATACTTCTTCAAAGAGGAAACATGGAACACAACATGGATTTGTTGTAAGGGTTCCGGTATGGCAAGTTGAAACGCCACTGGACCTACCTTGGCAATAATGGGAAAAGGTCCAACTTAACGCGGTGCAAGATTTCCTTTCTTCCCAAAACGCTTTATACCTTTCATTGCCGACACTCGCACTAAGACTTGATCCCCAATTTCCAACTCCATGTACCTTCTATTCGCGTCGGCATAACTCTTTTGACGATCTTGAGCTATCCGAATGCGATTTCGGATGAGTTCAATCTTGGAAGAAGTATCCTGGATCATTTCCGTCCCAAGAAACTTATTATCTCCCACCTCCAACCAATAAGTGGGTGATCTACATGGCCTACCATACAAAGCTTCAGAAGGCGCCATCCCGATAGTGAATTGGTACAAATTATTATAAGAAAATTTGACCAAAGGAAGATATTGTTCCCAACCACCTTTGAAATCAAGCACACACATTCGGAGCATATCCTCCAACATTTGGTTGACCCTTTCTGTCTGCCCATCTATTTGAGGGTGATAAGAAGTGCTTAACTTCAATTAGGTTCCCATAGCTTCTTGGTAACTTTGCCAAAAGTGGGAAACAAAAATCTTATCTCGATCAAAAACTACATTTATCGGCACCCCGTGAAGTCTAACAACCTCCTCAATAAACAACCGGGCATAACGAGCGATATTATAATTGGTGCGTACTGGTAGGAAATGTTCCGACTTAGTCAGACGATCCACGATAACCCAAATAGAATCGTGATCATTTTACGATGTTGGCAAGCCCGTGATAAAATCCATCGATATACTCTCCCACTTCCACACTGGTATCTCCAACAATTGTAACAAACCCATTGGTCGCTGATGATCTATCTTGACCAATTGACAAGTGGTGCATTGGGATACGAACTCAAAAATATCCCACTTCATTCCAGACCACCAATACTGACGGCGCATGTCTTGATACATCTTATCACCACCAGGATGCACTATAAATCTAGACCCATGAGATTCTGCCATCGCGGCCCATCTCAGATCCCCTTCATTCGGGATAATGAGTCTCCCGTGGAAACGTAATCCACCCTCCGAACTAATAGAGTAGGATTCAACTTCCTCGGTCAATAATTGGCGTATACGGTCCTGACAACCTTTATCCCTTCCTTGAGCCTCTACAACCCTTGCCATCATAGTAGGCGTAACGGTCAATACTGACATAAAGACCCTAGCAATCGCATCCTCCTGACTAAGCTCCTTCCATTTTCCTTTCCATACCTCCGCTAACTCCCCCTCGGGTTTTCTACTCAAAGCATCCGCCACTACATTCGCCTTGCCCGAGTGATAGTGGATGGAAAATTGATAGTCTTTCACAAACTCCAACCATTGGCGTTGTCAAATATTTAGATCTTTCTGTGAAAATAAATATTGCAGCGATTTATGGTCCGTGAAAAGACTGAATTTCTCCCTTAGGAGATAATGCCTCCAAATCTTCATGGCAAAAACTACAGCGACAAGTTCTAAGTCATGTACTGGATAATTCTTTTCGTGGGGCTTTAACTTGCGAAATGCATAAGCAATAGCCCGTCACTCTTGTTGAAGTACACCTCCCAAACCTTGTAGAGATGCATCGGTAAAGACTAAATATTCCAATCCCGGCTTTGGTAATGCAAGGACTGGAGCAGAAGTCAACCTATCCTTGAGCTCGTCAAAAGTTGATTGACAAGAACTATCCCAAACAAACTGCACCCCTTTCCAGGTTAAATTTATCAGAGGGCTAGCAATCTTTGAGAAACCTTTGATAAATCGACGGTAATAACCTGCCAAACATAGAAAACTATGAATCTCGATAAGTGTCGTGGGTTGACCCCACTCCCTCATTGCAACCACTTTACTTAGGTCTACCGAAATACCCCGAGACGTCATAATACGGCCCAGAAACTGTACCTCCTGCAACAAAAATCCGTACTTCTCGAACTTGGCATATAATTGGTGATCCCTCAACCTTTGTAGGACCAACCGCCAATGAGTAGCATTATCATCATTTGTTCGAGAATATACCAAGATGTCATCAATAAACACGATAACAAACTGGTCCAGGAAGTCCCAAAATACCCTATTTATGAGGTCCATAAGCACGGCGGGGACATTGGTTAGCCCAAAAGGTATAACCAAAAATTCATAGGACCCATATCTCGTAAGGAAAGTAGTCTTGGACACATCTTGTTCTCGTATCCTCAACTAGTGATACCCCATCCTCAAGTCTATCTTAGAGAAGTACGATGCTCCCCTAAGTTGATCAAACAAATCGTCAATCTGAGGCAACGTGTATTTGTTCTGGATAGTGACTTTATTCAATTCTCTATAGTCAACACACAACCGGAGAGAACCTTCTCTTTTCTTCACAAATAACATGGGAGCGCCCCATGGCGACGTGCTACGTCTAATGAACCCTTGCTCTAGCAAGTTCTGAATCTGATCCCTTAACTCCCTCATTTTAATAAGAGCCATACGATACAGAGCTCTAGAGATCGGTTGATTCCTCGACGCTAAATCAATTACAAATTCAATCTCCCTACTAGGAGGCAAACTCGGTATTTCCCTAAAAACATCTTCAAATTCCCCAACAACCGGAATAGAATCTACGGAAACAACCACGTCTCAAGAAGTCTCCTCCGCGATAAAATATAAGTAAGTACTAGTACCTCCTTCTGAATGAGGCATAACCACTAAAAACATTTATTGCCCTGGAATGGAAAAAACTATACTCTTTCCATAGCAATTAACTATCGCATGATACTTCTCTAGTCAATCCATACCCAGAATTACATCATACCCGACCATGTCAAGGATGAGCAAATCGGCCTCAAAGCACAAATTGCCAAGATTTATTCCTATTTGTTTACAAACAAAGAAAATGAGTGAACCATCACCCATAGAAGATTCAACACTAGTCACTACAAGAAAACTAATTTTTTCCGACACTTTTTTCTCGGTATTATTTAAAAATGCTGAAAATTTTATTTTTACCGGCATTTATTTATAATTATTGAAAATTCACAACATTTATATTGATATTCCGCATAAATAAAGAACTTTTTAATTAAATGTGGTATTTTTAGGCATTTTAAAACTAATTCCACTGAAATTAAGAAAAAAGAGCGCCTCTCCTATGTTTTTAGCGGGGGTTTGTCTTTTTGTTAAAAAAAAGTAGACCACGTTTCCTACCGCCTCAATCTTCTCTCCCATCACATTTCTTCTTCTTTCGAATAATCTCATCAATCGTAATCCTCCCCAAACCTCTCTCCCCCTCAATTAGTTTGACTTAATAATCCTATCTCAGATGACGACCTGTTCATGGTATTATGCATAGACAATAATTCCATGGTATTGTTTTGAAGGTTGATATGCACTACAAACATTGTTTTTGGGACCATTGGTGTTGTTGGGTTTTGATCTTTTAAGGCTTTATCATTGGTAAGTTGTGTTGTTTTTTGGGTATATTTTCTTCCACTACGACACTTTCTCCACCATTGCTATTCTTTTTTCGTTTTTCTTTTTTTCTTTTTTATTTCGGTGCATAAAAAAAATTATTTTTGACATCCTTCTTATGAAATATGTTAAAGCTAAAAAAAGATAGCATAGGGGTAAGCTCTTTTTAGGACATTTTTCTTCATTGTTAGAAATATTTTAGGACATATTATTGGAATTTTGACATCTTTGCAGGGCCGGTCCTAAGATTAGGAGTGCCATGTGTGAAAATCAATTTATGGCCCTTTAAAAAAATATAGTACAAAGATATTAAATACCTAAAATGGGCCCCTAAAAATTAGGGTCCATTTCAGTTGGGTGAGATTTTTGGGTAGTTGAATCATTCTTTGTACAAATTGTTTTTGGATAGTTAAAAAAATGTGCCCCTAAAAATTAAAACTTAATTTAAAAATTAACATTTTTTATATACATAAAATATTTTTGGACCCCTAAAATATACATATGTAGGTGCATACTCTAAAATGGCCCCTGTGCCATTGCCCATTTGGCACATAGCCAGGGCTGACCATGCATCCTTGTTCTTCAAATTTGACATTAAATAATCATGTATATGCAATATTGTAATCTTTGTTTTTAGTTGATGTGTGAGAGAAAAAAAGTGCTGAAAATTTGAATGCTCAACTGTATTGATGCCAGATCGCATACTCAAGTGTGTGTTTGTCTAATTTTTTATTGATATGTACTCAAAATTTTGTTATACATATCTCTTTTAATTGATTATTGTCCACACACCCCCCCCCCCCCACACACACATATATATATATATATATATATATATGGAGAGGATCACAAGCGAATCTAGAAACTGAACTTTTTAATGAAACTTAACAAAAAAACACCTAACAACCCTTTAATTTTAATTCCTATGGTGTAACTGGTTCGCTCCAGTGACAACGGACATCCGTGTGACCCGAAACCCACATACCCCCCTTCCCCCCACCATGGAAGACCGCTAGTTAAAAAAAATTAAGTTGCTGGAATGTTTACTCAGGGGTAAGGGCTACCTTGGTGAGGGTGGGGGTTGGGGGTGGGGGTTGGAGTTGGGGGTTTGGGGTATGCAAAAAAATATTCGATCGACACGCGTGTCTGTTGCCGCTGGGGCGGACCAATTACAACATAGGAGTTAAAATTAACGGGTTGTTAGGTGTTTTATTTGTTAAGGTTCATTAAAAAGTTCGGTTTTTATGTTCACTTGTGATCCTCTCCCTATATAAATATATCTTTAGTTGATATATGCCATCTTTAATTGATATGTGTGTGAGCGAGATATTTTTTTTTTCTGAGTTTTCTACTGAAATTTTTTGTTTAGTTTGTAAAGAATTGTAATTGGGTGGTTTCAAATCAATCTATATATTTCATTTGATTGAATAAAATCTCCTAATAAATAATTGCTATTTGTGTTTGAACGTTTAGATGCAAGTATTTGTGTTTTTTTGATAAATAATTTCTTAGATATAATCCCAATGGGCTAGGAGATACACGGGATACATTGTAAATGGGTTTAGGTTTTGCACAAAGCAACGTGAGAGAAGATTGAATACTTAGGATAGTGGAGTTATGCTTGATACCATCACCGAAAGTTTTGCAAGTGCAAAGGACAATCGACTTGTTTTGAGGCATGTAACATATTATGGAGTATTAACAGATATATTTGAATTATGCTATTCAAATGATTTCAAGTTTGTGCTATTCAAGTGTGATTAGGTTGATACTCATTCGTGGAGGGCAAATGATGATTTTGAGTTCACATTAGTGAACTTTAAACATTCACTATACAAGCATAATCGACTGTCAGATTAGCCATTTATATTAGCATCTCAGGCCAAACAAATTTGGTATGTGCGAGACCCGATTGAAGAAGATTAGCAAGTTGTCATGAAGATGACATAGAGAGATTTGTATGACATATATGGTAAAGATACTTATGGAGATGACACAATAGATGCAGAAGTTGAGTTGTACAACATCCAACAACTGGATGACACTCTAATCAACCATGATGGGGATATTACATGGGTTAGGACTGGTGTGGAGGGAACGATTATTGACAACATAGTTGATATAGATGACGCTGATGATATATTGTGTTGATATTGATGAGGATTGTAGTGACAAAATGTTTTTGAGACTTATGAAGATGATTCAGAGGCGGACGAGGAAGCTAATGCGAGTGATATAGATGAAAGTGATGAAAGAGAGGAGACCAGTGATGATTATGATATTTAAAGTGATGATACTAACATGGATGAAGATGACAATTGACATGAATTTTTTAGTTATGAATGGTTTTATGTTAAAGATGCTTAGATTTTCACAAAATTTGTGTTGATGGTATTGATGTTGAGTGGTGTAGATGTGGGTGGGTTTAAGTTGTTGTTTAGTTTGCGGGTGGGAAAATGTACTGAATAGTAAGTTATGGGAATTACCTGCAGAGAAGAGCAACGTTCTTCCCTCTTTAAGGTTGAGTTATCATTATCTACCACCTCATCTAAAGCGTTTGTTTACATATTGCTTAATATTTCCCAAGGACTATCAGTTTGACAAGTTTGAACAAGTTTTGTTATGGATGGTAGAAGGCTTTTTACGACAAGCAGAGGAAAATAAGAAAATGGAGGAGATAGGTTTTCAATATTTCAATGAGTTATTATCAAGGTCCTTTTTTCAACATTCAAGTGGGGATCAATCACAATTTGTGTGCACGACCTCATGAATGACTTAGCTCAATTTTTCACTGGTCAAATATGCTTTAGGATGGATGACAAGATGATAAGTAATGAGCAACAAGAAATTTCTGAAAAGGCTCGTCACTCATCATCCATCTTCCTAAAGTATGGAGCTTTTAATAAATTTAACTCCTTTTCTAAGGCTTGGAGTTTGAGAACTTTTTTTACGCTACCAGTTTATAATTCGAGATATCTGGAAGAATTCCACTGGAGAAATAAGGTTGTCCATGAATTATTATCGAAGCTACGATGCTTACGAGTGTTAAATTTGAGTGGTTATTGCATAAATAATCTATCAAATTCAATTGGTGATTTAATACACCTTCGATATCTTAATTTATCGAAAACTCTCATCAAACAGTTACCTGAGTCAATGAGTGATCTTTATAATTTAGAGACGTTGTTGTTACGGAGTTGTAGAAAACAAAGTAAGTTACCTGACAAAATTGGTAATCTATTTAATTTGCTGCATCTTGATGTCTATGATACTAAATAATTACAAGAGATGCCCTCATGGATTGGTATGTTGACTAGTCTGCAAACATTATCGAAGATTGTTCTTGATGAGAGTAAAATGTTACAACTAATCGAGTTGAGGGAGCAATCTAATCTCAGAGGTACATTTTACATTATAGGGTTGCAGCATGTGAAGAATGTCCAAGATGCAAGGGAGGCTAATCTATTGTGTAAGCAAGGCCTTAAAGTATTAACGTTGATATAGAGTAGTGAATTCAATGGTTTTCGAAGAGAATTGCTTGAGAATGAAGTACTTGAAACACTAAAACCACATACAAGCTTGACCAATCTCGAAATTGAATTCTATGGAGGCCCAGAGTTTACTAGTTGGGTCAGGGATCCATAATTCTCTAATATAACGCACCTAATCCTTGGTCACTATGAACAATGTACGTATTTACCGCCAGTTAGACAACTACTCTCACTCAGGGAGTTATGCGTTAAAAGTATGTTTGGGGTAAAAAAACATTAGTGTTGAGTTGTATGGAGCTCATCCTGCTCAGGTTCTTTCTTTCCTGTCACTTGAGATTTTCAGGTTTGATAACATGAAGTGTTGGGAGGAATGGATTACTTGTTTAACAGATGTTGATGTAAGTGTTGGAGGATTGTATCCTCACATTCGCGAGCTTACTCTACATAATTTCCCCAAATTGGTCAAGGTTATACTTCCAAGGATTCCATCTCTAAGGGTGTTAAAAATAAAACAATGTTGCGAGGTGGTGCTGAGAAGTATGGTTAGTGTCACCTCATCAGTAAAAACCATGGAGATTTCGGGTATCATTGGGCTTATTATCCTACGTGAAGGGGTTGTACAATCTTTGGCATCACTTGCACATTTAGTTATTGAATACTGTGATGAATTGAGTCATTTGTGGTAAGAAGAATCTTTATGTCAGAATCTTATATATCTGAAACATTTAAGAGTCAGTCATTGTCCCCAGCTTGTATCTATAGTGAAAGAAGAGCACACATGGCCTCCATGTATTGAAGAACTGATAATATCTGATTTTGATAAGCTTGAGAAGTTACCTAACTAGGGGAATAACCTCACATATCTCAGGTTTATGCATATACAAAAATGCCCAGGACTCTAGTCCAGTCCAAGAGTAATAGATTTGCAAAGCAACGACAGCGTCCACGTGGAAAGCTTTCCTCACCTTGAACATTTGATTATCGATGACTGTTCTTCATTGAAATGCCTTCCAACAGGCCAAAATCTACCCATCGCCCTAAAGTCAATTTTCATTTTGGGTTGCACGAATTTAGAGCCAAATTTGGAGAAATTTTGGCTACACAGTACAAGTATATCATCACTTGAATCTATTGATATCAATAGTTGGATGAATCTAAAATTTTGCTTCAATCGTTTCACCCCATTGATCATACACAACTGTTTCGGGATAAAATTCTTTCCAGAAAGAGGTTGAAATCAATATAATTGCAAGAATCTGAAGTCCCTGCTTGATGTTTAGATGCAAAGCCTCACATCTTTGGAAGTACTGATAATAAGAGATTTTCCAAGTCTCTATTCCTTTCCTCTAGGGTTCCGGCCTCTAAACCTAAGATAACTTAGAATTGGGTAAGTCCAGCATCCCATCTTAGAGCGGGGGCTAAAAAGGCATCCAAACTCTCCTGTTTCGTTATAGAGGGTAGCCTTAGTGGTACTAAGTATCATTTCACATCTTAGTGAAAGAATGACAAATATTTTATTTAATTTTGATTTAAACTACTAGTTAGATTTTAATTATCATTTGGTAATTAAAATATGCCAACTAGGATAAGCATACCACCTATTTTTTAATTAAAGATGATTTGAACTGAATTTTTGTAAGTTGTTTATTCTTTCTTATCAGACTTTTTCTCCATGTGTATTTGTCTTAGGAATTTGGATCAGTGAAAGCTATAATTCTTAATTTTAGTTTTAATTATGTATGTGACCATTAATTTTTTCCTTTTTTCTGTCCGTGAATAATACATTCCATCACTATTATTGCGATTCCTACTCACTTCACAACCCACATAGAAAAATAAAATACATCCCAAATTGTTTGATACTACATTGTGATACATATAACACATTCCATCACCGTTGTTTCCATTCCCAATCAATGCACAATCTTTATTGATAAAAAAAATATAACAAAAAATTATTGTTCTAAAATCTACTTACAAAACACATTTCATACTACTGAATACTCACATAATCCAAATAGGTATACCAAAAAAATCACAATGTATCTATAGATTGCGCACATTTCATGGAAGTATGAAATCTTAAAAAACCATAATCATAACAAGGAGCATTTGATATGATTTTTTATAATGAAAATTGTGAAGGAAAAATAAACATTTTTAATTCGGTTCACAATTTCAAATTGTTCAATATGCACTGTTTCTGTAATTTGAATGAGAAGCAAAGTATGAGGGCTAATGTCCCAAATCATAATTATCTTCTATTCTCTGTTACTAACTTGATGAGATTCACGATATACTTTGCATTATGTTTGTAATCTGAATGAGAAGAAGAATACGAGGTCTTATATTCAAAATAATAATTCTATTATATTCTCTGTTCCTAATTTGCTTATATTCATTACATAGCATTAATATATCAGTTACATTTTAAAACTTTATTTATGCAGGAATGTATTCAATCCAACTGTTGATTTTCTCCTCATATTCCAAGTTTTAGAATCACATAATTAATAAATAATAATCACCGTACGCAATGTAAATTATCACTTGAGAAATGGAATTGAGAAAAGAACAAGATCGGTTACGCCAACGACATAGAAGAAAAGCTATGACTACATCATAACTAGAAGTATACAATTCTCGAAGGCATCATAACTACCGATTGCGTCGATCTAGACAATTAAACTTCAAAACATGGTTTGAATTTGAACCTCCAACTACTATGCTGGACAATGTTCCTCCTTCCGCAAATGAAAACTTAGTTCCGCTAACAAAATCATTGAATTTATTTATAGAAGTTACTATACATGTGAGGTCACATGACAATTCAGACTGAAATATTAATTGTAGCACTGCAATTGCAGCAAGGAGAGAAAGTGAAAAAACCCTGAATGACAGAGGACGTGGCGGTGTTTGGAGGTTGGGAAACTAAGCAATTCGATGACAGACAAAGAGAATCAATCTAATGAGTCCCTTGATCAATCTCCCCACCACCCATCGAAGGTCCCCAGAGTCGAAGACGACAAAAAAATCTGAAGTTGATCAGTCCATAATCGGAAACGAAATGATGAGCCAAAACCGTAGAATCTATAGGTACTTGGTGGCGGTTGAGTAAAATGGCACTCAATTTTTTGGGGCACATCAACAATCCAATTGTAACCAGGAAGCCTTCCATAAATTCATTGGACAGTCAGTTCTAATCTTCTATTCAAGTCAGACTGATATTGGAGTACATGCCTTATCAAATGTTTGCCATGTTGATGTGGAACGAATAAGCCAAAGGCAACTTGGTGCAGTGTTACCGCCTCATGAACCTGAAGTGGTTAAAAGAGCTGTGAATAATTTCTTGCCGAATAATGAGGGTGATATAATGGTAATTGATGTTCAATGTGTTGCAGCTGATTTTCATGCAAGATATAAATCTCAAGAGTGCACGTACTTTTATCGGTTTCTATCTGGGGCAGAGCCTTTGTCAACCTTTGATAAAGACTGGGCTTGGCATGTGCCTGAGGATCTAAATCTTTCAGCAATGCAGAAATCACGAAAAGTACTTATTAGACATCATGATTTCAGTTCCTTCAGAGCATCCGGTTGCCAGGTGAAGTCACCTATCAGAAATTTAGACGTACTCTGTGTTTCGGAGGTGGTTTTGGCTCCTTATTTCCCATCAGTCACGGAGTGGTGCCCATAAAATATTATGGAGGACGATACATCCGCGTCCTTTAAGTCAAAGATTGATGATCGATTACATATTTCTTCAATTTCAATCAAAATAATGTAGATGGCTCCATTGAGGCTAATTAAGGATTTGGCACGAGGAGAAGTCACGTTGCTTTTCTCAGGCCCACTCCTTTCTGTACCACCAGGTTAGATTGATTATCGATGTTTTTAAATATGTTGGTACTGGAGATTTAACAGTTCCTAATGTTGAATGCATCTTGAAAGAAAAGACGATGATGGCAACGAGTCCCATGGCCCCAGCTAGTGGACTTTACCTTGCACACGTCAAATACGATCTTCCTTAATCCACATCAAGAAAAAAATGGGAAAATTGTTTAGAAATAGTGCACAAGCTTCTACCGGTGTATTTAGGTTCTGGTTCTCAGTTATCATTATTTAATAAATTTCATAGACGTCTCCATTTTTTCATCATTACTGATAACTCCATTTTTGTTTTAACTGCCACCCCCTATTTTATTTTTTTTCCTCTAAATATATGATTGTCCCCTCTTTTGTTTTTAAAATTGTACACTCACTGCCCGTGCAACAGGGTAGCACGTGTTACAAAAACAAAATAAGGGAGGTGAGTGTATTTTTAAAACATGATGGGAGTTGTCTGTGATTATGACAAACAAAGGAGTAGGTCTATATGAGATGATATTATTCGAATTCTATGTGAGATGATAGTTGAATATATTTTTATTCATTAATACTTTCTAAGTAAGTGTAGTGGTCATGATAATTCCAATCTCATCAGTATCTCCTTCCCCTTCATGGTTCACTCCAAAAAGTCCCTCATCTTTTCTATAGTAGGTCTATAGAATAGTTAATACTAGTATTCAATTTTATAATTGTTGAATTCGATTGAATGGTAGAGATTGTCCATTAGATTATGTTACTATAGCATACCAATATGAAACAATTCTAGATTTATGTTACAAATTATGCGTTTTGGGTTCTAATCAAGCAATTATTATATGGCGGGAGTGGGAAGTCATTATGTCAATCCTTAACTATTTAGCTTAGTTTGCATCCTGACTTATACTCTATATATAGGTTACATGAAATATTTTGTGTAATTAACTTGGTAAACTATTTGAATTGAGGAGCAATATTTTGCAACGGGGTAAATGGGAGTAAGTGTTGTAGAAACTCAAGCTACTTTAAAACGTGATAGTGTTGTAGAGGTTCCATCAATCCCTTTATCGTAGTAGTGTGTTATGAACACCTTTATGGTTACCTCCTTGTACACCGGGGGCTCCCTTTTGATATTAATTCCGTTACTGGTTCGCATAATCTTGAAGCAACCCCTTCTCAAAATTGTGTTCTTTGCTATTAAAATACGCGGTCCAATGTTTTTCGCCAATACTTTGTGGTTAACAGTATATTGTTAAATGACAATATTTGTTGGCAGTAAGTCATATATCCACAAATGCAGGCTAAGATAAAATTCCTTTTTCGTTCTTTAACCAATATTAAACTATATGTCTATGATAAAATCGAAAGCAATTATTGACTATTGTTTTGCATTTCATTTGAATACTGTTATGAAAAAATTATGTTTGTATTAAAGAGTAAAGTTCCCAAATTCACCCATTATACACCATTTTATTTGTATCACCCTTAAGACCTTAATGCCACATATTAACAATGCTTGATTTTAAAATAACTTTGGTAATGTATGATTAAGGCATGTATTACAGTTTTGAAATAATTTTTACCTATTGGGATGTTTTTTGGATTGTTCTTACTCATCTTGAAAAAACTCTGATATTGATGTGCAGTTAGTAAAGTACTATTGGACATGGGCTTCCGAAGACGTCTAGCCTATTGGAGGAGGTGAGATTTGAGACTTAACCAATTAAAGCATAGTTCTTGCTACAATCATTTTTCTAAATCTTCTTTGTTATATATTTTATATAATAAGAATCATTTCATTTAAGTCAAAAATAAGGCAAAAAGTATATCAACTTTCGTCAGATTGTAATGAATCCATCAATCGTAAATACGAGATATTTTATGAAGTCCTAGGACCTTGTAAACACGGTCATTGCCGAGCTTATGGGCATGGACCATCCCCAACTGATGTGCATGGAATTAAGTGGTCGAAGGTTAATGTAAAAGAGTATGAGAGACTACGATCTGAGATTCGATCTGAATGTCAAGATAAATTTGATCATTTAGAGGATCAGTTTTAGTTTATATGCATACACATGATGACTTGCCCTTCCATTGTATCCAAACAAGTTAATAAGTACACACTTTTATCTTTTGTGCTTAATTATCGTGTATATATATAAATGTATGTTCTACTATTAAATCATGATATTAACAGGTTTCTCAATCCTCCAAGGAGCAAAACATACCATTATATAGGTCTATTTTGTAACTTGAGCAACAATTAGAAGAAACCAACCAATTTCAACCTATAGTGGTATCACAATCAAATCACCATTTATCTCCATCTCAACAGGTAAGTATATAACTACTTTTTAAAATCATAATTTAAGACTTTACGTTTTCATGACTGAAATAAAAATATTTTTTGTAGATTACAAATTTTCAACACTTGGTTGCCCCTGAGACTGTCGCTCGTGTTAGTGAACAAATGAATGCTACTTCAATTCAGGTATGTTACTAATTTAAAGGATTTTAAAGGGCACAATATATTTGCGCTTTCTTAGGGAGTTTAAGTATACTTGAGATTGGGGGGTTGGTTTATTTGGTGATATATAGTCTTAAAAATTTTAGGATGTCTTAAAAACAAATAAAACTCTGCCGATTTTTCCCAGAAATATATGGTTGATGATATTATCATCTTGTTTGTAGAAAGAACCATCAAAGAGGGAAAAGAAGTACCACCAACCACGACAAAAGGGTCTCAAATAATGCACTTCCTAAATTGTAGACCTTATTACTTTCGGACTTCCAAAAGTGGTTGTGGCATGTGGATTCATTATGAGAAAGGACCCTTCAATAAAAGTAGGGGGTACGCCACTTGGTGAAGACTTTTGGAAAGTATATATTGAGAAAACATTTGTAACAAATGAACCATTGCCTATACCTTATAGAAACAAGTCCACAATTGGAAATGCATATCATTCAACCGTAGCGTGGCATATTGCTAATGTACTAATTTCTAATTTTATTTTTTAATTAAAATACAAAAGAATAAGTATCAATGACTAATGATTGACATTTTTTATTTATAGGTCGAAGAGGATGTTCGACTTTGATGGACAAGGATTGTACATTATAAAAAATTTTGTTTCGCCTCATGTTTCCCCGCTTTTTCTTATTGGACATGTAATACATTTTATTTTGAGGATGGATAATTGTTCCAAGCTCAATTATGTTTATTTACGATGAATGCTACTGGTTTTAATTTAATGATGTTTTAATTTGATTCCTGCCCTCTTAATTTATTGTTATGGTAGTGTATTTGCACATAAATACGATACTTGTGATAAATGATTTTTTAACACTTGTTCCCACTCAAATATTGCAAAATAATATCAAAATTTTGTTAAATGCCGCTATTATCATTCTCGGTATCTTTTTAGTGGCACCAAAAGTGTGTTGAACATTTAATAGGTGTTGCAAAAGGTTATTATCAACATTTTTTTAATGCCGCTAAAAGGTTATTACCAACATTAATATAAATGCCTAGCTAACTTTTTGCGGCATTTTTTAAAATGGTGTTGTTATTTTACCACATTGACTACTGCACCTGTGAAAATGCCGCTAAAAGTGCCGCTAACTTTTTGCGGCATTTTTAAAAATGTCGTTGTTTTTTTACCACATTGGCTATTACCGCACTTGTGGAAATGCCACCAAAAGTGCCGCAAAAAGTGTTACCGGCATTTTTAGTGCTTTTCTCGACATTTATTTTATGCCGAGAAAAATCAATATTCCTGTGTGAAGGTACTCTCTGCGAATTTGATCAACTGTGTAGACTGAGCAAAACTTCTAGAAATGAACGAGTGTGTCGCACCCATATCAAATAACACACGACCCATATGCCCCTGAATAAGAAAATTACCGTCAATAGCTGGTGGCGCCGATGGTGCCGGAGGAAGTATAGCATCCTGAATGTGATAAACACGCCCATACTGTAGCTGACCCTGCTGTGGCGGGGCTACTAGATTACGTACCTGCAGCGGTAATTGAGCATGTGGCTCCTGTGGGATCCTAGGAAGCTTTCCCCCAATCAAGTGAGGACACGTCCTCTTAAAATGGCCCGGATCTCCACACTAAAATCATCGATTCATCATATTCTCTTGGTTTTGGTCCCGATTATTTCGAAATTGTCTGAAGCCTTGACCCGGATGGCCTCTACCTCCATTTCCACCCCTACCCGGTTGTTGCTTTTGTGGGGTACCTTGACCCCGCCTAACATTACTGTCACCCCAATTAAACCCTCCAAAATGATCCCTTTTTGACAAATCCCCTTCCTGGGGGTCCCTTTCCTTCTACTTATTTCTCGAAGATTGGGATGAAGGAAATGATCCTCCTCTGATCCCATTGCCTCCAGGTTTTCCTGCTTTCCCCATTACCGTAGCCTTCTTGCTACTCTGGACATAAAATCGATGTTCTTGGCAATGAATCAATGCCGCATTCATCACATCCCCAAAACTCTGCAAAGATGGATTACCCAACAAATGTTCTTATATCCTCCAGTTTAGACCACCCATGAACTTTGATATTTTTCTCTCTTCCGGAGTCACCTCATCCGGTAAAAAACTTGCTAACCGAGTAAACTCCTCCTCATATTTTGCAACGAATCTCTCACCTTGTGCCACATCCTGAAACTTCCTTCTCATCTCCCTCTGAACTGCGGGAGGGAAGTACTTCCGATCAAATAAAGCCCAAAAATCACCGATAGTCATGGTATCTGTCTGCTCCGACATAGTCATCGACTCCCACCAATGTAGTGAAGCTCCAACGAGCTTGAAAGTATCAAGGAATTATTTCCTCTCCTCAATCCCACTAATGTAGGGCCGAATCGATTCGCCCCTGCGATTTGGCCAAGGATGGGGCTACGGGTTATGAACCCTAGTTTTCCCAAAAAACTCAAATCTCCTACATTTTTATACACATCCATCAACATTTATCTATCCCAAACCATCCTAAATGATCATCAACTACTATAATCCACAATTTCATCAACGTAAACCATGATTAGGGTTCAAAAACCATAAAATCCATATTTGATCTATTAATACTAATACACAACTATCACACAATTTACTCATCTTAAACCATATATTAGCAAGTAGAAAACTTTTCTTGAGGTAGGAATCTCATATTTTTTTGTGGTAGCAACAATCCCAATCTTCAATATCCAATTTCCTTCTCTTTCCCCTCTTTTCTCCAAAGTTCTTTTCTTCTCTCTCTCTCTCTCTAGGTTTAGTAAATACACATAAGGGAAATAAATGAAATGCAAGACTTAAATCGTGGCTTTAGTCTAATATCCCAACTTAAATGGTTAATACCATATTAAAATGATTCGCAACTACACATTTAAGCTACCGCTCAAAAGTGCCCAAAACATAAAAATATAATATGGCACTTATTTCGACTATCTCGCACATTTCGGGACTAACTACGCTCTCTAAATTGGCATCTGGCAATTTTTTAAATCATTTCAAGTTCTGGTTTCATTTAAACTATTTATGTCATTTAAAGCATATGACACTATAAAACACAACATGATGATATTTACATACTCATACAGTAAATAGGCAACAATTTAGTAAATATTAACTTTCAACTCTTTCAATTAATATTTACTCCATTTCCATCATTTTATATAATTACTTCACATCGTAAATTAATATAATACGAGTTCTCAAAAGCGAGGGTTGTTACACATTGATCATCATAAACAATCATGAAACGTAATATTAACAAAAATACGTGTCTAATAAAAAAATCAATTAAATAAGAGCAACCTAAAACAAAAAAAAAATGATTGAAAATTGAAAACAAAATCTAGAAGAAAAATTAAAAATCAAAATGAAAAAACAAAATAAAATAAATGAAAAACAAAATACGAAATTAAATCAAAAATCAAAATTAATACACACACACACACACACTAGTGGATACACGTGCCTGAAGGCAGGACAAAAATTTCCAAATAGCGTAATCGCGAAACGATGAAAATTTCAAAAGTACGTAATCCCAAAATGACAAAAATATCATTCTCGAACAAAACATTTGTATATCGTTCTCTAATATATATAAGTGCATAACTGTTACATGTAACTTAACTCTTTTACACCATACATCTAATTGTGTGGTACTTAATATAACTGTTGACATATATTATTAACTGTTACATGATTACATCGCATGGCAAACATTATTTTAATACAATTACAATATATATATATATATATATATATATAGGAAATTCTTCCTCATGCCTCTCTTTTCTTCTTAAATTTTAATATAGATATAAAGACCTCAATTTGAAGGTTCGCCTTCACCTCCAAACACTTCAGCACCGAACGCCACTTATTATTGTGGAAAACATCAATACTACAAAAAGAAAAAAGAAAAAAAAATAATTTGATGTCACTAATGGTCTTCAGATAAAAAAAAATGAACACATTAATAAATTTCTCAGCCAAACAATATGCATAAATTCATAACCGAAAGTAAGCACTCTCTCAACTACTCGTGAAAGAGAAAAGTAAATGATGAAAAATAGTTAATGTCAAACAATAGCTGATACAATGAATATTAAACATAACTTTTACAACGTTGGATGAGGTAGCTTATACAATATGGTATAAAAAAAATACGTATATGAGCTATCAAAAGAAAATCAAATTCTATCCATCAACCATGATTACAATATAAACCATATGCTCTAAATATCAACACACACCACCCCACCAACCTAGATTTCTGATTATAGCTATTAAATGGGTATCCTTGCTCTCCTAAAGATCCACTTATCCTCTTTAACTCTATACATATAGGGTCATAGAGTTCTCCCCAACTTTATCAGATGTCGACCATGAAAAGGCATGTTTTTGGAGATGGATAAATCCTCGAGCACCACTCCATCTTGCCTTGAAATTAAAAAAAAAAGTAACATTTAAATTGAATAAGAAATAGAACCCATTCCAAGAGAACACATTCTAATGAGAGGCAACAATTCAAACAAAAAAGACAAAGGGGAGATAATCGAGATAGACAACACATCTAGTGGCGTTCTGGTCGAACAAAAAAAACAAAGCACTGAGGAGTGAGGGTAAGTGGGGGTTCACAAAAGGGGTAGACCTCGGTTAGTAGTTGAAAGTAGTCAATGCAACTATTGATAGTAACTATAAAAAAAGCTTTAGAAAATGAAAAAGTGAAGATAACTGTTACAGTGTATTGGGTAGAGTAGTAAAAAGAAAACATAAATTAAATTAATCATACTCTATCTACGGAAAAAAAAAGAAATGAAATTGTCCAAAATGTTCATGCCTAATATATATGATAAAAATTTATGAAAATATATAGATAATAGCATAGAACATTCATGCTACTCTAGAGAATTACAAAAATATTAAATAAAATTCAAAGATTCTGCCTCATTAAAAAGTGTAAACGATTTCAAATTTTCTAAAACAAAAAAAAACATATTGTAAGAAGTAAAATTATACTTAAAACATATAATTTCTTAACTTTTAAAGTTAAATGTACTTTATCCAAGCACCCGTCCACAACATTTTGACTCTACCAAACAATTTAAAATCAGAATAATAACATTTCGCTAATGTTCAATTTACCTTAATGCATCTATCATTTTCACACAAAAAAAGGAGGAAGAGTAGAAGAATGATAACATTTAGGAAAGCAGGTCAGAGATGAAAAATAACTAATATACAATTCTTCAAGTTGATAAAATATTTGCATGTGGCCTTTGTTGTTATTGTGTCTCAACATATTTATTGATGTTGGGTCTCAAAAGGACTCGAGTCTTGGTCACTCATGGATAATCATCTTTCAGAGATGCATGAAGTTTACTAAGACCTTCAATCCTATACATATTTAACGTTATGAATGCGCCTAGGATAATGGTCAATACAAAAGAAATAAAAAATACAAAAAATTAAAATAAAAAATGATCCAACAATAGTCAGCTTCTTCATCCTTACACTTGTATAGAGAACATGAGTCTTACACCTGTTTTGGAACTAAGACACAAAGAGGGAAAATACAAAAATACCAAAATATAGAATAACGAGTACAAAAATACATAATACATGTGGTGTAAATATAAAAAAAAATACGAGGTAAAACAGTGAGTATGACATGTTGAATCAAGGGCAAAAAATGCCACACCATGATACATAAGACACTGATAACCAAGAAATCAAGAATCAGTAACAAACTATATACACAACAAAAACTTGGTGAGATAATCCTAAAGAGGTGTGTTTGGAGGCAGAAAAAATATATGGTGAGGCATAATGGGACAGAGTAAAATAGTTTAAAACGAATAAAGGTAGAGAAACCGAGAGGTGCGTACACTTTTATATAAATGGACCTACTTAAATATCTTCAAATGCAAACACCATTAACAAATATTTGTCCCAGATTAGAAAGGAAACAATGAATTCATCCTAGATTTTCTCGGTAGGGCCACCTCACGTCCTAAATCTGCTCTAAATTGGACAACCCATATTTCTACACTTGTTCGGAGAGCTCAAGCTACTTGAAATCTCGTTGGGTGATGGATTATCACCTCCAACATGAAGAATTCTGCAAGGAGGTGTTGAGGAAGTCATGATAAAAATTAATCTGGTGTATGGGAAAAATTGAATTCATGTACCTTGCAACCTAGAGAGAGAAGAATCATAAGGAGTCGAGCAAGAGAAACGAAGTATAAAAAGCGTGAATGGTGATGACACCCGCAATTTGTGATAACACCTGTAGAATTACCAATTAAGAAGTCTTATTAATAAGTTGTCTCCATGAATTTACATTGGATAATAGTTCAAACCCAAAAAATCTATAAATCAAACCCATGAAATACTAATTATTTTAGGGAAAACCAACCCACCGAATCAGTAGGTTCAATTAGTGTATAGATAGGGTAACGGCAAATATTATCATATATTATAGGTTGAAAATAAATTACTTATAATATATGTACCATCCTAGTATAAAGAACACCAATGGGGTAGAAGAAAAAAATTAAAAATCCCCCGAATTACAATAAATGATTAAGTAAAAAATCATAAACAAAATTCTCGATCAAATAACCAAAATACCTCTAAACCGTAATGGAAAGAGACAGAGAGACTATAAATAGAACTATGTGAAGAAGAAAAACATACAAAACCTATGAAGTACATTAACCAAAATAAATTCCACATCTGTAAACATAACCACGAACTAATCATACTATAAGCATGCATATCTCAATAACAAAGATAATTTTGATGAAGGAACTCACCCTAGAATAGATTTCAAGTCATGTGGAACTCACCCAAATCATTGAATGGAATAATGTTGGTAGAGCCACTTCTGTCAGTCATACTTCTTTCAACAAAGATTTCCCTAAAATTGGAAGCACAATTTCAAACCATGAGTGATAATGATAAAATGTGATAAAAAAAATAAAAATAAAAACTATATTAGAAACTTACATGAGTGATAATGAATTAATAGAAAACATAAATTAGGAAGAGAGAGACATAACTGATGCCTAACGATAACAATCTATTCAGTTTCCTCATAAACAAAACAAAATATATCAAGAATATAAGAGATCAAAGCCCATTCACATATATATGTCATTTTCCAGTAAAGACCCAACAAAGAAGAATAATGCTTACTGGAGCCTTGTGTCAAACACTTAGGTTGCGTTTGTTTTTTCATCTAAATCTGAAATCTGAACCTGAAGTCTGAAATCTGAATGTGAAAAATATATTTGTTTTTATGTCTAAATATACCTCTGAATGAATGTATTAAGATTGATTTAGACTTCAGATTTAGACTTCAGATGTAACCCTACCTTGTAATCATTAAGATCCAAATATAGATGTTAACCTCTTAATCATTTAAAAAAATAAACACTTTTTGGTACCTCTTAACTCTGAATGGTTCAGATTCAGACTTAAGAGGTAAAAACAACAACACCTATCCTACATCTATAAACCATCATTTGATAGAATTAGAAAAATTACACATCCATGTAAGTAAAAACTAATCAATGAAAAGTGCAGTGGCTTTTAAAAAAATAATCTATAAAAATTACTTGGCTTTTAACATATTTTGTATTAAAGAGAAGTATCCATAATTCCAAATACCTAAAATAGACTGATTTTTTTAGTAATCAATAACTACAATATATTAATAGAATTACAAATCTTAAATATACGGGTATGTTATACATTAATTACAAACCATAAATAAAATGATTTTTTTTGATAATTGATAAAAAAAAACAGGTCAAAAACTTCCTAATAAAGTAGCTTTCTGACTCTTCGATAAAATAATCTCACGAAAAAAATCTATCTTTCTCTGAGATGACATATAAACTCATGTGTATGAAATACCCAAACACAAATAAAAAATCAAAACCCCCCAAAATGTTATCATTTTTCGTCTCAATTTTTCTAAAAATTAAACAATGTTTGACGAAAACGAAGATGAAGAAGAATAACTAAACAAAGAACTTATTGGGATGAAGTGGGTATTCTCCTTTTTCTTTTACAAAACGTGGGAAAGATAGAAAAAACATACAACATCTAAACCAAATCTCTTAAAATCACAAAAAATTTTAAAAAAATCTATATTCCAATTTGAAAACCCAAAAATAACAGATAGTGGGAGAAGAGATCGTGTAAAAGGCATATGAGTGTGGAAAATCAGATTGGGAGAGAAACAGAGGGAGAGAGGGAGAGACATATTATTTTCTGGCTATTGGGGAACTTAGGGATATGTGATTATTTTGAAATAAAGTAAAATTTGAGTGGGATATAGAATTTTGGCATCTCAAAGTTTTGAGGAGGATAATGAATTTGGTGGTCTCATCACAACCATTAATTTATTTTAAACCATTACCAACCATTATTGTTCTTTTACATTATTAGGATTCAAAAACCATGCTATCATATTATATGGACACACACACACACAGACACACACACACACACACAGATGTTATACGCAAATGGTTGTAGGGCTGAAAAACATGGAACACTTTTGTTAATCTCAAGAAGCCTAATCTTTAACAGGAGTAGGAAGGGAAACGTATGCGCTAGTAGGAGATGAAGATGAGAAAAATAAATAACTAACTAAATAAATAAATAAATATGTATATATATACACACACACACACATTCTCGTAGAGACGTGAAGAGTCGTGATTAGTAAATGTAGAGGGGTAGAAAGTTGAGTAAATCAATGGGAGATGATGGAGAGTTCAGTAAGATTATAGAAGAACATAAACATAAGTTAATTTTATTAATTCCATATTCATTTGGAATCCACGTGGAAAAAGTATAACTGTAATACCATCGCCCAATATTTTATTATTTTCCCATGTAAATTATTATCACATTAAATCCTTGAAAATTGAATCAAATATATATGGTCTTTTATCTCTTCGATTATTCTTTGGCCTTGATTGAAATTGTTGGAATTTTTCGGGAAAAATTGGATATTTTAGGAATCTGGCATGATTGAAGAAACTTGAAAGTCATTCGAACAAGATCCTTTTTTTCGTTCGAATGGGAATCATTGGTTCAAATGAGAATCCAATGTCATTTGAAGTTGGGTTCTAACAAGGATCTAATGAAATGTATCTTTATAATATTCTCCTACTTCGTTAGAAGGTTGTTCGATGTGAGATCGATTGAGATTGAGATCTCATTTGAACGAGATCCAATTATCGTTCTAACGACCTATTTAGAATTTTTAAAACCGAATGCCCTTTTGTGCTGTCACAGTTTGGACAGTTAGATCGATGACTTGTCGACTCCTGATGCACCCAGATGGTCAAAACATGATTTTAATACTTGGATGTTATTTTTATAAAGGTTTGTTGAGGTTATTTGTGGGTTAGAAGATAAGAGGGTGGGGTGAGTTTCCATACCAATTTTCATATTTCTCTTCTCTCTCTCTCTCTCTCTCTCTCTTTGTAGCTCTTGAGAGCTCCACCAACTTCTTCCACCACCATAAACCACCATACACCCCAATTCCTGCACCTTATTCCATAACATTTTAGAAGTATTCCACCATATTAAAGCCAAATAGACACATGTCCATCATTGTTGAGAAAAGCTACGAATTTTAGAGGTATTATTGGGGGGGGAGGAGGGGGGGGGGGGGGGGGGGCGTGAAGAAGAAGAAGAGTAAATATTTACATAGTTTTGAAGCGGATTTTTCTTATAGCTTTCTTGGAGCATGTTTATGGAGCTACGGAACCTTCTTCAGGCCACATTAGGAGGTTGGGGTTGCCCTCATCTTCTACTCCTTCCACTTGTTTGAAGCTTTATTAAGGTGACAAAACTCTACTCTTTAGTTAAAACTCTATTTTTCCATGTGTTGGTCATGTAGTTAGAGTTTGTAAGAGTAGGATGCATTTATGATATAAGAATGATATTTCTTATGATTTTTTAAATGGGTTTAAAAATGAATTCGAATGGATTTGAGCAAAATGATATACTTCAAGAAAACTTAGTATTAAACATTTTTATGTAATAAAAATGTTGGAAGAATGTTATTTTGTTAGGAGTAATTTAAGAAATAATGTTTCATAATTTCATGTGAAAAGTTGGGATTTTGTATAAAATAAATTTTACTCATGTTTTACAGAAACAAAAATGTCTTCTTCCTTGAAAAGTATGTTTGCAGAAATATCATGAAAATACTAGAGTAAATCACATGTTGGACCTATTAATAGGAGTTTTGGACTTAAAATCTATCTTCTCATGCATATAAACTTATGACATTTTGAGGTTGAGCATATTAACAAGATTAATGAGGATTTTATCGGGTTTAAATATGAAATGAAGAGAATAGAAACTTCATCCCTTAAAGTGTGTGAAAAAGGTGTTAAATAGAAAATGGTGTTTATCTTATAAAGTAGTCTTTAAATGTCTAATGATTTCATAGAGAAAGAATGTGATGAAATAAAGTTGTTTCAAACTTGATAAGAAGGTTATTATAACGTGTTAAATAAGTGTTAATGAATTAAAAACACTTAAGAAGTTAGTGTGGCTAACTTAATGATGTTTTGGGAAATAACACTCGTGAAATGGGAGGGAAAGACAAGTTTGGAAACAAATGAGTGAAATAATAATATAACGTAATGTGGAACAATTTTAAGAAATAAAAATGTTGGAAAAGATGTTATACAAAATAGTCCTAAATGAACATTATTTGGGATAAAGTCAATGTTAGAGTAAAAAGGAAAATAATGATTATTTTAAAGTGTAACACAAGTTGGGGTGAAATCGCCGATTTTGGCTTCGACCGGGGAAAGGGAAAAAGTGGAATAATATGAACATTTGTAAAATGTTAAAACACATTAATATGGACCCAGATAAGGTCGAAAAAGTTAAGGAGGGTCTGAATCCCTAGGCTGCAAGACTCAAAATCACTTGTCAGATCATATGGTTGCATACCCGGTGGTGCGGAGCACGTTAAAGTATGCAGATATTGGATGAATCGAAGAAAAGATAATGAAAATGGAACACTTTAAGAAATGGGTTGTGTGGTATGTGAAAAGACAACCTAACTTGAATGAATTAATAAATGTTTCGGTAAAGATAAAAGAACACAAGAAATGTGAAAATTGATTAATGTCCATAAGGTAAATGAATGGTAAAGTGAAGGTATTAAATGGGTACCTAAGCAACCTAAAGAATTTAACCCATACTTAACATGAGGTTGTATTTATGAAAGGATTTCAATGGAAATATAAGTATTTTCTAACATAGTGTTTGCGTGTGTTGAAAGGGTGACTTTATATGAAGATACTAACGCGAGTTGGTATTAATAAAAGGGTAATTTCGTGGAAAGAAATTATTTTTTCTCAAACAAGGCTTATTTATTTAGAGTATTTAACGGGGTGTGCTAAATCAAGGAATAAATGTCAAGTGAAGTAAAAGGGATTTCTTTTATAAGATTAAGGTAAATTAATCGAGGTAAGTATCTTTTTTGGAACGAAAATGATTTTACGCATTAAAGTATATACATGTATATGTATATACATAAGGTAGTTGTCGTTCAATTCTATATTTCATTATTGTAATTTCCCACTAGGCATTTGGCTCATTCCCTCTTACTGTTTCAACGGGTTGGAGGTGGTTGCCTATTTTGAGATCGTTGTACAAGTAAGTTTTATTTTAATTTATGTTAGTAGCTTTGTATGCTTGGATTCCCGAGATGATTACCATGGGTCCCTCATATAGCTTGATTTGAAATGGACATCGCATGCTAAATAAGTGAAATGTTACTTAAATGAAACTAAATCGAAAACATTATGTAAGTTGTTTCACTGCACTTCACACCTAACGCTTGGGTCAGACCGAGTTGACCACGGCTAACCCATAATTCTGAGCCGGGGAATTACAAATGGCATCAGAGCTCTGGGCTTGAGGTTCGTCTCAAGAGTGACATGGTGAGGTCGGTAGCGGATGTTTTGAAATGGATGTTGGTTTTGGGCCAATCACACTAGATTAGTGATGGTTTCAATTTGGGTTCTCGATGGTGGAGCCAAAGAGATTATCACGATGGGTAATTATTTGCCACGTGGCATGAAACCAAGTTAGTTGCCATTAATCACTTGATTGGAAATTTTAGTGATATGCGAGCCGATAGTGGTGAAAGCACGATTTTTAGTACGAGGTGCTTCCATGTCAACCCTTGATGACATGAGAGGTCTATTAAGATGTTGATAGAGCTTAATGACATCCATTGAATCAGAGACATGAATTGTGTATGAGAGTGAACAATGATCTAATGGCGTTAACTTATTAAATGCAAATAACAACCCTCATCAATTTTTAATTCATTTCACGCTAAAAGTTGAAACTATGTGATTATTGCATAAAATAGTAAAACATGCATTCAAACCACAGAAGATAGATTTCTGGAAAAATTCCCTTCGCAGAAAAACCTTTGCCTATTCACTTTATAAAATTTACAAATCTTAAGTTACAAATTCTATAACGGAACAATAGATTTTTTAACAAATCTCTTGCAAGTGACCTCCGTCTTCCTTCAACAATGATCCCCACAAGAATCACAAATCCTTCAGCACTAATCTTTGTAAGGATCACAAGAACAGAAATGGAGACGCCTTCTCCATAAGATATAATACCGATAGAAATTACGTGAGGGTTTTAAAGTGGATTCACAACTATATATGGGAGGTGATGTGTGTGAATCAAAATATGTTTTCCCTTTTAAAATAAGAGACTTTATGCAGTAGGTCAGATGAAATGTATTTTTAAAAGTCTTATAAAAACCCTACATGGAGAAGTATTTATAGAAAAACATGAAAATCGAGGCACCGCCAATCTTTAGAACGAGTTTGATGCTCGTTTGAACGAGATTAGCTCTTCGTTAGAACGAAGACAAGTTTAGTTCGAACGACAAACCTATGTCATTTGAATGTTCTTTAAAAGGCCTTATAATGACTTAAAATAGTACGCCTTCGTAAGACGTGGACTTCAAATGACCCTTATAACAAAAAATCTCTTTCGTTCTAACGAGATTCCCATCTCATTTGAATGACTGGGAAACAAATTATTTTATTTTAAGTCCAAAAAAGCATGATTTTTAAGTCAAATAAAATAATAACAACTCCCAATATAATTATAAACAAAGTTCAAACTACAAATATATATTATACCATCATTAGGTGGTGTAATCGAGCACAATGAAGATGAACGTAATGCATAGTGGAGATGTAGTCGTGCACATTATAGATACACATTGGAGTTGTTGGATATTAAGATCTTTGATACTTTGTGATGATCGTGATGATGTGATGATGTGATGTAGAGTAATGGGATATGAAAAAAAGTATATAACCTAAAAACTAGGGGAAATGTTTGAAATGTTGCCCTTATAATGTAAACTGTGGAGATTATATGACTAGAGCATCATGCCTATGTAATATTGATTAGTGATTAGGATACATTAAGTTTCCAGGTGTGGTACTTTCGTTTAGATAATAATGATGCTGTAATTTTGTGAATTCAATCCATGGAATAGTATCATGTTGTAAAGCAATTGATCATTCGGTAAATATCAGGAATCGTGTTGATCAACACTTGGGGATGTGTACTCAATTAGAGTCGATAAGATACTTTTATTGATAGTAAGTGTCTTGGTGTCTGTTGATTGAAAGTTATACCTCATAAGGTATGATGAGTGTTATAAGAAAATTGCAGTAAGTATGTTATGCATGCAACAATTATAGTTATATAGACTTAGGAGTAAAGTCTAAATAGTCTTCCATGTCTGGGTTTTAGGGGATATGAGGAAATTTTGAGGGACAGGATCTTTAGTGATGTCGATTATGTAGGCCTAGATGTTTATGAGTTGTATATGGCGTCCTATATCCCGCAAAACTCCTTATTAAATCCAGTATGTGATTTGTTATGTGGATTTGGCCACAGTCATTTAGAAGGGAGATAAAGTTATCAGCTAAGTATCAGGGCCCATTTTAGCACCCTAAGTAATGGTCAAATGCGAGTTAATTCCAGTGTGAGTATGGTTTAAGGACGTTTTGGAGTTCCTATAGGAAAAATTGCATGTAGAATCAATGGCAATAAAAATCGACATGTTGTGACGTTAAAAGTTGTTCAATGGTTAAGGCGATCCATTTGTAGAGGCTTGTAGAATAGTTTCTTCATTACCACCTAGTAATCATGACTTTGGTATTGAGAAGTTTGTACAGTTAAAAATACTTAAAAACTTGAGAAAAATGTTACTCTAGGGTGTTAAATGAGTGTTAATGAGTTAAAAATACTTAAAAAGTTAGTGTGGGTAACTTAATGATATTTTGGGAAATAACACATGTGAAAATAAAGGAAAAGACAAGTTTGGAAACAAATGGGTAAAATAATAATTTAATGTAAAGTGGAATAAATTTATGAAATAAAATTGTTGAAAAGGGAGTAAGACAAAATAGTCCTTAATGAACATGATTTGGGATAAAATCAATGTTAGAGTAAAAAGGAAAATAAATGATTATTTTAAAGTGTAACACAAGTTGGGGTGAAATCCCCAATTTTGACTTCGATCGGGGAAGGGAAAAATTGGAATAATGTGAACATTTGTAAAACGTTAAAAAACATTATTGTGGACTCATATGAGACCGAAATAATTAAGGAGGCCTAGAGCCTTGAGATGAAACCCAAAATCACTCGCCAGAGCATATGGTAGCATAGTCGGTAGTGTAGAGCCCGTTAAAGTATGCGAATATTGGAAGATTCCAAGAAAAAGATAATAAATATGGAACATGTCAAGAATTGGGTTTTGTGGTGAATATGTGAAAAGACAACCTAACTTGAATGAGTTAATAATTGTTCCATTAAAGGATCAAGTGGATAAAAAATGTGAAAATTGATTAACGTCCATAAGGTAAACGAATGGTAAAGTGAAGGGATTAAATGGATAGTTAAGCAACCTAAAGACATTTAACCCATAATTAACATAATGGTGTATTTATGAAAGGTTTTCAAAGGAGAAATAAGTATTTCCTAACATGGTCTTTGCATGTGTTTGAATGGGCGATTTTCAATGAAAATACAAACACTAATTGGTATGATTAAAGGGGTAATTTTGAAAATGAAATGATTTTTCATTAAACAAGGTGTATCTATTTTTAGTACTTAACCGAGTGTGTTAAATCAAGGAATAAATGTCAAGTCAAGTAAAAGTGAGTTCTTTTATAAGATTAATATGAATTAATTGTGTTAAGTGACGTTTTGGAATAAAAACAGTTTTATGCATTAAAGTATATATATGTATATGTATATATATACACACAGATAAGGTATTTGCACATAAATATAACGTGTTAAAGTCTGTTTTTTGTCATTCGATTTATATTGCATTATTTTAATTTCTCACTGGGCATTTGACTCATTCCATCATCTTGTTACGAAAGGTTTGGTGAGGTTTCGTACTTTTGGAGAATTGTACATGTAAATACTCTTTTATTTTACGTTAATAGCTCTGTATACTTATATTTTGAGGACTATTCCCAAGGATCCCTCACGTATCTTGATTTGAAATGGACATCACATGCTAAACAAGCGAACTGTTAATTAAATCAAACTAAACTAGCAATATTTATGTCGGTTGTTTTATTGCACTTCACACCTAATGCTCGGGTCATACCGAGTAGACCATGAGTAACCCATAAGTCCGAGCCGAGACGTTAGAAAAAATGGAGACAATATATATATATATATATATATTAGATTCATAATCAACAACATAGATATATGTGTTACTTAATCATATTTGAACATCATGATATCGTTACCTCATGGGTAGATCATAACAAGTCATCTTAAATTACCACCATTTGACACTTTGCCCTATGAAACAATACTAATTATAAATCCCTAGGTATTTAGAGGGTAGATTTTCAAAAGGATATTGATTAATAAGGTTTATTTTAGTTTACTCTTAATCATTACATACTTGATTGGATAGGGAAACACCCTTTTTTTCCTTAATAAGATAATTAAATAAGAGTTTTTTACTCTAATACAAACACAAATACATTTTAATTTAAAAATTAGACTTCGCCAAAAATCGTTAAAACTTCTATAATGTTTAACTGACACGTGATGTTTTAAATTAAAATTAGTCTGAAAATCCTAAAACATCAAAAAAGACAAAAGAAAACTAGAAAGAAAACAAAAAAAATAATAAACCATAAATATTTTTTTTCAAAAGAAACTTTCATTGTCTTTCATCGTAGTCCCCTCTCTAACACCTACTGCGCGTGATTCCCCATCCCAAGCAACTCCCCAAGAAGTCCCTCCCTCTTGGCAGCAACTCCCAACCCACATCCACCTTCTACAAACACTCACCCCTTTGTTGCCTCTGCCACCCACCCAAAACTATCGCCATAAAACGAAACGACAGTTAAGGAACAATCGACAACCCTCTCCAAATACACTCTTAACAAAACTCTATTTCTTTTTTTTTAAATGGTTTATAATTTAAAATGACACATGGAAGTTAAAGTTAATAGATTTTTAATGATTTTTGGTAAAGTCTACTTTTTTAAATTAAAATGTAGTTAAGTCTTAAATCGGGAACTAGTAATCTATTTAAGTAAAAAATAACCTAATAAGCTCTGTGAAATAATAAAGTGTTGGATTAACTATATGTTTTTATTTTTTAGACCATATTCAAAGGAATTTTTCAAAATAAAAAGACATTAAAATTGTTGAAAAGGTAAAAACAAGGGGCCTTAAATGTAAAATTGTAATGTTAAAATGACACAATTTCTAGAAATAGACAAACGAAAATGGATACAAACTGTATGTTGGAATTATGAAAATTAGAATGACCAACATAAAAAATGATTGAATCGTAGACATGTTGATATGATTAACGATGCCCTGCAGCCTGCCATAGTGTGTCGGGGTCGTTTTGTCACTTTTGCCCGCAACTTAAAAATTTACTTTTCTATAATTAGGGCAAAACATACACTGATGCAGAGTTCCAATAAGGCCTCTCCCTCATTATCAGCGTTAGCGGAAATTAATCATTATTATACTTAGAATAAGACTCAATAAATAGGTTTAGCAAGTGAATACTACTTCCGATAATAATTCTAAAAGTCTCTAGATACAAGTCTTGAAACCTAATACAACATTATTTCTCTTCATACGATTCCTTATTACATAACTTAAAGATTACAATTTAGATAAGTTATAATATTCAAATTCTCCCTAGAAGCTTCCTTATACAAATATTTGTGCCCCCTACAAATAGATCGCGCCTTCGAGTACTCAGATCCTTATCGTCTACCCCTCCATGGCCTCTAACTCTCTACGACCTCTATCCAGAGGAAAACAGAGAATATGGAAAGAGTAGTCTCAAATAGTTTAATAAGGGTTAAACCAAGTCCTCAGCCGAGCTGTCAAGTTTAGCACTCAATAAATATAAGATATACTAACAGTGAAAATAGAAAAATATTAATGCAACAAGCAGGCGATTGCAATATAATCAAATGGGATGGAAAATAATGTAATTTTACCAACCCCTACGATTATCCCAATGACTTAGTGCTCAAATTCCCTTATATCCCATTACCAGAGCTCCACCCAAGGCTCAATCTCCCTTGTTTTTCCTCAGCTTCACATGGCTCAATCTCTCATAGGTTGCTCCTATAGTCTGTGACCTTACGTCTCAATATTCGTAGTCTTATCCTAGGCATCTTTAACCTGGTCATGCCACATGTCGTGACCTTTCCTTGTTCCCAATACCAAGATGGAGGATCTATAATCTGCGGCTAAATTCACACCTTGGATGAGATCTACCCCAGTGTAAGTCCCATAGTTAGTCATAAGCTCAATATCCTAAGGAAATACTACCTAGACCTCAAGCATTAAGCATGACGACCTCAAATAGACAATGACATCTTGGTCTGGCCAAATAGTGTCACAGCTCGATACTGAATCCTATAAAAAAATTACCCAGTAAATACATAACCACCCTCCTAACTCCACGACCTATACCAATAATTCTCAACCTCAAAGAAGGAGTTGTTACTCCTGATCATAAAATTAACAAGGGTTATTTTGTAAAACATTATTTTTAAACCCTAATTATCTCATAACTCCAAACCTCAATGATGAAAAGTAAAACTCTAGATAAAACCACATATGGCCAGATAAGAACATCCTCAAAATAATCAATAGATCTCTCATCTATGACATTAATAGAATGTTATCAAAATTAAGGATTATCTTAAGAACAACATGCAAACCCAGAAAGTCTATGTTAAGAAAGAGTCCATGGTCTCTAAAACCCAAACCCCATGGATCGAACCTAGAAATACATAAAAAGGCTCATGTTATTCAATATAAAACATGGAAGGTAAGGTTTTAAACAAGTAAGAAGAAGATGAGTACAAATCCATAACCTTGGTAGATCTAAGTCTAATAAACAATAGCTAATGCTCCGCCTATAGCACCACTTTTTTACATGTGAATAGTGCATGTTCATGGCCTCTTCCTCGACAACACCTCCTTTTCCTCTCAAAATCTCACTTTCTCTATCCAAACTGAAAATTAGGGTTGTTAAAAACTTTGATAAGGTAGGTCAAGGTTTATATTCATAGGGTTCACTAAGGAACCAAGGGTTTTTATTTAAGACACCACTTTTACTTAGAAAACTCCTTCAAAAAGATTCTAGAACCTCCCAATATTTTTTACCAAATCATGAGCTAATGAGGCCACATATTAACCCACATGTTGCATTCCAGTGGGCCTAGATGTAATAACCCCCTCTTCTGATAGCCCACTTTACATTTATTTACAATGTGTAGTGGTTAATTTTAAAATGATAGATGTTGAGTAAATATTAATTTGTTATGTCAAGGTCAATATTTACCAAAATGTTGTATAGTTTCCCCGTGAGCAGAGAAAATGTTCATGTGGTGATTTTTATGTCATAAGGATTTAAAATGATACTTTGGTTTATTATGAAACCGGAAGTAAAATGAGTTATAAAATTCCCAAATGATAATTTGGATAGTGTAGTTAGTCCCGGTAGGTGTGTGACAGTCAAAATAAGTGCTATATTGTATTTTGGCATTTCGGGCACTTTTGACTGGTTTTGGCTTAAATAGTGATATTGCGTATTATTTTATCGCGCATTAGTTATTAGAGTTGGGCATTTTAGACTTATGGCCCTATTTAATCTTGCTAAGACTTACTATTCCTTTTATGCCCCAAATTGTTATCTTAGAGAGGAAGAGAGAGAGGAAGAAAGCTTTGGAGAAAGAGAGAGATTGAAGATTTGGAGTTTGTTGTTGCTTCCTTCTTCATCAAATCATATTCTTACACTTGAGGCAAGTAATCTACTTGCAAATTTATGATTTAAGTAGAATAATTAGTCTTGATATTTATGGATTTGTTATGATTTAGAATTGTTAGGGTTTTGATTGGATTTTTGGGTATTAACCACTAAAACTGGATTTGGATGATAAATGATGTTTAAGGTTGGTAGATAGATGGATTTAGGATGTAGAAATTGCAGCCCATGATTTCAGTTGGGCTTGGTTTTGGAGTTGGATAAATTTTGGAGTTCAAGACTCCATAGCCATTCTTGGCATTTTCGCAGGGGCGAATTGATTCGGCCCCTTGGGAGAATCGATTCGCATAGATGCAGAATCCCAGGTCTTGTTGTCCGAATCGATTCGGATTAAGACCGAATCGATTCGGCATTTGCAGAAACTAAATTTTTGTTGTCCAAACCGATTCGCTTGGGCGAATCGATTCGGCCCTTAGGGCGAATCGATTCGGTTCCAGCAGTTTTGGGGTCTTTTTCCTTTTAATTTTCATCCTTATTATTTATGATTAGGACCTAGGAAGCTTCTTTAAAGAAGTAAACTTAGAGTTCTAGAGTAGTTATGGAGTTTGGTCTATACCCTGGACTAGAAATGGGTTCATCTGGGTTTACTTCGGGGAGGTTTAAAGTAATGTTAAGGCATTACTTCTTTTATTCAAACATTTAGAAGTTTGGAAGTTAAATGCCCAACTTGGAGACTTATGGGCTTATCAATTTATATGAACTTTGGGAATTTCTAGGATCATAACGATCATTTGGAGACCTAGCCTGGAATTGTAATTTGAGGTAAAATAAATGATAATGTTCGATGGGAGTTAGGTTCGCAAAAAATTAACCCATAGGTGTTTAAAGATGATAGGTTCAACTGGAATGAACCCTGTTGTTTAATGATGTTAGGTAAAGAACCAGTCTCATGATTAATGGAAATGGGTAATGAATATGATGATAAAAATGTAAATGTTAATTTACTGTTACACACCTCTCTAAATGACATCATAACGGAAGTTCGCTCGTGAGGTGAAGCCCCCTGGCTAATGAATGCAGGGTGGATATAGTCCTAGGCCATGGGAGCGCTTATTGTTATATTTTTCTGCGATGGGTAAGAGATTCTGGGCGTGGTCTTGACTATCCTGCAGGCTCATGGCCGCTTCCCGACGTATTGCGATAGGTGCCCAGGTTGTCTTATGTTAGGCCCTGGAAGATGATCGTCATTTAGGGGCGCGCACAGTGGGGAAACCCGGACGGTCGGTCTTAGATATCGTTATATGTATATGAATATAACTATATTTTCATCAAGTTGAACTTGATGGTTGATAAACGCCACAAAGAGCGTATGTTAAATGACATATAGAGCATAGCTATGTGCCATGAAGAGCACGGAAATAATATATGTGCCATATAGAGCACTTGATGTAAATGATATTCCTAATGAGGAATGGAAAGATAATATGGGAAGTTTTAATTAATGCGTAGAAGTTATAACTCCTTAATTAAACCGAAAATGGTTTTATTCCTAATAAGGAATGTTAGAAGGAAATGGAAATTGTATTATTAAAGAAGGGTTTTAAATTAAAGTGCTTTACTTTCAATTCTTGTTTGTATTTGTAGATAGCATGTCATACTATCATCCTTATCATTCATGTATAACTATTCATATCTATCATGCTTTTTATTCTTCTGGTAATCATATAGAACTCGACCCTGACCGGTTTACTTTCCTTGTTGTATATATATTATTGTATCCGCTCAGGTGCTCCACCGCAAGGACGCCCGATTTGACTTCCCAAGTTCCCTGCATTTTCGACGAGCTGTAAGGTTTTGCGGGTTATTACAGGACGTTGTATTAGACGCTTTCATTCTTGTTATTCTAGTTATGATCGGGTCTTGTCACTCAGGCGTGTGGCCCAAACATTTGTATTTGATTAATGAATGTACTATGTAAGATATTTATATTGTTGTACGTCGTTATATGTAGCTGTGGATCGACAGCTTATTCGGTCCATTTGTGTACATTCGTCTTAGTTGTATTATATATTATCTTTTGGAATTCCACTTGCCCATCAGATTGGGTTGTTAGTTTAAACTTTCATAACCGCATTTTAAAATTTTTACACTTATCGGCAACCCGTTTTCTGATTTATTGGGTGGTTTTCTCGTATACTCAGTTTATTATTGTGATGCTGAGAATGATATCCATCCATGATTCCTGTTACGTTTGAGTATCGGGCTGGCCACCCCTTATCTCAGATTGCGTGTTGTCATAGATGGTATCAGAGCTTCAGGTTCTAGAGTACTAGGATCTTTGTGGACTTGTCTCGTTCTACCGTAGCGTTCTTTGATATAGAGCCTATTGCTAGGACTTCTTGTTGCTTATGTTTGCGATCTTCTGCAAAATAGATTGTTTTAACCAGTATTTTAATACTATTGTTTTTCTATCTCAGATGCCGCCTAAGAGAGGTCGCCCAACGAGACGTATTAAGGTCGTAGAGAAGGAAGTAGGTCCTCCACCGCCACTATAAGGGACTGTTAATGTTGCGGATGTAGCAAGCATAGTGGCTGGAGCGATTAATGCCGCCATGACCGTAGTGATCCAACAATTGCCATGGGCTCCAGGTGTTCAAGCTCCTACGGGACTTACTCCGTGGGAAAGGGTTCATGAGTCCTTTCTAAAGGGCAATCCCCCAGAATTCGAGGGAGGCACGGATGCGGTTAAAGCCAATCAATGGAAGAAAAACATGCAACGCCACCTTCAAATGATAGAATGCAGTGAGGATAAGAAACAAGTCCTTACCACCTTTAAGCTTGTCGGATCTGCGTTACACTGGTGGGAGAAGATGACCACCCCAGAGCAAAGAGACACCATGTCAATCACTGAGTTCTGGGCCTTGTTTGACCTTAAGTATTTTCCTCCCGCGGTTCAGAGGGAGATGAAGAGGAAGTTACAAGATGTAGTGCAAAGGGAGAGATCTGTAGCGGAGTATGAAGAGGAGTTCACCCGGTTGGCAAGTTTTGTACCAGATGAGGTGACTCCAGAAGAGAGGAAGATCTCGAAGTTTATGGGAGGTCTAAACTGGAGAATCTGAAAACACTTATTGGGTAACCTAGCTTTCTAGACTTTTGGTGAGGTTATGAATGCAGCCTTACTCCATTGCCAGGAGCATCGATTATATATGCAGGGTAGCAATAAAGCTACTGAAATGAGGCAAGTACGGAAGCTTGGAGAGTTTATTGCGAGTGGAAATAATAATAGGCACGGACAAGGTGCTTTGCATCAGGAAGATCGGGGTGGCCCTGGAGGTAGAGGTCATCCGGACCGAGGCATTTCCCAATTTAGGAATAACGGGGGTCGAGGTCGGGAGGACATGAAGGGACGGTGCTTCCAATGTGGGGAGGCAGGTCATTACAAGAAGGAATGTCCTCAGATGATTGGGGGTCAGTTTCCTAGGGCTCCGCAGCAGCCAGATGTTCAGTATCCACCTCCGGTACCAATTATGGTTATTCCTCCGCATCAGGGACAACTACAGTATGGGCGTGTTTGTCATAATCAGGAGGCTATGCTTCCTCTAGCTCTACCGGCACCGCCCGTTATTGAGGGTAAGTTTACTCAGAGATACATGAGTCATTTGTATCGAGTTCTATGGGTAATGGTTCGCTCATTTCTTTTGTTTGTAGGTATGTAGAAATTTCTCTTATTAAATTTTGCTTGAGGCCGATTTACTCGTCCTTAACATGGTCGAGTATGATGTGATATTAGTATGTGATTGCTATGCCTTATCTCCACGACCAACAAGTTGAGTAGTAGCGTATAGGAGGGGTTCCTTGTCTGGATTCCGCTTCTGCGGAACGCTCAACGCGTGAACCTTAACAACGTTGAGAGTGGAGATATACCACCTTTCCTTTCTCTTATCTTATGTGTATTACGCTCTATCTCCATGATCAACTAGTTAAGTAGGCATGTGTCGGAGGGGTTCCTTGTTTGGATTTCTCTTTGCGAGACACTCCGCCGCATGAACACTTAACGATATTTTGAGTGGAGATATGTTCTTCTTTCCTTTTATTTTATTTTGTTTTATTAAATTATTGTTGAAAGTGGGATTGGAAAGTTTAGCCGAGAATCACGTAGAAGGGTGATTAATGGCTATTAAAGTGCGACATAGAAGCGCTGCATATAGTTTCCTCCTCCGATCGATGTGAGGGAGATCGAGGTACGAAGTCGAATTGAGACTTCGGGTTATGCCTTGATAGAGAAGGCTATTTATTGAGATGCATATGTTATAGGGTATATAACCTTAGGGTTTCACGAAGGGTCAACTTTGGATTGTTAATATATTTTTGTTGTTATTTTAAATTGTTAGTGTGTAGCTGTAGAATCTTTTGGTCCCGAACATGTGTCTTAGACTTGTACCCCTCGTGGACTGACAACGCGAGGTAGTAGTGTAACGGGAGGGTTCCTTGTTTGGATTTCGCTTCGACAAGACGTCCCACGCACGAAACTGAGCAAATGTCGGTAGTTGAGAAAGGTCTTGGGCACTAGGGATATACGTAGCAATAGGTGTACGACTTAGATAGGGTATAGGTAGATAGACTTTAGGATTGTTTAGACGTAGGGCCTTTTAGTATGGGACGTAAGATTAGGAGGGTTGTTGGGAGTTGACCATGACTAAGTCATGCGTGAACTCATATCAAGGGATTGGTTTCATGTTATGTGAAGTAGGAGGATTTCGAGAAGTTGGTGGTTAAGGCCGAAGGAGATGAGGCCTCACGTAGTGGAGTGTTACGGAGGTAACGAAAGGGTGAATTGACTCGTACCCCTGAGCCACGTGGTTAAGCTCGAAGGTAGATTCCATTAGCAAGTCTCTGCCATGATGGGGAGTGATAATACTGGAGTATCGATCTATTGTTAATGCGCCTCACAAGTTTAAACTTGTAAGGTGTATTATCCCCTATTTAAATTGAAGTCCATCTTGAGGGTGGGGTGCGTTCCCTTAAGAGAATTTTGTCCCGAACGGAAGGGACATAAGTAAAGTAGGTATGGAGAAATCACGCGGTTCTAACGTTTCGGTTCATCAAGGTCATGACGAAATGCGCTAAGTTGTACGTCGCTAGTATTATTGGCTGGGCATAGTAAGGTTGTTGTACTGCGTGGGGTGCCCTTGATTATAGTCCTGACTAGAATAAGACTTCCGTTTCTCATTCTTGGCAAGTTTCCAAGAATTAATGGGAATCGAATTATGGTTAATCACTTTTTGTCATTTTTCCAGATGGCCAGACCAATAGAATAACCATATGTTGGGGCATATACTCCTTATATGCGTGCTTAACTTTAAGAGTAGTCGGGAACAATGCTTTCCACTCATTGAATTCGCCTATAAGAATTTGTTTCGATTCACTATTAGGATGGAGCTTTAGAAGAAGCCTTGTATGGTAGGCCTTATCGATTCCCCACTTGTTGGTTAGAAGTGCGAGAGGATGAGTCTCTCGTATAACCAAGACCGATGAAAGAGCTCAGTCGATGCGGGAAGAAGGCATCTGGAGTTTGAAGTCATTAGACCAAGAGTTGTGGTGGGTATCGCTTGTGAAGGGCATTAAGCATTTCGAGTAGAAAAAGGAAAACTTGCACCGCATGATGTTGTACCTTGCCTAGAAATGTTGCGGTGGGTCCGGTGATCTATTAGCTCGCTTTATCGAAACATTTTGCGGCAAGTTCATAATTTGTTCCTTGTCTCTCATGCAAGGGAGTACGAGAGATACGACGGTGCCTTTAGGCACATTCCTTTTTTAAGAAGGTGCAACGTGACGGTTCTTATTAGATGTAGTCGGTTGCTATCTTAGAGCGTAGAGTTACGTTTGGGATCGCTGGTAGTACCTTGGGGGATGAGTTCTATATAGTCAGCGTAGTGTCGAGAAATCGACATAGGGTCGCAAGGATGACTTGAGGGAATAGCATCCGCACTTCTTCTTGTGAGGTATACCTAAATTTTGGGGGCAAAATTCCCTCTTAAGGGGGGGAGTATGTAATAACCCTCTCTTCTGATAGCCCACTTTACATTTATTTACAATGTGTAGTGGTTAATTTTAAAATGATAGATGTTGAGTAAATATTAATTTGTTATGTCAAGGTCAATATTTACCAAAATGTTGTATAGTTACCCCGTGAGTAGAGAAAATGTTCATGTGGTGATTTTTATGTCATAAGGATTTAAAATGATACTTTGGTTTATTATGAAACCGGAAGTAAAATGAGTTATAAAATTCCCAAATGATAATTTGGATAGTGTAGTTAGTCCCGGTAGGTGTGTGACAGTTAAAATAAGTGCTATATTGTATTTTGGCATTTTGGGCACTTTTGACTGGTTTTGGCTTAAATAGTGATATCGCGTATTATTTTATCGCGCATTAGTTATTAGAGTTGGGAATTTTAGACTTATTGCCCGATTTAATCTTGCTAAGACTTACTATTCCTTTTATGCCCCAAATTGTTATCTTAGAGAGGAAGAGAGAGAGGAAGAAAACTTTGGAGAAAGAGAGAGATTGAAGATTTGGAGTTTGTTGTTGCTTCCTTCTTCATCAAATCAGATTCTTACACTTGAGGCAAGTAATCTACTTGCAAATTTATGATTTAAGTAGAATAATTAGTCTTGATATTTATGGATTTGTTATGATTTAGAATTGTTAGGGTTTTGATTGGATTTTTGGGTATTAACCACTAAAAATGGATTTGGATGATAAATGATGTTTAAGGTTGGTAGATAGATGGGTTTAGGATGTAGAAATTGCAGCCCATGATTTCAGTTGGGCTTGGTTTTGGAGTTGGATAAATTTTGGAGTTCAATACTCCATAGCCATTCTTGGCATTTTCGCAGGGGCAAATCGATTCGGCCCCTTGGGCCAATCGATTCGCATAGATGCATAATCCTAGGTCTTGTTGTCCGAATCAATTCGGATTAAGACCGAATCGATTCGGCATTTGCAGAAACTAAATTTTTGTTGTCCGAACCGATTCGCTTTCAGAGCGAATCGATTCGCTTGCGCGAATCGATTTGGCCCTTAGGGCGAATCGATTCGGTTCCAGCAGTTTTGGGGTCTTTTTCCTTTTAATTTTCATCCTTATTCTTTATGATTAGGACCTAGGAAGCTTCTTTAAAGAAGTAAACTTAGAGTTCTAGAGTAGTTATGGAGTTTGGTCGTTACCCTGGACTAGAAATGGGTTCATCTGGGGTTTACTTCGGGGAGGTTTAAAGTAATGTTAAGGCATTACTTCTTTTATTCAAACTTTTAGAAGTTTGGAAGTTAAATGCCCAACTTGGAGACTTATGGGCTTATCAATTTATATGAACTTTGGGAATTTCTAGGATCATAACGATCATTTGGAGACCTAGCCTGGAATTGTAATTTGAGGTAAAATAAATGATAATGTTCGATGGGAGTTAGGTTCGCATAAAATGAACCCATAGGTGTTTAAAGATGATAGGTTCAACTGGAATGAACCCCGTTGTTTAATGATGTTAGGTTTAAACAAAAAGAACCAGTCTCATGATTAATGGAAATGGGTAATGAATATGATGATAAAAATGTAAATGTTAATTTACTGTTACACACCTCTCTAAATGACATCATAAGGGAAGTTCGCTCGTGAGGTGAAGCCCCCTGGCTAATGAATGCAAGGTGGATATAGTCCTAGGCGATGGGTAGGAGATTCTGGGTGTGGTCTTGACTATCCCGCAGGCTCATGGCCGCTTCCCGACGTATTGCGATAGGTGCCCAGGTTGTCTTATGTTAGGCCCTGGAAGATGATGGTCATTTAGGAGCGCGCACAGTGGGGAAACCCGGACGGGCGGTCTTAGATATCGTTATATGTATATGAATATAACTATATTTTCATCAAGTTGGACTTGATGGTTGATAAACGCCACAAAGAGCGTATGTTAAATGCCATATAGAGCATAGCTATGTGCCATGAAGAGCACAGAAATAATATATGTGCCATATAGAGCACTTGATGTAAATGATATTCCTAATGAGGAATGGAAAGATAATATGGGAAGTTTTATTTAATGCATAGAAGTTATAACTCCTTGATTAAACCGAAAATGGTTTTAATCCTAATAAGGAATGTCAGAAGAAAATGGAAATTGTATTATTAAAGAAGGATTTTAAATTAAAGTGCTTTACTTTCAATTCTTGTTTGTATTTGTAGATAGCATGTCATATTATCATCCTTATCATTCATGTATAACTATTCATATCTATCATGCTTTTTATTCTTCTGGTAATCATATAGAACCCGGCCCTGACCGGTTTACTTTCCTTGTTGTATATATATTATTGTATCCGCTCAGGTGCTCCACCGCAAGGACGCCCGACTTGACTTCCCAAGTTCCCTGCATTTTAGACGAGCTGTAAGGTTTTGCGGGTTATTATAGGACGTTGTATTAGATGCTTTCATTCTTGTTATTCTAGTTATGATCGGGTCTTGTCACTCGGGCGTGTGGCCCAAACATTTGTATTTGATTAATGAATGTACTATGTAAGATATTTATATTGTTGTACGTCGTTATATGTAGCTGTGCACCGACAGCTTATTCGGTCCATTTGTGTACATTCGTCTTAGTTGTATTATATATTATCTTTTTGAATTCCACTTTCCCATCAGATTGGGTTGTTAGTTTAAACTTTCATAACCGCATTTTAAAATTTTTACACTTATTGGGAACCCGTTTTCTGATTTATTGGGTGGTTTTCCCGTATACTCGGTTTATTATTGTGATGCTGAGAATGATATCCATCCATGATTCCTGTTACGTTTGAGTATCGGGCTGGCCACCCCTTATCTCGGATTGCGGGTTTTCACACTAGCTCACTACTAGTCATCGCTTATTCCCATCCGATCATAGCCTCGCCTAACATCCATGGCCTTCAATCTCCCTAGGCATAACCTCTTTCCTAAATTTTTGATTGTCTATTGGTAACATCCTAGTTGTGGCCTTCCGTACCCTTTCATGCCCTTTATATTCCCATGTTATGAACCTCATTTTGTTATCCTACTCCTGGTCATGGACTTTACCATGGTTGCAGCCTCATTGTATTTTTAGGTCTATTACAATCTCCCCAACATAGGAAATCATTCCCTCAAATTTTAAGAATGTAAAGATAACGACTTACTCAAACATCGAAATAAATGTGGGTACTTTTGTCTGATAACGGATTCCATCTCCCATGTCGCCTCATCTGTGGCATGGTATGTCTAAAGAACTTTAATTATACAAATGGTTTTGGTCCTTGGTTGATTTTATTTTCTTTCTAAACTCTTAACTAGAGCCACATCATAACTCAAGTGTCCATGTACTTCAATTAGTTTATGTTTAATGATGTGTTTGGATTCCCTGATGTAGTTCCTCAACATTAAAATGTGAAACACAATGTCTACATGGTATAAGTTTGGGGGAAGGGTAATCCTTTAGGAAATGCTTACAATTTTTTCGAGTACCTCAAAAGGTACCACATACCGCAGAGTCAATTTCCCATTCCTTCCAATCCTCATGACTTCCATCCAAGGGTAAACTTTATGGAAGGCATGCCTTCTGATTTTAACTTCACATCCCTTATCTTGATGTTAGATGAACTATTGCATCCGTGAATTCTATGTTTATAATGGTAAGCAAAGAGTGAAATAAACATAACAAAGAAAATAAAGGCAGCGAAAATTAAAAGATTGTAATTATAGAGATGTCTATCATCTTACTACACAACTGATTCTAAAATAAACATAAATAAATAATTTATTCATACATGCCACATTTATAGTAAAACTGGTAGAAGACATTCGAGAATCATAAGTTATTATAAGTTGAAGGGTAGATAGTATAACGAGTACTACCATCTTTATCTACTACCTCCCATACGTACTTACCCAAAAGATTTTTCGAGGTAAAATAGAATAAAAGTTCAGACGTGTGGGAGGTATCCCATTTTCTTCATATTCATCGTCCATCTATAAGGGAAACAATAAGCAGACATGTTGAGTAGATAATTTTTATTTCTATACAAGGTACGGGGAAAATGTATTTTTTAGAGAGTAATTGAATTTAATATTGATCTCATTAAAATCTGGAGGCAATTAAAATATCATAGAACTTCCAGGATCATACTAGTGTTTAATGATATGTAGACTAAGGGTTCATACTATAAAAAGATAACCCATACATTATCGATTAGATGGGATTTAATTGCATAGACATACCATACAATAACATCCAAAACGTAGTATATACATGGACAAGCAATCCCAAAAATATGGGAGAATAATAATCATAGTAATGGTTTGGCACACTTAGCTAGAGTGGTACTCAAACGTATATAGAAAATAAAAATTAGGAACTCAACATCGGAGTCCTACAGACCAATTGGAATTACCATAATATACCGGGTCTAATCCCTAGATCGTAAGGTATTCTACTAGGGGTTTAACTGATAATGGTCATAAATTTCAGGGTAATACGCAATTATCGTAACAACTTGTAGGGATATTCCATAATTAAGGGTAAATAAAAGAGTTCATTTAATTCAATTGAGGTCATACATTGTGATTGTTTATCTATTTTAGGGACAACTGAAATATCGAGAGAATCAATGTACGGAATAAACATGAACTACAGATGTGAGTTCGTATATGAAATATGAGTTCAACATTATCACAAAGTGATATAACAATCAACAATTGTGAAAGACATAAGCTTAGTTTTTTTAATACAGAAATTAAAATCACCTACTTCGAATTTTTTCTATAGACTTCGGGTGGGTACGTCTAATTCACGGGGTAGACGGGGAGGTCTTAAATCACAAAGAATGTAAGTAGGTCATATAGGCATAATATAAAGCTTATGGCATGTAGTAAGATACCAAACTAAAATTAATTGCAGTGTAAAATTAACTAGGAGGGTTACAAATATAATTTTAAAAAGTTTTTCGAAATTAATGTTTCCTACATTTCTATTTTGATTTAAAATTAGTGATAGAAGACAAACTGATTTTATTTATGCTAAAGACATTGTGGAAAAAACTGCGGGTTATTTCGAAATATTTGAAAATAGCCAGGGGTTTGTATGTAAATAAAAACTTAATATTTTAAACATAAAACAGGTTTTCTAAAAAAAATGCTTTCCAGGAATCCAAACATGAAGATGTAATATACCATTTTGTTGAGAATTTAAAAATAAATTTTTTAGAAAAAAACTAAAATTTTCTAATCACGCGCCTAGTTTGATTCCCGTTTGCAAGTGTAAGCCACTCGTCTTCAACCTTCTTCAGTTTGACTTTGGGGTTTAAAACTTTGACCTCAAATTTAAAACGTTTTAAAAGTCTTTATGAGTTTATTCCTAAATGAAATTTGATTATTTTTTGATGAGGGATTTCAAGAATTTTGGACGGCTAAATCGAGCTATTGGGTTTATGTAAAAATGGTGAAATTTTGGCCAAACATAAGTAACTGATGTAATACCTCTCACTTTTATGGGAATTTTTTTTTCCTAAATGGGTATAATTTGAAAATTTGAGGAATTTCTCAAAATAATAATTTTTGGAGTTTAGGAGTGTTAAAGGATTTTCGATGCATGTTATAACTACTTTTGGGAATAAGTAGACGAGAAGGATTATTTTATTACACGTCGCAGTGAGTAAAGCGACAGAGGACAATATTTTAATGGGAAAACCCGCATAGAGATGTGTTGGGTTAAAATAGTGAAATGCGTCCAAGTACCTCGGATGGAAATTTCGATTGCGCGATTCGTTTCGGAATGGCCGAGATAGTCAGAATAGAGTATCCGAGGGAATTGTTTAGGCTCCGAGAATATTTGGGCTAATAAGGACTCGTAATTGAGTAAACGAGTCATTTTTGGGGTTTAATAAGGGATAAACCCTTTTTCTCCCTATAAAAGGCAAGGGAGGGGGAAAGAAGAGGAAGGAAAGAAAAAGGAGATGAGAGGAGGAGAGAAAAGAGGCAGAAAAGGGAGGTTCCGGCCAAACTCCGCGGGATTCGACTTGGGATCGTCGAATGTTATCCAAGAGGCAAGTGTTTACTTGCTTTATTTATTTAGGAGCATAAATCTCATATCAAAATTTGGTATAAACAAATCAGAAGATTTTCGGGATGGTATTTTATGAATCAAAATGGGTTTTCAGAAAATAAACGAGTAAACCGCGACTTTAATCCAATTTGAGATATTTAGGAAATTATTGAAACCATTTGTTGGTTTTGGGTTCTCGGACGTTTTGAACCCATTTTATATGTGTACATATCGTTGTTCGAGGTCGAAGGACATTGGGGTAGAAGATAAAAGATTGGGAGAAGCTTTAATGGCCGAAACAGCTTCTCAAAGAATAAGCCATCTGAAGTGATCGATCGATTGAGGGTATAGGATCGATCGATCGATTGAGGGCCAAGGGTCGATCTATCGCCCCTGCAGAATTTTTGGCAATTTTTCCTAGGGTTAATTCTATGGGTTGAGTTCCAATTTTTGATTGGTTCTAGCTTATTCACTTGAGGAATTAAGCATATATATAGTAATCTAGCACTAGCCATTTTGGAAAAAAACTTATGGGGGCTAGGAGGGTGCTATAATTGTGTGGTATTAAGGTATATTTTTTAGTAAAATGAATAAATTGGAGGATTAGAAAATTTGGGATTTCCAGAAACATAAGAGGGGACTTTTGAATAATTATTATTGGGGTGAATTGTATACTTTGGATAAATGGGGTAAAATCCAAGACTTATTTAATTGTGGATGTTCGGAGTGGGCGACACCCGAGGCAGTATTTTAGAGAGCGATTATAGATAAATAACCATGCGAATAGGAGTAAGTAAGTGTGTATGGAATTAGTGAGTAACTCCTACGAGGCGACTAGGATGAAAATTGGGTTATAGGATAAGGATAAGTTGAGGGTATACTTATCGTACGATTATGAAGCAGGATATTAGGAGAGTATATAAATCCCAAACAACGATTAAGGTGTGAGGCCTATTTAAGTAGTAAGGTACTTAAATATTATTATGAAATTGGCAATTGTAGCTATATCTACATCTGAGGAATGATAAATGTGTGTATGTATATATATATATATATATATATATATATATATATATATATATATATATATATATATATATATATATATATATATATATATATATATATATATATATATATACCATGTGTGGATGGTATATATATATGTGAAGCATACCCCCTCTAATGCTATCATTGGGAAGTTGCGTGATGAGGGTGAGCACCCTGGCTCGAGGAGCACGGTGTGGATATTCCCCAGCTTATAGCATCCATCGTGATATTCGGTGATTTTTATTAGGGGTGAGACGTGGTGGGTATGTTTCATCTCATTACCGGGGAGGAACTATGACCGCTTCCCCGATGTTATGTGTGTGTGTTGACCATGAAGTAGGTGATATTTAGTCCTATCGGTGGTCCCTAGGATGGTACTTGAGTGATGCCCCGAGTTATAGCTCGTTGGGATGGTTATTATACTTATGTGTGCAATCGGTATAATTATATACTAGATGAGTATCATATATTGTTTGTATATGAGGACGAACCATCATATAGTAAATTCACGGGCATAAAGTGAAAAGCCTAATAAGGTGTATTTTCCCCATTTCTGGCAAATTTTGATCAGGATGTATATGATAATGAATATAAAGCTGTAGAACACACACACACACACACACACACACACACACACACACACACATATATATATATATATATATATATTATATGTTAATATGAGTCTTATATTTTACGTCATGTGTTGAGGGTCTAATGGATCTCGACGATCAACGCTGCCATGTAGTAGTGTATCAAGGGGTTTTCTTGTTTGGATTTCGCTTCGCGAGATACCCCACGCATGAACTGAGCGCAGTGTTGAGAATGGAGAGAAGTTTATCCCTTAGTACTCGGGTTGTCGAGGTATTTAGCAGACAGTGGAATTATATTAGTTAGATGGGGTAGTTTAACTAAGATATTTTAAACGAGTGTGTTAGGCGTGCACTATTAGAAGAGGGGTGAGGGGTATCTCATGGGAGTGCGATACCAATTTAAGTTTGAGACAACTTATTTTTAAAAATAAAGCATCTATGCACTTGCAAAATATTTTTACAACTCGGGCTCTGACCCATTTTCCTATTTTTCCTTTCTTGCTATATATATTATATATATATATAGGTGTCCAGACACAGGGACGCCTGGATGATGATTCCTTCGAGTCAGACGTCTGCTGCAGCAGCTATGGATGAATGCAGGTTCACCGTAGACGCTTCTATCCTTGTAATCTAGATAGGAGGTACTGTATAAACATTCGGGCTGACAACCCAATATCATTTATTTACTCTTTTGCCGCCTTTTAGTGCGGCATTCATTATGATTGTATTATTGTTGAACCGAGTGTTCGGTTATTTTATTTCTTTTAAGTTTCATTTATTCAAACTGTGCGATGGTTTTACATAGTTGGTTTGTTTAAAAATATTAGTTAATTAAAATTTTGATGCCAGTCTAATAGGTTAGTAGTAATTAATTTGGTCTTCGACAGTGATGCTAAGAATGAACCATATGCGATCCCTGTTTTAATTTGGTACAGGAGTGTTCGCCTGGTATTTTATTAGGTGGGGTGTCACAGATGGTATCAGAGCATCGGGTTCTAGTGTCCTTAGGAATCTGTGCGGACGTACTACGCTTTCAGCGTTGCCTTCGATTTGGTATAGAGCCTCAGGATTAGGATTGTTGATTCCTCTTGTGAGATTTTGTTCTCCTACTGTTACATAAGATTACGGTTAATCTTTTGCGCACTCATTTGAAGTTCCTGCGCTGATCGAGGAAGGACGACCAAGGAAGGCCGTGATGAAGGCCGCAGGAGGCAGGGCTTAGCTGGAACATCTAGTAAGTCAGGGACTAGGACCGTGGTAGAGGTCACTCCTTTTGTGGAATTTTCTAAGGATTTTGGTGGTGACTACTAGAGTATATTATTCATGAGTATCTAAGTACCGCTGTAGTAGAGAGTGGTACTAAAGTGGTATTACCTTGTGAAGCTAAGTTGGGGTATAGTTCGAAAGGTATTAGATAATGACCGTACGCGGAGGTTTAAGTTAGACGAAGACAGTGTAGCTTCTTTTAGTGCGAGTAGAAGGCTCATAAGATTTGTCTTAGAGTGGGGTATGGAAATACCCATATGTGAAAATTTGAGGAATTTTTTTTTTTCACTCGTAGGAGCAATGTTGAAATGGTGGGAATAGTAGTCACCATATTCAGGGGTGGAGGATGTTTTTCTCGTAGAGGAATCTTTTGGACAGTTCTAATCGCGAGTTCCTTTGGTTTATCAGTAATGAAGAAAATGCAGTTTTTGGATCATTAACATAAGGATCGGTCAGATGCCGACCATGAATGAAGAGTGATAAATATAAGTAAGCTTTGTACCAAAGTAAGGTAGTTGCATTGAATAGAGAGTCCTTCCGAGGAATGTTAGGCTCACTAGAGAATGAGTATGTTCAAGGACCCCATTGGTGGACATCCACCCGGGGAATTCATTAAAACGTGGTTGTTGAGGGCGGTGCTGGAGTTTCCTTTTCATAAAGAAGTTAAGGGGAACTAGTAAAGTGATTGTTAGGATCGCAACTACAGAGTCTAAGATACTGATAACCTTAACACGGTCAGGATGGCCAGAGATGGAGAATGTTGTAATGCGGAGCATAAAAACTAGGCGGTTAGCCCTTGCCGGGTAGGAATTGAAGGACAAAAATGGAGTGCCGAGATGGGGCACCAATTAAAGTAATTTTTAGGTTCAGTTAGGACAAGTGTACGAACTTCGGGAATCATTTGGAGTAGCCAGAGAGATTGGAGAAGTTGTCGTTATGAGTTTTACCTCAGATGGGGGAGGTATATTTGATGTGATTAGGTAAAGTCGCGATATTTCTCTAACCCTAGGTTCGTGTGTGTAATTCGAGCTTTGTGGAAGTATCGATAACATTAATATAGTGCATGTCTATGTGTTTTCTGTGGTAGTGGAGTTATATTTTCTTTCATTCGATGTAAAAGAGGGTGTTGATACTTTGAATATATATCTGGGTTGTATTACTCGTCCTATGTATGATATACGGGTATAGTAATTTTCTGAGTATAATATGTTTCTCGTCGGTTAGAACGACAGCAGGCTAATAATTACAAGACTTTCATGTCTGTGGTTCCAGAATGGAACAAGATATTATTACGATATCACCTAGTTATAGGTTGAGTTCGCCTTTGTTGTTATGGGTAGATGGAGCTTTGGTAAGCAGAGGTTTCATTATTATGATTTGAGTGTGTGGAGGCCTTTTAGAGACAATTTAAGGCATGCAAGGATGTTGATTTTGTGAATAAGTCATATAGTGTGGATGAAACATTATAGAATGAGAGTCGTGTGATGATGGCATGCTTAGAGATGGAAGTGCTATGAAAAAGAACTAAAATGGTTCCCTCACCGCAAGTAGGTAGGTGAGGCATGGTAAAGGAAATTGATTTAAGTTTTGTACCTAGGCCTTGATGAGAAGGAAAATTTGAAGATAGTATGTCTTGGGTGTGATGTTCAAAATAGGTTTGAAGGAAATAGGCACCTTGATTTATTTGGCTTTCTTTTTGCCAAGATGAAGATTAGAGTGGTAGATGTACGTGGGTAGGTTAGTGAGGCAGGATTTAGAAAGTCCCGTTGATGTGCCTTAGACCGTTATATCTCGGTGATGGACGATGGGAGGGAGTAATGTAACGGGAGGGTTCCTTGTCTGGATTTCGCTTTGCGAGACATCCCACGTATGAAACCGATCAAATGTTGGAAGTTCAGAGAGGCTTTGAGCACTAGGGATATACTTAGGATTATAATAGTTTCACGTAGGTAGGGAAACACATAGACAATAGCATTATAAGGATGTAAGTTTAATAGAGTTGGTAGCGCCGATATATGAAGATTTTGGGAAGTAAGCCACAGGAAGATTGGTTGATTAACCCTGAGGAGAATTGAATTTCGCGAGTTGGGAGGACCCATGTGTGAGTATTACACCGAGTAAATGAGGCCTTATTTAGAGAGAGTGTTACGTGTCGAACGTTTACAATGGTTATGTTGATAGGCACGAGTTAAAAGGTGTTTACGCACATTGGTAAATTGGCCTTGCCTACCGCCTGAAATAGATGGGGCGTAGTATATAAAGTTGAAGTTTATGCCGTGAGACAGTCACGAATGGATTTATAATGTGTTGGATGGAACGTCGTGAGAGGTATGCAATAATCCAATTGTATAGGGAAATAAAAGATAGCATGCCCAAGATAAGAAAGGACACTGACGAGAGTGGTCGAGCATTAGAGTAATTTCTTTTTAGGGGAAATTAGATATCATGATGTAGACGAGCTGATGTCTAGAATCGTGTTTGGACGTTAGAGCGACGGCTGTAGGCTTGTCCTTCTATGAGGGGCACTAGAAATGATGGGTGCGATGTGACGTTATTAGAGTGACTTTACGACTGTGGTAGCAGTATAGTATCATATAAACCTGGTTAGAAGTGAGTGCTGAATGAGTGTATGGTTGAGAACCATTGGATTCGTTACCCTTGAGGCATTAGGATGTGGAGAGATCCTAGGATAATGTTGGTAGTATCGGTTGTATCTAAATTTCGAGGATGAAATTCCGTTGTAAGGGGGGAGTATGTAATACCCAACACTTTTATGGAAAATAAAATTTTCCTAAATGGGTATAATTTGAAAATTTGAGGAATTTCTCAGAATAATAATTTTTGAAGTTTAGGAGTGTTTGAGGATTTTCGATGCATGTTATAACTACTTTTGGGAATAAGTAGATGAGAAGGATTATTTTATTACACGTTGCGGTGAGTAAAGCGATAGAGGACAATATTTTAATGGGAAAAACCGCATAGAGATGTGTTGGGTTAAAATAGTGAAATGCATCCAAGTACCTCAGATGGAAATTTTGATTGCGCGATTGGTTTCGGAATGGCCGAGATAGTCAGAATAGAGTATCTGAGGGTATTGTTTAGGCTCCGAGAATATTTGGGCTAATAAGGTCTCGTAATTGAGTAAACGAGTCATTTTTTTGGGTTTAATAAGGGATAAACCTTTTTTCTCCCGATAAAAGGCAAGGGAGGGGGAAAGAAAAGGAAGGAAAGAAAGAGGAGAGGAGAGGAGGGGAGAAAATAGGAAGAAAAGGGAGTTTTTGGCCAAACTCCGCTGGATTCGACTTGGGATCGTCGAATTTTATCCATGTGGCAAGTGTTTACTTGCTTTATTTATTTTGGAGCATAAATCTCATATCAAAATTTGGTATAAACAAATCAGAAGATTTTAGGGACAGGATTTTATGAATCAAAATGGGGTTATGAAAAATAAACGAGTAAGCCGCGACTTTTATCCAATTTGAGAAATTTAGGAAATTATTGAAATCATTTGTTGGTTTTGGGTTTTAGGACGTTTAGAACCCATTTTATATGTGTACATATCGTTGTTTGAGGTTGGATGATGTTAGGGCAGGAGATAAAAGCTTAGGAGAAGCTTTAATGGCCGAAACAACTTCTCGGAGAAGAAGCTATCCGATGCGATCGATCGATCAAGGGTATAGGATCGATCGATCGAACATCGATCGATCGAGGGCCAAGGGTCGATCGATCGACCCTGCAGAGTTTTTGGCAATTTTGCCTATGGGTTGAGTTCCAATTTTTAATTGGTTCTAGCTTATTCACTTGAGGAATTAAGCATATATATAGTAATCTAGCACTAGCCATTTGGGAAAAAAACTTATGGGGGCTAGGAGGGTGCTATAATTGTGTGGTATTAAGGTATATTTTTTAGTAAAATGAATAAATTGGAGGATTAGAAAATTTGGGATTTCCAAAAATATAAGAGGGGACTTTTGAATAATCATTATTGGGGTGAATTGTATACTTTGGATAAATGGGGTAAAATCGAAGACTTATTTAATTGTGGATGTTCGGATGAGAGACACCCGAGGGAGTATTTTAGCGAGCGATTATAGCTTAATAACCATGAGAATAGGAATAAGTAAGTGTGTATCGAATTAGTGAGTAACTCCTACGAGGTGACTAGGATGAAATTTGGGTTATAGGTTAAGGATAAGTTGAGGGTATACTTATCGTACGATTATGAAGCAGGATATTTGGAGAGTATATAAGTCCCAAAAAACGATTAAGGTGTGAGGCGTATTTAGGTAGCAAGGTACTTAAATATTATTATGAAATTGGCAATTGTAATCATATCTACATCAGAGTAATGATAAATGTGTGTGTGTGTGTGTGTATATATATATATATATATATATATATATATATATATATATATATATATCATTAGGAAGTTGTGCAATGAGGGTGAGCACCCTGGCTCGAGGAGCAGGGTGTGGATTTTCCCCAGGTGATAGCATCCATTGTGATATTGTGTGATTTTTATTAGGGGTGTGACGTGGTGGGTGTGTTTCGTCTCATTGCCAGGGAGGAACTATGACCGCTTCCTAGACATTGTGTGTGTGTTGACAACGAAGTAGGTGATATTTAGTCCTACCGGTGGTCCCCAGGATGGTACGTGAGTGATGCCCTGGATAATGATAGCATTGAGAGACCGCATCCTCGAGTTATAACTCGTTGGGATGGTTATTATACTTATGTGTGTAATAGGTATAATTATAAACTCGATGAGTATCGTATATTGTTTATATATGAGGACGAGCCATCATATAGTAAATTCACGCGCATAAAGTGAAAATCCGAATAAGGTGTATTTTCCCCATTTTCGATAAATTTGGATCAGGATGTATATGATAATGAATATAAAGCTGTAGTATACACACACACACACACACACACACACACACACACACATATATATATATATATATAAATGAGAACGTATGTGCTCGCATTCAAATGATAAACTTATATATTAAACACCTTTTAACCCAAACAAACCCTAAACATGCAATAGTATGTGATTGAATAAGATGATAATCTAAGCAAGAACATTCAAACACATGCAATTGAGGAAAAATCCCCCAAAGGGGCAAAACCATTTATTTTCATTATAATATTGTAGGCTGTACAATTTCGAATTACAATGAAAATACAAGTGACTAAGAATTACCCTCAGGTGTCGGATTCTGTAGTCGGCGGCTGGAAGTTTCCCTTTCCAGTAGGGCTGCAATGAAGAAGAGAAACGTCTTCTTCACAAGTTTGTCGGCTGGAATTTTCCCTTTCCAGGAGGGCTGCAATGGAGAAGAAGAACGGCCTTCTCCACAAGGGTGTGAACAGCAAAAGTGCATTCCTGGGTTGCAAAGTGATTCACAAAGGATTGGCAATTGTGTGAATCAAAAACCTAGAGTCTAGATGCTCAATAGGTGAAGACTTAGGGCCTTCTGTACTCTAAAAATCGTGTGTATAAGTCTTAGAAAACCACTTCCCGTAGTGGGATTAAAAAAGAAGTCTCGGGCCTTAAAAATCTGATCACGATCTGAACACGATTTGTTGAAGTTTATCCCAGGCGGACCGGTCCGGGTATGAGGAAGATCGGTCCGATTGACCGGATCGATTATTTTATTCTGAGGCGGATCGGTACATTGATGATGGGATCGGTTCGCTACCAGGCTTCATCGGTTCGCTTGCGGTCCGGGGTATACTGGACTTCAGCAATCGGATCGGTCCGGGTCTTAGGCGGACCGATCTGGTTGACCGGATCGGTTCTTTTATTCTAGGCGGACCGATCCGGTTCTGTCAGACTTGATTCCTCTTCTTCTTTTGATATTCGGATCCGTTGATGAATGTATGAATCGTGAATTTCTTCAACGGTGTAACGACGTGCGACATAATAAATTGATAATGGACAAAAATGTCCTTAGAAATCTCCCCCTATGTCTATGCCGTTACATAAATAAAAACAAACATCCGAATTATCAAAACAACTAAAAATGCCTATACAAATCTACCCTTCCATGAACCCAAAACTGGAAAGATACAATTGAATAAGACTACAGCGTTTGCTCTTCAATTCTTCAGGAATCTCAACACTTTTCTCATCAGGGTGTGCAATCCAATGATAATCCATGTAGAACCTACACACATGAGAAAAGCAAAATACCAAGTGACATATCGAGTTTGAAATGCGATAAACATATATACCAATTTATGAGCAAACTCAAACTTTCAAATAATAAGATAATTCATTCTCCCCCTTTTTATGATGTCCCAAAATAGACAAATGAGAGAAATAAATCAAATAAGCAAGTGCGGGGTGTCACTAGTATAAACTCACACCATGAATGAACACAAACCAACCAAGTCGATGATAGCGTAAATGAGGTGGTGTGATTAAATTCGATGGGAAAATCAATGCATACAAACATGACATATGTGCACGATGAATATTGGATATTCCTAGCGAATGAACTCAAATGCTTCCTTTGGTGTAAAATAATGACAATATAAGATATTGACTCAATCAAATCAACAAATCAAAGCTCAAAGTGATTTTCACACCAATAACGTCCAAAATGATTTTATGCTTTTTCAGGACTTTCAAGGAAGTGCAAACCCATTTAAAGATTCTCCAACCAAACTCCCTCAGATATAATATTTGAATAGAGGCATTCTAAATTCTCAAACTTTGGAGAATTGAAGGTGAAACCTAAGTGGCCCATATTTGGCATGAATTGCTTTTTATTGCCTTTAAATCTTTTCGGGCTCTTTTAACCTCTTTGGACCTCGGATATTAAAATTCCTCCATTTTTAGGTCCTTTTTAACGGTGGCTTTTGCGCAAAGGATAGATGATTACCTTTCGCAGCCCCTCCCCGTTATACAAAAACACACAGTCTCACCAAAACGGTTTTTACATGCATTCCAATCTTGTCAAGTCTTAACGCATATTGTACATTGTATACACAGAATTGAGATGGAAACACTCAAGCCAATATGAGATAGACAAGTGCATTAATCAAATGTAGCCGTGCATGTGTGCAATAAATAATATAGGAGTCAAACATGTAGGAAGATATCACTAATTACATCTCAAAGACTCCATACTAAGTAAAGCGCATGGATGAAATGATGTAGCGTCTCAAATCTATATCAAACAGTCACATGGATATATGGAATGAAGTTGTTACTTGGCTATCTTAAATGTTCATCCATAAAAGAAGCAAAAACAAAAATATTTTTGAATTTTTCAAAAAATTTATCAAAATAAAATCTTTTTGTGCTTTTATTAAAATTTTTGTAAAAGGAAAATCTTTTTGTATTTTTTTAAAAGAAATATAAACAGCAAAAAGAATAAATAAAAGTTGTACAACTAAGCAATGGTACATATAAAACAGACTAGCAATAGGAAGCATATGATATGAACATGAAGAAGCAACCTATTCTAGACATAAACCAACCCCTCAGTCAACTGTGCAAATTCCCAAAGACTTCCTAAGACTCTCAAATCTAAGGGCATCTAAAGGTTTCGTGAAAATGTCGGCTAACTGACGGTCGGTGGGAACAAAACTCAGGGATACAGTGTTCTCCTCAACTAACTGACGAATAAAGTTCTCACGTATCCTGATGTGTTTTGTGCGCGAATGCTGGACGAGATTACGGGATATGTGTATCGTGCTCGTGTTATCACAAGAAATGATCATGATGTCTTGTGAAATCCCATAATCCTCCAACATTTGCTTCATCCACAAGAGTTGTGTGCAACAACTTCCGGCGGCTATGTACTCAGCCTCTGAAGTGGACAAAGAGATTGAATTTTGTTTCTTGCTCAGCCAGGAGACAAGAGAAGAACCAAAATAGAAACACCCACCAGAAGTGCTTCTACAACCATCTACATCCCCGGCCCAATCGGTATCCGAATAGGCGGACAAACGGTCATCGGTATCAAAGGAATACCAAATACCGTATGAGAGAGTCCCACTTACGTATTTAATAATACATTTTAGAGCAAGTAAATGTGACTCTTTTGGGGACGCCTGATATCGCGCACAGACTCCAACACTAAAGGCAATGTTGGGACGACTGGCAGTCAAGTAGAGAAGACTACCTATCATACTCCGATATAAGATTTGCTCTACGTCCTTGCCTGAAGTGTCATTACTAATCTTGGTAGTGGTACTCATAGGTGTACGTGCATGCTTAGCAGAGTCTAAACCAAATTTCTTCACTAGGTCTATAGCATACTTGGATTGGGAGATGAACATCCCATCCTCTAGATGACGAACCTGGAGACCAAGGAAGAATGTAAGCTCACCAACCATGCTCATCTCAAACTTACTTTTTATCTCCTCCTCAAAGTGGTGAGCATGCTGGGAGCATGTGGATCCAAAGACTATGTCGTCCACATAGACCTGGGCAACCAAAATAGCACCATCATCTCTCCTGACGAACAACGCCATATCTACTCCCCCTCTCTTGAAGCCACGAGCTAAGAGATAGGAAGTAAGCCTCTCGTACCAAGCACGGGGTGCTTGCTTCAAACCATACAAGGCTTTTCTAAGATAGTAGACGTGCTCTGGGTGCTGAGGGTCTTCAAACCCTTTTGGTTGTTCCACATAAACCTCCTCCTATAGAATGCCATTCAGAAAGGCACTCTTGACATCCATCTGATATACCTTGAAGCGCAGATGACATGTGATGGTGAGCAGAAGACGGACGGACTCAAGCCTCGCAACAGGAGCAAATGTCTCCCCAAAGTCTACACCATCTATCTGTGTGTAGCCTTGAGCGACCAACCTAGCCTTATTTCTGATTATGGTACCATTTTCATCCATTTTATTCTTGAAAATCCACCAGGTACCAATCACATTAGTCTCACTAGGCCGGGAGACAAGTTCCCAGACATTATTCTTTTTAAACTGAAGCAACTCATCCTGCATAGCAGATACCCAATGTTCATCCTTGAGTGCTTCTTTATAATTCTTGGGGTCAACTTTGGACGTGTAACAAATATGGCTAACAATGTTCTCTAGCTGAGCACGAGTCTTGAACCCCTAGAGTGGGATCGCCAACAATGGAAGACGGGTCATGACTCTTGCGAACCCAAGCAGGTGTGTCCCCTAGCGCAGGAGTAGGGTCCACAGAGTGTGAGAGAAGAATAGGTAAATCACCGTCAGAACAATTCTCATCCTCACACTGAAGGTTAGGATCAATAACCGTCAGAGGTTCATCATCTTACACGGTGACGTTTATTGATTCCATAACCTTAGAGCTCTTTAGGTTATACACCCGGTACGCTCTGCTATTCGATGAATATCCTAGAAATATTCCCTCGTCGCTCTGGGAGTCGAACTTTCCTAATTTCTCTCTATCCCGTAGGATGTAGCATTTACTTCCAAAAACACAGAAATATTCCAGGTTGGGCTTCTTGCCAGCCCCCAACTCATAAGGAGTCTGAAGTGTGTGTGGACGCAAATAAACCCTATTCACCGTGTGGCATGCAGTAGACACTGCCTCTGCCCAAAATCTCCTAGAAACTTTACAACCTAGAAGCATAGATCTAGCCATCTCTTGGATCGTTCTATTCTTTCTCTCAACAATCCCATTTTGCTGAGGAGTTCTCATAGTAGAGAACTCATGTTTGATCCCGAGGCTATCACAGTAAAGGTCTACCTTTGCTTCTGTGAATTCAGTGTCATTGTCACTACGTATCCTGTTAATAGTGACACCGTGTTGATTTTGCAGGACACGACACTTGGTCATTGAAAAATCTACAGTATCGGATTTCTCTCTCAGAAAACCTATAATGGAGTACCTATAGAAATCATCTACCATCACGAGGATGTACCTCTTACGACCTAGACTCTCAGTACGAGTGGGACCCATAAGATCCATGTGAATCAACTCAAGAACACGAGAAGTTGTAATGGAATGAAACTTCCTATGAGGACTACGAATTTGTTTTACCAACTGATAGGGTCTACAAACGGTCGAAGTTGACTATCTAAGAGATGGTAAGCCACGTACTAGGTCCTTTTTAGCTAAGCGATTGAGATCTCTAACGTTCACGTGAGCTAAACGTTGATGCCACAGATCCATAGGAGTGATCGTGGCGCTGTTGCATACAAGTGAGGACGTGGGCTCAGTCCCATAGCAATTATCCTCGGTCCTCACCCCTTACATCAAAATTTTACCTGCTTGATTATAGACTTTACACGCATCCCGGTCAAACTTTAATGCAAAGTCAGTGTCGCACAACTGGCTAATGCTGAGAAGGTTTTCTTTCAAACCTTTGACGTACAAACCATTTTCTAGCTTAGGAAATCCAGGTAACTCGACAGTACCACGTCCTATAATGCTAGACTTGCTCCCATCTCCAAAGGTGACTCTGCCATCCTGATAGTCTTCAAGAGTCGTAAAAAATGAGGCATCACCTATCATGTGTCTGGAGCACCCACTATCAAAATACCAGTGTGAGGTATTATGTGCTTTGAGAGCAACATGAACAACAAAAGCCTTTTTATCTTTCTTAGGTACCCAAGTCGGGATGACCTTTTGTTTGATTTTGTTGTTGTTAGTTTTAGCTGTAATGTGAGAAGCATTCACTAACGGCAAAGACATCCGTCGGAATTCTTCCATTAAACTCTGGGTCGTGGCAGCTAAGAACTCAACTCGCTCTCTCAGACTAGAAAACTCATCAGTATGACGTGGTGGAGCAATAGTACGTCGTTTTCAACCCATGCTATAACAAAACTCCCTAAGGTGGCCTTTTCTTTTGCAATAAGTACAAAAGAGCACAGTCAAAGGCGGACCTTGGTTTGCTTTTCTTGGTCGAACTCTCCTTCGAGGTTTTTGACGACGGCCAAAAGGATTCGTAGTAAACTCAGGAAATGGTCCAGGTGCAATTTGGGACGTGGAGGAACCATCATATCCAATTCCTTGCCGATCACCAAAACCTAAAGCGGGGTCGAGGAGCATCTTTCCCATCTTCCCAGATCTGTCCTCGATTTGTACCTTGACTTCCAGTGCTTTCTCAAGATCATGAGTCAGCTGGGAAACAAGGGCTTCAAGTTTCTTCCGAGTCTCCATGGAGGAATGGAGCTGACTCGTAAGACTAGCCACTTGTTTAGTCAAGTCCCCTCTCTCTTTCTCTAAAACACTCTCTTTCTCTCTAAACAGAATCTCTTTCTCGACACAGGCAGATTCTCTCTCTCTCAGGGCGGTGACGGTGGAGGACTATCTTTCTCTCGCCTCTCTTAAATCTTCCTCTAAGCCGGTGATCTTAAGAACTAGTGATTTGTTACATTTTTTAGTTTTAAATGACTCAGAATATAACTCAGCGTAGGCGCGTTGAATATCACTCTCGCTCTCACTTGTGTCATCCTCCCCCTCACTCACATTGATCTCACTGTCGAGGTGTCCCTGTGAAGCATCATCTTCATCTTCGTGAAGAGAACTAGGAGTGCTCACTTGACTGGCCATGAATGCGGTGAAGTTACACTCATGCGATGACTCATCTCCTGAATCCACCGTCTCGACCTCACTGTCGTCACTAAGGGTAGCATTAAGGAAAGCTTTCCCTTTCTCTCTATTCAGGCGATTGGCACACTCAAATGCTCTATGACCCCTACCATCGCACTCAAAACATCTCTCACTTTCTTTCTTAGGAGGATTTTTGGAGTCTTTTTCATTTTTCTTTTCAAACTTATTTTTCTCAAATTTCTTTTTATCTTTAAAATTGCCATTTTTCTTAAATTTGAGAATCCTCTTGAATTTTTTTGCAAAAAGAGCCAAATCATCTAGGTCAAAATCACACTCAGAATCTGACGTGTCAGTCTCTCTCTTTCTAGACGACTCTACCCTTTTTCTAGCCGACCCCTCACTCCTTCTCTCTTGGGCTTTAAGTGCAATTCCCTTATCTTTAGATTTAGCAGTTTTAGGGAACATATCAATTTCATAAGTTTACAAATCTCCTACAAGTTCTTCCAATTTTAGCATATTTAAATTACCCATAGAATTTAGCACAGTGACTTTAGGGATAAAACGCTTAGGTAAAGAACGAAGAATCTTTTTAACAACTCTATCATTAGGAATATGTTCACCAAGATTAAAGCTAGTATTCACAATGTCATAAAGTCTAGCATAAAATTCATCAAAGCATTCAGATTCATGCATGGTGATGGTTTCAAATTGAGTTGTCAAATTTTGCAACTTAGATTCTTTCACATCATTAGTTCCTTCATGGGTGAGTTTTAAAACATCCCATGCCTCTTTTGACGTGGTGCACGTCATTATACGTTTGAACTCATCAGAAGTGACAGACCCAGAAATAGCACTTAGACCCTTAGAATTAAAAGATGACCATTTAAATTCTTCATCAGTCCAAGAAGTGTCAGGTTTCAAGTTGATCACATTATCAACAGTCACGGAGGGAGAAGTCCACCCTCTTTCAACTAAGATCCAGACACGTTCATCAATGGCTTTTAAAGCCGACCTCATTCGGGCTTTCCAATAAGCATAATTTGTACCGTTAAAAACAGGCATTTTATTATATAACTTCTCCATTTGAACACGCACTTTTTTCAAAAATCTATTTTTTCAGAAAATTGATATCTTAGAAAAATTTTGGGAAAAATAGGAATAGGCGATAGATTAGCGTAACCTGCTCTGATACCAATTTGAGAACGTATGTGCTCGCGTTCAAAGGATAAACTTATATATTAAATACCTTTTAACCCAAACAAACCCTAAACATGCAATAGTATGTGATTGAATAAGATGATAATTTAAGCAAGAACATTCAAACACATGCAATTGAGGAAAAATCCCCAAAAGGGGCAAAACCATTTATTTTCATTATAATATTGTAGGCTGTACAATTTCGGATTACAATGAAAATACAAGTGACTAAGAATTACCCTCAGGTGTCGGATTCTGTAGTCGGCGGATGGAAGTTTCCCTTTCCAGTAGGGCTGCAATGAAGAAGAGAAATGACTTCTTCACAAGTTTGTCGGCTGGAATTTTCCCTTTCCAGGAGGGCTGCAATGGAGAAGAAGAACGGTCTTCTCCACAAGGGTGTGAACAGCAAAAGTGCGTTCCTGGGTTGCAAAGTGATTCACAAAGGATTGGCAATTGTGTGAATCAAAAACCTAGAGTCTAGATGCTCAATAGGTGAAGACTTAGGGCTTTTTGTACTCTGAAAATCGTGTGTATAAGTCTTAGAAAACCACTTCCCGTAGTGAGATTAAATAAGAAGTCTCGGGCCTTAAAAATCTGAACACGATCTGAACACAATTTGTTAAAGTTTATCCCAGGCGAACCGGTCCAGGTCTGAGGCGGATCGGTCCGATTGACCGGATCGGTTCTTTTATTCTGAGGCGGATCGGTCCGTTGATGATGGGATCGGTTCGCTACCAGGCTTCATCGGTTCGCTTGCGGTCCGGGGTATACTGGCCTTCAGCAATCGAATCGGTCCGGGTCTTAGGCGGACCGGTCCAGTTGATCAGATCGGTTCTTTTATTCCAGGCGGACCGGTCCGGTTCAGTCAGACTTGATTCCTCTTCTTCTTTTGATATTCGGATCCATTGATGAATGTATGAATCTTGAATTTCTTCAACGGTGTAACGGCGTGCGACATAATAAATTGATAATGGACAAAAATGTAATTAATATATATATATATATATATATATATTATGTTAATATGAGTCTTATATTTTTTGTCATGTGCTGAGGGTCTAATGGATCTCGACAGTCGATGCTGCCAAGTAGTAGTGTATCGGGGGGTTCCTTGTTTGGATTTCGCTTCGTAAGACTCCCCACGCACGAACTGAGCGTGGTGTTGATAATGGAGAGAGTTTAGCCCTTAGTACTCGGGTTGTCGAGTTTTTTAGCAGACATGCGAATTAGATTAGTTAGATGGGGTATCTAAACTTGGATATTTTAAATGAGTGCGTTAGGCGTGCACTATTAGAAAAGGGGTGAGGGGTATCTCATGGGTGTGAAATGCCAATTTAAATATGAGACAAAACTTATTTTTAAAAATAAAGCATTTATGCACTTGCAAAATATTTTTACAACTCGTGCTTTGACCTGTTTTCCTATTTTTCCTTTCTTGCTATATATATATATTATATATATAGCTGTCCAGACATAGGGACGCCAGGATGATGATTCCTTCAAGTTAGACGTCTGCTGGAGCAACTGTGGATGCATGCAGTTTCACTGTAGACGCTTCTATCCTTGTAATCTAGATAGGAGGTACTTTATAAACATTCAGGCTAACAGCCCAATATCAGTTATTCTCTTTTGTCGCCTTTTAGTGCGGTATTCACTCTGATTGTATTATTGTTGAACCAAGTGTTCGGTTATTTTATTTTTTTTCAGTTTCATTTATTTAAACTATGTGATGGTTTGACTTAGTTGGTTTGTTTAAAAAGATTAGTTAAGTAAAATTTTGACGCTAGCCTAATAGGTTATTGGTAATTAATTTTGTTTTCGACAGTGATGCTAAGAATGAACCATATGCGATCCCTGTTTTAATTTGGTACAGGAATAATCACCCGGTATTTTATTAGGCGAGGTGTCATAACTGAAAGCTATGATTTCTATTCCAGTACCATAAGGGTTTTGTTCTGTATAAAATGTGAAAGAATAAGCCAAATTTGAGGAATTTGAGTGGAGTAAAACTCTCGAATTACTTTACTAAAAATTCTAGGCTAAAAAACTTCATGCTTTGATTTGGGCATCAAAACCTGGTTTTGGTCCAATTAAAATTTTCACCTAGGTTCCCGATAACCTAAGCTCAACTTATCTTAATTTAAAACTAATTCAAAGTCAAGGAAGCATAATCCACCATTGAAGTTCATGCTTTAATGGTGTTTTATGGATTTTGAGCTATTTTAGCACATACATATGCTAACATTCAAATGTCAAATCATAATTTTATTATATATATGAATAAACATAACCAAATTCAAGAAACAAGAAGTCATACATAAAATAATAGAAAAGCAAAAACTCTATAATTTTTACATTGAATTTGCTCTCAGTTGGGATGGTTTTCTACTAGGGTTAAATAGGTATTTATAGGGTTTATGGAGAGGAGTTAATTGGTAGCTTTAGAGATGGATAAGCCTGAGTTGTACAAGTTTTCACCAAGGTTTCAATGGATGTAAAATGGGTGCCATGGGTAGTCCACATGGTATAAGCCATACCGGCTATTCAGCTGGTGTCGTATCATCAAGGGGAAAGGGTAAATAAGTTTGGTTCTTGGTTTTGGTCTTTGGATAGTTTTCGAATAGGTTTTAAGGGTTTAAGCTGTTTTATAACACTTTAGTGGCTTATATGAAATTTATTCAAGCCTATATTTTTTATATTAATATTCGTACAAAATATCAATCATTTGATTAAACTTTGAGCAAAAGTTGGGGTTCAATTGATATAGGAATGTGTAAATTATCTTAGATTTTCCTTAAGGGACATTTTTCTAATTTGGTAAAAGTTTAGGGTGTATTTGGAATTTTCCATCTATCCAGGGGACTAAAGGCATGTTTAGGGTATATTTAGACTGGGTTGTTATACGAACTCTGTGTCTACTTTGAGCACTCTGTAGTCTGTCTCACTGCAAGAAATAATATATATGCGAACGTTTTTTTATGGCGTTTTAAAAAAAATCGGAATAGTAATATTTATCGTTGTTTATTAAAAAATGTTACTAAATTTACCGGTGTTTTATTTAATCTCGAGCAATTATCGACATTTAATATTAAAACTCCAAAAATCACCGACGTTTGAAAATAATTGCTACAAAATAACTGACGGTTATTAAAATAAACGTCGGGTATCTTTTCCCCTGCATTTTTCTCCTACACGCAATCCACACAAACGTCGGAATCTAACTTTTACCTCTTCCTCCAACAATAAAAGTAATACCCATGGATTTCCCTCCAAGATTCATTTCAAACTAATTTTCATTAGAAATCACTAGGGATCCAAATCGCAATTTTGTATCTTGCAAATTGCAGCTCATATCTTGCAATTTCGTATCCTGAAAGATAAGAATCCACAAGTACTTTAAAATTTCAAAACAACAATTTCATATCTTGCAAAAAAATAATTTCGTGTCTTGCAAATAACAACTCGTATCTTGTATATCCACACGTAAACTATTGAATTTCATCTTGCAATTTTGTGAATGAGAATGTTTTTTCTCGTAACTTCCAGTTTGATATCTTGCACCTTCATCAAGTCCATAGATAAATTGTGGATTTTTATCAAATCCAAAGTTTCGTATCTTGCAGTTTTGTGATTGGCTATTACTATTTAATCTTAAGTATGTTTATGCTAGTATATTTTATTACAACTTGAATTACTTTTATGTTCAGACTATGAATTTATTCACAAACGAAACATATGTGTGTTGATATTATTTCAGTGCACAAATTGCATTTGACAACAATGTTAAATATTCAATAATAAAAGTAACGACCCTCTTCGTTTTCTTATTTGGGTATGTATACGTGTTTATATATGTATAGATCTTTGTGTGTTTCAATTTATCATGGTTTTGGTTTCATGAAATTGGGGTTTTTGGAACCCTCATTTAAAGATAAATTTCTTATTTGAATCTCTTTTCATAGCTCAAAATAAATTCATAACTGAACAAATTGCCAATGGTATCCCCTCATTGGAAAATTCACAGATTCGTTAAGTTTGACGATGAATGTTTCACATATCTCCCGTTTACGACGCTTGAACAACACGAACCTAATTTGGCTCTCCGTATGAAAATTTTCAATTTTGATGTATTAATTTGTCAATTAATGTTTTGCGTGTTAATGTTTGATGTAGCTTTTTCATATGAAATTGTATTTGCGATAGGAATGACATTTGTTATATAAGATTTTTTGTGATTTTTTCTTTTTTATATAAAGCAAAGTTAAAGATATAATTGTTTATTTAAATCCAACGGAGGTAATTCGACATGGGAACACTCATACCGAAATACTAAATATTAATTGAAAGGTCATATTTAATTTAAAGACCATATAATGGAAAAGAAGGGGGTGCTCTAACTTCGTCTCTTTCTACTTTCTATAGGATTTTTCACCGAACTATATATATAGTATAAATATTTCAATATGTGTAGTTAAGTATCAATTTGGCTCAAGAAACCAATTCAAATTTTCTTTATACACACACACACACACAAACAAAACGAGTATTGCTTAGATTCAGACCAAAATTAAAATTTTAATATAAGGACCATATTTGCAGCATCAAATGCATTTTAGACGTGTGTGTATTAATTTTTCAGTAATTGTACTTATTTTTCATAAGTTAAATACGTCACAAAATTTGTCACTATTGAAGACCAAAGAAAAAACGTTGATCAATACATCTAAGTAGAACGAATTTTGTCGTTAGAACATAAAAAACTTAAATATTAATAAAAAAATCTCGTCTTTAAGCAAAGGCTACAAGTGATGAGGCATAATAAATGACACTTTTGTTTAATTAAGTTTCTTTCTTATTTTTTTTAATGAATGCCATGTATCTTTTAGCTCAGTTAGGTGACTTGCAATACCTACTCAATTCGACCTATTTGTCAAAGTTTTGGTCGATACTTTAAACCACACAAGTTAAATAGGTTCTCTTTAGCCAACCTACCGCTTGACCCGACAAGAAGGGGTTATATTTTCTTACCCCTCTCTCTTTGAATTTACACATACCTTGATTACTAACATTGGAGCGCTACCAATTTCCGTCAATGTTTGTGTTTGTTTTTGTATATTTTTCAAAGGTTGAATATGTAAGTAGGTTTTTTAATACTTAATTGAGTTATAATTGTTTACCTATAATCGCAAGATATATGTTATCGATAATTATTTCTAGCATTAATTTCAAATATTTTTTTTTTGTTTTTATTTTTGTTTTGACTAGGTTGAATATACTGATGGATAAGAGCTGGATTAATATAAATTACATGGTCCATCCTTTATATGAGAAAATAGCGGAGGAATTCCTTAAATTTGCCTTTAATAATAGACCAAATGCCGAAAGAATATTGTGCCCATGTAATAAGTTCCGTAATATGATATTTTTGAAAAAGGATGAGGAGGTGGAACATATATTACTAAATGGTTTTCTAGAGAGTTATACTTGTTGGACTTTTCACGGGGAATCTTCCTCATATTCAGTTCCCTCATCTGAATCACTTGTTGGTGATGAAATGTGAGAGATGATACATGATGCCTTTGGAATACCTCCTTCAAACCCACCCGCTTAACTTTATGGATGGTCATGAGGATCGTTAACATATGGGTGGAAGTCATAATGAAGAAACTAAGAGATTCTTTAATTTGATAAAATAAGTTGAACATGAGTTGTACACATATTTCAAGAAGTATTCTACACTCTCATTTATTGTACGACTGTTTCATATAAAGTGCCTTGGTGGATGGAGCAATAAGACCTTTACAATGTTACTTGAAATATTAAAAAATGCATTTCTCGAGGGTGCAACATTGCTGAAGTCTTTTAACGAAGCACTCAAGCAAATTGCAAACTTAGGTCTAGAGTATAAGAAGTTACATTCATAACCTAGCGATTGCATGTTGTATTGGAATGAGAAAGAACATGAGAGTGAATTCGAAAGTGCCATACCCCAAGATATAAAACTGAAAGGATCGAGGATATGACGATATTACAATTGAACGAAAAATTCCTGCGAAGGTGGTAAAATACTTCTATTTGCTACCAAGACATCGGAGGCTCTATATGTCATGAAAAATAACGTAACAAATGAGATGGCATGCCGATGTATGTATCGATAATGGAAATATAAGGCATCTCGCTGATTCTCTTTCTTGGAAAACAATCGATGACAATTATCTAGATTTTACTGAGGACGTGCGGAATATCGGACTTGGATTGTCTAGTGATGGATTTAACCCATTCAGTAGCTTGAGTATTTTTCACAGCATGTGGCTCATAATTGTGATGGTATGTAACTTTCCCCCATGATTGTGTATGAATCGACTATATATGATATTCCGATACTAATTTATGGTCCTCGTGATTGATGTTTATTTGCGCCTTTTAGTTGACGAGTTAAAGGAATTTTGGGGTTGGGTGGATACTTATGATGCATTGTGTAATCAAATGTTTAAAATGCCTTCATCATTGCTATGGAAAATAAGTGATTTTTCCACATATGCAAATTTGTCAGGATGGAGCACTAAAGGTAAATTGGCATGTCCTTGTTGTCACAAATATACTCGATCATGTTGGTTAAAAAAGGGAGGTAAACAATGCTACATGTTCCATCATTGATGGTTGCCAAAAGGGCATAAATTTCAAATAGATAAATTATCATTTGATGGTAAAGTTGAGTTGGACACAAAGCCCATTCGACTATCCAAAGCTGAAGTATTTGATGAGGTAATGGCATCAATAATAAGTTTGAGAAAAATCCAGAGCCGGAACGTAAGAGGAAAAGGGATGATAATGAAGATGGGAACCTCATATATAATTTGAAGAAATTAAGTGTATTTTTTTGAGTCAGAATATTAGAAGGACAAATTAATACGCCACGATCTTGATATAATTGATATTGAGAAGAATGTATGTGATAATGTTCTTTAGACATTATTATATGTTGATGGTAAGGGAAAGTGAAATCTAAATTCTTGTCATGATCTACAAGATATAGGTATTTTTAAGTCATTGCATCCTCAAAAATGGGCAAACAAAAATTATTCTTTGCCACCAGCGTGTTTCACATTGGATAATAAAGGAAAAGACATAGTTTGTAATATATTGAAGAAGGTGAAAGTTCCAGATTTTTATGCTTAAAATATAACACCTCGTGTCAACCTTAAACAATGTACTATATCCTAACTTAAGATTCAAGATAACCATATCTTAATGCAAGAGTTTCTTCCTATTTATCTATGAAATGTTTTGCCTAAAAATGTGTTGTGACACCCCGACTAATTAAATACCCGGTAGCTACTCCTTTATGAAATTAATACAGAATATCAAGTTGGTTAAGTTGTAGCATCACTATCGAAAATATTTAATTTATTACTAGCCACCTAATATTTAAAAAGAGATATGCCAAATTTTTTGAATTAAGTTAACATAAACCAAGTAATTAAGTCAACAACCATTAATCGCATAAACAATCTCCAATTAAAAATCAACGAAAAAAAATAAACTGAGTCTGGATTAAACACTCCAATAGTAATACCATAGTAAAATAAATTCCCGATACAAGAGTCTCAATAAATAAACCAACATATGAAATAAAACTAAAAGTCTGAGAATGCTATCTCTAAATGGAAATGGGCGACATGCCCAAACAGATGAGTAACCCTGAGTAGAATCAAGTACAGAATGTGAAGGCGTCTAATAGCGAGATCCTATAACTTCCACAGCAGCTACAGCACGACAATGTAATGGAACTCCTATGCTTGGCGTACTTGTAGCTGAGCACTTAAAATGTTTTTACAAAACAAAATAGATTTGGAAGAAAACGGGTCAGATCCCGAGGTGAAAAAAGTTTAAAAGTTTAGCAAGTGTTTAATTTACAATTAAACAACACATATTATAAACATGTTAGTTGCGTACTCCCACACGATTTTCTCACCTCTCAACTAATGTGCACCCCTAACGTATTCTCTTAACCCATCCTAGTTATTTCGCTAACTAACTAGTCTGTACCACTCTTGCTTTCGTATTCTATCATAGGGTATCTACTCCTAACACCCAAACAAGTTATATTCATAACCCATATTCACATTCATTAAATTACTTATCTTAAGTGCTAATTACATTCTCACATTCTTAGCCCATTCAAATATGTTAGTTATTCACATCAACTAAGCAACAGTGAACCAGTCACAAGTACATATATAAATCACTCTCAGTAGATATATAGATATAAGGCACACGTAGGCTAAGCTGCGGTGCACGCATACTCTTCTATCAAATCCATGTACATCACGTACGTAAGGATCACACGTTCCGAATCACACAGGAATCGTCTAAATACAAATCACACATATTAGAGGTGAACATAGTTCACATACCAATGGGTCACGTACATACCTACGCTCCCAAAGTCAACAGAGTTATCGATTCAACGATATGCCCGTCCAAGTCCTATGTTCTTAGGTATCAATCTAAAGTCCGCCCCAAAGGCACATTGAAACCTGACTATCCTCTTACGAATGACCTCCCGTGATAGCAAGTATGGTAGGTATGTTATAAACACAACAATCCATGTGCTAGAAAATCACACAACCAATATATATACAATTTCGATATAGGTTCCTCCCTTATATATTAAGTCTCACCCACAATATTTACGTTCTAGATATTCTACGTAATATTTATTTAACGCAGCAAGTCTCGCCATACAGATTTGGGTACCTATACATATCCCATATGATTACTAGGTCTCCCATTTGTTCCTAAGGTTATCTCAGCAAATATAAAATCCCTCTGCTAATGTTCATACCCTTACATTATCTTTCATTTCACTTTCAGTTACAAATCGAAATATTTCAAACTGTCCTCACTCAACAATATTATATTAATCACCATAAGAATCAATACCGGCTTTGGAATTTTCATTAAACCTTAAAGGAAAACAATTACCAAAAATCATAAGGGGTCGATCGATCGATCGACATTCTTTAGTCGATAGATCGATCAAGTAGGTATTTTCCCAGAATTTCCTTAAATAGTTACGGGTTTCCTCTTTTTACACCTATAATTCTTCATTTCAACGTCTAAAACTCTGAACCAAGTATACTAATCATTATACCAACATGTTTACACAATTTGTAACATTATTAGAGTCATTAAATTATCCTCAATCAACAGTTTCTTGGATCAAAAGTCATAATTATTCCTCTAAGCCTAGTTCATCCAAATTTCTTCAAGAACATCATAAATCATGATTAAATTTCGTAATTACCTACACATGAATCATGATTTCGTATCTAATGTATGGCTAAAAGTTTTAACTACATGCAATCCTAACCGGATTAAATGTTTAATTCTCCCATTTCACAATTTATTTCATTGTTCATGATAAATCTTCAAATCTACACTATAATGTAAAATATACTCTTTGAATCGTTGCAAGATAAATCACTTGCCTAGAAAAATAAAGATTATGATCCGTTGATGACGGTATAGGTTGGTTCTCCCTCTCTTTTCGGTCACAAATGCGGTGACGGTGGCGGTGTGTGGTGGTTATGGCCATGTAAACCCTTTGAACTTCTCCTCTTTTCTTCTCTAACTGCCATGATGATTTTTGGTTGTGAAAATCGTAAGGGACTCAAGTGCTGGCTGATAATTAAAACATAAATTTCGTAGTTCCCTATTCACCAAAAATAGGAATGACTGAAATACCCTCCCGGGTTGCCGGTTAGGCCTAAAAATGCCCCGAGATCCAAACTAAACTCCCCGCTAGCGTTTTCTGACTAACTCGGCCCTTCTGGACACGTTGGCGCACTCAAAATGATCATACATATGAAATAAGAATAAAATACTTTTAAATCCATTAAATTGGATCCTTACACGACTCAAATGTGCATCCCAACTTAATTATCGAAACTGCCATATTTTCAACTCATGAAAATTTTAATAAATTCAATAATCACATATTACCATAATCACTCAGTAATATTCAACGTTATCATCATATTTAAATACCAACTCTCGTCTTGCTAGTTATTTAAATCCGAATTAATTTCTAATTAATTATCCCAAATTAATTTAATTAATCCCACAATTAAAAGCAATTTCATTTAATTAATCTCATAATTAAAAGCCATAAAATTATGGGGTATTATATGTGCCTGGGCCAATGATTGAGTTGAGTAGATTTTTGAGGAGTATGTACTTAAAAGTAATGAATGTAATCGATTTAGGTCATGCTCAATCTCATATTTAGCTCATGCTTTGCCATTTTGAGAGGATCTTTCCGCCTTCATTTTTTGATTTCATGGAACAGTTGGTTATTTATTTAGCAGAAGAGTTGAAGATTAGAGGACCACCACAATATCGATCTATGTACGCTATTGAGAGGCATAGTATTAGCCGCAATGTTTTGTGTTCGTTTTGTTTTATCATTGTAAGCATTTTTATTTCCTTCTAAAAATTCCATGACAAATATTCATTCACATTGAAGAATTATGTGAAGACCCGTAGTAATTCAAAAGGTTCAATAGAACAAGGATATTAGGTAGAAGAATGTTTGATGTTTTGTTCAAGGTACTTGCGGGATGCTGAGATAAAATGTAGCCGACTAATAAGGAACGACGAAGGGAATACTATTTATAAAAAATATGGTCATAAGTTAGGAAAATCAATGCGATTTGTTCTTGATGACATTACATATGTATAGGCACATCGCTAAGTATGTTAATTAATAAATTTCTCTAATTTTTAATCAAGTAAACATTGTGTAATGCTTCATTTTAATGAAGGACTCACTATGCGTCGATTAGAAGTAATTCTCGTCTTATACCTGTAATACCTCGTATTTTTATGGCTTTTAAAATTGGGGATTTATTAAATTTAATTGAGTTATTAATTTAATATTAATTCGAATTTTAGTTAAACATACTTACTAGTGTGACAGAGTTAGTAATTCTTGGGAATTTGTTGAATATTACTAGATGAGTAAAGTAATATATGAGATTGAATTTATTAATATTATCACGAGTGAATAATATGACAATTATAGAAATTATGTTGGGAAGCGCCTGTGTAGTGTTGGGACTATATTATTATTATAAAAAGTGAATAAATTATGAGTTACCCGTATGGTCATTTGGAGTGTGTCAACGTGTCCATAAGGGTCGAGATAGTCAGAAAAGTGTACCCCGGGGGTTTGTTTGGGTCTCGGGACGTTTTTAGGCCTAACCGATAACCCAGGAGGGCATTTTAGTAATTTTACTTTTTAAGGCTTAATTATGGAAGAAAATTAAAGGGATATATCTTATGGGAGTTAGAGTCTTAAAGGATTAGAATTGGTAGAGTTGTAGAGAGGCTAAGGAAGGGAGAAGGGAGAAGACATTAAAGGGGAGAACCACCCTACCTACACGACCCTTGCCATCTTTCACCACCAACGCGTAGATGAGGACACGAGGGACTCAACCATACCCATCAACACTTCAGAATCAGACCTTCATATCTGAGGCAAGCATGTGTGTTGCTACTTTTCTAGTTAATATTTCTCTAATGTTAGAATAGGATTGATAAATATATGTTTCATGGAAGAATTTGATCATTTACGAAATTTAAATCAAATGCTTTAGAGGGAATAAGTATATTTTGGAAATCTTAACATATGTAGAGGATTACCCATGAAATTGTATTGGTTTAGAAGTGAGAAAACTGGAAAAAGAATTAGAAGATTGGAAATTATAATAAAACTAGTGTTCTTGATAATTATGATGAATTTTCCCTTTAATTCGACACCGTTGATGAATTTGTACATGCTTCACGTAGGAAATCATGTATATAAGTGTTTTTAATCAATAGTAAACTTGTTTGGGAGTTTGAGAATCATTAATGGTGTTTTGGAGAATTTTCTTGGATGAAACCCGTAGGTCGAATTAACAGTTTCTAGGCAAGAACTGCGTGATCGATCGATCGGCCCAAGAATGTCGATCGATAGACTGATCGATCGATCGACCCCTCCTGGAAAACTGCATGTTTTTCCCCTTTTTTTTAATTCGGATAAAATGCATTGGAACCCTTAAATATTATTTAAAGAGAATAATGGGTCATGAAGAGGACCAGTAGGGTCTAAGTAGAATGTCGTTGAATGAAATTTTATATGGGATGAAACTATGGGTTAACGAGGAGGTTTAAAACATATTGGAAATAGTTTTCACTTTAGCTACGGAATTGAGAGGTTTATAAATGACTTAGACCAGTATGTTAGAGAGAGTGTACCTACTGAATTGATCTTTAGGAAGAGATAATACTTCGAGGGACGAGAAGTAACTACGAAATGATTAAAATTGTGAATAAATGAGATGAGTTATTTATTTCTAAAGGTTAGGTAAAATTGTGTTAAGTACGGTTAATAATATTATGATGGTTCATGGGTGAACCTAATTGGAAAATGTGATTATTTATATATATGGTCTTGTGACTGTGTTCATATACTAAATATTGTATTTGTGAATAATCATACCTGCGCTACTTGCTATCATGGAGGTTGCCGCGCTGGGACAGTCTTATCTCAATGGGACCTTTATGGGGGATATTGACTTGTACCCTAGAACATGGGATTCCTTGGTACATGCTATCTGAGAATGATAGTCAGACGGTCCTAAGAGACGTGAGGGCTATATGCTGACCTCTTAGTGACTTGGAACTATGCTTCGCCTCCATTTTATGTGTATTGTGTTAATACAGTTCGAGAGTGATTCTGAACTAGTATTTCCCTTAGTAAGAGAGATACGAGGACTTGATCGCAGAGTATGCTAGCACCATAGATTTTATGTGAGGTGCCAATAATATATATATTATGTGAGTGATTAATATATATACATATATATGGAAATATTTTACAATGCGTATAAGTAGTTAAGTATAGAATAAATGCTCTAAATTTTATAATAAGTATTCGGGAACATTATAACGGTACTGAGATATATTAAGTAACGTAAGTAATCATGAAGAGATTGATCTCTAAACTAAATATCACATCCTTGAAACTTCTCAAAATGAAATCATCAGGAGATAATTTAGATAGACTTATGAGGCATTTAGTAGTACGATAGGCGTGCACACTAGATGAGAGGTGAGAATTCTCAAGAGAGTGTCAGGTACTAACATGGTGGTTATATCAGCCGGTAAGCAATTTAAATACTTACTAAACTATTTTTAAAACTGTTTTACACTCGGGCTGTGAGCCGTTTTCTGTTATTTTCTCTCTTTCATGTATATATATATATATATATGTGTGTGTGTGTGTGTGTGTGTGTGTGTATTACAGGAGCTCAACCACAGGGGCGTCAGGTGTAGAATCATTTGACTGGACGTGCTGCAGCTTGAGTGGGAGTTGCAGGTTATTGCAGTAGAAGCTTCCTCCTTTGGTTCCTCAAACTTTTGTATAGATCTTTTAGTTAGGGCATGTGTCGCCCATTTCCACACTTGTCTAAACTTGATAGGGATTTCATAATTCTATCATTTCAGTACTCTGTTTTCAGTTGGGATTATTTTATATCTCACATTATCAGTGGTTTGTGGTTAATTATTTGGATTCGATAATCTAGTTGGCATGGTTCGTTGGATGATTGGTATCTTTATCATTTGTATTATTCAAATTTGATTATGTTTAAAAAGGTTTTACAATGGAATAAAATAAATGAAGACTTTAAATTTTTTTGACACTTAGCTTAATTATTTAGGGTGTTTAAATTGGAAATAATTATTTTGTGACAGTGATGCTAAGAATGAACCAACCATTCACCTTGATTTTAATTTAATAAAGGATTGATCACCCAGAATTTAATTAGGCGGGGTGTCACAAGTCGTATCAGAGCATCAGGTTCTAGTCTCTTTTAGGATCTTTATGGCTTATTTCTCTTCCAGCTTAGCGTCTTTGATGTAGTGCCCTATTTTTAGGACACTTGTATTCTTCTATTAATGCTTACAGCTTCAGATATTTGAGATTTGATGATTACTGTATAATAATAAACTTCCTTCTCATTTCAAATGCCTCTGAGATGCACACCCCGATATAGGAATGCCCAGCCCGAGCAGTCAGCAGCTCCGGCTCAGGGAATAATGAATGCAACTGAAGTAGCCGTCATTATTGCTTAGGCGATGAATGACGCATTAACGGTAGTGCAGAAGGCTCCACACCAGGTTCAGGCAGAAGCACCAGTACCAGCACAGCTTCCCACTACATGGGAGCAGCTAAGGGACACCTTTCAGAAGGCGCATCCCCCGGAGTTCTCGGGTAGTTCAAACATCGTGATCGCTAACCAATGGAAGAAAGATATCCATAGGCATCTGCGCATGTATGAGTGCACTGACCTGCAAAGACAATTATTGTCTTCCTTCAAGATAGTGGGGCCTTCTTTGCAGTGGTGAGAGTCTACCACTACCTTGGAGGAGAGGGATAGCATTTCTATTCAGTCATTATGGGTGTAGTTTGACCGCAAGTATTTCCCATCCTCCATGCAGACTGAGATAAGGTGGAGATTACTGAATCTCAAGCAGGAGAGCATGACCATTGCTGAGTATGTAAAGGAGTTCACTAGACTTCTCATTATAGTGATGGATGAGTCACCCACTGAGGCGAAGAAGATATTATTATTTCTAGATGGATTGACCTGGAGGATTCGTTAGCACCTCATAGGTAATCTATCGTTGGGTACTTACAGTTACGTACTCAATGACGCTCTGTTTCACTATCAGGATCTGCTTTCATCAGTAGGGAAGCAAACGAGAAGGGGAGTCTATCCAGTAGGACCGAATAGAGGAGCACCAATAGCCTAAGGATAGACCCGTCATACTGAGCAGAGTTCCCAATAGGGGGACCCTGCTAAGCGATTATGATTGGGTGATTCCTGGTAGGAATTTGGGGGATTTAGACAAGGCTAGCAGGGCCAGTCGAGTCAGTATGGCCAACAGGGCCAACACCGCCAGTAGTAGGGTCAACAGCAAGGCCACCAGGGCCAACATCGTTTTCAGCAGGTAGAGTGGCGGGGTGGTAACAGCCAATAGGGCCATGGTCAGCAGGGTCATAGGGTAGGAAACTTCAGGAGAATGTGTTTTGGATGTGGCAAGAATAGCCATAGGCTTCAGGATTTCCCAGAGGGGAATAGGTCCCCACAGCAGCAGAGTGCCGGTAATGAGCCATAGAGGCCACTCTTTCCAGCCTCCCTTCCAGTGCCAACTTAGATGCCAGCCCTACCATCCATCCCAGCAGCCCCAGTCCAGCAAGGGGCCATTGCAGTATGGACATGTCTATAACGTCCACCAGGCCACAACACCGCAAGCACCACCCACGATTGAGGGTATGTTTCTTATCCGTGGAACTATGGGTCAAGTTTTATTTGATACTTGGACGTCGCAATATTTTAAAGCTACTCACTTTGCATGTGGCTTAGGGTTATTAGACACGGAAGAGAGTACAGTGACATGTGTAGAATCACCACTGGGGAATGGGTCCTTGATTTTCCTTATATGCCAGGGTGTAGGTATAGAGATTGGTATCTTGATTTTACTTGCGAACATACTAGTTTTAGATATGCATGAGCATGACGCCATTATTGGCATGGATTGGCTCACTGCGTATAGGGCCATGATAGATTGTTTCGGTAGGAGTATTATCTTTGCAATTTAGGGTCAGGATATGTTTTTGGTGGTGACGCCTCACCCAGAGGGAAGATCTTCTACCCATTTGTATTACATAGAGGAGGATACCTCTAGGGAGATTGTGATTCCCTTGGATTCTATTCTAGTTGTTCATGAGTATTCGAATGTAGCACCAGGACTACCCCCCAGTTGAGAGATAGATTTTGTCATAGACTAGATGTCGGGCACTCGACCGATAGCATGTGCACCGTACCATATGGATCCAACGGAGATGAGGGAGTTACGGGATCAGATAGAGCAGTTGTTGGGCCAGGGCTTCATTCGTATGAGCACCTCCCCTTGGGGCCCTCTGATGTTGTTTTTAAAGAAGATAGATGGTTCACTGAGGTTATGCGTGGATTACTGGGAGTTGAACAAGATCACGATATGAAATAAATATTCGTTTCCTTAAATTGATGACCTATTCGACCAGCTGAGAGGAGCAACCTTCTTTTCACAAATAGATTTTAGATTAGGATACCACCAACGATGGAGTTTGTGAAAGACTACAAGTTTGAGATACAGTAGCATACGGGGAAGGCTAATGTAGTTGGTGATGCATTAAGCCATAGATAGGTAGGTGACGTAGCGGAAGTATGAAAAGCAAAGTGGAAAGAGTTGGGACACTAGGACGTGGTGGCCCGTTCCTTTATATCTGTTTTGTCAGTTACACCCGAGATTGTTACGAGGGTAATATAGGCACAAGCAGCGGATATTTTTCAATGGCATTTAATATAATTTTTGTAAATGTCAAATAGGTGCAAAAATTACATAAGACAACGAACATAGAACTATCATAATAAATTCAGATATTAGCTATAGGCCCCTTAAAAAAAGAAAAAAGATTCATGGGGTATATTATTAATGGTGCTGGGTATCATAGTAAGACTCGCGAGAAGAAAAGTACGTTGGAAAATAGTGGGTTCATGCTAAATGCACTTACTAAAAGTTATGCAAGTGTTAGAGATAGGAGTACCGTATTAGGAGATGTTAATTTCTATGGAGTTTGATGGATATCATTGAATCGTTTTATTCTGAGGACTGTAAGTTTCTGTTATTCAAATGTGATTGGTTTTATAATAATTGAGGTCTCATTGAGCAAGGTGATTAGATTTATGCTTGTAAATTTCAAGCAGCTGTTGTATATAAGGCAATAAATAAATTATGAGCCGTTTATACCAGCATCTCAGGCGAGACAAGTCTTTTATGTACAATACCCAATGGAGGAAGAGAAGAATATTGTAATTATGACAAAGCATAAAGACTTTTTTGATGTATTTGGACAACAACATACAACCCAAGCGACTATTATAGATCAAACAGAGGTATGGAGTGAAAAACATTTGGATGACAAACCATTCACACGTGACGATGTTAGTTGGGTTAGATAAGGCTTTAATGGAATACAGTTGATATGGAAACACAAGTGGGGACAAATGAAGATGATTAGAAAATTTTGTTAGCTGGGCATTTAAACTTGTAATGATAATTTGATTTCGAATTTTGTTTTCTACTCATTCATGTTAATTCAACTTCCTTGATAGGTTGCATATAAAGACATCTTGGTCTTGGTTATTTCTTTTATTAAGTTATTATTTTTATTAATTTTAGATTTTTGTAGATTATTGAGGTTTTATTTGTAGTCATTACTGTTACATGTTCTCTGCTTGCTTGAAATACTTAAAGGGAAGATGTTTCGAAAATCATGTATGTGCATTTGAAGCATTTGGATTTTGAAGGTGCCCAACTATGCAAGTGCAAAAAATAAATAATGTGTGTAGATGTTACCTTATGCATCTTCACTATATAACTGTTTTGTTTTTAAAAATATAAATACTCCCTGACTCATTACTCCCGGTAAACATTTGGAAGGGTTAGGAGTAAATTAAATGATGTTTCAAGTAACCGTTCTTACTTTTAGATTACTCGATTTTAACCTCGCGTGATGCGGGAGCGCTTCGTTCGGCTTGTTGTACCCTCAATATAATATGAGTAACTAGAATTAGATTTTGGCAAGCGCTTAAGAAAATAAATCGTTATCATTCTTATATATTACTTACTGTCTATGAAATACCGAAATGGCATGGCTAAGGCACGATTCGTGCATTTGATGATTTGTACCTATTACATGTGTCAACATGACTATAGGTAAAAAATTACTTGTAAAGAAAAGAACATTGAATTGCGTCATTTGAAAACTACATAGAAAGAATTGAAATTAAATACTTCAATGACATTAAATCAATACATGTACTATAAGTTTTTTAGAAAATGAATATAAATAAGATAGAGAATTTAGATAAATTCAATCTTACATGTTGAAATTCAACCAATGAAACAGTAACACAGTCGTAGATGGTAAGTTTTTAGGAAAAGCAATATAAATAAGATGTAGAAATTATATAAATTTAATCTTGTTTGTGATCTTTCAACCAACGAAATGGTAATATAGGCATAGTGGTCATAATGAGGTGTTGAAACTCCCATTGTAGCAATGAAATGACCTGTAAGAAAGGTATAATAAATAAATCAATGGTAGTGTAATAATTTAAATTTCTCAAATAAGTTTTAGTTAAATTTTCTTTTGTAATACCAGGTGGCAACCAAAACACATCATGTTAGTGTTCAAAATTAAACTTTACTCTAATTCAATAGCTAAAGATTATCAAGTTAGTTTATGATAAACATTAGTTGTTATGGGTTAAACAATACCAAGTTTCATTTCATTGTTATTATATCAAGCATGGTAAAAAGAAATATATAAAATTCACACAACACATTGTAAATGGGTAAAAATGTCAATAGAATATAATCAAAGAAAATAACAACTGGGAATTTTAAAATCTGAATATGTAGATAAAAGGAACCCTAAGAGAGAGATGAGAGGTTGATATGAAAAAACATGTATTAAATTAATAGTGGCATACATAGGGGAAGTTATGTTATAGTGTTGGTAGAACTGGTTCCAATGTCATGCCTTCACTCTAGTGTTGAAGGTATGAGATGAGAGAAGAAGTAACGGAAACAAATGTTGGGTTCAATTGAAATTGACAATGTGAGTGAGGTGAAGAGTTTTATATTGGCTTCTATAAGATGAGATAATATTTGGAAAGAGACGGAAAAAAATAAAGATAAGATGGTATCTAATTACCGTAAAAAAGATAAAAGCCTTATATCCAACACCATAGTAATAATAAAAATGTATACTATAATATCAACATTTTCAAGAGACATATAAGGACTTTTTTAAATGGAAAATATTGTACATAAATCCCCATCTATGCAATGAAGAGACATTATTTTTCAACCATCCTCATCTTTGCAAATACAATTAAAAAGATGAAATGAATGGTGGTCGTGCTGTGTCACATCCACAAATCAAGACACGATTTTTATTTAAAGATATTAGATAAGGGTTTAAGAAAAAAAATTGAAAAAACTTTCTACATAATTTAGGCAAAAAGGAAAGAATTTAAACTAAATAAGTAAAAATATCACACAAAACACTCATGAAACTTCAAAATCAATCTTTCAATCAAATATCCACAATCATCTAAGAATGTCAATGTTAAATCACACTGTTTTGTTAATCACAAATTCGAATATGAATCATAAGGTTACATCATAAATAAAACAGTTTTGACATGAATCCAGGATGTTTATCTTCATGCAATCACAGAATCGAAAATTCCTTGAAAATACGACTTAAAAACTGACCTTTGTCCATCGCTGTTGAACGGATTAAAATGACTCGAATGCTCCTTTAATTCCTTTCTTAAATAGTCCGGAATGAGAAAAACGGATTTCGGATTTTCTCTCCCTCCTTAGAAATAGTGTGTATTGAGATGACTCTATATGGTGTAGAGGTCTCTATTTATAAGGGGAAGAGGGCCGAAAACCTAGCAGAGGTAGGACTCTTTCCAAGTCTCCCACTAATGCCACTAACCATCATGTGACTAACGGATAAGGTTTACCCAAATCTTTTAATATCTTTATTTATCACATTCCTAATTAATTATCTGATATTTATCAAGACCACAATTATGGGAAATTCGAAATTTAATAAAATTAAAATTAAATAATTAATTTCATTACTTGACATTAATTTCCAACAGTCTCCCACTTGGTCTTAATAATTCGTATAATTAAATTAGGTATCATAAGGTGCACAATTATTGATAAATTCAGTTTGCTAAATCAAATGATTCACGGATGCGAGTCATGGCGGTTCCATGCTATTCAAGAGCATGGTTCCTTCCATGTACCACAACACCAATGTTTCATTCAACTGAGCCTTTAATATTGGGTATCATAATGGCCTCATAATGTCCTTTTCAATAAGGACTATTTCTGTCAACATTAATTCATAATTATATGCATGCTTTCTCAAAAGGCAGAAATAATAGAAATCAGAAACACTTTTATTGAATTCAAGTAATGGTGTCAAACAACTAAGCCAAAACAGCAATCATAGTCTAACTAATCGAGACCCATCTCTTTGACATGTTCCATAAAGGTCTTCGGAGATAGTCCTTTCGTAAGAGGATCTGTTATGTTATCATACGAACTTATGTGATCAATTGACACTCTTTCTTTCTGAACTTCTTCTTTAACTGATAGGTATTTCATCTCAATATGCTTAGCAGCCTTAGTATACCTATCGTTCTTCGAGAAGAAGACTGCTGCGACATTATCACAGTGAATTTTCAGCGGATTAGATATTGACTCCATAATTCTAAGTCCTGAAATAAAGTTTCGCAGCCATAATCCATGATTTGTAGTTTCGAAGCAAGCTACGTATTCAGCCTCCATAGTAGATTATGTAATGACACTTTGCTTAGTACTTTTCCATGAAACGGCTCCTCCAGCCATAAGGAAGACATAACCCGAAGTGCTCTTCCTACTGTCAAAGAATCCCCCAAAATCAGAGTCTGAATAACCAATCACCTCAAGGTGACCAGTCTTCCGATATGTGAGCATGTAATCCTTGGTCCCTTGCAGGTACCTCAGCACTTTCTTTGCAGCTTCCAAATGGTAAATCCCCGTATTACTTTGATATCTGCCTAGCATTCCAACGACAAAACTGATGTCCGGTCTTGTGCAAACTTGTGCATACAACAAGCTCCTTACGAGCGAAGCATAAGGTATGCCTTTCATGTGCTCCCTTTCTAACTAACTTCCAGGGCATTGACTTAAGCTGAACTTATCCCCTTTCTGAAGTGGAACATTATCGGGATTGCAACTTTGCATGCTAAATCTTTCTAAAACTTTGTTAATGTAAGCTTTCTGAGACAGTCCCAACGTTCCTCGTGATCTATCCCGAGATATTTCTATCCTGATCACGAAGGATGCCTCACCTAAATCTTTCATTTCAAAGTTTTTAGAAAGGTACTTCTTGGTTTCACTTAATAAACCAAGATCACTGCTAGAGATAAGTAAGTCATCAACATATAGTACTAAAAACACAAACTTACTCCCACTGATCTTCAGGTATATACACCGATCAACAGTGTTTTCCTTAAACCCAAAGGATGTAATGGTATCGTGAAACTTAATGTACCATTGACGAGAAGCTTTCTTTAGACCATATATTGACTTCTTTAACATACAGACCATGTTTTTTTTTCCTTCCTTTATGAAGCCTTGTGGCTGTGCCATGTAGACTTCTTCTACTAAACTCCCATTTAGAAAAGCTGTTTTTACGTCCATTTGGTGTAACTCCAAATCATAATGAGCCACCAACGCTAATATGATTCTTAGTGAGTCCTTCTTTGAAACTGGAGAGAAGGTCTCATTATAATCAATGCCTTCTCGTTGATTAAAACCTTTGGCAATAAGTCTAGCTTTATGTCGTTCGATATTGCCTTGTGAGTCAAGTTTGGTCTTAAAGATCCACTTGCACCCAACTCGTTTTTGTCCTTCTGGCAATTCGACCAACTCCCAAACTTTATTGTCATTCATAGATTTTATTTCTTCATTCATGGCATTCACCCATTTATCTGAATCATCACTGTTTACAGCCTTTTCATAAGAAACTGGATCATTAATATCCCCTATGTTAAATTCGTTCTCTTGAAGGTATACCACATAATCATCCAGAATTGCCGATCTCCTTTCTCTTTGAGATCTTCTTAATGGCACTTCCTATGGTGCTTCAAAGGTTTCATCGGTTACAGTCTCATTATGTGGATGTTCAGTTGGTTGATCATTCACTTGTTGTTCATTGTTATTGATTGGGTCAATGACCGGTGCAATAACTGCATTAGGAACAACAGGTATGTTATGAACTCTGGGTATAGAAATTTGTACCCTGACTTCTTGAATTATTACCTCCCTCTCTTTTATACTCCCACTTACTTCACCTTCTTCAATTAATTTAGCATTTCCAGTTTCTATGATTCTAGTTGTATGATTTGGACAGTAGAATCTATATCCCTTCGACTTTTCTGGATACCCGATGAAATGACAAGATAATGTCCGAGGATCTAATTTCTTTTCATGAGGGTTATAGATTCTAGCTTCCGCTGGGCAGCCCCACACACGTAAATACCTTAAATCGGGTTTCCATCCTTTCCACAGTTCAAAAGGGGTTTTTGAAATTGACTTACTAGGAACCCTATTTAAGATGTGTACAGCGGTCCTTAATGCATGTGTCCACAAAAATGTAGGCAATTGTGTCTTACTTATCATACTCCTAACCATTTCTATAAGGGTACGATTACGCCTTTCAGCTACACCATTCTGCCAAGGTGATCCTGGCATTGTGTATTGGGTGCAAATACCTAATTTCTCAAGGAGTTTAGCAAATGGGCCTGGGCGTTGCCCTGACTCATCATATCTACCATAATATTCACCACCTCTGTCAGACCTAATAATTTTCACTTTTTTGCCTAGTTGCCTCTCAACCTCATTAATGTATATTTCAACGACGTTCACAGACTGAGATTTATCATGCAACCTGTACAAAATGCAATATCGTGAAAAATCATCTATAAAGGTGATGAAGTATTTCTCTCCACCAATGGATGGAATATCGAAAGGTCCACATATGTCTGTATGTATTATTTCAAGTAGCTGGGTGCTTCTTGTGGCTCCTTTCTTTGTACGTTTGGTCTGTTTTCCTTTAATACAGTCCACACATACATCATAATTGGACCAATCCAGGTTATGGAGTATTCCATCTTTAATGAGCCTTTCAATTCTCGGCCTGGATATGTGCCCTAATCTTTTATGCCACAAATAAGCTGATTTTTCATCATCAAGTGTACGTTTCGTACCAACATTAGGATGCAGGGTCACAAGGGTTTCAGAAAAATTCTTTTCAAGATTCAATCGATATAAACCATCTAATAAAAATCCAGAACCAACATTATTAGAATTTTTAATCAAACCAAAGCCATTGTTCTTAAATTCAATTGCAAAACCATCTAAAGCGAGTTTAGAAACAGAAATTAAATTCCTAGAAACTGAGGGAACATAAAAGGTTTCTTCCAAATATAAAATAAATCCAGTGCTTAAAATCAGGCGAAAGACTCCAATAGCTTCTATTTTAGCCTTTGCCTTATTGCCCATGTAGATAAAATGCTCATTTGGATTTGTTTTGCGGATCGAAATGAAGCCCTGCATCGAATTAGAAACATGACACATAGAACCAGAATCAATCCACCAAGTGTTAGAAGGAACATTAATAAAGTTTGATTCGAAACAAACATAAATAGAGGGTTTACCCTTTTTCTCAAACCAGGACTTTCGTTTATGACAATCCCTCTGGAAATGGCCCTTCTTTTTACAGAAGTGACACTTGTCGTTCTTTTCCTTCTTCACAGCAGCAGTTGATGGTTCAGCTTGATGAGACGGCCCAGGACCTTTCCTAATGCCCTTGCCGAACTTCTTCTAAAAACCAGCTCCTTTGACTATAAGATTTGCCACCTGTCCCTTAGTCACATGGCCATTCTGTTTCTTAAGCCTTCCTTCCTCCTGTACCAACATGCTTTGCAAATCATTTACATTCCACTTATCTTTTATAGTGTTGTAATTGATTTGGAAAGGCCCATACTCAGGAGGTAGGGAGCTTAGGACGAATTGGACGAGAAAACACTCGTCCACTATCATGCCCAAAACTCTAACTCTAGCAGCCAGATTGGCTATTTCTATAATGTGCTCATTCATGGTTCGAGTACCATCGAACCTCATAGTGGTCAGGTCAGCCATATGTTTCCCAGCAAGGGATTTATCAGCAGTGCGAAAGCGTTCCTTAATGTTGTTCAAATACTCTTTCGCTTTCTTAGTTTCAGGTAAGGAGGTCTTAATTTTAGCAGCAACACACATTCGCATAAACATTAGGGCCAACCTATTGGATCGAGACCATGCTTCATGGACAGCAATTTCATCCTCGCTACTGATATCAGTAATATCAGCGGGTTCATCACACATAATTTCCATATCCAAGTCAAGAACCCCTAGGCTGAACTCAATTTGCTCATTCCATTCAGAAAAATTAGTTCCATCAAATTTGGAATAGGACTGAGCTTGCGAATACAGGTTAAGGGGAACTGCAATTAATAACAATGTTCACAGATTAAATTTTCACACACAAAAAAAATTGCAAGGGTCGAATATTGAATTGTTGACTAAAATTTTGGCATATTTCATCTACATTCTGAATATCACGGAATTTGTGTTAATCATCACATAATATTCAGATTATAAAGATACATTACCCTATAATTCATTTATCATGGTCCCATAATTTTGGCATCTGTGTTTGTTGCCTAATTCATTCAATACCATGAATAATGGACTTAATGTCAACTATTCTATTTTTACAAAACTAGTTCTAATGTTGTTTAATTCAGATATTAGCATGTGTTGCGCCTCAATCCAATTTTATAACTAACATTAGAATAAGTCTTTAATGAATGTAAGTATATTATTTGTACATGCAGTCTCAGCCTCTGTTTGGCCTTTTACTTAACTCAAATGAATAATTGTTTACATGTCTTAACTTAAATATAGTTAATCATGCATTAATATTAACTATAATATGTAATTTATCAGTAATTACAAAGATACCAATAGTAGCTCGAATACTTCAAAAACATAATTGCCCAGGTATAAAAACACGTAATACATGATTTTTGCCAAAAATGGCAAAAATGATTTTTCACCATAGAATTTGAGTAAAACATGCTAGAAAACCAAAACTTTTTGCGGAACGTCAATATCAATTTTCTGTAAAGAGTTATAAGCCTCGAGATTCTTTTCTAAAATGGCAAAAACGAGGTTTTGAGGGCCTTAACTGACTCGGATTGCCGAAAAACATATTAGGTCACAGCCAAAGGCGGTGAAATTCGATCGTTGGCTCATTTCCAGTCAACCTACTAACTTTCAAGTCAATCGGACACCAAAAATTTCAAAAAACACTATTGACTGCGCCAAAAAAATTCTTTCGAAATCTGTTTTGCATCAAATCTCAGTTTTCACATAATTAATCTTAAAAACAGTTTCGTTTTCTTATCATGATTAATAAAAGTGTTTTTCAGAACGCTTACACAACTTGAAACAATAAAATCACGTTAACGGCACATTAGGGTTCTTAATAACACGAAAAGGGGTTAAACAATTATGGGACAGTTATTATAGGAACAATATGGTTCTTAATATCATACATGATATAAATTCGTATTATCATATGCATGATTACCAGATTTATCAAAATTTCCAGATTTCCAGAAAATAAAATTTCCAGATTTTCAGATTTACCAAAATTTCCAGAAAAATAAAATTTTCAGATTTCCAGAAAATAAAATTTCCAGATATACCAAAATTTTCAGATTTTCAGATCATAAATCAGAATGTTATAAAGAAATTTTCATTAACGGAAAACATGAGATTATAAACCGAAAGCTCTGAGACCACATGTTAAATCACACTGTTTTGTTAATCACAAATTCGAATATGAATCGTAAGGTTACATCATAAATAAAATAGTTTTGACATGAATCCAGGATGTTTATCTTCATGCAATCACAGAATCGAAAATTCCTTGAAAATACGACTTAAAAACTGACCTTTGTTCATCGCTGTTTCACGGATTAAAATGACTCGAATGCTCCTTTAATTCCTTTCTTAAACAGTCCGGAATGAGAAAAACGGATTTCAGATTTTCTCTCCCTCAGAAATAGTGTGTATTGAGATGACTCTAGATGATGTAGAGGTCTCTATTTATAAGGGGAAGAAGGCCGGAAACCTAGCAGAGGTAGGACTCTTTCCAAGTCTCCCACTAATGCCACTAACCATCATGTGACTAACGGATAAGATTTACCCAAATCTTTTAATATCTTTATTTATCACATTCCTAATTAATTATCTGATATTTATCAAGACCACAATTATGAAAAATTCAAAATTTAATAAAATTGAAATTAAATAATTATTTTCATTACTTGACATTAATTTTCAACATGTCCATAAGAATTTGTACCTTTCTTGGCCATCTAGATCACCTCGTTGTTTATTAGTTTACTAAAAGTCCAAATATTTCTTAAAAAAATAGGCAAAGTCAATTTAGAGTATAAATGCCATTAAAATGATAGATACAAATTTACCAATAAATGAATTTGAAACCGAATTGAGAATTCTTAGTGATACACATGCTGGAAACCAAAATGACATGTATGTTATCGATATCAATGTCGTAGAACAAAACGTTTGATTTTTCTCTCCTTTACTGCCTCACCACCAGGTTTTCGACGAATCTCGGTAGTTCTGGTGCTATCTAGCTATCCCGCGATTTATGATATTGTAATTGATTGGAATGACTTTCACTATAGAGACCGCAATTTTCATGAAAATATTGTCATTTGTGTATAAAAAAAAGATTGACAGTGGTTGCGGCCTTGCCAATCAAGGCGACCATGTAAGTGAAGAAATTCAACATGATTTTCCATGGGTAGTATCGTAACATCACCATTTATGATGCCGAATTTTGAAAATACTTACACAATTTTCAATATAATTGTGTTGGTTCAATTTTCTAAAATAAAATTCAACACAGTTAGTTTTAGCGTAAGTGCAGGTGCCGAATTTGACAACGAAGAAGCTTCAGTATAAGAACAGTGAAAGGTGCTTGAAATAGTATGTTTGGAGATGCATTTGTGTTGGACTTGGTGTTTCCATGTCATTACATTAGGTTAATGATCAGGACAGAAAAGAAACATGAGAATATATTGATTTTGAATTCGACTAAAGCCACAGATAATATGATGTTGTGGAAAACAGGCTGGTGTGCCCCATTAATAAGGGAAGTCGTTTATAGAAGGATAAGGGCCATCACTAATCTTTAGCAAGGGAACCTTTATTTTTGGCAACATGTGACGAAAGATTAATTTAGCTTTCATTTTTATACAAGTATATTAGATTATGTGTTCAATGTAAGAAAGTAGTCTGTGACTTTGAGAGAGGTTAGTAAACAACCCAATGAAAGCATGCCAACCGAAATTTTGTTTATTTGGTATTCATAAATTGATTCTACATTAAATATCAGAAAATCTAATCACCTAAGGTGGGCTAATTGATTGTGTGTTTTCATTATATGTGTGGGAGCTTAGATTTGTCAATTCAAAATAACATAGTGAATCATTTAAAGACAATGAATTGAGATTGAGCCTTGTGACCTTCATTTGATTAAGAGTGAATAATGGAGTGCAATTACAAAGAAAGTTATACAAGTTAACATGTTTAAAAGTTATTATTACAGCAACTTGATTCAATTTTGAATTATTTAAACATTTTTGGGAAAAGAAAAGAGAACAAGTTGCATTATAGAGACTAGATGAGCATATAACTATACTAATAGTGTAGTAACGCATGTAGAGTCGGTCTGGTGCATAGGTGACCTAATCGATTATCTATGGCCGCAAATAAAAAGTATATGATTATAAAATTGTCATTTTCACATCGAGTGAACCTATAACATATTAAACAATAGGATAAGAGGTCTACACTTGCGAATGTGATTTTTAGAAATATAGTCAAGTATATTTCAGTTTATAAGGGTGCCGAGAAAAGTTTTCACTAATGGACCTTAAAATTTATCACATCTCAAGACAAACCTGATGATATTGTATTTGAATCTAGCCATTATAAAATTTATCACACATCTATTTTGGTGATAAATATGAGCAAGTTAATTGTCAAGGTTAAACCCTTAATCTTGATATTGTAATTCAAAAGCTTTATCAAATTTTAAACATTGTTTTGTGGTGATTAAACATCATAGGGGAAATTCATATTGTCACTGTGAGGCCAATTTTTCTTTAGTCCAGAATGGTAAGCAAGTTTGAAGCATGGCAACTCTTTAATGAGGCTGGCTAATTAGAATCATATGATGGATATCTTGCAGTAGAAACTGAACGATGTAGTTAGTAATGAATACATAACTAAGATGTAGTAATGATTTAGGCAATACAAGGATAGTTTATGCAGTAAAAAATCAGTTTTCTTTCTTTTCTAGTGTCATGGTGATTGATGAGAGAGAAACTATTTAAGTCCGTATTGTCATGTGGTACAACATACAACAATTGAACTCATAAGGACCTACACGTGACAACTATTTAAAACTTCTGTTACCATTAATTAACCCAATGTAGAGTAACTAATATAAGATCTTTTTTCTTCATAAAGTTGGGACTTATATACGTAATAAAGTTTGAATAAAAGAAAGAATATCCTAACTGGTAGTCAAACTAAGTTCATAGATTTTTTTCTCAATTACAATATATATGTACACTCTTTAAGTTTCCTTATGAATTCTTTTACTAAACACATGAGGTGGTGCATAAAATTTTGGATTCGACAGTAAATAGAGGCTATCTAATGAACTTTTGTCAAATTTAGATAGTATTTTGACTCTCTCTCATGCGCGCTTGCCATATATATTTTGATTGGATTCAAGGTATGAGGTTCCCTCTTTTAATACGAGTCTCATTTTTTGAACCTCCATCAACTTCTTTCCTCTTTTAAATGAAGCTGGTATTAGATTCAAGATCTTAATTTAAATAATGAAATATTAAAATATAAATATAAAAAGTAAAGAATAATTATAGACTTGGTCATTCAGGTGCTATTTTCATGCAATACGTTTGTAGATATTATAGATACTAAAGTTATCTATAATCTATGAAGAGCACAACAAGCATGTACTGTGAATGATACCCAAGATAAGCCTTTGAATTTTATACAAAATGTGTTAAATCTAAACTCTCCCATTTGTTACATTTTATACAAAATGTGTTAAATGTCTCTCTATCTTGCGAAAGTACGCTATCTTTGCTACTTTATTTCTATTAAATATATTCATCCGTAGTACAACTAACATTATGGAAACAAGTGGATCTTAGACCCAACACATTAGAGGATCTATGACATTACCTAGTGAACTACAAGAGCACATAGATCAAAGACCATTTGTCATGTCTCAACCTCTATCAAATTGTCAACATATTAACGCTACTACACCCTTTAGACCTCTGTTACCAAGAAATATTGAACAATAAGAGCATCCCACAAGTAAGGCAAACTAATATTACACAACTGATTTTCTAGTTGGTTTTGGTTGGATATAAAAAAAATAACTTATTGAACTCCTATACCTAGATTAGATTACTGAAATTGCTATCCAAAATCACTAATTTTTATCTACATGCTTATATATAACAAAATTACTAATTTTTATCTTCCCCTACTTAATACTTAGATCCTAGTTCTGATTAGGTAGAGGAGGATCAAAGATCAATTTGAGGCCCCGCGTTAATGCATAGTGGGTGGGGGGGTAAGATGGTGGAATTTTAAACATCGAGGTGAATGATCATGGACAACCTATTGAGAAGACACCATCTAAACTTGCTTCAAATTTGGAGGTTTTAGCACGCAATGGAATATGATTGGAGGCATGTTCCAAAATAAGGGGAAAATTGAATTTGGATTCATATCACGGTATCATATACTATTATATAAAGCTATGGCTTGTCATATTTTCATTTTTTCACAATATCCTCCGTTATCACTAAACAAGAATATAAATATAGGGGTAATTTATACATACTTACCGAGGTAGTTTTATAAAAACTATAATCATAAATTGATCTTTCTTTTATGTAACCTTAGTTTGCATAGACATTTGTAATACCCCATAATTTTATGGTTTTTAAATTTAGTGATTTATTAACTTTAATTGAGATGAATTAATTTAATATTAATTTGAAAATTTGTTTTAAATATTTACTAGCGTGATGAGAGTTAGTAATTATTGGAAAATTATTGATTTGTTAAATATTACTTATTGAGTATAGTAATATGTAGAATTGAATTTATTAAAATTGTCACGAGGAAATAATATGACAATTATGAAAATTAAGTCAGGACGTGCCTGCGTCATGTAGGGACTAAATTGTTATTATTATTATTATTATTATTATTATTATTATTATTATTATTATTATTATTATTATTATTATTATTATTATAAGTGACTAAATTATAAATCACCTGTATGATCATTTTGTGTGCCCCAACATGTCCGGAAGGGTCGAGATAGTCAGAAAAGTGTACTCGGGGTTTAGTTTGGGTCTCGGGGCATTTTTAGGCCTAATTGGCATCCCGGGAGGGTATATAGTCATTTTGTATTTTTAGGTAATTAAAACCACGAATTTTCCTAAGATATATCAGCCATTTGAGTTAGGATTTTAGGGTTAACAATCACAGAACCTAAGAACGACCATTAGAGAAGAAAGTGGGAAGCTTTCCAAGCAATCCAAGGCCAGGAACTCATCCGTTTGCACCGTCACTACCACCAAAACGTAGATTGCACGACGAGGAACACAACCATAACTTTTTCATCCACAAATAAGAACCTTGAATTCCAGGCAAGTATCTATATTGATTTGTTTTTAGTTAATGTCTCACCCATGTTAGTTTAGGATTGTTAAGAATATGTTTTATGAAAGAAATTGATAATTTAGAGACTTAAAATCGCATGTATTAGAGAAACTAAATATATTATGGACATACCCATCAAATGTAGAGGATTATACACGAATTTGTATGGATTTAGAGGAAAGAAATCTGGAAAGTAATTAGAAGAATGAATGTTTCATGTAAAATTAGGGTTCTTGATAATTATGTTAAATTATCCCATAAATTCAATGCCTTTGATGAATTTGGACATGTTTCACATAGGAAATCATGTATATAGGTAAATGTAACTATTAGAAATGTTGTTTGGGAGTTTGGGAATCGATAATGGCATTTTGGAGTAATTTGGAAGATGAAACCCGTAGGTTGAAATTGTAGTTTCTGGGCATGAACAGCTTGATCGATTGATCGACCCAAGAACATCGATCGATCGACCCCTCGTGGAAAACTGCATATTTGTCCCCTTTTTTTATCTGGTTTAAATACGTGGGAACCCTTGATTATTATTTATAGAGTATAATGGGTCGTGAGGAGGAACAGTAGGGTCTAAATAGACTCCGTTGAATGAAATTTCATATGGGATGAAATTGTGGGTTAACGGGGAATTTCGTTAAACATTAGAGATTATGCTTAAGTTTATTAATGAATTGAGGGACTCGTGAAAGTCTTAGACCACAAGGTTAGAGAGGGTATACCTATTGAAATTGTCTTTAGTAAGAGAATAATTCGAGAGATGACAAGTGTGTATGAAATAAATTATAAATTGGAATAAAAGAGACAAATCCGTTGTGCAAGATAATTGAGTAATTTGTGCTAAGAACGGATAATTATAATTATGGGTCGTGGGCGCACCTAATTTAGAAATTTTAAATATTGATATATATGACTGTGTGACTGTACATATATTATGTATCAGTGTAAAAATCATACCCGGGCTACTTGCTATCACAGAGGTTTCTGCGTCGGGACAGTCTTATCTTGATTGGACCTTTGTGGGGGATATTGACTCGTACCCTAGTAGATAGTATCCTCCATACAGTCTATCTGAGAATGATAGTTAGATGATCTAAGAGACGTGAGGGTATGTGCTGACCTCTTAGGACCTGGGATTATGCTTCGCCTCTGTGGCCATCCCCGATCCTCGTCCGTGCGGGCGGGCGCATGGAGGAAAGGATCCTTCGGTTCTCGCGCGTCCCTCTCGGGAGCGCTTTGGCCGGCGTCGTTTGTGGTGTGAAAATGTAGAGATATTCAGGGTCGTCAGTCTATTTTACTCAAAACAGACAAAAGAAAAAGGGGAAGCCACCCCGAAAGATGGCATCCAAAGACATACTGGTGCGTGCGAAACCAAATGATTCGAGAAGGGTTCATAAGCTTAGTTACAAAATGGGAAGGTGTTAGGCACCCATTCCGCCCTTTTGGTATCTCATGGATATTTGCTATTTTCCTTTATATTTCTCCCCATGATACGTGTGCATGTGTATATATATAATGGAGGTAGGAATCCTCGACTTGTATCATGGAGAAGATAAAGCGAGTCATCCGTAGGAAGATATAAGAATAATATTAGAAAATAGGATTTACGCGATTACCCTTACGTTGATCATTATAATGGAACGATAACGCATATGGAGTAGTACGTCACTAAGAACAAATATGTAATATAAGAAAATTGAATTTAGAGAAAATAGAAAATAAGAGAAAAGGTGAGGAAAGGACTCGAGTCTCGGGTTTTACCCCGAGACGCCTACATAGCCTATAGAGGCATCAAAGTCCACATAGTTCGCATACAAGACGAGGGGTGGGTTTATCCCATAAACCCAAATTGGGGATCTCTTATTTATAAATGTGTGTGTGTGTAGAAAAAGTGTTTTAGTTAGGAGAAAAGTGTGGGGAAAATGTGAGAACCCCTATTTGGAATTTATGAGCAAACCCTCTTTTTATTGTTTTTTTGGGTTTTTTATTTATATGAAAATAAGAGATGTACAATAATACTAAATAAAAAGTATATTAGGATGTATGAAAAGAGATAATAGAAGGTGCTAAGTAAGGAAACAAGTTATTGAGAATTTAAGAGAATTTAAGAGAGAGTTTGAGAAAGTTTGACCTTCTTGAAGATCTTAAGCTTGATCTTGAATGTTGGAGAGCATCCCTTGCACTTGGATGATGATGGAGAGTGGTTAATTCACCAAGTTTGATGAAAATTATGATGGAAAGTGGATGTAAAAAAGGGATTTGGAAGTTGAAATCACGCTACCTTCGAGAGAGGTTTCTAGGATTCGTTCAGAGAGATTTTTATCAGATCTGGGCTCCCCTTGAAAATGAGGTGAAGGCCTCCTTTTATAGTCCCAGGTCAGTGCCGATCATCATAGACCTATTCCTGCCTATCATTAGGTGCCGATAGGCAGGATCTGTAACCTGCCAATTGGCAGTTCGCTTCAGTTTTTTTGGGAAATCGACCGCCGAGGGCAAATCGTTAGTCAGAATCGCGCACGGGGCATACCGTTGGAAAGGTAATTCAGAGACTTAGAAAGTACCTTAGACCTCTCCCAGGTTCAGGAGTTGACTTTGGGTCAAATTTGGCTCGGAAGCGTTTGTCGGTTTACTGGACGGGGAATCGTTCGGACGCAAACGGATCGTTCGTCCGCATGGTAAGTCCGAATTGCGCACGGGGTATACCGTTGGAAAGGTTAGGAGATGTACTTCAACATTACAAAGATTTTGACCCGGTTTGGAGAGTTCACTTTGGTTAATTGGGCCCGAGAAGCATTTGGTGACCTCTCAGAGTCAAACGGATCGTTCGTCCGCATGGAAAGTCAGAATCGCGCACGGTACGGACCGTTGGAAAGGGTATTCAGTGACCTTGGAAGATTCATCTATCCTCAGTCGAGATGACGAGTTAACCTAGGTCAAACAGAGCCCGGGAGCGCCTGATGGCCTCTAGGTCAAGTTTCGGACCCAAATGGATCGTTCGTCCGCATGGTAAGTCGGAATCGCGCACGGGGCGGACCGTTGGAAAGGGTATTAAGTGCCCTTCAAAGATTCATTGAGTCTCGATCGAGACAAAGAGTTTGAATTTTGGGTCAAACTGAGCCGGGGAGTGCCCAATGGCCTCCAAGTCAGTACTCGGGACATGACCTGGGTTTACAGTGATGAAGGGAGGTACTTGGAACCTAAGGAGAGTTAGGGAGTAACAAAATGGGGTGTCTACAGAGCCCCTCGATGGGTGAGTTTGGAACAAATGATGACCGTCGAATAGACACCACATGATGCTTTTGAGGGAGTATGACCGATTCAGAGGGTCGAGGTTAATTCTGAGGACCTAAGGAGTGTGCTGGGGATGATCAATTATGCGGATCAAAGCCAAATCTGTGGGATTAGGGTAAATGTATAATAATCGAGGTCAATTCTGACCTAAAGAGTGGTGACGATCAAGGACCGAGGTCAATTCTGACCTAACTCAGGTGACGATCCAAGACCGGGGTCAATTCTGACCCAAGAGTGGTGACGATCGAGGATCATGGTCAATTATGACCTAACTCAGGTTAAGATCCAAGATCGGGGCCAATCCTTACCCAAGAGTGGTGACGACAGAGGACCGAGGTCAATTCTGACCTAACTCAGGTGATGATCCAAGACCGGGGCCAATTCTGACCCAAGAGTGGTAACGATCGAGGACCGAGGTCAATTCTGACCTAACTCAGGTGACGATCTAAGACCGAGGCCAATTCTAACCCAAGAGTGGTGACGACCGAGGACCGAGGTCAATTATGACCTAACTCAGGTGAGGATCCAGGACCGGGGCCAATTTTGACCTAAGAGTGGTGACAACCGACGACCGAGGTCAATTTTGACCTAACTCAGGTGGAAATCCAAGACCGGGGCCAATTCTGACCCAAAAGTGGTGACGATCGAGGACTGAGGTCAATTCTGACCTAACTCAGGTGACGATCCATGACCGGGGCCAATTCTGACCCAATAGTGGATGAATATTGGGTTTTGATTCTGTTAGAGAAAGAGCTTTGTTATTTTGATCTGAGCTGGGGAGCTAATAGCTGGGGAAACGGTTAGGAGACCTCGTAGGGGGGAATAACCTATTTTGGGTGCTATAAGAGAATTCCGCTGGGGAAGTGATCAAGTGATCCTTAGGGATCCTCCGGAGCTTTGTTGGGAGGAGTTTTCACTTGGTTTTTGAGGATTCCGTTGGTGAAGAGGGGTTCCGCTCGAGGTCATGCAAAATTTTCTTGGTAAAAAGGCTTTAAATCCTTCCTGGGATTTTTGGGAATTTTCCGGGTATTTTTGAAGGCTTTCTGGTATTTTCTAGGAATTTTTGTACGAAATTAAAGGGGGTGTCAGTCGGGATAGTATGCAGGGTGCCATTCGGCAGTGGCACGAACTTTTGGTCTACCTTGGGAAGGCAAGGGGTCAGTGCCAATCGGTATGGTAGGGGTGATGCCGATCGGCATGGCGCTTAGCATCCTATAAAAAGGGGGCGAATCCCCTCATTTTTTCACAGCTTCTTTTTCTTTCCCTCTCTATGGGATTCTTTTGCAAATCGTTCTAGCATTTCGATCTTCAAGAAATGTCCGCTTTTGTGAGCACTGCGGTCGACTGGGAGTGGTTGACCGTTGATGACTTGGCGAACGTGGAGTGGAGGGCTAGGGCGCCTCTTGCTTTGGGGAATGAGAACTCCTTTGATGCATTTGAGCCTGTCGCGGATGAGCGGACTTTGCTGTAGGAGACATCGCATCACCGCTCTTCGAGAGTGATCCTCGGTGGTTATGTAAGTGACCCGACCTTTGGCATTCTTCTCTTTTTGGGGATTTTTCTTTCTTTCTTGACCTTTGATGAGACTTTTCTTTTTCCCAGTCTGATATTTCTTTGAAGAACATGCGTGCCCGTGGGAAAACGGGGCTCAAGGATGTCTAGGGGCATCTCCCACCTGTGGTGCGCTGGATGGTATCGTCAGCGGGTTTTGGGCGGTTGACATTGGCACTGGATGAGGCTCCTCGTTCAACAACGGTCTTGTGCGCTTTGGGAGAGAGGTGGTGGGACACTACCCACACCTTTCATTTTGGATTCAGTGAGATGACAGTGACTCCCATTGACGTGCAGCAACTGCTGGGGCTAGATTGTGATGGAGAGAAGATAGAGGTTGATCGCTCTTTACGGGTGAGACCAGAGGCAGTGCGTGCGGCACTTGGTGATGCGGGAAAGATAGTTTTTGGGGATTCTATCCGGTTGTCCCTGCTGAAGGATGTTCTATTGGGTAGGGAGATCGATGTGGAGGATGGGCTGCATGTGAGGCAGATGGCCCGGTTATTCATTCTTTTGGTGTTGGGAGGTTTCATGGTGGCATCGAGTGGCGACGTCGTCCATTTATGGTTTCTGTCGTACCTGAGGATGTTTTCGAACATCCCCTTCTATGATTGGGGAAGTCTGACCTTGGCGACCCTTTACTTTTCTTTGGATGCATTTAGTCGGTGCTGCCAGTATACCTTTACTGGGGCCACGTACCTTCTTGAGGTATTCTTCAGTTTGTGCATTTCTTTTCATGCATTCTCATTTTCCTTTCATGCATTCGCATTTTACTTATGCGTCTCTCTTGTGAATTCAGACGTGGTTCTATGAGGTGATTGGGTGCAATACCCCCCTGATTACTTTGAAGGATGACACTATTGGGGACTTCTGTCGATTGTATCGATGGCGTAAGGACAATCCACAGTCGAAAGGATCTCTTTCCTTGGAGGCGGTGCATCAGGTCTTGAATGACCTGACCAGTGGTAGGGTAAGACACTTTCCATTTCAGCCTTCATTTTTGCACCTTCTGATCTTGTATTGATTTACGCTCGTAGGAGATTTTCAGGTGACCTTTTACCCGCGGGGGATAACCATTCAGGATGCGCGGGCGACCGGGGTGAATGCGCGGATGAGGCATTTGCTGGCGCATGAGTTCGTCCATTCTTGGTACCTTGGGGAGAGGGTGGTTCGTCAGATTGCTGAGGAGGAGGTGGTGGTGCCACCCGCACAGCCTCCTACGTCTATGAGGTAGGAGCGACTGATGTCGGAGGATGAGAGGATCGCGATGATGATCGGTGAGTACTACTTGCTATACACCGATACGGGTGCACCATATAACTATATGGATCTTGTGACGAGCTGGATGATGGCGACCAACATATATGATGCACTGCCCTTCCCTTCGACGGGTTCGAGTCAGGCGGTGGGGTCTTCCCACAGTAGTGGTGGTCCATCGGCATCTGCGGCGGTGGCGACCTTGGAGGTCCCCTTTGTTCGGCTGCATACCTCTTCATACAACATTCGGCGGGCTGATGGAGGGATGGTGCCTATGCTGCACTATCCTCATGCGATCGATTCAGAGGAGTTTGGTTTGACAGAGGAGGTCCTTCGACCTACGGTATACCTTAATGTATCTCTCTTTCTTTCTTTTCTATTTTTGTTCATCCTTCCTTGTTGATACTGATTTTTCCTTTTCTTACAGCAAGTCCGGGTGTCGACCACTTAGCTCAGGGACATCAGAGACTGGCTATCTTCAGCGACTACCCATATTCGGGATGCGGTTGACATTCCTTCTTTCTTGGTGCCGTCAACCTCGTCTGGAGAGGACTCTGTCTCGGGAAGTGGTGGTGTGTCGTCTCGCCGTAGGGGGAAGAGGGCGCGTCTCAGGGGTGGAAGCTCTTGAGAGAGAGAGAGAATGAAATGTGGGTTCGGGATGAGTCCCATTGTTTTTGCTTTTTTTCTTTTTATTTCCTGCAAAATTGATGTAACACAGAACACAAATGTATGCAATGCAATGGTGGTTTTTTATTATCTTTTATTTATGATGAATGAATGCATGCACATGCGCTTTTTACTTTGCTGCTGAGACCGTAAAAAGAATATTTTTGGAATTCTCGAAGGAAAGTTTTTATTTAAAAAGGGGAATTATATAAGGAGAAAAAGGACTTTGAAATTCTATTGAGAATATCAATTTATTTTTATTGAGTTTTTTTTTTATTTGCCAGAAGAGGAAAAACGGAAATTTCCAAAAATGGGGGGGTTGCCGATCGGCAAGCACCCTGACCTGCCTATCGGCAGTTTAGTCCAGTCCCATCAATTGAAAGCTTTGAATGGTAACCTCTTCAGCCTTTAGTACCATGTGGGGTAGGATTCCCTCCGATTTCTGCAGGGATTATGCCCCTTGTGAGGATTTTCAAGTATAAAAAAGGGGGAAGGGTGGAGTGTTTTCATCACACCTTTGCATTCTTACATACCTACCCATTATCTTTTAGTCTTGCAAGATGGCTCTCCCTGGTAGCATTGAGTTTGCCAATTACCTCAAAGCCTTGTAAGCTATGTGCTCTTATAATGTCGACTACGATGCTTTCAACATGCGTCGAGTCTCCTTGTGGCGCAATCGACCTATTGAGTGGAATATGCTGATGGCGGCGGTACAATTCTGGTACCCTGAAGGCCATATATTCTGCTTTGGGTTGAAAGAAGTTTGTCCTACCTACGAGGAATTTTCTGCCATACTGGGCGTAAATCCCAGTGTTGTTGCGGCTTTGCCCAAATTTTCCAGTTCTAGGGATTTATTGGCCGGGCATCTTTACATTTCGCCTTCGGCGGCTAGACCATTGGTTGTTGGAGGACTGATCTTCCTCCCGATGGTGCTACGGTCCATGCATTTGCGGGAAGTTGGTGATGTTGGATATGCTGGAGTCGTGGTTCTGGGCCTGGTTTCCAAATTGTTGCTGGTGACTGGGGAGATGCAAGTGGACCCACAACTTGAAGCCGTGACCTCATGGATGTCATATCATCGCAATCCTGCGACGGTGATACTGGCGGAGACTCTGAATGGACTGGATGCCTGGAGAGAAGGTCATTCTGGATTTTTGAGGGGTAGCCCCGTGATGCTATTCATGTGGTTGTCTGAAAGATTCCGTTTATCGACCCCTCCAGAATATCCCTTCTCGGCCATACCCAATCTCTTTTCGCGCTACTTCATCCATGTTGGCCTGTATGTCAAGCTTATGGAGCATGGGGCTCGTGGGCTGTATTGGTCAGTGCCTTGGTGGGGGCCATTGCAGCCCATTCTAGAGCTAGGAGAGTATTCATATGTGCGGTTGGTTGGTCTCAGACACACCTCCTTTTATTTCCCTTGGCGGCTTCTGCGCCAATTTGGCTGGGTACAGGTTGTGCCACATCGGACACTAAATTTTTTTCTGGTAGAAGATTTGACTGAGCACTTGTGTCTGTTGCTTGGGTCCCTGTGGGAAAATTGGCGTCCGTCGACCCGTCCCTCTTAGTCTGTCGGGGAGGTTTGGCATGTCCCCAAAGATTATATTAAGTGGTTGTGGAGGAAAGTAGTGAGCAAGATGTTGGCAGTGGAGACTGGACAAAGATGGTTTGTTTATCTGACACCATGGAAGGGGTGTTGTGGTCTTTTCGAAGATAGTTAAGGCATATCGATCCATGGAGTGTTTACGGCACTCTATTCAAGAGGGGAAACTTGGGGACCTCCAGATGTAGATGATGAGGGTGCAGGCTCCTCTGGTAGCTGTGGGTAGGACTCTTGGCGAGTTTATTTATGCGATAGGTGCAGGGATTTTATTTGCCTTTTTTATGGTAGTGGGGAAGGGAGTTATCTGCTCCTTTTTCTCATGTAATCCGTACTATCATTTCTTATTAATGAAATAAACAAGTTTCTGATCATCCAACTATGCCTTTTGATAAGTTTTGCATTTTGAATTATCTATATTGATCGCTAAAGCATACATAATCATTTTGTTCAAGTAATTTTAGAATGAACTGTCGTTCTCAAAGGTAAGAAAATAATAGTATTTTGTGAAAAAGAAAGGGTCGCACTCATGTAGGGAGTATGATCTGCCTACGTACCTCTGTTTTTTTTTGAGAAGTTTTAAAATAGTTTTTGTAGAGGATCAGGCCCACTTAGTTCTGGGTAGAGGGAAATGAAGAGTTTTTTATTTTTTTTGTTTTTTAGAATAGAAGGGGGATGAGAAGAATCGTAGCGCGTCAAGATTTTGGACTAGGGGTAGAATTTCTTAAGACTGTCCAGATTGACTGGACGAGCCATCTCTTCCCCATCTAGGTCAGTGAGCATGGCGGCACCGCTGGATAAGATTTTCTTCACAATGTAGGGGCCGCTCCAATTAGGCTTGAATTTCCCTCTGGGTCCCAGATGGGTTCTATTATTTCCTTGAGGGCTGAATTCCCCTCTCGAACACCGCGATCCTTGACTTTCTTGTTGAATGATCGCGCTATTCGGCGATGGTACCCCTGTATATGTAAAGAGCTTTTAATCTTCTTTCATCTAGGAGGGCTAGCTCATCAAGACGGCTTTGGCACCAGTCTTATTCACTAACCTTGCTTTTGAGCATGACGCGTAGTGAGGGTATTTCCAGCTCCACATGTAGGACTGCTTCCATGTTGTAGACCAGGCAGTAAGGTGTAGCCCCAATAGAGGTTTGTATTGAGGTTCGATAGCCCCAGAGGGCGTACGGGATCCGATCGGCCCAATCCCTACATCTTTTGATCATCTTACTGATGATGGCTTTGAGGTTTTTGTTGGCGGGTTCCACTGCACCATTGGTCTGAGGTCGGTAGGGAGAAGATTTGTGTCTCTAAATCCCATACTCGTTGACTACTTCTGTGACTTCTGCTTCGAAATGCAACCCATTATCTGATACCAGCATGTGCGGGACCCCATATCGGCAGATGATATTTTTCTTGAGGAATTTTGGCCACTTCCTGGCATTCAATACTGCGTATGACTCAGCCTCAAACCATTTGGTGAAGTAATCGATGGCAAACAGGATGAACTCATGTCCATTTGAAGCCTTTAGTGTAACCTTCCCTATGATGTCGATACCCCAGGTGGAGAATGGCTAGGGAGAGGTCATGTTGTATAATTCCCGCGGAGGCAAGTTTTGAAGGTTGGAGAATTGTTGGCATTTGAGGAACCTCCGGACATAAGCGGCGCAGTCCTGGATCATGGTGGTCCAGTAGTAGCCCTATCAGATGATATTCTTGGCGAGCATGTGACAGTTCATGTGGGGTTCGCATTCCCTGTTGTGGATTTTCTGCATTATTTTCTCAATCTCAGCCCCAGCTATACAGTGTAAATGAGTTCCGTAGAAGTTCCTCTTGAGTAGAGCTTTATGACAGATGATGTACAGGGCGGCAGTCTTCAGAGGGTCGTTCGATCTTTCTTATTGGAGCCCTCGGGATACCTACCATATTTGAGGAGGCACCAGATATCATAGTACCAACAATCGGCTAGTTCGGGATCTTCAGTGGAGACAAGCTCAATATGGTAGCAATGGGTCAGTTTGTCTTGCTTCTGAACTAGGAAGGGGATCATTATTATTCCTTCGGGCATGTCGACCACGGAGGCCAAGGTAGTGAGAGCATCAACTAGGTTATTCTTTATTCGAGGTAGGTAATGAAAGGTGATATCTCGAAATCGGGTGGCTAACTCTTCTAATTGGGCATGAAAAGGTTAAGGTTTTTTGTCCTTGACTTTCCACTTTTTGAGCACTTGACTGATGATAAGGGCAGAATCTCCGTAGACATCAAGGTATTGAATACCTTTCTTGAGAGCAACTTTGAGGCCCACTGTGCATGCCTCGTATTTCGTCAGTTGTTGCTGCAAGGGAAATCCAATTTAATGGCGATGGGAGTGTGGTTGTCATCTAGGGCGATCAGAAGTATCCCAATGCCATATCCCTTTTTGTTGGCAGCGCCGTCAAAGAACATTTTCCATCAAAGGCAGTCTTGAGTGGTGCAGAGGATATTTTCATCTGAGAATTCGGAGATCCAGACATCTGCTTCGTCTACGGGGTAATCAGTGAGGTAGTCAGAGATGGCTCTTCCTTTAACATCTTTTTATGTGACGTACACGATATCGAACTCGGTTAGAAGCATCAACCATCGATCCATTCGACTGGATAAGGAGGATTTCTCAAGAAGGTATTTGATGGGATTCGTTCAGGATACGAGTTTGATGGGGAAGGCGAGCATGTAGTGTCGTAACTTTTGGGTGACGCAGACAAGTGCGACACATGCCTTCTCCAAAGCAGTGTAATTGACCTCGTACCCGGCTGTTTTGCGACTGGCGTAATAGATGGCTCTTTCTTTGCAGGAGTCTTCAAGGAAATGGGCTAGCAAAGCCCGGTTGCAGTGTCGGTTATGGTTAGGTATAGGAGCAAAGGGAGACCAGACTATGGTGGCATGAGTACTGGAGGTTGGTTCAGGTATTGTTTGATTCGATCAAAAGCTTATTGGCATGCCTCGTTCCAAACCTTGGTTGAATCTTTTCAGAGGAGCTTGAAAATTGGTTCACATATGGAGGTTAGCTGGCTGATGAACCGACTGGTATATTTTAATTTCCTAAGAAAACCTCGAAATTCTTTCTCTGTTCGGGGTGGTGGCATCTCACGTATGGCCTTCAGCTTTCCAGGATCTTCTTCTATCCCCTTTTCGCTGACCATGAATCCTAAGAGTTTTCCCTTTGTATCGCTGAAGACACATTTCTATGGATTAATTCGCATCTGATACTGTCGCAATCGTTCGAAGAACTTTCGGAGAGCGGGAACATTACCTTCTCTAGTTTTGGATTTGATAATCATATCATCCACATAAACTTTGACCTCCTTGTGAATCAGATCGTGCAGGATGGTTGTGGCAGCCCTTTGGTAGGTATCCCCATCGTTCTTGAGACCAAATGGCATGCCGGTGTAGCAAAAGGTTCCCCATGGGGTGATGAATGCGGTTTTTTCTTGGTGGTCTGGGTGTATCTTGATTTGCTTGTATTCGACAAACCCATCAATGAATGACTTGAGAGCATAACTGGCTGTGTTGTCCACGATCATGTCGATATTGGGTAGCGAATAATCATCCTTTGGGGAAGCTTTGTTTAAATCTCAGTAGTCCACACACATTCGAACCTTCCCTCCTGATTTCGGTAGAGGCACAATGTTGGCTAGCCATGTGGGATATTTGATCACTCAAATGAAACCCACGTTCAACTGTTTGACCACCTCTTCTTTGACCATGAGAGACCATTCGGTGCTGAGTTTTCTCAGTTTTTGTTTAACCGTCTTGTAATCTGGGAGAGTGGGGATCTCGTGCTGAGCTATTTCAGGATCGATGTCGGGCATATCATCATAGGACCATGCGAAGACATCTACGAAATCCTTCAGCAATTCTTTGAGTTGTGCGCGCTCATGCTCGTCAAGGGTGGCCCCTATCCTAATCTCGCGCAGTTGGATACTAGAACCGAGATTAATAACAACAGTCTCTTCTTTATTAACTTGAACGCATTTATGTTGTTTATTATTGACCTTATTTAGGTCATTTAAGAATTGTTCATTTGGAAAATCATCATCATCAAAAGTTTGATTAGAATCCAAGAAGTTAATGTAAGGCATAACAAGATACTAAAAATCTTCGTTTATTTCATTGATAGGAGAAACATCATTGAGAACATCATCAAAAGAGGTCTCGATTACATTTGCGCAAGGATAGACAACCGAAGAAGAAATAGGGTAAACATTGGGGTTAAAGGAAATTTCAAGGGGTAGAACTGGAGCAGCATGCCAGTTGAGGAGAGGTCTATCAACAGCTTTAATTAGACGAGATGGGTCCATTGATGTAGTGCCTGAATGAACCATGCAGAGTGCTAGCCCCAGTATCTGTAAGTTGAAGGAATCTTTAAAATCACTTTCCTCAGTCTCGTTGGCATCTTTGATGAGCGGTTGTACTCGTTGTGGGAAACTTTCGGCCCATGGGTAGCCATTTTGGAAAAAGATCTCCATTCCAGGATTCATCTTCTTATATGTGTTGTCATACCAAGGTTATGGAAAATCTCAAAAGGGGAATTCCTCGCCTTCTTTGAAGAATCGTCCATTCAAGGAGTCTCCTGAGATAGTCGGGATGTAGTCTAATCTTTTCTTCGGCCGAGATTGGTGGATCATTCTGAGCTCTTATTCTGATGGTTGATACCACAAGCCACAAGGAGGGAGAGTTTTCTTCAGTTCGATGGGCTCAATTATCCTTTGATGCCTTTGTCCTGTCCCCAGTCTGGGCATGAAGTGCATGTTTCTGAACATCTGAATCACATTAACATTTCCATGAGGGTCATATTCTGGACAAATCCTTTCTTTGAAACCGTCCGCTGCCGGGAGTAGGAGTGGCTCAACTTGGAATCCTGATGGGAGCATATCATTTGACCCGTGCTATATCTCTAGAATTGGACAGCTGGTGCTTGCACCCTCAGCATTTTCATTGTCGCCCAAAATGATGATGACTCGCCCGTCGGCGAAGAACTTCAATTTTTGATGGAGTGAGGAAGACACACCCTTGATATTGTGGAGCCAGGGGCGTCGGAGCAACAGGTTGAAACAAGCTAGGATGTCTATGACTTGGAATTCAACGACAGGGTTTATAGCTCCAACCCCCATTACAAGTTTTATGGAGCCCATCACCTTTCGACGGGTATTATCATAAGCACGCACAACGGTGTAGGTTGGAGCGAGGTCGCTTTCTTTCAGGCCTAAACACTTAAAGGTTCTCAGAGGGCAAACATTCAAGACGGATCCATTATCGACAAGGGAGAGTGGCATGGCCTTCCCCATAACTTTGACGGAGATGTTAAGTTCATGATTGTGATTTGGCCTAATTTTGGGGATTTCTTCTTCAAAAAATGATAGCATTCAGGTAGAGGTAAAAGATCCAACCAGATTTACCACCTCTTCTGGTGTGGTAGAGGGTGGAACTATGGGTCTAGTGAGTAATTTGAATAAAGCATTTCTATACAGCTGGGAAGACATGAAAATTCCACATAGAGTGATGTTAGCTTGGGTTTTCTTCAGTTGATCAAGGATCTTTCTCTCCGCAATGGTCATCTGTGGCCTAGGAAGGTTTTCAATGCCCTTCCCCTTGTCATTTGCTGGTAGTGAGCTTGGAGCTTGTCAATGTCTCCCTGATCTGGTCATGTGATTTACTAAAGAAGGGAAGAAGATGAATCCCATTTCCTCGTCAATCTCAGGTTCTTCTCCCACCCTATTTATTTCTCCGAGGAGTTCTTTAAATTATATCATCCCATATATGTCGGCTAGTGGGCCAGCTCTTCTTGAAACGTGTTCTTTGCTCGAATCTTCGAATTCTTCCCCCCATCCGGTGGCAAAAATTATGTCTTTCCATGCAAAGTCGATGCATTCCACAACTTCAACGAATTCTTCATACAAGTCCTCCCATTCTGTGGAGATATGTGTGACTGAAGGGACCAAGCGCCCTTGTAGCTTCAAAGTGTCAAGTAACCCAATGATACTGCAAATGCTATTAGTTTGATCGAATAATGCTACCATAGTCTGGACAACATCATCTAAGCTGACTTCGTTGGTTGGTACCACCCACTTGTCTGAATCTCGAGCCCACTTTCGTGCTTCCAAGAACAGTGTACTGAATCTCTGACAATCGATGATCATCTGTGAGGGAAATTTCAGCCCGAACTCTAGGAGTTGGTTTAACACCTCTGATAATTCCATACTTCCATTTTAAGAATGGGTACGGACAGCGATGCATGCTCTGGTAAGGAGTGACAATGCCTGATCAGCAAGGCTAGTAGGGTGTAGGAGGAAATTTTGGCAAATTTGAAGAGGTTTAGTAGAGTATGTGGGTGTGATTTGAGTTGAGGGATCGAAATCTGGGTCTTCTTCTAAGAAGAGGGCATTGGTATGATTTGGGAGTGTTTGTCTTAGGATTGGATGGTGGGGCAATGGAACCCCGGTCAATGAGATCTTGGATTATGTTCCTGAGGTGAAAGCATTGGTCGGTGGTATGGCTAGCAGTTTGGTGAAAGGCGCAATGAGAACAAGTCTTGAAGTTTCTTGGGAGAGTATTTGGCAATCGACGGGGATTCAAGGGTTTGATGAGGTTTCGTCTTAACAGGGCTTGGTAAACTTTGGAGAGGGGAGCATGGAGCTCAGTGTATTCCCTTCGGATGGGGGTAGGGCGGCTTTCTAGTGCCCATGATGTGGTTGGTTGAGAGATGTTGTTGATGGTCAAAATGGTAGCACTGGCAGGCTTATCATACCTTCTAGGGGTGAATTGACCAGACACCTTCTTCGGTTCGACCTCTACTTTAACGAGGCTTTCCTCGATTTCCACTCCAGCCTCTCTGAGAGCTCGAAAGTGGGTATAGTATTGTCCTCCCATCGTCGCTCGGACATGGGTCAAGAAGTTTTTCTTCACTATGTTGACCTGTTCTTCCTCGGATGGTCGATTAGTCATGGTAGCTACTTGTTCCCTCCACCGGGTTATGAAGTTATTGACTGATTCCCCTAGATTCTGTTTGTGTAGCTCAAAATCACGACGAGTGACCTCAAGCTCTTTATTGTATTTGTACTGCGACATGAATTCTCGGGCTACATCCTCCCATCTACGGATTCTGGATTCCTCAAGAGATAAAAACCATCTAAGGGCACTATCATTCAAAGTTTGATGAAATAATTAGTCCATCACTTCTTTAGAAGCCCCTAGTAGAGTCATGGAACGATGATAACTGCGAAGATGAACAATTGGGGGTCCACTCCCTCCGAACATCTCGATATTTGTCATCTTGAACTTATCGGGTAACCTTGCTTTAGGATAAGGAGACATGTGGGTGTAGTCCATGTAATTCCCAGAGATCCTGACTTGGTCAAACTTCTTGGTGAGCATCTTGAGATCCTCTTTGACTTTATTCAACTCCTCCTCCTTTGGATCAGCGACCACAGGCTGGTTATCCATAGGCTGGGCAATGTTTGGCATTGGAAGATGGGCAGGCGGCAGCCCATTGGCAGGAGGGGCACGTGGAGCGTGATGATATTGTTTCGGAACCCAGATAAGCTTGGGTGGACCCATAGCATGAGGGAATAGGGCCTCGAGCTCTTGTGGAATTGGATCTTGGTTTCGTTGCATCTCTCGGACCTCGGTTTGGAGGTTGTCAATCTTGGACACGAGCTGAGCTAGGACTGTCACCAGATCCGGTTGTATGACTGGTGCTTGATCTGTATTCTCCATGGAAGATGGATGGATTCTAGACTCAGATGAAGTAGTAGAGGAACGGATAAATCTTCGGGGTGATTTTACTGAAGACCGAAGCCAATAGGGAGCGAGACCAAGGACTTTTGATCGACCTGAGAAGGCGTAGAATGGAATTTATTTTTGAGAAAAAAGGGAAGAAACTATTTTATTTTTATTTTTGATGAATAATGGAGAAATGGTTTTGGATTTTTGATAAAGAAGGGAGAAATGTTTTTGAATTTTTGATAAAAAAGGGATAAATGTTTTTGGATTTTTAATAAAGAATGGAGAAATATTTTTGGAGATGGAACTCAGCATGATTATTAAAATTATTATGGTTTCACTTGTATTTAATTCTCCTAAATGAAATACCGGATGGGACCCAAGCCTGAAAAAGTGGGGTTCTTAGTATATGCAAAGCTACGGTTTGGACTTGTAACCAGGCTCACGGACAGGGCCCTGTTTTAAAAATGCGCAAAAATTGGGCGGCAGGCCGACCCAAAATTTTGGTAGAGTTTCGGGTTGAAACCGATAATCTAAAGTGCGTGTCCTAGGTTTGACACCTATATGCAGGTATGCAGTTGGTTGGGTGAATCGGTATGGGTTCCCCCCTTTGGCGTGACCTCCACGATATACGTCTTGCTCTTGCGGGCAATCGGTACGTGTGGACAACCCATTTAATATACCTGAGTGTACGTGAATTGCCTCATCATATACCTCGTGGGGACCATACATGTGAGAGCGAATTCGATATACTCGGCGTACGCGAACGAATTTCCTGCGATATACCTCCCGTCATGACTTCGGTCAAACGGTACTATGCGGGGGAACCGCTCGATATTCGTCGAATGTACTTGCTAATGGAAGGTGAGAGTCATATCGCTTAGGCTAATTGCGACCTTCCAGACCAACGCCCATCACAAAGTGACCCTCCAGTTACTGGGTAAAATTTGGTAAATATCAATGCTCTTTGGTGATGTCATGTGAATCATGCAAGATTCTCTTATTAGTATCTTATGATGAAAATGCCTTTCTTGATTATGACAAATATGGAGCCAAGTACAAGTACCCCAAAAGGTACACCAAGTATGGATAGGTGATGCGTGCAATATGGGGATTTATGTGATCCTAGGTGCACGTGGTGTGAAGTGTACATGGAGTAATTTCTACAAGTGTGTGAACATAAGCATAAGTATGGGATATATATGAGAAAGGGGAACATGAAAATATAGGGGGAAACATAATCAAATATAGCATCCATGTAAAAAGAGTCAAGACCTCAATATAGAAAATAACGTTCCCAGCAGAGTCGCCATTCTGGCCATCCCCGATCCTCGTCCGTGCGGGCAGGCACATGGAGGAAAGGATCCTTCGGGTCCCGCGCGTCCCTCTCGGGATCAGTTCGGCCAGCGTCGTTTGTGGTGTGAAAATGTAGAGGGATTCAGAGTCGCCAGTCTATTTTACTCAAAACAGACAAAAGAAAAAGGGGAAGCCACCCCGAAGGATGGCTTCCAAAGAAATACTGGTGCGTGCGAAACCAAACGATCCGAGAAGGGTTCGGAGGCTTAGTTATGAAATGGGAAGGTGTTAGACACCCATTCCGCCCTTTCGGTCTCTCATGGATATTTTCTATTTTCCATTATATTTCCCCGGTGATACGTGTGCATGTGCATATATATAATGGAGGTAGGAATCCTCTACTTGTATCATGGAGAAGATAAAGAGAGTCATCCGTAGGAAGATATAAGAATAATATTAGAAAATAGGATTTACGCGATTACCTTTACGTTGATCGTTATAATGGAATGATAACTCATATGGAGTAGTACGTCACTAAGAACAAATATTTATTATAAGAAAATTGAATTTGGAGAAAATAGAAAATAAGAGAAAAGGTGAGGAAAGGACTCGAGTCTCGGGTTTTACCCCGAGACGCCTACGTAGCCTATAAAGGCATCAAAGTCCACGTAGTTCGCATACAAGACGAGGGGTGGGGTTTATCCCATAAAACCAAATGGGGGATCTCTTATTTATAAATGTGTGTGTGTGTGTAGAAAAAGTGTTTTAGTTGGGAGAAAAGTGTGGGAAAAATGTGAGAATCCCTATTTGGAATTTATGGGCAAACCCTATTTTTCTTGTTTTTTGTGTTTTTTATTTATATGAAAATAAGTGATGTGCAATAATACTAAATAAAAAGTATATTAGGATGTATGAAAAGAGATAATAGAAGGTGCTAAGTAAGGAAACAAGTTATTGAGAATTTAAGAGAATTTAAGAGAGAGTTTGAGAAAGTTGGAGCTTCTTGAAGATCTGGAGCTTGATCTTGAATGTTGGAGAGCATCCCTTGCACTTGGATAATGATGGAGAGTGGTTAATTCACCAAGTTTGATGAAAAGGATGTTGGAAAGTGGAAGTAAAAAAGGGATTTGGAAGTTGAAATCATGCTTCCTTCGAGAGAGGTTTCTGGGATTCGTTCAGAGAAATTTTATCAGATCTGGGCTCCCCTTGCAAATAAGGTGAAGGCCTCCTTTTAGAGGCCCAGTTGAGTGACGATCGGCATAGACTTGTTCCTGCCTATCGGCAGGTGCCGATAGGCAGGGTTTGGAACCTGCCAATTGGCAGTGCGCTTCAGGCGTTTTTGGGAAATCGACCGCCGAGGGCAAATCGTTGGTCAGAATCGCAAACGGGGCATACCGTTGGAAAGTTAATTAAGATACCTTTGAAAGTCCCTTGGACCGCTCCCGGGTTCGGGAGTTAACTTTGGGTCAAATATGTCTCAGAAGCGTTTGTCGTTCCATTGGACGGGGAATCGTTCGGATGCAAACGGATCGTTCGTTTGCATGGTAAGTCTGAATCATGCACGGGGAATACTGTTGGAAAGGTTAGGAGATGTACTTCGACATTCCAAATAGTTTTCGGTTTGGAGAGTTAACTTTGGTCAACCGGGCCCGAGACGTGCTCGGTGACCTCTCGGAGTCAAACAGATCGTTTGTCCGCATGGAAAGTTGGAATCGCGCACATGATAGACCATTGGAAAGGGTATTCAGTTCCCTTCAAAGATTCATTCAGCCTCAGTTGAGCTGAAGAGTTGACATAAGTCAAATAGATCCCAGGAGCGCTCGGTGGCCTCTAGGTCAGGTTTCGGACGCAAACGGATCGTTCGTCCGCATGGTAAGTTGGAATTGCCCACGGGGAGGACCGTTGGAAAGGGCATTTAGTGCCCTTCGAAGATTCATTGAGTCTTGGTCCAGATGAAGATATTGACTTTCAGGTCAAACTGAGCCGAGGAGTGCCTGATGGCCTCCAGGTCAGTACTCGGGACATGACCTGAGTTTACACTGATTAAAGGAGGTACTAGGGACCTAAGGAGAGTTAGGGGGTAACGGAATGGGGTGTCTACAGCCTCCATTTGTTTGTGTAATGTGTTAATACAGTTCAAGAGTGATTTCGAACTAGTATTTCCTTTAGTTTGTGAGATAGGGGGACTTGATAGCAGTGTATGCCAGCACCAAAGATTTATTTTGGGTGTCGAGAGTATATATTATATGAGTGATTGATATATATATATATATACACACACTTATATATGGAAATTTTCTACTGTATGTATATATGTAGTTAAGAAATGAATAAATACTCCAACTTTATAATAAGTGTTCGGGAACTTTGTAATGGCACAATGATGCTCTAAGTAACGTAATAAATTTTGAAGAGAGTTACTTTCTAAAACTAAATATTGTAACTTTCTACTCCTTAGGATACAAATTTATGGAATATAAGAGTTACGTTTATGAGCTTAGTAGTACGGTAGGCGTGCACACTAGATGAGAGGCAAGAATTCTCAAGAGAGTTTTGCATACTAACATGGTTTTTACATTAGCCGATAAGCATTGTAAATACTTGCTAAACTATTTCAAATTGTTTCACACTCGGGCTCTGAATCGTTTTCTGTCATCTTCCCTCTTATATATATATATGTATGTATTACAGGTGCCCAGCAACAGGGGCTTCGTGCTTAGGTTCTTTGTATTGGACGTGTTGCAGCTTATGTGGAAGTTGCGGGCTCTTTCTTAGACGACCTCTTCATTGATTCAGTTTCCATTTTAGTTTTCATAGTTAGGGCATGTGTCTCCCGATTTCCTATTCTGTTGAATTTGTCAGAGACTTATGTTTATGTTATTTCTCGTATTTGGTACTCTTTGGGAGTTAACTCTTGTCATGATGATTTCATTTATAGTTCATAAATTGGTCTGGTTAATTTAGATGGTTTAATTCTTGTGTGCTGATTATCACCCTTATTATTTATGTGATTCTTAAAATGTTGTGTATTAAAAAGGTTTTCATATTGGAATTTAATAAAAATGAAAATTATACTTTAAATTGTTTTGACACTTAGCTTAATTATTTAGGGTGTTCAAATTGGAACTATTATTTTGTGACATTGATGCTAAGAATGAACCAACCGGTCACCTTAATTTTTAATTTAATAAAGGACTAATCACCTTGTATTTAATTAGGCGAGGTGTCACAGGTGGTATTAGAGCATCACGTTCTGATGTCCTTTAGGATTTGTATGGATTATTTTGTTTCCAACTTAGCGTCTTTGATTTAGAGCCCTAATATTAGGAATGTTGTATTCATCTTTATGCGTTGGAAATTCGTGCTTTTGTGATTTGTCTATGTGAATTTTGAACTTATCCAGATTATTTAAACTTTCAGATGGCTCGTCAAGATGAACAAGCTAATATCGTTAAGGAATTTAATGAGAAAGAACAACTCACATATCAGGTGTCTCTCGAGAGGGTATCAATAGCCGAATTTGCAGGTATTATGGCACAGGCAGTGACCACTGCAGTCTTACAGTACCGTGACCACAGTATGAAACTTAGAGGAGGCAAAAGACCTAGAGAGATTAGTCAACTTGACATGACTAGAGTTGATAATTGTGCGAAGACACCAAAATCGCAGCAACAAGCTCCTCAAGATCAAAAAATCCATGAAGGTAACAAAATTTGCATGGAGAGCCAAAAGCGTCAGGGCCAACAAAGTCGGGGTCAGAATGTATTCCCAAAAAGGTGTTCCAAATATGGAATGGACAGCCATGAACATCAAATTTGTCCAGATCAGACTGGAGAGAAACTTTGACCCGACCAATGAGAACTTTCAAGACTCTGCTATAATTGTGTGCAACCGGGTCACAAGTGGAGGGACTGTCCTCAGCCTGACATCATTTTTCCTCAAGTTGTTCAGCAAGGCTAACAAGGCCAAGGAAAATGTGAAACTGGGCAACAGAGTTGTAAAATGAGATAGTTTTGAGGTAGGTTCTTTAAATGTGGTAAAAATGGACATAGACGTCAGGATTGCCTAGAGGGGGATAGGGCCCCACGGCAGCAGGGTGCCCTTAATGAGACACATAGGCCATTACTTCCATCCATCCCATCAGCCCTAGTTCAGCAGGGGCAATTACAGTATGGACGTGTCTATAACGTCCACTAGGCAGTAGTACCTCAGGCACCACCCTCGATTCAGGGTACATTTCCTATTCATGGAACTATGGGCCGAGTTTTATTTGATACTAGAATTTCGTACTATTTTATAGCTACTCATTTTGCACGGGCCTTAGGGTTATTAGACACGACAGAGTGTAAACTGTTATGCATACCCACACCACTAGGGAATGAGTCTTTGATTTTCTTTATATGTCGGGGTGTAAATATAGAGATTGGAAGTTTAATTTTTCCTGGGAACATGCTAGTGTTAGATATGCGTGATCACGATGTCATAATTGACATGCATTGGCTCTCTGCGTATAGAGCCATGATAGATTGTTTCGGTAGGAGTATTGTATTTGCCATTTTGGGGCATAAGATGTTTTTGGTAGCAATGCCTCGTCCAGGTGGAGGATATCCCACCCATTTGAATTAAATGGAGGAGGATACCTCTAAGGAGATTGTGATTCTCCTGGATTCTATTCCAGTCGATCGTGAGTTTTTGAATGTATTTCAGTAGTTAACTGGGTTATATGTTGAGGTATTTTGTGGAGAGTAAAATCACGTGAGTTAAAAAAATACGAAGCGATAATAAGGGAAGGGTATGGTTCTTGAAAGGGAAATGGTTAGTATAATTTCTGATTTGGTTTAGACATATCCGTTATGTCCAGAAGACCATTAAGTAGCTAAGGCGATTGGCAAAGTAGAAGCATGAGTTTTATCCTCGGAAGATGAAGCGTGTTTTATGTGACATGAGAGAGTCATTACATTTTTGTTTATTGCTAGATTCGCATGTGAGAAGAATTTAGTGCGTATATCTATAGTGTTATTATTATGTGTATGTTTTCCCTGGTAAAGTGGGATTGTCTTTAGTGTTCTCCGCGGAGGACAAATGGGTGCACTGTTAGTGATTTATTTCTTTATTGAGAATTCTCGTATTAGTGATATGATATGCGAGTACGATGTTATACTAATTATGGTTTTATAAAAATGGTCAAAACAATAGTTGGCAGTGATTGAAAGGCTATCGGAGTGGTTGCCTTAGTGCAACATGTTTTGTTCTGACGAGGCCTCACCTGCGAGAGGGTCGGACTCGCACTTATATTATATATTTTAGAGATTTCGAAGGGGATAGTGGTCTCGAGATATTCGATCCCGGTTTATGTAGGGACTTTTTCGTTATGATTAAGTATGTATTGGGTCTACTGTTGAGCGAAATTGTTTTAACTCATTCTTATGTTTAGCGCTCAGGACTTAGTGTAAGGAAGAGCGCATTGATATATCTATCCTTTAGAGATGTAAGAGTTATGAGTTGTACCCATATGTTTGGGGACAGGATTTGGAGAACCCCGATTATATGTATTCGAGGTTTATGGAATGTGATTACCACCAATACTGAACGATAGTGCAATTGGCGAAACGTTCTTTATTCAAGTAAAATTATAGGAGGAGAGGTAACTTTTCTATCAAGAGACGTAATAAAGGGGTACATGTTATGAACGAAGGGCCTAATGAATTTTGATAACCGGTAATGCTCGGAAGTAGTGTATCGGGGGGGGGGGGGGGTTCCTTGTTTGAATTTTGCTTTACGAGACATCCCACGCATGAAACATAGTGTAAGGTTGGAAGTAGGAATATGTTTGGTTATTATTCTATGAGTTTGGTACCTCGATCAAAGTAGGAACAGGTAATTATATCTATAAGTTGGAAGTTGAATTATGACTTAACGCCAGTGGAGTTGGTGGTGTGGTAAGAAAGCATTGAAAGTTTTGTCTTATCACCATGAGTTAAGGGGTGGAACGATGATAAGGAAGATTTAAAATTTTGATTTATAGGGTGATTGAGAGTACCCAAGTGTTGTAATCACATTGTGAGCACAAGGAAAATAAATAATTGGGTGTTATGTGTGAAGCGTATGTGATGCTTACGCTAGTATGCACGGTTTACAAGGTGTGTGGGCATCCTGGTTAGCTGATGTTAAAATCGTCCGAGTTGAAGGGACGTGGGAATAAACGTGTGGAATAAATGTTTATGGGATTAACATAATGAAGTGGAAGTGGTAGTCTGGATTGATCATCGTGTGAAAGATGATAAATCCATATATTTGTGTACGATTAGAGTAGCACACCGAATATGGTTGGAAGGCTCTTGAAAGCCATTTAAAGAAGGGTATTCCTTGAGGAGGGTAGAATTCAATTATTACGGAGAACACTCGGAGCGAATTTGTAATTATTCAAATGTTAAGAGCGACTGATGGGTACAAGAAGTGAAGATGTTAGTATGGTATTAAAGGTCCGGAAGTGCACATCGTGGAGAAAAGTGCATGGGTCGAAACTTTCGGTATACGCAAAGGAAAGAAGGGGAGTATTAAGTGTCACTTAATGTGAGACATTACAAGTGGAAGTCAATGTCGAGCGGGGCATAGTGAGTAGTCTCCACGGGCACTACTCATAAATAGAAATCAGTTGGAACAAGAGGATCAACCAAAGAATTCGGTGGCTATCGACAATTCCTATAATGGAAGAGGCCGGTAAATTCGATAAAGTTTCTTGGATGAGTTGACAACCTCAAGGTAAGATCAAAAGTTCCTTCAAACATGTGGAACAAGATGCCCAAGAAGGAGGTGATTGATATTCCTTTGCGGTGATTTGCAATATTAGCTAGTGTGCCCCAGTCTTCCTTTGAAAGGAAGGATCGCACCGGTACGTGGTCCTACATGGTATTTTTCTGAAATAGGTTGAGATTTTTGAATCCCACCTTCAGTATGGGATTTCAGGAAGCAGCGGGGATAATTTTTGGTTTTGAGCAGGTTGTATCACCCATAATTCGGGGAGTAGGCGAGCGGTGATTAACCATTAGTGGATCAGTGTGAATGTAGTTTTGGATTCATTGTGATCGTTTCTTTTCCACAACGATTATAGCTAGCAAGTGGAGTATAGTATGATAATTGGGGGAGGATGTTACATAATAGTAGGGATTCCGTGGCAGCACTCATACCTGTTTATTATGAACAAGGTCCTTATTGAGGTTTTGGTGTGGAAAAACCTTAACTTTTCTCACTCTGAATGTTAAGAGATAGGCAGATAATTAGAATTTTTGATTGGTCGAGTTAGAGTCTGATGACTATGGTGGAATTACCATGAATGTTTTAGGTGAACAAGAGTGGTTAGATGTTCATATGATTTTTCTTGAAATGGGATTTTTGTGTTTAGATATATACGAGTAGTTGTAATGTAGTGAGGTGCAGCCTCTTAGTGATATTGAAATAATGGGAGTCAATGATGTATAGGCTCATCTTATGAGAATGTTGTTGGTTAGGAGCACAATGTGAAGTGCCGTTAATGAGGATGTTAAACAAGCTTGCTGCGAAGCGGGGGCTATAGTGATTGAGAGCCTTACTATGTAGATAGTTTGCGTACTGATAAGGTATCCAAAATTGTTTTACCAGAAAGGCCGTATTTTCTGAATTTCGAAACAAAATTTCGTTATTAGAGGGGAAGTATGTAATACCCCGTATTTTTATGATTTTTCAATTTTGGGATTTATTAAATTTAATTGAGATAGATTAATTTAATATTAATTGAAAATTTTGTTTTAAATATTTACTAGCGTGATGAGAGTTAGTAATTATAGGAAAATTGTTAATTTGTTAAATATTACTTATTGTGTAGAGTAATATGTAGAATTGAATTTGTTAAAATTGTCACGAGGGAATAATATGACAATTATGGAAATTAAGTCAAGATGCGCCTGAGTCGTGTCGGGACTAAATTATTATTATTATAAGTGACTAAATTATAAATCACCCGTATGGTCATTGTGAGTGCGCCAACATGTACGGAAGGGTAGAGATAGTCAGAAAAGTCTACCCGGGGGTTTAGTTTGGGTCTCGAGGCATTTTTAGGCCTAATTGGCATCCCAGGAGGGTATAATAGTCATTTTGTATTTTGGGGTAATTAAACCCACGAATTTCCCTAAGATATATTAGCCATTTGAGTTAGGATTTTATGGTTAACAATCACAAAACCTAAGAACGGGGATTAGAGAAGAAGGTAGGAAGCTTTCCAACAGATCCAAGGCCAATAACTCATCCGTTTACACCGCCACTACCACCAAAACGTAGATCGCACGACAAGGAATGCAACTATACCTTTTTCATTCATAAATCAGAACCTCGAATTCCAAGAAAGTATCCAACTTGCTTTATTTTTAGTTAATGCCTCACCCATGTTAGTTTAGGATTGTTAAGAACACGTTTTATGAAAGAAATTGATAATTTAGAGACTTAAAATCGCATGTATTAGAGAAACCAAATATATTCTGGACATTCTCATCACAAGTAGAGGATTATCTACGAATTGGTATGGATTCAGAGGCAAGAAATCTAAAAAAGAATTAGAAGAATGAATGTTTCATGTAAAATTATGGTTCTTGATAGTTATGTTAAATTATCCCATAAATTCAATGCCTCTGATGAATTTGGACATGTTTCACATAGGAAATCAGGTATATAGGTATATGTAAATATTAGAAATGTTGTTTGGGAGTTTGGTAATCGATAATGGCATTTTGGAGTAATTTGGAAGATGAAACCCGTAGGTTGAAATTGCAGTTTCTGGGCAAGAACTGCTTGATCGATCGATCGACCCAAGAACATCGATCAATCGACCCCATTTTCTCAATCGATCAACCCCTCCTAGAAAACTGTATGTTTGTCCCCTTTTTGTTTAATCCGGTTTAAATACGTGGGAACCCTTGATTATTATTTATGGAGTATAATGGGTGGTGAGGAGGAACAGTAGGGTCTAAATAGACTCCGTTGAATGAAATTTAATATGGGATGAAATTGTGGGTTAACGGGGAATTTCGTTCACATTAGAGATTGTGCGTAAGTTTGTTAATGAATTGAGGGAGTCGTGAAAGTCTTAGACCAGAAGGTTAGAGAGGGTATACCTACTGAAATTTTCTTTAGCAAGAGAATACTTCGAGAGATGAGAAGTATGTATGAAATAAATTATAATTGGGAATAGAAGAGACAAATCCGTTGTGCGAGATAATTGAATAATTTGTGTGAAGAACGGATAATTATAATTATGGGTCGTGGGCGCACCTAATTTAGAAATTTTGAATATTTATATATATGACTGTGTGACTGTATATATATTATGTATCTGTGTAAAAATCATACTTGGCCTACTTGCTATTACATAGGTTTCCGCGCCGGGACAATCTTATCTCGATTGGACCTTTATGGGGGATATTGACTCGTACCCTAGAAGATAGTATCCTTGATACAGGCTATCTGAGAATAATAGTCAAATGTTCTAAGAGACGTGAGGGTATGTGCTGACCTCTTAGGACCAAGAACTATGCTTCGCCTCCATTTGTTTATGTACTGTGTTAATATAGTTCGAGAGTGGTTCTGAACTTGTATTTCCCTTAGTTTGTGTGTTACGGGGACTTAATGGTAGAGTATGCCAGCACCATAGATTTATGTGAGGTGCCAATAGTATATATTATATGAATGATTGATATATATATATATATATATATATATATATATATATATATATATATATATATATGGAAACTTTCTACTGTGTGTATATGTAGTTAAGAATGAATAAATACTTCAACTTTATAATAAGTGTTCGGGAACTTTCTAACCGTACGATGATGCTCTAAGTAATGTAATAAATTTTGAAGAGAATGAATTTCTAAAAAAAAATATTATAACTTTCTACTCCTCGGGATACAACTTTATGGATGATAAGTGTTAAGTTTATGAGTTTAGTAGTACGGTAGGCGTGCACACTAGATGAGAGGTGAGAATTATCAAGAGAGTGTCGCATACTAATATGGTTGTTACATTAGCCGGTAAGCATTTTAAATACTTGCTAAACTATTTTAATCTATTTCACACTCGGGCTCTGACACGTTTTCTATCATCTTCTCTCTTTTGTATATATATATGTATGTATTACAGGTGCCCAACCATAGGGGTATCATGCTTAGGTTCTTTGGATTGGACGTGCTGCAACTTATATGGAAGTTGCAGGCTCTTGCTTAAACGACCTCTTCATTCATTCAGTTTCTATTTTAGTTTTCATAGTTAGGGCGTGTGTCGCCTGATTTCCCATTCCTTTGAATTTGTCAGAGACTTATGTTTCTGTTATTTCCCGTATTTGGTACTCTTTGGGAGTTAACTCTTATCATGATGATTTCATTTATAGTTCATAAATTGGTTTGCTTAATTTGGATGTTTTAATTCTGGTGTGGTGATTGTCACCCTTATTATTTATGTGATTCTTAAACTGTTGTTTATTAAAAAGGTTTTCATATTGGAATTTAATAAAAATAAAAATGAGACTTTAAATTGTTTTGACACTTAGCTTAATTATTTAGGGTGTTCAAATGGGAACTATTATTTTGTGACAATGATGATAAGAATTAACCAACCGGTCACCTTGATTTTTAATTTAATAAAGGACTGATCACCCGATATTTAATTAGGCGGCCTTTGTAATAAGAAGGTATTCCCAATTAATGGTGTCAAATGCCTTTGTAATATCAATCTTTAGATCTAGGTTTTCCCCAAATAATTTGTTATCCATAAGATTAAAACATTCTAACACAACTCCAATGTAGTAAACAACGATTCTTCGTATGATAAAATCATTTTGTTGAGGGGAGATGATTTTAGAAGCAATTCGATTGATTCTCTTACTGTTATTTTTGGGACTGACTTTGAATATGAAGTTGTCTAAAGGAATTTGTCTTAATTGAGTGATTTTGGTGTCTCCAATCTCCTTAGGAATGAGGGTTATCATGTTGAAATTGAAGTGAGGTAGAATCTCCCTTTGACAAAAAAATGTTGAATAACTTCCACAACCTCTTTTCATAATATTCCAGCAAAGATGATAGAAAATTCCAAAAAAACATCATGACCTCGGACACTTTTTCCATCAATACCAAACACTGCACCATGAATTTATGTCTCAGAAGATATATTTGTCAGCGTATTATTATCGAAATGAGTAACCATAGGGGGAATATTAACACAAATAGTATCAATGACATCAGTTCTATCACAAGAGTTTTTATGACATAAATCAGAGTAAAACTTGAGGATATAATTAGATAATTAAGTAGGGTCAGTAATCTTTGAATCTCCATCCATAATATGATGTATAGAGGTCTTAGATGTCTTTACTTTGGCATAGTTATAGATGAAAGTAATACATCTGTTACCATAAGTTAGACATTTCATATTCTCATTTTCTCTTCAAAAAGTGTTACAAACATGAATAGTATTCCATGTGGAAATAAATATAAATATAAACCATGTTTGTATTCAGTTACATACATTTCATATTCTTAAAAAAACTATACATGCGGAAATAAATATAAACCATTCACACAACTGAATAAAACTGAACTGAATAATTAATTACACAACCTGCCGAATAAACCATCGGCTACCAAAGTGAAGTAATCCAGTACAAATATTCAACACTAGAATAAAACAAATCTGAAAACTGAACTGAAAGTCTGGGCGACATGCCCTAAATAAAATTGGAACTGATGAATGATTCCTACTCTAGGAATGAATAAGCGATGCGTCTAATCCAAATTCCTATTAGCATCCACATATGCCGCAGCACCATGTGCTTAGAATAGAATATCAATCCTGGCATCCCTGTGGTTGGACACCTAAAAGGTTTTAAAAATAGTTTTATAGCAAGGGTTAGAACCTAAAACATTTTGAAAATATTTAGCAAGTGAATTAACTGAAGGAATAAAAATGCATGAATGCGCTTCATATATAAGTTAGTGTTGCATTCCCTTGTGGACAGTCCCACCCCTCCACTAATGTGCACACCTAACGGTTACCTTAACCCCACCTAGTTGTACTACCCCGTCCAACTAGTCTTGGTATAACCTCCCCTTGCCATACTACTCTAACCCAAGTATAATGATTCTTGAATATTATGAGTTATCTCACAATTAACTTAATTAATTCCTTCTTAAATAGTAGCATATAACCATGTCACAAGTTATATAAAGTAAATACATCACACAGTGTATTATAACCCGCACATAATATTGAATACCATTATATACGTACCTTTACTAAAGCATCCACACATATAACATACGTATATCCATCCCTCCGAGTATCCCCTCGCCGGATGATTCCCTCTAAAGTGCTATCTCATTAGGTGTGCTCACATAACCTAGTTACCCAAGTTGGAATCGCTCACCAACCTGGCCCAAAACATAAACGAAATGGAGGCAATCACATTCCTTCCCTGAAAGTGAGATAATCCCCTCACCCATATACCGGACGCTATAACCTGGGGATATACTCACCCTACTTCTCAAGCTAGGGGATTCACCGACATCGCGCAACCTCCCTTGATATCACTAGAGTATATAAATTAAATAACTATTTAATCACTGATTTTTAATAGCACACACAATATATACACACACATATATATAAACTATCACTACACCATATATATATACTATAAACCCCGGCTTTATTGTGTACTCAAAAATCCGTAACACTAGCCTGAAATTTCCCGAGTCTCTGGCCCGACTCAACATAATTAATTTTCTCACTTATTAAATTATCATTACCCCGAGTCTGCTGTCCGACTCTAATATATTTAATTCACACTCAATTAATATAATATTTCCCCCGAGTCTATGGTCCGACTCTAATTAAATTAATTAACACACCTATTAATTTAATACCGATCCGAGTCTTTGGTACGACTCTCATTTAATTAATTTACACATTAATTAATTAATACCCTTCCAGAGTCTACAATCCGAATCTAAATTAAATAATCACAACATCAATTAATTTAATACTTTTCTGAGTCTACCTTCCGACTCTACCTTCATTAATTAACACATCCATTAATTTAATAACTTGGTGTCACTCAACCATTATCCCCGGACTCTCTCACTTGGCCAATAACTTAATATTTCCCGAGTCTATGTTCCTATCACAAGAAAATACAAAATAGGCATTCACAAACCAAGTAATCCTATAAAACAATAGGTATTTACACAACCAAATTATTCATACTTGTACGTAATATATACCTCTATAATATTCACCGTACTTGTTTGCTTTACGAATTTATTTCACTTTCATATTAATTCAAGTATTCGCACAACTCTAAGGGTACTAGTTACCCCTTGTTATATCAATTCATTAGTTACACTTATTAACCCACTGACCTAACGAATTTAAGCTCGCTCACGCTTTTCCGAAATTATATTCTTATCATCTCGAATTAGAGTACGTCACAATCAAGCCTATGAATCGCCATTTTAACTCTCTCACAAAATTAAAGTTCAACACTCAATCATAGACCTACTGCCATATCATTATTCCATAAATATATTTCATCAAGGTCCCAAACACTTCCCCGATAAAATTTTAGACATTTGAGGCTTAAAAAGAAAAATCTCAAATTTTCTGGCACATTAAAAACCCTCTAGTACAATTTCGATTTCTCCCTCTAAAGAACTCCGATTGTCCCAATTCCAAGTTCATTGAATAGCTAAGAGAAATACCTTTCCAGTAATGTATGGTTCACACTCTAACTCGAAGTAAAATTCAAATCGAATACGTTTAAAGTCACGTCAAAATTCTGGCAGATTACTATGTTGACAGATCAAACACCCTGTATTAAAATGTCGATTACTCCCTCTAAAGAACTCCGATTGACCTGATTCCAAGTTTATTGGATATATAAGATAAATACCTTTCTAGGCATGTATGGTTAACACTCTAATTCGAAGTACAACTCAAATGGAATATGTTTAAAGTTGTGTCAAAATTTTTCGCAGAATGACATCTTGTGTTCATCAATTAAACCCTATGTCATTCAAGATTCATGTTCTTCATCCAAGAACTCATAAATATTCCATGTTAATCATCAAATATATTCAAATTTAATTTTATATTTACTTAGGGATATATAATATACCTATTTCTTAATTTGAATATCAGCTAAGTATTCCATTAACAAAACCCCATTTTTTACCCATTTATCCCCGAAACGAATTTTAGTTTACACATCACTAAAATATTAATTGGATATCACCATTTACACATTACAGCAAGTTAATCACTTTCCTGGAATTGTTTGTAGGGTCTGATCCGTTGGTGTAGAGAATGGTTGATGAAGAACACCCCAAATTAGCTCCTTAATTTGGCTCCAAAAGATCCCCCAATTGACTTCTTGATTAGCTTCCTCTAATCCTCTCCCAAACCCTAGGCATAGAATTAATTATCTGTTGTTCCTAGTCTCTCAATTAGGTTAGAAATACTAAATCCCATTTTTGGCCATGTGGGCCTAGTTAAAAAGGCCCAACTCACCCCGTGTGGGCCCGGCTATGCCCAAAAATAACCCGAGACCCAATTACTACCCCCGGGTGCTCTTCTCTGACTATCTCGACCCATCCAAACGCAACCGTGCACTCAGAATTGTCATCCGAAATACTTTTTGACATATCCAAATTTCGACCTCAAAATGCGACACACATTAATTCGGACAATTAAACTTAAAGTCACCAATTATAAATAATTCGGCTCACTCAAATCAATTCTCCAACTCATGAATTTAAGTTTCACCAATTTAAATATTTATAACTCCCAAATTAATTAAATATTAAATCCTCAAAATTACGGGGTGTTACATACTCCCGCCTTACAAAGGAATTTCGTCCTCGAAATGAAGATAAGCCTAGTGCTCCAAGCTTCAAATCTCACTCTACAGTCATGTGCCTCCAAGCTCGCTATATCTATCTCTTCCGCTTCTAACTATAAATTACACAATTAATCATTTTAATTAACCAGGGCGCCCATACACCCTTACCCGTGCTTGACCCCGCAAAAGTTTTCTTAATTAACACGGGTGCCCATACACCCTATTCACGTGCTTTACCGCACGAAAATTACCCGACTATGCTAGTCGTAACCCGTAATATAACTTCGAACCCGTAGTCTATATATATATATATATATATATATATAACTGCTGCCCTGGGTACCCAAACCATGGACTAACGATCAAACATCTCCCCACTTTCCAACATCGCGCTAAGTTTCATGCGTGTGATGGCTCGCAAAGCGAAATCCAAACAAGGAACCCCCCGATACACTACTACCTAACATTGTTGGTCGTTGAGATCCGTTAGACCCTCAGTCCATAGCACGTACCCCAAAATACTAGTCTTTTAACACAAAAGTATATACTCCTACCCTTATGCTACCAAAAATAACATAAAATACCACGCCCTCACTATCACTAGTTCTTACGCAAAATACACCCCGAGCTATCTCTCTTTGCTCGAACATAAATCTAACCACCCTGATTCACTTTAGTAATCACCCCTACTTACCGGGATAAAATGTGAGAACACAAGACCTCACTTGGTGTCCATCACACCACACAATATAACATATACACACACATATATATATAGGTTAAACGTCCTCTCAGGTGATACATAGTACCAAACATACCCTGGTGTCGTGAACACCAAAACTTAACCCCACTATCCACAATAGTTCAATTCCATCGCTATCCAGCCTATATTTAGGAAATATTACCATCCCTACTCCCATAATTCTCGAAATTAGTAACTCTTCCCATAATTCAAACCTTCTATCGGTGTACACCTCCACTCTCATGTGGATAACACTAAAGAATTTCGCTACCCCACGAAAATTTTATCTACATATTATGGCTACTACAGCCAGCGCACCCACTAAATTCGACTTACCCGCAAACTCTAGTGATTTTTTTTTATATTGTGACACCCTCCAGTCACTTAAAACATACCCCATGCCCATAATATAAAATACAATTACCTACATACTCCAGCTGCAATGGCTGATCCTCGGGTTCCGGAGCAGCTTCCCCCTGTCCGAATGCACCCAAGACTTGCTGTAGTGGCTGCACATCCAGGAACTCATCCTGTAGTTGACCCCTTCCTCGTTGAGGACAACTTCTCTTCACATGTCCCGATTCCTCACAAATGAAATACCTCCTAATAAATTCACCCTGCCACTGATCCCTTCCTTATTGGCCTTATCGAAAGTTCTGACAATCCTGTCGATAGCCTCCAGACCTAAATCACTTAGCCATATTCCCCTGTCAGAAATCCTGCCCCTGATGTCCCCCTGTCTACTGCTGAGATACCCCACTAGTACTTTTTCCTTTCGCTTTATCAAACTGACTGGTTTTCCCTCCCCCTTGCTTCCTTTCACGTGGAAGTGATGTTCCTGATAGTGCAGGAGTGCTGCATTTACGACGTCCGTACAAGCTACTAATGCGGGATTACCAATCAAATGTTGCCTGATCCTCCAGACTAACCCATCCATGAAATTTGACTTCTTTCTTTCATCGTCGCTTACCTCATCTGGTACAAAATTTGCTAAACGAGTGAACTCTTCCTCGTAATCGGCCACTGAACGGTCCCATTATTTTACCTCTCTAAATTTCCTCCTCATTTCAGTCTCAACTGCTAGCGAAAAATACTTGCGGTCGACCCTCACCCAAAACTCGGCAATAGTTACTGTATCCCTTTCCTCAACTGTGGTGATTGACTCCCACCACTGTAGCGCTGCTCCCACTAAACTAAAGTGGCTAGAATTTTCTTCTCCACCTCATTGCAATCTACCATGCATAGGTGACGTTGAATATCTCTCTTCCCCTAACATTCCTGTACCACATCTGAACCCCCTCGAAACATTGGTGGATGGCCCTTTTGAAAGACCTCTCGTACTTCCTGCCACCCCGACGGCCCCGCATGAGCCTGAGCATTTGGCGCCACTAAAACTTGTGGCTGATCTCGTGGAAAGTACCTTGCCATTGCGACCATCGTCGCTTCAACTTCCTGCGCCACCAATTCAGTTACCTGCGCTACCAAAATCATCTCTGGCAGTTGTTGCGGTAACTCTGGCTCTTGATGAGCCTTCCTAGTCTCATCTCTTCCTGCTGCCCTAGCTGGTCTCTCTCTTCTGGGTGGCATCCTGAAATGAAAATCGAATCGTATGAGTTCACCGTCAAATAAAAGTAATTGGCAGAAGAACGTAAATGCGCATACGTATGAGAATACAACAATCCTATAATAGGGCACTATATCAAAGATTGCTAAGCCGAAATGTGAAAAGCCGCACAGATCCTAAGGAAATTAGAACCTGATGCTCTGATACCATCTTTGACACCCCGCCTAATAAAATACCAGGTGATCAGTCCTATACCAAATTAAAACAGTAATCCCAGTTGGTTCATCCTTAACATCACTGTTAAAAACTTTTTAAAACATACTAACCATCTAGTATTCCAAAACCTATTGCCAAATTTTAACTTTTGAATTAAACAAAATAGTACATGCGGAAATAAATATAAACCATTCACACAATTGAATAAAACTCAACTGAATAATTAATTACACAACTTGTCGAATAAACCATCGGCCACCAAAGTGAAATAATCCAATACAAATATTCAACACTGGAATAAAACAAATCTGAAAACTGAACTGAAAGTCTGGATGACGTGCCCTAAATAAAACTGGAACTCATGAATGATTCCTACTCTAGGAATGAATAAACGATGCGTCTAATCCAAATTCCTGCTAGCATCCACATATGCCGCAGCTCCATGTCCTTGGAATAGAATATCAATCCTGGCGTCCTTGTGGCTGGACACCTAAAAGGTTTTGAAAATAGTTTTATAGCAAGGGTTAGAACCCAAAACATTTTGAAAATATTTAGCACTACGATAATTAAAATGCATGAATGCGCGTCATATATAAGTTAGTGTCGCACTCCCTTGTGGACAGTCTCACCCCTCCACTAATGTGCATACCTAACGGTTACCTTAGCCCCACCTAGTTGTACTACCCCATCCAAATAGTCTTGGTATAAGATCACCTTGCCATACTACTCTAACCCGGGTATAATGATTCTTGAATATTATAAGTTATCTCACAATTAACTTAATTAATTCCTTCTTAAATAGTAGCATATAACCGTGTCACAAGTTATATAAAATAAATACATCACACACTGTATTATTACCTGCATATAATATTGAATACCATTATATACGTACCTTTACTAAAACATCCACACATATAACATACATATATCCATCCCTCCGAGTATCCCCTCGTCGGATGATTCCCTCTAAAGTGCTATCTCACTAGGTGTGCTCACATAACCTAGTTACCCAAGTTGGAATCGCTCACCAACCTAGCCCAAACCATAAACGAAATGGAGGCGGTTATATTCCTTCCCTGAAAGTGAGATAATCCCCTCACCCATATACCTGACGCTATGACTTGGGGATATACTCACCATACTTCTCAAGATAGGTGATTCACCCACATCGCGCAACCTCCCTTGATAGCACTAGAGTATATAAATAAAATAACTATTTAATCACTGATTTTTAATAGACACACAATATATACATTTATATATATATATATATATATATATATATATATATATATATATATATATATATATATATATATATACACTATCAGTACACCGTATATATATATATACTATAAACCCCGGCTTTACCGTGTACTCAAAGATCCGTAACATTAGCCTGAAACTTCCCGAGTCTCTGGACCGACTCAACTTAAATAATTTTCTCACTTTTTAAATTATCATTACCCTGAGTCTGTGGTCTGACTCTAATATATTTAATTCACACTCAATTAATATAATATTTTCCCCGAGTCTATGGTCCGACTCTAATTAAATTAATTAATACACCCATTAATTTAATACCGATTCGAGTCTGTGGTACGACTCTCATTTAATTAATTTACACATTAATTAATTAATACCCTTCCCGAGTCTACAATCTGACTCTAAATTAATTAATCACAACATGAATTAATTTAATACTTTTCCGAGTCTAACTTCCGACTCTACCTTCATTAATTAACTCATCCATTAATTTAATAACTTGGTGTCACTCAACCATTATCCCCGGACTCGCTCACTTGGCCCATAACTTAATATTTCCAGAGTCTATGTTCCTATCACAAGAAAATACAAAATAGGCATTCACAACCCAAGTAATCATATAAAACACTAGTTATTTACACAACCCAATTATTCATACTTGTACGTATTATATTTCTCTCTAATATTCACCGTACTTGTTTGATTTACGAATTTATTTCACTTTCGTATTAATTTAAGTATTCACACAACTCTAAGGGTCCTAGTTACCCCTTGTTATATCATTTCAGTAGTTACCCTTGTTAACCCACTGACCTAACGAATTTAAGCCCGCTCACACTTTTTCGAAATTATATTCTTATCATCTCGAATTAGAGTACGTCACAATCAAGCCTATGAATCTCCACTTTAACTCTCTCACAAAATTAAAGTTCAACACTCAATCATAGACCTAATGCCATATCATTATTCCATTAATATATTTCATCAAGGTCCCAAATACCTCCACAATAAAATCTTAGACATTTAAGGCTTAAGAAGAAAAATCTCAAATTTTCTGCCAGATTAAACACCCTCTAGTAAAATTTCAATTTCTCCTTCTACAGAACTCCGATTGACCTGATTCCAAGTTCATTGGATATCTAAAAGAAATACCTTTCCAGTAATGTATGGGTCACACTCTAATTCGAAGTAAAATTCAAATCGAACACGTTTAAAATCACGTCAAAATTCTGGCAAATTACTATGTTGAAAGATCAAACACCCTGTAGTAAAATGTCGATTACTCCCTCTACAGAACTCCGATTGACCTAATTCCAAGTTTATTTGATATCTAAGAGAAATAAATTTCTAGGCATGTATGGTTCACACTCTAATTCGATGTACAACTGAAATGGAATACGTTTAAAGTTGTGTTAAAAATTCTGGAAGATTGACATCTTGTGTTTATCAATTAAACCCTAAGTCATTCAAGATTCATGTTCTTCATCCAAGAACTCATAAATATTCCATGTTAATCATCAAATATATTCAAATTTAATTTTACCTTTACTTAGGGATATATAATACACCTATTTCTTACTTTGAATCTCAGCCAAGTATTCCATTAATAAAACCCCATTTTGTACCCATTTATCCCCAAAACGAATTTTAGTTTACACATCACTAAAATATGAATTGGATATCACCATTTACAAATTACGCCAAGTTAACCACTTGCCTGAAATTGTTCATAGGGTTTCATCCATTGGTGTAGAGAATGGTTGATGAAGAACACCCCAAATTTGCTCCTTAATTTGGCCACAAAAGATCCCCCAATTGACTTCTTGATTAGCTTCCTCTAATCCTCTCCCAAACCATAGGCTTAGAATTTACTATCTACCGTTCCTAGTCCATCAATTAGGTTAGAAACACTAAATCCCTTTTTTGGCCATGTGAACCTAATTAAAAAGGCCAAACTCACCCCGTGTGGGCCCGGCTATTCCCAAAAATACCCCGAGACAAAATTACTGCCCCCGAGTACTCTTTTCTGACTATCTCGACCCATTCGGACCCAACCGCGCACTCAGAATTACCGTCCGAAATACTTTTTGACATATCCAAATTTCGACCTCAAAATGCGACACACATTAATTCGGACAATTAAACTTAAAGTCCCCAATTATAAATAATTCGGCTCACTCAAATCAATTCTCTAACTCATGAATTTAAGTTTATCCAATTTAAATATTAATAACTCCCAAAATAATTAAATATTAAATCCTCAAAATTACGGGGTGTTACACATAGTAGGACAAATAAAAAAATGATGTCGTTGGCTATACTAAACCATAAAGGTCGTCTTTCAAAAATGGTTGTTTTGGCATATAAAAATATATAATGTGAAAGAATCTCCTCAGTTTAGCCAAAAATAGTGATATACTGATCAGACCTATATAAATTAGTGACTTTAGCAATTACCTAATATATCCCAATATTAGGAAGGAAAATATCTCTAGTTATAGTAGAAATAATATTCAAGTTAAGAATAGACCATTAAAAAACTGGAATACAATCAAAATCAATCATAGGCTCTATAATACAAATCAAACTTGGATGGCGTGCCTTAGAGAGGTTAGAAAACTCATCTTGAGTGTTGGATTTCCCATGACTTATGAGATTCTATAACCAAAATCGTCACGATGGGTGTCAATCCCACTTCTACGGGTGGGGTAGGGCTACCTTATGTGAATTTTATTCTTTCCTTTTTGGTTGACTTGGAAAAAACGTTTTTAAAGTCCATTTCATTATTCTCTCTTCTGATTAAGTTGACGATATTAATGTCATGCTGGATTGGTCCAATATTTTCAATATCCATATTCTCCTGATTGAAAATTCCTTCCAAGATTTGGGAGTGGATTTTCCCATTTCAACAATTTTATCCTCATGAGCACTGGCTTTTGAAACAATTCAAATCTTCATCCTGATCCAAGAGAAGATCAAAGTTGTTCATTAGGTGAATAGGATCTTGATTTTCATCCTAATTCGGGATAATAACTTCTTGAAGTTCAGGTAACTCATTATCTTTATCTTTATTTCTTGATTATCTAATTATTGGCATAACATTATCTTCATGAGTAATTTCTTGCAGCTCATCCTATTCTTGATTATTACATGACACCTCATTTTTGCGAATTTTGTTCTATTAACTGATTTTTATGACATTTTTCAAAATTATGAAATGGAATATATATCCATGTTTCATTGTTTCATCAATTTTGAAATCAAGAGTTTGGTGATCAATTCCTCAACATTTGGAGCATAAAGGTGGTTGTTGATACCAAAATTAATATGCTGATGTGGACGAATCATACGAAGACACTTGTCAATCTACGTGGTACAATAACAACGAGGAAGTTCATTTCCTCGACCAACTCATGTTCTCCCCGAGCAAAGAGGATATACCGAGGAACTGCAACACTCCGAGGTACTCTAGCGCTCCGAGGAACTCCTGAGCAACGAGCAACTAAGGCGGTCCGAGCTGCATCTCAGCCGTAGTATTAATTGCCAGAATGTCAACAGTTCAACTATTCATTGAATGTTTATCATCTTAACGCACACGCTTCATTAAATGTATTTCCCTTTCATATGTATATCATTTAATGTATCAACCCATTCATGTACAGCCTAAGGGCTATAAATACCTTGTATCACCCTCATTCAAAGGGACCGGAATTTCTTGACTGAACTTGTAATCGAGAATTCCCAAACACTCAGCAATAACATAACAGTGGACGTAGGCCATTCTTATAAGGCTGAACCACTTTAAAAATCTTTGTTTCATTTTATCTGTGATTGAATAATTAGAGCGATCTAATTTTTTACATCAACAGATTGGCGCCGTCTGTGGGAAACGACTGTTGCTATCGTTTTTCACCAAAAATCATTTATCATCAATGGAAGATAATCCAGAATTCAGTAATCGAAATGATGGAAATACTGGAAATCCTCCAAATCCATCTGCACCTCCAGATCTGGCTGGAATTATGACGAATCTGGCTGAAGGACAAACCGCCATGCAAGAAACAATGAGGCAACTCATTCAAACTCTTCACGGCGGTGCACCTACCCATTCAAGGCAAAGGAGTGATCATGGGCAATCGCGATCCAGGCGTACTGGGTCATATCGTAATGAAGAATCTAATGATTTTTCTAATCAACCTGGGCGAACTTCATCGATACGGGCTACGGATACAGATCAACATATCACCCTCTCTCCGGAAAGAACTAGCGCCCTGGAAAGATTAAGCAGGGCATCTCCTTTCAGTCGGTTAGGACCAAGGAGAAATATGAGTCCGCCTAGAGCTCCATCGAGAAGCTTTCGACCACCATCAGGTTTGAGAGAAGGATCAGCACAATCAAGACCAGCTACTCGTCGAGATAGATCTCAGGAAGCTACGTCTAAACAATAAATTGCTCGGACTAAGCATCCCGAGGAAGGAAATGAAGCTTGGAAGGGTTCAATTCAGCGATTGGAGAACAGACTTGGAGAAATGGTTAAAGAAAGGAATCCCTTACAGAGAACTTTTGTTCAAGGGACACCTTTTGTGCAGGCTATTGTGAATTTTCATACACCATCGAAATTTAAAGCACCTGTAGTGACCCCTAAATATGATGGAAAGACAGATCATGTTTTTCATATAGAACAATACCAAGCTGCTGCTGACATATATGCTGTCCCCGACGAGATGAGGTGTAGAGCGTTTTCGGGAACTCTTACCGGATCTCCACAGATATGGTACAACAATCTTCCTCGGGGCAAGATTTCGACTTTTATTCAGTTAGCCGAGTTGTTCATTGGTAATTTCTATTTTGGAGCAAAGCCGGTAAAGCGAGTAGTGCACTTGTTAAGTGTTAGACAAAAATCAGGTGAGAGTACTAGAGATTACATAACTCGTTTCAATAACGAGAAGTTGGAAGTCATAGATTATGAAGAAAAGACAGCGATCACTGCTTTGATGAGTGGATTGCTGCCTAACAAGTTATACTATACTTTGGCCAAAGATCCACCTAAAACTATGTCAGACTTGATGGCAAAAGCGGCCAAAATCATGAATGCTGAGGCGGCTATGGCTGCGAAGAAGAATATGGATAAAGAAACCAAGGTGGAGGTTGACAAATCTAAGAAGAAAGAGCAAAAAGGTAATGGTGGTGACAAGCACTCCAAGAATAATAGGACATCATGGGAAGTCCTTAAGAAATATGATAATTATACTCCATTGAAGATGGGTATTAATCATGTTTTAGAAGAAATCAAGAATAACGAAGAAATCAAGTGGCCAGATAAACTGAGGACCAATCCTGAACTGAGAAATAGGGCCAAATATTGCGAGTTCCATAAAGATCATGGCCATACGACCAAAAATTGCATAGCCCTTCAGAACGAGATTGAAATGCTCATCCGAAGAGGAAAGTTGTCAAAGTGTGTAGATCGCAGAGGTGAAAGGAAGAATGATGATAGAACTAGAGATCGTTCTAGATCTCCTCGTCGGACGGAGGAGAAAAAGAAAAGAGATCATGAAGATGATCCAGATGAAGACCCCGATCTTCCAAAGAAGCCAAGACAGCCTGAACGAGAGGTATTTTCCATACGTTTTGGGTCATTTGATTGTAATGTTATTACAGGAGGAGATGCTGGAGGGGGAGACCTTATTGCAGAAAGAAAGGCCTATCTCGGAGAGGCTCAAGCCTGCTCATATATTCAACGAATAAATCTTACCGAGGATGATCGTCCGAGGAAGGTAAATAAAGAGAAGCTAGTTATTGGTTTTTCAAAAAACGATTTGGCCGGTGTTCTTTACCCTCACGACGATCCATTGGTGATCAAAATGAGGATAAAAGACGTGGTGATTTCAAGGGTGTTGGTGGACAATGGTAGTTCGGCAGACATCATGTACTATTCATGTTTTGATAGCTTGAATTTCAAATTATCTCAATTGGAACCTTATCACAGACCCCTTCTGGGTTTTGCTGGCGAGAAAGTTTTTCCACTTGGGACGATCAAGTTGGACATATTCATTGGAACTTGGCCTGCTTGTCGAACAGAAAGAATATGCTTCTTTGTGATGGATAAGAATGTGCAGTTAGCCTACAACATCATCATGGGAAGAGTTGGTTTGAAGAAGTTCGAAGCAGTTCCATCTACAGTGCATCAATGCTTAAAATTTCCAACAAACTTTGGAGTAGGAGTTGTAAAAGGTGATAAAAAAATAGCTCGGGAATGCTATTATTCGTCTGCCGAGCAAGAGGAGCTTGAGGAATCAAGGAAAAAGACTATTACCTACCAGGTAGAGGAAGATACAGAAATTGAAACTCTTGATCCCAGGGATGAATCCCAACTTGTAAAAGGACGGGTAGTAGAATCTACAGAAAATGTTATTCTGGACGAGGAGCACCCTGAACGAGTAACTCAGATAGGTTCGTCGTTGGATGCTTCAATAAAACAAGAGTTTATAATGTTCTTGAGAAACAGGAAGAAAACTTTCGCATGGAGTCATGAGGACATGCCAGGAATAGATCCAAACTTCTTGTGTCACGAACTCAATGTGAATAAAGAGATTAAGCCTATAAAGCAGAGAAGAAGGGTATTTAGCCCCGAGAAGAATCAAGACATACAAGAGGAGGTCGAGAAGCTTCAGAAAGCCCAATTCATTGAAGATGTGAAATATCCAGACTGGCTGGCAAACGTGGTGATTGTAAAGAAGAAGAACAATAAAAGGAGAATGTGTGTTGATTTCACTGATCTCAACAAGGCATGTCCAAAAGATCATTTTCCATTGCCCAGAATTGACCAACTAGTGGATGCTACCTCGGGACATGAGCTGCTCAGCTTCATGGATGCGTATTCTGGTTTACAACCAGATCAAGATGAAACCTGAAGACAGGGAAAGTACTTCCTTTATTACCCCTAGGGGAACTTATTGCTATAATGTTATGCCTTTTGGTTTGAAAAATGAAGGAGCGACATACCAGCGGCTGATGAACAAGGTCTTCACCGAACAAATCAGTTGTAACATGGAAGTCTATGTCGATGATATGCTGACAAAAATCAAGAAAGCTGCAAATCATTTAGTTGACTTAGCTCAGACATTTGATCAACTGGATAAATACCAGATGAAACTCAACCCGACGAAGTGCACATTTGGAGTACGAGAAGGAATGTTTCTTGGATACATTGTCAACCAGCGAGGCATTAAAGAAAATCCAGATAAGATCAAAGCTCTTTTACGGTTGCGATCTCCAACAACAAAGAAAGAAGTGCAGAGTCTTACAGGACGAGTTGCAGCGCTCAACAGATTTGTATCCCGAGCAACTGACAAATGCCTCCTATTCTTCAAAAAACTCCGAAAAACTTTTGAGTGGACTGATGAATGTGAAAAGGCCTTTCAAGACTTGAAAAAGTATTTGGGAGCACCTCCATTATTGTCCAGACCAATAACAGGAGAGAAGTTGTACTTATATTTGGCGGTATCAGAGAATGCAATTAGCTCAGCATTGATTAGATTGGAGAATGGAGTTCAGAAACCCATCTATTACACAAGTAAGGCTTTTCGAGGTGCAGAAATCAGATATCCAAAGCTAGAAAAATTGGCATTGGCATTAATTGAAGCAAGTAGAAGAATGAGGCCATATTTCCAGGCCCATACAATCGTCGTATATACCGACATGCCATTGAGGCAAGCCCTTCATAAGCCAGAAAAGTCAGGGAGATTGATGTACTGGGCAATAGAGCTCGGTGAATATGATATTGTGTATGAGCCCAGAGCATCATTGAAAGGGCAAGTTGTAGCAGATTTTATAGTAGAATTTACATATCCTGATACCCCCGAGGAACAAAAACTGCTCGCTGACCAACCTGTGGATGTTACAGGATCAACAGACATAAGTCCAGACCAACTCCGGTTGGTAAAAGAGCCTATGGATGTAGAAGGATCATCAACTTCAAATTCAAACCAGCCCCGGATGGTTGAAGAACGAGAAGAGATGGTCAACAAGGAGCGAAAAGTGCCAGGGGAGGATGAAAAGAAGCAACAAATATTTCACCGAGGAACTCTATCAGATAAGAAATTTGAAGATGGGTTGCCCATATGGAGATTATATGTAGATGGCTCATCTTGCACCGCAGGTTGTGGGGCAGGAATTGTTTTGAACACCCCAGACGAGATTGATATGGAATATGCTTTGCGATTCCCATTCAAAGCTTCTAATAATGAAGCTGAGTATGAGGCAATGATAGCAGGTTTAAACTTAGCAAAAGTTATGGAAGCACGACAAGTAATTGTATTCAGTGACTCTCAATTAATTGTAAATCAGATGACAGGAACATATGCAGTTAAAGGAGATTTAATGGCAATGTATCATGCAAAGGTGATGGAGTTACTGACAGAATTTGATGCCATTCAATTGGTGAGAATATCGAGGATGGAGAATGTACAAGCAGACGCACTGGCCCGACTAGCATCAGCTACTCGTACCGAGCTGCGAAGAACGATACCAATTGAAGTATTGGAAAGTCGGAGCATAGATGAAAACTTGACGATGAATGTTATTACCTTTGATTTAGGACCATCTTGGATGGATCCCATCAGGCTATATATTGAAGAGGGAGGATTTCCAGGGGATAAGCTTGCTGCTAAAAAATTAAAGTATAAAGTTGCTCGGTATGTATTAACTAATGGTATTTTATATAGACGAGGAATTATGGCAGGTTTACAGAGATGTGTACATCCCTCTGAAGTGAAAGAATTGATTGAAGAGATCCATGAAGGGTCTTGTGGAGCTCATGTAGCAGGTCGAACACTTTTACAAAGGGTAATGACTCAAGGATACTATTGGTCAACGATGAGGGCTGATTGTATAGCCTATGCTAAGAAATGTGATAAGTGCCAACGTTTTTCCTCTATCCGACGAACTCCACAAGCATTGTTGACACCCATAACTTCCCCTTGGCCATTCGCCATGTGGGGAATTGATTTGGTGGGACCATTGCCGACCACCCGAGGAAGATTTAAGTACTTCGTCGTTGCAGTAGACTATTTTACTAAGTGGGTAGAAGCTGAACCCCTCATCGACATGACGTACGAGAAGGTATACCAGTTCGTTTGGAAGAATATCATCTGTCGATATGGTCTCCCTCATGCCTTCATCACAGACCATGGAACCCAATTTGATAACGAGGAATTTGCTGCTTATTGTCATCAGTCGAACATTTTGAAGGTCCATTCAGCACCATGCCATCCTCAAAGCAATGGACAGACTGAAGTGACGAATAGAACACTGCTGAATGGTTTGAAGAAAAGGCTAAGTGAAACTAAAGCTAACTGGATTAACGAGCTACAATCAGTATTGTGGGCTTACCGAACAACTCCCCGAGCAGCGACTGGAGAATCAACATATATGCTGGCATTTGGAAGTGAGGCTGTAATACCTGCCGAGTTAGGTCTCCCAACACACAGAGTGCTGAATTTCAATTCCCCAGTCAGCGACTTGATGAGAAGACTAGATTTGGATATGCTCGAGGAAGTAAGAGAAGAGGCAGCCATTAGGAATGCTTCTTACCAACAACGCACAGCTCTGTTCTACAATAAAAGGGTGAAGAAATGCGATTTAAAAGAAGGAGATTATGTGTTAAAGAAGGTCATTCAGAAGCACAATAAATTGGAAGCAAATTGGCATGGACCTTACCGAGTTACAGAAGTCGTTCGACCAGGAACTTACCGAATAGAAACTCTAGAAGGAGAAGAATTCAAGAATGCTTGGAATGCTGAACACCTTCGCAAGTATTATCAATGATGTAAAATGTACAACGGTTCCATCAATATGAATAAAACGATGATGTTTTCACCATTTTCCTCTCCTTTGTTTGAATGTTTTTCGGGGAATACTAGTGTTGTACACTACGCTGCTCGACAGCAAAAAGAAGACAATAGTTCGAAAGAACCAAAAAAAAATATACTCCTTTGGTTAGGAGGCGTACACTAGTGTGACCAACTAAGGTTGGTAAGATAACTAGTGGACAGAAAGTTCGAAAGAACCAAAAAATATACTCCTTTGGTTAGGAGGCGTACACTAGCGTGACCAACTAAGGTTGGTAAGATAACTAGTGGACAGAAAGTTCGAAAGAACCAAAAAATATACTCCTTTGGTTAGGAGGCGTACACTAGCGTGACCAACTAAGGTTGGTAAGATAACTAGTGGACAAGATAGTTTGAAGGAACCTGATAGTTCAATAATCAACTACGGGTGAGGGAAGAACGATATCATTTTGAAAATAGGCCACCAAGTTGGTCGGAAGGTAAAATCATTCCAGAAAATACAAAGAATTCCAAACTGAACCAAGTACAGTTGGTCGGTGATCAACTATACTTAGTCGACGAGGATAAATTATCGACCATGGTTGATCGGGCACATTTTATGAATTTTTTTTTTTACCAAGTATGGTTGGTCGGGGATAAAAACCCATAAACTGTAGTTGGTCGACAAACACAATTTAACAACCTTGGTTGGTTGGAAACATTTTAAACATTTTATACTCATTACTTTATTATTAAGTGATTGAGCAACATTGATATTTGTAATTTTGATTACTAAGTTGGTTGATGAACAGCATCATATTGTTATCTTTTTAACGGATACATATACACAAATGTAAAAATGTAAAAATAAACACAAGACAATCGCAATACAAATTTGCAAACAGAAAATGAAATTCTTTCATTAAGATAAAAATGTATTACAAGCTATACATATGTGCTAATTATTACATTGAAAAACCTATTCTATTGGTTTCTTTCCTTTAGCTTTTGAAACAGGTTCCTCGCCGGCAGGAGGATCTTCTAAGCAAAGAGGATAATTTATGAAATTAATATCTCTGAGCATTCTGACGTTCATCACAGAAGGTGTATCCAAGAGATGCTCTGGACGAGATAATTCAGTCTGAGAATGAAGACTATAATCGCCGAGATATTTTGAAATTAAACTCCGAGGAATGGAACGAGAAGGGATCCATTCCATGTCCAATTTGAAAGGTGGCACAGGCAAATCTAGTAACCCTGGAGCATGATAATCCCATAAAAAATGCCCTTGCTCCAATTTCAGTACACCCAGGGAGTTCAACCACCCCTGCTTATAACCTTCATTATTGGCATGTTCAATCCGAGCATCTAAATGAACAAGGGCTTCATTGTATCCTGCCATCCAAAATTCCCTGGGCTGTTTATGGAATTGGAAGGTTAATCTATCCAATTATTCGTGAAGGCTCCTGGCAAAAACATCTTTATTATTCAAAGCAGACTTCGTTGCAGTAAGTTGATCTTCCAAAGATAGATTTTTCTTGGACATTTCAGATAAAGCCCGATCTTTGGCGTTTAATTGGTATGCTTGAATTTCCAAAGTAGATTGAGTGCGAGCCTCTTCAACATCGCGGCTAAGAACTCTTGATCGACTCCGAGAAGTGACTGGAGAACTTTGCTCCTCGAAAATATTTTGAACAGCTCTTCCTCGCCCATGAGAACTTCTTTCTCATCCCCGAGCAGTCACAGGAATAACAGATTTTCTTAAGTTGTCCAGTTCTTGCCTTAATTTAGCATTCTCAACCTCTAAGAACGAGAAACCTTCATCGGTAACTTGCACTAAAGCAGTGGAAGATGACGCTGCACATTCATACTGTGCCATCTTTTTCTGCAAATTATTGTTGTCTTGTTCCAGTAACTCATCAATCTGCCTGCAAGCCTCGACTTCACCTTTTAAAGTTCTTTCCCTAACATCGTATCCAGCAAGGATCTTTTTATGGCCTGTTTCAGAAGAAAGTTATTGATATCTATTTTCATATTCCTTGTGCAACAAAGCCATTGATTCATTGTGCTGACCTTGGAGATCTTCTAAAGAATAATGAAGTTCCTCAATCAAGTCATAGTAGGCCACATTGTTGGCCACAGCTCGGTCAAGTAAATCCTTCAAGTATCAATAAGCCTCAATTGCTTGTTCTGAGGCATCATGGCCAAGGATGTTAGCAATTTCTGATGTACTAAGGTCTGTATGACCTGCCTTATAATATTCGTGACATTGCTGCATCAGCTTTGTATCATATGCAGATATCAGTTCCATTCTAGCAACAAACTAAGGATGAGAAAAAGACAACAATCAACAAAAACAAATCATCAACAACAGAGATGAATAAAGATGTATTTTATTAGATCACAAAAGGATTACATTGTTTGATTACAAATAATGAAAGATAGAAATGATACCGAACAACTTCACACCTTTTCCTTATCTCCCAAGACTTTCTAGGGAGGCTGGGACGAGGAGCTTGGTTGCTCGGTGGTAACGGCAACTTGATCTGCAGGAGTTGAAATTTTTTCAGGAGGAGGAGGCATGGAAGAAATGTCCTCGTTGGCAGAAGATAGAGATGCAGGGACTTGATCACCTATGGCCATAGAAGATTCATTAGAGACAGGCTCATATTCTTCTTCTTCCACAATTGGTGGAGGAGGACCAGGGAGGTGCAACTGGAATAACTCGGAATCATCCTTGATCTTCAATTCCTGTAGGGCAGCTACCCAGCCATCTCGGAAGTATTTCAACTTCCCGTATTGAACTTGGGATGTCATCGCAGCAATCCCCTTGTCCCATCCTTTATCCCTGCCTGCGCTGAAGGATTTTTTAACTGCGAGCTTTCTTCTCAATTTCTCTGAGGAAAGCTTCGCATCCAATTCTTCTTTTTTGCCCTTGATATCTCGCAGGGTGGACAATTCTTCCTCTGCCTTCCTCAGTTTATCCTCAAGTTCTCCAAAATTCTTGAGCTTGTCGTCATATTTCTTATGCTCGACCTCTAAACTTTTCACTTTATTCTCCAAACTCTTGGAGATCTCATCCATCTTCACCTTCTCAGCCTCAACTGTAGATAATTTTTTCTCCCATTCGGCTTTGTCCTCATCATACTGCTGATGAGAATCTTTCAAAGATTGGGTTAAACCCAGCAGAGCATCCTCTACACCAGATGAGGAGCTGGAAGCTTTAATTGCCTCGTCCTTCCTCACGATGTTATTAAAACAATTCACTAGCTGAACAAAGGAAAAAGTGACAGGTCAGTGGAAAAATACAAGTATTCAGAGAAAGAAAGAAATTCAGAATGTGAGAAATTTACCGAAGCAAGGTGAGAGTAGCTAGGGGTGTCAACATATCCCTAGAAATATTTTCATCAATTCCTTGGACCTCGGGTATGATCCAAGTTTTTACCGAGCTCATTGAAGAGCTCGGAGGAATGATGGTTGAAACACCAACAACACCAGATGGTGGAGAAGAGACAGTTTCAGCCAAATTGACTAAGGATGATTTCCTTAATCTCCTCAAAGGAACTTCAGCAGTTTCAACCAAGGAAGAACTCTTGGTCGGAGAAACAGTAATCACTTCTACTGGAGCAACTTTCTTGCTCGGAGCCACTGGGGGCTTCTCGGCAGCTTTGGAAGGTGCAACATCCACCTTCTTAGTCCCTTCTGGGACATCAAATTTGCTTTTCTTGGCCCCAGCAGCAGAAGTAATGTCATCAAATAGAGCAGGAGGAGCTCTTTTCTTGCCCATTCTCTGACTTAAAGGAAGATGAGAATCTGAAGAAGAATCCTCTGGAGTTGAAGCTGGCTCAACAGGGCGAGCAGTATAAGAGGTTGTATAACTCTTATACTGTAGCAAATATGATGCAGACCTGATGTGCTCGTCTGCAACGTTCTTATGCAAACCCCAGATAAGTTTCAGATGCTTAATATTAACCTCTGATTCTTTTGGAGTTTTTCTTTTACTATCAACTGCAAACAAACACATAATGAGATATCAGTCATACATTTTGTCAAACATGATAAAAGAATAATTTCATAAGTAAAAGAAATAAAATGAAAAATAAACATATCCCATTGCCATATGGGGGGCATCTGGGACCGTTGTATACTCCATCTCCAACTAAAGGGGCATATTGCCAATTTTTAATAACCACCCCATGTTCAAAATAATCTCTATTTGAATCAGGGAGGTTAACTACAAGAGCCCTATTCAGAAACCTAGTTTTTAAGTAATAAATATTATCTAGAATGGCCCATTTATAGCAATACATAATTTCAGGGATCCCTATACGAGTCCCACGAGTTAGATTTAATTTGTAAACCCCATTAATTATTCTCCATGAATTGGGGGGCTATTTTTGCAGGGACAAGATCAAAATACTGACAAAACTCAAGACACAATGGGTTTGGCGGAAAAGAAAATCCACATTCAGTAATGAATAGACTTGGGAACCAATGTCCCTCAGCCAATCGAAAATAATCTAAAGGCTCAGAAAGAACCTCCAGAGTTACCCAGGAAGGAATGGAAAAATGGGAACGAAATTTCTCAATAGACTCCACAATATAAACCATACTAAATAAAAGAGATACAAAAGAAAGGAAGAAGATCTTACAGGAAGAAATGAGGTATGTTGACAACGAACGAAAACTAGGATGAACGCACAAGAGAGAAGGAGAAAATAGAAAGCTTGAATGCAGGAAATTGGAAAAAGAAGAAGACGGTATGGTTACCAAAGAAGTTTAAATACTTTGCCTTGGGAAGCGGCGAAGGAAATGATTACAAAAAAGAAACTGTTGAACTTCCGACGGCTAAAAGGACAAAAAGGGCACTAAGATCGAAGCGCTCTTAAAAGTTCGAAAAAAAGGCGGATTCGTTGAATTTGGAAATAAATTCAAATACGATGCTCCTAAAACCCAGGAAGATCATTCAATATTGCCATAAACCGAGAAAAAATGTTCCATACTCCTCAAAGTTTGAAATATGAAACATTGGGGGCTTCTGTTGATACCAAAATTAATATGCTGATGTGGACGAATCATACGAAGACACTTGTCAATCTACGTGGTACAATAACAACGAGGAAGTTCATTTCCTCGACCAACTCATGTTCTCCCTGAGCAAAGAGGATATACCGAGGAACTGCAACACTCCGAGGTACTCTAGCGCTCCGAGGAACTCCTGAGCAACGAGCAACTAAGGCAGTCCGAGTTGCATCTCAGCCGTAGTATTAATTGCCAGAATGTCAACAGTTCAACTATTCATTGAATGTTTATCATCTTGATGCACACGCTGCATTAAATATATTACCCTTTCATATGTATATCATTTAATGTATCAACCCATTCACGTACAGCCTAAGGGCTATAAATACCTTGTATCACCCTCATTCAAAGGGACTGGAATTTCTTGACTGAACTTGTAATCGAGAATTCCCAAACACTCAACAATAACATAACAGTGGACGTAGGCCATTCTTATAAGGCTGAACCACTTTAAAAATCTTTGTTTCATTTTATCTGTGATTGAATAATTAGAGCGATCTAATTTTTTACATCAACAGTTGTATATCTTAATATTTAGCTAAGATTTCAGTGCCATTATTATCACTCACCATAAATTTAGATAAACCTAATTTGATATCAATTTCAACAAGAATTATGACTTCTAAATGAAATTACTTATTTCTTGTAACCTTATTTAATCGCATAGGTATCCCCACAACACTAGAAATTTCCATGAGAAGAAAGAGAAATAAAATCTAGTTTGAAGTTAGGAATCCATTACGTAAGTCTCATTCTACGAAATCACCTTTACCATAAGAAATTTACCTAGGAAATATCCGAAGGAAAATTTTTCTATGCTTCCACTTTTACCACGAACCAACCAAACGGTCCCTAAGGTATTTTAAGAATTTTTTTGTTGGATTTTTATAAATAGGGAGAAATTTTATTTTGACCTAATTTTAGGTTAAAAAAAACAAGCTTCAGTAGGCCAAATTCATCTCTTATCATCGTATCCACCAATGTGGATATCAAAATATCCTATTCTAAAGGGTATCAACCTCTGATTAAGATTAGGTTTACAAATCTTGTGAACATTAGTCTTGCTAACCTTAAGAGATGGAAAGGTTGAATTCTTCCCCAATTCCAATATTCTAATAAAACTTTTGTTACAATCTTGTAATTATTCTGGATACAAATTTTCATTTTTCCAAATATATTATTTATCACTATGGATTTGTGGGGGCTTGAGACAATTATTATATGAAGAAGTAGCCATTTTAGGATAGTTTTTAGCATTGTCTGATGAAGGATTATGTTTCTTATCTTTTTCGATTATCCTAACTAAGTTATAAGATTCATCCACTTTCTTAGAATTAAGAACATTAATCTATCCTTGCTTTAATTGTTCTGAATTTTTAGCAACAGAGTGTTGAATCGATTGATTACTATCTCGTGATTGAGAATGATTATCCCATGCCGTGGTAATTGCAGAAATGAATTCATGGAAAAAAGAGAAAAAATTAAGAGAAATGTTAAACTCTATCTTTGTCTCTCTCTAAAATCCATCATCCCAATATGACATATCATGCATGAGTCTTAATTAGTATTTACAAAACATTACGTATGATAAAGGGAGTATGTATACTATTAAACATGAAGTTAAGGATGTGAATATATGTGGATGGCATATGAAAAAAGAGGTAAGTAATACAAGTAGAGTACAGCTAACAAGTAGGTACAAGCAACATAAAGCGTGGAGCATATACAAGGCATGGTGATATATACAAGGTGTGAGATATGTGAATATACACAAGTGGGAGAGAGATATGTTCAAAGTGAGACTGACATGGAAACATGTAAGAGTAATAATAATGTATCATGAAAGTGTATGTCAATGATAATAATTTGGAAGTGTGTGGAAGTAAAGAGAGCATGGGTGAATACATGAGTGATATGCGAAGCATGTGATATATACAGCACGAGAATATACAAGTGGGAATAATCATGAATATCTACAAGGTATATGTGAATAATATGGGTACGTTCAATGAAATGTGAAAAGTATATGCAAGTGGATAAAGCATGGATCATGTGATAGAAAAGATGGTATCAACATGTGATGAGAATAAGGATCATGATGGAGATAAAAATATACTTGTATAGCCTGACATTAGCAAGGCATATATACAACATGTGATCATGAGAGTAAGAAGGAAGAATATGCATGTGGAGATATAGAAAATAGAGAAAAAGATAAAGAAGAAAATAAAGCCAACGTAAAATAGAATCTAGTCCTCTAAAAATAATATTCCCGAGCAGAGTCTCCAATATGGTCATATGAGATTAAAGAGTTTTTCCCGGAAAAAAATGGCATGCAAGGAACAAAGAAGAAAATCCTTTTTTTGCCACTCGCATGATATTCACATGCTCCCGTAGATGTAAATTGGTAATCATCGAGGGCTGTAAAAATATAAATAATGGATTCGCGATCCTATTTTTCTCAAGACACGAAAAAAGAAGTATTTATCCCCAATAAATAACATCACAGACAAACTGATGCATACGAAGCCCTATAGATCACAAATCCATCGGCTAAATTATGAAATGGGAAGATGTTATGCACCCATTCCTCCCTTTAGGTATTCCATGGGCTATGGTAATGTTCACTTTTCTCTAAAAAGTCCAATTTGTGTGTACAATGTGTGTGGAGTGAAATAGGTTAGAGAAAAAATTATCATACCCACATCATGGAGAAGACGGAGCGAGTCATTATAAGGAAATAAAATAAAAAAGAATGGAGCGTAATACAATAGTAATCAAGATGTGAGCATCAAACCGTATCAAAATCCATCGCAAAGAATGAAATACGCATGCTTTTCGGCACTACTAAAAATATAATAAAGAGATAAGGATACGTTAAATGAGATACATCGGACGATAATACACTATAAGGAAGTGGATATGCGTCTCTGGCGAAATTGCAAAAATAAAGGAGAATAAAAAATATGAAAATATAATATAATATGAGAAACACCTTGGATCATGATTCATTATGAGGATGTGAATATTCATGTTTGATGGGATCTCTAATAACTATAACTATAACTATATATATATATATATATATATATATATATATATATATATATATATATGTGTGTGTGTGTGTGTGTGTGTGTGTGTGTGTGTATGTGTGTGCGCGCGCACACGTGTGTGTATAATACTAATAAAAGTTAGAATGAATTAAGTGAAAAGGTAAGAAAAGAGAACTCGAATCCTGAGGAAAAATAGACACTCATACGTAGTTATAAATGTCCTCAAAGTCCACGTAGTCGAAAGAACGTAAGGTTGGGATTTAACCCGTAATGTGTGTGTGTCTGTGCGCACGTGCGTGCGCGCACACGTGTGTGTACAATACTAATAAAAGTTAGAATGAACTAAGTGAAAAGGTAAGAAAAGAGAACTCAAATCTTGAGGAAAACTCGACACTCATACGTAGTTATAAATGGCCTTAAAGTCCACGTAGTCGAAAGAACGTAAGGTTGGGATTTAACCCATAAAACCAAAACTAGAATTTACTTATTTTTGTTTGCTGCAAAACAAGAACAAGTGAGGTAATGAGAACTCCCCTAAATGGTGTGTGCTTAGGCAGTCGTGATCCGAACAAAAAGAAATGCTATAATTATATTTTTAAAGTTTTAAGAATAAAACTTTAAAAAAATTAAACACAATAAAACATGATAACCAAACTAAAGTTTTTGTTGTTAAAAATGATTTACCCAATTTTATCTTTTCGACCTAAAACATGTATTTAGGTGATAAGAACATAATAAAAATAAATCATCCACAACATGCCTACGTACAAGGAAAACAAAAAACGGAAAAACCTGTTATGGCTCAGGGAAATAGTTCACTATGATAAGGCCTTAAAAATAGTATACAGTAGACTTATTCAATGACTTGTCACCCTGATAAGCCATGATGTTCTTTTATTTTCAACTTCTCCTCCACAGTACGACGTAGGAGTCCACTCACATAATATGACATAATGCACGCCTTGGTATCTAACTGTGATGCTCAACAGCCGTCTACAAAATCGAAACATGGAACACAGCTTCTTCACCGCAACGAGCAAACCAATTGCATGGATTCCTTCACATGAAACTTTTTCTCTCAATCCAAATGAAAAATAAACTCTGGTACCGAAACAAAAGATATCAAGGCATATGAATATGGAAACTTGGATCCTTAAACTCAATCAATGAAAGTAGGGTTTTCACCAAAAGAAGTTGAAAAATATGAGTTCAATATGCCTTAAATAGTGAAAACACAAATTTTGAGGAGGTGGACTCGTTCGAACGAAATTAAATAGTTCATTCGAATGAGAAGGCATTTGTGATATATTGAGAACCTAGTTTGTTCGAACGAGAATCCTTTTTCGTTTTAATGAAGTTCCAATGAGATTCAAACTGGTGCCCTTCTATTTGATAGAGTTTCTCATTTGGTGTTTTATCTAACGAAGTAACAACTTCGTTTGACCAAAATGTCCATTTTATTCTAACGAAATATCCTCGAGAAATGTGAAGATGAAGTAACACAACACGATGTATATCCACATTTAATCTTAAACTTTACATTTTCGTCAAATATCTCATACGCTTATAAGATCAACAATACAAAGCCTAATCTACGACAAATTACAAACCACTTAACTTGATTCAAAAGTTATCCTTACAAATCTCCCCTTCGTCTATTCGAGGACAAAACAAAAATAAAAACCTTATGGGTCATCGAGCTCTCTAAAAATACTCAATACACAACACCAAGAGGAAAAGGAGTGTGACACCCCTCTTAAAATATAACGGGTGTCCAGCCCTATACTATATTTAATTAGGAATCTCAGATGGATCATTCTCAGCATCCACTGACAATACTAAAATAAATAAGCCTAACTACCCAAAACAATAAAATTGGATGCCAAAATTAAAATAAAACACATAATGGATATTAACCCAACAATATAGAACTACTAGAAAAGGTAGAATGCACACAAGTACCACGATAAAAGAAATTGCTAGAATTAAAATAAAACGAGTACACAAAAGGAAATATACCGGAATAAGTTGTCGGGTAACAGACAGTACAGCAACAATAAGGGATAAATATAAACAGCAACATATAACTCGTGGGTATAAACCCGATATACAACACGAATCCTACCTATATTTTCAAAGGAATAGATAGCGACTATAAACGAAATCCCGCAACAGTCCGCAACTGTTATGGATCGTAAGACTATGGATAGAAAAGCATCTAGTATCCTTACGGTGGGACACCTGTAGTAAACAGTATATATATATATATATATATATATATATATATATATATATATATATATATATATATATATATATATATATATATATAGAAAAAAAGAAATATAAAAGGGTCAGAGCCCGAGGTGTAAAGATATTTGCAGCAAGTGTATTAACCGTGCATAATAAATATAAATGCATTTTTTTCATAATTAAAGTGGAGTCACACTCTCGTGAAACCCCAAGCTCACCTGTCATCTACAGCGCGCACTTAATCGTGTCCTGGAACCTGAATTAAGCTGCCCCACACATAGAAGGATAACCTACCTATATGTAAGCATGATCTATACCCGCATAACCCATCATCATAACATAAACCAAATAAAATCCATTCCATCCTAACCCCCCATATATATATATATGCCTTACCAAGCTTTAGTGGTTCCAATTATTAGATTAAACTAATTGTAAGTCTTAGTACGTCACACATTAACATTAGGTTTCAACGTAAGAGTTTATTCTCTAAACAACATACATTCAAGTACGAAGGACAAAACTTCTCTCCACTCTTAACATTGTACTACGATTCGTGCGTGGGGCATCTCGCAAAGCGAAATCTAAATAAGGAACCCCCCGATACACTACTACTAGACAATGTTGATCGTAGGGATCCATTATGTCTTCCATACAAATCCTATTACCGCAAATACTTAATTATAGAGTACTATATCTAAGAACATAATTAGAATCTCTATCTAACTCCTTGGGGTCGATATAATTGCAATTGTCTCTAAGTACGATCTTTCGACCCTGATAAATTAGTACACCGAAATCACCCAAGATGTACATACTAGAAAAATGCATATCTCCTTCACCTATGGGATATATATATTGTTACTCTAAATATATATAAACAATCATTCATCCCTATAACCACGTATACATAACACACATTACATACACTTTGCAATACTCATAACATAAACAGTTATATGCTACCAAAATACTGCACCATGCTATCGTCTTCGAGTAATTACTCACTTTCTCCCGCGGTCACCACCTATCAGACTATTATCACACCGCCATGGAGACAAAATCAGTCCTAACGTATGGGAAGCGTTTATAGTTCCTAACCGGAAAGTGAGAACGACTCATACTCAAGACTTCTCAACACCAAAATAAAATCACTCAAATAATAATGGACTACTATGACCTGGGGACTATCCGCACCCTACTCCTCAAGCCCGGGCCTCACCCACATATCGTAACTTCCCATGATAGCATGTGCCGAGTATGCACACCAAATCAATATATATATATATATCATTCACACTATATATATATATATATATATATATATATATATATATATATATATATACCTACATATGATCACATCATATATACAAACCATCACACACGGCATAGATATTCACGCCATATATACACACATATATACATATCTATATATATTAATCTATAATTATACATACTATCTCTCGTCCGTATGTATGAGATTTATAAACTCGACTATAAGCATACATAATCCTAATTATACTTGCCGTCATCCTAAGCATATTAAATTAATTCGTTATATAAATATGATCCCTCACTTGAAGCATATTCGTCCATTGCCCTTATGATATGAATAGTCTTACAATATATTCAACCTTAAGGTTACTAACCCACCGTTTAACATATGTAACAATCACTATAAATCCCATCTATATCTGAAAGAACATCAATACACGATACTTATCTCGGTCATAGGTACTCACCAAACTAATAGTCGGTAAGCCTCAAGCTCAATCCTAAATTCATTTTATGATCCCATCATATTTTGGGATACCCATTGTTAATCACACATAATTATGTAGTAATTACTCCGACTACCATTTGATGCAATCCTATTCTAGTCAATAGAATAATCCAATCATTCTCAAATTAGCCTACTATTCAATTTCTACTATGAACCCTTAATCTTATTGCATCTACAATTTATTCCTTAAGTTGAACATTACTAAGGATATGTGGCCACTCTCTCTCGTTGACCCCCAATCATAACTTAATAGAATCCACTTGCTATAAGGATTGGACACAAACGGCGGCCCAACGCCTTCAAACCATGCCTTTACAACTCCCTCTAACATTACTCAACCTTACATCATATTTTAATTCACTTCTAATCTCAAAATAGGGCTCCCATGTCTAATAAGATATCTCCCACAACATCAATGAAATAAACTCCAATACATAAGTATATACATTTCCCAAAATAGCTCAATACTTCCCCATGATCCTATTATGAGAAAACTACTAATTAATCTCCAAAACGTAACCCTAGAATCATGTAAGAGTATTCCAAATAGAGAAACCCAATCGAAATGGAGGAAAACTCACCCTAGGAAAATTTCCCAAAACAGCCCTCTTTCCGAATCAATTCGGCCCCTCCTAATCGATTCGGCCCCTCCAAATCTATTCGGTCCCAATAGTGAATCGATTAGGTCCAAGTGAATTCATTTGGTCCAAAGTGACTGTAAGTCTACTACATACCAAATCGATTCGCAAGAGGAGAATCGATTCAGCCCTAAAGACCTGATGGTTCTTTAATATGTCCTGTTCAGCAAGCCACGAAAAGGGTTAATTTCTCCAAAACCCAAATTTCCCAAAATCCAATTTATACAACTTCCAACCATAAATCTCTAACTCAATCAAGTTCCCAACACCAAAACCCATCCTATGTCTAGTCTCATCAAGTTATACACCTTTACACCCAATTATGAACCTCAAATACAAGATTTAAATACCCAAAATCTAGGTTTTGATATATATACCCAAAATCCAATTATTTTTCCCACAAATTACAAAACCAAATACAAAAATGAATTATTTAGCAAGATTAAACACTTGCCTCAAAGTTGTAGAGGTTGAATCGTCCTCGAGATCACATATGGGTCGGAAATCTCCAAGCTTTTTCTCCTCTCTCTTCTTCCTTCCTTCTTCTTTCTCTCTTTCTTTCTCTCTCTCTCGCTCTCTTTCTCACAAATGAGATAGGCTAATCCGTAAGCCTCTTAAGCCTTTAAAACATAAATCCCAATTTTAAATGATAATACACACTTTAAATGACTCGTTTACTCTAATTTGAGTTAAACTTACTTAAAAATATTTTGGAACCGAAATAAAACCCAAGGACATTCATTTTGACTATCTAGACCCATCTGAAATCAATCGCACACTCAGAATCATCATCCGGACTACTTTATATCATCCTCAATTTTCAAATTCCAAAATTCTCCAATTCAAACAAATTTTATTTTTCCCAAAATTTAAATTTCTCAATCCCAAAATCGTGGGGTGTTACAGACTTTCCCCCTTACAAAAATTTCATCCTAGAAATTTATGTTATGACTAGGACTCTGAACCTCATCTAGTTCTTATATTTAACCTCAAGATCACTATACCTATCTCTCCCACTTCTCACATCGAATCATTTAAACTTTGAAATCAACTAGCTACCCAGGGCGCCCATACACCTTGTACCCGAGCTCCACTCGTAAAAACATAACCCGACTCCACTATCCTCAAAATCATAGTATAACTCTCAATAACTTAATCTATAATAGCGTACTAAGTATTTAAGAAGTTTGAAATTTCCAATGGTTGAACTCTTCTCAATTCCTAACTTCCACGACTTTTATGCGGGGGAGGTCTTCCAAGCGAATCCAAACAAGGAACCCTCCTAATACACAATTGTGTAGCTATGTCAGGGATTGAGATCAGTTTAAAGTTTTATAAAATATTTTCGAATTATAGGTATTGCCCGAAGGCCTATATAAAAGTATACTATAAAATAATAATATGTCTTTTGACACACAAATCAAACACCTTATGTTCAAGACACAAGGCCCCAACTAACACAATACTCCTACCAACAACTAGTCCTCAAAACTTATACATATATGATCTAAATTCCCCGCTCAACAATGATCTGCTAAACTCTGAACTTCCCCACTGATACCAATCCTTTACATCACATCAAAGAATTACCTCAAAGTAAGTCCTTCCCTCATTGGAATACTACAATTACCTTCTCCTAACCGAACTATAGAACAATAACCTTATAACCACTACTCAACAGACCTTATCATTTCGCACTTCCAGAATTTAATAGCATAACTCTCTACTAGCTCCTCATGAGATTGTCTATTATCCCAAAAGATGCCATGAAAAGACCACACTTTCTCACCCCTTTCCTTGAAGGAAATTATGTACACACTATGGTTATAGAGGCTAACCACTCATTATACTTTACATGCGACGCTACCAATATCGAGTAAAGTGTGACCTTAAATCCAAAGAAAGGTATTCTACCTTATACTTCCGTAATCCAGTTGTTTCACTTCATTTCTGTAATCCAGTTGTTTCACTTCATTTCCGTAATCCAGTCCCTTTACTCCTTCAAGGACAAGCCCTTTTTCCTAACGCTAAATTCTCCTCAAGGAAACATTCTCTCGAAAATCCCTCCTAACTATCCTGAAGGACAAGGCGCTATTGCGACCCCCGACTACTCCTTCATTCCTCCTCAAAAAACCCATGTCTCCAAATTTCTTACTCCCTCTTCCAAGAAGACAATACTCCTAATATTAGGACAATGCTACACACCTCACATCTGTAAAAGTCACCAACACCAGGTTTCCTAAAAAATGTTGACGAATTCGTCAATCGAAACCTCCCAAGGGCTTCACTATTCGCTTATCCTCAGTACTTACCTGATCGAGCATAAAATTCACCATTCGAGTAAATTCTCCTTCTTACTCGACCACCTTTAGATCACCTTAAGTCACTGCTAGAAATCTTCTCCGTATCTATGCCTGAGTCGCGGAAAGAAAATACCTCCAGTCAAAGCATACACAAAATCTATTATAGGTATTGCATCTCCCATGTTGCCCTTTCCTCGATGACTTATTCTTGGCGATGTCTTAGATGAAAGAAACTGTGTCAGAACGTCATTCAAGTGAGTACACCTCGTAGAAGAAGATAACGGTAGTGCACGCAATATTCCTAATAGTAGAGCTCTACGTCAAGAATACTTGTGTAAGAACGTAGAAAACTTGCAAAAATCCTAAAGACACTAGAATCTAATGCTCTAATACCATCTGTAACACCCCACTTTAAATAATAACGGGTGGCCAGCCCTGTACTACATTTAATCAGGAATCTCAGATGGATCATTCTCAGCATCCACTGACGATGCTAAAATAAATAAGGCTAACTAGCCAAAACTATAAAAGCGGATGTCAAAATTAAAATAAAACATACAATGGATATCAAGCCAACAATATAGAACTACTAAAAAAGGTAGAATGCACACAAGTGCCATGATAAAAGAAAGTGCTAGAATTAAAATAAAACGAGTACATAAAAGGAAATATACATGAATAAGTTGTCGGGTCACAGAAAGTACAACAACCATAAGGGAGAAATATAAACAACTACATATAACTTGTGAGTATAAACCCGATATACAACACGAATCCTACCTATATTTTCAAAGGAATAGATAGCGACTATAAACGAAATCCTACAATAGTCCGCAACTTCCACGGCTCCTAAGACTATATATATATATATATATAGCAAAAGAGAAATATAAAAGGGTCAGAGCTCGAGGTGTAAAGATATTTGCAGCAAGTGTATTAACCGTGCATAATAAATATAAATGCATTTTTTTCATAATTAAAGTGGAGTCTCACTCTCGTGAAACCCCAAGCCCACCTCTCATCTACAGCGCGCACTTAATCGTGTCTTAGAACCTGAATTAAGCTACCCCACACATAGAAGGATAACCTACCTAACTGTAAACCTGACCTATACCCCCATAACCCATCATCCTAACATAAATCAAATAAAATACATTCCATCCTAACCCCACATAAATACATACATATATATATATATATATATATGCCTTACCAGGCTCTAGTGGTTCCAATTATTAGCTTAAACCAGTTACAAGTCTTACTACGTCACACATTAACATTAGGTTTCAATAAAAGAGTTTATTCCCTAAACAACATACATTCGAGCACTAAGGACAAAACTTCTCTCCACTATCAACATTACACTACATTTCATGCCTGGGGCATCTCGCAAAGCCAAATTCGAACAAGGAACCCCCCTGATACACTACTCCTTGACAATGTTGATCGTATGGATCCATTATGTCTTCCACACAAATCCTACTACTGTACCTACTTAATTATAGAGTAATATATCTAAGAACATAATTAGAATCTATATCTAACTCCTTGGGGTCGATATAACCATAATTGTCTCTAAGTACGATCTTTCGACCCTGATAAATTAGTACACCGAAATCACCCAAGATGTACACACTAGGAAAATGCATATCACCTTCACCTATGGGATATATATATTTTTACTCTAAATATATATAAACAATCATTCATCCATATAACCACATATACATAACACACATAATATACACTTTGCAATACTCATAACATAAATGGTTATGGGTTAAAAAAAAACTCCACCATGCTATCATCTTTCAGGAATTACTCACTTTCTCCCGGGGTCACCACCTATCAGACGAATATCACACCGCCATGGCGACAAAAACAATCCTAACATATGGGAAGCGATCATAGTTCCTAACTAGTAAGTGAGAACGACTCATACCCAAGACTTATCACTCACAAAATAAAATCACACGGATAATAATGGACGACTATGACCTGGGGACTCTACGCACCTTTCTCCTCAAGCCAGGGCCTCACCCACATCACGTAACTTCCCATGATAGCATGTGCCGAGTATAATCACACAATCAGTATGTATATATATCATTCATACCATATATATATATATATATATATATACACATATATATACCTGCATATGATCACATCATATATACAAACATATATACATATCTATATATATTGATCTATAATTATACGTATTATCTCTCGTCCGTATGTATGAGATTTGTAAACTCGTCTATAAGCATACACAATCTGTAAACACCCCATTCTGTTACCCCTTAACTATCCTTAGGTCCCTAGTACCTCCCTTCATCACTATAAACCCAGGTCACGTCCCGAGTACTGACCTGGAAGCCATCGGGCACCCCCCGGCTCAGTTTGACCCAAAAGTCAAACTCCTTGTCTCGACCGAGACTCAATGAATCTTCGAAGGGCACTGAATACCATTTCCAACGGTCCGCCCCGTGCGCGATTCCGACTTACCATGCGAACGAATGCACCATTTGCGTCCGAAACCTGACTATAGGCCACCGAGCGCTCCCGGGCTCTATTTGACCTATGTCAACTCTTCATCTCGAATGAGGCTACATGAATCTTTGAAGGGAACTGAATACCCTTTCCAACGGTCCATCCCGTGCGCAATTCCGATTTTCCATGCGGACGAACGATCCGTTTGACTCCGGGAAGCCACCGAGCATTTCCCGGGCCCGATTGACCAAAGTCAACTCTCCAAACTGGGTCAAACTCTTTGGAATGTAGAATTACATCTTCTAACCTTTCTAACGGTATGCCCCGTGCATGATTCAGACTTACCATGCGGAAGAACGCGCCGTTTGCGTCCGCGCGATTCCCCGTCCAATGGATCGACAAACGCTTCCGAGCCACATTTGACCCAAAGTCAACTCCCGAACTCTAGAGCCGTCCAAAGGACTTTCGGAGGTCTATGAAATAACTTTCTAACGGTATGCCTCATGCACAATTCTGACCAACGGTTTGCCCTCAGCGGCCAATTTTTCGAAAAAGCCTGAGGCGCACTGCCAAATGGCAGGTCCCAGATCCTGCCGATAGGCAGTGCCATGATAGGGCCGGTCGGCAGTCCCCTGGGGTTATAAAAGGAGGCCTTGGCCTCATTTGTAGGAGGGCCCAGATTTGATAGAAATCTCTCTGAACGAATCCCAAAAACCTCTCTCGAAGGCAACGTGATTTCAACTTCCAAATCCCTCTTTTACCTTCACCTTTCATCATCCTTTTCATCAAACTTGTTGAATTAACCACTCTCCATCATCATCCAAGCTCAAGGGCTTCTCTCCAACATTCAAGATCAAGCTCAAGATCTTCAAGAAGGTCCAACTTTCTCAAACTCTCTCTCTTAAATTCTCTTGAATTTCCAATAACTTGTTTTCTTACTTAGCACTTTTATAAGCTCATCTCACACATCCTAATATACTTTTTATTTAGTATTATTGCACATTTCTTATTTTCATATAAATAAAAACCCCAAAACAAGAAAAAGAGGGGTTGCTCATAAATTCCTAGTAGGGATTCTCACACTTTTTCCACATTATTTTCACAACTAAAACACCTTTTCTACACACACACACACACACACACACACACACTTACAAATAAGAGATCCCACATTTGGATTTATGGGATAAACCCCACCCCTTTGCTTTGTATGCGAACTACGTGGACTTTGATGCCTTTATAGGCTACGTAGGCATCTCGGGGTAAAACTCGAGACTCGAGTCCTTTCTCTCACTTTTTCTCTCATTTCCTATTTTCTCTAAATCCATTTTTCTTATATTATATATATCCTTAGTCTTAGTGACACAATACTCCATGTGCGTTATCGTTCCTTTATAGCGATCAACATAGGGGTAACCGTGTAAATCTTATTTTTCTAATATTACTTTTATAATCTTCCTATGGATGACTCGCTTTATCTTTTTCATGATACAAGCCTAGGATTCCTACCTCCATTCTTTATATATACACATGCACACATCTCACGGGGGGGGGGAACATAAAGGAAAATAGCACATATCCATGAGAGACCGAAAGGGCGGAATGGGTGCATAACACCTTCCCATTTCGTAACTAAGCCTCCGAACCCTTTTCGAATCATTTTGGTTTCGCACGCACCAATATGTCTTTGAATTCCATCCTTCGGGGTGGCTTCCACTTTTTCTTTTGTCTGTTTTGAGTAAAATAGACTGGCTACTCTGAATCTCTCTACATTTTTTCACACCTCACAAAATCAACGCCGGTCGAAGCGCTCTCTCGAGAGGGGACGCGCGGGACCTGAAGGATTCCTTCTCCCTCCGCGGCGGGGATCGGCGGGGATGGACATAGTGGCAACTCTGCTGTTGAATTTTATTTATTTTGAGGGCTTGACTTTATTTACATGGATGCTATATTTGTTTATGCCCCCCCCCCCCCCCATATCTGCATGTTCCCCTTTCTCACATGTATATCCCATGCTTATGCTTATGTTCACACACTTGTAGAAAATCCTACACCTCACACCACGTACACCTAGGATCACGTATATCCCCATGTTTCATGCATCACCTATCCATACTTGGCGTACCTTTTTGGGTACTTTTACTTTGTTCCCGGTTTGGCATAATCAAAGAAAGGCATTCTCATCATAAGCTACTAATAAGATAATCATGCATGATTCACACGACATCACCAAAGAGCATTGATATTGACCAAATTTTACCCAATAACTGGAGGGTCACTTCGTGATGGGCACTGGTCCGGAAGGTCGCAGTTAGCCTAAGAGATATGACTATCACCTTCCATTGGCCAAGTACATTCGACGTATATCGACCGGTTCCCCCGCATCGTCCCGCTTGACCGAAGTCATGACGGGAGGTATATCGCAGGGAATTTATTCACGTACGTCGAGTATATCGAATTCGCTCTCACACGTACCGTTCTCATGAGGTATATAGTGAGGCAATTCACGTACACTCAGGTATATCAAATGGCTTGTCCACACGTACCGATTGCCCGCAAGAGCAAGACGTATAACGTGGAAGTCACGCCAAAGGGGGGAACCCATGTCGATTCACCCAACCAACTGAATACCCGCATATAGGTGTCAAACCTAGGACACGCACTTTAGATTGCCGGTTTTGACCCGAAACTCTACCGAAATTTTGGGTCGATCTTCCGCCCAATTTTTGCGCATTTTTAAAATGGGACTCTGTCCGCGATCCTGGTTACAAGTCCCAAACCGTAGCTTTGCATATATTAAAATCCCACTTTTCCAGGCTCAGGTCTCGTTCGGCATTGCATTTAGGAGAATTAAATACAAGTGAGAACATAATAATCATAATAATCATGCTGAGTTCCGTCTCCAAAAACATTTCTCCCTTCCTTATCAAAAATCCAAAAAACATTTCTACCTTTCTTATCAAAAATCCAAAAACATTTCTCCCTTTGAATCAAAAATCCAAAAATAGTTCCTTCCATTTTCTCAAAAATAAATCTCATCCTACGCCTTCTCACGTGGACCGCATGCCCTTGGCCTGGCTCCCTTTTGGCTTAGGTCTTCAGCCAAATCACCCCAGAGTTTTATCTGTTCCTCTACTTCTTCCGAGTCCGTAATCCATCCATCTTCCATATAGAATGCGAATCAAGCACCAGTCATATAACCAGATCTGCCGACAGTCCTAGCTCAGCTCATGTCCAAGATTGACAACCTCCAAGGTAAGGTTTGAGAAATGCAACGAAACTAAGGTCCTATTCCTCAAGAGCCCAAGGCCCTGTTCCCTCGTGCTATGGGTCCACCCGATCCCATCTGGATCCCGAAAGAATATCAGCACGCTCCGCGTGCCCCTCCTGCTAATGGGTCATCGCCTGCCCAGCTTCCAATGCCAAACATTGCCCAACCTATGGCTAACTTGCCTCTGGTTACTGATCCAAAGGAGGAGGAGTTGAACAAAGTCAAAGAGGATCTCAAGATGCTCACCAAGAAGATTGACCAAGTCAGGATCTCTGGGAATTACATGGAATACACCCATATGTCTCCTTATCCTAAAGCAAGGTTACTCGAGAAGTTCAAAATGCCAAAATGAAGAAATTTGGGGGGAGTGGTCCCCTGATTGTTCATCTTCGCAGTTATCATCGTTCCATGACTCTACTAGGGGCTTCGGAAGAAGTGATGGCCAAATTGTTTCAGCAAACTTTGAAAGACAGTGCTCTCCGATCGTTTTTATCTCTTGAGGAATCCAGAATACGTAGCTGGGAGGATATAGCCCGAGAATTCATGTCGCAGTACAAATACAACGAAGATCTTGAGGTCACCCGCTGTGATTTAGAGTTTCTCCAACAGAACTCCGGAGAATCAATCAGTAACTTTATAGCCCGATGGAGGGAAAAAGCGGCTACCATGACCAATCGACCGTCTGAAGAAGAACAAGTCACCATAGTGATGAAGAATTTCTTGCCCCATGTCCGAGCAACCATGGGAGGACAGTACTACCCGCATTTTCGAGCTCTCAGAGAAGCAGGATTAAAAATAGAAGAGGGTCTTGCCAAAACAGAAGTTGAACCAAAGAAGGTGTCCGGACAGTTCACCCCCAGAAAATATGACAAGCCTGTCAGTGCCGCAGTCTTAACCATCAACAACATCTCTCAACCAACCAAATCATGGGCACCGAAAAACCACCATGCTCCCATCTGAAGGGAATGCACTGAGCTCCATGCTCCCCTCTCCAAAGTTTACTAAGCCCTGTTAAGCCGGAACCTTATAAAACCCATGGATCCACGTCTATTACCCAATCCACTTCCCAGAAATTTCAAGACCGATGCTCATCGCACCTTTCACCAAACAGCTGGCCATACCACCGACCAATGCTTCCACCTTCGAAACATAATCCAAGATCTCATTGACCGGGGTACCATCACCCCACCAGCCAATCCTAAACCAAACACTACTCATAACCTATTCCCAAATCACACCAATGCCATCTTCTTGGAAGAAAACCCAGATTTCGATCCATCAACTCAAATCACACCCTTATACCCTCCTAAACCCCTTCAACTTTGCCCATATTTCCTCCTACACCCTACTAGACCCGCTGATCAGGCGCTGTCACTCCTTACGAGAGCGTGCATCACTGTCCGAACCTATTCTGAAAGTGGAGGTATGGAATTGTCAGAGGTGTTAAACCAACTCCTAGAGTTCGGGCTGAAATTGCCCTCACAGATGATTATCGACTGCCAGAGGTTCAGTACGTTGTTTTTGGAAGCACGAAAATGAGCCCAAGAATCAGATAGGTGGATGGTACCAACCGAAGAAATTTGCTTAGATGATGTTGTTTGGATCATGACGGAAGAATTCAGGCAAACCAAAAACATTTGCAGTATCACCGAGTTACTTGACACTTTAAAGATGCAGGGGCACCTGGTCCCTTCACCCTTACACATCCCCACAGAATGGGAAGACCTATATGAAGAAGACGTTGAAGTTATGGAATGCATTGACTTAACAAGGGAAAATGGAATTGTTACCACCAGATGGGGGGAAGAATTCGAAGTTTCAAATGAAGAACAAGTTTCAGGAGGAAATGGCCCAATAGCTGACTTATGTGGGATGATATCATTTGAGGAACTCCTCGGAGAAATAGATAAGGTGGCAGAACAACCTGAGATTGATGAGGAAACTGGATTTAAGTTTTTCCCTTCTTTAGTAAATCACATGAAAAGATCTGGGAGACATTACCAAATTCGAAACTCACTACCAGCGAATGACAAGGGGAAGGGCATTGAAGACCTTCCTATGCCAGAAATGACCCTCGAGGAGAGCAAGATCCTCGATCAATGTAAGAAAACTCAAGCTAACATCACTCTATGGGGGCTTTTCATGTCTTCCCATCTACACATAAATGCTTTGATCAAATTGCTCACTGGACCCATAGTTCCTCCCTCTACCACACCAGAAGAAGCGGTGAACCTGGTCGGATCCTTGACCTCTACCTGAATGTTGTCCTTTTCTGAAGAAGAAATCCCCAAAATTGGGCCAAATCACAATCATGCACTCAACATCTCTGTCGAAGTTATGGGGAAGGTTGTACCACTCTCTCTCATTGACAATGGATCCGCTTTGAATGTCTGCCCACTGAAAACCTTCAAATGTTTAGGTCTGAAAGAAAGTGACCTCGCTCCGACATCCGCTGCCGTGCGTGCCTACGATAATACCCGCCGTGAGGTGATGGGATCCATAAAACTTGTAATAGGGGTTGGACCTATAAACCCTGTCGTCGAATTCCAAGTCATCGATATCCCAGCCTGTTTTAACCTGTTTCTCGGATGACCCTGGCTCCACAGTATAAAGGGTGTCTCTTCTTCATTCCATCAGAAACAGAAGTTCTTCGCCGATGGGCGAGTCATCACCATCTTGGGTGACGACGGTAACGCCGACGGTGAAAGCACCAAAAGTCCAGTTCTTGAGATACAACACGGGTCAAATGATATGCTCCTATCAGGTTACTGAGTTGAACCATCCCTACTCCCGGCAGGGGACGGTTTCAAAGAAAGGGTTTGTCCAGAATATGACCCTCATGGCAATGTCAATGTGATTCAGATGTTCAAAAACATGCACTTCATGCCCGGATTGGGGCTGGGACAAAGGCAACAGGGGATACTTGAGCCCATCGAACTGAAGAAAGCTTTCCCTCCTTGCGGCTCGGGATATTAACCATCAGAACCGGAGCTCCGAATGATCCACCAGACTCGAACAAATAGAGGGTTAGACTTCGTTCGAACTATCTCGGGAGATTCTTTAAATGGACGATTCATCAAGGCGGGAGAGGATTTCCCCTTTTGCGGTTTTCCAGAACCGTGGTATGACCATACAGATAAGAAGATGAAGCCTGGAATGGAGATATTCTTCGAAGATAGATACCCATGGGCGAAAAGTTACCAATACCAGGTGCCACCGCTTATCAAAGATACTGAAGAAACTAAGGAAAGTGACTTTGAAGATTCCTTCAACCTACAGACACTGGGGATGACACTCTGCATGGTTCATTCAGGCACTACATCAAGGGACCCATCCCATCTGATTAAAGCTGCTGATACACCTATCCTCAACTGTCATGCTGCGCCAGTTCTACCTCTTGAAATCTCCCTCAACCCCAATGTTTACCCTATTTTATCTACTGTTGTCCATCCTTGCTCAAATATAATCGAGACCTCTTTTGATGAGGTTCTCAATGTTGTTTTTCCTATCAATGAAATAAACGAAGATTTTGAGTGTCTTGATGTGCCTCACATTAATTGTATGGATTTTTAATCAAAATTTTGATGATGATGATTTTGCAAATGAATAATTCTTAACTGATCTAAATAAGGTTAATAATAAAAAACATCATCGTGTTCAAGTTAATGAAGAAGAGACTGTTGTTATTAATCTCGGTTCTAGTAGCCAACTGCGCGAGATTAGGATAGGGGCCACCCTTGACGAGCATGAGCGCGCACAACTCGAAGAATTGCTAAAGGAGTTCATGGATGTCTTCGCATGGTCATATGACGACATGCCCGGTATTGATCCCGAAATAGCTCAGCACGAGATCCCCATTCTCCCAGATGCCAAGCGAGTTAAACAAAAGTTGAGAAAGATCCGCACCAAATGGTTGCTTAAGGTCAAAAAAGAGGTGATCAAACAGTTAAACGTGGGTTTCATTCGAGTAATCGAATATCCCACGTGGCTGGCCAACATTGTACCTGTACAAAAATCAGGAGGAAAGGTTCGAATGTGTGTAGATTACCGAGATTTATACAAAGCTTCTACGAAGGATGATTATCCGCTACCCAACATCGACATGATCGTGGACAACACAACGAGTCATGCTCTTAAGTCATTTGTCGACGGATTTGTCGGATAGAACCAAATTAAGTTGCATCCCGGCCACCAAGAGAAAACTGCATTCATCACCCCATGGAGAACTTTTTGCTACACCGTTATGCCATTCGGTCTCAAGAATACTGGGGATACCTACCAAAGGGTTGCCACAATGATCCTGTATGATCTGATCCACAAAGAGGTCGAGGTTTACGTGGATGATATGATTATTAAGTCCAAAACTAGAGAAGGTCATGTTCTCGCTCTCCAGAAGTTCTTTGAATGACTATGGCAGTATCAGATGAGACTTAATCCACAGAAGTGCGTCTTCGGCGTTACGAAGTGAAAACTCTTAGGATTCATGATCAGTGAGAAGGGGATAGAAGAAGATCCCGCCAAGCTGAAGGCCATACTTGAGATGCCACCTCCCCGAATAGAGAAGTAAGTTCGAGGCTTCCTGGGGAAATTACAATATATCAGCCGGTTCATCAGCCAGCTAACCTCTATCTGTGAACCAATCTTTAAGCTCCTCCGAAAGGATTCAACCAAGGTTTGGAACGAGGCCTGCCAAGAAGATTTTGATCGAATCAAACAATACCTAACCCAACCTCTAGTTCTCATGCCACCACTGCCTAGTCTCTCTTTGCTCTTATACCTAACCATAACAGACACTGCAGCCGGGGCTTTGCTAGACCAGTACCTCGAGAACTTCCGCAAAGAAAGAGCCATCTATTACGCCAGTCGTAAGTTGGCCAGATACGAGGTTAACTACACTTCTTTGGAAAAAGCTTGTGTCGCACATGTCTGGATCACCCAAAAGTTGCGACATTACATGCTCGCCTTCCCCATTAAACTAGTATCCCGAATGGATCCCATCAAATACCTTCTTGAGTAACCCTCCTTATCTAGCCGAATGGGCCGATAGTTGATGCTCCTAACCGAGGTTAATATCGTGTACGTCACACAGAAAGCCGTTAAAGGAAGAACCATCTCTGACTGCCTCGGTGACTACTCTATAGAAGAAGCAAATGTCTGGATCTCCGAATTCCCAGATGAAAATATCCTCTGCACCACTCAAGACCGCCTCCGATGGAAAATTTTCTTCAACGGTGCTGCTAACAAAAAGGGATATGGCATTGGGATACTTCTGGTCGCCCCAGATGACTCCCACACTCCCATTGCCATTAAATTGGATTTACCTTGCACCAACAACATGACAGAATACGAGGCATGCACAGTGGGCCTCCAGGTCGCTCTCGAGAAAGGTATTCAATACCTTGATGTATACGGGGATTCTGCCCTTATCATCGGTCAAGTGCTCAAAAAGTGGAAGGTCAAGGACGAAAAGCTTCAACCCTTTAATGCCCAATTAGAAGAGTTGGCCTCCTAATTCTGAGTTATCACCTTCCATTACCTACCCCGAGAAAGGATCAACCTAGACGATGCTCTCGCTACTTTGGCTTCCATGGTCGACATGCCCGAGGGAATAACAATGACCCCTTCCTAGTTCAAAAATAAGACAAACCGACCCATTGCTACCATATTGAGCTTGTCTCCACTGAAGATCCCAAACTAGCCGATTGCTAGTACTATGATATTTGGTGCCTCCTCAAACACAGTAGGTATCCCGAGGGTTCCAAAAAGAACGACTGAGCTACCCTCCGAAGGCTGGCCGCTCAGTACATCATCTGCCATAAAGCACTACTCAAGAGGAATTTTGATGGAACTCATTTGCACTGTATCGTAGTGGCTGACATTAAAAAGATAATGCAGAAAATCCACAGCGGGGAATGCGGACCTCAGATGAACGGTCACATGCTTGCCAAAAATATCATCCGACAAGGCTACTACTGGACAACCATGGCCAAGGATTGCACCGCCTATGTTTGGAGGTTCCCAAAATGCCAACAGTTCTCCAATCTCCAACATCTACCTCCGCAGGAATTATAGAACATGACTTCTCCCTGGCCGTTCTCCACCTGGGGTATCGACATCATAGGGAAAGTTACACCAAAAGAATCAAACGGGCATAAGTTCATCCTGGTTGCCATCGATTACTTCACCAAATGGGTTGAAGCTGAGTCATACGCAGTATTAAATGCCAAGAAGGTGGCCAAATTCATCAAGAAGAATATCATCTGCCGATATGGGGTCCCGCACGAACTAGTGTCGGAAAATGGTTTGCACTTTGAGGCAGAACTCATAGAAATAGTCAGCGAATACAAGATTCAGAGACACAAATTTTCTTCCTACCGACCTCAGACCAATGGTGCAGTTGAGGCCGCAAACAAAAACCTCAAAGCCATCATCAGTAAGACGACCGAAAGTTGTAGGGATTGGGCCGATCGGATCCCCTATCCCCTCTGGGGCTATCAAGACTCTACTGGGGCTACCCCTTACTCCCTGGTTTACGACATGGATACAGTCCTAACCTGTGGAGCTCGAAATACCCTCATTACGTGTCATGCTCGAAAGCAAGGTTAGTGAAGAAGACTGGTTCCAAGGCCGTCTTGATTAGCTGACCCTCCTAGATGAACGGAGATTAAAAGCTCTTTACCACATACAAGGATACCATCGCCGAATAGTGCGATCATTCAACAAGAGAGTCAAGGATCGCGATGTCCGAGAGGGGGATTTATCCCTCAAAGAGATAATCGAACCCATCTGGGACCCCAGAGGAAAGTTCAAACCCAATTGGAGCGGCCCTTACATTGTGAAGAAAATCTTATCCGGTGGTGCCGCCATGCCCACTGACCTAGATGGGGAAGAGATGGCTCATCCAGTCAATCTGGACCATCTCAAGAAGTTCTACCCCTAGTCCAAAATCTCGACGCGCTACGACTCTTCTCATCCCCCTTCTATTCTAAAAAAAAAAACTCTCTCCATTTCCCTCTACCCAGAACTACGTGGGCCTGATCCTCTACAAAAACTATTTTTAAGCAGATAAAAACTTTTTCAAAAACCCCAGAGGTACGTAGGCAGCTCATACTCCTCACATGAGCACGACCCCTTCTTTTTCACAAAATACCATTCTTCTCTTACCCCCGAGAACGACAGTTCATTCTAAACATCTACTTGAACAAAAGGATTATGTATGTCTTAGCGGTTGGTATAGATAATTCAAAATACAAAATTCATCAAAAGGCACAACTGGATGATCAAAAACTTATTTATTTCATTAATACAAAAATACATTACGAATTACATAAGAAAAAGGAATGGATAACTCCCTTCCCCCCTACTACCCTAAAAACCAGACAAAATCCCCCACATTTGTTATATAAATAAACTCCCCAGGAGTCCTACCCACAGGCACCCGAAGAGCCTGCACCCTCATCATCCACGTACTGAGGACCCCAAGTTTCTCCTGCCTGAATGGAGTGCCATAAACACTCCATGGACTGATGATCCTTAACCATCTTCAAAAAGACCACAACACCCCCTTCCATGGAGTTAGATAAAACAAACCATCTCCGACCGGTCTCTACTGCCAACATCTTGCTGACTACTTTCCTCCACAACCACTTCATATAATCTTTGGGGACATGGCAAACCTTCCCAACAGATTGAGAGGGACGGGTCGACGGACGCCGATTTTCCCACAGAGATCCTAGCAACAGACGCGAGCGCTCAGTCAAATCTTCTACTGGAAAGAAATTTGAGGTCCGAGGGGGCACGATCTGCGCCCAGATAAATTGTCGCAAAAGCCTCCAAGGGAAATGAAAAGAGGTCTGCCTGAGACCAACCAACCGCACATATGAATCTTCTCCTAGCTCCAAAACAGGCTGTAACTGTCCCCACCAAGGCACTGACCAATACAATCCATAAGCCTCATGCTCTACAAGCCAATTCTCCCAGTTCTCAACATACAGGCCCATGAGGATGAAGTAGCGAGAAAAGAAGTTGGGTACAGCCGATAAAGGATATTCTGGACGAGTCGACAAGCAGAATCTTTCAGACAACCACATAAACAGCATCACAGGGATACCCCTCAAAAAGTCTGAATGGCCTTCTCTCCAAGCATCCAGGCCATTCAGAGTCTCTGCCAATATCACCGCCGCAAGATTACGACGGTATGACATCCATGAGGTAATGGCTTCAAGTTGTCGGTCCACCTGTAATTCCCCAGTCATCAATAATAATTTTGAAACCAGGCCCAGAACGACAGCTCCAGCATAGCCAGCATCACTTACTTCCCGCGAACGTACGGATCGCAACACCGCCGGGAGGGAGATCATTCCTCCGGCCACCAATGACCTGGCTACCGAAGGCGAGATATGAAGAAGCCCGGCCAACAAATCCCTAGGAGAATGGAAAAATTCGGGTAAAACCTCGGCAACACTAGGATTCACGCCTAGTATGGCAAAAAACTCCTCGTAGGTAGGACAAACTTCTTCCAACCCAAAGCAAAATACGTTGTCTTCGGGGTACCAAAATTGTACTACCGCCATCAACATATTCCACTCAAAAGGTCGATTACGCCACAAGGAGACTCGATATATATTGAAAGCATCATAGTCGACATTATAAGAGCACATGGCTACCAAGGCTTCGAGGTAGTTGACAAACTCAATGCTACCAGGGAGAGCCATCTTGAAAGACTAAAAGATGATGGGTGGGTATGAAGAATGTAAAAGGTATGAGGAAAACACTCCCCCCTTCTCCCTTTTTATACTTAAAAATCCTCACGAGGGACATAATCCCTGCAAAAATCGAAAGTAACCCTACCCCACAAGGTACTAAAGGCTGAAGAGGGTACCAATCAAAGCTTTCAATTGATGGAACTGGACTGAACTGCTGATAGGCAGGCCAGGGTGCTTGCCGATTGGCAACCCCCCATTTTTGGAAATCTCCCTTTTTCCTCTTTTGTCAAAATCAGAAAAATAAAAATTGATATTATCAAAAGAATTTCAAGAATCCTGTTCCCTCCTTATGGGATTCCCCGTTTTGAATAAATAACTTTCCTTTGAAAGATTTCTAAAAATATTCCTTTTTTCACGGTCTCAGCAGCAAATTAAAAATCGCATGCATTCATTTCATCATTAAAATAAAAGATAGTCAAAAAACTGCATTGCATTGCATATATATGTTTTCTGTGTTACATCATTTTTGCAGGAAATAAAGAAAAACCAAAAACAATGGGACTCAGCCCGAACCCACATTTCACTCCCCCTCTCTCTCTCTCTCAAGGATTTCCATCCCGGCAATGCGCTCTCTTTCCCCTACGACGAGACGACACGCCCCCACTACCCGAGCCAGAGTCTCCCCAGGATGAGGCTGACGGCACCAAGAAAGAAGGAATAGGGATAGCCTACCGAATGTGGGAAGTCACCGATGATATCGAATCCCTGATGTCCCTGAGCCAAGTGGTCGATACCCGGATTTGCTGCAAAGGAAAGGTAGAATCAGTATCAAGCAAAAGAAATCAAAAAACAGAGAAAAAGAATCGAAAGATTTACCGCAGGACAAAGGACGTCATCTTTCAAACCCATCTCCTCCGGATCCATCGCAAGAGGATGATGCAGCATCGGCACTGTCCCTCCATCAACCCGTTAGATGTTGTATCAAGGAGTGTGTAGCCGAATAAAAGGGACCTCTGAGGTCACCGGCGTCGCAGGTGCCGACGGACCACCACCACTATGGAAAGACCCCACCGCCCGACTCGAACCAGCCGGAGGGAAAGGCAAAGCGTCATATATACTGGGCGCCATCAAATAGCTCGTCACAAAGTCCATATAATCATACGGCGCGACCGTATCAGTATACAACGGATAGGACTCGCCAATCATCGCCGCGATCCTTTCTTCCAATAATAATTGTTGCTCCCGCCTCATAGAAGTAGGAGGCTGCGCGGGAGGCACCACCACCTCCTCCTTAGCAATCTGACAGATCACCCTCTCCCCGAGGTACCAGGAATGGCCGAACTCATGCACCAATAAATGGCTCATCTGTGCGTTCACCCCAGTCACCCCTGTATCCTGAATGGAGGTCCCCCAAGGATAAAAGGTCACCTGAAAATCCCCAAGCAGGCATAAGTCAATACAAAATCAGAAGAGGCAAAAAACTAAGGCTGAAGTGGAAAGAGTCTTACCCTACCACTAGTCAGGTCATTCAAGACCTGACGCACCGTCTCCAGGGAGAGAGATCCCTTCGACTGCCGGTTGGCCTTACGCCATTGGTACAAGAGATAGAAGTCCCCAACAGTGTCATCCTTCAAGGAAATCAGCGGGGTGTTGCACCCAATCACCCCATAGAACCACGTCTGAATTCAGGAGCAAAAAGAGACGCATAAGGAAAATGCAAATGCACTGTCTCCTCCCCTTCCCGAGGCAACCCAAAAGACCGTGCCACTGCCGAATGGCACCTCTCAGTCTATGCCAACCGGCACCCCCCTTAAAATTTTGTGCAAAAATTCCCAGAAAATACCAAAAAGCCTCGAAAAATCCCCGAAAAATTCCTAAAAATCCTAGGAAGGATTTAGAATGTTTTCATCAAGGAAATTTCACACTCCTTCGGGCGACACACCGTTTTCCCCAAAGGAGCCCTCAAAATCCAAGTGATTGACCTCTCGAGCAAGGCGACCGGACTACTGAATCACCTCCTCGTCAGACTTTACAACCATCGGCTATCCGGTGCGGTACAATATCACATGGTATTTTTCCCAGCAGAAATCAGAAGAACCACTCGCCCCGAGCAATCTCTCCCAAAGGACAATCCAAATTATCCCCGGCCCATTCATCATTCCCCAGCGGAATCTCAGATCCAAATTCTTATTCCCAGCAGAACCGCTCTTCCCCAGCGGAATCCTCAAAAACTAAGTGAAAACTCCTCCCGACAAAGCTCCGGAAAATCCCTAAGGATCACCTGATCACTTCCCCAGCGGAATTCTCTTACAACACCCAAAATAAGTTGTTCTGTCCTGCAAGGTCTCCTAAAAAGCTTCCCCCAGCTAGTAGCTCCCCAGCTCAAAGTGGAATCATAAAGCTCTTTCTCTAGCAGAATCAAAATACAATCTTTATCCACTCTTGGGTGAGAATTGGCCCCGGTCTTGGATCGTCACCTTAGTTAGGTCAGAATTGACCTCGGTCCTCGGTCGTCACCACTCTTGGGTCAGAATTGGCCCCGGTCTTGGAGCGTCACCTTAGTTAGGTCAGAATTGACCTCAGTCCTTGATCGTCACCACTCTTGGGTCAGAATTGGCCCCGATCTTGGATCGTCACCTTAGTTAGGTCAGAATTGACCTCGGTCCTCGGTCGTCACCACTCTTGGGTCAGAATTAGCCCCGGTCTTCGATCGTTACCTTAGTTAGGTCAGAATTGACCTTGGTCCTCGGTCGTCACCACTCTTGGGTTAGAATTGGCCCCGATTTTGGATCGTCGCCTTAATTAGGTCAGAATTGACCTCGATCCTCGGTCGTCACCACTCTTGGGTCAAAATTGACCCCGGTCTTGGATCATCACCTAAATTAGGTCAGAATTGACCTCGGTCCTCGATCGTCACCACTCTTAGGTCAGAACTGACCTCAACCCTCTGAATTGGTCATCCTTATCTCCTTAAGTCCTCTGAACTGCCCTCGATCCTCCAAATTGATCATCCCCAACATACTTCTTAGGTTCTCAGAATCGACCTCGACCCTTTGAATCGGCCATACTCCCTCAAAAACATCATACGGTGTCTAATCAACGGCTATCATTTGTTCCAAACTCACCCATCGAGGGGCTCTGTAGACACCCCATTCTGTTACCCATTAACTATCCTTAGGTCCCTAGTATCTCCCTTCATCACTATAAACCCAGGTGACGTCCCGAGTACTGAACTGGAAGCCATCAGGCACTCCTCGGCTCAGTTTGACCCAAAAGTCAAACTCCTCATCTCGACCGAGACTCAATGAATCTTCGAAGGGCACTGAATACCCTTTCCAACGGTCCACCACGTGCGTGATTTCAACTTACCATGCAGACGAACGCACCATTTGCGTCCGAAACCTGACGGGAGGCCCTCGGACGCTCCCGGGCTCTATTTGACCTATGTTAACTCTTTAGCTCGACCGAGGCTGAATGAATCTTCGAAGGGCACTGAATACCCTTTCCAACGGTCCATCCCGTGCACAATTCCGACTTTCCATGTGGACGAACGGTACATTTAACTCCGGGAAGCCACCGAGCATTTCCCGGGCCCGATTGACCAAAGTCAACTCTCTAAACTAGGTCAAACTCTTTGGAATGTCGAAGTACATATCCTAACCTTTCCATGGTATGCCCCGTGCACGATTCGAACTTACCATGCCGACGAGCGTGCCGTTTGCGTCCGCACGATTCCCCGTCCAATGGCTCGATAAACGCTTCCGAGCCACATTTGACCCAAAGTCAACTCCCGAACTCTGAAGCAGTCCAAAGGACTTTCGAAGGTCTATGAAATACCTTTCTAACGATATGCCCCGTGCACGATTCTGACCAACGTTTTTCCCTCGACGACCAATTTTTTCGAAAAAGCCTGAGGCGCACTGCCAAATGGAAGGTACCAGATCCTGCCTATCGGCACCTGCCGATAGGGCCGATCGGCAGTCCCCTGGGGTTATAAAAGGAGGCCTTGGCCTCATTTGTAGGAGGGCCCAGATCTGATAGAAATCTCTCTGAACGAATCCCAAAAACCTCTCTCGAAGGCAGCGTGATTTCAACTTCCAAATCCCTCTTTTATCTTCACTTTTCATCATCCTTTTCATGAAACTTGGTGAATTAACCACTCTCCATCATCATCCAAGCTTAAGGTCTTCTCTCCAACATTCAAGATCAAGCTCAAGATCTTCAAGAAGGTCCAACTTTCTCAAACTCTCTCTCTTAAATTCTCTTGAATTCCCAATAACTTGTTTTCTTACTTAGCACTTTTATAATCTCATCTCTCACATCCTAATATACTTTTTATTTAGTATTATTGCACATCTCTTATTTTCATATAAATAAAAACTCCAAAACAAGAAAAAGAGGGTTTGCTCATAAATTCCAAGTAGGGATTCTCACATTTTTTCCACATTTTTCTCACAACTAAAACACCTTTTCTACACACACACACACTTACAAATAAGAGATCCCACATTTGGATTTATGGGATAAACCCCAACTCTTTTCTTTGTATGCGAACTACGTGGACTTTGATGCCTTTATAGGCTACGTAGGCGTCTCGGGGTAAAACCCGAGACTCGAGTCCTTTCTCTCACTTTTTCTCTCATTTCCTATTTTCTCTAAGTCCATTTTTCTTATATTATATATATCCTTAGTCTTAGTGACAGATTACTCCATGTGCGTTATCGTTCCTTTATAGCGATCAACGTAGGGGTAAACGTGTAAATCTTATTTTTCTAATATTAGTTTTATAATCTTCCTATGGATGACTCTCTTTATCTTTTCCATGATACAAGCAGCGGATTCCTACCTCCATTATATATATATATACACATGCACACATCTCACAGGGGGAAACATAAAGGAAAGTAGCAAATATCCATGAGAGACCGAAAGGGAGGAATGGGTGCCTAACACCTTCCCATTTCGTAACTAATCCTCCGAACCCTTTTCGAATCATTTTGGTTTCGCACGCACCGGTATGTCTTTGGATGCCATCCTTCGGGGTAGCTTCCTCTTTTTCTTTTGTCTGTTTTGAGTAAAATAGACTAGCAACTCTGAATCTCTCTACATTTTTTCACACCTCACAAAATCGACGCCGGTCGAAGCGCTCTCCCGAGAGGGGACGCTCGGGACCCGAAGGATTCCTCCTCCCTCCGCGGCGGGGATCGGCGGGGATGGTAACACAATCCTCATTATACTAGCCGTCATCCCAAGCGTATTAACTTAAATCGTTATATAAATACGATCCCTCACTTGAAGTATATTCATCCATTGTCCCTATGATATGAATAGTCTTCCAATATATTCAACATTAAGGTTACTTACCCACCGTTTAACATATGTAACAATCACTATACATCCCATCTATATTCGAAAGATCATCAATACACGATTCTTATGTCGATCATAGGTACTCACCTAACTAATATTCGGTAAGCCTCAAGCCCAATCCTAAATTCATTTTATGATCCCATCATATTTTGGGATACCCATCATTAATCAAACATAAATATGTAGTAACTACTCCGACTACCATTTGACACAATCCTATTATAGTCAATAGAACAATCCAATCATTCTCAAATTAGCCTACTATTCAATTTCCCCTATGAACCCTTAATCTTATTGTGTTTATGATTTATTACTTAAGTTTAACATTACTAAGGATACGCGACCACTCTCTCTCGTTGACCCCCAATCATAACTTAATAGAATCCACTTTCTATAAGATTTCGACATAAACGTCGGCCTAACGCCTTCACACCATGCCTTTACAACTCCCTCGAAGAGTTCTACACCTTACGTGATATTTTAATTCACTTCTAATCTCAAAATAGGATTACCATCTCTAATAAGATATATCCCATAACATCAATGCAATAAACTCCAATACATAAGTAAATACATTTCCCAAAATAGCTCAATACTTCCCCACGATCCTATTATGAGAAAACTCCCAATAAATCTCCAAAACATATCCCTAGAATCATATAAGAGTATTCCAAATCGAGAAACCCAATTTAAATGGAGGAAAACTCACCCTAGGAAAATTTCCCAAAACTACCCTATTTCCGAATCGATTCTGCCCCTCCGAATCGATGCGGTCCCAACAGCGAATCAATTCGGTCCAAGCGAATCGATTCTCTCCAAAGGGACTTGAAAGTCTGCTACATACCGAATCGATTCCCAAGGGGATAATCGATTCGGCCCTAAAGACCTGATGGTTCTCCAACATGGAGAATCGATTCGCAAGGGGCGAATCGATTCGGCCCGTTCAGCAAGCCACGAAAGGGTTAATTTATCCAAAACCCAATTTTCCTAAAATCCAATTTATTAAACTTCCAATCATAAATATATCTTACCCAATCAAGTTCCCAACACCAAAACCCATCCTATGTCTAGTCTCATCAAGTTATACACTCTTAAACCCAAGTATGAACCTCAAATATAAGATTTAAATACCAAAAATCTAGTTTTTGATATATATACCAAAATCCAATTATTTTGCCCACAAATTATGAAACCAAATACACAAATGAATTATTTAGCAAGATTAAACACTTTCCTTGAAGTTATATAGGTTGAATCATCCTCGAGATCGCGTATGGGCCTGAAACCTCCAAGATTTTTCTCCTCTCTCCTCTTCCTTCCTTCTTCTTTCTCTCTTTCTTTCTCTTTCTCTCTTTCTCACAAATGATATAGGCTGATCCGTAAGCCTCTTAAGCCTTTAAAAGGTAAATCCCAGTTTTAAATGATAGTACACACTTTAAATGAGTCGTTTACTCCAATTCGAGTAGAAATTACTTAAAAATATTTCGGAACCGAAATAAAACCTAAGGATAGTCATTTTGACTATCTCGACCCATCTGAAATCAACCGCACACCCAGAATCATCATACGGACTACTTTATATCTTCCTCAATTTCCAAATTCCAAAATTCTCCAATTTACGCAAAAAAAATTTCTTCCCAAAATCGTGTGGTGTTACAGACTTCCCCCTTAAAAAAAATTCGTCCTCAAAATTTAAGTTATGCCTAGGGATCCGAACCTCATGTAGTTCTTATATCTAACCTCAATATCACTATACCTATATCTCCCACTTCTCACATCAAATCATTTAAACTTTGAAATCAATGAGCTACCCAGGGCACCCATACACCCTGTACTCGAGCTCCACTTGTAAAAACATAACCCGACTCCACTAGCCTCAAAATTATAATATAACTCTCAACAACTTAATCTATAATATCATACTAAGTATATAAGAAGTTTGAAATTTCCAATGTTTGAACTCTTCTCAATTCCTGACTTCTGCTACTTTCGTGCGGGGGTGGTCTCGCAAGCGAAATCTAAATAAGGAACCCTCCCAATACACTATTGTGTATCTATGTTAGGGATTGAGATCAGTTGAACCAGGATTAAGGTTTTATAAAAGATTTTTGAATTATTGGTATTTCCCGAAGGCCTATATAACAGTATACTATAAAATAACTTCATGTCCTTCGACACACAAATCAAATACCTTACGTTCAAGACCCAAGGCACCAACTAACACAATACCCCTACCAACTACTAGTCCTAAAAACTTATACATCTATGAGGTAAATTCCCCTCTCAACATTGATCTGCTAAACTCTGAACTTCCCCAGTGATACCAATCCTTTACATCACATCAAAGCATTGTCGTAAAGTAAGTCTCTCCCTCATTGGAATACTACAATTACCTGCACCTAACCCATCAATATAATAATAACCTTATAACCACTACTCAATAAACCTTATTAGTCCACACTTTGGTAATCCAATAGCGTAACTCTCTACTAGCTCCTCACGAGATGGTCTATTATACCAAAAGATGCCATGCAAAGACCACACTTTCTCACTCCTTCCTCAAAGGAAATTTTGTACACACTATGGTTATAGCGGCTAACCACTCATTATACTTTACATGCGACGCTCCCAATACAGTTTAAAGCGTGACCTTAAACCCAAAGAAAGGTATTCTACCTTATACTTCCGTAATGCAATTGTTTCACTTCATTTCTGAGTCCCTCTACTCCTTTCAGGACAAGCCCTTTTTTCTAAAGCTAAATTCTCCTCAAGGAAACATCCTCTAGAAAATCCCTCACAACTATCTTGAAGGATAAGGCGCTTTTACGACCCCCAAAGACTCCTCCATTCCTTCTTAATGAACACAAGTCTCCAAATTTCTTACTCCCTCTTCCAAGAAGACGATACTCTTGGCATTGGGACAACGCTCAAACCTCACATCGGTAAAAGTCACCAACACAGGTTTCCTAACAAATGTCGACGAATTCGTCCATCTAACCTCCCAAGGGCTTCACTATTCGTTTCTCCTCAGTACTTACCTGATCAAGCACAAAATTCACCATTCGAGTAAATTCTCCTTCTTACTCGACCATCGTGTGATCATCTTGAGTCACCGCTAGAAGTATCCTCATTATCTCCACTTGAGTCACGAAAAGAAAGTACCTCCAGTCAAAGCATACCCAAAATCTGTTATGGGTATTGTATCTCTCATGCTGCCCCTTCCATGACAACTTGTTCTTGGCGACGCATGAGACGAAAGAAACTGTGTCAAAATGTCATTCAAGTGAGCACAACTCATAGAAAAAGATAAATGTAGTGAACACAACAATCCTAATAGTAGGGCTCTACATCAAGAACACTTACCGAAGAACACAAAAAACCCGCATAGATCCTAAAGACACTAGAACCTGATGCTTTGATACCATCTGTGACACCCCTCTTAAATAATAACGGGTGGCCATCCCTATACTACATTTAATCATGAATCTCAGATGGTTCATTATCAGCATCCACTGACGATACTAAAATAAATAAGGCTAACTAGCCAAAACTATAAAAGCGAATGCCAAAATTAAAATAAAACATACAATGGATATCAACCCAATAATACAGAACTAATTGAAAAGATAGAATGCACACAAGTACCATGATAAAAGAAAGTGATAGAATTAAAATAAAATGAGTACACAAAAGGAAATATACCCGAATAAGTTGTCGGGTCACAGACAGTACGACAACCATAAGGGAGAAATATAAACAACTACATATAACTCGTGGGTATAAACCCTATATAGAACACGAATCCTACCTAGATTTTCAAATGAATAGAAAGCGGATATAAACGAAATCCCGCAACTTCTATGGCTCCCAAGACTCTGGATAGAAAAGCTTCTGGTATCCATACGGTGGAACATCTGTAGTAAACAATATATATATATATATATATTTAGCCCGAGGTGTAAAGATATTTGCAGCAAGTGTATTAACCGTGCATAATAAACATAAATGAATTTTTTTCATAATTAAAGTGGAGTCGCACTATCGTGAAACCCCAAGCTCACCTCTCATCTACATTGCACAATTAATCGTGTCCTAGAACCTTAATTAAGCTACCTTACACATATAAGGACAACCTACCTAACTGTAAGCATGACCTATACCCGTATAACCCATAATCCTAACATAACCCAAATAAAATCCATTCCATCCTAACCATATATATATATATATATATATATATATATATATATATATATATATATATGCCTTACCAGGATCTAATGGTTCCAATTATTAGCTTAAACCAGTTATAAGTCTTAGTACGTCACACATTAACATTAGGTTTGAATATAAGAGCTTATTCTCTAAACGACATACATTCGAGTACAAAGGACAAAACCTCTCTCCACTCCTAACATTGCACTACATTTCGGGTGTGCGGCATCTTGCAAAGAGAAATCCAAACAAGTAACCCCCCCGATACACTACTCCTTGACAATGTGGATCGTAGGGATCCATTATGTCTTCCACGCAAATCCTACTACTGCAACTACTTAATTATAGAGTACTATCTCTAAGAACATAATTAGAATCTCTATCTAACTCCTTGGGGTCGATATAACTGCAATTGTCTCTAAGTACGATATTCCGACCCTGATAAATTAGTACACTGAAATCACCCAAGATGTACATACTAGAAAAATGCATATCACCTTCACCTATGGGATATATATATTTTTACTCTAAATATATATAAACAATCATTCATCCCTATAACCACATATACATAACACACATAATATAAACTTTGAAATACTCATAACATAAACGGTTATAGGTAACAAAAATACTCAACCACGCTATTATCTTCCAGGAATTACTCACTTTCTCCCGGGGTCACCACCTATCGGACTATTATCACACCGCCAAGGCGACAAAATCAATCCTAACATATGGGAATCGGTCATAGTTCCTAACCGAAAAGTGAGAACGACTCATACCTAAGACTTCTCACCCCCAAAATAAAATCACACAAATAATAATGGACAACTATAACCGGGGGACTATCCGCATCCTGCTCCTCAAGCCAAGATGTCACCCACATCGCGTAACTTCCCATCATAGCATGAACAGGAGGGGTATGCTCACACAATCAGTATATATATATATCATTCACACTATATATATATTTATATATATATATATATATATATATATACACCTACATATTATCACATCATATATACAAACCATCAGACACGGTATAGATATTCACGCCATATATACACACATATACACATATCTATATATATTGATCTATAATTATACATACTATCTATTGTGCGTATGTATGAGATTCATAAACTCAACTATAAGCATAAATAATCCTCATTATAATATCCATCATCCCAAGAATATTAACTTAATTCATTATATAAATACGATCCCTCACTTGAAGCATATTCATCCATTGTCCCTATGATATGAATAGTCTTCCAATATATTCAACATTAAGGTTACTAATCCACCGTCTAACGTATGTAATAATCACTATACATCCCATATATATCTGAAAGCACATCAATACACGAATTTATATCGGTCATAAGTACTCACCTAACTAATAGTCGGTAAGCCTCAAGCTCAATCCTAAATTCATTTTATGATCCGATCATATTTTGGGATACCCACCGTTAATCACACATAAATATGTAGTAACTACTCCGACTACCATTTGACACAATCCTATTCTAGTAAATAGAACAATCCACTCATTCTCAAATTAGCCTACTATTCAATTTCTCCTATGAACCCTTAATCTTATTGTGTTTACGATTTATTCCTTAAGTTGAACATTACTAAGGATACGCGACCACTCTCTCTCGTTAACCCCCTATCATAACTTAATAAAATCCACTTGCTATAAGGATTCGACAAAAACGTCGACCTAACGCCTTCACACCATGACTTTATAACTCTCTCGAAGAGTCCTCAACCTTACATCCTATTTTAATTCACTTCTAATCTCAAAATAGGGTTCCCATACATAAGTAAATACATTTCCCAAAATAGCTCAATATTTTCACATGATCCTATTATGATAAAACTTCCAATAAATCTCCAAAACTTATCCATAAAACCATATAAGAGTATTCCAAATCGAGAAACCAAATTCAAATGGAGGAAAACTCACCCTAGGAAAATTTCCTAAAACTGCCCTGTTTCGGAATCGATTCATCCCCTCCGAATCGATGTGGTCCTAACAACGAATCGATTCGGTCCAAGAGAATCGATTCTGTCCAAAGGGACCTATAAATCTGCTACATACCGAATCGATTTGCAAGGGGCGAATCGATTCAACCCTAAAGACCTGATGGTTTTGCAACATGGCGAATCGATTCTCAAGGGGCGAATTGATTCGGCCTGTTCAGCAAGCCACGAAAAGGTTTAATTTCTCCAAAACCCAAATTTCCCAAAATCCAATTTATACAGCTTCCAACCGTAAATCTCTAACCCAATCAAGTGTCCAACACCAAAACCCATCCTATGTTTAGTCTCATCAAATTATACACCCTTAAACCCATGTATGAACCTCAAATACAAGATTTAAATACCAAAAATCTAGGTTATGATATATATACCCAAAATCCAATTATTTTGCCTACAAATTATGAAACCAAATACACAAATGAATTATTTATCAAGATTAAAAAGTTGCCTCGAAGTTGTAGGGGTTAAATCGTCCTCGAGATCGCGTATGGGACGGAAATCTCCAATCTTTTTCTCCTCTCTCCTCTTCCTTCCTTCTTCTTTCTCTATTTATTTCTCTTTCTCTCTTTCTAACAAGTGCGATAGGCTGATCTGTAAGCCTCTTAAGCCTTTAAATCATAAATACCAATTTTAATTAATAATAAACACTTTAAATGACTCGTGTACTCCAATTCGAGTCAAACTTACTTAAAAATATTCCGGAATCGAAAAAAAACCCAAGGACAGTCATTTTAACTATCTCGACCCATTTGTAATCAACCGCACACTCAGCATCATCATCTGGACTACTTTATATCATCCTTAATTTCCAAATTCCAAAATCCTCCAATTTAAACAAATTTTATTTTTCCCAAAATTTAAATTTCTCAGTCCCAAAATCGTGGGGTGTTACAAGGAGTGCGTAAGCTCAACAAACAAATACATTGAGTATCTTTGCATTCTCTAGAAACTTTATTGCATGTTGTAATCCTGCACACTTAAACAAGTATTCAAATGCAAAGATAATATAATAAATTTAAAATTTGTTTAAAAATAAAATTGGAACTATGTCTAAAAATCTTAATGGTGAAAGGACATATACAATTTCTACCCCTTTTGATTCAGTAATAGACAAAGTAAGAAATCGTAAAACTATTTCTCTCCCGTTACCTAATCTATCCTAAATATGTGAACATATGGTATAAAGAGAAATGGGGATGAAGGAATAAAATCATGCAATGATGTAAGCTGCAACAAAACGCAACATGGCAACACAAGAAAAAATAATCCAAATAATGATCAAACTATATCAATTTCGATTTAAAAAGATACCAAAATGAATGCACAATGAAGTATGATACCAATTTGAGGTATAAAATTTAATGCACAAAATGAGAGATACTAATATTATCATATAGCATGCCTATTAAAATCCAAAGATAAAGAATATAACAGACAATGATTGAATTAAAACTGCAAAGACTCAAAACAAAACAATACCTTATATATCAACGTGCAAAAGATATACCAAAGATTACTCGATACAGGTATAGATATGTTATAAAAGACGACAAAAATTACACACAAAATACATAAGCTTTACTCACTAACATAATATCAATGTGGCTAAACATGTATAATTGAATGAAAGGGGGTGAACAATATACAAATGAATAATTATACAAACACTCAAATATATTCAAGGAGTTCAATTTGATCGCAAAACATTATCAAACTAGATTTATCCTTAAATGAAAAGATAAATTGGACTCTATGAACAAACAAACACAATGCTCACAAGCCTAGAATATTGATGATTCTACAAATATAGTATTGTGTCAAAATGAGTATAACTAGGATCCATAGTGCAAATTCATTGATATTCAACTATAACACCCTAAAAAGATAAACATATATCATGTTTTCTTTTCTCTCAATTCATTTGAAGCTATCACTTTTAAAAATCAAATAGACTAAACATGTTCGCCTTAGAAAATTTTCTATTTTTATTTCCTTTAATCTTTTCGTTAGGCTCTTACCAATGGCTTTTCTGAAAATGATATTTTCACCTTTGGTAGACCTTTCCCGTGCACCTTTATGTTTTAATAAAATAAAACAACTCATGCACAATGGGTCTTACATGCAAAAATACCCAAAGTCAAAAAATATGTAAATGAACAGATTGATGGGAGAACATCTCATAAAGCTCAAATATAACAGGTGGAATTAATGTCAAAAATCTTGTGCATGTGTGTACAGAGGCTTATACAATGTAAATCCATTAAGTAGATAAAGTTCGAAACAACTCCATGCCAATCATAACCAAATGTCTTGGTCAGATGGATATTATGGAATGAATTGGAGTAAACGACACAAATATGCCAAATAAAATGTGTAACAATAAACTACACAAAAATTAAAATTAAAATTAAGTCTTTCTAAAGTAAAAAATACCAAATAGAAGAGAAACTCAAAAGACAAACGAATTTTTTTTATATTTCTCAATAAGACAAAATAAATGAAAAATCGAAATACAAAAGACTCAAACAACATACACCTAGCAGACACATATATCATGAAGCATAAAATATAATGTATGGAAATATGCGCATATAATCAACCATTAGATATATCACCGGAAGTTTCATATGCAAGCAAATGATAATCAACAAGTTTAATATCTAAAGCCTCCAAATCGGATTTCCTAATTGATCTCGGTGTAACATGATGCTATCAGGTTTTGGGAACCTTAGTTACTTTATTATTAGGCTTCCTAGGACCTTTTTAAAATCATATCGAAACCTCCTAGGGTGACCTTTTCTATCGAAATGAGTGCAAGTGTAAACACGGCGAGGGGTGTCACCTAAGGGCTGAATTTTCCTAACATTCCTAGTCGACTCTCTCGAACGCATGGTCTTGTCTTACGTAGTGGAAGCATTACAATCATCGAAGCCAATTCTACACTTGCCATCTTTGATTTAAATGGTTCCTAACATCTTATCCAACGTTCCATCATAGACTCAAAATCAACTTTGGCCCTACTCGAATCTCTCAATATCCCTTTTATCTAAACTATCCTCGGCTCAAGTAAACTCTTAAAATCCTCAAACTCAAGAATATCCTTCTTCATAGCCTCTATAAAACCATGAAGACTATCTCTCTCTCCCTCAATGTAGTCTAGCTTCTCTCAAAGAGTCTTCTCATGTTCCATAATATCCTCACGTTCCTTCAACTTATCTTCCAATCTCAAGTTAACACTTTTCCCTTTTAAAGTCTCCACATACAATTGACGAAAGAAAATTTGGAATTCAATTTCTTACTCCACTTTTTTATCCTCATTCTCTTTTCCATTATTTCTACCATCACTCACTTGGGATCCACAAACTATGGGCAAGGAAGTGTCATGTTTAGAAGTATCTTCATGGATATATTTCTCATCAAAGATCACATGGGTAGACATGAATGCAGTGTATTTGCACTCAATGGGGGAATCAAATCCCTCTTACGGATCACTATCACTAAGGGTGTCACCTTCAATTTTTTTCCCTACTTCTTCTATTTAGTTAGGCACTCAGCCACCTTCTGGACATAGCCCTCAAAACCAAAACATATTTACAACCATCCCTATTAAAGTTCTTGTTACATTGGTTATGGTGTTTAAGAATTTTATTGAATTTTTTTACAATTATCCTTGGACTCGATATCAGACACATCATTCGAAACAAATGTTTCCCCCTTTCGAGTTGTCAAAATAATGCCCTTACCTTTCTTCTGCTTAATATGGGAGGAAAAGATGTCATGCTCATAAGTTTGTATGTCATCTACAAGATCTTCATGTTTCTTAGAATCTAAAGTACCGAAAGATTTAAAAACCATCATTTTTAAATTAAATATTTCAAGAAATGATCTTAAGATTTTCACAATTATATGATTTTAAATTATCTTCTCTCCCAAGTTAAAAGACGAGTTAACTATATCAGACAGTCTACAATAAATCTCGTCAACTGTCTCACACTCCAACATCTTAATTATTTCAGACTGGGGGTTTGGTTTTTGAGTTTGGAAGCCTTCACAACAATAGGTCCTTCATGGGTGAGTTAGAGTACGTCCTAAGCCTCCCTCCGAGTGATAGAACAAACCAAAGCATTTAAACCTCGAGAATTATAATTTTCTAATCTATGATCAACCTCACTCCATGATTATACTAGTTTAGGTATCCTATTATCTCCAATTAAAGTTGTAGGTGGAGTCTAACAATTAAAAACTACTTTCCAAACCCACTCATCTTTAGCCATAATTACTGAGTTCATATGCATTTTCTAGTATGCATAGTTCGACCCATCAAACATCGGGTTTCTAATACCATCAAATCAACCAATATTCATGCCTAACAATACGGTATAAAAATACAATAACTAAATGTTCTAACTTTGATACCGATTTGAGAATACCCCTACACGGTGTGCGCTCAGGCAGGTGTGGTCCAAACAAACGGAAAAACTATATTTATATTTTTCAAATATAAAGAATTAAACTTTAAACAAATTAAACCGAATAAAAATTGATCACCAAAATAAACCATTTATTGTGACAAACCGATTTACTCAATTTTATCTTTTTAACATAAAACATACATTTAAATGACAAGCAGTTAAATTAAATAAATCACTAATAACACGCCGATGTATGAGGAAAACACGGAAGAAAAACATCTAATGGTCAAGGCAAACAATTTACTATGATAAGATTTTGCAAAGACTAAATAGTAGACTTAATGAACGACTCATCTCCCTCATACTCCTTGATGATCTCTATCTTCAACCTCTCCTCCACAGTTCAACATAGTATTCCACACATGAAAGCTGCCATAATGCACAAATCCATGCAAACCTCGGTATCTACCGATTAGGCTTAGCAATTGTATATAGAATTGGAATAGGTAACACTATTTCTTGATCACAACACAACAACAAAATAGTACAGACTCCGGCACACGAAACCTTTTCTCTCAAGATGAAGAGTAAAATAAACTTTGGTGCCCAAATCGAATATCTTAAAGCATATGAATATGTAAACTTGAATCTTTAAATGCAATGGGTGAAACTAGGGTTTTGGAACATTGGTAAATGAAGAATTGTTTTTGCCAAAAATTGTTAAAGAAAATTGAGTCCAACCCGCCTAAAATAGTGAGAACACAAATTTTAAGGAAGTGGTCTCATTCGAACAAGATGACATAGTTTGTTCAAAAGAGGAGGCATTTTTATTTTAACGATAAGCCTTTTTCATTTTAACGAACTTCTAATGAGATTCCAATAGGTATATGTGTTCCAACGATTGTCCAAAGTTTGTTCTAATAAGGTTAAAACTTCGTTTGAACGAAAAATCCATTTCATTTTAACAAGGCATGCAACTTGTTCTAATGAAATTACAAAAAAAAAATCATTTTCTTAAAAAATAATTTGAAAATAGTTTTTACTGATTTTGTTTAAAAAAACACCCATAAAAAATTCCAAGGATCATATTCAAAATATATTCATACCTTACCATATCCTCGAGAAACATGAAGACAAACATGGTAGAAAAACATGACACAATCTAAATCCACTTTGAATCTTGACCAGTACGGCTTCATCAAACATGTCACGGGCTTTCAATATTGATAATACAAAGCCTAACCTATGACTCAAATATTTTGTCCATAATTAAGCCAATTGACAATAAATTGGCTCGATTGGGAATTTGTCTTTACAGGTAATTCTAGTAAAAATGGAAGGGAATTTCTAATTTGGGATTTAACGATGAAATCCTCTTTTCTGATTTTACGTGTTTATGAAAATAAATTTAGTGTATATATAAATAGTAAAAATATGATTAAGGTGAGGAAATGACAACTAAATATGAAAAATATACTAGTAATAAAAAAAGTTAGTAATAGCGCAAAAGTAACAAGTTTAAATTAATATGAATTTAGGCCTTCTATGAAGCTTCAATTCTCACTCTGATGGGCATCTATGCTGATTTTGATGGTGGTGTAATGGTTGGAAAGTGGGTAAGAAAGGTAAGTTGTGTAGATGATGTAATTGAATGAAGGATGAAGCTTTTGAAATGGATATGTAAAAGTCTATGAACTAATTTTGATTTAGTGAGATTTATGTAAGTAAAAATCATCTCCCCCTTGGACCAATGAACGACATGCACCAATCGTCCTAGATGGGCATTGAACTATCTTAATGGGCATTATAGGAACCCAGTTGGATGGGATGCCGAACAACTTAGAATGTGAACCATCAGGAATAGGAAAGTTACTCGGATGGGAAGGTGACTAACATTAAATACCAAGAGTCTCATTTATTGTACACATATATAAATGCTTGGAAATATAAAGGCATTTCATCTCTAAAGTTTTGGACCACTATTAATAAGACAACTCCATTAGCTCAAGAGTAGAACTCAATCATTATGAAGCACACAACAAGTGGATGTAGGCTTCCTTTATAGCTGAACCACATTAAAAATCTTTGTCTCTTGTGTGTTCGGTTAGATTTATCTAATTATTTATCTGTGATTATAAAATTGGATCACTCTATTTTTATACATCAACAAATTGGAACCATCAGTAGGAACGCCAGCTTATCATTGTTCTCTACCTTATATAATTATTTGTTCATTCTTTTGCTTGAAGAATGACTACCATCCCTGAAAGTAGCTTGGCAGTTTCAGGAAATAATCCAGATATGTTCACCCCTAGTGGGACAGACATCCATAGGATATTATTCATTTTGACTAGAGGACAGAAGGCTATACAAGAGTCAGTCAGACAATTGGCTCGTACAATGCAAAGAAAATCCTCAAATTTGAGGAAATATATGCCACCTCCACCAGCTAGGGATTAAAGGAGTTACCATTCCCGATATTCTCATAATAGGTCATACTGTCCTGGTGCAACCTCTTCATTCCGATCAACAAATTACTATAATAATTGATCTTTTCTAAAGAGAGGCCCAGTTTATTGGATAGGCTAAGTAGGAAATCTACTTTTGACCATCTAGGTCCTCGAGTAACCAGAAGTCATAACATGAAGCAAGAACGTCATTGTGAGCATAAAAAAGATTTGTGAGAAATAGATCTAGTATTAAGAACTCTATGCGTGCTGAGAAGACTTCTTAAGAAGAGATTTCAGCACATAGGCACAATAAAGCCACAAAATCTTCTTCTATCAAATCCAAACCAGAAGAATATTCCTGGAAGGGATCCATGTAGTGACTGGAATATCGAATGGGGGAAATGGCCAAAATAAAAATTCCTTTGACAATGAGCTTTATTAAAGGCTCACCTTTTGTCTAAGCTATCGTGGACTACCCCATACCTTCCAAATTCAACCCACCAGTTGTCACTCCTTAATATGATGGGAAAACTAATCCAGTCTTACATATTGAGCAGTATCAAGATACTACTAACATTTATTATGTCCCTGAAAAAATGAAGTGCAGGAATTTATCCAGTTCCATCATAGCTCCAGTCCAAATGTGGTACAACAATCTTGTATAGGTAAAATTTGTAGTTTTCACCAATTGGTCGAATTATTCATTGATAACTTTTGCTTTGGGGCTAAGTGATACGACGTTAATATTGTGTATTTTACCTGTTAACATATGCGTTATTAGACCTCTCGGGTATCTTATTTCCTATATATATGCTCGTTAACCAGAAAACCTAATATTTCTATGTTAAAATGCTTTGCAGGGGTTAATTGAGATTTTATAGGTATTTGGATGCTTAGCATGAAGTGCGGCACATTTCAATGAAGTTCCTTACACGATCGCAAACGCAAGGGCAATCCAATCATTTCATAGTTTGGGCACCTGGACCGATATCTTCACAGAAGTTTTATCCCTTTGTGCGAGCTTCGTGTTGTCATGAACGATGCGCGAATCTGATCCCTAACGAAGAAGTTACAAGGTTTTTCGCGGAAGGGAATTATAATGAAATCAAAATAGGGGAATCTTGCCTCTGACCTGCTTGTTCGATCGATCTACCAAAAGGTTCGATCGATCGACCCCTCCTTATTTCTCAAATCTTGGGAGACAGTGTGCAAGTTTTTGAACCATCGAAGATCGACCCCCTATTTTTCTCAGATATTTTGCCTTGCTTTTTCTTTTAAATTCTTTTTCCAACTTACTGTATAAGAGATTTTTGTTGTAATAAGAGATATACTTAGTTTGGAAGAGATATTTTAGGTTAGGGTTTGGTTTTGATAGCTCATCTTCATTTCTTCTTGGGGTGATATACATTTGGGTCTGTAAGTTAAATTGTTCATTACCCTCTCCATTAATATAGTCATGTTCTTCATTTTCCTTGCCTAGATAATTAGTTTGATTTAGTTATTTATTGTTTTGATCTAGTTATTTAGTTTAATTTAGTTCAATTCATGCTTAGCCCTTAGATAAACAGGGTCTGGGTTGTGTTCTGCCATTAACGGACCTCGAGCTCCGAAAATTAGGTTTTGTGTCAAATTGTGTTTAATTGAAACCGCGTGTATTAAAGTTGGATTGTTATGTGTTTAACTTCATTTGTCATGCAACTTTAGTGTTTATAGCGACAATCCTAATTTAATCTGCGTGTCACCATTTTGATTAAATGTTTATTCAAGCAACTTTGGGTTAAATTCCTTCTTGTGTGAAGTTTATGCTTAATTAAAATGTTCAATTAAATGTTTTTGAGTCCGAATTCTAATTAGTAGTCGTTTCGATCAGTATGGTTGGATGTGACCATGATCCTCACTTTATTTTTGTGTAGCGTAACTTATTCCTCTTTTTCGTCACCATAACAACCTATTACCCTTTACACTTTTATTCTTGAAGTAATAAATCAATTACCAGTCTAAAATTCTATCATTCCCTGTGGATTTCTTACAATACCCGACTTACCGATTTGCTTGCCTCGTAAGTGTAGTTGTAGCTTGGGTTTTTGCATGTAGAGCGGGAGCTGAAATCAACGACAGTGTCCCTACACGAACACTCGGTTCCCCTCGCATCGCCAAGCCGATTAAGAATCTTACTCATCTCTTGATTGTGCACCAAAAAATCAAAGAGAACACCCGGGATTATATCAAACGGTTTAATAATGAGAATCTAAAAGTGGTCGATTATGAAGAAAAAAATTCTATTGCAAATTTAATGAGTGGATTACTGGAAAAATATCTTTACTATGCCTTGGTGAAAAACCCACCCAAGACTATGATGAATTTTATAGTTAAGGCTATAAAAATCATGAACGCTAAGGAAGCCATGGTAGCAAAAGAAGAACTAGGAAGCAAAGTTGAGGGAAAGAAGAACAATTCGTTCAAGAAAGATAAAAAGATAAAAATTCTGATAGGATCAAGAAGTTCGATGAGCATACTCCACTCAATAAGGGTATTCACCACATCCACGAGGAAATTATGGGTAACATATATCTGACCTAGACTAAAAAACTGAGGATTCCTCCCAATAAGAGATACAAGTCCAAGGACTATGATTTTCATCATGATCATGGATGCACCATGATAAATGAATATCCCTCCAGAATGAAGTTGAAACTCTTATTAAGCGAGGAAAGATGGAAAAATTTGTTAATCGAAACTCTAATCGAGATACTAGGAGAAGATATTAATAACCCGATAGAGGAAAAAATGATGCTAAAAGGGCACGCAACAATGACTATGAGGATGACCCTAACTTGCCAAAGAATTTTGACGAGCCAGAAATGGATGTAGGTATGATTTTCCTTTGGTCGTCATTATATCACAAGAGGAGACGCAAGTGGAGGAGATGGACTTTCTGAAAGAAAGGCAAACTTAAATAAAGCCAAAGTTTATCCCACTATTGGGCAGATTGATATGTCTTAGAGTAGTGATGGTCGGCCTAAAAAAGTCAACAAAGAGAAATTGGTGATCAGCTTTTCAAAAAATGATCTGAGTGGGGTGATTTATCCTCATGATGATAGATTATTCATTACTTGCAGAGTTCACCATGTCAGAGTGGCCAGAGTTTTGGTCTATAATGGGAGTTCAGCTAAAGTAATGTTCTATAACTTTTTTCAAAGATTAGGGCTATAAGACAGTAAGATGGAACCGTACCACGAATCTCTTATAGGATTTTTAGGAGAAAGGTATATCCCCTAGGAAATGTCAAGTTGGATGTATTGGTCAACACTTAGGTGAGCAGGATGGAACGAATTCCCCTCTTCATACTGGACCAAAATTACCTTCGGCCTATAACATAATCCTTGGACGGGTATGGTTAAAGCAACTAGAGGCTATCCCATTTATTTTGCATCAATGCATGAAGTTACTTACCAACTATGGAGTCGGTGTTGTAAATAGTAACTAGATGGAAGAACAATAATGATATTATACCTTAGCTGACTAACAAGAGATAAAGAGAGGCATAATTACTTTCCACATTGATACTTTGGATCCTTACAAGGAAGAGGACTTGGTGAAAGGGCATGTCATGAAAAAATAGAAACTATTATACTTGATGATGAGAAACCAGAAAGGACCACCCAGATTGGCTCAAGACTAACATGTTCTGTCAAACAAGAATCAATTACATTCCTTAGAGATAGGATGCACGTGTTCTCTTGGAGTCATGAAGATATGAGATGGATTGATCCCAACCTCATCTTTCATGACGTCAACTTTTTAAAAGATGCCAGACCAATCAAGCAAAAGTGAAGATTTTTTAGCCTAAAGAAGAATATGGCAATCGAGGAAGAAGTGGAGAAACTACAAAAAGCACAATTTATTGAGGATGATAAATATATTACATCATTGGCCAATGTAATAATTGTCAAGAATAAGAAAAATAATGTTGAATGTGTGTGGATTTTACTGATCTTAACAAAGCATGCCTAAAAGATAACTTTACATGGGATTGATCAATTGGTAGATGCCATAATAAATCATGAAGTAATCAAGTTCATGTATATCTATTTCGGTTATAATTAGATTAAGATAAAGCAGGAGGATAAGGAGAGAACATCCTTCATCACCAGCCGAGGAGCTTATTGTTATAATGTGATGCCCTTTGACCCCAAGAACGCTAGATCAACGAATTAGAGGCTAGTAAAGAAAGTCTTTGAAGCCCAAATTAGCAAGAGCATGGAGGTATATATAGATGATATTCTCACCAAAAGCAAGTTTGAAGCCGACCACATTGTTGATCTAAACTAAACATTTAACCAACTGGAAAAACATCAAATGAAGCTCAATCCGATCAAATGTATCTTTAGAGTACTAGAAGGTATATTTTGGGGATATACTGTGAATCAAAGGGGAATTAAATCCAACCCTGATAAAATAAAGGATTTACTAGAGATGCAATCCCTGACCAGTAAGAAGGATATCCAAAAGATGCTAGTAAGGGTAGAAGCCCTAAATCATTTCATATCTCAATCTACAAAAAAATGTCTTCCATTCTTCAAGGTTATTAAAAAGACATTTGAACGAAACGACAAATGTGAGAAAGATTTATTGGACTTAAAGAAGTACTTGAGGTCTCCCCCACTACTCTCTCGATAGTTTTGGGTGAGAAGTTGTACTTATATTGGGATATTTCAGAGTCCGTTGTAAGTTCAGCCTTGATCCAGTTAGAGGAAGGTGTTCAAAAGACAGTGTATTACACCAATAAAGCATTTTAAGGAATTAGATTAGATTTCCACGCTTGGAGAAATTGGTGTTGGCACTCATTAAAGAATCTAAAAGATTGAGACCCTATTTTCAAGCTCATACCATTATGATGTACACTGACCTCCCTATACGACAAGATTTATATAAGCCTAAAAAGTCAAGAAGGATAATTCCTTAGGCTATTGAACTGGGAGAGTATGAAATTTTGTACGATCTAATAAATGCATTGAAAGGGCAAGCAGTGGTAGATTTCATAGAAGAATTCATTTATGCAGTGGTACCCAGTGCACTAAATTTTCCTACTGAGAAGATTTCTATGAAAGAGAGATCAACTCAAAGGCAAAATGAGATGGTTGTTAACCAACCAGAGTCATCATCTACTCAACAAAAGGCTCTATGACTAGCTGAGTAAAGCAGGAAGGTTTTCAAATGTAGAGTATTGATGGACGAGGACTTCAACAGTGATGTCGTAATTTGAAAATTATTTGTAGATGGCTCTTAATGCACAATGGGCAGTGGGGATAGAATCATTCTCAATATTCCAGACGAATTGGACGTAGAGTATGTGTTGAGATTTTAATTTCTAGATTCTAACAATGAATCCAAATATGTCGCATTAATTACTAGTTTGTATCTAGCCTCATCACTAAAACTCGCGCAGGTGATATCGCACAGTTATTGTCAACTTATTGTCCATTGGTTACTTGAAATATATGGAGTTAAATTGGAAATAATGGTGAGATACTTGGATAAGACCAATGGAGTTATTTTTTTCCCAGCAGTCAGGATAGTCCGAATTCTAAGAGTGGACAATGCTCGAGCATATGCTCTTTGTGGGTTAGCATCTACAACTCCCATGGAGCTTAGAAGAAGCATTATGATGGAGATTGTGATACCCCGCCTAATAAATTACTGGGTGATCAGTCCTATATCGAATTAAATAGTAATCTCGTATGGTTTCATTCTCAACATCACTATCGAAAACCATTTGCTTATTAATAACCTTTTACCCCCGGTGTTAAATTTTAAAATTTCTAATATTTTTAACTTAAACAAACAAGTAAATCCATCCATACAAATATACAAACAATAACTGAAATGAATAAATAATAACCGTTAACTGTCAGTAAAACTTTTATGCAACCATATCGAATCAGTGTCAAGTAAAAATGCCGAAAATAATAGAAAAGAGAACAGTTGGCAAACATGCTCGAATATAAGTCACAGGACCTCTTATCTAGATCACAAGGAGAGAAACGTCTATACAATTTCCTGCCAACATTCACAGTTGCAGAAGCAATGTCTGACTCAAAAGAATAATCATCTAGTCATCCCTGTGTCTGGACAAAAGGGTTTTAAAGTAAAAGAAAAAGGAAAAATAGTTGCAAGTCGGTCAGATCCTTAAGATTTTAAAAACTATTTGGCAAATGTTTAAAATACTTTAATATGTAAAATATGATATTTTCCATATTTAAACTGTTGCCGAACTCACATGAGATACCCCTCATCTCCCATCAAAAAGCTCACACCTAACGCTTGTATTTTAAACCGCCTAGTTACGCTACCCAGCCTAACTAGCATCTCAAATCTTCCAAGTATACATACACTATGTCATACCCCGCGTGTAAAATATTTTAAGCTTTCGCACGATCTTATAAATTATAATTTCTCATTTATACTTTATTCATTCATTTATAAATAACTTTCACTAGTTATTGTACACTATTCACATCTTAGTGTTATTAATATGATATATAATATTCTCATCCTAGGGACTATACCCAAGACGTCTTACCCATGATAAATGCCACACAATACAAATAATGGATGCTATGACCTAGGGACTATACGCTCCCTCTTCCTCAAGCTAGGGGCCTCACCCACATCGCCCAACTTCCCATGATAGTACTAGAAGAATATGCTACACATAAATATACCATTGACACACATATATATCTATTTTCATATGATATATATTGTCTATATTCCCGTATATATATATCATCGTCATCATTTTGTTCTATTTATGCCTATCTCTCGTGGCATTAGCCTATAATCCCAAATATATCAATGCATACCAATATAAATGTATACACACAACTTATTTAATCCCATAAGTATTCACTCACGTATGATATAATTCTCATATATTCAGTTCCGACTATTATCTTACCACAACTAGCTCGTTTTCTAATTCCATCCTACTCACACTTTCGGATTCACTCATATACCCTCGGCATATATATTCCGCGGTCGAAATCATTTTCCTCGAGTGTCGTTCATCCCAAACACTCCCAAAATTTATGACCCATATCTTATTCCCGCTAACTAAAGATTTATATACCATTCATTACATCTTTTAGGGGCCTTCACCCTCTATTTAGGGTCCCCTATTATTCAACTCCAAAATGAATTCTTCTCCAATGCTTTTAGTCAAAGAAAAAGTATCCAAAAATTAACTGCCATATCGGAACCAAACCTATGGGAATAAAACGAACTGATCCGGTTTTGAAATAAACGAACTGAACCAATAACCCATAAAATGAACCAGTCCGGCGACCTGATCAGTTTGGTAGTTCATTTTCTCTTCCAACTCTGAAATTTATGATTTTTTTACCCTCAACAACCATTACTATAAACATCTACACCCTAAGATAAACCCAACGCAACAATTTCTTCTAGGGATTCGTCAATTAATTAAGATTTAAACCCTATCTTAATTAAAATCTAGTTTTTATTCAACCCTTCCAATTTCTCACACCAAAATTATACCATTAGCATGGACTTTAACCCAAATTTCATATGGAGTTATTATCATCTCAATTTACATGAAATCATTTCCAAAAACCCCATTTAGGTTCAAGAGTCCCAACCCAAAATTATATAGTTTTCATCAACTATAATATGAATAATAAACACACATAAATAGTTAAAGTCAGTTAAGCACTTGCCTCGTTGGATAAATTCCGACGACCTCATGCCGAAATCCGTCGAAGCTTGGCTAAAAATCTCCGATTTGTCCCTTTGCTTCTTCCTTTCTCTTCTTCTCTTTATTTTCTTCTTTTCTTTCTTTCTTATTAATTTCTCTCGGATTATAAGAGAAGAAAAAAAGGTTTATCCCCTTATTAACCCAAAATTGACTCGTATACACAAATGTGAGTCCATTACTTGTCAAAAAAGATCTCGGAACCCAAACACTACCCCAGGGTACTCTATTACGACTGTTTCGGACCTTCTAAGACAAAATCATGCACTCAAAATTCCCATCTGAGTCACTTATAAAAAATTCACCTTTATAAGTCCAACATAATTACACACGTGTTTTTCGAATAAAATATTATTATTTGTCGCTTTGTCCAACCGTGACATGATATAAAATAATCCAACTTCATTTACTTATTCCCATACGTAAATATAACACACATAAATATTAACCCGTCACTCGCCAAATTAAAATTTAACCCAAACTTCAAATTCTCTTTCGCGTAAAATTATCAAATCATTAAATTACACCCACTCATGTAATTTAAATATCTATAAAAGTAAGGGGTATTACATTCTCCCCCTACAAGGCAATTTCGTCCTCAAAATTTGGATAAGACCGGTACCAAAACTTAAGATCTTGAGACACACACAACACCCTTTAGTACCCAAAATCAAATCAAGATAATGGTATGGTCACTCCACTATTCACTCATTAGTGGGACCCAGATGTATAAAGTCTTACTCATTATAGCCCCAGCTTAGCACGCAGTATGTTCAATTCGCTTCATACTGATATACTCCATCATTCATAAGTTCAAACCTCAATAACGGCACATTATACATTATGCTTCTATCAACGACATCCAAATAAAGTGAGCCAATAAATCAGTAGCTCTATTGCCTCAATATTATTGGAAGGCTCACATCGCTAAGTTCCAGTTTCTTGTGCCTATCCCAATACAAAACTCCCATTCTAAGAGAAACCCTAAGAACATCTAGGCACTCATGTCAATCCTTCAAATCTCGATTCATGGTGACGTAACTCTTACGACGCTCAAAAGTCACCCCGAAACAGTTTATGTTTAATGCCCCTCTCGACAACAGACTCTAAATCGCATCTTATCCAAAAATCTATTTATTCTCTCACGTTTAAAAAACCAGAGGGATAATGACCATGCTTTCCCACACAAAACCTTAATAGGCACCTTGTTTACAACAAATAATACGAGTGACTGCACACAACTCTACCAATTGGTAATTTCCCCTCCTAATTACCTTACCGTGCTTTACTTCAATTAAAAGTTAGATCATATACGAAAGTAAACTAACCGCATTGAGTTCAGAATCAGTTTCATACCACTTTACTAGTCTTCAATCACCTCTCGTGTACTCATCGGGCCATAGGTGACACGACTTGACCAAAACAAAACACTATCCTCACTGTTTCGCGAAAATCGCTAAAGGAGGTGGGGCTCAAGGATCTTCATCCTAATTCACAACAATATTGGGTGGCACCTTACATCGGTGCAATCCTTATATTCAAAGAAAGGTTTGAGCACACCTATCAATGAAATTTACCAGCATGTCTACCCATTGGAATCATCGGCTTGATACAAAAAATTTTGGTCGATCATCTCGAACCAACTTATTTCCATTTGTAAGTGGTGCACCCGGAGACAATCTCACTATGTCTCACCTAACTTATAACGTCTCACATTAAGTGGTACTTTATGCTCCCCTTCTTTCTCTGGGGTGCACCAAAAGTCTCAGCCCTTGCACTTTTTGCCACAATGCGCATTTTTGGGTCCGTTTGTCTTATAGAGATTAACATTCTATTTACGTACAAGCCACTCTTAACATTCAACTGAGTAGGACTCCGCTCAAATTTCTCACAATAATTTGATTTTTCCTATTCTCGAGTGATATCCGAATAAATGGCTTCCCACAGCCTTTCAACGCATCTGGGGTGTGCCAACTCTCATTGCTCACATATACCTCGATTATTGTCATTCTCATAAGACGTTCAATCCAGCATGCCATGCCAGCTTGTTTATAAATGTCCCACAGACATATATTCCATACATTTATTCATACGTCCTCCCATCTCGGATGATTCGAAATCAACTAACTTGGGCGCCCATACACCCTATAATCCGTGCATATTTGTATAACACTGGAAACGTCACACACTTTCGTCAAAATTTTCCTCGCATTCTCGACCTAGCTATAACACACGGGTATTATCAATCACCCTAGAACTCGAAATTTAATTCTCCTCCAAATTTTTCCTACCCTTCAAGTTGTGGTGACAAGGAAAATTTCCAGTGCTCTCTCACGGTACTACTAGTTCTACTGGGCTTATACTATATAATATATCTTAACTCATAGTATTTTTTATACACTTCCATTAATAAATGTTCAAAACTGATGCCCTAGCATCCATTAATTTCTCTCTCTACTAACGATGTTCATCAAGGTTCATGCGTATCTCATCACGCAATAACATTCAAATAAGGAGCTTTCCTCAATACTCTATCACTCAGCATTGGCAGTATTCAACTTCCATAAACCTCAAGCACATAACCAGGACTCTAAAAATCATGTCCCAGAAGTATCAATATAAATCTCAATTCACATGTCTCTAAAGGAGTGATATAACAATGCGCTCTCCTGATAACCATATCCCGAGCCCTAAACATAATAACGAGCTAAATATCTTCGCTCAAATGTAAATACAATATTCCTCAAATCACCTCAATAAAGTCCCCACACAACGGGATCAAATATCTCAAGACAATAATACTCTCTGAAGTCTCTATCATAATATAATATAAATGCGAGCTCGACCCTCTTCCAGGTGAGACATTGCCAAAACAACGCATTCTACCCTAAAACAAAAGGCACGATAGCCTTGCAATATCATCCCACTATTGTTCTAGCCAGTCTATACTCAACATAATATCATAATAATTTAACATATCACTAAAATGATTAATTTATATAAAATATATACCACTATGCCTAAACCTGCTTCCCCACAGATGAAACCAAAAATAACCCCGATATACCACAAAAATATATAAACATAACAATGTCATTGATATACAAACTAAAATCGTCTCACACAGGAATCTAGTGCTAATCAAGATACCGTGACTCGCTCATGCCACACAAAGCATACCTCGTTCACCCCAGGTTAAAATCATTTTTTTACCTTTCTAAATCACCCTGGGTTCTCAAATGGTTCCCGTATATGACACGTTTCTCTGAAATGAACCAAAAACTATCTTAATTATTTCTCCAGCTGAGCACCATACTCTTTTCCCTTTACTTGCTTTAGGAAAAGACAATGTATGTGGTCCTACTCCCTACATAAAAATACCTCTTCATATATTCCAATATCATCGGCTACGCTGACCATATTAGGGTTATCCTTATCTCGAACCTTGGTAGCCTCGACCCTAACGGGCACCGTCATTGTTACCTTAGCTTTGCTGACCCTAAGGAACACACTGCTCGCTTTAACAACCCAAACTAAATCCATTGTCACTCAGTAAGAATTCAGCTATCTAAATCATTTAAATGGGTCCCGTGATGGGTCTCCCCGCTACAGTGTTTCACTAGCACTGTTACATTCGGTCTTACCCCTCACTAAATCCTCCAACTTTTTTATCTCCCTTCATAAGAAGCATTATTATGCTCACTGACCAATGCCCGACATTGTCTCCATCTGCATTGATCCTCCAAGAAGAATATCCCTTAAGTGCTGGTGACTTCTCTCGTGAGTCTATCACCCACTTAAGGACTTTTTTCTTATTGTACCTTCCTCATTGGGTAAAAAGTTCACTAGACAAGGCCTTTGTCTGACCCTCTAGTGATAAGTTCATAATTTCATTCACATCTCTTCCTGAACAATAAATAAAGTAATTTGCGATCAAACCGTACCTAAGATCCATCCATAGGCACATTGTCTCACTTTTCAAATATGGTGTTTGACTCCCACCATTACAACACTACTCCCACGAGCTAAGAAATTTTTTAACCCAAATTTCACTTTCGGGTATAATACACCGTGCCTTAGGCCAAAGCCTCTGGATATCTAACTTCCATTGGCAAAATTTAAATGGATGGTCCTCTTTAAAGACCCCTCTAACTCTCTACCATTTTAACCACGCCGGGTGAGTTTAAATTTAGCGCCACTTTTAGCTATAATGGTACCTAGAAAAATATATGTTGCACCTTAGCAGTCCTTAAAACCTCAACTTCCCGAACAACAAAAAGGGTCGACCTCAACTAGGGTCATTGTCCCAAAAACATTCTTCAAATTCAACTGAGCCCCACCTCCTGCTGTCCTTCATTATTCGAAAAATGAACACACCCGAATGCATAAAAGATTCACTAATATATATAGTACGACAAGAGAACGGAATATCACCAGAGGAATCACAATCCTAAGCATATGGCTCTATATCAAATAGAAAGCAATGATGAAAATGTAGTACGTCCGCACAGATTCCTAAGGACACTAGAACCTGATGCTCTGATTCCATCTATGACACCCCGCCTAATAAAATACCGGGTGATCAGTCCTATATCAAATTAAATAGGAATATCATATGGTTTCATTCTCAGCATCACTATCGAAAACCATTTAATTACAAATAACATATTACGGTGTAAAATTTTAAACTCTTTAATCTTTTTAACTTATGCGCACAAGTAAATCCATACATACAAAGATACGAACAACAATTTAAATGAATAAATAATAACTGATAACTCTCAGTAAAACATTTATACAACCATATCGAATCAGCGTCAAATAATAATGCCGAAAATAAATGAAAAGACAAGTGTTGGGCAACATGCCCCAATATAACTCACAACACCTCATATCTAGATCGCAAGGAGAGAAGTGCCTATACAATTTCCTGCTAACATCCACAGCTACGGAAGAAAAATCTGACTCCAAAGAATAATCATTTAGGCATCCATGTGTTTGGACAAAGGGTTTTAAATTAAAAGAAAAAGTAAAAATAGTTTCAAGTCGGTCAGATCCCAAAGAGTTTAAAAAATATTTTGCAAATGTTTAAAATACATTAATATTTCAAATATGATATTTTTCATATTTAAACTGTTATCGCACTCACGTGAGATACGCCTAACCTCTCATCTAACATTGCACAACCAATGCATGTATTTTAAACACCCTAGTTACGCTACCCAGCCTAACTAGAATCTTAAATCTTCCAAGTATCCATACGCTATCTCATACCCCGTGTATATAATATTCTATGCTTTCGAACGAGCTTATAAATTATAGTTTCTCATTTATAATTTATCGATTCATTTATAAATAAGTTTCACTAGTTATTGTACACTATTCACATCTTAGTGTTATTATTCTCATATATAATATTCTCATCTTTATATACGTATATCACATTTTATTCTAGATTTTATTTTTTCGGATGTAAAATTTACTTCAACCTTATTTTTTTTATCCGCATATATATATTTTTTCACATCTTCATATATATATATATATATATATATATAAAATATACTATACACATCAAGTATATCCATACTTATATATCACACACTATGTAATTATAATAACCATCCCTCAGAGCTATAACTCAATAGATGCAGTCTCTCAATGCTACCATCTTCCACGGAATCACTCACATAACATCCTGGGCTACCAGTAAGCGGAATCTCACACTGCCCTGGTAAAAATCCAAATCACAACGTATGGGAAGCGGTCGTAGTTCCTCACTTCAAATAAGACGAATCATACCTAAGACGTCTTACCCCTGATAAATGTCACGCAATATAAATAAGGGATGCTATGACCTGGGGACTATACTCTCCCTACTCCTCAAGCCTGGGGCCTCACCCATATCGCGCAACTTCCCATGATAGCACTAGAGGGGTATGGTACACATAAATATACCATTCAAGCATAGATATATTTATTAGCCTATCATATATATACTGTCTTTATTCCCATATATATATATATATATATATATATATATATATATATATATATATATATATATATATATATATATATATATATATATATATGTGTGTGTGTGTGTGTATATATATATGTACGTATATATATGTATATGTATATATCATCAATTATAGCTATGTATGCCTACGTCTCATGGCATTAGCCTATAATCCCGAATATATCAATTCATACAATTATATAAGTATACACACAACTTATTTTAATCCCGTAAGTATTCACTCACTTATGATACAATTCTCACATATTTAGTTCCAACTATTAGCTTATCACAAATAGCTCCTATTCTAATAACATCGTACTCACATGTTCGGATTCACTCATATACACTCGGCATATATATATATATATATATATATATATATATATATATATATATATATATATATATATGTAAGAGAGTAGTCTAATTTTGGGTAAATACTCAATTTTAGCACGTGTTTGACTTGAGCAACTTCGGTTGCGCCTACGTATCCGTTATGCTCGGAATCAAAATCAGCGTAGTTCGTAGGTTCGTACTATTCGCCGAAAAACTCATTATGGTGGAATTCGGAGAGGTGAGAGGTGGAGAAACTCTTCTCAAAACTCATAAGGCAAGAAAATCACTCTTCTTCTCCCCAGAAGACCTCCTTCAAATGTATGGGGGGTAGGGCTTATTTATAGCAAAACCAACCGAAGTGGGTTGCCACATGTCAATTAACTCGTGGTGACACATGTCCTATTTTAAGTGGCATGTGTCCCATAACATATGTCAAAACTCTCAATACTAGAATATTGTCTAGTTAATATGTAAATAACACACAAATACGCGTAATAATACCTCAGTCGCATAAACACATGGACTTTTGTCAATATTAATCATCTCTAATCTCATTTAATAATTTAATGGGAGTCTTATCATTAACCCCCTCCTACATTTGCCCCCTCGTACATATAGTTGATATATTGATACATGTCTGAAATATATCGACTGTATGTACGAAATAATTTTAGTCAGTTTTCATATTTTCGATCGACCTGTGGATCGTGGGTAATAATCTCATATCTCATTTCATCTTGATGATGTACTTTTACCTCATATATCACATTTTATGAAATAATGCAATCTCATATTTCATATCTCAGTTATATCATATACATCAATTTTATATCTCATATCTTAAATCCCATTTTGCACCTTTGATCTCATAGGTTATTCCGAAGGACCTCGTTTATCATTATTATCATATGAATGATATACACCGAGTGTTGCACCCTTTCCTATTTAAATGATCATTCATCCACATATTTTTATTGCGATTGTTTGTAACTCTGCTTTGGTAAAGAGTAATATCATGAACACATAATAACTACCTTAGCATTCTCTTTCGTCATTCTCAACCAAGCTTGGTGAAAGTATTTATTATGGTTTACATAATAACTACTGAGTCGTTCTCAAGTTTGGTGATAGTATTATTATGGTTTACATAATAACTACTTCATTGTTCTCGATTAATCTTTTAGTGTATGCACACGTTTTTGATTTATTTCATTCTCGATGAGGTTTCTTGTGCGTGTACATAATATTGACTTGCTCAAATTACCACTTTTTAATGTATTTCGCAAACTCACACCTACGAAGTGACTTAATGGTAAGAACACACTTGTCAAGGTTTCTCGTAAACTCCACCGTTAGGGGTGACTTAACAATGAAAACACACTTGTTAAGGTTTTTCACAAACTCCACCGTTAGAGGTGACTTAACAATGAAAACACACTTGTTAAGGTTTTTTTCGCAAACTCCACCGTTAGAGGTGACTATATAATAAAAACACACTTGTTAAGTTTTTTCGCAAACTCCACCGTTAGAGGTGACTTAACAATGAAAACACACTTGTTAAGGTTTTTCGTAAACTCCACCGTTAGAGGTGACTTAACAATGAAAAAAAAATTGTTATGTTTTTTCGCAAACTCCACCGTTAGAGGTGACTTAACAATGAAAACACACTTGTTAAGGTTTTTCTCAAACTCCACCGTTAGAGGTGACTTAACAATGAAAACACACTTGTTAAGTTTTTTCGCAAACTCCACCGTTAGAGGTGACTTAACAATGAAAACACACTTGTTAAGTTTTTTTCGCAAACTCCACCGTTAGAGGTGACTTAACAATGAAAACACACTTGTTAAGGTTTTTTCGCAAACTCCACCGTTAGAGGTGACTTAACAATGAAAACACACTTGTTAAGTTTTTTCGCAAACTCCACCGTTAGAGGTGACTTAACAATGAAAACACACTTGTTAAGTTTTTTCGCAAACTCCACCGTTAGAGGTGACTTAATAATGAAAACACACTTGTTATGTTTTTTCGCAAACTCCACCGTTAGAGGTGACTTAACAAAGAAAACACACTTGTTAAGTTTTTTCGCAAACTCCACCGTTAGAGGTGACTTAATAATGAAAACACACTTGTTATGTTTTTTCGCAAACTCCACCGTTAGAGGTGACTTAACAATGAAAACACACTTGTTAAGGTTTCTCGTAAACTCCACCGTTAGGGGTGACTTAACAATGAAAACACACTTGTTAAGTTTTTTCCCAAACTCCACCATTAGAGGTGACTTAACAATGAAAACACACTTGTTAAGGTTTCTCGTAAATTCCACCGTTAGGGGTGACTTAAAAATGAAAACACACTTGTTAAGGTTTTTCACAAACTCCACCTATAATGCTGACTTAACAACGAAAACGCTTGTTAAGATTTTTCATAAACTCCACCTATAATGGTGACTTAACAACGAAAACACTTGTTAAGATTTTTCAACAACTCCACCTATAACTGTGACTTAACAACGAAAACGCTTTTTTAAGATTTTTCAACAACTCCACCTATAACGGTGACTTAACAACGAAAACGTTTGTTAAGATTTTTATATAATCTCCACCTTATAACGGTGACTTAACAACGAAAACGTTTGTTTAAGATTTTTTTATATAATCTCCACCTTATAACGGTGACTTAACAACGAAAACGCTTGTTAAGATTTTTATATAATCTCCACCTTATAACGGTGACTTAACAACGAAAACGCTTGTCAAGATTTTTATATATAGTCTCCACCTTATAACGGTGACTTAACAACGAAAACGCTTGTTAAGATTTTTATATATAGTCTCCACCTTATAACGGTGACTTAACAACGAAAACGCTTGTTAAGATTTTTATATAATCTCCACCTTATAACGGTGACTTAACAACGAAAACGCTTCTCAAGATTTTTATATATAGTCTCCACCTTATAACGGTGACTTAACAACGAAAATGCTTGTTAAGATTTTTATATAATCTCCACCTTATAACGGTGACTTAACAACGAAAACGCTTGTTAAGATTTTTATATAATCCCCACCATATAACGGTGACTTAACAACGAAAACGCTTGTCAAGATTTTTATATATAGTCTCCACCTTATAACGGTGACTTAACAACGAAAATGCTTGTTTAAGATTTTTATATATAATCTCCACCTTATAACGGTGACTTAACAACGAAAACGCTTGTCAAGATTTATATAATCTCCACCTTATAATGGTGACTTAACAACGAAAACGCTTGTCAAGATTTTTATATATAGTCTCCACCTTATAACGGTGACTTAACAACGAAAACGCTTGTTAAGATTTTTATATAATCTCCACCTTATAACTGTGACTTAACAACGAAAATGTTTGTTAAGATTTTTATATAATCTCCACCTTATAACGGTGACTTAACAACGAAAACGCTTGTCAAGATTTTTATATATAGTCTCCACCTTATAACGGTGACTTAACAACGAAAACGCTTGTTAAGATTTTTATCTAATCTCCACCTTATAACGGTGACTTAACAACGAAAACGCTTGTTAAGATTTTTATATAATCTCCACCTTATAACGGTGACTTAACAACGAAAACGCTTGTTAATATTTTTCGTAAGCTCCACCTATAATGGTGACTTAACAACGAAAACGCTTGTTAAGATTTTTGTAAAACTTCACCAATAACGGCGCACCCATGACGGTGACTTAACAACGGAAACACTTGTTAAGATTTTTCGTAAACTCCACCTATAACGGTGACTTAACAATGAAAATACTTGTTAAGATTTTTGTAAAACTTCACCAATAACGGCACACCCATGACGGTGACTTAACAACGAAAACACTTGTTAAGATTTTTCGTAAACTCCACCTGTAACGGTGACTTAACAATGAAAACACTTGTTAAGATTTTTTGTAAACTCATTCTTCTGTATCTCTTTTCAGGATAGGATCCCGTACCTGACAAACTGAGCGTGGTCCTTCGTCTGTTTGCTTCCATGACCAACTTCTTCGGACGAGTTAAGTCATAACGATCGAGGTTCAGCTACCAACAATTTTGATACACCTATATAGAATACTTATCTCAATGCTCGCAAAGTTCTTATAATATGATGTCATATATGAAGCATGACTATGACTTTGTCAATTTCTGAGTGACAACTAATTAACCCGTTTGAACTCTTTGCGAAAGAAGCTGAAGAAGCTTTTGTAATGACCTGCTTGGATGTTACTATACTCTGAAGGTTCATCAATCCAACCTTGTCGCGGAGGATGTCGAAGAAGCTTTACACTACAAGCTATGTTACATCATAATATCCATTTGCCCCCTTTATTTTATTTTATCTCAAGATAAAATAAAATAAAATAAATTACATATGTCATTTACAATTCCCACCCGAAAAAAAAAATGAAGCAACCTAATTATTACATTTCATGGGGTGTAACTCAAACTATCATATCTTTGAACAATGACTTGATATTTGCATTGCTCAATATCTGCTCATTCAGAAGCCTCTGCAAAATAATATCTTTCTGACCCAATTATATAATATTGCATATGGTTAGTTAAACTTAGTAAATATCCAAGTACAATTCTCATTATGCCCCCTTTATTTTATTTTATTTTATTTGAAATAATAAAACTTAAATAAAGTCCGGGGATATTTGTGTAATGAATCGTAATCACCCATACTCGTAGGTGTATCGTGCACAATTTAATGTCGTTTAAGAACACATCCTTTCAAACTCACGAGTGTGTAAAATATCAAGGTTAATCACGAATTGTAACATACTCAACGCTTTCATAAATGATTCATAATTTATGAAATAAACATAAAATAATATGCATAAGTTTTTCTATGAAATATCGCATAATATCCATCATACTCCATCTGAGTCACTTTTAGTTTTATGTGATAACGTATAGAGAGATCATGCGATGAATCCTAATAGAGAACCCCAATATTTATATCCCAAATGGCATGGTTCATCGCGCATACATGTTATAGGTGTATGGAAAGTAATTCCCGAAGGATAAACCCTGTCTATATTTGTCTAAACTCATTGAATAATACTTCTAAAAGTTTTCAATATAATATTATATTATGTGGAAATGAAACATCCCCTGAACATAATAACTGCATGACGTGCTTTATGTTTCTCAATAGACATGCACACAGATGTTTCGAGGGAGCCCCCAAAAAATAATATATACGATTCGCCACTAAGCGTGATAAAGACATTTATTTTCAATTGTGGAGTCATGCATATCGTTTTGATATTATTCTAGCCTTTATTTTATTCAAATCACATGCCACAACAATACTCGTAATTGTTAATAAATAATACCCTCATGAATTGACATTAAAAATGCATTGCTTCGTCAATTTGAAGGTTTTCGAAGAATCTAATTCAATAGTAGTTTATTTATAATCCAATCGACACTTGGTGTGTAATACCGTGGTTTTAAAACTATGAGTAAATATACCTCTCAATATATATATATAATATATATGTATAATTACCGATATAAACATAAAATAATTTCATTTATTCAGTAATATCATAGTTATATTTTAAACATTTAACTATTCCATAAATAGCTCAGTAATACTCGTTTCTTAACTATACGCACACACAAAATTCGTTTTAACTGGTGTTCTATCCGAGGGAACACGTAATCCCACCAAAGTGATATACGACTGTCAGATGGAAGTGGTTCTCTTTTTAAAATCCTTGTCGTGCAAGCTGGCAAACACTCTTCATAAATAAATCCAAAAGGTGAGGGATGAGAGTTGGCTCCCTATTTTTTACAGACGTTTTTTTTTTTTAATTCTTAAAGCTTCCTCTAATTTCAAAACCTCCGTTCGTTCATACCACCAACTGATTCCATGGTGAGTCCATCTTAGGTTATCCGCCCCATTTAAAGTTTCAATCTTATATGGTATAAAATAAGGTTGAACGGATTTTGACTCTCAGATGCATCGACGACGAATTCCAGCCGGACCAAAGTCTATCGGAGTGATGTGTTAGTTAAATCGCTTCTTGTCAAGTTCCAACGGTGGTTGGTGTTATTTCAAGCTCCAACGGTGGTTCTTCGTGTCACCAGATCCCACGATGGTTCATCATTTTCAAGATCCCACAGTGTTTTTCTATAAAGGTTCACCGGATTTGAACCTCCCACGGTTATTTTAGTATTTCAAGATCCCACGATGGTTCAAACTGGTGGTTCGTTAGTTTGTAGCTTCCACGGAGGTTCGTTACATTTCAAGATCCCACGGTGTATTGTTCACCCCTACTGAAATCTGTGGTAACTCGTTTGACACAAACTCAATTGAATCTCAGGTGCGCCCATTTCAATGTTTGGTGGACCAGTTTTATATCTCAATTTTGCTGGATAAGGTTCTGAGTTTCTTCGAACAAAGCTCTATGGTTCAGTCCGAGCTTCGTCGAAAAGGGATTCACCAGAGCAAAGTTCCGTCAGTTATGGGTTGAATCTATTTGTTCAAGATAAGTGGCATATATCAAGTGCGAGGGAGCTCATGTGGTCTTTCGTTTTTTTTGGAAAATCTCAGGTGTGACTGGGTTTTGAGTCTCTTCGAACGAGTTCCCTCGTACATTTATTTTGGTTCACTCCGACCTTCATCTGGAAGAGATTCGCCGGAGTAAAGCTCCGTCGGTTCTTGATAACGATTATCCTCGTTTGTCAAACGTCACCCAGAAAAGAAAAGAAGAAAAAAATAACAACAATGAACCTGAAGCTTGGTTCCGTGCTTAATCGCTCTCAAACTTAAAGATCAGCTGAGTCGGTCATAAGAAATGATGGTTTATCGGATTTTAATTCTCAGCTTAATCGAACGGTAAATGGTTGGATGGTTTTGGGAAACTCAAGGTGCTTGACTCAAGGTGCATCGGTTTGGGTTAGTACAACTAGGATAGCAGCAGTGCTCTGTCACTAGTACAAGATTTATGGGGTAGAGGTTCCTCGGAGCAAACTCCAAAATGTATAAATTAGTAGGGGGAATATTAAAAGATTTACCTTTATCAACACGCTATGGGACATCACAAAAATAGTTTACTCTGCCATGTTGTACTAAAGTCATAAAGGTTGTCCTATTTTTCTAATCGCTTCTCACTACCCACGTGGTTTTGTTCAATAAATGGGCTATACATTTTGACGATAGCTGTCAATGTTAAATACCTTACACGCAACAACCTGGCTTTGGCACAAACTGATGTACCTTCTTGTCAGATACCAAGATATTTATTTGATGGATATATTATTCTGCTAATATTTTAATCAAAGTTCTATCATGCAACAGTCCAATCAATTAATGTGGACATAATACATTTGTACTCAGTCCGTAATTTGAGGCAATAGCATTTTCTCCTTGGTAGCCACTAACATGCTGCTACTACTTCAGTCATAGCCATTAACACGGCCCTACTACCTCCGTCATTTATCCAACACAAACACATTTAAAACTATATTTGATCATATTCTTTTTTTTCTTTTGTAAAACATCAAATATAAAATCTCAGTTAAAGATATATATGCCAAACAAATTTTTTATTATGCAGGGCATCCATTTGTTTTGCGACATATATCATAACCGATGCTCATATATAAAATATCATGGAATTTCTATGCAAGGCATGAGATATTATAAGTACGAAAATATAAAACTTATTTGAGATAAAGCTGCATATTTTTTTTAAATGTTTGAGCAGAAGTTGTGTTGTCGACCTCTTTTCTCCGTCTCCATCCACTTTTTCCGAGAGCGAACGAGGCGTTACACGATAGAAATAACGAATACCTCCCCAGCGGAGTCGCCAAATGTAAGAGAGTAGTATAATTTTGGGGAAATACTCGATTTTAGCACGTGTTTGACTTGAGCAACTTCGGTTGCGCCTACGTATCCGTTATGCTCGGAATTAAAGTCAGCGTAGTTCGTAGGTTCGTACTATTCGCCGAAAAACTCATTATGGTGGAATTCGGAGAGGTGAGAGGTGGAGAAACTCTTCTCAAAACTCATAAGGCAAGAAAATCACTCTTCTTCTCCCAATAAGACCTCCTTCAAATGTATGGGGGGTAGGGCTTATTTATAGCAAAACCAACCCAAGTGGGTCACCACATGTCAATTAACTCGTGGTGACACATGTCCTATTTTAAGTGGCATGTGTCCCATAACATATGTCAAAACTCTCAATACTAGAATATTGTCTAGTTAATATGTAAATAACACACAAATACGCGTGATATGTCCGACGCGCATAATAATACCTCAGTCGCATAAACACATGGACTTTTGTCAATATTAATCATCTCTAATCTCATTTAATAATTTAATTAGAGGCTTATCATTAACCCCCTCCTACAATATATATATATATATATATATATACCGAAATCATTTTCCCTGACCGTCGTTAATCCCAAACACTCCTAAAATTTATAACCCAAATCTTATTCCCGCTAAGCCGAAATTTATATACCATTCATTACGTCTTTTACTATCCCTCACCCTCGGTTTAGAGTCCCCTGTTATTCATCTCCGAAAATAAATCTTCTCCAATCCTTTTAGTCTAAGAAAAAATATCCCAAAATTAACTGTCATATCCGAATCAAACCTATGACCATAAAACAAACCAATCTGGTTCTGAAATTAATGAACTGAATAGATAACCAATAAAAACGAACTGGTACGAAGACCTGATCAGTCCAAGAGTTCATTTCCTCTTCCAACTCCAAAATTTATGGTTTTCTTACCCTCAACAACCATTACTATAAACATCTACACACGAAGATATACCCAACACTCCAATTTATTCTTGGGATTCATCAAGTTAATTAAGATTTAAACCCTATCTTAATTAAACCCTAGTTTTACTCAACCCTTCCAATTTCTTACCCAAAAATTACACCATGATCTTGGATTTTAACCCATATTTCATATGGAGTTATTATACCTCAATTTACATGAAATCATTTCCAAAATCCCCATTTTGGTTCAATAATCACAACCCAAAATCATATAGTTTTCACCAACTATAATATGAACAATAAACACACTTAAATAGTTAAATTCCGACGACGACCTCGTGCCGGAATCCGCCGGAGCTTGGCCAGAAATCTCGTTTTTCTCCCTTTCTCTTCTTCTCCTTATTTTCTTCTTTTCTTTCTTTTTCTCTCTCTTTCTCTCAGCTTATAAGAGAAGAAATAAGGGTTATCCCCTTATTAATCCAAAATTGACTCGTATACACAAATGCGAGTCCCTTACTAGTCCAAAAAGTCCCCAAAACCCAAACACTACCCCCGGGTACTGTATTCGGACTATTTCGGCCCTTCTGAGACAAAACAGTGCCCTCGAAATTCCCATCTGGGTAACTTATAAAAAATTCACCTTTATAAGTCCAACACAACTACGCACGCGTTTTCTGATTAAAATATTATTATTTGTAGCTTTGTCCAATTGCGACATGATATAAAATAATCCAACTTCATTTACTTATTCTTGTAAGTAAATATATCACACGTCAATATTAATCCATTACTCACCAAATTAATATTTAACCCACACTTCAAATTCACTTAAAATTCTCAAATCATTAAATTACACCAGCTTATGTAATTTAAATATCCATAAACGTATGGGGTATTAGAAAGATTCTCACCAGCAAGAGAATTGAAGGGGAAATAGTCAACATTATTTCTATAGAACTGGGTCCTTCCTAGATGGATATAATCAGGGACTACATTGAGAAGGGATTGTTACCAGCCGACCAAAAGGAAGGAAGGAAATTGAGATATAAGTCAACTAACTACGACTTGGAGAAAGGTATTATGTACTAAAGGGGATATACAATATATTTACCTTATTATGTCCATCCAACTGAGGTTAACGATCTGATTAAAGTGGTCCATAAAGGGTTAATTGGAGCCCATTCAACTAGAAGATCTTTGGTACAAAGGGTAGACACACAAGCCTACTTTTGGCAAACAATGAAGACATATTATGTTTCATTATCTATTGAGTGTGATGAGTGTCAAAGGTTTACTACTATTCATAGAAACCCTCTGCTTCCCTAACTCCTATTACTTCTCCTTGTCCTTTTATCATTTGGGGAATAGACTTGGTCGAACCATTGTAGAACACCAAACAAAGGTTCAAGTATTTAATCATCTTAGTGGATTACTTCACCAAATGGGTGGAGGCTGAGCCCTTGATTGATATGCCCTATCAAAGAGTGTTTTATTTCATATGAAATAAGATCATATGTACTTATGGAATGCCTTATAATTTGATCACTGATCATGGTACCCAGTGTGACAATGATGAGCTCAATGAGTATTGCATCAGATTTAAAATACAAAAGTTACACTCAGCACTAGTACATCCACAATACGTTGGTCAGACATAGCTCGTTAGTAAAACTTTGGTTGATGGATTGAAGAAGAGATTGCATGATGCTGAAGTAAATTGGATCAATGAGTTTCACCACATTCTTTAGGATTACAGAACTACACCGAGAACTATAACAGGAGAGATGCCCTATATATTGGCTTTCGGCAGTGAGGCAGTGGGACTAACTAAAATAGGTCTTCCAACATATAGGGTGCTGAATTTTAATTCCCCCAAGAGTGATCTAATGAGGCGAATAAATTTGGATATTGTTAGAGAAGTCAGAGAATGTGCTATAATTTAAATGGATACCTACCAACAAAGGACTCCTAGGTTCTATAATCGACGCATCAAGCCGACCGACTTGAGACAAGGAGACCTTGCAGTGAAGAAGGCGATTAAAAAAACAAGTTGCAAATCAATTGGCATAGTTATTACCATATCTTATGAAATATCCGACCAAGAACATATTGCTAGAAAAAATTGGAAGGCGAGGTGTTTAAGAACACCTAGAATGCCGATCATCTTCGTAAATATTATTAGTAATTTTGTTTTCGATGTAATTAGTTATTTAAGTTAATAAAACTGCATGTTTCTCCCCATTATACTTATTTTTTATGTTTTAATTTTTCGAGTATAGTGTGGTACAACCACCTTAAATTAAAAACTAAATTTTAATTTTTCAAACTTTTCCAACTTTAGAAAAGTTCTTCATCAAATCTTTCCATCTTCAGAAAAATTCTTTATCATTATCAAACTTTTCCAACTTCACAAAAGTTTCTTAGATTTATCAAACTTTTCCAATTTTAGAAAAGTTTTTTATCAAGATTTTGCAAATTTGGAAAAGTCCTTTGTCAAACTTTTCCAACTTTAGAAAAGTTTGTCATTAATAATTTCATGTATGATTTCATTTACGACAAATCACGAACTAGAAATTAATAAAGTCTCCTATAAGAATCAAAGTCAAACACAATAAGTTTCACCCGACTAATTTAAAAGACAGGAATAATTATACATTCCTTATACACTTGGTCACTAGTGATAACTAATGCTATAACTTATTTCCACAAAACTATTTGTTGTTTTACCTGAGAACAACATTAGTAGAATCTAAGGCATTATAATCAAGTTTAATCATGAATTAAACATCTAACTTTTAAGCAGGATATTTAATCAATGAGTCGATTAACTAGTCGTCATACAAAAATGTCTCAAAGAACTTCATTCCAATAAACATTAATTACAAAAAAAGATCAACTAAGTACAAGATACAGGTTATTCTATTGTTCACTTTCCATCAGCCTTGGTCATCCAAACAGGAGGTTCATTAAGGGTACTTGGATGATTTATGGAATTAAAATCTCTCCTCCTATTACGCTAACTATTGCTTGGGCGATCAATCAAATGTTGAGGACAAACATACTCCACTTCTCCTTATAGGCCAAAATCCTCAAGGTATTTTCTAATAGTGATGGCATTAGGAGGAATCCAACTGACATTAATAAAAAAGGGAGGATCATGGTAATCTAAGAGTCCTGGCTCATTCTAGTACCATAGTTTATTGTTCTCATGAATCTTAATCGTAGTAAGAAGATTCATCCAACCTCATTGTTAGCTATCATTCCTGGCCTACTCCATGTGCTTATCCAGGTAAGTCAGGGCCTCACCATACCCATCCATCCAAATAACTATGGGTTGGTTATGGAAATGGAAGGTAAGTCGGTCCACATTATCTTAAAGCATTTTGATGGGCTTATTTTTCTCCTTGAGCTTAGAAACTTGGTCGATCAGGGTTTTCTTGGTTCTATCCTCATCAAAAGTTGGACGAACAACTATACCTTACCTTGGGGTTTCGAATGTCTTAGTTTCTTCTTTTGTAAATATTTAAACTCAACAACCTAGCATTCTCAATCTCCAAAAAGAAAACCCCTTCATCAGGACTAGTAGTGGTTGATTTCTTCAAACTGTTAAGTTTGTTCCTCAATGCATTATTTTCTTTCTCTAACATAGCAGCAATTGATCGAGAGTTCTCCAATTCTTGGTTCAAGGCCAATTCCTTCTTAGTTAGGGAAAAAATGATGTCTTTTAACTTCTTGTTAAAGCCCCAGCCTTCACTTAGGGACTTATACATAGCCTTATAGTTAGAATGAAGCAGTGCCCTAAAAAGTTTATGATCCTCCTACATTTTCTCAATCATCTCATAATAACCATTATTACTGGCTAGAACTCTATCCAATCGGTAATGTAGATGGATGTTAGACTCCTTCACTTGTTCGGAGACATCTGGGTAGAGCAACCCTGATAGATCTTCCTTAGACAAAGGAATATAACCAACCTTATAAATATTTTTACACGGCCTAAGTAGGACGTATTCAGCCGAAACAATGGCTTTTTTCAACGCATCAAATTGGAAATTTACAAGTATTAGTTTGTGGGGAAAATTAAGAAATAAAAGATAGCAATCAACAAGAAATCAACTTCCTTTGAAAGTTGTAAACAATTGAGCAAAAATTGTTCTTCCATTAATCAATGTCATGATTACAATGGTGGGTACATTAGAAAGAATGAAGAAGTAGAAATTGAAAATACATGAAAGAAGGGACAAAAATAAACAGGCTAAAGGGAGATAAACCTTCTCCAGACCATTCTTCATCATCAAAATCTTCATCCAAATTAATAGGGGTGCTCGGATCATGTCTTTGAAAATGCTCAGAGTTTTGCCTCTGTGTCAACCTCCTTCAATGCCTCCGAGTATCCTTCCTTGAAGGATAATTTCTTGCCATATTCAATTTATGAAGAAGTTGTAAAAAATTCCTTCTCCCAAATCTTGTCAAACGCGATATCCTTATCTTTCTTAACTTTGTCCTTCAAAGAATCAACTTCAGCAGCTAAACCAACCACTATATCTTCAGCAGTTTTGATCATGTCCTTGGCCTCTGTCAGCTTATCTTCTACAACTTTGGCCCTGTTATTATCCACCTTCAATTTTTCCTCGATAACTTGGGCTTTCTTTTCAGTAGATTTTATCTCATTTTCATATACAACTTCCCTATTTATGGCTTCCCATATTTTGTCATCCCAGAGCTTTTGCTTCGCTTCAAGAGACTTTTGGGAATCCTTCACGAATTGCTTTAACTCTTCAAAGAAATCTTCTACCTTATTTGAGGAAGATCTCAACTGATCATCCTTCTCCCACATATTATTAAAATAAACCAAAAACTTCAAGAGAATAAACACACTATATTATAACACGTTTAGCAAAATGAAAACAAATAAAAGTTAGACAAACACCAAATTTTGATAAGATCTTTCAGTCAATATTGTCCTACCCTTGGGAACAAATGTTCCTCTGTCTGCTGGAAGAGTTTATCCCTGATTGGACCACTTCCCAACATAGGGTTCATTGCAACAAAAGTTGACGTAATGTCACCTAGGTCGTCTTGATTCTTTTTAACCAACTCTTCTTGATCAACTTGAGTTTTCTTTTACTACTTTTGAGAGTCAGGCAATATATTCTTCAACCTCTTTTACGGAGGTTCAGTGGCTTAAATTTCTTTAGCATTAAGAACTTGAGGCCTCATCGTTTTAACTACTTGAGGTCTCTTACCAGGATCAATACTTCTTACCGGGGGAGATATTGGCCCACTTTGCAAATTAGGAATCTTTCTTTTGCCCATATCATCTAAAGGAGAATTATGGATATTAGGTATATCAAGAGACTCAAATGAGGAAGAAGTTCCCCTTGTATAATTTCAACCCCAACTGATTTTGTAGCCGAGGAAGTGGGTATAGGCTCTTCTTCCAAGTTGATGGAAACTTGGGGTAGTTCAAGTGATGGCCGAGCAATAAAAGACATAATTATGGTTTTTTACTCTAACAGTAATGAAATATCTCTTAGGTGTTCTTCTCCAACTATTTTATTGAGATCCCACTAGAATTTAAGGTCTTTAAGGTTTACTAATCCCTCCTTGGGACCCCTTTTCTTACTATCCCATGCAAAATAATGCAAACCAAGAAAGTTAGTCGAAAAGCCTACCTATAGATGATCAACATAAAAAAGTTAAACATGAAAGTTATAACCTATGACACGCCCTTCTTGGTGGTACCCGGGTCCAGTATAGTATACCTCCATAGGAAGGGGGCATATTGCGAATTCTTAACAATAACACGATAATCCCAATAATCTTTATTGGAATCTGGCAGATTAACCACTAAATCCCTATTGTCTTGCCTAGTCTTCAAATAATAAGTTCTCTCTCCAATGGTTCCCCATTTATAATAAAACATGAATTAAGGGATCCCAATATGCATCCCATAAATCTCATTCAACCTATGCACTCCATTTACCACCCTCCACGTGTTTGGAACTATTATGGTAGGAACTACATCCAAATGTTGACAAAATTGGAGAAATAGTGGGTTTGGGGAAAAGGTGATACCATACTCAAAAATGAAAAGAGTGGGAATCTAGTGACACTTTCCTATTGAATAAACATTTATGGGAACCTGTGTTATTTCTGATTTTTTCTCTTTACCCTAAACTCCTCCAACAAACCCTCATCCACAAAGTAAATTATGGTTGAAACAGAGAAAATGGTGAAAATAGGGAAAAAGGAAATAAAGCTTGCAGAAATCCAAAGATAACGGCAAAGACCAAAAAATGGTAACAGGTGACAAACAACAAGGAGTTGCAGAAGCAAAACTCGAGATCAATAAAACCTCTAAGTGCAGAAAGTTTGAGGTGAAAAGAAAAGGAAGAAAACTTTCGCCTATTTATAGGTTGCATCGATAGTATATACAAAATAATTAACTGCACGAATGATTGAACTACCGTCGGGTGCACGCTGCCCCAAATATAAAAAGACTAGTGTACCTTGTGGCAATTTAAAAGGTTTGAATTATTTGCAAAACACCATTATCCACAGTGCCAACAAAATATTTTTACAAGTTCGGAAGGCGGGGTTGTCAACCAATGCACAGTGAGCAACATTTTCAACAAATACTCTATACATTCATTCATTCATCAAGCTTTCAGCATTGGGGGATTTTTTTGTATGTGAAAATCATCTCCCCATGTGGACCAATTAATGACAGACACCTGTCATCCTAGGTGTCCACTGAGATATCTTGATCAATATCAGAGGGACCTAGTCAGTTGAAATGTCGACCAACTTAGAATGTGAACCATCAAGAACAAAAAAAGCTACTTGGATGGGAAAGCTACCAATACTAAATACCAACAGTCTCATTTATTATACACAGTCATTATGTCTTTAAGGTTCCGAACCATTATTAATAAGATAGTCTCCCTTATCTCAGGGAGACAACTCAATCATTCTCAAGCACACCATATTGAGCTATTGTAATCAACATAACTAAGACTAAAAGCGGACGTAGGCTTTCTTCATAGCCGAAACACTTTAAAAATCTTTATCCCTTGTGTATTTTGTTGGATTGGTCTTATTATTTATCTGTTAATATAGAATTGGATCACTACATATTTACATATTAATAAAGATCTTGAGGTCTGAAAAGCAAGTCATTTGATACTAAGGACGTGACTTCCTTTAATAGGAAATATTTAAGGGCAAGGGCATAGTCTAGGTATCCCTATTGGCATACCACCTGAACTATAGGCTAAATAAATTACCATACGTTAATAACCAATAAATTTTAATGATTTTTTATTATGGGATTAATTGAATTAAATAATGAAAAATAAATTTTTAATTAATTCGGATTTAAATAGATATTTACTAGCGTGATCGGAGTTAGTATTATTGATGTGAATTATGTTGAATATTACTTAGTGAGCAAAGTAATATTTGATTATGAATTTATTAAAATTATCACAAGTGAATAATACGACAGCTATGGAAATTAAGTGGGGACGCACGTGTCAGCCATGTCACCACAAAATTTAATGGAATAAAAGTATGTTATGTATAATTCAGTCATATGGTCATTTCGAGTGCGCCAAAGTTTTCGGAAGGGTTGAGATAGTTAGAAAAGTCTACCCGGGGATTTAGTTTGGGTCTCAGGGAAGTTTTAGGCCAAACCGGCACATCGGGATGGTATTTCTATTATTTTAATTTTTAGAGTAATTAAACCTACGAAAATTCAAGGATTATATATGAGGGAAGGAGTTGTCTTATAGGTTTAGAATCCACAAAATCTAAGAAGGCCATGAGAAGAGGAATAAGAAGATGTTTCAAGCCTTGATCCACCACTGGTACACCATTTGCACCACCGTCACCACCCACGCGTAGATCGAAAAAAGAGGATCGTCCCCAATACCATCTTCTTCAAAGAATCAGAACTTCCATTCAAGGCAAGTGATTTATCTTGAAATGATTCAGTGCATATATTATCCATGGTACTTTAGAATTGAAGAAAACCTTGAATAATTGACATTTAATGTATTAGGAGAATTTAACCTTGAATATTGGTTGGTTTTGCATGTAGATAAACTTCTTAAAATATAAGAAAAATAAAATAATGATCCATGTATTAGGAGTTACAAATTAAAGTGGAGTTATATGATGTTCTTGAAGAAAACATGAGGAACTAGGGTTTTTAAGAAATATTCATGATTTAATCGAAGAAAATTATGCTCCATGATGAGTTGATGATTCTGATACATTGAAACTTGTGTACTTATGTTGTTGTAACATTTAGTATAATTATTTTGGAGTTTGGGACATTGTAATGGATGATTTTAGGTTTATAATTGAAGAAACCCGTAGGCTAAATTATGCAGAAATCACAGGCTAATATCTGATGGATCAATCGACCGGCCCAAGAACGTCGATCGATCGACCCATTTCTTCGATTGATAGACTCCCCTACAATTTGTGACTTGTTTTTTATTCTAAGTTTCGATCCAACCCCAACTTTTAAGAACCCTTAATGTTGATTAATTGAATATAATGGGACTTAGGGAATGTCATTAGGGTTATAGTTAAGGCTAAAAAAGTATCATTATGTATGGGATTGAATGGGGAGATCTACGAGTGTTTTTCGAATGCGTTACGATTGGAAATTATATAACTTGGGGTTTAAGTCGAATAAATAAATATTCAAGGTTAGTACCAGTAGTGGGGGTAAATTCTAGATGGTGAAATAACCCAAGGAATAAGTGAAAACTTAGTAACCTTTTTGGGATAGGGAAAGGCACTTAAAGTTATGCGATGAGAGTTACCGCATTAAATAAAATATTATGTAGGATATTCGAGATATAAATATACTACATATTAGACATGTAAAATTGGATGTGGGTATACCTATATGGAATTTATATATACTTAGGTTGTATGATTGCCTATAATATGGATTATTATGTGTAATGCATCATACCGTGCTACTTCCTATCACGGAGGTTTCCACACTAGGACAGTCTTATTCTGATGAGCCCATCGGGGGAATATGGACTTGTGCCTCAGAACAATAGAACCTTTTTACAACCTATCTCTGAATGATAGTGTAGACCCTCGTAAGGGGTGAGTGGGTATGAGCGTCTCTCTTGTGACTTGGAACTATGATTCGCCTCCATTATGTTTGACTTGTGTTTTTATATGGTTCTAGAGTGATTATGAACCTATAGTCCTTCAAGTAGTGATTATTGCATATACTGGGACTTGATAATAGAGTATGCATGAACCGTAGCTTAGTCTCGGGGTGCCTTATGATTATTTATTTATATATATATACACTGTTGATTATTCTACTGTGTTTTTTAGTAATAAGAAAGAGTACGTCATATAAAATATGTTATAATATTGGGAACTTATATGAGTAAAGAGATACTTGAATTCGATTAATTAATATTGGAAATGCCAGAATCTATTAATCGGGTGATATGGGTGGGCACAATATCTTAGGAATCATAATAAGAGACTTGATTCAAACTAGTTAAGTGGGATAACATAACTACGATGGATTAGGAGAATGCATTAACTGAGAATCTCAAGTGAGAGCATGTGACTAAAATGTACATAATATTCATTGTTTAATGCAATTTAAAAACCTTATTTTTTAAAACTATTTTCAACTCGAACTCTGACCCGTTTCTTAAAAATCTCTTCCTTCTCTCTCTCTCTCTCTATATATATATATATATATATATATATATATCATCAGGTGCCCAGCCACGGGACACCAAGCTTAGAGTTCCCATCAGTTGACATGCTATAGCTACTATGGAAGTTATAGGACCTTTGTATTAGAAGCCTCTACTTATACTTGACTCATTTGGAGCACTTTGTATCAGTCAGGGCATGTGTTCCCATTCTTGTTTAGAGATTGTCTATTTAGACTTTCGTTTTTATTTTAGTTATTAAGCTTTATTTCATATCAAACTATTGTAGTGGGGTTTTATTCTTGAAATTTTTATTCCAGAATCAACTAATTCATTATGTCAATTCATTTCCTATGAGATTGTATTGGAGGATGAATGTTTATTTATTCATTTATTTGGTTGGTTGTTAATTCAAGATAAAATTTGACATCTGAATTTTTAAATAGTAGGTGGTTAGTAATTAATAAAAAGTTTTTGACAGTGATACGAAGACTGATCCAACTTGATATTCTATTTTATATTTAATAAAGGACTGATGACCGTGTATTTGATTAGGCAGGGTGTCACACCTACTTCCTGTAGGCATAGGGGTAGAGGTACCTATAAGCAATCTAAAAATGGAATTTTCAAATAAATAGGCATAAAATGCAAATCTTAAGTCCATTTTGTGCACGATCAAAGACTGTTAGTAAGAGAATTCTGATATCTACAATATGTAATTAAAAAACTATCCCTTCTGAGACTTACCAAAGTCAAATAGACTCGATATCACCCGAAGAACTTTGAATTAGTATTTCGGGCTAAAGGAGCCAAGTAAATAGAATCATAACACCGATTTGCACATGGTATGGATTATTGGAAATGTATTTGGATACCTATGAAAGTTTATTGAGATGATCCCAGTTCTCAGAGTTAACAAAAGTCAAATGGATCATCAAAGCATATGGTGGCCTCTAAATTAGGGTTTAATATCGAAAAGGCAAGTAAATGCGAGCCACGAGTATGATTTGTTCATACTATGGACCGTTGGAAAGGTTATTCAAGGTCCTATTAAATTTCATTAATATAATATCGATTTAGAGAACTTATTAAAATCAAACATTTCGCAGAAGCATTCAGTTTCCACTACATTAAGGTTAGAAAGGAAGGAGGAATGGTCATGTGGTTAAAGGGATTAATTTTAGACCTATGGAGATATATGGGGGAGGGGGGGTACCAAAATAGGGTGTCTACATATTGTATTCATGACATGAGGTTTGCTTTCTAAACCTAGTTTTTTTATATATTGTTCTTCATATTATATAATCATTGGAAGATTCATGATTAAATTTTTATTTTTCGTATATCGATTCCCAACAGTATGCTAATTTATTTAGGATAGATATACGTAAAATAAAGAATAATGTCACTTTAATTCGGATTTAGCTGAGATGTATCAGACTTTCACCTAAAACTTTTAAATCTAGATATGCCAACCATATGATCCTTCTCACCATTCACCTCCTTCACCTTATGATGATGATGATGATGATGTTGAAGCTGATTATGATGGTGATGATGATGATGATGATGATAATGATGATGATGATGATGATGATGATGATAATGAAGATGATGATGGTGATGGTGGTGAACATAAGAGGACTACATACTCTTTTAATCTCTTTTGTTTTTTATTGAGGCATTGATGTAGTTTTTATTGGTGATGATGCTGTAATTAGCACCACCAGATAAGGTGTTTTCAAGCTCAGTCTAAGAACAACAATGGCACCACAGTTATGTAAAAGGTAAGAGAATGAGATGAGGAGAAGAGGAGAGAGCACCAGGATATAAGTGGTTCAGCCTAAATTGGCCTACGTCCACTGTGTGTGTGTGAATAACCTCACTGCAATAAGGCACTAATGGCCATGGATACAATCTCTCGAGCTTTCTCTCTCTACTATGTATCTGGACAGAGTTTCAGCTAGGGTTGAATATCTGGGATCCTTTGCAAGGTAGAGGATGACCTCTATATATATTACCTAGGGGGTGTAATGTACCCCCATGCATGCAATGAGAATGTGTGTGTTTGCCTCACCAATATGGGAAAGCCATCTGTCATCGTCACATGTAGAGAATGATGATGCAATATTCTCCCACGTGTGGGGAATAATCTTGTTATAACTGATTTGTGTCCACGTGCCCTTATCTAAATGTCATCTGATGCTCGTCTATCGCGCCTGGTGTATGACCTTGGCCTGGGAGAGGCCGAAATTGGTAAGTCTAGGTACTCGTTTAGCCCGAGTATTCCATGGAGGTCTTGGCCTAATCCCAGCCGAGACAATGGACGAGGTCGGCCTGAGACGAGGTTGAGCTGGGGTGTTTGGAGTATCGACTAATGTCTTGATGAGGTTGCTGGTGGCTTTATGTAAGCTCGACCTATATCTGGCGAGGTTTCCATTACAAGGTATACGAGAATGCTGCTGATCCTTGTGATGTCCCTTGGAGAGGCTCACAGTAGTGTCGGCCTGGCCCGACCCTCCTATGGCCAAGGGCTGATACCGCATGTCCAAGACGTCCAACTTCGGACATAATCTGGGCCGAGGTTGGTGCCTCTGGGCTGAGGTCACACTTGGGCATATCAATCACCCCCCACCCCTTAGTCATATGTAGGAGCAGGTGACTAGGGGTTTATCACACCTCCGAGGCCTGTCTATTACAATATGTGCCAATATTTGTTTGACACTTGTCCAATGCTGAAGTATGCTTGCTAGGTGGGCATGTGCTGTTAGCCGCCCTTTGGGGTTCCCAAGGCAATGATGGGCCTTGGGAATTGCGCCTGTATATTTAAGGGTTTTGAACCCTATTTCCCTTCTTTCTTCACCACTTCTCTCATTTCTAGCCAACTCGTTCTTGAAGCTTTCTCTCTCTAGAAAGATCCCTGTTGAAGCTTTTGGAAGGCGATTTACTTGCGTCTTCTCATCTCCTCCTTTCTATTTCATCCTCAGGTAACCTTCGCCATACTTTCTCCTTTAATTTTCCTGCAAGTCTCCTTATTGTCGCATTTTTCGGCGAGTTTTTGAGTTTCCCGACGAGATCACCATTATTCCAGGCGAACAATTCTTGCCACATTTAGGTAGTTTGATCTTTTACTGCTTTACTTCACTAGCCAAACTTGTTTGTAGTTTTAGGAAGCCTCCTAAGTGTAGTGTCATCCTCTGATGCTCAGACCCTTATATCAGCTTCTTGAGGAGTTCCCCTCCCTTAGAGAGAAGACTTTTGAAAAGATTAGACAAATAGAAAGAGCACAGGAGGAGGCTCGTAGGTCACAAGAGTTTCCCATTAGACCCATATTTCCACCACCTTTGAAGGTGATATATCCTGACCCCCCAGAGTTTTTCTATCAGACAGAGGTTCCTGCTAATCCCATACCGATGTCTGAGTATGAATCTTCTACCTCAGACCCCATGTCTATGGATTCTTTTCAAGAGGCCATGGACTTCACACCTCGATCTGATCAGGCCCCTGATCAGGCCGAGGTCTCCAGCCGAGCCTCGTCCCATAATAGCTCAAGCACCTCAGCCTCTTCCTCCGAGGTTGAAATTTTTGAGCCAAGTGTGTCTATACCACCACCAGTTGACGCCATTCCTCTGCCAGCCTTCACTGGTGTCGAGTTCGCTCAGAGGTTCCCGAGTAACCCATCAACATCTGCTCCGACTGACATTGAGTTGGATGATGATTATGAGGCTGAGAGCGATGTCGACATCTCTGAGGCGGCCAAGATCGAGAGTACTATTACTGAGGTAGACCTTCTCTGCTTCAGATATTTATATTCTATCAGTCCCTCAATAAATCTTACGAGTCCTCTGAGGGAGGAGAGGGCTTATCATGGCCGAGACGGCGAGATCTGCCTATACGAGCAGATGTTCATGTTGGGTTTTCGTCTTCCCATTCACCCCATTATCAAATCCATCCTTTCTTATATCAATTTGGCCCCCTCTCAACTATCCCCTAATGCTTAAAGAGTTATAATAGGGGCCATAGTCCTATGGAAGGCTGTCCACCATTCAGACCTTCCAGTTCAGGTCTTCGTAGGTTGCTATGTCCCTTCCTCGGCCAAAAATCTTCCGAGATACTACCATTTTGTAGCTCGAAAGCCTGAGAAGAAAATGCTTCAAGTAACTCAGACTTCCAACCATAACTGGAAGCCTCGGTATTTCTTTGCTTTTGGGCCATGCGAATTTGGCCCATGTGTTCCCTCATTTATTTTAGAGCCGAGGATGCCCATAAGGTGGGGTAAACTCACAATGTCTGCGAGGGCTGACCTTGGCCTGAGCCCATCGAACCTTCAGAAGGTGAAAGCCCTTCAAGATCAGGGGGTACATGGTCTGTTCGTCAGGTTCGAGCACTTGATGACTCCCCAAATCCTCTCTGGGACAGGTGTAGGTGGAAGTCCCCTTGCCGAGCTTGGTAAGCATTTTTGTTCTTTAAGTTTAACCTCTGAGTTTACTCATATCTGATTATCTAACTCAGATCTAAAAAAGTTTTTGCAGAGCGACCGTAGGATATTTCGGACGAGCTTTGGGTGATGGATGCACCCAGCTTGACGAGACTTGCCAAGAAAGCAGGCCTTAACGCCCCTCCCCCAGCTCCCTCTACCTCTAAGCCCCCAGCCACAAAGAAGAGGGCTCCATAAGGTCATGCCCTTGAGGATCAGAGGCCAAAGAAGAAGACTGCTGACGCTGCCATCACCATCTCTTCAGTTGATGCCTTGTCGGCTCATCTAGATCAGTTGAAAATAACTGACAGCATAGTCGGCCACTGTCTTCAGGCCTTAGATGCCTTCGGCTCTACAATGACCGAGGCTGACAAATGCTTCTTCAAGTCACTGGACACCCCAGTGTTGGTTGAGTTCGGCATTCACAGATCCATTCAGGTATGACTTGATCTATCTGATTGTTTTTCACCCAAGTGAAACATCTGATTTTTCTCCAGCTCATTCATTATCATAAAATATATAGGGCCTGGAAGCTATGCACCACTTATCCAACTGGACTTTGAGGAAATTGTCCCTCATCCAAAAGGGGTAAGAGGCCGAGAAAGTCCAGAGCACTCTGAATGCAGAGATTGACCATCTCAAATCTGAGCTGAAGGATTCTAAGAACAAGTTGAAGGGGTTGGAGAAGGACATCTCCCAGCTCGGCAAGGATCACGCTGCAACTCTGAAGGCTAAGGACGACACTCTGCAGCAGAAAGTCAACTTAGCTATCAGGGCCGCCCTTGATGACGCCTCTGAGAAGATAATTACTGATTATAAGCCCTCTGATGAGTTCATGGGCTTTGGCTTTGAATACCTTGAAATAGGTATCAAAGCCACTATTAAATGGGCTGACGTCAGGGAGAGAGAGGCCGGCACTTTGAAGGCCTCTAATTTTATTGGTCTCGGTTTTGCTGATCTCAGTTTGTCCAGGCTCTTCAGGAGGTTGAGGAAGAGGTTGTCGCTCCTGCCGAGACTGCTACATTGTAGGGCACCGAGGTTGGAGGGGCAGACCATCGTGATGATGCGTCCGAGGTGACCAATCAAGCCGAGGATGTCAACGTTCCCCCTTCAAACCCTTAGAGTATTTTTTTATCATGGTTTGTAACTTATTGCATTATGGAGCTTGTCTGTAATCGTTGAACATCTTATTATTTCAGAATATATATCAACCTCTGAGGAGGACCATCTTCACTTTCTTTTCATTGAATGTCATGTGATGCTTTTCATTCTTAGTTTCATTGTAATGGTGTCTGCTAAAAATAAATTTGTAATCTGAGCTTCAACCTCCTCTTTCTAAGCTTGTCTTTTTGCAATGATGTCTTGTTTAAACTCAACCAATGGTCCGGAGCTCAAACCTCGTCACCATTGAATGATGTTATGAAGGTCTGAGGTCATCACCTAAGATGTTATCCCCATAATTAGTCTCACCAAATTAATGATGTTAAGGGTCTGACGTCATCTCATTATGGTGTCTGAGCTCAGACCTCGTCACCACAGAACGGTGTTATGAAGGTCTGAGGTCATCACCTAAGATGTTATCCCCATAATTAGTCTCACCAAATTAATGATGTTAAGGGTCTGAGGTCATCTACTATGGTGTTTGAGCTTAGACCTCGTCACCACTGAGTGATGTTATGAAGGTCTGTGGTCATCACCTAAGATGTTATCCCCATAATTAATCTCACTAAATTAATGATGTTAAGGTTCTGAGGTCATCCCATTATGGTGTCTGAGCTCAAACCTCATCACTACTGAGTGATGTTATGAAGGTCTGAGGTCATCACCTAAGATGTTATCCTCATAATTAATCTTACCAAATTAATGATGTTAAGGGTCTGAGGTCATCTCATTATGGTGTCTGAGCTCAGACCTCGTCACCACTGAACTGTGTTATGAAGGTATGAGGTCATTACCTAAGATGTTATCCCCATAATTAGTCTCACCAAATTAATGATGTTAAGGGTTTTAGGTCATCCCATTATGGTATCTGAGCTCAGACCTCGTCACCACTGAGTGATGTTATAAAGGTCTGAGGTCATCACCTAAGATGTTATCCTCATAATTAATCTTACCAAATTAATGATGTTAAGGGTCTGAGGTCATCTCATTATGGTGTCTGAGCTCAGACCTCGTCACCACTGAACGGTGTTATGAAGGTCTGAGGTCATCACCTAAGATGTTATCCCCATAATTACTCTCACCAAATTAATGATGTGAAGGGTCTGAGGTCATCTACTATGGTGTCTGAGCTTAGACCTTGTCACCACTGAGTGATGTTATGAAGGTCTGAGGTCATCACCTAAGATGTTATCCTCATAATTAGTCTCACCAAATTAATGATGTTAAGGGTCTGTGGTCATCTCATTATGGTGTCTGACCTCAGACCTCGTCACCACTCAGTGATGTTATGAAGGTTTGTGGCCATCACCTAAGATGTTATCCCCATAATTAATCTCACCAAATTAATGATGTTAAGGGTCTGAGGTCATCCCATTATGGTGTCTGAGCTCGGACCTCGTCACCACTGAGTGATGTTATGAAGGTCTGAGGTCATCACCTAAGATGTTATCCTCATAATTAATCTTACCAAACTAATGATGTTAAGGGTCTGAGGTCATCTCATTATGGTGTCTGAGCTCAGACCTCGTCACCACTGAACGGTGTTATGAAGGTCTGAGGTCATCACCTAAGATGTTATCCCCATAATTAGTCTTTAACCGAAGAATGAAGCGAGAACTGTCATGGGAACTGATCTTTATTAATAACCTCTTCATAATAAGATGGTACATTTACATAAAACTCTATGCAACATCATATGTAATATCTCTTTAGGTGATCAGCATTCCATGGGTTAGCGAAAGGTTCTCCTTCTAGGTTTTCTAGCCTGTAGGTTCCAGGCACAACCTCTTCTGTCACTTTGTAGGGGCCATGCCAGTTTGGGTGAAGCTTATTTGCTTTCTGTAGGGTCTTCTTTAGCACTAGGTCTCCCACTGCAATGGCTCTTGACTTCACCCTCTGGTTGTAGAATTTCGCTGTCCTCTATTGGTAGGCTGCTTGTGTGACCTCTGCGTCTTCTCTTCTTTCTTCGCTAAGATCTAGATCTAGCCTCCTCTCTTCCCCATTATTGTTAGGGTCATAGGTCTGAATTAGATGAGTTGGGAGCCCTATCTCCGTTAGTATGATGGCCTCTGAGCCATGTGACAACATGAACGGGGTTTCACCTTTTGGTGTCCTTGTCGTGGTTCTGTAGGCCCATAACACAGCATGGACCTCTTTAGTCCATCTTCCCTTCGCATCTTCTAACCTCTTCTTGATTGCATCTAGGATAGTTCTATTTGTAACCTCAGTCTGACCATTTGCCTGAGGTCGGCCAAGAGATGAGAAGAATTTCTTAATCCCTACTATTAGGCAATACTTTTCTAAAGAGGAGTTCTTGAACCGGGACCCATTGTCCGAGATGAGAGTGTTTGGGAGGCCATATCTGCATATGATATTCCTCCAAATAAATTGGGAGGTCTTCTTCTCTATGATTGTTATCATCGGCTCTGCCTCCACCCACTTTGAGAAGTAGTCTATGGCAACTATCAAGAATCTATAGTTGTTGGCGGCTCTTGGTAGGGGTCCTACTAAGTCAATCCCCCATACTACAAATGGCTATGGAGAGGTGATTGACGTTATAGGCTGATGAGGCTGATGAGGGATGGTGGTGAATCTCTGACATTTATCACACCTCTTTACATAAGCTGCCGCGTCTTTGGACAAAGTTGGCCACCAGTACCCGTATGTGATGGTTCTCTTTGCCAAGGGTCTTCCCCCTATGTGGCTTGAGCAAGAACCCTCATGAACCTCCTGTAAGACCCGGAGAACTTCCGTGGGATGCACACATCTGAGGAGAGGAAATAGAAATCCCTTTTTGTACAGGACGTCTCCTATCATCGAGAACTTGGCAGCCCTATATCTCAATTTTCTCCTCTCTAGCTTGGACTTAGGTAGCCCTCCCCCTCTAATATACCTGACGAGGGGGTCGATCCATGAGTCTCCTAGGTTCAAATTGTGACACGGGTTACATTCCTCTTCTTCCTCGATGGTTGCCTTTCTCAAGACCTTGATTGGAATGGTCCTTCGAACATATGTCTTCATTGCCGAGGCCAGCCTTGCCAATGCATCTGCGTGAATGTTACTTTGTCGAGGCACTCTCTTCAGTTTTGCCTCTTCAAAATATTCTAACAACCTTCTTACCCTCTTCAAGTACTTGACCATCCTTTCATCTTTGGCCTCATATATCCCCAGTACTTGATTGATAACCAGCCTTGAGTTGCTGTGGAGTAGGAGTTGCTTTACGTGAAGAGTTATTGCCAATAAGAGACCTGCTATCATGGCCTCATACTCGGACTCATTGTTTAAGGCCTGGAAGTTGAACCTCAGGGCGTATTCAATGTTCGCACCATCCGGAGCTGAGAGTATCAACCCCGCACCGTTTCCACTGTGGCAGGAAGAGCCATCAATGAAAAGGCTCCAGACATCTGTATCTGACGAAAAGGCTCCTTCTTTCATGACTCCTTGTTTGAAGAGATATCGATCCTCCTCGTCCTCGGCAATTATGCTCATAACTTTTTTGGATGCGACCTCTTTCAAATTTCAGAAGATACTTGGTGTCGTCTCTTACTCCTCTCAGAAGACACTGGGTGTCGTCTCTTCCTGATTTCAGAAGACACTGCGATTTATCTCTTCCATGCCCCCCAGGCCTTTCTCCGCCTCGGCCTCTTTCCATGTGAACTCAGCAACAAAATCTGCTAGGGCCTACCCTTTGATGGCTGTCCTAGGTTGGTAGGCAAGATCGTACTCCCCCAACTCGATGGCCCAGGTCATCAACCTCCCAGATTTCTCAGGTTTATGCAGGATCTGTCTTAGTGGGGAGTCAGTGAGGACTACCATGGAGTGAGCTTGGAAGTAGGGCTTCATTTTTCTTGAAGCATGTATCAGGGCATATGCCAACTTTTCCATGCGAGGGTAATTCTGTTCAGCCCCTTGAAGGGCTTTACTGTTGAAATACACAGGCCTTTGGATCCCATCATCTTCCCATATTATGGCTGCACTGATGGCTGATTCGGAGACTGCCAGATACACATACAACTTTTCTCCTACGACGGGTCGAGATAGCAATAAGGGGGATCCCAAGTAAGATTTGAGTTGGTTGAAGGCTTTTTCACACTCTTCATCCCATTGGAAGGCCTTTCTTAGAACTTTAAATAATGGAAGACACTTTTCCGTTGCCCTAGAAACAAACCTGTTAAGGGCGGCCACTCTCCCCGTAAGTCTTTGGACATCCTTGATACTCCTAGGAGTCTTCATGTCAAGTAATGCCTTGATTTTCTCAGGGTTCGCTTCAATTCCTCTCTAGTTAATGATGAATCCTAGGAATTTCCCATCTCCTACTCCGAAGACACACTTTGCTGGGTTGAGTTTCATTATGTATGAGTCCATAACATCGAAGGTCTTCTCAAAGTCTGCTACGTGAGTGCAAGCTTTCAAGCTCTTTGTTAGCATATCGTTTGCATACACCTCCATAGTCTTACCTATTTGCTCTTCGAACATCTTGTTGATAAGACGTTGGTATGTTACCTCTGCATTTTTCAGACCGAAGGGCATCACTTTGTAGCAGTACGTCCCTTTGTCAGTAATGAAGGCTATCTTCTCAGATTCTTCAGCATCCATGAAGATTTGGTTATAGCCTGAATACGCGTCCATGAAGATCATGAGCTCATGTCCCACCGTTGCGTCCACCATCTGATCTATTCGAGGTAAAGGATAGCTGTCTTTTGGACAAGATCTGTTCAGGTCAGTGAAATCCACACACATTCTCCACTTCCCATTGGCCTTAGGCACGATGACTGAATTTGAAAGCCACTTCGAATAGGTAACTTCTCTTATGAACTCAACCTCTTCCAACTTTTTGACCTTCTCTCGGATGACGTCGTATTTCTCCCTAGAGTAGACTCTTCGTCTCTGTTTGATAGGCTTGGCATCTCTGGTCACGTTGAGCTTGTGACTCATCACCTCAGGGTCGATGTCAGGCATGTCTGCGTGACTCCATGCGAAGACACTCTGTCTCCTCCTGAGGAAGTTTATGAGCTCTTCCTTGGTTCCTAGCTCTAGATCTTTACCGACCTGGATGGTTTTTTTTGGCTCTTCCTCATTGAGGATGATGAATTCTACCTCTTCCACGACCTCTCCCTTCTTCAACTTTGTTTCATTTCTTGGGTCAAGAGTATCAATGCTATAAGTGGTGGTTCCCCTCTTATGGGCTTCTCTCTCTTTGGCCGAGTTGAATTAATATTATCGCGTTGTGGTCTGGTCACCTTGCACTTCCCCTACTCCATAAGGAGTCGGCAATTTTTGCATCTGATGGACCATCGACGGCACAACTTCAAACTCTTTAAGAGCTACCCTTCCTATGATGAGGTTATAGGCCGAGAACACGTTATCGTCCATGACAAAAAAATTAATCTTCATGGTCAGCCTCTTAGGCCACTCATCACCCATCCGTACGTCCATCTCATACATTCCCAAGGGGTGGACCTTTTCACCATTGAAGCCTATCAATGGGTGATGATAGTGCACCAGCCTTGCTCTGCTAAGACCTAGGCTCTTGAAGTAAGGCCAGAACATCACATCCGCCGAGCTCCCCCCGTCTATGAGGATCCTCTGCACCTCGCACCCATGCACCCTTGTTGTTATGACCAGAGGGTCATCATGGGGGGCTAAGATACCCTTGAAGTCGAGTCTAGAGAACCCAACTACGAGGGTGTCCATGTCTACTTTCTTCCTCTTCTGTACTGTATCGGAAGACGTTAGATTCATAACTTCAAACTTGGCCACTGACCTGGCCTCTGCTACGTGAGCCTTCCTATCAGCTACTTCAGATCCACCTCCTGTAAATCCTCCACATATGGTGCCGAAACCAAAGGATATTGTACCGACCCTCTTCACCAGGGTGTTGTCATCTTTCGGCGGAAGATCAGGACATTTGTCATTTCTCCTTTTCTTAGGGTCATCTCTTCCACCCTTTGGAGCCTTACCATCCACATACTTCCTCAGCTTTCCATATTTCAACATCTTTTCAATCTCATCTTTTAAAGCAAAGCATCTATCCGTGACATTGCCATGATCCTGATGGAACTCGCACCAGAGGTTTTTGTTCCTCTTATGTGGTGGGGCCTTCAGTTTTTCTGGCCATCTCAGAGTCCTGTCAGTCTTAATCTCATTGAGGATGTGCTCGCAGCTTACAGTCAGAGGTGTATAGTGAGCGAACTTGTCATCACCCGACCTCTTCTTCCCATCTTTCTTGCTTTGGGACTTTCCACTGCCACCGCGGTTCTCATCCTCATACTTGGTGGCCATTGCCTCTTTCGCCTTCATTACTTTCCCTGCGGTTGCCAGCAGCTCTGCCATAGACCTAGGGGAGTCTTCCGCCAGTTTCCGCAATAGCTTCCCCTTTTGGAGACCTCCTATAAGGGCGGTCATGGCTATATTCTCTTCATAATCTTCTACCTCTAACTTTTCTTTGTTTAATCTTGCTATGTAGTCTCTTAGGCTCTCACCCTTGGCCTGCTTGACATATAGCAGCTGGGTAGTCTTCTTTTGAGGCCTCATCCCAAAGCAAAAGTTGAGGATGAATCGCTCAACCAAGCCTTTGAAGCTCTCAATTAAGTTCTTCGGAAGGGAGGTGAAACAACTATGCGCTTCCCCTATCAAGGTCCCAGAGAAGGCCCTGCACTTCATCTCATCGGTTATCGAGTAGATGTCTGCTGTCGAATGGTACATTTAGATATGATGCACAGGGTTAGTGCTGCCATCATACTTGGGAGACACTGTATGAGGCTTGAACTTAGCTGGGGTTGGGAACCCCACTATCCTACCCACAAATGGGGAGCCCTCTGAGTAACCACTTTGTAATAGGTCCCTGCTTTTAATGAGGTCTCCTATCTTCTCCTCAAGGCGTTGGATAGAATCATTCCATGGTCTTCTGCCATCGACTTGGCCGAGGTTATCCCCTTCCACGTCCCTAGGATGGACCGAGGGTTCCCCTGTCGCGACACGTCGACTGTTGACCTCTTCCTGTTACCTGCCTCTTCTTTCACAGTGTCGGCCTTGATCTGGCCGACCCTGCCTGTTCCCTCTCTGAGAGCCTACTGCGCTCCTTGATCTCGACAGTCTCTGTCTTAGGTCATTCATCGGGACCAGTCTCTCAAAGGTCGACCCTCTGCTCAACCTATCAAAGACTGACCCTCTTTGTTAGGCCTCTTCACCTCTTCAGCCGACACAACCTTGACTTTGCCTAAGAGGCCGTATAGTGTTATTTGACACCTCATACGGCTCCCAACAGTCTTTCGGGGCTTCTTTCGCCTCTAGATCATCATACATGTCCTCTGGGCAAGGGTTTCCCTGCCTCCCCAGGCGCAAGCGCCTAGGGTCAGCAACGTCCCTTCTCCACTGGGGTGTAAGCTGGTCCTTCATTGGTGCCTGGGGTGGTCCCATGACGTCAGGATGAGGCTGAACTACCGTCGGAGTGATCATGTCCGGTGAGACTTCAGGTAGCCTCATCATAGTTTGGTTGAGTTGGTCAAATTTCTCCGGCATGGCTTGTTGTGTTGTAGCTAAAGATCTCAAGGCTGCAGCTACCTCCTCCATTTCAGACTGGGGGGCGCCTGATTGGAACTAGGCCCTCCACCCCCAGGTGGCGGAAGAGGCGGTGGTAAGTCTGGTGCCATATGTTAACACTATAGAGCTTGAGTAGTAGATGAGCTTAATACCTCACAGGACCTCTTTGAATGGTGAAATAGCTTCGCGCTAGGGGGAGGTCTGGTTCACCACCAGAGTCTCCGGTGAGGTTAAGCAGAAAAAGAGGAAGAGATTGCTTCTCGTTCCCACAGACGACGCCAAAATGATGATGCTGGAATTAGCACCACCAGATAAGGTGTTTTCAAGCTCAATCTAAGAACAACAATGGCATCACATTTATGTAAAAGTTAAGAGAATGAGATGAGGAGAAGAGGAGAGAGCGCCAGGATATAAGTGGTTCAGCCTAAATTGGCCTACGTCCATTGTGTGTGTGTGAATAACCTCACTTCAATAAGGCACTAATGGCCATGGATACAATCTCTCAAGCTTTCTCTCTCTACTATGTATCTAGACAGAGTTTCAACTAGGGTTGAATATCTGGGATCCTTTGCAAGGTAGAGGATGACCTCTATATATAGTACCTAGGTGGTGTAATGTACCCCCCATGCATGCAATGAGCATGTGTGTGTTTGCCTCACCAATATGGGAAAGCCATCTGTCACTGTCACATGTAGAGAATGATGATGCAATATTCTCCCACGTGTGGGGAATAATCTTGTTATAACTTATTTGTGTCCACGTGCCCTTATCCAAATGTCAGCAGATGCTCGGCTATCGCGCCTGGTGTATGACCTCGACCTGGGAGAGGCCGAGGCTGGTAAGTCTAGGTACTCGTTTAGCCCGAGTATTCCATGGAGGTCTCGGCCTAATCCAAGCCGAGACAATGGACGAGGTCGGCCTGAGACGAGGTTGATCTGGGGTGTTTGGAGTATCAACTAATGTCTTGATGAGGTTGTTGGTAGCTTTATGTAAGCTCGGCCTATGTCTGGCCGAGGTTGCCATTCCAAGGTATACGAGAATGCTGCTGATCCTTGTGATGTCCCTTGGAAAGGCTCACGGTAGTGTCGGCCTAGGCCGACCCTACTATGGCCGAGGGCGGGTACCGCGTGTCCAAGACGTCCAACTTCGGCCATAATCTCGGCCGAGGTTGGTACCTCTGGGCCGAGGTCACACTTGGGCATATCAATTGGTACATTATTTTTATGGATATTTTGTTTATTCTTATTTATTTTTAAAGTATTTTATCTTGTATTTAGTTAATAATACATAATTTAATGTTATGCATACATTTTTCACTTTATCATCACTATATCCATTGTTACTATAATCTATACTAGTTAGATATATTTATATCGCATTTCATGCGTTACATGATTACATTCTTGATATATCATATCTTATAGTTTTTTGGTTTGAGATTTGCATTTTTTTTATCTTGTATGATGCTTATTCTCATGATGAGTCCCACTGAGTAACCTTTTAGCATTGGGTTTTCAACAGTTTTCAAGCTTTGGTTTTGCTAGTATTTCTTATACATTATAAAAATTGATTTATTTTCCATGATATACCCATTATCTATGTATTCTCGCTTCTCTTTGACTTTTTGTGTTCAGAGGGGTCAGACATCGAAGATATGGTAGTTCTCTTTACTGTAAATGTTATTGGGGATATTGACATGTCCATTGATTTAGGGGGAGAAACTTTCAATTTGGGGAGGTGTTTATTTACATACCTTGTTTTTTATTAATATTAAATGTATTTATTACTTTTCATATGATTTCATGATTTTACCCACTATACGTCTCATATTGTTTTTCGGGCGAATCCTAAAGAAGGAGAAGTTACCATTTGCACATTTACCTGTATGATTTAATATCTTTTTTTCGTGTGTTTGAGGTTTAGTGATGTTTATTCGACTCAATCCCATGTTTGAAACATGGCTTTTTTTTATCTATATTTGGTTTATGGATTTGATGTATATTTCATCCTACTACTGTAATTAAATTGCTAAGGGGAAGTGGGCTTAATAGGTTCAATCGAGACATTTTTGGGTTTTGGGGTTTTTCCAAGGAATAGCTAAATGGGGACTGAAAATTTAATGTTTTGTATATAAATTATAACTGGCTAAATTCCAAGCCATAGCATTTGAGTCATACACCATTAAAACCAGAAAACATTAAATCCATATAAACATTGTGAAAATAATGAGGCTCGGTCATTAGATTTTACTAACATTGGACTTTGAGGATCCACTTGGACATTCTACAACACAAAGACTTTTCTTGCTGAACTTTGAAGACAAGTCATTTTAATATAGGTTTATGATTAAATATTTATGACTATTGACACACGCCCACACAGACACGTGGTTTTTTATGAAATTAATTTTTTAATTTGAACAAGTGATTTTGATCTTTGAAAAGTGAGATGTATAACCTTGGGCAATACCTACATTTTCAAAATGTGTTTTATTTAAAGGATTTGTGGTGTGTTTACTTTAACAGTTCACATGACCTTGAACTCTTTTGAGCCTATTTTGAAACACTGGATAAAGCATGCACACAATTCCAAGTTGACCCCGTGCATATGGTTGCAATCTTTAATCCTATTTTGAAATAATGGCTAAAGGCAAGTACATGGTGCCTAATTGACCCCGTGCATAGGAAATTCCCGTATTTTGAAAATTTTCCATGAATAGTTTTTTTCCAACCTTTTCCTAATATCTCAGTTCGTTTTACTCCTCTACAACTTAGAGAGTACTTTTGAGGTTGATTGCATTCTAACTACTTCTTTTTATTACAATTAACTAGTTCCTTTCCAAATTGAGTGGAATCCTATATTTATGCGTAATCTATAAAATGTGCAGAATTGATAGTGATTTCCAAGTCACATCCACTTATCTTATATTCTATTTTACCCATTTAACATCATTATAATTGATCTACACTCTAAGATCTAAATAGAAGGTCTCTCAGGCCATTGGAAAGTTTAAGGCATGATGAGACTTTATGAAGGATAATTTATTTCCTTATTTATTGTATGGAGCTTGGGATGGATTAATCATCATCAATGGTGGAAATTTAAAGGTTCATAAGTAAATTCTCATGAGTGAACAAGGGAGAGATACTTTTTGGCATTGTATAATACCTTTTGCTAGTTGAATGAGAGATTAGAATAAATCAAGGTTTTCTACCCCTTGGTGGGGGATTTTCCTCATATAATTTGCATTGTGGATTATATTATATGCACTGTTCTAAAAAACCCGCCTAGGCTCCGCCTAGGCTTGAGGCTTGGGAGAAACGCCCCGCCTTAAGATTTTGACGCCTTATGCTTGGTAAAACCCTTAAGGCGTACTTTTTCTCTAAAAACAACAATGATTTAGTGAAACGATATCGCCTTTTAAAGATTTTTTTGCAAACCGGACCATTATCTCATCCAAAATAATCAAATAGTATTTTTATTTGCAAATATTCAGACATATTTTTATGATATGTACAATTTTAGTATTTTAATAGCCCTGTTATGGTTAAATAATATTAAAATATATTAAAAAGGCCTAAACGCCTTTTCACGCCAAGGCCCGCCTAGGCTTGTAAGGCTTAAGGCTTGGCCTCCACGCCTCGATCACGCCCCGCGTTTTTTAGAACCTTTTATATGTTATATATGTTGTTTAGTTAATCTCCGCATATACTATACGTAGATCTCACTCAAAATCAAGACTATTCCATAAAATTCACATTCGGATTTTTCATCTAGTTTAATTGACCCAGATTTCACAATTAAGGCAGTGGTTTCTTGATCTGCATGCCTATCAGCACTGCACCTAGTTAATTCTTGTCATAGGTTTGTTAAAGTTGGGAAAAAAATTAAAATGGAAAATATTGGGCAAAGTTTGTAGTTAAGCCTATTTACCCCCCCCCCCCCCCCCCCTCCAAAACCATCTATGTTTATTTCAGTAGAACGCTATTATTGAAAACATCACGTCCTTAAAGGTTTCATAGTACACGTTATGCAGAGGTAGGGGATAAAATTAAGGATACTCATTAGTCAGTCGTTTTACATTGTGTTGTTGTATGGGATTAAGTCAATGTATAAGGCACTAAATCATTCTATGGAGATGGAGTCTAATGACCCCATCATGGAAACAAGGGCAATAACTTTGGTAAATAAAAAGGGTAGAGACCATTCATGTGTAGATTATTTGGCCTTCTTGTCCTCATTAGTGACTTAAGAGACAATGATCTCTCTGTGGATGATTTGATTAAGTTTTTAGAAGTCTATGTACGATACCTGCTTGTAGATGAGTTCCATTTATGGTTGTTATGATTTCTTTACTTTATTAGACCAAAGCTCGAGGAAGCTATCAAAAGGAAAATATTCTCATTGTAAGCAGAAGTGACAGTTCAACCCATGATGATGTCTTTGAGGTGGGGGTTAGGTATTTTCCATTTTAGGTGAATTTAACACCTTTTCCCTTGTGTTTCTTGGTCATGGGATCTTCTAAATACCCTTATTGGTTTATCCCTAGTCCAAACCCTGGCATGAATCCCATCTTACGAATGATTCAAAGAGATACAATGTGGGTAACTACACTTTCCTCAATCATTGGGGCTATTGGGGTGACTCAGAATCCTCTAGGTAGACGTAACTACTATCGTGGTGGGTATCCATGAGTGGGTTGCTGATGGTCCTGGAGAGTGTGTCCCAATCATAATGTACTTGGATTGTGATGACCTCGGTGTTGAAAAGTAGCCTTAATTTTATATATATTGATGAGAATAATGCCATCAAATGGTGTATCCAGGCTCTTACTAATAATACATTGAAGTCGACTGTGACATTAAGTTAACTGAACTTAACAACTCATTTGATGGGACTGACTATAAGTGTGAGGGTAATAGGTCATATGACCTCTCAATGAGTGCTCTCATTGTCATTGATGTCTATATAAGATTGTGTAAGCTCATAGGCAGTCTTTCCCAAAATAGAGGTTATGTAGAGGGATCACACATTGATGGTGTACTAGTTTTCTATCACTAAGAATAGATTAATTTGCCAGTAAACCTCTTTAGTAATGTGCAATGCAAACCAATGGTTGTGCCCTTTATGGGGAGGTGTTAGTTAGAGAAGATGATGTAATATAACATAGTAATACAACCGATGGTAGTAGACATTTTTGTAGGAGACAAGTCATAATACCCTAAGGCTTGAAATGAAAGATGAATTAGGGTGGCTCGATATTCTTGATATGTGGCTAGTAGTTCCCAAATGGATGTTTATAGTCGAGTTTTGAAAATTCAATTCTTTGATGCTAATATTTTCTTGTAGAGGGGGAGTGATGTGTCTCCAAGCCATTCCTCTTCCGTTGTTCATAGGATTCTTGCTCTGATTAGGATGAGTTTGGGGGGGGGGGGGGGGGGGGAAGTGTTTCCCTAACTAGGATAGGAATTCGACCTCATTGTCTAGAGACATTAGTGGTAATGATAGTGTCTCTTATTGAGATTAATTATGGATATGGGACTGGTGGGAGGTAGAGTTTAATTTGGGATCATTGCTTTTGTCAAGTAAAAGAATAGAGACTTCTTCGATTCAGTGGGAGTTTGTTTTCAGTCGGAGGTAGTGCCTTGGATGTTCTATCATTTTTTCAACATACCATTATGTTAGGATCAGCAAATGCGATATTGATCATTCTAATGTTCCAAGGATGAGATCAACATTTTTATTATCAATATCACATATTGGTTCAATATATGTAGACACGATCTATGGGATCTTCATCGTTAGAAGGGGCCTTGAACTTTCACGGATTTAGTTCTCGCGGTATGTTCATGGCCTCATGGTGTAACAACACACCATAAATAGGCATTTAGTCCCTCCAAAGTTCTAAATTTCTTAAGAAATTTTAGACTTTGTCAAATTATCAAAATACCCTCGAGTAAAGAATCATGTTATTATACACCTTCCCATACCAATTAAATCCTAACCTTAACCCAAAGTTTAACTAAATAATTTATATTTTATAGGAATATCATGGACAATTCCGCTAAGTTTTAGAAATTGCATAAATGCCCCTACAAATTTTAAAAACTAACTTATAAGCTCTAAGGTCTAAACGAAAACCACCCAAGGAACAAACAAAAAACCTAACTTATTTCCACTTACCTTCCTGCGAATGTGGGACCAGTTGGACTGCCAACATGGCATGCCTTATATGGAGTACCCATTTAACCCCACATGTACCTTTGGTTGAAACTTGCACAAAAGTGCATTAAAAATCACCTCCAATTCCACTAGTGAAAACTCCTCCATGAACCCTATAAAGGTGCCATTTAGTTGAGAAAACTCACCTCAGCTCAACATACTTTCAAAGTGAAATTTTATTTTTTTATGCATCTCTATTATTTTATGTGTGAATGCTGCTTTCTTTCATTTAGTTATGTTTATGCACATATATAGAGTAAATATATGTATTTACATGTGAATGTTAACATGTTAATGCACTGAATAAGTTTAAAAAAATAGATAACTCCATTGAAGCTTGAGCTTCAATGGTGAATTCTATATCCTTGACTTTGAACCAATTTCAAAGTGAGAAAACTTAAGCTTTGGTCCTCGGGAACCTAGGTGCAATGTATACTCGAACCAAAACTAATCTTTAATGCACCAAATTTAAGTTTCAATTTTCTAGGCCTGAAAGTTTTAGAACATGAATTCAGGAGTTATACTCAACAAAATCCGTCAAACCAAGCTTGTTTGATTGCATTTTTGACATAAAATTCAACAATTACTATGCGAGAATAAGAACCATGTCTTTCAATCAGTTATTCTCAGGTCAAACTTTCACCATTTTTACGTAAATCAATAGCTCAAACTAGCCAACCAAAATCTTCGAAACCAATATGGTTGAATTCCTCCTCAAATATTACAAAACTTTCATTCAGGAACAAACTCAAATGTATTTCTAAAACATCTCAAATATACGATCAAAGTTTCAAAACCCTAAAGTCAAAATGTCAAAGTTTGAAGGTGAAGTGGGTTATACACGCGATAGTGGGAGTCAAACCAGGTGCTTGTGATGTTTGACTCTATGCGTGAGAGCGTGTCTCCAATAAAAAAATATCATTTTTCCCCAAAATTTCTATTTTTAAATTTTGAATAAAATTGTTTATTACATCATCCTCTTTGGATCCCTATAACGCATAATCTCGAGAAAATCGAATTTAAAGATAAAAATCACACTATCGTTTTACACATAACCCCCGCTTAATTTTTCAAGTATTTCAAAATATTCCCAAATTTTTTTCATAAATTCTTTAGGTCAAATAAATTATTTTTTTCTGGTTTCACCAAATCGAAATAAAGAAAAATATTACCTTTTAATCTTTTTAAAAATGGTATATTATACCCTATTAATTAATTTTACATTGAATTTTTATTCAGTGTATCACTCTAATGCATCATATAAGCATTATTTTAGATCTATACTACCTACTTATATAGTCTATCTGATTTTAGACTATCCAGTGAACTACCGTGAGATAGACGCACAAAACCAAAAATAGTAATTACAAAGTAGGTGATTCTATTCAATATTAAACAATTGAGCTTATGTCTTTGCACATTACTATGTTGTTGTATCACTATTTGATAACCTGAACTCATATTATTATTGCGAACTTTTTTTGTAGTTTATATTTATCGTGAAAATTGATTCTATCGATATCCCAGTTATCCTTACAACTCGATAAACCGTTACAACCTATAAAATTCAGTACACCATTGAATTATTTTAATGCTTTAATTGTGGTATAACCCTGCATCCTATTTTATATAATTGTAAAATACATGTAACATTCAAGGAGGTGCTACTGAAAAATATTGAAAATTAGAGATTTTTTTTAAAACACCAATTACACTGGGAATAAATTTGCAGAAGAATAAATATATAAACCGACTGAATTGAATGTCTCGATTTTGTTTAATCTCAATTTTCCATTTACATAATAATTTACAATATAGAAAGTGATACATTTAAATTTTGAATATAAACATCTAGAGCCTCTAATGAGGCTCCTAATCCCAGCGATTCAATAAATATTCTCTTGCATCAAACTTGAAATACAACAAACTATGGGGGCTAAGAGGGAAACTCAGTAGCTCTTATAAGTACTCCAAGTGTAACTACACATACTCGTGTGTGCATGCATAATATATAAGAGTGTATGTAATATGAACAATAAAACTAAAATCCCAATAATATAATCATCACCTATAATCTCACCGCGGGCACTACACAACCCAAGACCCCATATAAAAGTTCTCGTCGCACTTACCACATTACAGTATGGACTACCGTCCACTATCATGTCAATTATCCTCAGAACAATCCATTGGCCCCAAAAAATAAATTACATAATTCAGGTACATGACCCATCATAACCTGGCATCGCCGCCATAAAATCTTGGCCTCACCGCCATAGTAAAACTTAGCATACTCGCCAACCGGGGTCCATGGCATGGTCTTTGGATAATAAACAAAATTGTAGCTAACAGCACACCCTGTTCAGCGGGTGGTCTGGTTAAGTAATGCCTATGCATTCTCCAATAATATTCATCATAATATAATTCTCCCAATTTAAATAAATTTCAGATTTAAATTTCCATAAATCAATATTTCATGTTATGTACCCATTTTTATAACCAAACATGCCTGTAAAAGCATCTAGCTTCGTTAATAAAACTACACGACATGAAAATAACATATACAAAAGGGATGTAAGATTGAATATAATATATGAGCATACAATAAATATAAATGAACCACATTGCATGGATATAACTATGCAATCATGGTTCAATAAGTGTAGTACACTAAATTAACAATGGGAGGATAAAACTACATCAATCGAGTTAAAACCCACCATAGTAAGCCTATTTTGGAAACCCAAAAAATCATGTGTAAGTATTATTCAAATTTCCAATCCAACTTCATATTTGGATTTTACATGAAAAATTGATTTGGGTATGTGTTTTATGTTTTTCTCAAATATCTTCCGAAAGGACTCAAAAAGAAATCTAAAACTCTTCAAAGTGACTCTTCTCATTTCACTCGTTTTTTACCTTTTGTTTTCTTCAGGTTTATAGTGTATGAATTTGGTGAATATGATGATTAACACTCCTGTAATATCCTCCAAATTCTTCAGTCCTTTTAAGTTCTTCAATTTACTATTTATTTTTCCTTTCGACTCCTGAATTTTTCCTCAAATTCATTGTCACTTTCTCTCTAACTCTAGGTATAACTAAACTAAACCTTTGAAATTATGAGATGACTTTTCCTTTCACCTAAACCCTTCATTATATAATATAAATCCCATTTTTCTTTTCATTTCCCATTAAGAAGACCAGAAGACCCTTATACTAGTTTCGATTAGTCTAAAATGCCTCTAAGACCAAAACACGACCCCTCGGTGCCTAATTTTGATTGTTTTGACCCATTATGGATCAATCGTGCACTTGAAATCCTCACCCAAGTCACTTATCAATATTTTTCCATCTCAACCTATTATAATTTAATCATCCATATCCCGGTTGAGATATTATTAAAAATTCTATCGAGTTTACTCACTTACGACTGAATTGAATTTTATTTACTATATCACACTAGTAAATATCACATACATATTAATTAATTTCCCTTTAAATTAATATTTAATTTTTTTGTCATCATTTCTTGACTTAATTAAATTATGTGTCACACGCATAATTTAAGTATTCAATTATATATATATATATATATATATATATATAACTACGGGATATTACAATACCATGAAATTTGTAACCATTATCAGTGAAACCCATATAGCATACCGTACGATTCAGGAATTAGGCCCCAGTACACCACAGTAGTTCTAATTGTCCTGTAGGACTCAGATGATGAGTGCATAGTTTTTATTTTCTACATGCATATGAGTGCCACTCTATCTATGTGCACCAAGCTATTTTATTATTCCCAAATTATTTGGGCTGCCTGTCCAAATGTACTATATGATTTGGACAATATTGTAGTGGTGTGACTATGTGGTTGGAGCCCCTATAACCAATAATTTATGGATTATCTTGTTGTAATCTGAACCCTTATACTTGTAACTTAATAAATTCAATTCAAATTCGCCATATTATTCGTTTATATATTAATACACTTCAGTATACCCCTATTAGTTCTATGATATTTCCTTTTGTTTCTCTATTTCACATGCATAAATTAATTGTAGTTATATTTTGATAATGCATGATACTCACACCTTTTGTAGAAATAAAATAATCTACATGTCATATATGCTTAACTATTATCCTTCCAGATGGACACTGAGATCAAAGAAGACGAAATTCCATCCACACCTATGAACTTTTACTTCGTTTTACCCCAAAAAATATATCAATAACATACGTGTGAGCAGTAACAGACAATGATGGTATTCCCCATTGTAATGTCTATACTACAACTTATCAACTCATGTGATTCCCTTATGTTTTACACAATTTTCTCCTATTATGTGTGGCATGTATGAATAAAGATGTATGTCTTCTTATTTTGGATGCGCGAATGTAATAAGATGCCTATGATTCCCCTATATTAAAAGCAATTGAATTCCGTTTTCCTTGAATTATTTAGTTTTATATTATTATCCCTTGGTTACCATTAAATCATAGAATCGCAAATGAGGCAAAAAGGTATCAGAGCATCACCAGAGTTTAGTCCTATACAGAACCGAGCACAAGAATATTCCATCTATGACATATGAGATTATAGTCCTATAAGTTTCTTTGCTATATCTAGAACTCATATTGTTTTGTAGTAATGAATATCTGTGAGGACATCTATCTTGATATCCATGGAGCTACCCACGAGAGGTTTGGATAAGCTATTAAAGATTTAGGCTATACGAAGCTATGTCAACATATATGGAGTATCTACCATAACTTGTCCATTAATACCCCTAAGATCAAACATAGCTTTCTCATCGAACGCCTGATGGGAGAAGCTCAAACAACCAGACAAGAAAAGTTATTCTCTGATGACCCTGATACTTTGCAACATCCTATTCGTCTTACATGGGATATAGTGCCACCTAATGAGATCAGAGTAACTCCTCCCGACTCCCCTATCGACTGTGGATCCATTTCACCAAACGCTACTTGTTTTACTCCTTCGACCACTAGCACCTCTTTCAATGATTCTCATGCTTCAGACCCCAACCCAAAGTTCGACCACTTTATTCAACATATGGCTTGAAGACTTTTGACAGAGTATGAATTAATATAAATAAAAATCTACAAGTGCGGGTGTGCAAGTAGAAGAATCCCATGTTCCTTAATGATGACAGTAGCTGAACTAATCGTTCTTTTGTAGTTGTTAATCGTTCCTTTCTTCCAAAATTTGATCCTACGGATATGTAAGTTTCTTTTTTTTCTCTTTAGAAGTTGACTGTGTAATATTATGCATAACCCGATATAATATAATATGACAATTTTGTTTGCTTTATATCTACTCGTAATTGATCTATTGATATATTGTTTATATAGGATGTTCAACACTCGCGCAACTACTAGTGGGACCCAAGAGGAACAATCAATTCAACAGATGCCTAATCCTACTACCCCCATTGAAGGAATTCTACATTGTCTACAATAATTAACTCTAATAAGCCAGCGACAAAAAAACATACCACCCCCACCACTAGTAAATAAGGAAATACCATAAGAAACTCTAAGGATGAATGACTTTAAGGAATTTCTGAGATAATAAACCCCAACATTTTTTGGGAAACCCAGTACGGCCGAATAAGAGAAATGGATTCGCTGAACACTAAATTGCTTAACGGAGTGGGCATTAGTCTTGAATTTTGGATAATATTGGCTTCATATTTATTCGAAGGAGAAGCAAACTTCTCACATTATTCTATTCTTTATTCCCGAAATGTGAACGAATTAACATGGATAAGTTTGAAGAAATATTCTTCCACAAATAATTTTCAGACTCCGGGAGGGATTAGATGACAGTGGATTTCCTAAGCCTACAACAGTAATAGATGATTGTGGCCCAATATGAGTCTAGGTTCACAAAACTATCTCGTTATGCTTAAGAGTACATCAATACGGAGGTCAAGAAGATAATGCATTTTGAATGTGGGTCACACCAGAACATCAAATCCTTTATTTTCCCTTTACAGATCCGTGAGTTTAACCTAATAGTCTAAGTATCTTCCCTTACAGAAAATAACTATCATCTAATAACATAACCCGAATTTTTACTCCTCACCGGGACCCTTATGTCATTAGATTCCAACCGAATCGCCAAACCATCCCTACATCTAGTCCAAGGATTGTCAAAATTTTAGTTTAATCCATCATAATAACATCAGAGCTTTTGTGTGTTGTCACAAATGCAGCGAAGTATAACACCTTAGGCACCATTGACCTCCCTTACAAATGTCTCCTCCCTTTACCTCCCCCAATTTTATGAAACCTACCTTTAAGAATCCGACTAAATAACTCTAATCATCCATTGCAACAAAATATCCATGAGAATAAGCAATAACTACTCAATAGGAACCGAGGTAGGAATTTCTCCTTCTCCTATAAAAAAAATCCAAATTACCATGAGGCCATAGAAGGTGATCTTCCTTTTATAACAGTTCAGCACATATACAATTTGATTCTGGATCCATGTACTCTTTCACTATTCATTTATGTATGAGTCGCCTGAAATTATCTTCTTGTCCATTAGCTCATCCTTTTACTATGGAATGCCAAAGGGAAAATGGCTATTTTTTAAAAGATTTGTAAATGTCACACTTTACTCTGTGGAACTAGGACCTTAACCATAGATTTAATAGTTCTTGATCTAACCGAGTTTGATTTAATCATAGGGATGGACGTATTATCCCCAAACTTTGCTCAAAATGATTTCCGTGCAAATACGGTAACATTCGAACCACCTTATCAACCTTAATTCCATTTTCAAGGAAGAAATCCCCAATAACCCTTACTTTTTCAAATAGGTAAAAAAGAAACTTCCTCAATTACCACCATCTAAGATAAATATAAGGGTGTGGTTTCTGAAGATTTACCAAAAATAACCCCACCTCGAGAGATTGAATTTTTATCAACTAGTTGCCAAATACCTATCCTATTTCCGTTCCCCCTTAACGTATGGCTATGAACACAACTAGAAGACTTGTTAAAGAAAGGATTTATACGCCCGAGTACATCACCTTGGGGAGCTCTAGTTCTGTTTGTAAAAAGAAAGACATAACTTATCGATTATGCATTGATTATCAAATATTAAATCAGGTAACCGTAAAAAACAAATACCCTTTCCCATAATAGCAGTTGTTTTTTACCACTTACAAGTGTCAAAAATATTTTCAAAGATTGACTAAAGATTTGGTCACATGAACTTTGTTTCAAGGAAGAAAATATGACCAACTCTACTTTTTGAACACAATGTGGTCATTTTAAGTTCTTGGTCATATATTTTGGATTGGCAAACACCCTCGTCGCTTTCATGGACCTAATGCATAGAGTATTTTTCCCTTTTCTGGATCAGTTCGTAATCATCTTTATCGATGACATATTAATTTATTCCAAGACCAACAAAGAACACGAGGAACACTTATGCATAGTGTTGAAAACTCTTCACAAACATATACTTTAGGCTAGGTAAAGAAAATGTGACTTCCTCATGAAAGAGGTGAAATTCCTCAGAGACAGTCACCGAAGTAGGCATACAAGTAGACCCGACCAAAACCACTATCATACTTTAGTGGCCACAACTTACTACCATTACGGAATTACGTTGTTTTCTAACTCTTGTTGGATACTATCAATGCTTTGTGGAACGATTTTCCAAGATTTCCTTACCTATTATGATATTGAAAAAAAATGATGACCGATTTGTATGGACCTCCGACTGTGAACAAGCTTTTCGTACAATAAAGATAAATTAACCACTGCCCCTGTCCTAACCATTCCTTCTAGTAACAAGATCCATGCCATTTATACTGATGCTTCATCACAAGGACTTGGTTATTTGTTAATCTAACAAGGAAAACTGATCGAATATAGGTCATGAGAATTAAAAATTCATGAACGTAATTATCTGGTACACGACCTGGAATTAGCAGTAGTATTGGTTTCCCTAGAAAGCTGGAGATGTTATCTATATGGAGAAGAATTTCAAGTATTCTCTGCCATAAAAGCCTAAGTACATCGTCACTCAAAAGGATCTTGAACTTTAGCAGAGAAGATGGATAAAATTTCTAGAGGATCACAAATTTAATCGACTCTAACATCCCAAAAAGGGTAACGTCATTGTCGATGGCTTGAGCCACAAAGTCCGGGAAACCTCCACAATATGTTTGTGTTCTTAGAACCCATAGGATTTACAACCTACAGATAGACTCATTCGAAACCCAAATTTTCCTGTGAAGCATCATAGATCGCTCCACCCTACATAAGAAAACCATTAACCACTAAGAACAAGATGAATATTTGAACTCCTAAAAGAAACAAGCTTAAAAATAACCTCTTCGAAAAGGACTAGACCCTGGACCCTGAACGAGGGTTAAGATTGAGAAATATAATATGTGTCCCTTTAATATTATCATTATGGGAAGAAATCCTACAAGAATCCCGCTAATATAAATTCATGATTCATCCCGAAAGAACCAAAATATATCATACTCTCAAACAACATTATTAGTGGCCATATATGAAAAATAATATAGTCCATTTTGTATCCAATTGTTTAACTTGTCAATAAGTGAAGATTTAGAATCAACCCCCTAGAATGGAAATGAGATCACATTACCATGGATTTTTTCAATGGATTACCCTAGACTTCTCAAGGATACAATTTGATATGGGTTATTGTTGATTGCCTTATAAAATCTGCCCATTTTATACCAACTCGATCCACCAATTCTCTCCAACGACTTAGTGATCTCTAAATAAGAGAAATCATCGACTTAATGGTATATCTCTTTCTATAATTTTAGATTGAGACCCATGATTCATAGGAAGATTTTGGCAGTCCCTATAAGCCTCAATGGGAACCCAATTATATCTAAATAGTTCCTTTTACCCTCAAATCGATGGACAGTATAGATGAGTAATTCAAACCCTTAAGATATTTTACTAGCATGAACGTTAGATTTTCTTGGTACATAGAACAAACACTCTCCATTAATCGAGTTCTCATATAATAAAAGCTACTAAACTAGCATCTCGACCACTCCCTATGAACCTCTTTATGGATGAACCTACCGCCCAAACCTTATGCCAGAATGAATTAGAGGAAAATCATATTCTTGAACCCAAAATTATCACAGAGACCATAAAGAAGATAAGTCTTAATCGAGAAAGATTGTATTTAGCCCATAGTGGACAAAAAAAGTTATGTCGACACCCGAAGAAGGCCTTTATAAATTCAAGTGTAGAAAAAAGTATTCATGTGTGTGTCCCTATGAATGGGAATGATTTATTTCAAAAAATGAGTAAAATTAGCACCCCGCTATGTTGGTCCCTTTAGAATCATTGAACGTATCAGACTAAAGCCTATAATTTGAAATTACTACCAAAATTATCTAATATACATGATGTTTTCTCTTTTCCCAACTACGAAAGTACATTCTCGACCCAAGTCACATTATCACCTGGAAGGGTAAAACCATCAACCCAAACCATGAATTCATGGAAGTTACTATCTAAATCGTCAACCGAAAAGAGAAGGCCCTTCGACATAAATCATCCCACTAGTCAAAGTTCTTTGCGGCACCACGGAACTGAAGAAGCAACATGGGAGACTGAAGATGTTATGAGACCGGAGTAATCCACGCTTTTTCCAAAGTAGTTTCGAGGAAAAAAAAATTAAGATGGAAAGATTGTAACAACGTACCCTAAATAGGCATTTAGTCCCTCCAAAGTTCTAAATTTCTCAAGAAATCCTAGACTTTGTCAAATTACCAAAAAAACATTGAGTAAAGAATTATGTTATCATACACATTCCCATACCAATTAAATCCTAACTTTAACCCAATGTTTAACTAAATAACTTATCTTTTACAGAAATATCATGGACGAGTACCAAAGTTTGAGAAATTATAAATAAGCCCTAAAACTTTTAAAAAAAAACTTATAAAACCTATACTCTAAACCAAAGCCACCTAATGACCAAACTAAAAACCTAACTTATTTCCATTTATCTCCCTGTTGATGTGGAACCAACTAGACTGCTATCATGGCATGTACCGCATGGAGTACCCGTGGTAGCCATTTAATCCTACATGTACCTTAGTTGAAACTCAGACAAAAACTAGGTTAAAACCACCTCCAGTTCCACCAATGAAACCTCCTCCATGAGCTATATAAAAGGTCCCATTTACTCCTAAAAAAACTCACTTCAAGTCAACACACTTTCAAAGTAAAATTTTGAGATTTTATGCATCTCGTTATTTTATGTGCGAACGTTTTTTTTTTTTCACTTTGTTACATTATTGCACTTATATAGAGTAAATATGTGTATTTACATGTGAATGGACAGAATAAACTTATAAAAATAGAAAACTACATTGAAGCTTGAACTTCAATGGTGGATTATGCTTCCTTTATTTTGAACAAGTTCCAAAGTGAGGAAACATAAGCTTTGGTGCTCAAGAACCTAAGTGCAATGTCTAATTGAACCAAAACCAAGATTTAATGCCCCAAATCGAAGTTTAAATTTTTCGGGTCTAAAAGTTTCAAAACATGAATTCAGGTGTTATACTCAACCAAAATCCTTCAAACCAAGCCTCTTTGATTGAATTTTTAACATAGAATTCAACGATTACTATGTCGAAATAAGAACCATATCTTTCAATGACTTATTCTTAAGTCAGACTTTGGCCATTTTTACAGTAAATCAATAGCTCAAACTAGCCCACCGAAATCTTCAAAACAAATATGGTTGGATTCCTCCTCCAAAATTACAAAGCTTTCTTTCAGGAACCAACTAAAATGGATTTTAAAATGTCTCAAATATAAAGTCAAATTTTCAAAACCCTAAGTTCAAATTGTGAAAGGTTGAAGGTGAAGTGGGTTACACATGTGCGAGTACGGGTCAAACCATGCACGTGTGATGTTTGACTCTGCGCGTGAGAGGGCGTCTCTGATCAGAAAGATTTGATTTTTTTTCTAAATTTATATTTTTAAATTTAGAAAAAAATGGTATACTACATCGCCCTGTTTAGATCCCTAAAAAGCATAATCTCAAGAAAACCATCTTTAAAGTTCAAAATCCAACTTCCAGTTTACACATAACGCCTTGACCAATTTTTTAACCATTTCAAAACATCCCTAACTTTTTTCATAAAATTTTTAGGTCAAATTAAGTAATTTTTCTCCACTAAACCCAAATAAAAATGCAAATAAAGAAAATTATTAGCTTTTAAACCTTTTAAAAATTATATATTATACCCTCTTAATTATTTTTCACTAAAATTTATTTCAATGTATCCCTCTACTACATCATATAAGCTATATTTTAGACTTACACTAGCTACTTATACTCTCCCTAATTTCACACTAGCCAGTTAACTACCGTGAGATAGATGCACAAAATTATAAATAGTAATTACAAAGTAGTTGATTCTAATTTCAATATTAAACATTTCAACTTATGTCTTTGTACATTACTATGTTGTTGTATTACTATGTGATAATTTGAACGCATGCTATTATAACTAACTCTTTTGTGTAGTTAATATTTATTATGAGTATTGATTCTATCGATATCCCAGTTATTCATAAAACCTAATTAATCGCTACAACCTATAAATTCAGTACACCACTGAATTGATTTAAACCCTTATTTGTGGTATAACCCTACATCCTATTTTACTTAATTTCAACAAACCATGCAATTTGTATCCATTATCAGTGAAAGCCTAGTAGAATACATTACGATTCATTGATTCGACCCGGGTCTACCACGGTAGTTCTAATTAGACTGTAGGACTCAAATGGTGTCTACTTAGTTTTTATTTTCTACATACATATGAGTGTAACTCTAGCTAAGTGTGTCAAGCTATTTTATTACACCCCAATTATTTGAGATTGCCTGTCCAAATGTACTATATGATTTGGACGATATTGTAACGGTATCATTATGCACTTGCATCCCTTATAACCAATAATATATGGGTTATCTGATTATAATCTAAACCCTTATCCTTATAATTTAATACATTCAGTTGGAATTCACCATATTATTCGTTTAAATATCAATAGACTCCAGTATATCCCTTCTAGGTGCATTATATTTCCTTTTGTTCCAATATATAACATCTCTATAAATTAAATCGAGTTGTATTTTGACAATACATGATATTCAAACCTTTTGTAGAATTAAAATTATCTACTTGGCTTATCTGCTAAATTTTTTTCCTTCCAAATGGACACTGAGCTCAAAAAAGACTAAATTCCACCCATGCCTATGAACTTTTACTCTGTTTATCCTGAAAAACTATCTCAATAACATACATGTGGGCAGTAGCAGACAAGGATGGTAGTTCCCACTTGAATATCTATACTACAACTTATTAAATCCTGTGATTCCTTTATGTTTTCTAAAAATTTCTCCTATTATGCGTTGCATGTATGAATAAAGATGAATTTTTGCTTATTTTAGATGCATGAATGTAATAAGATTCCTAGCATCACCTAATAATAAAAGCATTTACATTCTACTTTCCTTCAATTATTTCATCTTACATTATTATACCTTGGTTACCATTAAAGCATAGAATAGAGGATGAGACACATAGTGTATATTTTTTATAATTCGACTATAAATTGGCATATTCTAGTACCCATACTAAGTTTCCTTTGACAAACCTAGCAGTATAAAAGAACGATATTATGTATCGAAGGTTATCAAAATTCCCAAGTGTGTCATTATGGGGAGTATGGTTGACCATTTTTATCCTTCAGGAATATGAATACCTCTAGGTGGGGAACCTTGTGGTGATGGATGACTTTTGTGCATAATTTATTCTTGGTGTTTGATTACACCGATGATGTGAGTTACATTTATGTGTTCCCATTACTTCATTCTATAATAGTATAATGATTGATCCAAGGTGATACCCCAAGCATAAATAGATCATATGATATATATAGGATGAGAAGGTTAAGTTCGTTGTATGGATTGACATGGTCTTCCATATAATTTCCTTTGGATGATGGAAGCATCCTTTATTTCTTATGGTAGGTCATCCCATCTAGTAGTTTTGATAGATTTGTTAATGTTGGCACTAGGATATATAAGTACCCCTTCAATTGAAGATTTATAATGGTGGACCATCATAAGAGGTCTCTGGTCGTAATATGTCTGAAGTGTGCCCTCTCTTATTCATTCAGTTTACCTAGTGTTTGTGTTCAAGGCGCCTGTGTTCTTAGAAACAGGATGATTAATTCTAAATGTTGGGTGTTTCAAAGGAGGTATGTCCTTGTTCATGGATTCCTAATCCCTTACCTGGGAAATGAATCCATTATGGCATTATTTCGCAAATTTGAGGATTGGGTCTGAATTTGGCTCCAGGTTCTGGAGGTGCATTCCATTCGGTGACCAATGGCTAGTTAAGGCAGCCTGTAATGCCCTATTTTGTGAGGTGAGTGTTGGTGATAGGATCTTATTCACTAACAAGGGATTTTAGGATTGTTGAAGGAGGAGTGAAAATTTAAAGGTAAAAGTCCTGATTTTGTATCAATAACTCGTGAAGTATCAATTTTCCCACATGTGTTGGTCCAAATGATGTGGATGATGGCTTTAAGGTGTTTCGTGGATTTTCATTTTGAGGATGGCCAAGCGAGAGTCTCATGTTCTCTGTTATATGCATTATGGAATATTATCTGAGAGAGAATGAGTACCTAGCAATTTCAAAGTCACTTCCATATTTTCTTTAAGAGGTTGAGGTGAGAGACTTATATTATTCGATCGGGGTTAGCCCTTAACTCAACTGACCAAGCGACTTCCATATGAGCCACATTTTATCTTAATCGTTCTTCCTCTTCATACAATAGATCCTAATGAGTCATATAGCTTGTGGTGATATAGACATTTTCTCATAGTTTTCTATTCTGCTCGATCTTTAATAATTGTCAGATAGGGTATTGTGGTGACCAAGTCATGGATTCTCATGAATGATGATTGGGGGATGAGGCACCTCTCCTATTTTTGAAGTTTTGCATCAGAATGTTTTTGGGGGTATGAAGGGAGTAGTCATCGCCACTTGCATCAGTATCCATTAGGGCATATAGATGTACCTCAAAGGCTGCCTCATTCCACCCATTGGATTTTATTGGTACTACAAGGGTGATATGATCTATTACTTAGAGGGTCTTATGTCACATTTCATATAACTAAATTGGTTAAATCCCTCTCATTTCGACAGATTTATCCACTATATCTCTCCAAACGTCTAGGATTGAGTGATTAGAGCGAAGGAAGTGTACATCCTTAATAAAGAAGGTAATGTGGTCTATAATAGGCTTGATTTTAAGGATGATTTATATTGATGGTGAGGGTGTACCCAAGGAGCATTATTTGGATAGAGGAGTGGATCCTCATCCTCAAATTTTAATAGATAGGAAATATCATAGTTGATGGGTAAGTGTTTGGGAAGTAACCATCCGATATGATGTTAGAATGTGGGTTGGGGTGATATGGGACATGATTACCCATAACTTTGGGTTTGGGTGGGGCAATCCTCCCTGTATCTATGGGGCCATGAATGGCATGTCTGATTTCCAATAGTTATTCATAGTGTCATCATGTCCTTGATGGAATTAAAAATGTGAATCAGCTTATCGGTATTTGTTTAGTTTAGCGGGTAAAGCTTGAGGTTAAGCGATTTAACTCTTCCATAAAATATAAAGAAAGAAAAGTCTCTGCTGAGGGGGGCTTACGGGTTTGTGATATGCCTTTTCCTAGTTCTTACTTTTTCGGTATGGAACTGATTGATAAGTATTTCAAAAGGACCCTAAGTGATAATGCGTGATGGTGGCTGCTTTGGCTCGATATGTATTAGGTATGTAGTATGACTAGGTCATGGAGCTTACTACCGTAGTATGGATATTTGAAATGCAGGCCCTAGGTTATTACTTCCTAGAAGAAACTGAATTAGGCAGTCAAAAAAACTTTCAAAGGATTTTGTTGACTTGGTGGTTAAGCTTTCGTCGATCTTTCATCATGTGTGGTTGCGTGCACTAAAGTCTGCGATATAAATGAGAATAAATTCATTATGAAATTATTTGAGAATGTTCTTGATAACAATATTTATTTGATCATTTCCCAAAGGATGGTTGACCATTTATCTTTCTTTTTCTTTCCAATGGGTAACGCGTGTCCATGCTCTATTACTCTCTTCTTGCGACAACATCTTTCGGTATTTATGTGTGACACCTAATTCCTCTTTGTGTCTATAATTCTGGAGGAAGCCCTGAAAATGTAATCCCAAGATTTTTCGATTCCATCTCTCTTTATGACCATGTATTAGGTAAGAGCTCCTCCAACTAGAGTGGAGGGTAACACTATTTATATAACAGCTAGATACGCGTCTTCAACTTGTATTTGGAGGTGATAATTTGATAAGTGTGCAGATAGAGAACTCATTACTTTATATTTCTTAAAGATAGGCATAATGAACTTATTAGGAAGGCGGGCTTGGGGATAAAGGACCATTTTCTTGATGTGGTTTAACTCATCAGTGGTTTGCATCTTACTGATGGGTTTTAAAAGGAGATGCGAGTAGGTTCAGACTTGTGTTATATTTTGACTCAAGGAAGGAAGAGGAGAAACCTCATCATATGGGATAAGAACTATAGATTCTTCCCATGGAGGTCCCTGGTAGGTGGGATAAGCGTGTTCAGGGTCCTTACAATAAGGCTCCAAGTATACGTAAGGAAAAAATGCACTTCGAGGTGATGTTTTTTTATGTTAATAGGTCGAGTGGGGGACAACATGTGTGCTGTAAGATCTTGAAGGTTAGTACACATTGATTTGGGAACATTTGGGACGATGTTGGTATTTGGGAAAGGTGAAGGGGGCATATTTTCCCAGTTTTGGGTAAAATGACAGCCTCTTGGAGGAAAATTTACACTTCGCCCAGTGTCGGGATTTTAGATTAAATTATGTCTTGGAAGGCTATGACACATTTTAACTTCTAAAATACTTGATACATTATAGATAGGGAATTAACATTTTTTGTAGACATGGTATGTAGTGCAGAATGAACTTAGCGATCGTGGGTGGAAAGTTCATTGATCAAGACTAACTAGCCACACGGAGCATGCTCATGTGATTCTAAGGTATGCCCTATGTGCGATAATTTTTGGGTAAAGATAACTTCAAAAAATGTCGAGGAACCTTTGTTTAGGATCTTGAGACTGAAGACTAACAGAAGGAGAATAGATAGAGGGGAGAACGACTTATGTATGTATTTTTTTTCTTTGATTCAATTCTTTTATCTAATCATAATCATATGTGGATGGTATTTTTTCTATTTTTTTCTTAGTAGTATTTTTCGTTAGGTAGAACTTTAGCAGAGTCCCATTGGATCAGGGTGTAATTAATTGAGATCTCGACTTGCATGTGAGGAGAGGCAAAGTAACAGGTGGAGTCTTGATAAATACTCAAAAATAAAACTTGGGTATGGGAATTCAACATAAGGTAATTTTTCTTTGGCTATAACTTAGTGGTTCGTATTGTTGTGTCTTACATTAAAAGGGGAAAAAATCAATTTGGAATCTAAGGAATTTTGAACAGCCTCTGGTCATCTTATAAATTTAAACTTTTTATCAAAATGAGGGGCCCACAATATTATTTTCTTTTATACAAAAATGGGGTGTACACATAGTTTTTCTTTATATGCAAAAAGGTGATGATATTCGGTGATCAGTAGATCGCTTTTTATTGCCATGGATAACGATATACAAAATTTCTTGGATACAGAGACCTTCAGGGTACTTGTGAAAACAATTTACCTTAGTATTGAATCTGGGGTTTTTATTATTAAAACCATGTAATGATATTTCTTTTTTAATAAAGGGATTGTGTAATTCATTTTAAAATGAGATTCATGTTTGTGAGAATTCTTGGTATGTATCTTTTAAATACATTTTTCTATATATGTTTTTAATTGTACTTAGTAAGAATTCTGGTGAATTGGTTTCGGCTTCATCACAGGAGATCATAATTCCCTTTCTAGTACAATTGAACGTTTCATAACCTAGATAGATATTTGACATCATATTGGCATGGTTGCGGTTAGAATCCTTGTAGTTTATTTCATATTACGAGAATCTGTCTAATGATTCGAGATTTTGTATGATAGTTCGAAATATAATTGTAACTAGTACATCCATGTATTAAATAGTACCACCCTTGATATTTATATCCAAGGATTGTGTTTGTTAGACTTAGATAATCTCACACTATTTGTAAAATGGTGAATGTATTTTTAATCCCGAGAATATAAGGATTGGAATCCTATCAAAATTGTTGCTTTGGTTCATATTAATGTAATTTGATTGTATATCAGGCCAATAGATCCCCAAAACTTAGGAAAAGGTTGTGTGAGTATATCTAAGTTCATAATTTTAAGGAATCCACATCAATGAGGTATCTTAGATATCAATGCCCATTGATAGATTTATAAGATTTGTTTCTACTAGTTAAACTTGATCAATGGATTATTTTATAATCTAGTGGAGTAGTAAGATACGTTAAGTCTAAGAATCACGAAATTGGTTAGATGTTGGTAAAAATAAATTAAAGAAACATTGATTTGACCGAGTGAGTATCAGAAGCTTAATTTGGATAATCACATTTACAATGATCAATTTTGTAGATAAGACCCCATAATATCCAAAAGATTTCTTATTTAAATAAATATGATTACAGTCATACTTATTTATTTGAATTAATTATTATTAAATAAAGAAAAAATAAATTATGGGATTGTAATTTGGGATTTTCAATTAGTTATTTAGGTTTTAGTCTTCTTAATATATAATCATTATAAGATTCATGGGTTAAAAATTGTATTCCACGTAAATAAATCCCCATCACGGAGTACCTAAAGGCCTATTCAATATACCTCATTAAGAAACAAACTCTAAACATTTTGTGTCATCGAGACTTTTGTATCTAGAGAGGAGTATCCTAATACACCAGCTGAGTAGGAAAAAAAGAGTGAGAATATTCATTGGTGACCAGCCTTTCGACCGACCTGTTTAAGCCTCGGGGCTATAATGTCTAAAAAATATTAAAATCAAAATTAGGAAGTTTATTATGATAATGGATAATCTTTATTTTTATGTACTTTGATGTTTATTTTATCACGAGGTCCTTTGTATTCGCATATTTGTTTGGATGGATATAGAATGTTATACATGAGGACATATGCACATGTCTACCTTTTGAAAGACTCTAAAAATAAGGCCTCTAAACAAATTTTAAATGTAAGAAAAGTAATCATGATATATTAAGTATATGGGAAAGAAGTGTAAGGATAGTTCAATTTACTTGTTGTTATCCCCTACGAAGTAGCCGAAGTGGTGTTGCAATTGTCCAATAGGACTTGAGGAATATAGGTATGTGTGTGAATAAGGGAGACATGTTGTGTTATCCTCGTGCGTATGTATGGTTCTCATGGATACGAGAGTGTGTCTATTGATCTTTATTTTCTCTGTGAGGCCATCTTTGTGATTATTGAAGTTGTTAGACACCATGTCCAGTTCGGTGTGTGACCCTATTCAGTCTAAACTTATTATTCATGTGAGGGGTTTTCCATTATTTAGAGTTGACAACTAATTTCATATAAAAACAAACAAAATAGGTCATCTAAATGCTTTCTGACTACCCCAAGGAAGTTTTAGGCCTATGAATATTCCGGATATTCTTGGTGTGCATTTGGTAATCGGGTCACGAGTGGGGAAGATATTAGGCACCCAACTTGTTCTTTACACTTACTTATCTACATAGTTATCATTTCATTTTATGTTTATAGTTACTTTTATTTTACTTCATAACATTTTGAGAGACCTTAGTTTTAAAATCCCATAAAATGTAGACCTATTCTTATGCATATATACGGTATTCGGGAGAGGTGTAGGAACTTCACTAAACAAGTGTGAGTATACAAGAGTGCATGTGTACAAATATGTATACGAGTAATGGGAGGTCATTATTATACATATATGTGCGAGAAGTCCCGATTTGTGTAATAGAAGACCGTTAATATGTTTAGGTGTAATAGGACTGTGATAGTTTAGTTGTAATGGGAGGCCATTAGTATATATAGCTGGCATGTACACAATACAATGTTTTTGGTGTGTGGATATGTTCAAGAAAACACAAGTTGAGATAATTATATCTCTAGTTGATCGTGAGAAATAAAGTCTAGATATGGAAGCATCTAAATTTATGCAATATATCGAGAGACATATGGAAAAGTCTTATGCTTATGGGATAGACTCAGTATTGCGCCTATGTATCCAGGTATGCAAGAGATTAAAGCCGACATAGTTTGATTATGCAGCGTGTCACATAAAATAGCTTCCAACATGATGTATCTAAAAGTGTGAGGATTGTCTTGGAATAGTGTAAATGTCATCATATTTTAGACATTCTTCAATGCATGCAGGTTACAAGGCTAGATGCCTTGTTTTAGGGCAATGAGGTTGACTCTGACATGGATTTTTTATAGTGGGAGTGGACCAAAAGTTAATGACAGGGATGTTCGTATTCCGTAACGAACGAAAAAAATCCCAAAGGTGTCGAAGGGCATCAGGATGATTTGAGATGGTGAGGATGACATTTTTCTAGGGGATGGACTACATACTAAGACATTCCTGAAGATAAATATGAGATGCATCTTGTAAGGATTAGGCTCAGAATTGCATCTCGGTATTATGCCGACGTACCCTAGAAGTTATAGGATCAAATGCTACATAGTTACAAAAGGAATTGCATTTACATTTATGGTCTTCGGGATATGAGGTATAAACTATACACCATTATAGTATTTAAGGAACCTAATGCTATGTAGCTCATTTCCATTATGAAACAGATTATTATATTCATATGTATAAAAATACATATTCAAAGATAGGTGTTTGATAAGTATCTAGAGAAACATGGCTTAATGGGGAAAGTTGTTAAGGTGTGATTGTTTTCTTAGATTAGTGGTCAGGAATATTCCGACTTTCGATTTTGTCTTTCACAAAGAGGTCGGGGTAACACTGTTCACTAAAAACTTCTTGAAAACGAGTTAAAATATAGGGCCAAACTTTGTGTTGTGTTATACTTATGTGTACAAGTTTTGATTATTATTCCTAATTTGAGAATATAATATTTAGCTCAATGTTTCATAAATGTTACATAGTGACCGAACATTAAAATTAAAACATTTTAAAATGCATACACAGTCCCCTAGATGAGGTCGTCTTATATTTGATCATTAATATATACATTTCGAAGTCCTAATATTAAGATGCAGACCCGAGTTTTCTTGAAAATATTACCCTTGTTGCATGAACCGAGCTTTTGCAGGGGAGGATCCTTTTTTAGTGTTACCGTCGGACGGAGCTTTATTTGGAGAGGCTCGTATTTTAAGAGTATTTACAAACGTACTACACTCTTTGTTATAAAAGGTCATTTTTTCAATGAGTTAGATGTTTTTTCAGAATTCTTAGCTCGGGATTCTCGGGATCGAAATTTTTTCAAAAAACTAAATAAATGCAAGGTTTGGGGTACCTTTCCCAATGATGTGGGACCACTATTTATAGGGCCAAAATATTTACTTATACCCCCATAGTTAAGGGATATTTAACTATGTCGTTAAATATTTTATCGACTTAAGGATTATGTGTAAGATTTGGTGGACACGTGTCCTGAAAAATCAACTGCCTAGTTAAATCTTAGTTCATGGTTAGAACTAAACATATACACAATGATGATTGTATTTTTAATTGTGCCGTTAATTTTTAGTAGCATAGTCAATATTTAACTGTGCAATTAACATTTAACATGTGTTTGTTTGCCATCTAGCTTGGGTTTGGGGCTCGATTTTGCATATTTATGGAAGTGCCGATATGTTTCAGAGAAAAGTATGGTTTCGATATCACCGAAGTACGATTTGTTAGTAAATTTGTTACACTGATTTTTAAATGCACGTGGGTCAGGAAAATGGGGCGCGATTTAAGATCAAGGTGTCCACACTAGCATCGTACTATAGTTGATCAACTGATGCCCAATCGACAATTCATATCAGTTAACCGTGGCCCAACACCAATGCATAGTCGATCAACCATGTAATACCCTATATTTTTATGCATTAAACTAATTATGAATTAATTTATTCATGTTTTTATTGTTTATAGGTGTTATATAAATTCTATTTCAAATTGGAATTAATACACAATAAAATAGTAATTAAATATTTTAACCTTACTTTGTATTACCAGGGACTATGGAATGGTTAGGAGTTTGGTATCAAAGGTTTCTTTGTTTAGATTATCCCCTCGATGGAGGACTCCACCAATTATGGGGTAATTTTCTATATTATCATGTCGTACTTAATTAATAAATAATAAAATAATTGACTTTTGGACTCATACCGGCTAATTTAATAAACTTAACGGGTTAAATTAGTAACTAATTTATGTGATATTTCACGTTGTTTTTAGGATGCATGTAATGACTGTTTTAGGCTACAAATGTGGGTTTTACTCCCATTGGGATTATATAGGACATTGGTAATGTCTTAGTCGTATTAGAAATGTTTTTTGGCGCATTTAGAAGAGGCCATGTAGGGGTTAACCTAATTTCTTGGATTGTGATTTTAAGGAGTAATTAGGGTTTTCATAATTCATATTTCATAAAATGGATATGATCCCTAAGGGTAGAGATAAGACTAGCACTGAATTGGAGGTTTAATACATTGACGATGTAGTTTGCTTAATTAAGATAGTAACTAGGTAAATTACATAAATCTAAAAATTTGAGGATACCTTCATGACATAGAATTCGAATCATTCTAGAAAGGTTAGGAACGGATCATATATTATTTAATCGTAAAAATCCCCATGGTAATTGATCAAATCGATGTATATAGAATTGGTTTAAATACATTGAACTAGGGTTTTTAACTTAAATTTGGAATCAACCCTTTAATCATGTTATATGTGTGTGTGTGTGTGTGTGTGTGTGTGTGTGTGAATACAACTATATATGGAAGAAAAGGGATTTTGATATTGGTTTGAGAAGCATGGAACCCTTCAATAGAGGTTTGGGGGTTCAAATCCCATAACTAGCCAGAAGAAGAAATTCTTGCCCACCTAGGATTGTCCCTTATGTTTTGGCCAAATGTGTGGGTCCCTTTTTTATTTCTAATGTGGAAAGTGTTTTAAGGATGACAAAAATAATTTCTCTTTTTATGACAAAACTTTTCCAATTTTTAATTCGCACCAAGTTGTGAACTAATTTTAACATAACCAAATTTTATCTTGATTAATCCTAAACATACATCTAATGAATAAAGAAATTAAAATAAAGTAAAGAATCGAAAACTCAAAATGCCAGATGTATAATGAAACCACAACGGGAAAAAACCTCGGACAACCCAAGCCAGACAATCACTATGAATATGTTTTTACAACGAACAGACACACGTCTTACTCAACGACTCGATCCCCATGATGTTTAACGCTCTTATGATCTTCAACCACTTATCTCACAGTGCCCACGTAGAAAGTCCTTCTTCCACGATACTCGTCCACAATACACGTGTCCACGTATGTCTCGGTGTCCACCGATATGGCTTTTACTGGCTATGATGTTAAACACAACTCTTCCCCTTCTTTACCGTAAAACCCAGTAATGTTCTTTTGAGAAAAACCTTCTTCTTGGTGCAAACAATATCATTATTACATATACTAATGAAAACTCGGATCTTATAAACTCTAAGAATGTGTTTAGCTTTGAAAAACCTTGGAAAACTATGTGCAAAAACGTACTATTATGAAAACTATTTTTCAGACTGAACACACACAAAATTCTAATTGAAACACACATATTTATATTTTCTTGAGGCGACTATCTCGTTCAAGTGACTTTGGCCTATCACTCGAACAAGATGCACATGGCGTTCGAACAATACATCATGTCGCTTGAAAGAATGGTCAGGTTGTTTGAGCGACTCAATGAATTAGAGTCCAAACCAAACACTACTATAATCCGTCCTTATCAGAATAAAATGAAGTGTAAACTTTTTCAAACACTTTAAAAACATTTTCTTAATAAAATAACATCCTGAATCATTTTAAAATAAATTCCGAGTCCCAAGAAAATAACGCATTCATACTTGAGTGATCTGGGAACAAAATTAAACTTGAAGACGCATAAACTTACACCAATTAAACATTTGGTATAATTAATTCCTTGAAGCTTTGCCCCAACGTCTTCGATAAACTTCAACATCTCATACTACGTGTAGGATCATGACAATAAAAATCTCCATATGACTCAAACGTGTTTTGTTCCATGAATAAGTCAAAACTATACAATAGGCTCAATTGCAAATTTTGTCCTTACAAAATGATAGGTAATTTTTGCTAGAACCTGGGTCTTGGTTAAGGGAACTTATAGGTCATTTATATATATATTGATAAAAGGAGATAATATTGTAACACCCAGTAATTTTGAGGATTTAATATTTAATTATTTTGAGAGTTATAAAAATACTTCAATCGGAGAAACTTAAATTCATGAGATGGAGAATTTATTTAAGTGAGCCGAATTATTTATAATTGGCGTCTTTTAAGTTTAATGGTTCGAAATCTTGTGCGTAGCATTTTGAGGTCGAAATTTGGAAATGTCAAAAAAGAGTTTGAATGGAAATTCTGAGTGCGTGGTTGAGTCCGAATGGGTCGAGATAGTCAGAAAACAGTACCCGGGGGTGGTAATTGGGTCTCGGGGTATTTTTGGGCATAGTCGGGCCCACACGGGGTGATTTGGCCCTTTTTAATTAGGCCAAAATGGGATTAAGTGTTTATAACCTAAGTGGGGGACTAGGACGGCAGATAGAAAATTCTAAACCTAGGGTTTGGGAGAGGATTAGAGGAAGCTAATCAAGAAGTCAATTGGGGGATCTTTTGGAGCCAAATTAAAAGGCTAATTTGGAGTGTTCTTCATCAACCATTCTCTACACCAATGGAATCAGACCCTACAAATAATTCCAGGCAAGTGGTTAATTTGCTGCAATGTGTAAATGGTGATATCTAATTCATATTTTAGTGTTGTGTAAACTAAAATCCGTTTTGGGGATAAATGGGTACAAAATGGGGTTTTTGTTCATGGAACTATTGAATGAGGTTCAAAGTAAGAATTATTTATGTTGTATACCTCTGAGCATAGATATCTGATTTGAATGAGAACCCAGAATATAAAATGGTGGAATTTGAATCTGGAATTTGGAATTGTAGAACAAAGTTAATGGAGATTTATGGAAAAACCCATTTCGGAAATTGTGAGATAAGTTGAGAAATTCGTATACTAGAAAGTGCATATGATGTATAAGATCAAGTCCAATATGTTTATGTGGTGGGATGACTTGATTAGAGGTTGGAATTAAGGTTTACAAACCTTGAATTTTCGTCAATGGTGGAATTCGGTGGGGAAGAAGAACTGCCACCAAAGGATCGATCGATTGATCGGGGGCCATCAATCGATCGACGATGGGAAAACCTTGGCAGGTCGGGCAGTTTGATGCTTTGCCTTGTTTTCTTTTTACTTTGGGTATAATTTTAATTGGTGAAAAATTACAAAGAATTTAATAGCTAGGGACTCAAAAGATAGGTATTAGGAATTGACTATTTAAGTTAAGAGTTGAGACTTAAACTGAAAATTTTGGGTGAAACATATTTAATGTAATTCTGGATCAAGTGGGCGAGTCCGGGTATGTTGGTAATTATAGGTAAATATAATTGGGAAATTTGATGGAAATAAATGTGTGACACATTGTGGGCGAATATGTGGGAATGAAATTTTGAGATGTAAAAATGGACCAAGTGAGCGAGTCCGGGTATGGCGGTTAACACTACAAGAAAAAACATCATTTATGTCAGTTTAAAAATGAATGTTATGTCAGACAAATATAAATTGACATAAATAATATTCATTTATGTCAATTTTACTTTGAAAGTAAATTTTTATTTCAATTTAAATAAAATTGACATAAAAAATAAATCATTTATCTCATATTTATATATAGATGAGACAAATACATATTAGTTATTTTTTCCTTTGGAGTAAAAACTGAGATAAATGAAAAAAAAAAGCGGAGCTTTTTTTTTCATTCCCCGCTCCAAAAATTTGGAGCCTCAAATTCCTCAAAATTACGTACTGCGCATCCCTCTCTCTCTCTCTCGTACTACGTGTCCCTCTCTCTCTCTACCGCGTCCCTTTATCTCTCTCTCTCTGGGTCGCACGCCGACTCTCCCTCTCTCTCTCTCTCTCTGGCTCGCTCGCGCTCTTCCTCATATCTCACAGCACCTCTAGCTCTCTCACGTCTCATCACCTCCAATGCCGGCGAGATTCAATCAATCAGGTACAAAAAGCCCTAATATGGATTTGCAAGGGTTTGTGTATATGTGTTGTGTATATGCAATTTGTTCTTGATACGTGTGTGCGATTTCTTGATTTGTGTGTGTTATTTGTGTATATGCGATTTGTTCTTGATTTTTGTATATGTGTTTGTAATATTTTTGTTTGAAAACCTATTTGATTTCTCTTCCTTTTTATTGTGTATTTTATCAGACTTTGCAGCTGGGACGCCTTCCCTCTTCTCCTGTTTTCTACCCCGACCCAGTCTACATAGAGAATTTTGGTACGTTGCTTTACCAACTCTTTTTACATTAGTAAATAGTTATGGTTGAGACAAGCATTGTTCAAGCCTTTATTTGTTTAGATTTTTTACAACTATTATCAATAATACTCTTTAAAGAATTGTGTCTATTATAAATTCAGTTTATATATTGCCATTTTTAAAAAAAATATACACATTAAAGAAATAGTTGAGTGTCATTAGTTTCAAGCGTAATTTTATTTGCTAGTTTATATGTTCAATGTTTAATAATTTTGGTTAATGACTTTTTGCAAAAAATAGTAGGGTCATTCGAAGAAAAGTTCCGCGACAATTTTATAATTAATATATAGTCCAAACTTTTTAATTTTGTTCCAAAAGATCCCTCGGTGCATAAAGCAGTTACAAACTTTTTTTTATCTTATCCTAAACTTTAAGAAATAATTATCAAAAAAGTAAACAGGGGAGTTTTTGCAAAATTGAAAAATAAGGTGGACTAAATGTAAAATATATTTAGCTCCTAGCGACTAAACATTAATTGTCCCGATTGACTTAAAATAGTTAACTTAAAAGTAAAATATCTATTTTTTGACGTAATGTAAAATATTATGCTTAATGTATAGTATTTAGAGGTTTAGAAATGTAGGGTCAATTCATTTACTGCTTAGTACTTGAATTTTTGTTAGATTTTTTAGTTCCTAATATGTAATTGTGCAGTATCGCTTTTGTGTCCTTCACTATTCGAGTTTCTTTTGAGTCAGACCTGTCATATTCTAGTTTCTTTCGAGTTGGACTCGTTAATTTTAACATGTTAAATGATGTTTTGCCTGAGTTGTGAAAAAAAAAATTCAGTCTTACAGTTTCGGCCTTCCCGAATTAAAATCCTAGATCTGTCATTGTGTGTGTATCAGCCTTGATGTTCAGTGTTCTAGATTGCAATTAATTTCAGTGTGTGATGTTTTAGATTGCAATTAATTTCAATGTTCATGTGTGTGTTTGTGTATCAGGGTTGAATTATGAGTTGATTTTTTTTGGATTACCTTGAAATGTTTAAATAACATTTGATTATTATTTAGTACTTGGTTAAATTTCCCTCATTTGATTCTCATTTGAAACGGGGTTATTGCATGTTTGTGGTAATATATTATCAAATCATGTGGTGTTCTTTATGAAATTCCTGTTTTTTAAAATATGATTAAACAAGTGTTTGTTAATAAAATCATTATATGAATTCTTGAATATTTTTATACCCTCAATGAATATTGTGTTTTTTGATCTAGTGTTTTTGTGATTAGACATTTGGACCAGTGATTTCATATTTTTTAATATTTTTAGCAAAGATGAGATAAACGATATACAATTTATGTTAGATTATATAAACGTGTGATGTATATATCCCTTACTCTTTATTGTTTAAAAAAGTGTGCTATCAATCCAACTACATCCCGTATTGCGTTGTAATTGATCATTCATTAAGCATTGATATAAATTAATAGATTCATTAATGTGTTTCCATGATTAAAAGAGACATTTGATTTCGGGCAGATGAAACTTATTCGAAAAGTTTAAAACGATTTTAGTACCATATGATGGTCAGAGCATTTTCTTTAGCTCCAACTTTATGTTAGTGTTTGCTTGTCTCAATGATTTCAGTATCATAGGGTGCGTTACGATATGTTAGTTTGCTTTTGAAGTTTCATTGTCTTGTTTTAGTATGTATATCATATACTCGCTAATGCCTCACTTGTGTGCTTTTATTAATTTTTAGCATTGCATGTCCCATGCTTATACTATGTTCTTTCATTAATTGCTTCATTATATTATAGGTATATAATCGCTATTGGTTGTTACTGTTATGTATAATATGTATAACAATTGTTGTTATACATATTATATATAACATTATAGTATAATATGTATAATAATTTAGTGAATTGAAGTTCTTCAATGTTTAAAATTGGTTTTGGTTGTATAGTGTTTGGGTGGTGTGTCAGTGTTCTTAAGTTGGTTAGTTATGGTTGATTGAGTCTTATAACTATTAGGTGTTGGTGTCTTTGGTAGTTGTTGTGGTAGTTTTAGAGGGATATTATACTTTCTACGATATTTTCTAATGGTGTGAATGTATTATGTTGTATAATATTGCATTATTTTTAACAATTACATATCTTTTATTGCTTGTATCTCACTCGTGGTGGTTTACATACTTAGGCCGGAATGGACAGGTTTTGGATGATCAAGGATAGATTATCAAAAGAATACATAAAAGGTGTTGATAATTTTCTTAGGGTTTCTCAAAATGCCTCCTAGGATCTGAACTTCATACGATGCCCTTGTAATCAATGTGAGAATAGATTAAAAATGGGTGTTAAAGAAATCAGACAACATTTGTATAGTTCGGGTATCGATCCGAATTATACTGTATGGAAATGGCATGGAGAGGAGGAACATCGTGAAACACTGTCGGATGTTAATACAGGCGATCCTAGCTGTGACGATATTAATATGGATACCATGGAGGATGTTGAAGAGTTGATTGACATGGTGGAGTCTATAAAAGAAGACTTCACAGGAAATGCATAAACTTTTCAGAAGTTGCTTTCAGATGCGGAAAAGCCATTGTATGAAAGATGTAAAAAGTATACAAAGTTATCCACTCTCATCAAGCTATTCAATCCTAAAGCGAAGAGTGGGATGTCCGATAAATGCTTTTCAAATATGCTGTCAATCATTGCCGACATGCTTCCGGATGATAATGTATTGCCTTCATCCAATAATGAGGCAAAACGTTGCTTATCGGTATTCAGAATGGACTTTCAGAAGATACACGCATGCCCTAATGACTGTAGACTCTATAGAAAAGAGTATAAAGACTCTATTGAATGCCCCACTTGTGGAACATCCAGGTTCAAATAGAAGAAGAATTTGAAAGACCAAAGAAGGGAAGAGGGGAAACAAGGTGTTCCTGTAAAAGTGTTATGGTACTTTTCACCCATTCCGAGATTCAAAAGGTGGTTTCAATCTAAAGAGACTGCTAAGTCTCGGACATGGCATGCAGATGATAGAATTGTTGATGGTTTGTTGCGTCACCCAACAGACTCACCAACATGGAAATTAGTTGATGAAAAGTGGCCCGATTTTGCAGCAGAACCAATAAATCTTTGATTAGCACTATCACCGGATGAAATTAATCCTCATAATTCCCTTAGTAGTAGGTACAGTTGTTGGCCGGTCATGTTGAACACATATAACTTTGAACCGGAATTGTGTATGAAAAGAAAGTTTACAATATTGACTATGTTGATATCAGGTCCAAAACAACCGAGAAATAATATAGATGTTTATTTGGCTCCGTTAATAGAAGATCTGAATACCTTGTGGCATGAAGGAGTTAAAGCCTACGACGCCTTTCGATAAAAATCTTTTACTTTGAGGGAAATACTATTGTGGACAATTAATGATTTTCCAGCCTATGGATATTTATCTGGAAGTGTTGTTCAAGGCTATAATGCTTGTCCAATATGTAGTGAAAAAACGTATTCCATCAGATTACAACACTGTGGCAAGTGCGTTTATATGGAACATAGGATATACCTTCCAAAAAACCATCCATTTCTAAGCCAAAAGAAGGCTTTTAATGGTGAGCAAAAGTTCCAAGTCTCCCCTGAACCTTTAAGCGGCGAACAAATATTGATAAAAGTTGGGAGACTTAAGGTTACATGGGGAAAGAAGGCAAAAATGGCGAGGGCAGTTAATTTGAAGAAATCATTAAAGCGTAAGAGACCGAGGAGGGTAGCTAATGGGGTTGAAAAAGGCGGTCCTCGTAACAATAGGGTTGAAAATTTATGGAAGAAGAAATCGATATTTTTTTAACTTCCTTATTGGAAGGATTTGCCTATTCGACATAACTTAGATGTCATGCACATTGAAAAGAATGTTTATGATAGTATCATTGGAACCTTACTTAATATTCCAGGAAAAACAAAAGACGGGGTGAAGTGTCGGCTCGACCTTGAAAAAATGGGCTTAAGAAGTGAGTTAGCACCGCAGGTTAATGAAAAAAGGACATACTTGCCGCCAGCATGTTATACGTTATCGAGAGAAAAAAGAAAAATGTTCTGCCAAACTTTGCATGACCTTAAGGTCCCGAATGGGTACTCTTCTAATTTTAGAACCATGTCTCTATGGAAGATTTGAAATTGTATGGCTTGAAGTCTCATGATTGCCATATTCTAATGCAACAACTTCTTCCAATTGTAATTCGATCGGTGTTGCCAAAACATGTGAGATATGCGATCATGAGAGTATGTTTTTTCTTCAATGCCCTTTGTGCCAAAGTAGTGGACTTGCAAAAACTAAAATAAATTCATAATGAAATTTTGATCACATTGTGTTTGCTGGAAAAATACTTTCCACCATCCTTCTTTGACATTATGGTGCATTTAATGGTGCATCTTGTGAGGGAGGTCGAACATTGCGGTCATGTTTTATTTCGATGGATGTACCCAATTTAAAGGTTAGTCAATTTACTTTACTATCATGTATTAATATAAGTAAATAAGTGTATCGATTTAGTTTTCTTTTTAATCTGTTAGGTACATGAAAGTATTAAAGGGTTATATGAGAAATCGTAATCGCCCAGAAGGTTGTATTGCTCAATGTTACATAGAAGAAGAAGCTATTGAGTTTTATTCTGAGTTCTTATCGGAATTAGATTCAGTTGGAATTCCGATGAGCAAGGATGATGATAAATCGATAGGAGGTTCGGATGTCGTTGAAGTTGATCGCATGTCCTTGGAGCAGGCAAATCTTCATGTGTTACAAAACACGAATGATGTTCAACCTTATATAGAGTATGACTTTCCTAACTTCCCATTAATATGAAGTTAGTTCCTCACATACTTATCTCTATATATATTAATAAATAATGTTGCGTTACTCATTAATACCATGTTAGGGAGCATGAACAGTACTTGAAAGAAACCCATCCTCGAAAAGGGAAAAATAAGAAGTGGCTTGAAGAGGAGCATAACCGCACATTTATCCATGGCTTAAGTAAAAGGGCATGATTTAGGGACATGTTGACTTAACCACCACTTTAATTTTCATTAGATTTACCCATTTTTTAGTTTTCTTTTAAACAATGCCACTGTTTTTTTATTTATTAGTTGCAAATCTTAGAGAAAAACAATTTTGAAGTCTACTACCAACTACTGGAAAATAGTGTTAGAGTGTAAAGTAAAACTAAATAGTTGGTGAGGTCTAATATTAAAAACTAAAGTGGGAATAAAGATGAAATATCCCCTTACTTTAATATGTTAATTTGAATTTTGTTTTGTAAGTAACTAAAATTATTATATTAATAGGTTGCTCTCGAAGAAGAACTCCCAAACAACAATATCTCAGATGACTTAAAATGGATTGCTCATGGACCTCGTCGAGACATCATTAAAGTTCACTGATATGTCATTAACGATGTTCATCACCTAACAAAGGATCGCGATGATGCATGAGTAACCCAAAACAGTGGAGTGAGCCTAGTTGCTAAGACGTTGCAGATAGCTAGTGCAAAGGACAACAATCATGTTCGTACCGATATGGTTTTCTACAGTGTCATAAGGGAGATATGGATACTTGACTATTTTTCAATTCAGATTCCTTTATTCAAGTGTGATTGGGTTGACTACAAAAATGGAATTAACATAGACGAGCTTGGTTTTACATCTACCGATCTTGATAGAGTTGGTCATAAATCCGATTCTTTCATCTTAGCCTCTCAAGCGAAACAAGTTTTCTATGTTCCGGACCAAATGAATCCTAAATATTCAATTTTATTGTCAACTCCTCAAAGGGATTACTATGATAAAGATGATGAAGATGATCTCAATGATGGATGTCTTGGGGATGATATTTGCACTATAATTTTGCCAACTATTGAATCCTTTGACGTGGTTGATGAATCTTCCAAAACTTATATGCGTGAAGATTGTGAGGGGACATGGATAGATAATACACCAACATAATTGTGTTAGACGATGTTATGATGCTTAATGTTTGAATTATTCTTTATTATTAGTTATAGTTGCTTAAACTGTTAGCTTGTTTGGTGACGTTGTCCAACTTTTTAGTTTTTTGTGTGGAACCTACAACAGTTGATTATTGGAAACTGAATGTATGGAATATGGCCTACGTGACATTTGTTCTAGACTATGGATTATTATTTTCTGCTTAATATTTTGACAATTTTGCTCTTGTACATTTTAATTAACATAGGATAAAATGGTGAATTTTAATTTGTGGTACATTTCAATAATTGTATTGTTTGAATATTTACGACTTGTATTGATGACATCTATATTATTGCTCTTTTTTTGTGTTCCAATAGTTCGATTGCTTTAACTTGAAATGGAAGACATTGATCTCGAACCCGTGGATAAACCTTCACAATATAGTAGTAAAGGTAGAGGTGCGGCGAAGCTAAAGCGATTGACTAAAATAAAGAGCAGTGAAGAACGGATACGAGTTTTATATAATGATCTTGTGCAACCAATAAGTACTAGCAAAAAAGAATTATCAAGTTATGGGGGTTTGATGGTGAAGTGCTTTGTGTCGATAACTTATCCAAGTTGGCCTAAAGTGCCAATCAAATTGAAGAGTGATTATATATATATATATATATATATATATATATATATATATATATATATATATATATATATATATATATATATATATATATATATATATATTTGTGGGGATCATGATGATAATACAGGTATATATATATATTATACTAGCGTATGCCCGTGCCTGAAGGCACGACGAAATTTTTTAAAGTACGTAATAGCCAAACACAAAAATTTCGAAGTGTAATTTTAAAACAATGTCAAATAGTCCAATAACATTCAAATAGTCTAGATTCATCAAATAAATTTACATATAATACAAAATATACAATATTCATCCATCGAATTCACGTTGTCTCAAAAAAATAAAGTGTCAAATTTTAAAAAAATTGGACATAATCTCCTTTATTTATAAAACTATTCACCCTGCTTAACAAATAACAAATAGGCCAACATCCAAATTGTCTAAATTGTTCAAAAAAAATCACATATAAAATGAAATATAAAATATTCACCAATCAAATTAACTGTGTCTCAAAAAAACAAAGTGTCAATTTTTAAAAAAAAAATTGGACATAGTCTCCTTTGTTTATTGGACTATCCACCCTATTTACGGGGTAACAAATCCAACAAATTAAAAAAAATCCCAAATTTCGGAGATGGGAGCTATAAGGCAGGGAAAGGAGAATATGTGGGACTTCCTCAAAATGTCTGTGCCATGGTGCTTCTGGATGAGGTGCTACTACCGTTGTCTTCCCATCCTTCTTCCCACCTCTAGCCATTATCACTCTCTCCCTCTCGATTTTTTGTGTACGATTTGACAAACAATAAACATAATTAATCAGTTTCTCAAACAAAGATACAATCACATAAGTAAATATACAATCACATCCAAATTGTCTAAATTCAAGATTGATTCAGCCGGATCAAATTGGATTACCTCTTTTATACAAAAATGAAATTTCGAGTTTGATCCCATCATATTTGGTCTACAAATAAAACAAATAACAATATTAGGAAAAAGGAACTATGTGAACAGTGTATATATGCATATGCGTGGTTCCGGTGCATATATGCAGTGCGAGTGTGTGTGTGTTTGTGTGCGCGTGTGAGTGGGAAAGGGGGGAGGAGACGGGCAGGGGGAACGTGTGCGTGTTTGTGTGTGTTTATGTGCGCGTGTGTGCATGTGAGTGGGGAAGGGAGGAGGGGACGGGGCAGGGGGACACGTGTGTGCGTGTGCGCGTATTTGCGTGTATGCATATGCATATGTGCAGTGCGCGTGTGTGCTCGTTTGTGTGTGTGTTTGTGTGCACGTTTGTGCGTGTGTGAGTGGGGAAGAGGGGAGGGGACGGGCAGGGGGCGCATGTGTGGGTGTCTGTGTTTATGTGCGCGTGTGTGCGTGTGTGAGTGGGGAGGGGGGAGGGGACAGGGCAGGGGGCGCGTGTGTGCGTTTCTCAAAAGTAAGAGAAGAACTCAAATCTAAAATGTATATGTGCGCGTGTGTGAGTGGGGAAGGGTGGAACTTACTAAAATTATACAGACAACCACGCTTAAGGACATATAATTGAATTCATCCAATAAATAATCCCCAATCATGTTTTAACTCATCGCTATAATATGGGAAATGAAGATTAATTGAAAAAATATCAACATAAACTGTAAGAGATCTTGAAAATTGGGATATGAAACCTTATAATGAAGTTTAATTTATGAAAATCTAACCCACGGAACATAAGCTTCGAATTCAACAATATATAAGAAAATTTCTAAAACCAAACATATCGTTCACTCTTAGGTTATTGACAAACTAATAAGAAACTACCTTTGTATTGTATACCACTACATATTCAGGAACCATTGTACTCTTAGGCTCTGCCATACTTGCTTCAGGAACCATTGTACCCAGCCCCAGTTATTTAGGCCATTAAAACACCTTTATGGTAACACTATCACACGTGCTCAATCTAGGCAAAAAGAGATCAAATTTGTTTTAGATCGAAGACAAAAAAGTCAATATAATCCTAACCTTCTAGCAATCGAACACTATATTAGCTTATGTTGAGAGGATTTTGGAAAACCTTGAAAGAAACCTTGAAAGCCAATGACAAAAAAAAATAAAGGGGATTTATATTACCTTTCACACTTTCAGCTCAGATAAACCATGTCCCTGTGTCACATTCCATTCCCTGAGAGTATTACAACTGGAGTTCACAACTGAGATAAAAAAAGATGAAAGCATCCGCCCAAAACGCAAAAAAAAAGTGAAATCCCTTTCAACAAACAGCGTGCGTTTGCAAAGTGAGTTAGAATAAAAATGTAAATAAGAATACCTGTGTTTGAAAAGCCACAAAACCACCAAAATCTCATAGAAAGCCACGAAACCAGTAAGCGGACACAAAATATAAAACTTCGACACGCATTCATCCATTCGTTAGGGCTCTGCTGCAAAATTAAGATTGGAACCAAATAAGAGAAAGACTATATGCATATATATGCAGTGCATATATATGTATGCATATATATGCAATCTGCATATATATGCAGGTGTCCTAATTTACGACCTCCACACAAAAATCTAAAAGTCAAAACAAAAAAATTACCTCCACAGCGTGGATGAAAATGGGACAAATCTGGAATGTGGGAGAGAAATCGTGACTAGAGGGTTTTTTATGCCGCCGATTATTTCCCTAAATTGAATTTGAGGGAAATAATGACTTTTCTACTGCACAATTCCACCGCCTTGTGAACATTTCCTGAGTTGAGTTACGATCAGTTCAACCGCCTTGTGAACATTTGTGTGATCCCCTCGTATCTCAACAATGTTATCGTCCGGTTTGATCTGTAGGGAATTTACATCAACCTCAACTATAAAATCAACTTGAAGTTCTTGGATGTTACCCTGCAGGTTTGATTTGTAGATGTATCAACATCAATGATAGGACAGGATTCATACATGGGAGTGTAGAGTCAACATTACCAAAGTTATTAACTAACAAAAATGAAACAACAGAATACAAAATCAGCCCTATTCATAAACTTACCTATTCTTACCAACATTATAGAAAATCTACAAAAATTAAAAACCTAAAAAATCTTTATACAAAATCTGCAACAGTATACAAAATATGCCATGCTCATAAACCTTTAGGGTCATATATAACCGCAAGTATCCATCACGATGACTCATTCTTTTATGAGCAAACTGAATTATATTTTTGGCTAACACAGTCTATTATTGACTTGTGAAGTTGTGAAGTATCGATCGAGATTTAAGTTTTTGAGTTTTTTACTCTAATTTCTCGCATACAACCCAAACGTCTCAATAGATCTCCAAAACCTAGTTTCATCCAAAGAACTAATCTACATAGTCCAATATAACCAAATCAAGTAACATTCACAAAATGTCATCCACATGGAATTTAAGTGAAACTATAAAGTCTTCCATCATGAAAATAGATATGTAGCTGCATTTAAGGACCGACACTACTGTATAACCAAGATCAAGCACCTACGCATATAATATACTTGCCTACCTACTGCAAAATATGGGTGCATGCCTACTGACGGGGGGGGGGGGGGTGATTTTCACATATGCATATATATGTGAAGATTGCTTGCATATATATATGTGCATATGCATATATATGTGCATATGCATATATATGCACTGCATATATATGTAAATTGCTGCATATATATGATATATATATAGATTACATATATATGCAATTTGCACATATATGCAAATTGCTGCATATATATGCAATTTGCACATATATGAAAATTGCTGCTCATATATAGGTACCAACTCATATATGCAATTTACACACCTCCAAATCCTTCAAGACTTGGTTTAAAAACACTCACAACTCTTGTTTCTTAACTTACCAACTCATATAGGTACCTAGACACTAAACCAAGTATCATTAATGAAGCCAAACTAAATTTGTGCCCATTAATGAAGAAAAATCCTGATAATACGGGGTAGAAAGTCTTATGAAGAACATACTTGTGAAAAGATTTCTGAATTTCACGCTGACTCGCATTCTTCTCAACACAGAGAGCCTAAAAAGGAGGCAAGTAATTAATGAAAGCAATAATGCAATATACTAGTGAATTCATGCAATTTCTATAGTTGTAGTTCCTTTCACTCTTTTTCTTAGTTTGGAGCACAACGAAGCAATAATACATATACACGTGTAAATCAGTCAACGAAGTATGTCAATTCTATCTCAAAGTCGAAAAAGTCAGCAATGGAATAGCTTGACATTTTGATGTCAATGTAACAAATGGTACATTAAAATAATCAAACTAAGTATGATATTTGGATGACGAAACTAAGTATGTAATTTGTACACATTATAAACAAAAGTATACAAAAGAAGTAGCCGAGTATACTAATTTGTACACATTATAAACAAAAGTAAGAATGTTATCAGTTCATCAATTAGTATACAAAAGTGATAACGCTACATGGTGTGGTTGGTATACAAAAGTGTACGGTTGGGAACAAAAGTGATAACGCTACATTAGTATACGAAAGTGATAACGCTACATGGTATACAAAAGTGATAACACTAAATTTTGAGAAACATATAATTGTATGAAACATTCATAAACATAAGTTAACTTGAATTATTTTCAGTCCCAAGCACAGTGATAATTCACATTGCTAAAACTGATTAAATTCCAAATGAGCATATTCACATCCTTATAAATTGATTTGAGCTGATTGAAAGTCTATCAGAGTCAATCTTGTTTCAGATTTCAACCAATTGAGAGGTCATAGTTAAGATGTTTAAAGATTTTTAAACAATTGCTACAACTTTGTATCTTAGGGTTTTGTTTAAGAATCCCTGGCAGGGTGGATTTATCGCCATCTAAAGCATGTAATGTGATGCAAAAAACCATTAATATCCAATCACATTAGTTTTGAAAAGTTGTTCAGTGTTTGAATCAATATTGTGTTCATACTCAATTCTTAAAAAAAGGTAGGGAACCATATGTAGATGAATCATATCCTCACAGAATACAATAAAAACTATAAAATGTAAATGAGCCATGATATGTTGAACAATGGGTATAGAACCATATGTAGAGAGACAGAGATCATACCAAGGGTTTCAACAACAATATGGAGTGCTGCTACCAGTAGGATCAGATTGGTTGCCACCCAACCACTTGTGCCCTGCCATTTTAGATTGGGGTTACACAGATGTAAATACACAAATCTCAGTTTTAAAGTAGCTCATCTCAAAAGGTGTTAACGTAACTCATCTCAAAAGATGTAGGCTCGCATTTCTTGAAATTGTGCAACTCGTCTCAAACCGCCCCATAATCAAAACGATCATCTCCATCGAATTTCCCATAATCAGCCCAACCATTCTCCATGCCCGGATCCGATTTCACTACCCAATTTCCAAGCTCCTCACGACCCACACCCGAGACGTTACCCAGGAAATCCTAATAGCATCCGTACAAGAGCAACATAAGGAAATGTTAATCTAAATTTTGTGAGGCATCAATAGTATCATACCAGGAAATCCTATTGAAATATGTCGTCAAAGTTTTCCACTGCAACTTTAGAAATGTAATGCCGTGAGCCTAAGAACAAAGAGCAAAAGCGTAAATAACATATCCCTATAAAAGTATTCTCATCCAAATTAGAAAAGAAACTAAATATGATATATAATTCAAATATAAAAAATAAAATAAATTACGGAGGAGGGGGAGGAGAACATCCCTTTTACACCCCCTATTTCAAACAAATGTGACAAAATCCCAGTAATTACAATAGTTAAAAATCCCCCCTAATATTTAAAAGTCCAACGTGATATTTTAAAGTCAATGGTTATAACATAGGGAGTAAACTATACAAAGAGGACTCTATAGGTGTATCCCCAAGTCCAAACAAAGCAGAACGCACATTGGAGCATTCGCGTGATATTGGAGAAATGTAAATCTAAAAATCCATATACCTTGAACACTGAAGTATTCACAAAGCCCTTACCAAAAATTGAAAATCCTATGAGACATCTACAAATAAATTATAAAACCAAAAAAATAAATGACATGAGAAATCTCCATAACTTAAAACATTCAGAAGATATATACAAAAAATGAAGAGTAAGTCAATAAATTTCAAAATGACTTCCAAACACTGAGGAAACCATGTTCCCCAGACCTAATATATTGGAAAATAATCTCAAGACAAATTATTGTAGAAAGATACGCATATCATTTGGAATTAGAACTTTCATATTTTAAAAGTAAAAATCCCAAATTTAATACATATTGGATATTTAAACCTAGAATTTGAATTTCTATTTATAAGAGCTTCTAATTATATCATGATGACTTATTTGCTTGATTTTTATTAGCAAATTGTAAAATGAGATAACTTATAGTAGATGGCTTTTTGTGCTTTGATAACTTTTTCACTCGAAATTGATTAAGTTGAGCTATGGTCTATATGATTTATTTGTTGTTTAAACCCCATTCGATGTTCTATCAATGCGAACGTTTTCTTATATTATAATGATGTGGAATGTGATTTGTATATGATAGATGAATTTTGATTGATTTTTTATGTTATATTCCCAAATACGACATTCATTTGAAGACATCTTTACTTTGATTTTAAGACATGTATTCAACATCTTTCTTTTTCAGATCAAATTTTATATTGATCCGAATAGCAAGAGGATGTTGTTATCCTCTATGGGTTGCAGTTGGAGAGCGTTCAAATTAAACCTCGCGAGACTTTGGATTAGACCATTGAGACACCAACGTGAGCTTCTCAAACATCCTCCTCCAAAATATGAGAAATTCATTAGTCCAGATGTGTGGAATGAATTTGTTTGCAGCAGGCTAACCAAAGGATTTGAGGTATAATTGAAAAAACAGTAGAAGATTTGTGTGGTACTTTTTGTTATTCTTTTATAATTTTTTGCTTTGATTTATAAGATTGTAAGTGAGGCACAAAGGGAAAAGAGATTCAAGGTCACATACAATCATCGTATGAGCAAGAAGGGTTACGTCGGTCTTGCTGAAGATTTGGTATGTTTTAGTTTGAATATTTTCATTAGATTTGTGATGGTTTGAACTTGAACATTGAATTATTCTTTAATAATATGATTTTTTATTTTAAAATTGATATCAGAAAAAGAAGATGGGTTCGGAATACGAAGATGACAAAGCTTTCTTATGGTTGAAAGGTCGTGAAAAGAAAGATGGTGAATATGGAGATGATTCATTAAAAGAGATGGCGTATAAAATGGTTAGTTTTTATAAATTACGACACGAGTTCCTTTATTTGGTGTTTTTTCGTGTATGATTTGTAATTTTGATAATATTTAGATGACATTCTGAATGATTGAATCTACTTCATTGTAGGCTTAATTGAAAATGTTAAAGATGGTAGTTTAATCACCGAAGGAAGTAATGATGTTCTTCTTATGACATTGGGTACTCCCTAACACTCGGGCTGTGTTCGGGGGTTGGGATTCAGAGTTTTTCACACAAAGTACTTCAATCTTCCCAAGCGTGGTTCCAAGAGACATATTACTCAGTTAGAATATGAATTAAGAGAAGCGAAGAAAAGATTAAAAGATATGGAAGCCCAGTTGAAGTAAAGAAATGAGCCATTTGCCACAGCCCCAACAGTCGCACCCCGAGCTGAGAAAGCTTCATATATACGTGAAAGTGAAAATATAAAGCGCTCAAGTTCGGGTGGAAAATTGCAACACAATCAGTTTCTTCAAAGGTATAATGACACAAAGATAATTATACAAACACATACCATTAAGGTTTTGTGATTTTTGTTGTAATTGCAATTTGTTTTTGTGTTTCTTTGGCATAGTTCAAAGATAGTGGTGAAACACATAGTGAAAAGTTACTACCTCAATCAGTAGCTGCTGTGAAAAGTAAGAAACCTACTTCGATAGCTAGTGATAAAAGTACTAAACAAGCGTCTTTTTCAAAGGTAATGGGATCACATTTCTCGATGGTCATAACTTTGTAGTTTTACTTGGTTGGATTAGTAGGGTATTGAATTTTATGTAGTTTTACTAGGTTGGGGCCAATAAATTGCTCAATTTTAATACATTGCTAAATTTTTATGTGATTATTTTTCATAATTTAGGTTAGAGAATGTAGGTTGGCTATTGGCAATAAAACTAACATCGTTGCCGAGGGGATCGTATTCGATAGGAATGGACCGAACGAGAAAATTCATAATATAGCGTTGGGAGAAAACAATGTTCGGGTTTCCATTTCTAAAGTTATTTCTTCTAGTGCCATCCTCCCGATACCTATTCCAAGTGAAATGTATTTTGTGAAATAGGCTATTGGGTCATATGTTGCTTGGCCCAAAGAGTTAGTATTGTTGGAATTTGAGGTAAACAATTGGTTCTTATGTTTATCTATAAGTTTATGTTTGTGCTATGAATGACATTTATTTCTGACATTTCACATGATTCAATGTAGAATGAAATGGAAGTTGGGAAAAAAGCAGGCCATGAGAAAGAGAAGGATATCTTCAGTGAAAGTAGATGTGATATAGTAAATAAAAATATTGATTGCGATTTGATAACCGCCTTCACCCATAATTTATTTATAATGAAGACGAATCAAATAACGATTCCATTGGAGAAAGAGAAATTTGGAGAAGATAAGGGTCAATGCTATGTTTTTAAGAACGATTTGTTGGACTTTTGTGCATTGAAGCCTTTAGATGTAACGTGCATTGTTGCATACATGAGGTATAACTTGATTTAATCGTGTTATTTAAAATGCGTAGTGACTAATTTAGTTACTTACTTTTATAGGTTCTTGTATGATAATTTTCATTGCTCCCGAGAAGAGTTTCAATTGTTCAATTCCGAGTCTTTCCATGGTACAAAAAAATTTGGTTTAACTCGACTTATTGGAAAAAGGTTGGGGAATGAAAAAAAAAAGTCAGATTTGTTTCATTCCTTACAATCTCAAAGATATGTAAGTAGTTAAATTAATTTTTTCCACATGAATAAAGAAATATTTATTATATTCTATACTATATAATTATGACAAAATTCGTTTTGCAGGTTCCATTTGGTATTGATTAACATTGATTTGTCCACAAGAACTATTTATTGGTTGGATTCATTGAATACGGTACCGAGTGACAAAGATAAGATCTATATCACTACGTGAGTATAATATAATTTTTAATTTTGTTTGACATGCATTATGAGTACATTATTATTGTGATCTCCTAATACACGTCTTTGAATTCTCTTTACATGTAGTGGGATTAACACAATGAACATCGATGGGAAAAGCATAACTCATCATGGAGTTGTATTAAGGTAAATTTATCATATAGTTGTTGTTATATAACACGTATAGCTAACATACAGTTTTCTATTGAAGATATAGAAGCCCTTGCACTAACTTTCAAATATCCCATCATTGGGGAAATTATCACATGGTAGACCCCCTCTAAAAGTGATCCGAAAAATCTTTCTCTTTTTCTCCCTAAAGGCTTCTTAGTCTATAGGTGTTCTTAATGGGAAACACATTCTTATAGGACTAAATTATGAAGAGGATTTCATTCATAATTTATGGTTGAGAGACCAATGGTTTATTGATAAATAACCAATGAAAACATTTAATTAGTCCCCAGACATCAAAGTCGATGAAGAGATTCCTATTGTTCCAGTTTGAACAAGATTTATAAATCTTCCTATCCACTTATTCGTAACATCCTCTATTTATTCAATTGCTAATATCCGTATCTAGTAAAGATCAAAGAACCATATCTAAAGCCCTGGGGGGTCATTGTACCCTTTAGGTCACAGAGTATTATCTAAACCCTTTAGGCATGACATATTATTAAGCTTACAACAACAATTGAGAAAATATTCATCGTAGAAGAATCTAAGATCGCGGATGTTACAAGGCAAGCCTCTAGCAAGCCTCAAAGTCCATGACAACAATCAAGTCTAGCAGTAAACTAAGTGCATAAGATAACAAAAGCTGAAATAATAAGCAATTAAGCTACAATTCAATTAATGCTAAGAAGTAGCATCCTTTTCAATATATATATATATATATATATATATATATATATATATATATATATATATATATATATATATATATATAACCCTTGGTTATACCCTTTCTCGAATGGAACCTTTGATCAAGGTGTAGGTTTTTTCACAGGGGCCTTCTATGCTTGTGAATCCTATATTGAAGCTTGCTTGGTTGGGGCACTGGGTTGGTTTGATGCATAAATGACATTAAAGGTCAAAGAACCAACTGTCTCTTGCTACTGTGATGTAGCATCCCTAGACAATTTTCCTTTCCACACAACACTATTCTGATCACTACCCGCGACTTTAGCCAATTCATCTTCTATATTGATACTGCTAACATCTGGAACAACTTCTTGTGCCTCAACACCATCTTCGCCAATGGTGACGGGGCGTCCCACCTTGTTCGAACATTTTACACTTTGGAAATTACTTCTATCGGAATAAATAAATATTTTCATTGAAAGCACCACGGTCTTTACATCTGTTTGAAAAACGTATACTTCGTTTGAAAAAAAAAGATTACCTAGACCTTTAAGAAAAGATTACCTAGTGCCACTAAGAAAACTAAACAAAGAAACCGAAATTCTCATATATAACAACCACCAACGCAATTGGCAGATATATATGAAGAGTTAAAGCAATTAGATAGGTGTTTAAGGAACAAAAGTTGCAAAACCAACGCAATTAGTAGAAATGTATGGAGAGTTCAAGCAATTAGATAGGTGTTTAAGGAACAAAAGTTGCAAAATAAAACACACCCCATTAGTGTATAACATAAAAGAAAAAAAAGATAAAATTTCTATAGAATGCAATATCTAAACAAACATCTTTAATTTGTTGGTGAGCAGTAACAAATATGGCACAATGACAAAAAAAGGAAAAAATTCAAATAAATGCTTTTAATTATAAATAAATGCTTTTAATTTCCAAAAAATGGAAGTCATCTCTAGCTCTAATATAAGTCAAATAAATGCTTACTGTTGACACCAAAATTAGTATGCTGATATGGACGAATAATAAGAAGACACGTGTCAATCTATGTTGCACAATAGCAACGTGGAAGATTGTTTCCCCAAGGAAACAAGTATACTCCGAGAAACACCAACCCTCCGAGGAACATCAACCCTCCGAGGAACTCTTATCTTCAGAGGAACTCCAATGCTCCGAGGAACTTTTGGACGATGAGCAACTAAGGCGGTTCGAGCTGCACCTCGACCACAGCATTAATTGCCAGATAATCAACAGTTCAACTATTCATTGAATGCCTATCATCTTGACGCGCACGTTTGAAGAACATTAAATGAATTACCCTTTCATATGTATATCATTTAATGTAACACCCTTTCATGTACAGCCTAAGTGCTATAAATACCTTGTATCACCCTCATTCAAAGGGACCGGAATTTCTGGATAGCACTTGTAATCGAGAATTCCCAAACACTCAGCAATAACATAACAATGGACGTAGGCCATTCATATAAGGCTAAACCAGTTTAAAAATCTTTGTCTCATTTTATTTGTCTGTGATTAAATAATTAGAGTGATCTAGTTTTTTACATCAATAGATTGGCGCCGTCTATGGGAATCGATTGTTATTATCGTTTTTCACCAAGAATCATTCATCATCAATGGCGGATAATCCAGAATCTAGCAATCGAAATGCTGGAAATGCTGGAAATCCTCCAAATCCCTCTGCACCTCCAGATCTGGCCGAAATTATGACGAATCTGGCTCAAGGACAAACCGCCATGAAAGACACAATGAGGCAACTCATAAAAACCCTTCATGGCGGTGCACCTGCACGTTCAGGACCGCGAAGTGGTCAGAGGCAAACTTATTTACTTTCTTCACGATCCAGGCGTACTGAGTCATATCGTAATGAAGAGTCTGATGATTTCTCTTATCAACCTGGGCGAACTTCGTCAATAAGGGCTACAGATACTGATCAACGTATCACTCTCTCTCCAGAAAGACCCAGCGCCTTAGAAAGACTGAGTAGGGTGTCTCCTTTCAGTCGATTAGGCCCTATGAGGAATAGGAGTCCACCTAAGACCATGTCGAGGAGTTTTCAACAACCATCAGATGTAAGAGAAGGATCAGCACAATCACGACCAGTTGCTCGTCAAGATAAATCTCAAGAGGCTACTTCTGAACGATCTATTTCTCGAACTAATAGGCCCGAGGAAGGAAATGAGGCGTGGAAAGGGTCCCTTCAGCGATTGGAGGATAGATTGGGAGAAATGGCTAGGGCGAAGAATCCCCTACAACGAACTTTTGTTCAAGGGACACCTTTTGTCCAGGCCATTATGAATTTTCCTACACCGTCAAAGTTTAAAGCACCAGTAGTGACCCCTAAATATGATGGAAAGACAGATCCTGTTCTTCATATAGAGCAATATCAAGCTGCCGCCGATATCTATGTTGTCCCCGACGAGATGAGATGCAGAGCGTTCTCAGGAACTCTTACCGGAGCTGCCCAGATATGGTACAACAATCTTCCTCGGGGTAAGATTTCAACTTTTTTTCAGTTGGCCGAGTTGTTTATCGGCAATTTCTATTTTGGAGCAAAGCGAGTGAAACGAGTAGCACACTTCCTAAGTGTTAGACAAAAATCTGGTGAGAGTACAAGAGATTACATAACTCGTTTCAATAACGAGAAGCTGGAAGTTATAGATTACGAGGAGAAGACAGCAATCACTGCCTTGATGAGTGGGTTATTGCCTAATAAGTTGTATTACACCTTGGCGAAAGATCCACCTAAAACTATGTCAGAGTTGATGGCAAAAGCGGCCAAAATCATGAATGCCGAGGAAGCTATGGCTGCAAAAAAGAATATAGACAAAGACACCAAGGTGGACGTTGACAAGTCTAAAAATAAAGAGCATAAGGGCAATGGTGGTGACAAGCGTTCCAGAAATAATAAGTCATCATGGGAAGTCCTGAAGAAATTCGATAGTTATACTCCCTTGAAAATGGGTATTAATCATGTCTTGGAAGAAATCAAGAATAGTGAGGAAGTAAAGTGGCCGAAGAAACTGAGGTCGGATCCTGATGCGAGAAACAGGGACAAATATTGCGAGTTTCACAAAGATCATGGCCATATGACTAAAAATTGCATAGCTCTTCAGAACGAGATTGAAACACTCATCCGAAGAGGAAAGCTAGCAAAATATGTTGATCGGGGAGGTGAAAGAAGAAATAATGATCGAACTAGAGAGAGGTCTAGATCTCCTCGTCGAGCAGAGGAGAAAAAGAAGAGAGAACATGACGATGATGCCGAGGATGACCCCGATCTTCCCAAGAAACCAAGGCAGCCAGAACGAGAGGTATTTTCCATACATTTTGGGTCATTTTATTGTAATGTTATTACAGGAGGAGATCTTACTGCAGAAAGAAAAGCTTACCTCGGAGAGGCACAAGCTTGCTCGTATTTCAGCGAATAAATTTGGCCCAGGAGGATCATCCAAGGAAGGTAAACAAAGAGAAGCTGGTTATTGGATTTTCAAAAAATGACCTGGCAGGTGTTCTTTACCCTCATGACGACCCTTTGGTGATCAAAATGAGGATGAAAGAAGTAATGATTTCAAGGGTGCTAGTAGACAATGGCAGTTCGGCAGACATCATGTACTATTCATGCTTTGACAGTTTAAATTTGAGGTTATCTCAACTGGAGCCTTATCACAGACCTCTTCTGGGTTTTGCTGGCGAGAAAGTTTTTCCACTTGGGACGATCAAGTTGGATATATTCATTGGAACTTGGCCTGCTTGTCGAACAGAGAGAATACGCTTCTTTGTGATGGATAAGAATGTGCAGTCAGCCTACAACATCATCATGGAAAGAGTTGGTTTGAAAAAGTTCGAAGCAGTCCCATCTACAGTACATCAATGTTTAAAATTCCCAACCAATTTCGGAGTGGTAGTGGTGAAAGGTGATCAAAAAGTAGCTCGAGAATGCTATTATTCATCTGCCGAGCAAGAGGAGCTTGAAGAATCAAGGAAAAAGACTACTACTTACCAGGTGGAGGAAAGTACGGAAATTGAAACACTTGATCCAAGAGTTGAATCCCAACTTGTAAAAGGATAGGTGGCAGAATCTACAGAAAATGTTATTCTGGACGACGAACACCCTGAACGAGTAACCCAGATAGGTTCATCGCTGGATGCTTCAATAAAACAGGAGTTGATAACTTTCTTGAGAAACAGAAAGAAAACTTTTGCATGGAGTCATGAAGACATGCCAGGAATAGATCCAAACTTCTTATGTCATGAGCTCAATGTGAATAAGGAGATCAAGCCTATAAAGCAGAGAAGAAGGGTATTTAGCCCTGAGAAGAATCAAGCTATTCAAGAGGAGGTCGACAAGCTCCAGAAAGCCCAATTCATTGAAGATGTTAAGTATCCAGACTGGTTGGCAAATGTGGTGATGGTAAAAAAGAAAAACAATAAATGGAGAATGTGTGTTGATTTCACTGATCTCAACAAGGCTTGCCCAAAGGATCACTTCCTATTGCCCAGAATTGACCAACTAGTGGATGCTACCTCTGGGCACGAGCTACTCAGTTTCATGGATGCTTACTCTGGATACAACCAGATCAAAATGAAACTTGAAGACAGGGAAAGCACTTCTTTTATTACCCGTAGGGGAACTTATTGTTATAATGTTATGCCTTTTGGTTTGAAAAATGCAGGAGCGACATACCAGCGGCTGATGAACAAGGTTTTTGCCGAACAAATCAGTTGCAATATGGAGGTCTATGTCGACGATATGCTGACAAAGAGAAAGAAAGCTGCTGATCATCTAGTTGACTTAGGTCAGACCTTTGATCAACTGGATAAATACCAGATGAAGCTCAACCCGACGAAGTGCACCTTTGGAGTATGAGAAAGAATGTTCCTCGGGTACATCGTCAACCAGCGAGGCATTGAGGCAAATCCAGCAAAGATCAAAGATCTTTTAGGGTTGCGATCTCCAATGACGAAGAAAGAAGTGCAGAGTCTTACAGGACGAGTTGCAGCGCTCAATAGATTTGTATCTCGAGCAACTGATAGGTGCCTTCCATTCCTCAAAAAACTCCGAAAAACTTTTGAATGGAATGATGAATGTGAAAAAGCCTTTAAAGACTTGAAGAAATATATGGGAACACCTCCATTGCTGTCCAGACCAGTGATGGGAGAAAGGTTGTACTTATACCTGGCAGTATCAGAAAATGCGGTCAGCTCGGCATTGATCAGATTGGAGAATGGAGTCCAAAAGCCAATTTATTACACAAGTAAGGCTTTCCGAGGTGCAGAGATCAGGTACCCAAAGTTGGAAAAATTGGTATTGGCATTAATTGAAGCAAGTAGAAGAATAAGGCCATATTTTCAGGCCCATACCATCATCGTGTATACCGATATGCCATTAAGACAATCCCTTCATAAGCCAGAAAAGTCAGGAAGACTGATGTACTGGGCAATAGAGCTCGGTGAATATGATATTGTGTATGAACCCAGATCATCCTTAAATGGGCAAGCAGTAGCAGACTTTATAGCAGAGTTTACATATCCTGATACCCCCGAGGAACAAAAGTTGCTCGCTGACCAACCTGTGGATATTACAGGGTCAACAGACATGAGTCCAGACCAGCTCCAGTTGGTAAAAGGTCTTGTGGATGTAGAAAGATCATCAAATTCAAACCCAGACCAACTACGGTTAGAAAAAAGGGAGAGAAGAGATGGTCGACGAGGAGAAAAAGATACCAGGGGAGGATGAAACAAAACAACAAATATTTCATCGAGGAACGTTGTCAGATAAGAATTTTGAAGACGAGTTACCTACGTGGAGATTGTATGTAGATGGGTCATCTTTTACAACAGGTTGTGGAGCAGGGATTATTTTGAACACCCCAGACGAGATTGACGTGGAATATGCCTTACGATTCCAATTCAAAGCTTCTAATAATGAGGCTGAGTATGAAGCCTTAATAGCAGGTCTTAATTTAGCAAAGATTATGGAAGCACAACAAGGGATGGTATTCAGTGATTCCCAATTAATTGTGAATCAGATAATGGGAACGTACGCAGTTAAAGGATAACTAATGGTCAAATATCATGCAAAGGCGATGGAGTTGTTGGCATAATTTGATTCCATTCAGTTGATCAGAATACTAAGAATGGAGAATGCACAAGCAGACGCACTGGCCCGACTAGCATCAGCTACTCGTACCGAGTTGCGAAAAATGATACCAATTGAGGTGTTAGAAAGTCGAATCATAGATGAAAGCCTGACGATGAATGTTATTTCCCTTGATTTAGGACCATCTTGGATGGATCCCATCAGGGCATATGTCGAAGAAGGAGAATTACTGGAGGATAAGATCGCTGCCAAGAAATTGAAGTTTAAAGTTGCTCGGTATGTACTAACTAATGGTGTTTTGTATAGATGAGGAATTATGGAAGGTTTGCAAAGATGTGTACATCCCTCCGAAGTGAAAGAATTGATTGAAGAGATCCATGAAGGGTCCTGTGGAGCCCATGTAGCAGGTCGAACACTTTTGCAAAGGGTGATGACGCAGGGATATTACTGGCCGACGATGAGGGCTGATTGTATAGCATATGCCAAGAAGTGTGACAAGTGCCAACGTTTTTCCTCTATCCGACGAACTCCACAAGCATTATTGACACCCATAACTTCTCCTTGGCCATTTTCCATGTGGGGAATTGATTTGGTTGGACCACTGCTAACGACCCGAGGAAGATTCAAGTACCTCGTCGTTGCAGTGGATTATTTTACTAAGTGGGTAGAAGCTGAGCCACTTATTGATATGACATATGAGAAGGTGTACCAGTTTGTTTTGAAGAATATCGTCTGCCGATATGGTCTCCCTCATGCCTTCATTACAGACCATGGAACACAATTCGATAACGAGGAATTTTCCGCCTATTGTCATCTGTCAAACATTTTGAAGGTTCATTCAGCACCAGGCCATCCTCAAAGAAATTGATAGACTGAAGTGACAAACATAACATTATTAAATGGTTTGAAGAAGAGGTTCAATAAGGCTAAAGCTAACTGGATTAATGAGTTACAATCAGTATTGTGGGCTTACCGAACAACTCCCCGAGCAGCAACTAGAAAGTCCCCATATATGCTGGCATTTGGAAGTGAGGTTGTAATAACTGCCGAGTTGGGTCTACCAACACACAGAGTGCTAAATTTCAATTCCCCAGTCAGCGATTTGATGAGACGATTAGATTTGAACATGCTCGAGGAGGTTAGAGAAGAAGCAGCCATTAGGAATGCTGCATATCAACAACGAACAGCTCTGTTTTACAACAAGAGGGTGAAAAAATTCGATTTAAAGGAAGGAGATTACGTGCTAAAGAAGGTCATTCAGAAGCACAATAAATTGGAAGCAAATTGGCATGGACCTTACCGAGTTACAGAAGTTGTTCGACCAGGAACTTACCGAATAGCAACTCTAGAAGGAGAGGAATTCAAGAATGCTGAACACCTTCGCAAGTATTATTAGTGATGTAAAATGTACAGCAGGTCCATCAATAGGAATAAAACGATGATGTTTCACCATTTTTCTCTCCTTTGTTTGAAAGTTTTTCGGGGAATACTAGTGTTGTACACTACGCTGCTCGACAGCAAAAAGAAGACGATAGTTCAAACCCACGACCAACTCCGATTGGTAAAAGTGCGAGAACAAACTATACTCCTTTGTTTAGGAGGCATACACTAGCGTGACCAACTCCGGTTGGTAAAATAACTAGTAGATAGTTTGAGCGTGATCAACTTCGGTTGGTAAAATAGCGAGAACACGATAGTTTAGACCCACGACCAACTCCGGTTGGTAAAAGGGCGAGAATAAACTATACTCCTTTGGCTAGGAGGCATACACTAGCGTGACCAACTCCGGTTGGTAAAATAACTAGTGGACACTGATAGTTCGAGCGTGATCAACTTTGGTTGGTAAATGAGCGAGAACAAACTATACTCCTTTAGATAGGAGGTGTACACTAATGTGATCAACTTCGGTTGGTAAAAGAGTTAGTGGGCATGATAGTTCAAACCCATGACCAACCCCGGTTGGTAAAAGGGCAAGAACAACATTCTTAAAAATGCCAATCTCGGTTGGTTTGAAAACAAAATATGCTCTCAAATGCCAACTTATGTTGGTCGGGAAGTAAGTTTATTACATAAAAGTTCATCGAAGAACAAATATTCCAAACTGAACCAAGTATAGTTGGTCGGGGAAAAAAACCCACTAACTGTAGATGGTCGACGAGGAAAAATCTTTGACCTTGGTTGGTCGGGCACATTTATTGAAAAAGATAAAATTTACCAAGTATAGCTGGTCGGGGATAAAAAATCTCACTAATTATAATTGGTCGACGAGCACAATTTAACAACCTTGGTTGGTTGGAAATATTTTTAACATTTTTTATACTCATTACTTTGTTATTAAGTGATCGAGCAACATTTTTTATACTTGTAATCTTTTATTACTAGATTGGTCAATGAACCACAAAGAATTGTTATGCAATCACAAATATAAAGTGTTTGACGAGCACAAAAAACAATAGCAATACAGATTTGCAAACAGAAAATGAAAGTCTTTCATTAAAAATCAAAACGAATTACAAATTACATGTATACTAACTATTACATTGAAATCCCTATTCTATTGGTTTCTTTCCTTCAGCTTTTGAAACAGGTTCCTCGCCAGCAGGAGGATCATTTAATGTCTGAGGAGAATTGATAAAATTCAAGTCCTTCAACATTCTGACATTCATTACTGAAGGAGTATCCAAGAGATGCTCGGGACGAGATACTTCAATTTGAGAATGAAGATTATAGTCACCAAGATACTTTGAAATTAAGCTCCGAGGAATGGCACGAGCTGGGATCCATTCCATGTCCAATTTATAGGGTGGTACAGGCAAGTCTAGTAGCCCAGGAGTATGATAATCCCACAGGTAGTGCCCCTGTTCGAGCTTCAGCACACCCAGGGCATTCAACCATCCCTGTTTGTAACCTTCATTATTGGCATTTTCAATGCGAGCATCCAAGTGATAAAGGGCCTCATTATAGCCTGCATTCCAGAATTCGCGAGGTTGTTTATGGAATTGGAAAGTTAATCTTTCTAACTGCTCATGAAGGTTCCTGGCAAAAACATCCTTATTATTCAAAGCAGACTTCGTCGCAGTAAGTTGATCTTCCAAAGTTAGGATTTTCTTGGACATTTCAGACAAAGCCCGATCTTTTGCGTTCAACTGGTACACTTGAGTTTCCAATGTTGACAGAGTACGAGCTTCTTCAATACTACGAGGAGTTCTTGATCGACCCCGAGCAGCTGGAGTACTTCGTTCCTCGTTAACATCCTGGGCAGCTCTTCCGCGTCCACGAGAACCTCTTACTCATCCCCGAGCAGTAGTAAAAATACCAGACCTTCTTAAAGTATCCAATTCTTGCCTTAATTTGTCATTCTCAACCTCTAAGAATGAGAACCCTTCATCGGAGACTGGTACCAAGGAAGTGGAAGATGAAGCTGCAGACTTATACTGTGCCAACTCTTTCTGCAAATTGTTGTTCTCTTGTTCCAGCAGCTCGGCGATCTGTCTGCAGGCCTCAACTTCACCTTTTAGGGTCCTCTCCCTGACATCATACCCAGCAATGAGTTTTTCATAGCCCCTCTCGGCAGAAAGCTGTTGATATTTCTTTTCATACCCCTCATGTAACAAGGCATTTGACTCACTGTACTGATCCTTGAGATCTTCTAGAGTATATTGAAGCTCCTCGATCATATCATAGTAGTCCACGTTATTGGCCACTGCTCTAACAAGTAAATTCTTCAAGTACCGATAAGCCTCAACTGCTTGCTCTGAAGCATCATGGCCAAGGATGTCAGCAATTTCTGATACACTCAGGTCTGTGTGACCAGCTTTATAATATTCATGGCATTGCTGCATCAGTTTTGTATCATGGGTAGATATCAATTCCATTCTAGCCATAAACTAATAAAGGAGAGAAGGCAAGAGTTAATAAAAAGAAAAAGCAAACAGAGCATCAATAATGTAGAGGAACAAAAAGAGGAGATTTTATTAGATCATAAGGCAAAGTTACAAAGATCTGAGATACAAAGTACAAGTAAGAAGAAAAATAGAAAGATAGTACCGAACAACTTCACACCTTTTCCTTGTCTCCCAAGACTTTCTCGAGAGGCTGGGATGAGGAGCTTGGTTGCTCGGTGGGAACACTGATTTGATCGGCTGAAGTTGGGATTTGTTCAAGAGAAGCAGACAAAGAAAAAATCTCCTCAGCAGATGTCTTGTTGGCTTGAGGAACAAGGATTTGATCACCCACAATCATTGAAGATTCTTCAGATGCAGCTTCGTCTTCATCTTCGTCTTCAATAACTGGAGGAGGACCAGGGAGATGTTGTTGAAATAGATCGGAGTCCTTGCTCACCTTCAATTCCTGCAAGGCAGCAACCAAACCATCATGGAAGAATTTCAAACTTCCATAATTCACCTGGGTCATCATTGTTGCTACCCCCTATCCCATCTTTTATCCCAACCAGTTCGAAAGGATTTCTTCACAGCTTTTTTCTCTTCATCTTCTCCGAGGAGAGCTTCTCGAATAGAAGGTCCTCGGAGGCTTTCAGCTTGGCCTCTAACTCCTCCTTCTGACGATTTACTTCGCGCAGAAGTGTCAGCTCTTCCTCAGCTGATTTCACCTTATTTTCAAGCTCCCCAAAAGTAGTGAGCTTCTTGGATTATTTCTTGTTCTCCCTCTCTAAATCCTTCACCTTGTTTCCCAACTGCACCTTTTCTGCTTCAGATGCAGCCAATTTCTTCTCCCATACACCTTTATCCTCGTCGTACTTTTGACGTGATTCCTTCAGAGATTGGGCCAAACCCTGGAATGCATCCTCTACTCTAGACGAGGAGCTTGAAGCCTTGAGCACTTCATCTTTCTTCACAATGGTGTTAAAACAACTCACCAGATGAAAAAAGAAGGTAGTGATGAGTTAATGCCGAGATACATATATTGATAGAAGGAAAAATTCAAGATAAAAAGAAACTTACTGAAGCAATGTGACGAGTAGCCAGGGATGTCAGCATATCCCTAGACATGTTTTCCTCGATGCCCTGGACTTCAGGAATAACCCAAGTTTTTACCGAGCTCATTGCAGAGCTCGGGGGAATGATGGTTGGAACACCAGCTCCACTAGTTTGGAGCTGGGGAATGGCTTCAGAAAAACTAACCGAGGAAGATTTCTTCAATCTCCTCAGTGGAACTTCAGCAGTTTCAGCCAAAGAACCCTTGGTGGGGGAAATAGTAATCACTTCCACAGAAGTACTTTTCTTGCTCGGAGCCATTGGAGGCTTCTCGGCAGCCTTCTGAACAGCAACAGAAGGAACATAATCAATTTTCTTGGTCCCCTTTGGGACTTCAGCCTTGTTCCTCTTTCCATCCCCGGCAGAGGAAGTCTCCTCGAAAATAGCAGGAACTCTTCTCTTGCCCATCTTCTGGCTTAGAGGAATGTGAGATTCTGGTGAAGATTCCTCGAAAGCTGGCAATGGGTCACTAATGCTGACCACAAAACGAGCAGTAAAAGATGATGTGTAGCTCCTGCTCGTCTGCAACCCTCTGATGCAAACTCCAGATATGTTTCAACTGCTTTATATTAACTTCTGACTCTTTTGGAGTTTTTCTCTTGCTGTCAACTGCAAATAAAAACATAGTGAAATATCAGTCATACATTTTGTCAAACACAATGAAATCATAATTTCAAAAAACAAAATAAGATGAAAATAACCTATCCCATTGCCATATGGGGGGAATCTAGGACCCTCATATACTGCATCTCCAACCAAAGGGGCATGTTGCCAATTTTGTATAACTACCCCATGTTCAAAATAATCCTTGTTTGCATCAGGGAGATTGACTACTAAGGCCCTATTCAAAAACCTAGTTTTTAAATAAAAAACATTGTCTAAAACAGCCCATCTGTAATAGTACATAATCTTAGGAATTCCTATACGAGTTCCATGAGTTTGATTTAACCTATATACCCCGTTAACTATTCTCCATGTGTTGGGGGCTATTTTTGCAGGGACAACGTCGAAGTACTGACAGAACTCTAAACACAACGGGTTTGGTGGAAAAGAAAATCCATATTCAGCAATAAATAGGCTAGGGAACCAGTGTCCCTCAGCCAAATCAAAATAACTTGAAGGCTCAGAAAGAACCTCCAAAGTTACCCAAGAAGGAATAGAGAAGTCAGAGTGGAACTTCTCAAGAGATTCGATATTATAAACCATGGTGAATAAAAAGAAATGAAGAAGAAGGAAGAAAATCTTACAGGAAAAAAGGAGATCTGTTGACGAACAAACGAAGGAGAAAATGAATGCACAAGAGAGAGAAAAGCTTTAGAAAACTCGAAAGAAGAAATTGAAAAGGTAGAAGATGATGGGATTGCCTCTGATGTTTAAATACCTTGCCTTGGGAAACGGCGAAAGAAATGATTACAAAAAGGAAGTATTACGCTACCGGCGGCTAAAAGGACAAAAAGGGCACGAAGATCGAGGCGCCTATAAAAAAGAAAAAAGGCGGATTCTGCGAATTTGGAAGGAAATTTAAATACAAAGAAAAGGTTCCTAAAACCCAGGAAGGTCATTTAATATCGCCATATACCGAGAAAGAATGTTCCATACTCCTCAAAGTTCGAAATATGAAACATTGGGGGCTTCTGTTGACACCAAAATTAGTATGCTGACGTGGACGAATAATAAGAAGACATGTGTCAATCTATGTGGCACAATAGAAATGAGGAAGATTGTTTCCCCGAGGAAACAAGTATACTCCGAGGAACTCCAATGCTCCGAGGAACTTTTGGACGACGAGCAACTAAGGCGGTTCGAGCTGCACCTCGACCACAGCATTAATTACCAAATAATCAACAGTTCAACTATTCATTGAATGCTTATCATCTTGACGCGCACGTTTGAAGAACATTAAATGAATTACCCTTTCATATGTATATCATTTAATGTAACACCCTTTCATGTACAGCCTAAGGGCTATAAATACCTTGTATCACCCTTATTCAAAGGGACCGGAATTTCTGGATAGCACTTGTAATCGAGAATTCCCAAACACTCAGCAATAACATAACAGTGGACGTAGGCCATTCATATAAGGCTGAACCACTTTAAAAATCTTTGTCTCATTTTATTTGTCTGTGATTAAATAATTAGAGTGATCTAGTTTTTTACATCAACACTTACCATAAAATGCCAACTAAAATGCAATGATGAATGCCTGAAGTTGTATGCATCCCTACTAAAATTCAACTACAACTTCAAAACGTCCTCCCCATCACTGTTGTCCAGCACAAACAAATGGAACTTCTTTTTTAAGATCTGATTTTATGGTTAATTCTTGGTATGGTGTATACTATGACGTAGACCCTTAAAACGTCCTCCCCATCACTGCAGTCCAGCCCTCCGTCGACCCTAGTCCCCTCGCCTTTGTCTCCTGAATCCTCCTGGTATCCTCGCCGCTGGTCAAACCAACCCCTACCGAGGCCCTCCTGCCTCATCGGCGGCTTGCGACATTGTGATACTTCATGTAGCAGGTCCTCGCATCCTTCACTGCTACCCACCACCTTTATCTGCCTTGTTATTATTGCAACTGTAAGATGGCTTTAACTGTGAACAGAAGAGACAAATAACAAAAGAATCTATTGAATAAAACCACATAAAAATCAAAGAGTAATTTCATAGAAATCAGTACTTACTCTTATAAGTTTTGTCTCTATGTAAGAAATTTTGAAATTTCCATCACCCAACAGCCTTTGAATGCCTTGTATTGGCAGCTTGAGTTTCCAATTGAGGTTTTCAGAGGCCATTTATCATGTTAACCACTAACTTCGAATTATATTCAATCGATATGTTATTAAACCCCAAATTGACACAGAAAGAAAGACCTTAAAATGTAGGAGGAGCTTAATCTTGTTATGCATTGTCCATGCTAGAATCAATTGAAAATCCCCATATGAAATGATCATTATAGTCTCTTATAACCACCACTAACAACATTATGGTCTGTAATAACCACCCATATGAAATGAGCATTTTAGTTTATAATTGTTTACTGTTCATCATTTATCTTACTGCTCCAAACTACCATGGCTAATTGTTTGTGCGTGTACCATTCGAACAATCGTATCCGTATATTTTCATAAAAGGAAAACATGTCTTATGGTTATGAAAGAAATGAAAAACATGTGATTTTGGAGCAGTATGACAAAAATTTGGTGTTGTTATATATATATTTATATATATATAATAAAGAGTAAAAACTTTTGCACTATTCAATAAAATCATAACACAATCAGGGGATACGATTGAGACACCAAAGCAACAATCCAACGGTTTTGATGAAATGAGATACATTTAACTCTTTTACCCCATTATTATTTGGTTCCCCCTCTTTTGTCCCATAATTGTTCATTTTCAAGATCCACTTTAATTCAAAAACAAGGGTAATATTGTAACTCTCTCTTTCTCTCTCTCTCTCCGTATACCCCCCAAAGACCTTCTACACTCGATTTGGGCGCACTCCCCCAAATTCTCTCTCTCTATCACGGCCATGGTCCATGGAGGTTCCATATGCACCGCCCACCATCATTCTTCCATTCTTCACCAGCATAAACATCGGCCCACCGCGTCTCACTGTTTGTTTTTTCTTCCTTACAACGTTCACTCTAACATTGTTTATATGTTTGTTGGTTGTAATATCAGGTTCTTGGTTCCTATTTTGTTTCCACATCCAGCACATTTGAAGATATGGATCTAAATACTATATCTCTCTCTTCCACTGCTAGCACTACTAGGTATTTTATAGATCTGAGTTTTTATCCATATCTTTGTCAAAAATTAAAGGTCCGAGTTTTTGGGTTATAGTGTTTTTATAGATACAGGTATTTTATAGATCTAGGTTTAGTGTTTTTTATTATTTTGATTTCAGTTTTATTGTTTAGCCTAACAGGGGCTATGATTTAGTTTAACTGTTTCACTGTTTATCCATAGGATTTGTGATGTGTTTTTGGTGTAGTAATTATTAATCACTATAATATTGGCTTTATAGTTTTATTTATTGGCTTTATCCCATTCTCAATGTATATTGTATTGTGGTTCTTTGATTTGGTTTTTTGGTGTTTTATCTAGGGTTTGGACATCTAAAAATATGAAAATATGGTGTGATTTGAGTACATCTGAAAATATGAAACACTATAGGTGACTGTGTGATTTGTATTTTTAATCTCTTTATGCCTCTTTACCGACTCCATCATTTCAAACATGTTCATTCCATTACTATCTCCAATAATTTAATATCCCCTTGATCTGTTGGTTTTGATTTCATAGAACCTTAAATCATAGTTTTTTACTCTAGGATTGGTGATACATGATAAGGTGTCTAATAGCTCTCCATAGCAGTTTGGTTGTGAAACTTACAGGTATGGAATCTTCTACTACATTATCATTTGCATCATGAGAACACATATCACCAAGAACAAGGAGTTAATTGAAGGTATCGACATCTTCATAGGTGGAAGGCTTCGTGATATTCCCAGCCACTCTGAGCATTATTTTTTTTAACCTTGGTTGGCATGATTTGCTTCTGCCTCTGTCCTTGGCATCTCTTGGGGAGAGATTGAACAGGTCAATGGCTTAAATATTGAGAATTGGAGGGTCTCTAAGAATGGTTTAATTTGAAGTCTCACATTGATTATCACTAATATCATGCTGCCTCTATTTAATATGCTAGATTACTTTGTTAGTGGAGGAACTTTAGCTTTATTTATATCTAATACCACCATTCGTATTCAAAGGGGAACAACTCATGTCCTTATTGTTAGTAGTATGAGTACGACACTTCCTATTTATTTCACCAATTTACATAATAATAATGAATTCATCAATCATCATATTTTCTGAAATCTGAACCACATCACTTAAAGAAACACCAATGATGTTGTGCTCCTCACTGATACAAACATTTTTTACTGACTTAGATGCAGCCGTATCCCCGTACTTAGGCAATATTGTCTACACATCGCTTTTTTTAATCACTACTAATCTTGATGGAGCAAACAGATGGAATTTTCAAAGGTTGTGAAACGTGTGCGAACTACTGGTGGTGGGAACACAGGAACTGTTAAGAGTGAGTGGTCAAGCTTTGGGTCCGCTTCCAGATATGGATCCAAATGAAAATTTTTATGCAGGCGATAATCATAATAGAGTGAGTTGTCAAGATTTGGAGTTCAGGTTGCTAAATGTCCATGCTTTGGAAGCATTTGAGAAGGGGAACGATGTTCATATGAAATCATATCCATCACAGCCTCTCCTAGGTAAATATTTCTGATATAAGACATCTTGATTTTGTTGGTGTCTATGTTGTTTGCAAGTGTTTTGTACAATGTTCTCTAATTTGTATTTTTTTATGCAGGGTTATCATTGAAAAATTATGAGATGTTCTCAAGAACAAATCAAACGCCAAATCCAAAGCACCAAAAAAGAAATTCCAATTTTGTTTTGGTGATATTACAAAAAAGAAATTCTCCTTAAGGTACTTTTCAAATGTATTTTGTATGTTTCATGTTAGAACATAGTTTCTTCCATCTCCATATAGACATGCCCATGGACATGGCTTGAAATTCGAATATAATAGACATTAAAACATATGTATATGCTTGAACAATTGCAACATAATAGGCATTACAAGTGTATCCATAAAATCATTTGATTTTTTAATGAAATGAGACCCTTATTATCAGGGGTCAATTTCTGAAGTAAGTGATGATAAATTGACTTTTAAAGCTAGAATTAATACTTTCTTTCTTTCTTATTTTGTTTGTTTTTATATATAATTGATTCGAAGGAAACTTTTCCAGTTACTTTTTTTTTGCATTCTCAAATTAGTATATGAACAAGAATAAATCTTCACTTGGACAGTTTGGCACATTCCATAGGTTTGTTTATAAAAGTGAAGAAATAGAAGCAATGGTGGATCCTTCGTCAATATGTAATTAACTATTATAGGAGATGTGGTTAGATATTGTTCTTCTTTAAGTTTTTCTAAAGTGTTCTTTATGATATAGATAATCGAGATGAACGTGTCCAGATTATTGTAAAATTATATCATGTACCTTTCTATTATTAGATATTGTCTTCTTTGTATGTGGTGTAAACTACTTTATGTGATATGTGGTGTCAACTACTTTACATGATTGCTAATGAATCCATTTGGAATGGTAGCTAATCCATTTATAGTGGTAGTATATGTGGTGTAAAATAAATTCAGTAATTATTCCGTCACGTGTTGAAAATAGTTATGCAATATCATCCAGACATCAAAACCAATCAAAGAACCAAACTAGGTCCTTTAGTAACGAGAGGGTCCTGATTTGCAGTAGTTTCAACCATAAGCTTTTTGAAATCTTTGTCCACACCAAGCCACATCCATCCATAGCCCTGTAAAGCAGGACCTTCTTCATTCATCTTTTGAACCAATCTTTCCTCAGAACCAAAGTGTGTATCAATAGCATAACCAAAAGCACTCTTCGAATGATGTTCACCACCTCTTTTATGAACTGGAGAAAGAATCTTCCAGAAAATTGAGTGATTTACATGACCTCCACCCTTGAATTTGATGGCTCTCTGCAATTTAATAATACATTGTTAGTATTTCATCATCAAGGGATTATATATAGTTTAGATTCGGACATGTCATGTGTTCGTATAAATCTTTCTTAAATATTAATCTTGCATCTTTAAGAATTTTTATTGTTGCATGTATTTATTTATGCTTTTAATTGGCAATTATGATTTTAAGCCTCTTCTATATATTGTTATGAAGAATGATCTTTAGGCTACTTTTGGGATGCAATATGCAAAATACGTCAACAGTTTGAATCCCCACGTATGTGTACACCCCTGTGGGTCCACCTGTAATAGTTTGCCCCAACAATTCGGAATTGTGGGTTTAGACGTGTCATTGGGCATTAAATGGCTTCTCTAAGAGTACCAGGTGCCATAAGTTATCAAAAAATCATTATGCACCAAAAATTGGGGTACACCACAAGATCAGGAACTTCTAAGTCTAGAACACGTGGTGGTAATGACGACCTTACTATTTAACCTAAGACTAGAGGAACATTTATGTCTAGAACACGTGGTGGTAATGATTTCTGGAAACCAGTCCAGACTACAATACAAGCTATAGGTATTTTTGAAGTAGGCAGCAACCCTGGTAACTTTGATCCTACCCGGATGACTAATCGCCTATCTTTGATGTTGATCCATATAGCAACCTTTCTAATCCCCCCCATCGTCTACATGCATGTCGAACTCGAATTGAGATTTGAACACTGGAAACTCTATAACCTCTCTGTTTCTTTATCCCATCACAAGTTTGACCGAAATCTATATAGAATGATTCTCAAAATCAACTCTACCGTGGTATGATTCTGAAATCCAACCTTTTGAGTATCAATTTCATCCAACATCCGATGAATCTGAAATCAATATAGTTGATTTTGCTGTGGAAATCACATTTTAAGGCCATCCCAAATTTGATGAATCGGACATGACTGCTTTAAAAAGGTTACCCTGCATTTTAGGCCCAAAATACTGCCTAGAGATCATTTTAGGAAGAATTTAAAAATGATTACCCTGCATTTAACTCTCAATTATGTTCTCTTTATTTTTTGCATTTTTCGAGAATCGGGAGCTGCATTTAATTGTTTCCATCTAAACTTTGTTATAACTATCACTATGATCATTGACTTAATCATTAGCATATTTTTGTTCAAGTATGCTGCCTTTGATGTTGTTCAAGTAAACTGCTATTAAACACTTATGATATTCTAAATTTTTTTGAACTGTATTTTTGTTGCAATACAAAGATTTCATTATGATATCGGTTTTTTGTGTGAGTCTCTTATTTGTTGCTCTTAATACTGCAGATCAGTAGATTAGTCATGTCTTGGAGGGAGATCACAAGATAACACATATGTTTTTGGATGAATACATGGTCTTTTGGAAGAAATGGTCTCCACTTATGTTTTCTCAGATAAGAGAGTGAAGGAAAGATCCAAAGAACCAATCACCTTCCATGTGACCTGCTCAAGGAGCCAAATGAAAGAAAGCCTCTTCAAGTTTCTATATATCTCAAGGCTAGATAAATGAGGAGAGGCATGGGCCCAAAAAGAAACAACATCATACTTCACATCAACTTTCAAAGTGAATGCATACGAGAAATAAATACAATCCAATGAGGTAAAAGGGTTCAAGCAAGCCCAAGTTAAGCTCCATATCAGGGCAGGATAAAAAAGGGTTCGAGCACCAGAGCAACTATTCGAAACTGAAAATGTGTCCAAGAAAATATCAAGCCATGTGCTGTGTTTTTCTTTGAATGGTAGGAGATCACTTTTATGGTGCTTGAGTGTTTATACAAGTTTAGTAACTCATGTATGCAGTATTATAGGGGTCGAGTTAAACGAGTTTGTATGTAATAGAAAAAATTTCAATATTAGATTTTAAAAAATCATCATGTTCAAGTAGAATGACCATCTTTTCAACTTCAACCTGTAGGGAACTTCAAGCTAGATTAGAGGTCAAAGAACTTGAAATTGAGTTGACCCCTTTTTTAAAGTTTGAAATTGTATGACCATCAGTTCAAGTTGTAGGCCTCACACCTTTTTTGAAAGTTGAGTTTGAAGAATCACAAAGACATGGTGATTCTTTGAAGTAGTATGACGATACTACACTAGGTTAAATTTTGCTGAATTTCTTTCCAATTGATTTAAATACGTGCCCAATGGAAATGGATGGGCCTTTATTATTTAGTTTGATGTTCTTTTCTCTTTTTACAGGAAAAAAGTTTGATATTATATTGATATAATCAATAGGCACCAGGTTTTGAGTATCATATCCGTACTTGCCATAGCTTGACTTTGGCAACAACGCAACTTGGGCAATTAAGTTACCAAGTTTGATTTAGTGCACCCCTTTGAATATGAGTTGGGTTCATTAGGTCTGGACTTGAATTTTTAGCACTAAACCAATAAATTTACATAATGATCATCACTAAATCACTAAATTTTCTTTGGTAGTTTATTGACGCATTAATTTTTGTTGGGGACTTAGTTTTATATGTAGTAACAATGTATTTAATTTTAAAAAAATGATGCCGTGATATAAAAGGAATCGTGATGTATATTATGGCCATTTTTTTAAATTTACATTTGATTTTTTTGAGGAATGATGTTTTTGCCGTTTTGCAATTACGTATTTTGAAATTTTTCCCCGTGCCTTCAGGCACGGCATTTCGCTAGTATATATATATATGTATATGTATATATATATATATATATATATATATATATATATATATATATATATATATGTTGTATATATAACTGTCAATGCTTCAATCGGTAATCAGCTTAATTTTTAGACTCAACAACTCACATGTCTTTAATGATACATTATCCAAGAGTTTTTTTTTATAAGGAATAGACAAATGTTAAATTTTGTTATCATAGAGAATGAGGTAGTTGACATATGGCCATGTGAATTTGAAATTTTGAAATTTAGTTTTTGAGTACAATGATTTTCAGCTAGATGGATGAGATGCACTTGATAGTTTTATTGTTGGAGTATTTTATATTTTTTGAATAGAGTGGATAGTCCTGTAACGAGAGGAAATTCTGCCCAAAATTATTATAGTTTTTACAATTATTTGTGTTGTATAAAAAATATTTTAGACTTGTACTATTTTATTATTTGTTCAGTAATAAGGTTTTGTGTTAACTAGTGCCCAATGCAAGGAAATGGTACTCTTTATTGCAGATATTTTGTGTTGAAGTTCATGAAGTACTTCATGGAGGATCCTTCCATACCTTTTCAAACAAAGGTATGTTACCAATGTTCTCTTCTTGTTCTATTATATAAAATATTGTTTAGTTATTAACTATTATATACCGTAATAATAAATTCAACTCTATCTTCAATTTTTTAGATGAGAAGATTGTCCGATAAAGTGACATACACGTTGAATGAACTAAATGAAGTTCAAATGGAGTTCATTGAGTTCATTACGGATTATATATCTTAGGTATTTCCGAGTAACTGTATTTTGTTATGTTGTAATGACAATGTGTTGAGATGATTGTGTTTTGATGAAAACTATGTTGATTATATTTCATTGCAAGGTTACTCATTCTGACTTGGATAGCGTCGAGAACAAATTGGATCGAATATTACGTTCGACAAAGTCCTAGCTTGAGTATTATTTTGGATTGTGGTTCTTATGATGTAATTCGCAATGCTAGTTTTTGGATATTGTGATGTATCATCACTATTTTTAGGATATTATCAGGTAAATAACTAGATGTTAGCTAGTTTTTGGATATGATGTAACTTCACATCAATTTGATTCTAAACATCTTGATGTATATCAAGTTAGTGATATTTATGACCTTGGTTATTATCTATTTACAATGGTTGATTTGACTTCAAATTGTAGTTGTTTATTGATGGATTAATGGATTTTTTTTAATTTTTTAAATTAACATTTATGTCAGTTTTTAAAAAACTCTCATAAAATTATTAAAACTGACATAAATGTGATTTTATTTATGTCAGTTTTTTATGAAAATGTGATTAAAAACATGTTGAATGTCGTAGTTTTTATGTGTGTTCTTAAAAATTGAGATAAATGTGATCTTATTTATGTCGGTTTTATGAACATTTATGTCAGGACTTTATATATCAGTTTTGAAAATTTCTAAAACTGACATAAATGGTCATTTATGTCAGCTTTTGACTGACATAAATGACCATTTTTCTTGTAAGTGACCCCAAAGTATTAAATTAATTATTGAGAAAGTAAATTAATTTTGAATCCGAACATAGACTCAGGAAATATTAAGTTATGGGCCAAGTGAGCGAGTCTGGGGATAATGGTTGAGTGACACCAAGTTATTAAATTAATGGATATGTTAATTAATGAAGGTAGACTCGATTAGTATAAATTAATTAATGTGTAAATTAATTAACTGGGAGTCGGACAATAGACTCGGATCGGTATTGAATTAATAGGTGTGTTAATTAATTTAATTAGAGTCGGACGTTAGACTCGGGAAGGTATTATATAGGTGTGTTAATTAATTTAATTACAGTCGGACGTTAGACTCGGGAAGGTATTGAATTAATAGGTGTGTTAATTAATTTAATTAGAGTCGGACCATAGACTCGGGAAAAATAGTATATTAATGGAGGTGTAAATTAATTAAATGAGGGTCGGACCACAGACTCTGATTTTTGTTAATTAATTAATGCATAAATTAATTAAATGAGGGTCGGACCACACACTCGGCTTGGTATTAATTAATTAATGTATAAATTAATTAGATGAGAGTCGGACCACACACTCGGCTTATTATTATATAAATTAATGTGCAAATTATTTATATAAGAGTCGGACCATAGACTCGGGGAGATATTATATTAATTGATGTGTGAATTAAAAAGTGAGGAAATTAATTAAGTTGAGTCGGGCCACAGACTCGAGAAATTACAGGCTAGTGGTACGGGATTTTGAGTACACGGTAAAGCTGGGATTTATATCATATATATACGGTGTAGTGATAGTATGTATATAAGTGTATACTTTGTGTGATATTAAATATCTGTGACTAGATATTTATTCAATTTACATACTCTAGTCCTATCAAGGGAGGTTGCGTGATGTGAGTGAATCCCCTAGCTTGAGGAGTAGGGTGAGTATATCCCCAGGTTATAGCATCCGGTATATGGGTGAGGGGATTATCTCACTTTCAGGGAAGGAATATGATCGCCTCCACTTCGTTTATGTTTTGGGCCAGGTTGGTGAGCGATTCCAACTTGGGTAACTAGGTTATGTGAGCACACCTCGTGAGATAGGACTTTAAAGGGAATCATCCAGTGAGGGTATACTCGGAGGTATGGATATACGTATGTTATATGTGTGGATGTTTTAGTAAAGTTATGTATATAATGGTATTCAATATTATATGCGGGTAATAATACAGTGTGGGATGTATTTACTTTATATAACTTGTGACACGGTTATATGCTACTATTTAAGAAGGAATCAATAAAGTTAATTGTGAGATGACTTATAATTCAAGAATCATTATACTCGAGTTAGAGTAGTATGGCAAGGGGAGTTTATACCAGGACTAGTTGGACGGGGTAGTGCAACTAGGTGGGGGTCAAGGTAACCGTTAGGTGTGCACAATAGTGGAGGGGTGAGATTGTCTACAAGGAAGTGCGACACTAACATAAATATGGAGCGCATTCATGCATTTTAAATTACTACAGTTAATTCACTTGCTAAATATTTTCAAAATGTTTTGGGTTCTAACCGTTGCTATAAAACTATTTTCAAAACCCTTTTCGGTGAATAGCCACAGGGATGCCAGGATTGATATTCTATTCCAGGGACACGGAGCTGAGGCATATGTGGATGCTAGAAGGAGTTTGGATTAGATGCATCGTTCATTTATTCCTAGAGTAGGAATCATGTATCAGTTTTAGTTTTATTTAGGGCTTGTCGCCAAGACTTCTCAGTACAATTTTCAGATGTATTTATTCAGGTGTTGAATATTTTTATTGGATTTCACTTTAGTGGTTGATGGTTTATTCGGTAAATTTGTTTAATTAATTATTCAGTTTAGGTTTATTCAGTTGTGTGAATGGTTTATATTTATTTCCGCATGTACTGTTTTGTTAATTAAAAAGTTAAAATTTTGCACCAGCTTTTGGAATACTAGGTGGTTAGTAAGTTTTAAAAAAATTCGACAGTGATGCTAAGGATGAACCAACTGGGATTCCTGTTTTGATTTGGTATAGGACTGATCACCCGGTATTTTATTAGGCAGGGTGTCACAAATATTATTTAGAATATTTGTATTCTCATATGGAAGTGAGATTTCTAACTTTAATGAGGATAGTAGATTGAGTTAATCGAAGTTAAGATTTAGTGTCCTTTGTGTGCTAGGTTTACTATTCTTGTATTTAATGTGCAACTTACATGGTTATTAAGTCCTTGTAGCATGCTTACTAGAGGGTATATCCTTATAGAGAAAGGACAGCATCGACTACCTTGGTACCCCAATTATAGATATGGGCTTTACCTTATCGATTTTATCCCGGACTCTATGTGCTGAAATACCAATGTTATCCCTTTGTAACAATACGAGGGGATTCTATCATATAGCTTGGGCATGGGTCCACATGACTAATGTGATGTCTTAGTGATTATCCCTCATATATATTTTTGGTATGGGGGTGGAAAAACCTATAACTCTTCTAACTACATACAAGCGATTCCCAAAGTCATTAGAGTAGGCCTTCGTTATCTGTAGGCGTGAGTGGAGCCCATTTATTTATGTACGTGGTAGGCACCGTACTTATTTTGAAAGTAAAGTTTGTGATTGTATTTATCTAGATGATAATGAAGACGGGATATTTAGTGTAGAGTTATTCAAGATTTGTTAGTTATATTAAATCAAGATGAATAATACATAATCATGAGATCACTTGAGTTGGGTTTAAATGCTTGAGATATCTAGGGTTGTGTAACACCCCGCTTAAAATAATAACGGGTGGACAACCCTATACTACATTAAATCAAGGGTCTCAGATGGCTCACTCTCAACATCAACTGTCAGTACTAAAATATATAAGACTAACTACCCAATATCATCTAAGCGAGATGTTAAAATTAAATAAAACATAGAACAGACAACAAACCAACACTATAAGATACTAACAAAGAAAATAAAGATGCATACAAGAAATATGATAAATGAAATGAATAACTACAAATGAATATACCGCAAAGAAATAAACCCGAATAAGCTGTCAGGTCATAGACAAAACAATAACTGAAATGGAATAATCATAAACATCTATAAATATCCCTTGGGTACAAACCCGATATACAACATGATTCCTACCTAGATTTTTTTTGAACAAGTAGGAAGCAACAAAAATCTAACTCCCGCAACATTCCGCACCTGTCACGGCTCCCAAAACTTTGGATAGAAGGGCATCCGGAATCTATGCGGCAGGACACCTGTAACATTATATATATATATATATATACATATATAGCAAAAGAGAAATATAAACGGGTCAAAGCTCGAGTTGTGAAAATATTTAGCAAGTGTGTTAACCGTGCATAATAAATATCAATGCACTTGTTTCATAATTAAAGTGGAATCTCACTCTCGTGAAACCCCAACTCACCTTTCATCTAATGGTGCGCACCTATTCGCGTCTTGAAATCTTAATTAAGTTACCCCACCCATAAGTACAACCTAACTTACCATAGGCATAGCCTATGCCCACAAAACCTTCCCTCCTATCATACCTAAGACTCCAACTCTTTCTAAACACACTTAATTGTTTTTACAAACATATATGCCATACGAGGCTTAATGGATTCCGGTTTATAAATTAATCAATTATAATTCTTAATACGTTACCCATATACATTTGGGTTGAATCATAGGATTTAATTTCTAAATAACATGCATACAAATTATTATTGACAAAACCTCTCTCCAATATCAACATTGCACTACGTTTCGTGCGTGGGGCATCTCGCAAAGCGAAATCCAAACAAGGAACCCCCTGTTACACTACTCCTTGACAATGTCGATCCTAGAGATGCATTATGCCATACCTACAATTATACTACTATAACTACTAAATTTAGATTACCATATAAGAACAACTCAAAATCGCCAACAATATCCTTGGGATGATATAACCAAAATAATCCTTAAATGCGAAACATCAACCCCCAATAATCTACTACATCATAATCATCCAAGATGTACTCTATAAAGATTCCCATATCCTTTCATCTATAAGATATATAAATATATATATATATATATAGGTATTTATTCTAATCATATATATATATACAATCATCCATTCCCATAGCCAAGTGTACATACTTCATATGATGTACAATGTCCATGCGCATAATATACCCGGATATATATATGGCCGATAAACTGCACCATGTTATCATCTTCCAGGGCATTACTCACATACCATCCTGGAGACCATGGTCGGACTCAATATCACCGACATCGGGGCCAAATACACACACATAACATCCCGGGAAGCGATCATAGCTCCTAACCGGCAATGAGACGAAACATACCCACCACGTGTCATTCCAAAAGAAATGCATATTACATAATAACACAATGGACGACTATGACCTGGGGAATATCCACACCCTGCTCCTTGAGCCAAGATTCTCACCCTCTACGTGCAAACCTCCCAATGATAGCATGAGCGGAGTATGCTTAACCACATAAGTATATATATCGTTCACATTCACAATATATACACATCCATAGGTTCCCATCATATAATTAAACCATCATATACGGTTTAGATATCCACCACATGAATATACACATATAGCCATATTTATACAATTATGTTTATATCCACATATCCATATAAATATACACACTATTTCTCATCCGTATATATATAAGATTTATAAACTCGGTTATAAGTATACATAATCCTCAATATACTAGTCGTCATCCCCACACATTTAATTTACCTCGATATGTGAATACAATCCCTCACTTGAAGAATATTCATCCATTTCTCCTATGATATGAATAGTCTTCCGACATATATGTATATATCCAACATTAAGGTTATCACCCAAAGTTTTGTGAAGGAACCCATCACTACACATCTCATCTATGTCTGAAAGTACATCCACATTTCTGGTACTAATTTCGACTATTGGTATACACCTAACTAATAGTCTATAAACCTCAACCTCAATCTTAAACTCATCCCATAATCCCATCACTTAGGGAAAATACCCTTTGTAAATCACACGCCGATATATAACAACTACCCCAACTAGATTTACACACTCTACACTAGTTGGTAATATGATCCCATCGCTCTCGATTTTGACTCCGGTTCAATCACTCTTGTGAATCCCCTATTCTAACACCTCTCTATTTTATTCCTTGAATTTATCATTACTAAGGATATGTGACCACTCTCTTTCATTGGTCCCCAAACTTGTATCTTAATAGTATCCTATCTCTATAAGGATTCGATATAAATGTGAACCTAGAATTTCACAACATACCCTCACAACCCTCTCAAAGAGTTCTTAACCTCACATCGTATTAATCATATCTATACTTACTTTTAATCTAATATTAGGATTCCCAACCCAAATAAGGTTTCCCACAATCTCTATACATAACTCCAATGCATACATACGTACATTTTCCCAAATTAATCCAAGAAGTCCCCAAAATCATAACATGTGAGAAACCCATTATATGTCTCCAAAAAAATATCTCTTACATCATAAAATAAGGATCCAATTCAATAAACCCAACCAAAAAGGGTTTGAAATCATTCTAGGAAAACTCCATAAAACAACCCTGTTTCTGAATCGATTCGGCCCAGCGAATCGATTCGGCCACCAAGGCGAATCGATTTGGGTCCAAAGACCTGGTCTTTTGTCTCAGGCCGAATCGATTCGCCTTGGGTCCGAATTGATTCGGTCAATGCAGACCTGCCAATTTTTCTTAGGCGGAATCGATTCGCTTAAGGGGCGAATCGATTCGGGTCTGCAGAATTTGATGGGTTCTTCTTCATAGAAACCCACAAATTCTAAACCCTAAAATTCCACTTCTAACCCCTAAATATTCATCCCAACATGATCCTAAGCCAATAAATCAACCCAAAGTTGATCCCAACCATTTCTACACCATTAAACCCATATATAAACATACATTTCAAGATTTAAACCCAAAAATTTAGGTTTTGATATTAATACCCCAAATCCATTTCTTAACCCACAAATTATGAAATCAAATACACAAATGACTTATTTTGAAAGATTAAAGACTTGCCTCGATTTTATAGAGGTTTGATCATCCTCGATGTCACGTTTGGGTCGGGATCTCCAATATTTTCATCCTCTCTCTCTTCTTTTCTTCTTCTTTCTCTCTTCCTTTCTCTTTCTCTTTTCTTTTCTTTCTATTTCTCTCTTCTCACAAATGAGAAGGCTTGATCCGTAAGCCTCTTAAATACTTTAAAACAATAAACCCAGTTTTAAATGTTAATACACACTTTAAATGACTCGTTTACTCCAATTCGAGTCAAGCTGACTTAAAAACATTCCGGAGCCGAAATAAAACCCAATGACAGTCATTTTGAATATCTCGACCCTTCCGGGATCGATGGTACACTCACAATTATCATCCGAAATACTTTAAAACGTCCTCAATTTTTGGACCTCAATTCCCAAATTTTATAAATTCTCTAATTAAATTAAATTTTATTTTCCCAGAAATTTAATTTCTCAGTCCCAAAATTGTGGGGTCTTACACTCTCCCCCCTTACCAGAATTTCACCCGCGAAATTTAGGATATGCCTAGGACCTCAATCTCATCTATCCTCTAGATCACTATACCGATCCTTCCTAGTTCTCACGTAGAACCATATAGATTTTAAAACAAACTAGCTACCCAGGGCGCCCATACACCCCGTACTCGAGCTCCACTCGTAGAATTATAATCAGGCTCCATTAGCCTCAAATCATAATATAACTCTCAGCAATATAATCTATAGCAACCTATTAAATATATAGAAGCTTGAAATTTCCCATGATTAAACTCTCCTCAATTCCTGACACTAGCTACCTTCGTGCGGGGGAGGTCTCTCAAGCGAAATCCAAACAAGGAACCCTCCCAATACACTACTGTATAGCTAGGTCGGGGATTGAGATTAGGTGAACCAGGGTTAAGGTTTTATAAAAGATTTTCATATTTTAGATATTGCCCGAAGGCCTACGTAATAATATAATATAAATAAATTATGCGTCTTTCGACACGCCAAACAAACACCTCATGTTTAAGACACAAGGTCTCATCAAATACAGTACCCTAACCACTACCTAGTTCTCAAAACTAGCGCAACTATGAGCTAAATTCTCCTCTCAACAACGAATACACTAAACTCTGAACCTCTCAGTCACAAGAGTCCTTTACATCACCCCAAAGCATTACCTCCAAGTAAGTCCTTCCCTCATCTGAACACTATAATTACATGCCCTAACCTATCCATAGGACAAATAACCTTATAACCACTACTCAACAAACCTCGACATTTCGCACTTCCGGAATTCAATATTATAACTCTCGACTATCTCCTCATGAGACTATTTATTTTCTCAAAAGATTCCATACAAAGGCCATACTTACTCACTCCTTCCTCCAAGGAAATTCTATACAGCCTAGGGGCGTAGCGGCTAACCGCTCCTTATACCTAATGCACGATGTTCCCAATATCTCACAAAGCATGACTTAAACCCAAAGAAAGGTATTCTACCTTATACTTCCATAATATAATTTCTTTACTTCATCCTTGGACCCTTATTTAAAGTCCTCTACTTCTTCCAGGAAAATCATTATTCCCAAACCTATTTCTCCACAAGAGAAACATCTTCCTGAAAATTCTTCCTAACCATTTTGAAGGATAAAACGTGATTGCGACCCCCAATAACTCCTTCGGTCCTACTCAATGAACCTGTGTCTCCAAATTTCTTACGCCCTTCTTAAATAAAGACGAGACCCCTAACAATTGGTCAATGCCACCTACCTTCCACCGATAGAAGTCATCATCACGAGGCTTCCTAACAAAGGTTCACGGGTTTCACAATCTAAACCTCCCAAGGACTTCACTATACACCTCTCCTCAAACTTACCTTACTAAGTCCAAGATTCGCCATTCGAGTAAATTTCCCTTTCTTATTCAACCATCGATAGAACACCCTGAAAACTACCGCTAGAGTTCTCTTTCTTATTTATGCCTGAATCGAGGAAAATGAATACCTCCAATCAAAGCATACCCAAAATCTGTTATGGGTATTGTATCTCTAATCTTGTCCTTTCCTAGATGACATAATCTAGGCGACGTCTGAAACGAGAGAAACTGTTATCAGAACGTCGATCAAGTGAATACACTTCACAGAAGAAAATAAACGCAGTGAACACAAAAATCCTAATAATAGGGATTTATATCAAGAACGTTAATGGAAGAACGGAGAAAACCCGCACAGATCCTAAAGACTCCAGAACCTGAAGCTCTGATACCATCTGTAACACACCGCTTAAAATAATAACGGGTGGACATCCCTATACTACATTAAATCAAGGGTCTCAGATGGCTCAGTCTCAACATCAACTGCCAGTACTAAAATATATAAGACTAACTACCCAATATCATCTAAGCGAGATGTTAAAATTAAATAAAACATAGAACAGACAACAAACAAACACTATAAGCTACTAACAAAGAAAAAAAAGATGCATACAAGAACTATGATAAATGAAATGAATAACTACAAATTAATATACCACAAAGAAATAAACCCGAATAAGCTGTCAGGTCACAGACAAAACAATAACTGAAATGGAATAATCATAAACATCTATATATATCCCTTGGGTACAAACCCGATATACAACATGAATCCTACCTAGATTTTTTTTTGAAGAAGTAGGAAGCAACTAAAATCTAAGTCCCGCAACAGTCCGCACCTGTCACGGCTCCCAAAACTCTGGATTGAAGGGCATCCGGAATCTATGCGGCATGACACATGTAATATTATATATATATATATATATACATATATAGCAAAAGATAAATAGAAATGGGTCAGAGCCCGAGTTGTGAACATATTTAGCAAGTGTGTTAACCGTGCATAATAAATATCAATGCACTTGTTTCATAATTAAAGTGGAATCGCACTCTCGTGAAACCCCAACTCACCTTTCATCTAATGGTGCGCACCTATTCGCGTCCTGAAATCTTAATTAAGTTACCCAACCCATAAGGACAACCTAACTTACCATAGGCATAGCCTATGACCACAAAACCCTCCCTCCTATCATACCCAAGAATCCAACTCTTTATAAACACACTTAATTATTTTTATAAACATATATGCCATACTAAGCTTAATGGATTCCGGTTTATAAATTAATCAATTATAATTCTTAATACGTTACCCATATACATTTGGGTTGAATCATAGGATTTAATTTCTAAATAACATGCATACAAATTATTATTGACAAAACTTCTCTCCAATCTCAACATTGCACTACGTTTTGTGCATGCGGCATCTCGCAAAGGGAAATCCAAACAAAGAACCCCCCCTATTACACTACTCCTTGACAATGTCGATCCTAGAGATCCATTATGCCATACATACAATTATACTACTATAACTACTAAATTTAGATTACCATATAAGAACAACTCAAAATCTCCAACAATATCCTTGGGATGATATAACCGAAATATTCCTTAAATGCGATACATCAACCCCCAATAATCAAGTAAATCATAATCATCCAAGATGTACTCTATAAAGATTCCCATATCCTTTCATCTATAGGATATATATATATATATATATACAATCATCCATTCCCATAGCCAAGTGTACATACTACATATGATGTACAATGGCCATGCGCATAATATACCCGGCTATATATATCGCCGATAAACTGCACCATGCTATCATCTTTCAGGGCATTACTCACATACCATCCTGGGGACCACGGTCGGACTCAATATCACCGACATCAGGGCCAAACACACGCATACAACGTCCCGGGAAGCGATCATAGCTCCTAACCGGCAATGAGATGAAACATACCCACCACATCTCATTCCAAAAGAAATGCATATTACATAATAACAAAATGGATGACTATGACCTGGGGAATATCCACACCCTGCTCGTTGAGCCAGGATGCTCACCCTCCGCGTGCAAACTTCCCAATGATTGCATGAGCGGGGTATGCTTAACCACATAAGTATATATATCGTTCACATGCACAATATATACACATCCATATGATCCCATCATATAATTAAACGATCATATACGGTTTAGATATCCACCACATGAATATACACATATAGCCATATTTATACAATTATGTATATATCCACATATCCATATAAATATGCACACTATTTCTCATCCGTATATATATAAGATTTATAAACTCGGCTACAAGTATACATAATCCTCAATATACTAACCGTCACCCCCTCACGTTTAATTTACCTCGATATGTGAATACAATCCCTCACTTGAAGCATATTCATCCATTTCTCCTATGGTATGAACAGTCTTCCGACATATATGTATATATCCAACATTAAGGTTATCACCCAAAGTTTTGTGTAGGAACCTATCACTACACATCTCATCTATGTCCGAAAGTGTATCCACATTTCTAGTACTAATATCGACTATTGATATACGCCTAACTAATAGTCTATAAACCTCAACCTCAATCTTAAATTCATCTCATAATCCCATCACTTAGGGAAAATACCCTTTGTAAATCACACGCCGATATATAACAACTACCCCGACTAGATTTACACACTCTACACTAGTTGGTAATATGATCCCATCGCTCTCGATTTTGACTCCGGTTAATTCACTCTTGTGAATCCCCTATTCTAACGCCTCTCTATTTTATTCCTTGAATTTATCATTACTAAGGATATGCGACCACTCTCTTTCATTGGTCCCCAAACTTGTATCTTAACAGTATCCTATCTCTATAAGGATTCGATATAAATGTCGGCCTAGAATTTCACAACATACCCTCGCAACCCTCTCTAAGAGTTCTTAACCTCACATCATATTTATCATATCCAATGCATATGTACGTACATTTTCCCAAATTATTCCAAGAAATCCCCAAAATCATAACATGTGAGAAACTCTTTATATGTCTCCAAAAATATATCTCTTACATCATAAAAGAAAGCTCCAATTCAATAAACCCAACCAAAAAGGTTTTGAAATCATCCTAGTAAAACACCATAAAACAGCCCTGTTTCCGAATCGATTCGGCCCAGCGAATCGATTCGATTCCAAAGACCTGGGCTTCTGTCTCAGTTCGAATTGATTCGCCTTGGGTCTGAATTGATTTGGTCAATGCAGACCTGCCAATTTTGCTTAGGCCGAATCGATTCGCTTAAGGGGCGAATCGATTCGGATCTGCATAATTTGATGGGTTCTTCGTCTTCATAGAAACCCACGAATTCTAAACCCTAAAATTTCACTTCTAACCCCTAAACCTTCATCCCAACATGATCCTAAGCCAATAAATCAACCCAAAATTGATCCCAACCATTTCTACACCATTAAACCCATATATAAACATAAATTTCAAGATTTAAACCGAAAAATTTAGGTTTTGATATTAATACCCAAAATCCATTTCTTTAACCCACAAATTATGAAATAAAATACACAAATGACTTATTTAGCAAGATTAAACACATGCCTCGATTTTGTAGAGGTTGGATCGTCCTCGATGTCGCGTTTGGGCCGGGATTTCCAAGCTTTTCTTCCTCTCTCTTCTTTTCTTCTTCTTTCTCTCTTTCTTTCTCTTTCTCTCTTCTCACAAATGAGAAGGCTTGATCCATAAGCCTCTTAAATCCTTTAAAACAATAAATCCAGTTTTAAATGTTAATATACACTTTAAATGACTCGTTTACTCCAATTTGAGTCAAACTGACTTAAAAACATTCCGGAGCCGAAATAAAACCCAATGACAGTCATTTTGACTATCTCGACCCTTCCGGGATCGATGGTACACTCAGAATTATCATCTGAAATACTTTAAAACGTCCTTAATTTTTGGACCTCAATTCCCAAATTTTTAAAATTCTCCAATTCATTTAAATTTTATTTTTCCCAAAATTTAATTTCTCAGTCCCAAAATCGTGGGGTGTTACAGGTTGTTTGGGTTGGGACAAACATAAAAACCACTAAAAGTACTGAGGAAGATGCGTAGTATTATTATAGCCCAAATTCAATTATAATCTTATTCGACATAAACTTGATATTAGTTTTGTTGTCGAGCATAATTTCCTGGATCCGGATCGCTCTTATCGCTTCTGCTCTGATTTCTTATTTACTTCATCAATTTCAGCTCAGTTAGGATGTAGGTGTCAAGCCAGCGTGCTCACTCTCTTTGCTATTGTTTATATTCAGTCGAGACATATTTATGTAGTAGTATCATTGTAGTAGATTGAATGATATTGAGACAATTATATATTTTGTATTAGTCTTTATTCTTGTCAGCTATGGTCACAACTGTGTATGAGTTTTCCGCTTACTTATATATAATTATTTATTTTGTGCATTTAGATTTATTTTAAGTGATGCTTAGAATACTATTCAATTTTTTCATTCTTGTGATTATCGTAATAGACCTGATCAATTTATTTATAAATTTTACAATATGTCATAAGCCATAAGCTGACAACCGATAGACAACACGAAGGCAATGTCGACCAACCAATGCTCAAACTACGCTTCTCTTCGAACAACCAATGCCCAAACAACGCTTCTCTTCGAGCAACCAACGCCCAAACAGCACTGCATGTCATTTATCCTACCCCCAAAAGTAAGGAATGTTAGTAATCCGAAGATGTTTAACATTTGAATGACATAGACACAAAATTTAACAATTTTACATATGTTTCATCATAAAATGTAGCTCCAACTGTCTTAAACTAGTGTTGTCAACACAAACATTCCGTCTTTAATATAAGAACATCTACTTATAATATTCCATTTATATATTATTAATGAAAACAATGGATAAAATTAGGATTCGTCTAATTTGAATACAATATATCACATTAGTTGGCATAATTCAATTCATATACTTCAATTCATATAAAAATATTAAACAATATTACTTTTCATAGAATTGTAGAACAAAATTGAGAAAAATTTTTAATGATTAATTTGGTTGTCCAATCATAATTTGATCCAGATAGATCTTTAGGAGAATTTCTTATTGGATTCTCCCCTAGTTGGTGTTGGATATGTTTTGTTTCTTTCTTTTTGCTTTGTTTTTGTCTTTATGGTGGAAACCCAAAAAAACTGTAATAAATTAAGTCATGCACAACAAGTGCATGGATACAAAAATATAGAGTGGAGCAATAGGCCTGTGTTCCCACGGGCAGAACCACGAGAGGGCTAGGGGGCACCAGCCGTCTCAGGAGGAAAAAAGGGTTAAGTTTTCTATAATTTCAGTTCAGTACTCCCCATTTTTTGAAGTCTAAGGGTAACTTTATATAACAGTATTTAGTTGAGGGGAAAAAATGTAAATATTTTAAAGTTTGAAAAAAAAAATCAGTTCTCTACCCTCTTTAAAACACAAAATCTCTTACACGGTTACACCCTAAACCTTTTAAAACATCCTACCCTGGCTCACATCATCTCTCCAACTCCCTACAAAAAAGACTATAATTTTAAATTTTAATGCAACTTCATTTTTTTTAATTAAATGTTGAAATAGGACATTTTTCAATTTGGGGTTCTATTGAAAGTTTTTATTGTTATAATTAGAGTTTTATTGCAACATATTTATTTTAATTTAAAATGTTGAAATTGCGATTATTATTAATTTTGGAGCTTTTTATTAGGGCTGTAAACGGATATTCGAAAATCCGCATCTGTCCGATATCCGAATCCGAATTTGCGGTTATTTATCCGAAAAAATGGAAATGGATACGAATATGGATACTCTATAAAAATATCCGAGAAAACGGATACGGATACGGATAGTACTAGTATCCGACACGGATAATCTGTATCCGATGCGGAGTATCCATTTTACCGGATATCCGTTTTACCGGATATCCGTATCCGTCTAATATTAGTTTAAAATATTACTTATATAATATTTTAGGTATAAACTAACACTTAAAATAAAAGTTGGGGTATAACTTTAATTATAAAAACTTTAAAATCTAACCTACCTAATAAACTAAAAACCCAAATCGGCTTCCCTCATTTGCCAAAAACACACAACAAGAGCTGAAACCCTCTCCCATATCCCGCCCGCCCAAACCCTCCCTCCTCTCCAGCCGACGAAACTCTTCCTCCAACGAAACCCTTCCCGACAAAACCCTTCCCGCCGGTCGCTTCCCCTGTTCCCCTCTCCAACAGCCGACGAAACCCTCACGTTCAACAGCCGAAGAAACACACAATAGGTAATGTTTTTACCTTGGTTTGAAGTTTATTCTTTCTGATTCATTTTTTCTTCATTTCTGTTTGAATCTTGTGATTATCTATTCCCTTATCCCGCCCGCCCAAACCCTCCCTCCTCTCCAGCCGACGAAACCCTTCCTCCAACGAAACCCTTCCCGACAAAACCCTTCCCGCCGGTCGCTTCCCATGTTCCCCTCTCCAACAGTCGACGAAACCCTCACGTTCAACAGCCGAAGAAACACACAACAGGTAATGTTTTTACCTTGGTTTAAAGTTTATTCTTTCTGATTCAGTTTTGCTTCATTTCTGTTTGAATCTTGTGATTATCTATTCTGTTCAACAACTGTTATTCTTGCTTCATTTATAAAGAAACACTCCTATTTCTGTTTTTGTTATTGGAGTTGATTCTTGGTTTTTGTTGTGCTTGTCTTATTGCTTCATTTCATTTATAAAGAAAAACTAGTGTATGCGTTGTATTATTGTATTATTATCTGTTTTCATCAAAGAAAATTAGTGTATGCGTTGTAATTTTTTTTAAAGATACGAAGTATGATGGTTTCTGTATAATTTTTTTTAAAGAATAGTGTATGCTCAAATTAGTGTATGCTCAAATAAATTACATCAAAGAAAATTAGTGTATGCTTAAATTTGATGTATGATGGTTTCTGTATATTTTTTTTAAAGAATAGAATAGAAAAGGCATAAAAATTAGTGTATGCGTTGTAATTTATAATATAATATAATATATCCAACTATCTATTCTATTCTATTTCTGTTAAAATTAGTTTCATATTTTTTTTAAAGATCAGTTTTATGCCTTTTCTACGTTGTAATTTTTTTCCTTTTAAAAAATAGATTATATTTGGGAACGTCGCATATCACTTATTATCCCTCAACACAATGCAGTTTAATATGTCTACAGAAGCTAATCAAAACAATCCTTCCACACATGAATCTTCTCCTGTTCCAGTGGAGAGTATTTCGTCGGATCGCGCAAGTGTTGCTAGTGAGAAACTGGATAAGTCAAAATAAAATTTATATTTGCCATTACTATTAAACATAAATAAACACTAACTTATTATTTGTTTGCAAAATTTTAGAAAATTTGAAAGTTGCTGATGATAATGAATAGCTAGGCTCTAGAAAATTCAGTTTCAGGTATTATTATTAATTGAATACTTTTGTTAGTATTGTTCTTCTTGTGATAATGAATAGCTAATGCTAATAATCCGTTTATAACTTTTTCTTTCTTCTTATCCAATACAGCTTTGTGGGACCTTGGAAGTTGAAGATGATAATTTTTGTGTTACGGGGGCGGATTTTGGTGGAAGAAACTTTTATGTATAAGAAAAACTTATGTTACATGTATTATTAAACTCATGGATTTATCTTTTTAGTACCATATATTGGTGAAGTTTTATTTGGGTGAATTAGTATGTTCAAACAATTAATGACTACTAACTTGCGAGTTGTGATTACCTTAATGCTTAATTCAACAAGGATATAAAGGAAAGGAGATGAGAAAGACACACTTCAGGAACTTAAGGGGTAAAAAATAACATCCATTCTTTATTGTAATATATTCTTTGTTTTCTCCGTTAATATTTTAATTGAGTTATTCTTTTCAGGTAAGATGATGCTTCATTTCATTTTTGTTCAAACATTAGAGAAACTGAAGAGGATACAAATTTCAATGGCTCAAAATTGAATAAGAAAATGCACATTAAAGGTTAGTACTTTTACTCAAACCTTTTTTTATACTTTAATTTTATGCTTCACACATTCTCTATATCTTACATGGAATGAAAAATTATATATTTAATTAATTGATTAAATTAGTGTTCAATATGCTATGTGTATCTTAATGTATCTTAAACAATAAAAACGGATAAGGATATCATCCGAATCCGGAAAATCCGAGAGGATACGGATATGGATAGCTTAAATTATTATCCGGGCGGATACGGATATGGATACGGATAGTGTGGAGTCTTGACGGATACGGATGTGGATACAATGATATCCGCTCCGTATCCGTCCGTTTTACACCCCTACTTTTTATTATTGTAATTAAGTTTTTATTGCTACATATTTATTTTCATTTATTTCTGAAATTATGTTTTTTTTAAATTATTTTATGTTTTAATGTCAAGAAAAACTTTGTTATCAGTTTTCAAATAAAAAATATGATTTTCTTGTGCCTATATTTGTTAATTAACAATATTATTCATGTTTTTGAAGTAATTAGTGGTTAATACTCAAAAATAGTCTAAAAAAATTCGGCTCGGGGCTTTCGCCCCTAAATCCCCAGAAATCGCTATTAAATTAGCCTGTCCAAATGTAAAATCCTGCCTCCGTACCTATGTGTTCGTCTTTCAATATTAATGTTGATGTTATTTTAACTCCAAATTCGTTAAAGATTTGGATTCAAAAATATAGAGTGAGCCATAGCATAGGCCTGTGTTCCTCTTTCACTGTCAATAGTGATGTTGTTGCAACTCCCAAATTTGGTTGGATAAGGTGTTGTGTAAGAGAGAGAGAGAGAGGAGTTTAATAAGACTCATGAGATATTGAGAGGAAAAGATAAAAGTTAAGAGTGGTTAAATCGGATTTGAATAGATGTCGAGGTAGTTGTACTGATACACGCAATCGGGAGAGTGATGGCAGTTCCAAAAATGTGATAACCCGAATTTGTTGAATGAAGAGTTCAATTACACGTATTCTGGCTTATTCCTTGTTAAAGGGAGGTTGCGGGTGGTTATTTTAGGAATTAGAAAAGGTGATGGAGCTTCATGGAGTCTCATTTTATATAATAGTAGATTATTCTAGTTGTCATAGTATTGAGATTGATTTTTATACTCGAACTTCTCATTTCGTATTCTAGAATGTACGTGGTTTTGAAAGTAACCATAATTTAGAACCACTTCTTTCCAAAAATTTCCAGTTTTTTCTGTGTAACTACGCATCTCATAATTTGTGTGTTTAGCGAGTGAAAAGGGTCACTTTTATAGGCATGTAACTTCCCACCGTAGAGATGGACAGTAACCATAAAAAATAAGAAATTCAAATAAGATGTCATGGATTTATCAAGTCAAAACATAATTGTTTAGATGGAGTAGGGAGAATCAATTACGGTGCCACTGCATTCCAAATAGGCATCTGATGTTTTATTGGTTCCTTACATTCATGATTTCATATCTCTTGCATCTTTTTTGGCGTCTCTGCGTATCTATGCCCAGTTTAGCTTAGTTTCATTATTCCCTATCAAATTTATGTTTTTAGTTCTCTTTATTTTACCGCCATATGGTGATTTGTAATTCATGACCACAATTTATGTTAACAATATAAAACTATTCACTATAAGAAAAATGGTTATTTATGTCAGTTAAAAATGGACATAAATGACCATTTATGTCAGTTTTAGAATTTTTCAAAATTGACATATAAAGTCCTGACATAAATGTTCGTAAAATTGACATAAATAAGATAATATTTATCTCAATTTTTAAGAATACGCATAAAAACTGCAGTATTCAACATGTTTTTAATCACATTTTCATGAAAAATTGACATAAATAACTTCACATTTATCTCATTTTCAGCAATTTTATGCGAGTTTTTTTAAAACTGACATAAATGTTAATATAAAAATTTAAAAAAAATCATTATTCCATCAATAAACAACTATTATTTGAGGTTAAATCAATCCTTGTAAATAGATAATAATCAAGGTCATAAATATCACGAACTTGAAATATACGTCAAGATACTTACAATCAATAAATATCAGTGTTCTAAAAAACCCGCCTAGGCACTCCTAGGCTTGAGGCTTGGGAGAAACGCCCAGCCTTAAATTTTTTACGCCTTATTCTTGGAAAAACTTTTAAAGCGCACGTTTTTTCTAAAAACAACAATGCTTTAGTGAAATGATATCGCCTTTTAAAGAATTTTCTTTACTAACCGGACCATTATCTTATCCAAAACAATCAATTACTATGTTAATTTGCAAATATTCTAACATATTTTTATGATATATACATTTTTTGTATTTTAATAGCCTCGTTATGGTTAAAAAATATTAAAACATATTAAAAAGGCCTAAACGCTTTTTCACGCCTTTTTAAGCCTTAGGTCTGCCAAGGCTTCTAAGACATAAGGCTTGACCTCCACGCCTAGATCACGCCTCGCATTTTTTAGAACCTTGATAAATATTGATGTGAGCTACTTCATATCCAAAAACTAGCTAGTATGTGAGCTACGTGATGATATCCAAAAATTAGCTAACGTTTAGTTATCTACGTGATAATATCCTAAAGATAGTGATGATACATCACAATATCCAAAAACTAGTATTGCAAACTACATTATAAGATCCACAATACTCAAGCTAGGACGTGTTGAATGTAATACTCAATCAAGTTTGTTCCCAACGCTATCCAACCCAAATGAGTAACCCTGTAATCAAATATAATCAACATATTTGTCATCATAACACGTTCATCTCAGTAAATTATCATTATAATATAACAAAAATACAGTTATTCGGAAGTACATAATGTATATAATCCGTAATGAACACAATGAACTCCAATTGAACTTCATTTAGCTCATTCAACATGTACGTAGATTTATCGAGCAATCTTCTCATCGAAAAAATTGAAGATGGAATTGAATTTATTATTACGGTATATAATAGTTAATAATTAAGGAATATTTTGTATAATAAGAGAAAAAGAGAAAACATTGGTAACATACCTTTGTTTCAAAAGGTATGGAAGGGTCCTCTATTAAGTGCTTCATGAACTTCAACACAAAATATCCGCAATGAAGATTATCATTTCCTTGCATTGGGCACTAGTTAATACAAAACATTATTACCATACAAACAATAAAAGGGTACAAGTCGAGAAGATTTTTTATACAACACAAACAATTATAAAAACATTAAAAAAATTGGGCAAATTTTCCTCTATATACAGGACTATCCACCTAATTTAAAAAATATAAAATACACCAATAAAATATATGGGGCTGCTATATATATACCAGGGCGTGTAGAATCATTTCACTACCTCGGTCGAACAGTACATTAGCAGTCCCAATTCTTTTACCATATGTATATATATATATATATATATATATATATATATATATATATATATATATATATATATATATATATGTAAGCAGGTATATATACCTATATATGTATAAGCAAGTTGCTTATATATATACAATACAAGTATATATATATATAAGCAGCCTGTTTATATATATACGTGTATTGTATATATATAAGCAGCCTGCTTATACATATATAGGTATATATATATAAATGGCAAAGGGTACTATGGCCGCACTGGCAAGCAAGGCAGACTTTGGCAAAAGGTAATAGAGGAGATGCATGCTTCAAACATTAGGGAACATTCTGGCATTAAAGCTACTATCAAAATAATAGAGGGATTCTTTTACTGGTCAACCTTGAAGAAGGAAATCACTGAATTTGTATCTGACTTGTGATACTTTCCATAGAAATACAAATAAAGGAGAAACTGTAGTCTAGTCCGGGCTTTTACATCCCCTTCATATTCCCTCAAATCCCTAGGTTAATATCTCAAAGGATTTCATTGAGGGGTTACCATCTTCTGAAGGGACGAACACCATTATGGTAATAGTGAACAGGTTCTCAAAATTTACTCAATTCATTCCTCTCTCGTACCCCTATACAGGACAAATGATTTCTTAACTTTTCTTTGATGAAATTCATAAACTTCATGGGTTACCTAATAGCATTGGCTCAGATAGAGATCCCATCTTCATTAGAAAATTCGAAACCCAATAATTTTCACTAGTAGGCGTCAAACTAAATCACTCATCTTCCTACCAATCCAATCTGATGGACAAACTGAAAGATTATACCAATCCCTTGAAAAGGATCTTCGATGAATGACCAGTGACATGCCAAAGAAATGGACTAAGTGCTTACCTTCGGTCACGGCCGGTCCTGGGCATGTGTCATCTGGGCTACTACACAGGGCCCTTCTTCAAAATTGATATTACTATGCTACATAAGGGGCCTATATGTTTAGGGGCACAAAAGAGAACTGTTTACAATTAGTCAGAGTGCTGATGAGATTTGTGAAAGTAAAATAAAATGAATGACATAATCTCCTTCACCTCATTTATCTCTTTTTTTGTGTGCTCTCATATCTCTCTCTCTCTCTGTCATAAATTTGTGATTTTTTTTCCCATCTCAAATAATTTCTTTACAATACCAACTCTAGTTTTTCTAACACATTACAAAAGTCAGGTGCTACTATTTTTATTTTTTTATTAAGTTTGAATTATTTGTAATTATTTTAAAAAACAACAATACAGTAATTCATATTGAGATATGAAATTACAATTTGTATGATGTGTTATACTAATTTAGAAAAAAAAGAATTATTATTAAGCCTAAATCAAAATGGCCTCTTTTTTTTAATTTCGCACAAGAACCTCTAAATCTCAGGACCGACCCTGCCTTCAGTCTAATGGTTGTACAATACTCCATACCATAACTCTAATGACACCACTCCATTTGAAGCTTTGTATGCATACCCAACTAATTTGACTATACCTCAACAACCCACCTAGATCCCTAAATCAATTTTAAATGGAAAGAAAGTCTACCTCACATATTTTAAAGGAGACCCTAATGCAGGCTCAAGCAAGGATGAAGTTTTATAATGACAAAAGGTCAGTTATTTTCAAGTGGGTGAATGTTTGTACCTAAAGTTTCAGCCCTACAGTGGCTATGAGAAAGAATCTTAAGCTTTCCCCGAAAGTACTATGGGCCCCGGGCAGTTGGACAGGTGTCGTCCAACTAACTTGTGTAACTGAATTGGTAACTAACTTATGTATCTGTATATATATACCTTCTTATATATATATATATATATATATATAGAGAGAGAGAGAGAGAGAGACTCTCATACGAATCCCTTAAAATACATTACTCCATGTGGGCTTAATTATATAACACACGCACGCCTGAGAGAACTAGCAACACACCAAATGAAACCCACAACACATGCGTGCATAATATATGTGTTTACTCAGGAGACAAAAACGTCCAAGTCCTAACCCTTAACCATTGCCTATTTTCACTTCTAGGTTCAACTACATTGAGCACATTAAAAAAACACCTGTTTAAAAATGGAGTTTATTCAAGATTTTTCATCAGAAAATCACAATTAAAGACTTCTAGAAACATTAATTGAAGATTGTTTTGCACTGCCTAGGAGAAAGTAATATATGTAAATATAAGCAGTAGTGTATATATATATATACTACTTAAAAAGTGTAAAAAACTTTAGATACACACTATTGACATTATTACCCTTATATATAGTCTTCTTCCCATTTCTACCCTCGAGGTAGTTTCCATCGATATTCCACCCTTTCCCCTCCTCCTCAATGGAATTGCAACCACTTAAGCCTCTAGTATCACATTTTCATTAATATTATATTTTACCTAATTGAATATCCCCATATCCCTTCCTCTACAGCTATCAACTTGAATCTAACTAGAAGTTCTTTACTAGAGGTATCACAACCAAGTCATGGATTTGGGTCTAAACCCATCTTCAATAGAAAATTCATACCCATCTTTAAGAATAGTTTCATTGTCGAAACCGGAACAAATCTGATAGTCAAGAACTCCGATTGTGATTACTCAACTTTTTGCTTGAAACCAATCAGATTCAAGCCCCAATTAATTATTAAACTAAGATGGAGGAATGAAATTCCTCTCCAATCACCTTCAGATGATGAACAAAGTCAGAAGACTCTCTATGAAGATTTGGTTATGCAGTCATAACTCCATCAGGCAGACTTCATGGCTAAGGTAATACTCATTCAACATTTGAACCCCCTTTCTCTTTGTGAACTCGGGTTTGTATTCTTGTAATGTGTTACCTTAATTATATGATAGACTCCATGACCAAACTATTCTAGATAGGGAAAACTCTGTTCAATAATCGGAGACAACGCTTGAACAGTAGAATCAATAGAATCAAGAGGTCGTTGGCAATAATCTCTTAAAAAATCAACCCATGTATAATCATGGCATTGACATTTTATGGGATTCATCACGGTTGTTTGACTTGCTTCGCACCCGATAAAGGTTTTTATGGATATGGACGTGACATAATACAATTTTTATATCTAAAAAAAATGACCCAAGTAAAACACGAAATGTCACTACAAAATTTCACACCCAATTCAATATATATAGAAACGAACACACGAGTAAACACATGATTAAAACGATAAGACATAATTAATAGATTTCATAATTTTGACACGAATACCACCATACCTGTTGCCTTAACCCAACCTCCACCCATTGACCTTGAACCAACCCGCTACCATGGCGGCGACCAAACTTCTAACCCAACTTAACCACCCTCCACCCAGCTGCCTAACCCGAGCTCCAGACCACCTCAATCCTTGAATAAACCACTGAAACCTGACCTAATACCCACCATAAAATCCAACCTTATACCCACAGCTGCTACCCAACTGCCATACCCCATGACCCTCCACTAAACTAACCCAAACCAACACCACCTACCCCATACTCGTTAACCACTTAACCCTCTCAAATCCAACCTCATTCAACCACAATGAAAACCAGTTTTAACCAACACCCACCAAGCCCATGTCAACCATGGAAGTGGGATATATATATATATATATATATATATATATATATATATATATATATATATATATATATATATATATATAGCATCCTTGTACTTAAACATCTCTTTAATACATAATATATGGAGCATGGTTTTTAAAAATGGTTAGGTTCTTCTTCCTCCTCCAAATGACATCAAAAATCAACATAGAGGATCCAAAAGAATTCTCCACACAAGCACGAATAAAATTTACCTTAATACAAATCCACGATGCGTTCTGTCTTTTCCCATCGATGTTCAATGTGTTAATCCCATTACACATAAAGAGAATTCAAATATCTGTACAAGGAGATCACAATAATAATGTACTCATAATGCATGTCAAACAAAATTGAAAATTTTATTATACTCACGTAGTGATATACATCTCATCTTTGTCACGTGGTACCGTATTCAATAAATCCAACTAATAAATAGTTCTTGTGGACAAATCAAAGGAAATCAATACCCAATGGAACCTGTAAAATGAATATTGTCATAATTATATAGTTCACAGAATGTAAGGAATTAAATTAATTAAACTACTTACATATCTTCGAGATTGTAAGGAATGAAGCAAATCTGACTTTTTTTTGCATTCTCCAACTGTGACTACCCGCCTACTAAAATAAGAGGTGGCCAACCCGATACTCTAATAATCACAGGAATCATAGATGGACCATTCTTAGCGTCACCATCGTTAAAATAATAGTACGAGATAACCACCAATTATTTTAGAAAATGGACTGTCAAATTAAATTTTGTAAGTTAAGAGGAAAACACTTAGCAATCCAATTTGCAAAAAAGGTGGATACCAAAAATCAATGGGAAATATTATAATGAAATGCATAAAGTAATAACCGAATAAGCTGTTGGTTAACAGACTAGTACAAACAAGTTACAAAGAGTATTACAATTAAATATCACATTATAATAAATGAGTACAAAGCATGGGCAACACGCCGGAATAATTAAACTGAACATAACTAGAGTACAATGGATTGAAGCGTCTATAACGAATATCCTATAACATTCGCAAAATGCTATAGCTCCAAAACAACTGGAATGGAGACGTCAATACGGGCATCCTTGCGAAGGAGCACCTCAACGGACAAGGAGTTCATGCAAAACAAAGAGATATAGACGGGTCAGGGCCTGGTTTGATATGATCACCATGTGAATAAAATGAATGATAGTTATGTACGGAACTTCCTCTCGCAATTATCATAAAATTTCTCGCCTCTCAATCTAAAAGCACAACCTAGCGCAATATCAATGCTAATGCTCAATGATCATATAAGCATAGGAGAATTCATCTACATTTACTCAGGAGACATCATTTCAATTATTCATAATTTAAATGCGTAGTTCCTTTTTCTTTAGGAAAATATATATGGCAATTCATTTTACAAAATGTTTACCAATTGAATTTCATCTCATAACTTTCTATTTCCCTTCTTCCATCCAGGAAATGTATTTAAAGCAAATTTGTTATCATAAAATGCTCTTTCATCTCATATGTTCCCATTTCCCTTCTTCCATCCAGGAAATGTATTTAAAGCAAGTTTATTATCATAAAATGCTTTAACATCAATAATGTCCCACATTATTATGAATAGTTATATTTCATATCATATAACGTTTCTAAGACCGCCCGTCCGGGTTTCCCCACTATGCGCCCCTCTAAATGGCTATCATTTTCCAAGGCCTATCAAACCAGAAAACTTGGGCATCCTACAACGCGAGACGTCGGGAAGTGGCCATATACCAGCGAGTGAGTCATAACCACACCCAAAATTACCCCACATCTCTAAATAAACATATAATAACCGGTCATATGGCCGAGGACTATATTCACCCTGCATTTATTAGACAGGGGACTTCACCTCATGTGCTTAACTTCCGTTATGATAGCGATTTGGAGAGCTGTATATATGTAAATTATCATTTACAGAAATTATTTCTTCATTTTGAAAACTTACACTTATTATATTCTCAAAATCATTTATACTTAGCCATTAAGTACCAAATTTTAGAATATGCATCTCTTATTCTTAAAGTCATATTTTATTAATGACGTAAGGCCCGAAGTGCCATTATCCTCACACTAGTCTCCAAGAGTCCAAAACAATACCATAAATCATTAAAGTAAGTCTCCCTCAATAATAGTCTCCCAAAGGTCCCAAACTTTATCATTTTACGTTCGATAGATTCTCGGTTAACATCCTATATCCAACGAGAGATTAACCTCTATAAACTACCCCTTAGGATAAGCCCAAATATCCCCATGCTAGCCTAGGACATTAACCTACCTAATACAAACCTCTAAGCCCCTTTATTACTTCCCAAAGAAAGGTTCCTAAGCCTTGAACCTAAAGAAAAGGACTCAAAACAAAACTATAAAAATCCCTCAAAAATAGGATTTCCGAATCGATTCGCCTAGGGCCGAATCGATTTGCCCCTAGTTGCAAATCGATTCGCCCAAAAACGAATCGATTCGGTGAGGAAAACCAACTTTCTTCCTCAGTCCGAATCGATTCGTCCTTAACCCAAATCGATTCGGTCTCCCAGACCTGTAACCTCCCATGTAACCGAATCGATTTACTTGGGAGCCGAATCGATTCGGCCTGGTAGAAATGCACAATTTGGGTTATGGGTTGTATGAACCCTAAAATCCCCAAAACCCAATTCTTCCATCACGTTCAACGCCAACAACTAATAATCCCACCAAATCTTTTCTACACAACTCCTAACTAATTTTCCCAACTCAAATCCAATTAAACTACAAGATTAAAGGTCTAAACACCAAAAATTGCCAAACCCCATAAATGGTTTAAATCTCAAAAACCTAACTATACATGCAATTTATCCACATTAAATCATAATCTACCAAGTAAGAAACTTGCCTCGAGTTTGTAATCTCGAATTCTCCTCCGGCAGCAATGATTTCCAGCTCCAATCTTCCATTTCTCTCTCTTTTCTCCCATTTCTCCCAAGCTCTCTCTTCTCTCTCTTTCTCTCTCTCTCGGCTTATAACATAAGAATGAGAAATAAAAGGGTTTGGAAGACTTAAATGGGCCTTAATCATAAATTCCCCTCTTTTAAATGTTAATACACCATTAAAAGGACTCGTAACTACTTAATTGTGTCATAACTTGTCAAAAGTGCCTGGAACTCAAAAATACAACTTGGCATTTATTTTGACTATCTTGACTATTCCAAAACTAACCGCACCCCCTAAATTGGCATCCGGAGTAACGTATAATATTTTTATGTTCCTACGTCATTTTATTTCATTAATTATGCTCCAATTTAAATGTAAGTCATAACCGTCGTTGAAAGCACAACGACACAAATCAAACACAATATAATGCTATTTACCTTCTCATTACGGTAAATAGGCAAAACATGGTAAATATTATCCCTTAATTTACTGAAAATAATATTTACTCCAACTTTCTCTATTTTATAAAATTAGCCCATCAGGAAAAATAGTATAAAATAGTCGTTCAAAAGTCTGGGTTATTACATACTCCCCCACCCCCCCCTGACAAGGGAATTTTGCCCTCAAAATTCAGGCGTAACATATAACTATATAAGGGTGTACTATTCTAAATTATCGTTCTTTCATCGTTAGCAAACTCCTCGTTATTGTGGCGTCCCTATTGGACTTAGACTAAGGTTACTACTATCGATCTCAGTCCACACTTTTCGTTCTCTAAAATAGCACCTAATCGTTCCTCATGAACTATCGACCCTACCTTTCTACGACGGAAGAAGATGCCTACATAGCTCGGCACAAATTGCCTTTCCTCCTGAATCACTTTATACCCTTCCTAGGGAATATCTACTCTAACACTTAATCGCTTAACCCCAGCACTACTTAACTTCTATTAGCGTTGGCGTAGTCCTTCAAAGTATGAGGCTCCATGAACTCAACCATTAAAGAAATATTCCTGGACCACTCCGAGTCTAAGGAATTTATTGTCCATTGGTTCCACCTAACGAGAAAGCGCACTACTTAGCCGGCTACACAAGGCCACCTATGGTGCCATTCTTATAGAAAATGATCCAAAGTATTGTATGGAAATTCGATTCATAAAATGTACTGCTCCCATCCTTCCTTTAAGTCAAACACGCCCATTCGAGGTATGCCTTTCGGCATTTGGTTAATTTTTTCCGTTCATTCATTCACTTTCGGGTGGTAGGTTGTACCCAACTTCAATTTGGTTTCCTTCACTTCTTGGAAACTTTAATAAAAACTTTGACATGAAAATCTAGTCTCGGTGCATCCCTATATGGATAGGCACATTATACAGCTCAATAACTTCTCCATAAAGCGCGGGGCGTACTCCTCTGCAAATAGTCCGCCCACATCGGTTGGAAAAATAGTGTTTTGGTCAAACGATCAACAATTTTCTCAAATAGGATCATGATCGTTGCAATGCTAGCAATTCGATGAGAATATCCATATCTTCACCGGTACTCTAACGATTACAACGATGATTACAACTACAAGTGGTGGATTGGGGAGAAAACTCAACAATGCCCCCTTCCTCGCGCTTCAACCCTGACATACATGCTCTTGCTACAAGTCCTCTTGGTTAAGCTCATTCTGCTTGGCTTTCCATGCCTTCGCTATCCACCCCCATGGGTTTTCTACTCGGCGCATTCGCTACCCTATTCGCATTCCATTAGCGAAAGTGAATATCCAATTTATAGTTCTTCACGAACTCCAAACACCAACTCTGTCGCCCCAACAACATATCGCAATAACTTGTTACTCACGAAAAGACTAAATTTCCTTCCCAGAAGGTAGTTCCTCTATTTCTCTAAGGACCGCTACGAACTTTAAATCAAGCATGGGATAATACTTCTCACGGGGTTTAAGTATGTGAGACGCATAAACAATGGTTCCATGCTCTAGTAATAATACTTCCCGTTCCTGGCAGAGACTCGTTCGTCAAATCCACTCTCGATCTTAACAACACGAGTGCAGGAGTAAAAGTCAGCTCATCCTTTTACTCCCCGAAAGCTAGGTTATCGACATAATGTTCTTTCTAAAAGAGGCCTCATCTTCTATGGCCTAGCATCCCAAATTACTCGAGTTCCCATACTCCTTATTTCTAGGGACCTAATCCTTCTTAGAGTCAATCCATAAACTTACTCGCGGTTAACTCCCTACCGCCTTCCTAAAACAACGTCACATGCCCTATTAGCCTTACGTCCTAATAATCCTAAGGTCGTGATATTTCCTATTCTAGTCGTATAAATATTATACTAATTATATCCCGAGTGCCCGAGACCTTTCTCAACTTCCGATATTTGCTCGGTTTCATGCGTGGGACGTCTCTCAAAGTGAAATCCAAACAAGGCACCCTCCCATTACACTACTACCTCGCATCGTCAGTCATCAAGATATAATGGCCTAAGACACATGTTCGGGACTGCAAAATTCTAACTCGTAACCCTACAAATGCACTTCTACGTTTATGTCCTACCATCTCAGATAATTGAAAATTTTAACTAATTGGGCGTTTACTTTCTGTAAAGTGTTACTAATGCTTTATCTCCATATACACATACATACATCTTCTTAAATGGCCTTCTCATCAAGGCACAACCATAAGTCTCAATCCAACTTTCTTATCTAGGTCTCCCTCACATCGATCAGAGAAGAGAATTATATACAGTGCTTCTATATCGCACATAAACTTTTACTTAGCCCTTTAATCACTCAATCACTTGATTCTTGGCTAAACCCTCCAACCCAGCATTCTAACAACAGAAAAAGAAAGAAAAAAAATATAACATCTCTCCACTCCCAACGTCATTAAGGTTCATGCATGGAGCATCTAGCAAAGAGAAATCCAAACAAGGAACCCCTCCAATACACTACTGCTTAACTTTGTTGGTCGTGGAGATAAGGTAATAACATACATGCAAAATAAATAATAAAATAAAAAAAATTATTGGATACCTTAAACCAACTCTATAAAGTCTCAATCATGTATCCAGGTGAGATATTATAGAACAACTAGTTCCTTTTTGGAACTAAAAATACGATAGCCTTGCAATCATTTGCTTGTAGCTACTCCAACCAAACCAAAAATATTTCCACTCGTATAACACATATAATACGAGTAGCACCAACCACATATAATTTTAAAATATCATCACTCGCTCTATAACTAGTGAAGGAAAATTAGAACCTCCCTATTATGGAAGTCATATATATACACTTTCTAATATAGCATCGATACTACCACAAGCTCAATATACACACACGAATCTAGGGTTAATATAATACTACTCCATCTTATCATAAAGAATGCACCACCCTCAACCAAGGTTGAATTCCCACCAACATTCTTGCCAATCACCCTGGTCACTACTAATGGTTCCCAGACACAGTATTCTAGTCTTATCTGAACCAAACTACTTCCATTAATGCCCCGACTAGGCATCCTATTCTTGTCCTTGTTCTCCTATTGACAAGATCAAAATGCGTGGTTCCACCTTCCACATCATAATCGTTTCTCCATCTCTAACTACCCTGATGATTTCCCACAAAGTTCCCTTAACTTCCTCAACAAATGTGAACATACTACCGGCCTCCCCAACCTTATTTTAATGAATCTTCCCCGAACGGATTTCCACTAATGGGGTTTCATGAACACTACTTCTCCATAAGTGTTAACAAAACTTACTCATGAGCCTATCATTCCACCGAAGGGCTCTTTCTTCCTTCTACCTACCTTATTTCGGGCACGATTTCCTTAACCGTGTAACTCTTTATTCACTGCCAGCCTCTGACCGATCCTCATGTGAATACTGGAGATTCTAACTTCTCATCATTCCTGGCGTCCCAGAGAAACTCACTATTGAAAATATCTACCAGGTTTTTCTATGAGTAAAACTTCCTGCTCCACCAAAATATGGCGACTACTATTCCCGCCATTCGAACATTACTCCTATGGGTGAAAGATTTCCTCCATTTTTTGCATCTGGGCACTTCTATACCCCTCTCCAGGCCAAAGCTCTTAGGCCTTATATTTCCACTGAATGAGATTACACTTCCTCCATCTGACTTAACTTCAACATGTGGTCCTTATCAAGGACTTTTCAACTTAAATATAGCGTCGCATGAAATCCTAAGCGTAGTACCACTCTTTACTTGTAGCGGTACTTAGAAAACTATATCTACTGTACTTAGTAGTCGTGGTAGCACTATAAGATAATGCTACGAAGGGAGAGACCTCCAAAGCGGACCTCATCCCCGACTACAACTTACAGTTCTTAGTAATCCCGTCTCATGACGCTTTCATAACAGCCTTCCCTGACGCCCTTCTTTAGTTGACCTACGAATCTCACACGAACACGCAAAAGATTTTCTGGTTTCTTACACCATGGAAGGAGAACGAAATCTCATAAGATAAATCAACGATCTTAATCCTAAGGATCTATATCAAATCAAAAGTAATGCTGAAAGCGTAGTACGTTCGCACAGATTCCTAAGGATACTAGAACCTGATGCTCTGATACCATCTACGACAACCTGCCTACTAAAATAAGAGGTGGCCAACCCGATACTCTAATAATCACAAGAATTATAGATGGACCATTCTTAGCATCACGGTCGTTAAAATAATAGTACGAGAAAACCACAAATTAATTTAGAAAACGGACTGTCAAATTAAATTTTGTAAGTTAAGAGGAAAACACTTAGACAATCCAATTTGCAAAGAAGGTGGATACCAAAAATCAACGGGAAATAGTATAACGAATTGCATAAAGTAATAACCGAATAAGTTGTCGATTAACAGACTAATACAAACAAATTACACCGAGTATTACAATTAAATATCACATTATAATAAATGAGTACAAAGCATGGGCAATACGCTCGAATAATTAAACTGAACATAACTAGAGGACAATGGATAGAAGTGTCTATAACGAATATCCTATAACATCCGTAAAATGCTATAGCTCCAAGGCAACTGGAATGGAGTGGTCAATACGGGCGTCCTTACGGAGGAGCACCTCAATGGACAAGGAGTTCATGAAAAACAAAGAGATATAGACGGGTCAGGGCCCGGTTTGATATGATCACCATGTGAATAAAATGAATGACAGTTTTGTACGAAACTTCCTCTCGCAATTATCATAAAATTTCTCACCTCTAAATCTAAAAGCACAACCTAGCGGAATATCAATGCTAATGCTCAATGATCATATAAGCATGGGAGAACTCATCTACATTTACTCAAGGAGACATCATTTCAATTATTCACAATTTAAATGCACAGTTCCTTTTTTCTTTAGGAAAAACATGTATGGCAATTCATTTTACAAAATGTTTACCAATTCAATTTCATCTCATAACTTTCAATTTCACTTCTTCCATCCAGGAAATGTATTTAAAGCAACTTTATTATCATAAAATGCTCATTCATCTCATATCTTCCCATTTCCCTTCTTCCATCCAGGAAATGTATTTAAAGCAAGTTTATTATCATAAAATGCTTTAACATCAATAATGTCCCACATTATTATGAATAGTTATATTTCATATCATATAACATTTCTAAGACCGCCCGCCCGGGTTTCCCCACTATGCGCGCCGCTAAATGGCTATCATCTTCCAAGGCCTATCAAACAAGACAACCTGGGCATCCTACAATGCGAGACGTCGGGAAGCGGCCATATACCAGCGAGTGAGTCATAACCACACCCAGAATTACCCCACATCACTAAATAAACATTTAATAACCGGTCATATGGCCGAGGACTATATTCACCCTGCATTCATTAAACAGGGGACTTCACATCATGTGCATAACTTCCGTTATGATAGCGATTTAGAGAGGTGTGTATATGTAAATTATCATTTACAAAAATCATTTTTCCATTTTGAAAACATTCACTTATTATATTCTCAAAATCATTTATACTTAGCCATTAAGTACCAAATTTTAGAATATGCATCTCTTATTCTTAAAGTCTAATTTTATTAATGACGTAAGGCCTAAAGTGCCATTATCCCCACACTAGTCTCCAAGAGTCCAAAATAATACCATAAATCATCAAAGTGAGTCTCCCTCAATAATAGTCTCCCAAAGGTCCCAAACTTTATCATTTTACGTTAGATAGATTCTCTGTTAACATCATATATCAAACGAGAGATTAACCTCTATAAAGTACCCCTTAGGATAAGCCCAAATATCTCTATGCTAGCCTAGGACATTAACCTCCCTAATACAAACCTCTAAGCCCCTTTATTACTACCCAAAGGAAGGTTTCTAAGCCTTGAACCTAAAGAAAAGGATGTGACACCCCGCCTAATAAAATACCGGGTGATCAGTCCTATACCAAATTAAAACAGAAATCCCAGTTGGATCATCCTTAGCATCACTGTCGAAAACTTTCTAAAACTTACTAACCACCTAGTATTCCAAAAACTGGTGCCAATTTTAACTTTTTAATTTAAACAAAATAATACATGCGGAATAAAAATATAAACCATTCGCACAACTGAATAAAAGTAAATAGAATAATAATAACAAAACTTGCCGAATAAATCACCGGCCACCAAATAAATAATCCAATACAAATATTCAACACCTGAATGAATTACACCTGAAAACTGTACCGAGAAGTCTGGGCTACAAGCCCTAAATAAAATTGAGACTGATAAAAGATTCCTACTCTAGGAATGAATGAAAGATGCGCCTAATCCAAACTCCTGCTAGTATCCACATATGCCGCAGCTCCGTGTCCCTAGAATAGAATATCAATCCTGGCGTCCCTATGGATGGACACCTAAAAGGTTTTGAAAATAATTTTATAGCAAGGGTTAGAACCCAAAACATTTTGAAAATATTTAGCAAGTGAATTAACTGGAGTAATTTAAAATGCATGAATGCGCTTCATATTTAAGTTAGTGTCGCACTCCCTTGTGGACATTCTCACCCCTCCACTATTGTGCACACCTAACGGTGACCTTAACCCCACCTAGTTGTACTACCCCGTCCAACTAGTTCTGGTATAACCTTCCCTTACCATATTACTCTAACCCAAGTATAATAATTTCTTGAATTATAAGTTATCTCACAATTAACTTAATTAAATCCTCTTAAATAGTAGCATATAACCGTCTCACAAGTTATATAAAGCAAATATGTCACACACTGTATTATTCCAGCAAATGGATAACTTAATTAATTTCTCATTAATTAACAACATATAATCGTAACCCGAGTTATATAAGGTAAATACATCACACACTGTATTATCACCTACATATAATATTTACTACCATATTATACGTACCTTTACTAACATCCACACATATATCATACGTGTATCCATCCTTCCGAGTATACCCTCACCGGATGATTGACTCTAAAATGCCATCTCACTAGGTTGAAAAACGTCGCTAATGGGGTTTAATACAAGATTAAACTGTATAAGAAACTCCGAAAAGTTTGTTGGAGAAACCCTTTTCTTTTGAAAAATAAAAATTATAAACAAGATGTGTTTACAAAGAAACTTATGTAGGAGAGTAATTAAGATTGTGTAATCAGTTTTTAAAACTAAGGCAGTTTCAAAAATTCAGCACACTTATAGAATGAGATGAGTAGATGAAGATAATCAACACAGTGATTTTAACGTGGTAAAACCTCTCCCAACAGAGGAAACATCCACGGTGACTTCTAAGTCACAAAAGCAAAAAATCCACTAATAACAAAAATCAGTTACAAACAATACAACATGCAAACACACAAATCAACCTATTCTAAGTTTAGGAATATACCACACTTGGTGTCCTTCTAACTTCTCATAGATCTGATTTGTTGATGATGTTCTTCAGTTTGCTAACTTCCTTTGCTTTAGCTTCTTTATGTCGACTCAATGATCTCTGATCTTAAACACAACACTTCCAGTGTAGTAGTGTGTTAAGTGTTTGTGAAGTGATCCCTATTCACATGCATGAACTCACACACACTTAGATTTACAAACAATCCTACAAAAATTACATATAAAGTCTATATGCTGTGATTTTTTCTTTCTTACAAAACTAAAAACCTTTTTGACCTTTAAATATAACCCAGATTCCACGGAGATCTTGCTTCAGAAATCGGTCAAGACCTTAATCAATATCTTTTGAAAATATTTATGAGATTGAAAACCCTCCAAGTGCGAATCCAACTAGGTCAGGTTAAGTTTTGTAAAAACAGAAACCATAAAAACATTTTAAAACCAAATCAGAAATGATTTTCTTAAACCAAGTAGAAAATATGCAGATCTAGTGAAAAATGTAACAAGCAGAGTATAGATCTAACGTTTCTATGGAAAAAGAAACAAGATCTTCACTCTAAAGTTTAAGTTGTGAACAAGATCAAAAGATCAAGAGGTTACAGCAACGATATGAACAAACCACTCTCTCTCTCAAACACTCAGGCTGTGTTTGGGGTTGAATGTATACGAAGGTTTGTTTCTGAGTTGAAGTGTTTAGGGTTAGGGTTAGGGTTTGGCTAACTGTTTCCCTTTCTCTCTCTTCTCTCTATTCTTTTCTCTCTTCTCTCCCTTCTCTCTTATTTTTTTTTCTCTCAGAAAGACGAATGCCCAAAAGTCTTCTAAGGCTGAGAAGTGGAGGGTATTTATAGGGCTGAGGGAAGGTTCTGGACGTTCGAGGGAAATTAAGGGCTGTGATCAAGTCTTGTAAGGTTTGACTTGATCCAAAGGTTATAAAACAGCGGTGGTTTAAAATGATTCTGATTGGATCATATGGATAGCACCGGGATTAACCAAGAACACATGCAGACCCTTGATTAGAAATGATCCAACGATCATCAAACATCCATCCAGCCCTCTCACATAACAAACACAAATACATTCACCCGGAGAATGACAAGTGTTGGCCTGTGAGTGGCTCTCACACGCGAGTCAAATTAATTACAAAACATCACCCTGAAGTCTCTAGCGCTTTGAGATGCTACCCAACCAGACATTTTAATGAAAACAGAAGTTTCCAAAATAGAATATTAACCCCACAAAATATATAATCCCATTTTATTAATATAAACATTTATTAAAAAAAATGTTTAAAAAAGTTTAAAAAGGTTTAAAAATTATGTAAAAATTCCCAAAAAATATTTAAAGCTCCAATTCAAGGTGAATTAAACACACACTCAATTTTAAGCAATATGAACACATGTATGCACTTCTAATTGTGTGTAGTGTGATTCAATTTTTACCTTCATAGATCATTGAAGAGAATTAGAGAGAAAAGTTCTGAGGCTTTTTGGTTTCTAGGATGAACTACCAATTTTGTCACTATTTCCAAACTAGTTGAACACTTATACAGTATAGACTTAAGCAAGTCAAAGGTATATGATGCTTCAATCTCCCCCTTTGTAAATATGAGACAAAATCTCCTTTGAGTTAGCTTAAAACTCGTAGGGAACCAAAAGAAATAAAACATAGTCCTATACAAAAGTTACTATCTACCCATTTCCTAGAAAGTCAAAAATTACATAACTCAACTATTTACAAATTTTTACACTAGAAAAGGTAGACAACCAGTAGAAGAGATTCCTGCAAATATGCACACTAAGATCAAGCAGTTTAGATGAAATGAGAACAAAAAATTGAACTCATAAAACTCAAATTTCTCCCCCATTTTGTCTCAAATGGACAAAGGGTAAAACTGAAAGTCTTAAGAGTTTAATCAGCACATACCATGCCTATAGAATTTCGCAAATACATAAATCTATTATAGTCTAAAGGTTTAGTGAACATGTCTACAAGTTGCAGATCAGTAGGCAGGTAATGAATTTCTAATTCCTTAGTTTCAACAAGTTCGCGAATAAAATGATGTCTTATTTTAATGTGTTTAGTTCGCGAGTGTTGAACCGGGTTTTTAGATATGTTAATGGCGCTTTGATTGTCACAATATAATTGTAATTGATCTTATTTAATCCCATAATCACTTAACATCTGTTTGATCCATAGCAATTGAGCACAGCAACTTCCTGCTGCTATATATTCGGACTCAGCCGTAGATAAAGATGTGCAATTCTGTTTTTTGGTACTCCAACCAACTAAATTATTGCCGACATAATAACAGGCACCTGATGTACTTTTACTATCATCAGTACAACCGGCCCAATCAGCATCAGTATACCCTATGATGGTGCTACAAGTATCCTTAGTGTACCTAAGTCCAAGATTAAGAGTGCCTTTTATGTACTTTATTATACGTTTTACACTCAATAAATGGATCTCTTTAGGGTTATTCTGGTAACGAGCACACAGACATACAACATACATTATGTCTGGTCGCGAGGCAGTTAGATAGAATAGGCTACCAATCATATTACGATAGAGTGTGGAATCAACTGACTTTCCAGTTTCATCTTTACATAATTTAACAGTAGTACTCATAGGCGTTTTGGCGACTTTAGCATTATCTAAACCAAATTTTTTAACAAGATCTAAGGCATACTTGGTTTGAGAGACAAATAATCCATCAGAATTCTGGTTCACTTGAAATCCCAAGAAAAGCTGTAGCTCCCCCATAAGGGACATGTGAAATTCCTTATGCATACTAGAAGAAAAGGATTTAACTTTGGATGTTGAAGTAAACCCAAAGATGATGTCGTCTACATAGACTTGGGCTATAATAATGTTTTTGTCAAAATGTTTGACAAAGAGAGTCTGGTCATTTCCTCCTCTCTTAAAACCCTTATCCAACAAAAAGTTGAAAAGACGTTCATACCAAGCTCTAGGAGCTTGTTTTAAGCCATACAAAGCCTTTTTTAGACGAAAGACATGGTTAGGGTATTTAGGATCAATGAACCCTTTGGGTTGTTCTACATATGTTTCTTCGGACAGAATTCCATTTAGGAAGGCAGATTTGACGTCCATTTGATAAAGTGTTAATTTTAAGTGACACGTAATGGCGAAAAGAAGTCGAACAGATTCAAGACAAGTGACAGGGGCAAAAGTCTCGCTAAAATCTATTCCTTATATTTGAGAGTAGCCTTGAGCAACAAGTATAGCTTTGTTTCTAAGAATCACCCCATTTTCATCAGATTTGTTCTTAAAGATCCAACGTGTTCCAATAACATTTTTGTTTTGAGGCCGAGGTACAAGATACCAGACATCGTGAATGACAAATTGTAAAAGTTCTTCCTGCATAGTAGAAATCCAGTGTGTGTCATTCAATGCTTCATTAACATTTTTCGGTTCCACAAGGGAGACGAAACATGCATAATTAGCATAATTTCTTAACTGGGATCTAGTACGAACTGGATCATTAAGATTACCGACCACGTTGTCAATGGGATGATCTTTAGAGACCCAGCCAGGTACATCTGGACTCTCAATAGGTAATGAGTCATCTATTTCTGGTGAATCAGTTTTGAAATCATTTTCAGATTCAACCACAATAGGTGATTCAGATGTCTTATTTTCGACAATAGTGTCGCTTACAATTACATTTATCGATTCCATAAGGGCCTTAGTATGCAGATTGTATATACGATAAGCACGATTGTTTGGAGAGTATCCTAAGAAGATGGCTTTATCACCACGAGTTTCGAATTTAAACAGATGTTCTCTATCTTTACAGACATAACACTGACTTCCAAAGGTTCTTAGGTATTTCAGATTAGGCTTCTCACCGTACCACAACTCATAAGGGGTTTGTTTAGAGTTTTTCCTAAGGTAAACCCTATTAATGATATGACATGCAGTTCTAATAGATTCTACCCAGAAGTACTTAGGTAGAGATTTGGCATGCAACATGTCACGTGCCATCTCTTGAAGAGTTCGGTTTTTCCTTTCAGCAATACCATTCTGCTGAGGAGTCTTAGGGGAACTAAATTCATGTTTGTAACCGTTGTAGTCACAATATTCAACTATTCCTATGTCTATGAACTCTCCCCCTCTATCACTACGAATGCGATTGACTTGTGTGTCCTTCTCATTTTCAATTCTTAAAAGAATTTTCAAAAAATTCTGAAACGTGTCAGATTTATGTTTTAAGAAGGCAACCCAAGTGAATCGTGTGAAATCATCAACCATGACAAGGATATAACTGTGTCCACAAAGACTAACAGTTCTAGAAGGACCAATAAGGTCCGTATGGATGAGATCTAAAAGTCTAGAGGTGAGAATGTCTTTAACCTTTTTATGCGAAGTCTTAACTATTTTTCCTTCCTGGCAATCACCACAGACAACACTTGAAATAGGTTTAATTTTAGGAATACCTCTAACAATCTCTTGACTAGACAATCTACCACGGATATCATAACTTAGGTGACCCATACGATTATGCCAGATCTCATTGTCATCCATTCTGACAATGTTACAGGTTTCAGAACTAGTCTTGACAGTATAACAATGTTCAGGTGTTCTAAATCCTGTAATAATGCATTCACCTTTATCATTTAGAATTTTACAATTGTTCTTTGAAAAGGTGACTGTATGGTCAGAGTCACAAAATTGTGATATACTTAGGAGGTTGGATTTAAGGCCTCTAACTAATAGAACATTTTCGAGAACAGGCATTCCTTCTTCTTTTAGGGTTCCTTTACCTATGATCTGAGATGAAACACCATCACCCAAAACTACTTTCCCACCAGCAAATCTGGTTTTGTTTAAAAGTTTGGTTTCATCTCCTGTTATATGTTTGGAACATCCTGAATCTAAATACCAACCAGATGAAGTGTTTTCAGCTTTTAAAGCAGTGATGACAATGTTACACTTCATTTGGGGTAAAAGATCCTCTTTTCTAACCCAAATAGCTCTAGTTTTAATTTTGCGCAAGTTTTCCCTCATTTGATAAAATTTTCGAGACACAGCTTTTTGTCGAAAAACATTTGGAGCAGCAAACTGATTGTTGTGAAAAAGTTGAGCTTTTGGTTTAGGAAAGTTTCTGGGAGCCTTTCTCTTAAATGAACTCTTAGTTTTGGTCTTTTTATTTATGTAGTTAGAGTTCTTATCAGGTTGTCTTGGAAGGACATAATTGTTACGACTTTTCCTAGAATAGTTAAAGTTCTTGTAGACAGAAGTGTTGTAAACAGGGGTGTTTAGACGCCTAGCATAACAACCTTCAAATGAATGACCATAAATGTCACAGTAAGAGCAATATTGATTGCTTGAGGGATGAATTTCCTTAGGAAAACTTCTAAAAATGGGTTTAACTGCATTCTGTTCAGTAGTGCTATTCCTAGGAGGGATGGTCTTAAAGGTAGAATCAGCCTTTCTGATCAAAGGACAGACGTATTTAGTCTTAAGTGCAGTCTCAGCCTTAGAGTTACTAGACTCTCCAATGTCTTTCTCTTGTTGTTTTTGATCAAATTCCTTTTTAATAAAATGAAAGTCTGGACATGTTTCAATTGGTCTTTTGCCCCCAGACACAAACTTAATAGGTTCAAGTTTTGTAGTTTGTAGTTTGTTCTTAGGGAAAAATCCAATACCAGTTCTATCATCAGAATTGGTCTTGGAGTCAACAACAAAGTCAGTAAAACAGTTTGAATTGTTTTCAAACATAGAATTTTTTTAGAAAACAGTAGCTGTCTTTATTTTTGCTTCCTCCAGTTCTAATAATGTTCCCTTGTATTTCATTTCCAGGGTTTCATTAGTTTTAGTCAAATCTTTTAATTTTTGATCAAAAGTTTCAATTTCAGATTGATGAGTCAGACACTAGTTAGTGTACTCTTCAGCATTCAACTTCACAATAAGACTTAGATCATCTAATTTCTTAGTCAGGTCTCTAATAGTCTTCTCCAGTCTAGTGCCTTTTTTAAGAGTTTTAGCATACAAAGTATGGATATCAGAGAGGTCATCTGTGTCTGAGTCGCTAAGTGAAGTGTGTGTAGTGACCCCTAATGATTCAGTTTTAGTACTCACGCACCCATTTACATCGTCGTTATCGATATCACTTTGACTCACAGACACGGAACTAGAACTAGCAACATTTTCAGATAATAAAGCGTCTAGGCCAATCAAAGGAGTATTCACACAAGCAAGAGTAGGAGCATCATTATCACACACAGGCATATTATCATTGTAAATGATCTTAGCATAAAAGGACATGCAAGGGTCAAGTACATTAGAAGACTCAAGTTCCTCTTCATCAGATTCACTTGAATCATTCCAAGTTTTACATACATTGGCTCTATTGTGTGTGTTGACTTTATTCAGATTGACTCTGCAGTCGTGAGCAATGTGACCTAGTTTCCCACATCTAAAACATTCAATCTTTTTAAGGTCTCTAGTGGGTCTGGAATTGTTATCCTTAGGATGTTTGTCAAGTCCTATCTCATGAGGTTTGGAATTAGACAGAGTAGGATAATTAGGCTTGCCTTGTTTAGTTGCCTGTTTGTTTCGAAATTTGACAATTTTCTTAAATTATTTAGACATTAAGGCAATCTAATTATCTAGTTTGTCTATATCACACTCCTCATCAGAGTCAGAGTTGGTCAAATTAGACTCAAGTTTGGGTATCTTAGAGGCAAAACTCAAGTTAGAGTTGGGCTGTTTTCTTTGAGAATGATTTAATTGTTTCTTAAAGTCTAATTCCATTTCCACAGTCCTAAGTTTGCTACTGAGTAACTCAGGGGTAAAGTTTTGATCGTTCATTTCCTTAATAGCATACCTCTTACTGTCAAACTTTTGTGGTAATGACCTTAGAATTTTAGAGACAATTTCATTCCTATCATAAGTTATACCATTAGCATGCAACTTAGTAACTATATCAGTTAAGTTCATGTAAAAATCATCAAAAGACTCAGAATCAGTCATGATCAAAGAGTTGTACTGCTGGATAAGCATTTGAGTTTTAGCAGCTTTAACTCTTGAGTCTCCTTCATGGGCAGTGATTAATGTGTCCCAAGCTTCCTTAGAAGTGGCACAAGATGAGATTCATTTGAACTCATGCTCATTAATAGACATAAAAATGGCATTCTTGCCTTTATTGTTATTTCGAGAAATGGTTTTCTCTTCTTGGGTAAATTCACTTAATATTTTCTTTACCCTCTCATCACTTCCTTCAGTGGCTGGTTTAGTAGGATAAGTGTATCCATTTTCAATAATGTCCCAGACATCATCTCCTAAAGTCCCTTGGATGAAGGCAACCATTCTTACTTTCCAGTAAGCAAAGTTGTTTCCATCAAAGAGTGGAGGTCTGGACAGATTACCAAACCTTTCATTCTTCTCGTCCATAGTTAAGTTTTTCAGAAAACGATTTCAGAAACACAAGATCTTTTGAAATAAAAGTTAACAGGGCTCTGATACCAATTGAAAAACATCGCTAATGCCGTTTAATACAAGATTAAACTGTATAATCAACTCCGAAAAGTTTGTTGGAGAAACCCTTTTCTTTTGAAAAATAAAAATTATAAACAAGATGTGTTTACAAAGAAACTTATGTACGAGAGTAATTAAGATTGTGTAATCAGTTTTTAAAACTAAGGCAGTTTCAAAAATTCAGCACACTTATAGAATGAGATGAGTAGATGAAGATAATCAACACAATGATTTTAACGTGGTAAAACCTCTCCCAACAGAGGAAACATCCACGGTGACTTCTAAGTCACAAAAGCAAAAAATCCACTAATAACAAAAATCAGTTACAAACAATACAACATGCAAACACACAAATCAACCTATTCTAAGTTTAGGAATATACCCCACTTGGTGTCCTTCTAACTTCTCATAGATCTTATTTGTTGATGATGTTCTTCAGTTTGCTAACTTCCTTTGCTTTAGCTTCTTTACGTCGACTCAATGATCTCTGATCTTAAACACAACACTTCCAGTGTAGTAGTGTGTTAAGTGTTTGTGAAGTGATCCCTATTCACATGCATGAACTCACACACACTTAGATTTACAGAAAGTCCTACAAAAATTACATATAAAGTCTATATGCTGTGATTTTGTTATTTTTCTTTCTTACAAAACTAAAAACCTTTCTGACCTTTAAATATAACCCAGATTGCACGGAGATCTTGCTTCAGAAATCGGTCAAGAGCTTAATCAATCTCTTTTGAAAATATTTATGAGATTGAAAACCCTCCAAGTGCGAATCCAACTAGGTCAGGTTAAGTTTTGTAAAAACAGAAACCATAAAACATTTTAAAACCAAATCAGAAATGATTTTCTTAAACCAAGTAGAAAATATGCATATCTAGTGAAAAATGTAACAAGCAGAGTATAGATCTAACGTTTCTATGGAAAAAGAAATAAGATCTTCACTCTAAAGTTTAAGTTGTGAACAAGATCAAAAGATCAAGAGGTTACATCAACGATATGAACAAACCACTCTCTCTCTCAAACACTCAGGCTGTGTTTGGGGTTGAATGTATACGAAGGTTTGTTTCTGAGTTGAAGTGTTTAGGGTTAGGGTTAGGGTTTGGCTAACTGTTTCCCTTTCTCTCTCTTCTCTCTATTCTTTTATCTCCTCTCTCACTTCTCTCCCTTCTCTCTTATTTTTTTCTCTCACAAAGAAGAATGCCCAAAAGTCTTCTAAGGCTGAGAAGTGGAGGGTATTTATAGGGCTGAGGGAAGGTTCTGGACGTTCGAGGGAAATCAAGGGCTGTGATCAAGTCTTGTAAGGTTTGACTTGATCCAAAGGTTATAAAACAGCGGTGGTTTAAAATGATTCTGATTGGATCATATGGATAGCACCGGGATTAACCAAGAACACATGCAGACCCTTGATTATGAATGATCCAACGATCATCAAACATCCATCCAGCCCTCTCACATAACAAACACAAATACATTCACCCAGAGGATGACAAGTGTTGGCCTGTGAGTGGCTCTCACACGCGCATCAAATTAATTACAAAACATCACCCTGAAGTCTCTAGCGCTTTGAGATGCTACCCAACCAAACATTTTAATGAAAACAGAAGTTTCCAAAATAGAATATTAACCCCACAAAATATATAATCCCATTTTATTAATAAAAACATTTATTAAAAAAAAGTTTAAAAAGGTTTAAAAATTATTTAAAAATTATTTAAAAATTCCCAAAAAATATTTAAAGCTCCAATTCAAGGGGAATTAAACACACACTCAATTTTAAGCAATATGAACACATGTATGCACTTCTAATTGTGTGTAGTGTGATTCAATTTTTACCTTCATAGATCATTGAAGAGAATTAGAGAGAAAAGTTCTGAGGCTTTTTGGTTTCTAGGATGAACTACCAATTTTGTCACTATTTCCAAACTAGTTGAACACTTATACAGTATAGACTTAAGCAAGTCAAAGGTATAAGGTGCTTCATAAGTGTGCTCACAAAACCTAGTTTTCCAAGTTGGATTCGCTCAGCAACCTGGTCTACTACATAAACGAATTGGAGGTGGTCATATTCCTTCCTGAAAGTGAGATAATCTCCTCACCCATGTATCAGACGCTATGACCTGGGGATATACTCACCCTACTCCTCAAGCTAGGGGATTCACCCACATCGCGCAACCTCCCTTGATAGCATTAGAGTATATAATTTTAATAAATATCTAGTCACTGATATTTAATGTCACATGCAATATATACACGTATATATATATACTATCACTACACCGTATATATATAATATAAACTCCGGCTTTACCGTGTACTCAAAATCCCGTATACTGCCTAAAATTTAAATGTCACGCACAATAGACATGTATATATATATATATATATACTATCACTACACCGTATATATATATTATAACCCTGGCCTTACCGTGTACTAAATATCCCGTATACTGCCTGAAATTTCCTGAGTCTGTGGGTCGACTCAACATAATTAATTTTCTCACTTAATAATTTACCGTCTCCCCGAGTCTATCACCCAACTCTAATTAAATTAACTATCACACATATTAATTTAATATCTCCCCGAGTCTATCGTCCAACTCTAATTAAATTAATTATTACACCCATTAATTTAATATCTCCCCGAGTCTATCGTCCAACTCTAATTAATTTAACTATCACACATATTAATTTAATACTTACCCGAGTCTACAATCCGACTTTTATTTAATTAATTTACACATTAATTAATCAACACATATCCGAGTCTGCAATCCGTCTCTAATTAAATTAATTATCACATTTATTAATTTAATAACTTGGTGTCACCCAACCATTATCCCCGGACTATCTCACTTGGCCCTTACCTCCACATTTTTCGAGTCAATGTTCCGACTCCAAATTAATTACTTTCTCTCTATAATTAATTTAATACCTTGATGTCACTTAACCAACATACCCGGACTCACTCACTTGGTCCAATTTACATCTCATAATATAATACCCACATTTTTGCCTACAATGTGTCACACCTTTATTTTTAGAATTTTCCCAATTATATTTGCCTATAATTATTAACATACCCGGACTCGATTCACTTGGTCCGAAATTAAATATTTTCCGAGTCTATATCCCGACTCTAAATTACTTAGTTTATCTCCAAACTTAATTCACTACCTTGGGTCGCTTTACCAATATACCCGGATTCACTCACTTGATACGTACCTCACTATTTTAGAATAAAGTCTCTCAAATTTATCCATTAAATGTCTCACATAAATTCATTCTAGTCCCAATTACTTTCTCCCATAATTGCTAGGAATATTTGTTTCACAATTATTTACCACTAATAATTGTATGGAAATTATTTTATAATTAATTCCCCCTTATCTCACACCCAATTTAGTCTATACCGACTCCCGGCTGGGATAAGTGTATACATTGTCATTAATACTCAAAATGACGTAATTAAATTATTACTATTCACTTAGTAAATACATTTCCCTAAACATTAACCATTCACTCCCCGATTAATATTTAAATATATATATTGCCATAATTAATTCAATTAAAATTACAATACACAAGTAATTTAAAATTCCCAAATTAATTAAATATTAAATGTACAAAAATACGAGGTGTTACATACTTCCCCCCTTACAAAGGAATTTCGCCCTCGAAATTAAGATAAACCTAGTGTTCCGATATTCACACCTTTCTCACTAGTCATGTGCCTCCAAACCCGCTATATCTATCCCATCTGTTTCTAACCACGTTGCACAAGTATGCATTTACAATTAACCAGGGCGCCCATACACCCTATTCCCGTGCTTAACCACACAAATTTTTTTTTTTGCCTTAATTAACCCGGGTGCCCATACACCCTATCCCCGTGCCCTACCACACGAAAGTTACCCAACTATGCTATTCGTAACCCGTAATATAACTTCGAACCCGTAGTCATATCACACATACATATGTATATATATATATATACATATATAATTACTGTCTGGGTACTCAACCCATGATACGTCCAACTATCTCCCCATAAATACTTATCTCTCAACACAAAATAATATACGCTTACCCTTATGCTACCAAAGACATCATAATACCGCGCCCTTACTACCACTAGTCTTTGCACAAAATAAACCCCGAGCTATCTGTCTTTGCTCGAAAATTCAATTTAACCACCCTGATTCACTTCAGTAAACATCCCCACTTACCGGGATAAAATGTGAGAACACAAAACCTCAATATGTGCCATCGCACCACGCAATACAACATATATATCCACATATATATAGGCTATACGCCCTCTTCGGTGATACCTAGTACCAACCATACCCTAGTGTCACGGACACCAAAATTTAACTCCACTATCCACAATAGTTAAATTCCATTGCTATCCAGCCGATGTTTAAAAAGTATTATCAACCATACTCCCATAATTCTCGAAAGTAGTAATTCCTTGCATAATTCAACCAATCACTCAGTGTACGCCTCCACTATCCCATGAAGAACACTAGGGAACTCCGCTACCCTACGGAAAGTTTACCCACATGCTATGGCTGGTACCGCCAACGCGCCCACTAAGTTCGACTCACCTGCGAACTCTAGTGAAAAGTAAGTCTTATTCTGTGACATCCTCTTTTTCACTCAACAATATACCCCATGCCCCTAGGGTAAAATAATTACTTCTATTCTCCAGCTGCAACGGCTGGTTCTCGATTTTCGGAGTAGCTTCTCCCTGCCCGACTGCACCCGTGACTTGCTTTAGTGGTTGTACATCCAGGACCTCGTCCTGTAGTTGACCCCTGCCTCTCTTAAGGCAATCTCTCTTCATATGTCTCGCTTTTCCCCCAAACGAAACACTTTCTAATGTGTTCACCCTGCCACTGATCCCTTCCATGCCAACCTTGTTGGAATTCCTTGCCATCCCGCCAATAGCCTCCAGTTCTAGATCGTTTGGCATGATTTCCCTGTCGGAAATCTTACCCCTGATCTCCCCCAGTCTGCTACTGGGATACCCCACTAGTATTATTCCCTTCTTCCTCATCCGACTGGTTAATCACCACTCCCTTACCGCTTCCTTTCGCGTGGAAGCGATATTCCCAACAGTGCCGGAGTGTTGCGTTAATGACATCAGTATAACCTACTAATGCGGAATTATCAATTTAATGTTGTCTGATTCTCCAGACTAACCCATCCATAAACTTTGCTTTCTTTCTCTTTTCCTAGCTTACCTCATTCGGTACAAAATTTGCCAACGAGTGAAATCTTCCTCGTAATCGGCCACTGAACGGTCTCCCTTTGAGTCTCCTCAGAAAATTTTCTCCTCATTTCGGTCTCGACCGCTGAAGGAAAAATACTTGCAGTCGAACCACACCCAAAACTCTGCAGTAGCTAGTGTGTCCCTTTCCTCAACTGTGGTGATCGACCCCCACCACTGTAGCGCCGCTCCCACTAACTAAAAGTGGTTTACATTTATTTTCGCACCCCATTGCAAACTCCCATGCGTAGGTGACGCTGGATACCTCTCTTCCTTGACACGCTAGTACTACACCTGAACCCCCTCACAACTCTGGTGGGTTCCCACTAAAAATAACTTCTCTTTCTTATTTGCACCCCAATGACCCCGCATGAGTCTGGACATCCGACGCCACTAACACTTGTGGTGGATTCCGTGGAAAGTACCTTGTCATTTGCGACTACCGTCGTTTCAATCGCCCGCACCATTAGTTCGGTTACCTGTGCTACCAAAATTATCTTTGGCAGTTTCTGCCGTAACTCTTACTCCTGACGAGTCTCCCTCGTCTCATCTCCCCTTACTGCCCTAACTGCTCTCTCCCTTCTGGGCGTCATCTAGAATGAGAATCGAATTGTATGAGTTCACCTTCAATATAAATTCGCAGAAGAACGTATATGCGCATACGTATGAGAATACAACAATACTATGATAGGGCTCTATATCAAAGATTGCTAAGCCGAAGGGTGAAAAGCCGCACAGATCCTAAGGACACTAGAACCTGATGCTCTGATACCATATGTGACACCCCGCCTAATAAAATACCGAGTGATCAGTCCTATACCAAATTAAAACAGGAATCCCAGTTTCAAATTCAAATTCCATCCTTTTATATTCTGATTTTTCTGATTCAAACCAGATAATCATACTCAGAATTATATATCATAACTAATTCTTACCTTAAATTTCATTCAATGGTTCCATTAACAAAACCCCCTTTTTGTACCCATTTATCCCCAAAACGAATTTTGGTTTACACATCACTATGATATGAATTGATTATCACACTTTAAGAATCAAAACAGTTAACCACTTGCCTGTAAGTGTTCGTAGTGTCAGATCCGTTGGTGTAGTCCCTCAATTTGGCTCCAATAACCTCCAATTTGCTCTTGATTTGTTTTTCCCCAAATCCCCTCTCAAACCCTAGGTTTAGAATTGTGTTGGCTGCTGATTTCCTAATCCCTCACTTAGGTTAAAAACCCTCCATCCCGTTTTTAGCCTAATGGGTTAATTAAAGTGGCCCAACTCACCCCGTGTGGGCCCGGCTATGCCCAAAATTATCTCGAGACCCAATTACTACCCCCGGGTACTCTTTTCTGACTATCTTGACCCATCCGGACTCAACCGCGCACTCAGAATTGGCGTCCGAATTAATTTATAAAAATCCTTATCTCACACCCAATTTAGTCTATACCGACTCCCGGCTGGGATAAGTGTATACCTTGTCATTAATACTCGAAATGACGTAATTAAATTATTACTATTAACTTAGTAAATAAATTTCCCTAAACATTAACCATTCACTCCTCGATTAATATTTAAATATATATATTGCCATAATTAATTCAATTAAAATTACAATACACAAGTAATTTAAAATTACCGAATTAATTAAATATTAAATGTACAAAAATACGGGGTGTTACAAAGGACTCAAAACAAAACTAGAAAAATCCCTCAAAAATAGGATTTCCGAATCGATTCGCCTAGGGCCGAATCGATTCGCCCAAAAATGAATCGATTCGGTGAGGAAAACCCACATTTTGTCTCAGTCCGAATCGATTCGGCCTTAACCCGACTCGATTCGGTCTCCCAGACCTGTAACCTCTCATGTAACCAAATCGATTCTCTTGGGAGCCGAATTAATTCGTCTTGGAAGAAATGCCCAATTTGGTCCACGAGTTGTATGAACCCTAAAATCCCAGAAACCCAATTCTTCCATCACCTTCAACCCCAACAACTAATAATCCCACCAAATCTTTTCTACACAACTCCTAACTAATTTTCCCAACTCAAATCCAATTAAACTACAAGATTACAGGTCTAAACACCAAAAATCCCCAAACCCCATAAATGGTTTAAATCTCAAAAACCTAACTATACATGCAATTTATCCACATTAAATCATAATCTAGAAAGTAATAAACTTGCCTCGAGTTTGTAGTCTCGGATTCTCCTCCGGTAGCAACAATTTCTACCTCCAATTTTCTATTTCTCTCTCTTTTCTCCCATTTCTCCCAAGCTCTCTCTCTTCTCTCTCTCTCTCTCTCTCTCTCTCTCTCTTAGCTTATAACATAAGAATGAGAAATAAAAGGGTTTGGAAGACTTACACGGGCCTTAAACATAAATTCCTCTCTTTTAAATGTTAATACACCATTAAAATGACTCGTAACTACTTAATTGAGTCATAATCTGTCAAAAGTGCCCGAAACTCAAAATTACAACTTGGCACTTATTTTGACTATCTCGACTGTTCCAAAACTACCCCCCCCCTAAATTGGCATCCGGAGTAACATATAATATTTTTATGTTCTTACGTCATTTTATTTCATTAATTATGCTCCAATTTAAAAATAAGTCATAACCATCGTTTAAAGCACAACAACGCAAATCAAACACAATATAATGCTATTTACCTTCTCATAACGGTAAATAGGCAAAACATGGTAAATATTATCGCTTAATTTACTGGAAATAATATTTACTCCAACTTTCTCTATTTTATAAAATTATCCCATCAGGCAAAATAATATAAAATAGCCGTTCAAAAGTCTGGGTTATTACACTAACATTTTTTCAATAAGTCGAGTTAAGCCAAATTTTTAGTACCATTGAAAGACTCGGGGTTGAAGAACTGAAGCCCTTCTCGGGAGCACTGAAACTTATCATATAATAACCTGAAAATCTAAGTAACTAAATTAGTCACTACGCATTCTAAATAACACGATTGAATTAAGTTATAACTCATCTATGAAACAAAGCATCTTAAATAACACAATTAAATTAAGTTATACCTCATGTATGCAACAATGCACAATACAACTAAAGGTTTCAATGCACAAAAGTCCAACAAATCGTTCTTAAAAACATGACATTGACCCTTATCTTCTCCAAACATCTTTTTCTCCAGTGGAATCGTTATTTGATTCGTCTTCATTATCAATAAATTATGGGTGAAGGTGATTATCAAATCGCCATCAACATTCTTTTTAACTATATCATATGTACTTTCACCAAAGACATCCTTCTCTTTCTCATGACCTGATTTTTTCCCAACTTTCATTTCATTCTGCATTGAATCATATGAAATGTCAGAAAACAATGTCAAACATAGACTTATAAATAAACATAAAAACCGATAGTTTACCTCAAATACTAACAACACTAACTCTTTGGGCCAAGCAACATATGACCCAATAGTATCTTTCACAAAATACGTTTCATTTGGAATGGGTATCGGGAGGATGGCACTAGAAGAAATAACTTTAGAAATGGAAACTCGAACATAGTTTTCTTCGAATGCTATATTATGAATATTCTCATTCGGTCCATTCCTATCAAATACGATCACCTCAACAATGATGTTAGTTTTATTACCAATATCTAACTTACATTCTCTAACCTATATTACAAAAAAGCAATCACATTAAAATTCAGCAATTTATTGGCCCTAACCAAGTAAAACTATATAAAATTTAGTACCCTACTCACCCAACCAAGTAAAATTACAAAGTTATCACCGTCGAGAAAAGTGATCCCATTACCTTTGAAGAATACGCGTATTTCGTACTTTTATTACCAGCTATCGAAGAAGGTTTCTTACTTTTGACATTAGCTATTGAATGAGGTGGAACCTTTTCACTATGTGTTACACCACTATCTTTGAGCTATGCCAAAGAAACACAAAAACAAATTACAATTACAAAAAAAATTACTAAACCTTATTGGTATGTGTTTGCATAATTATCTTTGTGTTATTATACAATCGAAGAAAGTGATTGTGTTGTAATTTTTCCACTAGAACAGGAACGCTTTATAATTTCACTTTCACGTGTGTATGAAGCAACTTTCTCAGCTCGGGGTGCGATTGTTGGGGTTGCGACAACCGGGTCATTTCTTAACTTCAACTGAGCTTCCATATCTTTTAATCTTTTTTTAGCTTCACTTAATTTAGATTTTAATTCACTAATATGTCTCTTGGAACCATGCTTTGGAAGATTGAAGTACCTGTGGGAATAACTCCAAATCCTAACCCCCGAACACGGCCCGAGTGTTTGGGAGTACCCAATGTCATAATGAGAACATCATTACTTCCTTCGATGATTACACTACCATCTTTAACTTGTCTTTTCAATTCAGTCTATAATGAAGTAGATTCAATCATTTAGAATGTCATTTAAACATTATAAAAGTTACAAATCATATACAAAAAAACACCAAACAAAGGAACTCGTGTCGTTATTTATAAAAACTAACCATTTTATCTTCCACCTCTTTTAATGAATCATCTCCATAGTCACCATCTTTTTTTACACAACCTTTCAACCATAAGAAACTTCTGTCATCTTCATATTCCTAACCCATCTTTTTTTCTGGTATCAATTGTAAAACAAAAAATAATTTTGCTAAAGAATAATTCAATGTTCAAGTTCAAAACCATCACAAATCTAATGAAAATATTAAAACTAAAACATACCAAATCTTCAGCAAGACCGGCATAACACTTCTTGCTCATATGATGATTGTATGTGACCTTGAATCGCTTTTCCCTTTGTGCCTCACTTACAATCTTATAAATCAAAGAAAAAAATTATAAAAGAAAAAGAAAAAGTACCCTACAAATCTTCAACTATTTTTTCAATTATACCTCAAATCCTTTGGTTGGCTGCAAACAAATTCAGTCCACACATCCAGACTAATGAATTTCTCGTATTTTGGTGGATGATGTCTGAGAAGCTCGCGTTGGTGTCTGAATGGTCTAATCCAAAGTCTCGTGAGGTTTGTTTTGAACGCTCTCCAACTGCAACCCATAGAGGACAATACCATCCTCTTGCTGTTCGGATCAATATCAAAGTTGATCTAAAAAAGAAAGATGTTGAATACATGTCTTAGAATCAATATGCAAAATTAAGGTGTTCAACTACTTTCGAGAATTTAGGACTCTTCCCACTTTTTTTTACTTTACTATATTTTTTTCATATAACTTTTCATGATCGATTTTATTTCTACTCTTGAGCTATGCTTTGATGATGTTTTGGAATTAATATTTTCAGGGAAATTGCCTTTAGTCTTTGATTGTATTGAAAAGACAAAAACAAATTATGGTTATGCCACAAGAAGAACACTATATATTATGGGTTGCAAGTGTCACTGAAAGTGAAGAGCTATCTACACTATAAGAGTGCATCGAAGTAAAAGAAGCTCCAAGTCGGTGACAAATTAGTTTCAGATAAAACAAAGATAGCTAAGTCTGGCGGGGTTGTTTCATCTACCCTGTCATTGATGAGTGCCTAACACTGATGTTGTTGTTGCTCCTAACTGTTGCTACTGCTGCCATAAAACAAACCAATAGCAACAAACTAGTGTTGTCCCAAACTGCTGCCATAATCCTTTAACTTTTGTTTCATATTATAATATTTAGTGATTTAAAGTTCTGTAGAATTCAAAAATGACAATGTTTTAGGGTGGCCCGTGTTTGTTGGTTTAATATGGTGCATAAGCTTAAGGATACTCTTTCACAAATGAAAAAAATAATAAAAATAGTTAATAATTTGAGAAATAGTAAGATTTTTGAGCTAATTTTGGGCTTTAAAGCACAATAAATTTTCATTTCTGACATGGGCAGAAAATTGACCATTAGCACTTGAATAATACGAAGTTTTGGTATCATGAGGGAACTGTAATGGATTTTTCACTTTCCTTTTGAATGTTGCATGTTTTTTAAACAAAAAATCCACATTATTCAACTACAATCTCTTGATATTGGTCTCATGTGATACAAAATGCACAAAAAGAATGAAAGAATAAACTTTGTACCTGTTTGACAGTCGTATACCTGTTTTTACTTTCTGCTGCCCTGTTTTTACATAATTGCCCTATTTTTACTTTCTCATTCCTCGTCTCGTTCGATTATATATATATATATATATATATGAATAAGCAATATAGTATATAGTACAAGAAATGTCAGCTCATTCTAATAACACCACACCACTTTATATAAGCATTTCCGCATTTGTAATACAGTAAACAGTAAATTGTTGAATTTGTTTACATATGCATACTATGATAACACAATCAACTTGGACAATTGAAGGACGTCAATACCAAATAACTACGATCGACAACAACACAAGTCTATATATAATAAGGTACAAAAAAAATCAGAGCAAAAAAGTTACACACGCATACAAAAAAAAGGTTAACAGGTTTAGACGTGTAGTACTTTGTGAGTCGATGATTTTAATGTTTAGGCATGACTTTAGTTGCAAAGTTGTTATTTTTTTCTCATGAAAGGTTGTTCTATTTGCAGTCATATCAGGCCTGGCACCAAAGGAATCCCAGTTTGATGTGCTTCAGTTTAATATCCACACATACATACAACAAAAATGCATCAAACAATATTTTTTATATAACAACAATATATATATACATATATATACCTGTATTTCCTCTCACAAATCATTCTTTAATTTGATTGGCACTTTACGCCAACTTGGATATGTTATCTACACAAAGCACTTCACCATCAAACCCCCATAACTAAATAATTCTTTTTGCTAGTATTATTGGTTGCCCAAGATTGTTATATACAACTCTTATCCGTTCTTCACTGCTCTTTTAGCTTCGCCTCACCTCTACCTTTACTACTATATTGTGAAGGTTTCTCCACGGGTTCGAGATCAATGTCTTCCATTTCAAGTTGAAGCAATCGAACTGTTTAAAGACAAAAAAGAGAAATAATATAGATTTCATTAATACAAGTAAGTCGTAAATACTCGAACAATACAATTATTAAAATGTACGACAAATTAAAATTCATCATTTCATTATGTGTTAATTAAAATGTACAAGAGAACAATTGTCAAAATATTAAGCCAAAAATAATGAGCCATATTCTAGAACAAATGTCACATAGCCAATATTCCATACATTCAATTTTCAATAATTAACTGTTGTAGGTTCCACGACAAAAACAAAAAAGATGGACAACTTCACCAAACAAGCTTACATTTTAAGCAATTATAACTAATAATAAAGGACAATTCAAATATTAAGCATCATAGCATCGTCTAACACAATTATGTTGTTGTATTGTCTATCCATGTTCCCTCAAAATCTTCACGCAAATAAGTTTAAGAAGATTCCTCAACCACGTTAAAAGATTCAATAATTGGCAAAACTTTAGTGCAAATATCATCCCCGAGACATCCATCATCGTCATCATCTTTATCATAGTAATCCCTTTGAGGTGTTGACAATACAATTGAATATTTAGGATTCATTTGGTCCGGAAGATAGAAAACTTGTTTCGCTTGAGACGTTAAGATGAAAGAATCGGATTTATGAGCAACTCTATTAAGATCGACAGATATAAAACCAATCTCGTCCATGTTAATTCCATTTTTGTTGTCAACCCAATCACACTTGAATAAAGGAATTTCAATTGAAAAGTAGTCAAGTATCCATATCTCCCTTTTAACACCGTAGAAAATCATATCAGTACGAACATGATTGATGTCTTTTGCACTAGCTATCGGCAACGTCTTAGCAACTAGGCTCACTCCACTGTTTGGGGTTACTCGTGCATCATCACGAACCTTTGTTAGGTAAAAAATACTATTAATAACATATCTATGAACTTTGATGACATCTCGACGAGGTCCAGGAGCAATCCATTTTAAGTCATCTGAGATATTGTTGTTTGGGAGTTCTTCTTCAAGCGCAACCTAATAATATAAGAATTTTAGTTACTTACAAAACAAAATTCAAATTAACATATTAAAGTAATGGGATATTTCATCTTTATTCCCACTTTAGTTTTTATTATTAGACTTCACCAACTATTTAATTTTACTTTACACTTCGCCACTATTTTTAACTAGGTGGTATTACATAACAAATGTCACATAACCTATATTCCATACATTCAATTTCCAATAATCAACTGTTGTAGGTTCCACACAAAAAACAAAAAAGTTGGACAACTTCTCCAAACAAGCTTAAATTTTAAGTAATTATAACTAATAATAAAGGACAATTCAAATATTAAGCATCATAGCATCGTTTAACATAATTATGTTACAATATTGTCTATCCATGTCCCCTCACAATCTTCATGCAAATAAGTTTCAGAAGATTCCTTAACCACGTCAAAAGATTCAATAGTTGGCAAAACTTTAGTGCAAATATCATCCCCGAGACATCCATCATCGTCATCATCTTTATCATATTAATCCATTTTAGGAGTTGACAATACAATGGAATATTTAGGATTCATTTGGTCCGGAACATAGAAAACTTGTTTCGCTTGAGAGGCTAAGATGAAAGAATCGGATTTATAACCAACTCTATCAAGATCGACGGATGTAAAACCAAGCTCGTCTATGTTAATTTCGTTTTTGTTGTCAAACTAATCACACTTGGATAAAGGAATTTCAATTGAAAAATATTCAAGTATCCATATCTCCCTTATAGCACCGTAGAAAATCATATCATTACGAACAGGATTGATGCCCTTTTCACTAGCTATCTGCAGCGTCTTAGCAACTAGGCTCACTCCACTATTTTGGGTTACTCGTGCATCATCACGATCCTTTTTAGGTAACGAATACTGTTAATAACATATTCGTGAACTTTGATGACGTCTCGATGAGGTCCATGAGCAATCCATTTTAAGTCATATGAGATATTGTTGTTTGGGAGATCTTCTTCAAGCGCAACCTATTAATATAAGAATTTTAGTTACTTACAAAACAAAATTCAAATTAACATATTAAAGTAATGGGATATTTCATCTTTATTCCCACTTTAGTTTTTATTATTAGACTTCACCAACTATTTAATTTTACTTTACACTTTGCCACTATTTTTAACTAGGTGGTATTACACGTCGACATTGTTTTTCACTAAGATTTGCAACTAATAAATAAAAAAGAAGTGGCATTTTTAAAAAGAAAACTGAAAAATGGGTAATATCTAATGAAAATTAAAGTGATGGTTAAGTCAAAATGTCCCTAACTTAATCATACCCTTTTAGGTAACCAATGGATAAACGTGCGATTGTGCTCATCTTCAAGACACTTTTTGTTTTTCCCTTTTCGAGGATGGGTTTCTTTCAAGTACTGTTCATACTCCCTGACAATGTATTAATGAGTAACGCAACATTAGTTATTAATATATTTAGAGGTAAGTATGTGAGGAACTAACTTCATATTAATGGGAAGTTAGGAAAGGCATACTCTATATAAGGTTGAACATCATTCGTGTTATGTAACACATGAAGATGTTCCTGCTCCAAGGATATGCGATCAACTTCAACGACATCCGAGCCTCTTATCGGTTTGTAATCATCCTTACTCGCCGGAATTCCAATTGAATCTAATTCCGATAAGAACACGAAACAACATTCAATAGCTTCTTCTACTATGTAACATTGAGAAATACAACCTTCGGGGCGATTACGGTTTCTCACATAACCCTTTAATACTTTCATGTACCTAACACATTAAAAAAAATAAAAATAAAAAATCGGTACCCTTATTTACTTATATTAACACATGATAGTAAAGTAGATTGACCTAACCTTTCAATTGGGTACATCCATCGAAAGAAAACATGACCGCAAAGTTCGACCTCCCTCATAAGATGCATCATTAAATTCACCATAATGTCAAAGAAGGATGGTGGAAAGTATTTTTCCAGCAAATACAATGTCATCACAATTTCATTCTGAATTTATTTTAGTTTTTGCAAGTCCACTACTTTGGCACAAAGGGCATTGAAGAAAAAGCATACTCTCATGATCGCATATCTCACATGTTTTGGCAACACCGATCGAATTGCAATCGGAAGAGGTTGTTTCATTAGAATATGACAATCATGAGACTTCAAGCCATACAATTTTAAATCTTCCCTAGAGACATGGCTTTTAAATTAGAAGAGTACCCAGTCGGGACCTTAAGGTCATGCAAAGTTTGACAGACCATTTTTTCCTCTCTCGATAACTTATAACATGTTGGCGGTAGGTATGTCCTTTTTTCATTAACATGTGGTGCTAACTCACTTCTTATGCCCATTTTTTCAAGGTCGAGTCGACACTTCACCCCGTCTTTCATTTTCCCTTCAATATTAAGCAAGGTTCCAATGATACTATCACAAATATTCTTTTCAATGTGCATGACATCTAAGTTATGTCGAATAGGCAAATCCTTCCAATAAGGATTTTCAAAAAATATTGATTTCTTCTTCCAAAAATTTTCAACCCCAACATTTCTAGGATCGCCTTTTTCAACCCCAATAACTACCCTCCTCGATCTCTTATGCTTTGACGATTTATTCAAATTAATCGCCCTCGCCTTTTTTTACCTTATTTACCCATGAAACCTTAAGTCTCCAAACTTTTATCAATATTTGTTCACCTCTTAAAGGTTCAGGGGGGGCTTGGAACTCTTGCTCACCATTAAAAGCCTTTTCCTGGCTTCGAAATGGATGATTTTGTGGTAGGTATCTCCTATGTCCCATATAAATGCACTTGCCACAGTGTTGTAATCTGATGGAATATGTTTTTTCACTACATATTGGACAAGCATTATAGCTCTGAACAACACTTCCAGATAAATATCCATATGCTGGAAAATCATTAATTGTTCACAACAGTATTGAACGCAAAGTAAAAGATTCTTGTCGAAAAACGTCATATGCTTTAACTCCACTACACCAAAATTGTAAAATTGTCACCTTTTTAACGGTCAGGCTTGTCACGGTCAATGACCGTGACACAAAAATACGCATTTTTTTGTCACGGTCATTGATCGTGACAAGTCTGTGACAAAGACTTGTCACGATCAATGACCGTGACACGTTCGTGAAAATTCTATCAGTAAAAAAACCCTCCCCCTTCTTTTTTTCCAACCGAATCCATTCCTTTGATTTCTCTCTCTCTCTCTCTAGCGGCTGCTTTCTCTCTCTCTCTACAACTTTGGTATGTTTTCTCTCTATTTCTCCACCATTTATGTATATGTGTATGTATATGTGCGTGTGTGTATATATGTGTGTAAGTGTGCGTGCGTGTGTGTGTGTGTATGTGGTGTGTGTGTGTGGGGGGGGGGGGGGAGGAGGCAGTAGGGCTGGGGAGGGGGGTGTATGCATGCGCGCATGCGTGTGTTTATATGTATATATATATATATATATATGCGTGTGTGTGTATGTGCGTGTGTGCATATATGTTGTGTGTGTGCGTGTGGTGGGCAGGGGCAGCGCAATGGGGCGGGGGGGGGGGGAGGGGGGAGGGGGAGGGTTAGGGGCAGGGGGTGTATATGTGTGTGTGTGTGTTTTTTTAATTAAATTTTTATTGTTTTATTAAATATTACCCATCATATTGTATTGCCCCTTGTAAAATAATTGATTGATTTAATATTGATTGGTTGTTAATTTTTTTTGTAAATTAATAATTAGTGCCCCTTTCATATGCAAGTAGGATTGCCCCTCATTGTAAATTAGTAAATTAATAATTGTATACTTTAATTGTTAGTTTGATTGATGAAAAGAATTAATTGAGTAGATGAATTAGAAGGTGTACGGGATAAACATTTGTTTTTTCCATTGCGGTTGGATTATAGTGGATCGATGCTGGGTTGTTTAATTTTAAAAGTGGCATGACCACTGGATTATTGTCCACATGGGGGTGGGATTTTTCATTTTTTTTAAAATTACTTTGTATAACGAACAATATATATATAGTATGATAATTAAATGAAACATACTTGAAATTACATCTAGTGCGCATAGATACTAGCCTTCTAGTTCTTATGCGTACACATTCAATAGCCCTTAGACCCGTTCGAGAGTCATTTCCCCTGTAATGAGATCTCTCAAATTGTCCCATTTGGACAGTTTGGGACTGCAAAATTTCTGTATAATAATATTCTTAGTGGCTTAAAGTTGTTACTTTTAGAGGAAGTTCTGCAGTAGTATCCTAATGTTCTCTAGGTACATACTAGATTGACAAGTGTGGCTGTTATTTCAATTGATCAATTGAAATAATACTCACACTTGCCAATCTACGTCGTGTACTTGGAGAACTACGGGAATATGCTGTCGAATTTTTATCAAATCGTAACAATGTGCATGACTTGTTAAGTATATTACAGAAATATGCGGTCTTGAATGGGATTGGACCACTCACCCTTTAGAGGAGATGGAGGAAATAGAAATTAAATGAAATTAAATGAAACATACTATAAATATAAGTTTTGTTCATACTAATCTGTGAATATATGCTTCTTACCTTTAATAGGTGATTACTTGTGGTAGCTGTGATGGGATATTCGAAATACAAAGAGTGGATGGGTGAGACAAATAGAATGAGGGATGTGTTTCGCAGAGGTGCTAATGAATTTGTGAAATACGCAAAGAGATGTCATAGTGATGAAGAGTTTCCGTGTCTGTGTGCTAGGTGTAAGAATGGTAAGGTGTTTAAGTGGAAAATAGTTGAACTACATTTGTTAAAATCGAGTATGCAAGATAGTTATCGATTTTGGAGTTTTCACGGTGAATTAAAAGTTCCTTTTGTCCCCGAACAACCTTCACAACAACATTCAAAACAACCTTTAACAAGTAGGATAGATGTAGAAGGGGACGAAGTTAATCATAACATGTTAGAGGATTTCGTTGATGATGCGTACGGAGTTTATGAAGCCGAGGAGAATGAGGTTACTGATGATGTACAAGGTTCAAGTGCTCATGAAGATATCACAATAAACCATGACGATGACTACCAAAGTCTAAAATTTAAGGCGGCCCAACCATTACACTCTGACTGTGAGAAAGATCAAACAACTTTACATGCCATGGTTGGTTTGCACAGTTTGAAGATGCAGTACGATTTGTCTGGCAATAGCGTGATATAAATTCTGAAATGGGTGAAGGGGTTACTACCCAAGGAGAATAAGAATCTAAATAGCTATCCTATTATGAAGAACAGTATGAAAGGTTTTGGAAATGAAGTATAAATTGATTCATGCTTGTGTGTATGACTGCATACTATACCGAAAGGAGTATGAAAATATCGATCGTTGTCCGGTTTGCGATGAACCTAGATATGTCCAATCTACTAGTAAAGAAGGCACAAGTTCAAAAGTGCTTAAAAAAGTGTTGAAATATTTTCCCATTAGGCCTAGATTAAAGCAATTTTAACAGTACCATGGATAGCAGAGGCAATAACTTGGCATGCTAGGGCAGAAGTAAGGGGTAATCTCATGCGTCATCTTATTGATTCTACAGCTTGGAGGAGGATGAATTATGAGTCTCCTAATTTTTCTCGAGAACAACATGATCGAGGGGGAAAATCGAGCGTCCGTGTAATACGCTAGTCATTGTTTTCGGCTTCCAACCTCAATACAAAAGAACCTAAACTTGTAACTACACTCTTAAGAAGTATAGTGGCGAGTCTGGGTATCGAATCCACAGGGAATGTTTAATGGAATTTAATTGATTTACTACTTCTAAAATAAAAGTGAAAAAGATGATGATGGTTGAAGACGAAAAAAATAAAAAAGTTAACTATGCATGCATGAGCAAACTAATTAAGATGAATGAGAAAGTAGGTTGGAATGCAATCCCCTAACCCTAGTAATTTACCGTGTAGAATAGTAGAATTGTAAATTATAAATTTGAATGAATCCAGTCTTTATAGATCCTAAGCATTACGTATTTGAGGTTCAAGCCCGCACTATACGAAATCAAAGGTAAATATAAAGAGGTGCTAAATAATTATACGCACATTGTATTCTTAAACATCCCAAGTACCTAGGGCAAGAGAGATTAAAAGATCTACAATGGTTGTAAAATTGTCTCGCACGACTCTATCAAACTTTTAATTTAAATTCCATTTTCTACATAAGTAATTTACATTGGGATGGGTTCATGCATCCCAACCTTTAAAAACTTAGCTGGGAATGATTTTATTAAATGAAAATAAATTCATAACAATGCATGTAATTGTGGATCTAAGAAACATTGTAAAAAGAAAAATTACAAAACAAGTCATAATTTAATTGAAAATAGAATTGAGATAAAATAAGAGAATGGAAATTTTATACTTGTATTCAGCAACAGGAAAAACAAATGAACTTGAATCCAGAAAACTTCTTCTTAATCAACCTTAAAAACTAGGGTTTATGAAAATTTCTATGTAAAGAAAAACTAAGAAACTCTCTAAAATCTTACTTTCTCTCTCTAAAATTCTATTCTACTCTCTAGAATTCGACTCCCTTCGAAGGATGTAGGGCTTGGCCTTTTATACACCAAAAAATGACTCTTCCCATGCCCCTCCACGTATTTGCCTTTTAATATACCTAAATGAGACTCTTCCCATGCCTCTTCATGTTTTACAACTAATAAAAACGAATTAAACAAGAAATTTCAAGAGTTGTCTCTTCAGCTTCCAGAATTAATTTCAACTTTAGACTTTCTGTCTCCAACTTTAAATGGGCATAACGTCTTCATCGTAGCTCGGATTTGGGTGCCGTTTTTTCCAATGTTCTTGTAATTTAGATATCTTTAACTCTCTAGCTTTCCCCACCATCGTAATATATATGTAAAATTACGAAAATGCCCTTCAACTCCCCATTTCTTGGTTTCTTTCACTGTTTTGAGTTCTCCTTCGCACTAACTTGCATGAAATACCTGTAAAACACATGAGAAATACAAAAAAACATGAAATACTTGCCAAAAAGGCTAGTAGCATAAATATGAGAAAAATCCAAGCTATTTACATTGCACGGGATCATAAAATACCGAAATTAAGGGGATAAATGTGAAGAATATGTGCCTAATCACACCCCCAAACTTAGAACTTTGCGCGTCCCGAGCAATGTAAATGAAATTAGTTTAAAGTTCAACTCTTTAAAATTACTTTATTAAATTAAATTCCACTTTCACAGGCAAGGGATTGCATTTAGCGTATGCAACAAGCCTTTAAACTCCTAGGTTACGCTAGTAGGACGAGTTTTGTCTCGTGAGGGTTTGCAGTGAATATACCCACAAAATTCTTTATTGACTCAAATAACTATCAAAATACTTAAAAATTGTACAATTTAAACTTTTCGAAAAATACTCACCATAAATTCATATTTAATTGTCTCAAACCATAGTGTGTGTGTGCAAAGCCAGAAATTAAACCTCAAATTTCCACTGATTGAGCATTACGTTACTTTCCGAAAATTTATTTTGATTCCAATTCTTACGGATGCACTCACAAACGAATCACTCGGATTGTGGTTATTTTCTCTCGGTATGCATGATATAAAGAGTAAATATAATGGACACAAATTCATGCATACAAAATTGAAAAGAAGGAAATATATGGTGAAAAGATCTCATCATCGGAATACAGTTATTAGGAAACGGGAAACATCATCTCTTAATCACACCATTTTAATCTCTTGTATTATCTTTTCATGTCTTAGCTCTCCATGAAGTAATTAATTTCGCCATTCGGACTCGGTAGGACTTTTCGGGTTAAAAAGTGTAAAGGGTAAAAATGGAAATGGATGGAATGTTCGGAATTGGAAAATGTCCTGATGACGTCCATTAGTGCTTTTTCGGGCATTTGCTCATTTTTCTCTTTCTTTTTCAATTTTCATTTTTTTTCTCACTATTTTTTTTTGAACATTTTTATTTTATTTTTCTCTTGCCCCTTTTTATTGCACAATTTGGACTTACTTGATGAATTTTCTCAATTTTCACAATTCCGGGCTATTTGGGTTTTTCGGGTTATCAAACGAAAGGAAAATATTTTATTAGGCTCAACTTGGGTTGCAAAGGGATGATTTTTTTTTTCACAATGTTTTTTATGGCTAATATTTTTGGGTTAAACAAACGAAGGCCTACTTCATTGTCCAAATTGCTAATCACCTTACCATATGCATCTCGAGATTAATTAAGTTTAGAGATATATTTAGCATGAATTTCGAGATAACATTTCACACATTTCCCATAACCGATCAAAACAAAGGATTGAGATCATCAACGACTTATTAAAACGCTGAAAAGGACTTTGAGTTAATCATAAACTCGGATTGATTTAAAAACTCATAAAAAATTGAAAGGCTCGAAATCTCACCGGGTTTGATCAATCTCCACACTTATTCGTTAAGTCGTCAATTTTCGTTCAATTTCCATCTTCGGTCAATTTTTGGCTTAGTGCAATTGATTGTTAACAATTTGAGACTTTAAATAGAATAAAGGTGATATTTTTGAAAAATTTAAATTCTAATTTTTATTTATTTTGAACAAAAATATTTTTGACTTTTTCTAAATTTTTCATTTTTTTTAAAAATAAAATAAAAAATATACTTAGAACAAACATGTGATCGAATCAATGAATCTAAACAATAAACGGGAAGAATATCCCACACCCCTAACTTAAATGTTGCATTGTCCTCAATGCGAATCAAGAACACAACATAAAGAGAGGAAAAGAAAGATATTACCCAAATGGAGCGATCCCCTATGAGTACGAGTGCATTGAATCTACAAAACACGTTAGAACCAAGCATAACAAAAATAATAACAAAAACTCTAACTATCAAAACTAGACTATAATAAAAGAGAAAAAAAAACTAACTATTTACAACCTAAAATTGGAACGGCTAATAAATCATACACTAAAAGTCAAAAAATTCGAGGGTCCACCCAAAATACAATCTGACTTTGAGGGATTAATAGTGTACCGTCACTATAAAGCATGCCTCTCGAAAAATAAGAATTCCGTTTGAAAAACGGAAGGCATGTGCAAAGTTAAAAAAATGAACCATCACCAATTAAAAAATTTAGGGGGATAATGAGGGATTTGAGTGCACAGGGGGACAAGTACCATTGGGATCCAAGAAAAATAGAATCACTTCCCAAAGATTTTTCAAGTAGTATGGGAAGCGGATCACACAAGCAGAAAGAGTCCGTCTTGGAAAATAATTTAAGCATAGAGTGCTTGTCCTCAAAATCTTCTCTCCCCAAATTTTCAGTTGGATCTGGTGGAGTGACACGTCTAAGTGTATGACCCATAATACATTCACCTAATTCTTGTGATGGATTTAATGGTTCGATAATAGTGGAGACACAAGGAGACAAATGATCTTCAACCTCAATAGGTTTTGAAATATTTATAAGAGGTTGTTATTCAAAAGAACTTGGATCACTCTCAATGATTTCATTCTCAAAAGTATTAGGTGAAGAGCAAGTCTCGACCTTCTCTAAGTTGTTCAAATAATCATTCAACTCCTTGCAAGTTGCAGTAATTTTCAACTCGGTAGCAGCAAGGTCATCAGATTTCTTTTTTATAACAAGCAAGAGTTCTTTCAAAGTAGGCTTCCTTGGTTCTAGCACCTCGAATTCCTCATTTGGTTGAAAATTTACTTCATCTTCAAAACTATCGGAAGAAAAATCCTCATTGGGTTAAAATAATAAATCTAACTCTTGCTCCCAATAACAAATTTTTTCTCGATATTCTTTTTCAAGTCTTTCTTCTTCAAGCAATTGATTTTGATAAATTTGGATTGCCTTAGCACTAGGCTTGTATTTATGAGCATCATCTTTAGTGATATTGATCCAATGTTCATAAATCGCGAGTTCATTCTCCTCCTCACTATTAGCATAACAATTAAAGCCACCAAAAGACTTAAAATAAGACATTTCAAAGTGGGTAATTAAAAAACGTGACACATTTTTCTTTTTAATTTATTTATTTTTCTATTTACTTTTTTTTATGAAGTAGTAAGTCAATTATAATCTATAACAAACACTCCCCGGCAACGGCGCCATTTTGATCGAGGGGAAAAATTGAGCATCCGTGTAATACGCTAGTCGTTGTTATCGGCTTCCAACCTCATTACAAAAAAACCTAAACTTGTAACTACACTCTTAAGAAGTATAGTGGCGAGTCTGGGTATCGAATCCACAGGGAATGTTTGATGGAATTTAATTGATTTATTACTTCTAAAATAAAAGTGAAAAAAATGATGATGGTTGAAGACGAAAAAAATTAAAAAGTTAACTATGCATGCATGAGCAAACTAATTAAGATGAATGAGAAAGTAGGTTGGAATGCAATCCACTAACCCTAGAAATTTACCGTGTAGAATACTATAATTGTAATTTATAAATTTGAATGAATCCAGTCTTTATAGATCCTAAGCATTACGTATATGAGGTTCAAGCCCGCACCATACGAAATCAAAGGTAAATATAAAGAGGTGCAAAATACTTATACGCACATCGTATTCTTAAACATCCCAAGTACCTAGGGCAAGAGAGATTAAAAGATCTACAATGGTTGTAAAATTGTCTCGCACGACTCTATCAAATTTTTAATTTAAATTCTATTTTCTACATAAGTAATTTACATTGGGATGGGTTCATGCATCCCAACTTTTAAAAACTTAGCTAGGCATGATTTTATTAAATGAAAATAAATTCATAACAATGCATGTAATTGTGGATCTAAGAAACATTGTAGAAAGAAAAATTACAAAACAAGTGATAATTGAATTGAAAATAGAATTGAGATAAAATAAGAGAATGGAAATTTTATACTTGTATTCAGCAACAGGAAAAGCAAATGAACTTGAATCCAGAAAACTTCTTCTCAATCAACCTTACAAACTAGGGTTTATGAAAATTTCTATGTAAAGAAAAACTAAGAAACTCTCTAAAATTTTACTTTCTCTCTCTAAAATTCTATTCTACTCTGTAGAATTCGACTCCCTTGGAAGGATGTAGGGCTTGGCCTTTTATACACCAAAAAATGACTTTTCCCATGCCTCTCCACGTTTTTCCCTATTAATATACCTAAATGAGACTCTTCCCATGCCTCTCCAATTTTTACAACTAATAAAAACGAATTAAACAAGAAATTTCAAGAGTTGTCTCTTCAGCTTCTAGAATTAATTTCAACTTTAGACTTTCTGTCTCCAACTTTAAATGGGCATAACTTCTTCATCGTAGCTCGAATTGGGGTGCCGTTTTCTCCAATGTTCTTGTAATTTAGATATCTTTAACTCTCTAGCTTTCCCCACCACCGTAATATATATGTAAAATAATGAAAATGCCCTTCAACTCCCTATTTCTTGGTTTCTTTCACTGTTTTGAGTTCTCCTTCGCACTAACTTGCATGAAATACCTGTAAAACACATGAGAAATACACAAAATAAGAAATACTTGCCAAAAAATGTTAGTAGCATAAATACGAGACAAATCCAATCTATTTACACTGCACGGGATCATAAAAATACCGAAATTAAGGGGATAAATGTGAAGAATATGTGCCTAATCAAAGCACAACATTCGTTTGGATATATCAACAGATAGTTTCAATGCATTTGGAAATCTAAGCACCAATCAGAGTGTATGGTCAGTTATCCTAGACCCACTCAACCTCCCTCCTTCACAGTGTATGAGACCTAAATTTTCGATGATGTCTTTATTGATACCTGAGCCAAAGGCACAAAGTGATGACATCGACGTCTACCTGTCTCCTTTGGTAGAAGAATTAAATGAGTTGTGGGATTATGGTGTGCAATCATTTGACTCTTTTAGAAAAGAAGAGTTTACGCTGAAAGTTATGTTGACTTGGGCAATTCATGATTTTCTAGCTTATGGGACATTATCCGTTCGTGTAGTACATGGTTATTTGGGGTGTCCCATTTGTGGAGAGGTGAATGAATCTCTTCGTCTATCCTTTAGCTCAAAAAAATGTATACCATTGTCGTAGGACGTTTTTACCCCCGGCTCATAGTTTTAGATTTGAGAAAGGTTCCAATTTTTTATTGAGCGGGGTTGAACATAGGCTACCGCCGAGAGAACTTTTAAGTTTAGAAATTGAAAGTAAATCTTCTGAATGTGGCCCTAATATGCCAGGTAAGAATCCCAAATTTACGAATGTCAAGCATAAGAAGACCTCAACTGGGAATGAAACTGAGACAAGAAAGGCATGGTCTAGGAGGTCAATTTTATTTAACTTGCCTTATTGGAAGAATAGCCCAGTACGCTATGTATCGGATGTGATGCATGCAGAGAAGAACTTCGCTGGACATATTTTGGCCACTTGCCTTGGGGGGAGTCATTCGAAAGATGGAGAAAATGCACAAAAAAGCCTTAAATCTTTGAGACTTAAGCCACAACTATGGTTGAAATAAGAGAGTAGGGAAGGACAATAATTCCCCCTGATGCGTTTACTTTGTCGAGTGAGAAAATGAAGGTGCTTTTAGACACAATATATAATTTGAAGGGCCCATGTAATTTTTCGTCCAACTTTCAAAAGATTGTGAATTATGTTATTCATGATTTACATAAGTGTAAGTCCCATGATTGGCATGTGATCATGTAATTGGTTACACTATTGTTTAAGCACTATTTCTCCAAGCACAAGGATTTGCGGAGGGCTATTATGAAAATTAATATTATCTTCTCACTCTTGTGTGAGAAGGTAGTCAATCGAGAACACGTAGTGCCTCAAAATTGGCGATGACCGAAGCGATTTGTGTGTTGGAGAAGTACTTTCCCCCAGCATTCTTTGACGTAAGTGTTCACTTGTTGGTACACCTATGCGACGAGACACTTCTTTATGGTCTAGTTAGATATTAGTGGATGTATCCATTTGAAATATTGATGAAAGTTTTTAAAGATTACGTCAAGAATACGCGATACATTGCAGGATCAATTGCAGAGGAATACATCACCGTGGAGTCATCAATATATACTCGGGAATATATGCCTAACTCGACCAGCGTTTATGATACCGATGGGTTTGTCGATGATGGTAATCATGTGATGTGAAAACGAGTGAAATTAATGAGTTTACAACATGAACAAGTAGCTCGTTATCTATTTGACACACATGAAGATGTCGAAGAATGGAAAAAGTAAGTTTAAATTATTTTAATGTTTATCATTATTTTACAATATTTTAGATTATTTTAATGTTTAACATTATTTTAGAATATTTTAGTAAGTTTAATTTTGTAATATGCAAAAAATATGAAGCTTGTGATAACAATAAAAGACGAAAAACAATTGTATAATAAGACAACGAATTTAGGCTGTGGTTGTCACAAGAGGTAATTATAACGAAAATGGCCGTTATATAACGTTACATTACACTCAAGCTTTATAACTAATCTAATTAAGTTATCTATATTCTCAGCTCTTAAAGACGGGTGACGCGACATCAAGGCTTGCTCGTCCAGCCACTGGGCCCTTGTTCGTCGCAGAAGAGTACAAAAAGTATCGATTAAACGGTTACTTATATTTGAATTGGATTATATAAGCTTCAAAGAGGTTGTATTTTACTGTGAATGGGTAAGAGTTGAGGATAAAAATGCTTGTAAAGTTGATCATATAACCAATTTGATCATGGTTGACTTGTCCAAGTTGAAGAGCAACGATCGGATGAGCGATGAGCCGTTTGTTTGTGTATTTCAAAAGGATAACCAAGTGTTTTACTCAGAGTATATCAACAACGAGTCGTATTCAATTGTCCTACATGCGCCAAAGCGTCTAAACAGTAGTGTGGATGACTTGGCTGCTCCAACCGAATATCAATCCATTTTTTATGACAACCCGAATTTGAAACAATTTTTCACTTTGTAATAAATATTCCAATTTGTACTTTATCAATCCATTTTTAATGCTTTTAATTGATTTTCACTTTATAATTTTCACTCTTGTGTAGTGTGTGTGTGTGTGGGGGGGGGGGGGGGGGGGGCAGTAGTGGGGGTGGGTAAGTTTCGGAGTTTTAGTAATTGTACATATTATGAGCTAGATGTTGTTGTTTTGGAATTCAAAATTGAGGTGTTAAACAGTAACAATTCATTTGGATTTGTAGTAATTGTACATATTTGCATGTCTTCTTCTAATTCATTTTGATTTGTACTAATAAAAACATTTTTGTACAGAAAATGTCTCCTTCAGGTATTAAGGTTGGGATGATGATGCTTATTGTGATGATGTCATCTAGGCTTGGTGGTAGCGGAGGCGAGGAGGGATCCTCGGCCCCTAGGCTCCCCAAATATGTCAAATTGGGGATGGAAATCGAGAACAAGACGGGGATATTAGTGAGATCCCTCGAGGTGGTAAAGACGATCATCGACCCGGGGTACACTAGTTGGAGGGATGTGCCAAATGAGCTCAAGTTAGCTATTTGGGTGGCACTATAGGTAATGAATTTATATTTATATTTATATGAATATGAATATTTCAATTTCGATTTCAATTTTGATTTCATTTTATATTTATATTTATATTTATATTTATTCGCAACTAACATTGTATTTGTTGGACAGGAACAATTCAGCCTGGATCCAAAGCTACGCGATTCCGTCTTGGAGCAGTTGAGGGAGCAACACAAGACGTGGAAGAAAAATATGCCGACCCGGTAATTTGGGAAGACCCGAGAGTCCGTTATATGAATGTGTGAATCCTTCCCATCGAAGGAGCTGATCTCATTGGCACAATGGCAAAAGTTCATTGACAATGAGATCGGGGAGTGACAATTGGCATCTCGCCAATCGGGGAGGGAAAACTGGGCAAAAAAATGAACGTGCACTACTCCGGTTGGACGCCTTACGCCAAGGTGGAGCATAGGATGATTGTAAGATTTAATTTATCTATAACTACAGAAATATATTATTCTGCATTATTTTACTTTACGGGGACGATACTAATTTTACTCTAGTTTATTTCAGGGGACAGGGATTGGCCCTGGGGGTAGGCCACATAGGCTCGATACTTATGTGGGTATTCAAACTAAGAAGGGAAAGGACAAGGAGGTGTCCTAGAGCGTCGCGACCACAATTGTAAGTAATCCGATAGTTTACTTTTTATTAATTACGTTATAAATTTTTTATTTACTTACTTTACTAGTCATGTGTTTTTTGTCGTTTCAGGCAAAGCTTAAGGAAGTGCATGAGTCGCAGTCTGATGCTGACAAGGCATCTTTGTCCACATACACACTCAGCCAAGTGATTGGCGCTGATCGCAAGGTGAGGACAAGGGGGTGAGCTCGCAGGTGGCCAAATATAGGATAATCGGATTGGAGACGAGTGACATCGGGTTGGCGCGAACGGTGGACTCGCATGACGCGAAGCTGTCCCGTTTGGAGGCGATGGTCTAAGATATGTTATCATTCATGAAGCATTCGTTGGGTGGAAACCGTAAGGGGAAAGGTAAGGAGAAGGTGGTGGAAGCGGAGGTGCAGGAGGACAAGGTGCAGGATGACGAGGATGTGGACCTCACTGCTTCATCATCGACACGTGCAAACTTTGATGATCCACTCCCCTATTTGTCTCCCTTCAATCTACTGATGTAGACACTTGGTTGGACGAGCATGTTTATACTGGACATATTTGATGGCCAGTGGATAGGGCGGGGGTTAAGGGACCTGAATACCATCCAGGGTATGCCAGTTCATGGACGCTTGATTCAAGACATCGAGTCCAAGGTGCTCGTCACGCATGTGATACCTGGGAAGGAGAATTCCCCCTTGTGGTTGCACAAAAAATGAGGCATGATGTATATAGGTGGGTGTGATAATTCGTATATCGTGTGTCCTACTCACCTCCTCAGAGCTAACCTTAGCCCAGACATGTAGTGACATTATTTGAATTGAATTGTTTTAAGTTGTTACATTTGAATTATATTTGGATTATATCATTATGCATATTATTTTGAATGTATATTGGCATTCTCTCTAGTTTATTTGGATATATGATGTTTGAACATGTATAATGTTGCTATAATAGATACAAATATACTACTGGGCAGTGGCAGTGGCCATACTGCCCAACTGTTTTTTTTTAATTCTGCCTAGAATTATCATGGTCATTAACTGTGACATTTTTTTAAAAAGTGTCACGAGTTTGTAACGGTTTATGACCGTGACAAAACTTATCAATGTTATAGACCGTGAGAATTCTAATAAACTTATCACGGTCATTGATTGTGACACGTTCGTGATAATAAATGTTATCACCCCAGAATTGTCATAGTCATTGACCTTGACAAGTCCAACTTGTCAAAGTTAACAACCGTGACAATTCGGCAGATTTGGTGTAGTTCTCCTTAATGCCATAAGGTATTCAGATCTTCTATTAACGGATCCAAATAAACATCTATATTTTTTCCCAGTTGCTTTGGACTCGATATCAATATAGTCAACATTGTAAACTTTCTCTTCATACACAATTCCGGTTCAAAGTTATATGTGTTCAACATAACCGGCCAATAACTGTACCTACTACTAAGGGAACTATAAGGATTAATTATGTCCGCTGATAGTGCTAACTGAAGATTTTTTGGTTCTACTGCAAAATCTGGCCACTTTTCATCAACTAATTTCCAGGATGCTGAGTCCGCTGGGTGACGTAATAAACCATCAACAATTTTATCATCTGCATGCCATGTCAGAGAGTTAGCGGTCTCTACAGATTGAAACCACCTTTTAAATCTCAAAATGGGTGAAAAGTACCATAACACTTTCGTTGGAACACCTCGTTTCCCCTCATCCCTTTTTTATTCTTTCAAATTCTTCTTTTGTTTGAACCCGGATGTTCCATAAGTGGGGCATTCAATAGCTTCTTTATACTCTTTTCTATAGAGTATACAGTCATTAGGACATGCGTGTATCTTCTGAAAGTCCATTCCAAATACCGATAAGCAACATTTTGCCTCATTATTGGATGAAGGCAATATATTGTCATCCGGAAGCATGTCAGTAATGATTGACATCATATTTGAAAGGAATTTATCAAACTTCCCACTGTTCGCTTTAAGATTGAATATCTTGACGATAGAGGATAACTTTGTATACTTTTTATGTCTTTCATACAATAGCTTCTCCGTATCTACAAGCAACTTCTAAAAATTTACTACATTTCCTATGAAGTCTTCTTTTATAACCTCCACCATGTCAATCAACTCTTCAACATCCTCCATGGTATCCATATTATGATCGTCATAGACAGGATCACCCATATTAACACCTAGAAGTGTTTCACGATGATCCTCCCCTCTGTGCCATTTCCATACAGTATAATTCAGATCGATACCCAAACTATACAAATTTTGTTTGATTTCTTTAACACCCATTTTTAATCTATTCTCCCATTGATTACAAGTGCATCGTATGAAGTTCTCATCCAAGGAGGCATTTTGAGCAACCCCAAGAAAATTATCAACACCTTCTATGTATTCTTTTGATAATCGGTCCGTACTCATCCAAGATCTGTCCATTCTGGCCTAAGTAAATAGACCACCACGAGTGAAATATAAGCAATAAACGATATGTAATTGTTAAACATAATGATATATCATACAACATAATACATTCACACCATTACAAAATATCGTAGAAAGCATAATATCCCTTTAAAACTATTACAACAACTACCAAATACACCAACACCTAACAGTAATAAGATTCAATCAATTATAACTAACAAACTCAAGAACACTAACACAACACACTAACACTATACAACCAAAACCAATTCCAATCATTGAAGAACTTCGATTCACAAGATTATTATAAAAATTATACTATGATGTTAAACATATTATACATACAAGCAACAATCATTAGCGATTATATACCTATAATATAATGAAAGCACATATTATAAGCATGGGAAAAGAACATATGAATCAATGCGACAACTTAATTAAATCACACAAGTGACGCATTAGTGAGTATATAATATACATACTAAAACCGAACTTCAAAACTGTAGCGAGTTACCTGAAATTTCAAAACCGAACTTTGACATATCATAACGCACCCTATGGTACAAAAAATTTCCTTCTATTCATACGGACAAGAACACAACTGTAGTGAGTCACCTGAAATTATTATACGTAAACATCTACATTATGATACTACCGATCCTACCAATGGGTTGTTGAAGTCAATCAAAGAGAAATAAAAAGTGATGAAGGTTTGAGTCCTGGCCATTTCTGCCCAGCGACTGTGTTCAAAAGTGTCCTCTAAGGGTAAGAGTTCTTGGCTACTATGCTAAATAATTGTTAAGAAAGTATTCTAAAATATAGACTTGGATGAGTTATTACCTATTAAACGACCTAGTGAATTATTACGATAGTTCATCAAGGATCATTGCTCTATTAAGGTTTCCAATGAGAAGATATACATACAAGAAAAATAACAAAGAAACCAACACATCAAAGTGACAAATTCAAATATAAAAATAAGTCTATATGGCAATACACCATATAATGAACAAATAAATATAATGAAAAGAACCCACTTTTATGAATCTATCATAATGTTAGGTTTTTAAATATATCATCAATATTTGCTCAAGAAAACTGAGATTTTTTTACTCAAACATGAACGGAAGAAAATTGATTAAAGCAACCCTTATTATACCTCATTAAGAGATAGCGAAGTATTTGGAAATAAATAATACTTGTACACGAGAAATGCCACATATTCAACATTCAATATATGGGTCAGGCAATATAACTGTGAGTCATGAACACATTCATGGAGTAATGGAAATCTTCTGGAATCCAATGAATATCTGAGTTTAATGGGGATACTACAAAAACATGATGTTTGAATCTTATTTCAACTCTCTACTTGGTTATTATCACCTTGTCACCAATAGGCTTTGTACATTATTCCTTTTTCCAATACATCTTTTATCTAAATGTTTGTATACGCATTGCTACGTCAAAATAGTAGTGAGGAAATGTCGAATGACAGTGTAATTGGGGTTCAAAATTGTATTTATAAGCACCATAACTGGATTTTAATAAGATGTGTTATATTGTATTGGAATTAGGTATTGAGCATCTTTTAACACCTATAAAATTAAGCAAGGGCTCTAAATGTTAAATGAAAAACCTTTCATTTTAAAAATCCAGAAACTATAATTAGTTAAAAGAATGAGAGATCTAAATATTAGGGGTTTTAAAACCCCCAATCATGTAGCAACCGTATGAGAACAACAACCTTTAATTTGCACCAGTAAATTCTAGATATATGTGCCAAACCATTAAAATGTCAAATTAATGTTAATACCTCAGCGTTAGGATGCCGAATCATCTTAAATAACCCAAGACATCATTGCTTCAAGATAGTGTTATTAGCTAGGGTCACGACTGCATTAAAAAAAATGATTAATATCTGCCTTTTTAGAATGTCAAATAAATGAGTTACCAACAAATTCACACTATGATGTGAGAAGTATGTGATAAATACCAACAAAGGAATGAATCTTTAGGCATGTATGCCTGAAATGAAACTTTAGGCATGTTTTAAAATAGTAATCAAATGCTACAAATATACACATAAGAATATTCAGTATCTTTTCCAGACATGATATTCAAACCAGTACAAATTTGAACTCGCAGCTATGAAAGCGTCAACACAAAATATAGATATTAAAAACATAAACCCCAAGTAAAAGAACACCTTTAATTTGCATGTTTTTCTTACCAAGATTGTAGCTATGCAAGCGTCAACACCAAAAATTTCTCCTCTAAACACGTCACTCTGAATTGTAGCTTATGTTAGTATTAATTAAAAGCATAATCAATAAATTTTGCAAAGGACAAACACCCAAATTAAAAATAAACATACCTACAAAAATAACCTTAGTCAAAATAAGTAAGAAAAATTCATACCGCTCAAATGAATAAATGAAACCCTAAGTCTAGCGGAAAAAAATGCACTATTCTCGATAAAATGTATCCCACTTACAAACACATTTAAATGTATCTCACCCAATCAAAAAATCAATAATAGATTCAAAACCCAAGTTGGAATCAACAATAACAGAGATACAAATCGAGTATTTACTACACCTCAACTGGAATTTGTACAAACCCCACAAATGACTATGTTTATATCTAAAAAAATCAATAGAACTTAAAAAAAAAAATCTTCAGATCTAGGTTTTTTGGCATGTGTACGTGAGGATAAGAGGGAGAGGCAGAGGAAGATGAAGGAGGGGGGCGTGAATGTGTGTGCATGTGTGAGTGTTTGCGTGTGTAAGAGAGTCCGAGAGAGAGATTACATAATGGAGGAAACCTTGGACGTGGAGGGCATCTGCATTGGAGCTCAAGGGCGGCGAGAGGGTTTGAGAGAAAACCCAAAATTAGTGATTGGGGACAATGAAAGACGGGGGTAGGGTTTGGTTTCAAGTGGTCATTCCTTCATTTTCCATGTCATCATCCTATTCGTTTGATGTGGCATAATGTGAGACCCTTAGATCGCAGCAAGATAATAAATCACACCCGTTAGATTATTTCACTATTCAAACACCCCTCTCGTATATTATATATATCAGTCAGGCTCTCCAACATACCTCATAGCAACATACCTATGAACATACCCATTTTTTAGAATAGTAAAAAAAAAAATTTTAGATGATATTTTTTATATAGGTTCATGATATTTGAATGTGTCTTTATAAAAAAATCAACTTAAATTAATGTCTTTTGCTATTTTTAAAAAATAGGTAAAAAAGCTGACAGTTTTTACCTTTTAGAACTTTCAGTTTTTTTACCGATGTTTTTAAAAATAACAAAATACATTATTTTGAGATGAATATTTTTACAGAGTCACATTGAAATATCATGAACCCATATAAAAAATATAAACTCAAAATTTTTATTTTTACTATCTTAAAAAAATAGGTATGTTCATTGGTATGTTTAATGAGGTATGTGGGAGAGCCTAACTAACTAACTAACTATATATATATATATATGACGCAATGGAAAGTAAGGAAGACTTCGACAAAAGGTGATAGAGGATATTCATGCTTCAAACATTAGGGAAGATTCTGGCATTAAAGCTACTATCAAAATAATAGAGGGATTCTTCTACTGGTCAACCTTGAAGAAGGAAATCACTGAATTTGTATCTAACTTGTGAAACTTTCCACAAAAATACAAATAAAGGATAAACTATAGTCTATTCTGGGCATTTACATCCCCTACCTATTCCCTCAAATCCTTGGGTTAATATATCAAAGGATTTCATTGGGGGGTTACCATCTTCTGAAGGGAAGAACACCATCATGGTAATAGTGAACGCGTTCAAAAAATTTACACATTTCATTCCTCTCTCGTACCCCTATACAAGCCAAATGATTCCCTAACTTTTCTTTGATGAAATTCATAAACTCCATGGGTTACCTAAAAGCATTGACTCAGACAGAGATCCCATCTTCATTAGCAAATTTGAAACCCAATTATTTTGCACTAGTGAGCATCAAACTAAATCACTCATCTTCCTACCACCCCAATCCGATAGACAAACTAAAAGATTATACCAATCCCTTGAAAAGGATCTCCGATGTATGACCAGTGACAGGCCAAAGAAATGGACTAAGTGCTTACCTTCAGTCATGGCCGACCCTGGGAAAGTGCTATCTGGGCTACTGCACAGGGCCCTTCTTCAAAATTGATATTATTATGCTACATAAGGGGCCCATATGTTTAGGGGCACAAAAGAGAAATGTTTACAATTAGTCAAAGTGTTGATGAGATTTGTGAAAGTAAAATAAAATGAATGACGAAATCTCCTTCACCTCATTTATCTCTTTTTTGTGTTCTCTCACCTCTCTCGATCTCTCTGTCATAAATCTGTGATGTTTTTTTTCCATCTCAAATAATTTCTTTACAATACCAATTCTAGTTTTTTTTAACACATTTCAAAAGTCAGGTGCTATTGTTTTGATTTTTTTTATTAAGTTTGAATTAGTTGTAATTTTTTTACAAAACAACAGTACATTAATTCATATTGAGATATGAAATTATAATTTTTATGATGTGTTATACTAATTTAGAAAAAAATCATTATTACTAAGCCTAAATCAAAACGGCCTCTCTTTTTTAATTTCGCACAAGGCCCTCTGAATCTCAGGACCGGCCCTGCCTGCAGTCCAATGGTTGTACAATACTCCATACCATAACTCCAATGGCACCACTCCCTTTCAAGATCTGTATGGCTATCCAACTAATTTGCCTATACCTAAACAACCCACCTAGATCCCTAAATCAATTTTAAATGGAAATAATGGCTACCTCATAGATTTTAAAGGGGAGCCTAATGCAGGCTCAAGCAAGGATGAAATTTTATGATGAAAAAATGCCAGTTTTTTCAAGTGGGTGAATGTTTGTACCTAAAGTTGCATCCCTACAGTGGCTATGAGAAAGAATCTTAAGCTTTCCCCGAAAGTACTGTGGGCCTTGGGCAGTTGGACAGGTGTCGTCCAACTAACTTGTGTAACTGAATTGGTAACTAACTTGTGCACCTGTATATATGTACCTGCTTATACATACATACATATATATATATATATATATATATATATATATATATATATATATATATATATATATATATATATATATAGAGAGAGAGAGAGAGAGAGAGAGAGAGAGAGAGAGAGAGAGAGAGGGGGTGTCTCTCATACGGACCCCTTAAAATACATTACTCCATGCGGGCTTAATTATATAACACACGCATGCCTGAGAGAACCTGCAACACACCAAATGAAACCCACAACACATGCATGCATAATATATGGGTTTACTCAGGAGACAAAAATGTCCAAGTCCTAACCCTTAATAATTGCCTATTTTCACTTCTCGGTTCAGCTACATTGAGCACATTACAAAAACACCTGTTTAAAAATAGAGTTTTCGTTAGAAAAACACAATTGAAGACTGTCTAGCACTACACCAAAACACGCCATTAGTAACACAATTTTAGTGTTACTAAAAATATTAGTAACACAATTTTTCCGTTATAAAAAAGGTGTGGGACACGAAGCTAGTAACGGAAAAATTCTGTTACTAATAGTAACGGTAAAATTCAGAATTAGTAACGGTAAATTCTGTTACTAATGGCAACAGTTAAATTTAGAATTTGTAATGTTAAGATTCAGAAATTCAGAATTAGTAATGCTAAAGCTGTGTTACTAATGGTAACGAAAAATTCAGAATTAGTAACGGAAAATTTATGTTACTAATTGTCACAGAAAATTCAGAATTAGCAACAGTGAAATTCTGTTACTAATAGTAACGGTAAAATTATGTTACTAATCTTAATACATATTTAAAAAAAAATCAAGATCCAATATCATGAATTTAAAATCAGGAACACTAATTAAATCCTAAAAACATATACAAAAATAGTGACCTAATCATAGTTCAAACTAATCGATTCGAAAATAAACACAAACAATTTAATTTTTTTGAGAGTTTCCTTTGTTTATAAAACTACCCACCTCATTTATGAAAGAAAAAAATACTCCAACAATAATACAAATAATCCATCATAAACATCATATAAACAAATGCCAACTCAATTCGTGAAAATAACACCAATACTTAATTCAAAAATATTTATTACATAACACAAGTATTAGTAAACAATATAAAAAAAATTGAATACAGCTTCTTTTATTTATAGGACTATCCGCCCTGTTTAAGAAATAATAAAATAACACAACAATATTCAACATATGACGCTTATGAGATTAGAGTCCAGATATCCTGCATTGTTAATTGCCTCGTATGCATGTCCCGCGGTCCCAGCACGGTGACCTTTTTTATCAAAAAATATTTTCTCCCAATTTTCGAATCGCGAAACCTAAAACAAGTGAGCAAAGACAAATCAAAACATACATTAGGACTTCAATAGTAATTTAAACACATACTCAATAAACAAATCATTTACATGCACTTACTTTTCTCAATAAAGAAATCAGTACCTTGAATTCGTAATCATAACTATTGGTAAACATTACTATTGGTAAATATAGATAAGTGAATCCAACAGTACCAAAATTCAAAAACCAAAAACACTTTTTAACAAAAGAAGAAAACATTTACATGCACTTACTTTTCTCAACAAAATATCAAAATAACAAAAACACGTTTACTTTCACTCGTTTCATTTACCTCCATCAATCACTATAGTTGCGTAACCTGAAACATGGAACATCTAAAATGAAAAATAAACGAAACAGTGCTGAAATTCTAGTGCAGCGAGTTCAATGGTGAGCCAACTAAAGGAATGCTTAAACAAAAGAGTGCTGAAATTCTAGTGCAACAGTGTTGAACCAACTAAAAATAGTGTTGAAACAAAAACAGAAAACAATACGTACAAAGGGAAGACTGAATATGGAGCAGGAATATGTGATCATAATATAATAACCAAGGAGGAGGAGGAATATGAATATGGAAGTCCAAAGGGAAGACTGATAAAAATCAATGAATTATTCATCAATGTACTGTGACAACATTTCAGCAAGATTAAGCCACCGGAAAGAACAAAATCTTCTTATGTTGATCATCAGAGTAATTTCTTGTATTCGATGAGACATATTTAGTTTAACTAGGAAATTATGTATTTAAAAAAATGAGCTAATATTTTTTTCTCAGTGATGGATGTATTCGCAAATCCTAACCTGATGTGCCCCTTCCAAGGCGATGAACTGGAACAGGATGTGGTTCTTCACGAAATAATAAAGAGCTCTGCTTGCTTGAATGGCAATGGAGTTGTGTAAGAATAGTCCACTGCTGGAATAATCCTCTGGGCAGAACTTGCAAACCAGATGCCTTATTTAGTCCGAAGATGCTCAACAAGTACGGCGCATTAGGCTCTTTCCAAGGAAGTCGGTGATATACTAGTTCTGAACCTGCACTATAAATTAAAATTCATCAAAAAAATAATACATGATTCTCAATTGAAAGAAAACAAATAATAATATGACAAATATTGATGAACAACCTAAGAAGGAAACATACAGATGTAAACATATATTGATGAACATCTGCTCAGAAGGAAACCTACATATGTAAACATATATTGGGATTGGTTTATTTTTCATGAGAAATAATTATTTTAGTTCATTTCTCATTTTTTATAGTGTTTGATTTTCATAAAGATTCAAGTTTTCATGGCCAGTATTATCTAGTTTTTAGGGTTGTTGACAACGGATTATCACCTAATCCAGCTCATTTGGCCTTTGGCCATGATATGGATAATCGTGCAAAGCGACATGATGGAAAAAGAATTGGCTAGAGTAAGAAATTTGCATGCAAAGGTAATGGGTTTGAACTCTACAAAATTGATGACACGCGTCAGCAATGGTGCTAACATGAGCGCATGATATGCTTCCAGGCACAACTGTTAGCTGGTGATGAAATTGAGTTTGACAGGGAAATATCGCCCAAATGGAAGATAAATGTTCATAAACCCAAGAACCACTTATAAATAAGGAATTTTTGTCTTTTAGTAGGTTAAGTAAAAAGAAGTCCCAAAAACAGCTTCAATTAGAAGATCAGGGGAATCAAAAGCTTGCGTCTACTAAAATCGTTATAATTGAAGAGAGATTTAGTAAGACCAAAGAAGATGCGTTTGCATGAATTAAAATGGACTATCCTAATCGATACATATAAATAAAATAAAATAAAGGACTATCCTTATCTGGGTGGCTAATGCCACGATCTTATTTTCATGACTCGAGCATCAACGCGCCACATGGTAAGGATGAGGATATTTTAAAGATTTAACATGTTATTGGGACTAATATTTGTAGTGAAATATCCATAAACATAGAAATTTCACCATAGGGCCATAATATGTTTTACCTGGAGAGAAGTGAGTGCTAGATCAGTAATATGCAAGCCTCCGAAGTCCAACATTGATAAGTTTGTAAGCGAAGAGAGAAGTGTAACCCCATTTGCAGTCACACTTGTTTTTTAAATGGACAATTTCTCCAAAGTTGCAATGGACATTAGATATCTAATGTCAGGATCAGAAACCTTGGAGCATCTCGAAAGGTCGACTTTCTTTAAACATGGCATAACTGAAATAAGAAACAAAACATGCATGTGTGTTATTTCAACATTCAAGCCGTTGGTCGAAAACAGAGCTAACTGTCCAAATCATTTTTTGTTGCAATGATACCTGCAATGGGACAAAGGATAGAGCTATGGATGTACAAGTTAGAATCAGGAAAAATACAGATATATTCTAACATGAAAAGAACTATTTTCTTTATAGAAATAAAGATTGCTTCTTGACAATTTATTTAGTATGAATACAAACTTGAGGTCAAATGCCTATCAGTAGACCAAATGTCATAAGATATTCATAGTGTTATGGTATGTTTTCCTTGTCAGTAACAAAGAAAAAGTACCTACCATAACAAATAAGGTGATTTCTTCGTTGTTGGATGTACCGGAATTGGAGGCCAGTTTATCATAAAGTATACCACTAGATGCAAGGTAGCATAAGTAAAACCATTTGAAAATCTTCATTTGAATCTGGTAATATCTTTATCGATGCTGTCAGCGTCCGAGTTCTCTGATTGCTATTGATTCCACTACAGCTCAAGTCACTATGATGAAGTATACGACTTTGTGTCTTTGTTTTAAATGTGTGTTGATTCAATTTTCTGGAAAATTTTGTTGTGTCCATGATTTGATTACAATGCTATCAACAACCTGAAATTTGGTGTTTGTGTCCATTTAAACACGACGTTTCAATATTTTCAATGTTACTTTAAGGACTTTAGGTGAATCAGTCAACAACCTTCGTCTAACTTTATTTCAAATCATTAACGGACTGCTGACTGGGCATTTCTATGTTTTGAATAGATAGAAGATCAAGAATAGCACACAAAAGATGAAGAAAAGCACGAAATCAAAGATGGATGGGAGGTCTTGTTATGAGCCTGGAAATTAAGACAAATTAAAGATTTAGTTTAAAAACGAAATTAAAACAAATTAAATATTTACGAGAGAACTGAAATCTAAGAGATAGTTTAAGAACCATATAGGTAATTAAATAAAAACAGATTCTGATATTCAGTGAATTTATTTTCCATCGAAACAAATTCACGTAGTAAAACTAGAAACCAACAAGCCTCAAACTGGACACAGGATCTTCTATTACAACCATTTATATGGCATGGAGTTCATCCTCAACGTATAGTAGAACTCAAGAATTTAATCAAGGTGAGATGTTATGCATTCAAAAGGGACATATTTTGGAAGTTGATAAAAATCCAGGGAAATGAGGCAGCTACCTTGAATGGCGTTAAAAGACCCATTTATATTTGCACTCTTCTTCTCTGACCATCAGATACGTTGTGCATTCTCAATGATAGATCAACATCTAAAACTTGTAATACAATGAGAACACACTGAAAGTTAATAACTCAAATATGCAAATATTTTACGGGTGCCAAAAAATACAAACACTATTTGGTCACTTATTTAGCTTTAGGGACAAAAGCAAACACAATGTTTTCCTACCACCAATTCACATCATCACAACAGATGACATATATTTGGTCACATTTCTCTCATTTCATGAATATAGAAAACTATTCAAAGGAAATAATTCAGACCAACCTAGAAATGACTTTCAACTCCCCTTCGCTCTAATGCTTCGACAATATTTTTTCGATCGAGACTTGAAACTGTATCTCAAGGAATGCAAGCGGTAGAAAGTTCATCTAACCATTCTTTCACCCATTCCATGGGTTCTAAAAGATAAAGAAGAGATAAGAATAAAGCGAAATTTTAACATCGAGGCTACGAAACAACATAATCCCACAGAATCATAAAGGGGAAAATCTCACCTTGAGACAATTGTCATGATATAACTGTGAAATCCTCAACTTCAGTCTATCTAATTCACTTTCTGCATTCTCCAGAGCAAAATTTGAAAGTATTTGAAGTCCTGTAAGCTGACGTCTAGATAAATCACCACATTCTCCAAGGATGCACATTCCCATTTCTAATCCATAAAATGATACATATGAAACAAAAGTCTAATAATAAGGCTGAAAATATCACCCACAAACCAGGTATTATTTGGTGAAAATAAAACTACAGCCTCAAATGGAAAAATAGTCAATCCTAGGTAGCTGTTGATTGTTTTATGGATCATGTTAGAATAAGGTAATCTAGGGAATTTCAATTGAGAAACAAAATGTTGTGCTAGTTGATAGTTTATGTCCAAATCTGTGGTTGATAGTTTGGGGTGGAAAAAGTTCGCACACCTTAAATAAAATTTAAGGCAAATGCCCAAATCGTTCATCACCAACTTATAATGTATAGGTTATAAATCATTTCCATGGCCAACATAATATCAAAGAGACTAAGTTTCTATAAGAGTTATAACAAACACCAGCCTCACATCACATGACTAAATCAGAACATTTTTTTTGCCAAAAATAATATTTGTCATATATTGGCACATAGGCACTGCTAATGAAAACAACAAAGTAACGAATGCCTAATTGAAAGTTCAAAGAGTATCTTGTCCTAATCTTAATCACCAACACAACCACAACACATAACCACCAGAAAAATACCATGATATATATATATATATATATATATATATATATATATATATATATATAGAGAGAGAGAGAGAGAGAGAGAGAGAGAGAGAGAGAGAAACGTACCTAGTTCTCCCAAATCACAAGGATGTCAGCGATTTGGTGAGCTTCGAAGAACCCTAGGTCGCGATTTGGGTCACGATATGAAGGTATGAAGCTTTGAAGGTATAAAGATTTGAATATTCAAAGATTTGAAGGTGTGAAGTTTTGGAACCCTAGGTCGCGATTTTGCTTCGCGGTTTGAAGAGCTTTGGGTTTGGGGAAGTTTTGGAGAGAGTCGTCCTTAGAGAAAAATTTTAACCTGCTTTTTTAGAAAAAAATTATTTTTAAAATATTCAACTAATATTAGTAACGATATTATACTGTAAGAAATAGTAATGGTAAAGTATTGTTAGTAATACTAAAAATAGTCTGTTACTAAATGAGCATTTTGGTGTAGTGTAGTAACATTAATTGAAGATTGTTTTGTACTGTCTAGGACGAAGTAATATATGTATGTATAAGCAACAGTGTGTATATATATATACTACTTAAAAAGGTAGAAAACTTTAGATACATACTTTTGACATTATTACCCTTATATATAGTCATCTTACCATTTCTACCCTGGAGCTAGTTTCCATCGATATTCCATCCATTCCCTTCCTCCTCAATGGAATTGCAACCGCTTAAGCCTCTAACATCACATTTTGATTAATATTATATTTTACCTAATTGAACATCCCCATATCCCTTCCTCTATAACTATCAACTTGAATCTAACTAGAAGTTCTTTACTAGAGGTATCACAACCAAGTCATGGATTTGGGTCTAAACCCATCTTCAATGGAAAATTCATACCCATCTTTAAGAATAATTTCATTTTCTAAACCGGAACAAATCTGATAGTCGAGAACTCCGACTGTGATTACTCGACTTTTTACTTGAAACCAATCAGATTCAAGTCCCAATTAATTATAGAAATCAGATGGAGGAATGAAATTCCTCTCCAATCAGCTTCAAATGATGAACAGTGTCGGGCGACTCTCTATACAGATTTGGTTATGTAGTCATAACTCCATTAGGACGACTTCGTGGCTAAGGGAATACTCATTCAACATTTGACCCACCTTTTTCTCTGTGAACTCGGATTTGTATTCGTGTAATATGTTTCCTTAATTATATGATAGACTCCATGACCAAACTATTCTAGATAGGGAAAACTCCATTCAATAATCGGAGACAATGTTTGAACAAAAGAATCAAGAGGTCGTTGGCAATATTCTCTTAAAAAATCAACCCATGTATAATCATGGCATTGACATTTTATGGGATTCATCATAGAGGTTTGACTTGCTTCGCACCCAATAAAGGTTTCTATGGATATGGACACGACATAATACAATTTTTATATCACACAAAAATGACCCAAGTAAAACACGAAATATCACTAATAAATTTCACACCCAATTAAATATATATAGAAACAATCACACGAGTAAACACATGATTAACAAGGTAAGACATAATTAATAGAACTCATAATTTTGACACGAACAACACCTTACCTGTTGCCTTAACCCAACCTCCACCCATTGACCTTGAACTAACCTGCTACCATTCCCGATGACCCAACATCTGACCCAACTTAACCACCCTCCACCCACCTACCTAGCCCGAGATCCAGACCACTTCAATCATAGAATAAACCACCGGAACCTGACCTAATTCCCACCATAAAACCCAACCTTATAACCCCAGCTTCTACCCACCTGCCATACCCCACGACCCTCCACTAAACTAACCCGAACTAGCACCACCTACCCCATCCTCGTTCACCACCTGAACCTCTCAAATCCAACCTGGTTCAACCACAATGAAAACCAATTTTAACCAACACCCACCAAGCCCATGCCAACTAGGGAAGTGGGCTATATAGCAGCCTTGCTATAGCAACCCTGCTATCCTCTAGCCATATATATATATATATATATATATATAAGGTATATATATATATAGCATCCCTGTGCTTAAATATCTCTTTAATACATAATAGATGGAGCTTGGTTTTTAAAAATGGTTAGGTTCTTGTTCCTCCAAATGACATCAAAAATCAAAATAGAGGATGTAAAGTAGGAATTTTCTCCAAAATAATTCTCCACATAAGAACTGATAAAATTTACCTTAATACAACTCCACGCTGCGTTCTGTCTTTTCCCATCGATGTTCAATGTGTTAATCCCACTACCCATAAAGAGAATTCAAAGATGTGTATACGGAGATCACAATAATAATGTACTCATAATGCATGTAAAAAAAATTGAAAATTATATTATACTCACGTAGTGATATGCATCTTATCTTTGTCATGTGGTACCATATTCAATGAATCCAACCAATAAATAGTTCTTGTGGACAAATCAATGGAAATCAATACCCAATGGAACCTTTAAAAGGAATGTTGTCATAATTATATAGTTTACAGAATGTAAGGAATGAAATTAATTTAACTACTTACATATCTTCGAGATTGTAAGGAATGAAGCAAATCTGAATTTTTTTTGCATTCTCTAACCTTTTTCCAATAAGCCTAGTTAAGCCAATTTTTTTGTACCATTGAAAGACTAGGGATTGAAGAACTGAAACCCTTCTTGGTAGCACTGAAACTTTTCATACAATAACCTGAAAAAGTAAGTAACTAAATTAGTCACTACGCATTTTAAATAACACGATTGAATTAAGTTGTACCTCATCTATGCAACATTGCATCTTAAATAACACGATTGAATTAAGTTATACCTCATGTATGCAACAATACACGATGCATCTAAAGGATTGAATGCACAAAAGTCCAACAAAACGTTCTTTAAAACATAGCATTGACCCTTATCTTCTCCAAACATCTCTTTCTCTAGTGGAATCGTTATTTGATTCGTCTTCATTATCAATAAATTATGGGTGAAGGCGCTTATCAAATCGCAATCAACATTATTTTTCAATACATTAGATCTACTTTCATCGAAGACATCCTTCTCTTTCTCATATCCTAATTTTTTCTCAACTTCCATTTCATTCTGCATTGAATCGTGTGAAATGTCATAAATCAATGTCAAACATAGACTTATAAAAAAACATAAGAACCGATAGTTTACCTCAAATCCTAACAACACTAACTCTTTGGGCCAAGCAACATATGACCCAATAGCATCTTTCACAAAATACATTTCGTTTGGAACGGGTACATGGAGGATATCACTAGAAGAAATAACTTTAGAAATGGAAACCCGAACATTGTTTTCTCCCAACGCTATATTATGATTTTTCTCATTTGGTCCATTCCTATAGAATACGATTCCCTTGGCAACGATGTTAGTTTTATTGCCAATAGCCAACTTACATTCTCTAACCAATATTACCAAAAATAATCACATTAAAATTCAGCAATGTATTAAAATTCATCAATTTATTGGCCCTAACCACGTAAAACTATATAAAATTCAGTACCCTACTGACCCAACCAAGTAAAATTACAAAGTTATCACCATCGAGAAAAGTTATCCCATTACCTTTGAAGAAGATGGGTGTTTCGTACTTTTATTACCATCTATCGAAGAAGGTTTCTTACTTTTGACAACAACTACTGAATGAGGTGGTAACTTTTCACTATGTGTTACACCACTATCTTTGAGCTATGCCAAAGAAACACAAAAACAAATTCCAATTAGAACAAAAATTACTAAACCTTAATGGTATCTGTTTGTATAATTATCTTTGTGTTATTATACCTTCGAAGAAAGTGATTGTGTTGCAATTTTTCCACTTGCACTGGAACGCTTTATAATTTCACTTTCATTAGTGTATGAAGAAACTTTCTCAGCTTGGGGTGCGATTGTTGGGGTTGCGACAACCGGCTCATTTCTTAACTTTAACTGATCTTCCATATCTTTTAATCTTTTCTTCGCTTCTCTTAATTCGGATTCCAATTCACTAATATATCTCTTGGAACCATGCTTTGGAATATTTAAGTACCTTGTGGGAACAACTCTAAATCCCAACCCCCAAACACGGCCCGAGTATTCGGGAGTACCTAATGTCATAGTGACAACATCATTACTTCCTTCGATGATTAAACTACCATCTTTAACTTGTCTTTTCAATTCAGCCTACAATGAAGTAGATTCAATCATTTAGAATGTCATCTAAACATTATCAAAATTACAAATCATACACTAAAAAACACCAAACAAAGGAACTTGTGTCGTAATTTATAAAAATTAACCATTTTATCTGCCACATCTTTTAATGAATTATCTTCATATTCACCATCTTTTTTTTCACGGCCTTTCAACCATAAGAAACTTTTGTCATCTTCATATTTCGAACCCATATTTTTTTTTCTGGTATCAATTGTAAAACAAAAAATCATTTTATTAAAGAATAATTCAATGTTCAAGTTTAGAACCATCACAAATCTAATGAAAATATTCAAACTAAAACATACCAAATCTTTAGCAAGACCGGCATAGCCCTTCTTGCTCATACGATGATTGTATGTGACCTTGAATCACTTTTCCCTTTATTCCTCACTTACAATCTTATAAATCAAAGCAACAAACTAGGAAAGAAAAAGAAAAAGTACCCTACAAATCTTCAACTATTTTTTGAATTATACCTCAAATCCTTTGGTTAGCCGGCTGCAAACAACTTCACTCCACACATCCGGACTAATGAATTTCTCATATTTTGGTGGAGGATGTTTGAGAAGCTCGCATTGGTGTCTCAATGGTATAATCCAAAGTCTCGTGAGGTTTGTTTTGAACGCTCTCCAACTGCAACCCATAGAGGAAAATATTGTCCTCTTGCTGTTCGGATCAATATCAAATTTGATCTGAAAAAGAAAGATGTTGAATACATGTCTTAGAATCAATATGAAAAATTAAGGTGTTGAACTACTTTTGAGCATTTAGGACTCTTCCCACATTTTTGTACTTTACTACACTTTTTTTAAATAACTTTTCATGATCGATTTTATTTATACTCATGAGCTATGCTTTGATGATGTTTTGGAATTAATATTTTCAAGGCAATTTCCTTTAGTCTTTTATTGTATTGAAAAGATAAACACAAATAATTGTTGTGGCACAAGAATAACACTATATATTATGGGTTGCAAGTGTCACTGAAAGTGAAGAGATACCTACACTACAAGAGTGCATCGGAGTCCAAGAAGCACCAAACAGGTGATCAATTGGTTTCAAACAAAACAAAGATAACTAAGTCTGGCGGGGTTGTTTCATCTTCCCCGTCATTGATGAGTGCCTATCACTGATGCTGCTGCTTCCCCTAACTGTTACTACTGCTGCCATAAAATAAACAAATAGCAACAAATTACTACTGTCCCAAATTACTGCCATAATCCTTTAACTTTTGTTTCATATTATAATCTGTAGCGATTTAAAGTTCTCTAGAATTCAAAGATGACAATTTTTTATGGTGGCCCGTGTTTGTTGGTTTAATATGGTGTGTAGACACCCCATTCTATTACCCCCTAACTCTCCTTAGGTCCCTAGTACCTCCCTTCATCACTGTAAACCCAAGTCATGTCCCGAGTACTTACTTGGAGGCCATTGGGTGCTCCCCAGCTCAGTTTGACCCAAAAGTCAAACTCTTCATCTTGACTGAGACTTAATGAATCTTCAAAAGGCACTGAATACCCTTTCCAACGGACTTCCCCATGTGCGATTCTGACTTACCATGCGGACGAATGATCTGTTTGCATTCGAAACCTGACCTAGAGGCCACCGGGCGCTCTCGGGATCTATTTGACCTAAGTCAACTCTTCAGCTCAATTGATGCTAAATGAATCTTTTAAGGGCACTGAATACCCTTTCCAACGGTCTATCCCGTGGGCGATTCTAACTTTCCATGCGGACGAACGATCCGTTCGACTCCGAGAGGTCATCGAATGCTTCCCGGGCCTGGTTGACCAAAGTCAACTCCCCAAACTGGGTCAAACTCTTTGTAATTTCGCAGTACATCTCCTAACCTTTCCAACGGTCCACCCCATGCACGATTCGAACTTACCATGCGGACGAACGATCCGTTTGCGTCCGAACGATTCCTCGTCCAATAGACCGACAAATGCTTCCGAGCCATATTTGACCCGAAGTCAACTCCCAAACCTGGGAGAGATCCAAAGGACTTTCAAAGGTCTCTAAATTTACATTCCAAAAGTATGCCCCATGCGCGATTCTGACCAAAGGTTTGCCCTCGGTGGCCGATTTTCCAAAAAAGCCTGAAGCGCACTGCCAAATGGCAGGTTCCAGACCCTGGCTATCGGCAGCTGCCGATAGGAAGGAACAGATATATGTCGTTCGGCACTTACCAGGGCCTATAAAAAGAGGCCTTCACCTCATTTTTAAGGGGAGCCCAGATCTGATAATAATCTTTCTGAACGAATCCCAGAAACCTCTCTCAAAGGCAGCGTGATTTCAACTTTCAAATCCCTTTTTTACTTCCACTTTTCATCATCCTTTTCATCAAACTTGGTGAATTAGCCACTCTCCATCATCATCCATGTGCAAGGGTTGCTCTCCAACATTCAAGATCAAGCTCAAGATCTTCAAGAAGGTCCATCGTTCTCAAACTCTCTCTTAAATTATCTTAAATTCCCAATAAATTATTTTCTTATTTAACACTTTTATTATCTCATCTCACACATCATAATATACTTTTTATTTAGTATTATTGTACATCTTTTATTTTCATAAAACCCATAAAACAAGAAAAAGAGGGTTTGCTCATAAATTCCAAGTAGGGATTCTCACACTTTTTTCCACACTTTTCTCACAACTAAAACACTTTTTCTACACACATACACACACACTTACAAATAAGAGATTCCCCATTTGGATTTATGGGATAAACATCACCCCTCGTTTTGTATGTGAACTATGTGGACTTTGATGCCTTTATAGGCTACGTAGACGTCTCGGGGTAAAACCCGAGACTCGAGTCCTTTTTCTCACTTTTCTTTCATTTTCTATCTTCTCTCAATCCATTTTCCTTATATTCTATATACTTGCCCTTAGTGACGCATTACTCCATATGCGTAATCGGTCCATTATAACGATCAATATAGGGGTAATCGCGTAAATCTTATTTTTCTAATATTATTCTTATATCCTCCTACGGATGATTCGCTTTATCTTTTCCATGATACAAGTCTAGGATTCCTACCTCCATTCTATATATAAACATGCACACATATCACGGGGGGAAATATAAAGGAAAATAGCAAATATCCATGAGAGACCGAAAGGGCGGAATGGGTGCCTAACACCTTCTCATTTCGTAACTAAGCCTCCGAACCCTTCTCGAATCATTTTGGTTTCGCACGCACCAGTATATCTTTGGATGCCATCCCTCGGGGTGGCTTCCAATTTTTCCTTTGTCTTTTTTGAGTAAAATAGACTGGCGACTCTAAATCTCTCTACATTTTTACTCCACATCTCAAACAACATCGGCCGAAGCGCTCTCGAGAGGGACGCGCGGGACCCGAAGGATCCTTTCCTCCATGCGCCCGCCCGCATGGCGAGGATCGGGGATGGACATAGTGGCAACTCTGCTGGGGATATTGTGTTTGTTTTGAGGGCTAGACTCTATTTACCTGAATACTATATTTGCTTATGTTTCCCCCCATATCCGCATGTTCCCCTTTTCTATGTGTATCCCATGCTTATACTTATATTCACACACTTGTAGAAAATTCTCCATGTACACTTCACACCACGTGCACCTAGGATCACATATATCCCCATGTTGCACGCATCACCTACCCATACTTAGTGTACCTTGGATACTTGTACTTTGCTCCCTGTTTGGCATAATCAAGCAAGGCATTCTCATCATAAGACACTAATAACAGAATCATGCATGATTGACACGACATCACCAAAGAGCATTGATATTGACCAAATTTTACCCAGTAACTGGAGGGTCACTTCGTGATGGGCGCTGGTCCGGTAGGTCGCAGTTAGTCTAAGCGATATGACTTTCACCTTCCATTGGCCAAGTACCTTCGACGTATATCGAACAGTTCCCCCGCATTGTACCGCTTGACCGAAGTCATGACGGGAGGTATATCGCATGGAATTTTTTCACGTAAGCCGAGTATATCGAATTCGCTCTCACACGTACCATCCCGATGAGGTCTATGGTGAGGCCATTCACGTACACTCAGGTATATCAAATGGATTGTCCACACGTACCGATTGCCCGCAAGAGCAAGACGTATATCGTGGAAGTCACGCCAAGAAACTTCAAGGCCGATGCTCATTGCGCTTTTCACCAAACTTCCGGCCATACCACCGACCAATGCTTTCACCTCCGAAACATAATCCAAGATCTCATTGACCGGGGTACCATCGCCCCACCAGCCAATCCTAAGCCAAACACTACTCACAACCCACTTCCAAATCACACCAATGCCATCTTCTTGGAAGAAAACCCAGATTTCGATCCCATAACTCAAATCACACCCGTATACTCTCCTAAACCTCTTCAAATTTGCCCATATTTCCTCTTACACCCTACTAGCCTCGCTGATCAGGCACTGTCACTCCTTACTAGAGCATGCATCGCTGTTCGTACCCGTTCCGAAAATGGAAGTATGGAATTGTCAGAGGTGTTAAACCAACTTTTAGAGTTCGGGCTAAAATTTCCCTCACAGATGGTTATTGATTGCCAGAAGTTCAGCACATTATTATTGGAGGCACGAAAATGTGCCCGAGATTCAGACAAGTGGGTGGTACCAACCGACAAAGTCAGCCTAGATGATGTTGTCCAGACTATGGCAGAATTATTTGGGCAAACCAACAGCATTTGCAGTATCACCAGGTTACTTGACACTTTGAATCTTCAAGGGCGCTTGGCCCCTTCAATCACACATATCCCCACAGAATGGGAGAAATTGTATAAAGAATCCGTTGAAGTTGTGGAATGCATCGACTTTACATGGAAAGACATAGTTTCTACCACCGGATGGGGGGGGGGGGGGAGAATTCGAAGATTCGAGTGAGGAACAAACTTCAGGAAGAGCTAGCCCAGTAGCCGACATATGTGGGATGATATCATTTAAAGAACTCCTCGGAGAAATAAATAGGGTGGAAATTCAACCTGAGATTGACGAGGAAATGAGATTATTGTTCTTTCCTTCCTCAGCAAATCACATGACCAGATTAGGGAGACATTACCAGGTTCCAAGCTCACTACCAGCAAATGACAAAGGGAAGGGCATTAAAAACCTTCCTATGCTAGAGATGACCATCGAGGAGAGTAAGATCCTCGATCAACTGAATAAAACCCAAGCTAACATCACTCTATGGGGGCTTTTCATGTCTTCCTAGCTGCACATAAATGCTTTAATCAAATTACTCACTGGACCCATAGTTCCTCCCTCTACTACACCAGAATAAGCAGTAAATCTGGTCGGATCCTTGACCTCTACCTAAATGTTATCATTTTCTGAAGATGAAATCCCCAGAATTGGGTTGAATCATAATCATGCACTCAATATTTCTGTCGAAGTTATGGGGAAGGCCGTGCCACTCTCCCTTGTCGATAACGGATCAGCCTTAAATGTTTTCCCTCTGAGAACCTTCAAGTGTTTAGGCCTGAAATAAAGTGACCTCACTCCAACCTCCACTGTTGTACGTGCCTACGATAATACCCGTCGTGAGGTGATGGGGTTCATAAAACTTGTAATGGGGGTTGGCCCTATAAACCCCGTCGTTGAATTCCAAGTCATAGACATCCCAACTTGTTTCAACCTGTTGATCGGACGACCCTGTATCCACAATAGCAAGGGTGTGTCTTCCTCACTCCATCAGAAATTGAAGCTCTTCGCCGACGGGAGAGTCATCACCATTTTGGGCGACGATGAAAATGCCGAGGGGGCAAACACCAGAAGTCCAATTCTCGAGATACAACACGGGTCAAATGATATGCTCCTATCAGGATTCCAAGTTGAACCACTCCTACTCCCGGCAGGGGACGGTTTCAAAGAAAGGGTTTGTCCAGAATATGACCCTCATGGAAATGTTAATGTGATTTAGATGTTCCGAAACATGCACTTCATGCCCGGACTGGGGCTAGGGCAAAGGCAACAAGGGATGCTTGGGCCCATCGAACTGAAGAAAGCTTTCCCTCCTTGTGGCTTAGGGTATCAACCATCAGAACAAGAGCTCAGAATGATCCGCCAATCTCAACCAAAGATAATATTACACTGTATCCGAACTATATCAAGAGACTCCTTGAATGGACGATTCATCAAAGAAGGCGAGGACTTCCCTTTTTGCAGTTTTCCAAAACCATGGTATGAACACACAAACGAGAAGATGAAGCCTGGAATAGAGATCTTTTTCCAAGATAGCTACCCATGGGCCGAAAGTTTCCCACACCAAGTACAACCACTCATCAAAGATGCCGAAGAGACTGAGGAAAGCGATTCTGAAGATTCCTTCAACTTACAAATACTGGGGCTGGCACTCTGCATGGTTCACTCAGGCACTACATCAATGGATCCATCCCATCTGATTAAAGCCGTTGATACACCTCTCCTCAACTGGCATTCTGCGCCAGTTCTACCCCTTGAAATCTCCCCTAACCCCAATGTTTACCCTATTTCTTCTTCTGTTGTCTATCCTTGCTCAAATGTAATCGAGACCTCTTTTGATGAGGTTCTCAATGATGTTTTTCCTATCAATAAAATAAATGAAGATTTTTAGTATCTTGTTGTGCCTTACATTAACTGCTTGAATTCTAATCAAACTTTTGATGATGATGATTTTGAAAATGAACAATTCTTAACTGATCTAAATAAGGTTAATAATAAACAACATAACCGCTTTCAAGTTAATGAAGAAGAGACTGTTGTTATTAATCTCGGTTTAGTAGCCAACTGCGCGAGATTAGAATAGGGGACACCCTTGATGAGCATGAGCGCGCACAACTCGAAGAATTTCTGAAGGAGTTCGTAGATGTCTTCGCATGGTCATATGATGATATGCCCGGCATCGATCCTGAAATAGCTCAGCACGAGATCCCCACTTTCCCAGATTACAAGCCACTAAAACAAAAATTGAGAAAACTCCGCACATAATGGTCACTCAAGGTCAAAGAAGAGGTTGTCATACAGTTAAACGTGGGTTTCATTCGGGTGATCAAATATCCCACATGGCTAGACAACATTGTACCTGTGTCGAAATCAGGAGGGAAGGTTTGAATGTGTGTAGATTATTGAGATTTAAACAAATCTTCTCCAAAGGATGATTATCCCCTACCCAATATCGACATGATCATGGACAACACAGTCAATCATGATCTCAAGTCATTTATCAACGAGTTTTCCGGATACAACCAAATCAAGATGCAACCAAACCACCAAGAAAAAGCCGCATTCATCACCCCATGGGGAACCTTTTGCTACACCGTTATGACATTTGGTCTCAAGAATACTGGGGCTACCTACCAAAGGGCTTCCACAACCATCCTGAACGATCTGATCCACAAGGAGGTCGAGGTTTATGTGGATGATATGATTATTAAGTCCAAAACTAAAGAAAGTCATGTTCCCGCTCTCCGTAAGTTCTTTGAACGACTGCAACGATATCAGATGCGGCTTAATCCACAGGAATGTGTCTTCGGCGTTACAAAGGGAAAACTCTTGGGATTCATGGTCAGCGAAAAGTGGATAGAAGCAGATCCTGCAAATCTAAAGGCCATACTTGAGATGCCACCACCCCGAACAGAGAAAGAAGTCCGAGGTTTTCTTGGGAAATTGCAATACATCAGTCGGTTCATCAGCCAGCTAACCTCCATCTGTGAACCAATCTTCAAGCTCCTCCGAAAGGATTCAAGCAAGGTTTGGAACGAGGCCTGCCAAGAAGATTTTAACCGAATCAAAAAATATTTGACCCAACCTCCAGTACTCATTCCACCACAGTCTGGTCTCCCTTTGCTCCTATACCTAACCATAATCGACACTGTAGCTGGGGCTTTGCTTGCCCAATACCTTGAAGACTACCACAAAGAAAGAGACATCTATTACACCAGTCGCAAATTGGCCTGGTATGAGGTCAACTACACTAGTTTAGAAAAGGCATGTGTCGCACTTGTCTGGGTCACCCAAAAGTTGTGACACTACATGCTCGCCTTCCCCATCAAGCTTGTATCCCAAATGGATCCCATCAAATACCTGCTTGAGAAACCCGCCTTATCCAGTCGAATGGCCCGATGGTTGATGCTCCTAACCGAGTTCGATATCATGTACGTCACACATAAATCCATTAAAGGAAGAGTAAACTCTAACTACCTCGCCGATTACCCCATAGACGAAACAGATGTCCAGATCTCCTAATTCCCAGATGAAAATATCCTCTGCACCACTCAAGACTGCCTTCGATGGAAAATGTTGTTTAACAGTGCTGCCAATAAATAGGGATATGGCATTGGGATACTTCTGATCGCCCCAGATGACTCCCACACTCCCATCGCCATTAAATTGGATTTCCCTTGCACCAACAACATGACGAAATATGAGGCATGCATAGCGGGCCTTAAGGTTTCTCTCAAGATAGGTATTCAATACCTTGATGTCTACGAGGATTCTGCCCTTGTCATCGGTCAAGTGCTCAGAAAGTGGAAAGTCAAGGATGAAAAGGTTCAACCCTTTCATGCCCAATTAGAAGAGTTAGCCTCCCGGTTCCGAGATATCACCTTCCATTACCTACCCCGAGCAAAGAATAACCTAGATGATGCTCTCGCCACCTTGGCCTCCATGGTCAACATGCCCGAAGGAATAACAATGACCCCCTTCCTAGTTCAAAATCAAGACAAACCGACCCATTGCTACCATATTGAGCTTGTCTCCACTGAAGATCCCGAACTATCCAATTGATGGTACTATGATATCCGGTGCCTCCTCAGACATGGTAGGTATCCCAAGGGTGCCAACAAGAAAGATCAAACAACCCTCCGAAGACTGGACGCCCAGTACATTATCTGTCATAAAGCTCTATTCAAGAGGAATTTCGATGGAACTCATCTACACTGCATCGCAGGGGCTGAGATTGAGAAAATAAAGCAGAAAATCCATAGCGGGGAATGCGAACCCCACATGAATGGTCACATGCTCCCCAAGAAGATCATCCGATAGGGATACTACTGGACCACCATGATCCAGGATTGCACCGCCTATGTCCGAAGGTGCCTCAAATGCCAATAATTCTCCAACCTTCAACACTTGCCTCCGCGAGAATTATACAACATGACCTCTCCCTGGCCGTTATCCACTTGGGTTGTCGACATCATAGGGAAGGTTACACCAAAGGCTTCAAATGGACATGAGTTCATCCTGGTTTCCATCGATTACTTCACCAAATGGGTCAAAGCTGAGTCATACGTGGTATTAAACGCCAAGAAAGTGGCCAAATTCCTCAAGAAAAATATCATCTGCCGATATGGGGTCCCGCACGAGCTGGTATCAGATAATGGGATGCATTTTGAAGCATAAGTCACAAAAGTAGTCAATGAGTATGGGATTCAGAGACAAAAATCTTCTCCCTACCGACGTCAGACTAATGGTGCAGTTGAAGCCGCCAACAAGAACCTCAAATCCATCATCAGCAAGATGACCGAAAGTTATAGGGATTGGGCCGACCGGATCCCGTACGCCCTCTAGGGCTATCGAACCTCAATCCAAACCTATACTGGGGATACCCCTTACTCCCTGGTCTACGGCATAGAAGCAGTCTTACCTGTGGAGCTGGAAATACCCTCGCTACACGTCATGCTCGAAAGCAAAGTTAGTGAAGAAGACTGGTGCCAAAGCCGTCTTGATGAGATAGCCCTCCTAGATGAAAGAAGATTAAATGCTCTTTACCACATACAGGGGTATCATCGCCGAATAACGCGATCATTTAACAAGAAAGTCAAGGACCGCGGTGTCCGAGAGGGGGATTTATCACTCAAAGAGATTATAGAACCCATCTGGGACCCCAGAGGGAAATTCAAACCCAATTGGAGCGGCCCTACATTGTGAAGAAAATCTTATTCGGCGGTGTCTCCATGCTCTCTTACCTAAATGGGGAGGAGATGGCTCGTCCAGTCAACCTGGACCGTCTCAAGAAATTCTACCCCTAGTCCGAAATCTCAGCGCGCTACGACTCTTCTCATACCTCTTCTATTCTAAAAAATAAAAATAAAAAAAAAACTCTTCATTTCCCTCTACCCAGAACTACGTGGGCCTGATCCTTTACAAAAACTATTTTAAAACTTTTTAAAAACCCCAGAGGTACGTAGGCAGCTCATACTCCTCACATGAGTGCGAACCTTTCTTTTTCACAAAATACTATTCTTTTCTTACCTCCGAGAACGGCGGTTCATTCTAAAAATACTTGAACAAAAGGAATATGTATGCCTTAGTGATCAGTATAGATAATTCAAAATACAAAAACTCATAGAAAGGCACAGCTGGATGATCAAAAACTTGTTTATTTCATTAATAAGAAATTACAGTACGGATTACATAAGAAAAAGGAACGGATAACCCCCTTCCCCCTACTACCATAAAAAACCAAATAAAATCCCCACATACATTCTCTATAACATAAATAAACACTCCAAGAGTCCTACCCACAGCTACCAGAGGAGCTTGCACCCTCATCATCTACATCCTGAGGTCCACAAGTTTCCCCTTCCTGAATAGATTGCCGTAAACATTCCATGGATCGATGAGCCTTAACCATCTTCGAAAAGAACACAACACCCCCTTCCATGGTGTTAGATAAAACAAACCATCTTTGTCCAGTTTCCACTACCAACATCTTGTTGACTACTTTCCTCCACAACCACTACATATTATCTTTGGGGACATGCCAAACCTTCCCAACATACTGAGAGGGATGGGTCGACGGACGCCGATTTTCCCATAGAGACCCAAGCAACAAATGCAGCCGCTCAGTCAAATCTTCTACCGAAAAGAAATTTGAGGTCCGAGGGGGCACGACCTACGCCCAACCGAATTGGCTCAAAAGTTGCCAAGGGAAATAAAAGGAGGTATGCCTGAGACCAACCAGCCGCACATATAAATACTCTCCTAGCTCCATAACAGCCTGCAACTATCCCCACCAAGGTACGGACCAATACAGACCCCCAACCCCATGCTCCACAAGCCAATGCTACCAGTTCTCAACATACAGGCCAACATTGATAAAGTAGCATGAAAAGAAGTTAGGTACAACCGACAAGGGATACTCCGGAGGAGTCGCCAAGCAGAATCTTTCAGACAACCACATAAACAACATCACAAGGCTACCCCTGAAAAAGTCAGAGCATCCTTCTCTCCAGGCATCCAGGCCATTCAGGGTCTTCACCAGTATCACCACCACAAGATTGCGACGATATGGCATCCATGAGGTAATGGCTACAAGTTGTGGGTCCACTTGCACCTCCCCAGTCACCAGCAGCAATTTGGAAACAAACCCAGAACAATGGCTCCAGCATAGCCAACATCACCTAATTCCCGCAAATGCACTGACTGCAGCATCGTCGGGAGGGAGATCATTCCTCCAACAACCAATGATCTAGCCGCCAAAGGCGAAATGTGAAGAAGCCTGACCAATAAATCCTTGGGAGAGCGGGAACATTGGGACAAAGCCACAGCAACACTGAGATTTACACCTAGCATGGAAGAAAACTCCTCGTAGGTAGGACAAACTTCTTCCAACCCAAAGCGGAATACATGGTCTTCGGGGTACCAGAATTGTACCGCCGCCGTCAGCACATTCCACTCAAAAGACCGATTGTGCCACAAGGAGACTCGACACATGTTGAAAGCATCATAGTCGACATTATAAGAGCACATAGCTTCCAAGGCTTTGAGGTAGTTGGAAAACTCAATGCTACCAGGGAGAGCCATCTTGCAAGGCTAAGAAATAGTGGGCAAGTAGATAAGAATGCAAAGGTGTGATGAAAACACTCCACCCTTCCCCATTTTTATACTTAAAGACCCTCACAAGGGACATCATCCCTGTAGAAATCGGAAGGAATCCTACCCCACAAGGTACCAAAGGCTGAGGAGGGTACCATTCAAAGCTTTCAATTGATGGGACTGGACTGAACTACCGATAGGCAGGTCAGGGTGCTTGCCGATCGACAACCCCCCCCCCCATTTTTGGGAAATTTCCCTCTTTTCCTCTTTTGTCAAATCAAAAAACTCAATAAAAATAAATTGATATTCTCAACGGAATTTCAAAATCCCTCTAATTCCCATTTTTAATCAAAAACCTTCCTTCAAAAAAATACAAAAAATTCCTTTTTACGGTCTCAGCAGTAAAGTAAAAAGCGCATGTATTCATTCATCATTAAATAAAAGATAGTAAAAAAAAACTCCATTGCATTGCATATATCTGTTTTCTGTGTTACATAATTTTTCAGGAAATAGAAAGAAAAGGCAAAAATAACGGGACTCATCCGGAACCCACATTATCTCTCTCTCACTAAGAGCTTCCACCCCTGCGACGTGCTCTCTTCCCCCCTACGACGAGATGACGCACCACCACTACCCGAGCCAGAGTCCTCTCCCAACGAGGCAGACGACACCAAGAAAGAAGGAACAGGAACCGCATCCCAAATATGGGGAGTCGCCGAAGATATCTAGTCTCTCATGTCCCTTAGCCAAGTGGTCGACACCCGAACTTGCTGCAAGAAAAGGCGGAATCAGTATCAAGGCAGAGATGACAAAAATAGAAAAGAAAGAAAGAGAGGAACATAAAGGTATCCTGCAGGTTGAAGGACCTCCTCTGCCAAACCCAACTCCTCTGGATCCATCGCATAAGGACGGTGCAGCATAGGCACCATCCCTCCATCAGTCCTTCGAATGTTGTATGAAGGGGTATGCAGCCGTATAAAAGGGACCTTCGAGGTCGCCACCACCGCAGATGCCGATGGACCACCACTGCTGTGGGAAGATCCCACCTCTCGACTCGAACCCGCCGGAGGGAAGGGCAGTGCATCATATATGATGGGCGCCATCAACCAGCTCATCACAAAATCCATATAGTCATACGGCGCAGCCGTATCGGTGTGTAGCAAGTAGGACTCGCCGATCATCACCACGATCCTCCCATCCTCCAACATCAGTCGCTCCTGCCTCATAGATGCAGGAGGATGCACGAGTGGCACCACCACCACCTCCTCAGCAATCTGACGAACCACCCTCTCCCCGAGGTACCAAGAATAGCCAAACTCATGAGCCAGTCAATGCCTCATCCGCGCATTCACCCCGATCGCCCCCACATCCTGAATGGCTGTCCCCCACGGGTAAAAGGTCACCTGAAAATCTCCGAGCGAGCATAAATCAATACAAGATCAGAAGGAGAAAAAACTAAGATTGAAATGGAAAGACTCTTACCCTACCACTGGTCAGGTCATTCAAGACCTGACGCAGCACCTCCAGGGAAAGATATCCCTTCGACTGTCGATTGGACTTACGCCATCGATACAATCGACAAAAGTCCCCAACAGTGTCGTCATTCAAAGCAATCAGCGGGGTATTGCGCCCAATCACCTCATAGAACCAGGTATGAACTCACAAGCAAAAAGAGACGCATAAGGAAAATGCGAATGCATGAAAAGAAATGCACAAACTGAAGAATACCTCAAGAAGGTACGTGACCCCAGTAAAGGTCTTTTGGAAGCACCGACTGAATTCATCCAGAGAAAAGTAAAGGGTCGCCAAGGTCAGACTTCCCCAATCATAGAAAGGGATGTTCGAAAACATCCTCAAGTACGGCAGAAACCATAAATGAATGACGTCGCCGCTCGATGCCACCATGAAACCTCCCAATACCAGCAGAATGAATAACCGGGCCATCTGCCTCACTTGCAGCCCGTCCTCCACATCAATCACCCTGCTCAGCAGAACATCCTTCAGCAGGGACAACCAAATTGAATCCCCAGAAACTATCGTCCCTACATCACCAAGTGACGCATGCACTGCCTCTAGTCTCACCCGTAAAGAGCGATCCACCTCTATCTGCTCTCCATCACAATCTAGCCCCAACAGGTGTTGCACGTCTATGGGAGTCACCGTCATCTCCCCGAATCCAAAATGAAAGGTGTGGGTAGTGTCCCACCACCTCTCTCCCAAAGCGCACAAGACCGTTGTTGAATGAGGCATCTCATCCAGCACAGATGCCAACCGCCCAAAACCCGCTGATGATACCATCCAACACACCACAGGTGGGAGATTTTCCCAGACATCCTTGGGCCCCGTTGTCCCACGGTCACGCATGTTCTTCAAAGAAATATCAGACTGGCAAAAAGAAAAGTCTCATCAAAGGTGAAGAAAGAAAGAAAAATCACCAAAAAGAGAAGAATGCCAAAGGCCGGGTTACTTACATAACCACCGGGACTCACTCTCGAAGAGAGATGATGAGATGGATCCCGCAGCAAGGTCCGCTCATCTGCAACAGACTCAAACGCATCAAAGGAGTTCTCACTCCCCAAAGGAAGAGTTGCCATACCTTCCACTCCACATTCGCCCAATCATCAACGGTCAACCACTCCCGGTGGACTGCAGTGCTCACAAAAGCGGCCACTTCTTGAAGATCGGAATGATAGAACGATTTGCAGAAGAATCACAGAGAGAGAGAAAGAAAAAGGAGTTGTGAAAGAATGAGGGGATTATCCCCCTTTATATAAAATGCAAGCACCATGTCGATCGGCACCTCCCCCTACCATACCGATCGGAACTAACCCCTTGCCTTCCCGAGGTAGCCCAAAAGTCCGTGCCACTGCCGAATGGCACTCTTTATACTATACCGACCGGCACCTCCCCTTAAATTTCGTACATAAATTCCCAAAAATCCCAGGAAGGATTTAAAGCCTTTTTACCAAGAAAATTTTGCATTCCCTCAAGTGGAACCCCTTTTCCCTAGCGGAATCCTCGAAAACCAAGTGAAAACTCCTCCCGGTAAAGATCCGGAGGATCCCTAAGGATCACCTGATCACTTCCCCAACGGAATTCTCCTACAACACCCAAAATAGGTTGTTACCCCTACGAGGACTCCTAAAAGCTTCCCCAGCTATCAGCTCCCCAGCTCAGATCAAAATCACAAACCTCTTTCTCCAGCAGAATCAAAATAAAATCTTTATCCACTCTTGGGTCAGAATTTGCCCCGGTCTTGGATCGTCACCCGAGTTAGGTCATAATTGACCTCGGTCCTCGGTCGTCACCACTATTGGGTCAGAATTGGCCCCGGTCTTGGATCGTCACCTGAGTTAGGTCAGAATTGACCTCGGTCCTCAGTCGTCACCATTTTTGGGTTAGAATTGGCCCCGATCTTAGATCGTCACCTGAGTTAGGTCAGAATTGACCTCGGTCCTCGGTCGTCACCACTCTTGGGTAAAAATTGGCCTTGGTCTTGGATCGTCACCTAAGTTAGGTCAGAATTGGCTTCGGTCCTCGGTCGTCACCACTCTTGGGTCTGAATTGGCCCCGGTCTTCGATCGTCACCTGAGTTAGGTCAGAATTGACCTCGATCCTAGGTTGTCACCATTCTTGGGTCAGAATTGGCCCTGGTCTTGGATCGTCACCTGAGTTAGGTCAGAATTAACCTCGGTCCTCGGTCCTCGATCGTCACCACTCTTGGGTCAGAATTGGCCCCGATCTTAGATCGTCACCTAATTTTGGTCAGAATTGACCCCGTTCCTCGATCGTCACCACTCTTGGGGCAGAATTGGCCCCGATCTTGGATCGTCACCTGAGTTAGGTCAAAATTGACCTCGGTCCTCGGTCATCACCACTCTTGGGTCAGAATTGGCCCCGATCTTGGATCGTCACCTGAGTTAGGTCAGAATTGACCTCGATCCTCGATCGTCACCACTCATAGGTCATAATTGACCTCAGGTATTAAATCTTCACCCTAAGCCAGCAGATCTGACTTTGACCTGTGGAATTGATCATCCCCAGCACACTCCTTAGGTCCTCAGAATCGGCCTCGACCCTCTGAATCGGTCATACTCCCTCAAAAGCATCATGGGGTGTCTATTAGACGGTCATCATTTGTTCCAAACTCGCCCATTGAGCGGCTCTATAGAAACCCCATTCTGTTACCCCCTAACTCTCCTTAGGTCCCTAGTACCTCCCTTCATCACCGTAAATCCAGGTCATGTCGTGAGTACTGACCTGGAGGCCATCGGGCACTCCTCCGCTCAGTTTGACCCAAAAGTCAAACTCTTAATATTGATCGAGACTGAATGAATCTTCAAAGGGTACTGAATACCCTTTCCAATGGACCGCCCCGTGCACGATTTTGACTTACCATGCGGACGAACAATCCGTTTGCGTCCGAAACCTAACCTAGAGGCCACCGAGCACTCCCAAGATCTATTTGACCTAAGTCAACTCTTCAGCTCAACCGAGGATGAATGAATCTTCGAAGGGCACTGAATAACCTTTCTAACAGTCCATCATGTGCGCGATTCTGACTTTCCATGCGGACGAACGATCCGTTCGACTCCGAGAGGTCACCGAATGCTTCCCGAGCCCGATTGACCAAAGTCAACTCCCCAAACCGGGTCAAACTCTTTGTAATGTCGAAGTGAATCACCTAACCTTTCCAACGTTCCCCCTCGTGCGCGATTTGAACTTACCATACGGATGAACGATCCGTTCGCGTCCCAACGATTCCCCGTCCAATGGACCAAAAAATACTTCTGAGCCATATTTGACCCAAAGTTAACTCCCGAACCTGGGAGCGGTCCAAAGGACTTTCAAAGGTATCTGAATTACCGTTCCAACGGTATGCCCCGTGCGCGATTCTGACCAACGGTTTGCCCTCGGTGGCCGATAAGCCGGATAAAGAGAGTCATCCATAGGCAGCAATAGATATATGCCATTCGACACTTACTTGGGCCTATAAAAAGAGGCCTTCACCTCATTTTTAAGGGGAGCCCAGTTCTGATAAAAATCTCTCTGAACGAAATCCAGAAACCTCTCTCGAAGGCAGCGTGATTTCAACTTCCAAATACATTTTTTACTTCCACTTTTCATTATCCCTTTCATCAAACTTGGTGAATTAGCCACTCTCCATCATCATCCAAGTGCAAGGGCTACTCTCCAACATTCAAGATCAAGCTCAAGATCTTCAAGAAGGTCCAACTTTCTCAAACTCTCTCTTAAATTCTCTTAAATCCCCAATAACTTGTTTTCTTATTTAGCACTTTTATTATCTCATCTCACACATCCTAATATACTTTTTATTTAGTATTATTGTACATCTTTTATTTTCATAAAACCCAAAAAACAAGAAAAAAAGGGTTTGCTCATAAATTCCAAGTAGGGATTCTCACACTTTTTCCACACTTTTCTCACAACTAAAACACTTTTTCTACACACACACACACGCACACTTACAAATAAGAGATTCCCCATTTGGATTTATGGGATAAACCCCACCCCTCTTTTTGTATGCGAACTACGTGGACTTTGATGCCTTTATAGGCTACGTAGACGTCTCGGGATAAAACCCAAGACTCGAGTCCTTTTTCTCACTTTTTCTCTCATTTTCTATCTTCTCTCAATCCATTTTCCTTATATTCTATATACTTGACCTTAGTGACGCATTACTCCATATGGGTAATCGTTCCATTATAACGATCAACGTAGGGGTAATCGTGTAAATCTTATTTTTCTAATATTATTCTTATATCCTCCTACGGATGACTCGCTTTATCTTTTCCATGATACAAGTCAAGGATTCCTACCTCCATTCTATATATACACATGCACACATTTCACGGGGGGAAATATAAAGGAAAATAACAAATATCCATGAGAGACCGAAAGGGCGAAATGGGTGCGTAACACCTTCCCATTTCGTAACTAATCCTCCGAACGCTTCTCAAATCATTTTGGTTTCGCACGCACCAGTATGTCTTTGGATACCTTCCCTCGGGGTGGCTTCCCCTTTTTCTTTTGTCTGTTTTGAGTAAAACTGACTCGCGACTCTAAATCTCTCTACATTTTTACACCACATCTCAAACGATGCAGGCCGAAGCCCTCCAGTGAGGGACGCACGTGACCCGAAGGATCCTTTCCTCCATGCGCCCGTCCACATGGAAAGTGATATGCCCCAAGTGTAACCTCGGCCTAGAGACACCAACCTCGGCCGAGGTGATGGTCGAGATATTGACCGACCCTGGACAAGCCATGGGCCCACGATATCAGCCCTCGGCCTTAGTAAGGTCGGCCCAGACTGACACTACCACCTACATTTCCAGTAGACACTACGCGCATCACAGGCATCGACAGCATTCTCATATACTTGGGTATGGCAACCTCGGCTGACTGTAGGCCGAGGTGACAAGAAGCCTTGGTAATATTCAACATGGAATCAGTCCAACCTCGGCTGAAGCTGAGGTGACAAGAAGCCTTGGAAATCTTCAACATGGAATCAGTCCAACCTCGGCTGGGGCCGACCCCCAGCATAATGTCTCGGCTGAGATCAGGTCGAGACTCCCTATGGCACATCTCGGATTGAACGAATATCAAGCCTTTACAGCTCGGCCTCTCCCAGGCCGAGGTCATGCACCAATATGGCGGCCGAGCATCTGCTGACATTTGGATAAGGACACATGGGCACAAATCAGTTGTAACAAGATTATTCTCACCCGTGGGGAGGATATTTCATCATCATTCCTTACATGTGAGAGTGACAGGTGGCTTCCCCCTATTGGTGAGGCTACCACACACATGTTCATTGCATGCATTGGGGGTACATTACACCCCCTAGGTACTATATATAGAGGTCATCCTCTACCTTGTAAAGGGATCCAAGATATTCAACCCTAGCTAAAACTCTGTCTAGATATAAAGTAGAGAAAGAAAGCTTGAGAGGTTGTATCCATGGCCATTAGTGCCCTTATTACGACGAGATCATTCACACACACAGTGGACATAGGCCAATTTAGGCTGAACCACTTATATCCCCGTGCTCTTTCCTCTTCTCCTCACCTCATTCTCTTATCTCTTTATATAACTGTGCTGCCATTATTATTCTTATATTGAGCTTGAAAACACATTACCTGGTGGTGCTATTTCTGGCATCTTCATTTTGGCGCCGTCTGTGGGAAACGAGAAGCTATCTCTTCCTCTTTTTCTGCTTAACCTCACCGGAGACTCTGGTGGTGAACCAGGCCTCCCCCTAGCGCGGAGTTGTTTCACCATTGAAAGAGGTCCTGTGAGGTACTAAGCTCATCTACTAATCAAGATCTATAGTGTTAACATATGGCACCAGACTTACCACCGCCTCTTCCGCCGGCCGGAGGTGGAGGGCCTAGTTCCAGTCAGGCTCCCCCCCAGTCCGAAATGACGGAGGTAGCAACAGCCTTGAAATCTTTAGCTGCAACACAACAAGCCATGAAGGAGAAATTTTCTCAGCTTAGTCAAACTATGATGAAGCCACTTGGAGTCTCACTAGACATGATCACTCCGACGGCAGTTCAGCCTCATCCTGACGTCAGGGGACCACCCCAGGCGCCAATGAAGGACCAGCCTGCACCTCAGCAGAGAAGGGACATTGCTGACCCTAGGCACTTGCGCCTGGGGAGGTAGGGAAACCCTTGCCCAGAGGACATGTATGATGACCTAGAAGCTGAAGAAGCCCCAGAAGACTACTGGGAACTGTATGAGGTGTCAAATAACACTATACGACCTCTTAAGCAGAGTCAAGGATGTGTCGGCCGAAGAAGTGAAGAAGCCCAACAAAGAGGGTCGACCTTTTATAGGTTGAGCAGAGGGTCGTCCTTAGAGAGACTGGGCCCGGTGAATGACCTAATATAGAGGCTATCGAGGTCAAGGAGCGCAGCAGACTCTCCGATAGGGAATAGGCAGGGTCGGCCAGATCAAGGCCGACCCTGTGAAAGAAGAGGCAGGGAATAGGAAGAGGTCAATAGTCAACGTGTCGCGATTGGGGAACCCTCTGTCCATCGTAGGGAGGTGGCAGGGGATAACCTTGGCCAAGTTGATGACAGAAGACCCTGGAATGATTCTATCCAATGCCTTAAGGAGAAGATATGAGATCTCATTAAAAGAAGGGACCCATTACAAAGGGGTTACTCAGAGGGCTCCCCATTTGTGGCTAGGATAGTGGGGTTCACACCCCCAACAAAGTTCAAGCCTCCTATAGTGACTCCCAAGTATGATGGCAGCACTAACCATATCGAGATGTACCAGTCGGCAACAGACATTTACTCGATACCCGATGAGATAAAGTGTAGGGCCTTCTCAGGGACCTTGACAGGGGCAGCGCATAGCTGGTTCACCTCCCTTCCGAAGAACTCAATTAATAACTTAAAAGGCTTGGCTGAGCAGTTCATCCACAACTTCTGCTTTGGGGTAAGACCTCAAAAGAAGACTACCCACCTGCTGTATGTCAAACAGGCCAAGGATGAAAGCCTAAGAGACTACATAGCAAGATTCAATAAAGTGAAATTGGAAGTGGAAGATTATGAAGAGAGCATAGCCATGACCGCCCTTATAAGAGGCCTCTAGAAGGGGAAGCTATTGTGGAAACTGGCGGAAGACCCCCCTAGGTCTATGGAGGAGCTGCTGTCAACCGCAGGGAAAGTGGTGAATGCGGAAGAGGCAATGGCTGCCAAGTGTGAGGAGGAGAACCGTGGTGGCACGGGAAAGTCCCAAGGTAAGAAAGAGGGGAAGAAGAGGTCAGGAGATGACAAGTTCGCTCGTTACACTCCTCTAACTGTGAGCTGTGAGCACATCCTCAATGAGATTAAGACTGACCAGACTCTGAGGTGGCCATAGAAACTGAAGGCCCCGCCACATAAGAGGAACAAAAACCTATGGTGCGAGTTCCATCAGGATCATGGCCATGTCACATATAGATGCTTCCCTTTAAAGGATGAGATTGAGAAGATGCTGAAATCTGGAAAGCTGAGGAAGTATGTGGATGGTAAGGCTCCAAAGGGTGGAAGAGATGACCCTAAGAAAAGAAGAGATTACAGATGCCGTGGCAATGTCCCAGCTAGAAGGGACGATGATTCAGAAGGAGATGATGAAGACGACCCGGATCTTTTGCCAAAGGATGACAACACCCCCGTGAAGAGGGTCGGTATGATCTCCTTTGGTGTTAGCACCATATGTGGGGGGTTTGCAGGAGGTGGCTCTGAGGTAGCCGACAGGAAGGCTCATGTAGAAGAGGCCAGGTCATTGGCCAAGATCGAAGTTATGAATCTAACGTCTTCTGATGCAGTGGAGAAGAGGAAGAAGGTAGACATGGACACCCTCGTAGTGGGGTTCTCCAGACTCGACTTCAAGGGTATCTTACCCCCCCATGATGACCCTTTGCTCATAACATTAAGGGTGCATGGGTGCGACATACGGAGGATCCTCATAGACGGGGGAAGCTCAGCAGAAGTGATGTTCTGGCCTTGCTTCAAGAGCCTAGGCCTTAGCAGGGCAAGGCTGGTGCCCTATCATCACCCATTGATAGGCTTCAGTGGCAAAAAGGTCCACCCATTGGGCATGTATGAGATGGATGTACGGATGGGGGATGAGTGGACTAGGAGGCTGACCAAGAAGATAAACTTTTTCGTTATGGACGGAAACGTCTTCTCGGCCTACAACCTCATTATAGGAAGGGTGGCCCTCAAAGAGTTTGAAGCTGTGTCGTCGACGGTCCATAAGATGCTAAAATTCCCGACTCCTTATGGAGTAGGGGAAGTGCAAGGGGATCAGACCACGACGCGAGAGTGTTACTTCAACTCGATCGAAGAGAGAGAAGCCCATAAGAGAGCAACCACAACTTACAGCATTGACACTCTTGACCCAAGAGACGAAACAAAATTGAAGAAGGGTGAGGCCGCGGAAGAGGTAGAATCCATCATCCGCAATGAGGACGAGCAGGAAAAAACCGTCCAGGTCGGTATGGCCCTAGAGCCAGGAATCAAGGAAGAGCTGATAAACTTCCTCAGGAGGAGACAGAGTGTCTTCGCATGGAGTCACGCAGACATGCCTGGCATTGACCCTGAGGTCATGAGCCACAAGCTCAATCTGGACAGAGATGCCAAGCCAATCAAGCAGAGACAAAGAGTCTACTCCAGGGAGAAGTATGACATCATTCGGGAAGAGGTAAAAAAGTTGGAAGAGGCTGAGTTCATAAGAGAGGTTACCTATCCGGAGTGTCTCTCAAATGCAGTCATCATGCCTAAGGCTAATGGGAAGTGGCAAATGTGTGTAGATTTCACTGACCTGAACAGGTCTTGCCCGAAAGACAACTATCCCTTACCTAGGATAGACCAGATGGTGGACGCAACGGCAGGGCATGAGCTCATGAGCTTCATGGACTCTTATTCAGGCTACAACCAAATCTTCATGGATGTTGAAGACTCTGAGAAGACAGCCTTCATTACTGACAAAGAGACGTACTGCTACAAGGTGATTGCCCTTCGGTCTGAAAAATGCGGGGGCAACGTATCAACGTATTTTCAATAAGATGTTCGAAGAGAAAATAGGTAAGACCATGGAGGTATATGTAGACGATATGATAATGAAGAGCCTGAAAGCATGTACTCACATAGCGGACCTTGAGAAGACCTTCGATGTCATGGACTCGTACAGAATGAAACTCAACCCGACAAAGTGTGTCTTCGGAGTAGGAGCTGGGAAGTTCCTGGGATTCATCGTTAATCAGAGGGGGATTGAAGCGAACCCTGAGAAAATTAAGGCATTGCTCGACATAAAGACTCCTAGGAGTATCAAGGATGTCCAGAGACTCACGGGAAGAGTGGCTGCCCTTAACAGGTTTATTTCTAGGGAAACAAACAAGTGTCTTCCATTCTTTAAAGTTCTAAGAAAGGCCTTCCAATGGGATGAAGAGTGTGAAAAAGTCTTCTACCAACTCAAGTCCTACTTGGGATCTCCCTTGTTGCTGTCTCGGCCCATCACGGGGGAAAGGTTGTTTGTGTATCTGGCAGTCTCTGAATCATCCATCAGCGCGACCATCATACAGGAAGAGGATGGGGTCCAGAGGCCTGTGTACTTAAACAGTAAGTCCCTTCAAGGGTCTGAACAAAATTATCCCCGAATGGAGAAGTTGGCTTATGCCTTAATACATGCCTCAAGGAAAATGAAGCCTTACTTCCAAGCTCACTCCATGATAGTCCTCACTGACTCCCCACTGAGGCATATTCTGCACAAACCTGAGAAGTCCAGAAGATTGATGACCTGGGCCATCGAACTATGAGAATATGATCTTACCTACCAGCCTAGGACAGCCATCAAGGGGCAGGCCCTCGCAGACTTTGTCACAGAATTCATGTGGGAAGAGGCCGGTAGAATTTTGGAAGAGGCCGAGACAGAGAAAGGCTTAGATGACGGCGAAGAGACGAACTGTAGTGTCTTCCGAGATTCGGAAGAGACGTCACCAAATGTCTTCCGAGATCGGGAAGAGGTCATCTCAGGCAAAACTCAGAGCGGAATAGAAGAAAATAAAGAGGATTGATACCTCTTCAAGAAGGGGGTTATGAGAGAAGGGGTCTTCTCATCAGATACAGACGTCTGGAGCCTCTTCGTTGATGGCTCTTCCTGTGACAGTGGAAGGGGGGTGGGACTAATACTCTCGTGTCCAGATGGCTCCAACATTGAATACGCCTTGAGATCCAACTTCCAGGCCTCAAACAACGAGTCCGAGTATGAGGCCATGATAGCAGGTCTCTTATTGGCAACAACTCTTCGAGTAAAGCGACCCTTGCTCCATAGCGACTCAAGGTTGGTTTTCAATCAAATATTGGGGGTATACGAGGCTAAAAACGAAAGGATGGCCAAGTAATTAAAGAAGGTAAGAAGGTTCTTAGAATATTTTAAAGAAGCAAAACTGAAGAGAGTGCCTCGACTGAGAAACAATCACGCTGATGCATTGGCAAGGCTGGCCTCAGCAGTGAAGACAGATATGGGAAGGACCATTCCAATCGAGGTCTTAGGAAGGGAAACCATCGAGGAGGACGAGGTATGTAACCCTTGTCACAATGTGAACCTAGGAGACTCATGGATCGACCCGCTCGTCAGATACCTAAGAGAGGGAGAGCTGCCTAAGTCCAAGATAGAAAGGAGAAAGTTGAGATACAGGGCTGCCAAGTTCTCAATGATAGGAGACGTCTTGTATAAAAAGGGGTTTCTATTGCATCTCCTCAGATGTGTGCATCCCATGGAAGTACCCCGGGTCTTACAGGAGGTTCATGAGGGTTCTTGCTCTAGCCACATAGGGGGAAGGCCCTTAGCCAAGAGGATTATCACACAGGGATACTGGTGGCCTACCTTGTCTAAGGACGCTGCAGACTATGTGAAGGGGTGCGACAAATGTCAAAGGTTCGCCACTATCCCTCATCAACCCCATCGGCCTATGACGTCAATCTCTTCTCCATGGCCATTTGCGGTATGGGGAATTGACTTGGTAGGACCTTTGCCAAGAGCTGTCAACAACTATAGATTCTTGATAGTTACCATTGACTACTTTTCAAAGTGGGTGGAGGCCGAACCGATGATAACAATTACAGAGTAGAAGACCTTCCAGCTCATTTAGAGAAACATCATATGCAGATATGGCCTCCCAAACACTCTCATCTCGGACAATGAGACCCAGTTCAAGAACTCCTCCTTAGAAAAGTAATGCCTAAGAGTGGAGATTAAACAGTTCTTCTCATCTCCTGGTCGACCTCAGGCAAATGGACAGACCGAGGTCACAAACAGGACCATCTTGGATGGAATCAAGAAGAGGTTAGAAGATACGAAGGGGAGATGGACAGAAGAGGTCTACGCTGTGTTATAGGCCTACAGAGCCACGGCAAGGACACCAACAGGAGAAACCCCATTCATGCTGGCACATGGATCAGAGGTCGTCATACCAACGGAAGTAGGATTACCAACTCATCGGATTCAGACCTACGACCTAGACAACAATGAGGAAGAGAGGAGGCTAGACCTGGATCTTATCGAAGAAAGAAGAGAAGACGCGGAGGTCAGAAAAGCAGCCTACCAGCAGCGGGCAGCGAAATTCTACAACCAAAGGGTGAAGTCAAGACCCATTGCAGTAGGAGACCTAGTGCTAAAGAAGACCCTACAAAAGGCAAATAAGCTACACTCAAACTGGCATGGCCCCTACAAAGTAACAGAAGAGGTTGTGCCTGGCACTTACATGCTAGAAAACCTAGAAGGAGAACCTTTCACCAACCCATGGAATGCTGACCACCTAAAGAGATATTACATATGATGTTGCGTAGAATTTTATGTAAATGTACCATCTTACTGAGAAGAGGTTATTAATAAAGATCAGTTTCCATAACAGTTTTTGCTTCATTCTAAGACCAGAGATATATTATGGGGATAACATCTTAGGTGATGACCTCAGACCTTCATAACATCACTCGGTGGTGACGAGGTCTGAGCTCAGACACTTTAACAGATGACCTCAGACCCTTAACATCATTAATTTGGTGAAATTAATTGTGAGGATAACGTCTTAGGTGACGACCTCAGACCTTCATAACATCACTCGGTGGTGACGAGGTCTGAGCTCAGACACCTTAGCAGATGACCTCAGACCCTTAACATAATTAATTTGGTGAAATTAATTATGAGGATAACATCTTAGGTGACGACTTCAGACCTTCATAACATCACTCGGTGGTGACGAGGTCTGAGCTCAGACACCTTAGCAGATGACCTCAGACCCTTAACATCATTAATTTGTGAAATTAATTGTGAGGATAATGTCTTAGGTGACGACCTCAGACCTTCATAAAATCACTCGATGGTGACGAGGTCTGAGCTCAGACACCCTAGTTAGATGACCTCAGAATCTTAACATCATTAATTTGGTGAAATTAATTGTGATGATAACGTCTTAGGTGACGACCTCAGACCTTCATAACATCACTCGGTGGTGATGAGGTCTGAGGTCAGAGACCTTAGCAGATGACCTCAAACCCTTAACATCATTAATTTGGTGAAATTAATTATGAGGATAACGTCCTAGGTGACGACGTCAGACCTTCATAACATCACTCGGTGGTGACGAGGACTGAGCTCAGACACCTTAGCAGATGACCTCAGACCCTTAACATCATTAATTTGGTGAAATTAATTGTGAGGATAACGTCTTAGGTGACGACCTCAGACCTTCATAACATCACTCGGTGGTGACGAGGTCTAAGCTCAGACACCCTAGTTAGATGACCTCAGACCCTTAACATCATTAATTTGGTGAGATTAATTGGGAGGATAACGTCTTAGGTGATGACCTCAGACCTTCATAACATCACTCGGTGGTGACGAGGTCTGAGCTCAAACACCCTACTTAGATGACCTCAGACTCTTAACATCATTAATTTAGTGAGATTAATTATGAGGATAACGTCTTAGGTGACGACCTCAGAGCCTAATTACAATTCAGTGGTGAAGAGACCTGAGGTCAGAATTATTGACTGAGTATAAACAAGACATCACTACAACAAAATAATAGAAGAGATCACATGACATTCAATAAAGGGAAGAGATATAGCATTCAGAGGTTGAACTACAAAGAAGTAACAAATATTCCTTGAATACAAAATACCATGGTGTTACAAGTTACAAGTTACAAATTACAAATCCTAAAGGTTTGGGGGGGGGGGGGACATTAGCAACCTCGGCCTGATTGGCTTGATCAACGTTAGTAACCTCGGCCACGTCATGAGTATGGTCTGCCCCTCCGACCTCGGTACCTCCTAGAGTTGCAGTCTCAGCAGGAGCAACAGCCTCATCCTCCACCTCTTGAAGCGCCTGAGCAAACTGAGGGTCAGCAAAGCCGAGACCAACAAAGTCAGAGGCCTTTAGAGTACCGATTTCCCACTCTCTGACTTCAGCCCATTTGGTAGTAGCCTTGATACCTCTTTCGAGATATTCAAAACCAAAACCCATGAACTCGTCCGAGGATTTATAGTCAGAAATTATTTTGGCCGAGGAATCTTCAAGGGCAGCCTTGACAGCCGAGCTGACCTTCTGCTGCAGAACGTCGTCTTTGGCCTTCGGGGCTTTGGCGTGATCTTTGACGAGCAGAGAAATGTCTTTCTCCAACCCCTTAACCTTATTTTCAGCGTTCTGCAGCTCTGATTTCAGACGGTCGACCTCAGCATTTAGGGCGCTCTGAACCTTCTCGGCCTCTTGCCCCTTCTGGATGAGGGGAAATTTCCTCAGAGTCCAGTTCGATAGGTGGTGCATAGAAGCCACTCCCTACACATTTAAGGAAGAGGTTAAGCTGGAGAAAAACCAGATGTTGCACTTATAAAATTTTGACGAGAGATTAAGACATACTAGAACGGCTCTGTGAAGGTCGAACTCAACCAGTAGTTGTGTATCCAAAGACCTGAAAAAGCGCTTGTCAGCCTCGGTCATTGTAGAGCCGATGGCGTCAAGGGCCTGCAGACTATGGCCGACAATGCTGTCAGATAACTTCAACTGGTCCAGGCGGGCCGACAGGGCGTCGGCCGAGGAGATTGGAATTGCAGCATCAGAGGCCTTCTTCTGCCTCAAGGTCGGCCTCTGATCCTCAGAGGCAGGGGCTTCTAGGGCCCTCTTCTTTGAGTCCTGATATTTGGATGTAGAGGGAGCTGGGGGAGGAGCATTCAGACCAGCTTTTTTGGCGAGTCTAGCTAAGCTCGGTGCAGCCATCTCCCACAGTTCGTCTGAAATGTTTTGTGGTCGCTCTGCAAAAGTTAAAAGATATGGGTTAAAGATCAGATATGAATGAGTTCATAGGTTAAACTTAAAAGAAAAATCCTTACCAAAGTCAACAAGGGGACTTCCACCTAGGCCCGTCCCCGAGAGATAATGGGGGGTCAGCAAATGTTCGAACTTAACAAAAAGACCATGTTCCCCTTGGTCTTGCAGGGCTTTTACCTTCCGGATATTCTGAAGACTTAGACCAGGGTCGGCCCTGGCAGACATGGTGATCTTACCCCATTTGTGGGGTATCCTCGGCTCAAGTGTGGAAGAGGGAACGCATGGGCCAAATTCCCATGGTCCAGAGGCGAAAAAATAGCGGGGCTTCCAATTATGGTTTGAGGTCTGAGTCACCTGGAGAATTTTCTTCTCAGGCCTCCGAGCCACAAAATGATAGTAGCTCGGATGGTTTTTGGCCGAGGTTGGGACATAACAACCAACGAAGACCTGAACTGGGAGGTCAGAGTGGTGGACTGCCCTCCACATGATAATGGCCCCTATGATGACTCTCCAGGCATTGGGAGATAGCTATGAGGGGGCCAAGTTGATATAAGAAAGAATGGATTTGATGATGGGATGAATGGGTAGGCGAAACCCAAACCTAAACATCTGCTCGTACAGGCAGATTTCTCCATCCCGGCCATGATAGGCCCTCTCTTCCCTCAGAGGTCTCCTTAATTTTATGGAGGGACTAATGGAGTATTAATATATGAAGAACAGAAGATCCACATCAGTTACTGTGCTTTTGATCTCGACCGCCTCAGAGACGTCGACATCGCTTTCAGCATCTTCATCATCATCAAGATCAACGTCGGCCGGAGCAGATGTAGATGGGTTACTAGCGAATCTCTGAGCGAACTCTGCCCCTGTGACGGCCGACAAGGGGATGGCATCAAGAATGGGTGGCACAGCCACACTCGGCTCAACAATTTCAACCTCTGAAGAAGAAGCTGAGGTGCTTGAGCCATTATGGGATGAAGCTGGACTGGAGACCTCGGCCTGATCAGGGGCCTGACCAGGCCGAGGTGTGAAATCCATGGCTTCCTGAAAAAAGTCCACAGACATAGGGTCTGAGGTGGAAGACTCAGAATCAGACATCGGTGTTGGGTCGGCAGGGACCTCTGTCTGATAGAAGAACTCAGGGGGATCAGGATATACCACCTTGAGAGGTGGGGGAAAGATAGGTCTAATAGGAAATTCTTATAACCTACGAGCCTCCTCTTGGGCCCATTCTATTTGCCTAATCTTTTTTAGGGTCTTCTCTCTAAGAGAGGGGAAATCCTCAAGCAGCTGGTATAAAGGTCTGAGCATCAGAGGACGACCCTAAACTTGGGAATAACTCCTAAAACTACAAACAGGATTGGCTTGTAAAGTAAAGAAATCTAAAGATCAAACTTAGAAGTTTAAATCGAATATTGTTCGCCTGAAAATATGGTGCTCACCGGAAAACGATGAAACTCGCCGAAAAATGCAAACCAAAAACGAGAAACAAAGGAAATGGAAGGGAGAAAGTACCTGGAAACGAAACGATGAGGTAAAATAAAGAAAATTCGCGAAGAAACCACTAACAGTGCCTCTGCAGTGGAGCCTTGATTCGAAGCATTTTAGAGAGAGAAGTTGCAGGAAGAAATCATGCACATGAGAGAAGAAATGAAGAAGGATGGAAAAAGGGTTTTGAAACCCTTAAATACATGGGCACGTTTGCCAAGGCCCATCATTGCCATGGGAGCCCCAAAGGGCGGCTGATAGCACACGCCTACCAAGCGAGCATGCTCCAACATTGGACAAGTGTCAAGCAAGTAATGGTACGTAAGAAGACAGGCCTCGGATGCATACTAATCCCCTAGTAACCTTCCCTCACATATAACTAGGGGCTGGGGGGTGATTTATATGCCATAAGTGTAACCTCGGCCTAGAGACACCAACCTCGGCCGAGGTGATGGTCGAGATATTGACCGACCCTGGACAAGCAATGGGCCCACGATATCAGTCCTCGGCCTTAGTAAGGTCGGCCCAGGCCAACACTACCACCTACATTTCCAATGGACACTACGCGCATCACAGGCATCGATAACATTCTCATATACCTGGGTATGGCAACCTCGGCCGAGTGTAGGCCGAGGTGACAAGAAGCCTTGGTAATCTTCAACATGGAATCAGTCCAACCTCGGCTGGGGCCGAGGTGACAAGAAGCCTTGGTAATCTTCAACATGGAATCAGTCCAACCTCGGCTGGGGACGTCCCCCAGCATAATGTCTTGGCTGAGATCAGGCCGAGACTCCCTATGGCACATCTCGGATTGAACGAATATCAAGCCTTTACAGCTCGGCCTCTCCCAGGCCGAGGTCATGCACCAATATGGCGGCCGAGCATCTGTTGACATTTGGATAAGAACACATTGGCACAAATCAGTTGTAACAAGATTATTCTCACACGTGGGGAGGATATTTCATCATCATCATTCCTTATATGTGACAGTGACAGGTGGCTTCCTCCTATTGGTGAGGCTACCACACACATGTTCATTGCATGCATGGGGGGTACATTACACCCCCTAGGTACTATATATAGAGGTCATACTCCACCTTGCAAAGGGATCCAAGATATTCAACCCTAGCTAAAACTCTGTCTAGATATACAGTAGAGATAGAAAGCTTGAGAGGTTGTATCCATGGCCATTAGTACCCTCATTACGGTGAGATCATTCACACACACATTGGACGTAGGCCAATTTAGGCTGAACCACTTATATCCTAGTGCTCTTTCCTCTTCTCCTCACCTCATTCTCTTATCTCTTTATATAACTGTGCTGCCATTGTTATTCTTATATTGAGATTGAAAACACCTTACCTGGTGGTGCTATTTCTGGATCGGGGATGGCCACATGGTGCATAAGCTTAAGGATGCTCTTTCACTAATGAAAAAATCAATAAAAAATATGTTAATAATTTTAGAAGTAATAAGATTTTTGAGACACTTTTGGGCTTTAAAGAACAATAATTTTTCATTTGTGACATGGGTAGAAAATTGAGCATATACTTGAATAATATGAAGTTTTGGTATCATAAGGGAACTGTAAAGGATTTTCACTTTCCTTTTGAATGTTGCATGTTTTTTAAACAAAAAATCCATAATATTCAACTGGAATTTCTTGATATGGGTCTCTTATGATACAAAATGCACTAAAAGAATGAAAGAATAGACTTTGTATGTATTTGACAGTCATATACCTGTTTTTACTTTCTCCTACCCTGTTTTTACATAATTGCCTTATTTTTACTTTCTCATTCCTCGTCTCGTTCTATTCATATATATAGTATAAGAAATGTCAGCTCATTCTAATAACACCACGCACCACTTTATATAAGCATTCCCGCATTTGTAATACAGTAAACAGTAAATTGTTGAATTTGTTTACATATGCATTCTATGCTAACATAATCAACTTGGACAATAGAAGGACGTCAATACCAAATAACTACGATTGACAACAACACACATCAAAACACACGTCTATATATAATAAGTTACAAAAAAAAATTAGAGCACAAAAGTTACACATGCATACAAAAAAAAGGTTAACAGGTTTAGACGTATAGTACTTTGTGAGTCGGTGATTTTAATGTTTAGGCATGACTTTAGTTGCAAAATTGTTATTTTTTGCTCATGAAAGGTTCTTCTATTTGTAGTCATAGTAGGCCAGGCACTAGAGGGATCCCAGTTTTATGCGCATCAGTTTAATATCCACACATATATACAACAAAAATGCATCAAACAATATTGTTTTTTATTTATAACAACTATATGTACATACATACATACATACATACATACATATATATATATATATATATATATATATATATATATATATATATATATATATATATATATATATATATCTTCAATTTGATTGGCACTTTACGCCAACTTGGATAAGTTATCGGCACAAAGCACTTCACCATCAAACCCCCATAACTTGATAATTCTTTTTTTTCTAGTACTCATTGGTTTCCCAATATCGTTATATATAACTCTTATCCGTTCTTCACTGCTCTTTCTTTTTGTCAATCGCTTTAGCTTTGTCGCACCTCTACCTTTACTAATATATTGTGAAGGTTACTCCACGGGTTTTAGGTCAATGTCTTCCATTTCAAGTTGAAGCAATCGAACTGTTGAAAGACAAAAAAGATCGATAATATAGATTTCATTAATACAAGTAAGTCGTAAATACTCGAACATACAATTATTGAAATGTACGACAAATTAAAATTCATCATTTCATTATATGTTAATTAAAATGTACAAGAGAACAATTGTAAAAATATTAAGCCGAAAATAATGAGCCATATTCTAGAACAAATGTCACATAGCCAATATTCCATACATTCAATTTTCAATAATTAACTGTTGTAGGCTCCACAACAAAAACAAAAAAGATGGACAACTTCACCAAACAAGCTTATATGTTAAGCAATTATAACTAATAATAAAGGACAATTCAAATATTAAGCATCATAGCATCGTCTAACACAATTATGTTGCTGTATTGTCTATCCATGTCCCCTCACAATCTTCACGCAAATAAGTTTAAGAATATTCCTCAACCACGTTAAAAGATTCAATAGTTGGCAAAACTTTAGTGCAAATATCATCCCCGAGACATCCATCATCGTCATCATCTTTATCATAGTAATCCCTTTGAGGTGTTGACAATAAAATTGAATATTTAGGATTCATTTGGTCCGGATGATAGAAAACTTGTTTCGCTTGAGAGGTTAAGATGAAAGAATCGGATTTATGAGCAACTCTATCAAGATCGACAGATATAAAACCAAGCTCGTCCATGTTAATTCCACTTTTGTTGTCAACCCAGTCACACTTGAATAAAGGAATTTCAATTGAAAAATAGTCAAGTATCCATATCTCCCTTTTAACACCGTAGAAAATCATATCAGTACGAACATGATTCATGTCTTTTGCACTAGCTATCAGCAACGTCTTAGAAACTAGGCTCACTCCACTGTTTGGGGTTACTCGTGCATCATCACGATCCTTTGTTAGGTAAAAAATACTATTAATAACATATCTGTGAACTTTGATGACATCTCGACGAGGTCCACGAGTAATCCATTTTAAGTCATCTGAGATATTGTTGTTTGGTAGTTCTTCTTCAAGCGTAACCTATTAATATAAGAATTTTAGTTACTTACAAAACAAAATTCAAATTAACATATTAAAGTAATGGGATATTTCATCTTTATTACCACTTTAGTTTTTTGTATTAGACTTCACCAACTATTTAGTTTTACTTTACACTTTGCCACTATTTTTAACTAGGTGGTATTAAACGTTGACATTGTTTTTCACTAAGATTTGCAACTAATAAATAAAAAGCAGTGGCATTTTTAAAAAGAAAACTGAAAAATGGGTAATGTCTAATGAAAATTAAAGTGGTGGTTAAGTCAACATGTCCCTAAATTAATCATACCCTTTTTGGTAACCAATGGATAAACTTGCGGTTGTGCTCATCTTCAAGCCACTTTTTGTTTTCCCCTTTTTGAGGATGGGTTTCTTTCAAGTACTGTTCATGCTCTCTGACAATGTATTAAGGAGTAACGCAACATTAGTTATTAATATATCTAGAGGTAAGTATATGAGTAACTAACTTCATATTAATGGTAAGTTAGGAAAGGCTTACTCTATATAAGGTTGAACATCATTCGTGTTATGTAACACATGAAGATGTGCCTGCTCCAAGGACATGCGATCAACTTCAATGACATCCGAGCCTCCTATCGGTTTTCCATCATCCTTACTCACCGGAATTCCAATTGAATCTAATTTCGATAAGAACTCAGAACAAAACTCAATAGCTTCTTCTACTATGTAACATTGAGCAGTACAACCTTCGGGGCGATTACGGTTTCTCACATAACCCTTTAATACTTTCATGTACCTAACACATTAAAAAAAAAACTAAATTGGTAGACTTATTTACTTATATTAATACATGATAGTAAAGTAGATTGACCTAACCTTTCAATTGGGTACATCCATCGAAAGATAACATGACCGCAAAGTTCGACCTCCCTCATAAGATGCACCATTAAATGCACCATAATGTCAAAGAAGGATAGTGGAAAGTATTTTTCCTGCAAACACAATGTGATCACAATTTCATTCCGAATTTCTTTTAGTTTTTGCAAGTCGACTACTTTGGCATAAAGGGCATTAAAGAAAAAGCATACTCTCATGATCGCATATCTCCCATGTTTTGGCAACACCGATCGAATTGCAATTGGAAGAAGTTGTTGCATTAGAATATGGAAATCATGAGCCTTCAAGCCATACAATTTCAAATCTTCCATAAAGACATGGCTTTTAAAATTAGAAGAGTACCCAGTCGGGACCTTAAGTTCATGCAAAGTTTGGCAAAACATTTTTTTCCTCTCTCGACTACGTATAACATGGTGGCAGTAGGTATGTCCCTTTTTCATTAACATGTGGTGCTAACTCACTTATTATGCCCATTTTTTCAAGGCCGAGTCGACACTTCACTCCGTCTTTCATTTTCCCTGGAATATTAAGCAAGGTTTGAATGATACTATCGCAAACATTCTTTTCAATGTGCATGATGTCTAAGTTATGTCGAATAGGCAAATCCTTCCAATAAGGAAGTTAAAAAAATATCGATTTCTTCTTCCAAAAATTTTGAACCACAAAATTTATAGGAAAACATTTTTCAACCCCATTACTACCCTCCTCAATCTTTTATGCTTTGGTGATTTCTTCAAATTAACTGCCCTAGCCTTTTTTACCTTCTTTCCCCATGAAACCTTAAGTCTCCCAACTTTTATCAATACTTGTTCAGTGCTTAAAGGTTCAGGGGAGGCTTAGAACTCTTGCTCACCATTAAAAGCCTTTTTCTAGCTTCTAAATGGATGATTTTGTGAAAGGTATCTCCTATGTCCCATATAAACTCACTTACCACAGTGTTGTAATCTGGTGGAATATGTTTTTTCACTACATATTGGACAAGCATTACATCCCTGAACAACACTTCTAGATAAATATCCATATGCTGGAAAATCATTAATTATCCACAATAGTATTGCCTGCAAAGTAAAAGATTCTTATCGAAAATCGTCATATGCCTTAACTCCTTCATGCCATAAGGTATTCCGATTATCTATTAATGAATTCAAATAAACATCTATATTTTTTCCCGGTTGTTTTGGACCCGATATCAACATAGTCAACATTGTAAACTTTCTCTTCATACACAATTCCGGTTCAAAGTTATATGTGTTAAACATAATCGACCAACAACTGTACCTACTACTAAGGGAACTATAAGGAATAATTTCATTCGCTGATAGTGCTAACCGAAGATTTCTTGGTTCTACTGCAAAATCTGGCCACTTTTCATCAACTAATTTCCATGTTGGTGAGTCCACTTGGTGACGTAACAAACCATCAACAATTCTATCATTTGCATGCCATGTCAGAGACTTAGCAGTCTCTACAGATTGAAACCACCTTTTAAATCTCAGAATGGGTGAAAAGTACCATAACACTTTTGCAGGAACACCTCATTTACCCTCGTTCATTTTTTTTTCTTTAAAATTCTTCTTCTGTTTGAATGTGGATGTTCCATAAGTGGGGCATTCAACAGATTCTTTATACTCTTTTCTATAGAGTATGCAGTCATTAGGACATGCGTGTATCTTCTGAAAGACCATTCCAAATACTAATAAGCAATATTTTCCTCATTATTGGATGAAGGCAATAGATTGTCATCCTAAAGCATGCCGACAATGATTGACAACATATTTGAAAATGATTTATTGAACATCCCACTCTTATCTTTAAGATTGAATAGCTTGACGATAGCGGATAACTTTGTATACTTTTAACATCTTTCATACAATGACTTATCTGCATCTACAAGCAACTTATGAAAAATTTCTACATTTCCTATGAAGTCTTCTTTTATAGCCTCCACCATGCCAATCAAATCCTCAACATCATCCATGGTATCCATATTATGATCGTCACAGACAGGATCACGCATATTAACATCCGACAATGTTTCACGATGATCCTCCTCTCCGTGCCATTTCCATATAGTATAATTCGGATCGATACCCGAACTATACAAATGTTGTCTAATTTATTTAATACCCATTTTTAATCTATTCTCTCCTTGATTACAAAGGCATTGTATGAAGTTCGCATCCAAGGAGGCATTTTGAGCAACCCCAAGAAAATTATCAACACCTTCAATGTATTCTTTTGATAATTCGTCCTTATTCATCCAAGACCTGTCCATTCTTGCCTAAGTATGTAAACCACAACGAGTGAGATATAAGCAATAAAAGATATGTAATTGTTAAACATAATGCAATATCATACAACATAATACATTCACACCATTAGAAAATATCATAGAAAGCATAATATCCCTCTAAAACTATCACAACAACTACCAAATACACCAACACCTAATAGTAATAAGACTCAATCAATTATAACTAACCAACTCAAGAACACTAACACAACACACAAACACTATACAACCAAAACCAATTCCAATCATTGAAAAACTTCAATTCACAAAATTATTATAAAATTATACTTTGATGTTAAACATATTATACATACAAGCAACAACCATTAGCAATTATATACCTATAATATAATGAAATCATATAGTATAAGAATGGAAAAAGAACATATGAATCAATGCGAAAAATTAATGAAAGCACAGAGTGAGGAATTAGCGAGTATATGATATACATACTAAAACCAAAGTTCAAAACTGTAGCGAGTTACCTGAAATTTCAAGACCAAACTTTAACATATAGGAACACACCCTATGGTACAAAATATTTCCTTCTATTCATACGGACACGAACACAACTATAGTGAGTCACCTTAAATTATTATACCTAAACACCTATAATATAATACTGCCGATCCTACCAATGGGTTGTTGAAGTCAATCAATGAGAAATAAAAAGTGATGAAGGTTTGAGTCGTGGACATTTCTGCCCAGCGAGTGTGTTGAAAAGTGTTCTCTAAGGGTAAGAGTTCTTGGCTACTATGCTAAATAACTGTTAAGAAATTATTCTAAAATTTAGACTTGGATGAGTTGTTACCTATTAAATGACCTAGTGAATTATTACGATAGTTCATCAAGGATCATTGGTCTATTAAGGTTGCCAATGAGAAGATATACATACAAGAAAAATAATAAAGAAACAAACAAATCAAAGTGACAAATTCAAATATAAAAATAAGTCTATATGGCAATACACCATATAATGAACAAATAAATATAATGAAAAGAACCCACTTTTATGAATCTATCATAAATTTGAGGTTTTTAAATATATCATCAATATTTGCTCGAGAAAACTGAGATTTTTTTACTCAAACATGAACGGAAGAAAATTGATTAAAGCAACCCTTATTATACCTCATTAAGAGATAGCGAAGTGTTTGGAAATAAATAATACTGGTACACAAGAAATGCCACATGTTCAACATTCAAAATATGGGTCAGGTAATATAATTGTGAGTCATGAACACATTCATGGAGTAATGGAAATCTTCTGGTATCCAATGAATATCTGAATTGAATGGGGATACTATAAAAACATGATGTTTGAATCTTCTTTCAACTCTCTACTTGGTTATTATCACCTTGTCATCAATAGGCTTTGTACATTATTCCTTTTTCCAATACATATTTTATCTAAATGCTTGTATACGCATTGCTATGTCAAAACAGTAGTGAGTAAATGTCGAATGACAGTGTAATTGGGGTTCAAAATTGCCTGTACTAGCACCATAACTGAAATTTAATAAGATGTGTCATATTGTATTCGAATCAGGTATTGAGCATCTTTTAACACCTATAAAAGTAAACAATGGCTCTGAAACTTCTTACAAGTGACAGCATAATAATAAAAATAATACTAATCTGTAATATTGATCAGTTAGTGTTAACGAGTTACAAATCATTGCTAATTTTAGTGCTCTCTCACTTCATCATTCATAGAAATTACCGGTTCCCTAATGTGAATTATCTTATTTAGAATTTCAATATATAGTACCATTCACTTAATTTCAATAGCAATTTCATGCCCACAAATATATGGAACTGTGCTTTGTAAAACTAAGAATACGGATTAACCAACAATTTTAATATACTTTACACAATTTCTTAATTTCATTATCTTTTTTATATTTGCCAGTTGCCCAAAACCATCATAGAGAAATAGATATAGCGATGTAATTTTGGAAGATACTACAAAACAGAGCTCCTCTAATGGAGGATATGATTATCATCAGTAATCCAGAGGGTAAAAGTTAACTAGTACACAATTCTCAACAAAATATTAACATACATATTAAACATAGGTGATTAGTTAACCCCTCTCTACACAAACATGACAACAATGCTAAAAAAAATGTACTTCCGGATTATCAATGTTTGGGTGATTACAACTGTGGTGACAATTATTTGCAACACAAAATAGATGAGAAAAGCGCAATCACCGAGTAAAATAAGAAACATAAAATGCTAATCACACAACAGGAGATGAACGTGGTTCAGAAAAAATGCCTACGTCCATGGTGGTGCAGTCAGTATTATTTCTATGTACTCCGGGGAGTGTTTACAGAGAATACAGTGCGTGTCTTTTGCCCCAGACCTAGGGTTTATTATATGCATATCTGTCTTCAGGGAGTGGGGGTGTTGGACTCCCCCACGTTTTCCATCTTCTCCTGGAATATCTCTATTTTAGAACATGGGAGAAGACTAAGTTTAAAACTGAATTAATGTTAAGGTGCGAAGGGCATAGACTTTGGGCCGTTTTAATTGGGCTACTCTTCCAGGCCAGTAATGCCAATTTCGGGTACCCACAATTTCCCCTAAATTTGTTGGGCCATAATTTGGGCTCAATAAATTTAAATGATTTGTCATAATGGCTCTATTGCATATCACGTAACTCTTCCCAAAGTTTGAGAGCTGATTTAGGCGGTAGTCGTTTCGGGTCTTGTGCGTGATGATTAACAACATTTAAAAGTCTTTTTGGGCAACATTTCTTAGTTGCCGTTTCAAGCTCCTTAGTGCTCTTCTATCTTCTGCGAACCTTCTATGAGTTTTAGCAATTTGTTCCCTCTTCTCCAGGTCTTCATTTTCTTTGCTTTCGATCTCCCTCGTCATTTGGGCTTGTGACCTTGCACTGCCCAAGCCAAATTTCCGTCTCGTAAGTCACCTTTGCTTTCTCTCTGTGCTTTCTTTGAATTTGTAGTTTAGGGTTTACAAATGGGAAAGATATGTAATAGATCATTGTCCGAGTTTAGGAAGTTTTACAATATTCTAGAGTGGGTAGAGATTGAGTGCGCCTCTCTTTCTAAAAATGTTAGAGAGATAGAAAGTGCCCATTGGATTCACGTCTTATTACTTTCTCAAGGGGGTTTACTTTTCCTCCAAACGATATATTCTTGCATTTCTTTGGTTATTTCAACATTTTTCCTGCATAGTGTTCGCCCAATGTGTGGAAGATAATCAATGGTGTTCATAGAATAAATCAACTGTATGGCACCAATTTAGGGCTCGCCGAAGTCGGCTTTTGCTATTCTTTTTCTTGAACTTGCTCTGGTGTTCTTTATCTTAAGGCCAGGAGTTCTGTCAGGGTGTCGGTAGTAAACCTACCTGATTCCCCCAAGGATTACTGGCAAGATCGCTTTCTTGCTAGAAATTAGCAGTTCTCCCCCTAGAATGAGGGGTCGAGGTCTGATAGGTTTAATGTTCCCTTTTATGGGGAAGAGTATATAAGTAGTCTTTACTCTGTCCTTTCAATTTCTGTGTAAATGTGTGATCTTTCTGACTCTTTCCTGTTTTCTTTCCAGCGAGGTCGAAGAACTTGGAATCTACTCTTAGCGAGGCTCGTCTTTCAGTGTTGGTTAAAGCTTGGAATATCAGGGATCCCCTAGCTGACGGTGAGCATCCCCGATCTGCTGCTTTCTTACTCAAGTACAAAAATATTGGGTCCAAATTTATCGCAAGGCGTGTGGATAGTATTCCTGAATTTGATACCTCTGAAGAAGATACTGCGATCTCATTCAGTTGGACGAGGAGGAGAGCAGTTCTGAGAATGATATTAGAGGCGGTACTGAAGGCAATTTTGGTGAGGGGAGCTCCAGTGGTGACAATTCTTCTGATTCGGAAGAGGTTTATGAAGCCCAAGGACCTTTGAGCACGTCTATCAGCTCTAGCGAAGAAATGGTTCCTCCAAGGAAAAATTTGATTCGAGATGATGATGATGATCATGTGCTTCTCACTCAGAGGTCGAAGAAGCAAAAGTCCAGCACTAGGGTTGTTGTAAATAGTTCTCGGTCTGCTGCTCAGGAGCAGGAGAAGAAGAGGAAGGAAGAAGAGTAGGTGAGAGAGAGAGAGAGAGAGAGAGAGAGAGAGAGAGAGGGAAGAAGAGAAGAAGAAGATTGAGAAAAAGAAGAAGGTCGAGGAGAGGAGGAAATTAGAGAAGGAGAAGGAAAAAGAATAGGGGAGAAGGAAAATGGAGGCGAGGACAAAGGCTGGGCAGGCCTTAGTTCATGTGTCCGCGTTGCCGGAGAGGGCCTCAGTCACCACTTCCCCCTAGTTGGCCCTTGCACTACTCGAGCGAGCAGTCCTTCCTGCTGACCTCCAAAGGGCGATAAGGACTGACCAGTTAGCTCTGCAGGTGATCCAGAGGCTAGCCTTGGTAAGTCTATTTCTCTTTTCTAATGCCTCCTAATTTTTGTATGTTTCCTCTTTCTAATATCTTCTTTTTCTTGCAGTTTGTGACTGATTTTGTCGTGCTCTATTGCTCTCACGACGAGTTAATTAATAAGAATGGCGATCTAGATAGGCATAATGTTGACCTAAAAGTGAAGGGTACTGAGCTGGAGGCTAGTCTGAAGGCCGCTGATTGTGCTCGGACGTCTTTAGACCTTGCTCTTACTAAGGCCAATCGAGAGAGGGAAGCAGCAGTTAAATAACTGAATGAGCTGCGTCAAGCCTATGACCTGGTCTGCTCGAGTAAACTGGCTATCTTGTAGGAGAACAAAGTACTAATCGAGAAGCTGAAGGAGAAAGAGTCTCAGGCAGCCACCATTAAGGAGGATTTATATAACTCCGGGTGGGCTATTGCGTATGAAGACGTTGAGGTTCAAATAGACTACATCAGTAGTCTGAACTTCAAGAAGGGCTGGAATAAGGACCTTTTGGCTGCTTTGTGGAAGTTGATTCTCCTTTATTTAACGAGAAGGATCCAGGCCCAAGGCCAATTGTGGATACAGCCCCTGCCCCAGCCATCGAAGGTGTTGACCCTGCCTCCCAGAAAATTCCTGCTGATGCCCTTCCTGCTCAGGGGACAGAGGTTATCCCTGCTGAGGGAGGTTCTTCTACTGCTGCTGACAAGGGGAAGCCGCCAGCTTCTTCTGGGCAGCCTCATATCGCTAGCTAATTTATCCTTAGGGTTACTCTTGTATTTTTGTTTGTAGTTTCCCTTTCTGCTCCTTGATGTACTCTGATCCTTTTTGCATATTAATGAAATGAGAAGGTTTGTTTCCTTATGCACTGATTTATTTTATCTTTCATTTCTCTTTTATTACTTGTAGTTGATTGATGTTGATGATTATATACTAGTCACTTCTCAATTGGGGAGAATGCTTGGTCCTGATATAAGCTCGGAAGTTCGTCATACCTTTGTGGGGATTTGCAAATATCTGTGATTGAGGAACAAGCATTTCATAGAGTAGACTAAGCTAGTTGTTAAACTGAAGGACAGGCTCCAAGAGATGGAGGAGGTTGGCGCCTCAGTCCAAGAAGAGGTGAATACTATGAGAGCAAAGCTTCTAGATGCATCTGAGATCAACTAAGTCAGAGAAATTCTTCAGCAAGAGAATGAGGCTTTGAGGAGGGAGGTCTCATAACTCAGGGAGCACGCATCGAGCATCGCTCCTGCAGTATTACGATGTTCCTCCTCATGACGAGCTGGAGCTGGACCAAGCGATGTTCCTCCGGTACTGCGAGGTTCTACCCCATTGACTATTCTGCGAGTTGGCATAAGCACAAGGAGTTCAGGTAGGGAAATGGAAGAGCTTCGTGGTGATGTCCAACGAGCATATGTGATTGCTGTTGGACTTCAAATGGACGTCACTCAGCTGAGGCACCTATTTAAGAGAGGACCGAGGTAAGTATGGGCCGATGGTTACGACCATGGTTGGCAAGATGCTTCGACGAGGCTAACAAAGTTTGAAGAGTTCGCCTTTATCAGGGGATGGTTGAGTGCCTCGAAGGAGATGCAAGTCCCAAGGAACTCGATGCTCTGGTATCGTCATGAGATCTCTCCTTACACACTAATGCCAGTCCCTTTCGGAGAGATGATCATTGGATCCCTATTGATGCCATCCCTCAGCAGCTATTAGAGTCGGATGCGAACGAGTCGAGGAGGAGTTAGTTCCCCATCCTGATGATGGTCGAAGAGCCCAAGTGGCAGATTATCTTATTCAGAGGCATCGACCTCATTAAGATTTTACCAGTAGTAACTCTGTATATTTTGTAATGAAGTAATGTAATGTTTATGTTTTGGGCGACCTTGCCAACTAAACATAGGTTGTATATCTTGTATGTATGATGAAATAATATAAAGCTTATGTTCTGGGCGAATTTGTCGATTAAACAAGTGTTGTATATTTTTGACATCTCATAGATTTTGCTCAATAATCTTGAGCCACTCTTGGATGACTAGATTTGTAGGTTTGCATTGTCAAGTGAGTGTCCCTCCTGTCCAGTATGCTTAAGGGATACCATTCTACCCCACTTTACCTTTTAAGTTGTGTCGTCACACTCCTTTAGGCCTAAGTATGGTAATTGGCGAGGACACACCTGGTGTTGGATGCTCTATTCGATCAGGATTTTATTAACCAAACATTGTTTGGCGACCAATTTTAACTTGACCATATTGCTTAAGGATCTCTTATAGGGCTTCATAAATTTCCAGGGGTAATGCTAAGAGGTTCTTCGTGTTTCATAATGAAAACCTGAGGAGGGTGATTTCCCTGCTATAGATTAATGATTAATGTGCCTGCTATATGGAAAAGGTGTGTGAGTTATAAAGTTCATTACTAGTTAACTGACACTTCATAAAATGCAACTGCTAAACAACTTTTATTAATGAGTTTCTGGTCTCATAAGTACAATGCAAAAGAAGAATCTAGAAATAAAATTTCTTAAGATTAGTTACATTCCATGCTTGGGGTATCTCTCTGCCTTCCAGCATTTTTAAGTGATAGGCTCCTCGTAGATCATCTCTTGTTATCTTGAATGGTCCTTCCTTGTTTGGCCCTAACTTGCCGTCAGATGGTTTTACTGTGCCACCCAAGACTTTCCTTAGGACATAGTCTCCAACTCGGAATTCCCTTGGATTGACCTTCTTGTTATAGTGCTTCGCGAGCTGCTGATGATAGCTCTCAAGTTTCACCAAGGTAAGCTCTCGGCATTCATCGGCTAGGTCAAGTTCGGCGAGCAATGCTGCATCATTCTGGCCCTGGTCGATAAGGGTGGATCTCATAGTGGGTAAGCATGCTTCCAATGGGATGACTGCTTCTATTCCATTTGTTAGTGAGAATGGGGTTTCTCCCGTTACTCTACGTGGGGTAGTACGATAGGCCCACATAATATGCGGCAGTTCATTCACCCATACGCCCTTAGCTAGTTCTAATCGTTTCTTTAACCCATCGATCATCGTCTTGTTGGAAGCCTCGGCTTGGCCATTTCTCTGAGGATAAGCCACCGAGCTGAAGTGGTGTCTGATTCCGTGCTCATTACAGAAATTCTGAAAGGAGCAGCTCTCGAACTGCAACCCATTGTCAGTCATGATGGTCCTTGGGATCCCAAAATGGGTGATTATATTTTTCCATATGAATCTTATCATGTTCGTGTCTCGAATGTTTGCCAGTGGCGCTGTCTCTATCCATTTAGTGAAGTAGTCAGTTGCGACCAATAGATACATGCGATTATCTATAGCGGTAGGAAGAGGTCATATGATGTCCATTCCCCATTGGGTGAATGGCCATGGGCTGGAAAGTGATTTTAGGTTGCTGGCGGGTTGATGGACCATGGGAGCATGAAGTTGGCATTTCTCGCATTTGCAAACATATATTACAGAGTCTCTTTGTATATATGGCCACCAATAACCTTCATTCATTACTCAGAAAGCCAATGACCTTCCACCAACATGGCCTCCACAGATTCCCTCGTGGAGTTCATGTAGGATTTGTTCGACATCCCTCGAGTGAACACATTAAAGGTAGGGACCGGAAAACAATCTCTTATATAGATTGACCTCAGGAGATAACTGAAAGCGAGCAACTTTGACTCTTATCTGGTGAACGATCTTCTTATCGTCTGGAAGTGTGCCATCTTTCAAATAGTCCTTTAGAGGATCCATCCAACTGGGTACTGACTCAATTTGGAGCTCCTGCTCCACGCTTGGTAGCTCGTTGTTACGGTTGATGCTCGAATGAGCGAGGAAATCAATGGGGATTGTTATTTTTAAGTCAGAATCGATTGCCGAACTCAGGGTGCAGTTCGTCGTGCCTTTTGCGTGATTGGTTTGAAGTTAAGGTCGACGTGCAGCTGATGACAAACCATACTAGGATCAATTCATGGTAGCTCGTATGGTTCCCATGCGAAGACGCCTACATTATTTCTCAGCAGAATCGTTAACTCCTTCTTTTCCTGATCCGTGAGAGAAGCTCCAATCAAGAAGATCCTGTTATCGACGCTATCTCTGGCTGTGACTTCCTCCAGGTCCTCGATGACCTGTTCAGAGGGGAGGAGACTGGTCTCCTCCACTCCGGGACTTCCGTATTTTAATTGTTATTTCGAAGGTAAGAGACCTTCTTGCTCTTCAACTTTCTCGCTGGACTTATCGACCTTCTTTTCTGATATCAGGCGGATGGCTACTATGAAGCACCTTCTTACCATCGCTTGATCGCCATGGATCTCTATTACACCTCGCTCGGTCACATATTTGGCTTCTTATGGTAGGTCAAGGAGACTGCCTTCATTGCGTGTAGCAACCCTCTGCCGAGGATAGCCTGGTATGGCGAGTCAATGCCGACTACCGGAAACTCAATCATTTTAGAGACATTTCCTACCCTTACTGGCAGCACGATCTTTCCTAAGGGCATAGTCACTTTTTAGCGAAGCCAACTAAAGGGACAGTAGTTTCCTTCAGGTCGGAGATGATTAAGTTCAATTTTCTGAACAGGTCGAGATACATTATCTCGGACGAGCTTCCTTGATCGACAGTAACTTTTCAACATCTTAGTTCGCAATCCTGAGAGTAATGATTAAAGCATCATGATTTGGGGTTCTCACTCCCACCAGATCTTCATATGTGAATACGATATGCTTACTATTGTCGACATCATCTGCTCGCCGATGCTTTCCTGACTGTGTCTTTGCTAGATCGATCTAAAAATCTTGCATCACCATTGTAAGCTTTTTTACCTCCATTCGAGCTGAATTTCCTTGAATCTGCTTCAGATCGGATGCCCCATGAATTACTGCGAATTCATGGCTGACATCGTCTTCGATTACGTTGTCAGGCCTTGTTTCTCTATGGACAATAACTTTCTCTGCCTTCTTTTTTGCGAATTCGTTCAAATGCTTGGACTGGGCCCGCTCTTCGAGGTGGGACTTAAGAGCCTTGCAATGCTTAGTCTTATGTCCTCCCTCTTTGTGGAAAGCGCATCTCAGCGCGTTATTTCTCTTTGAGGGATCTCCTCCCATCTTTCTGGGACACTTAATAATTGGCTCGTCTTTGATTTTTGCTAGAATTTTGTAAATTGGTTCTTTGAAGACATTGTTGACCACCTGAAATGCTTTTGCCGCATCGTTGTTGCTTCCGTTATTGGATCCATTCTTGCCCCCATTCTTTCCTCCTTTCTTCTGGTTCTCAATTTTGTCACTGCCTTTGGCAGCGAGCTTAGCTCGATCGTTTTCCCCCGTGCTGAGGCTGGTCACATCCTCCACCTTGGCATATTTCTCGATGCTAGCCATCAGGTCGTCGATGGTCATGACCTCTTTCTTTGTCAGGAACTGGTACAGAAGGAAAGAGCTAGGTAGACCAATTTTGAAGGAGGCCATTGCCATTTGCTCTGAGCAGTCCTCGACCTCATTGAATAACTCCCAGTACCTCTTCGCGTAGTCTCGAAGGGTCTCTTAAGGCGTCTTTTTCATTGTTAGCAAAGCATCCATCCTCTTGGGATGGGACCTACTAGTAATGAAGCGGGCCGTAAAGAGCTCGGTCAGGAACTTGAAGCTTCTGATGGACCTGTGGGGGAGCCTTTTGAACCATTTTTGCACCACGTTATGTAGGCTCGAGGGAAAAATTTGGCACATCAGTGCATCTCGATGGTTCTAGAGGGTCATGGCTTGCCTGTACTGCCTGACATGATTGATGGGATCAGTTTTACCATCATAAATCTTGAACCTTAGAATATAAAATTTCTTGGGGGCTTCCTCTTGTTCTATTTCCCTTGAGAAAGGCGATTTCATCTGAGTTATGAGAGCTCACCTAGCGAGCTCTCGGGTCGATCTGGTACCGTTATGTGCAGGGTGTTGGTCCATCTCCCTTCGGACGAGACTTTGTATGTTCTCGTTGCTGTGAGCTGGGCTCCTATAATTACGAGCTAGTTGCAGTTGCTCGCGGAGGTCATCCTCTGAGTTGTTTCCCTCAAATTTCTGGGACCCGTGTCTAGGCTCCTTCCTCGGCTGTGAGAGTTGCTCGCCTGAGGGCTAGGAGTGCGGTACGGACGTCTCTTGGTACCACGATGGAGCTCTATCTCCATTCTTTATAATCTTCTTTTGATGCGAGCATTCTCAGCTCCGTGCTTACGAGAAGACTCCCTCTCCTCTTGGAGCCTCGCCTCATATGCATTAATTAGCCTGGATATTTGTGTGGACCTCGCTGGTCCTTAGCTTTTTTCTGAGGCCTGAATGCCAAACTACAGATCTGATCCTGTGAGGAGCAGGTTGTTCTTGGATATCTCCTGTCTGAGGATCATTACTACTGTGACCATACATTTTAAACTTTTTTGTTAGTGTGGTCTTATTCAGGGAAAATAAATGTTCCCACAGACGGCGCCAATTGTGGTGACAATTATTTGCAACACAAAATAGATGGGAAAAGCGCAATCACCGAGTAAAATAAGAAACATAAAATGCCAATCACACAACAGGAGATGTACGTGGTTCAACAAGAATGCGTACATCCACGGTGGTGCAGTCAGTATTATTTCTATGTACTCCGAGGAGTGTTTACAGAGAATACAGTGCGTGTCTTTTGCCCCAGACCTAGGGTTTATTATAGACATATCTGTCTTCGAGGAGTGGGGGTGTTGGACTCCCCCACGTTTTCCATCTTCTCCTGGAATATCTCTATTTTAGAACATGGGAGAAGACTGAGTTTAAAACTCAATTAATGTTAAGGTGCGAAGGGCTTGGACTTTGGGCCGTTTTAATTGGGCTACTCGTCCTGGCCAGTAATGCCAATTCCGGGTACCCATAACAACTATGTATGAAACCCACATGATTGTTAATTATCATGCATTAAGTGTCCGCAGAGAATTAAATTGTCATTGCAAGTACTATCGTAGCGACAACAATAGTAAAATAAGACGTAACACAACGGAACATAAAGTTGTGCAAGAAATGTTCACCCATAAATTGAAAAGTTGTCTAGAGACAAATTAAAGAAAAAATAGTGTACCTTTCTTGCAAAGCCAGAACAATCAGAAGATTTGATGGAGCAAAGGACACCATTAATTGCAGTGGCAGATATAACACCAGAGGTTTGGCAAAGACTAAAACCATTGCTGCTGCTATAAACTTACAGTACCTTCTTAGTATAGTTCATGTTCATCTTCTTGTTGAAGAGATAAGTTAAATGATGGGAAATAGTGGTTGAACAGTGCTTTTATTGAATTCATGAGACATACACACACATCGCATATACACAAATCTAGTGGCATACGGATGATTTTTAGCCAGTGGGTGTGAAACTTATAATGGTTGTCGGGCGTTCGGGGATGGGAGCCCAGAGGCAAAAAAATTTAGCAATATTTTAAATTTTTTTATCCAAAAATACAAAATCAACATAAACATTTTTTTTCTCATTTGATCTCAATGAAATTCTAAGGGTTGTATTTGGTATAAATTTCCATTATACTATCATAATACATAAATTCAACAACTGCAAATTAAAAAATTTGAGTACCAAATAACAATACTTAATTTAAATGAACAATACCAAATCAACTTCAAACCCTAAATAAAAACATCCAACTAAATTTGGAAATGCAAAAAAATAACCAATTAATATTAACAACACCTCGCTAATTTTAACAATACCCAAACAAAAATAAGAATGTGCACCTAATCACCAGCAAATCTAATCAAACTAAGGCATGTAAAGGAAATTTTTAACATAAATTGTTTTAAAGGTTAATTTTCAGATGTAAATGTTTGTTTTACAAATCGAATCAAACTACGACATGACAACAACCATTCAAATGACTGCCACTTCCATTAAAGAAAGAGCCAAATAACTTATCAAGACATCAAAAGTTGAAATTTGTATTTGATAAACCACAAAAAGAAACTCATAATTTAGCAGTGGTGTGCACATAGGCTGCTACATTGGGTTTTGAAATGTTCGGGTTTTTGCTCTTTAAAATGAGAAGAACCCAAATATCGCAAGGAGCGGTACAACTAAGTGGGTTTTTCTAAAAGATTTTAAAATAATTACAGAGGTCGCTCCTGAGTTATCTAACATCATTTTCAGTTGCATTTTACTTCAAAAAATTACACCATGGCCCATATAATTTCAAAAGAACATTGTATATATATAAAAAAATAGAAAAAATTATGTGTATGCACCCGCACCAACTCGGGACTTAATGGGGATGCCCTTGCATAAATCTCACACACACAAATCAAGAACAAATCCCTTATAAACAAATTAAGAATAAATCCCGTATAAACAAATCAAGAACAAATCCCGTATAAACAAATCAAGAACACACAAACACATATACACAAATCGCATACACAAAATCAAGAAAAAATAGGATATACACAAATCGCAGACACGCAAACACATATACACAAATCGAAGCAAGTAAATCGAGAGATTTTTGTACCTGCGTGTTGGAGCCTTGCTGGCGCAAAGAATCTGTGCGTGCGAGAGAGAGTCGTGTGAGAGAGAGAGTCGTACGGTCGAGAGAGAAAGAGTTGTAGAAAGAGAGAGCCCTCCATTAGAGACCCGCCAAATAATTTTGAGGAACAAATTTTGGAGCGGGAGTATGAAAGAAAAACCCTCTCCTTTTTCCATTTTACTCAGTTTTGAATCGAACGCTAAAATAATTAACATTATATTTATGTCATTTATATATAAAAATGAGATAAATGGTTTGATTTTTTTATCTCAATTTTACTTAAATTGAAATAAAAATGTACCTTTAAAGTCAAATTGACATAAATTTACATTTATCGGACATACCATAGGCCTGTGTTCCTCTTTCCTTGTCAATGGTGATGTGGTTGCAACACCCAAATTGGGTTGGATAAGGTGTTGTGTAAGACAGAGAGAGAGAGAGGAGTTCAATAAGACTCATGAGATAGTGAGAGGAAAAGATAAAAGTTAAGAGTGGTTAAGTCGAATTTGAATAGATGTCGAGGTAATTCTACTGATACACACAATCGGGAGAGTGATGGAAGTTACAAAGATGTGATAACCCGAATTTGTTGAATGAAGAGTTCAATTACATGTATTCTGACTTATTCCTTGTTAAAGGGAAGTTCCAGGTGGTTATTTTAGGAATTAGAAAAGGTGATGGAGCTTCATGGAGGTGCATTTTATATAATAGTAGATTATTCTAGTTGTCATAGTATTGAGATTGATTTTTATACTCAAACTTCTCATTTTGTATTATAGAATGTACGTGGTTTTGAAAGTAACCATAATTTAGAACCACTTCTTTCCAAAAATTTCCAGTTTTTTCTGTGTAACTACGTATCTCATAATTTGTGTGTTTAGCGTGTGAAAAGGGACACTTTTATAGGCATGTAACTTCCCACCGTAGAGATGGAAAGCAACCATCAAAAATAAGAAATCCAAATAAGATTTCATGGATTTATCAAGTCAAAAAATAATTGTTTAGATGGAGTACGGTGAATCAATTACGGTGCCATTGCATTCCAAATAGGCATGTGATGTTTTATTGGTTCCTTACATTCATGATTTCATATCTCTGGCATCTTTTTTGGCGTCTCTGCGTATCTATGCCTAGTTTAGTTTCGTTATTCCCTTTCAAATTTATATTTTTAGTTCTCTTTATTTTACTGCCATACGGTGATTCGTAAATCATGACCAAAATTTATGTTAACAATATAAAACTATTATAGAATTAAAGTTTTTGTGTTTTATTTACTTCATATAATTATAAGTTTTCATGTCATCTATTTATTTCTATTATTCACATGAAATAGAATAGAACTTCCATATTATATAATGCTTTAAAAACCATTAATCTTACTCTTCTCTTAAATTGTTCACTTGGCACCTCTACATAATGCCTTTTCAATCTGATATCTCCCCACACAAATCAGAATCCATTAAATAAACTCGGTCCTTTCAAGTTCTTTTTTTTTGGATACACAGAGTTTCTCTTGGATTTTTAAAAACTATATACAACTTATTTTTTCTACACCCCCCCCCAACAATTTCTATGTAAAATTGAACACAACTTCTTTAAATATCTCCAAACTCCAACCTTATTTTTCAGCCATTCACCCATTAGAAATTCTTTCGTGTTCATCTTTATTGCAAAATGAAACCCTAAGAAAAGCCCCATCTCTGAAAACTTATCATTATCCTAATTAGTAATGGGTTTTCCCTTTTGGTGGAAGGCAATAAATAAGAAGCACCCTCCTCTAAACCCGATTTGAGACCCCAAACATCCACCGTAAGCCAGAAGTACTGGGTTTGAACATCACCATCGAGTTCTCTTGACCCGTCCCATTAACCAAAGTCGTTGTCTTTAAATTAGGATCAATTATAGCTTCAATTGATAAAGTTACCCTATTCGTGTATTGTTCCATATCCAACGAGCTAAAACCTTGACGTTGGGGGATTTTACTAGTGAGTGTCTCTGACACGCCCCAGTTTCGGGAGATTTTTTGATTGGTAAGAGAAATGTTGAGAAACATGAAAACCCTTTTATTTGTTTGTTCGTTTTGAGGGTTTGTTGCAATCTAATTGGGGTGGTTTTTTTGGTATATATATATATATACACACACACACACACACACACACACATACATACTAGGGTATGTACGTGCCTGAAGGGATGTTAATAATTTTGAAAAGTATAAAGTCGTGTATAATGTAAATAATAAATATTTTATATATTTCAAGTGTAATTTCAAATTATTGAATCGTGTGAATTTAAGTAGTGTTGAATCTTGTATAATTAAGTCAATTTTTTATTTTACAACACATAAGTGTAAATAGTTTAAAATTTGGGGGGAAAATTTTCTCAGTTTATAGGACTATTCATCATGTTTAAGAAAAGAAAAGTATACCAACAATAATGCTAATTGTCTGTCCTGAATCTTGTAATAATTGTAAACTATTTTATAACATAACTAATTTTAAAAAAATTAAAAAATAGGGAATAGTTTTCTTTTCTTACGGGACGATCTACGAAAAAGTTCAGATCTACAGAAAAGATATTTCAAACCGCAAACCTTGACAATTCAAAAAGACACCTATATATATATATATATATATATATATATATATATATATTGTACGAAAGTAAAAAAGTTTCAACAGGGCTATACGTGGGTGGGTGTGGACTTGTGTGTGTTCGTGTGAATGACCGAGGAAGGTCAATAAATAAATAATATATACCTTTAGCGGTACTGCAATTGGTCCTGGGACAAATTCTAGACAAAAAAAAGCACTATGTAAAACCATTAGTAAAACACTTAAAGAATAAAATCTAAGTACGACAATTAGAGAGAACCCTTACATCGAGAGACACATGCGGGGGGGGGGGGGGGGGGAGGGGCTAGAGGACTTATGGTGGCTTGAGTTGACTTAATAGCATTCTCATTTTCGTAGTGTGTGATAGGGTTTTGTGATAGAATGGGGGTTGTTTCGAAATAAGTGAGAAAGATGGTTAATCCCCCAAAATCCCAAAATACATGTACGGACATGTCAATCGTTAAAGAGAATTAAAACCCCAAATTATATTATTCCAATATTTTATTAATCCCCCAAAATCTCAAAACCTAACATTTTAAATGAATGATAAATAGTGAATAAAGAAACAAATACTCCTCTTGCCAACAACGATAGAAGACCACTCCACTCTCACATGGAATGATCTGATGTGCTCATGTCCCCATCTCTTACGAAGAAAACCAAAAAATATGGCTCACGCCATCAATATGTAAAATATATATAGAAATACTTACCTCAGAATTAAACGGAGTAAAACTAAAAATAATTGGTACACATAACAAATAATTAGATTAAAACCATAAAAAAAATTGTTACTCTAATAGTTCAGCCAATTAAGAAACTAAATAGAACAAATAAAGAGTATATAAAATAAATAATGAGAGTACAAAGGTCCAATTTTGTGATACTAAAAATAATAGCTCAAAAGGAAATTAAAACTTCAAGAAAAAGAAATACTTAATAACTTAACATATTCATTAATCAAACTTGACATATGATCGATTTTCTTATCCCCATAGTAATCCATACACCTAAAATTAATCGTGACAGAACATAGGATCTTTTTTTCTTTAATATTAGCATGAGTTTCCTGATGCATTTGTTTGGTATAACTACTGCAACTTATCAATTTTTTCAGAGAGTCCCTAGTGTTGTTCATTTTGCACAATTTCCCCGTTATTAATTACCATGTCTCTAGAAGATTTACCATTATGTTCTTCTGTTGTAACTTCACACATGTTTTCATCACTAACTTCATGGTTATAACCAAAGGAGATTCAACTGGACTAACAAGAGATAGTGAAAGGCCATTTGATTTAAATTTTGTATCTGCAAAGAAAATCTTATATATATTACCATAATACCCATAGTGATATAGTGATTCAAAGCCCATGGTTAGAACATATGAATGTGTGTGGGTGTGGTGAGTACAATGGTGTGGGTATGGCGACTATGTGCGTGTGGGGGGGGGGGGGGGGGTGTTCTAAAAGGCATCACATTTATGGTTCCATATGTATTTGCCATTGAAGAGAAACCCGCAATTGAAGCATCCCTTTGAATGCTGCAGCCTCAATTGCAGTTGACTGATGTACCATGTTCTGATATATTTTGGGCATTATGTTTATACATAATGACTAAAATAGATCCCAACACTAATTTCCATATTGTGCAAATGCTATCCAAAGCGCATCCAAGACTATAAATAAAAAGAAATTAAGCTCATTAACATATGCTTCAGTTTGAAAAAAAAAATATCCTAGAGCACCTTTGATTTCTTCCCGTGGAACATTTCAACAAGAAAAATAAACAAAGAAACTTATAAATCTCATATCTGGCCATTGTGCCCAAAATGACAGCCCAATAAAAACCACCTATATAGCTAGTTTAATCCAAAAAGTAAGGGGAAGATAACAACAAATGAAAAAGTATAATGATAATATATATATATATATATATATATATATATATATATATATATATATATATATATATATATATATGTACTAAACAATAAAAATAAAAAAGACTCACTATACAGATAATTGCATAGTATTAGAGTTAATTTGTACTCATTTCTCATGCCCTATCCTTATAAATTGGTTAAAAAAAGCGTGGTTGGAATGTGTGAGGGTAATATGTATTGTTGGAGTTTTCAGCAAACATTTATCGAGTAAATAAAGAGGCATATCCTGGGTACTCATGCAGTCGTGACAACTGTGCAAGCAATTTAAATTTACGAAGCTAGAATGAGTTGTGTTTAGAACATGGATGAGGTGTCTTGGTGACCTGTGCTGTGTAATCACGTGTAGTTCTTCATATTATCAGCTACACCAGTGGTAATCAATATCTCCCGAGCAGTAACATTTACAAGAACGAAAATAAAATATCAGCCACCTTCTTAACAAATATTAGCCACCTTCTTAATATCCTAACGAGGGCTCCCAACTTGTCAAAAGTGAAAGATTTAATCAGGTAGAGGTCATTTCTGTAGGTCGTTATTAATACTCTATAGGTCATCCTGTAAGAACTAAAGATAACCAAGAGGTCATTTTTTAGAAAAAACTTAAGACCACTAGGTGACATCCTCTACGATCGAGACCCCAAATTATTGCTCAGCGGTTATATCCGAGTAATTTGATTTTGATTATATAGGGTGTCATATCCTAGGGTCAGAGTGCTAAATTAAACCCCACATTCTCACTTGATAGTTCATGTGACCAATGATATTTAACCACTTAAGAGCTCTTAATAATTTATTCGAGAAAAACAGTCGATCAAAAACTTCGGTGGACTAAATCAAAGTAGGATACTTAACTAAGCGAGATAAATTCATTTGTGATTGCAAGGTCAGGTCACTGATGTCGTCGATGATTCCATTTATGATCTAAGTGATCATAATAGATCAATTGGCTTTGATTCCAACGTCATATGTTTAATCGATCGAGTTAATTCTCGGATGAAGTGAGACCCCATTGATAGATGCAAAACAAACCAACTCCAAAATCAAAATAACACAAACACAAAACCAATATATACAGAATAAAAATAGAAAAAAACAAAAAGAAAAATGTTATGCTGATCCCGTTGGCTTGAGACTCTGAAGTTGATATGGAATCGGACCCCCAAATACCCTTTTCTGATTCCTCGGTTATCAAATTGCCTTCTTCATTTATAAAAGGTAAACCTCGCCCTGCTGAAGTGTGGTGGCCTGATGGGTTCCCATGGAAGTTTGTTGGACTGAACAGGTAATAACAGAAAAATTTCTACATCGCAGTTCTTCAGAGGTAATAATACATAACTGAAGTAAAAAAAACACCCCCAAAAGTTGGTATCTAGGATGTTAGTTCATTGGTTTTCCATTTAAAACATAACGAATGCCTGCTACACATTTCGTTATATGATAGTATAGACCTTCAAAATAGAAGAACATCATAATAGTTCGAAGAATCAACTTCAAAAACTCACGGGCTAAACATCTTTGGCTAACTCCTATGCAAGATCGTAAGATTATGGATGTATTCTTATATCATCCAACACCTTAAATCCAAAGAGAAAATAATACTTAAATGCAAAGACAATAGTGTAATATGCACACACTGTTCATAGACAATAATATAAACTATCAGGTTTACTCATTTCAACTTTAGCATCTAAAGTTTTCAACATGCTGCCGGAATCAGTTGTAAAATGACACTTCCAACTTTTTAAATGGATTAAAATGCCTTCTGTAAGATGGTTAGGAGATGACTGTAGCGATTTAAACCTTTATAATATAAACACAATAGGATTACATATTTTAATATGCATTTAAGAAAAATGGAATATACATCGACGACAGTAAATTACTTCAGATTCAGACCCAAATAACGGTTAACTGTACCATAATGAAGCCAAAAGACCTTGAGCTAGTTCTTTTGTTTCATTGATAGCTTGATCTACCCTCATCAAATACCTGCATCATAGTATTAAATAAATAAAAACTTGAGTATATTTATTATACGAGGAGCATAATTCCAGCAGCCTATAAATCTGTTGGAGAAAGAGAGTCAAGGAATCCTCAAAATAGTATTAAAGATAAAAAAAAAGTACCTAAAATAAAAATAGACAAACTAAAAATAGTTTGAGACCTTATTTTAGAATATATAAAGATCCATTGAGAGACCGAGAGTAACTCCATGTGTTTAGAGCACCGGTGACTTAAAAATGTGAAAGTAATACTTCTTTAACCAAAGTCTGGACTACACATAGGACATCGGGATTGAAACATCTAAATAACATAAAAAAATTATACACACAAAATAAAAAAGAATTTGTTATTACATAAAAACAATAATTACAACGCATCATTGTTCATTAAATTGTTCATTACAATGTTAAGCAAAGCCATCAGAACCACCGCACAATATGTCATCCTTAATGGTAAAACTAATTGTTCATAATAAAATGAAACATTTATTATTAAAGATAACAAACTAAATTTAAACATATCAACTGGTCATATTTCTTAGTCCATACTAAGAAAGTAAATAAGCATAACCCTATAATGAGTTTTTTCCCAAACCGAGCCAATGTTATAATCCAAATCGATCACCTAAGAAATTAAGACCTAAAAGAACTCGACATTGGAAAAGATATATATTCGCCATATGATGCCATTTTGTCAAACACCTCATGGGTGCTTACATGATTGGTAGTAAGAACATAAAGCTTGATGGGTTTCTCTTTCTCCGCATATACCAAATGTTATTGTTAGAATGTAGTGAAATGAATCGTTCATTAACTAAACTCATAAATCCATTAATCTAGCATAGTGTTGAATAAGCTAAACCCATGAACTATTCTCTTACCAGTAAACATTTACCGAGTCAAGTAAAACATTAGTTTCCTTCCTTTCAATTATCCCAGTAGCTTTGCGAATGCGTAGAAAGAGGCCTCAATATCTATATAGTCAATCGGTGCATCATGACCACAATAATATTAAATGGCAGGTAATCAAGTAGATAACTTACAACTAACAAATATATTCAATTTATAAAAGTAGACGAGAATAAAATATCACCATCCATAATCACATACAGGGAAAATAATAAAATTAAAATTAAAATATCATTTCAAAAATTGGATGGAATATGATGTTCAATTAATAAATGGAATCAAGTTTCGAGAACATAGAAGAATAGGTAAATAGTAAATATTACCGGAGAAAAAATAATGAGCGAAAATCATATATATACCAAAAAAGTCTATTTTAGAACATTAAATTACAATTACATGGTTTGAACTTTTTTTCCAAACAAAGACTGTTTTCACCGATCAAACCAAACAAATGACGTTTTCAAAATAAAAGCTAAAGAGATAGAGAAACGAAGATATACTTGAGATTTGATGTGGAAAAAGTCATTTACATCTGTAAAGGAATACTAATTACAACAAAATATGAAAAATATTGTTAGTTATACAAAAGCAAACCAAAAAACTACAAAGGTATGCCAAAATACGTCCATATAAAAGCTTCGAACAAATTGAAGGTGTGGAAAATATTACCTATAGGAGTATGTGTGTGAGAGAGAGGCGGATGAGTGTAAGGGGGTGCATGAGGGAGATGGAGAGAATAAAGGTGGGTTTTGGGTGAATCGGGAGAGAGGAGATTGGATGTAGGGTTTTTATGTATTTTGTGTGGTTGAAGAGTGTGAGAGAGAGTTTGACTTAGGCAAGTTTACCCTCGATTTTGAATTTTAAAGAGAAGGGGGAAACAAGTTAGAGTTTTTTAAAAGAGGGGGAGTCTAAATTTGTAAGCGAAAAAATAGGTAGTACAGAAAAACTCATAAAGATGACATCATAGTTTTGTCTTATGACATACATAAGTTTTGTAACTTATTATATAGATATATACACAAGAAGGCTCCTGTGCACACTAAGTTTGCACATCATTTTTTAAAATAGTAAAAAATATTTTTTAGCCTATTTTTATGTGATATTTAAGCATTTCAAGGGACCCATATAAAAGAATTAGCTCATTTTTTTTTGCTATTTTGAAAAAACTGACCAAACTTTTTTTGCTTTTAAGCACTTTAAAAGATGCGAAAGTTTGATCGAGTTTTTAAAAATAGCAAAAAATGTTTTTTTCGAGTTGATTGTTTTATATAGGTCCTTTGAAATGTTTATATATATTTGATCCCATCATACTCCAACAATATAACTTTGCACTTTCTTATTATAAGTCTTTCACGAATACTTTTGTGGTTTAGTGTAATACCCGCTTCCAATATTTTATTCTTTCCCGTGTAATTTATAAATATGCGAAATTATTGGGATTTGGATTATTCATCTATGGGGCTTTATCCCCATATTCAATTACTCTTTTGGCCTTGATGTTAATTATTGGAAATTATTGGGAAAATTTGTAGAATTTAAGAGTCTGGGTGGTTCGAACAAACTCAAGGTCTAATTCCAATGAGGTTACAGTGGTTCGAACGAGAAATTCACTTCGTTCGATGTAGATATCTAACGATGATCGTATGATACCTAACTACATAGACACACAACCTCGTTTGAAGGTCGTTCGAAAGGCCGTTTGAACCAGAAATATTTGCTCTTGTACACTATCATGTATTTAGCCCTTGATTTGGTACGTGTTAACTTCTGGTGGATTGGATGGGAGACACGTTTTGATGTCTGTGAGGGGAGTTTTTAAAGGGTTTTAAATGGGTTATAAGAGGAGAGGGTGAGGGTGGTTTCCTTCACCAAATTTTGGCATATCTCACACACTCTCTCTCTCTAAGTTCCCTACACCCATCTTCTCCCTCTCCAACTATTTTTCCTCCATAACCAAACCTTACTACCATCTCCAAACCATAAGTTACACCATTTTCAAGAACATTGTACCATTCTGAAGCTTGGATCAAGGAAGAAAGTGGTGGAACAAATCTTATAGAGAAGATTTTTGAAGTCATTTGAAGGGGTATTGGAGTCTTAGAGCTTAGGAGTTTTTAGGAGCTTTCAAACAATCCCTTTTTCTATTTCTCTTCTTCTAATCCAAGGTAGAGTTTTTCTTCTTCCAAAGATTTAAGGTTTTCTAGCTATAAAATTATGCAAGATGAATGATAGATCATTTAAAATGCCTAAAATATAGTTATTTGATGAAATATTGTAGTCTTGTAAAAATGCAATTTTTAATAAGACAAAAACCTAGGAGGGTATTTTTACAAATTTTTGGCATTTTACCACGAAAATGGAAGGAAGCATGTTAAAAATATTTAAGCCCATGATTTTAATTGTCTAAGTGCATTTTGAGGTATTTCTAGGCTCGATATCCTCTTTCACACATGCAAAATCATGTAGTAAGCTAGATGATGATATATTAGACTTATTTAAGCATGTTAAAATAAGTTTTATGATAAAAGGAATAAATGTAGAAAAATAGATCGAAAATGTGTTAAATATTATTGGAGTGAATGAAAATAATATTTGGGGTCGCAAGTAATAATATGGCAAAGTTATGGACATTTGGTTACAAATGGTGTTTAATGAGTAATTATATTTTATGTGGAAAAAGACAAATTGCTAACAAGATTTTTGACATAAAATCATTAGAAAGATGTTTTGAAATTGAAAGATTAAGTTTAGTGCCAAAGGAAATTAAATATGTTTTTCACAAAAATTATGATAAAAGGGCAAAATGGTAATTTTGGCAAAAAAGAGGGTCCTAGTGGTTGGAATACGTCTTATACCTTAACGATCGAGTTTTTAGTGAAAAACGGATAAAATGAATAAATGTCACATTGATGAAATGAACCAATGGTTTAAACCGTAGAATGAGAGAAACAATAAAAGAGTGGAATAATGTGGGCATTAGATAAAATATTAACCCACATTAAAATTGGACTAAGATGATATCGAAAAAATTAAGGAGGGTCCGTAGCCCTGGGGTGAGAGACATAAAATCACTAATCAGAGCATATATTAGCATAGGCAGCGGTGTGGTGCCTGTTAAAGTATGCAATTATTAGACGATTCCGAGAAAAGATAAAGTAAAAAGTAAATGATAATGGTTGCACATGCAAAATTTTTAAGAAATACAATGTAATGAAATGTGATGTAACACCCTGTATTTTTAATGATTTTTTATATTTGGATTAATTGTGAAATAAATTGGAACTAACTAAATTAAATTGGGATGATTAATGAAGGATAATAAATATTAATTAAGGAGATAAGGGTTAACATTTATTTATATTGAATACTACTTAGTTAATGAGTAATAATAATGATATGAAAAGATTATAATTGTCGTGAGTGAAAAATATGGAAGTTACGAAAAATGTAGTCAGGACGCACGTGTCGGGACTTAATTTGGAAAATAAAATATAAGTTTAGTTTTTATATTTCAAATGGTTATTTTGAGTGCACCAATATGTAGAAAACGGTCAAGATATTCAGAAAAGTGTACCTGGAGGTTTAGTTTGGGTCCCGGAGCATTTTTAGGCCAAATCGGCACCCGAGAAGGGTATTTTAGTCTTTTGAAATTTTGATAGAATTAAACCTACGAAATTTTCTAAGTGTATGTCAATGTTAGATTAAGGCCATTAGGTTTAGAATCTGCAAAAAACTCATACAGGCCATTAGAGGAGGAAAAAGATATACTCCCCAAGGCTAGAACCACTATTGTTACACCTTTTGCACCACCAACACCGCCGGAGCGTTGATCGGTGGAAGAGGAACACAACCACACCAGAAATTCACAGAGATTCAGACCGGCACTCAGAGACAAGTATTTATCTTGCTAAATTTGAGCATGTATTTAATCCATGTTAGAGTACAATGAACGAATTCATGATTATGTAAATAATTGATGTAAATTGAAAGAGTTTAAACCATGTTTGGGGTAGGAACCATGATAGGTTAACTCTCTTGATGCACGTGGAATGAAATTTATGAATTTATTAAACCATGATGGGAAGAAAACTGGATTAAAATAGTGTTCTTGAACAAATAAGATGAACTAGGGTTTTTGTGAGTTAATTTTGAATTATTCGATTTTAGGAGTAATCAATGATGATTCAATGATTATACCATGTTAGAAATTGTTTATATATGTTGGTATAACATTTAATATGATTGGTTGGGAGTTTGGGATTGATTAATTGGGTTTTGGTTGTGTAAAATTGGTATAAACCCATAACAATGAAGTGGAAAAGACGAGACCTGTAGGAGCGAATCGATTCGGCTCCTTGTCCGAATCAATTCGGTAGGCGAATCGATTCGGCTTCCCAAATTTTGATAATTTTCTCTTTTTTTATTTAGAACCCGTGGGAAACGATCGAATTAATCTTTGGAATAATTTTTAAATATAAAGAGAGTAATTTCAAGATACTAGTATGTAAATATTGGGTTTGACACTTAGTCACATGATAAGAACTTAAGGGATAAGATTTATTAGGATTAATTGAGGAATAAAAACCTAATTTGGAGAATGATTTCGTGTCACTAGAATTTGGTGGGAAGGATGACGTAGACCAGTAGGGAATGAATGAGATAACTACTGAATAGACTTAAGGGAAAATTAGTAGCGTTCCAAGTGATGGAAAACACTCGAGCTTACGCAAATCAGAAGTTTAATGGTTTGCTAATTCTACGTAAGGCTATGCGAGAGTATGTAGACTATGTATAGACTATTGAAGAGTGCGACTGTGTGATAATTGATTTAAATTAAATTCGCAAGTTTCCAAGTACCCCTTATTTAAGTAGAGTTCCTAAAATTGAATCTAAGGTGCGTGTGTCGACCCATAAATAAATAAATCATGTTACACAAAAATATGCTGAGATACAAATTTCAGGAAAAAACCCCTTTCGGGTAAAACCTTTATTTCACTATGAATATATAAATTGCAACTTATAATTACATAGAGAAATCTGCAATGGATCAACGCACAGTTAACCCACAAATACAAATAGTCTTGAACTTATCAAGAGAATACACGTAGCACCCTCCAAGGACTCGCAGCCCAAACAACAAAGGAAGAACCGTAGCTCTCCTCAATGACATGCATCCATAACACTTTGTAGAGACTCCCTCAGCAATGACACGCAGCCCTCGGTTGCAAAGACATCCCCACAAAGGTTGAACAGTAGCAAAGCTTGTGTTCTAGGGTTCCAAAAGATTCACAAAAGTAATTGAAATTTTTGTGTGTGAATTGAAAAGATGTTTGGCACATCAAAAATCGAAGTCTTGTTGTGTTTGTACTCTTAGAAACGTTTTCTCAAAGACTTAAAAAATACACCACCGAAATAGTTATATATATAGGAAATATGAGCTGGTGGATAAACATCACATGGAACTGTTCGAATTTATCCCAGGCGGACCGATTCGGCTTGGAGGCGGATCGGTTCGTTTTCCAAATAGGCTTCTTCGATTTGCAATCGGTCCGTGGTTTACTGGTGCAAAGCGGATTGGTCCGGGTGGTCCGGTAGGTAGGTGGACCTGTACGGGGGTGGATCGGTTCGTTTAAAAAATGGGCGGACCGGTCCGGTTACGCAGAAATTAAAAAATATTGTAAAAACCTCATTTTGCTTGAAAAAACTTACTTCTTATTTTTATAAAAACATTTTATAAAAAATTCCCAAAACTAAGTATGAAGATTAAGGAAGTTAAAAATAAAACTTTACCAAGTTCTTTCTCGCAGAGGTTATGATGTTGAAGACGCTTTGATATTCGGATCCGTTGATGTACATGCGATCTTGAATTTCTTCAACGGTGTAACGGCGTACGACATACAAATTGATAATGGACAAAAATTTCCTTACAACTATATTATGGGGTACGGGATTTCCTTAATTGAATGTATATACATAGGTTGTCTGAATACCTAATGTGTGTCTTATTATGTTTACAACATACCTACGCTGCTTGCTATTGAGGGAGGTTCGGAGAGGGGACAGTCTTATCTTGATGATCCATCTTAGGTGATTTTAACTTGTGCATCAAAACATAGAACTTAGGGATGAGCACGACTTCTGTGAATGAGGGTGTGCTCGGTCATTTGGGTGTGTAGGTATGTACGTACCCAAAGGCCTAGGACTATGTTCGCCTCCAATTTGTGTGATTTGTATTTCTGGTTCAAGAGTGATCCTAGAGAATTAGTCCTCTATTTTTACATGATGTACCGGGACTTGATAGCAGAGTATGCATGCACCGCAGCTTAGCCTAGGGGTGCTATATTAGTATATATATAATTAGAGTGACATGTATATATGCATATTTGTGATTTAATTCTACTATTTTTGCTTAGTAGATGAGAAATATAGTGATATCTAAATTAATCTAAATATGTGGGAACTTATCCCTAAGCGAGAAATTCATAAATATCTAATAGACATATAACTACAATAGTTGTTGTATGGGTAACACGGGGTAGCACAAAGAGTTAGAAGGTGTGGTAAAATATTTAACTCTAACTAGTTAGACGGGTTAGCATAATTGGGATGGGATATGAATATAAGTTAGGTGCGCACACTAGTTGAGGGGTGAGGACCTCAAGTGAGAGTCGTGAAACTAACATGTAAATAATATCTGCTGATTATGCATTTTAAATACTTCGAAATATTTTTCAATAGTTTTAGCTGGGCTTTGACCCGTTTTCCAAATCTATTTTGTAAGAAACATTTTAGGTGCCCAGCCGTAGGGAGGCCTAACTTAGGAGTTCAATCTCATTTGAAGTTTCTGCAGTTTCAGTGGATGATTGCAAGACCTATTTGGTAGACGCCTCCATCCCTTTTAGATATTATGCATCCTTACATTTATCTCAGTCGGACATGTCGCCCATCTTTTATTAGTAGTTGTTTCTAGAGACATTGTTGTTCATTTATTTTTGTTGTGGATTTAATTTGAGTTATGGATTACTGTATTGGAGTTTCAGACTGGGGTGTTTATTATAATCATATCTTATTTGATTAAGTTATTTTGTTATTTATGATGTTGTTTAATTATAATGCTGAATGTGATATCCAATTATTTAATTGTTTTAAATCATTACAAGTTTATTATAAAGATAAAATTTGACATCAAGTTTTCAAATACTAGGTGGTTAGTTAATATTAAAAAGTTTTCGATAGTGATACTAAGAATGGACCAACAGGATATTTTGTTTTAATCTAATAAATGACTGATCACCCGGTACTTAATTAGGCGGGGTGTCACATGTGATTAATGAGACTAAATGATCAAATGTTATTAATTAGTCTCTATACCTAGTAAAGGTTGATGAAATTGGTTAAGTGGGAGCCTTAACTCATCGCTAAGGTGCATTTCATGGTCGTTGTACTGATAGTAACTAAATTGTTGAACGTTTTTCAAAATTGATTACACGTTACATGTATAGTATTTTTTTATAAAAATGTATAGCTTAGTATTGCCCACCCTGCTAAGTGTTTGCTCACCCCTATTTTTGTGTTAAAACCTCACCGCTACACCTAGATACAGCGAGTAAGAACACCAGAAAGGATGCTAGTAAGGTCCCTGAGGGAAACCAACGACGTTAGAGCTCTGCCATTTTGGTAAAATCATGGTTTGGAACTTTGATAAATTTGGATCTTTTGAAATTTTTTATTTAGGCCTTTGTCCATGGCATGTAATAATGGAGGGACACGTGTAATTCTTTTCCTATTTAATTATCAATGTGGAGTACATTAGATTTTAATAAATAAATCTTGTAAATTGACTAATTACTTAAAGGGATCAATTCTTTTCTCAAGTTAAATCGACAAATTTAGTTCTTAATTATGGAGTAAATTAAAGTATTTTCTCAAATAAAGTAAATGGACTTCCTCCTCCCCCTTTAAAATCCTTGACTCGGTGTGAGTGGAGTCAATAATGATACAAATATGGGACGAGGCGTTACAAATGGTATTAGAGCAATCGGATCCTCGGGTGTGATGGAGTGTTACGCTTTCTTAGTACGCTTTCCTCTTACGTTTCTGCATATTTAATTCTTTGGTTAATATTTAAATCATTTCTGCTATCACATATGGTTCGTATCATTGTGTATTAAAATCTCCATTCTTATGTAGATGCCTCCACGTTGTGATATTACTAGTGGGTCGGGAACTAATGAACTTTGGCGCATGGAGTAGGCGGTGCGCTAGCTCTCCGACTCCCTCACATAGAAGCAACTAGAAAACCGTAGTGAGACTTTCGACAATGCCACCTCTACCTCTATCCTCAAAGAGTTTAGGATGTTGCACCTGCTTACTTTTAATAGGGAAGCCGACCCCAAAGTAACTGAGGTGTGGCCCGACGAAGTCACCATGATAATGGAGATTCCGTATATCCTAATAGAGAAAAATATCAAAATCTCTACTTTCTAGCTCATGGAACAAGCACACCACTGGTGGAGTACCTTATCTATCAGCACCATTGAGATGATTGACTGGAGTAGTTTTTGGGTTATCTTCTTCGATAGATACTTTCCATATGCATCCAAGGATGCCAAAAATGATGAGTTCACCCAGTTGATTTATGGTAAGATTTCGATAAATGAGTATCTGGTGAAGTTCAAAAGTTTGTTCAAATAAGTTGATGTCGTTCATAAAGATTCGGTAGAAAAAAATGAGGTTATTTGTTAAGGGATTCAATCTGGGTATTTGGCAGATTCTAGAAGATTTGGATCTGCTCAATTTTAGAATTGCGGCGATCAAGGCCATACAATTAGAGCATGATGATGAATATAGAAAGGATATCCGAGAGAAAAAGAGGGATCCTAGTGGGTTCCAATCAAGTGGGCATAAGAAGTTCCAAAGTGGGGCTTAAGGCTTCTTCATGAAGCTTAAGGCTGCCATGGGTGTTAGTTCTTCATCAACCCAGTGCGGTAGCGATCTGAACCCCATTTGAGCGTGCGGCTGCGTTAGACTTTAACGTGCGGAAGTAAACTTATTGTTTAGTAAACACCTTAAACCTACGAGTTTATACGAATGATGCAAAGGGGACAAAATTAAACTTTTACTTAATTTTTTAACTTTATGAAAATAAATCTGATTTTCAAAGTCAATTAAAGTCCAAATTATTATCTTTTTAAATCAAGGTGATTTACAAAAATAATAACCAATTCAGTTTTAGGTGAGTTTCTAATTATTTAAGTCTACCTTTTTCATATGAGGTGATATAAGAAAATTATAAAGAACACTGTGTTTATTTTACGTCGCAAAAACTCTTCCCCAGGAAAAACGACGAACTCCTCTAGGAGTTACCTAATCTACTTCCACTAAAATAATAAATCAATAGGGATGATTTACAAACAACAAACTCGACAAATAAAAAATAAAGATATAGCGATTACCCCACTCGACCAAGTCTCCTGCCAGGTTTCTTATTCTGTTCTCTCTTTAAACTGTCCTCATTTGTTCTTACGTTCTACACTTCTCAGCTTCTCCCTTTTTGCTCTTCTTAGCTCAAGATTCGCTCAGTGCCTATTGTGTTATTTTCTAGTGAAGTGATAGTGTGTGGTGTACTATCCTATATGACACACACCCACACTTAATGAATACACACAGAATGCAATGCAACAGATTATATCTCCTATATATCTTTACAAGTCTTATGTCATTCAAATCAAGCCTTCTTGACTTTGAATACAATTTTGAAAAGATTTATTTTCTTTCTTTTAAATCTTGAACACTAGACTTGTTCAGATATTTACACAAATAAACGTGTCTACGTGAATATAACGTGATTGAATATATGTGAGTGATATGAGATGAAAACAGATCCTGAAAATCACTTACATAGTCAAGTAATCATGTTAACAGAATATGACTGAAAATATATTCAATAAAAACAGACAGTCAAATATTCACAATCTTGTTTTTTTGAAAAACAAATATTAGATTAAATCAAATTTTAATCTGAAATCTCATCAAGACTATTTTCACAAATATTTCAGATTAAATCAAAACAGCCTTAAGCTCTCAAGAAAATAATATTCAGTCCAGATTTTAAATCTTTACAAATCAGATCTTAAAAGTCTTAGGTTTAACTTTTGAAACCACCAAAAATATAAATCTGAATATTACCAAGTATTTTCTAAAAAATCTGTTTTAAAACAAAATGTTTTAAAAACATTCAAGAGAGAACTCACTTACAAATATTAGATCTAAAGACTGATCTAAAAATACACACAAAATTATGAGAGAACTCACTTACAAAAGTTATATACTCTTGAAAAAACGTAAGTGCAGATTTAGAATGAGAGAAGTCCAATCTTCATTTTCGTTTTGACCGAAATCAATATTTAAAGATGACACAAAAATAGTTCTGGTTTAATCTCTCTCTCTAAAAATTTTGACAGAGTTCTTCTACAAAAAATATTTTCTCAGCTCCACAAAAATGATACACAAAGGGTTCTATTTATAGAGTGCACAAGTGTGTGCAGATTGGTGTAAAACAGAGTCACATGGATCACTAAAGAAATACACACAACCATAGATAAAATCTGATCTGACGGCTTACAAAGAAACACAAAATGATGTGTTAAAAATGTGACACGTGCAATGCAAGTTGTTACACACTAACAGATTTAAGAAAATCGATTTTACAAAACACAATCGTTTTGAAAAATTGAACGCCAGATGATAAAATAGTATAGCGTAACTAAGACGCAACAAATATTACCGTTGAGAGATAAAAGCCACGCGACGTCGTTTTAAATGAAAATCCCAAAACCATTTTTGGTTTCAAAAACCGTGGGCATAAAATACCAAGGGCTGACACGTAATTACCCAGAAATCAATTACGAAGACGACGTCGTTAGCAAACTTATAGGCGCCAGCTGTATTCTGTTCGTCGAAAGTTACAGTTGTACCCACACATAATATCAGCTTTTAATAAAATGATGGGAAACATTGCAATCCTCAATGGAACACGCAAAAGCCAAAAGGTTTGGCTGAAGGCTCCTAGGGCCTGACACGGTCAAATCGTGCAGTAGCTTTGTGGAAAAAGCTTGGTATAAAAAAACACTATGCATGATCATATATATATTTAATATACCAAGTACACGAATCAAATCAGCTAGAGCTGACAAAACTATCTCATGCCAAAAGTTAAACCACCATATATATATATAATACTCTATAATATATGACATGCCAACATATAATAGCAAATGCATGAGATAGCAAAAGTGCTCAAAATCGGCCACAGCTTTTAAAGCCATACACTACACACACACACACACACACACACACACACACACACACATTTATATATATATATATATACACACACATATCATCATATATGCATAAAAAATAATATACGTACATAAATTCATACATACGCTTATATTAATAACATATATATATAATCGACGTGCAACAAAATCGATTGGTCAAATCGCGAATGACAACAAATTACACCAACAGTTAAATGGGGAACACACCAATAATATATAACATATATTAACATACACGCCTACATATATAAACAACATTTATACATAAGAATATATATATATATATATATATATATATATATATATATATGCATACAAATTATTTTAACTTCAAAAAAAATATTCTGCAACTTTTATTAAGAAAAATATTTAATGTCACATTTATTTTTCAAGAAATATTTTTCTTATAAAAATTTTGAATAAAGTTTTTGAACTAAAAAATAATTTATTATGACGCCACAAAACATTATCATAAGATATGATAAACAAAATGCAAATGCAACGTGGTGACGTGTCTTACGTAACAAAAATTCCTATTAGCCATAGAAACTGACAATTACATTTTTAGAGAGGGCGGACTGAATCGAGTGCTCATTTGATGTAGATGGACAAGGAGAGCTTGGCGTCGATAGGGGGACACACAATCCTAAATTACAAAAAATATTTTGTCAAAATTCACATCCAACTAGATGAAGTCCTATATAGCTAAAGCACGAAAAGCAAATATTAGGAGTGCTCTACATAAGGACCTTGAAACTCCCCCATTGGAGTAATTTTGACAAAACCCTTGAGTACATCAAATGACATACTAAGGTAAAATCAGTCCTAGATTTTCCTATACAAAAAAGTATCTAACTACCCACCCGTCCTAGAAAAGAAAAAAAATAAGACTCGGATGCACGGTTGATGAAAACCTGCAAAACATAAATACACTTTCTGCCGAGAGAAATCAAGTTAGTAGCATTTGCTCTACCAAAATAATAATACGTCAGCATAAAATGTGTAGGAAATAACAAAACGGAATATGTACGAACATAAGACTACAATATGTACTCAACTCTCCCCCATTTTGTTTAAATTAGACAATGGTTGAAAGTTATCATAAGAACAAGTTATAATCTGCAAAATAAGCGTCTCCTACATTACACATGGCTTTAAGAAATACCGGTTATTAGTAGATATCTTTATCCAAAAAGATGCAGGCAATATACAAGATTTAAAAATCGAGCACACCATTCCAATCAAACAAGGGATTAACGAAAGACTTCGAAAATATAACATCAAGTCTACAATCACTAGTAACATGTTCAACAACCCCATTATGTTGAGTGACTTTTGGAACACTAAACTGATCTGAGGTACCACTAGTCTCACAAGAATTAATAACTACAATTTCTTTAAAATCATCTCCCCCATCATTGAATAACTCTAAAGGGGCAATGGTATTTTTTCCTTTCACAGGTTGGTGAGGAGACTTAGTAATTTTCTTCATAGGGACATCGTTACAAATATTAGGGTGACATTCCTTCGATTTCAAAAAGTCCAACTGAGGTCTCAAATCACATGTCCTGACCCAAATAGGTAATGTTTTCAAAGGGTTTTCTGCCTTTTGGAATCTAGGATGGTATGTTTTCTTATGGGTTTGAGGCCTAGAGTAGTTGAAGGAACGGTTCCACCTATTATTGGTTCGATGCCTATGGAAATTTGTAAATCGCTTCACTTTCTTGTCAAAGACTTTAAAATGAGCATCTTTCTTGCGATTACCAAGGCATTCCCAATTTTGGTGTCCAAAAACATCACAAAAACTGCAATAGCAATTTATAGCAGATTTTTTGACATAAGAATCAGACTTCCTAGACTTTAAAACACCTAAGTCAGGTTTAGTAGTCAAGTTTGTCCTTTTAGGGGGCGGAATGTATTTAAGAGAATCAGCATACCTTATAGGAGGATACTTGAGATCAAATTCCTTTTCAAAAGTAGTTTCATGTAAAATCTATTTTCCTTTAACAACTTTTGAACTACTCAAATTTTGCTTATGTCGGGTACTATCCCTAACAAAAACAATAGGTTTAATACAAATATTATTCTTAGCATTCTCATCATAACCAAGTCCATTTGTATTAAAATCATATTTCATAGAGTCCAAAAATTTATCTAAATCAAAATTTTCTTTCGATTTCTCTAAATCTTGTTCTCGAACCCTTTTAAAAGCATAGACACACATTTCTTTAGATTTTTCGAGATCAACCAATGTGTCCTTGTATCTTTGTTCGAGAACATAATTCTTTTCGTTAAGATCATTAATTTCATTTTCAAAATCAGATTTTCGTTTTTCAAAAACACTTCTTTCTTTTTCATAATTTGATTTGATATCAACCATCTCCTTTTCAGTTTGCTTAACTATCCCATATTGAATTTCTAAGGTCTCACTAAGTGATTTCACCATATTAGACAAGTCTTTTCTGTTTCTTAGAGTTCTAACATACATTTCAGCATAGTCATCAAAGCTTACAACATCAACATCACATGAAGCTTCAGTGCTAGTGTGTGAAGTGCCATCAGTTCCATTAAAAACAGAATCATCATAGCGAGCAGAACGTTTTGCCTCAAAAGGAGCAGTTAATTCATGCATGGAAGGTTGAGTAGCTAATAATGATTTTGCACATTCAATTAAATCTAAAATCTCATCGGATTCTTCATCAGAATCATCTAGATTATTTAGGCCAGCAATCACCATAGGAATTATAAACACTACCAATAAACGCAAGGTAATGTGATTCAGTATTGACCTGGTCATCTTCCAAATTAGAAGATTCATCCCAAGTTGGGGTTAAATGGGACTTGTGATTTTTATTGTGTGTGATTTGTGTTTTTACACAACAGTCATTAGTGAAGAGGCCTAAATTACCCTATGTACGACAGGCAAAATTTTTCGATTTGTTGTTATCACAATAATACCCAATCTGATTAGTGTTTCTGTTGCGAGGCTTTTTCAATTGGTTGGATTGGGAGTCAGATTGTACACACCTTTTTGCAAGAAGATTTCACTTTTTCATAAGACCTTTAATACGTCTTGAAATGAGTGCAATCTCACTATCAATATTTCGTAAATCATTAACCTCGTCATCAGACTCATTTTCACATTCAGATTGAATAGAAACAGGTCTAAATTTTTCCTTAACAACATCAGAAGTTTTAAATGCAAGTTTAGAACTACAAAGGGAATCATGCATAGACATATCCATTAAATTCTTCCTAAATTCCAACTCTAACTCCATGGTCTTTAACTTAGAACTGAGAAGTTCGGGTGTGAGTGACGGATCATCAATTTCTTCAATTATATACCGCTTGTGATCAAATCTGGGTGCTAGAGTTCTTAAAATTTTAGAGCAGATTTCTTTACTAGTGTACACAATACCATTCAAGTGAAGTTGAGTAATGATATCAGTTGGTCTCATATAGAAGTCATCAACAGCTTCATTATCGTTCATTACTAACATGTTCTATTATTGAACTAGCAATTGGCTCTTACACGCTTTAGCCCTCGCATCACCCTCATGTGCGGTGACTAGACTATCCCAAGTCTCTTTACTCATGGTGCAGTGACATATGCGATTCAATTCATTTTCACATACACTCATAAAAATGACATTCTTACCCTTATTGTTATAGTTGCTGATTTTCTTTTGTTCATTACTCATTTCATTCGTTCTGAGTTTTCTAAGTGTAGAACTATCATCTGCAATAGGAATAGTAGGATGTGTATAACCATTTTCTATCAAGTCCTAAACATCATCTCGTAGTGTGCCTTGATAGTGTGTGGTGTACTATCCTATATGACACACACCGACACTTAATGAATACATACAGAATGCAATGCAACAGATTATATCTCCTATATATCTTTACAAGTCTTATGTCATTCAAATCAAGCCTTCTTGACTTTGAATACAATTTTGAAAAGATTTCTTTTCTTTCTTTTAAATCTTGAACACTAGACTTGTTCAGATATTTACACAAATAAACGTGTCTACGTGAATATAACGTGATTGAATATATGTGAGTGATATGAGATGAAAACAGATCCTGAAAATCACTTACATAGTCAAGTAATCATGTTCACAGAATATGACTTAAAATATATTCAATAAAAACAGACAGTCAAATATTCACAATCTTGTTTTTTAGAAAACAAATATTAGATTAAATCAAATTTTAATCTAAAATCTCATCAAGACTATTTTCACAAATATTTCAGATTAAATCTGTAACAACCCTCAATTCTTGGAGGCTCATTTTATATTAATTTTACCGCATAAGGTAATTATATAAAATGTGGGGACTGGAGTAAATATTAATTGAATAAATCGAAAGGTAATATTTACTAGGTTGATGTATATTTACTGTATGTGAAAGTAAATATCATCCAGTTGCATGTTTATAGTGTCATGTATTTAAAAATGACATTTTAATTTAAATGAAATTGGAACTCAAAATAATTTATAAAATTTCCGGATGCCAGTTTAGAGGGTGTAGTTAATCTCGGAAGGTGCGAGACAGTCATAATGAGTTCCATATTGTATTTTTGTACTTCGGGCACTTTTACCTGGTTTTAACTCAAACGCGTAATTGCGAGTCATTTTCATGTGGTATTAACCACTTAAGTGGGGGGACTTATGTTAAGCCACGATTTAAGTCTTTTAAATCCCCTAATTTCTCTATTTTAGATCTTAAGCCCCATAGAGAATGAGAGAGAAAGAGAGAGGAAGAGAAAGTGGAGGAAGAAGAGATAAAATGAAGATTGAAGATGGATTGATGCTTCTTCTACAAATAAATCTGAATTTTCAACCCAAAGGCAAGTATTCTACTTGCTAATATGTGATTTAAGATGTATAAATTGTATGATAGTTGTGTATTTTCATTTATGGTTTAAATGTGGAATTTGTGGGATTTAAACCATAATCTTGATTTATGTTAAAGGAATTGTGGGTCTTGATGGTTGTAAATCATATAGGGAAATATTTGGCTAGATAAAGATTGTTGGTTGAGTTCAAGATGGACAAGGTTTGAGATTTGGGAAAATGTAAATCATCATTTGGGTGTAGTTTTTGAAGATGAAAGAACCCTAGGTCTGCTACGACAGGTCGACCTCGCTCCCCTGACCGGTCGACCGGGCCTTCGAGGGCAGGCTTACTGCTTTCCCACAAAGGCATAAAATTCTTTCGTGGTCGACCGCGGTCCTTTGACCGGTCGACCGGCTTTATCATTTTGAGCTTTTTTCTTTCCTCCGTAGGCAAAACCTTGAGACGCGGTCGATCGCGGTCTCGGGACCGGTCGACCGGTCCCCTGTTTTTTCCACTTTAAAACTTATTTTTGTTTCCTAGATTTTTCTTCTCGATAGGAACTAGGAACCTTCTTTAATGAAGTAAACTTAGATTCCTAGAGTTCTAAATGAGTTGACACACCCCCTAGATTATAAATGGTTCTGGTGGGGTTTTCCGGGGATATGCCAATTGAAGTTAGGGCATTTTTCTTCTAGTTGATTTTCATAAAACTAGGAGAGGTAGTATTATGTTTGAGAGACTATAGAAGCTCAATTGAGCTATATTAATTTTGATGGTTAATATTATCACCCAAAAAGAATTTTGGGAGATTCTGGAAGCTCTTTCGCGCTATGTTAACCTTGTGGTTCATAATAACACCATAAAGGTGAGTTTCGAGAATAAATTGATAGTTCATTCATTCCATTGAAAGATGATAAATCTTGGGGTTTAAAATAACACCCTAAAATACTTTGAGATAATCAAGAGTTTATTTACCCCTTCGAGGTTGTAGTGTCGATATAAGCTATAGCAGGGCTCTGGATGATAAGTTATATTAATTATAAAAAGTAAAAAGGTAATGGTTTCGGATAAAATGAAACATATACATGGAATTGGTAATGATGATGGTAAATGATAATTTACTTGATTTTGAAAATGATAAATAAAATGGTTTAAACACACCTCTCTAAATGACATCATAAGGGAAGTTCGCGCGTGAGGTGATGCCCCCTGGAAAATTAACGCAGGGTGGATATAGTCCATAGGCCATGTGAGCGTTTATTGTTGTATTTTTTTCTGTGATGGGTAGGAGATTCCGGGTGTGGTCTTGACTATCCCGCAGGCACATGGCCGCTTTCCGACATCTTGCGATATAGGTTCCCAGGTTGTGTTATGATAGGCCATGGAAGATGATGGTCATTTAGGGGCGCGCACAGTGGGTAAACCAGGACGGGCGGTCTTAGAATCGTTATATGTATATAAATATAACTATTCATAATCAAGTGGGACTTGATGTAATTGATATGCCATAAAGAGCATGATGAAGTGCCACAAAGAGCACATATAAATGCCACAAAGAGCATTTGAAAATGATTATTTTCCTGATAAGGAAAGGATTTTTACAAAATGTAAAAATGAGATAAAAATGCCATAAAGAGCAAAAGAATGTGATTACATATATACTTCTTGTTAAGGAAAAGATATATGAGATAATTGGTACATACGATGAAGATTGTAGTTTAATGTTACTTCTTTTATTGTTCCTGCTTAGCTTATCTTTTACATTGTGTAGGCAGCTTCTTATTTCTCTTTCTTCATGATTTATTATTCATAACTGTCATACTCTTTATTCATCTGGTTATCATATAGAACCGGGCCCTGACCCGTTTAGCATATGCATCTTGTCTCCGTTCAGGTACTCCGCCGTAAGGATGCCTGATTTGAATTCCTATTCCGATGTCCTCATCAAGCCGTGATGAATTGCTGGTATTACGGGATACTTTTGGTATAGACGTTTTCATTTTTGATTTCTAGACAGGATCGAGTCTCTTTACTCGGGCGAGAGTCCCAAAATTTTATAAATGTCTAATGAATTGTATTGTATAAATTAATGTAATTATTTAAATGCTGTTATTTAGGTTGTTGACCGATTGCACATCCGGTCCCTTATTTTACTCTTGTTGTATTATTTATACATACATCCCTGAGGTTCCCCTATCTTTTCAGGAATTGGGTTGTTTGTTTTCCTTTATTTACTTTAAATTTAAAATTTTTGGCAACCCGTTTTCTGAAATATTGGGTGGTTATCCTGGATACTCTATATTTTTATTGAGATGCTGAGAATGATTCCATCTATGATTCCGTTATATTGGAGTATTGGGCTGGCCACCCCTTATTTCGGAATACGGGGTGTCACAGATGGTATCAGAGCATCAGGTTCTAGAGTCCTTAGGAATCTGTGTGGGCGCCTTAAGTTTCAGCGTTGCTCTTGATTTGACATAAAGCCTTAGGATTAAGATCGTTGGTTTCTCTTGTGAGATTTCGTTCTTCTTCCTTGAGGTAGAATCTATAGAATCTTCTGCGCATTCGTGTGAGAACAGTAGGTCGATTGGAGAACGCCAAGGAAGTTCGTTGTGAGGGCGTCATGAGAAGGAACTACTAAGGACTGTAAATTGTGGTTGTGAATGAGGACCGCTTTGGAGGCCGCTCCCTTTTTGTTGCATTTTTATCTTGCTACTACGACTACTAATTACAGTTGATGTGGTTTCCCAAGTACCGCTATAAGTGGAAAGTGTACTAAGCTTAAGAATTCAAGCGATGTTAAATTGAGGTAGAGAAGTGCCTAGAAGTATGATGGAGGAGAATCCTTCACCCGTAGGAGTAGTATGCAAACGATGGGAACTTTGTTACCTTATTCGTGGGTGCTGAGGTTTTTCCCATGGAGGAACCCAGTAGATGCTTCCTATCGTAAGTTTCTCTGGGGTAATTGGAAGGAGGAGAAGGTAAGATCCTCAAGTGTTCACGCGAGGCTCAGTTAGAGGCTGACATGTGAAGAAGAGTTGTGCGATTAGGGAGATCATGCACTCAAGAAAGGTAGGTATAAGTGAGAGCCCCCAATGGAATGATAGGCTCCAGAATAAGTGTCGTAAACACTTCTGATGGGGCAGTGATCATGAAACCGCATTGGTGGACATCCGCCTGGGAAGGTTTCATTGAACTGAGGAAGAGAAGGCCGAGAGCGTGTTCTCTTTTATTAAGAAAGTAAAAGGAACTACGTGGGCTATAGTGATGGGGAAGAACCACGCGTTTTCATTACGTTGATTGGAAGAACAAGGGCAAAAATAAAGTGCCTTATTTGGAAGTTTAGGGAAGTAATATTGGTTTGCATAAGGCTCGAATATGGAGTCTAAGATTCATTAGTATTGACCCGGAGTGCTTGACTTAAATTGTTGGTGAGAATTCCATTTTATTAGTGGGTGGTGTATTCCTTAGAATAAGATAGAGTAGTATTATATCTACTGTAGAGTCGGGTGTGTATATTGAACTTGTAGTTGTATTGACGTTATTATAGGAAGAGTACTAATATGACTTCCTTGGTATGGAAGTTTTATTTCTCCTCACTCGTTATGAAACGAGTGATGATATTCTAAAATGTGCATGTAGTATGTGTAGATTGCATTGTATGTGGATGTTATGACTTATCTCCATGACCAACAAAGTTAAGTAGTAATGCATAGGAGGGGTTCCTTGTTTGGATTCCGCTTTTTACAGGACGCTCCACGCGTGAACCTTAACGACGTTGGGAGTGGATAGATGTTATTTTTCCTTTCTCTTGTTTTATGTACATTATGCGAGTAAATATATTTTGGTCGGTTTGGTGTGATGGCAAGCAAATAAAATTGTAAGGCTATCTTACTTCTAGTTCAAAATGGAACTAATTGTTCTATGATTTCTCCCCTGGATACAGGTTGAGACTTTATAGAGGGGAATCGAGGTAGGTAGGAGATTTTGTTATTTGTTTAGTTATCTTGTGTGAGTGTTTGATTGTTTATCTTGTTTATGCATGTTACGCTTATCTCCATGATCAACTAGTTAAGTAGGCATGTGTCGGAGGGGTTCCTTGTTTGGATTTAGCTTCGGTGAGACACTCCGCCGCATGAACACTTAATGATGTTGTGATTGGAGAGACGCTATCCTTTTGTTTCTCTTTTACTTTATTTATTTTGTTGTTAGAAGTGGGATTGGAAGATTAGCCGAGAATCACATAGAAGAGTGATTAAGGGATATTCAAGTGCGAGATTGAAGAACTGTATATAGTTCTCTCCTCTAATCGATGTGAGGGAGACTGAGATACGAAGTTGGATTGAGACTTCGAGATTGTGCCTTGATAAGAAGGCCATGTTTTGTATAAGGGGGATATGTATCTGAAAGACTCCACAGGAAGTGAATGTCTGATGAGTTAAGATCTTTAAAAGATTCTATGGTAAGTAGGATTGTAAATTAGAATTGTACCGATCTCGATCATGTGTCTTAGACCGTCACATCTTAATGACCAACGATGCGAGGTAGTAGTGTAACGGGAGGGTTCCTTGTTTGGATTTCGCTTCGGCGAGACCTCCCACGCACGAAACCGAGCGAATTGTCGGAATTTGAGATAGGTCTTGGACACTAGGGATATATTTAGTATTATCTATCTGCGACTTAGGTAGGATGTATACTTGTAGATCGACCTTAGGTTTATTAGAACATAAGGCCATTAGGGCAGGTGATGCTGATTTAGGAAGGCGGTAAGGAGTTGACCACGAATGAGTTGTGGGTTAACTCTATGTGGGATTAGATCCTTAGGAACGAGATTTATGGGGTCTCGAGAGGTTTGGGTGGTTTTGGCCAAAAAATATAAGGCCTTTCTTAGATGTGTTGCTACATGGCGACTTTACTTACGGGGAGTTAAGGGATGGGCTGACCTTCACTCCTGAGCTATTGATAGTGATATCGAGAGTGGGTTAAATGAATAAGTCTCTGCTAGGAGCGGGAAGTATTAATACTGGAGCATGGACTCGTCGTTTATGCGTCTCATAAGCCTAAACTTGTGGGAAGTATTATCCCACGCTTGAATTTAAAATTCATTGCTGTGGAAATTTCCTTAAAGAAATGCAGGCACTACTTCCTGGGCAGGGAAATTTAGTCTTTCTCGCGAAGCAACAAGTTGTTGCAATAGGTCGTGGAAGAAATCGATTTAGTGCTCGGATTTCAGAAGAACTAGTGATTGGGTATTTTCTCATTCGCTAAGGAAATGTGATTGGGGTAGTAGATACGTCGAGTAAGAAACTCGTCGGAGATATCTGTGTTGGCATGGAAAGCCAAATGAAACGAGCATGACTCTAAAGAATCTGTAACAAGAGCATTTCGGTCTGTGATCAACCATTTCACCTACTAGTGCGAAGAAGAGTACGCCCCATTCTTGATGGAGGAATGGTAGAGCCGTAGGAGGTGCCTATTAAAATAGGGTGGACCGAGACTAGATATTCGTGTCGGAGGTTGGGTACAAGTTTCCATGAAGTAATGGGAACCGTATGGGAATGGAGTATACCTTACCACCCTAAAGAGGATGGATGTATGGAAGGAATTTGACTTATTCCGAAAGGCATACCTCGAAGCGCACGCCTTCGAATACATAGAAAATGAGAGCAGTTAGTATATGGATAAAGATTCCAGTACAACCATTAGGCTATCGAATGGCCTTGTGGATCATTTTCTAAGGCATGGTATCATAAGTAGCCTAGTGTGGTCGGTAGAATATTTTGTATACTCGTTGGATGGAACCAACGGGTAATATGTTACTTGGACTTGGAGTAGTCTTGTGTCGATTCGTTAAGATTTGGCTTTTGAGCCATATGCCGTGATGAGATACGTCAATGCGAGGGACGTTGATTAGTGTTGGGGTTAAACTAATTAGAGTTGGTATAAATATCCCAGAGGAGGGAGAAAAGCGATCTATGCCGAGATGTGGGGGTATCTTCTTCCGTTTTTAAAGACGGTAGAATCGATAGTTCGAGAAGAACGCTTTGTGCTATGCTAGAGCACAAGTGATGTAGGCTGAGATCGATAAAGTCGACCTTAGTCCAGGCCCATTTAGGATGACTGCGATAACAAGGGGTTTGTTTAGGATGGTAGAATCCTAGTTTAGAGTAATATACCCTTTAGGAGATTTGGGTATGCCCGAATTTTGGGGGCAAAATTCCCTCTTAAGGGGGGGAGTATGTAACAACCCTCGATTCTGGGAAGCTCATTTTATATTAATTTTACCGCATAAGGTAATTATATAAAATGTGGGGACTGGAGTAAATATTAATTGAATAAATCGAAAGTTAATATTTACTAGGTTGATGTATATTTACTGTATGTGAAAGTAAATATCATCCAGTTGCATGTTTATAGTGTCATGTATTTAAAAATGACATTTTAATTTAAATGAAATTGGAACTCAAAATAATTTATAAAATTTTCGGATGCCAGTTTAGAGGGTGTAGTTAGTCTCGGAAGGTGCGAGACAGTCAAAATAAGTGCCATATTGTATTTTTGTATTTCGGGCACTTTTACCTGCTTTTAGCTCAAACGCGTAATTGCGAGTCATTTTCATGTGGTATTAACCACTTAAGTGGGGAGACTTATGTTAAGCCACGATTTAAGTCTTTTAAACCCCCTAATTTATCTATTTTAGGTCTTAAGCCCTAGAGAGAATGTGAGAGAAAGAGAGAGGAAGAGAAAGTGGAGGAAGAAGAGAGAAAATGAAGATTGAAGATGGATTGATGCTTCTTCTACAAATAAATATGAATTTGCAACCCTGAGGCAAGTATTCTACTTGCTAATATGTGATTTAAGATGTATAAATTGTAAGATAGTTGTGTATTTTCATTTATTGTTTAAATGTGGAATTTGTGGGATTTAAACCCTAATCTTGATTTATGTTAAAGAAATTATGGGTCTTAATGGTTGTAAATCATATAGGGAAATCTTTGGGTACATAAAGATTGTTGGTTGAGTTCAAGATGGACAAGGTTTGAGATTTGGGAAAATGTAAATCATCATTTGGGTGTAGTTTTTGAAGATGAAAGAACCCTAGGTCTGCTACGACGGGTCGACCGCGGTCCCCTAACCGGTCGACCGGGCCTTCGAGGGCAGGCTTACTGCTTTCCCACAAAGGCATAAAATTCTTGCACGGTCGACCGCGGTCCTTTGACCAGTCGACCGGCTATATCATTTTGAGATTTCTTCTTTCCTCCGTAGGTAAAACCTTGAGACGCGGTCGACCGTGGTCTCGGGACCGGTCGACCGGTCCCCTGTTTTTTCCACTTTAAAACTTATTTTGGTTTCCTAGATTTTTCTTCTCGATAGGAACTAGGAACCTTCTTGAATGAAGTAAACTTAGATTCCTAGAGTTCTAATTGAGTTGAGACACCCCCTAGATTAGAAATGGTTCTGGTGGGGTTTTCGAGGGATATGCCAATTGAAGTTAGGGCATTTTTCTTCAAGTTGATTTTCATAAAACTAGGAGAGGTAGTATTATGTTTGAGAGACTATAGATGCTCAATTGAGCTATATTAATTTTCATGGTTTATATTATCACCCAAAAAGAATGTTGGGAGATTCTGGAAGCTCTTTTGCGCTATGTTAACCTTGGTGGTTCATAATAACACCATAAAGGTGAGTTTGGAGAATAAATTGATAGTTCATTCATTCCTTTGAAAGATGATAAATCTTGGGGTTTAAAATAACACCCTAAAATACTTGGAGATAATCAAGAGTTTATTTACCCCTTCGAGGTTGTAGTGTCGATATAAGCTATAGCAGGGCTCTGGATGATAAGTTATATTAATTACAAAAAGTAAAAAGGTAATGGTTTCGGATAAAATGAAACATATACATGGAATTGGTAATGATGATGGTAAATTATAATTTACTTGATTTTGAAAATGATAAATAAAATGGTTTAAACACACCTCTCTAAATGACATCATAAGGGAAGTTCGCGCGTGAGGTGATGCCCCCTGGCAAAATTAACGCAGGGTGGATATAGTCAATAGGCCATGTGAGCGTTTATTGTTGTATATTTTTTTGCGATGGGTAGGAGATTCCGGGTGTGGTCTTGACTATCCCGCAGGCACATGGCCGCTTCCCGACGTCTTGCGATATAGGTGCCCAGGTTGTCTTATGATAGGCCCTGGAAGATGATGGTCATTTAGGGGCGCGCACAGTGGGGAAACCAGGACGGGCGGTCTTAGAATCGTTATATGTATATAAATATAACTATTCATAATCAAGTGGGACTTGATGTAATTGATATGCCATAAAGAGCATGATGAAGTGCCACAAAGAGCACATATAAATGCCACAAAGAGCATTTGAAAATGATTATTTTCCTGATAAGGAAAGGATTTTTACAAAATGTAAAAATGAGATAAAAATGCCATAAAGAGCAAAAGAATGTGATTACATATATACTTGTTGTTAAGGAAAAGATATATGAGATAATTGGTACATACGATGAAGATTGTAGTTTAATGTTACTTCTTTTATTGTTCCTGCATTGCTTATCTTTTACATTGTGTAGACAGCATCTTATTTCTCTTTCTTCATGATTTATTATTCATAACTGTCAGACTCTTTATTCATCTGGTTATCATATAGAATCGGGCCCTGAACCGTTTACATTTCTTGTTTCATAACATCTTGTCTCCGTTCAGGTACTCCGCCGCAAGGATGCCTGATTTGAATTCCTATTCCGATGTCCTCGGCAAGCCGTGATGCATTGCGAGTATTAGGGGATACTTTTGGTATAGACGTTTTCATTTTTGAATTCTAGACAGGATCGGTTCTCTTTACTCGGGCGAGAGTCCCAAACTTTTATAAATGTCTAATGAATTGTATTGTATAAATTAATGTAATTATTTGAATGCGTTTATTTAGGTTGTTGACCGATTGCACATCCGGTCCCTTATTTTACTCTTGTTGTATTATTTATATATACATCCCTGAGGTTCCCCTATCTTTTCAGAAATTGGGTTGTTTGTTTACCTTTATTTACTTTAAATTTAAATTTTTTGGCAACCCGTTTTCTGAAATATTGGGTGGTTATCCTGGATACGCTATATTTTTATTGAGATGTTGAGAATGATTCCATCTATGATTCCGTTATATTGGAGTATTGGGCTGGCCACCCCTTATTTCGGAATACGGGGTGTCACAAAATCAAAACAGTCTTAAGCTCTCAAGAAAATAATATTCAGTCCAGATTTTTAATCTTTACAAATCGGATCTTAAAAGTCTTAGGTTTAACTTTTTAAACCACCAAAAATAAAAATCTGAATATTACCAAGTATTTTCTGAAAAATCTGTTTTAAAACAAAATGTTTTAAAAACATTCAAGGTCACACAAATAGAATACAAACAGAGTATTCACATAAACAAATTAATTTCATGAATAGTGTGTGTTGTGTAAAAATATTAGATCTAAAGACTGATCTAAAAATACACACAAAAATATGAGAGAACTCACTTACAAAATTTATATACTCTTGAAAAAACGTAAGTGCAGATTTAGAATGAGAAAAGTCCAATCTTCATTTTCGTTTTGACAGAAATCAATATTTGAAGATGACAAAAAAATAGTTCTTCTTTAATCTCTCTCTCTAAAAATTTTGACAGAGTTCTGCTACAAAAAATATTTTTTCAGCTCCGCAAAAATGATACACAAAGGGTTCTATTTATAGAGTGCACAAGTGTGTGCAGATTGGTGTAAAACAGAGTCACATGGATCACTAAAGAAATACACACAACCATAGATAAAATCAAATCTGACGGCTTACAAAGAAACACAAAATGATGTGTTAAAAATGTGACACGTGCAATGCAAGTTGTTACACACTAACAGATTTAAGAAAATCGATTTTATAAAACACAGTCGTTTTGAAAAATTGAACGCTAGCTGATAAAATAGTGTAGCGTAACTAAGACGCAACAAATATTACCGTTGAGAGATAAAATCCACGCGACGTCGTTTTAAATGAAAATCAAAAAACCATTTTTGGTTTCAAAAACCGTGGGCGTAAAATACCAAGGGCTGACACGTAATTACCCAGAAATCAATTACGAAGACGACATCGTTAGCAAAATAATAGGCGCCAGCTGTATTCTGTTCGTCGAAAGTTACAGTTGTACCCACACATAATATCAGCTTTTAATAAAATGATGGGAAACATTGCAATCCTCAATGGAACACGCAAAAGCCAAAAGGTTTGGCTGAAGGCTCCTAGGGCCTGACACGGTCAAATCGAGCAGTAGCTTTGTGGAAAAAGCTTGGTATAAAAAAACACTATGCATGATCATATATATATTTAATATACCAAGTACACGAATCAAATCAGCTAGAGCTGACAAAACTATTTCATGCCAAAAGTTAAACCACGATATATATAATATATAATACTCTATAATATATGACATGCTATCATATAATAGAAAATGCATGAGATAGGACAAGTGGTCAAAATCGTCCACAGCTTTTAAAGCCATACACTACACACACACACACACACACACATACACACACACACATATATATATACATATATATATATATATATATATACACATATATAGACATATAATCATATACGCATAAAAAATAATATACTTACATAAATTCATACATACGCTTATATTAATAACATATATATATATAATCGACCTGCAACAAAATCGATTGGTCAAATCACGAATGACAACAAATTACACCAACAGTTAAATGGGGAACACACCAATAATATATAACGTATATTAACATACACGCCTACATATATAAACAACATTTATACATACGAATATAATATATATATATATATATATATATATATATAAATGCATAAAAATTATTTTAACTTCAAAACAAATATTCTGCAACTTTTATTAAGAAAAATATTTAATGTCACACTTATTTTTCAAGAAATATTTTTCTTATAAAAATTTCGAATAAAGTTTTTGAAGTAAAAAATAATTTATTATGACGCCACAAAACATTATCATAAGATATGATAAACAAAATGCAAATGCAATGTGGTGACGTGTCTTACGTAACAAAAATTCCTATTAGCCATAGAAACTGACAATTACCTTTTTCGAGAGGGCGGACTGAATCGAGTGCTCATTTAATGTAGATGGACAAGGAGAGCTTGGCATCGATAGGGGGACACGCAATCCTAAAAAATATTTTGTCAAAATTCACATCCAACTAGATGAAGTCCTATATAGCTAAAGCACGAAAAGCAAATATTAGGAGTGCTCTACATAAGGACCTTCAAACTCCCCCATTGGAGTAATTTTGACAAAACCCTTGAGTACATCAAATGACATACTAAGGTAAAATCAGTCCTAAATTTTCCTATACAAAAAAGTATCTAACTACCCACCCGTCCTAGAAAAAGAAAAAAATAAGACTCGGATGCACGGTTGATGAAAATCTGCAAAACATAAATACACTTTCTATCGAGAGAAATCAAGTTAGTAGCATTTTCTCTACCAAAATAATAATACGTCAGCATAAAATGTGCAAGAAATAACAAAACGGAATATGTACCAACACAAGACTAGAATATGTACTCAACTCTCCCCCATTTTGTTTAAATTAGACAATGGTTGAAAGTTATCATAAGAACAAGTTATAATCTGCAAAATAAGCGTCTCCTACATTACACATGGCTTTAAGAGATACCGATTATTAGTAGATATCTTTATCCTAAAAGATGCAGATAATATACAAGATTTAAAAATCAAGCACACCATTCCAATCAAACAAGGGATTAACGAAAGACTTCGAAAATATAACATCAAGTCTACAATCACTAGTAACATGTTCAACAACCCCATTATGTTGAGTGCCTTTTGGAACACTAAACTGATCTGAAGTACCACTAGTCTCACAAGAATTAATAACTCCAATTTCTTTAAAATCATCTCCCCCATCATTGAATAACTCTAAAGGGGCAATGGTATTTTTTCGTTTCACAGGTTGGTGAGGAGACTTAGTAATTTCCTTCATAGGGACATCGTTACAAATATTAGGGTGACATTCCTTTGATTTCAAAAAGTCCAACTGAGGTCTCAAATCACATGTCCTGACCTAAATAGACAATGTTTTCAAACGGTTTTCTGCCTTTTCGAATCTAGGATGGTATGTTTTCTTATGGGTTTGAGGCCTAGAGTAGTTGAAGGAACGGTTCCACCTATTATTGGTTCGACACCTATGGAAATTTGTAAATCGCTTCACTTTATTGTCAAAGACTTTAAAATGAGCATCTTTCTTGCGATTACCAAGGCATTCCCAATTTTGGTGTCCAAAACCATCACAAAAACTGCAATAGCAATTTATAGCAGATTTTTTGACATAAGAATCATACTTCCTAGACTTTAAAACACCTAAGTTAGGTTTAGTAGTCAAGTTTGTCCTTTTAGGGGGCGGAATGTATTTAAGAGAATCAGCATACCTTATAGGAGGATACTTGAGATCAAATTCCTTTTCAGAAGTAGTTTCATGTAAAATCTGTTTTCCTTTAACAACTTTTGAACTACTCAAATTTTGCTTATGTTGGGTACTATCCCTAACAAAAATAGTAGGTTTAATACAAATACTATTCTTAGCATTCTCATCATAACCAAGTCCATTTGTATTAAAATCATATTTCATAGAGTCCAAAAATTTATCTAAATCAAAATTTTCTTTCTATTTCACTAAATCTTGTTCTCGATCCCTTTTAAAAGCATAGACACACATTTCTTTAGAGTTTTTGAGATCAACCAATGTGGCCTTGTATATTTGTTCGAGAACATCATTCATGTCGTTAAGATCAGAAATTTCATTTTCAAAATCAGATTTTCGTTTTTCAAAAACACTTCTTTCTTTTTCAATATTTGATTTGATATCAACCATCTCCTTTTCAGTTTGCTTAACTATACCATATTGAATTTCTAAGGTCTCACTAAGTGATTTCACCATATTGGACAAGTCTTTTCTATTTCGTAGAGTTCTAACATACATTTCAGCATAGTCATCATAGCTTACAACATCAACATCACATGAAGCTTCAGTGCTAGTGTGTGAAGTGCCATCAGTTCCATTAAAAATAGAATCATCATAGCGAGCAGAACGTTTTGCCTCAAAAGGAGAATTTAATTCATGCATGGAAGGTTGAGTAGCTAATAATGATTTTGCACATTCAATTAAATCTAAAATCTCATCGAATTCTTCATCAGAATCATCTAGATTATTTAGGCCAGCAATTACCACAACAATTATAAACACTACCAATAAATGCAAGGTAATGTGATTCAGTATTGACCTGGTCATCTTCCAAATTAGAAGATTCATCCCAAGTTGGGGTTAAATGGGCCTTGTGATTTTTATTGTGTGTGATTTGTGTTTTTACACAACAGTCATTAGTGAAGAGGCCTAAATTACCATATGTACGACAAGAAAAAATTTCTGATTTGCTGTTATCACAATAATACCCAATCAGATTAGTGTTTCTGTTGGGAGGCTTTTTCGATTGGTTGGATTTGGAGTCAGATTGTACACACCTTTTTGCAAGAAGATTTCTCTTTTTCATAAGACCTTTAATATGTCTAGAAATGAGTGCAATCTCACTATCAATATTTCCTAAATCATTAACCTCGTCATCAGACTCATTTTCACATTCAGATTGAATAGAAACAGGTCTAAATTTTTCCTTAACAACATCAGAAGTTTTAAATGCAAGTTTAGAACTACAAAGGGAATCATGCATACACATATCCATTAAATTATTCCTAAATGTCAACTCTAACTCCATGGTCTTTAACTTAGAACTGAGAAGTTTGGGTGTGAGTGATGGATCATCAATTTCTTCAATTATATACCGCTTGTGATCAAATCTGGGTGCTAGAGATCTTAAAATTTTAGAGCAGATTTCTTTACTAGTGTACACAATACCATTCAAGTGAAGTTGAGTAATGATATCAGTTGGTCTCATTTAGATGTCATCAAAAGCTTCATTATCGTTCATTACTAACATGTTCTATTGTTGAACTAGCAATTGGCTCTTACACGCTTTAGCCCTCGCATCACCCTCATGTGCGGTGACTAGACTATCCCAAGTCTCTTTACTCATGGTGCAGTGACATATGCGCTTCAATTTGTTTTCAAATACACTCATAAAAATGACATTCTTACCCTTATTGTTATAGTTGCTAATTTTGTTTTGTTCATTACTCATTTCATTCATTCTGAGTTTTCTAAGTGTAGAACTACCATCAACAATAGGAACAGTAGGATGTGTATAACCATTTTCTATCAAGTCCTAAACATCATCTCCTAGTGTGCCTTGAATAAATGCAATCATACGGATTTTCCAGTTGGGAAAATTAGAACCATCAAAAATTGGATGCCTACTCATATTACCCAATCTAAATAACTGACTTGAATCATCCATTAAAACAAGGTAAAAAGAGTTTAACAAAAGTTTTGAAAAAGATCTTTAAAAGTCTAGCTCTGATACCATTTGAGCGTGCGGCTGCGTTAGACTTTAACGTGCGGAAGTAAACTTATTATTGAGTAAACACCTTAAACATGCGAGTTTATACGAATGATGCAAAGGGGACCAAGCTAAACTTTTACTTAATTTGTTAACTTTATGAAAATAAATTTGATTTTCAAAGTCAATTAACAGTTCAAATTATTTTCTTTTTAAATCAAGGTGATTTACAAAAATAATAACCAATTCAGTTTTAGGTGAGTTTCTAATTATTTAAGCCTAACTTTTTCATGTGAGGTGATATACGAAAATTATAAAGCACACTGTGTTTATTTTACGTCGCAAAAACCCTTCCCAAGGAAAAACGATGAACTCCTCTAGGAGTTACCTAATCTACTTCCACTAAAACAATAAATCAATAGGGATGATTTACAAACAACAAACTCGACAAATAAAGAAGAAAGATATAGCGATTACCCCACTCGACCAAGTCTCCTGCCTGGTTGATTATTATGTTCTCTCTTTAAACTGTCCTCGCTTGTTCTTACGTTCTACACTTCTCAGCTTCTCCCTTTTGCTCTTCTTATCTCAAGATTAGATCAGTGCCTATTGTGTTATTTTCTAGTGAAGTGATAGTGTGTGGTGTACTATCCTATATGAGACACACCCACACTTAATGAATACATACAGAATGCAATGCAACAGATTATATCTCCTATATATCTTTGCAAGTCTTATGTCATTCAAATCAAGCTTTCTTGACTTTGAATACAATTTTGAAAAGCTTTCTTTTCTTTCTTTTAAATCTTGAACACTAGACTTGTTCAGATATTTACATAAATAAATGTGTCTACGTGAATATAAAGTGATTGAATATATGTGAGTGATATGAGATGAAAACAGATCCTGAAAATCACTTATACAGTCAAGTAATCATATTCACAGAATATGACTGAAAATATATTCAATAAAAACAGACAGTCAAATATTCACAATCTTATTTTTTTAGAAAACAAATATTAGATTAAATCAAATTTTAATCTAAAATCTCATCAAGACTATTTTCACAAATATTTCAGATTAAATCAAAACAGTCTTAAGCTCTCAAGAAAATAATATTCAGTCCAGATTTTAAATCTTTACAAATCAGATCTTAAAAGTCTTAGGTTTAACTTTTGAAACCACCAAAAATATAAATCTGATTATTACCAAGTATTTTCTGAAAAATCTGTTTTAAAACAAAATGTTTTAAAAACATTCAAGATCTCACAAATAGAATACAAACAGAATATTCACATAAACAAATTAATTTCGCGAATAGTGTGTGTTGTGTACAAATATTAGATCTAAAGACTGATCTAAAAATACACACAAAAATATGAGAGAACTCACTTACAAAAGTTATATACTCTTGAAAAATCGTAAGTGCAGATTTAGAATGAGAGAAGTCCAATCTTCATTTTCGTTTTGACAGAAATCAATATTTGAAGATGACACAAAAATAGTTCTGGTTTAATCTCTCTCTCTCTCTAAAACTTTTGACAGAGTTCTGCTACAAAAAATATTTTCTCAGCTCCGCAAAAATGATACACAAAGGGTTCTATTTATAGAGTGCACAAGTGTGTGCGGATTGGTGTAAAACAGAGTCACATGGATCACTAAAGAAATGCACACAACCATAGATAAAATCAGATCTGATGGCTTATAAAGAAACACAAAGTGATGTGTTAAAAATGTGACACGTGCAATGCAAGCTGTTACACACTAACAGATTTAAGAAAATCGATTTTATAAAACACAGTCATTTTGAAAAACTGAACGCCAGCTGTTAAAACAGTATAGCATAACTAAGACGCAACAAATATTACCGTTGAGAGATAAAAGCCACGCGACGTCGTTTTAAATGAAAATCCAAAAACCATTTTTGGTTTCAAAAACCGTGGGCGTAAAATACCAAGGGATGACACGTAATTACCCAGAAATCCATTACGAAGACTACGTCGTTAGCAAACTAATAGGCGCCAGCTGTATTCCGTCCGTCGAAAGTTACAGTTGTACCCACACATAATATCAGCTTTTAATAATATGATGGGACACATTGCAATACTTAATGGAACACGCAAAAGCCAAAAGGTTTGGCTGAAGGATCCTAGGGCCTGACACGGTCAAATCGTGCAGTAGCTTTGTGGAAAAAGCTTGGTATAAAAAAAACACTATGCATGATCATATATATATTTAATATACCAAGTACACGAATCAAATCATCTAGAGCTGACAAAACTATCTCATGCCAAAAGTTAAACCACCATATATATATAATACTCTATAATATATGACATGCCAACATATAATAGCAAATGCATGAGATAGGACAAGTGGTCAAAATCGGCCACAACTTTTAAAGCCACACACACACACACACACACACATATATATATATATAATCATATACGCATAAAAAATAATATACGTACATAAATTCATACATACGCTTATATTAATAACATATATATATAATCGACGTGCAACAAAATCGATTAGTCAAATCGCGACTGACAACAAATTACACCAACAGTTAAATGGGAACACGCCAATAATATACAACATATATTAACATGCACGCCTACATATATAAACAATATTTATACATACGAATATAATATATATATATATATATATATATATATATATATATATATATATATATATATATATATATATATATAATGCATAAAAAATATTTTAACTTCAAAAAAAAGATTCTGCAACTTTTATTAAGAAAAATATTTAGTGTCAAACTTATTTTTCAAGAAATATTTTTCTTATAAAAATTTCAAATAAAGTTTTTGAACTCAAAAATAATTTATTATGATGCAACAAAACATTATCATAAGACATGATAAACAAAATGTAAATGCAACGTGGTGACGTTTCCTACGTGACAAAAATTTCTATGAGCCATAGAAACTGACAATTACCTTTTTCAAGAGGGCGGACTGAATCGAGTGCTCATTTGATGTAGATGGACAAGGAGAACTTGGCGTCGATAGGGGGACACGCAATCCTAAATTACAAAAAATATTTTGTCAAAATTCACACCCAACTAGATGAAGTCCTATATAGCTAAAGCACATAAAGAAAATCCTAGGAGTGCTCTATATAGGGACCTTCACCATTACCCCCACTAAGATGAACTCTTTAGATTACGGGTTCATGGATAATTTTTAGAGGGGCTACCCTTAGCAGACTTTAGGCACTTAGCAGACTGTAAATTTTGTGCCACGCTAAAGTTCAACTGGCCCTACTCAGCAGCTACAGTTCCCTTCAGGTTACTAGTATCCCGTGAGGCATGGTGTGGACATCTCACATCCGAGAGAGGGGTAGGTTAATCATGGGAAGGGTTAGGCTCCCAGTGGCTAGATGAGTTGGTTCAACCTCGAACGAGCTCATTCCACATCATAGTGAGCTTCATCTCCCAATGACCCTTAGTTGATGGAAGGTGTGAAACTTTTGTACAATACATGGGTAAAGGCATTATTTGATTCTAGAAAATCAAATTCCCCCATTTGTAGTTTCTTTGATTTTAGTTTGGTATTTGAGGTGGATCGGTTTCATCCCCCTATATTTATTAGGTTTCTAGTGGGTGGTGGTATTATTCTTAATAGGGTGTGTCATAGATGCGTTGTCATGGATGGAGATTATGTCTTTGATTATGATTTGATCCTTATAGACATGGATGTGTTTGAGGTGATACTTGGTATGGATTAGTTGTCATGTTTCAAGCTACCATCGATTTCTCTCGACACAATGTCCTACTATCACTTCCAGGCAGGTCTCTCAATTGCTTTAGTAGTTAGCAAGGCATTTATTACCCTCACAAGTTCTCTATAGTCATGAGTATAAATAATATTTTTGTTGGTTGAACAACTTGATGGCTTAGAATGAGACATATGGTATGGTTTTATACTACCCCGTGGTGCGGGAGTTTCTCGATGCACTCCTGGATGATCTTCCTCGATTACCACCATAATGAGAGGTGGATTTCGCTATAAAGGTGAATTAGGGTGTCTCGACCATCTCTATTCCACCTCATAGGATGTCTCAGGCATAATTGGAGGAGTTAAGGATTCAGTTGGAGGAGGGAGGTAAAAATGGCTTCATTAGCACCAGGGTGTCCCGGTGGGGAGACCATGTCCTCTTTGTAAAGAAAAAGGAAAACACCCTTAGACTCTCATCGATTATGGGCAGTTCAACAGGGTGATGGTAAAGAACAAGTACCCCATGCCCCGTATTGATGACTTATTCGACCAATTGCGTGGGGCGGGCATGTTTTCAAAAATTGACCTTCAGTCCGGGGACCATCAGTTGCATGTCAGGGAGGAATATATTCCTAAGACGAAGTTTCAGACACGATATGAGGACTACGATTTTTCAATGATTCCTATTGGTTTGAACAAAGCCCTGACAGCATTCATAGATTTGATGAACTGCATCTATCATCCCTACCTAGATCGGTTTTGGTGGTCTTTGTGGATGACATACTGGTCTATTCGGCCTCATACATAGACCACACGGAGGAACTCTGCACAATGTTGTAATTGCTCCGGAAAAAATGGCTATACTCTAAGATTAGTAAGTGCGGGTTCTTGATGGAGGAGGTTAGGTTCCTTCACCACATGATTTCTGGTGAGGATATTTCTATCGATCCTTCAAAAGTGGAGGTTTCCTTAGGGTGGGGTAGGATAAAGACAATTTCATAGGTATGTACCTTCTTGGGTTTTGTCGGTTACTACCGCAAGTTTGTATAAGATTTCTTGAGGGTTGCTTTGGCACTCACGATGTTGACTCGAAAGGATGTGCATTTTGAATGGTTAGATGATTATGAGTCGACCTTTCAATAGCTAAAGGTGAGGTTGACCTTTGTACCCGTTCTCATCCTCCCAGAGCGTGGCACAGGTTACACGATGTATTATAACACTTCGAATTTGGGTCTCGGAGCAGTGTTGATGCATAATGGTTAGGTGGTAGCTTATGCATCCCTCCAGTTAAAGGTTCATGAGAGGAACTACCCCACTTATGTCTTGAAGCTACCTATTGTAGTGTTTTCACTTAAGAGTTGTAGGTAATATTTTTACGCAGAGTGGTTTGAGATGTTTTTCGACCATAAGAGCCTTCAGTACATTTTCACACAGCGTGATCTTAACCTCCGTCAGAGATATTGGATGGAACTCATGGAGAACTATGATTTCTCATTGGAACAGCACCCTGGTAAGGCCAATGTAGTGGCCGATGCTCTTGTTAGGAAGTCTAGTCTAACCCTTACGGTGATGAGATGTCATCGGTTGAAGAAATTTGGGGAATTGCAGAGTTTTGACTTTTACATTCAGCAGGGTTATGATAGGCCATACCTGTGGGTTGTGGTATCTAGGCCACTCATTCAGCAGAAAGTCCTTGATGCCCAGTCGTGTGATCCCGAGTTTCTTTAGCATCGGGATCATATTCTGAATAGGGAAGTGTTCGACACTTTTATCATGGATAAGGACGGTGAGGCTTGACACAAGGGATAACTAAATGTCCCTATTATCGAGTAGCTTCAGCAAGAGGTGATGGTAGACACCCATCACCCATGCTTCAACATACATCCAAATTCTACCAAGATGTATAAGGATCTTTGTAGGGATTTATGATGTTCTAGCATGAAAAGAGATGTGGTGATGTATGTAGCCAAATGCCTCACCTATCAGCAAGTAAAAGCCCATCACAAGATGCTAACAAGGCCGTTGCAACCACTACCCATGGAAAAATGAAAGTGGGACCAAGTCATAATGGATTTTTTAATACCATTACTATGGTCTGAGCATAGTCATAATGCGGTATGTGTTATATTAGATCGACTCATGAGGTTTGCATATTTGTTTCCGTTCAAGGTCATGGATAGTGTGGCTAAGTTGGCGAGGTTGTATATTAGGGAAATAGTCAAGCTTCATGGTGTCTCTCTCTTAATTGTCTCAGATAGGGATCCTCACTTTGTATCCCAATTTTAGAAGAAATTTCAACAGAAGTTGGGTACTGAGCTGAACACGAGTACTGCATTACATCATGAGATCGACGCATAGTCAGAGTGAACTATAGAAATTATGGAGGACACGCTAAGACCTTTTGCACTTGACTTTCAGGGAAGTTGGGTGGAAAATATACATTTGGAGGAGTTCGCAATAGAGTTCGCATTCAACAACAACTATTAGGATATTGTTGGGATGGCCCCCTTCGAGGCCTTTAATGAAAGGTCGTGCCATTCTCCAGTTTATTGGGCTGAGGTGGGTGAAAAGCAACTCGCCAATTCCAAATTGATCTAATAGATGACCGAGAAGGTTCGGGTAATTCGACGGAGAGTGATGACAGTTACAGCCGAAAAAAGAATTTTGTCGATAACAATCGATTACCCCTGGACTTTTGGGTAGGTGAACATATAATGCTAAAGGTTAGACCAAGGAATGGTAGTCAACGATTCGAGCAGAAGGGAATGTTGGGCCCACAGTCATACTGCTTTGCGCTACCTCCACAGCTGTCCCAAGTGCATGACACATTCCATGTCTCTATGTTGAAAAATTATATTCACGACCTCCTTTATGTCATTTACTGGAACCTTATCGAGTTTGAGAAAGATGTCATGTTTCCCATGCGATCTGTACCCATGCTAGACCATGAGGAGAGAGTCCTACGTAACAAGGTTATTCCGTTAGTAAAGGTCCTTTGGGAGTTTTAAGGCATTGAAGTTACGACTTGGGAACATGAGTCAGAGATACGGGAGAAGCACTTAGAATTCTTCCCTTAGTCAATTATTCTTATTTCGGGGATGAATTCTCCTACGGAGGGGAGAATGTAATACCCGCTCCCAAAAATTTATTCTTTCTCGTGTAATTTTTAATTATGTAAAATTATTGGGATTTGGATTATTCATAAATGAGCTTTTATCTCCATATTCAATTGATATTTTGGCCTTGATATTAATTTTTTGAAATTATTTAGTAAAATTAGAATATTTAAGAATCTGGGTGGTTTGAACGAACTCAAGTTCGTTTAACTGAGATCCTTGTCTCGTTCGAATGAGGTTACAGTGGTTCGAATGAGAAATCCACTTTGTTCCTTGTAGATATCTAACGACAATCGAACGAGACCTAACTACATAGATGCACAATCTCGTTATAAGGTCGTTCGAAGGGCCATTCAAATGAGAACCCGTCCTCGTTCGAACGAGATCCCTCTCTTGTTCGAACGAACTGGTTATAATCGGTCATAAATGTTTGCACTTGTGCGTTGTCATGTTTTTAGCCCTTGATTTGATGACGTGTCAATTTCTGGTGGCTTAAATGGGCACACAGATTTTTGGTGGGTTTAGGGGGAGTTTTTAAAGGGTTTTAAATGGTTTTTTTGTGCGTTATAAGAGGAGAGGGTGAGGGTGGTTTCCTTCACCAATTTTCAGCATATCTCATTCTCTTTCTCTAAGTTCCCCACACCTATCTTCTCCCTCTCCAACCATTTTTCCGCCATAACTAAATTATAACACTACCTCCAAACCATACGTTACACCATTTCAATCACATTCTACCATTCACAAGCTTGGGTCAATGAAGAAAGTGGTGGAGTAAATCATGTAGATAATATTTTTGGAGTCATTTGAAGGACCTTTAGAGTCTTGGAGCATAACAATTTTTAGGAGCTTTCAAGTCACCCCTTTTATGTTTTTCCTCTTCTAATTCAAGGTATGATTTTTCCTCATCCAAAGTTCCAAGGTTTTCAAGATATGAAACTATGTAGGCTGAATGCTAGATGATTTAAAATGCCTAAAATATAGTTACTTGATGAAACATTGTAGTCTTGCAAAAATGGATTTTTTAACAAGACAAAACCTTAGAAGGATCTTTTTACAATTTTGTGGCATTTTACCTTAAAATGGAAGAAAGCATTTTAAAATATATATAAACCCATGATTTTAAATTTCTAAGTGCATTTTGAGGTATTTCTAGGCTTGAAATCCCCTTTCAGACATGTAGAGTCATGTAGTAAGGTAGATGGCGATATCTTATACTTGTTTCAGCATGTTAAAATGGGTTTTATGATAGAAGTAATAAATGTAGAAAACAATGCTAAAATGTTTTAAATATTATTGGAATGAATGAAAATAATATCTGCGGTCAAATGTAATAATAAGGCAAATTTATTGAAAGTTGATGATGAAAGACCCCGGATTTTAAAATCACAAATTAAAATATAATTTCCTTTTAAATAGGTGTGAAAGCGTTATAAAAGGGGTGATGGTTCAACTTTCAAAAATAACAACAAGTTTTAATTTCTCAAAACAAATTAAAACATAATTCAAGTCCTAGAAGTCCTAGAATTTGCCTAAGTCATAATTAACAATTATCCAAAGTTAGGCGAAACCAATTTTAGCAAATGACTTGAATAAACCAATTTTACCCAATATTTAATTTATGTCCCAAATTAAATGAGTGTGATAATTAAACCAAATTTTATCTTCAATTAAACCTAAAGCATGCGTTCTAAATTTTGTGCAAGATAAAAATAAACAATGTCACACTACACCGCGATGTACGAGGAAAAACCCACTAACGGGAAAAAACCTCGGGACAGACCTAGCCTCAAATCCACTAAAAACGGTATTACAAAATACAAGACAAAAGACTTACTTCCTAAACTCGAACCCTCTCAAGCCGTGATGCTTCTTCTTGTATCAACCTCCAATTTGCGGATAACCAACGGAGCTCCACCGTGGTCTCGGAATTCACCGATGGGACTTTATATGGTCACCGTCACCCAAGCATGGAGCCTTTCTCCGTGTGGGTAGAATCTCAACAAAAGTCTTCTTTGTGATGGGGTGTAGAAGCAAACCCGAAACGTCTCTTGAATTCGGTAGAGAAAACCGGTGCCAAAAACTCCAAGTAAGGATATGTATATATATAGAGCTTCGAATAAACAACAATGGGTGTAAACTAAGTGTTTAAAGATTTTTCTTTAAGTTGAAGAACACTTAAAACATGAACAATTTCCTTTTTAGAATTATCTCTCAAACTCTCTCTAGGAGATGTCTTAGGATGGAAAAGTTATCTTGGAAAATGTGTTTCCCGCACATAATAATGTATGAAAAAGTTGGTTGAAAACCAAGTGGAGAAGTGGGGAAAAAACTGCCAAAAACTGCTCAAAACCGTTCCCGCCTGACGTCTCGTTCGAACGAACTTGACTCTCGTTCGAACGAGACTTCTAACGAGCGACCAGCCTGGGCTCGTTAGAATCTCATTAGATACCTCATTAGAACGAAAACTCGTTCGAACGACATATCGAACGACTGACCAGATTAGGGTCGTTGGCAAACTCGTTCGAACGAAACTGGTTCGAACGACAAAACTGGTTCGAACGACAAAACTCGTTCGAACGAAATCTGGTTCGAACGAAAAAACTCTTTCGAACGACATTTCTAACGAACGACCAGAAAGTTTGTAAAATTCGATTTTGTCCCAGAAACTTTTATATACTTATTTTTAAGTTTCTAATTGATTCTTTCTGAAAATAAAATGAAGTTTGTATTAAACCTAACACCCAATACAAATTGTTCCAAGCTCCTATATACATATAATTACATTCATACCTTGGGAGCATGGAACCTTAGTTGATGACGTAGAAATGAGGCACGCAAACCGGCATTTTGATGAAGCTTTAAATTCTTTGCCGCTACGTCTTCAACATACACTTCATAGGCTTGTGAATATTACAATAAATACTATCCTATGAATAAATGTTTTTGTCCGGAATTGAGCCAAAACTATATATGGACTCAATTGGAAATTTGTGTCCTTACAGATGAAAAATGGTTTTGAATGGGTAATTATATTTTATGTGGCAAAACATAAAATGATAACATGATTTTTGACATAAAATCATTAGAATGATGTTTTGAAAGTGCAAGGTTAAGTTTTAGAGCCAATGGAAATTAAATACGTTTTTTCACAATAATTGTGATTAAAAGGAAAAATGGCAATTTTGACAGAAATGAGGGTTCTAGTGGTTGGACAAACTCTTAGACCTTATTGGTCTGGGTTTTTGTGAGAAATGGATAAAGGAAATAAATGCACATTGATGAAATGAAGGAATGGCTAAAACCGTAATATGAGAAAAACGGTAAGGGGTGGAATAATGCGAACATTAGATAAAATGTAAACACATATTAAAATTGGACTCTAATGACACCGAAAAAATTAAGGAGGACCCAAAGCCCTACTGTAAATGACCCAAAACAACTGGCCATATCATATGTTAGCATAACCGACGGTGTGGAGCCCATTAAAGTATGTAGTTATTGGGTAATTTCGAGAATAGATAAAGTAAAACGGAAATGATAATGGTTGTAGTTGGAAATGTTTAAGTAAGACTACCTAATGAAATGTGATAAAATGAGACTAAAAGATAAAATATGATTAATTAATCTCTGGATCCGATAAAGGGTGATGAAATTGGTTAAGTGTGAGTGTGATCTCATCGCTCGGGTGCATTGTATGGTAGTTGCATTTATACTTGCTAAATTGTTAAACGTTTTCGAAAATTGATTAATATACACGGTATATGTATAGTTTTTTTTTGTAAAAAATGTATAGCTGAGTATAACCCATCTTGCTGAGAATTCGCTCGTCCCTATTTTTATGCTAAAACCCCACCCCACCCCTAGGTACATGGAGTAGGGATACCAAAAAAGACGCTAATAAGGCCACTGAGGGCAACCAATGTCGTTAGAGCTCTGTCATTTTAGTAAAATCATGGTTTGGAACTTTAATAAAATTTGAAATTTTGAATAATTTTATTCGGGCCTTTGGCCATGGCATATAATAATATAAGGACTCATGTAATTCATTTTCTATTCAATTAGAAATGTGGACTAAATTGAATTATTGTAAATAAATCTTGTAAATTTTCTAATTACATAAAGTGATAATTTATTTTCTCAAGTTAAACTCGCAAATTTAGTTCTTAATTGTGGAGCAAATTAAAGTATTTTCTTAAATAAAGTAAATGGACTTCTCCCTCCCCTTTTTAACTCCTTGACTCGGTGCAGATTGACCCAACAGTGACCCAAATCGGATCGGGGCATTACATTTAGTTATGTGTTTGCTGCTAGGGAAATTTGAGATAGTTATTATTTGATTGATGGCTTTTGTAACATTTTATTAACTATAATTTTATTGTTGTTTTTTATGTTTTTAGCGTCTCTAAAAGCTTTATTAACGTTATTAATAATATATATTTTTTAGCAAAACATTGTGTTCAAACAATTTATAAAAATTGTATAGTTTTTATATTCCAAATATTAATAATTTTTTTAAAATTGTACATTATTGAGTTTTCGGGAACATTCTTTCTAGGTATTTTTATTAATAACAAAAGTCGTTTTTACAACGTTTCCACCGAACAGTTTTATTTTTCACTCTTTATAAGATATTATTACACAATTTGTTTTACAAAATAGTTTTCCATAACTTAAAAGAAATCCTCAATATTCAAAATATTACATTTTTTTATTTCATGAAAACTATTTAGTTATTAAAAAATGTAGTTGAATGTTCATAAAAAATGGATGTAATTTTTTTAAATAGCTGGACAAATTTTTTAAGAATAACTGGAAGGAAAATAATGTTTTAAAAAATAGGTGAACATGTAGTATTCATTAAAATTTACGAACAAAAAAATGCTTATGGGCTGTTATTTTTCTTTTTTTAAAAGAAGCTGGACAAAATGGTTTTTAATAAATTTTGGGGAATGAATTTTATTTTATAATTTCGTTAAATTTAGTTTTTTAAAAATGAATGTAATAGGTAGACGTAAGAAACATTTTATAATAGTTTTTAAACATAATACTTTGTAATGGGCGTTCTATACAACACTTTAAAAAACGTAAAATAAAAAAAAAACTATTTTGTGAAATACTAATAATAAAACTATTTCGTTATTCTAAACTTTACATTTTGTATATTCCAAGCATTTCGTTTTTTAGTTCCAGAATATTATGTTTTTTTGTTTTCTAGAATTTTATTATTTTTACAATTATGAAATTATATAGAATCAAGTGGTATTTTTTATAACCCTGAACCTCCATACGAACGAGTCATTTGAACTCACTCATGCGAGCTAAATGTGAAAGTCATTGTTCCAGAGTCGACCTAACATACACCTCGCTTACTATTAGGTATTCGTTAAAGAGTTTTGAACCTTATACCAATGGTTATTATTGGCTAGCTCTTGCACACAAGACTTACACAGTAAGTTTGATACAAACGCCTTCATAACTAACGCATACTAATGATTGATATCATCGAGCCCAATTTAAACTAATTTATTTACTATTCCTCTAGTTATTATAAAATTTACAATTTGTTTATGTGTCACAAGCATGTGATTAGTGTAAAATATAAATATATTATGTTTATGGTTTTTAATTATCATTTTTTTTAATTTACGATGAAATTCAAACTGAAATATAAACTATTTTTTTATTCATGGGTGATGTCTCTATTGGATCATATGGGGTCATCTAAGCATGGATGCAACCATGAAAAACACATACACATACACACATGTGTGTGTATTTATTTCTGAAAGTATATTAAAAACGAATTTTGCTAGTTTAATTTTATCTTTAAGAACTCAGTCATTAGTATACGAGTGTTAAAAAATTCATACGTGTAAGTATTAGCGATTTCTATGTAAGGTATAGGTATGATTTTTGCAAAACATTATCGCTCGTGCAACATGCGCGTTTATACCTAGTATTAAATATGTTGTTAGTGCCTAGGTGTACACCTTGATAGGGAGACTTATTGGAAATAGTAATTTACTGTCAGACATTAAATTCCATATATCAGGTATGTTGTTAGGGCTACGGAGAATCACATTAAATTCACTTAATAATTGAAATGGAATGTTATTTCTAATCGCCGATCAACCAAAGTCCAGCTCAAAGGTATGTCGGTAAGTTGACTCCCAAATGACCTACCAACACCCAAAACAACGACAATGTCAGTTGGCCGACCCGTTACCCAACAACACACAAATAAAAAATAAGAGCATTAAAAACTAACCATAGACTTAAAAACCTTTTCTTGCGCTTTAAAAATAATCTCGCGTGCAATAGAAGAAGAAGTTTTGATTTAAATGTGTCAGGGATCCTTTTAGGATATACTTTTATCGATTATCAAATCTTGTGATAAAATCTCATCTACATTATATTATATGAGGGTGACATTAGGATGAGGTTTTACACAACATACATATTCTTAGATTGTTGAATGTGTCCAATGTACAAATGAATCAGTCTTTGTATGAATACTAGTATAAAGTTTGGGAAACTTATCTACACTTTTGGAAAATTATCAATCATTTTTTTCTCATTTTTGTATCGGATCTTCATTTTCACTTCTGATGACACACAAATGAGTTGTGAGTTCCATAAGATACAATGGTGTTAGGACTCTTTATCAGAAATGTGTAATCTTATTTGTGAGGTCCCTCTAGGATCATTTACTCCATTCACTAAGCTTCCCTCTAACCAAACATTTTTCAATAATACCACTTGTCATTGAACCAATGGATTGATCCTACTTGACTATATTGGTAACATATTATTACTTCATTTTTATAATATTTGACTGTCTAGTATAGTTTATTACTAACTATCCACACAAGAATGTTGATCAAAGCTTAAAACATGGATAAAATCTTTGCAGTTATTGACTCCATTATATTCACATTGGAGTTCGATTAGCAACATAATTGAAGGTTGGTGATTCCATATTCCATATCATAAAATATATATTAGAGTCAATCGATATGATTTTTTTTCAACATATAAAGAATAGTATATTGCATGGCATTTGTGGGTACCACATTATTTTTTAGAACGTCACAACTTATGAGTTCATTTCACTTTTCTATATATGATCAACAAATCAAATTATACATTAGTCAATGAATCCAAGTCTTGGCCATTAATTGAGTGTATCCTCTGAAATAGTCATTTGTAATCAATGACAATTAAATCGGGATGAACGAAATTGTGATTCTAAAACTTCATTCATTGTTAGTTTAAAAAGTTGATTAATAATTACTTGAAATAACTTGTCTAGAATAAAATTATTTTTTAATAAGTCTTATGTGACTATTGATTTTTTATAAGTAGTTTTTCAACCATTTGAATAGATTGCGTTATGAAGCTAATTATGCATGTTTTTTTCGAACCATGACGAATATTGTTTGAGTTCTAATTGGATAAGTTAATTTTTTATTTATATTTCTAATTTAGATAATGTTGATTTGAAGTAGATTTTTCTTTTTTTAGAACCACCTATTTGTGTAAGGACATATTTTACATAGTCATGTTTACATCGTGTATATCGTACCCCGTTACAACCATCAAAGAAATTCACGTCCACACGTTCAAGAAGACGGATCCGATTATCAAGGAACTTCATTTACTCCATGACTTTACATTCCATGTTATGAAGATATGAAGATTAAAGGAAGAACGAAGAAATTCGTGGTTCTGAAAAGTTAACTGGTTTGGTCAAAGATGAAGTGGTTCGATTTGTAATGTTTGGCCTTGGTACTGGAAAAGTGAACCGGTTCGATTTTTATAAAGGGAAAACCAAGCCGGTTACGCTCACCGCCTCAAAATTTTATTTTTTTCTATAAATACCTATTTCGGGAGTTGTTTTGTTTAAGACTTTTTGTGAACATTTTTAAGAGACCAACTACTACAAGTCTTCAATTTTTAAAGGCCAAACATATATTTTGATTCACACAAAACTTACCAAATACTTTTGTGAATCATCTTTGGAACCCAAGATAAACTCTTGTCGAAGTTTTTTGTTGTAGAGAAGGTAAATCTACGGATGATCTTGTTAGATCTTGGGGGAGGTGTTGGCTGATCTAGGTACGCCCTGAGGGAGGTGCTAGGCTGACAAAGATTGTGTGTCATTGTGAGTGCTTGCGGGTGTTCCTTACTGTCTTATGGATTCACTGCGGGAGTACATTATTGATTCAGGTTACGGCCCTGTGAGTATCTGCAGATATTCATTGCAGATTTTGCTTGTAATATTGTAAGTTGTAAATTGCAAATTATTAGTGAAATAAAAGGTTTTTACCCTTCGAGATTTTTGTTTGAAAATTGGTTTCATTTGCATGTTTCCTGATTAAATGTTTTCAAATCACTTAGATTCATGATTTATGGTTTAACTAAAATTTGGGATTAATTAAAACTGGCTGAATTGTCATACAATTAAATTAATTTGAGAACACTTGAAATATTCTGCTACACTACACTCACAAATTAGTATAAGGGCTTTTTAAGCGATCTCCACTTTTACAAATTTGTATCAGAGGAAGTTGCACTAAGTTATTGTGATTTGAGCCTGATTTTTCGCAAATCTGGTTTTTGAAATACCGATTTTCTTAAGTATGACTTTTGGTGGTATTAATGATTTTAGATCTCATGTTTTTGAAAGGTCTAATTTGAAAATTCACATGAACTCTTTTTTAAATCTTCTGTTGAAAACGACTGTAAGAGATTTCTTGGTTATGATGGAATTGGTCATATGATAGATAAGTGTCCCACTAATCTAAGGAAGAATCGGAATAAATTGAGATCTCATGTTTCTTCCCTTAATGATAGTGATTCGGAAAAAGAAGTCTTTTATGCTACTAAAAAAGAACTTCCCACCCATGTGAGTGAAACCGATGAGAGTGAGGGTGATGTGAGTGAGGAGGAAGATGAAGAGTTTAGTGAGTTAAAATTTGCCTACAATAACTTGTATGTGGAATCTGTAAAGAAAAAGGAGTCAAACTTAAAATTAAAAGCTAAGTTGAAAGAATGTGCCTTAGATCAGAACAACACCGATCCGTTAATTGAGGATTTTTGGGCATGTGAGAAGATGCTTTGGTAAAAACTAGGATATGTCAAGGGTGAGAGAGATAATATTAGAGGGTTAATGGAGACTATGAAAAAGGAGTTGTTAGAATTTGAGGATTCTAGACGTGTACACAAGTCGAGGATAGGTGAGCTTGAGAAGAATTTGAGAGAGTCAAGTAAGGTGAAGTTTGTAATGGAGTTGAGGTCAAAAAAGCTATATAATATGTTAGGAACTGTCCAAATCAAGGGTGATAGGTGTGTCATAGGCTTCAATGATAGTGTTGCACCCATTCTCAAAACCCCCCCACGTGTGAGAGACCCTCCTAGGGTTGTTAAGAGAGAAGAGCCTAGGTTCATTATGAGAGAGCCACCTAGAAACATTATGAGAGAGCCACCTAGGAATTTTAAGAGAGCGGCACCTAGAAAATTTAGGAGAGGACCACCTTTAGGTAACATTCATCGCCCGATTTACACTTGCACACATTGCGGTAAGAAAGGTCATCTTAGGCGTTTTTGTTACAAACTTCAAGATTCTCCTAGGAACTTTAACAATAGGGTAAATTTGATTCCCAAAACCCCCATGTGCCATTGCAAATTTGTTTGGGTTAGGAAAACGGATTTAAAGGCTTTTGGATTGATTGTTCATGACTTTTGTTTGATTGCATGTGATTAACCCCATGTCAGGTGTTTCGATTGATCGTGTTGCATGTTTTTCATACTCTAGTTGATGATACCAAAAAATGGTATCACTAGGTCAAGATGTATGTAAGCTCAAACCAGACAACAATGGTGTATAAAAGATATAAATGTATAGACAAAAGGAGATGAGGCAAAGAAGAAGATCATCCCAAATATAAGTGGTTCGGTCGGAGCCTACGTCCACTGTGTAGTGTGAAAGGTGGTTTTTACTATAAGTATGGCACTAATGGCATGTAAATACGACACTCAAGGTTTTATCTTTCTTTTGTATATTTTGACAGAGTTCTGCTAGGGTTGTGAATAATGAGATACTTATAATGTAGAAGATGAAAGGTTTATATAGTTCTTAGGGGGTAGTATGCATGATCGTGTCGCTCCTAGACTCTCCAATGGAGACACCTGGCTGTGATATATATAGATTATGATAACCAAATAGGCCCTCATGTGAGGGAATGATCTGATTATAACGGTTTCAACTGCGTGGAGTATATATCTTACTCGCACTGGTCCACGCACGCTTCATTGATGTCACCCTCGACCTATGCACATCGACCGAGGCCGAGGACATGGAGAGGTGATGCTAATACTATTGGAATCTGTAATGACCTAGGTCGGCCTCATCCTTAAATTTACTAGAGGATGAGCTGAGGCTTTCGGCTAGGATGAGGCTCCAAACATAAGCTACCCATTAGCTTAAGGTCGGTTGATCATTGAGGCTAAGGCCGATGATGACCTGAGGTCTGCCCCCCTGAATAAGGTAGTCTGGTTCAACTTCATCTCATCCTAAACTAAGTAAATCGTCAGCCAGGACGAGGGCATATTTTTGTATATCAATCACCCCAAGCCCTTAGCCATCGATGTGATGAGGTGGCTGAGGGGTTTATTATATTCTTAGCAGACAAGGCTATAAGGCTTCAAATTGGCATTTGACACTTGTCACTCATCATGTTGCAGTCTCTAGGAATAATGAATGTTAATCATGCTTGGGTCACTAGGCCCTACTGATGTTATGCCTTGAGGGTTATGCATCGCTTCGTTCTCTGCGCCAAATCATGATGAAATGTATTTAAGTTTTGAGTATATTCTAATTTTCTCTTCCTTGTTCTTTTTCCACTTCGCGCGCTTTTTTTTAACTTTAAACATTTTCTCCCAATTTCTATACTCCGACACGACATCCGCCCTTATCACCTAGGTTTTCCCTTCTCTTCTTTTTGGAGGTAATGTTCCTTGCCATTTTCTAGAATTTTCATCCATTATTGCTTTGTATTTGTAATTTTTCCCCGAGTTTGCACCTATTAAGTTTTTCGGTTGGCTTTTATTCTTCCTGCTGTCATTTGTGGTGGATCTAGGTCTAGTTTTAGGGGATACGTTGGTGGTCATTTTGTTGTAGGTTGTATCGATTCTTAGTATTGGACCATATAGGAGCCTAAAAACCCTAGCCATACTCATTATTGATATTCTTATCACCTTCTCTGGTGGCCTTCTTTGATGTTCTTCACCGTTGGAGTCCAAAACGTTTCACTTTCTTTAGTTTGATCTTGTGGTCAAACTGTTCAACAACTTTCACTTATTTGTGGCTTCCCCTATTTTTCTTTCAAAATTTGTATGTCTAGGGTCATCTTTTGAATACTACAAAATCTTTACAAGTTGGCTGAGGAGTTTCTCACGCCGAGATAGAAGTATTTTCAAGTAATTCGCAGGGTAGAAGAAGAGGACGAGGCTAGATTGAGGTCCGACCCCATTTGGGTACGACCCATTTTACCCATTTCGTTATCCACAACTTTACCCACACCTTTAGAAACCTTCGGCTCATCTCAACCCTAAGTCGAGGGCGACATTTTCAAGAAAATAATGTAGGAACCACAAACTAGAGTGTCGTCATGCTCTGGAGCTGAGACCTCTGGGAGAGACGACCCATCAAACATTGTCCACCCTGACTAGGTTGAGCCCACTCTTGATCCAAATGCTGTCCTTATTACAAGTATGTCTCGTGGTGAATTTCAAGCTAACTTCCTAGATGAAACTAAATTCGGGGAATTGGTTGACACTTTGTATGCTTCTTCCTTTAACTCATACATTCAAGAACATGATCTCCTCGTATGGAGGCATTGATTTGTCATCAAATCCGACATTACGATGAGGGTCATGGACAAGGATGGGAAAGTTTTCTACGGATGAGAGGGAGAGGTAGTTGTATACGAGTAGATGTTCAGGGTCGACATCAGACTTCCTTTTCATCCTTCTATCATTGCCATCCTGTTTGACCTAGGTGTTTCTCCTACTCAACTGCCTCCTAACTCTTGGAGGATCATCCAAGGGTGTATTTCCCCGTGGAAAAAGACTTTTACAGATGAACCATCGGTGGACCTATTCCTGGCTTGTTATAATATTTCTTCATCGTCCAAATAATTAGGCTAATTCCACTTGGGTGCTAGGAAATGAGATAAAAAACTTGTCCACGTTTCCCAAACTTCAAATCACTACTGGAAAAAGAGATTTTTCTCTATTTTTGGTTCTTGGGAGTTTACATCTGAGGCTGACCGTTCTGAGGATGAGCCAAGGGTTCCTCGAGCATGGTCCAGCCCCTTTATGACAGCTAGGTCTGACCCCAGCCTCATCCTTGATGAGAGGAGTGTGGCCGACTACCTGAGAGAATAGGGAGTTGAGGGTGCTCTTCCAAAATTCTAGGACTTAATCACCCCAAAGATTCTTAAATAATATGATCTGGGGGTTGACCCCCTTGAACAACTATATGAGTCATATACTTATTTCTTTTCTTTTTGAAGTCTTCTATCATCTCATGAATTAATTTCACTGATATGTCGTCTTCTCTCTTACAGATCATCCTCCTAACATCCTAGATGATATTTGGGAAATGACAACTTGAAGTTTGTTGGTTAGTCTAAGTAAGAAGAAGAACAAACATCCACCCCCAAAAAATACCACTATAAATGGGCCAGCTGCCGAGGCCACTCACAAAAGGAAGGGACCTGAGGTCCCTGTTGACACCCAACCTGAACTTGCGATGAGGACGAGGGTCAGGGCTGGAAAATAACTTTCTCTGATGTCAGCTCGTCATCATCCCTTGAGGCATTTTGGTCGACCAACCTACCCCAACTAAAGGTTGACACCAATTACCTGATCAACAACATCAGGGATGCAAAGGCTGCCATGTTTGCAGTACCTTTAGCTGTAGACTACGAGTTCTTGGTTAAGATGCCCCCGACCAAGGTCTATAATTTTGGTCTTCACCACATGGCACAAGTATTTTCCTCATCTTTTTTATTTTTATTATGCACTCGTCTACAATATGATCTTCTTCTGACCTTGTCTTGGCTTCTTGCAGTCTCTTTGTGCATTGACCTCGGCCACCAAATGGATGGATGAGAACCAAAAAAAAATTCTACGAGGCCGAGAGAGCCATTCAAGCCGAAGAAGACCTTAAGACCTAACTGGATGATCTTAAAATTGAGCATAAATAGGCCATATACGAGCTCAAACTTCAGTACAATGACCAACTGAAGCTAAAAGATGACATTATTATTGAAAAGGATGAGACTTTAAGGAACCAACCCAGCAAATTTGAAGTCAACCTTGCTGAAGCAGTGAAGAATGCCAGGGTAGATGCTGTTGAAGCATACAAAACCTCAGATGAGATCCAAGGCTTCGGCCTAGAATACTTGGAGAGAGGGATCAGGATGACCTATCGATGGGTCATCATGAAGTTTGCTGACATAGTATCTTCTATACGGGAGTCACTGGAAGTTGTCGACCTTGAGGACCCTTTGATGGATGAGGCTCTATCACATGTGGAGTCATTGGTAATGACTGAGGGTGTAGGGACATCGGCCGACCCCATGGTGATCGAGGGAGGACATACGGAAGGTCAGCTTCCCTCCATTATTGGTAATGGCACTAAAGCTTTGATTCGACCGAATCCAACATAATAGGCTTACCGCCTGTGGCCGATACCCTTTTCTTTGTACCCATTATACTCTTTAAGAATATGAACATCACTCTTTTTGTATTGTAACTTATTAACTTTAATGCGATCTTTTGTCTTCAACTTGTGCTATTTTTCTCCCATGTGTTTGAGTATGACATACTATCCACATTTAAGTCCTCCCTCATCTTTTTGAGGGTGTATGGAGGATCGTCCCGTCCATGCACCGTCATCTCAGCCAAGGGATTAAGTCCACCAAAATAATGATGTTTAATAATAATCAACCACCTTTAAGTGATTTTGTAAAATTTGCACGAATTAAATTATGGTGTTTTAGGCATTGAGTCCTCCCCCGTCTTTTTGAGGGTGTATGAAGGTTCATCCCATCCATGAACGTCGTCTTAGTCGAGGGATTAAGTCCACCAAATTAATGATGTTTAACAATAATCAACCACCCTTAAGTGATTTTTTAATTTTTGCTGCACCCACCAAATTATGGTGTTTTAGGCATTGAGTCCTCCCTCCTCTTTTTGAGGGTGTATAGAGGGTCATCCCAATCATGCACTATCGTCTCAGCCGAGGGATTAATTCCACTAAATTAGTGATGTTTAATAATAATCAACCACCCTTAAGTGATTTTTTAATTTTTGCTGCACCCAACAAATTATGGTGTTTTAGGCATTGAGTCCTCCCTCGTCTTTTTGAGGGTGTATGGAGGGTCATCCCATCCATGCACCGTCATCTCAGCCGAGGGATTAAGACCACAAAATTAATGGCTTTTAACAATAATCAACCACCTTTAAGTGATTTTGTAAAATTTGCACCCACCAAATTATGATGTTTTAGGCATTAAGTCCTCCCTCATCTTTTGTAGGGTGTATCGAGGGTCATCCCAGCCAATAACTGTCATCTCAGTCGAGGGATTAAGTCCTCCAAATTAATGATGTTTAACAATAATCAATCACGCTTAAGTTATTTTTTAATTTTTTCTACTCCTACCAAATTAAGCTTATTTCACCATGAATGATGTTTTGCAGCTTAAGGGGACCTAGTACAATCGAATATTTAAATAGGAAAACAACATATGAGGTAACACTTTGATTTCATTGAATTTCTTTCATCTGAATCTCATACACAAGTGCTATAATAGAACGAAGACAAGATAGTAGACTATCATTTCATTGCTAATATTTCTTCAGGTGATCGACATTTCATGGGTTGGAGAATGTCTCTCTTTCCATGTTTTCCAATCTGTACGTCAACGACACCACCTCTTCAACTACCTTGTATGGTCCATGCCAATTTGGGTGAAGCTTATTGGGTTTTTGCAATGTTTTATTCAGTACCAAGTCTCTTACTTTCAGTGGATGCGTTATCAACAACATATTGTAGAATTTGTCTATTTTCTAATGGTAGGCATCTTGCCTAACTTTAACGTCCTCTCTTCTTTCTTATACACGATCTAAATCAAGCCTTCGCTCATCACTATTCTTATCATGGTCATAGGTCTGAACCCTATGAGTGGGTAAACCTATTTATGTTGGTACAACCACCTCCGATCCGTAAGCAAGCATAAATTGGGTTTCTCCGCCAGGGGTCCTCTCTGTAGTTCTGTAGGCCCATGAGCTATCATACACTTCCTTGATCCATCTCCCTTTTACATCCTCTAGCTTCTTCTTAATTCCATCTAGAATCGTTTGGTTCGTCACTTCTGTCTACCCATTAACCCAGGGTCGGCCGAGAGTGGAGAAGAATTGTTTGATGCCGACCCTTTCACAATACTTGTCCTGGGAGACGTTCTTTAATTGTGTTCCATTATAGAAAATTAGGGTGTTAAGTAGGCCATATCTACAAATGATATTTTTCCAGATGAACTAGAAGGTCTTCTATTCCGTGATTGTAATCATCAGCTCGGCCTCCAGTCACTTTGAAAAGTAATCTATCGCTACGATCAAATAACGATAACTATTCCCAGATCTAGGTAATGGTCCTACCACATCAATTCCCCATACCACAAATGGACAAGGAGATCTGATTGAGGTTAGAGGCTGATGAGGCTGATGGGGAATGGTAGCGAACCTCTGGCATTTGTCGCACTTCTTGACATATGCTGCAACACATTTGGCCAAGGTCGACCACTAATACCCTTAGGTAGCAATCCTCTTGGCCAGAGATCTACCCTTGATATGACTAGAGAAAGAGCCTTAACGCACATCCTTAAGGATATATGCTACCGCACGTCCTTAAGGATATATGCTACCTCAAATGTATGGACACACCTAAGGAGAGGAGCAAAAACCCTTTTTTATATAAAGTCTCTCCTGTGATGGAGAACTTGGCCGATTTATATCTCAACTTCCTTCTCTTGATTTTTGGATCTGGAAATTCCCCCTCATTGATGTATTTGATGAGGGGATCCATCCATGAAGCTACTATCTCCAAATTTAGACAAGACCCAAAAGTATTATCCTCCTCCTCAATGGTCGACTGGTGTAGGATTTTTATCGGCACCGTCCTTCTCATCTCCGTTATTTTGGCTGAGGCAAGTGTTACAAGTGGATAATCTTGGACATTATCCAGCCAAGGTATCCTTTTCAGCTTCACCTCTTTGAAGCTCTTCTGTACTGATCTTACTCTCTCTAAGTATTTTTCCATTCTATCGTCTTTCGACTCATATGCCCCCAAGATCTGGTTCACCACCAATATGGTATCACTATGGACTAGGAGTTGGCTGATATTCAGAGCCCTAGATAAGATGAGGCATGCTATGAGATATTCGTATTTGAATTCATTATTGGCGGCCTTAAAGCTGAACCTCAAGGCATATTCAATATTTGTGTAATCTGGTGCCGATAATATCAGTCCGGCAGCACTTCCATTCTCGCAAGAGGACCAATGACGAAGAGTCTCTACACAATACCATCATTAGAGAAATAATTTCCTTTTTGAACCTCCTATTAATGCTGTCATCACAATACTTTCCTCACAATCCTCCAATTCCAACTTTTCCTTGTTGAACCCCATAATGTACTCCATGAGACTCTCATTCTTCCTCTGCTTAATGTATAATAGGTTAGTAGTCTTCTTCTGGGTCTTACCCAAAAGAAGAAGATATAGATCAATTGTTTTATGAGTTGCTTGAAATTTTTAATCAAGTTCTTAAGAAGAGAGGTTAACCATATATGGACATCCCCTATCAAAGTGCTCGAAAATGAATAATATTTCATCTCATCTGAGATGGAGTAGATATCTGCAGTTGATTTTCACATCTCTACATGGCGCATAGGGTTGGTACTCCCATTATACGTTGGAGTAACCACCGAAGGCCTGAATTTTGCAGGGGTTGGGAAGTTGACTATTTTTTCCACGAAAGGAGAACCTTTTGAGTATCCCCTCTGCAAGGGGTCACGGCTCTTAAGGATGTCTCCAATATTATTTTCTAGCCTTTAAATGGAGTCGTTCCAAGGCCTCCTGGCCTCTTAGACAACATTGACCTTACCGATGTTATGCCCTGCTACCTCCATCGGCCGAACTGAGGGTTCCCCAGTCATTGATCTGTGTCGGCTATTCACTTCTCGCTGACCCTCATCTCAACCATGAGGGGGTCGTCCATCTACCCCATCTCTCCTTGAGCCAACATTTATCCTTAACCTGGACAACCTCTCTCTCAATCTCTAACTGGTCCAAGCCTTTCAAATGTCATCCCTCTACTTAATCAGTTAACAGTTGAGCCCCTAGGTTGGGCATCTGGACTCGACCATCTATTAGGGCCTAAAATTCCTTGAATGGGGCGTACCGTATTCCCAAATACTTCATATGGCTCCCAATAATCAATCTGAGCATTGTCAGCCTAATAATATTCATATCGGTCCTCCGAGAAGGGTTGGGCTTCCATTCCCAAGCGTAAATGCCAAAGGTTAGTGACATCCCTCCACAGCTGAAGATGAGGAAGATCTTTGCGCGGTGCTTGGGGTGGTCCCCTGGCCCCCTATTGAGGCTCCCTAACTGTCGGAGTAATCATCTTTGATGAAGCTCTCGTTGGCCTGATTACTACGTTCTGGCTTAAGACAACCACCTACTTCTGTATCTCCCATTGGCTTGCTGCCAAGGATTTCAATGCGGTCGCCACTTCAACCATTTCTGATTGAGGAGGTGCATTTCTGGAGCTAGGACCACCAGATGACAGTGGAGGTCGTGGAAATTATGATGCCATGTGAAAGCCTAGTGGATGATCTTAGAATATAAGAGTGAAAGACTTACAACTCAGTATGAACTCTTTCAATGGTTAAACAACTCCACAGAAGGGGAGGATTGGTTCACCACCAGAGACTCCAGTGAGGACAAGCTAAGACAAGAAAGAAATGATGCTTCTCGTTCCCATAAACGACGCGAGACTGATGATACCAAAAAATGGTATCACTAGGTTAAGATGTATGTAAGCTCGAATGAGACAACAATGGTGTACAGAAGATATAAATTTATGGACAGAAGGAGATGAGGAAACGAATAAGATGATACCAAATATAAGTGGTTCGGTCGGAGCCTACGTCCACTGTGAAATATGAATGGTGTTTTTTTCTATAAGTATGACACTAATGGTTTGGAAATACAACACTCAAGATTTTCTCTCTCTTCTGTATATTTTGACAGTGTTCTGCTAGGGTTGTGAATAATGAGATCCTTTACAATGTAGAAGATGAAAGGTTATATAGTGCTTATGGGGTATAGTGTCCCCCCCCCCCCCAAGATTGTAGTATGCATGATCGTGCCGCTCTTAGCCTCTCCGGTGGAGACACCTGGCTGTGACATATGTAGAGTATGATGACCAAATATTCCCTCAAGTGAGGGAATGATCCTATTATAATGGTTTCACCCACGTGGAGTATATGTCTTACGTTCTCTAGTCCACGTGTCTCCCAATCCACACGCTTCGTTGATGTCACCCTCGGCCTATGCACATCGACCGAGGCTGAGGACATGGAGACACAATGCTGATACCATTGGACTCCATAATGACCTAGGTCAGCCTCAGCCTTACATTTACTAGAGGTCGAGGCGAGGCTTTCAGATGGGACAAGGCTCCAAACATAAGCTACCCATTAGCTTAAGGTCGGCTGATCGTTGAGGCCGAGGCTGATGATGACCTGAGGTACGCCCCCTGAATAAGGTAGTCTGGTTCAACTGCACCCCCATCCTAAACCGAGTATATCATCGGACAAGACGAAGGTATATTTTGGTATATCACTAGTTGTACCTCATGATATATTCTTGCTAGTTTTATGACATGTGCACTTTTCTATTTATATTTTTTATTTGTGATATATTTTTCGAAGAAACAAAAAACATTTTATTTTGATAATTTTTTTGGAAAATGAAAAAAGGATTTTTATATTTTGTTTGCACCGTATATGAATGGACATTTAGGATGACCGAGTCACAATATCATTCCATATCCGTGTGACGATTTGATATTGTTTTGATATGCGGCATCATTTAATTTTTAAGCTTTACAATGTGTGGAGTCATTGAGATATGATTTGAGATATTAACTACATGTTTGACTCATAATTGCCTTTAATGCACACTTTCACGGATTTTATTTGATTATTGTACTTGTCTATCACGTGTTGGTTGGAGTGTTTTCATCTCAACCCTGTCTTGAAAATGAAGCATATGCGATAAAACATGACAATGAAAGTAGTGTGTGTAAAAATCGTTTACCATGAGGATTAAATTGAAAAAAATGGTGAGTGCACGGGAAAGGTCTAGGAGAGTACAAAATCTACTCATTGTCAAAACCACCATTTCAAAAGAGCCCGAAAAAAATCCAAGGCGATAAGAAGATAAATCTGCCAAAAGTGGGCCAATAGATATCTTTAAAGAGAGAATTTTAGTTTCATCACCTCAAAAGAAAAATAAATGATTATTATTTATGAGAGAGTTTGGACGGAAATTTTATCAACCGGTTTGCACGCACTGACAAGGTCATGAAAAAGCATTACATTGTTATGGACATTATTAGTGTGCGAATAATTATTGACTTTGATGTGTTGCTAGATTGAGTCGATGTCATTTAGATTCAACACTTTCGACACCTAAGGACGATTTTGAGTTCATTCGTTAGGAGTATCCATATTCATCGTGCACATATGTTATGCGTGATTGTATTGATTTTCCTTTCGAATTTTTTCACGCCCATTCATTCTGTATTCACGATTTGGTTATCTTAGTGAAAATTCATGATGTGATTTTTTGAAAAATTATTTTTGCATTTTTGTTAGAAAAAAAATTGAAAAATAAAAAAATAGTTTTTGGAACATCTTTGAGTTTATCCTTAATGCTCGTAGTTATTTTCTTTGCTTGTTGTGACACTTCATGTTTATTTTGTTTATTCTTTTCCTTGTCTATTTCAGACAAATAAAAAAGGGGGAGAACAAATTATGATTTAATGGGGGATTTTTTACATTATGGGGGAGATTTGAGATTTGATCTATGTTTTTATTTATGTTTATCTCATATCAAACTCGATACGTCATGAAGGTATTTTCTTTGTCTCATGTGTGTCTGTACAAAGGCTGAAGATTATTGGATTGCACACTCTGATGAGAAAAGCTGGGAGATTTGAAGATTTTCTGTTGAAGATTTTGAAGAAAAAGTTTTAGACCTACATGTTTAGTATCTTTTCACTTTTGGGTTCATGGGAGGGAATTAGATTTGTATAGTAATTTTTGATTTGATAATTAAGACATTTTTAGTTTGTACCAACATACATATAGGGGGAGATTTATAAGGACATATTTTACATAGTCCTATTTATGTTGTGTATGTTGTATCTCGTTACAACTGTCAAGGTAACTCACATTCACACGTTCAAGAAGACAGATCCAATTATCAAGAACCCTCATTTACTCCATTACTTCACATTACATGTTATGAAGATATGAAAATTAAAGGAAGAAAGAAGAAATTCGTCGTTCTAAAAAGTGAACATGTTTGGTCAAAGGTGAACCGGTTCAGTTTGTAATGTTTGGCCTCGGTACTAGAAAAGTTAACCAACTCGAGTTTTATAAAGGAAAACCAAACCGGTTCGGTGCACCGCCTCAAATATTTATTATTTTTATAGATACCTATTTCAGGAGTTGTTTTGTTTAAGACTTTTTGAGAAATTTTTTGAGAGACCTACCACTACAAGCCTTCAATTTTTAAAGGCCAAACACATGTTTCGATTCACATAAAACATCCCAATTACTTTTGTGAATCATCTTTGGAACACAAGATACAATCTTGTTGAAGTTTTCTCTTATAGAGAGGGTAAATATACGGCTGATCATGGTATCTCTTGGGGGAGGTGCTAGATGATCTAGGTACCTCTTTAGGGAGGTGCTGGGATGACGATGATTATGCGCCATTGGGAGTGCTTGCTAGTGTTCCTTGTTGTGTTGTGGATTCACTACGCGACTCCATTATTGATTTAGGTTGCATCCTTGTGGGTATCTGCGAATATTCATTGCAGATTTCACTAGTAATATTATAAGTTGTAAATTAAAAATTATTAGTGAAATAAAAGGTTTTTGGCTTTCGGGGATTTTTTTTCCGAGAAATTGCTTTTCTTCGCATGCTTCCTGATTTAATGTTTTCAAGTCACTCAGATGCATGATTTAGGATTTAACTAAAATTTGGGAATAATTGAAACTGGTTAGATTGTTGTACGATTAAAGTAATTTGAGAACACTTGAAACAATCCGCTTCACTCCACTCATAAATTGGTATGAGTGATTTTTAAGCGATCGACACTTTTACAATTTGTTCATAAACAATGATCTAATTCTTTAATTTTTCTATGCATACTCTTATTGATAAGGGGGCTATTTGGATAGTTGTTTTTGATAGAAATGGGTTACATGTTTCAATCATATAGTATATGCTACACGATAAAAAAAAAGGTCTCGTAAGGAAAAGTATGATTTTTTTGGCTGAAGGTCACATTTAATAAAGAAATATGGTAATGCAACATGAAACAATCTGAACAACTCATAAGCCCAATACCAATCCAAGATATCCAGTCCAAACTCAACCTAAGAAATACAAAGATGTATGGGTGGATAGATAGATAGATATTGTATTTTGAAGGTCCTTTTCCACGATATGATGTCTTCAGTGAATATGGCATTGAACTGGTTATGCCTAGGGAATAATATGGGGAGTTTTGATAGAGTTTCACTTAATAAGAAACTTTCAAAAAATGAGGTAATAGAAACCAAATTGGACATCATATGCATTGATAATGAATTATGAGACAAAAGGGAACCAAAAAATCGAGGGATTTATACAATTTGAAGTCCTCAAGACATTTCCGACATTTTACATGTAAATGACAACATATAGCCGATAATTATGATTAAAAATATTGATATTTTCTGACATTTTTATTAAATGTCATTATTTTCCTATCATCTGGTAAACAATGTTTGCTATTTTGTCATATATATATATATATATATATATATATACACACACACACACACTAGGGTATGCCCATGCCTTAAGGTACGCTAATTATTTTGAAAAGTATAAAATCGTGTATAATGTAAATAATAAATATTTACATATTATAAGTGTAAATTTTCAAAATATAATTATAATGTAAATAATAAATGGTTTTTTTACAGCACGAATGTTTAGAAAAGTTGGACAAAATTTCATTTGTTTATAGGACTATCCACCATGTTTATGAAATAAAATATAGTCCAACAGCAATAATAGTAATAGTCTGTCTTGGACCTCATATAAATAACGTAATAAATTTAATTCGATTTGTCAAAATACAACCAATGCATCAATAAAAAAAATAAACTTTAGCGAGTTTTCCCTTCGTTTATAGTAGTATTCATCTTGATTAAGAAATAAAAAATACTCTTACATTACTAACACATAAATAATCAATTGAACTAATTAGTAAAAAAACACAAATACGTCAATAAATAATAAAAATAGACTGTGATACGCAAACATTAATTGTGTAGATGAATTGTATCCAAAGCATCATCACCGTCTAGTATTGTCTTAATAAAATATTACATCGGGAACTAACCATTAGTTTGTTTTCAATCTTCAAAAACATATGCCAATGCAACATATACAACAAATCTCCATTGAGTATTTCCAAACTTCTCTATCTACCTCTAACATCATGCTCACCCTCTATTACTTAGCGTCATCAGCATTAGAGGACTTCATCTCTTCAAATAGTAAAAAAAGTGAATCAATTAAAAAATGAAGAAAAAATATATCAGATAGATTTTAACATTCCATGTTAAAGGAAAATTATATTCAAAACAATATAACACAATAACCGTGAAAAATAATGAATACAATTATTTTTTTGATAAAGTAAAAAATTAAATACAATGAATTAGGAACAACCGTGAGGAGGGGTATAAAAACAACAGTAAGACGATAGGATAAGCCCACTTGCTACTTAAAATCTTGCAAATAAGATGTTAACCAATTAATTAGAAACATAGAAAGCTATTAGGACCAGAATAAGAAATGGGAGAAAACAAATAAAAATCTAAACAAAACTCTGAAACTATTACAAAGTTCCTTCAATTGTTAGTGTCATACAAAGTTCCTTCAATTGTTATGGTTTCTAAAGATGGAATGTATTTTGATGGGAGGGGTACACACATCAAAATTCGTCAAATAGTTGTTACAGGCTTTAGAAACCATCATTAATAAAAAAAACGTTGGTAGGCAAATTACCATATATAATGTGTCCATGTAAATCATACATTATTGTAGTGATATATATAATGAAGCGAAAAAAGTGTAGATTGTATAATTATCTACAGGCCTTAGTTTTATTGTCTGTTTTGAAGTGTTTAATAATAATGCCTGACTTTATACTGTTTGTTACATCTCAATTCAATGTTGATAAAGCAAGTACAATTGATTTAACATATGTTATAAGAGAGTAATGTTGTGAGGATTCTACTAAATGATTCATAAAACCTTAAAAACTACATACCTTAGTTTTCTTGTTTGTTTTGAACTATTTATATCATTGCCCGACTTTTTACTGGTTGTTACATCTTAATGCAATGTTGATTAAGAACTTAAAAAAAGTGATCGTTGGATAAGAATTTAGTTGATTTATACCAATTCGATGTGTAACACTTCAACTTTTACATCTATCCATCATTCAGTATAAAATAATCACTTGTTCCAAGTCAAGTAGGAGTAAACTCAGATTTGGGAGTAAATATTACTACATAATTAATTAAATACTGCTATAAAATAATCACTACAATGGTTAAACAAACCATTTCCATAACAAACAATCATTACAGAGAGGATGTACGGCTGCTATTTCTATTATAATGTATCAGATCATTTGTTCATTAGTATAATTTATCAACCTGATGAATTGTTGTAATTTCTATTGACTTGCAATTTTTTTTCATTCCAAATTTTAGTAATGAAGATTGCAGCGCATGAAACTTACCTCGACCTAACATAATAAATCATCGAATACAAATCCTAAACGTACCTCTAATACTAATGAACTCTGCAAAACTAACATAATAATCCTAAAAGTACCTCTAATACTAACATAATAAATCATCGAATACTAATAAATCTGAATCCAATATGATGAAATCTGTAAAACTTTTGATTTTTGATATTTTAGGGTCATGAAAAAACAAATTAGACTTAATCAGTAACCAAACCTAAATCCATGTAAACCCAATAAAATCAAAAATCAAAAGTTAAAACGTATTCAATAATTAGAATACTCAAACATGTGTAGAAGAAATTTACAACTTGTGGAGAAGAAATTTATACACTCTTAAAAAATGTATTGAATATTTTTAGGAATTCAAGCATATAATAGTCACAATCAGACACTCACCAGTAGTTAAGGTGTGGAGCTGTCACTCTTGTGATGCCAGCAAAAACAAAATGATGGCATATGGGTCTTTAAAATTGTAAATTATGTTTAATTGTTTCCAAATGATATATACGTCTTCAATGCAAGTGATGTATGGAGCTTCTATGCAAGTTCAAAGATAGTTCGTATAATTGGAGAGTGCCATGAATAAATGCATATTTAATATCGCTTATCATAAATAACTAAGAAATACTTCTATAATAACACTATATTTAACATCATTGCATTGAACCTCGCAATTACATCCATGTAAAATGCACTAAACTTAAAGACCCTCCAAACCAAGTGTAAAAATAACAAATAACTAATCACAAACCTAACGCCACCACTTTAAGTCGAACATTGGTAAAGTAAAATTATTTACCTCTAGTGTTTTCCATTGTAGAACTCTAGTTGATGGTACATATCTGTTTACTTAAAAACATGCATATAATTAAGTTAGTATGGAGATTCAACCATTTAATTATAAATAAGTAATGAGTGTATAATTAACATTAACTATAAGAAACCAAAAAAACACATCTTGATACAGGGGATTTAATACCTCAATCTTGGCCCAATGTTCAGAAGGAAAATATGTATCATTTAGAGTCAATTCAATGTTAATAAAATCTAGGCGATATAGCTTTCAGTGGAGTAGCGTTGATGCACGTGTGTGTATGTGTGTGATAGATAGAGAGATACATGATTTGTTTTAACAGTTAGATTACAACACCCGATGTGCCTGATAATTTGATTTTTTTTCGTGGAGTTTATGTTGCTGTAATAGTTATTCATTATAGAGGAGAACACAACAAAATGATCCTACATATCTAAACGCAAACTCCACGAAAAAATCAAATTATTGGGCACATAAACTTCACGAATAACTGTTGAAGAACTCCATGAATATGGTGTTAGTCTTAGGTATACTCACCTAAAATCAAACTCCATGAATACTTATAGAAGAAGATAATTCTAGCGGTTATAAAAATATATAGTGTTATAAAAGAAAACTCCACCCAGAAGAAGATTTTTGCCTCCAATGAGTAACTGCTACCGTTATACTAATGGATCATTCTAGGTGTCGTCTTAAGTTAATACTCAAGTAGCAGTTATAAGAGAATATTCCAATAATATAGTGTGAGTATATATAGTGGAGAACACGGGAGAATGATACGAGTAGATTTTTTTGGTTTCATTTCAAAATTAAGGTATCCTAATATGCCTAAAAAGATTAAAATGAAACCTACGACCAGAATCACCATAGGCATGTTCACATATGAACTTAGATTCTTTTGGTTTCAATGCTCGAGTGAATTCCCCATCCACATTTGACATTTTAATGGATTCACAATAAAAAATTTTAGGACATCCAAATAACTAAACCAAATTGTACTAATTGGTAAGAAATTCAAATATTTACATCAAAACGGATGTTATACAGTCAGAAACTAAGATTGGAGGTTGAGTTGCGTCCTGAAAAACCAACTGATGAGTGATTCGGCATGCCCGCAAAGCCTTCCACTGACGGTGATAGTTTGTACCCACCCGCAAACCCAATAGCCGATGGTTGACTATTATTATTAAACATTCCCCCATGGGTCCCACGCCACACACACAACTGACTATTATGATTAATCATTCACCCATGGAGCCTGAATGATGAACCTGCAGGCATAACACCCATGGGACCCAGTCCAGGTGCAAGACCAGTAAAATGATCGAGCAACGGACCTGCATCAGATCCAAGCAGTATAGAAGGGGAGCATAACAATTGGAAACAAATGACAAAATAGCATTGAATCTATATGTAAATTCAAAATATTGGGGCATAGGTTCTGAACAGCTAACAAAATAAAAACTAAAGTAGTGTGTTTTGATTGTACTTTACTTTGAGGCTCCTAAAATGCTTTAGAAAATGTAGGGTGAAAGTGAACTTTATGTGTATTTCTCTTTCTTATGTGAAAGTATTTTGAAATTAAAATGAAAAGTATCTTTAAAGGATTAGTAATAAAGTAACCACACCTTGAATAACTACAAAATAGTATCAAATAGCTACAAAACCGTAGAAAACCTTGAATATTTGTAAACTCTCACCCCAATTCAAGACCTCTCTTAGCAAATCCCATTCTGAAGCTCGACCCTGAAAGATACTTGTGAAAATGAAAAAAATTGAATATCAGTAACATAATGAACCATTAAAAATCGGTAATACGTAGTCAACCATTAAAAATTACCTACAACAGACATCTGTGTAACTATGTTAGGACTATTGTTTTTTTTTAGGTTTATGATAATATAAAGTACTACCCCTTTGTAACAACACAGTGATAGGAGAGCAAATTACACACTCTACATATCATCCTAGTTCCTCGACCTTAAAAGATTGATCGGACTGAGAACGGTTGATATTTGACAAACAGGTCGCAAGACTTAAAAAAGGCCATCTTTAAATAAGGATTTACTCTTACTAATTGGTTAGTTTAAGCCCCAGCTAGTACTTCATTGACCACTTCATGCAAATTCTATTTTTCAGATCTATTGACCTTCAACAGCCCTGAAAGAAAGGATGTTAGAGATGTGCAACCCTTCTTGGGCCCCCTGTTTACATACACCTCATAATATATACACCAACCACCACATATGAATTCAAATGAATACAAACAAACTATAATCACATGTATTAACACTTAAGTGAAAATAAAATTCAGAGTACTCAAATCAACGAATGAGAATTTTTCATTTAATACTTAAAAATTATAAAAACTGCAAAATTGCAATACCACACACATGATTGTTGAGGCTTATCGAAAACACATCTTTAGATAACCAAACCAACTTTGCATCTTTAGATATCCAAACGAACTTACTCTGCATATCAAACCAAAGAAAATAAAAACTTCCCAGATTGACAAAGCTTCCCAAATTGACAAAGCTTCTACATATCAAACCAAACAAAATCAAAAGAAAATATCAGACTGATGTTGGGAATTTGATTCCAACTACTTATTTCTTCTCCTATGATCAACAAAGATGCCTCTATCATCATTAGAACTAATCTTCGGGATCTTGGAGAGATAGGGAGGTGAAACAAAATCTGAAACCCAAAACAAAATCTGAAACCCTAATGAAGTAAAAATTTACAAAGAGAATGTGCAAAACAATTAGAAAAATAAAAGGGTTTATAAGATGCAAAAAGAGTACAAAAATTAAATAACAAAGCCATTTATAAGATTTACAGCCAACCAAATGATCAAAAGATGTACAAGCAAAAAAACGATTACCTTGTCGTTCATTGCCAGAGCTAATCGTACAGCACAAGGGGAGAGAAGGAGGGAGAGAGTGAAGTGAGGGTGAAAAATTAGAAGACGGATAGGGGGGAAATGGAGAGTAAAGTGTGAGAATGGGTGTAAATACTATGTTACCCTTGTGTTTGAATTTTGAATGCAAGGGGGAATAAATTAGAGTGTGTGAAAAGAGGGGGAATCCAAATTTGTAAGGGGTAAAATAAGAAGTGCAAAAAAAACTTAAATAGATGACATCATACTTGAAGCTTATGACATACATAAATTTCCTACTTTATTATATATATATATATATATATATATATATCAACATTTACACAAAAATTGGGTGAAAAAATATCGTCCAATTTATACTTTCTTGTAGTGTGCACATACTTATTTCATGTATTGATTGTGATGATATCTAGATGGAGCTTAGTGTCCTCTAGTACATGTTCAATGAGGAAAATGACACCCATCATGAGTAAATTTCATCGTCCTGTCCGAGATGGTTTCGGCTGCGCTACAATAGCCAGGATAACGCACCATAGTTTCTCTTTATCATTTTTCTTCCTTATATCATTGATGTATTACAAATATATTTTTAATATGCTTGTTGTAAATATTGTGGTTGTAATTCATGTGCGTATGATTTCATTTTATATTATGGCACAATTCACCTTTTTAACTAAGTTGCATTTAATATTTGTCGAATTTTATTACATGTAATGCAAATTTAAATTTAATCAACAAATCTAAACAATTCAAACATTTTAAAAAAATTAGATGGCATCCCACATTATTCCAACTGCTATGCGTGTCACTTTCACGACGGTTGGTATTTTAATATAAACATAATTATGTTTCCCATCACAAACAAATTCATGAGCATTTTAGGTGTTTTTTTTATTATTGAAAATCACTTTAAAAAAATTATATAAAAAATCAATGCACACTCGATCATATTTATTAAAATATTATACTCTCTGAATTCACAGTTGCCAATAGCGTTTTCTTCCTGGATTCTTAGTTGTTAATCGCGAATTCATGTTGGATTAACTCGATCATTAATTATTTTCTGCTCTATTAATCAATCTGAATTCGCATTTTGTAACCTTGAATTCGATGAGAAAATGTTGTAACTAACTGTGAATTCACTTAAATATTGATTAATAGAATTTATAGTTGTGAAATGTAAATTCAGAATCCCACAAAATTGGATGTATTCCCCCACTTCATTAGGGACTTTAACTTATGAAAAAGCAGAGCATTTTCAGTCACCTCCTCATGTTTCTACTCAACCTTGAGCCACATTCAAAATCTTCCAAACATAAGATGTATAAGGTAAAATAATTGTGAAAGAAGGAAAATAATGCAGAGAAACCGCCACCTTTAAATGATTCTTTCAATTAGGACAATGACCAGTTATTGGAATAAAGTTGTAGTCGTATTATTCTTAGACCTTTGGTAAGGTCCAGAAATTATTGATAGAGGAGGCATGGAAAGTAATAACCCCCCCCCCCCCCCCCCCCCCACACACACACACACAACACACATAAACATAAATACGCATAAGTTAATTCCAAAATGCCTTGTCGAGCCTGAGAACGATAGTGACTTTTACAAAGTACCCTGGACGATAGCATTGGACTACGGGGATACGAAGTTTAGGCACATCATTGGTGGTGATATGCAATCTCCCAAACTCGAACTACAAGGATCCATCTGTAAGTATTCCAATATATGAATATTATGTTTACAGAGAGTTTATCCATCATAACATAAAAATGTGTTTCGACAGGTTATATCCATTCATAAATCAGTCATCCCAAATAGGTTGGGTTACTTAACAATTGAGTTAAAGTATCTAATGAGTACCCTTGATGGCTCCATCCATCGCATGGAACTTATTCTAGAATATAATTTTATGAACAACATCCTTGTTGGATCCCTCTGTATTATCAAAGGAATTTCTATATTCGTGCAAGTCGTACTACTAGCTACATCAACATCACCAACCAAATTTGGTGAATGTTTTGGTGTGTCGAAGAAGAATGACTTTTGGATAATTAAATTCTAATGCCTTTGATGTATTAAAATTTACATAATGTTTTTAATTTTGAACTTTATGGTATAAAGAAGAACTTTTGATAATGGACCGTGTTTTAAAATTAGACTATGCAATTGATGTATTGATTCATTAACGTTTTATACAAAGACATCAACGAAGTAAATAGAGTAATATTAATCTTAATTTTATAAAATGGAACATCATTATTTATAAGAAACGTAGAAATTGGAAAATTAACATACAACACATTGAAGTAAAACATCACGCCAATGAGATACAAGGCTTATTATCAATTTCTTATAAGGAAAAAACACTGGTTAGAAAAGGAATGTAGTATTTCTATTGTCGAACAATACATCAAGATTCCTCCATTTATCTATGTTCATCACATAAGCATTATTATCTCCCTCAAAAGTGTCAAAACATTCAACAATATCATCTGTTAACCCGTTAGCAAAGATTTTTCTGTGACACCCCGTCTAATTAAATACCGGGTAGCTACTCCTTTATTAAATCAATACAAAATGCCAAGTTGGTCCAGTTAATAGCATCACTGTCGAAAACATTTTTAATGATTACTAACCACCTAGTATTTAAAAAGTGAGTTGTCAAATTTTAAATTAAATCTGATTAACATGCAATAAATGAAATATAGAAATGTAACACAACCATTCACGATAAAGTCCAACTATAGTGAATCAACAAATAAAGATGAGTCTAGAGGAAATACTCCTCACAACAATCCCAATATGAAAATAAATAAATCAAGACTGCATCCTGAATTAATTACAAGCCAAAAGTCTGAATAACTGAAAGAAATGAAATGTCTCTAAAAGAAATGGGAGACATGCCCTACAATTGATGAAATCTGAATATAGAGTCAAGGCAAATGAAGCGTCTACTAGCAAGGCCCTGTAACTTCCACAACAGCTACATCTCGTCACCTGACTGGAAATACTATGCATGGTGTCCTTGTGGCTGGGCACCTAAAAAGGTTTTACAAAAAAAAAATAGATTTGAAAGCAAACGGGTCAGAGCCCGAATGTGGAGAGTATTTTAAAAACAACAAGTGCTTTAATAACATTTAAAACAATGAATGCAAAGTACATGTTAGGACGTTCTCTCACATGAAATACTCATCTCTCGTCTAACTGTGAACTCCTAACGTTCCTGTTTCCATTCATGTGTTATTTATCTCTAACTAGACCGTTGTAAGTTCTAACCCAACTACTCGATTCACAATATGAATTCCCGATGTTATCGCTTAATTAGATAGCTTTACTTGAACTCGAATTCTCAATTATTAGCATTACCGTTTGCTGGAGGTTATCCCCTTATTTATCTTCTCAAGGAGTTACTATAAATTATTCTCATAATTAAACATAACAATTCCTTTTCATTTAACCGTATATTATTCACATCATAAATATACAATATAAGCACCCCGAGGCTAAGCTGCGGTGCACACATACTCTGCTATCCATCCCGGTACATCACGTACATAAGGATTACAAATTTCGAATCTCTCAGGAATTGTTAGAATAAGCACAACACACAAAAATGGAGGCGAACATAATTCAACATATCCATGGGTCACGTAAATACCTACGCTCCATAGTCAGCTGACTTATTAACTCACAAATAAGTCATTCTAGTATTATGTTCTTAAGGTACCAATCTAAATCCGGGCACACAAGGATGAGATGGCCCTAAGCGAACGTAAACCTCCCGTGATAGCAAGTATGGTAGGTATGTCATACACATAAAATTATAAACTAGGCATGCACACATCTTAGATATCTCAATATTAATAAAAGTATATTCTACATCCTTATACCATTATTCCAATTTTATACATTCTAAGTCTCCCGATAATATAAAATTTAAACTGGCGACACGTCTCACGTCATAGTTTCTTATACTTAAAACCTCTCTCAAAGGGATTATTAAGTTTCCTATTATTCCCATATATAACATCATTATTCTTAAGGTCCTTACTTCTGCCCCAAACTTCATTTCACCAAATTATTCAAATTTACTCTTTTAACTCTAACATTATCTCACTTGTCGAATTTTAATTAGCTTTTAGAATAATTCCTCAAATTGAATTCTAATTAAGGTCCAAATTTTATAACCATACCTACTGGTCTTCCTTAAGTCTAAGGATATCCATAAAGTCTCCAAAAATAATTCCTAAGGTTTAACACCATTAAAATTTAACTAGGAAAAATTTTACTGTTTCTTGGAAGGTCGATCGATCGACCTTGACCTTCGATCGATCGATGGTGGTCAATCGATCGACTGATGAATGTCGATCGATCGAACGCACCAGGTAGGCTACGGACTGCTTCGTTTTGCAGCTTTCAAATCCTCTCAAAACACCATTATAATGCATGAAACTCTAATCTAACGTTATAATATCATCAAACAACCATCCTACAACATTGTTAACGTTCTAAAACCAATAATTCATCAACTAAGGGCTTTGTTTGGATTAAAATTTCATCAAGAATTCCAGTTTTCTATTTCTTTCAAGAACATTGATAAATCTCTTCTTAAATCCGTTTTTAGATCATCAAGGGTTATAATTTGAATTCACAATTCGTCCAGAACATGTCTACATGCAATTCCTAACATAATTCATAGTTTTAAATCCTTAAATTCATGGGTCTAATCAATCTTCCAAGATATATTTGATAATAATCCTAAACATGGAAAAGCATAGCATTGAATCAATTGTAATTAAACCACTTGCCTTAATCGTTCTTCAGATTTGTTGTTGATTGAAGATGGTTGAATTCCTCTCTCTCTTTCTCTGCAGAATTCTCCTCTTTCTCCCTCTCTCTACAAGTTCTTCTCAAGATGATAATGGAGGTGGGGTTGGTTTTTGGCAAGTTTAAGGTTTCTAAACTTCTCCCGTAGCCCACTACCTAGATTGGGGTTGGAAATGGTTTAGTGGGTTAAGACTAAGTCAGATTTTTAACTCTAATTTTCGTGGGTTATAATTACCCAATTTCTGAAATTACCATCCTACCCTTTTGGGTTGCTGGTATGGCCTAAAAATGCCCCGGGACCCAAACTAAACCCCCGGCTAGTGTTTTCTGACTATTTCGACCCTTCCGGATTCGTTGGCGCACTCAAAATGACCATACGGTTGATAAAAATAAAATTCACTTTTTAATTCAAATAATTATATTCCCGGCGCGACTGTCACGCGCGTCCCAACAAAATTTCCCAAATTGCCGTATTTCAATCTCGCGACAATTTCAATAGTTTCAATGTTCATATATTGCCATATATACATTTTATAATCCAATACCAACTCACATCTCGTTAGTATTTTATCCGGACTAATTCTCAATTAATTCACATTTAATTCAATTAATCCCATAAATAAATATCACAAAAATACGGGGTATTACATACTTCCCCCCTAATAACAGAATTTCGTCCCGAAATTCGGAACTAGAAAGTACCTGGTAAAAATAACTCTGGATAACGTTCGCGCATCTCATCCTCGCGCTCCCATGTGGACTCCTCGACATTATGATTTCACCACTGAACATGCACTAACGGAACTATCTTTGACCGCAGTTTCCGCTCACTTCGGTCCAAAATAGCAATCGGCCCCTCCTCGTAGGAGCTATCAGGCTGGAGATCGATGTCCTCCAAAGCAATGTGAGAATGACCCAAATCATCTCTAAGATATTTCCTTAGCGAGGAGATATGAAACACATCATGAATCCTGTGCAAATGCTCCGGTAACCCAAGTCTATACGCGACAGACCCAATCCGCTCGATGATAGGGAATGGTCCCACATATCTCGGTGCCAACTTCCCCTTCTTCCCAAATCGCATAATCCCATTCATAGGAGATACTCTGAGTAAAACCTGGTCCCCCACTTGGAATTCCCTGAAGAACCTCTTCGCATCAGCATAGCTCTTCTGCCGATCCTGAGCTACCCGAATGCGACTCCGTATCAATTCTATCCTCGCCGAAGTATCCTGAATCACTTTCGGGCCAAGTAGTTTGTTGTCCCCTAGCTCCAACCAACATGCTGGGGAACGACAAGGTCTACCGTACAATGCCTCAAATGGAGCCATGCCAATGGTGAACTGGTAGGAGTTGTTGCAAGCAAACTCCACCAGTGGAAGATACTGCTCCCATCCACCCCCGAAGTCAATGATGCACATCCTCAACATGTCCTCCAACATCCTATTTGTATGCTCGGTTTGCCCATCGGTCTGTGGATGATAAGCCGTACTCAACCGCAATTCCGTGCCCATGGCCTCCTGAAAACTCTCCCAAAACCGTGAAACAAATATCTTGTCTCGGTTAGACACGATATTTAGGGGCACACCGTGAAGTCTCACTATTTCTGCTATAAAGAGATGGGCATACTGTCCCGTAGTGTAGTTTGTCCTTACGGGTAGAAAATGAGCGACTTTGGTCAACCTGTCCACAATTACCCAAATGGAGTCGTGACCTCTCTATGACGTAGGCAACCCCGTGATAAAGTCCATGGAGATGCTCTCCCACATCCACATCGGGACCTCTAATGGCTGTAGAAGTCCTGTCGGTCTCTGATGATCCACTTTTACTAGCTGACAAGTGGTGCATTTAGAAACAAACACTGCAATATCTCTATTCATCCCGCTCCACCAATACTGACGTCTCATATCTTGGTACATTTTGTCCCCACCGGGATGAACCGCGAACCGTGAGCCGTGCGAATCTGCCATCACCTCGTGTCACAATTCCTCCCCTTCTAGAACTACCAGTCTCCCATTGAAGCGTAATCCCCCGTCTGAGCTAACGGTATAGGACTCGGCTCCCTCTGTTAATAATCAAACTATCTGCTCCTGACAGAACGAGTCATCTGCTTGTGCCTTTACCACTCTCGTGACAATTTGTGGTGTAACAGTCATCACCGACATGAATGATTGGGCCACTGCATCCTGGTGTCCCAACTCCTTCCACTTTGCCTTCCACACCCCTGCCACTTCATCCACTGGCCTACGACTCAACGCGTCTGCTACCACGTTAGCCTTCCCCGGGTGATATTGGATATCAAACTGATAGTCCTTCACAAACTCAAGCCAACTCCGTTTCCGCATATTTAACTCCTTCTACGTGAATAGGTACTGTAGGGACTTGTGGTCTGTGAACAATCGAAACTTCTCCCCCAAAAGGTAATGTCTCCAAATCCGAAGAGCAAATACAACTGCCGCTAACTCCAAATCATGAGTAGGGTAATTCTTCTCGTGAGGCTTAAGCTTATGGGAAGCATAAGCTATGGCCTGACTCTCCTGCTGCAGTACACCTCCAAGTCCTTGTAAGGACGCATCGGTGTAAAAAAGATACTCAACTCCCGGTCTCGGAAATGCTAACACAGGTGCTGAGGTTAACTTGTCCTTCAACTCATCGAATGACAACTGACAGGCATCACTCCAAATGAACGGCACACCTTTACGAGTCAGATGTGTCATGGGACCCGCTATCTTGGAGAAATACCGAATAAACCTCCTGTAGTATCCTGGTAAGCCCAAGAAACTACGGATCTCAGTCGGTGTCGTGGGCTGTCCCCACTCCATCACCGCGGATACCTTTCCCGGATCAACAGATATCCCCCGATCGGAAATAATATGCCCCAAAAACTGAACCTCCTTCAGCCAAAACCTACACTTCTCATACTTTGCATACAGCTCGTTCTGACGTAGCGTCTGCAAAACCTGCCTCAAATGCTCGGCGTGCTCCTCCTCTGTCTAGGAGTAAATTAGAATATCATCAATGAAGACAATAACGAACTGATCTAGGAACTCTATGAACACCCTATTCATCAAGTCCATAAACACGGCTGGAGCATTGGTCAAACCAAAAGGCATAACCCGAAACTCGTAGGAACCATATCTCGTTAAGAAAGCAGTCTTCGAGACGTCCTCTTCCCTGATATGAAACTAATGGTAACCAGATCGCAAATCAATCTTCGAGAAGAAAGAAGCTCCTCTCAACTGGTTGAATAAGTCATCGATTCGGGGCAACGGATACTTATTCCGTATCGTGACCTTATTCAACTCCCGGTAATCCACATACAACCTCAACGATCCATCCCTCTTCTTTACGAACAACACAGGGGCACCCCACGGTGAAGTACTCCTCCGAATAAACCCCTGACCCAACTGCTCAATCTGATCCCGTAATTCTTTCATTTCAGCTGGAGCCATATGGTAAGGTGCGCGGGCAACAGGCCGAGTGACCGGCGTCAAATCAATCTCAAAATCTATCTCTCTACTCGGAGGTAATCAAGGTATATCCTGAAATACATCGGTGAACTCACTAACGATGGGTATTAAATCAAGTGGTATCACCACTTCCTTAGAGGTCTCCTCCTCTATATAGTACAAGTGAGTGGACGATCCTCCCTCAGGACGAGGCATCGCCACTAAAAACATATCTTGCTCGGGAATGGCAAAGATAATACTCCTACTAAAACATTCAATCATGGCTCGGTACGCTACTAGCCAATCCATACCAATAATAGCATCATACTTGGTCATCTCTAACACTAACATGTCAGCGGGTAAAGTGAACCTCCCGATCTCTATACCCACACCTCTACATATAAGCTAAATCATGGAACCCCTACTCAACGGTGAGTCTACATAAGTAGCGGTGCTCTCTGCGGTGTCTAACAACCCAATGGTGCGTGAAAATCTCATAGCAATAAAATAGTGTGTAGCCCCTGTGTCAAATAAAATGCGCCCCAGAGTCCCCTGAATAGAGAACATACCCTCAATAGCTGGAGGATTCTGTGGGGCTACGGCCTGCTGAAGCTGATACACTCTCCCATACTGAAGTTGTCCCTGCTGAACTGGGACTGCTGGAATGGGTGGTAATGCTGCCATTTGTGTTGCTGGGAGGGCGGCGGGAAACATAGGCCTCTGTGGCTCGTGTCGAGCACCCTGCTGCAGCTGCTGTGGGGCCCTGCCCTTATCAGGACAATCCTGACGTTTGTGGCCAATCTTACCACAAATGAAACACTTCACCTGGAAGTTTCCCCCTCGCTGCCCCTGCTGACCACAGCCCTGGTGACCATTACCATTTCTGCTCTGGCCTTGCTGGCCCTGGTGAAACTGCTGTTGTTGACCATTTTGACCCTGCTGGCCCTAATGGTCGTTATGCCCCTGCTGGACATTCCGGAATCCTCCCTGACCGTGTCTGAGACCCCCTGATCGGAATCTCTTAGAATCCCCCTGCTGGGAACCCTGATCACCCTGCCTATACTGACCCTGAGCTGATTGTGCCCCGCTGGCACCATTTCCCCCTGTCTTGCCCTGATGGCTGGACTCTCCAGATCGTTTCCCCTCTGTCAAGTGAAAGCGGTGGTCCTGGAAATGGAGCAATGCAGCGTTAACAACATCAGAATAAGTGGCCAACGATAGATTCCCCAACAAGTGCTGAAGGATCCTCCAAGTCAACCCGTCTGTAAACTTCTGAATCTTTTTCTCTTCCGTCGGTATCTCATCAGGTACAATGTTCAGCAAATTTGTGAATTCGACCTCATACTCGGCCACAGTCTTACCCTCCTGCCTAAGGTTCATCAACTTCCTCCTCATTTCTGTATGAACAGCTGACGGAAAATATTTGCGGTCGAACCGCTCCCAAAACTACTGTATAGAGAGAGTATCTCTCTCCTCTGCGGTGGTAATTGACTCCCACCACTGCAATGAAGAACCTGCTAGCTTGAAAGTAGCTAGTATCTGCTTCTGAACATCGGTGCACTCATACATCCTCAGGTGCCTCTGAATATCCTTTCTCCACTGACTAGATACCACAACATCGGAGCTACCTGCGAACTCCGGAGGGTGTGCTTTCTGAAAAGCATCTCGAACACGTTTCCAAGAAGACGGGAATGCATGTGCCTGAACTGGCACGACTACTGGCGCCTGGGGTGGTGCCTGCTGTACAACGACAAGAGCGACATTTACCGCTTGGGCTACAATGGCTGCAACCTCGGCGGCATTCATGGTGCCCTGTACTGGTGCTGGCTGTGGCTCTGGCTGTGCTCCCTAGGAACTTGCTGCACACGTCGTGGAGGCATCTGAAATGACAATAAAGTCTATAAGTTCGCAGTTATAAACTTAAAATAGCTAAAGAGCGAAGCATACATAAAAGAATACGACAGTCCTAAAATATAGGGCTCTACATCAAAGAAAGCTCAGCGGAAACATAATAAGCCGAACAGATCCTAAAGGACACTAGAACCTGATGCTCTGATACCACCTGTGACACCCCGTCTAATTAAATACCGGGTAGCTACTCCTTTATTAAATCAATACAAAATGCCAAGTTGGTCCAGTTAATAGCATCACTGTCGAAAACATTTTTAATGATTACTAACCACCTAGTATTTAAAAAGTGAGTTGTCAAATTTTAAATTAAATCTGATTAACATGCAATAAATGAAATATAGAAATGTAACACAACCATTCACGATAAAGTCCAACTATAGTGAATCAACAAATAAAGATGAGTTTAGAGGAAATACTCCTCACAACAATCCCAATATGAAAAGAAATAAATCAAGACTGCATCCTGAATTAATTACAAGCCAAAAGTCTGAATAACTGAAAGAAATGAAATGTCTCTAAAAGAAATGGGCGACATGCCCTACAACTGAAGAAATCTGAATATAGAGTCAAGGCAAATGAAGCGTCTACTAGCAAGGCCCTGTAACTTCCACAACAGCTACAGCTCGTCACCTGACTGAAAATACTATGCATGGTGTCCTTGTGGCTGGGCACCTAAAAAGGTTTTTACATAAAAAAATAGATTTGAAAGCAAACGGGTCAGAGCCGGAATGTGGAGAGTATTTTAAAAACAGCAAGTGCTTTAATAACATTTAAAACAATGAATGCAAAGTACATGTTAGGACGTGCTCTCACATGAAATACTCACCTCTCGTCTAACTGTGCACTCCTAACGTTCCTGTTCCCATTCATGTGTTATTTATCTCTAACTAGACCGTTGTAAGTTCTAACCCAACTACTCGATTCACAATATGAATTCCCTATGTTATCGCTTAATTAGATAGCTTTACTTGAACTCAGATTCTCAATTATTAGCATTACCGTTTGCTGGAGGTTATCCCCTTATTTATCTTCTCAAGGAGTTACTATAAATTATTCTCATAATTAAACATAACAATTCCTTTTCATTTAACCGTATATTATTCACATCATAAATATACAATATAAGCACCCCGAGGATAAGCTACGGTGCACACATACTCTGCTATCCATCCCGGTACATCACGTACATAAGGATTACAAATTCCGAATGTCTCAAGAATTGTTAGAATAAGCACAACACACAAAAATGGAGGCGAACATAATTCAACATATCCATGGGTCACGTACATACCTACGCTCCATAGTCAGCTGACTTATTAACTCACAAATAAGTCATTCTAGTATTATGTGCTTAAGGTACCAATCTAAATCCGGGCACACAAGGATGAGATGGCCCTAAGGGAACGTAAACCTCCCGTGATAGCAAGTATGGTAGGTATGTCATACACATAAAATCATATACTAAGCATGCACACATCTTAGATATCTCAATATTAATAAAGGTATATTCTACATCCTTATACCATTATTCCAATTTTATACATTCTAAGTCTCCCGATAATATAAAATTTAAACTGGCGACACGTCTCACGTCATAGTTTCTTATACTTAAAACCTATCTCAAGGGGATTATTAAGTTTCCTATTATTCCCACATATAACATCATTATTCTTAAGGTCCTTACTTCTGCCCCAAACTGCATTTCACGAAATTATTCAGATTTACTCTTTTAACTCTAACATTATCTCACTTGTCGAATTTTAATTAGCTTTTAGAATAATTCCTCAAATTGAATTCTAATTAAGGTCCAAATTTTATAACCATACCTACTGGTCTTCCTTCAGTCTAAGGATATCCATAAAGTCTCCAAAAATAATTCCTAAGGTTTAACACCATTAAAATTTAACTAGGAAAAATTTTACTCTTTCTGGGAAGGTCGATCGATCGACCTTGACCTTCGATCTATCGATGGTGGTCGATCGATCGACTGATGAATGTCGATCGATCGAACGCACCAGGTAGGCTACGGAATGCTTCGTTTTATAGTTTTCAAATCGTCTCAAAACACCATTATAATGCATGAAACTCTAATCTAACGTTATAATATCATCATACAACCATCCTACAACATTGTTAACGTTCTAAAACCAATAATTCATCAACTAAGGGCTTTGTTTGGATCAAAATTTCATCAAGAATTCCAGTTTTCTATTTCTTTCAAGAACATTGATAAATCTCTTCTTAAATCCGTTTTTAGATCATCAAGGGTTATAATTTGAATTCACAATTCGTCCAGAACATGTCTACATTCAATTCCTAACATAATTCATAGTTTTAAATCCTCAAATTCATGGGTCTAATCAATCTTCCAAGATAAATTTGATAATAATCCTAAACATGGAAAAGCATAGCATTGAATCAATTGTAATTAAACCACTTGCCTTAATCGTTCTTCATATTTGTTGTTGATTGAAGATGGTTGAATTCCTCTCTCTCTCTCTCTCTGCAGAATTCTCCTTTTTCTCTCTCTCTCTACAAGTTCTTCTCAAGATGACAATGGAGGTGGGATTGGTTTTTGGCAAGTTTAAGGTTTCTAAACTTCTCCCGTAGCCCACTACCTAGATTGGGGTTGGAAATGGTTTAGTGGGTTAAGACTAAGTCAGATTTTTAACTCAAATTTTCGTGGGTTATAATTACCCAATTTTTGAAATTACCAACCTACCCTTTTGCGTTGCCGGTATGGCCTAAAAATGCCCCGGGACCCAAACTAAACCCCCGGATAGTGTTTTCTGACTATTTTGACCCTTCCGGATGCGTTGGCGCACTCAAAATGACCATACGGGTGATAAAAATAAAATTCACTTTTTAATTCAAATAATTATATTCCTGACGCGACTGTCACGTGCGTCCCAACAAAATTTCCCAAATTGCCGTATTTCAATCTCGCGACAATTTCAATAGTTTCAATGTTCATATATTGCCATATATACATTTTATAATCAAATACCAACTCACATCTCGTTAGTATTTTATCCGGACTAATTCTCAATTAATTCACATTTAATTCAATTAATCCCATAAATAAATATCACAAAAATACGGGGTATTACATTTTCACTATTCCAAGTTGTTCTAGATATCGATTTTCCTAGCTTTAAAAACCACGAAGTATTTAGCAGTTGGCATTACTAAAATGAAAAATTATGGTTATAATATTTCAATAGTATATTGGGACTTATAACTTTAACTGTAATATAAATTTCAACAGAGTATTTTGTCATGTATATTTTGTAAATATTATAAAAATTAAGGCAACATTCAGTGGAGATGACAACAAACTCTTTTATGTAGTACACCAATTTTATTAAAAGAATTCAACAAGGTGATAATATTTATCCTACACTAGATAAGGGAACACATGTCAACTTATGGTGGAATTGAGTGAAATGATGCTGACTAGATAACACTAATCTATTGGTTTTTGACAAGGCCATACAAGCTACTCTTTAGGTCCTTTAGGTATGTTGAAAGCCAAGAGAAATTGAATATAAATCATTTCCATGATAACATGCATTGTGGAATTGTTTTATGTAGTACACCCCGCATGGATTATTTCTTCCATAAACAGTCCCACCCCATGCTAAGAAATCAGCCATGTGATGATATTAACTTTATGTTCGAAAAGACAACACATGCCATCTTTGGGTGATTATTTTTTCACGAAAGGGGATGAAAGTTTGTTGATGAGGCAACACTAGTATTTTTGTTTTTGATAATACCACACAAACTAATCTTTAAATTAATTAATTAGGTTTTCAATTTCGGACAAATAACATAGGGGTTTGTCCCCGTATAATACATTTTTAAGATTTTCAACATTGTTGGTTTGTCTACAAACATAAACTAGACTTGCATAATGGAACCGTAACCATGGAAGGTTGTAGTAGGGATGTCTCTCACTTCATTATAGTTCTTAGAAACGAGGAGTCGTGGAAAAGGTTATGTTAATAAGTCTCAAGTTATAGGGACATTCGTGAAGAACCCTACTAGTTGTTTAATTAATTTATTGGTCTCTGATACCTCTGGAACAAGGTTTGAATATGGATTGATGTTTTATTTTATTACTTATTGTGTATTTCCTTACTTTTCTTGTAATAACTTATTCTCACTTAATGTAAAAAATTAGTCATGCGATATTATATTGTGATCCCCATATTGGTCGTAACAACTAATTAGCCGCCACAATTAGACATTCTACCTCAAAAGGACGTGATCCCAGTATTGGTCATATACACTACTTAATTCCTCATAATTATACCTTGGAGCTCAGAATTAGGCTGCGAGGCCCTTATTCATCACGTGCACTCCTCAAATCCTCAAAAATAGATTTTGGCCTTAAAAATCGGGCCACAATTTCCATACGAATATCTAGGCCCTTGTGACACCCCGCCTAATTAAATACCGGGCGATCACTCCTTTATTAAATTAAATCAAGGTGAACAGTTTGGTTCATTCTTAGCATCACTGTCGTAAAAGTAAACTTTCCAATTTAACACCCTAAATAATTAAGCTAAGTGTCAAAACCATATTTAAACGTTACTTCCAAATTTTTATTTAAAGAAAATGATTTATTTATTTATTAACAACATTTCAACAATTAAGAATCACACCACAATAAACCAGGAACACAATCCGATTAATTTAAAACATTCGTCAATCGAATGTCAACATGCGAAATATAAAGTAACACAATTCAAACTGAAAAAATCCCATAGTGAAAATACTAGAAATAACTGAAATACAAATGTCCCAATAACAATGAAATAATGGAAAGGGAGACACATGCCCAATAAATGAGAATGCTAGAAGTGGAGTCAATAAAGGAAACCGTCTTTGCAAGTGACCTGCAACTCCCACCTAAGCTGCAGCTCGTTCCTTTCAAGGGATCCTAAGCAAGACGCCCCTGTGGCTGTGCACCTGAAATATATACATATATAAACAAGAGAGAGAGAGAGAAAAAGAAACGGGTCAGAGCCCGATAGTGTGTTTGATTTAAAATACGTTTAGCAAGTATTTAAATTGATACATGCCAATGCAACAACATATTAGAGCGACACTCTCTTGAGAAATTCTCACCTCTCTTCTAATGTGCACGCCAATCGTACTAACCATCCCAACGGTTTATCTTATCATTTTATCATACTAACCTTCCCAATAATTTAGCTTATCTTAACTTACTCATAAGATTTCAAAACCGAACAATATCATTGTTTAAAAGAATACTTCCAATTAGCATCACAACTCTCGTTTTAGCTTTATTAATTTATAAAGTTTCCCAGTGTCATATTATACTTTCACAAAATAAGTATTTACTATTTGAGTCATCAACCATGTCCTACTTATCGAATCACAGTAGGCAGTTTCAAATTTCCAAATCTCATATATATATTAACTACTCGTATAATATATATAAAATAACAGCACCCCAAAATAAGACTATGGTGCGTGCATACTTCTAGTATCCAAACCCCATACCACTCATATCAAGGGGAATACAAATTCGGAATCACTCTCGAACTGTATTAACACATACACAAACAATATCGAGGCGAAGCATAGATTCCAAGTCTCTAAGAGGATGGCACATACTCGCGTCTCTTAGGACCGTCTGAACTATCAATTCGATAGCCTGTACCAAGGATATCTATCTTCTAGGGTACAAGTCAATATCCCCCATAAAGGTCCCATCGAGATAAGACTGTCCCAGCGCGGTAACCTCAAGGATAGAAAGTAGCGCGATATGTTTTTCACATGTATATAATATATGTACACACAATCATATAAATATACCACTTTTATCATATTAATATAGGTTCCTCTCGTCACCCATAATTACAACATTTATCCTTAATTTCACATTATTAGTATTACGTATAAGGTTTCATCTCTAACCTTAACTCGAAGAGTTTTCTCACTTATTACGTGACACTCGTGGACTCTATCCTTCCAAGTAGAAAATTCAGTAGGTATACCTCTATTCACTATCGTAGCTATTCGCCAAAATCTCTCACTTGAAACACGTTGTTTCATCGTTCATTATATAATTATCCCAAAAGCAAAATTCTCGTCTTATAATAAAGTTCCCACCACTTATTCATATGTCCCACTAGTCTTTCCTATCTCCCAAAACCTTTTATTAAGAATACCCAAGAATTATTTCACAATAATTTTAGTTTAACTAATTAAACAAGGGAAATAGGAGTCTGCCAGGAGGGGTCGATCGATCGAGGTCTGGGACACCCCGACTAATTAAATACCGGGTAGCTACTCCTTTATTAAATTAATACAAAATGCCAAGTTGGTCTAGTTAATAGCATCACTGTCGAAAACATTTTAATAATTACTAACCACCTAGTATTTAAAAAGTAAGTTGCCAAATTTTAATTTAAGTCTGATTAACATGCAATAAAAGAATAATGGAAGAACAACATAATCCATTCACCATAACGAAGTAAAGAAATAACCAACAATAATGATAAGTCCGGAGGAAAACTCCTCACAATAATCCCACGAATGAAATAATAACATAAGTCTGAATCCGGAATTAATTACATGCCCGAAGTCTGAATAACTGAAATAAATGAAATGTCTCTAAAGAAATGGGCGACATGCCCTACAACTGAGAAATGCTGAATATAGAGTCAAGATAGATGAAGCGTCTACAAGCAAAGTCCTGTAACTTCCACAAATAGCTACAGCTCGTCACTTGAATAAGGATCCTAAGCATGGTGTCCTTGTGGCTGGGCACCTAAAATGGTTTTTACAAAAATAGATTTGAAAGCAAATGGGTCAGAGCCCGAAAGTGGAAATCATTTTAAAAGCAGCAAGTGTTTAATAACATTAAAACATTAAATGCAAAATACATGTTAGGACGTGCACTCACATGAAATTCTCACCTCTCGACTACATGTGCACTCCTAACGTACCGTACCCATCTAAATAACATACATATCTAATCAAACCGTAATAAGTTCTACCCCTTACAACTCGATTCCCATATTTCATTCTAGCGTTATCAATTAAATAGAGGGTTCTACTTAAACTCAGATTCTCAATTAGTAATACAATTCACTATCGGTTAACCCGTTATGTTTTCTCAAAACATTACCATAATTATATTCACAATACTAACATGAAAGTTTGCCATTAATTAAGTGTATATTATTCACGTCATAAATATACAATACAAGCACCTCGAGACTAATTTGCGGTGCACACATACTCTGCTATCCATCCCGGTACATCACGTACATAAGGTTCACACATTCCGAATCTCTCAGAAATCGTTCTCAGATAACAACAATCACAAATAATGGAGGCGAACACAGTCACATCACATGGATCACACACATACCTGCGCTCCCATGATCAGCAGACTTATTAACATCCCAATAAGTCCTTCTCTGACCTATGTTCATCGAGGTACCAGTCTAAATCCGGGCAACACAAGGATTAGAGGGCCCTAAGCGAACGTAAACCTCCCGTGATAGCAAGTATGGTAGGTATGTCATACACATAAAATCAATACATATACTAAGTATGAACACATCTTTGTAATCACCATAATATATTGGTGGTACACTTCTCATTCTCGTACCATCATATAATGCTACACAATTTATATGTTCCCGATTAATATAATAATTTAGGCCGTCAATAGTTCTCGCATCGTAATATACACTCACGTCCTACTTCATAATTTCCCTTAGGTTCAACAACACTTCTAGGTTTTACTCCTCTATATATCTCAAATGTCCCTACTATATCAATTTATCATCAGGGAAAGATTATCTCTACAATTTAATAAGGTTACGGGACACGCGAAATCAAAACAGGCTAAAAAGCATGAACTGTCAACTCGTTAGAAGTCTTGTTCGAACGAGGCTGTTCGAACGAGAGTTCGTTCGAACGAACTGGGCTTTCTAATAAGATCTCGTTCGAACGAAAGGCATCGAATGAATATTCAACTCATTAGAAGGTAAACTGTCCACTAGTTAGAAGCTCATTCGAACGAGATCGTTCGAACGACCTGGGTAGGTCTTCTAACGAGGGACCAGTTTCGAGCCCAGAAATTCCTTAACTCGTTTTTCCAATTTTTCTACACCTCTAACCTCCTCTAAACATCAAATCAACAATTGTTCAAGGGTTCTAATCAATCCTAAACATACTTAGGTCATATATTAACGTTTATATAGGGCCAATTCTTCCTAAACATTATTAAATCATCAAATTCCTCCATTTTTTTCCCCCAAATCACATGAGCATGAACCCTAAAATTCTTAAATCCCCCATTAGTCCAATTAAATCCGTTTTTGTTTCATCTAAAGTATATTATCATCAGATTAATCACCTACATACAGTTCTACATGGAATTCCTCATCAAAATACAAGTTCTAATTCCAAATGATGGGTTTTTATCAAACTCCCAAGAACAATACAAATTCTGTCAATTTCATACGCATGGAAGAAGCATTCTTTGTAATAAACAATATTAAACCACTTGCCTTATCTGTATCTCTGGATTTGATGAAGAATCTGATAATTTCTCTCTCTCTCTCTCTCTCTGCAGAATTCTCCTCTCTTCTCTCTCTACAAGCCTTCTTCTCCAAGGTGCTAATGGTGGCTAGGGTTTGCCTTAGGAAATTTTGGAACAACTCTAATAACCCCCGTAGCCCATTAAGTCCTAAGATGTGGTTAGTGGGTTTAGTGGGCAATTACCAAGTCAACTTTTTAATTCCGAATTTTCGTAGGTTTTAATTCCCAAAAATTCAAAATTACCAAACTACCCTTATACATTGCCAGTATGGCCTAAAAATACCCCGGGACCCAAACTAAACCCCTGGCTAGTGTTTTCTGACTATCTCAACCCTTCCAGACGCGTTGGCGCACTCAAAATGACCATACGGTTAATAGAAATAAAATTCACTTTTATAATTAAATAATAATATTCCTGACGCGACTGTCACACGTGTCTCAACAAAATTTCCAAATTGCCGTATTTCAATCTCACGACAAATTTCATAATTCAATGTTCATATATAATCATATATACACATTATAATCAAATACCAACTCGCATCTCGCTAGTATTTTAATCCGGTTTAATTTTCAAATAATACACATTTAATTCAATTAATCCCATAAATAAATATCACAAAAATACGGGGTATTACATACTTCCCCCCTAATAACTGAATTTCTTCCCGAAAATTGGAATTAGAAAGTACCTGGTAAGAACAACTCTGGATAACGTTCGCGCATCTCATCCTCGCGCTCCCATGTGGATTCCTCGACATTATGATGTCGCCACTGAACACGCACTAACAGAACTATCTTTGACCGCAGTTTCCGCTCACTTTGGTCCAAAATAGCAATCGGCCCCTCCTCGTAGGAGGTATCAGATTGGAGATCGATGTCCTCCAAAGCAATGTGAGAATGAGCCAAATCGTCTCTAAGATATTTCCTTAGCGAGGAAATATGAAATACATCGTGAATCCGATCCAAATGCTCCGGTAACCCAAGTCTATACGCAACCGGTCCAATCCGCTCAATAATAGGAAATGGTCCCACATATCTCGGTGCCAACTTCCCTTTCTTCCCGAAACGCATAATCCCCTTCATAGGAGATACTCTGAGCAAAACCTAGTCCCCCACTTGGAACTCCCTGAAGAACCTCTTCGCATCAGCATAGCTCTTCTGCAGATACTGAGCTACCCGAATGCGACTCCGAATCAATTCTATTCTTGTCGAAGTGTCCTGAATCACTTCCGGCCCAAGTAGTTTGTTGTCTCCCACCTCCAACCAACATGCTGGGGAACGACAAGGTCTACCGTACAATGCCTCAAATGGAGCCATGCCAATGGTGAACTGGTAGGAGTTATTGTAAGCAAACTCCACCAGTGGAAGATACTGCTCCCATCCACCCTCAAAATCAATGATGCATATACGCAACATGTCCTCCAACATCTGGTTTGTACGCTCGGTTTTGCCCATCCGTCTGCGGATGATACACCGTACTCAACCGCAATTCCGTGCCCATGGCCTCCTGAAAACTCTCCTAAAACCGTGAAACAAATATCTTGTCTCGATCAGAAACGATATTTAGGGGCACACCGTGAAGTCTCACTATCTTTGAAATAAAGAGCTGGGCATACTGTCCCGTAGTGTAGTCTGTCTTTACGGGTAGAAAATGAGCGACTTTGGTCAACCTGTCCACAATTCCCCAAATGGAGTCGTGACCTCTCTATGACGTAGGCAACCCCGTGATAAATTCCATGGATATGCTCTCCCACATCCACATCGGGATCTCCAATGGCTGTAGAAGTCCTGCCGGTCTCTGATGATCCACTTTTACTAGCTGACAAGTGGCGCATTTAGAAACAAACACGGCAATATCTCTCTTCATCCCGCTCCACCAATACTGTCGTCTCCTGTCTTGGTACATTTTGTCCCCTCTGGGATGTACCGCGAACCGTGAGCCATTCGACTCTGCCATCACCTCGTGTCACAATTCCTCCCCTTCTAGAACTACCAGTCTCCCATTGAAGCGTAATCCCCCGTCTGAGCTAACGGTATAGGACTCGGCTCCCTCTGTTAATAATCAAACTATCTGCTCCTGACAGAACGAGTCATCTGCTTGTGCCTTTACCACTCTCGTGACAATTTGTGGTGTAACAGTCATCACCGACATGAATGATCGGGCCACTGCATCCTGGTGTCCCAACTCCTTCCACTTTGCCTTCCACACCCCTGCCACTTCATCCACTGGCCTACGACTCAACGCGTCTGCTACCACGTTAGCCTTCCCCGGGTGATATTGGATATCAAACTGATAGTCCTTCACAAACTCAAGCCACCTTCGCTGCCGCATATTCAACTCCTTTTGCGTGAATAGGTACTGTAGGGACTTGTGGTCCGTGAACAATCGAAACTTCTCCCCCAAAAGATAATGTCTCCATATCCGAAGGGCAAATACAATTGCCGCCAACTCCAAGTCATGAGTGGGGTAATTCTTCTCATGAGGCTTTAGCTTACGGGATGCATAAGCAATGGTCTGACTCTCCTGCTTTAATAAACCTCCAAGTCCTTGTAAGGACGCATCGGTGTAGACTAGATACTCAACTCCCGGTCTCGGCAATGATAACACAGGTGCTGAGGTCAACTTATCCTTCCACTCATCAAATGCCAACTGACAGACATCACTCCAGATAAATGGCATACCCTTATGAGTCAGATGTGTCAAAGGACCCGCTATCTTCGAAAATCCCCGAATGAACCTCCTTTAGTATCCTACTAGTCCCAAGAAACTACGGATCTCCGTCGGTGTCGTGGGTTGTCCCCACTCCCTCACCGCGGATACTTTCCCCGGATCAACAGATATCCCCCGGTCGGAAATAATATGTCCCAAAAATTGGACCTCCTTCAGCCAAAACCCGCACTTCTCATATTTTGCATACAGCTCGTTCTGACGTAGCGTCTGCAAAATTTGCCTCAAATGCTCGGCGTGATCCTCCTCTGTCTGGGAGTAGATCAGAATATCATCAATGAAGATAATGACAAACTGATCTAGGAAATCTCTGAACACCCTATTCATCAAGTCCATAAACACGGCTGGACCATTGGTCAAACCAAAAGGCATAATCCCGAAATTCGTAAGAACCATATCTCGTTAAGAACGCAGTCTTCGAGTCGTCCTCCTCCCTGATACGCAACTGATGGTATCCCGATCGAAATTCAATCTTCGAGAAAAAAATAAGCTCCTCTCAACTGATCTAATAGGTCATCGATTCGAGGTAACGGATACTTATTCCGTATCGTGACCTTATTTAGCTCTCGGTAATACACACACAACCTCAACGATTCATCCCTCTTCTTTATGAACAACACAGGGGCACCCCACGGCGAAGTACTCCTCCTTATAAACCCCTGACCCAACAACTGTTCAATCTAATCCTGTAACTCTCTCATCTCAGCTGGAGTCATACGGTAAGGTGCGCGGGCAATAGGCCGAGTGCCCGGCGTTAAGTCAATCACAAAGTCTATCTCTCTACTCAGAGGTAATCCAGGTATATCCTGAAATACGTCGACAACCTCTCGAACAACCGAAATCGAATCAAGTGGTATCACCACTTCCTTAGAGGTCTCCTCCTCTATAAAGTACAAATGAGTGGACGATCCTCCCTCGGGACGAGGCATCGCCACCAAAACATCTCCTGCCCGGGAATGGCAAAGATAATAATCCTACTGAAACAGTCAATTATGGCTCGATATGCACTAGCCAATCCATGCCAATAACGGCATCGTACTCAGTCATATATAATATTAGCATATCCGCGGGTAAAGTAAACCTCCCGATCTCTAGACCCACGCCTCTACATACAAGGGAAATCACCGAACCCCTACTCAGAGGTGAATCTACACAAGTAACCGTACTCTTGACGGTGTCTAACAACCTAATGGTGCGTGAAAATCTCATAGCAATAAAACAGTGTGTGGCCCCCGTGTCAAACAAAATATGCCCCATAGTCCCCTGAATAGAGAACATACCCTAAATGGCCGGTGGGTTCTGTGGGGATGCGACTTGCTGGAGCTGATACCCTCTTCCATACTGAAACTGTCCCTACTTAACTGGGACTGCTGGACTAGGTGGTAATGCTGCCATCTGTGGTGTTGGGAGGGCGTCGGAAAACATAGGCCTCTGTGGCTTGTGTCGAGCACCCCGCTGCTGCTGCTGTGGGGCCTTGCCCTTGTCAGGACAATCCTGACGTTTGTGGCCAATCTTACTACAAATGAAACACTTCCCTCGAAACTGCTTCACTTCATTACGGTGTTGACTAGTCTTGCTTTTTCCCTGGTCTTGCTGGCCTTGGGGGAGATTTGCGGAAAAACAATGTCAGGGCGAGGACAATCCATCCACTTGTGACCCGGTTGTACACTTTTATAGCAGAGTTTCAAGATTCTTCACTGGTCAGATTGTAGTTTATCCCTAGTCTGATTCGGACAAGATTTACATTTGTGATTGTCCATTCCACAACCGAAACACCTCTTAGTGATTTCATTCGGAACCCGACTTCGTTGGTCCTGACACTTTTTCCCCTGTACATGAATCTCGTTACTTTTGGAACTCACTCGATCTTGATTGTTTTGTTGTCGCAGATTCGGTGCCTTCGCACGATTTTCAACGTTAGTCACATGAATTTGGTTAACTTCTCTAGGTCTTTTGCCTCCTTTAAGTTGTATGTTGTGTTCTTGGTATTGTAGAATTACAGTGGTAACTGCTTGTGCCACGATACCTGCTAACTCGGCGGTTGATATTCTCTTTGGGGATACCTGAGGTGTGAGTCGATCTTGCTCGTTGACTCCCCTAACCGTTTTAGCTAGTTCTTCTTGACGATTCATCTGAAATTTAAGTAAATTAGGATGAGTTCGTCACTCAAATAAACAAATCGCAGAAGTATGAATTTCCAAAGTATAGAGATAAACACAACATTCCTAGAATTAGGGCTCTATATCAAAGAAAGCTCAGCGGAAACATAATAAGCCGTACAGATCCTAAAGGACACTAGAACCTGATGCTCTGATACCACCTGTGACACCCCGACTAATTAAATACCGGGTAGCTACTCCTTTATTAAATTAATACAAAATTCCAAGTTGGTCCAGTTAATAGCATCACTGTCGAATTTTTTTTAATAATTACTAACCACCTAGTATTTAAAAAGTAAGTTGCCAAATTTTAATTTAAGTCTGATTAACATGCAATAAAAGAATAATGGAAGAACAACATAATCCATTCACCATAACGAAGTAAAGAAATAACCAACAATAATGATAAGTCCGGAGGAAAACTCCTCAAAACAATCCCACGAATGAAATAATAACATAAGTCTGAATCCTGAATTAATTACATGCCCGAAGTCTGAATAACTGAAATAAATGAAATGTCTCTAAAGAAATGGGCGACATGCCGTACAACTGAGAAATATTGAATATAGAGTCAAGATAGATGAAGCGTCTACAAGCAAAGTCCTGTAACTTCCACAAACAGCTACAGCTCGTCACTTCAATGAGGATCCTAAGCATGGTGTCTTTGTGGCTGGGCACCTAAAATGGTTTTTACAAAAATAGATTTGAAAGCAAATGGGTCAGAGCCCGAAAGTGGAAATCATTTTAAAAGCAGCAAGTGTTTTAATAACATTAAAACATTAAATGCAAAATACAGGTTAGGACGTGCACTCACATGAAATTCTCACCTCTCGACTACATGTGAACTCCTAACGTACCGTACCCATCTAAATAACATACATATCTAACCAAACCGTAATAAGTTCTACCCCTTACAACTCGATTCCCATATTTCATTCTAGCGTTATCAATTAAATATAGGGTTCTACTTAAACTCAGATTCTCAATTAGTAATACAATTCACTATCGGTTAACCCGTTATGTTTTCTCAAAACATTACCATAATTATATTCACAATACTAACATGAAAGTTTCCCATTAATTAAGTGTATATTATTCACGTCAGAAATATACAATACAAGCACCCCGAGACTAATCTGCGGTGCACACATACTCTGCTATCCATCCTGGTACATCACTTACATAAGGATCACGCATTCCGAATCTCTCAGGAATCGTTCTCAGATAACAACAATCACAAATAATGGAGGCGAACACAGTCACATCACATGGGTTACACACATACCTGTGCTCCCATGATCAGCAGACTTATTAACATCCCAATAAGTCCTTCTCTGGCCTATGTTCATCGAGGTACCAGTCTAAATCCGGGAAACACAAGGATTAGAGGGCCCTAAGCGAACGTAAACCTCCCATGATAGCAAGTATGGTAGGTATGTCATACACATAAAATCAATACATATACTAAGTATGCACACATCTTAGTAATCACCATAATATATTGGTGGTACACTTCTCATTCTCGTACCGTCATATAATGCTACACAATTTATATGTTCCCGATTAATATAATAATTTAGGCCGTCAATAGTTCTCGCATCGTAATATACACTCACGTCCTACTTCATAATTTCCCTTAGGTTCAACTACACTTCTAGGTTTTACTCTTATATATATCTCAAATGTCCCTACTATATCAATTTATCATCAGGGAAAGGTTATCTCTACCATTTAATAAGTTTACGGGACACGCGAAATCAAAACAGGCTAAAAAGCCTGAACTGTCAACTCGTTAGATGTCTCGTTCGAATGAGGCTGTTCAAACGAGAGTTCGTTCGAACGAACTGGGCTTTCTAAGGAGATCTCATTCGAACGAAAGGCATCGAATGAATATTCAACTCGTTAGAAGGCAAACTGTCCACTCGTTAGAAGCTCGTTCGAACGAGCTCGTTCGAACGACCTGGGTAGGTCTTCTAACGAGGGACCAGTTTCGAGCCCATAAATTCCTTAACTCGTTTTTCCAATTTTTCTATACCTCTAACCTCCTCTAAACATCAAATCAACAATTGTTCAAGGGTTATAATCAATCCAAAACATACTTAGGTCATATATTAACGTTTATATAGGGCCAATTCTTCCTAAACATTATTAAATCATCAAATTCCTCCATTTTTTCCACCAAATCACATGAGCATGAACCCTAAAATTCTTAAATCCCCCATGAGTCCAATTAAATCCGTTTTTGTTTCATCTAAAGTATATTATCATCATATTAATCACCTACATTCAGTTCTACATGCAATTCCTCATCAAAATACAAGTTCTAATTCCAAATGATGGGTTTTTATCAAACTCCCAAGAACAATACAAATTCTGTCAATTTCCTACGCATGGAAGAAGCATTCTTTGTAATAAACAATATTAAACCAATTGCCTTATGTGTATCTCTGGATTTGATGATGAATCTGATGAATTTCTCTCTCTCTCTCTGCAGAATTCTCCTCTCTTCTCTCTCTACAAACCTTCTTCTCCAAGGTGCTAATGGTGGCTAGGGTTTGCCTTAGGAAATTTTGGAACAATTCTAATAACCCCCGTAGCCCATTAAGTCCTAAGATGTGGTTAGTGGGCTTAGTGGGAAATTACCAAATTAGCTTTTTAATTCCCAATTTTCGTAGGTTTTAATTCCCAAAAATTCAAAATTACCAAACTACCCTTATACGTTGCCGGCATGGCCTAAAAATGCCCCGGGACCCAAACTAAACCCCCGGCTAGTGTTTTCTGACTATCTCAACCCTTCCGGACACGTTGGCGCACTCAAAACGACCATACAGTTAATAGAAATAAAATTCACTTTTATAATTAAATAATAATATTCCTGACGCGACTGTCACACGCGTCTCAACAAAATTTCCAAATTGCCATATTTCAATCTCACGACAAATTTCATAATTCAATGTTCATATATAATCATATATACACATTATAATCAAATACCAACTCGCATCTCGCTAGTATTTTAATCCGGATTAATTTCCAAATAATACACATTTAATTCAATTAATCCCATAAATAAATATCACAAAATACGGGGTATTACAGCAGGTATTTTGATTTCTGCAGAATTACAGTTACGGGTTCTACCAATTTTCTTCATCCAAATCCATGTTTTACAACCCCAAACGTCCCAAGAATTCTACTACTAACATTATAACAATATACCAGATGTTTCTAACATAAGGCATGTACATATTCATCATTTAAACATGGATTTTCAACCCAAAATTATATCTAATTATCAAGAACCCTAGAATTTTCTTAAAGAGATTTCTAACAAATTTTTCTCCAGAATTTCTTTCTTATAATCATCAAAATTTCGTGGTTAATTTCCTCTACATGGCAAGGGTTTCCAGAATCATCATATCAACCAATAGTACATGGATTTTCCTATCACAAATTGGGTTTTCTTCCACATATTTCATCTCTAATCATTCCTAAACTAATATGGAAATTGCACCAAAGAAAATAGCAAGATAAACACTTGCCTGGGATTTTTGACGTTCTGATTTACGGCTGATTTTGGTATGGTTGCGTTCCTCGTCTCGCGATCTATGCGTTGGCGGTGACGGCGGTGCAAACGGGTGGCTTTTTGGCCTTGAAATTGCTTGAGAGCTCTCTCCTCTCTTCTCCAATGGCCGTCACTAGTGTTTAGAGTTTCTAACCCTATAAGGTAACCTAGGTATCTGATATAACTCCTCTAATTTTCGTGGGTTTAATTACCCAAAAATGTAAATGACCAAAATGCCCTCCCGGGTTACTAATTAGGCCTAAAAATGCCCCGAGACCCAAACTACACCTACGGGTACACTTTCCTGACTATCTCGACCCTTCCGGACGCGTTGGCGCACTCAAAATGACCATACGAGTAACTTATAAAATATTCACTTTTTATTTATCAAAATTTAGTCCCGACACGACACGAGCACATTCCGACTTAAATTTCCAAAATTGTCATTTAACTCACTCATGACATTCAATATAACCAATATAATATATTACTTTGCTCATTAGTAATAGTCAAAAAATTTCCCATAATTACTAACTCTCGTCACGTTAATAATGAATCATAATTAATTTTCGGATTTTTTATTAAATAATTCATTCACATTAACTTTAATAAATCCCCAAATTAATATAGCATAAAAATGCGGGGTATTACAGCCCTTAGAATTGAGCCACATTCATCATAACCAATAGGTCATAAATATCAAGAAACATCATTACCATCCACTTGTAAGGTCCTCATTGCTAGTCCATGATCATCAAGCACCCTTTATGACATAATTTTAAGACACTCTCCTATATAATACATATTCTAGGCCCTTAGAATCAAGCCACATCTCCCATACACATACTTTATTGGCCATCAAAACTTAGTCAGTAGTCCTTATCAAAATTTTCATATACACTTTATAGCATATACGATATAACCCTCACACTATCTAGGTCCATAGAATTAGACCCCGCCCCTCTAAATCAAGCCTCTAGCCTCGTTGTGCTAAGAACTTACCTTGGCTTCTGTATGAATTCCTAACTACTAATCCCCACTAGATTTTTTATATGTAGGGACTCAACACTCATGATCTCCGTCGGGTACCGATCTTTTGATGGACGTTCTCTTATCCTAACTTCACCCGTAAAAGGATCTTTATAGACACACCAATTTATCACCCTTGCACTCCTCTATAGGGTCCAAATAAAGTACTTTCTATCCATATCCTATTTAACCTTAGTCAACTCTCGAACCTAGGAGCGCATTAAAATATTATAATGCTTCAAATCCTCTTTCCAGTACTACCAGTTGTGCATGACTTAGACAAATGATTTTCATGTTATGGCCAAAAACCTATTTATGCACGCCTATAGGCAGACTGGGTTTTACTTCTTCACTAGTTCAGGCAAACATACTGACAAGTAGTCAAAGATCATGTCAATAGGCAGTTCCATGAGGAAGAATTATTGTTTTATCCTTTTGGGGTTTTCGTAAATAAGGAGACACTTACATTGTTTGCATAAGACCTCAATTTCAGTGCGACAACTATTTTTAATTTAGCATACATTATTTTCAACACATTCTCTCATACATTCTGTTACATCACCTTGACCCGCCTTCAACCGCCACTCTACACCATCTTTTAAAAAGAAACATTACTCAACAAAGAGATCAAGACAAAATTAAAAGTTCCTGAAGGTAAAAAACTCTTTTTGTTTTATTAGCCCCATAAATGGTATCTTGCATATTTTAGTGTCTTTACCTTATTTCAAGTTGTTAAATTCCACTCGTATCCTTAATATGACCTTTATAAATTCGCACACATACATATATACATCTATATATACATATATATAAATCTAGTTTTGTAAATAAACAAATGATTTATACCATAATTCCCAATTTAGAGTTCTTTAACATTTTTTTACACTTTCACAACATTTCGCTTGCTTTTTCAAAGTCAAAAGAGATAACTTAGATTTGGATTACGGGATAGAACCCAACCGTGTTCGTATTACAAACTACATGGTCTTTGATGTTGTTGATTCATAAAAATAGACCTAGTATTGTAGACCACGCCATCTAAACTATGTTCAATAGTTAAATTAAATATAAATATAGTAGTTACATAGAGATAAATGAGATATTTACAGTGATTCGACTATAAAATGTTCCTATATCAACTTTATTGGCCTTATTCTCATTAGATGTGTGTTTAAAAGTACATGCTTGTGCATTATAGGGAAATAGACAGGGATTAAGAGGTTAGAATATGGAAGTTACATAATTTTGTATATCTGAGGCTGAGGCCTTATAGAGTAATATTGGAGGAGATCGCGTCCATTTTCATCTGGGTTTGCTGAAACGGGTGATCAGAGTGGCATTCTGATGTAAAGAGAAGTCAGAGGTAATTCGGATGAGTTTGGTTAATCTATTTTTCTTATTAAATGATAAATGAGATCCTTTATTTATAGAGTTTAGTTAGTGGCCTTCAATATTCATGTGACTTATGGATAACGGGAATATTTTTATAAGTTGGAAAGTTGGCATTCTATAGGATAAGGTGTAAACTCCACTTTCTTTTGAGTGTATGTTAGGGCGAGCTGTAATGTTTTAACCCAATTGTGGCACAAGGTTGAGGCCTTCGTTGTTAGGCCAATGACTTTTACAAATATTTTGGAATGTCCTCATGTATGCATATGTACCTCCATGCCGTGGGTCCATCGGGTAATGATGGATATATTTTAGGTATGATAGAAGCACAACAAACCATAGTGCTAAGAGGGTAATTATTTAGTGTTGGGGATTCATATAGAGTATATGGTCTTCAAACTAGTTCAGAGGTCTTGGCTAATAAGCTTGACCTTATACCACAGTTCATTTATCATGACCTCTAATATAAAGGTCATGGGTTTCGAGGTCTCATTTACCATTCCCAAACTTAGAGATAAATTAGTTGGATAATTTTCGAAAGACTCAAAGTTCAATGTTTGAAAAACTCAATGTGGGATTTCCAATATTCAGGAGGCGATTTTTGGAGAACTTTTTGTCGACCTAAAAAGCATGATTTCCATGTTGGATTTCATATCTTTTTTTTAATTTCTTCATTTCCCCTTGATTTACTTTGTTTTTATGCTTTATATTTTTATTTATAATGAGTAAACAATCAATCCTCAAGCTATAGATCTAAGCTTGAAGTGTTTATCAAAATGTTTGAATTAAGTCCTTAAGTCCTCAATCTGTATACATGTTTGGGCTGAATCGATTATGATTATGAATGATAATTCATTTTAATCATAAATTATAACCATTTGAACCTCCAATGTAATGCCAATAATATATTATGAGTTTGGTTTTGACTTGAATCGTATCTTGAAGTATAATTTATATTTTAAGATTATTGATGGTTTGTTTGTTGAATGCTTGATGTTTAATGAAATTTTGGGTCTATTAATTATTATAGTGGGTTTGTAGGAGTAGATTATATCGTTTGGTTGGATGTTTTGGCCAAATATGATACATTTTGATTGGATTTAGTTTTTTTTATCGAAGAACATCTACTCTTTCTCTTAGACAATAACCTAGGGTTTTTCGTTTATATCTTTTCTATCACATGATAAATAATATTAGGCGTTTGTTGCTCATGTTGGGGCCTTTAATTAATGGTCATAGCCTTTTTCACCAATAGTCCCATTTAGGTTCTGATTTGTTTGTAAACCATGTTATGGATTCTTAGACTAGGTTGTGGATTAATGACTTTAAACTTCGTGGCATTTATTGACTTTTTATGCTTGTGTATTTTTTATGAACGTTTTTAGGTGTTTTTTGAATAAGGTCACGAACTTTAAAATTAGGTCATGACATTTCCCCCAACCTTCATTATTAGATTCTACAATCACTTTAGGATCTCCCAATCACAATATTATACTAGTCTCTTTAGCAGTTTGTATTCATTAATAGTTGTGGGTGGTGTTCTAAATGGGAAGCTTACATTCTTTACAGATCCCTGTTGTCCTTATGAATATAAAATCAAGGAAGTATCTGGATAAGTTATATATGGTACAGTTTGAAAGGTATCCCCCTAAAGGTTTTCACATTCCTCCTCTTAATTCCATGAATAAAACACTATCCCATGCTGATATACATATTCTATAACCCTTATTGATTTTAGGGATCTAATGGATACAACTAAATCTAATCATCAATTTAAAGAGGATATAGGTTCAAGAAACAATCAGATGCCTATGAGATCTAATAGAAGGGACGAGGTTGAAGCTTCTAGAAGTGAAAACACAAAACATTTCCACAAAAATAAAAAATAATGAACTTGCGGCCACGAGACGGGTAGGGCTCCAAACACCATGAAATATCCATGTGATATGACCTAGGAGTACATAACTCACTTGCTATATTATGTGAGTTTCCAAAGATCTCCATTTTCTCTCTTAATAAGGTGGACTAAATGTCATGTTATGCAGTTCAAAATAATGGGGTATAGTTCCTCGATTTATTTTTATGTCCTCGGCCTCCGACTTCATATACCTGTGCTAGTCGGGAAAATACTTAAGGCAATGAATTTCTCCACAACCCAATTTCACCCAAATGAGTGGAGGGAAGTCTCAACTTCTCTTATTGTAACACCTCACATTTTTTTTTCCATTTAATTAAATTTCGTAATTAACTATTTATTTGCCTATCGTGACATATGATATGTCACTTAGTAAATTCTTATATATGTTGTTATGTGCTTCATATATGAGTTTCATGAATTCGCACTCAGTAATCGGCATAATACATGGTAATGCATTGAATAAATGTTTTATCTGAATTAGTATTATGGGTGACTATCGAATGGTCAACGACTAGGTGTCGTGGGTTTTCTTATTTGGATCATCCCCTCGGTATCAGATCCCACCAATTGTGAAGTAGTTTTTATAATGCTGAAACACACATAAGTAAATAATATGAAGTTTTAACTTAATTTATTCATACCTCCTTATTAATATATATAATTAGAAAAATTATTACAATATCTGCTATTTTGTATTGACTTCGAGAACAGTTATTATGGCCATCCCGAGATCTTTTCTCCCTGCTCTTTCGGGGTAAAAGAGGGAGGATAAAGGTCTTGTGCCCCTCATTTCATGGGGGGGTGGGGGGGTTCTTCGGTCATCATCAAATTTAGGGTGATGTAAAGGGATAGAGTCTACAGGCCATTTTACACAAAATAGGCAAAAGAACTTATTACCACCTCGATAGAGTGGCATCAAAGACATACTAATGCTTGTAAAACCAATAGATCAGAGGTTCGGGGGCTAAGTTATAGAATGCGAAGGTATTAGGCACCCATCTCGCCCTTTCGGTCTCTCATGGGCTTATGTTACTATTTCCCTTAATTTCTCCATGAAGTGTGTGTGTATATATAAGTGGATACTGGAATCGCTCGAATCGAATTATGGAAAAGATGGAATGAGGTCATCTATAGGAATGTTCCATTAATAATATAAAAAATATGATATGTGCGCTTATCGAGATATTGATCATTATGATGAAATAATAATATGTGTGACATAAGATGCAAGTTTGAATCACAAGCATTATATATATATATGCATAATTTATAGGTAAAATAGAATAAAGATGAAAATAGGAAATTATGACTTGAGTTTCGGGTTTTTGCCCGAAACGCCTACGTAGCCTATAAAGGCATCAAAATCCATGTAGTTCGCATGCAACACAAGGTTGGGGTTTGTCCCATAATTTCAAACGGTAATTTATTATATGTGTGTGTGTAGAAAAGATGCTTTTAGTTTTGAGAAAATATGATGAAGAATTCCTTCAGAATTTATAAGTCTAACCCTCTTTCGCTTTGTTTTGGATTTTTTTTTCTAGAAAATAAATTATGTGAGATATAACTAATAAAGGATGAGATATTAATCTGTATGACCTAAAGACCAAATCTAAATAAAGAATTTATATAACTAATGCGAGAATAAAAGGAATTAAAGAGAGAGTAGGATGTTTGGACCTTCTTTAGTGACTTGAAGCTTGTTCTTGATTATTGATGAACTTCCTTACAAGTTGGGATGAATGTGGGATGAGAGAAAAAGATGTTATCGCTAAATTGGTTATGAAAGTGGTGGTCATGAAAGGTGGAGAAGAATTTCACACAAGGAAACTTCGCTAATTGTAGAAGAATTTTGATGAGATCATTGAAATTGATGGCTTTGAGGGTCCTCTCGAAGTTAGATCATGATCTACTTATATAGGGTAGGGGGACTACTGATCGAAATTGTCCTTGTCCTGCCTATCGATAGGTAACCCTAGACACACTATTGATAGGCAGATCTAAAGCACTGCCCTCATGCAGATTATTAGAAAAAATGTCATAAAATTCAATTTGTAAGTCCAAATCACGCATGAGGTATGTTATTAAGAAGGTAATTTAGATACCTTTGAGAATTCTTTGGTTCGCTCCGGAGTTATGTAGATGACGGACGATCAAATGGGGCTCGAAAGTTCCCATTGATCCTTTGGACAGGAGATCGTCGGATGACTATGGATCGTTCGTCCAAATTGTAAGTTCGAATCATGAACGGCTTAGATCATTGGAAATGTTGTGTGATCGAGCGCAAACCGTGCATCATGTACTACACAAATCATTGTTATCGGTTCGACGACTCAAAGCAAAAAACCTAAACTACAACTACACTTGACAAGCAAGCACAGCGGTAAGTCGGGTATCGTAAGAAATCCACAGGGAGTGATTAAATTTTAGATGTTAATTGCTTTAAAACTTCAGGAATAAAAGTGTAAAATAAATAAAAGAAAAGGTGATGGTTGGGAATGGTGGAAAAAGAAAAGAATAAGTTACGCTACACAAAAGTAAAGCAAGGATCGGGGTCGCATTCTACCACATGGATCGAAACAACTACTAATTAGAATACAACTCCAAATCAATTTAATCGAGCATTTACAATTAAGCATAAACATCACACAATAAGGAATTTAACCCAAAGTTGTGGGATTAAACATTTAACGGAAAATTGTCACACGAGGATTAAATTCAGAATATCGCTATAAACACTAACGTTGCGTGACAAAGAAAGTTAAACGCATAATAATGCAACTTTAATACATGAGGTTTCAATTAAATGCAATTTTACACAAAACCTAACTTTCGAGGTCCAAACCCATTAATGGCGGAATACAACCCCGACCCTATTTATCTAAGGGAACGATATGGAAATGAACTAAATTAAAAAAGAAATAAACTAATTAAGCAAGAAATATTTTTTTCTAGGCAAGAAAGTGAATGACATCAATGGAAATAAACCAAGAAATCAACTATATTAATGGTAGGGGTAATGAAAAATCCAACCTACAACACTCAAAAGTTGTCACACAAATGAGGAAGAAGAAGAGGTCTCAAAACCCTAATCCTAAACTAAACTAAAATAAAATATATGAAGATGATCCCTCCCAAAAATGAGATAAGAGAGTATTTATACAGTAAATATCCCACGGAAAACATGTAAATAAAGAAGAAGAAAAATAAATATCTGCAAGACCGAATCGATTAGGCTGGTCCGAATCGATTCGGTAAGGAGGTTCCTCGAAGGCTGCTAAAGGGGCGAATCGATTCCACTGGTCCGAATCGATTCGAAAACAGAGGAACTGGCATACTGAAATGGGGCGAATCGATTCGGCTTGTCCGAATCGATTCGCAAATTTGAATTTTTGCCACTGTCTCCTAGCGAATCGATTCGGATGGTCCAAATCGATTCGCACCTATAGAACTTCGATCCCTTCCTTTGTTTTGGTTGAGATGTCTTTCTCTTCCACACAAAAGCCCGTAACTTCTTCGATATAGCTCCGATTTGCGCACTGTTTATGGACACGCGAAGCTTGTTTAGAGGGCTTAAACTTCCGTGAAGAAATTGGGCCAGTTGCCCAAATTGTGAAATGATAAAATTGCCCTTGTGCGTGCGGTTGTGTACGAAACTTTGCCGGAATGCATCCAAACTTCATACTAAGCATCCAAATACCTACAAAAGCTCAATTAACGCCTGCAGAACATGTTAACATAGAAATCCGATGTTGTCTGGTTAACGAGCATAAGTATAGGGATTAAGATATCCAAGGGGGCTAATAAGGCGTAGGTTAACGGGTGAAATACGTAATATTTGCATCGTATCACACCCCCTAACTTACACATTGCTAGTCCTTAGCAATGAAATAAGAAATAACAAGAACTACAAGAAAACCAAAAGCAGGATACAAGTGCCAAATGGGATGAAAAAGTAATAAAAAGATAAGGCCACTTTCGCGGGCGAACGATTGCATTTAGCATATGCAATAAGCCGTTAAACCCCTAAGTTACCCTAGTGGACGAGTGTCATCTCGTGAGGGTTTTTAGGGATGATACCCACAAACATCACATAGTTTCCTCAAAATATTCCCAACCCAACATGCGACAAACTCAACAATAACAAAAAAGATTTCAAACGCGTTATTAGCATATTGAATGAATTCAAGCTAAAGTCCGTTGTTATTAACAGGTTGAATGCACCTCATAGAATTGAAACTTTAAAAGTGGGAGGGGGGGAGAGCAAATGCAAAATATGATTTGGTAAAAACTTAAATAAATCGGATAAACATAAAGCAAGCATATATTCAATCCTCACGGGCATTACGCTCATAAAATGAATTCACTATGAAAAGGGAGGTAATACATGGGACATGCGGGCATAAAGAGTAAATGTAAATGGAAACTAGGTCGCGCACATGTCACAGATGAAGAACGCTATATAAGAAATGAAAAACTTGTAATCTCAATGAAAGATACCACTCACTAAAAGAGGCGAAATGTATTTTCACAGATTATCAAAACTATTATGACTTTTAAATCAAATTCACCATAAGATCACATAGGACTTTATAGGGTTGTAATGTAGGCTAGGATAGGGTATGAAACGAAAGGGATGTATGTACGGATTCAAAGTGTTCGGAATGAAAACTTGGAATAATGGGAAAAATGTGGGCAATTACAAAATTGGAAAACAAGTTCCAAGACAAGCATTAAATGTTTCATTGGGAGAGTAATCAAAGCTTATTGAACTATATATACAACATATACAACTTTCTCTTTCTTTTCTTTTCTTCTTTTTCTTTTGTTTTCTTTTGTTTTCTTTTGCTTTTTGCTTTCTCTTTTTTACTACACTTTCTTTTCTTCTTTCTTTCCTTTACTTTTCAAACTCTCATATGCCTAAATTGCAACCGACATCATAACAACAACATTCAATCCCAAGTAACATTCCAAACAAAGGTATGGAAAGTGTATGTATGGTTTAAAACTCCAATTCGGAGTTGGTTATGGGAATTTGGGTTATGAAAAGAAAGGCTATATTTAGGCTCAAAGGGGTTAACGAGGGAAAACATAAGGTGAGGTCAAGGCTAATATGGGCCTATGATCATTTCATAAAGTTTACGGAATTCTGGAGTCAAAACAATATATGAAAATCATGATCAAGTAATATAATTCAAGATATAAACTCAATTAATGAACGATAAATGAAAGAATAGAGAGGTTACCGATGAATTCAACGTTTTCAAAGAGGAAAGAATAGTGTATACACTCACAAATGATGAAAGCTACAAAGCTTACTCGGTGTAAGTATATACAATGCAACAAAAGATTACCGAGTTATAAAAATATTAAACCAAATCAATATAACAAGGAAAGTGCATATGCTCATGCGATAAAGTTTAATTCATGAAGTTATTCAAAAAATCAATGATTTGAGGACTAAAGTCTAATAACTTATAAAATCGAGAACATGCATCATTGAGTTGTCAATCGGATCGGGCAATTATTAAAACTTATCATCGGAAACAAGGCAAAAAGCCCAACAAAGGAGAAAAAAGAAAGAAAATATTTTTGAAACTTTTTAATTTTTCTAAGAAAATCATACTTAGTAACTAAATAGTGAGTAAATCCATGGACAACACATGAAATGGATAGAATATCCTACACCCCCTAACTTAAATGTTGCATTGTCTTCAATGCTAATTAAGAACAAAACACACAGATAGGAAAAGAACGATATTACCCAAAATTGGAGCGGACTCCATAAGCATGAGTCCAATGAAATCTACAAATCAAGTTAGTACCGAGCATAGCAAAAACAAATAACAAAAAGTTAACTAATTACACTAGACTAAATTAAAAGGAAAGAAAAATAGGAAAGAATGAAAATTAAAAAGCTAACTATTTACATCCTACTATTTAGGCTTCACACTAACTATACACTAGAAGTCTAAATAGTTGAGGGTCCACCCAAAAAGGGATTTGACTTTGAAAGATTAACGTTGGACCCTCCAAAGAGAACATGCCTCCCGAAAAATAAGAATTCCGTTTGAACAACGGAAGGCATGTGGGTGGTGAAAAAAGTGAACCATCGCCAATTTGAAATTTTGGGCGGACGATGGGGGATTTGGATAATAAGGGGGAAAGGTACACTTGAGGTCCAAGAAAAATCGACTCATCTCCCAAAGATTTTTAAAATGGAATGGGAGATGGTGCACACGTGGGGATAACATCCATCGAAAACAAATTCGGTAAGGAGTCCTCATCGGCAAAAAGTGTAGAAGTTTTAAAAGTTTCTACCAACTCATAGGAATCAATCGGTAATTCTAATGGTTCAATGACGGAAAACGTATATGGTAATGAAATAAATTCAATCTCCGTCAACATATCATCGGAAGGAGATTGAATTTCGGGGGAGAGAGATTCACATTCGATGAGAAATTCTTTGAAAAATTGAGGTGAAACACAAGTTTCCACCTCCTCGTTGTTTTGTACATAAGATTTCATCTCATCGCAAAGTGCTCCAAGTCTCATTCCAGCATCATTTAGGCTTTCCAAACCTTGGAAGTAAAGAAGAAATGTTTCTTCCAAAGTAGGCTTCCTCGGCTTAAGAGCCTCAGACTCCTCATTTGGTTGAAACTCGTCTTCGAAAGTATCGGAATAAGAATCGTCATTAGATTCGAATAATGAATCCAAGTCAAGATCCCAATAACGATTTTCATTCCGATAAATGTTTTAAGGTTTTTCAATCTCAAGAAATCTTCAAAATCGAAAACTTGAAAACTATCCCCAAAGTAAGAATCATTAGAATGACCGTAATAACTATAATAGTAGGACATGATTACCTCGTTGTTTGTATATGGAGAATCCGAGCAAGAAAGTGAGAAACCGCGAATCAAAGTTTCTTAGCGCTCAAATATGTTATCCTGCAAAAAAGGTTAAAACAAAGAATACAAATACAAAAGGAAAAATACTACGAAATAATAAAACAATTACTATCTAAAACACACTCCCCGGCAACGACGCCATTTTTGATCGAGCGCAAACCGTGCGTCATGTAGTACGTAAATCGTTGTTATCGGTTCGACGACTCAATGCAAAAAACCTAAACTACAACTACACTTGACAAGCAAGCACAGCGGTAAGTCGGGTATAGTAAGAAATCCACATGGAGTGATTAAATTTTAGATGTTAATTGCTTTAAAACTTCAGGAATAAAAGTGTAAAATAAATAAAAGAAAAGGTGATGGTTGGGAATAGTGGAAAAAGAAAAAAATAAGTTACGCTACACAAAAGTAAAGCGAGGATCGAGATCACATTGTACCACACGGATCGAAACAACTACTAATTAGAACTCCGGCTCGAAAGCAATTTAATCGAGCATTTACAATTAAGCATAAAAATCACACAATAAGGAATTTAACCCAAAGTTGTGAGATTAAACATTTAACGGAAAATGGTCACAGGCGGATTAAATTCGGAATATCGCTATAAACACTAACGTTGCATGTCAAAGAAAGTTAAACGCATAATAATCCGACTTTAATACGCGAGGTTTCAATTAAATGCAATTTTACACAAAACCTAACTTTCGAGGTCCAAACCCATTGATGGCGGAATACAACCCCGACCCTATTTATCTAAGGGCACGATATGGAAATGAACTAAATTAAAAAAGAAATAAACTAATTAAGCAAGAAATATTTTTTTCTAGGCAAGAAAGTAAATGACATCAATGGAAATAAACCAAGAAATCAACTATATTAATGGTAGGTGTAATGAAAAATCCAACTTACAACACTCAGAAGTTGTCACACCAAATGAGGAAGAAGAAGATCTCTCAAAACCCAAACCCTAAACTAAACTAAAATGAAAGATATGAAGATGATCCCTCCCAAAAATGAGAGAAGAGAGTATTTATACACAAAATATCCCATGGCAAACTCGTAAATAAAGAAGAACAAAAACAAATATCTGCAGGACCGAATCGATTCGGCTGGTCCGAATCGATTCGGTAAGGAGGTTCCTCAAAGGCTGCTAAAGAGGCGAATCGATTCGGCTGTTCCGAATCGATTCGAAAACAGAGGAACTAGCATACTAAAATGGGGCGAATCGATTCGGCTTGTCCGAATCAATTCGCAAATGTGATCTTTTGCCACTATCTCCTAGCGAATTGATTCGGATGGTCCGAATCCATTCGCACCTGTAGGACTTTGATCCCTTCCTCTGTTTTGGTTGAGATGTCTTTCTCTTCCGCACAAAAGCCCGTAACTTCTTCGATATAGCTCTGATTCGCGCACCGTTTATGGCCAAACGAAGCTTATTCAGAGGGCTTAAACTTTCGTGAAGAAATTGGGCCACTTGACCAAATTGTGAAATGATAAAATTTCCCTTGCGCGTGCGGTTGTGTACGGAACTTTGCCGGAATGCATCCAAACTTCATACTAAGCATTCAAATACCTACAAAAGCTCAATTAACCCCTGCAAAACATGTTAACATAGAAATTTGATGTTGTCTAGTTAACGAGCATAAGTATAGGGATTAAGATACCCAAGGGGGCTAATAAGGCAGAGGTTAACGGGTGAAATATGCAATATTTGCGTCGTATGATTGTACGAGGTACTTTGATGTTATGAAGATATTCTCTCAGATCAGAGAGTTGACTTTGGGAAAATGGGGATCGAACGCGCCCGATGACCCTTTAGACTAAAACGGATCATTCGTCCGTATTGTGAGGTTGATTAATGCATGGGTTAGACCATTAGAAAGGTAATTTAGTCCCCTTCGAGGATTTATACAGTCTGATTTGAGCTAAAGAGTTGGCTTTTATCAAATGGAGCCCAGAAGTTCCCGGTGGCCTTCGAATTAGTTTTTTTCGATGAAAATGGATTGTTCATCCAAATTATTATGCTGTTTCATGAATGGGGAAGACCATTGTAAAGGGGTTTCAGTGACTTTCAAAGATTCATTAAGATTTCACTCCGACGGTTAAGTGGAATTTGGTTAAATCGGGGACCGAGAGCGCCTGAGGGCTTCCAAATCTGTTTTGGATAGTAAAATGCTTCATTCATCTGAACCGTTATGCTGATTTATACACATGATAGACCATTGGAAAGTGGATTCACATATCATCAAAGATTCATTGATCTTTCGCTCTGGTGATGGAGTTGATTGGATTCAAACGGGACCCAGGAGTGCCTGATAGCCTCTAGATCAGTACTCAGAGTATGACTCAGGGTTTATAGTGAATGGGGAGGTGATATGGACCTAAGGAGAGACCTAGGGAGTCCTAGAATATGGTATATATAGATACCCATGATGGGTGAGCTTAGAACAAGTGAAATACATAGAATAAATACCACATGATGCTTTGGGAATGAAGTTAATTCTGCGGACGTAAAGGGACAATAATGACCATCGAGGTCGATATGGAGGACCTGAGGAAATTATGGGGATGGTAAATTTTGTGAGTAGAGAAAAATTATGAGGACCTAAGGTTATGGTGACCAATTCTGAGGGCCAAGGTCAATTCTAAGAACCGAAGGTAAGGGTAACCAATTATGTAACTCGAGGCTAAATCTGAGGACTAAGTAGAAGTAACCAATTCTGAGGGTCGAGGAAAATTTTGAGGAAATTTTTATTGGGGGTGACCAATTCTACGGGTTGAGGTCAATTATGAGGAGCTTAAATGGGGGCAACCAATTCTGAGGGTCGAGGTTAATTCTAAGGACCTTAAATGAGGGCAACAAATTCTAAGGGTCGAAGTCAATTCCAAGGAAGATAAATGGGGTGAACAAATCTATGGGCCAAGGTAAATTTTGAGGACCTTAAATGGGGGCTACCAATAATGAGGAATGAGGCCAATTTAGTGGGCCTTAAGTAGGGGCAACAAATTCTGAGGGTCGAGTCCACTTCTACGGGCCTTAAGTGGGGTAACAATTATAAGGGTCAAGGCTAATTCTGTAGGTCTTAAGTAGGAGAGACTAATTCTGAGGGTCGAGGCTAATTTTGAGGACTTTTTATTAGGGAAGAATAATTTTGTGTGTCGAGTCAATTCTGAGGACCTTATATGGGGGCGACTAATTATGAGGGTCGAGGTCAATTCTCTGGACCTATAATGGGGGCGACCAATTATACGAGTCGAGGTTAATTCTAAGGACCTTAAGTGAAGGCGACCAATTCAACGGTTTGAGGAAAATTCTACGGGCCTAAAATTGTAATGTGGGGGGTTTGCTCTCTAGGAAGTCTTTGTTTTACATTTTTTTGAGACTTAACTGGGGAAGAGACATCTGGTTGGGAATTATGTCTTTTTGGGAAAAGATAGCTTTTCTGGGGGAGTTGAAAATCTTAGTCTATAAATTCCATTGGGGAAACAATTGATGCCTTGAGGTTCGGGATTCCGCTAGGGAATGTATTTACTGGAGACGTCGTTAGGGAGAGGTTTAAGGCTTTTATCTCTACTTTGCGAAATTGGAGAAAGATTTAATTTAGGAGCTCCTGTTGGGGAGACGGGTAGGATTTTATGAACCCTTATGGGGAAGTATTTGATTTCTACCGTGGATGAGGTTTTGGGATTCCATTAGGGACTTACAGTGAGCTTTTTGGGATACGGGTGCGCTGATTTTTTAGGATTTAATTTGGGGATAAAATGTGGCATTAATTAGACTGGGGTTTTAAGAGCTAAAAAATGGTTTTCTTGGTGAATAAATGGTCCAATATTCAATTTGCAATTTTAGGATTTTTTTTGCATTTTCTAGGATTTTTAATACGAAATTTCATGGATACTTCCCATCTAAGGGTGGGAGGAATTGCCAATAGGTAGTGGCATGGTTTTCTAGGATGCCTTAGGAAGGGGAACATGCAGGTGCCGATCCCTGGGTATTAGGGAACTACCAATTGACATGTCCATTAGCCTCTTATAAAAAGGTACAAATTACCTTCATTTTTTCACACTTCTAGCTTTCCTAACTTATGCTTCTTTCTCCTAAATTCTTCTCCTACGTTCTTTCCTCATTTGAGACTAGAAAATGTTAGATATCTTAAGTAGTTATACTCACATGGCGTGGTTCGGAGTTGACGATTGGGCGAACCTAGAATGGCGAGCTAGAGTTTCCCTGGCTTTAGGTAACGATAATGAATTTGACCTATTGGATCATGTTACCAATGATTGTACTATTTTTCATGAGCCTTAGCACCATCGACCATTTGGGTTGATGAACCCTAATGGAAATGTAAGTACCACATGAATTTTGACATTATTTTTCTTCTTTACATTTTCTTATTTTTTGAATTTGACCAAAGGTTTCTCTTTTATTTTGGCAGGCTGACATGGCTCCTACGATCTTTCATTCCCGGGGGATGACAAGATTCAGCGATGTGTGAGAGAACCTTCCTGTGGTGCTTCACTAGGTAGTCTCCTCTATGAGTTTTGATCATTTGGTGTCTGCTTTGGATGAGATATCGCACCCTATGACCGTTTTATATGTGCTGCTGGAGAGGTGGTGGGACACTATCCATACCATACATTTAGGATTTGGGGAGATGGAGGTGACTCCTATTAATGTTGAGCAGCTGTTGGGGATCGACTGGGAGGGTACGCAGGTAAAGATGGACCGATCTCTGATGGTGACATCGGTGGTGATTGATATTGTATTGTGAGATGGGGGGCAGATGAGGTGACATCTAATTCTGGTTCTTTCCCTTTGAGATTTTCTTGCAGGTTCATCATTGACCATGGGAGTTTGGAATTTTGACCATATTGCATGCTTGATGTAACAGCATTGTACCTAAAAAGATAATTCAATAAGGCAAAGAGTGATGCACATTTTATTTGATTATCTTGATTTAGCGACTTACTCTACATGCACTTTAATTTGCTGTTGAGTTTTTGCTTTGAGAAAGAGCAGGGGAAGTGTGTTTTTTAGAAATTTTTGAGTGTCTGATTAGAAGATGGCCTTGAAGGCATGGTTGAAAATAGCCTCCCTTTCAAAGGGATTTATTTTGAGAAGTAGTAAAAAATGTGCTCTTTTGGAATTTTTTAGTTGAGGAAGGACTTGGAGCTTGATTGGCATATGGATTAGGGAATAGAAAGATTGGTTGTAAAGTGGGGCTTGTCGCCTCCATTAGATTGTGCTAATTTTGGTGTGTTGAATAGACTATAATAATGTTGGTTTTGCTAGAGCGACTACTTTGGGCCTAACTTCGAGGCTACTGCTGGTGACGGGGGACCTGATAGTGGACCCTCATCTAGTTGCCTACAACATGGATGTCATATCATGATAATAAAGCGGAGGTTATACTAGAAGAGACCTTAAATGTTCTAGATGCTTGATGGGAAGGCCGTTATGATTTCATGAGAGGAATCTCTATTATGCTCTTAATGTGGTTGACTAAGATATTTTGTTTGGTGGGCCCCCCTAAATATCCCTTGGAAGTTGTGACAAATTTCTTCATTCATTATTTCCTCAGCTTTAGCCCACCCATAGAAAATAGGGTAAACTAGGTTATGGAGCACCAAGCTCGATTTTTGTGATGGTCGGTGCCCTGGTGGCGGGAGTTACAGCCCATTCTAGAACTGGGGGAATACTGGTATGTTCAGTTAGTTGGTCCTCGAAAGATATCCTTCTATTGCCCCTGACGTCAGGTCAGATGAGAGAAAATTTTTCCTTCCCGTACCCTGGATTTCTTTCCTGTAGAGGATTTGACTGAACGCTTACACATGCGATTGGGCTCTCTAAGGGAGAATCGTCGATCGTTGACTCATCCTTCTCAATCTATTAGCGGGGTTCAACATGGTTTTAGATACTATATAAAATGTCTATGAAAGAGAGTAGTGGCTAAGATCCTGGCAGAGGAGACCAAGAAGAGATGTTTCATCATGTTTGACACTATGGAGGGGGCATACTTGTTTTCTCTAGGCTGGTCTGGGCATATCATTCCATGGAGCGTCTTCGGCATACCATCCAAGCATGGGAAGTTTTGGGGCCTCAAGGAGCAGATAATGACGGGGATGGGTATTTTGGTAGCTGTGGGTAGGGTCTTTTATAAATTTGGTGTTTGTTTGTGAAGTTTTTTTATGGTTATATGTTTGGTTATTGGGAATAAATTTAGGAAGGTTTGGTTACTTTGTTTTAGGGATAGTTTGTTTTGATTTGTTTTAGGACATTTTTGTTAGCGAGGGTAGTTGTTTGGCTCCCTACTCTGATATTTCCTGTAATTGTGTCAAATTTTCCCTTTAATGGAATAAAAAAGGATTTACATTTGAATTATCTATACTAATCTCTTAGGCATACATAATCCTTTTGTTCATGTAAATAAAGAAATGAACCGTCATTCTCTGTGGTAAGAATAGAATAGCATTTTGTTAAAGTGAAAGGGACTGTACACATGTAATGCGTAGGAGCTGCCTACGTACCTATTGGGTTTTGGAAAAATTTTGAGTTTCATTTTTGAAAGTAAAATGTTTTTTTAGAGAATCAGGTCCCACGTAATTCTGAGTATAGGGAAATAAAGATTTTTTTAGAATTGAAGGCGGTGAGAGGAGTCGTAACGTGTCGAGATTTTTTACTAAGGGTAGAATTTATTGAGATAGTCCAGGTTGACTGGACACACCATCTCTTCTTCGTCAAGGTTAGTGAGCATAGTGACGCCACCGAATAGGCTCTTCTTCACGATGTAGGAGCCACTCTAGTCTGTCTTGAATTTATCTATGAGGTCCCAGATGGAAGGTATGATTTTTTTAGGGATAATTCCCCTTCTCAGAAACCATAGTCCTTGACTCTCCTGTTGAATGATCACGCTATTCGACGATGGTATCCCTGTATATGATACAAAGCCTTTAGCCTACTTTCATCTAGGAGTGATAACTCGACAAGACGGCTTTGATGCCAGTCTTCTTTATTGACTTTGATTTCAATCATATCACATAATCAAGGTATTTCTAGGTTAATAGGTAGGACTACTTCCATGTCGTAAACCATAGAGTAAGGGGTATCCAGGATAGATTCTCGAACTATAGTATGATATCCCCAGAGGACGTACGGAATTCTATCGTCCTAATATCGACAACTCTTAGTAATTTTGCTGATGATTGCTTTGAGGTTCTTATTAGCGACTTTAACTATGTCGTTGCTTTATGGTCGGTAGGGAGAATATTTGGGTATGTGAATCCCATATTTGTCGACCAATTCTGTGACTTCTGCCTTAAAATGTTACCCGTTATCTAACACTAGCTTGTATTGAACCCTGTATCGGGAGATGATGTTCTTCTAGATGAATTTGGATACCTTTTTGTCATTTAGCACTGCGTATGACTCATCTTCGGCCCATTTAGTTAAGTAATCAATGGCAACCATGATGAACTCGTGTCCATTGGAGGCTTTAGGTGTGACTTTCCTTATGATATTGATGCCCCATAGGGAGAACGGTCAGGGAGAGGTCATGTTGTATAATTCCTACGGAGGTAAGTGTTGGAGATTAAAAATTATTGGCATTTAAGTCATCTCCAAACAAAGGTGGTGCAGTCCTGAACCATGGTAGTTTAATAGTAACCCTATTGGATAATCTTCTTAATGAGCATATGGCTATTAATATAGGGTCCGCATTCCCTAGTGTGGATTTTTTTCTACATCTATTCAATGTCAGCACCTGTACAACAGTGTAAGTGGTCTCCATCGAAAGTTCTCTTGAACAATGTTGTATCAGAAATAGTGTACTAGGCAACTAGTTTGCAAAGGGTCGGTTGTTCTTTCTTGTTGGCATGGTGGGGGTACCTATCGTGCCTTAGGACGTGCCATATGAATAATACTAGGACTTGGTAAAGTAAGGTTCCTTTTCTATGACGAGCTCAATGTGGTAGCAGTGGGTCAATTTAAATTTATTTTTGGACTAGGAAAGGAATCATTATTATTCCCTGGGGTATATCGAGCATGGAGGCTAAGGTAGCAAGGGCATCGTCTAGGTTGTTCCTTGCTAAGGGAAAGTAGTGGAAGGTGATATCTCAAAACTAGAATTCCAACTCCTCTAGGTAGACGTGGAAGGGCAAGAGCTTTTTGTCTTGAACTTTCCATCTTCAAAGGGCCTAGCCGACGATGAGGGCAGAATCCTCATTGACATCTCGACAATGCATTTTTTTCTTGAGAGAGAATTTGAGGCCTATTATGCATGACTCGTATTCAGTCATGCTGTTGGTGCATGGAAAATATAGCTTGATGGCAATGGGAGTATGAGAGTCATCATGGGTGATCAAGAGTTTCTCAATATCATATCATTTTTTATTAGTTTCTCCGTCAAAGAACATTTTCCACCGGAGGTCTTCCTGAGAGGTGTAAAGGATATCTTCATTCGAGAATTTTAAGATCCAAACGTCTACTTCTTCCATGGGGTAGTCAATAAGGTAGTCGGAGATGTCTCTTCCTTTCATGGATTTTTGCATGAAATATAAAATATCGAATTCATCTAGCAATATCAATCATTGGGCCATTAAGATTGACGAGGCAGGTTTCTCAAGTAGGTATTTGATAGGATCCATTTGGAACATAAGTCTGATGGGAAAAGCGAGTAGGTATCCCTGACATTTTTTAGACCGAATGGCATAACTGTGTAACAAAATGTTCCCCAAGGGGTGATGAATGTAGTTTTTCCTTACTTATCATGGTGCATCTCGATCTGATTACATCCAAAAAAACCATCGACGAACAATGTAAGAATGTGACTGGCCGTGTTATCCATGATCATGTCAAAATTGTACAATGGGTAATCATCTTTTGGAGAGTATTTGTTCAAATCTCTATAGTTAATGCACATGTGGACTTTTCCTCCTGATTTTGGCATGTGTATGGTGTTAGATAGTCATGTTGGATATTCGATCACCTCAACGAAGCCCATGCTCAATTGTTTGAGGACCTCCTCGTTAACCTTGAGCGACCATTCAGTACGGAGCTTTTGGAGTTTCTATTTGACTAGTTTACATTCTGAGAGAGTTAAAATCTCGTGTTGTTCTATTTTAGGATCAATATCGAGCATGTCGTTGTAGGATCATGAGAAGACATTCACAAATTCCTTCAATAATTCTTCGAGTTGCACGTGCTCATGCTTGTCAAGGGTTGACTATATCCTAATCTCGTGCAGTTGGATACTAGAACCGATATTCATAACAAAAAATTAATCTTCATTAATTTGAATGTGGTTATGTTATTTGTAATTAATCTTATTAAGATCAATTAATAATTGTTTATTTACAAAATAAACAATTATGATCAAATAAGTATCGCACTCCAGTTGAGGAGGGGTTTGTCAGCGTTCATGATAAGAGTGGATGGGTCCGACGATGTAGCACCTAAGTGGATCACGCAAAGTGTCAGCCCCAGTGTTTGCAGATTAAATGAGTCCTTGGAGTCACTACCCTGAGAAACCTAGGTAACACTTGTAATCTTCTCTATGATTAGTTGCGCATGATGTTGGGAGTTTTGGGCCCATGAGTAGCTGTCTTAAAAGAAGATCTACATCCCTGCATTTATTTTCTTGTCCACATGATCATACCATGGTTTAGGAAAGACATAAAAGTGAAAATCTTCACCCTCTTTGACGAATCTTCCGTTAAAGGAATCCACTAAAATAGTCTTTGTACTTTCTCAACTTCGCTTCAACCAGGATTAGTGGAGCATTGTGAGTTCTTCTAATGATGGTTGATAACCCATTCCATACAGAGGAAAAAGCCTTTTTCAGTACTATGGGTTATAGTATCCCCAGTTGTCATCGTCCCAGCCCCAATTCGAGAATAAAGTGCGTATTCTTGAATATTCGTATCACATTGACATTATCATGAGGGTTGTGCTCAGTACATACTTGATATTTGAAATCATCCCTTGGTGGGAGTGGAGGTGGTTCATCTCAAAAGCCATAAAAAAATGTAATTTTCCCCATGTTGTATCTCTAGTACCGGGTTAATCGTGCTTGCATTCTCAGTATTTTCATCATCGCCCAAGATGGTGATGACCTGCATCTTGAAGACAAACATCAATTTCAGATAGAAAGAAGGAGATACTCCCTTGATGTTGTGAAGCCACGGTCGACAAATTAGTAGGTTAAAATAAAAAGGTATATAAATAACTTAGAACTCAGTAATGGTATTTATAGGGCCATCCCCAATTGTAAGCTTTATGGATGTCATCACCTCTCAGTGGGTATTTTCATAGTCATGCATTGCGACAAAAGTTGGAGAAAGGTCCTTTACTTTTAAAGCCATATAATTTAAGGTTCTTAACGAGCAAACATTGAGTGCTGATTCGTTGTCGATGAGTAAGAGTGGGACTGTTTTCCCCATTACCTCAACAGAGATGTTACAAGCATAGTTATTATTAGGGCCAAAATTTGGTATTTCTTCTTTAGAGAAGGAAAGCATTATAGAATAGGTTAAGGACCCGACCGGGTTCACAGCTTCTTTTAGAGTGGTGGAAGGAGGGACTACGGGCCCAGTAAGCAATTTTATTAAAGAATTTGGGTGTAACTGGGAAGACATGAAGTCCCCACAAAGTGATGTTGGATTGAGTTTTCTTGAGCTAGTCGAGGATCTAGCTTTCCTCGATGATCATTTCTGGCATGGGGAGTTTTTCGACAATTCCCTTTCCTTTATCTGTTACTGTTTATTAAGGATTTAGACTCTGGTAGTGCCTCCCAGATGTTGTCATATGGTTCACGAAAGAGACGAACAACACTAACCCAATTTCTTCGTCTATCTCGGGTTATACGATAACTTTGTCGATCTCTCTTAACATATTTTCCAATGATATCATCTCATATATACTGATCACTGGGATGACCTTGTCCTGGATTATCTTTTCATCTAAACTATCAAACTCGTCTCCCCATCCAGTGGAAACGATGTCATCCTTCCATGAGAAGTCAATACATCCTACAACTTTGACAACTTCTTCATATAGGTCCTCCCACTCAACGAGGAGATGAGTAAGTGAAGGGACCAATCAACCTTGTAGTTGAAAAGCATCAAGCAAATCGGACATACTACAAATCTCATCGGTCGATCAAAATAAACCTGCCATGATTTGAACTGTATTGTCCAAACCGAATTTATCAACGGGTACCACCCAATATCATACTTGCTAGCCCACTTTCGGGATTCGATGAATAGTGTGTTGAACTTCTGGTAGTTAATGGCCATTTTGAGGGTAATTTCAGCCCAAAATCTAGGAATTGGTTCAGTATAAATAGCAATTCCATATTTTTTCTCCTAGACCGGGTACGAACGATAATAGATGATCTTGTATGAAGCGACAGGGCCTTGTCGGACAAACATATAGCATGTAGGAGAAAATTTGGGCAAACTTTAAGGGCTTTGGGTGAATATACGGGTATAAAGGGTGCTTTACTACGTACAATCTGGGTAGGTGGGTCAAATTCCTGTTGATTTTCTAGGATTACGACTTTTGCATGATTTGGGAGTGGATTGTGAGTGGTGTTTGGTTTAGGATTGGATGGTGGGGCGATGACATCCAGTTAATCAGACCTTGGATTATATTTTGGTGGTAGAAGCAATGATCAGTGGTATGGACGATATTTTTATCAAAATCACAATGGGCCTCGGATTTGAAATTTTTGGGACGTAGGTTTGGTAATGGACGAGGTTCCAACTGCTTCATGAGATTTCATCCCAATAGGTCTTAGTAGACTTTGGAGAGGGGGAGGATGTAGCTCGGTGTATTATTTTTTTACTAGGTTGGCATGACTTTTTGGTGCCCAAGAGGCAGCGGGCTATGAGATATTTTTTATGGTCGAGACTATACCTACTTCTTATACTTTCTCGGAATTAATTGTACGGATACTTTCTTTGACTTATCATCTGTCTTGGCAATACTTTCTTCAATCTCCACTCTTGCTTCCCGGAGGGCTCATAAATGTGGGTAATATTATCCTACCATCATCACTCGAAAATGGGATAATAAGTATTCTTCATGCTACTAATTTGCTCTTCTTTGGAAGGTCGTTTGGTCATGGTGTTCACTTTCTCCCTCCACCTTGCTATGAAATTACTACACTTTCTTCGAGGTACTCCCGGAGAAGTTCTAAATCATGGTGTATAACCTCCAACTACTTGTTGTATTTGCACTACGACATGAATTCATGGGTAACATCCTCCCAACTACAAATTTTGGATTCCTCGAGGGTTAAGAACCAATGATGAGAGCTATCTTTCAGAGTTTGTTGGAACATCGGGGTTATTATGTTCTCAGAGGCACCTAGGAGAGTCATGGCTCGGTAGTAAGTCTGAAGATGAACAATTGGGGCCCTCTAACATTGAACTTCTCAATTTTAGGCATCTTGAACTTTTTTGACAGCCTTGATTTAGGGTAAGGAGACATATGGGTGTACCCTAGGTAGTTCTCAGAGATTTAGACTTGGTCAAACTTCTTGATCGATATCTAACGATCCTCCTTTACCTTGTTCAACTCTACCTCCTTTAAATCGATGGGTACTAGAAGGTTAACCCCTGGATGGGCAAGATTTGGCATAGAGAGCTAAGATGGTGGTGGACCATTTACAGGAGGGGAACATGGAGAATGCTGATATTCTTCTGGGACCCAAATAGGCTCAGGTTTGGGTGGACCCATAGTTCGAGGGAAAAGGACCTCGGGTTTTTCAGAAATGGGGACCCTATTTTGGTGAATCTCATGAACCTCATTTTGAAGGTTAATAATCTTGATAATAAGTTAGACTATAATCGTCATCAAATCAGGCTACACATTTAGTACTTGGTATGTGTTTTCCCTGAAATTTTAGTGAAGGTGGATTCTGAGCGCGGAGAAAGTAGCGGGAGAACTGGGGGAACTTCGGGGCGATTCGATGAAAGATTGAATCCCATAAGGAGTCAGGAGAAGGGTCGGGAATGCCCTCGACTGGAGAGAGAAAGTGATTTGAATTAATTTTTGGAAGAGAAAAGTAAGAAAGAAAAGATAATGTTTTTGATATTTTTTGGAAAGAGGAGGACAAAATGTTTTTTTAGTAATTTGATAAAATGAGGAAAAATCTTTTTTTTTGGGTATTTTGATAAAAACGGAGGAAAAGTGTTTTTTTTTTTTATAAATTTTGATAAAGATGAGGAAAAATGTTTTTGACACTCTTGGTAAGGAAGGATAAAACCAAAAGAAGAGTCTCAACATGATTATAATTTGTTTTATTTTCACTTGTATTAGGTTTACCTAAATGTAAAACAAATGATGGATGGGACCCAAGCCTGGGAAAAATTGGGTTCGAAAAAAATATGTAAAATATGGTTTGACTTGCTGCCGTGATCATGGATATGGTCCCGTTTTTGAAAAAGATGAAATCGCGTGAAAATTTGGGAGGAATGCTGACCCGACATCTCGACAGAGTTTCGTGTAGTAACCAAAAAACTAAATATGAGTGCCCTAGGTATGACTCCTGTATGAGGGTATGCAGTTGTTGGGTTAGTGGAAAGGTTCACCCCTTCGGCATGACTTCCATGATATACGTCTTGCTTCTGAGGGCAATCGGTACGTGTGGATGAGCCATTTGATATACGTGAGTGTACGTGAATTGCCTTAGTATATACCTTATGGGGAGAGTACGTGTGAGAGCGAATTCGATATACTCGACGTACATGAACGAATTCCCTGATATATACCTCCCATCATGACTTCGGTCAAGAAGTACAATGTAGGGGGAACCATTCAATATATGTCACATTCCGATTTTTTTCGAGAGTGAGGGTTAACCTGATAATTACTAAATCATAAAAAAATTTGAATACTGAAATAAAAGAAGCATTTATTGATTCTAAAATGTGTTACAGCTGAAATCTATGAACAATACAAAAGTATTTCTCTTACTAACTAGGATCCTTTTTTTCTAATATGACATTTCTTTGTCTTTATGAATCAGTTGATCTCTGAATTATTCATCATGGCCTATTGGTACCTGTGTAAAAAACTGAAAAGGAAGGAATAAGAAACACTATTCCCAGTAGATAATTCTATCTCTATAACAATGTAAATATGAGAATAGCATAACTCGGTTTGAAATGCTCGAAATATAAAACAGTGTATGGTAATCTGAAACACCATGAAATATCAACAGAACTAAATAGGGGTTTATTGAAGTGTGCGATATATATGAAATAAATGTATGGTGATTATAACCAGATATTGTGTTTATCGAGTTATAAATAAGGCTTAGACTATAATATCATAACCCATAAATTATCATCTATAGGGGCTGCAAATGCATAGACATACCATTATAATATTGCTCAAGTCATAAAATTCACTTGAACAGGTAATCCCAAATAATTGGGGGATAATAAATAGGCACACTTAGGTAAAGAGGCACTCATACGTAGAGAAAATATAATAACAGGGCACTCAACATATGAGTCCTTCAGGCCAACTAGATTTACCAGAGTTTACCGGGTCTAATCCCTGGATTATAAGGTATGCTACTAATGGTTTCATTAATAATGATTATAAAATAGCAGGCTACGTTGCAAATCAAATAATTGAAACCAAAGTTTAATAACATGCAGGGTGTAGTGCAATATGGTAAAACCGTTTAAATCATTGTTCAATAGGATATAGTGGTGTACTGAAATTCGGATAATTTATTAAAACCAAATAGGTTATCAAGATTGGGCTGGCTTGAGTTTAATCAAATAAAAGATTAAATCAGTATTCAAGATACAGTTGAATGATCAAAATACTTCATAAATGAGAATACGAGATCAAGGTTATCACATAGTGATATAACAAGCAGTAATGTCAAAGACATGTGTTCACGGTATAATAGTTCACGAGTTTTTCGTTGTTATTCACGGATATTTCATTATTTTGTTCTAGTTCTCGTGATTATTTGGCTCGATGTTTTAAATGAGAGTGGTTATATTGGTGTTTTAGAAAGATGGGTTGGGTTTAGGATATCTGACGTCGTTCGGTACTACAAACATAAATATAGGAATTTTTTTAAATAATTCTAAATTACGCTCTTTAGTTCATTGACTAAATAAGTAATATTTGAAATTTAGAAAATATGTTTATATGGCAACTCTATATTTGAATAATACTATTTGAACAAAATACACAATTTTATACCAATGTAAAGATCGCTTTTAGGGTTTTGTCTCGATATCTAATTCCAAAAATATCAATTCCAAATTTAGTCCGAGATTAATTGTTTAATTAAATTAATCAAAATATTAGTTCTAATTTGACACCGTGTTGGTGTTTATTTTTCTCCGTTTGTTATATTTTATATTATTAGAGTGTCAATACCATTACAGTGAGTATAAAATTAATGTCCGTGACATAGTAAACTTAAAATAAAATTGAAAACTCCCTTGCTTATTTGGACAATAAACTAGTGGTCATGCCACTTCCAATATTAGTCAACACAACACAATAACTTGTCCAACACTTGCATAATCATATTTTCAATAAACATGTCTCGTAATAGCATCTCAGATTGTGACAATATAATATCGAGTTGTTTGGTACCGTAACTCATTCTAAATGTACCATTAAAAGAAAAGGGATAATTTTATTAGAAAATTGACGAGTCCAAATATATTCAAGAAATGTACAATTACTCATACATGTCGGGATTTCATGCTTACGACTATTTTTATACGTAAATGAGTATAAATAATAAATATGTACTGTTAGGATAAAAATAATCACAATAGCTAATACCAAATTGAGATTACACTACCCGAACATCCAAACCAAAACGGGATGGAATTTGAACAAAAGAAAACAACAATACCAGTAATCTCAGATCCATATATATATATATATATATAAAGAAAAGAAAAAAAAAGAATCATAGAAACATACCCCTATTGGGGTTGTTTTGGTCGTCGGCCACCACCATGGAAATGGGTGGTAGTCGGGGCTCAAAACCAGACATACACACACACACACACACACACACTCACATATTCATGCATATACACATAAATATACATAAATTCAGATTTAGGAGCAAGAATCCAAAAATCAAACCCAAAATGGGTTTGTTGTTGTCACTGACAACCACCATAGCAGGGGTGGGGGTCAGCTGTTGAACCACGCACACACACACACACACATATACACATACATACATAAACACATTTATATTAATAGAAGAAAGGAAGAAAAAAATGAGAAAAAAAGAAGAAGAAGAAGAAAAGGTCGGCGGTGGGTTCAGCGAAGAAGGAGGCCGACGGTGGAAGGCCCCGAGAAGAGGGAGGCAGCGGGGTTAAGGGCCGGTGGTAGGGAGACCGGGTAAAGGAAAGGGGGAAGAGGTTAAGGTTTGTGAGTGTTTATCCGAGAGAGAGAAATTAATTTTGTGTTACTAAAAAACCAAAGGTGATTGGGCCCCTATTTATAGGTTTTAGTTTAGGTACGGTCAGCCTAGGATAATTACGTAGTTAGGTGTATTCGTGTATAATTTTTAGCGGGTATTAATTTTTATAATTTTTGAAATTCCATTCAACTGTAAATTACTATCGAGGCGCGTAAGACATGTTTCTGTATTTTTTTCCGCATTGAAAGTACTTTTGAATTATGCTAACTTATAAACACTTTCATTTGAATAATAATTAAAAATAATATGTTTTAAACTTGTTCTACTATCCGTTTTATATGAAAAATATTCTATTTCTAAGTAGAGAATAACCGTGTCGACCATATTTTCATGTTACAAACAATACGTATGCCTTACAAGCGTCGCGAAAATAATTAAATGTTCGTAAAAGGTTATTTTGACACATAAATAATTCAATTTAATTTAAAATAAAAAATAGGATGCTACAATATACGTCGAAGGTACTAGGTTAATGGAAGGTGAGAGTCATATTGCTAAGGCTAATTGCAACCTACCAGACCAGCCCCCATCACAAATTGATCCCCAGTACGAGATAATTTTTTGTTAATATAACAATGCTCTTAGTGATGTAATGTGTAAAATGCATGATTCTTAATTATTATATTATGTAGAGAGGATTTTATTTGTCATGATGAGCATTATGCTAATAAAGAATAATGTACAAGTATCATGAAAAGTAAATCCATCATGGAGCATGAAGATTACACTAAGCATGGATACGTGAGTGATGTCCAAATATCTACAAGTGAGTGTGAGGTACTGAATCTAAGCATGGATAAAATAAAAACGGTGTGTGTTAAGTGTGAGTAAGCATGTATATATACAAGTATGATAAGTGGAGGTGTGTGCTAGTGACACCTAAGAATGGATATTCTAAGTGGCGTGTGAAGGATGTGAGTATAAGTGATCATATATACAAGTGTAAGTAGTGTGAGGTGTACATGGAGAGTATTTATAAGTGTGTGAAGTGAAAAGCGAGTGAGAGGTGATATAAACATGTTGTAGATATATACAAGAAATAATAGAAGAGAAAAAGGGAACATATGTGATGGTGCATACGCAAACAAGCATAAAATGATAACACCTATGAAAATAAAGTCTAGCCCTCTTAGGTGAGTTCCCAGCGAAGTGGCCACTTGGCCATCCCGAGATCTGCCATCCCCGTTCGTTCGGGGGAAAAGAGGAGGATAAAGGTACCATACCCCTCTCTATATCCGGGGGTGCTTCGGTCGTCGTCAATTTCAGGGTAATATAAAGAGATAGAATCCCCAGCCTATTTTTCATAAAACAGGAAAAAGAACATGTCACTACCTCGAGGGAGCGACATCAAAGACAAACTGATGCTTGTAAAACCAACACATCAGAGGTTCGGGGGCTAAGTTACGAAATAGGAAGGTGTTAGGCACCCATCCCTCCCTTTTGGTCTTTCATGGGATTATGTTACTATTTTTCTTAATTTCTCCATGAAGTGTGGGTGCGTGTATATACAAGGGGAGATCGGAATCACTCGAATCGCATCATGGAAAAGATAGAATGTGGTCATCCATTGGAATGTTCCCAAAATAATAATTTAAAAAAAATATGATGTGTGCGCTTATCGAGATATTGATCATTATGATGAAGTGATAATATGTGTGAGATAAGACGCAAGTATAAATTACAAGTATGATACATATTGATAATATATGGGTAAATAGGAAAAAGATAAAAATATGAAAATAGGACTCGGGTCTCGAATTTTAGCCCAAAATGTCTACATAGCCTACAAAGGCATCAAAGTCCACGTAGTTCGCATGAGGCACAAGGGTGGGGTTTATCCCATAATTTCAAATGGGATTTTATTATATGTGTGTGTGTAAAAAATATGCTTTTAATTTTAAGAAAATGTGAAGAATCCCATTGTAATTTATAGTGTAACCCTCTTTTTCTTTATTTTATTTTTTTATTGAAAAAAAATTATGTGAGATATAACTAATAAAGGATGAGATATTAATGTGTACGATCTAAAGCCAAAACCTAAATTAAGAAATTATATAACCAATCTGAGAATAAAAGGAATTTAAAGAGAGAAAGAAGGGTGGTTGGACCTTCTTTGGAGATTTAAAGATTTTTCTTGATTGTTGATGAACTTCCTTGCAAGTTGGGAAGAATGTGGTATGACAGTGAAGGATATTTTTGCTAAATTGTGTATGAAAGTTATGCGAATGAAAGGTGGAGAATAATTTCACACAAGGAAACTTCACTGATTGTAGAAGAATGTTTTTTAGATCACTAAAATTGGTGGTTCTGAGGTGACTCTAGAAGTGAGCTCATGATATCCTTATATATGACAAGAGGACTGCCAATCAATATTGTCCTTGTCCAGCCTATTGGTAGTTGATCCTAGACACACTACCGTTTGGCAGTGACATGAACATGCCAATTGGCAGTCTCGTGGAGATTTTTCAAAAAAATGGTCATAAAACACAATTCGTTAGTCCAAATCATGCACAGGGAATACTGTTCGAAAGGTAATTCAGAGACCTTTGAGATCGTTTAGGCCTCACCCATGTCCGAAAGTTGACTTTGGGTCAAACGGGATTCGAAAGTGACCGTCATCCCTTTAGACAGAAGATCATCAGATAACGATGGATCGTTCGTCCAAACCGTAAATTAGAATCGTGCATGGGGTAGAAATTTGGAAAGGTTGTGCGGGGTAGTTTGTGTTATAAAGATCTTCGCTCGATTCAAAGAGTCGATTTTAATCAAACGGGATTCAAAAGTACCGCGTGACCTTTTAGAGTAAAAATGATGGTTCGTCCATACCATAAGGGTAATTCATGCATGAGGTGGACTATTGGAAAGGGTATTTAGTGACCTTTGATGATTCATTCAATCTTGTTCGATCTTAAAAGTTGACTTTGGTCAAACGAATCTCGGGGGTGCCTAGTGGCGTCCGAATCAATTTTTTAATGAAAATGGATCGTTGGTCCGAAATGTTATGTCATTTTATGCTTGAGCGAACCGTTGAAAAGGGGTTTCAGTGACCTTAGAAGATTCATGTATCTTTTGCTCTGACGGTGAACACCACTTTGATCAAAATGGGCCCGAGAGTGCCCCATGGACTCCAAATAAGTTTTTGATAGTAAAATGGTCCGTTTGTCCAAACTATTATGTCGATTCACATAGGAGGAGGAGTGTTGTAATGGGGATTCATATCCCTTCAAAGATTCATTGGGTTTTTCGCTCTAGTGATGGCGTTGACCAATGTCACACGGGGCCAGGGAACGCCAATAGCCTCTAGATCGGTACTTGAAGTATAACCTAGGGTTTATAGTGAGTGAGGAGGTTATAGGGACCTAAGGAGAGACTCTGGGGGTCATAAAATGTGGTGGCTACAATTAGATAGTCCATTTTGACTTAAAATAGTGAGATTTATGTTTATTGGATTAATAAATAGCATGGGACGATTTTTGGGCCATTTGGAGCACATTTATGGCTGTCCAGACTTGGTTTGGTCGTTACCAAGTTTATTAGAATATTTTAGAAGACCTAAAATTGACACAAAATAACTAGAGAACACTCGAGAATCTAAGGAGAAAAGTCACATGAATGATTGTAGAGAATTGGAGGTTTATGGATTTTGATTTAGCAATCAGTCTAAGTATATACTGATTAAGAATATAATTAAATTTGTGTTATGATAGTATTAATCATTGGAACCTATATATAATCCCTTAAAATCTCATGTTAACCTTATTTTAACATGATCTCATAATTATATTAATTACATAATTAGGGATTAATCCTAAGTTAATGAACTAGTATGTTGTTATTTATGAAACCGTAAACTAACTAATTAATTAATGTAAAATTAATTAAAAGATGCCAGATATATATTCTAATTATAATGATATAATTTTATAAATGTTTGGGGCAGAATCTTGGAATTTTCTATTTGTCCTAGATCATAGTATGTATGTCTGATACCGCTACATTCGGCACGTCAACACGATCATCCACGATGGCCTTGATCCGAATCCATGCATCCACCATCTTCCCATGTGCCTCATGCTTCATGCGACGTGCTACTCAACCATTCCCATCACTCCACTTCACCTTATTGGTAAAATGGTTTATTAGAGTTGTTTATATTTGCATAAATATTTGGAAATTTTTTAGAAAATATTTTTCGAAGTTTGGTTTGTTTTTATCAAAAAGAACAAATTTTTCTAAATGTAGAAGAGGACTTTGCCTCGGTCGTCGAGCTCACTAGATGTCGTTCAAATGACATCGCTCTATCATTCGAGCGACATGAGGATATCGCGCGATCCCGTTCAAGCGATGTCGCCACCTCTTTTTTCGTATAAATATCTGAGTGCTTTCTGCACGTTTTCCCAAGACTTTTTCGCACACGTTTATGCGTTTTACTGCCCAGAAAACAGACTTTATGTTTTAAGGTTTCATGCCTCTTTTATTCAGATAACCACTCCCAAATATGTATGTGAATATTTAAACCTTCAAGAGGATCGTTTTTACTCATCTGGAGTAACTTGTGGAGAAACTGTCTCTTTTCCATTACTGCCCATCTGGAGTTCTTGTGGGAGATTCTAGCTGACGACATCGGAACTGACACCTAAGGGTATTTCTTATGTCACTCTTGCTTTTATTGTAATCAGTGTAAATCATTCTTTACAAATTATAGTGAAAATAAAAGGTTTGGCCCCTTTGGGGGATTTTTCCTCATTGGTGTGTTTGTTTGTGATTGAATATTCTTCCATGATCATATTGTCTTCAATCACACCTAGATCATGTTTATGATTTAATTAAATAATTTATTTGTTTGAATAAAAGCGTACTCTTCAAATTGGTATCATAGCTAATTACACAATTATACCATGTAATTTTCCACAAATTTTTTCTAAGATATCAATTATCTGAAAAATTGATATTGAAAAAGGGTGTGTTCAAAATGGAAATTTTTTATAATAAAATGCCAGTTTTTGACGGGAAAAATTATGCTTACTGGAAATCCCGCATGAAATCTTCTTTAAAATCCATTGATGAAAGAGTTTGGATTTTGGTTGAAAGTGGGCGGACACCTCCCTTCATCGTTGTTGACAACATGACTAATTTAAAATTTGTCACTGAATGGACTGAAGAAGAATTTAAATGGTCATCTTTTAACTCTAAGGGTCTTAGTGCTATTTTTTGATCCGTCACATCAGACGAGTTTCAGAGGATAATGACGTGTACCACGTCAAAAGAGGCATGGGATGTTTTACAACTTACGCATAAAGGAACTAACGATGTGAAAGAGTCTAAACTGCAAAATTTAACAACTCAATTTGAAACTATCACCATGCTTGAGTCTGAATGTTTTGATTATATCTATGCTAGATTATCTGATATTGTAAACATTAGCTTTAATCTTGGTGAACACATTCCTAATGCTAGAGTTGTTAAAAAGGTTCTAAGATCACTGCCTAAGCGTTTTATCCCTAAAGTCATTGTGCTAAATTCTATGGGTAATTTAAACACTCGTAAATTTGAGTTACTAGTAGGAGAGTTACAAACGTATGAAATTGATATGTTTCTTAAATCTGTCAAGGCTAAAGATAAGAAAATTGCACTTAATGCCCAGGACAGAAAGAATGAGGGGTCGACAAGAAAGAGGGTAGAGTCATATAGAAAAAGGGCGATAGAAACATTTGATTCCGAGTGTGACCTTGATTAAGATGATTTGCCTCTGTTTGCAAAAAAAATCAAGAAAATTTTCAAATTCCAGGAAAATGGAAATTTCAAAGATAAAAAGGATTTTGCAAAAATAAGTTTGAAAAGAAAAATGAAAAGGATTTTAAAGATCCTGCTAAGAAAGATGGTGAGAGATGTTATGAGTGTAACTGTAAGGGTCAAAGAGCTTTTGAGTGTGCTACTAGGCTGAACAAACTTGCCAAAGAAAAGGCTAAAGCTATCCTTAATGCTACCCTTAGTGACGACAATGAGGTCGAGTCGGTGGACTCTGAAGATGAGTAACTGCATGAGTGTAACTTCACCGAATTTATGGCTAGTCACGTGTGTAACTCTAGTGCTCCTCACAACGATGAGGATGCTAATTCACCGGGACACCTTGACAGTGAGAACGATGTGAGTGAGGGGGAGGATACTGCAAGTTAGAGAGAGAGTAATCTTCAACTCGCCTATGCTGAGTTATATACTAAGTCATCTAAAACCAAAAAGCATAACAAAGCGTTAGTTCTTAGGATCACTGCTTTAGAGGAAGATTAAGAAGAAGCGAGAGAGAGAGAGAGTCCTCCAGCTGCACTACCTTGAGATAGAGATAGATTATGCCTGTGTTGAGAGAGAAAGTCTGTTTAGAGAAAGAGAGAGAGATTGTTTGGAGAGATAGAGAAGTGTTTTGAGAAAGAAAAAGGGCACTTGAATAATCAAGTGGCTAGTCTTACGAGTGAGATCCATTCCTCCCTGGAGACTCGGAAGAAACTTGAAGCCCTTGTAGCCCAACTTACTCATGATCTTGAGAGAGAACGGGAAGTTAATGTTCAAATCGAGGACAGATCTGGAAAGATAGAAAATATGCTCCTCGGTCCCGCTTTAGGTTTTGGGGATAGACAGGGAATATGTTTTGATGGTGCCTCCTCGTCCCAAATAGCACTTGGACCAGTTCTTGAGTTTACTAAAATGCCATATGGCCATCGTAAAAAACCACTGAGGAGAGTTCGACCAAGAAAAGCAAACCAAGGTCCGCCAAAGACTCTGTTCTTTTTTACGTACTGCAAAAGAAAAGTCCACCTCAGGGATTTTTGCTATAGTTTGGGTCAGACACGACGTACTACTACTCCACCACATCGTACTGATGATTCTACCAGTCTGAGAGAGCGTGTTGAGTTTTTTGGAGCCACATCACAGAGTTTAATGGAAGAATTATGACGGATGTCTTTGTCGTCAATGAATACTTCTTGCATCCCGTCTAAAACCAATAACACTAAGGGTAAACAAAAGCTTACCACTTCTTGGGTACCTAAGAAAGACGAAAAGGCCCTTGTTGTTCATGTCACTCTCAAAGCACATAATACCTCACAGCGGTATTTCGATAGTGGGTGCTCCAGACATATGACCGGTGATGTCTCATTTTTTACCTACCTAGAGGATTATAAGGAAGGTAGAGTCACCTTCGGATATGGGAGAAAGTCTAGCATCGTAGGATGAGGTACAATAGAGTTACCAGAATTTCCTAAGCTAGAGAATGTTTTGTACGTCAACGGTTTGAAAGAAAACCTTCTCAGCATTACCCAGCTATGCGACGCTGACTTTGCCGTAAAGTTTGATCGGGACGCATGTAATGTCAATAATCAAGACGGTAAACTTTTAGTGCAAGGGGTGAGGACAGAGGATAATTTCTATGGGACTGTGCCCCAATCCCCACTTGTCTGCAACAGTGCCACGATCACTCCTATGGATCTGTTGCACCAATATCTAGGTCACATGAATGTTAGAGATTTAATGCGATTAGCTAAAAAAGACCTAGTACGTGGCTTATCAACTCTTGGAAAGGCATGTTCCACGGTTTGTGGACCCTATCAGTTGGGAAAGCAAATATGTGGCCCCCACAGGAAGTTGAACTCCATTACCACTTCACGAGTACTTGAGTTGATACACATGGATCTCATGGGTCCTACTCGTACAGAGAGTTTGGGTGGTAAGAGGTACATCCTAGTGATGGTAGATGATTTCTCTAAATATTTCATCATCATTCTCTGCATGTGACAGAAACAGATGTCTTCATCATATTGGCTAGATCAACACACACATGTTCATTGCATGTATGGGGGGGGGGGGGGGGTACACTACACCCCTAGCTCCTATATATGCTGGTCTTCTCCTTCTTATAGGGGATCGAAAATTAGCAACCCTAACTGAAACTCTGTGAAATTACACAGTAGAGAGAGAAAGCTTGAGAGATTGTATCTATGGCCACTAGAGCCCTCATACAGTGATACACATCATACACTTGCACAGTGGACGTAGGCCTGATTGGCTGAACCACTTATATTCCGGTGTGAATCCTCTTCTCCTCACCTTCCTCTACTACACCTGTATGTACCCTTATGTTGCAATTGTTAACATTGAATTGAGCTCACAAACACCTTCAAGGGTGGTGATGTTTCCAACATCATCATTTTTGGCGCCGTTTGTGGAAAACGAGAAGCAATCTCTTCCTCATCCGTTGCTTGACCTCACCGGAGACTCTGGTGGTGAAGTAGGCCTCCCCCTTGCGCGGAGGTGTTTCACCATTGAGAAAGGTCCTGTAAGGTATGGAGCTCAGTTACTACACCAACTCTTTTGTTCTAACACATGGCACTAGAATTACCACCACCTCTTCCACCGCCTGGTGCGGGGGGCCCTAGCTCCAGCTAGGCACCCCCCCAATCCGAATTGGCGGAGGTGGCCGCAGCTTTGAGCTCCTTGGCTGCAACGTAACAAGCAATGTTGGAGAAATTTGCATAGCTCAGCCAAAATATCATGAGGCCACCTGGATTCTCACCGAAAATGATCACTCCGACGGCGGTTCAGCCTTATCCTGATGCCAGGGAACCACCCCAGGCACCATGGAAAGACCAACCTGCACCCCAGCAGAGGAGGGATGTTGCTGACCCTAGGCACTTGCGCCTCGGGAGGCAAGGAAACCCTTGCCCTGAGGACAGGTATGATGATCTAGACGCGAAAGATGTCCCAGAAGATTGTTGGGAGCCGTATGAGGTTTCGAATGACACAGTTCGTCCTATCCAATCGAGCCAGGGTTGTAAAGGCAATAGAGGTGGAGAGGCCCAGCAACGAGAATCAGCTTTTGATCGACTAGGTAAAGGGTCAACCCTTGAAAGGCTCGGCCCCGTAAATTACCTAAGACAGAGGTTGTCAAGGTCAAGGAGTGTAGCTGGCTCACAACGGGAAGAGAGACAACATCAGCCTCATTGGGGAAGAGGAAGAGACTAAGAAGAGGTCAACATCCGACGTTGTGCTGCGGCTAGTGAACCCTCAGTCCACCCCTTGGAGGTGGCTGGGGACAAGTGCTTAACATTGAAGGATGGGATCGAAAAGATGTTAAAATTTAGAAAATTGAGGAATTATGGTTATGGGAAGGCTCCCAAAGGCGAAAGAGATGACCCTAAAAAGAAGAGAAATGACAGATGTCGTGACGATACCCTAGTAAGAAGAGATGGTGACTTAGACGGAGATGACGAAGATGATCCAGACCTCCCGCCAAAAGACGACAACACCCCAGTGAAGGGGGTTGGTATAATTTCCTTTGGCATTAGCACCATATGCGGAGGGCTTGTGGGAGGTGGTGCTGAGGTTGTTGACAGAAGAGCTCATGTGGCCGAGGCCAAATCAGTGACCAAACCTGAGGTGATAAACCTAAAGTATTTCGATACTCCGCAGAAGAGAAAGAAGGTAGACATGGACACTCTCGTAGTTGGTTTCTCTCGACTAGACTTCAAAGGCATCCTAGCCCCACATGATGACCCTTTGGTGATCACGACAAGAGTTCATGGATGTGAGGTATAGAGAATTCTGTAGATGGAGGAAGTTCGACAGATGTGATGTTCTCACCCTTCTTCAAAAGCCTAGGCCTTAGCACAGCTAGGCTGGTACCCTATCATCATTCGTTTATGGGGTTCAGTGATGAAAAGGTACATCCACTGGGCATGTATGAGATGGACATACGGATGGGTGATGAGACAAAAATATCTTCTTTGCCTATAACCTCATCATATGAAGAGTGGCACTTAAGGAGTTGGAAGTCGTACCATCAATGGTCCACCAGATGCTAAAATTCCCGACCCCCTACGGGGTAGGGGAAGTGCAGGGTGATCAAACCATAGCACGAGAATGTTACTTCAACTCGGCTAAGAAAATAGACCCATAAGAGTGCTACCACTACTTATAACATCAATACACTTAACCCTAGGGATGAAACGAAGTTGAAGAAAGGAGAGGCCGCGGAAGAGGTAGAATCCATCGTCCTCAAAGAGGACGAACCGGAAAAAACCATCCAGGTCGACAAAGAGTTGAAGGAGGAAATCAAAGAGGAGCTGATAAACTTCCTCAGGAAGAGGCAGAGTGTCTTCGCTTGGAGTCACGCACACATGCTTGGCATCAACCCCGAGGTCATGCGCCATAAACTCAATGTGTCTGAGGATGTAAAGCCAATCAAGCAAGGACGAAGAGTCTACTTTAGGGAGAAGTACGACGTCATTCGGGAAGAGGTCAAAAAGTTGGAAGAAGCATAATTCACCAGAGAAGTGATATATCCTGAATGGCTATCAAACGCAGTCATTATGCCCAAAACCAACGAAAAGTGGAGAATGTGTGTGGATTTTACTGACCTGAACAAGTCTTGCCCGAAAGACAGTTACCCCTTACCTCGGATCGATCAGATGGTTGATGCAACTGCAGGACATGAGCTCATGAGCTTCATGGATGCGTATTCAGGCTATAACCAAATCTTTATGGATGTTGAAGACTCAGAGAAGACATCCTTCATTACCGACGAAGGGACGTATTACTACAAGGTAATGCCTTTCGGATTGAAAAATGCAGGGGCAACATACCAAAGTCTTGTGAATAAGATGTTCGAAGACCAAATAGGAAAGACTATGGAGGTGTATGTGGACGATATGTTGACGAAGAGATTAAAGGCCTACACCCATGTGGCAGACCTGGAAAAGACCTTTAATACCATGGACCTGTACAAGATGAAACTTAACCCGACAAAGTGTTTCTTCGGGGTAGGAGGTGGGAAGTTCCTTGGATTCATCGTCAATCAAAGAGGAATAGAGGTGAACCCTGAGAAAATAAAGGCTTTGCTCAACATGAAGACACCTCGTAGTATCAAGGACATTCAAAGGCTCACTGGAAGAGTGGATGCGCTCAATAGATTCATTTCCAGGGAAACCGACAAGTGTCTTCCGTTATTTAAGGTGCTCAGAAAGGCCTTCGAGTGGGACAAAGAGTGTGATGAAGCCTTTGATCAACTCAAGTCATACATTGGATCTCCCCTACTCTTATCTCATCCCATAGCAGGAGAGAAATTATAAATCTATCTAGCAATCTCTGAATCGGCTATAAGTGCGGCCATTGTACGGGAAGACGCTGGAATTCAGAGACCAGTATACTTCAACAGTAAGGCCCTTCAGGGATCTGAGCAGAATTACCTTGCATAGAAAAGTTAGCCTACGCCCTGATACATGCTTCCATGAAGATAAAGCCCTACTTTCAGGCCCATTCCATAGTCATTCTCACCGACTCCCCATTACGACAGGTCTTCCATGGTTATTCTCACTTGAGAAATCGGGTAGATTGATGACCTGGGCCATTGAGTTGGGAGAGTATGACCTTACTTATCAGCCTAGGGTAGCCATCAAAGGGTAGGCTCTCGCAGACTTCGTTGCCGAGTTCACATGGGAAGAGGCCGAGGTAGAAAATGACCTAGGGAATTCTAAAGGGTCAAACAACAACGTCTTCTGAGACCAGGAAGTGGTTATATCCAAAAAGATCAGGAGCGGAATAACAGATAATGAGGAGGATCAATACCTCTTCAAGCAAGGAATCATGTTGAAAGGGGCCTTCTCATCGGATAAAGACATCGGGAACCTCTTTGTTGACGGTTCTTCCTGTGAAAGTGGAAGTAGTGCGGGCCTGATACTTTTAAGACTAGATGGTACCAACATCGAGAATGCCCTAAGGTTCAACTTCAAGGCGCCGAACAATGAATCAGAATATGAGGCAATGATAGTAAGCCTCTCCTTGGCAAAGACCGTGGGTATTAAACGACTCTTCCTTCACAGTGACTCAAGGTTGGTTGTTAATCAAGTATTGGGGGTTTATAAGGCCAAGGATGGAAGTATGGCCAAATACTTAAAGAGGGTGAAAATAATACTCGAAGGCTTCGAAGAGGTCAGGATGAAGGGAATACCGCGGAAAAATAACAGTCATGCAGACGCACTAGGAAGGCTAGCTTCAATAACGAGGATAGATATCAGAAGGACAATCTCTGTTGAGATCCTGCCCAGAGTAACCATCAAAGAAGAAGAGGTTAGCAACCCTTGCCTCAATTTGAATCTAGGGGACTCCTTGATGGATACCCTCATCAGGTACATCAGAGAAGATGTGCTACCAGAGTCAAAGTTAGAGAGAAGGAAATTGAGATGCAAAGCTGCCAAGTTCTCAATAGTAGGAGATGTCCTGTATAGAAAGGGGTTCCTACTACCTCTGCTCAGATGCGTTCGTCTAATCGAAGTACCTAACGTCCTACGGGAGATACACGAGGGTTCTTGCTCCAGTCTCATATGAGGAAGACCTTTGGCGAAGAGAATTGTCACGCAAAGGTATTGGTGGCCGACCCTAGCCAAAGATGCTGCAGCCTATGTAAAGAGGTGCGATACATGTCAGAGATTCTCCAATATCCCACATCAGCCTCATCAACCCATGACATCTATCAGTTCACCTTGGCCATTCGCAGTATGGGGAATTTATTTAGTAGGTCCCCTACCTAGGGCTGCAAATATTTATAGATTTCTCATAGTTGCCATCGATTACTTCTCCAAATGGGTGGAGGCAGAGCCGATGATCACGATTACTGAGCGGAAGACCTTCCAATTCATTTAGAAGAACATCATATGCAGACATGACCTCCCAAATAACCTCATTTCGAACAACGGAACGCAGTTCAAGAACTCTTCCCTGGAAAAATACTACGAAAGTGTTGGGATAAAGCAATTTTTCTCTTACCCTGGACGACCTCAAGCAAACGATCAGACCGAAGTCACAAACAGAACGATCCTCGACGGGATCAAGAAAAGGTTGGAGGAGGCTAAGGGAAGGTGGACTGAAGAGGTTTATGTCGTTCTTTGGGCCTATAAGACGATGGCTAGGACACCTATAGGGGAGACCCCGTTTATGTTATCACATGGCTCAAAGGCTGTCATACCAGTAGAGGTTGAACACCCTACTCATAGGGTGCAGACCCATCACTTTGAGAAGAATGGGGAGGAGATAAGACTTAACCTAGACTTGATCTAGGAGAGAAAGGAAGATGCAGAAATTAGGCAAGCAACTTACCAGCAAAGAACAAAAAAATACTACAATCAAAGGGTAAAATTGAGACCCATAGCCATGGGAGACCTGGTGCTGAAGAAGACATTACAGAAAGAAAACAAGCTTCAGCCAAATTGGCATGGCCCTTACAAAGTAGTTGAGGAGGTTATTCCAGGAACCTACAGGTTAGAAAACCTCGAAGGGGAACCTTTTTCAAATCCTTTGAATACTGATCATCTAAAAAAGTATTACATATGATGTTTCAAAAGGTTTCATGTAAATGTATCATATAATGAAGAGATTATTAATGAGAGGATCAAACAATTCCTGTGTCAGCTCTTCGTTCATTACGCTGGATTGGAGAAATTATTCATGGGGATAACATCTTAGTGATGACCTCACACCTTATAACATCAGGATTTGGTGACAAGGTCTGAGGTCAGACCTCATACTTGGATGACCTCAAACCTTATAACATCAGGATTTGGTGACAAAGTCTGAGGTCAGACATCATACTTGGATGACCTCAGACCCTTAACATCATTAATTTGGTGAAATTGTTTATGAGGATAACATCTTAGTGATGACCTCAGACCTTATAACATCAGGATTAGGTGACAAGGTCTGAGATCAGACATTATACTCTGATGACCTCAGACCCTTAACATCATTAATTTAGTGAATTTATTTATGGAGATAACATCTTAGTGATGACCTCAGGCCCTAACATCATTATTTGGTTACAAGGTCTGAGGTCAGACATCATACTCAGATGACCTCAGACCCTTAACATCATTAATTTGGTGAAATTATTTATGAGGGTAACATCTTAGTTGATGACCTCAGACCTTACAACATCATGATTTGGTGCCAAGGTCTGAGGTTAGACATCATACTTGGATGACCTCAGCCCCTTAACAACATTAATTTGGTGAAATTATTTATGAGGGTAACATCTTAGTTAATGACCTCAGACCTTACAACATCATGATTTGGTGACAAGGTCTGAGGTCAGACATCATACTTGGATGACCTCAGACCCTTAACATCACTAATTTGGTCAAACTGTTTGTGAGGGTAATGTCTTAGTTGATGATCTCAGACCTTATATCATCATAATGTGGTGACTAGGTCTGAGGTCAGACGTCATACTTGGATGACCTCAGACCCTTAACATCATTAATTTGGTGACATTATTTATGAGGGTAACATCTTAATTGATGACCTCAGACCTTACAACATCATGCTTTGGTGACAAGGTTTGAGGTCAGACATCATACTTGGATGACCTCATATTACGACCCGACCCGAAAATAGTAGGGAATGAGTGTCTTGACATGCCACCAAGGCATACAATATTCTGGCGTTAAAATTTTTCTTTTAAAATATATGTAGCGGAAGTATTATCACATGGTTATGAATCGTGAAAGACTGAAAGTGAAGGAATTAAATCATCAGAGCTTTCTAAAGGGAACTTCATTTGTATTAAAATATCAACGAGTTACAACTTGACACAAAGTGATAAGCATGCTCTATCTAATTAAACAAACTTCTACTTAAGGTAATAAAAAAAGATTTAAAATCTAAATATTCAACGTAGTCCTTTTTCGTTCCATCCACGAACTTAATTATTTCATGAAAAATGGTTATTTATACAACGTCAGCTAAAAGCCGAATGAGATTCAATCTCCAGACATTCCAGGGTTTTATGAAATTAGTACCTATTCATATTAAAACATAAAGTATATACATAAAGATAGAAATTTCAAGTAATATATATAAAATAGATGACAATATATATATTCAGAATAAACAATTCAGAACAAAGCAAATAAAATAATTGACCATATGTCAATTATTCAGTTTTAGTGGCCATGTACGCTCTAATACCCAGACAGATAGTGTTAACAAATGTTTCCACCCGGAAACATCACAGACAGATAATCATGATTTCTGGAACAACGCCTTGTTTAGGGTACACCAGCGATAAACCAGCTGGGAAGGTACCACCTAATATTTCCACCCGGTAGTCAAGGCCAATATAGTAAGAGAGTTTCCATAGGCCGAATCAATAATTTTAGAATTCAAATCAGATGTTTATATGGAGAGGTATAAACATATAACAAACGACGGAATCATCGGTATCAGATGCATTTTGAGAATAAAAGCATTTCACAAAATATACATAGTTTGCATTATATAATATAATCAAAATGCGCAAGAAATTGCATAGAGTATTCACCTAAAATAGAGGTCGGAATTATAGATAATGAGTCTTCGATCGCACGTTGATCTAACAAATACGATAAAGGTTTAAGTATATGTTCTAAACAAGGTCCAGTCTCCATATTGTATTATAATAGTAATTTGTTTCAAAGGATTACCAAAAGCCATTTTCTGAACTTTTAAAACTTATTGATCGTAATTAAAGGATTCAATTCATAGTTCTCCCTAATCAGTCGGTTCTCAGTAGAGATGGAGGGTCACAGGGGCACCGCTTAAATACCATCTCCTCTAGACAGAACATTTCGGAATTCATTCCCAGTAGAGATGGAGGGTCACAGGGGCAACACTTAAATACCATCTCGTCTAGACAGAATTTCACCAGGCTTGACTTTGGAATTACTTAAATGAGATTCCATAATAACGAGCAATTACTTTCAAAAATCATTTTAAAAAGTGTATATATATTTTCAAACAAGTTGACATATTTTGAAAATAAAATCAATTTAGATTGTTTCCAAATTTTAAGTTTTGATTAGTGGATCCTTTAGTGTATTTTCCCAGCATAACTACTAAGTAAAGCTATAAAGCACGAAATTAAAACTATAAATATGCATTACAACATTTAAATAAAATCATACCTACAAAATGAATTATTTCTTCGAAATTATAGAACTCCTTCTTAAGATATTTCCCAATCTTTCTATCACTCTTTCTTACTATAATTCTCAAGGAATTGGTGTGAGATTGAAATGAACCCTAAGGACCTATTTATAGGTTTCCAAGGATATTCCGGTGTTGACATGTGTCAAATGACTAAGCTTTTTTGGAGTGGTGATTCAACGCCGAGGTGTCGCGTGCCGGAGTGGTCTTGCAGTATTAATATCACCAAATGCTGACAAGTGTTTTAGCTCTCTCTCTAAAGACGACATGTGTAAGGTGGAGGTGACCAGCACGTGGTGGAAAGGTGATAAGGGTATAAGGGTCATTTCACACATGAAGGGTATTTTGGTAATTTCACACTATATATTTTGAATATTTCGTAGAGGTCCTTAAAAATATTTTATTTACAAAATGGCCAATTTTATATTTTTATTTTAGTCCTTAAAGTTTCATAAAATTATAAATTCTACCCCAAAATTTATTATTTGCCTTAAGATATGTCATAAGACTTCGATTTGATCCAATTTACAGTTGATTCTTCATAATTAAAAATGGGGTTTGTTATATTGATAGCCAATAATACAACATATCTAATAATACAACATTTATAAGATAATAAGTAACACAAGAGTGTAAAAACAAACTATATATAAAAGTGGGGTCATTACACCTCAGACCCTTAACATCATTAATTTAGTGAAATTATTTATGGGGATAACATCTTAGTGACGACCTCAGGCCCTAACATCATTATTTGGTGACAAGGTCTGAGATCAGACATCATACTCGGACGACCTCAGACCCTTAACATCATTGATTTGGTGACATTATTTATGAGGGTAACATCTTAGTTGATGACCTCAGACCTTACAACATCATGATTTGGTGACAAGGTCTGAGGTCTGACATCATACTTGGATGACCTCAGATCCTTAACATCATTAATTTGGTGAAATTATTTACGGGAATAAAATCTTAGTGATGAACTTAGGCCCTAACATCATTATTTGGTGAGAAGGTCTGAGGTCAGACATCATACTCGGATGACCTCCAACCCTTAACATCATTAATTTGGTTAAATTATCTATGAGGGTAACATCTTAGTTGATGCCCTCAGACCTTACAACATCATGATTTGGTGATAAGGTCTGAGGTCAGACATCATACTCGGATGACCTCAGACCCTCAACATCATTAATTTGGTGAAATTATTTATGAGGGTAACATCTTAGTTGATGACCTCAGACCTTACAACATTATGATTTGGTGACAAAGTCCGAGGTCAGAAATCATACTTGGATGACCTCAGACCCTTAACATCATTAATTTGGTGAAATTATTTATGAGGGTAACATCTTAGTTGATGACCTCAGACCTTACAACATCATGATTTGGTGACAAGGTCTGAGGTCAGACATCATACTTAGATGACCTCATACCCTTAACATCATTAATTTGGTGAAACTGTTTGTGGGGATACCATCTTAGTGATGACTTCAGGCCCTAACATCATTATTTGGTGATAAGGTCTAAGGTCAGACATCATACTTGGATGACTTCACACCCTTAACATCATTAGTTTGGTGAAATTATTTATGAGGGTGACATCTTAGTTGATGACCTCAGACCTTACAACATGATGATTTGGTGACAAGGTCTGAGGTCAGACATCATACTCGGATGACCTTAGACCATTAACATCATTAATTTGGTGAAATTATTTATGAGGGTAACATCTTAGTTTATGACCTCAGACCTTACAACATCATGATTTGGTGCCAAGGTCTGAGGTTAGACATCATACTTGTATGACCTCAGCCCCTTAACATCATTAATTTGGTGAAATTATTTATGAGGGTAACATCTTAGTTAATGACCTCAGACCTTACAACATCATGATTTGGTGACAAGGTCTGAGGTCAGACATCATACTTGGATGACCTCAGCCCCTTAACATCATTAATTTGGTGAAATTATTTATGAGGGTAACATCTTAGTTAATGACCTCAGACCTTACAACATCATGATTTGGTGACAAGGTCTGAGGTCAGACATCATACTTGGATGACCTCGGACCCTTAACATCACTAATTTGGTCAAACTGTTTGTGAGGGTAATGTCTTAGTTGATGATCTCGGACCTTATATCATCATAATGTGGTGACTAGGTCTGAGGTAAGACTATCTATTTAGTTTAAACAGACATCATTGCACCAAGACTTTAGAGCTGAACATCGCATGGCAAAGAAGCATTCAATAAAAAAATTATCAAATGAAGAAATGAAAACCCTCCTCAGAGGTTGTCATCCAATTATAAAATGCAAAAATATAAGCTGACGATGTTCTTCAGAGGTTACAACTAATCAGGGGTGTCTAAAAAGTACAAAAGCTTCACAAAAATAGCTTAAGGGTTTGAAGGGAGAGTGCTGGCATCCTCAGCCTGATTACCCTGGCCGGCGTTGGTAACCTCAACCCCATTATCTCTGGGGTTGGCTCCTTCAGTCTCTGTAACATCCTGTGGCACAGTCTCTGCTGGGGCAGTATCTTCCTCTTCGACCTCCTGAAGGGCTTGGGCAAATTGGGGGTTAGCAAAACCTAGACCCACGAAGTCAGAGGCTTTCAAGCTACCTGAATCCTTCTCCTTAACAGCTGCCCATTTGCCAGTAGCCTTAATGCCTCTCTCAAGGTACTCAAAGATGAATCTGATGAATTCATCAAAGACTTTGTATTCAGCCATAATCCTCTCAGAGGCATCCTCAAGGGCTGCTGTCACACCCCAAACCCAATATCCATACTAAGCATTTATTATTAGAATAATTAAATCATAATCTAGAGCCCATTGGAAATATAATTCATCTATCCATATTTTATTGTATAATGTGCATAATCAACATAATATTATTAGTGTGCCATAACGAAATCAATATCAGAGTCATAATTAAGAGGACATACAATACTATGATTAACTACGATAAAATTTCACAATCATCAACTCAATCCATACTAACATAAAATATACAATGTGTGAATAAATTAAAATCTTTAGTGTGACAATGATAAAATCCCCACATTTAAACCCCGGCTCCTTCCAACGGTGCAACTCTCAAAGTTACCGGTCATATGGTATTCTAGTTGGCAGCATAGAAACCTGAAATTGTTAAAATATAACTGTAAGCATTAAGCTTAGTGAGGTACTCCTTCCCTGCAATAGAATAACAATTCTATATCGAATATGTAGATATAAAATCCGAACAATTCTGCCCATTGGCAATAACAAATCCTGGATCATAAGATCCAAATAATTCTGCCCATTGGCAATAACAAATCCTGGAACATAAGTTCCAACAAATCATTGGATCTTTGTCCAATTCCAATCCTGGATCATAAGACCCAACCAATCCTGGATATTTTAATATCCAAACAAATCCTGAATACCGAAGTATTCAAACAAATCCGCTCTTAGAGCTATATTCATATTTATATATGAAACAAATCATAAGTACACTCACCTCGACCGTTTAACTGGCTTTTCCCTTGCCTTTATCCGGTACTTGTTCAATCAGCTCTTCTTCCCTTCCTATCATTCTCACAATATTAGTATCGTCATAAGAATATTAACAATTCAAAGAATAACTTAAACATAACTCAATCCATAAGCATCATATAATTCTATTCAAATCATTCATTATAAATGAAGTTCCATCCAGATTCATGTTAATACATTTGTCATATCCCAATCATAGACCAACATATATTCATTTATTCTTAGTAATTCAATCCTTATCATGTTAGGATTCCAATACAATAGCCGACACATCATTTCAAGCTTCCTAGGGCAAAATAAGCCTATTTCTTTACTACATAGCAAATCTGCCCTATAGGCTCTTTTATCGTTCATTCAACTTCCAGGAATTTTCATAATTTTTCTACATGATAAATTCCTATGATTTTTCACCCAACATCAGTAAACACATTGAAAAATATAAGATTAAAGTTTCATAATTTTTAAGGTTCGTTTGCTATGTCAAGCAAAACACCGAACACATGGCGGGCATATTTTCACCCTTAGGGCAGATTTCATACCCGAACTTCAAACTCTCACCAAGGTCTCATTTCTTGGTATTTTCACATGATTTTCGGATATGTCATACACATATGAGTCCAGGTTAATCTCCAATTGGAATCAATTGATTCCAGTAACTACACAAAAATATATAGAAGTTTGAATAAACAGAGTTTCTAAACAAAGCAATTTTAGGGTTTTGTACATACAACTTAACTTAAACTTGCATATATCCATACATATTCACCCAAGCATGAAATTTCAATAAAACATCAAGTATTTATATCATATAAATCGTAAATGGAAGAAAAATAGCAAGATTCATGGTTGGAATTACCTTAGGGGCTTTTTCATAATTTTCTATGAATTTTTCTTGAATTTTCTCCTCACTTTTTCTTCCTAACTTCCTACTTCTCTTCCCTTAGGCTTAAAATCTCTCATGGCTGCATTTTGGATGAATGAAGAGGTAATTGTAAGGGTTTAAGGTCGTCCAAAGCCACCACCCTTCCCAACCAATGAGAATAAAACATTTGTTGCCATAATAAGACAAAATACTACTTAACAGATTGACTACTTTACCCTTGTTTCAAAATTTTGGTATAACTTCTCACTCGAACCTCCGTTTCACACACCGTTTGTTGTGTTACAACCATAAATCACTTGTCTACAACTATGTAGTTTTCACCTCAAGTCAATTGTTATGTCATAAAGGTCAAAACTAGCCTTAAACATGAACATTCCTACCGAAACCTTCAAAATTTTGTATTTGTAACTAATTCGATATTTCATGCTTTTTGAAGGTAGGATTAGACTAAACATAGTAAGTTAACATAATATATATTAATAACACACTAATCATATCACATAAGCTAAGCATGATTTAAGCATAATTAATCGTAATTATATTCGGGTTGTCACAATTCTCCCCCTGTTAGGAAATTTCGTCCTCGAAATTGACATACCTTGGTTGTCCGAATCAAACAAATACGGATAACGCATTTTCATGCTATCCTCACTCTCCCATGTAGCTTCTTCCATGGAATGCCTTCTCCACACAACTTTCACAAGTGGGATAACCTTTGATCTCAATATTTGTTCTTTCCTATCGACGATAGCAAGCGGTTCTTCCACGTAGTTCAAATCTTCCTTCAACTCAATAGGTTGTTCCACCAATACATGTGAAGGGTCTGCTACATACTTTCTTAACATAGAAACATGGAAAACATCATGTAACCGAGATAATTCTGGTGGTAACGCTAACTTGTAGGCAACCATCCCGACTTTCTCAAGGATTTCATAAGGTCCAATGTAGCGTGGACTTAATTTCCCTTTCTTTCCAAACCTCATAACTCCTTTCCATGGAGATATCCGAAGAAACACGTAATCCCCCTTCTGAAGTTCTAAATCTTTTCGTCTCTTATCCGCATAACTTTTCTGTCTGCTTTGTGCCGTTCTCATTCTATCTTGAATAATCTTCACTTTTGCAGTGGTGACTTCAATCAACTCTGGACCCTCTATCTTCCTCTCACCAACTTCACCCCAACATACGGGTGTACGACACCGTCTACCATACAACGCTTCATACGGAGCCATACCAATAGTAGAATGAAAACTATTGTTATATGCAAATTCTATCAAAGGCAAATATTCATCCCAATTACCTTTGAAATCAAGCACACAAGCTCTAAGCATATCTTCCAAAATCTGTATTGTTCTTTCAGACTGCCCATCTGTCTGGGGATGAAAAGCCGTACTAAACTTTAAGTTGGTACCCATAGCATACTGCAAACTATCCCAAAATCTGGATGTAAAGGTAGGGTCCCTATCTGAAACAATAGATACAGGTGCTCCATGCAATCGGATAATCTCATTAACATATAATCTAGCATACCTGTCAACTGTATATGTAGTCTTGACTGCTAGAAAGTGAGCTGACTTAGTTAACCTGTCTACCACTACCCAAATCGAATCTGACCCCTTCTGAGATCGAGGAAGCCCAACCACAAAATCCATCGTTACATGCTCCCATTTCCATTCCGGTATCGGCAATGGCTGAAGCAGACCAGTAGGTTTCTGATGCTCCACTTTCAATTGCTGACATATAAGGCATCTAGCAACAAAATCAGCTATTTCCTTCTTCATATTATTCCACCAATAATGCTCCTTTAAATCCCTATACATTTTAGTACTACCAGGATGCATAGTATAAATGGAATTATGAGCCTCATCTAAAATTTCCTCTTTCAATCCACACACATTAGGCACACACAACCGATGCTTATACAATAAAGTGCCATCATTCACAATACAAAAATCTTCAGACTTACCATCTCGGAGATCTTGTCGTTTCTTCTCAAGGAAAGGATCTTGACTTTGCAAATCATGAATACGGGTAGCTAACAAAGGCCTCACGCTTACATGAGCAAAGAATCTGTCCCCATCTGCTAGCTGCAATTCCACTCCCATCAATCTCAACTCCATAATATGAGCAACTCTAGCACATCGAATACACGATAACCTGCCTGAAGCCTTTCTACTCAAAGCGTCTGCAACTACATTTGCCTTTCCTGGGTGGTAGTGAATTGTACAATCATAATCTTTAATTAACTCCATCCACCGCCTCTGCCTCAAATTCAAATCCTTCTGAGTAAACAAATACTTAAGGCTTTGATGGTCAGTAAAAATTTCACATACCTCACCATATAGATAATGACGCCATATTTTCAAAGCAAACACAATAGCAGCAAGTTCCAAATCATGTGTAGGATAATTACGTTCATGTGTACGCAACTGCCTAGAAGCATAGGCAATAACTTTACCATGTTGCATAAAAACACAACCCAACCCCTTATGTGAAGCATCGGTATAAACAACAAAACCATCTCCACCATGCGGAATAGTAAGAACAGGTGCGGTTACCAACCTCTTTTTCAATTCATCAAAACTATTTTCGCAATCAGAATTCCATTGAAACTTAACATCTTTCCGAGTCAGTTTAGTCATTGGTAAGGCAATCGAAGAAAATCCCTTAATAAACCTTCTATAATACCCAGCTAAACCCAGAAAACTCCTCACCTCAGTCACATTATCGGGTCTCTCCCATTTCACAATAGCCTCTACCTTTTTAGGATCAACACATATACCATCTCCAGAAATAACATGGCCTAAAAATGCAACTTGTGATAGCCAAAATTCACACTTGCTAAACTTGGCATACAACTTCTTATCTTTCAACAGATTCAAAATAGTTGTGAGATGCTTTTCATGTTCAACCATATCATGTGAATAAATCAGAATATCATCAATAAAAACTATCACAAATGAATCAACAAAAGGATGCAGTACCCGGTTCATAAGATCCATAAATACAGCTGGAGCATTAGTCACCCCAAAAGGCATCACAAGAAATTCAAAATGACCATACCGAGTACGGAAAGCGGTTTTAGAAATATCACTTTCCTTCACCCTCACCTGATGATAACCCGATCGCAAGTCTATCTTTGAAAACACTTTAGCACCCTGCAACTGATCAAACAAATCATCTATACGAGGTAAAGGATACTTGTTCTTAATTGTATCTTTATTCAGTTGCCTATAATCAATACACAAACGCATGGTACCATCTTTCTTTTTCACAAATAAAACTGGTGCACCCCATGGAGATACGCTAGGTTGTATGAACCCCCTATCAAGTAAATCTTGCAATTGAATCTTGAGTTCTTTCAACTCAGCAGGTGCCATTCTATACGGTGCCATAGAAATAGGGGTTGTCCCTGGTGCTAATTCAATACTAAATTCAACTTCTCTTTCTGGAGGTAACCCTGGCAACTCACTAGGAAACACTTCAGGAAAATCCCGTACAATAGGAACATCGACTAATTGTAAAGCCCCCTTCCTAGTGTCAAGAACATATGCAATAAAACCCTCACAACCCTTACTCAATAATTTCCTCGTCTGAATAGCAGAAATGATGCAACTGGGAACAATTTTCCTTTCCCCCACAAATTTAAATTCAGGCTCACCAGGCATATTAAAAACAACTTCCTTACGGAAACAATCCATGGATGCATGATATTTGGATAGCCAATCCATTCCCAGAATTATATCAAAATCAGAAATATCCAATGGAAGTAGATCTATAACTGTATCTCTAGACCCCACAGTCAAAACACAATCATGAAAAACATATTCAGTTACAACCATATCCCCCATAGGCATATAAATACCCAACCCCACATCTAAACGAGCACACGGTATATTCAAGTATATGGCAAAAGCATAGGACACAAAAGAATGTGTGGAACTAGGATCAACCAAAACATAAGCACTTCTATCACTAACAGAAAGTGTACCTGTCACCACATCTGGCGTAATCTGAGCTTCTTTCATCGTAAAGACTCGTCCACCTGGCCTGGAACCACTAGCTTGTCCTCTGCCCATACTTTTCACTGCACTGCCCGGAGATAACATTCTGCTTGCTACTTCACTATGTGCTGCTGGAGTCTCTGCCAATTGCGGACAATTCTTCTTAATATGCCCCACTTGATGACAATGGTAGCATTCCAATCCCTTAAGCTCAGGACACTCAGATTTATAATGCCCATCCTCTTTACAAAAGAAACATGTAACAACTCTTGTCGGTGCCTCACCCTTTCCTGACCTCCTAACCAGACTAGAAGATCCTCCACCCCTAGTATCTCTGCCAAATCTCCCCAGACCTCTACCACTATCTCCACCACCTCTCTGAAATTTATGAGGTTCCATCTTAACACTTCCACCCTCACCTCCCTTAAAGTGAGATGCGTCGAATCTACTCTTTTTAAAACTCTCTCTACTTGCCACCCCTTGGTTCATTTGCCTTTCTGCTATCGTGGCTTTGTTTACCAGAGAAGCATAATCTTCTAACTCATAAGTGGCCACTCTATTTTGAATAGGCCAAATCAGTCCATCTTGAAATTTACTACATTTATCTTCTTCCTCCTGCACATACTTAGTAGCAAATCTAGACAAAGCAGTAAATTTAGCATCATACTCCCTCACAGACATGTTCCCTTGGGTCAAATTTATAAACTCCCTCAGCTTCTCCCTCCTATAGACCTTAGGTAAATACTTAACATACAAAGCTTTAATAAATTCAGCCCAAGTAATTACATCAGTACCTTCCATCCTTGGCACCAAATGGTTGCTGGCTTCCCACCAATACTTCGCCTCTCCTTTGAGCTTAAACACAGCTAGATTCACTTTCTGGTTATCTGGAACCTTCATAACTGCAAAGATAGTTTCTAGATCCCTGACCCACATCTCGGCTTCTGTAGGTTCAACTGACCCTGTATATTCTGGAGGATTCAACTTCAAAAACTTCTCATGCATGGAATCTTTGATTTCCTTCCTTGCCTCTTTCTCAATCCTGGCCACGGTCTTTGATTCTAGATATCTAGCTTGTTGTTCTGCCATTTGCGCCATATTTCTTTCTTGTTGCTCTGCCATCCTCATCATTGCTTGTGCCATTATTTGCATCTCTGTAGGCTGCTCTTGATATCTAGCCCTTCCAGCAACACTTTGCTCTACTTCAGTATTCTCTGCACGAGAAGCCACTCCCTCTTCTCTATGTTGTCCATTCCCAGGTTCCATATGGAATTATCTGTAATACAACAAAGTTCTAACAACCAATATAAACAGTTTATACTACTAAACTATTGGTTAGTACATAAACAATTCATAAATATCAAATCAACTCAATACTGCCATCTAACCGTCACACACGTCCAGAATTAATAACCACGCTCTGATACCACTAATTGTCACACCCCAAACCCAATATCCATACTAAGCATTTATTATTAGAATAATTAAATCATAATCTAGAGCCCATTGGAAATATAATTCATCTATCCATATTTTATTGTATAATGTGCATAATCAACATAATATTATTAGTGTGCCATAACGAAATCAATATCAGAGTCATAATTAAGAGGACATACAATACTATGATTAACTACGATAAAATTTCACAATCATCAACTCAATCCATACTAACATAAAATATACAATGTGTGAATAAATTAAAATCTTTAGTGTGACAATGATAAAATCCCCACATTTAAACCCCGGCTCCTTCCAACGGTGCAACTCTCAAAGTTACCGGTCATATGGTATTCTAGTTGGCAGCATAGAAACCTGAAATTGTTAAAATATAACTGTAAGCATTACGCTTAGTGAGGTACTCCTTCCCTGCAATAGAATAACAATTCTATATCGAATATGTAGATATAAAATCCGAACAATTCTGCCCATTGGCAATAACAAATCCTGGATCATAAGATCCAAATAATTCTGCCCATTGGCAATAACAAATCCTGGAACATAAGTTCCAACAAATCATTGGATCTTTGTCCAATTCCAATCCTGGATCATAAGACCCAACCAATCCTGGATATTTTAATATCCAAACAAATCCTGAATACCGAAGTATTCAAACAAATCCGCTCTTAGAGCTATATTCATATTTATATATGAAACAAATCATAAGTACACTCACCTCGACCGTTTAACTGGCTTTTCCCTTGCCTTTATCCGGTACTTGTTCAATCAGCTCTTCTTCCCTTCCTATCATTCTCACAATATTAGTATCGTCATAAGAATATTAACAATTCAAAGAATAACTTAAACATAACTCAATCCATAAGCATCATATAATTCTATTCAAATCATTCATTATAAATGAAGTTCCATCCAGATTCATGTTAATACATTTGTCATATCCCAATCATAGACCAACATATATTCATTTATTCTTAGTAATTCAATCCTTATCATGTTAGGATTCCAATACAATAGCCGACACATCATTTCAAGCTTCCTAGGGCAAAATAAGCCTATTTCTTTACTACATAGCAAATCTGCCCTATAGGCTCTTTTATCGTTCATTCAACTTCCAGGAATTTTCATAATTTTTATACATCATAAATTCCTATGATTTTTCACCCAACATCAGTAAACACATTGAAAAATATAAGATTAAAGTTTCATAATTTTTAAGGTTCGTTTGCTATGTCAAGCAAAACACCGAACACATGGCGGGCATATTTTCACCCTTAGGGCAGATTTCATACCCGAACTTCAAACTCTCACCAAGGTCTCATTTCTTGGTATTTTCACATGATTTTCGGATATGTCATACAAATATGAGTCCAGGTTAATCTCCAATTGGAATCAATTGATTCCAGTAACTACACAAAAATATATAGAAGTTTGAATAAATAGAGTTTCTAAACAAAGCAATTTTAGGGTTTTGTACATACAACTTAACTTAAACTTGCATATATCCATACATATTCACCCAAGCATGAAATTTCAATAAAACATCAAGTATTTATATCATATAAATCGTAAATGGAAGAAAAATAGCAAGATTCATGGTTGGAATTACCTTAGGGGCTTTTTCGTAATTTTCTATGAATTTTTCTTGAATTTTCTCCTCACTTTTTCTTCCTAACTTCCTACTTCTCTTCCCTTAGGCTTAAAATCTCTCATGGCTGCATTTTGGATGAATGAAGAGGTAATTGTAAGGGTTTAAGGTCGGCCAAAGCCACCACCCTTCCCAACCAATGAGAATAAAACATTTGTTGCCATAATAAGACAAAATACTACTTAACAGATTGACTACTTTACCCTTGTTTCAAAATTTTGGTATAACTTCTCACTCGAACCTCCGTTTCACACACCGTTTGTTGTGTTACAACCATAACTCACTTGTCTACAACTATGTAGTTTTCACCTCAAGTCAATTGTTATGTCATAAAGGTCAAAACTAGCCTTAAACATGAACATTCCTACCGAAACCTTCAAAATTTTGTATTTGTAACTAATTCGATATTTCATGCTTTTTGAAGGTAGGATTAGACTAAACATAGTAAGTTAACATAATATATATTAATAACACACTAATCATATCACATAAGCTAAGCATGATTTAAGCATAATTAATCGTAATTATATTCGGGTTGTCACAGCTGCCTTCATTGCAGCATCAACTTTCTACTGGATAACGTCGTCCTTGGCCTTCAGAGAAAGGGTGTGGTCCTTATTAGGCTTGGAGACCTCTTTCACCAACTCCTTTACCTTCGTATCAGACCCTCAAAGGCAGACTTCAGACGGTCTACCTCTACATTCAGAGAGCTTTGCACCCTCTCGGTCTCTTGACCTTTCTGGATGGGGGGAAACTTCTTCAAAGTCTAGTTGGCAAGATCATGCATAGCAGGGAGGCCCTGCAAATCATGTGGTCGTATATATAAGTTTAAATTCATAATAGAGGTTACACTTGAGCTAAACTGGAATTCAAAGTCATACCTGAATAAACCTATGAAGGCCAAACTCAACCAGCAAAGGAGTGTCCATATATCGATAAAAGCGTTTGTCAGCATCGGTCACAACATACCCGATGGCATCCAATGCCTACAAACTATGGCCTGTGATGATATCATTAATTTTTACTTGCTCTATACGAGTAGCCAATTCATCCTCAGAGGAAATGGGGATGGCGCGATCCCCCCCTTTCTCCTTCTTCCTCTGATCCTCAGGTGTAGGGTCAGCAACCTTCCTCTTCTTAGTGGCCTCAGCCCTTGAGGTAGATGGAGAGGGAGGAGGAGCACTCAAACCTACCTTTTTAATGAGCCTCGTTAAGCTTGGTGCTGCCATTTACCACAGCTTGTCAGAAATTTCTTTTGGGCGCACTGCAAAGTAGAAAGGTCTGAGTTAGAAAATCAGATATATATCAATTCAGAGGTATAAATCGGCCATTGGTCTTCCCCTAAGAGCAGTCTCAGAGAGGTAGTAGGGGGTCATCAGGATTTCAAATCTTACGAGCGGACCATGCGCCCCCTGATCCTGAAGGCCTTTGACCCTCTAAAGATTTTGCTAGCTTAGACCAGGATCAGCCTTAGCAGCCATTGTAACTTTTCCCCATCTTATAGGCATCCTCGACTCTAATGAGGAAGAGGGGGCGCATGGGCCAAATTTCCATGGCCCTGAGGCAAAGAAATAGCGTGGCTTGCATTTATGATTTGAGGTTTGGGTTATCTGAAGCATCTTCTTTTCAGGCTTCCGACCTACAAAATGATAATATCTTGGATGATTTCTGGCAGATGAAGGGACATAGCATCCTGTAAAGACTTGGACAGGAAGGTCTGAGTGATGAACAACCCTCCATAAGACAATGGCACCAATTATCACCCTCCAAGCATTGGGTGACAACTGGGAAGGGGCCAAGTTGATATATGCCAATATAGACCTGATGATGGGATGGATGGGTAGATGAAAGCCCAACTTGAACATCTGCTCGTATAGGAAAATCTCACCATCCCCACCGCCATAGGCCCTCTCTTCCCTCAGAGGTCTTCTGAGTTGTGTGGAGGGGCTTATGGAGTATAAGTATCTGAAACAGAGAAGGTCGACCTCATTGATTGTACTCTCAATCTCGGATGCCTCAGAGACGTCAACATCTCTCTCAGCATCAAGATTATCATTTAAATCAATGTCGGCCTGAGCAGACGATGGGGAACCACTTGGAAACCTCTGAGCGAACTCAACATTATAAGGTATCAGGCTCATCTACTACACCACCTCTTTAGTTCTAACACATGGCACCAAAATTACCACCACCTCTTCTACCGCCCGGGGCTGGTGGATCGAGCTCCAGCCAGGCACTGTCTCAATCCGAAATGGCGGATGTGGCCACATCCTTGAGGTCTTTGGATGCAACGCAACAAGTAATGTAGGAGTAATTTGCACTGCTCAACCAAAATATGATGAGGCCACCTAGAGTCTCATCGGAGATGATTACTTCGGTGACTATCCAGGCGCACCTAGAAGCTTGGAGAACACCCCAGGCACCGCGAAAGGATCACCCTACGCCCTAACGGAGGAGGGACGTTGCTGACCCTAGGCTCTTGCGCCTGGGGAGGTAAGGACACCCTTGCCCTGAAGACAGGTATGATGATCTAGAGGCGGAAGACATCTTGAATGATTGTTGGGAGTCGTATGAGGTTTCGAACAATACAATTCGTCCTATCCAATGGAGCCAAGGCTGTGGAGGAAGAAGAGGTGGAGAAGCCCAATAAAGAGGATCAACTTTTGATCGACTGAGCAGAGGGTTAACCTTTGAAAGGCTCGGCCCCTTAAACGACCTAAGACAAAGGTTGTCAAGGTCGAGAAGTGCAGACGGCTCACAAAGGGAAGAGAGACAACGTCGGCCTCAACCGAGATGAGGAAGAGAACAAGAAGAGGTCAATAGCGGATGATGTGCTGTGGCTGGGAACCCTCGGTCCCCCCTTTTGGAGGTGGCTGGGGACAACCTCGGCCAAGATGACGGTGCAAGACCATGGAATGACTAAATCCAGCATCTTGAGAACAAGATAGGAGACCTCATCAAAAGTCGAGATCCGCGGCAAAGAGGTTTCTCAGAAGGCTCTCCGTTCATGGCTAAGATAGTAAGCTTCCCTACCCCAGCCAAGTTCAAGCCACCTACATTGACTCCCAAGTATGATGGTAGCACCAATAATGTATATCATATTGAGATGTACCAGTCAGCGGCATACATTTACTCAATACCAGATGAGATGAAATGCCAGTCTTTCTTCGGGACTTTAACGGGAGCTGTGTACATCTGATTTACTTCTTTTCCGAAGAATTCTATTGAGAACTTTAAGGGCTTGGCTGAACGATTCATTCAAAATTTCTGCTTCGGGGTAAGACCTCAAACAAAGACCACCCATCTGTTGTATGTCAAGTAAGGAAAGCACGAGATCCTAAGAGACTACATCGCCAGGTTCAACAAAGAAAAACTTGAGGTTGAAGATTACGAAGAGAACATTGCCATAACCGCCCTCATAGGTTGTCTTCAGAAGGGGAAACTATTGTGGAAACTTGTAAAAGACCCTCCAAAGTTCATAACGAAGCTATTGGCAACTGCGAGGAAGGTCATGAACGATGAAGAGGCCATGGTCGCTAAGTATGAAGGTGAGAACGACGGTAGTAGCAAAAAGTTCCAAAGAAAGAAAGATGGAAAGAAGAGGTCAGTTGATGACAAGTTTGCACATTATACCCCTCTTACTGTAAGCTGCGAACACATCCTAAATAAAATTAAGAATGACCGATCCCTAAGATGGATAGAGAAGTTGAAGGCTCCTCCGCATAAGAAGAACCAGAACTTATGGTGTGAATTCCACCAAGACCATGGCCATGTCACAGACAAGTGCTTCGCCTTAAAGGATGAGATCGAAAAAATGTTGAAATCAGGAAAGTTGATAAAGTACGTTGATAACAAGGTTCCTAAAAGGGGGAGATATGACCCTAAAAAGAGGAGAAACGATAGATTTCATGACGATACCCCAATAAAAAGGGGCGATGGCTCGGATGACGATGATGAAGACAATCCATACCTCCCACTAATAGATGACAACACCCCAATAAAGATGGTTGGTATGATCTCTTTTGGTGTTAACACCATATGCGAAGGACTTACAGGGGGTGGTTCTGAGGTGGCTGACCGAAAGTCTCATATGGCAGAGGCCAAATCAGTGGCCAAACTTGAAGTAGTAAATCTAATGTCTTGCGAGACAACGTATAAGAGAAAGAAGGTGGATATGGACACTCTCGTAGTTGGATTCTCCCGACTCGACTTCAAAAGAATCCTAGCTCCACATGATGACCCTCTGGTGATCACAACAAGAGTTCATGGATGTGAGGTCCAGGGAATTCTTGTAGATGGAGGAAGTTCTGCAGATGTGATGTTCTGGCCCTGCTACAAAAGCCTGGGCCTTAGTAGAGCTAGGCTGGTACCCTATCATCATCTGTTAATGGGGTTCAGTGGTGAAAAGGTCCATCCGTTGGGCATGTATGAGGTGGACATACAAATGGGCGATGAGTGGCCTAAGAGGTTAACCCGTAAGATCAGTTTCTTCATTAGGTATGAAAACGTCTTCTCATCCTATGACCTCATCATAGGAAGAGTAGCCCTTAAAGAGTTTTAGGTCGTGCCGTCGACGGTCCACCAAATGCTAAAATTACTAACCCCCTATGGGGTAGGGGAAGTGCAGGGTGACCAGACCATAGCCCGGGAATGCTACTTCAAGTCAACCGAAGAGAGAGAGGCCCATAAGAGAGCAACTGCCACTTATAACATTGAACACTTGACCCCAGAGATGAAACAAATTTAAAGAAAGGAGAGATCGCGGAAGAGGTAGAATCCATCATCCTCAATGAGGACGAACCGAAAAAAACTATTCATATCGGTAAAGCCTTAAAAGCAAAGATTAAGGAAGAGCTAATAAGTTTCTTGAGGAAGAGGTAGAGTGTCTTCGCTTGGAGTCACGCGGACATGCGTGGCATCGACCCTGAGTTTATATGCCATAAGCTCAACGTAACTAAGGATGCTAAGCACAACAAACAGAGATGAAGAGTATACTCCAGGGAGAAGTACGACATCATCTGGGAAGAGGTCAGAAAGCTAGAAGAGGCTGAGTTCATAAGGGAAGTCATATATCCAGAGTGGCTATCAAATGTAGTCATTGTTCCCAAAGCCAACAGAAAGTGGAGAATGTGCGTAGATTTTACTGACCTGAACAAGTCTTGCCCAAAAGACAGTTATCCTTTACCTCGGATCGATCAGATGGTAAATGCAACGGTAGGACATGAGCTCATGAGCTTCATGGACGCGTACTCAGGCTACAACCAGATCTTCATGGATGCTGAAGACTCGGAGAAGACTGCCTTCATCACGGACAAAGGGACATATTGCTACAAGGTTATGCCCTTCGGATTGAAAAATGCAGGGGAAACTTACCAACGTCTTGTGAATAAGATGTTTGAGGCCCAAATAGGTAAGACTATGGAGGTGTACGTAGACAATATGCTAACGAAGAGCTTAAAGGCCTGCACCCATATGGCAGACCTGGAAAGGACATTCGATACCATGGACTTATACAGAATGAAACTCAACCCAACAAAGTGTGTCTTTGGGGTAGGAGCTAGGAAATTCCTCAGATTCATTGTCAATCAGAGGGGAATAGAGGTGAAACCTGAGAAAATCAAGGCTTTGCTCGACATGAAGACATCAAGGAGTATCAAGGACTTCTAGAGATTGACTGGAAGAGTGGCTGTGCTCGACAGATTTATTTCAAGAGCGACGGACAAGTGTCTTCCGTTCTTAAAGGTGCTTAGAAAGGCCTTCGAGTGGGACAAAGCGTGTGAGGAAGCTTTTGACCAGCTAAAGTACTACCTCGGATCTCCCTTGTTTTTATCTCGGCCCAGAATAGGCGAGAAGTTCCATGTTTATCTAGTAATTTCTAAATCGGCTATAAGTCCAGCCATAGTACGGGAGGATGTAGGGGTCCAAAGGCTTGTGTATTTCAATAGTAAGCCCCTTCAAGGGTCTGAACAAAGTTATCCTCGGACGGAAAAGTTAGCCTACGCCTTGATACATGCTTCTAGGAAGATGAAGCCTTACTTTCAAGCCCACTCCATTATCATCCTCACCGACTCCCCACTAAGACAGGTCCTCCATAAACATGAGAAGTCGGGTAGATTGATGACATGGGCCATTGAGTTGGGGGAGTATGACCTTACTTATCAGCTTAGGACGACCATCAAAGGGCAGGCACTGGCAGATTTTGTCACAGAGTTCACATGGGAAGAGGTCGAGGTTGAGAATAACCTAGAGACTGCTGAGGGATCGAACAACAACGTCTTCTGAGATCAGGAAAAGGTAGTATCTAGGAGAACCATAAATGAATTAGCCAATAATGAAGAAGACCGGTACCTCCTCAAGAAGGGAACCGTATCAGAAGTGGACTTCTCACCAGATAAAGACATCTGGAACCTCTTTGTCGACGGGTCCTCTTACGACAGTGGAAGCGGTGCAGGGTTAATACTTTCATCTCTGGATGGTACCAATGTTGAATATACCTTAAGGTTTAACTTCAAGACGTCAAACAATGACTCAAAATACGAGGCCATGATAGCGGGCCTCTCATTGGCAAAGACTCTTAGGGTAAGATGACTCCTACTTCACAGCGACTCGAGATTAGTGGTTAACCAAGTATTGGGAGTTTATGAGGCCAAGGACGAAATGATGGACAAATACCTGAATAAAGTGAGAACGATACTCGAAGGTTTCGAAGAGGTAAAGATAAATATAATACCTCGGTAGAACAACAACCACGCAGATGCATTATCAAGACTAGCCTCGCCGACAAGGACAGGTATCAGGAGGACTGTTCCAGTTGAGATCTTTCCCAAGGCGACCATTGAAGAAGAAGAGGTTAGTAACCCTTGCCTCAATTTAAACTTAGGGGACTCATGGATGGATCCCCTTATCAGATATATTAGAGAGGGAGAGCTACCGGAATCAAAGTTAGAGAGGGGGAAAGTGAGGTACAGAGCTGTAAATTTCTCAATAGTAGGAGATGTCCTATACAATAAGGGATTCCTATTACCTCCCCTCAGATGCGTGCACCCCACAGAAGTATCCCGCATCCTACAGGAGGTACACAAGGGCTCGTGCTCCAGTCACATAGGAGGAAGACCTTTGGCGAATAGGATTAACACGCATGGATACTGATGGCCGACCTTAGCCAAAGATGTTGTAGCCTACGTAAAGAGGTGTGACAAATGTCAGAGGTTCTCCACTATCCCCCATCAAACTCATCATCCTATGACGTCAATCATCTCCCCTTGTCCATTCATAGTATGAGGAATTGACCTAGTAGGTCCCCTGCCAAGGGCTGTAAATAATTACTGATTTCTGATAGTTTCCATTGATTACTTCTCCAAGTGGGTAAAGGCAGAGCCGATAATCACGATTACAGAGCCGAAGACCTTCCAATTTATTTGGAAAAACATCATATGTAGTCATGGCCTCCCAAACGCCCTCATTTCGGACAACGGAACCGAGTTCAAGAATTCTTCCCTAGAAAAATACTACAAAAGAGTTGGGATAAAGAAATTTTTCTCTTCTTCAGGCTGACCTCAAGCAAACGGTCAAACCGAAGTCACAAATAGAGCGATCCTTGACGGGATCAAGAAGAGGTCAGAAGAAGCTAAGGGTAGATGGACATAAGAGGTTAATGTTGTACTATGGGCCTGCAGAACAACAGCTAGGACACCAATGGGGGAGACCCCGTTTATGTTGCACATGGCACAGAGGCGGTCATACCAATAGAGGTAGGACTCCCTACTCATAGGGTTCAGACCTATGACCCTGAGAAGAATGGGGGGGGAGAGAATACTTGACCTCGATTTGATCAAATAGAGAAGGGAGGACACAGAAATTAGCCAGGCAGCATACCAGTAGAGAATAACAAAATTCTACAATCAAAGGGTGAAATCAATACCCATAGTTGTAAGAGACCTGATGTTGAAGAAGACACTGCAGAAGGCGAACAAGCTTCACCCAAACTGGCATGGCCCTTATAAAGTGATAGAGGAGGTTATACCCGGGACCTATAGGCTAGAAAACCTCGAAGGGGAACCTTTTTCCAACCCTTGGAACGCTGATCATCTAAAAAAGTATTACATATGATGTTACAAAAGTTTTCATGTATTATCTTATGAACATATTATTAATGAGAAGATCAGTTACCATGTAAATTTTTGGTTCATTATGCTCTTACAATGGAGTTTATAAGGATAACACCTTATTTGATGACCTCAGACCTTATAACATAATGATTTGGTGACAAGGTCTGAGGTCAGACATCATACTTGGATGACCTCTGACCCTTAACATCATTAGTTTGGTGAAAAGTTGTTCATGGGGATAAAATCTTAGTTGATGACCTCAGACCTTATAACATCATGATTTGGTGACAAGGTCTGAGGTCAGACATCATACTTAGATGACCTCAGACGCTTAACATCATTAATTTGGTGAAAGTTATTTACGAAGATAACATCTTAGTTGATGACCTCAGACCATATAACATTATGCTTTGGTGACAAGGTCTGAGGTCAGACATCATACTTGGATGACCTCAGACCCTTAAGATCATTAGTTTCGTGAAAATTTATTTATGGGTACAACATCGTTGTTGATGTCCTCAGACCTTATAACATAATCATTGGGAGACAATGTCTGAGGTCTGACATCATACTTGGATGACCCCAGACCCTTAACATGATTAGTTTGGTGAAAAATTTATTCATGGGGATAACATCTTAGTTGATGACCTCAGACCTTATAACATAATGTTTTGGTGACACGGTGTGAGGTCATACATCATACTTGGATGAACCCAGATGCTTAACATCATTAGTTTGGTGCAAACGTTATTCATGGAGATAACATCTTAGTTGATGACCTCAGACCTTATAACACAATGATTTGGTGACAAGGTCTGATGTCAGATATCATAATTGGATGACCAATGTTATTTATGGAGATAACGTCTTAGTTGATGACCTCAGACCTTATAACATTATGATTTGGTGACAAGGTCTGAGGTCAGACATCATACTTGGATGACCTCTGACCCTTAACATCACTAGTTTGGTGAAAAGTTATTCATGGGGATAACATCTAAGTTGATGACCTCGGACCTTATAACATCATGATTTGGTGACAAGGTCTGAGGTCAGACATCATATTTGGATGACCTCAGACCCTTAACATCATTCATTTGGTGAAAGTTATTTATGGAGATAAGATCTTAGTTGATGACCTCAGACTATATAACATCATGATTTGGTGACAAGGTATGAGGTCAGACATCATACCTGGATGACCTCAGACCCTTAACATCAATAGTTTGGTGAAAAGTTATTTATGGGGATAACATCATAGTTACCTCAGACCTTATAACGTCATGATTTGGTGACAATGTGTGAGGTCATACATCATACTTGGATGACCCCAGACCCTTAACATCATTTGTTTGGTGCAAAAGTTATTCATGGGGATAACATCTTAGTTGATGACCTCATACCATAAAACATAATGATTTGGTGACAAGGTCTGAGGTCAGACATCATACTTGGTTGACCCCAGACCCTTAACATCATTAGTTTGGTGCAAAAGTTATACATGTGGATAACATCCGAGTTGATGACCTTAGACCTTATAACATAATGACTTGGTGACAAGGTCTGAGGTCAGACATCATACTTGGATGACCAAAGTTATTTATGGATATAACATCTTAGTTGATGACCTCAGACCTTATAACATAATGATTTGGTGACAAGGTCTGAGGTCAGACATCATACTTGGATGACCTCGGACGCTTAACATCATTAGTTTGGTGAAAAGTTATTCATGGGGATAACATCTTAGTTGATGACCTCAGACCTTATAACATCATGATTTGGTGATTAGGTCTGAGGTCAGATATCATACTTGGATGAGCTCAGACCCTTAACATCATTAATTTGGTGAAAGTTATTTATGGAGATAACATCTTAGTTGATGACCTCAGACCATATAACATCATGATTTTGTGGCAAGGTCTGAGGTCAGATATCATACTTCGATGACCTCAAACCCTTAACATCATTAGTTTGGTGAAAAGTTATTTATAGGGATAACATCATAGTTGATGACCTCAGACCTTATAACATAATGATTTGGTGATAAGGTTTGAGGTCAGACATCATACTTGGATAACCCCAGACCCTTAACATCATTAATTTAGTGAAAAAGTTATTCATGGGGATAACATCTTAGTTGATGACCTCAGACCTTATAACATAATGATTTGGTGATAAGGTTTGAGGTCACACATCATACATGGATAACCCCAGACCCTTAACATCATTAGTTTGGTGAAAAAGATATTCATGGGGATAACATCTTAGTTGATGACCTCAGACCTTATAACATAATGATTTGGTGACAAGGTCTGAGGTCAGACATCATACTTGGCTGACCAAAGTTATTTATGGAGATAACATTTTAGTTTATGACCTCAGACCTTATAACATCATGACTTGGTGATAAGGTCTGAGGTCAGACATCATACCTGGATGAACTCATACCGTTAATATCATTAGTTTGGTGAAAATTTATTTATGGGTATAACATCTTAGTTGATGGCCTCAGACCTTATAACATCATGATTTGGTTACAAGGTCTAAGGTCAGACATCATACTTGGATGACCCTAGACCCATAACATCATTAGTTTGATGCAAAAGTTAATTATGGGGATAACATCTTAGTTGATGACCTCAGACCTTATAACATAATGATTTGGTGACAAGGTCTGAGGTCAGACATCATACTTGGATGACCCAGACCCTTAACATCATTATTTTGGTGCATAAGTTATTCATGGGGATAACATCTTAGTTGATGACCTCAGACCTTATAACATAATGATTTGGTGACATGGTCTGAGGTTAGACATCATACTTGGATGACCTCAGACCCTTAACATCATTAGTTTGGTGAAAAGTTATTTATGGGGATAACTTCTTAGTTGATGACCTCAGATATTATAACATAATGATTTGGTGATAAGGTCTGAGGTCAAACATCATACTTCGATGACCTTAGACCCTTAACATCATTTATTTGGTCAAAGTTATTTATGGGGATAACATCTTAGGTGATGACCTCAGACTTTATAATGTCATGATTTGGTGGCAAGGTCTGAGGTAAGACATCATATCCAGATGACCTCAGACCTTAGACACCATTTGTTTGGTTTACAAAGACATTGTTATATTGAGACTTAAGTCCTGAATACACATTGCATGGCAAAGAAATGAATCATGAATCAGAGGTTGATATAGATTAAAAAAGCGTTACAAGCTATAAGGTAACGGAGTTTGTAATCAGATGTTACAGTTAAATCCATAATAAAAAATATAAAAAGCTTCACAAAAAATGGCCTAAGAGTCTGCAGCTATAATGTTGGCATCCTATGCTTTATTCTCTTAGTCGACGTTGATCACCTCGGCCCCATCATCTTTGAGGTTGGCACCCTCCGTCTCAGTAACATCCAGTGGAGAAGTCTCTGCAGGGGCAGCATCTTCCTCTTCAACCTCTTGCAGGGACTATGCAAATTGAGGATTGCCAAAACCCAGACCAATGAAGTCAGAGGCTTTCAAGATCCCTGACTCCTTCTCCTTTACAGCCGCCCATTTTGCTAGTGGCCTTAATACATCTTTCGAGGTATTCAAAGCCAAAATTGATGAATTCATCAGAGACTTTGTAATTATCCAGAATCCGCTTAGAAGCATCATCAAGGGCTACCCTCACTGCAGCATCAACTTTCTGCTGGAGAATGTCATCCTTGGCCTTCAGAGAAATGGTGTGGTCCTTTTTAAGCTTGGATATCTCTTTCTCCAACTCCTTAACCCTCTTATCAGACCCCTCAAAGGAAGACTTCAGACGATCTACCTCGGCATTCAGAGAGTCCTGCACCTTTTTGGCCTCTTGGCCTTTCTCGATGAGAAACAGCCTCTTTAGAGTCTAGTTGGAAAAATGGTGCATGGCCACGATGCCCTGCAAGACAAGGGTCGGATGTATAAGTTCAAATTCAAACCAGAGGTTGCACTTCGGAATAAAATTAAAATTAGGGTCTTACCTGGATAGTCCTGTGAAGGCCAAACTCAACCAGCAGAGGAGTATCCATGGAACGACAGAAGCATTTGTCAGCATCGGTCATAGAAGAGCCAATGGCATCTAACACCTGAAGTCTATGGCCTGTAATACTATCATTAATTTTTAGCTACTCCAGACGAGCAGCCAGTGCATCTTCAGAGGATATGGGGATGGCCTTTTGGGCCTTGCCTTTCCTCTAATCCTCAGAGGAAGTGGTTGTGGTTTTCCACTTTCTTGTAGCATCGGCCTTGGATGTGCCGACACTCTTCTTTGATGGAGGAGGAGGGGGTGCATTCAAGCTTGCCTTCTTCATCAGCTTCGTGAGACTTGGGGTACACATCTCCCATATATCATCTCAGATGCCTTCAGGGCGTTCTATAAATGGAAAGGTCTAAGTTAGAAGATCAGAGACATAAAAACTCAGAGTTTTAACTTGCTAAAATAATAAAATAAGCACTTACAAAGACGTTTTAGAGGACTACCCCTAAGCCTAGTCTTAGAGAGATAGTAGGGGGTCATCAGGTGTTCAAATCTGACCAATAGACCATGCTCCCCCAGATCTTGAAGGTATTTTACCTTTTGAAGATTATTTTGTCTTAGCTCAGGGTCGGCCCTGGCAGACATTGACACCTTGCCCCATCTCAGGGGTACCCTCAGCTCTAAGTTCGAAGAGGGGACACAGGTTCCAAATTCCCATGCCCCTGAGGAAAAGAAATACCGCGGCTTCCAATTATGGTTACGAGTTTGGGTGACTTGCAAAATATTCTTAGTGTACTTCCGAGATAAGAAATGGTAATAGCTCGGATGATTCTTGGTAGAGGAAGGGATGTAGCATCCGGTGAAGACCTGGACAGGAAGGTCTGAATGGTGGATTGCCTTCCATATAACTATAGCTCCAATTATCACCCTCCAGGCATTGGGGGATAACTGGTAAGGAGCTAAGTTGATGTAGGAAAGTATGGCCCTAATGATGGGATGAATAGGCAGACGAAATCCTAACTTGAACATCTGCTCATACAGGAAGATCTCACCATCTCGGCCGCCGAAAGCCCTCTCTTCCTTCAGAGGTCTCCTGAGTTTTATGGAGGGGCTAATGGAATATAGATGCCTGAAGGAAAGAAGGTCAAGCTTAGTGATAGTACTTTCTATCTCGGTAACCTTCGAGGTGTCAACATCACTCCCATCATCCTCGTCCACTCCAACGTCGGCCGGAGTAGACTAGGGATTTCCATCAGGAACCCTTTGAGCAAACTCAGCCCCTGTGGCAGTTGACAGGGGAACATCATGAAGGGGAGGAGGAAAAGCAACGCTCGGTTTGACAACTTCAACATTTGAGGAAGTCTAGAATGTGCTAGACTCGTTATGGGATGAGACGCGACTCAAAACCTCAGCTTGATCAGGGACCTGATCCTGTCGAATGGAAAAGTCCATGGCCTCTTGAAAAGAATAAACAGACATAGGGTCTGAGGTAGACGAATCAGACTCAGACATAGGAGTAGGTTCAACTGGGACCTCTACTTGGGTTACTGGCTCGGTTAGCTCAGGGTATATGACCTTCAGAGGGGGTGGAAAGATAGGTCTGAGAGTGAAGGCCTCAGCCCTACGAGCTTCCTCTTGGTCCCTCTCTATTAGCCTAATCTTTTCCAAAGTCTTATCTTTAAGAGAGGGGAATTCTTCTAAAAGTTGATAAAGAGGTCTGAACATAGGAGTACGACCTAACACTTGTTAAACCAGGAACAAACAACTTGACTTGGCTTGGACAAGGATCAAACTAGGGTTTTAAATGAAGAATGATCAAGAACAGTTCACCAAAAAATTCATGAACTTGACAAAAAACTAATAAACTAACCAGAAACCTCTTAAAGCTCACCGAAAAATACAAAAATAGAAACAAGGCAGGAGAAATGAAGAAGAATAGATGGTAAATGATACCTGATGGAAGGCAATGACAAGAAAGGATGGAATTACAAGGAAAATCCACCCAATGAACCTCTGGCTAAGCTCTTATAGAGAGAGAAAACAGAGAATTGCAGGCGAGAGAATCAAGAAGTGAGGAAGAAAGAGAGGGGAAAAGAGTTTAACCCTCAAACATCCCTACACGCATCTCGAGGCCCATCATTGCCTTGGGAGCCCAAAGGACAACTGACACCATTGACCTTACCTGGCACGCCATCTACTTTAGCAATTGACAAGTGTCAAAGGAATATTGGCACGAAGAGAGGCCTCAGAGGTGTACACCCATAACCACTTGTTCCCACATGTAACTAAGGGCTAAGGGGTGATTGATATGCCCTACATGTACCCATCAGCCCAGAGACGACTACCTCGGCTAGGGAGATGACCAAGGTTAGAAGGGATTTAGATTGGCAACTAGCTAGCTCATCCCAGGCAAGATCGATCATGGTCGACATTACTAGGTGCCTCATAGTCATGCAATAGTTGAGGCCTTCACGGTACATGGGGGGAGTTATTCATCAGGCCATCCATGGGTGAAAACCTCGGCATAAGGCAAGTCGAGGTTATAAAAACTACACCATCATCATAACCAGCCCCGATAGAGAATCCTCTGATGTTCCTAATCTACACCTACTTAACCTCGGCCCAGAGTGACCTTAGGACCGCTTACCTTACCTCAGCTTTATGCAAGTCGAGGCCACCATGATTAAACCTCGAACTGGACAACAACCAGACTTCACCAACCTCATACTCTTCTAGGCTGAGGTTGGGACCAATCACAGATAGCCAAGCCTTCATTCTCATATCTGTGATTAGGAACACGTGTACACAAGTCAGTTATAACCAAATCATTCGCATCACGTAAAGGAATATTGAGGTCATCATTATCTACATGAGATCCTCCATGTGTCATTCTCATACTGGTTTGATCTTCATGCACATGTTCATTGCATGCTTGGGGGGTACATTACATCCCCCAGGCACTATATATAGAGGTCATCCTCTACCTTGTAAAGGGTCCAAAATCAACAACCCTAGCTGAAACTCTATCCAGATATACAGTAGAGAGATAAATCTTGAGAGATTGTATACATAGCCATTACTGCCCCCATATAGTGATATTAGCCACACACCTTCACAGTGGACGTAGGCTTGATTGGCTGAACCACTTATATGACTGTGTTCATCCTCTTCTCCTCACCTCATTCTCTTATACTTGATATACTTATGATGCCATTGTTATACACTGATTAGATCTCACAAACACCTTACCTGGTGGTGCTATTTCCAGCATCATCACTAATCCTCCTCACTAACCTGGCTTTCGAGCATGATATGAAGTGAAGGTATTTCTAGCTCCATGGGTAGGATGGCCTCCATACTGTAGACTAGAGAGTAAGGGGTACACCCAAGAGAGGTTCGAATTGAGGTTTCGTATCCCCAGAGGGCATAAGGGATTCGGTCAGCCTAATATTAATAGCTTTCATTCATCTTACTGATGATGGCTTTAAGGTTTTTGTTGGCGGCCTCGACTGCACCATTGGTCTGAGATCGGTAGGGAGAAGATTTTTGTCTCTGAATCCCATACTCATTGACTACTTCTGTGACTTATGCCTCGAAGTGCAAGTCGTTATCTTACACTAGCTCGTGCGGGACCCCATATCGGCAGATGATGTTCTTCTTGATGAATTTGGCCATTTTCTTAGCATTCAGAATTGCGTATGACTCAAATTCGACCCATTTGGTGAAGTAATCAATGGAAATCGAGATGAATTTATGCCCATTGGAAACTTTGGATGTAACCTTCCCTATGATGTCGATGCCCCAGGTGGAGAATGGCCAGGGAGAAGTCATATTGTATAATTCTCGTGGAGGCAGGTGTTGAAGGTTGTAAAACTGTTGACATTTGAGGCATCTACGGACATAGGCAGTGCAGTCCTAGACCATGGTGGTCCAGTAATAACGTTGTCAGATGATCTTCTTGGAAATAATTTGACCGTTCATGTGGGGCGCTCGTATTCCCCACTGTGGATTTTCAGCATTATCTCTTCAATGTCAGCCCCTGCGATGCAGTGTAGATGGGTTCCCTCGAAGTTTATTTTGAACAGTGCTTTATGACAAATGATGTACTGGGCGGACATTCTTCGAAGGGTTGTTCGGTCTTTCTTATTGGAACCTCTAGGATAACTACCATGCTTGAGGAGGTGTCAGATATCATAGTACCAGCAATTGGATAGCTCGGGATCTTCTTTGGTGATGAGCTTAATGTGGTAGTAGTGGGTTGGTTTTTCTTTCCTTTGGACTATGAAGGGGGCATTATTATTACTTCAGGCATGTCGACCATGGAGTCCAAGGTAGCAAGGGCATTGGATAGGTTATTCTTTGCTCGAGTTAAGTAGTGGAAGGTTATATCTTGGAATTGCGAGGCTAATTCTTCTAAATGGGCATGGAAGGGTTAGAGTTTCTCGTCCTTGACTTTCCATATTCTGAGAACTTGACCGATGATGAGGTCAGAATCCCCATAGAGATCTAGGTATTGAATACCTTTCTTGTAAGAAACTCTGAGGCCTACCGTACATGCCTCATATTCAGTCATGTTGTTGGTGCAGGGAAAATCCAATTTGATAGCGATAGGAGTGTGGGAGTCATTTGGGGCGATCAGAAGTATCCCAATGCCATTTCCCTTTTTGTTGGTAGCGCTGTCAAAGAAAATTTTCCATCGAAGGTCGTCATGAGCAGTGCAGAGGATGTTTTCATCTGGGAAGTTGAAGATACAGACATCAACTTCTTCCATGGGGTAATTAGCCAGGTAATTAAAGATGGATCTTCCTTTTATGGCTTTCTGCGTGATGTACACGATATCAAACTCGACTAGGCGCATCAACATTGGGCCATTCGACTAGATAAGGAAGGTTTCTCAAGCAGGTACTAAATGGGGTCCATTCGGGATACAAGTTTGATGGGGAAGGCGACCATTTAGTGTCGCAACTTTTGGGTGACCCAGACAAGCGCAACACATGCCTTTTCCAAAGTAGTGTAGTTGACTTTGTACCTGTTCAATTTGTGATTAGAGTAATAAATGTCTCTTTCTTTGCGAGAATATTCAAGGTATTGGGCTAGCAAAGCCCCAGCTACAGTGTCGATTATGGTTAGGTATAGGAGCAAGGCGAGATCAAGCTGTGGTGGCATGAGTACCGGAGGTTGGGTCAGATACTGTTTACTGCGATCAAAAGATTCTTGACAGGCCTCATTCCAAACCTTGGTTAAATCCTTTCGAAGGAGTTTGAAAATAGGTTCGCAAATGGAAGTTATCTGGATGATGAACCGGTTGATGTATTGCAATTTCCCAAGGAAACAACAGACTATTTTCTTTGTTCGAGGAGGCGGCATCTCAAGTATGGCTTTCAGTTTGGTAGGATCTGCTTCTATCCCATTTTCACTGACCATGAATCCCAAGAGTTTTCCCTTTGTAATACCACAGAAACATTTATGTGGATTGAGTCTCATATGATACCGTCGCAGTCGTTCGAAGAACGTTCGGAGAGAAGAAACATGAAATTATGTAGTTTTGGATTTGATAATCATATCATCCACATAAACCTCGACTTCTTTGTTAATTAGATCGTACAGTATGGTTGTGGCAGCCCTCTAGTAGGTAGCCCCGACATTCTTGAGACCAAATGGCATAACATTGTAGAAAAAGGTTCCCTATAGTGTGATGAATGCATTTTTTTCTTGGTGATCTGGATGCGTTTTGATTTGGTTGTATCCGGCAACCCGTCGACGAATGACTTAAGAGAATGACTAGTTGTGTTGTCCACAATCATCTCGATATTAGGTAATGCATAATCATCCTTTGGAGAGGCTTTATTCAAGTCTCGGTAGTCTACACACATCCAAACTTTCCCTCCTAATTTCGGCACATGCACTATGTTGGCTAGCCATGTGGGATATTCGATCACACGAATGAAGCCCATGTTTAGCTGTTTGACCACATCTTCTTTGTCTTTGAGCGACCATTTGGTGCGGAGCTTTCTCAACTTTTGTTTAATCGACTTGTAATATGGAAGAATGGGTATCTCATGTTGAGTTATTTCAGGATCAATGCCGGACATATCATCATAGGACCATGCAAAGACATCCACAAATTCCTTTAGTAATTCATCGAGTCGTGTGCCTCATGCTCGTTGAGGGTAGCCCCTATCCTAATCTCACGCAATTGGCTACTAGAACTGAGGTTAAAAATAATAGTTTCTTCTTCATTAACTTCAACGCAGTTATGTTGTTTGTTAGATTAGTTAAGAATTGTTCATTTGCAAAATCATCATCCTCAAAAGTTTGATTATAATCTAAACAATTAATGTAAGTCATAACAAGATACTCAAAATCATCATTTATTTCATTGATAGGAAAAACAACATTGAAAACCTCATCAAAGGATGCCTCGATTACATTAGAGCAAGGATGGAAAATAGAGGAAGAGATGGGGTAAACATTGGGGTTAGGTGGGATTTTAACAGGTAGAACTGGCGCACCATGCCAGTTGAGGAGAGGTGTATCAGCAGCTTTAATCAGGTGGGGTGGATCCAATAATGTAGTGCTTGAATGAACCATGCAGAGTGTCAGCCTAGTGTCTGTAAGCCAAACAAATCATATGAGTCACTTCCCTCAGAATTTGGGGTATCTTTGATGAGTGGTTGTACATGGTGTTGGGAACGTTCAGCCCATGGGTAGATGTCTTGAAAAAAGATCTCCATTCCAGGCTCCATCTTTTTGTCTGTACGGTTATACCATGGTTCCCGAAAGCCGCAAAAGTGAAAGTCTTCACCCTTTTTGATAAATCATTCATTCAAGGAGTCACCTAGGATAGTATGGATGCAATTTAGTCTTCTCTTAGGTCGAGACTGGAAGATCATTCTGAGCTCTTATTCTGGTGGTTAATACGCCATACCATAGGGAGGGAAAGCTTTTTTCAGTTCAATGGGCTTAATTATCCCTTGATTTCTTTGACCTTTCCCCAGTCAGGGAAGGAAGTGCATGTTTTTTAACATTTGAATCACATTGACATTACCATGAGGGTCGTATTCTAGACAAACCCTTTCTTTGAAATCGTCCCCTGCCGGGAGTGAAGTGGCTAAACTCGGAATCCTGTTAGGAGCATATGATTTTACCTGTGTTGTATCTCAAGGATTAGGTTTCTTGTAGTCTCACCTTCAGCATTGTCTTCGTCGCCCAAAATGGTGATGACTCGTCTGTCGGCGAAGAACTTCAATTTCTAATGGAGCGAGGAAGACACACCCTTGATACTGTGGAGCTAAGGTCATCCGAGGAATAGGTTGAAACTTGATAGAATGTCAATAACTTGGAATTCAATGACAAGGTTTATAGGGACAACCCCTATTATATGTTTTATGGATCCCATCACCTCCCGATGGATATTTTCATAGGCACATACCGCAGTAAAGTTTGGAGCGAGGTCACTTTCCTTCAGTCCTAAGCATTTGAAGGTTCTTAATGGGAAAACATTCCAGGCGGATCCATTATCGATAAGAGAGAGTGGTACGATCTTCCCCATAACTTCGAAGGAGATGTTGAGGGCTGTATTGTGGTTTGGCCTAATTCTTGGGATTTTTTCTTCAAAAACAGATAACATTCGGGTAGAGGTCAAGGATCTGACTAAATTTATCGCTTCTTCTGGTGTGGTAGAAGGAACTGTGGGTCCAGTGTACAACTTGGTTAAAGTGTTTATGTGCAACTGGGTAGACATGAAAATCCCCCATAGAGTGATGTTAGCTTGATTTTTCTTTAATTGATCGAGGATTTTGCTTTTTTTTAGGGTCATCTATAGCATGGGAAGGTTTTGAATGCCATTTCCTTTATTATTGGCTGGTGGTAAGCTTGGGATATGCTAATGCCTTCTTGATTTGATAATGTGATTTACAGAAGAATGGAAAAACATGAACCCTGTTTCTTCATCAATATCGGGTTATTCTGGGACCTTTTTTATTTCTTCGAGGAGTTCTTCAAATGATATCATCCCACACATGTCATCTATCGGGTCAGTTTTCTCTGAAGCTTGCTTTTCATTTGAATCTTGAAATTCTTCCCCCCATCCGGTAGCAACAATTCTATCTTTCCATGTAAAGTCAATGCATTCTTTATACAAGTCCTACCATCATGTGGGGAGATATAAGGGTGAAGGGACCAGGCACCCTTGTAGCTTCAGAGTATCAAGTAACTCGGTCATATTGCAAATATTATTTGTCTTCCTGAATAATTCTTCCCCAATCTGTACAATGTCATCTAGGTTGACTTCATCGATCGGTACTACCCAACTGTCTCACTCTCAGGCCCATTTTCTTGATTCCAAGAATAGCACACTAAACCTCTGGCAATCAATGATCATCTGTGAGCGAAATTTCAACCCAAACTCTAAGCGTTGGTTTAACACTTCTGGTAATTCCATACTTCCATTTTCAGAACGGGTACGGATAGTGATTCATGCTCTGGTAAGGAGTGACAGTGCCTGATTAGCCAGGCTAACATATTATAGGAGGAAATATGGGCAAGCTTGGAGAGGTTTGGGAGAGTATATGGGTGTGATTTGAGTTGAGGGGTCAAATTTTGGGTTCATTTCTAGGAAGATAGCATTGGCATGATTTGGGAGGGGGTTGTGAGTAGTGTTTATCTTAGGATTGGTCGGTGGGGAAATAGTACCCGAATCAATTAGACTTTGGATTATGTTTTGAAGGTGAAAGCATTGGTCGGTGGTGTGGACAGCAGTCTGGTGAAAGGCACAGTGGGCATCTGCCTTGAAGTTTCTTGGATGTGGAATTTACAATGGATGGGGGTCCAAGTGTTTGATGAGGTTTCGGCTTAACAGGTATTGATAAACTTTGGAGAGGGGAGCATGGAGCTCAGTGTATTCCTTTAGGACTCGGATAGGCCAACTTTTTAGTGCCCACGCGGTGGTTGTTTTGAGAGATGTTGTTGATGGTTGAGACTGCAGCACTGACAGGCTTATCTTATTTTCTGAGAAAGAACTGTCCGGACACTTTCTTTGGTTCAACTTCTATTTTAGAAAGACCCTACTCGATTTATACTTCGTCTTCTCTGAGAGCTCAGAAGTGGGGATAGTGTTGTTCTCCCATTATTTCTCGGACAAGAGGTAAGAAATTCTTCTTCACTATGTTGACTTGTTCTTCTTCGGATGGTTGATTGGTCATGGAGGCTGACTTTTACCTCCATTGGGCGATGAAGTTACTGACTGATTCCCCAGAGTTATGTTTGAGAAGCTCTAAATCACGATGGGTGACCTTAATCTCTTCGTTGTATTTATACTGTGACATGAATTCTCTAGATAGATCCTCCCAACTTCGGATTCTGGATTTCTCAAGAGACAAAAACCATCGGAGAGCGCTATCCTTCAAAGTTTGTTGAAATAATTGGGCCATCACTTCTTCAGAATCCCCTAGGAGAGTCATAGAACGATGATAATAGCGAAGATGAACAATCGGGGGTCCACTTCCTCTAAATTTCTCGATATTTAGCATCTTGAACTTCTCGGGTAACCTCGTTTTAGGATAAGGAGACATGTGGGTGTAGTCCATGTAACTTCCAGGGATTCTGACTTGGTCTTATTTCTTAGTTAGCATCTTAAGATCTTCTTTCACCTTGTTTAACTCTTCCTCTTTTGGATCAATGATCATAGGCAGGTTAGCCCCATGCTGGGTAAGGTTCGGCATAGGAAGCTAGGCAGGCGATGACCCATTAGCTAGAGGGGCACGTGGATCATGCTCGGGAACCAAGATAGGCTCAAGTGGACCCATATCACGACGGAATAGGGCCTTGAGCTCTTGAGGAATAGGAACCTGGTTTCATTGCATCTCTCGGACCTCAGTCTAGAGGTTGTCAATCTTGGACATGAGCTGAGATAAGACTACCATCAGATCTAGGAGCACAACTGGTACTTGATTTGTGTTCTCCATGGAAAGAGAATGGATTCTGAACTAGGAAGAAGTAGTAGGGGAATGGAAGAAACTCTGGGGTGATTTAACTGAAGACCGAAGCCAATAAGGATCCAGGCCAAGGGCATGCAATCGACCTGAGAAGGCGTAAAATGGGATTTATTTTTTAGAAAAAGAATGAAAATATTTTTTTGACATTTTCTTTTTAAGGTTGAAAGATAAAATATTTTTGGATCTTTGATAAATAGAGGAGAAATGTTTTTTGATTTTTTATGAAGAAGGGAGAAATATTTTTGGAAAATAAAGGCGAAATATTTTTAGGAGACGGGTCTCAGCATGATTATTATAATCATTATGATTATTATGTTCTCACTAGTATTAAATACTCCTAAATGCAAAGTGAAATGCCAGATAGGACACGAGCCTGGAAAAGTTGGGTTTGTAACATATGAAAAGCTATGGTTGGACTTGTGACCAGGCTCATAGGTAGGGTCCCATTTTTAAAATGCGCAAAAATTTGGGCTGCAGGCCGACCCTGAATTTCAGCAGAGTTTCAGGTCAAAATCGGCAACCTAACATGTGTTTCCTAGGCTTGACATCTATATGTGGGTATGCAGTTGGTTGGGTGAATTAGAAGGGGTTCCCCCCTTTGGTGTGACTTCCACGATATACATCTTTGCTTTTGTGGGAAATCGGTACATGTGGACAAGCCATTTGATATACCTGAGTGTATATAAATTACATCACTATATACCTCATGGGGACGGTACGTGTGAGAGAAAATTAGATATACTCGACGTACGTGAATGAGTTCCCTGTGATATACATCCCGTCATGACTTCGGTCAAGAAGTATGACGCGGGGGAACCGTTAGATAAACATAGAAGGTACTTGACCAATGGAAGGTGAGAGTCATATCGCTTAGGCTAACTGTGCCTCATCGAACTAGCGCCCATCAAGAAGTGACCCTCCAGTTACTGGACAACATTTGGTAAATCACAATGCTCTTTGGTGATGTCGTGTGAATCATGCATGATTCTCTTATTAGTATCTTATGATGAGAGTATCTTTCTTGATCATGCCAAACAGGAAGGAAAGTACAAGTACTAATGGTAGACCAAGTATGGATGCGTGATGCATGAAACATGTGGACGTATGCGATCCTAGTTTTATGTGGTGCAAAGTGTACATGGAGAATTTTCTATAAGTGTGTGAATAGAATCATAAGCATGAGTTACAGATGAATAATAAAAGGGGAACATGAAAAATAGGGGAATATATAATGGCCTAGAACAAAATAATCTCCCTAGCGGAGTTGCCACTGTGGCCATCCTCGATCCTCGCAGCGGGAGAGAAAGAGAGAGAGAGAGAGACAGAGATGGGTGTCAATCTCCCTGGTGAGAGGATCCTGGTCTCGCGCATTCATCTCAGGAGCGCTTCGGCCGGTGTCGGAGATGTGTGAGGTGAAAAATTTAGATAGATGGAGTCGCCAGTGTATTTTACTCAAAACTGATAAAAGGAGGTGGAGCCATCCCTAAGGACAACATCCAAAGACATACTGATACATACGAAACCGGAATTGATTCGAAAAGGGTTTGGAGGCTAAGTTACGAAATGGGAAGGTGTTAGGCACCCATTCCTCCCTTGTGGTCTCTCATGGATTGTTGCTATTTTGCATTATTTCCCCGTGATATGTGTGCATGTTTTTATGTGGTGGAGATAGGAATCATAGACTTGTATCATGGGAGAGATAAAGCGAGTCATCCATAGGAATGTTCCTAAAAGTAATATTATAAAATAGGACTTACGCAATTATCCTCGCATTGATCGTTATAATGGAACGATAATGCATACGAAATAATACGTCACTAAGAACAAATATATGTATATGTAAATATATAGAATCTAAGAGAATTAAGTTAAAGAATATAGAAAAAAAAAGGAAATAATAGGACTCGAGTCTCGAGTTTTACCCTGAGATTCCTACGTATCTTATAGAGGCTTTAAAGTCCACGTAATTCGTATGCAAAATGAGGGGTGGGATTTATCCCATAAATCCAACGGGGGGACTTCTCTTATACGTGTGTGTGTGAAAAAAAGTGTTTTATTTGTGGAAAAAGTGTGAGAAAAGTGTGAGAATTCCCATTTGGAATTTATGAGCAAAACCAACTTTTTCTAGTTTTTTGGGTTTTATTTATATGAAAATAAGAGATGTGCAATAATACTAAATAAAAAGTATATTTGGATATTTGAGATGGATAGAATAAAAGTGCTAAGTAATAAATTGAGTTAATGCGAATTTACGAGAATTTGATGAGAAAATTAAGAAAGTTGGACCTTCTTGAAGATCTTGAGGTTGATCATGAATGTTGGAGAGCAGCCGTTGAACTTAGATGATGATGAAGGTTAGTTAATTCACCAATTTTGGAAAAAATATGATGAAAAGTGAGGGTTGGAAAGGGATTTGGATGTAGAAATCACGTTGACTTGGAGATAGGTTTTCTGAGTTAGCTAAGTGTGATGGATCTCAGATCTTGGGTCCCTTTGAAATGAGGTTAGGGCCTCCTTTTTATAGTCCCAGTTCATTTCCGATTGGCATGGGTCTCTTCCTGCAAATCGATAGGTGTTTTAGGCACACTGCCGATAGGCAGGATTCGGAACCTGTTGTTTGGCCGTCTTTTTCAGGTTCCTTCGAAAAAATGGTCATAAAATGCAAACCGTTGATCTGAATTGCGCACGGGGCAAACCCCTGGAAATGTATTTCAGAGGCCTTTGAAAGTTCTGTGGACTGCTCTTGGGTCCAACAGTTGACTTCGGGCCCAATGTGGCTCGAAAGCGCTCATCGGTCCTTTGGATGGGGGATTGTCTAATGCAAACGGATCGTTTGTCTGTATGGTAAGTCAGAATTGTGCACGGGGTGGGTCATTGGAAAGGTTAGTAGATTTACTTCGACATTTTAAAGAGTTTGATCCAGTTTGGGGAGTTGACTTTGGTCAACCGGGTCTGGGAGCGTTCGGTGACCTTTCGAAGTAAAAGAGATCGTTTGTTTGAACCGTAAGTCAGAATCGCACATGAGGTGGATTGTTGGAAGGGGGTTTCAGTGCCCTTTGAAGATTCAATCAGTCTCAGTCGAGATGAAGAGTTGACTCGGGTCAAACGAAGCCCGGGAGCATTCGGTGACCTCCAAATCAACTTTCAGGGGAAAATGGGTAGTTCGTCCGCACCGTAAGTCAGAATTGCGCACGAGGTGGATCATTGGAAAGAGGTTTCAGTGCCCTTCGAGTATTAATTCAGTCTTTTATCGAGCTGAAGATTTTTGACTTTTGGTCAAACGGAGCCTGGGAGTTCCCAATGGCCTCTAGGTCAGTACGCGAGCTATGACTTAGGTTTGTACTGATGAAGGGAGGTGCTAGGGACCCAAGGAGAGGTTTAGGGGGTGCTAGAATGGGGTGTCTACACCTGGCGTTACAAAGGAGTTGGCCTCAAATCCCCCCAACACCATTGAAGCTACAGGAGTTTGCAAAAACTCATAAAATTTATTCATAAGGAGTGCCAATTGATCTTGTCCCAACCCGACGCTCTTGGAAGCTTGCGTCACCCCTGGAATGCCTGTCACCATTTGAAATGGAGGTACCTCCATTCGAGGGGCTCCATCTCTAGAATCCTCAAGCTCTCTCATCGCTTTCTCTTCATTGCATTGAATATCATCAAAGTTAAGTCTTCGATTAACATTATCCTGCGCCATGCTCTTTGTTCTGAAGAATACCTCCCCAGCGGAGTCCCCAAATGTAAGAGGGTAGTTTAGATTATATGGAGGCATAACACCTTTTGAGTATAGTAATGGTAAGTTAAATAATAACACTATTGATTAATTATAAGACACGCAATCACAACCTAGTGAAGAAGAACTTAGTTTGTACTCACAAGTCTCTCGTGTATAACTCAGAAATATGATAATGAACTCACAAGTAACTCATTCTAAGAGAGAGATAAGTAAGCACCCTAGATACACCTTGGCAGGAAGCCAAACACATCAACTCTCAAAGGTTTCCAGTCAGATATTAAAAGCTTCGTAATAAATGATAATGGTGAATGAGTAAACGCTCTGGTTTTACAATACCTTCCTTTTCCCTAATGATAATCTCTCTTTCTAGCCAAAAATCTCTAGAAAGAACTCTATCTTTTCAAAAGTGGTTTAGGCCAATAAATAACCCCCCCCCCCCCTCCCCCCCCCCCCCCCCACACACCACTCTCGAGATGGCTCAATCATTAATAACTGTGAAAGACATCCCTTATACCTTATGTAACAGACATTAAATGCCTGGTGACTAGTTAGCTCCATATCATAAACATTAAATGCCAAGACATGCCTTTTGCTTAACCACTATGTGCCAGGGGGCTGTCATCATAGAGGTGGCTACCCAACTGTCTGACAACCCCAAATACCATGTTGGTTTACTCAGTGTAGATTTGACATTGCCTAGCTGGCTAGTGACATCACATAAAGTAGATGTGACATTAAGTAGATGGTTGTTTGGTTCACAACTCAACGCCCAATGGAACTTAAGAATGCTCCGCCCAAGGTTCCACGATCAAGGTATTTTGGTGTTTTACCAGGTGTATCTAAGATGGTAAGGAAAATACCTAACGATGCCTCGCTTCTCAATTCTCCAAACCAAGTCCCTCTAAAGTTGTCATGGTGAGGTCAGTCGATAGAGCATGAAAACTCTCACAGGCCCTGCCAGGGCTGGTCTCTCGTGAGTAACGTTTGACCTCACACCAAATGACATTACAATAATTACATCATTATAGCCGTTATAGCTCATAGCCAATGTAAACAAAATATACAACAAGACTAAATAAAATAATAAGACTAAAGGATGAGCTCTCTTAGCCAGCTTCTTTGCTGGAAGATCCCCCTGGTCCGCCCTGAGTTGCATTGCTTGACCTACATCGCTGCATTACTGCCTCGCTGAGCTGCATCACTGCCTTAGTCCCTTGAGTCTATTGTATTAGTTGTGGGGATTATCCCTAATCTCGAGATTATCTTCAAGCCCCCTATAATTAGAATCGAAGCCTATACCACAAGTGTCATTTTTTATTTAGAAAATGCCTAAGATTTTATATAGTTTGTCGAACCTACCCTCCAAATCAAATTTGACTCGACTTGAGTCTCTTAACTTTTCTTCCAACTTTAGAATGTGTGACACAAGAAAACATCTAATCTCTCCATACTCTAAATTCTCTTTCTTCATAGCCTCCATTAAACCTCTAACGATATCTCTCTCACCTTCTAGATACTCGAGCTTTTCACGAAGAGCTTTTTCACGTGTCCTAAGGTTTTCAACTAAAGCACCCTCCTTATTTACCATGGCACTTTCCCTCAAACTAGCTTCTACCTTGAAATTAGACCTTTTTAATTTCATCTATTCTTCATATAACTCTCAAATGGAAATTTGAAGTTTACTCTCATCAACCTCTTCTTCACTTTCACTCTCTCTTTCTTTTCCACTCTCTAAATCATCAAAAGCATGGGATTCACAAACTCTGGCCTCGAAAGTGTCATGTATTAAAATATTATCATTAGATGAGCCCTCACCTTCACTTACATGACTTGCCATCAACACGGTAAAGTTCCACTCAATGGGAGATTCGGGTCCCTCTTTTTTATCACTATCACTAAGGGTGGCATTGTATGAAATAGGTTTCTTTCCCCCTCTCCTTAGCTTAGTGGGACATTCAAAAGACCTATGGCCATACTCTTCACAACCAAAACAACGATTTGACTCGTCCCTATTTAGATCTTTATTTTGTCTTTTAGGGAATTTTTCGGCTTTGTCATACTTAGATTTATCAAATTTCCTGAAACCATTTTTAATATTATCTTTGTTAAGCATACGAAATTTTCTACCAAACATAGCCATATGTTCCGAGTGAAAATCACTCCCATCATTCGAACCTTATTTTTCCTCTTTTCGGGCTTTCAAAGCAATGCCTTTATCTTTCTTCTTTTTGGTCTTAGAGGAAAATATGTCAAGTTCATAGGTTTGTAAATCACCTACGAGATCTTCTAGTTTCATAGAGGCTAAAGTGGGTAAAGAATTCAAAACGGTGACTTTATGAATAAATCTATCGGGTATGGTCTTTTCTTTACTACACGGTCGTTGGGTATCTTTTCTCCCAAATTAAAATATGAATTAATAATGTCGGGAAGTCTAGCATAAAATTCATCAAAAGTTTCACTCTCTAAAATTTTTATTGTCTCGAATTGAGTGGTCAGGTTTTGCAGTTTCAAAGCTTTTACGACACTAGTTCCCTGGTGGGTGAGTTATAAAATACCCCAAGCTACTTTAGCGGTTTCACACGTCATGATACATCAAAATTCATTCGGTGTGACCGCACTAAACAAAGCATTCAAGCCTCGGGAATTAAAATTTACTATTTTTTGTTCATTCTCAGTCCATCTCTCTACGGGTTTAGGAGGACGTTCATTTTCTACCATAAAAAACTAGAAATTTTGAAATAGGGAAAATTCCATTTTTAAGCTAAACATAAAAATGACCTAAATGCAATGACTTAGCGCTTCTAGCTCTGATACCACTTGTTAGGTGCGGAAGCTCCTAAATTTTAAATTCTAAAATTAAATGTGATGGTTCAATTAAATTCCCAACTAAAATTTAAATTCAAATTTAAAACAAAAACAAACTTCAAAAAACAAACTTCAAATTTTAGTTTCTCCCAAATTAAAATTAAACTAAACTAGAAGTGAAATAAAACTACTCAAACATTAATGTTCACGTAAACACAACTAATTCAACCCAAGTCCTAAGATTTTTCTAACAATAATTAATTCATTTTTCATTATAGGCCAAACAAGGTTAACACAATTTTTTTCACATTAAAAATAGTCGACTTGAATTAAATTAATCTAACATAATCCCAAACTAATTTAGCACCAAATTAAATGAGAATGAGATTGTGATTTTTAAATCCTAAGCATGAATCTAGGTGTTTTTGCAAGATAAGATAAATAATCAGAAGCACTACGCCGCGATGAATGAGGAAAATCCATAATGGTAAAAACCTCGGAAGACCCTAGCCTAACAAATTCACTAGATATGGTTTTGCAATTACAAGACAAAACAACTTACAATACTCAACTTCAATCCCTTCAAGACCCAATGCTTCTTCTTGAAAATACCTTCGTCTAGCAAATAACCACGATGTGCATCACGGTCTTGGAGTCCACCAATCGAAGTATAGCAACCGTCAACCACATATGGTGCCTTTCTCCATGTGAAAACGCCACAGCAAAACAAATATTCTCCTTTATGGGTAGAGAATGAACCCAAACTTCCCTTCTTGCTGATGTAGAGAAAACTCGTTGCCAAACAGACTCTCTAAGTAGAATATATATGTATAAAAACTTGAAATTAAACAAACATGGGTGTATGTGTGTTTTTTAGAATTTTAATCCATGAATTTACACACACAAAAATTGAACTTTTGATGGAATTTTTTTTCTCTCAGTGACTAGAATAAGGTGTGTCAAAAGTTAGTCTCAAAAGTCTTGTTACCGCACATTTTAATCAGGTAAAAAAGGTGGGAAATGAAATGGCAAGTGGGAAGTTATTTAAAAATTGTCAAAAAATTACCCAGGTCATTCGAACGAGCTCGTTCGTTCAAACGACTTTCGAATGAAAAAATAGAAAGAAATGCCCCAAACTCATTGGAAGATCGTTCGAAGTCTCGTTCGAACGACTTTTGTAACGAGAAAACTAAAATATTTCGAACAAAGTCGTTGGAAAACTAGTTCAAATTCCCGTTCGAACGACAATTCGATTGGAAATTCACAAACATTTTGTTTTTCACTTTCAAGCCCAAAAACTTTTGGAAATGTTCTAAAGAGATTTTTGAAAAATAAAAATTCATAAAAAGTATTTTATGAAATACACCGAATATAAGTTCCAAGATCCTATATATATAATGCATTCGTACCTTTGGAGCCTTGGAATTCAATTATTGTTGACGTAGAAATATGGCACTCAACTAGGTAAGGGTGAAACTATCAATCTGGGCCGCTACGTCTTCAAGTCTTCAAATGTCATAGGATTGAAAGGATATAGAAGAACATATATCCTATGACTCAAATGGTTTTATGAGAATCAAGCCAATACTACATATAGACTCAATTGGAAATTTGTGTCCTTACACGTGACAAATGTGTATTCGTGGCAAAAAGACCAAAGAGAAATGGAAGTGAGTTATAATTTTTATTAGAAGCTTGTCGGTGAGAATATCAAGGCAGAGGAACACTCAAAGAAAGGGAAAATGAGTTTTGAAAATGATAAATATCAAGAAGGGGAAAAATACTATTGGAATGTCCTAGATTTGTGGATCTTAATGAAGACCACACTCCCCGTAATTAAGGGAGTTGTATTTGAAATATTCAATCAAACTCTAAACGTGAAAACGTACCATATTATTCGGGACTTCTTTCCAGAATAATTTGAATAAGATCTACAACACGTTGCATTTGGTAATCCCAGAAAAGGAAGATTTTCTTGCCAAATATTCCTTTAGAGGGCGAAAACCCAAAGCACCACCCAAATGGCACCGTGAGAGGCACAAATACCTCTCACGGGACCAATGTAACTCGCAGGAACTGACCACGTGGTCACGGGACACCCGGTTGGATAGTAGGACAATAATTTGAAAATATATAAACTTAGACTTAAAAATATGCCGTTAGAGGGCGAAAAAGAAAAACACCCCAAAACATCCTTGCGAGAGGCGCGAACACCTCGCACGGGACCAAAGTAACTCGCAGGAACTGATTGCGTGGTCACGGGACCCTCGATTTGAGAATCTGATAATAATTTAAAAATATCTAGACTTAAGATTAAAAACATGCCGTTAGAGAGTGAAAAACAAAAACACCCCTTAAAGGTCCCCGTGAAAGGCGCTAATACCTCGCACGGGACCAATGTAACTCATAGGAATTGACCACGTGGTCACATGACCCCCGGTTTAAGAATATGATAATAATTTAAAAATATCTAGACTTGAGCCTCAAAAATGTGTAGTCCGAGGGCAAAAATTCCAAACAACCCTCAAACGGCACCATGGGAGGTGCCAACACCTCACATGGGACCAATGTACGATCATTGGTTTTAGCACGTACGATTCCCAAGGTATCTAATGATCTATCTCCAATTAATGTCTTGTTTGCAAAACTCTTGATCTCTATAAAGTTTCAAAACTCTTGAGCTCTATAAAGTTGCGCACTAGGTGTTTGTGCCACTCGTGGTGACGTTTGGGTGCCACTAGGGGTGCCCACACCCCCGCGATAAATTTTTAAGCCCAAGTGTGCCTATGTTTCAAATTTTTTTGTATTTCACACACACACACCATGATACTCTAGATATACACTACACTATCTTTGACACATTACCAAGTTTCCAATGCCATACCTATGATGGCGAATCCCAACTATGAGGTGGAATACAAATCCACCGACGCTGATGCTTGGGACACGTCTCAACTAATTATCCTTGATATCTCATCGTGAAGCTCTTAAACTTCCCTGAATCTTGCGAATGATCGTCCACTTTTGGTGGTGTTTAGTGGTTTCGTCCCCTAACAACATGTTTTTAAGCCTAAGTCTAGATATTTTGAAATTAACGTTGTGTTCTCAAACCGAGGGTCCCGTGATTATCTAACAACCAAAAACCAACAACAAGCCAACAACCATTAATTATCCCGTAGTCCTTCCAACATACTACCCAACAACAAGCCGACAAATAATTATTATCCAAATCCAAGCCAAACAAAACCAATAATTATCATGTACTCCTTCTAACATACTATCCAATAACAAGCGAACGACCAATAATTATCCAACGGCCAAACCAAACAAAACTAATAATTATCCCATACTCCTTCTATCATCTAAAAGATTTAAAAGATAAGGCATATCAATTATATAACTTCTTTAGTTAATGTAAAAAGTACTTGATTCTTACGATCCAAGAAAGGGCATTAAATTGAGTCTTTTGAATGTGTGTTTAGACCAAATTGATCCTGGATTCCCTAACGTATTCTTTTACATTCATATTTGTGATTAGTTTCTTTAATACAATCTTCATAAAATCAAGCTAATTTAACTACATTTTATGAACACTGCATCAATGAAACTAATCACCAAATGTATATGTGTAGGAACAAGTGGAAATTGAGATGGGTCTATTTGAACCAATCACAAACTCAATTGACTTTATTCTACAACCGAGAATCTTGTGGAAGTAACTACACATTCGAATGAACAAAACATATTATCGAAAGTTAACTTACATATATCATATTAAACATTCATAAAAGTAACTAAACATTCATACATCAAAGTAAAGCGCTAATACAATGTCAATATAAAATAGGATACAAATAAGATTGACAAGGACGACATAAAATTTTGATACTTAGTCTTCCTTTAAATCAACTAAAAGCTCCTTCAAATTAAGGTTGTCATCAAGAGCTAATTAGAACTCTTTTGTAGACTTTAATGAATCCACTTCAATAGTCATACCCTTTTGTGCATGCATAACAATAGACTAATAGTTATCATTTATTCACTTCAAGTAAAATACCTTATCTACATTATGAGAGGCACAAATAAAAGGTTCGTTGATTATACGATGTTTACTCTTCAGCTTTATAAATCTACCATAATAAGTTTGGAGTCAGGATCAACTTTGTAAGAATTTGTTGTATCCTCCACCTTTACCCAATGATAATAGAATATGGTTTTTGTGAAATCTAAGTAATAAAGTTCTAGGATTTGTTGGATTATCCTATAATAGGTTAGCCCCGTATTCTTTGACTTTTTTTCGCTTTTGCAAGCGATATTGGTGGTCAAGGAAGAAATTGATATTCCACTATTTTGCATCAAAATCTTTTCCTCATATGGATATGAAATGAAATCAAAACTCTTGGTGTGAAATTTCTTAAACTCTTTCCCATGAAAACTAGGGCCTTTTGCTAAGCGTGAAAGACTAGAAGAGACATCACAACTTTTTAGAAGCTGAATTTATTAATGAATTTGTATTAGGTTATGTTTTTATCACACACGAATAAATAACCGCACACATAAGATGTGAAATTTACCTTTTTATACCCATTCCCAAAAATCAGCTGTCGTCCAATTTCTCGTTTGACATTGGGCAATTTCATTCTCGTAAATTCTATCGGTAAATTGTAGAATTTAGATCATAAAATATAAAAAATATATAATTAAAGAATAAGAATTCATTAGATACTCACTCTCTCCAGTCTTCGACTTCATTGTGCGATTCGAAGACATAACGACTTGCTTGCTCGTATTGTAGATTTTTGAGTTTCACCTCTTTATGGTTCCCAAACAACAATTCATCCTCAAAATCATCAGGTTCCTCAAACACTCATTTTCCATGAGGATTGAGTCTCCTCACCTCTTTTTTGGCAGATGTTCCCTAGCGTATAACGATGATTTCACTATTACATATTATTCAGCAATTGACCCTACCATATACCGTGTATTCTTTATGTAATCTTTGAAGTTTTTTATCAAGCTCTTAAAAGGATATATCCAACAATACCTAAATGGACCACATAATAAAGCTTCATCGCATAAATGCACAAGGAGGTGGATGTGGATATAAAAGAATGACGGAGGAAAATACTTATCTAATACACAAACTGCCTCGGCTAAAGTTAATTTCGCAGCTTTAATGTGCCTTATGTTTACCACTTTTGCACAAAGTAGGGTAAAACAAAAACTAGTTTGAAAAATTATCCGACGGAGATCTTTATGTTTCGAAAAGCAATGCTGAAATAACGGAGGGATTAATTGGATGATTACATGCCAGTCGTGGGACTTGCACTGTTTCAAGTCATTTTCTTGGTATCTTATGACCCTATGTAAATTAGCAGAATAACCGGTGGAGTCCTCAAGTTGAAAAATGTGTCTAAGAGGGTCATTTTATAACCACAATTTCTTTTTTATTCTCATATCATCTAAATTTAGGTGGGCTAGCTCTCCATTCTAGGCTCACTACATACATGAAATTCATCCTTATCTTCATGCTCATTGAGGTAAAATATGCAATCATGCATGGATAGATTTGTATTTCAAACCCAAATTCTTCAAGCTCGTTTTCATGGTAGGATAATTGTTTGGTAACGTGTTCTCTTTTGGGAGAATATATTTAACCCACTTAAGAATTCCAGTTATGCTATTCCTAGATAAACCAAATCGACTCTTCAAATTATAGAAACCAATCATTGAATATAATACCGAGTGATATTCATTGCAATCTTTATAAAATAGTCTAGTCGCATCGGCTTTCAACCGTAGGTATTCCCGATATCCTCACAGTTCAACATCAAAATTTTCATTTAGTTGGCCATAATGCGCATTATCCGTATCCATAGGTTGGTGGTTTTGACGATTATGGAGTCCATAAACATCATTAATTGCGTTGGTCAATGGATGATGTGTTGGTAAAGCATGTACCACTTCCACTCGTTGGGGTTCGGTTACATGGTCGGATACCGGAGATTCTTACGAAACATAAGGTATACTTTTTTCACCATGCTATGTCCATATTTTATAGTCTTGACAAATTTCCCACTTTATTAAATGCAACTCAACGTATTCCAATAACTTATATTTTTGTTTATACAACGGGTGCATGGATATAGAATCTTATCACTTTTAAGATTTTCAAAAGCGTATTTAACAAATTCATGAACAACATTTACATGATTATTTCAAATTCAGTTAGTCTCTTCCATCCACTCTTTGTATAGTGGGAATACATGTAATAATCTTCAAATTTCAGTCCTATGGTAATAGGTAAAAAATATTATTACAACTGAAACAAAAATAATATTCTTACAACTGAAGCAATAAAAAAATATTATTAAAACGAAAACAAAAGTAATATTCTTAAGCCTAAACAAAAAAAATATTCTTACAACTGAAACAAAAAGATTTTATTACAACTGAAACAAAAGAAAATATTATTATATATTTCCCAACAGATAAGCTGGCCAAGCAATAAAAGAGTCTGCATAGTTCCTCAATTCCATCCACTCGGCGCTATCAATGTGCTAAGGTACATATCCGCAGTCATTGTATATTTCATCGACCAGTATTTGAGACTCACTTGTATCCAAAGGTTAGTTGTGTACTGGAGTTTTGGCAACCCTGGAGATAAGTGTTCACACCACCATAAACCCTCCTATTGCCCAGGTCTTTGAAATAATACTTTTCTCTATAGTCACCGTGAGTTGTTGATAATGATCCAAGTCCCATGACAGGTAAAGGCACAGGGAATGGGAATGCTTAAGGAGTCGACATTTGGGAAGGGAATGTTTGATAAGGAGACATTTGGGAGAGGAATGTTGGATGAGGAAGAATTTAGGAGGGGAATGTTGGATTAGCCGGCATTTGGGAAAGGAAACTTGAAAGGGGAGGATAGGGAAAACCTTGAGGATGAAGGTAAGGGTAACCTTGAGGAGGCGGCATTGGGACCCAATAATTTTGTAAACGGGACCCAAGTTGTCCAATTTGATTCGTCAGCATTCCCACGTTATTTTTAATATCCTGGACATTCGCATCGATCTTGAACCGTCATTTCTCATTGGTCGAGAAATAATCCTTGATTGAAGAAAAATCATCCACAAGAGGTGCCACCTATTGAATTTTATTTTTGAAATATGTGAGCCAACACTTCTCATCCTCCCCCTGTTTTCCTTTCTAAAGGTCTAGGTCAGGGCATCATTTTAAAGGTCAAAGTCATCATTAGGGTTCGGCCCTGACTAACTGCTGATGGCCTCTATTGACTCTAGCATCTCAACCAAGTGCGGTGGGAATTTATTTTCTTTGTCCCATCAAACATGAATGAATAAGTTTTACCAATTTGGTGTTTTACCCACATTTGGACTATCCTTTGTCCTACTCTCCCATTCATTATTCAACCCCTCATATGATTTGGATCCCAGCCCGTGGATATCAGTTTTTGTGCCCCATTATTTTTTTTGCTCCCTTTGGACCAACGTTTTCTCCGTCGCTTCATTCTCCAAAAACTTATTCCACTCCTCCACTGGAATTTCAACATTGGGAGGCACACTCTCTTTCAAAGACAAAATATTGGAGATCACTTCCTCCTCTGAGAAATGTTTATTCCGAATGTTTCTCAGGTATGTCCTCAATGATTCAGCAAGAAGAGATAGAACCTTATTCTTGGAACGATCGAGAAATGATAAATACTTGCAGAGTTGATCATATATGTCATATTTGACAGCTTATTAACCAGGTTCTAGTTGTCTGATCCACCAACCCCCATGTTCATTTTTCCCAATGCCAAATACCGGGATTTAAAGTTCAGCACAACATTGCTATCACCTGTCGGATTATTACCAAGAAGGAAAAACCCAATGGGCTTCTTTTCGATTGAGTGGGAGCCCTTGACAGCAGTGGATCAGGGTGGTGGAGCAATGGGAGTGCTAGATGAGGGCGCCAAAGAAACTACAGTTGGACTTGGAGAGGAGGGAACCATTGGTGGAATTGTTTATTTCTCACCCAATGGTGTTGAGAATTCAGGTTGTGCACAAGATGGTGAACCTCGTCGTGGTGTCCCCTTGGCACTTGGTACCCTTGGGTTGTTTCCTCCCGACATTATCTATAAAAATGAAAAACCATAAGTGACTAAATAATTATAATAAGAAATTATAATTAATTAGTCAAGTTTATGACTATATATATATATACTAAGGTATGCCCGTGCCTAAAGGCACGATCCAAAATTTTGAAAGTGTACATCGTTGATTGGATCATACGTCATTTAGTTCACAACAAACAAATAATTTTTTGAAATAACCTATTGTATGAACCTATTAGTTTAAAAAAATTGTAAGTTTTTTTGTATACATGCATATATCGTGTTTATGTACATACATGCATACATCTTCGTATCATGTATTCTTGTCAAAATTATAACAACAATGTCCATATTATTATATAAACCTTTATATTATTCATAAACATATACCAAGATATGTGTTCCCCCGATTTAAAAAATAGAATAATTAATGCGTGTATCGAAAAATAGAATAATTTAAAAAATAGAATAAGTCGAAAAGATAGAAGAATTTAAAAAAATTATTTGAGTGTATTCCTACTTGTGGCACAAAGATTCAAATGCTAGTTATTAACAAATAGCACTATCTTACAGTGATATCTTATAGAAGTGAAGTGAATCATAATGTCAGTTAACTTTAGGCATGGGCAACTGGTTCAACTTTTCAAACTATGACTTTTAAAGTTATTTAATTGACCCATCATGCACCTCTGCATAATGGCAAACTTTTCAAACTGTGGGTAGGTACATTGAATCATAATAGCAGACTTTTCAAATAGATTGAGGTTGGGTGTTATGGTAAGGCCAAGGCTCGGGTTGCGTGAGAAAAAATAGATTGGTTGTTGCACATAATAGGTGTAATTGATTGTGTACTCTTTTTCGATGTGAAATGAATTGAAAATAAAAGAGAATCCTTTTTTTACACAGCGTCGTGCTCCGCCGTAGATGTATTGTGTCAAGAGGATGTAATCATATTCTGATGATATTCAGTTTTTAATGAAAAAAATAAGTTGTGTTGCGATATATACATAAACTAAGCATATAATATATAAATAATTTTAAACCTATATGAACCTAAATTTCTTAAACCCCTTCTTTCATAATTTAAGTACCAAAATAATATAACATTGTAGCTAATATACTTTCACAATTTTTCTTGTACCGAAGCATTGTAACATATACAAACCCATTATATACACAAACTCGGAAAGTGCCAATTTTAGCACCGGTGTCATGAGCATTAACAAATAGATACATTAAAAAAATGGGAAGAATTAAAAAAAATCCCTTGCGTTGAAAAATAGTAAAAAATATGGCACTAAATCATAAACTAAAACGTGTAGTGGAGCATATGCATTAAAACATAATGCACGGATCATTAGAGAAACTAAAAGCAATATTAACTCATTTTACATAAGTACTGCACATCACCTCACCTTTAAAAATATGGTACTAAAGCATAAACTAAAAGCAAAAGTAGCATCAGGAACTTTTAAACCCCTGCCATAATCAACACCTAAAAAAGTTTGTTGAATAATTGAAAACAAAATAAAAAAACCAAAACATTGAAAAAATAAATAACTCAAAACAGAAACCTACGGAGAAACATTCATATTTTCATATCTCAATGAGAATAGAGACATCGGGAACCCAATAAGTTGAACCCCCACTTATGGTGAGTGTTTTGGGTTTTCAAAATAAAAAATTAAAAAAAAAGTAGAGAAATGTCAAAACCCCATCTCGAGAAAAAAGAGAATGTGGCTTCAATACCTGTTGCAATAGAAGAGAAAATAAACTCAGAAAAAGAAGAAAAAATGTAAATAGTACATGGAAAGACCAAAATTCCCACATTTCTTATCTCTATCTACCCCATTTCTTCAATACCTTAAGATCTGAACAATACCCTAAAATTTGCACCCTATATAAAAACAGAACTCATACCCAAAAATCACAAAAGATTGTTGAAACCCAAAACAACACCCAAGTTCCACATGCTGAACCGTGTGTTTCTCATTACCGAGGCTAGTTTTCAGCTTATGGTATGAAGTGTTGGAAACACAAAACACTAGCCATATATGGGGGTAGAAAATTATGAAACTATTTGGTAATCAGAAACCATACATTTCTTATCTCTATCGTTAAAATCATCCTGTTTACATTTCTTATCGCCATATGTACTGTTTACATTTCTTATCGCCATATGTACTGCTTACACAAAGATAAGAAATGTGGGAAATAGTTGGTTATAACAGGTTTTATGACCAACGCTTGCTGATCCTTGTGATTTTTGGAACAGTGAGGTTGGATTTCCGGCAACTACGTTTTTTCTCTGAGTTAGAACATGCACAAAATAAAACAGAGCATGTGAGAGACATGTGTTATAAAAACAAATAATTGTTAGATTTTAAGAACCCCATTCTTATTGAATAGATACTACCTTTAATGGTGGTTGTTGGGTGACGAAAGTAACGCACCGACAATGATGAGGAGATGTGGGTCAAGTGAGAGGGGATGATGAGCAAGAGAGAGAGAGAACGAAGAACTGTGTTTAGAACGTGTGTCTTTATGAGAGATACATCAAAATAGGTGGGTGAGATTTAGAGGCGTGAGGTAGAGAGATTGAGAGAATCTAGGAAAATAATGGGGTGGGTGAGATTTAGAGGCATGAGAAGAGAGACTGCAGGTTCACGTGGGTCTTTATGCTACCATCACGTGGGGGAGAGAGAATGGGAGACGCAGATGGTTGTAATTGGTTCAGAGTAATCTCAGCGGTCCATTTTGTGTCTAGGTGGCTTTAATCTCAACCATAAAATGTCTTTCCAAATTATGAACAGTAAAAACACCCTTATAACTTATTATATAGATATATATACCTTTTGAAAATAAGAATTTAGAATATGTTCAATGTGTCTGATCTCCATCCATTCGGTGTTTATTTTTAAGAACCTATGAATTTTTGCATGTGGCCAACTAGGAGTAAGGGTATATATAATTGATGTGTATATTTCCATAACATGAACTCGTAATCCCATCATTTTCAACTTGTTGGCAAGATTCAATTTAGCGTGTATGTCAATGCTCTCTATACGCAGTTGTATCCATAACGGGTGGGTTTTTTTTCCGCATTTTCCAACAATGTAACCAAGGTCAGGGATACATCGGGATTATGTGTGTGAAATATATTTTGTATAATGTCATCCCAGTTTTCTGGTGGGGAAAATAGAAGATGATCGAACAGGTAATCTTGTTGGAGATTAACTCCATGATTTACAAGGTAAGTAAATTTTTTGATATTTTTATTTCCACACCTATAAATAGGAGTAACCTCTATATGATGTTGCTAATAAAAGAGTTACGTGTGCGGTCCAATTGCAACCTCTCCGAATCTTGTTGTCAGTGATTATCACTGTGCCCCATCCTTCCTGAGAAAAATATACGAGGGAGTGAATATGAGTCCTATTGTTAAGGTATAAGGGTATATTTGGGTATATTAGTTTGATTAAGGTTTTGAGAATTGAAAGGATTTTGAGTCAGTGGGCGCGGGACCTAAAATACTCAATTAATTTCAAACTCTAAATAAATACCAAGCCCTAAATGACAATACCCTTAAATAATACAATTTATTTTAGTCCCTAAGTAACCACATTCAGTCAATACTAATAATACTCAATTAATTTTAAACTCTAAATAAATTTCAAGCCTAAATGACTATACCCTTAAATAATGAAATTTATTTTAATCCCTTCGTAACCACATTCAGTCAATATTAATAATGAAAATGCCTTTAAATAATGCAAATAATTTCAAACTCTAAATGACAATTCCCAATCAATGTTAAAAAAACCCAATAAATTTCAATACCTAATTATAACATACCCAATTAAAATATGAAATTATAAAAAATCCCTTTTTCTTGAAAAAAAATGTATACACATATACCCACACATACACACATATACACACGTACACACACAAATATATATACACACACGTATACACACATACACAGAAATACCCACACATCCACACACATATACACTAGGGTTTAAATCAGAAATACAAAAAGTAGGTTTACCTTTGAGATTGAGAGAGAGATTTGAGCCGAAACTACGGTTTGAGAGAGAGAGAATGCAAATCGCCAAAATCGCATAGAGAAAGAGTGAGATAGATTGATGCGAGAAGAAATGAAATGAAGGCGGAATGTTTTCATTATAACGACAGTGGTCACGACCTAGATCCGTGACACATTACCATGACCCTTAAATTTTTTCCACATGAGCGTGTAGGCAACCATGTGGTCATGACCATCATCCATGACCTAGGAGCGTGAACAAATTGAGATGGTCACGACCCAAAGTCGTGACCCAGTGGGTGTGCATTGTGTCCTTGGTCACGGACCCTGTCCGTGACCCTAACGTGGAAAAATTTGGAAGGAACTTTTGCACAAAATTTGTATCATAATGATCGCGACCTGGTCACGGACTAAGTACGTGACCCATACTTATTAGGGATTTTGTCCGTGGCCACTTCCAAGAGCATCTGTGGCCACACTAGGTCATGGATATGGTCATGCCAAATTTTATGTGGTCAAGGCTTTGGGTCATGACCATCTGGTTAGGGCTTTGGACCGTGATCGCTTGGGCGTGACCATTCACAGGATTTGGTGTAGTGTGTGAACTAATTAGGTAGGTAGCATAACTAGCTAATTAAAATGCATATGGAAGGTGCGCACTTTATATGGGAGGTGCGTATTATCTCCTGAGAGAGTGCGGTACCAATTTAAATATGAGTAAATAAATATATTTTTATTTATACATTTTCATTATTTGCAAAATATTTTCAAATGGATTTGGGCTCTGACCCGTGTCAAAATATATTTTCAAAACCTTTTAGGTGTCCAGCCACAGGATGCCAAGTCTGATTGTCTTCCCAGGTATGGGTGGTGTTACAACTGTAGGACATTACAGGATTTAGTGTAGTGGTTTCTATGCTTGTATTTTAGACAAGATCCTTTATCCATATTTGGGCATGTTTCCCATGTGAGTTAGATGTATTTTATTTTATCTCACTATTGTGATTTATTGTATGGATATTACACCAATGGTTATTCGGTTATGTTTTGTATGTAATGAATTTCCGCTTCAAACTTAATATATGATTGTGGATTTTGATTATTTTATAAATGAATTATGGTTTGATTATAGTGTCATTGTGTAACGTTAATAATGATTAAAATTGATACACGACTTAATTTAATAATTGGTGGTTAGTAATTAATTTGTTTCGACAATAATGCTAAGAATGGGCCAATTGAGATTCCTATTTTATTTTAGTAGAGGGCTGGTCACCCGTTATTTTAATAAGCGGGATGTCACATATGGTATCAGAGCATCATGTTCTAAAGTCTTTAGGATCTGTGTGTACTTATAACATTTTCTTCCATAGCGTTCTTTTATGTAGTGCTCTATGTTTAGGACTGTTGATTCATATTGTGAAGTACATTCTTCTGTTATGATGTATAATAGAAGTGGATATTATATGAGTTTCATTGAGTTTCGAAAGCTGAATAGGATACGGACGACCAATGAGGGCTAGTAGGAAGACTACAAGTGGAGTGGCTCAGCCAGAGCCTTAGAGTATTCTAGAAATGGTGGACACAATAGAAGTCACCACTAGAACTTCTTCAGCGTATAATGCTGTGATGATAGCTATAGCATAATAATTTCCCCAAGTACTACCACAGCAGAAGGTGATGCCAATTTAAACTCATCCAGTGATATCAATATGGGAGAGAATGAGAGAGATTTTGGGAATGGCCATTCATAAGAGTTCAAGGAAAGTGCATATGAGTATTAACTAGCCTATGGAAGGATAATATCTAAAGGCAATTGCATATGGTGGAAGTGAGTAACACTTATGATTAAATTCTGAGGAATTTTTATGCTCTTAGGAGCAGCATTGCAGTGATGGGAGTTAGTCACCACATCTAAGAAGAGATATACTAAAAAGCATCGAGGAATTTTGGTGCGGTTTGATGAGAAATCCTTTAATCTGTTGTTCAAATAGAGATGCGAATAAACTTTTTATATCAATTACAAGAGGGATGGAGAATAGTTGAGTATGAGAAAGAATGTGCTTGTTTGTCGAACTTCCTACCCAATGAGGTGATTATGAAAGAGAACAGGGTCCTTAAGTTTGATGATGGACTCGTGGGTAGGATAAGCAACATTTATGGGAATCTGTCTTGAATGACTGGTGTTGATGTCGTTAATATAACACTTTTATATCAAAGCTTCCACCTAAAGGGATCCAAGAGCATGAGAAAGTCTATCCAGCAGAGTAAGACTAGGTTTATCGATGTTATGGGATACCAATAGAGAATTACATGATATGGAGACCCGTTTGAAAGGAAATAAATCAAGGGAATTTTGATTGAGTGACGGTGGATTTAAAAAAGACCATCAAGACCAGTAATGCATTCCACAAGTCCACTGAAGCCAAGAGAACAAAGAGAGTAGCCATTGGTGTCAAGGATACTGGTGCCATAGAGAAGGAAACCTTGATATGAACCACAAGGATAGAGACATGGGATTATGTAGGGAGGTGGTTTATAGGTGGAGAGAAAGAACACATGCGTTAATCTTGTTCACAGATAATTAAGGGGACTTAAGTAGAGTGCCCAACATGGATAACTCTAACAAAAGTTTTTGGGAGAGTTCAGACGTGAATATTACATACAAGCACAATTTAAACAGCCAAATATAGTGGCAATTGAAAGTATAAATTTTATCCATGGGCACATGGGATAGGTTCGATGTGATACGAGTGCATTACAGTATTTGAGTTAACACTAGATTTGTGTATAAAACGGACTTAGTAGATGTATCGTTAGATCACTTTTAAGTGTGTATCTTTACTGTTAGATATTGGAAATCTCTTCAGTTCCATCTACAGGAGAGCATGTGTGGAAACTGGGAGGATATAGTTTTTTGGAAATTTACTCATTTTATAAAGATGGTATGTGGTTATGATGTTATCCTAAGTATGGACTGGTTAACAATGGTGAGTGATGGTGGGCTATTATAGTAAGGCTATCGTATTCGTTGTTTATGGAAATGATATGTTGTTTTGTGATATTTCACCTAAAAGAGGGCCGAGTAACGTATATATTATATTAAAATGGAGACATTGGATAATATTATTATCTCATTTTATTCGAATTTAGTGCATAAGGACTATATTGATGTGATTTGGAAGATATCAGGTTTACCGCTGAGCAAAGATATTTAGCTCGTTATTGATTTACCACTGGACATGTAGTGATAGTGCGAGCGCATTGTTATATGTATCCTTTAGAGATGTAGGAGAAGAGGATTAGACTCATACATCTGAGGATAGGATTTTGTGATTCCTGTTAATATATTTTGGGGCAGATCTCAATAGCCAATATTGCCAAGTGATAGGGCATTGGGGAAATTCATTAGTTGGATTTCAGTTACATGGCCTTCCATGAATGAACCTTAATAAATGTCGGGAGTTAGGAGACATTATTTAATGCCAGGGCATCAATTTTGAACGTCAATAGTGTCACATGTGGAGGAAACACTTGGAGCTGAGATATATTATACGATATAGTCCCAGTAGAACCAGGTAGTGCAATGTAGAAAGTAATAGGAAGGTTTACACCTCTAGTGGATTGGTGGAAAATCTTGATGATATTTAATTCGGGATTAGTGGGTGATAGATAATACCCCTAATGTATAGTCCCAACGATCATATGGGGGTGAATTTTAAATAAAATTTCTACGATGTTTATGCAGATGTGCACGGGATAAAGGGTGTACGGGCACCCTAGTTAGTTTGATTTTCAAAACCTTCTGAGATAAGAGAGACATGGTAATAAATGTGTTAAATCGTATGACTATGGGGCAATACAAATGGAATTAAAAAAGAAATATGGACTGAACCGTGGTTGAGGTAGAAGATAGTACGGATATATATGTACAACAAGGAGAGCTATCACACTCGAGATGGATTGAATGATTGGGGATACAAGTAAGGGATATATTTAGCAAAGGGAATATACAATAGATTTATAGAGTTCAGCGAACCTTATTCACTCGAATGTTTAGGATGGATTGTGCGTAGTAGGATGTTGATTTTACCAAGGTAGGAGGACCTTGATAGTACGTAGTTTGGAGCAAATGCATGGGTCATGATTTTTAAAGTACCCCATAAAAGGGAGTAAGATGTACCATATGACATGGGATATTAATCTTGTGTATCGGTGTGGAGTGAGACATAGTGATGTTGTCTCTAAGTGCACCACTCGTTGATGGGAAAAGATTGGTCTGAGGCGATCCACCAGGATTTTTCAATAGTTGGTTATTCTGGTGACAAAATGGATAGGAAGACTGATGAATTTCATGGTTGGGTTACCAATATCATGAATATGTCATGATTTACTTTGGGTGTGTAGGATTGGTTGATTGAGAGAAAATAATTATTTATAATTTAGATGATTTAAGTTGTCGGGTAACTTACCCAACATTTCAGTTGAGAGAGGAAATGAACCGGCACAAGATTTTGCCCAATAATTGTTGTGAATCGGGTTGAGATCCTTAATCCCAACCTCAAATTGGGAGAATCTGGAGGTGGTGGGGATGAAGTGCGCTTTGATTAAGACATATTACTCGATGACAGGGGAGTAAATGGTAAAAGTGACTAGGATGTTGAAGGATGAGAGGGATGCATATCCTAGACTTTAAGGTGATTTGGAGTAGTAATTACCATTGGTAGAGTTGCGTGTAAAGAGTCATACCAACTCATATTATAACTATGCCCTTTGAGGATTGAGGCAGGAGGCTTTTTTATTTGCCCTATGGTTTGTTAAGGATGGTGAAATAATAAGTTATGTGGTTGGACGTGATTTAGAGTCGACCAACAGGGATTTATTTAATCAAAGTAATTTTTTTATAGTTTAGGAACATTGTAAGAGTTATGTCATCGCAAAATGAAGAGTTAATGAATTACGTTGTTGTGGGTGTCTTCAAGGAAGGGAGTTATGTGATTTGGGTAAAAAAGAAAGTTGGCAATGTGGGAGGTGGGGCCTTTCCAACATTGAGATAATTGAGCTAGTTGATTATAGGTTCATCATATTAGAGCATAATTAAAGGATTCACTATAGTTTTGCATATCATTGTATATGTGAGACCTTACAAATGATAGATTACAACAGTATGAAATTATTTGAATAAACATGTCATTAATCTTGGACAATATGTGTAAGGACACAAATTTCGAATTGAGTCTTATGTAGTGTTGGCTCAATTTCGGACAAAACGATTTTAGTCATAGGATAGAATGTCATGTGTATCCATCCTTGCGTATGACGATTTTGTTCAAGATGTAGAGGACCAGAAATTAAAGCTTCACCATTACCGAGTTTAGTGCCTCATTTCCACATCAACACAACCTAGATTTGATAGTGTCTAAAGGTATGAATGTGCTTTTATATATGTAGGAGACTTGGAATATTTTATCGGTGTAATTTTGTCTAAAATGACTTTACTTTTCAGAAATTATTTTAGAACGTTGGATAAAACTTTTTGGAATTTATATTGAAAATATCAAATTTTTGTTTTTTTTATTCGAAATGTCGTTCGAACAAGATTTCAAACGAGTTTGCTAAAGCTCTCTGTTTTTTCGTTAGATGTTTCGTTCTAACGATCTAGTTCGAACGAGTTTTTCCAATGAGATTTTGGCCTATTTTCCCTTTGTAAATTCGTTCGAACGATGTCATTCGAATGACCTGGGAAAGTCGTTCGAACGACCTGGGCGGGAAAACTAAATTCTTGGCATTTTTTATTTTTAACCACCCTTGTTCCCCACATTCCCACTAACCTTTTACCAGTCATATTATGTGCGGGAAACTTCATTTTTCTCTTAACTTTTGACATACTTTCTTCTACAATTTGAGAGAAAAAAGGTTACAATCAAAAGATCATCTTTTGAGTTTTAGAATTCATAGATTAAAATTCTTCCAAAGCTCTACACACCCATAGTTTTTTTACCTCAAAGTTCTTCCCATATATATTTGTTACTTGGAGATTTAAATTGGCACCAGGTTTTCTCTAGACCAACTAAAGAAGAGAGTTTGGGTTCTTCTCCACCTAAAAGGAGTTTGTTTGTTGCTGCGGTGTTCCCACTCGAAGAAAGGCTTCGCGTGAGGGTGACGGAGACCAAAGGCCTAATCAGTGGATTCCGAGACCATGGAGGAGTTCATGGTTATCGATTAAGCGGAGGTAGTCACAAAAAGACGCGTCAAGGTTTGGATGGAATTGAGTTGAGGAATTAAGTCATCTTTCTTGTATTATTAAATCCATACTTAGTGGACTTAAGGCTAGGGGCGTCCGAGGTTTTTCCCATTTGGGTTTCCTCGTACATAGGCATGTAGTGTGATTGGTTTATCTTTATCTTGCAAAAATCAGTTAGAATGCATGCTTAGAATAATTCAAGATAGAATTGGGTTTAATTATCACACTAATCTAATTTGGTGCTGAAAATTAGTTTGGGTGAAGTTTAACTTAATTTAATTAAAGTGAAGATAATTTGAATTTGATAACATTTGGTTTGGCCTAAATAGTAAAATGAATTAATCTTGTTAGGCAAATTTAAGGGCTTGGGTTAATTAAATTTGTTTAAGTGAATATTTATGTTGGATTAATTTTATTTCACTTTAGTTAAGTTTAATTTCTATTTAAAAGAAATTAAAACTTGAAGGTTGTGTGTGTTGTGTTGAACCATCCTATTTTGCGCTTTAAAGAAATTAATATTTAATTGAAAAGAATTTTTTTTTAATTTGGGGGTCTCAAATTGGTATCAAACCCAGATTTGTGGCATATGTTTGTGTTTGAATACTATCATTTCTCTCCCATGTGGCTAGAACTTTTGATCAAAATTTTCGATCCTTAAAATTTTCTTTGTCATGATTCCATGGAGTAGTTTAAGTTTGACTTGCTTAATGGATTTTTTTTTATATGCCTTTTCACACACATGCACGAGATGTTTTAAAATTTTAACTTCGCATGTATATTTGATCTTTGTGAGGTGTTCTCCTACCAATCTAGTCATCTACATATCTTGTGACCTAGGAGGATTGTGAATGTTAAATCCGTTGCACGTGAGATTTGTGTAATAAAAAAATTGTTATATGAATGTGCACGGGGAAGGTCTCCGAAAGGAAAAATTATCCTTTGAGAGTAAGCCACTGTTTGGAATGCACCTAAAAGAAATATGTGGTCCAAAGGCCTAAAAGAATAATGTGGCATTTAAAGAAATATAATTTGCCAAGGCCTATTTTGTTTTGCTTGATATATTCATTCAAAAGAAAAGAATAATATGCATATTTTGAGGGAGTTTGGATGGTATATCAACGATTTTTCACAGTGATCTTTTATCCTAGTTGCGCTTTCATTGTCATGACTCTATAGGTTTGTAGAGTCATCAATATGCTAGACCTATATGCAATGTTATTATTTGTCCATAGAGTTCACTTTATCTTCTCACATAATTCCAAATCCTAAGTGATAAAGTTTTGCAATCAAATAAGAACTCTGTGAACATGTTTAAGTGATTGGGTTTTAATTCATTGGTATCTTGTTCACACCCCTTCACTTACGTTTTCATATGACACAATTATGCTATAAGAGTGTTAAAAACTCATGTTATTTCATTTTATGTCATTTGTGTGTTAATATCTATATATGTTTGCTTATGCTTATTTTGTATTTATTGTGCATTCATATATATTATATGTTGGTTGTTTTTTAGTCTTTACCATGTTAGCTAGTTCATCCATGATTTAAATTCAAAATTGATCTCTAATGTTTTGCAAATTTTGGTTGATTTCTCATGATTATGTTGAATTCATCTTATTGGTATCTTTAGTCATCGCATCGTTGTTGATATCCTTTAATCTTGAGTATGGATTAGTTGTGCGTCATTGTTGCTCATATGCTATAATTCTCTTATCACTTTATGCACCATCATGTTTTACTTGTTTTCCCATATTTAATATCCCTTGTGTAGTTTTTAAGGGGGAGAAATAGTATATGCTTTAAATCGGGGGAGAAATAAGTAATGTTTTAATTCTTTAACCTTTATCTATTCCTGAGCAAAAAGGGGGAGAAATGGTAACTAAACCTTTACTTTAGGGGATCTAACTTAGGGGGAGACGTCACCTTTCGAGTAGGTGATTGTTAGAAAAGGAGGGAGAATTAATTCAGGGGGAGTTTTTATTTAATTGTAGTTATTATTTTCATATTCCCTATGGTTTGCTTAAGTGTGCAGGAATTTCTTTTAGCAACATTTACTTAAAGCGAGAAAGTACAACCTAAGGTCATGTTAATAGCGTCTATATTTTTTATGTTTGGTTGGGATGTTGTGTCTAGACGATCTTGATGGACCATTAGGATTTTTGGTTTGATTTTGTTCCGGAATAGCCAAAGAGGGAGATTTGTAAGGACACAAATTTCCAATTGAGTCTTATGTAGTATTGGCTCAATTCTGGACAGAACGATTTGAGTCATAGAATTCATAGATTAAAATTCTTCCAAAACTCTACACACCCATAGTTTGTTTACTTCAAAACTCTACACACATGCACGAGATGTTTTAAAATTTTAACTTCGTATGTATACTTGAGCTTTGTGAGGTGTTCTACTACCAATCTAGTCATTTACATATCTTGTGACCTAGGATGATTTGTGAATGTTAAATCTGTTGCACGTGAGATTTGTGTGATAAAAAAATGTTATATGAATGTGCAAGGGGAAAATCTCCGAAAGAAAAAAAATATCCTTTGCGAGTAAGCCACCGTTTGGAATGGACCTAAAAGAAATACGTGGCCCAAAGTCCTAAAAGAATAATATGGCATTAAACGAAGTAAAATTTGCCAAGGCCTATTTTGTTTTGTTTGATATATTCATTCAAAAGAAAAGAATAATATGCATATTTTGAGGGAGTTTGGATGGTATATCAACGATTTTGCACAATGCTCTTTTATCCTAGTTGCGCTTTCATTGTCTTGACTCTATTGGTTTGTTGAGTCATCAATATGGTAGGCTTGTATGCATTGTTTTTGTTTGTTCATAGAGTTCACTTTATCTTATCACTTAATGCTAAATCCTAGGTGATAAAGTTTTGCAATCGAATAAGAACTCCGTGAACATGTTTAAGTGATTGAGTTTAAATTAATTGGTATCTTGTTCACAACCCTTCACTTTCGTTTCCATGTGACACAATTATGCTATAAGAGTGTTAAAAACTCATGTTATTTTATTTTATGTCATTTGTGTGTTAATATCTATATATGTATGCTTATGCTTATTTTGTATCCATTGTGTATTCATATATATGATATGTTGGTTGTTTTTTAGTCTTTGCCATGTTAGCTAGTCCATCCATGTTTTTAATTCAAAATTGGTTACTAACTTTTTGGAAATTTTGGTTGATATCCCATGCTTATATTGAATACATCATATTGGTATCTTTTGTCATCGCATCATTGTTGATATCCTTTAATCTTGATTATGGATTTGTTGTGCGTCATTGTCACCCATATGCTATAATACTCTTATCACTTTATTCACTATCTTGTTTTACTTGTTTTCCCATTTTTTATATCCCTTGTGTAGTTTTTAAGGGGGAGAAATAGTATATAATTTAATTGGGGGGAGAAATAACTAATGTTTTAATTCTTTAACCTTTGTCTATTCCTGAACAAAAAGGGGGGGGGGGGGGAATGGTATCTAAACCTTTAGTTTAGGGGATCTAACTTAGGGGGAGACGTCACATTTCAAGTAGGTCATTGTTAGATAAGGATGTAGAATTAATTTAGGGGGTATTTATTTAATTGTAGTTATTATTTTCATAATCCCTACGCGTTTATTCGTTTGCTGAAGTGTTGAAGAATTTCTTTTAGCTACATTTATTTAAAGCGGAAAAGTACATCCTCAGGTCGTGTTAATAGAGTCTATTTTTTAATGTATGGTTGGGATGTTGTGTCTAGATGAGCTTGATGGCCCTTTAGGATTTCTGGTTTGATTTTGTCCCGGAATAGCCAAAGGGGGAGACTTGTAAGGACACAAATTTCCAATTTAGTCTTATGTAGTATTGGCTCAATTCCGGACAAAATGATTTGAGTCATAGGACATCATGTCATGTGTATCCATCCAAGCCTATCACGATTTTGTTAAAGATGTAGCGGCCCAAAAATTAAAGCTTCATCATTGTCTAGTTTAGTGCCTTTTTTCTACGTCAACACCAATTGGATTTCATAGTCTCTAAAGGTAAGAATGCACTTTTATATATGTAGGAGACTTGGAATATTTTATGGGTGTAATTTTGTCTAAAATGACTTTACTTTTCAGAAATTAATTTAGAACTTTGGATAAAAGTTTTTGGACTTTATATTTAAAATATAAAATTTCTGTTTTTTTTTATCGAAATGTCATTCGAACGAGATTTCGAACAAGTTTGCCAACGAGTTTCCCAATTCTCTCTGTTTTTTCGTTCGATGTTTCGTTCTCACGATCTAGTTCGAACGAGTTTTTCCAATGAGATTACGGCCTATTTTCCCCTTGTAAATTTGTTCGCATGATGTCGTTCGAATGACTTGGGAAATTCGTTCGATCGACCTGGGCGAGAAAACTAAATTTTTGGCAGTTTTTATTTTTAACCACCCTTGTTCCCCATATTCCCACTTACCTTTTACCAGTCATATTATGTGTAGGAAACTTAATTTTTCTCTTAACTTTTGACATACTTTCTTCTACAATTTGATAGAAAAAAAGTTAGGATCAAAATTTCCTGTTTTGAGTTTTAGAATCCATAGATTAAAATTCTTCCAAACTCGAGACACCCATAGTTTGTTTACTTCCAAGTTCTTCCCATATATATTTGTTGCTTGGAGATTTAAATTGGAACCTGGTTTTCTCTACCCCAATTAATGAAGAGATTTTTGGTTCTTCTCCACCGAAAAGGAGTTTGTTTGTTTCTGTGATGTTCCCACTCGAAAAAAGGCTTCGCGTGAGGGTGACGGAAACCAAAGGCTAAATTGTGGATTTCGAGACCATGGAGGAGTTCATGGTTGTCGACTAAGAGGAGGTTATTCCAAAAAGACGCGTTAAGGCTTGGACGGAATCGAGTTGAGGAAGTAAGTCATTTGTCTTATATTATTAAATCCATACTTAGTGGACTTAAGGCTATGGACGTCTGAGGTTTTTCCCATTTGGGTTTTCCTAGTACATCGACATGTAGTGTGATTGGTTTATCTTTATCTTGCAAAAATCACTTACAACGCATGCTTAGAATAATTCAAGATAAAATTTGTTCAATTATCACACTAATTTAATTTGGTGCTGAAATTTAGTTTGGGTGAAGTTTTATATAATTTAATTCAAGTGAAGATAATTTTAATTTGATAAAAAATGGTTTGGCCTAAATAGTAAAATGAATTAATCTTCTTAGGCCAGTTTTTGGGCTTGGGTTAAATTTAATTTGTTTAAGTGAAATTTATGTTGGATTAATTTTATTTCACTTTAGTTGAGTTTAATTTTAATTTGAAAGAAATTGAAATTAAAGGATATGTGTGTTGTGTTGAACTATTCTATTTTGCGCATTAAAAAAATTCATATTTAATTAAAAAGATTTTTTTTTTAAATTTGGGGGTCTCAAATTGGTATCAGGCCCAGATTTGTGGCATATGTTTGTGTTTGAATCCAATCGTTATAATTTTCTTTGTCATGATTCCATGGAGTAGTTTAAGTTTGACTTGCTTAATGTATTTTCTTTTATATGCCTTTTCACACACATGCATGAGATCTTTTAAAATTTGACCTTCGCATGTATTTTTCAGCATTGTGAGGTGTTCCCCTACCAATCTAGTCATTTACATATCTTGTGACCAAAGTGGATTTGTGAACGTTAAATCTGTTGCACGTGAGATTTGTGTGATAAAAAAGTTTGTTCATAGAGTTCACTTTATCTTATGACATAATGCTAAATCCTAGGTGATACAGTTTTGGAATCAAATTAGAACTCCGTGAACATGTTTAAGCTATTGGTTTTTAATTCATTGGTATCTTGTTCACACCCCTTCACTTCCATTTCCATATGACACAATTATGCTATAAGAGTGTTAAAAACTCATGTTATTTTATTTTATGTCATTTGTGTATTAATATTTATATATGTGTTCTTATGCTTATTTTGTATCTATTGTGTATTCATATATATGATATGTTGGTTGTTTTTTAGTCTTTGTCATGTTAGCTAGTCCATCCATGTTTTTAATTCAAAATTGGTCTCTAACGTTTTGCAAATTTTGGTTGATACCCCATGCTTATGTTGAATACATCTTATTGGTATCTTTTGTCATCGCATCGTTGTTGATATCCTTTAATCTTGAGTATGGATTAATTGTGCGTCATTGTCGCCCATATGGTATAATGCTCTTATCACTTTTTTCACCATCATGTTTAACTTGTTTTCCCATATTTTATATCCCTTGTTTCCTTTTTAAGGGGGACAAATAGTGAATGCTTTAATTGGTGCGATAAATAAGTAATGTTTTAATTCTTTAAACTTTATCTATTCCTGAACAAAGAGGGGGAGAAATGGTATCTAAACCTTTAGTTTAGGGGATGTAACTTAGGGGTAGACGTCACCTTTCGAGTAGGTCATTGTTGGAAAAGGAGGGAAAATTAATTTAGGAGGGGTATTTATTTAATTGCAGTTATTATTTTCATATTCCCTATGCGTTTATTGGTTTGCTTAAGTGTGCAAGAATTTCTTTTAGCAACATTTATTTAAAGCGGCAAAAGTGCATCCTTGGGTACAGTTAATAGCGTCTATATTTTTATGTTTGGTTGGGATGTTATGTCTAGACGAGCTTGACGGCCCTTTAGGATTTTTGGTTTGATTTTTTCCCGGAGTAGCCAAAGGGGGAGATTTGTAAGGACACAAATATCCAATTGAGTCTTATGTAGTATTGACTCAATTCCGGACAAAACGATTTGAGTCATAGGATAGAATGTCATGTGTATCCCACCAAGCCTATGACGAGTTTGTTGAAGACGCAGCGGCCAAGAAATTAAAGATTCATCATTGTCTAGTTTAGTGCCTTATTTCTACGTCAACACTAATTTGATTCCATAGTCTCCAAAGGTAATAATGCACTTTTATATATGTATGAGACTTGGAATATTTATGGGTATAATTTTGTCTAAAATTACTTTTAATTTTCAGAAATTATTTCAGAACTTTGATAAAAGTTTTTGGACTTTATATTGAAAATCTGGAATTACTATTTTTTCGTTAGAAATGTTGTTCGAATAAGATTTCCAACGAGTTTCCCAAAACTCTCAATTTTTTCGTTAGACGTTTCGTTCTAACGACCTCGTTTGAATGAGTTTTTCCAATGAGATTTTGGCCTATTTTCCCTTTGCAAGTTCATTCGAACGATGTCGTTCAAACGACTTGGGCGGGAAAATTATTTTTTTGGCAGTTTTTATTTCTAACCACCCATGTTCCCCAAATTCCCACTAACCTTTTATCAGTCATATTATGTGCCGGAAACTTAATTTTTCGCTTAACTTTTGACATTCTTTCTTCTATAATTTGAGAGAAAAAATGTTAGGATCAAAAGTTCATGTTTTGAGTTTTATAATTCATAGATTAAAATTCTTCCAAAACTCTACACACCCATAGTTTGTTTACTTCCAGGTTCTTCCCATATATATTTATTGCATGGAGATTTAATTTGGCACCTGGTTTTCTCTACACCCACTAAAGGAAGAGAGTTTGGGTTCTTCTCCACCTAAAAGAAGTTTGTTTGTTGTTTTGGTGTTCCCACTCGAAGAAAAGCTTCGTGTGTGGGTGACGGAGACCAAAGGGCTAATTGGTGGATTTCGAGACCATGGAGGAGTTCATGATTGTCTACTAAGAGGAGGTAGTTACAAATAGACGTGTCAAGGATTGTACGGAATTGAGTCGAGGAAATAATTCATCTGTCTTGTAATAATAAATCCATACTTAGTGCACTTAAGGCTAGGGTCGTCTGAGGTTCTTCCCATTTGGATTTTCCTCGTACATCGGCGTGTAGTGTGATTGGTTTATCTCTATCTTTATCATGCAAAAATCACTTAGAACGCATGGTTAGAATAATTCAAGATAAAATTCGTTTAATTATCACACTAATCTAATTTGGTGCTTAAAATTAGTTCGGTTGAAGTTTAACTTAATTTAATTCAAGTGAAGATATTTTTAATTTGAGAAAATTTGGTTTGGCCTAAATAGTAAAATGAATTAATCTTGTTAGGCCAATTTTTGGGCTTGGGTTAAATTTAATTTGTTTACGTGAATATTTATGTTAGATTAATTTTATTTCACTTTAGTTGAGTTTAATTTTAATTTGAAAGAAATTGAAATTTGAAGGTTGTGTGTGTTGTGTGACCATCCTATTCTCAGCTTTAATGAAATTAATATTTAATTAAAAAGAAATTTTTTAAAATTTGGGGGTCTCAAATTGGTATCAGACCCATATTTGTTGCACATGTTTGTGTTTGAATCCTATCGTTTCGCTCCAATGTGGCTAGAACTTTTGGTCAAAATTTCCAATCCTTAAAATTTTCTTGTCATGATTCCATGGAGTAGTTTAAGTTTGACTTGCTTAATGGATTTCGTTTTATATGCCTTTTCACACACATTCATGAGATCTTTTAAAATTTTAACTTCGCATGTATTTTTGTGCTTTGTGAGGTGTTCTCCTACAAATCTAGTCATTTACATATCCAGTGACCAAGGTGGATTTGTGAACGTTAAATCTGTTGCACGTGAGATTTATGTGATAAAAAAGTTGTTACATGAATGTGCATGGGGAAGGTCTACGAATGGAAAAATTATCCTTTGCGAGTAAGCCACCGTTTGGAATGGACCAAAAAGAAATACATGGTCCAAAGGCCTTAGATAATAATATGGCATTAAAAAAAATTAATTTTCTAAGGCCTATTTTATTTTGTTTGATATATTAATTCTAAAGAAAAGAATAATATGCATATTTTGAGGGATTTTGGATGGTATATCAATGATTTTTCTCAATGCTCTTTTATCCTAGTTGCACTTTCATTGTCATGACTCTATTGGTTTGTAGAATCATCAATATGCTAGGCTTGTATGTATTGTGCTTGTTTGGTCATAGAGTTCACTTTATCTTGTCACATAATGCTAAATCCTAGGTGATAAAGTTTTGCAATTAAATAAGAACTCCGTGAACATGTTTAACTGGGTTTTAATTCATTGGTATCTTGTTCACACCCCTTCACTTCCATTTCCATATGACACAATTATGCTATAAGAGTGTTAAAAACTCATGTTATTTTATTTTATGTCATTTGTGTATTAATATTTATATATGTGTTCTTATGCTTATTTTGTATCTATTGTGTATTCATATATATGATATGTTGGTTGTTTTTTAGTCTTTGTCATGTTAGCTAGTCCATCCATGTTTTTAATTCAAAATTGGTCTCTAACGTTTTGCAAATTTTGGTTGATATCCCATGCTTATGTTGAATACATCTTATTGGTATCTTTTGTCATCGCATGGTCATTGAAATCCTTTAATCTTGAGTATGGATTAGTTGTGTGTAATTGTCGCCCATATGCTATAATGCTCTTATCACTTTATGAACAATGATGCTTTTTTTTTTTTGCTATATTTTATATCCCTTGTGTAGTTTTTAAGGGGGAGAAATAGTATATGCTTTAATTAGCGGGTGAAATAAGTAATGTTTTAATTCTTTAACCTTTGACTATTCCTAAACAAAGAGGGGGAGAAATGGTATCTAAACCTTTAGTTTAGGGGATCTAACATAGGGGGAGACGTCACCTTTCAAGTAGGTCATTGTTAGATAAGGAGGGAGAATTAATTTAGGTGGAGTATTTATTCAATTCCAGTTATTATTTTAATATTCCCTATGCGTTTATTGGTTTGCTTAAGTGTGCAGGAATTTCTTTTAGCAACATTTATTTCAAGCGGTAAAGTACATCCTTGGGTCATGTTAATAGCGTCTATATTTTTATGTTTGGTTGAGATGTTGTGTTTAGATGAGCTAGAGGGCCCTTTAGGATTTTTTGTTTGATTCTGTCTCGGAATATCCAAAGGGGGAGATTTTTAAGGACACAAATTTCCAATTGAGTCTTATGTAGTAGTGGATCAATTCCGGACAAAGTGATTTGAGTCATATGATAGAATGTCATGTGTATCCCTCCAAGCCTATAACGAGTTTGTTGAATACGTAGCGGCCCAGAAATTAAAGCTTCATCATTGTCGAGTTTAGTGCCTTATTTCTACATCAACGCTATTTGGATTCCATAGTCTCCAAAAGTATGAATGCACTTTTATATATGTAGGAGACTTGGAATATTTTATGGGTGTAATTTTGTCTAAAATGACTTTTACTTTTCAGAAATTATTCCAGAACTTTGGATAAAAAATTTTGGACTTTATTTTGAAAATCTGGAATTTCTATTTTTTTGTTCGAAATGTTGTTCGAACAAGATTTTGAACGAGTTTGCCAACGAGTTTACCAAAACTCTCTGTTTTTTCGTTAGACGTTTTTTTCTAACGACCTCGTTTGAATGATTTTTTCCAATGAAATTTTGGCATATTTTCCCTTTGTAAGTTCATTTGAACGATGTCGTTCGAACGACCTGGGCGGGAAAATTAATTTTTTGGCAGTTTTAATTTCTAACCACCCATGTTCCTCAAATTCCCACTAACCTTTTATCAGTCATATTATGTGCAGGAAACTTAATTTTTTTCTTAACTTTTGACATACTTTCTTCTACAATTTGAGAGAAAAAAGGTTAGGATCAAAAGTTCATGTTTTGAGTTTTCGAATTCATGATTAAAATTCTTCCAAAACTCTACACACTCATAGTTTGTTTACTTTCAAGTTATTCCCATACATATTTATTGCGTGGAGATTTAAATTGACACCTGGCTTTCTCTACCCCAACTAAAGAAGAGAGTTTGGGTTCTTCTCCACCTAAAAGGAGTTTGTTTGTTGCTGCGGTGTTCCCACTCGAAGAAAAGCTCTGCGTGTGGATGACGGAGACCAGAGGCCTAATTGGTGGATTTCGAAACCATGGAGGAGTTCATGGTTATCGACTAAACGGAGGTAGTTACAAAAAGACGTGTTAAGGCTTGGACGGAATTGAGTCGAGGAAATAAGTCATCTATCTTGTAATAATAAATCCATACTTAGTTCACTTAAGGCTAGGGTTGTCTAAGGTTCTTCCCATTTGGATTTTCCTCGTACATCGGCGTGTAGTGTGATTGGTTTATCTTTATCTTACAAAAATTACTTAGAACGTATGCTTAGAATAATTCAAGATAAAATTGGTTTAATTATTACACTAATCTAATTTGGTGCTTAAAATTAGTTTGGGTGAAGTTTAACTTAATTTAATTCAAGTCAAGATAATTTTAATTTGATAAAATTTGGTTTGGCCTAAATATTAAAATGAATTAATCTTGTTAGGCAAATTTTAGGACTTGGGTTAAATTAAATTTGTTTAGGTGAATATTTATGTTGGATTAATTTCATTTCACTTTAGTTGAGTTTAATTTTAATTTGAAATAAATTAAAATTTGAAGGTTGTGTGTGTTGTGTTGAACCATCCTATTCTGTGCTTTAAGGAAATTCATATTTATTATTAAGTGACTCGAGTGACGCTATCGAGTGCACGGTTGATCCGAAATTGGTCAAAATTGTTAAAATTGAGTACTTTAGGATTGTATTCGGGTCTTAGGGGCTTTTTAGATTAACCTGGACTAATTTAGGCGACTTTTGGACTCCTTAATGGCTTGTGAATACCCAATAACGGGGTTAACACTTATAAAATGAAAATTTTGGATTTAGGTAAGAGTCCTTTCATAAAACCAAAGTTTAGGAGAGTTATACAAAGAGTTAGATAAAAATTTAAGATAATTGGGAAAGAAAATTCAAGAGTCTAAGGGAGGAATTAATGAATTCTTTAAGAACACTCTAGGATTGAAGAAGTGGAAGGAGATTCTTGGAGTATTAGCAAAGTCTTCATAAAAAATTAGAGTCTAAAAACCTTAAGGCAAGTAATTAACTTGGTATTTAGTTTGTCTATTCAACATTAGTCATACCATAGTTGAGAAATGGTATTTTGGAATATTTTCACATAAAAATGATGGGATTTTGAAAAATGATTTATAATTGGAAAATGTTATAAATTATAGATTTTTGATGATTTAACATTAATTGAGAATTATGAATTTTCAAGAATTGATGTTGATAGGGAAAATGAGACTATGAAATGATTATGTGACTATGTTAATAGAGTAATGGTATACATCATGTAAATCCCATGTAAAGATCGTGTGTAGATGAATTCTTTGTTAAAGTGGATGTGTTTCATATTTAAGATTCATAAGGATTGATAATCATTGAGGAATACATGATTTGGGAGGGATTATTTTTTGTTTAACCTTGTTGAAATTCGAAATGGGCAAAACTGGGGCTGACAGCAGGGGCGAACTGGTTCGCCCTCAAATCGAACTGGTTTGGTTTACCTGTTATAGCCAGGATGGGTTAATTAATATAATTTGGTCATGATTTGGTTTCAATTATAATTTTATAGAATAATTTTAGGATTTCAAGGACAATAGTAACATGGAGAAAAAATTCCTTTCGATGAATAGGGATATATCTGGGGTATGAATGTGTGAAAGATATTCGGGGGTGAAAATAGTATATTTGGAAAATTATATTTGCATTAAAATAACTGTGATGTAAATTCAAGAATTTGGGGCACAGGTTGAGTTATGATAACTACGTGTCCAGAATGGGTAATTGAAAATAAATATATTAATTAATTAAGTGAATAATTAATTAATTGAGTATATAATGGAGCATTAGGTGATAATGCATCTTGTGCCATTTGTGATAGGCATAATTAAATAAACTATTGTTGAATATATACATGTATGAAGACTGTATATATATTATATTAGTGTGAGAGATATAATTATATGGATATAAAGACATACCCCGTACGGGATATCATCGCAGGTTGCACGAGTCAGTGATCTTCCATGGCTAGCAAATGCAGGGTAAGTATTAGTCACAAGTCAGTCTCCACACACGTGCCTATTAAGGTTGAGTTCAAGTGAGGTAATTATGGGTATGTTTATTGCTCACTATTGAGGAACCTATTACCACCTCTAACATCATTATTTGTTTTCTATCGTAGTTCGGTGTGAGATCCCGATGCTGGAGCATAATGATGTGAGTATTCCCTGAATTATGATAGCATTAGAGATCTGCATCTGAAAAATTATAATTGTTATTAAGGATGGATATTATACATATATAGTGAGTGATATACACATTTGAATGATGTGAGAATAAAATACGTGTATATATGTGCAGAAATATATATATGGGCATATTTAATTAAAATGTGAAAATTGATAACTAGTGAAAGTTATTGGAAATGATTCAATAAATTATAATTGAGAAATATAATGATTAGCTAATGTGAAAGCTAAATAAATAAATTGTGCAGGATGAAATAGAGTATAGAATTTAAGGATACTTAGGAACTAGTTAGGCAAGTTGCTTAACTATGTTATTAAAATGCATATGTTAGGTCCACAATTTATATGAGAGGTGAGTATTGTCTCACAAGAGAGTGTGGTACCATTTTAACTATGAGTAAATGGATATATGTTTATTTACACATTTTAATTAGTTACAAAATATTTTCAAATGGATTTGGGCTCTAACCCGTGTCAAAATATGTTTTCATAATCCTTTAGGTGTCCATCTAGAGGGACGCCAAACCTTATCATATTCCTAGGTATCCGAGCTACGACAATTGTGGGAAATTGAAGGATTTGGTGTAGTAGTTTCTATGCTCGTATTATAGACATGATCCTTCTCCATATTCGGGCATGTTTCCCATGTGAGTCAGATTTCTTTTATTTTATCTCACTGTGGGGATTTATTGTATGGATAGTTCACCGATGGTTTATTCGGTTAAGTTTTGTATGTAATGAATTTTTGTTTCAGACTTAGCATGTGATAATGGATTTTTATTATTTCCTGAATGAATTATGGTTTAATTATAGTGTTGTTGTGTTACGTTAATAAATATTAAAATTGACACACGACTTAATTTAATAATAGGTGGTTAGTAATTAATTGGTTTCGATAGTGATGCTAACATTGAGACAAATGAGAATCCTGTATTATTTTAGTACAGAGCTCGCCACCCGTAATTTTAATTAGCGTGGTGTCATAACGAGTATCACATTTGGGGTGCAATTAAAGAGGAATGCAATTTGTCATATGAGATTACCCAACAACACAGGTTTTGTTCTATAAACTTGGTTTAGAAAAATCGCAAATTCAAATGTCACAAAGCTATATTGACAGACCAATACCTTATTTTGGTACGCCCCTTCTAATGGCACGAATGGCGTGCAAAGAAAGAGATGAGGCTTCAAAACAAGGAAAAGTCAATAGTATGAAAATATATTTTTAATATCGATTTTTCTTTTTATTCCAAAACAGAAAAAACATAGGTGTAGATTTCTTAGTCTTGAGTTATAATGGAAGTCTTAGAAGACACACACCTAGGCTTCACTTACTAGATCAAACGATTCATCTTTGAACTTGAGGTTCTGTAAAGTATATAAGATTTTTTGTATTTCCTTGAGTTCGATTTATATTATTTAATTGAGAAGAAAGATATTTTTTTGTCACAAAGCTGTATTGACCGACCAATACCTTATTTTGGTACGCCCCTTCTAGTGGCACGAATGGCGTGTGAAGAAAGAGATGAGGCTTCAAAACAAGGAAAAGTCAATAGTATGAAAATATATTTTTAATAACCATTTTTCTTTTTATTCCAAAACAGAAAAAACATAGGTCTAGATTTCTTAGTCTTGAGTTATAATGGAAGTTTTAGGAGACACACACCTAAGATTCACTTACTAGATCAAACGATTCATCTTTGAACTTGAGGTTCTGTAAAGTATATAAGATTTTTTGTATTTCCTTGAGTTCAGTTTATATTATTTAATTGAGAAGAAAGATAATTTTTTGAAAAAGTAGTACAAAATATTTTTACAGAAATTTGAGAGATTTTTTAAATGTTTTGTACGAAGAAATTTCATCAATAACCGTTATACGAGAAAGACACATTTTTTTTTTCGTTTAAGATGCCTTGATATGAAGATTTTTGTTTGTAAAATGAATACCTCATCTGCACAAGGTATATCTTCTAAAAAATTGTGATTGTGAACACTAATTTCTATACAAATATAGAAATACAGTCAACAAACATATTGTTTCCATAAAAGATGCCCTCGTACGAATTTTTTCATTTATACAAGGGATGCCTCTTTTACACGATAGGGATCTTTTGAAAAATTGTATCATTCTCTAATTAGTTGAGACATTCGGAAAATGCATAACTTCAAGAGAACAATATATTTACAAATCCCTTCCATATTCATCTAAACAAATAGCATGTTGATTTGTGTGGTTTGATAGCACTTGAAGATGAGATAGGTGGATACTAAGAGCATCCGTAGTGGTGGAGGAAATGGACACTAAAATTTGTAAATTTCCAAACTTAGACTGCTCCAATGGTGGAGGGAAACCAACAAATTTTGTAAGAGAAATGGTAGTGGATTTGTAACTTTGTTGAACGACTACTGAATTTGCAAATGGTTCCAACGAACTTCATTTGTTCGTTGGAATTTCTACGAACAAATGAAGTTCGTAGGAACTCGTATCAGATATAAATAAATATTTTTTATTACATATTTGGGTTCTTACGAACTTCTGTTGTCCGTAAACACTTCCTACGAACTAATGTTGTTCATAGGAAATATCAAAATAGTTCCTACGAACAACATTAGTTCGTAGAAAGTGTTTGACAAATGAATTTCTCTCCACCACTCTAGCCTTTACTGATGACGACAGGTAACTGTTAGTTTTGGTAAGGCAACTTTAACATATCTGAGCATCCACCACTGTGGATGCTCTAAGACATACCGGTTATGTAAGTTATCATAGTGGACAGTAACTACTTGATAATACATGCATATATGATTGACCAAAGTGTTACAAGAATATTCATGTATATAATTATGTCTTATGTAGGTGTCAGACTCTCTGTTTTCATATGTGCCTTTGATTAGACTGACCCGACAAAAATAGGGCGCGCTAACCAATTTTTATCATTGTTAGCATCAACAAGAAATAAAAATAGTTAAAAATCCACTAATATAATTTTTTTTTAAATAGCCTCAATTGAAATGTACATTGATTGGTACCACCTCAATTCAAAATAAACTTTATTAATACAAATGACTACTGGAATGCCAATAGCAACAAGAAAACAACTCATATTCTAAGGACAGAGAATTAAATCTCCAACTACAGCAACTCTGACTACTCAGACTTCTTCTCCTGCAATAGAATAATAATACCTTGGGGTAAAATACTTTAATTGATATGGGTTAGCGCCTTAAAGTTGCAACATATCAATATTCAAATGCAAGAGATACCTCACCCCTCAATACAACTGAAATACTACCCAGATGTACCAACCTAATTCATAAACAATTCTAATATGTCTCCATCAGTATAATAATAAATGAAAAATCATGTATCTATATAATATATCGGAATGCAACTAATTATACATGGACATTGTGAAACCAAATATCAAACCCCTCTCAACCTAGCCAAGAAATAAGATATAAACGATCTCCTAACATAACATATTAACCTAGTTTATTTTTATTAACATGTCCATCACCATACTAAATCATATATGTAACGGATGTGATACAAGTGCAATCCCTAACTCTTGTCACCCGAATAGTAAGATATACACAATCTCATATCATTAGACAAAAATGTGACATAGGGTCTCTCAAATTAAGTCTTCGTCAATCGACTAATATCATACATTTACATAAGTCTCATAACAATCACAACAAGGCCTCTATCATCAGGGGACATTCTCGTAACTTTATCGGTAAATCCGCAGGAGTCCCTCACCTAACGGATTTAAAATATATACACATATAAGAACACGAGGACCACTACGTAGTAACACCATCCACAATCGTATAGAAATAATCTATCCATGGATTAACCTATCCACGTATCTCATCGCAAAGTGGTGACCAACCGAAAGTTATGATAAAAATGTCAACGCTAAGTAAGTCCATTGGTTATGCCAAAACTTGTCTGATGGATAAAGCCATACGTGTCTCTAATCATAAAGAAGTGACCGACCTATTCGTCTGATCAAAACACATCATGACCTCTGAAAAGTCTTGCATCATCATTTGAGAGAGTATTACACAGTCACAACCATTTAAATCAAAACACCGACCGATAGATTCCCCACATCTCTAATATGGTTTCCTTATATAAACCAAAAACTATATATGTTTGGGATCATAAGTACTTAGTTCTATTTATAAATATTTGCTTCTCCCCAATCCTATGTTTTATTTTTTTAGTTTTTAGTGCTATTATAATAAATATGGAACAATTGCGATTATCTACAAAAAAAACGGATGGGTGGTTACAGGGAAGTTATACGCAGTTTTGAGTGGTTATAGGACTTTTTACAATTTTAAAAACACATAGGAGTGGATCCTAAATACATCTTTATTGATGGGAATAAAGCCAATATATATATATATATATATATATATATATATATATATATATATATATACACTAGGGTATGCCCGTGCCTGAAGGCACGCTGATAATTTTGAAAAGTATAAAGTTGTGCCTTGGTACAGCGGAAAGTGCCCTCGCCAAAGCTACAACTGATCTCGGGATAGAAAACATTAATAAAACAATCACATAAACCTTATGAAATAGTAATTCGCATACCTTTCATATAGTTAACAAATAGGTTATCTTTGATAATTTAGAAGCTCAAAAGTAAATAGTTACTGGTAACCAAAAAGCTACAAAAAGTTGTGTCGTCCTCAACATTTCGATGTTAATTTAGACAAAAATTTAATATTAATAAAGAACAAATATAAGGTTTTGTGTATTGTAACGTAACAAATGAATTATCCTAAACATATGTGGTGTTCACTATCCCAACTTAAAGTACTAATTGAGTCGCTACAACACATCACCTGCACATCACCTAAAATCCCATGTCAGTGAGAAGGTTGTGAGATTATTTTGGTGTATTTGTGTTCTCCACATATCAATGCAATGCATTTTTAACACTGACCATCTGCTACATCGATAGCGCAAGGAGTCATTAAAGAACTCATATCACCTACAGCAAGTTACATACAACTACTTAAAGCATGTCTTGTTTTCACTCACCCCAACCCTCCATGTACACAATATTATGCATGTCCCCACCATTTAATAACAAATTATTGAACATTAATCTTTCCACCATATTCACATTGTATGGAAGTGGCTATACAAATGAAGCCTACACAAAAACAATCAAACCCAAAATGAATTCATTCATATTGTATGGCACTAGTTGTATAAATGAAGCCTACATAAAGACCAACAAAACCAAAATTGAACAATTTGGACCTTATGCATTGCATCATGTGTACCATGTGCATATGGTGTCAGTTTATTTATTTAATAATAGTGTGTTGTAAAATAAAATATTTTGTAAGAGGGTAAAAGCAAAAAAAAAAAACTCTATTTTTTGCCCAATATTATTTACTGTTGTAACTTGTGCGCATAATTAGAGTAATCAAAATTTCCAAATGTGCAAATATAAACCTTAAGATTTCCACTTGTTCATTTTTAAACCATAAACTGCAAGTACAACGTTGCTTTACATCACCATATTCATTCCGTAAACAAAGATCTTACAATCTTATGTTAAAAATTATTAAGCACCAAATTAATAAAAACTAAGACATGCTTCTATCAACAATCATAATTGCAAAAAGAAGAAAAATTTTCAAAGTACGTAGTCACAAAACGGCAAAAATTTCCGAAGTGCATAATTACAAAACAACAAAAATTTTCTTCCCCAGCAAAACAGTGTGAACGGAATATTAGAAAACCCATTGCCAGAAATGCACATGCGTTTAATTGTGAACGAAACCAATTGCCACAGATCTATAAATATTTAGCAAATATATCAAATATATCATCACAACCCATAAATATTGAGCAAATCGATAATAATTAAACTCCTCAATCGATTAGATCCGGCCCAACATGACACGATTAAAGTATTAAGACTATAAGATAGTAAACTACACAATCGATTCGATCCGACCCAAAATGACACCATTAAAATTGGACAAAACTTCATTTATTTATATAACTATCTATCATGTTTAAGAAATAAACATACTACAACAATACTAATAATTTGACCAAAATAATCTAGAAAACTGTGTAGAGAAATATAATCTAGATCAACAAAATTTCCACATTGGTCATCTAAAACCAAATACAAACTCGAACATAATTTTAAGAACAATGAAAAAAAATCGACATATATAATAGACGATATACGAAGAGTACACAATGTTCCAAAGTCACGGTTATGTAAAACATATGCTTGCTACACGATTCTAACATAGGTAATCACAATAAAAAAAATTAAAAGGCGAAATTTATAAGATAGTAAAAGAGGTGAGATGTGAACTTTTTAACACCCATCAAAAATAAAAATTGAATGTGAAGAAAGGTCCATATCTCCAACACTTCCATGAATTGCAGCTATCCAGATATCTTCCATGATTGTTGAACTTTCCGTCCCTTTCCTGCACAATCAATGTACTTGTTATTACATGCAGAAGGCCTTAAAGCTAACAACAAATAAATTCAAATTTAATAACTTGAATCAAATAAATCTTATATTTATGCCCATAGTTTCTTTTCTCTCTTCCGTCATTACTTTTCCCATGATTTCATTACAATGGAAAGAACCTCAAATGAATGAGTTAAAGACTCATTACCTAGTTTGTTGCATAATCCGAACACCGTGATGTTGAGCTCTGATTTGGTACCTAAAATACAAAATAAAATCAAATAAAAATGAATAGCCAAAAATTCTTAGCTCTCGAAAATTATTTCTCCCATTTAACCAAATTAGATAAACATCTAACAAATACCCAAAAAGATGGAGATAGGAAGAAAACATGTCAGTGTTATATTCGTATGCAATACTCCAAATCTGGAAATTTTTTAGTATCGGTGCTACATAATTGCAGAGTTTTTGAATAAAAAGAAGGCAGAGTTGGTGACTCTCTCTGTGAGAAAAAGAAAGGATCATTTGGAAGAGAACCCCCGGAGTAGTCATCTTGTTGTGCTGTTATTGCAGTAGCGGCTGCGCATACAGGAGTTCAGAATGGCTGTTACGTATGGATTCTTAGAACCGAAGAGTTCGAAATAGTGAATATACCTCATGTTTATAAGACCGACACACAGCAGCAATGCAGGACACATGGCTTTCAAATATAATGGTTCGGGTCTAACCTCTCTTTTTTAAATTAAGATACATATATGCTTTTAAATCCCCATGAAGGGGTAATTTGTGATTCTAATTTTTCCAAATCAGTACTCTAATATTTTCTTTGGTGCTAAATGTTTCTGGCACTAAATTCTTCACCCAAAGTTTTTTTGTGGTGTGATAATAACTAACCTTTTCAATTCTCATATGTTGATTTTAATGTTAGTTTTATAGAATCACAGATTCTATTCTATGACAATTAGAAGAAGAAAAAGACGAATAATTTAATTAAGAAATGAATATGTAACCTCATCACGAACGTCCATTGACAATTCTGTGGTAGAGAAAGAGTTTTTCCTTGGGAGGTCCACGAATGGAATTGAAGCTTCGTTTGCACATGGGGCACCGGGACTCGACCTTGGACCATTCCCTAATGCACACGAAGAAGAACCTCAAATTGATTATTCAAGTTAACCTCAAATATGATATTTGAACTCTCTTTTGATAATGATATTTGAACCTCAACAATACTGCCTTAACAGAGCAGATTCTAAATAACTGAAATTCAAAGAACAGTGTTGCCTCTCACAGTTGTTTATTCAAGTTTGTATTTGAATTTCAAATACTAATAACTGAAATTCAAAGAACCTCAAATTTCTTATTCAAATACTACGAACCTCAAAATTGTGAGAGGATGGATCGATAATTGCTTATTCAAATACCCTATTTTGATAAATATACAAAGAACCTCAAATCTGAAATTCAAATCAGGGTTCGTAAGTTAGTAACTGTCAACAACTACTGATTAAAACTCCATATAAACCTTGTTTAGTTTGACAAACTCGGACCGTTTGCTTCAAAAATAAAATGAAAAAAAGAAATGAAACCAATAATTAAAAAATTTGGGCAAAAAATGAAACAGTGGAGGATGAAACATAAGTTACCCTGTGGATGTTGAAAAGAGGAGGAAACTGGTATTGATTATAGCTTTCAGGCATGCTCACAATGTGGCTTTTGAAAAGTCAAATTTGTTCTTCATCTGACTTGTTGAAACACCTATCAACTCATATCACGGTTGATGATCTTGAAGTTCAAGAATCCAAGTGGATGCCTTTAGTTGAATTCGTACCGCAAACAATGATCCAAGGAGACTGCATGTTCAAGAAAATAATCGACATTTGCATCCGCCTAAAATATAAAGCCCTTAAAAAGAAAAAATTCTTGCAAAAGTGAAAATATAAATTCAAATTATTTCAAAAATACCTTCCTCGGATGATCAAATAAATCACCCATCACCGCTTTATAAATACATACCCATAGTAAGGGACGGTGTGATTGGGCTGTTGCTGATGATATGGTGTCCCCATCAGATAGTACCACTGCACTTGATTCACAGGTCCCGTAGATCTCGGTACAATGTTGGGGCCTTCATCATTTACAACTTAGTTTAACCTATCTTCTAATTTATTTAAAATTCCACTCAATGCTACTAAAAATAATTTTCATCATACAAAAGTAGCACGCAGAACTGACCACAGGATTTGAACAGGAAGAAAATGACTGGAGAAGAGGTTGTTGTGGATGCTAAGGGGGCACCTACACCTGTACCTACTACTGCTCTAGGGGAACCCATGGACTACTGACAACCTTACAACTTGTGATGAAGAAATCTCTTGCTCATGGTGGACTTGTGTGAGGCCTACACGAAGCTGCAAAGGTTATTGAGAAGCATGACGGCCAATTCTTTGTTTTGGGAGAGGAATATAACCAACCTGACTATATTAAGTTGGTCAAAGAACTTTATGCTGACCATAACATAAGCTTGATTATAGTGCTCAGCGTTAAGACTCTTTGCGAATGGGCCGGTTTGTGCAAGATTGATTCAGAAGGGAATGATAGAAAGGTTGTGGGTTGCTCTTGTGTTATTGTTAAGATCTTACCCATGTTTCTGCATCTTCATACAACCTGCATGCTCACCGGTGATATTGTGTTTCTTCTTCAATTTCTTGGAAACAAAATACATAGCTGCAGCTCCTGGATACTTGGCTATATTCCTTTCAGTGATGCTGAAGTTACCATGACTTGTAATGTAATTGAATGACTCAAGAGCCTCGGTGGTAGTTCGATATATTTTGGGTGATACGACATGCACCAAATGATTGTCAACCCAGCCATGCCACTCCCTATCTTCATCACCATCAGGGATAGAGTCCACGGATAACTCATGATGCAACCTTTGGAACAATTTATAACGATATCTGATGAGTCGGCCATATGTTCGCCATCTACCATCACCTTATTTATTAACTGCAATACAAAAACCAACACATTGTAATCAAATTTGCATAAACCTCATAAAAATATAGGTTAAAGAAGAGTTCATAATTAAATATCTATATTCACTTACGTATAACCTGTAATTCAAAAGAGAGATGGAGTAAATTAAAAAATGGACTATTATCGTGTTGTGTACACTTTTCAAGTGGCAAGGTGTTTATTCCTAGCTCATATGCATCATGTAACTCATTCCCTCACATCCATAAGCCAATCAACAAACCCAAATAACACCCAAACAAAATCACAAAAGCATTATGGCATCATGCAACTCTTTCAAGAATTGCATTACAATCACCAGCTAGGGCTGCCCGTCGTCAGGCTGATGCTATTTGTAATGAAGCAAATGAGCTTCTTAGAATCCAAGATTACCGTTTCAAATAATTGTCCCAGAAGACAGGCCAACCTGCTGATAAGAATAACACAGACTCAGGTCGGATGAAGAGGTTCAGCGCATAAGAAGCTCTGAAATATGGCATGATTGATCGTATAGTGAGGCCTCCTCGTATTAAGGCAGATGTACCAAGAAAAGAAGTTGGAATAGGTCTTTGTTAGTCCATTTGTTTCTTTTGTAGCCAATGATATTGATACCTGCTATTAGTATGAAATGCAATTAGTATGAAACAACACATTATAAATAAAGGAAATATTATGAAATGCAATTAGTATGAAACAACACATTATTAATACTACCACATTGTGATTTTCTCCAGTACACACTACTAATATCCTCTAATTTCTGTTTTTTCTTTTCCGGTTCCTTGTTCCCCTCCAAGCTCGGATAACAACAATCCATCTCCAAGAAGAGACTAAACATACCTCACGTTTACAAATAGATAACTATTGATCACTAAATAAAGAAATACTTAATTAATAATTCAAAATGGAACCTTTTTCTGATGCGTGTGAACCTCAAATATGAAATCAGCACAACTTTTACACACAAAGGCATCAGACATGCCCACACACCTTATTAGATGCACAATAGATGGTATGAATGTGGTATATACCAACTAAATCCCTATAATCGAATAAAATGTAAAAGAACAACCATTTTCACCAAGTTCATAATAAATAACAACCATGAAAATAACTAATGAATCGACTCATTTCGCATACCATGAACTCCTATAGCCATCATCAATAACACCATATAAATATCAAACCCCAAAATAACAAAGTTGAAACAAAATACAAATTGAATAAAGAGTAGAGAACACCTGATGAAGAGTACCAACAAAGGTAATGGAGGAAATCTAAAGAAAAAGAATAAGTCAAGAATATTTGTAGTGTGATTAAGAGAAAATAATTATTCTAACAATTTGAAAATTATACAATATGATGCGTATTGCTCACTGACTCCACATCGCATGGTTTTGGTGGTTGAATGAGCTGCAGACTATGTTTGTATATGTTCACCGAGTAAGGTTCCCATTGAAGACTCAGGTTGTTCTTCGCTGCACTTGAAATCCCATAATAAGGGTATGACTCCTTGATATAGATCTTATTGACCTATTGAATTTATAAAATGAATACTCCCATAATAAATTTCATATTCAAACAATAAGAAATCTCTCTCTCTCTCTCTCTCTCTCTCTCACACACACACATGTTGGCCTGAGTTATCAATTAAGGATATAACTAACTAAATATAGGGATTACAATTTCTTTTGTGGTCACCAACTCCACATATTGAGTGTCAATCTCAATCATAGCCAAAATAAGTGTACAACTTTAAATAGCTACCTAGAATAGCTCATTGTATATGATATGTATGGATCTACATACTGTCAAGAATGTAATGAATACAAATACCTTTATTCAATATGGTATTAGACCAGATATCCTAAGAAAATCTCGACAAAAAAAGAAAAAATCCACACAAAAATTCATAGATGACTATGGGAGAATTAAAATCATTGTCCAATAACAACATGGAAAAAACTCCACCAATGAAATACTAAAAGACCTTACGTGAAAAATGATGCAAGTATTGACTAAGACTCATTGTCAGATCCAGGCACTGATATATGATTCTTTCGCAGCACAACTTGGCATAAAGTTGGACAACGACAACTCTGCCCTATGCTCCTAAGTTGTTGAGATGCATATCTCCAGCAAACACAAATTTTGATATATCAATGGGGATTTCCCATAGCCCCAACCAACAAACCCAACTTTTAGAAAGTGGAGATCTGAAAACGCGATTGTAAGAGGATGGTTGATTAACTCCATGGACTCAGGCATGATAAGAAATTTCAAAACAGAAAAAACAATTTGTGATACAATTGCTTGAACCTATTTTGATGGAAATTCCACCTCCCAAGTGTATGATCTCTCCTACTTAGATAAACAAAGAAAAATGTCAATATGGTACAATAATTGTAAGACCATAGTCACTTGTGTTATTTGAATGCATGTAATATTAATTGTAAAATGACACAACACATTGTACTTTTCAGGCCTAAAGGCGTGTATGATATGGATTATTCTTAATAGCAAGGACATCGGCACATATAATACCTGTATAAACTGACTTTGGAAACGAACGGATTGGTTTTAGTACCAATGACTACGAAATCAAACTCCCCTGCACATAATAACAAAACCAATATAAGTAGTTGTAGATATGAACTACATAATCATATAAAATAAATTATGAATGCATGATCTAACAAAAACGACATATAAAAATTCTCATATGCATAAAAAAACCCTCTTTCAAACAGAGAAATTGGAGGTTAATATGAAAAAACCATGATTTTAGCCAAACCCAACTACGAAATCAAACCCCACAAATCAAAATCCCAATCGACCCCAAGTACAACCCCCAAAATCAAACCCCAAACCGACCCCAACAGAAGATATAAAAACCGAATTGACCCCAATTGTAGAGAGAGATATGGGGAGAAAAAAAAAGAGAATACCTGTAAAAGGGAGAAATATGAGAAAAAGAACGATGGGTTCAGAAAAAATAGAGTATTATACATACCCTTCTTCAACAATCCAACAACACAGTAGCCTGAAAACATCACAATCCAAAAGAATCAAATAAAGTCAAGTAACAATAATGAAGCAATGTGATGGTTGGAAACCCTAAGTTTATAAATAAATACGTTTAGATATTAGAATCAAAGAAAGTGGAGTTGAGGAGGGGTGCGTAAGAGAGTTGAGGAGGGGGCGGCAGGGAGGAGAGGGGTGCGTAAGAGAGTTTAGGAGGGGTGTGGCGTAGAGGAGGAGGCGGTGGATTGGAGAGAGGGAGATAATGGGTTGATGTTTGAGGTAGGGCTTTTTTGGGAGTTGCTGTTGAGAGAACGGAAGAGAAGGGGAGAATGAGAAGTTTGTGTGAGAAATGAGAGGACGTGAACAAATTGGGGAGTGATTTTGACTAAAGTACCCTCTATTTTGAATTGAAGTCCAAATTTGGTAAGGAAAAAAAGAGGGGGAATTCAAACAATTGAGGGCAAAATAGGAAGTGCCAAAAAAATGAAATAGATGACATCATACATGAAGCTTATGACATACATAAGTTTCCTACCTTATTATATAGATATATGTGAGTGTGTGTGTGTGTGTGTGTGTATGTGTGTGTGTGTGTGTGTGTGTGTGTAGGATATCATATACTCTCAAGCATACTCAAATCATCCTAATCCCCAACAGTATATAGTCAAAGTTAATTGAAGGTATCTTATCTCTCAAAACCCTAATTAAGACCAACCATACAACATATATACATAACAAAATAGGATAACACATACTCTCTATTGTACCCAAAACTATCTCAATCCTCTCATTAGATTGTCAAATTTAATTAACTGTTTCTTACTTATCAAAACCCTACTTAAATTATATTAATCTTAGTTTGTTGTCTTACAAACTATATGCACACACACACACACACACGGTGTGCATGTGTGTGTGTGTGTGTGTATAACTCATCTCATCATATATATCGCCAATCGGGCCCAAATGAGGCAACGACGGTCCTCCCGTGGACACTTGTAAGTAGGATATAAGGACGTAAATGTCGATTGATGAATATGTAAGGTGTATAAATGTGTAAATATTAGAGTTTGTATCATATTTTACTGAAAATAGTAAAAATAGGTAGCTACATCCGAAGACATCCTATAAAAGAAACTACTACTAAAGAAAACAAATATGATGTGAGCTCGGAGAATATGGTAAGGTATGGGAAGGTGTAAGGCACCTACTCCACCCTTTCAGTCTGTAATGGGCTATAAAATGTTCTCATTATCTTAAATGCATGAACATATGTATACGTGTGAAACTTGTTGTTTGTTTAAGGTGAACAAAGTTAATATATGCATGAATGTGTACGTGAGTATGTGAGTTGTCTAATCATCATATCCACATAATGGTAAGGATGATAATGAATCAACCTAAGGAATCAAGACAACTAAAAACTAATGAAATGATAAGAGAATGTATAAAAAAATTGTAAAAATACAAGCGATGCCATGAAATCATAATCTCAATATTGTAAAGTAAGAACGTGTGCATGTGACTGTAAATGTTGTATTAAATGTAAGAAAACTGAGTAAATGAGTAAAACATGTTGACTATACACGTAAAATGCTAATACATGGATAGTGAACAAGAAAAAATTAGGAAGGACTTGCATCCTAAAATGGCTTCAGGATGCCTACATATCCAAAAATGGCATCTATTGTTCCAACAATATGCCCACTAACCAATGGACATGTGGCTTGGCGGTATGAATGAAAACATGAGGATGTGCACAAGTAACTGTAAAAGGCCTTAGGCCTAAGAATGAAGCCTCGGGATTGTACCACACTTAGGTTATGGAAAAAACACTTCAACCTGACACCCAAGCAAAAGTCCGTGGAATTTACACCTCTACCTATAAATGACTAGTCGCACACCTTTTAGAAGACTTTCCTATCATCTAAAAGTTATGTGAATAGTTCACGTGGGGCATCAACAAATTATTATGAATAAATGAGCCAATTCCTCATTCTTTATACATTTTATCTACACCGGAATACCACTCTGGTCACCTACTTCGGCAAATCCAAAAGAACATAACCACTACCTCCATCATTATTACTCTATAAGGCCTCAACCTCAGATACTCAAGGAGTATGTAGCTTTCATATTCTATCTTCGTCATCTCTATTTATAGGCCTATAAGGCTTAGTCATTCACATGTAGGCATATACCAATTGATAATCAGACTCCTAGATTGGATGTAGGTCCATTTTATAGTCGAACTACTCTTAATCCAGTGTTTATCTCTCTTTATCTCCTTTTATACTCGTTTTATACTTTTAAATGTTGAGTATATCTTAGATGGAATGGTCCATTTTTATATATTTGGCACCGTATGTGGGAAATAATGTATTCTACCTATTTTCTCATTAATTGGGTAAAATATACCACATTTTATCCATAAGGATCCATGGATCTCTCTCTCTTAGGTATAATATTAGGGTTCGACGGGATTCTCTATTTAAATTTCCTAGGGGAAGCTCCAAATAACACATACCCACTTCGAGAAAAGTGGGAACAAGTCCTTTTTCTTTGGCTCTAAACTTCTCATACCTAGATAGGGGAGTGGGGAGCTTTAGGGATGAGTGGGACAAAAAATCTTAGCCTAAAGTCCCTATAGAGGGGATGGAGTGCGCCTAAAATTTAACTTCACTAACAATACCATAGTCATAAATAAAAGTTTTGGACATATAAAACTATGTCTTAAATCCATGAACAAAAATGGTAACATGCCACTCCTAAAGTCTTGAGGGGAAGCAATGTCCTATTTACCATGGAAATCTCTAAAGTTCACAACACATAAGCAAGGTTATTAAATAAATATACATAGAAAATAGTTAAAACAAGCACAATTAATACAAAGTCACATAATATATAAAGAAGATTCAAGACATATATTTTTCATATCAATAATAAAAAAATCCAACACAATATATATATATATATGAAGTTGTGCAAGACATAGGGGATACAAAAGAATGATGTTCTATTAATGAAGAGGATATGATCACTATAGAAGAAATTAGAATTATAAAGTTCAAAGGCTAGAAAATGATAGTATAAGTACCACTCGTGATAGGTGTTCAAGAGAAATCATACTCTTCTTAATCCTCCTCATCTTCTTCTAGATCAATCTCATTTTTGTCATTATCCATCTCATGGCTTGAGGATAATATCTTTTGGCCTCGCTCCTATGCCTCCTTAAGTTCAGTGTCACGCATATACTGGCAATGCCTAGAGTATGTAAAATCTCCCTCATCTTGGAGACCGCATCACTCTCTATGTCCAAAAGAGAATCTAGCTTCATAGGCTTAAGTTGGGGCCTAGGTCATGACACCACATGAGAGGAAACCATACTTATAAGGGTGATAAATTTAGGGTTGATTTAATGATATTAGCGCGAAGGGTTTTGATATGTATGGATCATGGTATTAAAAGTCTGTAACATATAATCCCTCTTCGCGTCCATGGATGGTGAATCAAGATATACCATCCAATCAGCAGTAAAAATGGAAGTATCATATTGAGCTAGAGGCTATATATTTAAACCCCCAGCCGTGGAATTAAAAGGAACTTCAATAGCACGAGAATTAAATGTGTTTTCCGCAACCCTTTTTTTTACCTTTCCCTATTGAAGGACAGCATTCAACGCATGGGAGGAGTCCTCGATCTCATCAAGTTAGGAGTAAAATCTCATTGTTAATCTCCATCTTTGGAACTCCTTCTACAAATGCACCTACACATCTAAGTCAATATAATCAAATGGATAAGAAATAGGATGTGGACAATTAAAGACAGTTTTCAAATGCCAATAAAGGCACCAACCTTATAATTTCCTATTTGAGATGGCGTTTGAGGTACTGAATGAGATGGATAGTAGCCAAGCCTATACAAGGCTCACAGAGTTACCATAATGACAAAATCCTTATTTTTATTTGGAACGTCTACCGTGGACTTAATACGTGCCTTTTAGTTCTAGAGAAAAAATATTCCTACTCAGCAAGAATAATAACAAATTAAAGAAAACATCTCAGCAAATAATAAAATTACAAATCTAGCGTCTTCGGGGGATGCCCCAAGTCTGTGAAATTTTAAGAGATCACTCAAGTACGAACTCATGTGAGAGTATTTACCAAGTGTTCCCAAACACACAAAAAAAAATTATTTTCCAGTTCATAGCACTCGGAGGCTTTTTGGTCATAAGGAATATTGAATAACTATGTGTCCTTAGATAGTAATACCTAAGGTTGTTATCGGTATCCTCTTTGGGCTTATAAAAGTCAAGGAATTTTGTAGAAGGTATTTATTTTAAAACTTCATAATCCAAAACTAAAAATGTGACTCCCTGTAAAGTTAATGACTAGATTAATAAGTTATAGATAACCATGTTTATGAGAAATTTGAATAATTCTAAGCATGATTGAAATAAGATAAAACAACAATAACATGACATATATAACATAAGTGACATAAACACAACTCTGCAACCAATCTCCCGATAATAAGTAAACTCCATTGCATGAATAAGTAACTTTCTCAACAACCATAATATCTGACTCTAAATATAAAGATCTCTGACTAAAATAAATAATCCAAATATAATTATCCATCCCTAGATACTGAAATATAGATGGATTAAATTAATGATGAGCATGAAGCATTAACACCTACATCCTAGGTCTGATAAACAAACCTAAGAATTAGTGGATGAAGTCCGATTAATGCAATATTTTCTTCCTAGGACCTGAAAACAGATGCCACATAAAAGATCAAACCTAAGAAGTCTACAATGGGAAAGAATTTAACAAAACAACAACAACAACAACAACAACAACAACAACAACAACAACAACAACAACAATAATAATAATAATAATAATAATAATAATAATAATAATAATAATAATAATAATAATAATAATAATAATAATAATAATAATAACAACAACAATAATAATAACAACAACAACAACAAAAACAACAACAACAACAACAACAACAACAACAACAACAACAAGATGAAGAAGAATCAACCTCGTCTCATATTTTTGTTGTTTTAAGTTAACCCCACCCAATCAACCTAAATAGATCATACATGTCTAATCCTAAACCCAAGTGAAACCAATGATATATAATTATAAATATTTCTTATTTGTTTATAATTATAAGGTTTCATAATCAACATCTCAGATATAAAAAATTATCGCAATATCTCAACAAAGTAAATACAATCACATACATCTAATATCCAAATGATTATATTCCCACTCAGAGCCAAATAGATGGGCTATGCATAACTGCACACATAAAAGTACAAATTCCTATCAATATTTCGTTTGGGGTTCACTCCTGCGTACTATGTATAGTTATTTATCATCCCAACCTTATAACCTAACAAGGTTAACTACTAGGGATATGAATTAGTTAGCCTATTGATTAATAAACTATTTTAATTATCAATAAGTACTCTAATAAAAATAATTAAATTTATTCCTTTGAAACATCTTTAATAAAATTACATATAGGAATCAACCGATCCGAAACTATTCAGCCCAGGCCCGAATCAATTATTCCCTGAATCAAATTGATTCACCACTAGTCTGAATTAATTTTCACCTTTATATTTGAAGGTATCTAATGACAAGGTGGCTTAAACTCATCTCAATTCCTCCTAAAAGACTCTAAAATCATCAACAACCCATTTCCTTTATATAGAATTATCCAAAAATATATACTAACATATTTCATTACATTTGAGTAGATTAACAACATGATTATAGGTTTAAATCATATAATTCATAAAGTTAATCCTAAGTCTATGTTATTCATAAGTTTGGTGTAATTGGCCAACGATTTCTGATCAATTATACGAATAAAGTTAGGGCTTTGCTAGAGATTATCAGTTTTAATACGAATCTAACATTTCTAATTAATCTAACATAGATTCATCGTTTAGTTTAAGGGTTCATATATAACATCATATTAGTTCATGAACTTAAGATTAAGGTTTAATCGTGTAATTGATCTAATTATGAAATTAGTTTAAAATAAGATTAATGTTAAATTTGAATGGATTAACTTTAGATTACTTTAACTAATACTATCATAACACAAATTAAATTAGATTCTAAATGAATGTATACTTTCTTAGTACCAATTGATGAATCAATATAAAAAAAACCTCCAATTCTATTCAATCCTTTGTGTGCCTTCTATCCTTAGCTTCTAGTATTATGTCTAATTATGTTATGTAAGTTTTAGGTTTTCTAAATTATGATAATAAAGGGGGTAAAGAGAAATTAAACATATGCCCAATATTAGCCTTAACCAATTGAACCTAAAATGTACTCTTAATGACTCAAAACTTGGATTAAAATATATATTAATCTAATAAACATAAATCTCACTAATTTACGCCAAAATGTCCTTTCTAAGTATCCTAAAAGTCAGTTCAAAAATATGACATATCGCAGTAATTTAATTGTAAATTATATAAATTATAAGAGGCTAGGAGTCAATTAAGTTAAATCATAATTAATATTTATGTACATGTGGCTCAACATTATAGGAAAGTAATTCACATCCGATGGATTCTGATACCGAGGGGATAATTGAAATAAGATAACCCCCCAAACCCAGACCGTTCCCATTCCATAGTCGACCATAATACTTAGTCACTCAAAATATTTAATTAATGTATTATCATGTATTATATCAATTATTAAATGTGAATTCATGCAATACATACACTAATCAAATAATGACATATATAAGAATACACTAAGTGACATGTCACATGTCATGATAGGAAAATAAATAATTAACTAGGAAAGTTTAAAAATACACTAAAGATACGAGTTATTATATTTTTCCCTGCTGAAGTAAAGACTTTTGTCCTATAAATACAACTTTATATACCTTACTCGAAACTCTATAGATGCTTCTCCCGCATATTGTCCTTTACATCTAAAGAATACTCAGCATCGTTGCAGTGTCCACACTAGAATATAACTACTAATATTTTTTATCATTACAAGAATGATTAAAATAAAATAAAATAATTAAAATATAATAAAAATAACACAAGTGAAATAAACACAACTTTGATAGCGATTTCCACATAATGAGTAAAATTTATCTCAAGAATTATTAACTCTCTTATTTGTAATAATATCCTACTCAAGATATAAAGATTTTTATCTCATATAAATAATCCCAATACGAGCATCCAACATTATTTACTAAAATAAAAATTCAATAAAAAAATATGACCATGCAAAGCTCGACACCTACATCCTAGAGCCTAGAATGAGTAGAGGATGGCAGGGTTGTGGCGGTTGCTACTATATAGAATCTAAAAAAATTCCACAAGTAGAATTAAAACTAGAAAGTCTACAATAAGTAATGATTTAACTAACTTTGGACAGTGATAATAAGAATGCACATTCCTCTCATATTTTTGTCATTTTAAAATTAACAAAACCACGCAACCGAAATATAACATGCATGTGTAATCCTAACCCCAACTGAAATTAATTATAGATAATCATAAATCTTTGTCATTTGTTTATAATTATAAGGTTCCATAATCAATTTCTTAGATATAAACAAATTTTGTAATATCTCGATAAAGGAAAGACAATCACATACGTCTAATGTCCAGGTGAGTACATTGATACTCATATATAAATAGATGGGTAGTACACAAGCACACACATAGAAGTACAAAGGATGATATTATTTGCCTTTGGGGATCACTCGTGTGTACTATGTTTAGTAATAGGTCATTCTAATCCAATGACCTCAAAACAATAACAATGGATAATCATGAAGCCTTCACGTCTACTACATTGACTATATACCTAAGGCTATATGGTAGAACACCCTCGTTTACCCTCACTCTAGAAATGGGTAAATCATTAATAGGTTCAGGGTAAAAGGAAAAATTTAATCGTGCTATTGTCACTGGAGTACCATCGCGGTTAACGTCGTATGCTCTCTCTTAAATCCCTCTTAGTAAATAACAAGTGAAAAACCACACACCTAAGGTATTCTTATGAACAATTTCCAAAGAATTGAAAGATAAATCCTACTGTATGGATTCATTCACACAAGCTCTTATTATATCATTATATTATTCCAATAACAACCAAATTCCATAAGTCTCAACCCAAAGTGGCAAGGTTAATTACTAGCGACATGAATTAGTTACTCTACTGATTATCAAATTATCAAGAAGTCCTCTAATTGAAATTATTAAATTTTCCCCATGAAAATCTTTCTGAAAGTTCCCTATAGGAATATGCCGACCCGAATCGATTCTTCCCCCAAATCAAGCTAAATCGATTCGCCCCTTATATGTTTGAAGGTCGCTAACAACACGTTAATGATGACTTAAAATAATGTCAATTCATCCAAAAAAACCTTTAAAAATAACAACTCATCTCATTTATATACGATCTTCTCAAAACGTATGTAACATATTTCTACACGTTTTAGTTGATGAACAACACATTTACGAGTTTAAATCATAGATTTCATAAAGTCAAGACTAAGTCTATGTTATTCATGAGTTTGCTGTAGTTGACCAATAATTTCTCATCAATTATACGAAGAAAGTTAGGATTTTAACAGATATTACCAATTAGTGAAGAGTGCGCTTTTGTTCAAACTGAGAAATTATTTAATTAAACTTAATTTTCTCAATTAAATCCTAAAACATGCATCTAGGTGTGATCGAAGACAATATGATCATGCAAGAATATTCAATCACAAACAAGCACACAAATGAGGGAAAATTCCCCACAAGGGCAAAAACTTTTATTTTCACTATAATTTGTAAAGAATGGTTTACAAGGATTACAATGAAAAAAAGAGTGACATATGAAATACCCTCAGGTGTCGGTTCTGATGTCGTCAGCTGGAATGTCCCATAAGAACTCCATATGGGAAGCAATGGAAAAGAGACGTCTTCTCCACAAGTTACTCCAGATGAGTAAAAACAATCCTCTTGATGGTTTAAAGATTCACATACATATATGGGAGTTGTTATGTGAATGAAAAAGTCATGAAACCCGAAAGCATGAAGTCTATTTTCTGGGCTGTAAAATGTAGAAACGCGTGCGAAAAAGACATGGTAAAACATGCAAAAAGAGCCTTGATATTTATACAAAAATCGAGGTGGTGACGGCGCTCGATCGAGATCACGCGACATGCCCATGTCACTTGAACGACAGAGCGATGTCATTTGAACGACATCTTACGAGCTCAACGACCGAGGCAAAGTCCGCTTCTACACTTAGAAAAAGTTCTTCGTTTTGATAAAAACAAACCTCACTTAGGAAAATATTTTCTAAAAAATTCGCAAATATTTATGCAAATATAAACAACTCCAATAAACCATTTTACCAATAATGCGAAGTGGAGTAATGGGAACGGTTGAGCATCATGTCGCATGAAGCATGTTGCACGTGTGAATATGGTGGATGCATTGATTCGGATCAAGGCCGTCATGGATGATCGTGTTGACGTGCCGAATGTAGCGATATCAGACATACATGGTGTGATCTAGGACAAAAAGAAAATTCCTAGATTATACCTCAGACATTTATAAAATTATGTCCTTACAAATCTCACCATATGTCTATGCCGGTGCATACATAAAAAATCTGAATTATGCTATCTCCATAAAACAAATGACATATAAGATAATACCTCATTAAACCCTCAAACTGAGAATACCAACTGACATGTCGTCAACTAAACTTCAACATCTTCAAATCTTCATTAACACTCAAAGCTTTTCTCATCAGGGTGTGCAATCCAATAATCATCAATTTTGTACCTACACACATGAGATAAAGCAGATACCCGTGACACACAACAGTTTGAAATATAATGATAAGAGAAATCAAAGATCGATTAAGCTTAAGCAAATCATTGATAAATCAACCAAACAACAAACAATTATCCTCTCCCCCATAATTCATTCTCCCCCTTTTTATGTTGTCCCCAAATAGACAGATATGAGAAGCACAAATAAATGCAGATGGAGAGTGTCCAAGATAATAAACTTTCTATTTTTGAATTTTTCAAAATTTTCACACAAAATATACAACAAAGAATTACACCATGAAAGAACACAAAAAACAATCAAGTCGGTGATAGCGGAAATGTAGGGGTGTGATAAAATTCGATAGGGAAATCAATGCATACAAACATAACATGTGTGCACGATGAATATCGGATACTCCTAATGAATGAACTCAACATCTTCCTTAGGTGTAAAAACATGGAATTATAAGAAATTGACTCAATCAAATCAGCACCAATGTAACTCACAGGAACTGACCGCGTGGTCACGAGACCTCTGGTTTGATATGAAAATAATTTGAAAGTATCTAAACTTAAGCTTAAAAACATGATGTTAGAGGGCAAAAAATAAAACCACCCCTAAACGGCCCCGTGAGAGGCACGAACACCTCGCACGGGACAAATGTAACTCGCAATAACTAACCTCGTTGTTACGCGCCCCCTGATTTGAGAATATGACAATAATTTGAAAATACCTAGACTGGTGAAAAACAAAAACACTACCCTAACGACCCCGTGAAAGGCGCTAACACCTCGAATGGGACTAATGTCCAATCGTAGGATAATATGTTTGATACTTATTGGTTGTCGTAGAAAGTAGGATTCCCAAGGTCTCTAACTATCTCTCTCGAATTAATGTCCTATTGGCAAAACTCTTGAACTCTAAAAAGTTGCAAAACTCTTCAGCTCAAAACGGTTACACACGAGGTGTTCGTGCCACTCGCGGTGCCGTTTGGGTGTCGTTGATGGGGCCCACACTCATGCTGTACATTTTCAAGACCAAATGTGTCTGTTTTCAAATTTTATTTCATTTCACACACACACCATGCTACTCTAGACAAACACTACAATACCTTTGACACTTTCCTAAGTTTCCAACACCATACTTATGATGGAGAATCCCGAATATGAGGTAGAGTACAAATCCATCGATAATGATTCGTGGTACATATTAATATTGAAAACACGTCATTAGAGGCCAAAACCCTGAACCACTCAACAAATAGCCCCGTAAACGGTGCTAACACCTCACACGGGACTAATGTAACTCAAATGAATCAACCGTGTGGTCACCGAACCCTCGGTTCGAGAGCACGACCCAATTTTTAGAACATGTACACTTAGCATTAAAAACATTACGTCATAGGGTGAAAATGCCCCCCAAACGGCCCCGTGAGTGGCACTAACACCTCGCATGGGACCAATGTAACTCGTAGGAACCAACCGCATGGTCAAGGGACACCTGGATCGACAGCACAACGCAATTTTCAAAATATCACCACGAAGGCTTCAAAACATGTCGTTAGGGGTGAAACCTCAAAACTCTCCTAAATGTCCCCGTGAGCGGCGACAACAACTGGCACGGGACCATTATAACTCATAGGAACTAACCATGCTGTCACGGGACCCCCGGTTCGAGAGCACAATGTAATTTTGAGAATATTTACACTTAGGATTGAAAACATGTCGTTAGAGGGCAAAAGATAAAAACACCACCCAAATGGCCCCGTGAACGGCCCCAACAACTCACACGGGACCAATGTAACTCATAGGAACTGACTACGTGGTCACGGGAACCTCGATTCAAGAGCATGACCCAATGTTAAGAATATTTAAACTTAGAGTTGAAAATATGTCGTTAGAGGGCGAAACCCCAAAACACCCTCAAACGACCTTGTGAGCGGCACCAACACCTCGCACGGGACCAATGTAACATGTAAGAACCGATCGCGTCATCACATGACCCCCGATTCGAGAGCACAACCCCATTTGAATAATATTTACAACTAGGCTTGAAAACATTCCGTTAGAGGGTGAAACATCAAAACACCACCCGAATAGCCTCGTGTGAGGCACTAACACCTCACATGAGACCAATGTTACTCATAGGAAACGAACGCATGGTCATAGGACCCCCGGTTCGAGAGCATGGATGCATTTTCAGAATATCCACACTTAGGATTGAAAATATGTCGTTAGAGGACGAAAGCTCAAAATAACCCCCAAATGGCCCCGTGAGCGGCGCCAACACCTCGCATGGGACCAATGTAACTCGTAGGAATCCACTGCGTGGTCACTGAACCCCAATTCGAGAGCATGATATAACTTGTAGAATATATACACTTTGACTTGAAAACATGACGTTATAGGGCGAAATTCCCCTAAAACGGCTCCATAAGCGGTGCCAACACCTCCCACGAGACCAATATAACTCCTAGGAACCGATCACGTGGTCACAGGACCCGTGGTTCGAGAACATGTGCCAATTTTTAAAATATCTACACAGTCTTGAAAAGATTCCGTTGGAAAGGAAAACCCTGAAACACCCCCTAAACGGCCCCGTGAGCAGTGCCAACACCTCGCACGGGACCAATGTAACACGAAGGAATCGACTGTGTGGTCGTAGGACGCTCGGTTCGAGAGCATAACCTAATTTTCACAATATCTACACTTAGGCTTGAAAACATGTCGTTATAAGGTGAAACCCCAAAATACCCTCCAATTGGCCCCATTAGTGGACCCAACACCTCGCACGAGACCAAATTTAACTCGTAAGAGTCGAGTGCATGGTCACGGGGACCCCATTTTGGGAGCATGGCCACATTTTCATAATATCTACATTTAGGCCAAAACACTTGATGTTTGAGGGTGAAACACGGAAACACCACCTAAACAGCCCCGTGAGTGGTGACAACACCTCGCACGAGAATAATAAAACTCATAGGAATCGACCACGTGGTCACGGGACCCTTGGTTCGAGATCACAGACAATTTTTTAAAATATCTACAATTTGGCTTCAAAACATATCGTTAGAGGGCGATACCTCAAAACATCACCCAAACGGCCCGTGAGCATCACCAACACCTTGCATGGGACAAATGTAACTCGTAGGAACCGATCGCATGGTAACGGGACCCCTGGTTTGAGAACATGGACTAATTTTTAAAATATCTACACATAGTCTTGAAAACCTGACGTTAGAGGGCAAAACGCTGAAACACCACCTAAACAGCCCCATGAGTGGCACCAACACCTCGCACGGGACCAATGTAAATCGTAGGAACCGATAGGGTGGTCATAAGACCCACGATTCGAGAGAACAACCTAACTTCAGAATATCTCCACTTAGTCTTGAAAACATGCTATTAGAAGGTGAAACCTCGAAATGGCCTTGTGAGAAGTGACAACACCTCGGAAGGAACCAATGTAACTCGTAGGAACCGATCGCATTGTCACGGGAACCCCGGTTCGAGATCAGGAACCAATATTTAGACTATCTACACTTAGGCTTGAAAACATGACGTTAGAGTGATAAACTCTGAAACACACCCCAAACGGAACCGTAAGTGGCCCCAAGACCTCATACGGGACCAATGTAACATGTAGGAACCGATCACATGGTCACGGAACCCCCGGTTCGAGAGCATGGCCCAATTTTTAGAATATCTACACTTTGGCTTGAAAATAAGCCGTTAGAAGGAAAAACTCGAGAACACCCCCCAAAAGGCCCCGTGAGTTATGCCAACACCTCCTAGGGTTCCAATTTAACTCATAGGAACCGCCCGCATGGTGATAGTACCCCTGGTTCGACAGCACGACCCAATTTTCAAAATATTAACACTAAGGCTTGAAAACATGTCGTTGGGTGTGAAACCTAGAAACTCCCCCAAATGTCCACATGAGTGGTGCCAACACCTGGCATAGGACCAATGTAACTTTTAGGAACCGACCGTGTTGTCACAGGACACCCAGTTCGAGAGAACAACTCAATTTTCAAAATTTCTACACTTAGGATTGAAAACATGCCGTTAGAGGGCGAAACACCAAGAAACCACCCAAACGGCCCCGTGACTGGCACCAACACCTCACAGGGGACCAATGTAACTCGTAGGAACCGATCCCGTGGTCACGGGACCCCTGGTTCGAGAGCGTGGTCTAATTTTAAGAATATCCATATATAGTCTTGAAGAAATGTCATTCGTGGGAAAATCCCCGAAACACCCCCTAAACGGCCCTGTGAGCCGTGATAACACCTCGTAAAGGACTAATGTAACTCATAGGAACTGACTGTGTGGTCATGGGACCCCTAGTTTGAGAGCACGACCACATTCTTGAAATATGTTGTTAGAGGGCATTACCCCTAAACATGCCTAAATGGCCCCGTGAGTGGAGCCAAGAGCTCGCACGGGACTAATGTAACTCGTAGGAACTGGTCGCATGGCACGGGATCCCTGATTCGAGAGCATGGCCCAATTTTTAGACTATATTCACTTAGGATTGAAAACACAATGTTAGGGGATGAAACCCTGAAACACCCCCCAAACGGCCCTGTGAGTGGTGCTGACCCCTCGCACGAAACCAATGTAACACCTAGAAACCAACCGCGTTGTCATGAGATCCCCGATTTATGATCACGATCCAATTTTAAGAATATGTAAACTTAGGCTTGCCAACATGCCGTTAGAGAGCGAAATCCCAAAACACCCCACAAACGGCACCGTAAGTGGTGTCAACACCTTGCACATGGCCAATGTTACTCGTAGGAACCGATTGCGTGGTCACGTGACCCTCGGTTCGAGTGCATGGCCCAATTTTCAGAATATCTACACATAGTATTTAAGGCATGCCGTTAGAGGGCGAAACCCTAACACACACCTCAAATGGCCCCATGAGCGGTGCTAAGACCACATAGGGGACCAATGCTACTCGTTAAAACCGACCGCATGGTCACGAGACCCCCGGTTCAAGATCATGACCACATTTTCCGAATACATACACTTTGCCTTGAAAATATGTTGTTAGAGGGTGAAACCCCAAAACAACTCCCAAATGGCCCCGTAAGCTGTGCTAACACCTCGCACTGGACAAAGGTAACTCGTAGGAACTGACCTCATGGTCACGGGACCCCTCGTTCGACAGCATGACCTAATTTTTAGAACATCAACACGAAGGCTGGAAAAATGTCGTTAAGGGTGAAACCTCAAAACACCCCCAAATGGCCCCGTGAGCATCACCAACACCTGGCACGGGACCAATGCTACTCATAGGAACTGCCCGTGTGGTCACGGAACCCCCAGTTTGAGAGCACAACCCAAATTTCATAATATCTACACTTAGGATTCAAAACAAGTCGTTAAAGGGAGAAACACTAAAACACCACCCATACGACCTCGTGAGCGGAGCCAACACTTCACACGGGACCAATGTAACTCGTCGGAACTGACTGCCTTGTCACGGGACCCCTAATTCAAGAGCATGGACTCATTTTTGGAATATCTACACTCATGGTTGAAAACATGTCGTTAGAGGGTGAAACCTTAAAACACCCACAAATCGGCCCCATGAGTGGTGCCAACACCTCGCATGGGACCATTGGAACTCGTAGGCACTGATCGTATGGTCACGAAACCCCGATTCGAGAGTGCGGACCTATTTTCGAAATATCTATACTTAGGCTTGAAAATAGGCCGTCAGAGGGGGAAGCCCGAAATGGCAACGTGAGCGGCACCACCACCTCACACGGGACCAATGTAACTCATAGGAATCGGTCACGTGGTCAAGAGACCACTAGTTAAAGAGTGTGGCCTAATTTTTAGAATATCTAGCTTTTAGTTTGAAAACATACCATTAGAGGGCAGAAGCCCAAAACGGTCCTGTGAGCGATGCCAACACCTCGCGCTGGACTAATGTATCTCATAGGAACTGATCGCATGGTCACGGGACCCTTGGTTCGATAGCACGACCACATTCTCAAAATATTTACACTAAGGCTTGCAAACATGTTGTTAGAGGGCAATACCTCAAAAGACACCTAAACGGCCCCACGAGAGGCGCCAACACCTCGCACCGGACCAATGTAACTCGTAGGAACCGACCTTGTGGTCACAAAACCCTCATAATATATATACTTAGGCTTGAAAACATGCCATTAGAGGGAGAAACCCCGAAACACCCCCCAAACGGCCCCGTGAGCGGTGCCAACACCTTACACGAGAGCGATCTAACTCGTAGGAACCGACTACGTTGTTATAGGACCCCCGATTCGAGAGCACGACCCAATTTTTAGAATATCTACACTTAGGCTTGAAACATGTCATTAGAGGGAGAAACCCCGAAACACCCCCAAACGGCCCCGCAAGCGGCACTAACACATCGTACAAGACCAATGGAACTAGTAGGAACCCACCACATGGTCACAAGACTCCCGATTTGAGAGAACCCCCAATTTTCAGAATATCTACACCTAGGATTAAAAATATGTCGTTAGAGGAAGAAACACCCTCCAAACGGCCCCGTGAGTGGTACCAACACCTCGCATGTGACCAATATAACTCGTAGGATCTAACCCCGTGGTCACGGGATCCCCGGTTTGAGGGCATGGCATGACTCAATTTTAAGAATATCTACACCAAGGCATCAAAATGTGGCGTTAGAGGGAAAACCTCTAAACACCCCAAACGGCCTCGTGAATGGCACTAACAACTCACACGGGATGAATGCAACTCGTAGGAACCAATTGCATGGTCACGGGACACCTAGTTCTAGAGCATGGTCAAATTTTAAGAATATCTACAGTTAGGATTGAAAACATGTCGTTAGAGGGCGAAACCTTGAAACACTACCCAAACGGCCCCACGAGCAGTGACAACACCTCATGGCACCCCGGTTCGAGAGTACAATCGATTTTTTTGAATATCCACACTTAGGCTTGAAAACTAGCTGTTAGAGGATGAAACCCCGAAACACACCCCAAATGGCCCCATCAGCGGCGCCTACACTTCCCACGGGACCTATGTAACACATTGTAACAAACCATGTGGTCACAGGACCCCCCGCTTGAGATCATGACCCAATTTTTAGAATATCTACACTTAGGCTTGAAAAACGTGTCCTTAGAGGGAAAAAACTCGAAACACCGTCCAAACGGCCCCGTGAGTGGCACTAACACCTCACATCGGACCAATATATCTCGTAGGAATCGACAACATAGTCACAGGACCCCCAGTTCGAGAGCATAACCCATTTTTTAGAATATAAACACCTAGCCATGAAAACATGCCGTTAGAGGGAGAACCTCCCCCCCCCCCAAACGGCACAATGAGCGGCGCCAACACCTCGCACGAGATGAATGGAACTCATAGGAACCAACCGCATGGTCACGGGACCCCTAGTTCAAGAGCACTGACCAGTTTTCAGAATATTTACACATAGGGTTGAAAATATATCATTGAAGGATGAAACCCCAAAACACCTCCCAAAAAGCCCCGTGAGCGGCGCCACTACCTCACACGGGACCAACGTTACTCGTAGGAACCGACTGCATAGTCACGTGACACTCGATTTGAGAGCACGGACCAATTTTAAGAATATTTACACCTAGGCTTGCAAATGTGCCGTTAGAGGGTGAAACCTCGAAACACAACCCAAACGTCCCCGTGAGTGGTGCTAACACCTCTCAAAGGACTAATGTAACTCGTAGGAACCGACTGCGTGGTCACTGGACCCCCAGTTTGAGAGCATGACCCATGTTTTAGAATATCTACACTTAGTCTTGGAAACATGTCGTTAGAGGGTGAAAATAAGAAACAACCCCCAAACTTCCACATGAGTGGCGCTAACATCTCACTGGGGAGAAATGGAACTTGTTAGAATCGATCGCGAGGTCACGGGACCCCCAGTTCGAGAACACGGCCCAATTTTTAGAATATCGACACCTAGGCATGGAAACGTGTTGTTAGAGGGCGAAACCTCAAAACACACGGGATGAATGTCACTCGTATAAATTGACCCCATGGTCACGGGACCCCTGGGTCAAAAGCACATACCAATTATCAAAATATCTATACTTAGGCTTGAAAACTTTTTGTTGGTTGCTAAAACCCCGAAACACCCCCCAAACGGCCCTGTGAGTTGTGCCAAAACCCAACACGGGACCAATGAAACCCATAGGAACCGACCGCATGGTCCCAAGAACCCCGGTTCGACACCATGACCCGATTTTTAGAATATCTACACTTAGGCTCCAAAACATGACGTTGGCGGCGAATCCCCAAAACACCTCCCAAACGGCCATGTGAGCGGCGCTAACACCTCACACGGGACTAATGTAACTTATAGGAACCAACCGCGTGGTCAGGGGACCACCGGTTCGAGAGCACGGACTAATATTAAAATTATGTAGACTTAGGCATAAAAACATGTCGTTTGGGAGCGAAACCCCGAAACACTCCACAAATGGCCCCTTGAGCGGCGCCAACATCTTCCACGGGACCAATGTAACTCGTCGGAACCGATCGCGTGGTCACGGGACCCCCTGTTGGAGAGCATGATTTAATTTGGATAATATTTAAACTTTGTTTGAAAACATGGCGTTATAGCTAAAAAACTTGAAACACGCCCCAAACGGCCCCGTGAACGGTGCTAACATCTCGTAGGGGACCAATATAACTCGTTGGAACCGACCACGTGGTCATGGGACCCTCGATTCGAGAGTACAAACAAATTCTCATAATATCGACACCTAGGCATGAAAACGTGCCATTAGGGGGTGAAACCTTGAAACACCCCCCCCCCCCAAACGGCCCCGTGAGCACCGTTATCACCTCGAACAGGATGAATGTAACTCGTAGAAATCTACCCCGTGATCACGGGTCCCCTGGTTTGAAAAACTGACAAATTTTCTAAATATTTACACTTAGGCTTGAAAAGATATCTTTAGTGGTCAAAACCCCGAAACACCCCCCAAATGTCCCTATGAGTCGACACCTCGTACGGGACGAATATAACTTGTAGGAACCGACCGCGTGGTCACAAGAACCCCAATTCGAGAGCATGACCCAATTTTTATAATATCTACACTTAGGCTTTAAAACATGATGTTGGACGGCGAAAACCCAAAACACCCCCCAAACGGCCCCGTGAGCGGCGCCAACACCTCACACGGGACCAATGTAACATATTAGAAGCAATTGCGTGGTCAGAGGACCCCAGATTCAAGGACACGAACCAATATTAAAATTACGTATACTTAGGTGTGGAAACATGTCATTAGAGAGAGAAACCTCAAAACACCACCCAAACGGCCCCGTGAGCGGCACCAATAACTCGCACGGGACCAATGTAACTCGTAGGAATCGACCGCGTGGACACGAGACCCCCTGTTCGAGAGCATTGACCAATTTTTAGAATATTTACACTAATGCTTAAAAACATGTCATTAGAGGGAGAAACCTCAAAACACCCCCCAACAGCACCGTGAGTGGCACCAACACCTCACATGGGACCAATGGAACTCGTAGGAACCGATCACTTCGTCATGGGACCCTAGTTCGAGAGCATGGCCCAAGTTTGAGAATATCTAGACATAGTCTTGAAAACATGACATTAGAGGGAAAAATCCCAAAACACCCCCTAAACGGCCTCGTAAGCAGTGCTAACACCTCGCACAGGACCAATGTAACCCGTAGGAACTGATCGTGTGGTCACAACACCCTTGGTATGAGAGCACGACATAATTTTCAGATTATCTATAATTATGCTTGAAAACATGCCGTTCGAGGGCGAAATGACGAAACACCCACCAAATGGCCCCGTGAGTTGCGCCAAAACCTCCCACGGGAGCAATCTAACTCGTAGGAACTGACTGCATTATCATAGGACTCCCGATTCGAGAGCACACCCAATTTTTAGAATATCTACACTAAGGCTTGAAAACATTCCGTTAGTGGGCAAAAACCCGAAACACCCCCCAAACGGCCCCGTGAGCAGCGCCAACACCTCTCACTAGACCAATGTAACTAGTAGGAACCGATCGCATGGTCATGAGATCGCCAATTTGAGAGCACGCCCAATTTTGAGAATATCTACACTTCAGCTTGAAAACATGTCGTTAGAGGGAGAAACTCCCTCGAAACGCGTGAGCGGTGCCAACACCTCGAATGTTGCCAATGTAACTAGTAGGATCCGACCATGTGATCATGGGACCCCCGGTTCGATAGCATGACCCAATTTCAAGAATATCTACACCTGGGCGTGAAAATGTGTCGTTAGAGGGAGAAACCTCAAAACACCCCCAAAGGCCTCGTGAGCGATGCTAACAGCTAACACGGGATGAATGTAACACGTAGGAACCGATCGCATGGTCATGAGACCCCTGGTTCTAAAGCACAATCCAATTTTCATAATATCTACAATTTGGCATGAAAACATGCCGTTAAAGGGCAAAACCTCAAAACACCACCCAAACGGATCCATGAGTGATGCCAACACCTCACGACACCCCGGTTCGAAAGCACAACCGAATTTTTTGAATATCTACACTTAGGCTAGAAAACATGATGTTAGAGGCCGAAACCTCGAAACATTCGCCAAATGGCCCCGTCAGCGGTGCCAACACGTAGCACGGGACATATATAATTTGTAGGAACCGACCGCATGGTCATAGGACCCCCGATTCGAGAGCATGACCCAATTTGTAGAATATCTAAACGTAGACTTTTAAATATGTCATTAGAGAGGGCCAAAACTTGAAACTCCCCCAAACGGTCCCATGAGCTCGCACGGGACCAATGTAACTCGTAGAATCGATTGCGTAGTAACTCGTTGGAACCAACCGCATGGTCACGGGACCCCTAGTTCTAGAGGAGGGACCAACTTTTAGAATATCTACACTTAACCTTGAAAACATGTTATCAGAGGTCGAAACCTCAAAACACTCCACAAATGGTCCCTTGAGCAGCGCCAACATCTCACACGGGACCAATGTAACTCATTGGAACTGACCGCGTGGTCACGGGACCCCAGGTTCGAGAGCATGATGTAATTTTAATAATATCTACACTTAGTCTTGAAAATATGTCGTTATAGGGTAAAAACCTAATACACCCCCCCCCCCAAACGGCCCTGTGAGCGATGCTAACATCTTTCATGAGACCAATGGAACTCTTTGGAACTGATCGCGTGGTCACGGGACCCCCGGTTCGAGAGCACGGACCAATTCTTAATATATTAACACCTAGGCATGAAACCGTGCCATTAGAGGGCAAAATCTTGAAACACCTCCCAAATGGCCCTGTGAGAGGCGTTATCACCTCGAATAGGATGAATGCAACTCGTAGAAATCGACCACGTGGTCACGGGACCCCTGGTTCGAAAGCATTGACAAATTTTCAAAATATGTGCACTTAGGCTTAACAACATGCCGTAGTGGTCGAAACCCTGAAACACCCCCCAAATGGCCCTGTGAGTCGACACCTCGCACGTGACCGATGGTAACTTGTAGGAACCGACTGCACAGTCACGAGAACCCTGGTTCGAGAGCATGTCCCAATTTATTGAATATCTACACTTAGGCTTCAAAACATGATGTTTTACGGCGAAACCCCAAAACACCCCGCAAACGGCCTCGTGAGTGGCGCCAACACCTCACACGGGACCAAAGTTACTTATAGGAACCGATCGCGTGGTCACGAGACCCCCAATTCGAGGGCACAAACCAATATTAAAATTCTCTTTACTTAGGCATGAAAACATGTTGTTAAAGAGAGAAACCTCAAAACACCACCCAAACGGCCCCGTGAGCGGCACCAGCACCTCGCTCAGGACCAATGTAACTCGTAGGAATCGATCGCGTGGTCACGGGATTCCATGTTCAAGAACATTGACCATTTTTTAGAATATCTATACTTAGGCATCAAAACATGATGCTAGACGGTGAAACCCCTAAACACCCCCAAAACGGCCCTGTGAGTGGCGCCAACACCTCACACGAGACCAATGTAACTCATTGGAATCGACCGCGTGGTCACGGGATGCCCTATTCGAGAGCATAGACCTTAGAATATTTACACTAATGATCGAAAACATGTCATTAGAGGGATAAACCCCGAAACACTCACCAATTGGCCTCGTGAGTGGTGCCAACACATCTCATGGGTCCATTGGACCTCATAGGAACTGATCGTCTGGCCACGAAACCCCGATTCTAGAGAACGAACCAATTTTTAGAATTTCTATACAAGGGATTGAAGACATACCGTAAGAGGGGGAGACCCCGAAACACCCCCAAACGGCACCATGAGAAGCACTGACACATCACATGGGACCAATGTAACTCATAGGAACCGATCACGTGGTCACGGGACCCCTTGTTCGAGAGCATGGCCCTATTTTTACAATATCTAGACATAGTCTTAAAAACATGTCGTTAGAGGAAAAAATCTTGAAACACTCCCTAAACGGCCCCGTGAGCAGTGCTAACACCTCATATAGGACCAATGTAACTTGTAAGAATTGACCGTGTGGTCATAGGACCCGTAATTCAAGATTATGACCCCATTATATGAATATCTACACTGAAAGCATGTTATTAGAGGGCGAAACCTCAAAACACCCCCCAATTGGCCCCGTGAGCAACGCCAACACCTCGCATGAGACCAATGTAACTAGGGGTGTTCACGGGTCGGTTCGGGTCAATTTTGGACCCTAATTCAAACCGAACCGATCGGTTCAGTTTTGGAAAAGGTCAGACCAAAACCGAACCGCCTATGAAAAAAACCGTCGGTTTCGATTCACAGCGGTTTCGGTTCGGGTCGATTTCGTGTCGGTTTTCAGCAGTTTCATGTTTGGGCCGTTTTTTTAAGGGCGGTTTTCGATTTGGGTCAATTTTTGAAGGTGGTTAATGGTTTTTGGATATAAAAATTTAAGTTATTTAGGTTTTTTTATTATATATTGGTTTCGGGTCGGGTCGGTTTGAATCGATTTTTTCCACATATAAATCGACAACCAAACCGACATGGTCGGTTTTTTATATCCGTAAACCGTAGGCCGAATCGGGCTAAAAAAACTGTCGGTTTCGGTTCAGTTCGGGCCGGTTCGGTTCGGTTTTCGGGTCGGGCAATTTTTTTGCACACCCCTAAATGTAACTAGTAAGAACCGACCGCATGGTCACAAGACCGCCGATTTGAGAGCACGCCCAATTTTCAGAATATCTACACTTAGTCTTTAAAATATGTCATTATAGGGAGAAACTCCCTCCAAACGGCCTCGTGACCGGTGTCAACACCTCGAATGTTACCAATATAACTTGTAGGATTCGACCATGTGGTCACAGGACCCCCGGTTCGAGAGCATGACCCAATTTTAAGAATATCTACACCTGTGCATGAAAATGTGTTGTTAGAGGGAAAAACCTCAAAACACCCCCCAAAGACCCGTGAGCGGCGCTAACAGCTCACACGGGCTAAATGAACATGTAGTAACCGATCTCATGGTCACGGGACCACTGGTTCTAGAGCACAATCCAATTTTCATAATATCAATAATTAGGCTTGAAAATATGTCGTTAGAAGGAGAAACCTTGAAACACCACCCAAATAGCCCCATGAGCGGCGCCAACACCTCACGACACCCTGGTTCGAAAGCATAGCTAAATTTTTAGAATATCTACACTTAGGCTAGAAAACATTCAATTAGAGGCCAAAACGTCTAAACTTTTCCCCAAATGGCCCAGTCAACGGCGCCAACATCTCGCACGGGATTGATGTAATTTATGAAAACCGGTTGCATGATCACGAGACCCTTGGTTCGAGAGCATGACCCAATTTATAGAATATCTAAAATTAAACTTTAAAACTTATCGTTAAAGAGGTCCAAAACCCAAAACACCCCCAAACGACCCCGTGAGCGGTGCCAACACCTCGCACAAAACTAATGTAACTCGCAGGAATCGACCGCGTAGCAACTCGTTTGAACCAACCGCATGGTCACGGGACCCCTTGTTCTAGAGCAGAGACCAACTTTCAAAATATCTACACTTAGCCTTGAAAACATGCTGTCAGAGGGAAAAACTACAACACACTTCACAAATGGGCCCTAGGGCGGCGCCAATATCTCGTACGGGATGAATGTAACTTGTCGTAACCATCACGAGACCCCCAGTTTGAGAGCATGACCTAATTTTAAAAATATCTACACTGAGGCTTGAAAACATTTCGTTAGTGGGCAAATGTAATACCCGCATTTTTGATTGATTTGAAAATGAAAAAAAAAACTATGTCAGTATATATATTCGAAATGTTTGGAAATAAAACTATGTCATTATATATATTCAAAATGATTGTAAATGAAAAGTTAAAATGAATTCATTGATATATGAATGTGAGACTTAAATATTAGAAGCGAATTAACGCGTAAAAGGATCGAGAGGGTTAAATTTGGCGCAACAGCATTTTTGTAAATAAACTAACCCTAGGTATAAATAGAAAAGAAGAGAAGAAGTCTTCATTCTTTCATTTCAAAAAATGGGGCTAGGGTTTGGTAGAGAGAGAGAGAGAGTAAGAAGAGAAGAAAGCTAAGAGGATTTCAATTTCTCCATACAATCCAAGGCAAGTTAATAACCTATATGTGTATATTATGTATTTATAATGAAATTTCACATGAACATGTATTTGGATCCCCAAATTAATATGATATTAATGTTAAAAATGATATGCAGTGTATTAAGATCACCCTCCATATAGATTCAAATGCAATCACATCATTATAGGGATTGAATTGTTGAACAACTTCTTGAATTTGAGAAATCTATAAACTTGAGTAAATCGTCATATTAAAAACTGTTTTGAGTTGTTTTGGTTCCAAAAATGGATGTTTCGTCCGCGTTGCCAAGCAAAAAATTATATTCCGAACAACTTTCTAGTTTTAAGTTTTTCCAAAAACGGATCGAAAAATCCTCGAATATGTGTTTTACTGTTCTGCGCAGAAAGTTGTCGTGAGCAGGTCCAAATTGTTTATGTTAGTTTCGGGTCTGTTTTAAGCAGTATATGGTAGCGTGCCCACTTGTCCTTGTAGAAAATCACGTTCTGAACAACTTTGTAGTTTTAAGTTTTTTCCAAAAACGGATCGAAAAAGCCTCAAATTAGCGTTTTAAAATTCTGGGCAGAAAGTTATCGAAAATAGGGGCGAATATTATATGTTAGTTTCGGGTCTGTTTTATGTAGGCTATGGTAACAAGCACACGATTCCTTATAGAAATCACATTCCGGACAACTTTGTAGTTTTAAGTTTTTCTAAAAACGGATCGGAAGAGCCTCGAATCTGCATTTTAAATTCTGGGCAGCATGTTGTTGAAATAAGAGTGATAATATTTTTCATGTTATTAGTAAGATAATTGTGGTGTTGTGCCTAATATCCTAACTTGATCACATACTTATGGTTATTAGGGATATATAACCTTGAAATGATTTGATGTTGAATTAGTAAATAAATGATGTAAATTACGTTATATTATAAATAATGACTATTGTATAACTCGAGTAAGAGACTTGACACGATTGTATATATACATAAGCGTGAAATTGTTTTACAGGTATATTGTCGAGTATACACTAGACTAGTCCTTCGGTCGACGTAGGCACATGTTGAATGCGATTTTTTGTAATTGATCCGGTTAGGTTCCGCTCGAGTGCCGTGTCGGAGATAAACCACCGGAACCGGTCACAGGTTGTAATGCGGGTCGGATAGAAAGACCTTGAAACGCCATGTGATTTAGGACTTAGTATGATTGCCCTTGCCACTCAATATTGGGGAATATTCGTGTGTAGGCCTAGTGTTACGACTTGTTCCCCCGGGTAACGATAGTGACCCGATATGACTTGTTGTGTGAGATATTATGCTTCTGTCTTAAAGTAATATCCCGAATCGATGTATTTGATATTATACTTGAAGGAAATATTTTGATACATTAAATACAGAAATGAGATTAATAATGATTAATCATGATACGATATGAGACTACACGTTACTCGAGTTTGGGTTGGGTAGTCACGACATAGGAACATTGGTTGGGTAATTGAACAACTTAATTACTGGAGACGAGTAATGACTAGTGTGCTTTCATTATAAGTTCATCTTATAATCTTATCGCTTGTTTTCTTGCTTTGACGTCAGTCTACCTTGCTTCTTGCTCCTTGCTCCTCTCCTATATATATAATATATGACAAGTCCTCGTCCCGTTGGACAATAGACTACGGAGCCTGATGAGATCATATCAATCTTAGAATTCATGTATGCGTGGAGTTATTCTATTTTAATTTATGTTGTTCGTTTCCGTTTTCTCAACGGTGGTATCAGAGATTAATATCACTTTGTTTATACTTGGGATTTGAGATAATTATTGTATTACTCTTTCCCATTTTGTGTTGGGACACATGTATTGGCATTTTATATTTTCAGTTTGAGATTACTGATGGATTATTACAGTTAATAGTTATGAGTTGGTTTCACTTGTTATACACGTTATGATGTGATATGGTTACACGTATGAGAGTGTACATGTTTATTTTACTGCATTTATTTAAATTTCTGTTTCTAATGCCAACATATTGATGCTCCACTTTAATTTAATTGGGCATAGCTAACCGAATTAGATATAAAAATCAGGGTTGTCACAGTTGGTATCAGAGCACGGTTTTAGAGCCTTTTGGGATCTGAGGGCGTCCGTTACATTTTTCGCGCATCGTTTCCTTGATACGTAGAGCCTTACGATTAGGTATTGTATTCGATGACTTGGAAGATCTTCACGCTATGATTTTGACTAGCGATTCAGAGCTTCCCTTGTGTATAGGGAGGGTTCCTTGTTTGGATTTCATTCATGAGACATCCCACGCATGAGGTGAATATTCGATCGACCAAAGGATAGTACGCGTAAGGTCTGTGTGTGAGTACTTGTTGTAATTATGACTAGTGCTCCACTTGAATAATTTGTTTTAAGATACGTGTTGACTTACTATCTTTTAAGATGGTGATTTGATGATACGTGGACTCTGGGAGGGCAAAGGGTCCAAGAATTTTAAGAAACCACAATTCGCGTGCAACTATCGTAGTTTCATCGCCCACCAGTATGCGAGAAAACCGATGTTGAACTCAATGATTGATTTAAATTTTGGTTCTTTAGGGAGAGGAAACACTCGTATATTTTCTGTGCATTATCAACTTTGAATATCATCGCTCTTATGGCTGTAAAGAAGTTGGTGTAAGTTATAGCCCACCCTGTAGTACCACTGAGTTGTTAATACCACTTGCGCGTGTATTTGTCTGAAGTTGTTTCCAATGTGGAAGGGTAGAGATTTAGATATGGAACACCTCAAAATGATGTGGTCCAGTTGTTATTGTGACATTTTCCAGAGAAGAATTTATCGCGCTCCACCCGTAATGGACAGACTGTTGAGGCATTCGATGACGTATTAATAAGTGAATGGTTAACGAAGTAAGTGTTATGATAATAAGAGTATATTATTACTTATGAGCATTTAAAGGAACGGTTGTGATTTGAGAGAGGACTACTCCAAATCAATGTATGTCCCACACCATCAAAGGATGACCTGAGGGGTCCAATTTTGGTGTACGCAAGAGTGTTATCAAACTTGTGAAAAGAAAGAACTAGATTCATTCGTTTGATGATGTTCAATGAGAGATTCATGAGTTTGAATCTGGAATGGATAAGTGATTATCCTTGAAGTATTGTGTTGGTATCCGGGAAGTTTGATAGGCGTGTAAACCTACGCGTTGTCCACACAAGTGATAGATGTCGCATTGGTGTGGCATAATGGCTTTTAGTGTTCTGATCGTATAAAATCCGTAATGGAATCAACTTAAGGACGATTAGGTGTGTGTTTGTTCATGCACAGGATATATTAGTGGGTTGGGTACTCACTTGCTCCGAGTGGAATGTTTCGGTGAGTTATCCTGAACAAGTTCGTGAGAATGTAACAGTAATGTTACAATATCTTGGCCATGGACACTAGGGATGAGGAAGTCCGTATCGCAAGGTCATATGAGGATTGACATTGGATAAGTCCAAAAATTTTTTAGGTAGTTTTATTTCCATATTTAGGGATGAATGGAGTTCAGTATTCTTTGTAAATCCCTAGATTAGAATTGGTGTTCGATAAGATATGGTTATCTTTCTTTGTATCACCGGTATATTTGTTAAAAGCTGTCGAGAGTGGAACGTGAATATGTGTGTGCTTAGGGATGGACTTGAGTCGGAGTTACCAGTTGTGAACCCTACGATGAGTAGCGAATCTCTAGGGATGATTTGTCGAGTGAGAACATCACGAGGGAGTGTTCAATAGGAGTTTCATTTTATGCGAGTGTGATCGCTTGAGTTGGTGATATATCCACGAGTTCGGTTTTATGTTATCACCCGGTGATTGGGGGTACTAATTTGTTGCACTGTGATAATGGTGGTGCTTGATTTTGAATCCATCATATATGGGAATGTGGCTATGTTGTGGCCCTCGTTATGTATTAATGTGAATTATAGCACGAAAGAGTAGTTAGTGACATGATGTTTACTTAGATCATGTGTGATTAAAGACGCATTCCAAAATCAAGTGTAAGATGTTCGATTTTGGGGATGTCTAGACTAGTGAATAGTCATATAATGGTCTTGATGGTCTTTTGATAATGGTAGAGTCGCGTATAGCTCAGTCAGCTTTTGCGTGATTGATGATAGTGTTGCCAAGTGAGTTTCGTCATTAATGGCAAGGATTGAGACATTTTGGGGTTACAAATGTTGGACCCATTCATTGAAATGGTTGTCATAACCTCCACTGTAGGGGGACAACAAGAGAGTGTTTCAATCATTATTAAGAAGTTTTGTAAGGAGGGTGTGTACTCTTGGGAAAACACCCGCGAATGGGTTCGTAAGATATGTAATTTTTACTTCAGTTATGTGTGGATTACTAGGTGTTAATTTGGGTCACGGTACATGAAGGTACCCGCTACCTTATATTTATGACCTTTGACCTGTTGGATAGCACACCGCTCTTCATAAAGATCGGGTAGCGTTGGTGTGCTGGAAGATGAGTATCTGGATGGTGAGTGTGCCAAATCCGATATTCTGATTTGGTATGATAAGTGGGAATTTTTTGTCTTACCTCATTGCTTGACAAATTTACAAGCCTTATTCGTGGTTTGAAGAACCAGGTTCATTTCTTGTTAGGTGAGAAAATTATAATATACTCACAGTCCAAGGAAAATCATATCGGATAGGTTGAATTCCTTACTTGTTTTTAAAAAAAAGAGAGGTAAGTCAAATCTAGTGAGGGTTTGTTGCCTTGGGTTAGAGCAACCAAACCATGAGAAGTGAGGCAAGGGGGCACATTGCATCTTAGGTTAGTTATAAACCTTTGGGTGAGGGATCGTTGACCGCCCAGAATGCAACTTTGTCGATGTTGTCTTGTTCGAGAGAGTTTGAACCTTGTTGATATTATTTACCTAAGTCCAGACTTGGAAAGATGGAATAATATTTATAAGTGCAGAGAAGTTGTTTGCTTATGCACATGTATAACGTTAGTGGATAATAAGGGTTCCTATATCGGTTGACTCACCATCAATATAAGTGCAAGGCAAGTGTTATTGAAAACTCGGAGTAGAGTTGGATTTTGAGCTTTCAGTACCATCTGTTAGTCGATTATGAGTTGAGTATCGAGGCATGATTGATGAATAGTGACATTTGTATTGAATAGGCGAAGTTGGATTATATGTTGTGTGATAAACTGTTGAGTCCAGAGATAAGTGTTTTTTTTTAGTTAGATGATTCTTGTACCACTAGGGGTCTTGAGTTGACAAATTCCTTATCTCGACAAGCTGACAGTAGTGTATCGGAGGGGTTCCTTTTTTAGATTTCGCTTGCAAGACACTCCACGCATGAAACTTAGCAAGTCGGGAATTGGGGTTATTGATTTTTTGATCATCTTAGTAGTTCAGTTATGTTAGGCTTCGTGGTGAGAGTTAGATTGTACAGTTAGAAATGGAAAAGTATCTCCATGGATTTCATTGTTTGGTTACCAAGATCGCAGCGCGATTATGATTTGATTTGGGTCATCATCGACAGACAGACAAAGGTGGATCTTTCCTTCTAGTGACGACATGTTATATGGTAGCACAGTATGCCATGATTTTTATTAACTAGATTGTGAAGTTGCGTGGGGTAACACTTGATATCGTGTCCGACCGTGGCAATGTCTTCATCTCGCACTTTTAGGGTGGTCTTAAGGAGGCAATGGGAGTTCAGTTGAGTTTATGTATTACGTTCCACCCTCAATTTGATTGTTAGACGAAGCGGGTAACCCAAATTTAGAGGACATGTTACGAGTTTGTGTGTTGGAATTAAAATGTGGTTTGGATACACATTTTCCGCTCGTTGAGTTCTCAGAACATAATAGTTATCGACAAATTATTGTCATATAACCATATGAGGATTTTTACGACAGGCCTTGTCGATCCCCTACATATTAGTTAGAGTTCGGAGAGCACCGAATGCTGGGTTCGAATATTATTAGGGAGACCTCAGAGAAGTTTGACTTGATTCGTGCAGGGATGAAGACCGCGCAAGATCGTCAAAAGAATTATGTTAACATAAGGCAGAGGAAGTTAGAGTTCGCTGCTGGGGACCAGATGTAATGACCCCATTTTTTTATGCCAATATATAATTGTCTTCTTTCAATTTCGTCACACTTACTATCAAATAATGATATATTATTACATATATGATATTCCGTTGAGATTTTATGGCACATCCTAAGCTAAGTGATAAGTTTTGGGGTAGAAAATGTAATTTTATGAAACTTTAGGGACTTGGTTTTAATAAAGAAAGTTTCAGGGACCAAAATGAAAAATAAAAAGGGGTCTTTTCGTAAATAAAATATTTTCATGGACCTATAAGAAATATTGAAAATATATGGTGTGAAATTACCAAAATGCCCTTCAGGTGCAAAATGACCCTTATACCCTTAATACCTTTCCACCCCGTGCTCAACACCTCACCCTTGGTTTTGACACCTCCACCATACACGTGTCGTCATTAGAGGAGAAGCCAAAACACGTGTCGTCATTAGAGGAGAAGCTAAAACACGTGTCCCAGTCCGGTGAAATAAGACTGCAAGACGCCTCCGTTACGTGACACGTCAATACTGACTCCCATTGTAAAAGCTTGGTCAGCATGGACATGTGTCAACCCCGTGATATCTTTGGAAAACTATAAATAGGGCCTTTGGGAATCATTTGAAACTCACACCAATTCCTTGAGAATTATAGAAAGAAATAGTGAGAGAAAGTGTGAGAAAGTTTAAGAAGAAGTTCTTAGGGATATTCATCTTAAGGTAATCTTAATGTTATAATGCATCTTTATAGTTTTAATTTATTGTTTTATATCTTTACTTAGTAGTTATGCTGGTAAAATACAACAAAGAATTCACTAATCAAAACTTAAAATTTAGAAAAAATCCAAGTTGATTTTATAAACTTGTTTGAAATTATACGCTTTTAAAAATGATTCTTTTTAAAAAATTGCTCGTTATTATGGAATCCGATTTAAGTAATTCCAATGTCAGGCCCGGTGAAGTTCTGTCTAGATGAGATGGTATTTAAGTGGTACCCCTGTGACCCTCCATCTCTATTGGGAATGAATCCGAAAATGTTCTGTCTAGATGAGATGGTATTTAAGTGGTGCCCCTGTGACCCTCCATCTCTACTGGGAACCGACTGATGAGGAAAGACTATGAATTGAATTCCTCAATTTCGATCGAGGAGTTTTAAAAGTTAACAAGTGGGGATTCAGTAATCCTTTAAAAGAGGAAGTTATTATTAAAGTATAGTATACACTGGACCTTAGAACGTGTACTTAAATCTTTATCAGATTAATATGTGATCGAAGACTGAATACCAGTAAATTTGACCTCCATTTTGGGTGAGTACTCTGACATTCCTTGTGTATTTTGATTATATGATATTATGCAAACTATATATATTTTATGAACTTATTTCATTCGCAAAATTCATGTGATACCGATGATTGATTCAATTGTGATATGTTTATATTTGTCCATATAAACATACCGATTAAAATGATTATTGAAAAGGATATTGAATATTGAAAATCTGATTCGGCCTAAGGGACCTCTTTACTGACTGACCTTCCCAGCTGGGTTATCGCTGGTGTGCCCTAAATAAGGCGTTGTGACGAACTACTTCCATTGAACCTCAACTACCGGGGTATACTACGGTAGAAGAATACGGTATTAGGGTGTACTTGGCCATCAAAATGATATGATTGAAATAAAAAGATATCACATTTGATTTGTTGCATTCGTCTTATTCTAAGCTATCCAATTGTGATATATATACTTTCATTTCAAAATATATATCTATTTACTGCAAGTTCCTATCCATATATGTATATGCCTTCTCTTTTGACATGAATAGGTATGTATTTTCTGAAAACCCTGGAATGTCTGGAGGTTGAACCTCATTCGGCTTTTAGCTGATGTTGTATAAATAAACATTTTTCAGGAAACGTTTAGGCTCACAGACGGAACAAAAATGGACTATTATGAAGGTTTAGCTTTTAGAGCTCTTTTTGTAAAACGTTTATTTAGAGCATGTCTGGCTCTCTTATAATAAGGTTTAAATTTTCTCTTAAGTTGCAACTCGTTGTTACTTTGAATATATTTGAAGTTTCCTTTAGAAAGCTCTGATGACTTAATTCCTTTACATTCAGTATTTTACGATTCATAACTGTGTGATAATATTTCCGTTGCATTTATTTAAGGAAACAATTAAATTAGAATATTTGTTGCCTTGGTGGCATGTCAAGACACTCGTTCCCTAATACTATTTTGGGTCGGGTCGTGACAGAGGTGGTATCAGAGCATAGGTTATGAACTCGTAGACTACTGAATATAAGTTTCGAACGTTATAGATTTTAAGTTTCCATACATGGGATACAGGATTAAATATCCAACTTATGTGATAACCCTCCACATGTATTAAAATATATATAATTATTTATATATCATTGTTCTTCTAAATTGCAATCTTGGGCTAGTATAATACATATTACGTTTGACCATGACTGTAGAAAATGACCAAGGCAAGATCAACTCCAAGAACTAGTGGTTCAAGTATGGAAGGACTGGAAGGTTCATACAAGGCAATTGAAAGTCTAGCAAGAATTGTGGAGCATCAAGTGAATAATGGAGCACCAATGAATCTTGAACCAAGTAGTTGTACTATTGAAAGGTTCAAGAAGTTGAATCCGCCGTCTTTTAAAGGGACTCCTAACCCCACTGAAGCAGAAAACTGGGTGATGCAAATGGAAAAGATGTTCGATGTTCTTAAGTGTACAGATGAACAACGGGTTTTATTTGGAACATTCATGTTAGAAGGTCAAGTCGAACATTGGTGGAGAATGACTAAGAGAATGCATGGGGAAAGGAATAATCCCATAGGTTGGAATGACTTCTTAGTGATCTTCTATGAGAAATACTTTCCCGAAATAGTGCAAGACCAAAAAGTAGCTGACTTCATGGGTCTGGTTTAAGGAAATATGACGGTTAGTCAATATAAGGCAAAGTTTACCGAGTTATCCCGTTTTGCACCTCATGTTGTGATAACCGATGTTTTAAGAGCCAAGAAGTTTGAACGTGGGTTAAGGTTGAATATTCGTAGCCGAATTTCCATCCTAAAGTTGACATCATATAATGACGTGGTGGCTAGGGAAACAATAGCTGAGAAGGATAGTGAAGAATATAATCAGGTTAGAGAGGGGAAGAGGAAGTTTGGAGAACAAAGATGAAGGAACCCCAATAACAAACCCTTTAGGACTATACCTAATGTAGGACAACCTTTAGTAAACAAACCCTTTAATGTTGATAAATGCCAACGTTGTGGTAATATTCATAGAGGGCGACCGTGTTACCTGGAGACGGGGAGTTACTTTGGGTGTTGCCAAAAGGGACATAAAATGCGAGATTGTCCTAACAAAGGGAAGGCGGCAACAAAGAATTCTAATGACAATAAGGATCAGGGAAGACAAGGTAGAGTCTTTAATCTTTCTGATGCAAAGGCTTCTAATGCAGTAGTGTCAGGTACACTTTCTATATGTGCACAACCTTTTCAAGTTTTAATTGATCCTGGTTCTACCCATTCATTTGTGTCTGTGCATTTTGTTAATCGCTTTCCTAATATTCCCGAATCCTTGAATCATACCATACATGTTTCTACTCCCTCGGGTGAGTTATTGACGGGAACATTAGTATATAAGTCTTGCCCTATAAATGTTAGTAGTCATAAACTATTCATTGATTTGATAGTTTTGGACATAAGAGATTTTGAAGTCATTTTGGGGACGGATTGGTTAGCATTATATCATGCTAGGGTGGATTGTTTTGAGAAGAGAGTTATTTTCCAAATTCCTAACCAACCAGAATTCAGTTTTGAAGGAACTAGCATCTTATCTCCCATGCGTATTATCTCTGCAATGCAAGCTTGTAGTTTTCTTAAGAAGGGATATCAAGGATTCCTTGCCAGTGTTATTGATTTGCAAACAAAAGAGCCTAGTTTAGAAGATATTCCTATAGCTAGGCTTTTTCCAGATGTTTTTCCAGATGATTTTCCCAGTCTACCTCCTAGTAGAGAAGTAGAATTTACCATTGACCTTATTCCTGGAACCACACCAATATCAAAACCACCTTATCGCATGGCACCTTTAGAATTAAGAGAATTAAAAGTTCAATTACAAGATCTGTTAGACAAGGGTTTTATTAGACCTAGTATATATCCTTGGGGTGCTCCAGTGTTATTTGTTAAAAAGAAGGATGGAACGATGAGGTTATGTATAGATTATCGTGAAGTAAATAAGGTGACCATTAAGAATAATTACCCCTTACCTCGTATAGATGATTTGTATGACCAACTGCAAGGTGCGCAAGTATTTTCGAAGATTGACCTTAGGTCAGGCTATCACCAATTGAAGATTAAGGAAGAGGATATTTCGAAATCAGCTTTTCGTACTAGATATGGTCACTATGAATTTCTTGTGATGCCATTTAGATTAACTAATGTACCAGCCGCTTTTATGGATATGATGAATAGAGTGTTTAGGAAATATCTGGATCAGTGTGTGGTTGTTTTCATTGATGACATCCTTATTCCAAAGGTATTGAAGAACACGAGAAGCATTTGGAGATAGTATTGCAAATCCCTAGGAGGGAGAAATTATATGCGAAATTAAAGATGTGTGAATTTTGGTTGCCTAGTGTTTCTTTTCTAAGACATGTCATATCCAAGGAGGGAGTGTCGGTTGATCCTCAAAAGATCGAGGCTATACTAGATTGGCCAAGACCAACTAATGTAACAGAGATTCGTAGTTTCCTAGGATTAGCAGGTTATTATCGAAGATTTGTTGAAGGATTTTCTAGTATTGCCAAACCTCTGTCTAGGTTAACACAAAATATGGTGAAGTATGAATGGTCTGAGGAAGTTGAGAATAGTTTTCAAGAACTTAAGAATCGATTAGTAACTGCCCTAATTTTGACTATTCCTTCCGGTACAGGAGGATTTGTGATTTATAGTGATGCTTCTAAAAATGGTTTGGGATGTGTGCTAATGCAAAATGGAAAAGTGGTAGCTTATGCCTCGAGACAGTTAAAACCCCATGAGCAAAATTATCCAACCCATGACTTAGAATTAGCAGCGGTAATTTTTGCTCTTAAGATTTGGAGACATTATTTGTATAGTGAGACTTGTCAGATTTATACCGATCATAAAAGTTTGAAATATATCTTTACTCAGAAGGAATTAAACATGAGACAAAGGAGGCGGTTAGAATTGATGAAGGATTATGATGTAAATATTCACTACCACCCGGGGAAAGCTAATGTAGTTGCTGACGCTTTGAGTAGAAAGTTTGCACCAAATTTAGCATGCCTTATTACCAGCCATGAAGCTCTATTGAAAGCTTTGAGAAGTATGGAAATATATGTACGTATTTATGGCGAAGGAGGAATAATCGCAAACTTACAAATGCAACCCACGTTGATGGAAAGAATTAAAGTTGCACAAGTAAATGACCCACAACTGAAGAAGATTAAAGAAGAGGTTATTGAAGGGAAGAGAATTGAATTTACGATACGAGATGATATATTAAGGTTTGGAAATAGAGTCTGTATACCTAGTGATGCCCAACTAAAGAGGCAAATTTTGGAGGAAGGTCATTACTCCAGATTCACAGTTCATCCCGGAAATACCAAGATCTACAGAGATCTCCGAGAAGTGTTTTGGTGGAATAACATGAAAACGGAGATAGCAGAGTTTGTATCTCAGTGTTTGATCTCTCAAAAAGTAAAAGCTGAACATCAGAAACCATCAGGATTGTTACATCCTTTACTAATCCCTGAGTGGAAATGGGAACATATCACTATGGATTTTGTGACAGGGCTACCAAGGAGTTCCAATGGTAATGATTCCATTTGGGTAATTATTGATAGGTTAACTAAATTTGCTCATTTTCTTGCCCTTAAGATTACCCATTCCTTAGAAAAGCTAGCTAAATTGTATATACGGGAAATTATTAAGCTTCATGGAACCCCAGTTTCAATTGTTTCTGATCGTGACCCTAGATTCGTGTCTCGCTTTTGGAAAATCCTACAAGTATCCATGGGAACAAAATTGAATTTCTGCACTACTTTTCATCCTCAAACAAACGGACAATCTGAGAGAACTATCCAAACCTTAGAGGATATGCTTAGGGCACGTGTACTTGATCTGAAGGGGAATTGGGACGATCATTTACCGTTAGTGGAATTTGCATATAATAATAACTATCAAGCAAGTATTCAAATGGCTCTGTATAAGGCACTCTATGGTAGAAGGTGTCGTTCTCCTGCATGTTGGGTAGAAGTTGGAGAAAGAAAATTACTGGGAACAGAATTGATTCATGTCACAACAGAGAAAGTGAAATTAATACAATACCGACTTCAAATCGCTCAAAGTCGTCAAAAGAGTTATGCAGACAATCGGCACCGACCGTTAGAATTCCAAAAAGGAGATTATGTGTTCTTACGAGTATCACCGACAAAGGGAGTAATTCAATTTGGGAAGAAAGGAAAGTTGAGTCCAAGATACATAGGACCTTTTGAAATCCTTGAAAGGATAGGTGTTGTTGCGTATTGAATAGCCTTACCCCCTGAACTCTCTAGTGTGCATAATGTGTTTCATGTTTCGATGATGAAGAAATACATCCCTGATCCAGCACATATCTTAAGTCACGAGCCTCTTCAAGTTAGAGAAGATTTGACATATATTGAGCATCCAGTGGAAATCTTGGTCCATAAAGATCAAATATTACGAACCAAGGTTATTCCACTAGTCAAAGTATTATGGCAGAATCACTCTGTTGAAGAAGCAACATGGGAGTGGGAAGATGAAATAAAAGAGCGATATCCACACCTTTTTGGAAATTAATGTAAGTAAAGTTTGGGGACCAAACTTTTTATAAGGAGGGTAGGATGTAATGACCCCATTTTCTTATGCCAATATATAATTGTCTTCTTTCAATTTTGTCACACTTACTATCTAATAATGATATATTATTACATATATGATATTCTGAGTTCTTAATATGATAGATCCCATTTTTAAATTTGAAGAATCAATGGTAAAATGGGTCAGATTGAGATTTTATGGCACATCCTAAGCTAAGTGATAAGTTTTGGGGTACAAAATGTAATTTTATGAAACTTTAGGGACTTGGTTTTAATAAAGAAAGTTTCAGGGACCAAAATGAAAAATAAAAGGGGCCTTTTCATAAATAAAATATTTTCAAGGAACTATAAGAAATATTGAAAATATATGGTGTGAAATTACCAAAATGCCCTTCAGGTGCAAAATGACCCTTATACCCTTAATACCTTTCCACCTCGTGCTCGACACCTTTTGCTTGGTTTTGACACCTCCACCATACACGTGTCGTCATTAGAGGAGAAGCCAAAACACGTGTCGCAGTATGGTGAAATAAGACTGCAAGACGCCTCTGTTACGTGACACGTCAATGCTGATTCCCATTGTAAAAGCTTGGTCAGCATGGACATGTGTCAACCCCGGGATATCTTTGGAAAACTATAAATAGGGCCTTTGGGAATCATTTGAAAGTCACACCAATTCCTTGAGAATTATAGAAAGAAATAGTGAGAGAAAGTGTGAGAGAGTTTAAGAAGAAGTTCTTAGGGATATTCATCTTAAGGTAATCTTAATGTTATAATGCATCTTTATAGTTTTAATTTATTATTTTATAGCTTTACTTAGTAGTTATGCTGGTAAAATACAATAAATAATTCACTAATCAAAACTTAAAATTTAGAACAAATCCAAGTTGATTTTATAAACTTGTTTGAAATTATACGCTTTTAAAAATTATTCTTTTTAAAAAATTGCTCGTTATTATGGAATCCGATTTAAGTAATTCCAAAGTCAGGCCCGGTGAAGTTCTATCTAGATGAGATGGTATTTAAGTGGTGCCCCTGTGACCCTCCATCTCTACTGGGAATGAACTCGAAAATGTTCTGTCTAGATGAGATGGTATTTAAGTGGTGCCCCAGTGACCCTCCATCTCTACTAGGAACCGACTGATGAGGAAAGACTATGAATTGAATTCTTCAATTTCGATCAAGGAGTTTTAAAAGTTAACAAGTGGGGATTCAGTAATCCTTTAAAAGAGGAAGTTATTATTAAAGTATAGTATAAACTGGACCTTAGAACTTGTACTTAAATCTTTATCAGATTAACGTCTGATCGAAGACTGAATACCAGTAAATTTGACCTCCATTTTGGGTGAGTACTCTGACATTCCTTGTGTATTTTGATTATATGATATTATGCAAACTATATATATTTTATGAACTGCTTTTATTCTCAAAATTCATGTGATACCGATTATTGATTCAATTGTGAGTTGTTTATATTTGTCCATATAAACATACCGATTAAAATGATTATTGAAAAGGATATTGAAAATCTGATTCGGCCTAAGGGACCTCTTTACTGACTGACCTTCCCAGCTGGGTTATCGCTGGTGTGCCCTAAATAAGGCATTGTGACGAACTAGTTCGATTGACCCTCAACTACCGCGGTATAATACGGTAGAAGAATACGGTATTAGAGTGTACTTGTCCATCAAAATGATATGATTGAAATAAAAAGATATCACCTTTGATTTGTTGCATTCGTCTTATTATGAGCTATCCAATTGTGATATAGATACTTTCATTTCAAAATATATATCTATTTACTGCATGTTCCTATCCATATATGTATATGCCTTCTCTTTTGACTTGAATAGGTATCTATTTTCTGAAAACCCTGGAATGTCTGGAGATTGAACCTCATTCGACTTTTAGCTGATGTTGTATAAATAAACATTTTTCAGGAAACATTTAGGCTCACGGACGGAACGAAAACGGTCTATTTTGAAGATTTAGCTTTTATAGCTCTTTTTGTAAAACGTTTATTTAGATTATGTCTGGCTCTCTTGTAATAAGGTTTAAATTTTCTCTTAAGTTGCAACTCGTTGTTACTTTTAATATATATGAAGTTTCCTTTAGAAAGCTCTGATGACGTAATTCCTTTACTTTCAGTATTTTATAATTCATAACCATGTGATAATATTTCCGTTGCATTTATTTAAGGAAACAATTAAATCGGAATATTTGTTGCCTTGGTGGCATGTCAAGACACTCGTTCCCTAATACTATTTTGGGTCGGGGTCGTGACACCAAGTGCTGTTGAGGCTCTCACCCATGAGAGGCGTTGTTCATTTTGGTGCCAAAAGGAAGCTTTCAACGCGATACGTGGGTAAGTTATAGTGTTAGACAGGGTGGAGTTAGTTTCCTACCGTTTCGCCCTACCTGACCAGCTCCAGCGGGTACACGATATTTTTCATGTATTAATGTTTACGAAGTTTTTACGTCCCGAGGACTCGCACCTACACATAGATTTAGAGGGGATTGAGTTGCACCTCGATGGGAGCTATGAGGAGAGGCCGGTTAGGATCCTAGATCGTCGTGAGAAGCAGTGAGGTCAAAAGTTATTCCTTTTGTTCGTGTTATGTTGAGTAATCAAGATGAGTCTGAGGCCACTTGGGAGAGAGATGATGACTTGCGAATTAGTCACCCATATCTCTTCATGGAAGGTATGTGTGAAACTACTTTACGTGAATTGAATTTATTTGTTTTAATTTGGATTTCGAGGACAAAATCCCGTTCGTAGAGGGCGAGAATGTAATACCCCGCATTTTTAATTGATTTGAAAATGGGAAAAAAAAACTATGTCACTATATATATTCGAAATGTTTGGAAATAAAACTATGTCAGTATATATATTGAAAATGATTGGAAATGAAAATTTAAAATGAATTCATTGATATATCAATGCACTGAAGCACCTTATACCTTTGACTTACTTTAGTCTATATTGTATAAGTGTTCATCTAATTTGGAAATAGTGACAAAATTTGTTGTCTAACCTAGAATCCAAAGAACCTCAAACTTATTCACTCTCTAATCCTCTTCAATGATCCAAACAAAGTATAAATTGAATCACACTACAAACATTATAAGTGCATACATGTGTATATATTGCTCATATTGATTGTGTGTTAAATTCCCCTTAAAATGTTGTTTTAATAATTTTTTGGGAATTTTTAAACATTTTTAAAATAATGTTTTCTGTAATAAAAATGTGTTTACAAACTTTGTGGGGGTTAATATGCTATTATGAAAAGTTAGTTTTTCATCAGAATGTTTGATTGGGTAGAATATTAATGCGCTAGAGACTTTAGGGTGTTGCATGTAATTCCTTTGGACGCGCGTTTGCCAGCCTATGAAATGCCAACACTTTTCATGCTCTTGTTGTCTCATTTGTGTTTGTTTTGTGAGAGAACTGCCTAGTGTATTGTGGATCGTTAGATCAAGCGTTATCTATGGCCTGCATGTGTTTTATGACTATCCATGTGCTATCACTATGGACCAGTCACCTTCATTTTAACCCACCGCTATTTTACCACCCTTGGATCAAGTCAATATAAGGAAGACTGAATCTCAACCGTTGATTGCTATCAGCTATCCAGAACCTTCCTTGGCTCCTATATAAACCCTCTTATTCTTAGCATTTTAAGACTTTTGGCAGTCGTCTAAGTTGAGAGAAAAAAAGAGAGAAGAGAGAAGTGAGAGAGAAGAGAGAGAAAGGGAAACTGAGTTAGAGAAACCCTAACCCTAACCCTAAAACAACTTCAAACCATATTCAAACCTTCGTATACTTAAAACCCCAAACACAACCTTGAGTGTTTGAGAGAGATTGGTGTTACTGGTTTGATCGTTTGTAGCTGTAACCTCTTGATCTGTGATCTTGTTACAAACTTAAACATTTTGGTGAGATTTGTATTTCTTTTTCATAGAAATCTTATATCTAAACTATTGCATGTTATATATCACTAGATCTACATATTTGTTTCTCATTTTGGAAAAATATTTGCTGATTTAGATCTATAAATGTTTTATGTTTTCTGTTCTTGTGAAACTAAACCTTGACCTCGTTAGATTCTCACTTGGAGATTTTCGATCTCGAAAATATTTTCAAAACTGAGATTGATTAAGATCTTGACCGATTTTAAAGAAAGATATCCGTGGAATCTGGGATAGATTAAAAGGTCAAAAGGTTTCAAGTTTTGTAAGAAAGAAAGAAAAGAAAATCACAGCATATAGTCTTTATATGTAATTTTCTAGGACTGTCTGTAAAAAATAAGTGTGTCTGAGTTCATGCATGTGGATAGAAATCACATCACAAACACTTGACACACTACCACACTGAAAGTGTTGGGTATAAGATCAAAGATTATTGAGTCGACGCAAAGAAAGCTAAAGTAAAGTGGAAGTTATCAAACTGGAAGAACATCATCAACAATCAGATCTACAAGAAGTTAGAAGGACACTAAGTGGGGTATATTCCTAAACTTAGAATAGGCTGAGTTGTGTGCATGTATGTTGTATTGTTTGTAACTGTTATTTGTTTTTAGTGGATTTTTACTTTCCTGACTTAGAAGTCACCGTGGATGTTTCCTCTATTGGGAGAGGTTTTACCACGTTAAAAATAGTGTGTTCTGATTATCCTCATCTCCTCATCTCATTCTATAGTGTGCTGATATTTTGAAACTATCTTAGTTTTAAAACTGATTACAAAGTCTTGGTTATTCTCGTACATAAGTTTTAGTAAACACATCTTGTTGTTTATCATTTTAATTTTCAAAAGAAAAGGGTTTCTTCAACAAACAACTCGGAGTTGCTTATACAGTTTAATCGTTGTATTAAACGGCATTAGTAACGTTTTTCAATTGGTAGCATAGCCCTGTAAACTTTTATTTCAAAAAGGATCTTGTGTTTCTGAAATCGTTTTCTGAAAATCTTAACTATGGAGGAGAAGAATGAAAGGTTTGGTAATCTGTCCAGACCTCCACTCTTTGATGGAAACAACTTTGCTTACTGGAAAGTAAGAATGGTTGCCTTCATCCAGGGGACTTTAGGAGATGATGTCTGGGACATTATTGAAAATGGAGATACTTATCCTACCAAACCAGCCACTGAAGGAAGTGATTAGAGGGTAAAAAAAATCTTAAGTGAGTTTACCCAAGAAGAGAAAACTATTTCTCGTAATAACAATAAAGGCAAGAATGCCATCTTTATGTCTATTAATGAGTATGAGTTCAAGAGAATCTCATCTTGTGCCACTTCCAAGGAAGCTTGGGACACATTAATCACTGCCCATGAAGGAGACTCAAGAGTTAAAGCTGCTAAAACTCAAATGCTTATCCAGCAGTACAACTCTTTGATTATGTCTGACTCTGAGACTTTTGATGACTTTTATATGAATCTAACTGATATAGTTACTAAGTTGCATGCTAATGGTATAACATATGATAGGAATGAGATTGTTTCTAAAATCCTAAGATCATTACCACAAAAGTTTGACAACAAGAGGTATGCTATTAAGGAGATGAGTGATCAAAACCTCACCCCTAAGTTACTCAGTAGCAAACTTAGGACTGTGGAAATGGAATTAGACTTTAAGAAACAATTAAATCAGTCTCAAAGAAAACAGCCCATCTCTAACTTGAGTTTTTCCTCTAAGATATCTAAACATGAGACTAATTTGACCAACTGTGACTCTGATGAGGAGTGCTATATAGACAAACTAGATAATCAGATTGCTTTAATGTCCACACAATTTAAGAAAATTGTTAAATTTAGAAATAAAGAGGCATCTAAATAAGGCAAGCCTAATTTTCCAACTGTGTCTAATCCCAAACCTCATGAGAGAGGTCTTGACAAACATCCTAAGGACAACAACTTCAGATGTAACAGAGACCTTAAAAAGATTGAATGTTTTAGATGTGGGAAACTAGGTCACATTGCTCACGATTGCAGAGTTAATCTGAATAAAACAAAAACACACAATAGAGCCAATGTCTGTAAAACTTGGGACGATTCAAGTGACTCTGATGAAGAGGAACTTGAGTCATCTAATGTAATTGACCCTTGCATGTCCTTTTTTGCTAAGATCATTTACAATAATGATATGCATGTGTGTGATAATGTTATCTTTACTCCTGCTTTTGTGAATACTGCTTTGACTGGCCTAGATGCCTTGTTATCTGAAAATGTTGCTAGCTCTAGTTCCGTGTGTGTGAGTCAAAGAGATCTCGATAACGACGATGTAAATGGGTGCGTGAGTACTAAAACTGAATCGTTAGGGGTCACAGCACACACTTCAATTAGCGACTCAGACACAGATGACCTCCCAGATATTCATACTTTGTATGCTAAAACTCTTAAAAAAGGCACTAGACTAGAGAAGACTGTTAGAGACCTGACTAAGAAATTAGATGATCTAAGTCTTATTATGAAGCTGAATGCCAAAGAGTACACTAACCAGTGTCTGACACATCAATCTGAAATTGAAAATTTTGATCAAAAATTGAAAGAGTTGACCAAAACTAATGAAACCCTGGAAATGAAATACAAGGGAACTTTATTAGAACTGGAGGAAGCAAAAACAAAGACAACAACTGTTTTTAAAAAAATTTCTAAGTTTGAAAACAATTCAAATTGTTTCACTGACTTTGTTGTTGACTCCAAGACCAATTCTGATGATAGAACTGGTATTGGTTTCTGCCCTAAGAATAAACCACAAACTAAAAATTTTGAACCTATCAAGTTTGTGTCTGGGGGAAAAAGACCAATCGAAACATGTCCAGATTTTCATTTTATTAAAAATGAATATGATCAAAAGAAACAACACAAAGACATTGGAGAGTCTAGTAACTCTAAGGTTGACAGTAGACTTGAGACTAAATACGTCTGTCCTTTGATCAGAAAGGCTGAATCTACCTTTAAAACCATACCTCCTAGGAATAAGACTTCTGAACAGAATCCTGTCAAAACCATCTTTAGAAGTTTCCCCAAGGAAGTACATCCCTCAAGAAATCAATATTGCTCCTACTGTGACGTTTATGGTCATTCATTTGAAGGTTCTTACGCTAGGCGTCTAAACACCCCTGTGTATAACACTCCTGTTTACAAGAACTTTAACTATTCTAGGAAAAATCGTAACCATTATGTGCTTCCAAGACAACCTGACAAGAACTCTAACTACAGGAATAGAAAGACCAAAACTAAGAGTTCATTTAAGAGAAAGGGTCCCAGAAACTTTCCTAAACCAAAAGCTCAACTTTTCCACAAAAATCAGTTTGATGCGCCAAATGTTTTTCTACAAAAAGCTGCTTCTCGAAAATTTTATCAAATGAGAGCAAATTTGCGCAAAATTAAAACTAGAGATATTTGGGTTAGAAAAGATGATCTTTTACCCCAAATGAAGTGTAACATTGTTATCACTACCTTAAAAGATGAACACACTTCATCTGGTTGGTATTTAGATTCAGGATGCTCCAAACATATGACAGGAGATGAAAACAAACTCTTAAACAAAACCAGATTTGCTGGAGGTAAAGTAGTTTTTGGCGACGGAGTTTCATCCCAGATCATAGGTAAAGAAATCCTAAAAGAAGAGGGAATTCCTGTTTTGGAAAATATACTTTTGGTTAGAGGCCTTAAAGCCAACCTCCTAAGTATATCACAATTTTGTGACTCAGACCATACTGTTACCCTTTCAAAGAACAATTGCAAAATTCTAAATGATAAAGGTGAATGCATCATTACCGGATTTAGAACACCTGACAACTGCTATACTGTCAAGACTAGTTCTAAAACCTGTAACATTGTCATAATGGATGACAATGAAATCTGGCATAATAGTATGGGTCACCTAAGTTATGATATCCTTCGTAGATTGTCTAGTCAAGAGATAGTTAGAGGAATTCCTAAAATTAAACCTATTTCTAGTGTTGTTTGTGGTCATTGCCAGGAAGGAAAAATAGTTAAGACTTCGCATAAAAAAGTTAAAGACATTCTCACCTCTAGACCTCTAGATCTCATTCATATGGACCTTATTGGTCCCTCTAGAACTGTTAGTCTTTATGGACACAGTTATATCCTTGTCATGGTTGATGATTTTACACGATTCACTTGGGTTGCCTTCTTGAAACATAAATCTGACACGTTTCAGACATTTTTGAAAATTTTACTAAGAATTGAAAATGAGAAGGACACACAAGTCAATCGCATTCGTAGCGATAGAGGAGGAGAGTTCATAGACACGGGAATAGTTGAATATTGTGACTACAACGGTTACAAACACGAATTCAGTGCCCCTAAGATACCTCAGCAGAATGGTGTTGCCGAAAGGAAAAACCGAACTCTTCAAGAGATGGCACGTGTCATGTTACATGCCAAATCTCTACCTAAGTACTTCTGGGTAGAATCTATTAGAACTGCATGTCATATCATTAATCGTGTTTACCTTAGGAAAAACACTAAACAAACCCCTTATGAGTTGTGGTACGGTAAGAAGCCTAATCTGAAATATCTAAGAACTTTCGGAAGTCAGTGTTACGTCTGTAAAGACAGAGAACATTTGTCCAAATTCGAGACACATGGAGATAAAACCATCTTTTTAGGTTACTCTCCAAACAATCGTGCATACAATCTGCGTACTAAGACCCTAATGGAGTCGATAAATGTAATTGTAAGAGACACTATTATCGAAAATAATATATTTGAATCACCTATTGTGGTTGAATCTGAAAATGATTTAATTAATGATTCACCAGAAATAGATGACTCATTACCTATTGAGAGTCCAGAAGTACCTGGATGGGTCTCTAAAGATCATCCCATTGACAACGTGGTCGGTAATCCTAATGAGCCTGTCCGTACTAGATCCCAGTTAAGAAATTATGCTAATTACACATGTTTCGTCTCTCTTGTGGAACCGAAAAATGTTAATGAATCATTGAATGACGCACACTGGATTTCTGCTATGCAGGAAGAACTTTTAAAATTTGTCACTCATGATGTCTGGTATCTTGTACCGCGGCCTCAAAACTAAAATGTTATTGGCACACGTTGGATCTTTAAGAAAAAATCTGACGAAAATGGGGTAATCCTTAGAAACAAATCTAGACTAGTTGCTCAAGGTTACTCACAAATAGAAGGGATAGATTTTAGCGAGACATTTGCCCCTGTCACTCGTCTTGAATCTGTTCGACTTCTTTTCGCCATAGTGTGTCACTTAAAATTTACACTTTATCAAATGGATGTCAAGTCTGCCTTCCTCAATGGAATTCTATCCGAAGAAACCTATGTAGAACAACCCAAAGGGTTCATTGACCCAAAATACCCAAACCATGTCTTTCATCTAAAAAAAGGCTTTGTATGGCTTAAAACAAGCTCCTAGAGCTTGGTATGAACGACTATCCAACGTTTTGTTGGATAAGGGTTTTAAGAGAGGAGGAAATGATCAGACCCTCTTTGTCAAACATTTTGACAAAAACATTATTATAGCCCAAGTCTATGTAGACGACATCATCTTTGGGTCTACTTCAACATCTGAAGTTAAATCCTTTTCTGCTATTATTCATAAGGAGTTTAACATGTCCCTTATGGGGGAGCTACAGCTTTTCTTAGGATTTCAAGTAAAACAGAATTCTGATGGATTATTTGTCTCTCAAACTAAGTATGCCTTAGATCTTGTTAAGAAGTTTGGTTTAGATAATGCTAAAATTGTCAAAACGCCTATGAGTACTATTGTTAAATTATGTAAAGATGAAAATGGAAAGTCAGTTGATTCCACACTTTATCGTAGTATGATTGGTAGTCTACTCTATCTAACTGCCTCACGACCAGATATAATGTATGTTGTATGTCTGTGTGCTCGTTACCAGAATAACCCTAAAGAGAGCCATTTATCTTGTGTAAAACGTATAATAAAGTACATAAAAGGCACTCTTAATCTTGGACTTAGGTACACTAATGATACATGCAGCACCATCATAGGGTATACTGATGCTGATTGGGCCGGTTGTACTGATGACAGTAAAAGTACATCAGGTGCCTATTATTATGTCGGCAATAATTTGGTAGGTTGGACTAGCAAAAAACAGAATTGCACATCTTTATCTACGGCTGAGTCCGAATATATAGCAGCAGGAAGTTGATGTGCTCAATTATTATGGATAAAACAAATGTTAAGCGACTATGGGATTAAAGAAGACCAGTTACAATTGTATTGTGACAATTAAAGCGCCATTAACATATCTAAAAACCCGGTTCAACACTCGCGAACTAAGCATATTAAAATAAGACATCACTTTATACGCGAACTTGTTGAGACTAAGGAGTTAGAAATTCATTACCTACCTACTGATCTGCAACTTGCAGACATGTTCACTAAACCACTAGACTATAACAGATTTCTGTATTTGCATAATTCTATCGGTATGGTATGTGTTGATTAATCTCTTAAGACCGTAATTTTTCACCCTTTGTCCATCTGAGACAAAATGGGGGAGAAATTTGAGTCTTACGGGTTCAATGTTTTGTTCACATTACATCTAAAATGCTTGATCTTAGTGCATATTTGCAGGAACCTCTTCTACGGTTTATCTACCTTTTCTCTCTAGTGTACAAATTTGTAAATAGTTGAGTTATGTAATTTTTGACTTTCTAGGAAATGGGTAGATAATATCTTTTGTATAGGACTAGGTTTTATTTTTTTTGGTTCCCTAAGAGTTTAAGCTAACTCAAAGGAGATTTTGTCTCATATTTCCAAAGGGGGAGATTGAAGCACCTTATACCATTGACTTACTTAAGTCTATATTGTATAAGTGTTCATCTAATTTGGAAATAGTGACAAAATTTGTTGTCTAACCTAGAATCCAAAGAACCTCAGACTTATTCACTCTCTAATCCTCTTCAATTATCCAAACAAGGTATAAATTGAATCACACTACACACATTAGAAGTGCATACATGTGTATATATTGCTCATATTGATTGTGTGTTAAATTCCCCTTAAAATGTTGTTTTAATATTTTTTGGGAATTTTTAAACATTTTTAAAATAATGTTTTCTTTAATAAAAGTGTGTTTACAAACTTTGTGGGGTTAATATGCTATTATGAAAAGTTAGTTTTTCATTAGAATGTTTGATTGGGTAGAATATTAATGCGCTAGAGACTTTAGGGTGTTGCATGTAATTACTTTGGACGCGCGTTTGCCAGCCTATGAAATGCCAACACTTGTCATGCTCTTGTTATCTCATTTGTGTTTGTTTTGTGAGAGAACTGCCTGGTGTATTGTGGATCGTTAGATCAAACGTTTTCTATGGCTTGCATGTGTTTTATGACTATCCATGTGCTATCACTATGGACCAATCACCTTCGTTTTAACCCACCGCTATGTTACCATCCTTGGATCAAGTCAATATAAGGAAGACTGAATCTCAACCGTTGATTGCTATCAGCTATCCAGAACCTTCCTTGGCTCCTATATAAACCCTCTTATTCTTAGCATTTTAAGACTTTTGGCAGTCGTCTAAGTTGAGAGAAAAAAATAAAGAGAGAAAAGAGAAAAGAAAAGAGAGAAGAGAGAGAAAGGGAAACTGAGTTAGATAAACCGTAACCCTAACCCTAAAACAACTTCAAACCATATTCAAACCTTCGTATATTCAAAACCCCAAACACAACCTTGAGTGTTTGAGAGAGATTGGTGTTACTGGTTTGATCTTTTGTAGCTGTAACCTCTTGATATGTGATCTTGTTACCAACTTAAACATTTTGGTGAGATCTGTATTTCTTTTTCATAGAAATCTTAGATCTAAAATATTGCATGTTATATATCACTAGATCTACATATTTGTTTCTCGTTTTGTGAAAATCTTTGCTCATTTAGATCTATAAATGTTTTATGTTTTTTGTTCTTGTGAAACTAAACCTTGACCTAGTTAGATTCTCACTTGGAGATTTTCGATCTCGAAAATATTTTCAAAACTGAGATTTATTAAGATCTTGACCGATTTTAAAGAAAGATATCCGTGGAATATGGGATACATTGAAAGGTCAAAAGGTTTCGAGTTTTGTAAGAAAGAAAGAAAAGAAAATCACAGCATATAGTCTTTATATGTAATTTTCTAGGACTGTCTGTAAAAACTAAGTGTGTGTGAGTTCATGCATGTGGATAGAAATCACATCAAAAACACTTGACACACTACCACATTGAAAGTGTTGGGTATAAGATCAAAGATTATTGAGTCGACGCAAAGAAAGCTAAAGTAAAGTGGAAGTTATCAAACTGGAAGAACATCATCAATAATCAGATCTACAAGAAGTTTGAAGGACACCAAGTGGGGTATATTCCTAAACTTAGAATAGCCTGAGTTGTGTGCATGTATGTTGTATTGTTTGTAACTGTTATTTGTTTTTAGTGGATTTTTACTTTCGTGACTTAGAATTCACCGTGGATGTTTCCTCTATTGGGAGAGGTTTTACCACGTTAAAAATAGTGTGTTCTGATTATCTTCATCTCCTCATCTCATTCTATAGTGTGCTGATATTTTGAAACTATCTTAGTTTTAAAACTGATTACAAAGTCTTGGTTATTCTCGTACATAAGTTTTAGTAAACACATCGTGTTGTTTATCATTTTCATTTTCAAAAGAAAAGGGTTTCTTCAACAAACAACTCGGAGTTGCTTATACAGTTTAATCATTGTATTAAACGGCATTAGTAACGTTTTTCATGCGCGACTTAAATATTAGAAGCGAATTAACGCGTAAAAGGATCGAGAGGGTTAAATTTGGCGCAATTGCATTTTTGTAAATAAACTAACCCTAGGTATAAATAGAAAAGAAGAGAAGAAGTCTTCATTCTTTCATTTCACAAAATGGGGCTAGGGTTTGGTAGAGAGAGAGAGAGTAAGAAGAGAAGAAAGCTAAGAGGATTTCAAGAGGATTTTAATTTCTCCATACAATCCAAGGCAAATTAATAACCTATATGTGTATATTATGTATTTATAATGAAATTTCACATGAACATGTATTTGGATCCCTAAATTAATATGATATTAATGTTAAAAATGATATGCAGTGTATTAGGATCACCCTCGATATAGATTCAAATGCAATAACATCATTATAGGGATTGAATTGTTGAATAATTTCTTGAATTTGAGAAATCTATGAACTAGAGTAAATCGTCATATTAAAAATTGTTTTGAGTTGTTTTGGTTCCAAAAATGGTATTTCATCCGCGATGCCCGACAGAAAATTATATTTCGAACAACTTTCTAGTTTTAAGTTTTTCCAAAAACGGATCGGAAAATCCTCGAATATGTGTTTTACTGTTCTGCGCAGAAAGTTGTCGTGAGGAAGTCCGAATTGTATATGTTATTTTCAGGTCTGTTTTAAGCAGTATATGGTAGCGTGCTCGCTTAAACTTGTAGAAAATCACGTAATTAACAACTTTGTAGTTTTAAAGTTTTCCAAAAACGGATCGAAAAAGCCTCAAATTGGCGTTTTAAAATTCTGGGCAGAAAGTTGTCGAAAACAGGGGCGAATATTATATGTTAGTTTCGGGTATGTTTTATGTAGGGTATGGTAACGTGCACACAAGTCATTATAGAAAATCATGTTCCGAACAACATTGTAGTTGTAAGTTTTTCCAAAAACGGATCGGAAGAGCCTCGAATCTGCATTTTAAATTCTGGGCAGCATGTTATCGAAATAAGAGTGATAATATTTTTCATGTTGTTAGTAAGATAATTGTGGTGTTGTGCCTAATATCCTAACATGATCACATACTTACGGTTATTAGGGATATATAACCTTGAAATGATTTGATGTTGAATTAGTAAATTAATGATGTAAATTATGTTATGTTATAAATAATGACTATTGTATAACTCGAGTAAGAGACTTGACACGATTGTATATATACATAAGCGTGAAATTGTTTTACAGGTATATTGTCGAGTATACACTAGAGTAGTCCTCCGGTCGACGCAGGCACATGTTGAATGCGATTTTTTGTGATTGATCCGATTAGGTTCCGCTCAAGTGCTGTGTCGGAGATAAACCACCGGAACCGGACACATGATTGTAATGCGGGTCGGATAGAAAGACCTTGAAACGCCATGTGATTTAGGACATAGTATGATTGCCCTTGTAACATAATATTTGGGAATATTCGTGTGTAGGCCTAGTTTTACGACATGTTCCCCCGGGTAACGATAGTTACCCGATATGACTTGTTGTGTGAGATATTATGCTTCTGTCTTAAAGTAATATCCCGAATCGATGTATTTGATATTATACTTGAAGGAAATATTTTGATACATTAAATACTGAAATGAGATTAATAATGATTAATAATGATATGATATGAGACTACACGTTACTCGAGTATGGGTCGGGTAGTCACGACATAGGAACATTGGTTGGGTAATTGAACAACTTAATTACTAGAGACGAGTAATGACTAGTGTGCTTTCATTATAAGTACATCTTATAATCTTATAGCTTGTTTTCTTGCTTTGACGTCCGTCTATCTTGCTTCTTGCTCCTCTCCTATATATATAATATATGACATGTCCTCGTCTCGCTGGACAATAGACTACGGAGCCTGATGAGATCATATCAATCTTAGGATTCATGTATCCGTGGAGTTATTCTATTTTAATTTATGTCGTTCGTTTCCCTTTTCTTAAGGGTGGTATCAGAGATTAATATCACTTTGTTTATACTTGGGATTTGAGAGAATTGTTGTATTACTCTTTCCCATTTTGTGTTGGGACGCATGTATTGGCATTTTATATTTTCAGTTTGAGATTATTGATGGATTATTACAGTTAATAGTTATGAGTTGCTTTCACTTGTTATAGATGTTATGATATGATATGGTTACACATATGAGAGTGTACATGTTTATTTTACTGCATTTATTTAAATTTATGTTTCTAATGCTAACATATTGACGCTCCGCTTTAATTTAATTGGGCGTAGCTAACCGAATTAGATATAAAAAGCAGGGTTGTCACAAGAAAACCTTGAAACATCCACCAAACGGCCCCGTGACCAGTGCTAACATCTCACACAGGACCAATGTAATTCGTTGGAACTGATCGCATGGTCACGGGGTCCCCAGTTCGAGAGCACGGACCAATTCTCAGAATTTCGACACCTAGGCATGAAAACGTGCCGTTAGAGGGAGAAACCTTGAAACACCACCCAAACGGCCCCGTGAGGGATGTTATCACCTCAAATGGGATGAATGTAACTTGTAGAAATCGACCCCGTGGTCACGGGACCCCTGGTTTGAAAGCACTGACAAATTTTCAAAATATCTGCACTTAGGTTTGAAAAGTTGCCATTAGTGGTCAAAACCACGAAATACCCCCCAAATGGCCCTGTGAGTCCACACCTCACACAGTACCTATGTAACTTGTAGGAACCAACCGTGCAGTCCCGAGAACCCTAGTTTGAGAGCATGGCCCAAATTATAGAATATCTACACTTAGGCTTCAAAACATGATGTTGGATGGCGAAACCCCAAAACACCCCTCAAACGGCCCCGTGAGTGGCGTCAGCACCTCACACGGGACCAAAGTGACTTATAAGAAGCGATCGTGCTGTCACGGGACCCCTAGTTCGAGAGTATGACCCAATTTTTAGAATATCCAGACAATGCCTTGAAAATATGCCAGTAAAGGGAAAAACCCCGAAACACTCCCTAAATGGCCTCGTGAGAATTGCCAACACCTCGCACGGGGCCAATGTAACCATAGGAACCGACCGTGTGGTAGCAAGACCCTTGGTAAGAGAGCATGGTATAATTTTTAGATTATCTATAATTATGCCTGAAAACATGCCGTTAGTTGGCAAAACCCCGAAACCTCCCCCCCCCCAAACGTCCCCGTGAGCAGCACCAACACCTCGCACGAGACCAATGTAACTAGTAAGAACCGACCCCATGGTCACGAGATCTCCAATTTGAGATCACGCCCAATTTTTAGGATATATACACTTAGGCTTGAAAATATGTCGTTAGAGGGAGAAACTCCCTCCAAATGTACTCGTGAGCGGTGTCAACACCTCGAACGTCACCTATGTAACTCTAGGATCCCACCACGTGGTCACGGGGCCCCCGGTTTGAGAGCATGACCCAATTTTAAGAATATCTGCACCTGGGAATGAAAACGTGTCGTTAGAGGGAGAAAACTCTAAACACCCCCAAAGGCCCTGTGAGCGGCGCTAATAGCTCACACATGATGAATGTAACACGTAGTAGTCGATCGCATGGTCACGGGACCCCTGGTTCTAGAGCACAATCCAATTTTCATAATACCTACAATTAGGCTTGAAAACATGTCGTTAGAGGTGAAACCTCAAAACACCACCCAAACGGCCCCATGAGCCTCACGACACCCCGGTTCGAAAATAAGGCTGAATTTTTAAAATATCTACACTTAGGCTAGAAAACATGATCTTAGAGGCCGAAACCCCTAAACATTCCCCAAATTGCCCCGTCAAGGGCGCTAACACCTCGCACGAGACCATTGTAATTTGTAGGAATTAACTGCATGGTCACGGGACCCATGGTTCAAAATCATGGCCTAATTTGTAGAATATCTAAACTTAGACTTTAAAACATGTCATTAAAGAGGGCCAAAACTCAAAACACCCCCAAATGGCCCCGTGAGCGACGCTAACACCTCGCACGGGACTAATGTAACTCGTAGGAATCGACTGCATAGTAACTCATTGGAACCAACTGCATGGTCACGGGACCCCAGTTCTAAAGCATAGACAATCTTTGAAAATATCTACACTTAGGCTTGAAAACATGATGTCAGAGGCCGAAACCTCAAAACATTCCCCAAATGGACCCTTGAGCGGTGACAACATCTCGCATAGGACCAATGTAACTCATCATAACTGACCGCGTGGTCACGGGACCCCCGATTCGAGAGCATGACCCAATTTTAGGAATATCTACACTTAGGCTTGAAAACATTTCGTTATAGGGAAAAACCTTGAAACATCCCCCAAACGGCCCTGTGAGCAGTGTAAACATCTCGCATAGGACCAATGTAATTCATTGGAACCGATCGCGTGGTCACGAGGTCCCCAGTTCGAGAGCACAAACCAATTCTTAGAATATCGACACACGGATTGAAAACGCGCCATTAGAGGGTGAAACCTTGAAACACCGACCAAACGGCCCCGTGAGCAGAGTTATCACCTCGAACGGGATGAATGTAACTTGTAGAAATCAACCCCGTAGTCACGGGACCCCTGGTTCAAAATCACAGACAAAATTTCAAAATATGTACAGAGGCGTGAAAACATGCCGTTAGTGGTCGAAACCCCGAAACACCTCCCAAATGGCCATGTGAGTCAACACCTCGCACGGGACCCATGTAACTCGTAGGAACCAATCGCGCGGTCACGGGAACCCAGGTTCGAGAGCATGACCCAATTTTTAGAATATCTACACTTAGGCTTCAAAACAAGATGTTGAACGGTGAAACCCCAAAATACCCCCAAACGGCCCCGTAACCAGCGCCAACACCTCACACGGAACCAATGTAACTTATAGGAACCGATCGCGTGTTCTCGGGACCCCTGGTTCAAGGGTATGAACCAATATTAAAATTTTGTACAGTTAAGCATGAAAACATGTCGTTGGAGAGAGAAACCTCAAAACACCACCCAAATGGCCCCGTGAGTGGCTCCGACACCTCGCGCGGGACTAATGTAACTCGTAGGAATCGATCACGTGGTAATGGGATCCCTTATTTGAGAGAATTGAGAAATTTTTAGAATATTTACACTGATGCGTGAAAACATGCCATAAGAGGGGGAATCCCTGAAACACCACCAAACGGCACCGTGAGCGGCACCAACACCTCACATGGGACCAATGTAGCTCGTAAGAACTGATCATGTAGTCACGGGACCCCTAGTTCAAGTGCACGACCGCATTATAAAATTATCTACACTTAGGCTTGAAAACATGTTGTTAGAGGGCAAAGCCCTGAAACACCCCTAAACGGCCCTCTGTGCGATGCCAACACCTCGCACGGGACCAATGTAACTTGTAGGAACCGAACATTTAGTCAAAGGACCCTCGGTACGAGAGCATGGCCCAATTTTTAGATTATCTACACGTGGGCTTAAAAACATGCATTTAGAGGGAGAAACCTCGAAACACCCTCCCTAAACGGCCCCATGAGCGATGCCAACACCTCACATGGGAGAAATCTAACTCGTAGGAATCGACTGCATTATCACCGAACCCTCGATTTGAGAGCAAGACCCAAGTTTTAGAATATCTACACATAATCTTGAAAAAATGTCGTTAGAGGGTGAAACGCCGAAACACCCCCCAAACGGCCCCGTGAGTTGCGTCAAAACCTCGTACGGAACCAATATTACTAGTCTGAACCGACTGCATGGTCATGAGACCCCTGATTTGAGAGCACGATCCAATTTTCTGAATATCTACACTTCGGCTAGAAATAATGTCGTTAAAGGGAGAAACACCTTACAAACGGCCCCATGAGCGGTGTCAACACCTCGCACGGGACCAATGTAACTCGTAGGATCCGATCGCGTGGTCACGGGACCCCCCAGTTTGAGAGCATGACAACATTTTTAATATATCAACACTTAGGCTTGAAAACATACTGCTAGAGGGGAAAACCCCTAAACACCCCTAAGCGGCCCCGTGAGTGGCACTAAAACCTCAGACAAGACCAATGTTACTCATAGGAACTCACCATTTGATCATAGGACCCTCGATTCGAGAGCACTGCTCAATGTTTAGAATATCTACATTTAGGCTTGAAAACATTCCGTTAGAGGGAGAAACCCCTAAACACCCCCAAACGGCCACGTGAGTAATGCAACACCTCGCACGGAACTAATGTAACTCGTAGGAACCGATCGCATGGTCACAGAACCCCCAGTTCGAGAGAACTATCTAATTTTATGAATATCTACACTTAGGCTTGAAAATAAGTCGTTAGAGGGCGAAACCCTGAAACACTCCCCCCAAATAGCCCCGTGAGCGGTGCTAAGACCTCGCATGTGACAAATGTAACTCATAGATACCGACCGCCTTGTCACTGGACCCTCAGTTTTAGAGCACGACCACATTTTTAGAATATCTACACTTAGGCCAGAAAACTTATCATTTGAGGGAGAAATATCGAAACACCACCCAAACAGCCCCGTGACCGATGCCAAAACCTCGCACGAGACCAATGTAACTCATAGGAACTAATCACGTGGTCACGGGACATCGATATAAGAGAACGACCCAAATTTTAGAATATCTACACTTAGGCTTGAAAACATGTCGTTAGAGGGCGAAACACCGAAACACCCCCAAAATGGCCTTGTGAGCTACTTCAACACCTCAAACAGGTCCAATGTAACTCGTAGGACCCGATCGCGTGGTCATCGCACCCGCATTTCAAGTGATCTGCCCAATTTAATGACTATCTACATTTAGGCTTGAAAACATGTCGTTAGAGGGAGAAACCCCAAAACACCCCCTAAGCGGCCCCGTGAACGGCACCAATACCTCGCACGAGACCAATGTAACTCGTAGGAACCAACCGAATAGTCACATGACACCCAGTTTGAGAGTACAACTCAATTTTAAGAATATCTACACCAAGGCTTGAAAATGTGTTGTTAGATGATGAAACATCGAAACAACCCCGAACGTCCCCGTGAGCAGCACTAACACCTACCATGGGACCAAAGTAACTCGTAGGAAATGAACCCATTGTCATAGGACCCCCGATTCGATAGCATGGACCCATTTTCAAAAAAATTGTACTGAGGCTTGAAAATAAATTGTTACAGGGTGAAACCTCAAAATACCACCCAAACGGTCCCCTGAGTGGTGCCAACACCTCGCATGGGACCAATGAACTCGTAGGAATCGATCGTGTGGTCATGGAACCCCGATTCAAGAGCACGACCAAATTTGTAGAATATCTACACTTTGTCTTCAAAACTTGCCATTAGAGGACGAAACACCAAAACTCTTACAAAACGGCCCCTTGAGTGGTTCCAACACCTCACAAGGGACCAATGAAACTTGTAGGAACCGATCCCGTGGTCACGGGACCCCTTTTTTGAGATCATGGCCCAATTTTTAAAATATCTATACATAGTCTTAAAAACATGCCATTAGAGGGTAAAATCCTGAAACACCCCCTAAACGGCCCCGTGAGCAGTGCCAACACCTCGCACGAGACTAATATAACACAAAGGAACCGACCATATGGTCAAAGGACCCTCAGTTCGAGAGCACGACCCAATTTTCAGAATATCTACACTTAGTCTTGAAAACATGTCGTTAGAAGGAGAAACCTCGAAACACCCCCCAATCGACCGCGTTGTCACGGGATTGACCGCGTTGTCACGGGACCCCCGTTTTAGGAGCATGACCACATTTTCAGAATATCTACACTTAGGCCAAAAAACTTATTGTTTGAGGGCGAAACACTGAAACACCACATAAACGGCCCCGTGAGTGGCGCTAACACCTCACACGAGACCCATGTAACTTGTAGGAACCTATAGCGTGGTCACGACTCCCTCTGTTCGAGAGGCACACACATTTTTTCAAAATATCTACAGTTAGGCTTGAAAACATGTTGTTAGAGGGCGATACTTCGAAACACCACCCAAACGGACCCGTGAGCAGCACCAACACCTTGCATGGGACAAATTTAACTCGTAGGAACCGATCACGTGGTCATGGGACCCCTGGTTCCAGATCATGGCCCAATTTTTAAAATATCTACACAGTCTTGAAAACATGTCGTTAGAGGGCAAAACACCCCCCAAACGGCCGGATGAACGGTGCTGACACCTTGCACGGGACGAATACAATATATAGGAACCAATCATGTGGTCACGGGAACCCCGGTTCGAGATCTCAGCCCAATTTTTAGAATATCAACACATAGTATGTAAAGCATGCCATTAGAGGGAAAAACCTGAAACACCAACCAAATTGCTGCATGAGTGGTTCCAACACCACTCATGGGACCAATGTAACTCGTAGGGACCGACTTCATGGTCATGAGACCCCCGGTTCAAGAGAATGACCACATTTTTAGAATATCTACACTTTGCCTTGAAAACATACCGTTAGAGGACGAAACCCTAAAACACCCCCCAAATGGCCAAGTGACATGTGCCAACACCTCGCATAAGACCAATGTAACTTGTAGGAACCAACTGCATGGTCACGGGATCCCCGATTCTAGAGCATGACCCAACTTTTAAAATATCTAAACTTAGGCTTCAAAATATGACGTTGGAGGGCGAAATCACAAAACACCCCCAAACGGCTCCGTGAGTAACACCAACACCTCGCACGAAACTAATGTAACTTATAGGAATCGATCACGTGGTTACGAGACCACATTTTCGAGAGCGTGGCCCAATTTTTAGAATATCCAGACATAGTTGTGTCCATCCTCGATCCTCACCGCGTGGGCAGGCGCGCAAAGGGAAAGATCCTCGAGTCCCGCGCATGCCTCTCGAGAGCGCTTCGGCCAACGTCGTTTGAGATGTGGTGTAAAAAATATAGAGAGATTCAGAGTCGCCAGTCTATTTTACTCAAAATAGACAAAAAAAAAAGGGGAAGCCACCCCGAGGGATGGCATCCAAAGACATACTGGTGCATGCGAAACCAAAATGATTCGAGAAGGGTTCAAAGGCTTAGTTATGAAATGGGAAGGTGTTAGGCACCCATTCCGCCCTTTCGGTCTCTCATAGATATTTGATATTTTCCTTTTGTTTCCCCCCGTGATATGTGGTCATGTGTATATATATATAGAATGGAGGTAGGAATCCTTGACTTGTATCATGGAAAAGATAAAGCTAGACGTCCGTAGGAAGATATGAAAATAATATTAGAAATGTAAGATTTATGGGATTACCCCTATGTTGCTCGTTATAATGGAACGATAACGCCTATGGAGTAATACGTCACTAAGGGCAAGTATATAGAATTGATGTGCCACAAGTGTCCCCTAGTCTCAAAGGCATCAACCTCGGCCGAGGACATGGCCTACGTTGGAACAGCCTTGGATCGGTGACCAGCAGCCTCGGCCATAAAAGGGTCGGCCCTGGCCGACACCACTACAAACCTCATCAAGGGGATGTTGCATGTATTATAAGGGTCAGCAGCTCTTTAGCTCACCTGGGAATGGTAACCTCGTCCAGGGGTAAGCCGAGGTTACGAGGGTACATACCTCTATCAAGGACAAGCCCATCAATGAATCAGCCGATGTTTCAGGCATAGTCCAGTGTAACCTCGGCCCAGGACGACCTCAATACTTGCCTCAGCTTCACTTAAGAAGGGACTATAATGACTCATCTTGGATTATATGGACAACTGGATCTTACCAGCCTCGGCCTCTTCCAGGCCGAGGTCATGACTAAGCATCGAGGCCGAGCTCTTATTGGCATATGTGTGGACATGGACACGTGGATACAATTCAGTTGTAACAAATCATTCCCCTCACGTGGAGGGAATATTTCATCATCATTCTCTATATGTGACAGTGACAAATGTCTTCATCAGATTGGCTAGATCAACACACACATGTTCATTGCATGCATAGGGGGTACATTACACCCCCCAGGTACTATATATAGAGGTCATCCTCTACCTTGCAAGGGATCCCAAAATTAGCAACCCTAGCTGAAACTCTATCTAAATACACAGTAGAAAGAGAAAGCTTGAGAGATTGTATCTATGACCATTAGAGCCCTCATACAGTGATACACATCATACACTTGCACAGTGGATGTAGGCCCAATTGGCTGAACGACTTATATTTCGGTGTGAATCCTCTTCTCCTCCTATCCTTCTACTATATGTGTATATACCCTCATGATGCCATTGTTAACATTGAATTGAGCTCACAAACACCTTAAAGGGCCGTGTTGCTTCCAGTATCATCATTTTAGCGCCGTCTGTGGGAACGGGAAGCTATCTCTTCCTCATCTGTTTCTTAGCCTCACCGAAGACTCTGGTGGTGAACCACGCCTCCCCCTTGTGCGGAGATGTTTCACCATTGAAAGAGGTCCTTTGAGGTATTAAGCTCATACACTACACAAGCTCCTTAGTATTAGCATATGACACTAGAGTTATCGGCGCCTCTTCTATCGCCTGGGGCGGGGGGGGGGGGGGGGCCTAGTTCCATCCAGGCACCAACCCAGTCCGAAATAGCAGAGGTGCCCGCAGCCTTAAGGTCTTTGGGTGTAATATAACAAGCTATGCAGGAGAAGTTTGCATAGCTCAGTCAAACTATGATGAGGCCACCTGGAGTTTCACCAGAAATGATCACTCTGACGGCTGCCCAGCCTCACCCTGACGCCAGGAGACCACTCCAGGCACCAATGAAGGACCTACCTGCACCCCAGCAGAGGAGGGACATTGCTGACCCTAGGCGCTTAGGCCTGGGGAGGTAAGGCAACCCTTGCCTGGAGGATAGGTATGACGATCTGGAGGTGGAAGAGGTCCCAGAAGAATGTTGGGATCCGTACGAGGTCTCGAATAATACTGTACGTCCTCTTTAGCAGAGCCGAGGTTATGATGGTCGAAGAAGTGAAGAGGCCCAGCAGCGAGGATTAACTTTTGATCGATTGAGTAGAGGGTCAGCCTTTTAGAGGTTGGGCCCAGTAAATGACCTAAGATAGAGGTTATAAAGGTCAAGGAGTGTAGCCGGCTCACAAAGAGGAGAGGAACAACGGCGGCCACACCAAGGCCGACCTCATGCAGGAAGAGGTAGAGATCAGGAAGAGGTCAATAGTCGACATTGCACTGCGACCGGGGAACCCTCAATCCATCCCTTGGAGGTGGCTGGGGACAACCTCGGCTAGGCCGATGGTAGGAGACCATGGAACGATTCCATCCAACGTCTTGAGGCGAAGATAGGAGACCTCGTTAAAAGCCGAGACCCATTGCAAAGAGGATTTTTGAAAGGCTCCCCCTTTGTGGCAAGGATAGTGAGCTTCCCAACCCCTGCTAAGTTCAAGCCACCCTTGGTGTCTCCCAAGTATGACGGTAGCACCAACCCAGTACATCACATTGAGATGTATCAGTCAGCGGTAGACATCTACTCGATACCTGATGAGATGAAGTGTAGAGCCTTCTCCGGGACTTTGACAGGAGCAGCACACAGCTGGTTTACTTCTCTTCTGAAGAATTCAATTGAGAACTTCAAGGGCTTGGCTGAACGATTCATTCACAACTTCTGCTTTGGGGTAAGACCTCAAAAGAAGACCACTCATCTACTGTATGTCAAGTAAGGCAAGGACGAGAGCCTAAGAGACTACATTGCCAGGTTCAATAAAGAAAAACTTGAGGTTGAAGATTATGAAGATAATATAGCAATGACCGCTCTCATAGGAGGTCTTCAGAAGGGGAAGCTGTTGTGGAAACTCATGAAAGATCCTCCCAGGTCTATGGAAGAGCTACTGGCAACTGCGGGGAAAGTCATGAATGCCTAAGAGGCAATGGCCGCCAAGTATGAGGATGAGAACCGCGGTAGTCGCGGGAAGTCCCAAAGAAAGAAAGATGGAAAGAAAAGGTTAGCCGATGACAAGTTCGCTCACTGTACTCCTCTAACTGTGAGCTGTGAGCTGTGAGCATGTCCTCAACGAGATCAAGAATGACTTGACTCTAAGATGGACAGAGAAACTGAAGGCCCCTCCACATAAGAGGAACAAAAACTTATGGTGTGAGTTCCACCAGGACCATGGCCATGTTACAGACAGATGCTTCGCCTTGAAGGATGCGATTGAAAAGATGTTAAAGTCCGAAAAGTTGAGGAAGTACGTCGATGGTAAGGCTCCTAAAGGGGGAAGAGATGACCCTAAGAAGAGGATAAATGACAGACGTCGTGACGAGGCCCCTGCTAGAAGAGACAATGATTTAGAAGGTGATGAAGAAGACGATCCGGACCTTACCCCAAAAGATGAAAACACCCTGATGAAGAGGGTTGGCATGATCTCCTTTGGTGTTAACACCACATGCGGAGGATTCACGGGAGGTGGCTCTGAAGTGGCTGATAGGAAAGCTCATGTGGCAGAGGCCAAGTCAGTGGACAAACTTGAGGTCGTCAATCTAACGTCTTTCGATACAGTGCAGAAGAGGAAGAAGGTGGAAATGGACACCCTTATAGTTGGGTTCTCTCAAATCGACTTTAAAGGTATCTTGCCCCCCCCCCCCCCACGATGAACCTTTGGTAATAACAACAAGGGTGTATGGATGCGAGATGCAGAGGATCCTCGTGGATGGGGGGAGTTCAGTAGATATGATGTTTTGGCCCTGCTTCAAGAGCCTAGGTCTTATCAAAGCTAGACTGGTACCCTATCATCATCCTTTAATGGGCTTCAGCAGCGAAAAGGTCCACCCATTGGGCATGTATGAGATGGACATACGGATGGGTGACAAGTGGCCTAAGAGGTTGACCCGGAAGAATTTTTTTTTTGTGATGGACGAAAATGTCTTCTCGGCCTATAACCTCATCATAGGAAGAATGGCCCTTAAGGAGTTTGAAGCTGTGCCGTCGACATTCCACCAGATGCTAAAATTCCCTCCCCCCTATGGGGTAGGGGAAGTGCAAGGTGACTAGACCATAGCATGAGAATGTTACTTCAACTCGGCCGAAGAGAGAGAGGCCTATAAGAGAGCAACCACAATTTATAGCATTGATACGTTGGACCCAAGAGATGAAACAAAGTTGAAGAAGGGAGAGGCTGCGGAAGAGGTAGAATTTATCGTCCTCAATGAGGACGAACTGGAAAAAACCATCCAGGTCGGCAAAGCCCTAAAGACAGAAATCAAGGAAGAGCTGATAAACTTCATGAGGAAGAGGCAGAATGTCTTCGCTTGGAGTCACGCAAACATGCTCGGCATCAACCCTGAGGTTATGAGTCACAAGCTCAACGTGACCGAATATTCAAGGCCAATCAAGTAAAGACAAAGAGTTTACTCCAGGGAGAAGTACGATGTCATCTGGGAAGAAGTTAAAAAATTGGAAGGGGAGGAGTTTATAAGAGAAGTCATATATCCTGAGTGGTTGTCGAATGCAGTCATCATGCCCAAAGCCAATGGGAAGTGGAGAATGTGCATTGATTTCACTAACCTAAACAGGTCTTGCCCAAAAGACAGCTATCCCTTACCTCGGATAGATCAGATGGTAGATGCTACGGCAGGGCATGAGCTCATGAGCTTTATGGATGCATATCCAGGCTACAACCAGATCTTCATGGATGAAGAAGACTCAGAGAAGACAACCTTCATTACTGACAAAGGGACGTACTGCTACAAGGTGATCCCCTTCGGTCTATAAAATGCAGGGGTGATGTATCAACGTCTCATGAACAAGATGTTCGAAGACCAAATAGGCAAGACTATGGAGGTGTATGTAGATGATATGCTGACGAAGAGCTTAAAGGCCTGCACTCACGTGGCAGACCTTGAAAAGACCTTTGATACTGTGGACTTGTATAAGATGAAACTCAACCCAGCGAAGTGTGTCTTCGGGGTAGGATCTGGGAAGTTTCTTGGATTTATCGTCAATCAAAGAGGAATCGAAGCCAACCAAGAGAAAATCAAAGCTTTGCTTGATATGAAGATGCTGAGGAGTATCAAGGACGTCTAAAGACTCACTACGAGAGTGGCCGCGCTCAACAGGTTTGTTTCCAGAGCAACAGACAAGTGTCTTCCATTATTTAAAGTGATTAGAAAAGCCTTCCAGTGGGACGAAGAGTGCGAAGAATCTTTTAACCAACTCAAGTCTTACCTTGGGTCTCCCTTGTTATTATCTCGGCCCGTAATAGGGAAGAGATTGTATGTTTATCTAGTAGTCTATGAATCGGCCATAAGTGCAGCTATAGTACAGGAAGACATGGGAATCCAAACGCCTGTGTATTTCAACATCAAGGCTCTTCAAGGGTCTGAGCAAAATTACCCTCGTATGGAAAAGTTAGCCTACGCCCTGATACATGCTTCAAGAAAGATGAAGCCCTACTTCCAAGCCCATTCCATGGTCGTTCTTACCGATTCCCCACTAAGACAGGTCCTCCATAAACCTTAGAAGTCCGGAAGATTGATGACCTGGGCCATTGAGTTGGGAGAGTATGACCTTACTTATCAACCTAGGGCAGCCATCAAAGGGAAGGCTCTCGCGAACTTTGTTGCTGAGTTCACATGGGAAGAGGCCGAGCCAGAGAATGACCTAGAGGATGTTGAAGGGTCAAACAACAAGGTCTCTCAAGAACTGGAAGAGGTTGCACCAAACGTCTTCCGAAACCAGGAAGAGGTCGTATGCAAGAAGATAAGGAGTGGAGTAGCGGAGAATGAGGAGGATCGGTACCTCTTCAAACAAGGAATCATGTCACAAGGGGCCTTCTCGTCAGATACAAACATTTGGAATCTCTTCGTTGATGGTTCTTCCTGTAACATCATATGTAATACTTCTTCAGATGATCAGCATTCCACGGATTGGAAAAAGGTTCCCCTTCTAGGTTTTCTAGCCTGTAGGTCCCGGGTACAACCTCTTCTGTCACTTTGTAGGGACCATACCAGTTTGGGTGGAGTTTGTTTGTTTTTTGTAAGGTCTTCTTTAGTACCAAGTCTCCCAGGGCAATGGGTCTAGACTTCACCCTATAATTGTAGAATTTTGCTGCTCTTTACTGGTAAGCTGCTTGTCTGATTTCTACTCTTTGTTGGTAAGATTAGATTTAGAGAAAATTGGAAATAAGAGAAAACGTGAGAAAAAGGACTCGAATCTCGAGTTTTACCCCGAGACGCCTACGTAGCCTATAAAGGCATCAAAGTTCACATAGTTCGCATACAAAATGAGGGGTGGGGTTTATCCCATAAATCCAAATGGGGGATCTCTTATTTGTGAGTGTGTGTGTGTGTGTGTGTGTGTAGAAAAAGTGTTTTAGTGGTGAGAAAAGTGTGAGAAAAGTATGAGAATCCCTTATTTGGAATTTATGAGAAAACCCTCTTTTTCTTGTTTTTTCGGTTTTTATTTATATAAAAATAAGAGATGTGCAATAATACTAAATAGAAAGTATATTAGGATGTGTGAGATGAGATGATAAAAGTGCTAAGTAATAAAAACAAGTTATTGAGAATTTAAGAGAATTTAAGAGAAAGTTGAGAAAGTTGGACCTTTTTAAAGATCTTAAGCTTGATCTTGAGTGTTGGGGAGCATCCCTTGCACTTGGATGATGATGGAGAGTGGCTAATTCATCAAGTTTGATGAAAAGGATGATGAAAAGTGGAAGTAAAAAAGGGATTTGAAAGTTGAAATCACGCTGCCTTCGAGAAAGGTTTCTGGGATTCGTTGAGAGTGAATTTTATCAGATCTGGGCTCCCTTGCAAATGAGATGAAGGCCTCCTTTTATAGGCCCAGTTAAGTTCCAATCGGCATATACATGTTCCTGCCTATCAACAGGTGCCGGTAAGCAGGGTCTGGATCCTGCCATTTGGCAGTGCGCTTCAGGCTTTTTTGGAAAATCGATCACCGAGGGAAAACCGTTGGTCAGAATCATGCACGGGGCATACCGTTGGAAAGGTAATTCATAGACCTTTGAAAGTCCTTTGGACCTCTCTCAGGTTAGGGAGTTTACTTTGGGTCAAATATGGCTTAGAAGCATTTGTCAGTCCATTGGACGGGGAATCGTTCGGATGGAAACGGATCATTCGTCCACATGGTAAGTCCGAATTGTGCACGGGATGGACCGTTGGAAAGATCAGGAGATGTACTTCGATATTCCAAAGAGTTTGACCCAGCTTGGAGAGTTGACTTTGGTCAACTAGGCCCGAGAACTGTTCGGTGACCTCTCGGAGTTAAACGGATCGTCCGTCCGTATGGAAAGTCAGAATCGTGCATGAGATGGACCATTGGAAAGGGTATTTAGTTCCTTTCGAAGATTCATTTAGCCTCAGTCGAGCTGAAGAGTTGAGATAGGTCAAACAGAGCTTGGGAGCTCCCGGTGGCCTCTAGGTCAGGTTTCAGACTCAAACAGATCGTTCGTCCGCATGGTAAGTCAAAATCGTGCACGAGGCGAACCGTTGGAAAGGGTATTCAGTTCCCTTTGAAGATTCATTGAGTCTCGATCGAGACGAAGAGTTTTACTTTTGGGTCAAACTGAGCTAGGGAGTGCCCGATGGCTTCCAGGTCAGTACTCGGGACGTGACCTGGGTTTATAGTGATGAAGGGAGGTACAAGTGACCTAAGGATAGTTAGGGCGTAACAGAATGGGGTGTCTACGATAGTCATGAAAACATTCCGTTAGAGGGATAAAACCCTGAGACACCCCCTAAACGGCCTCATGAGCGGTGCCAACACCTTGTACCGGACCAATGTAAGTCATAATAACTGACCACGTGATCGTGTAACTCTTGGTTGGATAGCACGACCACATTCTCAAAATATAAACACTTAGGCTTGAAAACATGCTGTTAGAGGGAAATATCCTGAAACACCCCTAAACGGCCCAGTGAGTGGCGCCAACACCTCGCACGGGACCAAGTAACTCGTAGGAACCGATCGTGTGGTCATAAGACCCTCAGTGTGAGAGCACAAACTAATTTTTAAAATATCTACAGTGGGGCCTGAAATCATGTCTTTAGAGGGAGAAACCCCAAAACTGCCTCCAAACGGCCTCGTGAGCGGTGCCAACACTTTTCATGGGAGAAATCTAACTCATAGGAATGGATGGCGTTATCACAGGACCCCTAATTCGAGAGCATGGACCAATTTTAAGAATATCTACACTTAGTCTTGAAAACATGCCGTTAGAAGGTGAAACCCCAAAATAGCCCCCAAACAGCCCTATGAGAGGCATCAACACCTTGCACGATACCAATGTAACTAGTAGGAACCGATCGCATGGTCACGAGACCCTCAGTTAGAGAGAACGACCCAATTTTAAGAATATCTATAGTTAAGCTTGAAATATTGTTGTTAGAGGTTAAAACATTGAAATGACACCGTCAGCAGCGTCCACACCTAGTAGGAGATTAATGTTTCTCTTAGACACTGACAGCGTGGTCACGGGATCCCCTGTTCGAGAGCATGACCCAATTTTATAATATCTACACTTAGGCGTCAAAACATGACGTTAAAGGGAGAAACCCCAAAACATCCCCAAATGACCCCGTGAGCGGCGCCAACACCTCGCACGGGAGAAATCTAACTCGTTGGAACCGACTGCGTATTCATAAGACCTCCTATTCGAGAGCACGACCCAAATTTTAGAATATCAACACTTAGTCTTGAAGACATGCCGTTAGAGGGAGAAACCCAGAAACACCCCCTAAATTGTCTAGTGAGCGACACTAACACCTCGCACGATACCAATGTACCTAGTAGGAACTGACCGCATGGTCACGAGACCCTCGATTTGAGAGCACCACCCAATTTTCAGAATATCTACACTTAGGCTTGAAAACATGTTGTTAGATGGAGAAACACCGTCAAAACGGCCCCGTGAGCAGTGCCAACACCTCGCACGGGACAACCGTAACTCGTAGGATCCGATCGCCTGGTCACGGAACCCCTGGTTAGAGAGCACGACCCAATTTTAAGAATATCTACACCTAGGCATGAAAATATGTCATTAGTGGGTGAAACCTCTAAACACCAGTCAAACGACCCCGTGAGCGGTGTTAACACCTCACACGAAATTAATTTAACTCGTAGGAACTGACTGCATGGTCACGGGACCCCTAGTTCTAGGGCACGGTCCAGTTTTCAAAATATCTACACTTAAGGCTTGAAAACATGCCGTTAGAGGGTGAAACCTCAAAACACCAACCACATGGCCGCATGAGCGGGGCCAACACCTCGCGGCTCCTTGATTTGAGAGCCCGACATAATTTTTAGAATATCAATAGTTAGGCTTGAAAACATGTTCTTAGCAGCTGAAACCCCAAAACAACCCCGTTAGTAGTGCCAACACCTCGCACGGGACCAAGGTAACTCGTAGGAATCAACCTCGTGGTAAAGGGACCCCCGGTTCGAGAGCATGACCAAATTTTGAGAATATCAAAGTTTAGGCTTCAAAACATGATGTTGGAGGGCAAAACCACAAAACACCCCCGAAACGGCCCCTTGAGCGGGGCCAACACCTGGAACGGGACCAATATAACTTATAGGAGCCAACCACGTGGTCATGGGACCACCCCGATTAGAGAGCACGATCGAATTTGTAGAATATCTACACTTACGCTTGAAAATATGTCATTAAAAGGGTGAAACCCCAAAACACACCCCAAGCGGCTCCATGAGGAGCACCAACACCTCGCACGGGACCAATGTAACTCGTAGGAACCGACCGCGTGGTCATGCGACCCCCGATTCAAAAGAATGGCCCAATTTTAATAATATCTACACCTATGAATGGAAATGTACCATTAGAGGGCCAAACCTCAAAATAACCCCCAAACGGACCCGTGAGTAGTCCTAACACCTCGCATGGGACCAATGTAACTTGTAGAAACTCATCGCGTGGTCACGGGACCCCCGATTCGAGAGCATGACCGAATTTTTAGAATATCTACACTCAGGATTGAAAACATGTTATTAGAGTGGGAAAACCCGAAACACCCCCAAAACAACCCCGTTGGCGGTGCTAACATCTCGCACGGGACCAATATAACTCATTGGAACCGACTGCATGGTCACAGTACCCCTGGTTCTAGAGCACGGACCAATTTTTAGAATATCTACACTTATCCAGGAAAACATGCCATTAGAGTCTGAAACACTCCCTAAGCGGCTCCTTGAGCAGCGTCAACACCTCCCACGAGATCAATGTAACTCGTAGGAACCGACCGTGTGGTAACGGGACCCCCAATTCGAGAGCATGACCCAATTTTTATAATATCTACACTTAGGCTTGAAAACATGTCATTAGAGGGAGAAAACCTAACCCCCCCCCCCCAAACAGCCATGTGAGTTGTGCCAGAAACTTGCACGGAACCAATGTAACTCGTTGGAACCGATCGCGCGATCACGGGAACCCCAGTTTGAGAGGATGAACTAATTTTTAGAATATCTACAAATAGTCTTCAAAACATGACGTTGGAGTACGAAAGACCAAAACATCCCCCAAACAGCCCCGTGAGCGGTGCCAACACCTCCCATATGACCAATGTTACTTCTAGGAACCGACCGCGTGGTCACGGGACCCCCGATTTGAGAGCACGAACCAATAATCAAATTATGTAGACATAGGCTTTAAAACATGCCTTTAGAGGGTGAAACCTCAAAACACCATCCAAACATCCCCGTGAGTGGTGCCAACACCTTACACGGGACCAATGTAACTCTTAGGAATTGACCGCGTGGTCACGGGATCCCTTGTTCGAGAGCATGGACCAATTTTTAGAATATTTACACTATTGCTTGAAAACATGTTGTTAAATGGAGAAACACCGAAACACCCACCAATCATCCCCGTGGGTGGTGCTAACAGCTTGCACGGGACCATTGCGACTCGTAGGAACTTCTCGCATGGTCATGAAACTCCAGTTCGAGAGCACGAACCAATTTTCATAATACCTAAACTTAGGATTGAAAACATGTCGTAAGAGGGGGAAATGGTAAAACACCCCCAAACGGTACTATGAGCGGCACCAACACCTCACACGGGACCAATGTAACTCGTAGGAACCGATCACATGGTCACGAGACCCTTGGTTCGAGATCATGGCCCAATTTTTAGAATATCCAGACATGGTCTTTGAAACATGCCGTTAGAGGGAAAAAACCCCGAAACACCCCCTAAACGACCTCGTGAGCAGGGCCAACACCTCGCGCTGGACCAATGTAACTCATATTGTTAAAATATATACACTTAGGCTTGAAAACATATTGTTAGATAGCAAAACCTCGAAACATCCCTAAACGGCCCCGGGAGCGATGTGCACACCTCGCACGGGACCAATATAACTCATAGGAACCGATCGTGTAGTCATAGGACCCTCGGTACGAGAGCACGGCCCAATTTTCATAATATCTACACGTAGTCTTTAAAATATGTTGTTATATGGCGAAACCTCGAAACACCCCCCAAACGGCCCCATGAGCGGCGCCAAAACCTTGCACGAGACCAATATAACTAGTAAGAACCGACTGCATGGTCACGACACCACTGATTTGAGAGAACAACAAAATTTTTAGAATATCAACACTTTGGTTTGAAAACATTTCGTTAGAGGGAGAAACACCCACCAAACTGCCCCATGAGCGGCGCCAACACCTCACACGAGAACAATGTAACTCTTAGGAATTGAATGCATGGTCACGGGACCCCTGGTTCGAGAGCATGGACAAATTTTCATAATATCTACACTTGTTCTTAAAAATATGACGTTAGAGGGAGAAACCCAGAAACACCCACCAATCGGCCCCGTGAGCGGTGCCAGCACCTCGCACTGGACCAATGGAACTCATAGGAACCGATCGCATGGTCACGGAACCCTGGTTCGAGAAAATGAACCAATTTTTAGAATATCTATACTTAGGCTAAAAAATATGTCGTAAGAGGGCGAAACCCCGAAACATCCCCAATGTAACTCATAGGAACCGATCGTGTGGTTACGGGACCCCTGGTTTGAGAGCATGGACCAATTTGTACCATATCTACACAGTCTTAAAAACATGTTGTTAGTGGGAGAAACCCTGACACACCCCCTAAACGGACCCGTTAGGGGTGCCAACACCTCACATGGAACCAATGTAACTCGTAGTAATCGGTCGTTTTCTCAAGGAACCCTTGGTTCAAGAGCATGTTTGAATTTTTTGAATATATACACATAGGCATGACAATGTGCCGTCAGAGGGAGAAACCTCAAACTACCCCCCAAACAACTCAATATGTAGCTCTAATAGTTCGAACGGTACCAATGTAACTCGTAGGAATCGATCATGTGGTCACAGAACCACTGATTCGAGAGCACGAACCAATTTGAAGAATATCTACACTTATCCATTAAAACATGCGATTAGAGAGTGAAACCCCGAAATACCCCCCAAATGACCATGTGAGCAGCTCCAACACCTCGCACGGGACCAATGTAAGTCGTAGGAACTGACTGCAGGTTAATGGGACCCTCAGTTCAAGACGAAGGACCATTTTTTTATAATATTTACACTTCGGCTTGAAAACATGCGGTTAGACGGCGAAACCCCGAAACAACACCCAAATAGTCCCGTGAGCAGTGCCAACACCTCGCACGGGACCAACGTAACTCGTAGGAACTGATCACGTGGTCATGGGACCCCTGATTCGAGAGCATGACCCAATTTTCATAATATTTAAATAGTCTTGAAAACATGTCGATAGAGGGTGTAACCCCAAAATACCCCCTAAACGACCCCGTGAGCGGTGCAAACACCTCGCATGGGGCCAATGTAACTCATAGGAATCGAATGTGTTTCAATGGGACCCCCGATTTGAGAGCTTGGCCCAATTTTCATAATATCTACGCTTAGTCTTGAAAACATGCCGTTAGAGGACAAAACCCCGCAACACCCCCAAAATGGCACTGTGAACAATGCTAACACCGGGCACATGAGGAATGCAACTCCTACAAATTGAAATCATGGTGATGGGACCCTTGGTTGGAGATCACAGACTAATTGTATGAAAATCTACACTTAGACATGACAATATGCCATTAGATAATGAAACACCCCCCAAACGGCCCCATAAAATATGCCAACACCTCGGACGAGACCAATGTAACTCGTAGGAATCTACCGCATGGTCACGGGACCCCCGATTTGAGAGCACGATCCAATTTTCAGAATATCTACACTTTGGATTGAAAACATGTTGTTATAGGGAAAACTAGAAAACATCCCCAAAATTGCCCCTTGAGCTGCACCCACACCTCGCAGGGAATCAATGTAACTCGTAGGAACTGACCACGTGGTCACTGAACCCCCAGTTCGAGAGAACAGATTAATTTTCATAATATCTACACTTAGGCTTGAAAATGTCACCTTAGAGGATTGAAAACCCGAAACACCCCTCAAATGACCCCGTGAGCGACGCCATCACCTCGCATGGGACTAATGTAACTCATAGGAACCAGTCGGATGGTCATGGGACCCCTGGTTCGAGAGAATGGATCAATTTTTAAAATATCTACACTTAGTCTTGAAAACATGTCGTTAGATGGTGAAACCCCGAAGCACCCCCCAAATGGCCCCGTGAGCGGTGCCAACACCTTGGACTAGACTAATGTAACTCGTGGTAACCGGCAAGACCCCCGGTTCAAGAGCACGAACCAATTTTCATAATATCTACACTTCGGCTTGAAAACATGCCGTTAGAGAGAAAAACCTCAAAACATCGTTGAAACAGCCCCATGGATGGTGCCAACACCTCGCATGGAACTAATATAACTCGTAGTAACCGGTCGCCTCGTCGAGGAACTCCCGATTCGAGAGCACGACCCACTTTTCATAATATCTACACTTAGGCATGAAAATGTGTCGTTATAGGGAGTAACCTCGAAACACCCCCCAAACGACTCTATATGCGGCGCCAACAGCTCATACGAGACCAATGTAACTCGTAGGAACCGATCACATGGTCACAAAACCATTGATTCGAGAGCACGGACCAATTTTATGAATATCTACAATTAGGCTTGAAAACATGCCGTTAGATGGAGAAACCCTTAAACACCCCCTAAACAGCCTTGTGAGCGGAGCCAAACTCTGGCACGGGACCAATGTAACTCGTAGGAACCGATTGCATGGTAACGGGACCCCCGATTCGAGAGCACGACCCAATTTTTATAATATCTACACTTAGGCTTTAAAAGATACCGCTAAAGGGCGAAACCTAAAAACACCCCCCAAACGGTCCTGTGAGTCGCGACAACACCTCGCATGGGACAAATATAACTCATAGGAATTGATCGTGTGATCATGGGACCCCCGATTTGAGAGCATTTTCCAATTTTCATAATACCTACACATAGTCTTGAAAACATGCCGATAGAGAGTGAAACCCCGAAACACCCCCCCAAACAGTCTAGTGAGCGGCGCGAAAATCTCACAGGGTACCAATGAAACTCGTAGGAATCGACTGTGTTGTAACCAGACCCTCGATTTGAGAGCTTGGCCCAATTTTTAATAATATCTACACTTAGGCTTGAAAACATGTCGTTAGATGACAAAACCCCAAAACATCCCCCAAATGTCCATGTGAGTGATGCCAAAACCTCATACCAAAGGAATGCAACTCATAGTCACCAACCCGGTGGACACGGAACCCCCTCTTCGAGAATAGGGACCAATTTTTAGATAATCTACACTTAGTCTTGAAAACATGCCGTTACAGGGATAAGCCATGAAACACCCCCAAACGGCCCCATGAGCGATGCCAGCACCTCGCACGAGACCACTGTAACTCGTAGGAACCGATCACATGGTCACGGACCCCCAATTTTCAGAATATTTACACTTGGACTTCAAAACATGTTGTTAGAGTAGGAACACCAGAAACACAACACAAATCGAACCGTGAGTGTCATCCACACCTCATATGGGATCAATGTAAATCATAAGAACCAACCGCCTGCTAATGGCACCCCCGGTTCGAGAGCACAAACGAATTTTTCAGAATATTTACACTTTATTTTTTAAAATATGCCGTTAGGGAGCGATACCCTGAAAAACCACTCAAAGGGACCCGTGAGCAGTGACCCCACCTCGCACGGGATCAATGTAACTCATAGGAACCGACCGTGTGGTCATGGGACCGCAGTTCGAGAGCACGACCCATATTTCAGAATATCTACACTTAGGTTTGAAAACATCTCCTCAGAGGGAAAAACATCAAAATACCCTCCAAATAGCCCCGTGAGTGGTGCCAACACATCATACAGAACCAATGTAATTCATAGGAACCGACTGCGGGGTCACCGGATCCCAAGTTCGAGAGCATGACCCAATTTTTAGAATATCTACACTTAGGCTTAAAAACATGTCGTTAGGGGGCGAAACCAGGAAACACCCCCAAACGGCCCCATGAGTGGTGCTAACACCTTGTACGGGACCAATGTAACTTGTAGGAACCAACCTCGTGGTGACGGGACCCCCAGTTCAAGATCACGACCCAATTTTAAGAATATCTACACTTAGGCTTTAAAACATGTGGTTAGAGGGGAAAACAACGAAACACCCACAAACGTCCACATTAGCGGTGCCAACACCTCGCATGGGATCAATGTAACTTGTAGGAAACCCCCGTGGTAACGGGACCCCCAATTCGAGGGCATGGCCCAATTTAAAGAATATCTACACTTAGGCTTTAAAACATGTCGTTAGAGGGCAAAACCTCAAAATACCCCCCCAAATAGCCCCGTGAGCGGTGCGAACTCGTCACACGGGACCAATGAAAATCTTAGGAATCAATTGCTTGGTCATGAAACCCTCGGTTCGATATCACGAACCAATTTTCTGAATACCTACACTTAGGCATGAAAATGCGTTGTTAGAGGGAGAAACCTCAAAACACCACCACACGGCTCTGTAAGCGGTGCTAATAGATCGCACATGACTAATGTAACTCATAAGATTTGATTGCGTGGTCATGGGAACCCCAAATCGAGAGCACGGCCCAATTTTCATAATATCTAAATACGGCCTTGAAAACATGTCGTTAAAGGGTGAAACCCAGAAACACCCCCACAAACGATCCCATGAGCAATGGAAATATCTCTCATGGGACCAATGTAACTCGTAGGAACCCATTCTTAAAATATCGACACCTAGGCCCATGAGCGATGGAAATATCTCTCATGGGACCAATTCTTAAAATATCAACACCTAGGCATGAAACCGTGCCGTTAGAGGGCAAAACCTTGAAACACCCCCCAAACGGCCCCGTGAGAGGTGTTATCACCTCGAATTGGATGAATGTAACTCGTAGAAATCGACCACGTGGTCACGGGACCCCTGGTTTGAAAGAAGTGATAAATTTTCAAAATATGTGCTCTTAGGCTTGACAAAATGCCTTTACTGATCGAAACCCTGAAATACCCCCCAAATGGCCCTGTGAGTCGACACCTCGCACGTGACCGATGTAACTTGTAGGAACCGACTGCGCGGTCACGGGAACCTTGGTCCTAGAGAATGTCCCAATTTATTGAATATCTACACTTAGGCTTCAAAACATGATGTTGGACGGCGAAACCCCAAAACACCCCGCAAACGGCCTCGTGAGTGGCGCAAAAACCTCACATGGGACCAAAGTAACTTATAGGAACAGATTGCGTGGTCACGGGATCCCCAATTCGAGGGAACAAACCAATATTAAAATTATGTATACTTAGGCGTGAAAACATGTTGTTAAAGAGAGAAACCTCGAAACACCACCCAAACGGCCCCGTGAGCAGCGCCAGCACCTCGCCCGGGACTAATGTAACTCCTAAGAATTGACCGCGTGGTCACAAATCCCATGTTCGAGAGCATTGACCATTTTTTAGAATATCCACACTTAGGCATCAAAACATGATGTTGGACGGTGAAAACCCCTAAACACCCCCAAAACGGCCCGTGAGCGGCGCCAACACCTCACACGGGACCAATGTAACTTATAGGAACCGATGGCGTGGTCACAGGACCCCCGATTCGAGGGCATGGAACAATATTAAAATTATGTATACTTAGGCATGAAAACACGTCATTAGAGAGAGAAACCTCGAAACACCACCCAAACGGCCCCGTGAGCGGCATCAACACCTCGCACGGAACCAATGTAACTCATAAGAATCGACCGCATGGTCACGGGATCCCGTATTCGAGAGCATTGACCTTAGAATATTTACATTAATGATTGAAAACATGTCGTTAGAGGGAGAAACCTCAAAACACCCACCAATTGGCCTCGTGAGTGGTGCCAACACATCTCATGGGTCCATTAGACCTCATAAGAACTGATCGTCTGGCCACGAAACCCTTGTTCTAGATAACAAACTAATTTTTAGCATTTCTATACCAAGGCTTGAAGACATGCCGTAAAATGGGGAAACCCCAAAACACCCCCAAACGGAACTATGAGCGGCACCAACACATCACATGGGACCAAATGTAACTCGTAGGAACCAATCACGTTGTCACGGGACCCCTTGTTCGAGAGCATCGTCCTTTTTTACAATATCCAAACATAGTCTGGATAACATGTCGTTAGAGGAAAAAATATCGAAACACTCCCTAAACGTCCCCATGAGCAGTGTCAACACCTCGCACGGAACCAATGTAACTCCTAAGAACCGACCGTGTGGTCACACGACCGCCAATTCGAGAGCACGGCCCACTTTTTTGAATATCTACACTAAGGCTTGAAAGCATTCTATTAGAGGGAGAAACCTCGAAACACCCCCCAAATGGCCCCGTGAGCAGCGCCAACACCGCGCACTAGACCAATGTAACTAGTAGTAACCAATCGCATGGTCACGAGACTGCCGATTTGAGAGCATGCCCAATTTTCAGAATATCTACACTTAGTCTTGAAAACATGTCATTAGAGAGGGAAACTCCCTCCAAATGGCCCCATGAGCGGTGTCAACACCTCAAATGTTACCAATATAACTTGTAGGATTCGACCATGTGGTCACAGGACCCCCGGTTTGAGAGCATGACCCAATTGGAAGAATATCTAAACTTGTGCATGAAAATGTGTCGTTAGAGGGAGAAACCTCTAAACACCCCCAAAGGACCCGTGAGCAATGCTAGCAGCTCACACGGGCAGAATGAAAATGTTGTAACCGATCGCATGGTCACGGGACCACTAATTCTAGATCACAATCCAATTTTCATAATATCTATAATTAGGCTTGAAAAGATATCGTTAGAGGGTGAAACCTCGAAACACCACCCAAACAGCCCCATGAGCGGTGCCAACACCTCACGACACCCTGGTTCGAAAGCATAGCTGAATTTTTAGAATATCTACACTTAGGCTAGAAAACATTCTATTAGAGGCCGAAACGTATAAAATTTCCTCCAAATGGCCCAATCAGCGAAACCAACATCTCGCACAGGACTGATGTAATTTATAAAAACCGGTTGCATGGTCACGAGACCCCCGGTTCGAGAGCATGACCCAATTTATAGAATATCTAAACTTAAACTTCAAAACTTATCGTTAAAGAGGTCCAAAACTCGAAACATCCCCAAACGACCCCGTGAGCGGTGCCAACACCTCGCACGGGACTAATGTAACTCGTAGGAATGGACCGCGTAGTAACTCGTTGGAACCAATCGCATGGTCATGGGACACCTGGTTCTAGAGCAGAGACCAACTTTCAGAATATCTACACTTAGCCTTGAAAACATGCTGTAAGAGGGCAAAACTACGAAACACTCCACAAATGGGCCTTAGGGCGGCGCCAATATCTCTCACGGGATGAATGTAACTTGTCGTAACCGTCACGGGACCCCAGTTCCAGAGCATGACCCAATTTAAAGAATATCTACACTTAGGCTTGAAAACATTTCATTAGTGGGAAAAACCCTGAAACATCCACCAAATGGCCCCGTGACCAGTGCTAACATCTCGCACGGGACCAATATAATTCGTTGGAACTGATCGCATGGTCACGGGGTCCCCAGTTCGAGAGCACTGAACAATTCTCATAATTTTGACACCTAGTCATGAAAACGTGCCATTAGAGGGAGAAACCTTGAAACACCGCCCAAACCGCCCCGTGAGCGGCGTTATCACCTCAAACGGGATGAATGTATCTTGTAAAAATCGACCCCGTGGTCACGGGACTCCTGGTTCGAAAGCACTGACAAATTTTCAAAATATCTACACTTAGGCTTGAAAAGTTGTCGTTAGTGGTCAAAACCTCGAAACACCCCCCAAATGTCCCTGTGAGTCAACACCTCACACAGTACCTATGTAACTTGTAAGAACCAACCGTGCGGTCACGAGAACCCTGGTTTGAGAGCATGACCCAATTTATAGAATATCTACACTTAGGCTTCAAAACATGTATATCCATCCTCAATCCTCGCCAAGGCGGGCGGGCACTTGAAGGAAGGATCCTTGGGTCCCGCGCATCCCTCTCGGGAGCTCTTCGTTCAGCGTCGTTTGAGATTAGGTGTGAAAATGTAGAGAGATTCCGAGTGGCCAGTCTATTTTACTTAAAATAGACAAAAGGAAAAGGGGAAGCCACCCCAAAGGATTGCATCCAAAGACATACTGTTGCATGTGAAACCAAAATGATTCGAGAAGGGTTCGTAGGCTTAGTTATGAAATGGGAAGGTGTTAGGCACCCATTCCGCCCTTTCGATTTCCCATGGATATTTTCTATTTTCCTTTATTTTTACCCGTGATATGTGTGGATGTGTATATATATAGTGGAGATAGAAATCATCGACTTGTATCATGGAAGAGATAAAGTGAGTCATCCGTAGGAAGGAAAAAGAATAATATTAAAAAATAAGATTTACGTGATTACCCTTACGTCGATCGTTATAATGAAACGATAACGCATATGGAGTAATACGTCACTAAGAACAAGTATATATATATATATATAATATAAGAAAATTGGATTTAGAGAAGATAGAAAATAAGAGAAAAAGTGAGAAAAAGGACTCGAGTCTTGGGTTTTACCTCGAGATGCCTACGTAGCCTATAAAGGCATCAAAGTCCACGTAGTTCGCATACAAAATGAAGGGTGGGAACTACACCAAATCTGCCTAATTGTCACGGTCATTAACCTTGACAAGTTTAACTTCTCAAGGTCAATGATCGTGTCAATTCGGGGCGAGACAACTTTTTTTGTCACGGACGTGTCACGATCATTGACCGTGACAAGTTCGTTAGAATTGTCACGGTCGTGTCACGGCCATGACCATGACAAGTTTAGTCACGGTTAATAATTGTGACATAGCCTTGACCCTTTTTAAAAAAATTATCACGGTCAATGACCGTGATAATTCTGGGCAGAATTTAAAAAAATATTATTGGGCAGTATGGCCACTGCCACTGCCCAGCAATATATTTGTACCTGTTATAGCAACGTTGTACCTGTTCAAACATCATATATCCAAATAAACTAGAGATAATGCAAATATACATTGAAAATAGAAACTATTTAAGAAGAAACAAAATCACCATCAATTATCTAAAATCTACAAACTATTTAGCTGGAAAAGAGATTTTGTACCGCGACGCTCAGGGACACCTCCTTATCCTTCCCTTCTCATCCGAAGATCCACATAAGTATCGAGCCTATGTGGCCTACCCCCAGGGCCACTCCTTGTCCCCTGAAATAAAATAAAGTAAAATTAGTATCCGCCCCGCAAATATAGATAAATATAAATTGAAATTGAAATCAAAATCGAAATTGACATATAAATATAAATACATTACCTGTAGTGTCACCCAAACAGCTAACTTAAGCTCATATGGCACCTCCTTCCAACTAATGTACCCCGGGCAATCGTGTCAAATATAATTCCCTTCATATCTGAACACTAAGAAATGCCATAATCCTATGGAGTTATGCTCTGCAAATTCCTTCCAACCGTTGTGTAGCCAAAAATCACCAGTTGAAGTTGTCAATTTCCACCTTCCAATGGTCTCCCATGTTTTTCTGGAGGTTCCAAGTATTGGGGTATGGAAAGTGGAATTGTCAACTTCAACTATGATGTTTGGCTACATAACGGTTGGGAGGAATTTGCAGAACATCACTCCCTAGGATTATGGCATTTCTTAGTGTTCGGATAGGCGAAGAGATTCAGTCTCCTCTCCACAAATAGGACACCCCAAATAACTATGTACTAATCACCTATTAAAGGTAAGAAGCGTATATTCATGGATTAGTATAAACAAAACTTAGATGTACTTCGAATATTTATGTATTAATCTCCTCTACACACACGCACACTACACAAGAGTGAAAATGATAAAGTGCAAATTAATTAAAAGCATTAAAAATGGATGTTTTGGTACAAATTAGAATATTTATTACAAATTGAAAAATTGTTTCAAATTCGGGTTATCATCAAAAATGGATTGATATTCGGTAGGAGCAGCCAAGTCATCCACGCTACTATTTAGACGCCTTAGCACGTGTTGGACAATTGACCACGGCTCGTTGTTGTTATACTCCGAATAAAACACTTGCTTAACCTTTTGAAATGCACAAACAAACGGCTCATCGCTCACGTGGTCGTTGCTTTTCAACTTGGACAAGTCAACCATGATCAAATTGGTGACAAGATCAACTTTACAAACATTTTTATCCTCAACTCTTACCCAGTCACGGTGAAATACGACCTCTTTGAAGCTTATATAATCCAATTCAAATATATTTTGGATTACACCATAGTAAGTCATTTCATCTTCAACGAGGTTTTTATCTTTTGCCCTCACTCGAAAGAAAGTAAGAGCCTTGTATGAAATTCCCGAGTTCTGTACGTTTGTACTTTCCTCGTACACTTTAGCGCCGAAAATGTAACTGTTCAATCGATACTTTTTGTACTCCTGTGCCACGAACAAGGGTCCAGTGGCTAGACGAGCAATCCTTGATGTCGCATCACCCGTCTTTAGGAGCCGAGAATATAGATAAATTAATTATATTAGTGGTAAAATTTGAGTGTAATGTAACGTTATATAACGACTATTTTCATTATAATTACCTCTTGTGTCAACCACAACCTAAATTCGTTGTCTGATTGTACCATTATTTTTCGTCTTTTATTGTTCTCACAGGCTTCATATTTTCTGCATATTACAAAATTAATCATGTATAAAATAATCAAAAATAATTTTAAACATTATAATAATCGAAACTTACTTTTTCCATTCTTCGACATCTTCATGCGTGTCAAATAGATAATGAGCTACTTGTTCATGTTGCAAACTCGTTAATTTCACTCATTTTCCCATCACATGACCACCATCATCGACGAACTCATCAGTGTCATCAACGCTGGTCGAGTCAGGCATATATTTCCGAGTATATATTGATGACTCCACGGTGATGTATTCCTCTACAATTGATCCTGCAATGTATCGCGTATTCTTGACCTAATCTTTAAAAACTTTCATCAATATTTCAAACGGATACATCCACCGATATCTAACTGGACCACAAAGAAGTGCCTTATCACATAGGTGTACCAACAAGTGAACACTTATGTCAAAGAATGATGGGGGAAAGTACTTCTCCAATACACTAATCGCTTTGATCACCGCCAATTTTGCGGCCACTATGTGTTCTCGATTGACTACCTTCTCACACAAGAGGGAGAAGGTAATACTAATTTGCATAAGCCCTACGCAAATCCTTGTTCTTAGAGAAACACTGCTTAAACAATAGAGGAACCAATTGCATGATCACATGCCAATCGTGGGACATACACTTATGTAAATCATGAGTAGCATAATTAACAATCCTTTTCAAGTTGGACGAAAAATTAGATGGGTCCTTCAAATTATATATTGTGTCTAGAAGCACCTTCCTTTCCCCACTCGTAAAAGTAAACGCACCAGGGGGAATTATTGTCCTTCCCCTACTATCTTATTTCAACCATAGTTGTGGCTTAAGTTTTAACGATTTAAGGTATTTTCGTGCATTTTATCCATCCTTCGAATGACTCCCCCTGAGGCAAGTACCCACAATATGTTCAGCGAAGTTCTTCTCTACATGCATCACATCCAATACGTGGCGCACCGGGTTATTCTTCCAATAAGGCAAGTCAAATAAAATTGACCTCCGAGACCATGCCTTTCTTATCTCAGTTGCGGTCTTCTTATACTTGACGTTCTTAAATTTGGGATTCTTACCTGACATATTAGGGCCACATTCAGAAGATTTACTTTCAATTTATGAACCCGGAAGTTGTCTTGGCGGTAGCCTATGTTCAACCCCGCCCAATAAAAAATTGGAACCTTTCTCAGATCTGAAACTATGAGCTGGGGGTAAAAACCTCCTATGGCGATGGTATACATTTTTTAAGCTAGAGTATTGAAGAAGAGATTCAGTCTCCTCTCCACAAATAGGACACCCCAAATAATCATGTACTACACAACCGGATAATGTCCCATAAGCTGGAAAATCATGAATTGCCCACATCAACATAGCTTTCAGCGTAAACTCTTCTTTTCTAAAAGATTCAAATGATTGCACACCCACTTCCCATAACTCATTTAATTCTTCTACCAAAGGAGCCAGGTAGACGTCAATGTCATCACTTGGAGACTTTGTCCCAGGTATCAACAAAGCCATCATCGAAAATTCAGATCTCATACATTGTGAAGGAGGGAGGTTGAGTGGGGCTAGGATCACTGGCCATACACTCTGATTGGTGCTTAGATTTCCAAATGGATTGAAACCATTTATTTATATAGCCAAACAAATGTTGCGTTGTTCTCGAGCAAAATCGGGATACTCAAAATTCATCCTCCTCCAGGCAGTAGAATAAATAGGATGACGCATGATATTACCCCCTACTTATGCCCTAGCATGCCAAGTCATTTCCTCTGCAATCCATGGTACTATAAAAAATCTCTTTAATCTAGGCCCAACGGGAAAATATTTCAATGCTTTTTGAGGCACTTTTGAGCTTGTGCCTTCCTTTCTAGTAGATTGGACATATCTAGGTTCATCACATACCGGACAACAATCGATATTTTTATACTCCTTTCGGTATGGTATGCAGTCATACACACAAGCATCAATCGATTTATACTTCATTCCCAAACCTTTCAAACTGTTCTTCATAACAGGATAGCTATTTGGAAGTGTATTCACCTTGGGCAATAAGCCCTTCACCCATTTTAGAATTCCCGTCACGCTATTGCCAGACAAATCGTATTGCATCTTCAAACTGTGCAAACCAACCATGGTATGTAAAGTTGTTTGATCTTTCTCACAACCAGCGTATAACGGTTGGGTCGCTTTAAATTTTAAACTTTTGTAGTCATCGTCAAGTTTTATCGTGTTCTCTTCACGAGCACTTGAATCTTCTACAGCATCAGTAACCTCATTCTCCTGTGCTTCATAAACTCCGTACGCATCATCAACTAAATCCTCTAACATATTATGATCTACGTCGTCCCCTTATACATCTATTCTACTTGTTGAAGGTTATTGTGAAGGTTGGTCGGGCATAAAAGGAACTTTTAATTTACCGTGAAAACTCCAAAATCGATAACTATCTTGCATACACGATCTTAACAAATGTAGTTCAATTGTTTTCAATTCAAACACCTTATCATTCTTACACCTAGCACACGGACATGGAAACTCTTCATCATTATGGCATCTCTTTGCATATTTCACAAATTCGTTGGCACCTCTACGAAACACATCCCCCATTCTATTAGTCTCACCCATCCACTGTTTGTATTTCGTATATCCCATCACAGCTACCACAACTAAACACCTATTAAAGGTAACCAAAACTTAGATTTATGGTATGTTTCATTTAATTATCTCATCATTTAATTTCTATTTCCACCATCTCCTCTAAAGGGTGAGTGGTCCTATCCCATTCAAAACCGCATTTTTCTGTAATATACTTAATAGCTCATGCACATTGTTACGATTTGAAAACAATTCGATAGCATATCCCCGTAGTTCTCCAAGTACACGACGTAGATTGGCAGGTGTGAGTGTTATTTCAATTGATCAATTGAAATAACAGTCACACTTGTCAATCTAGTATGTACCCAGAGAACATTAAGATACGACTGCAGAACTTCCTCCAAAAGTAACAACTTTAAGCCACTAAGAATATTATACAGAAATTATACAATCTCAAACTGTCCAAACGGGACAATTCGAGAGATCTCATTACAGGGGTAATGACTCTCGAACATGTCTAAGGGCTATTGAATGCGTACGCATAAGAACTAGAAGGCTAGTATCTATGCGCACTATATTTAATTTCAAGTATGTTTCATTTAATTATCATACTATATATATATTGTTCGATATACATAGTAATTATCAAAAAAGTTGAAAAATCTCACCCACATATGGACAATAATCTAGTGGTCATGCCACTTTTAAAACTAACCAACCAAACATTTACTAAATAAAATAATCCAACAACAATGTCAACAACAAATGTATATCCCGTACTCCTTCTAATTCCTCTACTCAATTAATTCATTTCATCAATTAAACTAACAATTAACGTATACAATTATTAATTTACTAATTTGCAATGAGGGGAAATCCTACTTTCATATGAAATGGGCACTAATTATTAATTTACTTTCATTTAAAACTATCCAATTAAAATTATAGTGAAAATGATAAAGTGCAAATCAATTAAAAGCATTAATTTCATTTATGCAAATCAAGTATGTTTCATTTATTAATTATATTTCAGTGGATGTAATTATAGAATCTATGTATGGATTCAATTTAATCTTACTATGTGAATGTTTTTATCTAAAATGAATTAACCTTGAAACAATATATATTATCTCATAGAATCATCAAACCACGATATTAAGGGAATTAAAATGGAACCTTACCTCCCCCCACCTCCTCACCCCCACCCACCACACACACCACACACACACACAATAACCCCCCACCCTACCCCACCCCCTCCCACCCCCACCCTCCACACATATACACACACACACACACACACAACAGCCCCCCTTCCCCACCCCCTACCCCCAGCTTGCCCCCCACCCTTCCCCACCCCCACCCACCACACATACACACACACACACACAACAGCCCCCTGCCCCACCCCCTACCCCCACCCTACCCCACCCCCCACACACGCACATATATACACACACACATATATATACACACAAACATATATATAAATGGAAGAGAGAGAGAGAGAGAGAGTTGGAAAAAGGAGGGAAACGGCGGGGGGGGGGGGGGGGAGAAGGGCAAAGGGTTTTTGCTGCAGAAATTGTCACGGTCGTGTCAAGGTCCTTGATCGTCACAATTATTTAAAGAATTGTCACGGTCAATGACTGTGACAAGTCCGTGACAACTACATTTGTCACGGACTTGTCACGGTCATTGACCGTGACAATTCTATGTTACGGACTTGTCACGGTCAATGACCGTGACATAAAATGCGTGTTTGTTGTCACGATCAATGACCGTGACAAGGGTGGACGGCTGAAAGGTGACAATTTGGCCATTTTCGTGTAATGGGGGTTTATCCCATAATTCCAAATGGGGGATCTCTTACTTGTGGGTGGGTGGGTGGGTGGGTGGGTGTGTAGAAAAAGTGTTTTAGTTGTGAGGAAAGTGTGAGAAAAGTATGAGAATCACATTTGGAATTTATGAGCAAACCCCCTTTTTCTTATTTTTTGGGGTTTTATTTATAATGAAAGTAAGAGATGTGCAATAATACTAAATAAAAAGTATATTAGGATGTGTGAGATGAGATAATAAAAGTGCTAAGTAATAAAACAAGTTATTAAAAATTTAAAAGAAAGTTGAGAAAGATGGACCATCTTAGAGACCTTAAGTTTGATCTTGAATGTGGGAGAGAAGCCCTTGCACTTGGATGATGATGGAGAGTGGCTAATTCACCAAGTTTGATGAAAAGGATGATGAAAAGTGGAAGTAAAAAAAGGGATTTGGAAGTTGAAATCACGCTGCCTTCGAGAGAGGTTTTTGGGATTCGCTGAGAGTGATTTTTATTAGATCTGGGATCCCCTTGAAAATGATGTGAAGGCCTCTTTTTATAGGCCCAGGTAACTGCCGATCGGCATAGACCTGTTCCTGCCTATCGGTAGGTGCCGATAGGCACGGTCTGGAACCTGCCATTTGGCAGTACGCTTCAGGCTTTTTCAGAAAATCGGCCACCGAGGGCAAACCGTTGGTCAGAATTGGGCACGGGGCATACCGTTGGAAAGATAATTTAGATACATTTGAAAGTCCTTTGGACCACTCCCAAGTTCAGGAGTTGACTTTGGTTCAAATATGGCTCGAAAGCGTTTATCGGTCCATTGGATAGGGAATTATTCGGAAGCAAATGGATCATTCGTCCGCATGGTAAGTCCAAATCGCGCACGGGGAGGACCGTTGGAAAGGTTAGGAGATGTACTTTGACATTCCAAAGAGTTTGACCCAGTTTGGAGAGTTGACTTTGGTCAAGCGGGCCCAAGAAGCATCCAGTGACCTCTTGGAGTCAAACGGATCGTTCGTCTGCATGGTAAGTCTGAATTGCGCATGGGATGGACCGTTGGAAAGGGGATTCAGTGCCCTTCAAATATTCATTCATCCTAGATCAATATAAAGAGTTGACTTAGGTTGAAAAGAGCCCGGGAGCACCCGGTGGCCTCTGGGTCAGGTTTCAGACGCAAATGGATCGTTCGTCCGTATGGTAAGTCGGAATCGTGCACGGGGTGAACCGTTGGAAAGGGGATTCAACGCCCTTCGAAGATTCATTGAGTCTTGGTCGAGATGAAGAGTTTATTTTTTGGTCAAACTGAGTCGGGGAGTGCCCGATGGCTTCCAGGTCAGTACTCCGGACATGACCTGGGTTTGTAGTGATGAAGGGAGGTGCTAGGGACCTTAGGAGAGTTAGGGGTAATGGAATGGGGTGTCTATAGAGCCCCTCGATGGGTGAGTTTGGAACAAATGGGAACCGTCGAATAGACACCATATGAGGCTTTTGAGGGAGTATGACTCATTCAGATGGTCGAGGACGATTCTGAGGACCTAAGGAGTGTGCTAGGGATGACGATTTAGGTCGATTTTGAGGACCTAAAGTGATGCTGGGGTGATGATTTAGGTCGATTCTAAGGACCTGAAGTGATGCTGGGGGATGAACAATTCTGCAGGTCAAAGCTAAATCTGCAGGCTTAAGGTAAAGATCTAATAACTGATGTCAATCCTGGCCTAAGAGTGGTGACGACCGAGGACCAAGGTCATTTCTAACCTAACTCAGGTGACGATCCAAGACCGATGTCAATTATGACCTAAGAGTGGTGACGACCGAGGACCGGGGTCAATTCTAACCCAACTCAGGTGACAATCTAAGATCGAGGTCAATTCTGACCTAAGAGTGGTGACGATCCAGCACCGGGGTCAATTTTCACCCAACTCAGGTGATGATACAAGACCAAGGTTAATCCTGACCTAAAGAGCGGTGACAACCGAGGACAGGGGTCAATTTTGACACAAATCAGGTGACGATCCAAGATCGAGGTCAATTCTGACCCAAGAGTGGTGACAATCAAGGACCGGGGTCAATTCTGACCCAACTCAGGTGACGATCCAAGATCGAGGTCAATTCTGACCTAAAGAGTTGTGATGACCGAGTATCGGGGTAAATTCTGAACCAACACAGGTGACAATCAAAGACCGAGGTCAATCCTAACCTAAGAGTGGTGACGATCGAGGACCGAGGTCATTTCTAACCCAACTCAGGTGAAGATTCAAGACTAGGGTCAATTTCGACCCAAGAGTGGTCACGACTGAGGACCGACGTCAATTCTGACCTAACTCAGGTGACGATCCAAGATCGGGGTCAATTCTGACCCAAGAGTGGTGATGACCTAGGAACGGGGTCAATTCTGGCCCAACTCAGGTGACGATCCAAGACAGAGGTCAATTCTGACCTAAAAAGTGGTGACAACCGAGGACCGCGGTCAATTCTGACCCAACTCAGGTGACGATCCAAGACCAATGTCAATTCTGACATAAGAGTGGTGATGACTAAGGACCGAGGTCAATTCTAACCTAATTCAGGTTACAATCTAAGACCGGGGTCAATTCTGACCCAAGAGTGGTGACAACCGAGGACCGGGGTTAATTCTGACTGAACTCAGGTGATGATTCAAGACTGAGGTCAATTCTGACCTAAGAGTGCTGACGACCGAGGACCGGGGTCAATTTTGACCCAACTCAGGTGATGATGCAAGACCGAGGTCAATTCTGACCTAAAGAGTGGTGACGACCGAGGACTGGGGTCCATTTTAACCCAACTCAGGTGATGATCCAAGACCGATGTCAATTCTGACCCAAGAGTGGTGACGATCGAGGACCAGGGTCCATTCTGACCCAACTCAGGTAACGATCCAAGACCGAGGTCAATTTTGTCCTAAAGAGTGGTGACGACCGAGGACCGGGGTCAATTCTGACCCAACTCAAGTGACGATCCAAGACCGAGGTCAATCCTGACCTAAGAGTGGTGACGATCGAGGACCGAGGATATTTCTAGCCTAACTCAGGTTACTATCCAAGACCAGGGTCAATTCTGACCCAAGAGTGGTGACGACCGAGGACCGAGGTGATTATGACCTAACTCAGGTGACGATCCAAGACCAGGGTCAATTATGACACAAGAGTGGTGACGACCAAGGACCGGGTGAATTCTAACCTGACTTAGGTGACGATCCAAGACCGAGATCAATTCTGACCTAAAAAGTGGTGACGACCGAGGACCAGGGTCAATTCTGACCCAACTCAGGTGACGATCCATGACCGAGGTCAATTCTGACTTAAGATTGGTGACAACCGAGGACCGAGGTCAATTCTGACTTAACTCAGGTGACAATCCAAGATCGGAGTCAATTCTGACCCAAGAGTGGTGACAATCAAGGATCGGGGTCAATTCTGACCCAACTCAAGTGACGATCCAAGACCGAGGTCAATTTTGACCTAAAGAGTGGTGATAACCGAGGATCGGGGTCAATTATGACCCAACTCAGGTGACGATCTAAGACCGAGGTCAATCTTGACCTAAGAGTGGTGACAATCGAGGACCGAGGTCATTTCTAACCTAACTCAGGTGATGATCTAAGACCGAGATCAATTCTGACCTAAGAGTGGTGATGATCGAGGATCGAGGTCAACTCTGACGTAACTCAGGTGACGATCCAAGACCCGGGTCAATTCTGACCCAAGAGTGGTGACGATCGAAGACCAAGGTCCATTCTGACCTAACTCAGGTGACGATCCAAGATCGGGGTCAATTATTACCCAAGAGTGGATAAATATTGGAATTGATTATCTGGAGAAGGTGCCTTGTGATTTTGATTTGAGCTGGGGAGCTGATAGCTGGGGAAGCTTTTGTTTCTTTAGGAGACCTCGCGAGGGAGGGAACAACCTATTTTGGTGTTGGAAGAACTCCGCTAAGGAAGTGATCAGGCGATCCTTAGAGATCCTCCATAGCTTTATTGGGAGGAGGTTTCACTTGGATTTTTTAGGATTCCGCTGGGGAAGAGGGGTTCCGCTTGGGGGAATGCAAAATTTTCTTAGTGAAAATGTTCAAAATCCATCCTGGGATTTTTAGGAATATTTCGAGGATTTTTCAAGGCATTCTGGTATTTTCTGAGAATTTATCTACGAAGTTTAAGGGGGGATGTCGGTCGGCATGGCGCTTGGCATCCTATATAAAGGGGGAAAATCCATTCATTTTTTCACGGCTTCTTTTGATTTCTCTCTTTCTGCGATTCCTCTGCAAGTCGTTCTAGCATTCCGATCTTCAAGAAATGGCCGTCTTTGTGAGCACCGTAGCCCATACGGAGTGGTTGACCATTGATGATTGGGTGAATGTGGATTGGAGGGACAGGGTGCCTCTTGCTTTGGGGAGTGAGTACTCCTTTAATGCGTTTGAGCCTGTTGTGCATGAGCGGACCTTTCTGCGGGAGTCATCGCGTCATCGCTCTTCGAGAGTGATTCCCTACGGTTATGTAAGTAACCTAACCTTTGGCATTCCTTTCTTTTTGGTGATTTTTCTTTCTTTCTTGACTTTTGATGACACTTTTTTCTTTTTCCAGTCTGATATTTCTTTGAATAACATATGTGCCCGCGGGACGACGGGGCTCAGGGATGTTTGGGAGCATCTCCCACCTGTAGTGAGTTAGGTGGTCTTATCAGCGGGTTTTGGGAGGTTGGCACTGGTGCTGGATAAGACGCCTCATTCGATAACAGTCCTATGCACTTTGGGAGAGAGGTGGCGGGATACTACCCACACCTTCCATTTCGGCTTCCTAGAGATGACTATGACTCCCATAGACGTGCAACAGCTGCTAGGGCTGGATTATGATGGAGAGCAGATAGAGGTGCATCGCTCTTTTCGGGTGAGACCGGGGGCAGTGCGGGCAGCACTTGGTGATGTAGGGAGGATAGTTTTTAGGGATTCTATCCGGTTGTCCCTGCTGAAGGATGTTCTACTGAACAGGGTGATTGATGTGGAGGACAGGCTACAAGTGAGGCAGATGGCCCGGTTATTCATTTTGCTGGTGTTGGGCGATTTTATGGTGGCGTCGAGCGACGACGTCATCCATTTGTGGTTCTTGTCGTACTTGAGGATGTTTTCAAACATCCCTTTCTATGATTGGGGGAGTCTAACTTTGGCGACCCTTTATTCTTCTCTCGATGTATTCAGCCGGTGCTTTCGGCAGACCTTTACTGGATCCACGTACCTTCATGAGGTATTCTTCGGTTTGCACATTTCCTTTCATGCATTCGCATTTTCTTTTCATGCATTCGCATTTTCCTTATGCGTCTCTTTTTCTTTATGAATTTAGACGTTGTTCTACAAGGTGATTGAGTGCAATACCCCACTGATCGCTTTGAAGGATGACACTGTTGGGGACTTTTGCTAATTGTATCGATAGCGTAAGGCCAATCGGCTGTCGAAGAGATATTTGTCTCTGGAGGTGGTGCGTCAGGTCTTGAATGACCTGACCAATGGTAGGTTAAGACTCTTTCCATTTCAGTCTTGGTTTTTGCACCTTCTGATCTTTTATTGATTTATGCTTGCTTGGAGATTTTCAAGTGACCTTTTATCCCTGGGGGAAAGTCATTTAGGATGCGGGGGCGACCGGGGTGAATGCGCGGATGAGGCAGCTGCTGGCGCATGAGTTCGACCATTCTTGGTATCTTGGGGAGAGTGTGATTTTTCATATTGCTGAGGAGGAGGCGGTGGTGCCACCTGCTCAGCCTCCTACGTCTATGAGGAGGGAGCGACTGCTGTCGGAGGATGAGAGGATCGCGACGATGATCGGCGAGTCCTACTTGTTGTACACCGATACGGCTGCATCGTATGACTATATGGACTTTGTGACGAGCTGGTTGATGGCTCCCAGCATATATGATGCATTACCTTTCCCTCCGATGGGTTCGAGTCGGGCGGTGGGATCTTCCCACAGCGGCGGTGGTCCGTCGACAGATGCGGTGGCGACGACCTCGGAGGTCCCTTTTGTGCGGTTGCATACCCCTTTGTACAGCATTCGACGAGCTGATGGAGGGATAGTGCATATGATGCACCATCCTCATGCGATGGATTCAGAGGAGTTGGGTTTGACAGAGGAGGTCCTACGACCTGCGGTATACCTTTCTGTTCCTCTCTTTCTTTCTTTTCTGTTTTGGTCATCTCTGTTTTGATACTGATTTTGCTTTTCTTGCAGCAAGTTCGGGTGTCGACCAATTGGCTAAGGGACATCAGAGACTCGATATCTTCGGTGACTGCCCATATTCGGAACGCAGTTCCTTTCCCTTCTTTCTTGGTGTCCTCTGCTTTGTTCGGAGAGGACTCGGGCTCGGGTAGTGGTGGAACGTCATCTCGCCATAGGGGGAAGAGAGCGTGTCGCGGGGGTGGAAGCTCTTGAGAGAGAGAGAGAGAGAGAGATAGAGAGAGAATGTGGGTTCGGGCTGAGTCCCGTTGTTTTTTCTTTTTTTCTTTTTATTTCCTGCAAAAGTGATGTAACACAGAAAACAGATATATGCAATGTAATGTAGTTTTTTGATTATCTTTTATTTAATGATGAATGAATGCATGCACATGCGCTTTTTACTTTGTTGATGAGACCGTAAAAGGAATATTTTGAAGGAAAATTTTTAATTAAAAGGGAAAATTATATAAGGAGGAAAAGGGATTTTAAAATTCTGTTGAGAATATCAATTTATTTTTATTGAGTTTTCTTATTTGACAAAAGAGGAAAAAGGGAAATTTTTAAAAATGGGGGGTTGCCGGTCGGCAAGCACCTTGACCTACCTATCGGCAGTTCAGTCTAGTCCCATCAATTCAAAGCTTTGAATGGTACCCTATTCAGCCTTTGGTACCTTGTGGGGTAGGATTCCCTCTGATTTCTGTAGGGATTATGTCTCTTGTGTGGGTTCTCAAGTATAAAAAGGGGTAATGCTGGAGTGTTTTCATCACACCTTGGAATTTTCACTTACTTGCCCACTATCTCTTAGCCTTGCATGATGGCTCTCCCTAGTAGCATTGAGTTTCCAAATTACCTTGAAGCCTTGGAAGCAATGTTCTCCTATAATGTCGACCACGATGCTTTCAACATGAGTCGAGTCTCCTTGTGGCGAAATCGGCCTCTTGAGTGGAACGTGCTGATGGCGGCGGTACAATTCTGGTACTCCAAAGACCATGTATTTCGCTTTGGATTGGATGAAGTTTGTCCCACATACGAGGAGTTTTCTGCCATGCTGAGTGTAAATCCCAGTGTTGCTGCGGCTTTGCCTGAATTTTCCCGTTCTCCCAGGGATTTATTTGTCGGGCTTCTTCATATTTCGCCTTCGGCGGCCAGATCATTGGTTGTTGGAGGAATGATCTCCCTCCCGGTGGTGCCATAGTCCATGCATTTGCGGGAAGTAGGTGATGTTGGTCATACTGGAGCCGTTGTTCTGGGCCTGGTTTTAAAATTATTGCTGGTGACTAGAGAACTGTAGGTGGACCCGTAACTTGCAGCCATCACTTTGTGGATGTCATACCATCGCAACCCTACGAAAGTGATACTGGTGGAGACCCTAAATGGCTTGGATGCCTGGAGAGATGGTCGTTCTAACTTTTTGAAGGGTAGCCCCAGAATGCTGTTCATGTGGTTGTCTGAAAGGTTCTGCTTGGTGACACCTCCGTAGTATCCCTTGTCGATTGTACCCAACTTCTTTTCACGCCACTTCCTCAGCATTGGCCCGTATGTTGAGAAATGGGAGAATTGTCTTGTGGAGCATGGGGCTCGTGGTCTGTATTGGTCAGTTCCTTGGTGGGGGTAGTTGCAGCCTATTCTGGAGCTAGGAGAGTATTCATATGTGCGGTTGGTTGGTCTCAGGCAGACCTCCTTTTATCTCCCTTGGCGGCCTCTCCGCAAATTTGGCTGGGCACAGGTCATGCCACCTCGGACCTCAAATCTCTTTCCGGTAGAAGATTTGACTGAGAGCCTACGTCTATTGCTTGGATATCTGTGGGAAAATCGGCGTCCGTCAACCCGTCCCTTCCAGTCTGTCGGGAAAGTTTGGCATGTCCCCAAAGATTTATATGAAGTAGTTGTGGAGGAAATTAGTCAGCAAGATGTTGGCACTGGAGATTGGACAAAGATGGTTTGTTTTATCTAATAACATGGAAGGGTGTGTTGTGGTCTTTTCGAAGATGGTTAAGGCTCATCGGTCCATGGAGTGTTTACGGCACTCTATTCAGGCACGGGAAACTTGGGGGCCTCAAGATGTAGATGATGAGGGTGCAGGCTCCTCTGGTCGCTGTGGGTAGGACTCTTGGAGAGTTTATTTGTGTGATAGATGTGGGGATTTTTATTTGGCTTTTTATGGTAGTAGGGGGAAGGGAGTTATCCGTTCCTTTTCTTATGTAATCCGTACTGTAATTTCTTATTAATGAAATAAACAAGTTTCTGATCATCCAGTTTGTCCTTTCGATGAATTTTGTATTTTGAAATATCCATACCGATCGCTAAGGCATACATAATCCTTTTGTTCAAGTATTTTTAGAATGAACCGTCGTTCTCGGAGGTAAGAAAAGAATAGTATTTTGTGAGAAAGAAAGGGTTTCACTCATGTGAGGTGTATGAGCTGCCTATGTACCTCTGGGGTTTCTGAAAAGTTTTTTGTCTGTTTTAAAATAGTTTTTGCAGAGGATCAGGCCCACGTAGTTCTGGGTAGAGGAAAATGAAGATTGTTCTTTTTTTTAGAATAGAAAGGGGATGAGAAGAGTCATAGCGCGCCGAGATTTCGGACTTAGGGGTGGAATTTCTTGAGACGGTACAGATTGACTGGTCGAGCCATCTCTTCCCCATCTAGGTCAGTGAGCATGGCGACACTGTCGGATAAGATTTTCTTCACAATGTAGGGGCTTCTCCAATTAGGCTTGAATTTCCCTCTGGGGTCCCAGATGGGTTCTATTATCTCTTTGAGGGCTAAATCCCCCTCCATACACCGCGGTCCTTAACTCACTTGTTGAATGATCGCGCTATTCGTCGATGATACCCTTGTATGTGGTAAATAACTTTCAATCTTCTTTCATCTAGGAGGGTCTACTCGTCAAGATGGCTTTGGCACCAATCTTCTTTGCTAACTTTTCTTTCGAGCATGATGCGTAGCGAGGGTATTTCCATCTCCACAGGTAGGACTGCCTCCATGCCGTAGACCAGGGAGTAAGGGGTACCCCCAGTAGAGGTTCGGATTGAGGTTCGGTAGCCCCATAGGGCGTTAAGGGGTTCGGTCGGCCCAATACCTATAACTTTCGGTCATCTTGCTGATGATAGCTTTGAGGTTCTTATTGGCGGCTTCGACTGCACCATTGGTCTGAGGTCGGTAGGGAGAAGATTTATATCTCTGAATCCCGTACTCATTGACTACTTCTGTGACTTCTTCTTTGAAATGCAACCCGTTATCTGATACTAGCTCGTGCGGGACCCCATATCGACAGATGATATTCTTCTTGAGGAATTTGGCCACTTTCTTGGCATTCAATACTGCGTATGACTCATCTTCGACCCATTTAGTGAACTAATCAATGGAAACTAGGATGAACTCATGTCCATTTAAAGCCTTTGGTGTAACCTTCCCTATGATGTCGATACCCCAAGTGGAGAACATCCAGGTAGAGGTCATGTTGTATAATTCTCGCGGAGGCATGTGCTGAAGATTGGAGAATTATTGGCATTTGAGGCATCTCCGGACATAAGCGAAGCAGTCCTGGGTCATAGTGGTCCAGTAGTAACCCTGTCGGATGATTTTCTTGGCAAGCATGTGACCATTCATATGGGGCCTGCATTCCCTGCAATGGATTTTCTGCATTATTTTCTCAATCTTAGCTCCAACGATACAGTGTAGATGAGTTCCATCGATGTTCCTCTTGAGTAGAGATTTATGACAAATGATGTACTGGGCGGCCAGTCTTCGAAGGGTTGTTCGGCATTTCTTGTTGGAACCCTTGGGATACCTACCATATTTGAGGAGGCAGCATATATCTTAGTACTAGCAATCGTCTAGTTCAGGATCTTCAGTGGAGACAAGCTCAATATGGTATCTTTGGGTTGGTTTGTCTTACTTTTGAACTAGGAAGGGGGTCATTGTTATTCCTTCGGGCATGTCGACCATAGAGGCCAAGGTAGAGAGAGCGTCAGATATTTTATTCTTTGCTCGGGGTAGGTAATGGAAGGTGATATCTCCAAATTGAGAGGCTAATTCTTCTAAGTGGGCATGTAAGGGTTGGATCTTTTCATCCTTGACTTTTCTCTTTGTGAGCACTTGACGGATGATAAGGGCAGAATCCCCGTAAACATCAAGGTATTGAATACCTTTCTTGGGAGCAACTTCGAGGCCTACTTTGCATACCTCGTATTCCATCATGTTGTTGGTGCAAGGGAAATCCAATTTAATGGCGATGGGAGTGTGGGAGTCATCTGGGGTAATCAGAAGTATCCCAATGCCAAATCCCTTTTTTTTGGTAGTGCCATCAAAGAACATTTTCCATCGAAGGCGGTCTTGAGCGGTGCAGAGTATATTTTCATCTGGGAATTCATAGATCCGGACATTTGTTTCTTCTATAGGGTAATCGGCAAGGTAGTCAGATATGGCTCTTCCTTTAACCGCTTTCTGTGTAACGTACACGATATCGAACTCGGTTAGGAGCATCAACCATTGGGCCATTCGACTGGATAAGGCGGGTTTCTCAAGAAGGTCTTTGATGGGGTCCATTCGTGATACAAATTTGATGGGGAAGACGAGCATGTAGTGTCGTAACTTTTGGGTGACCCAGATAAGTGAAACACACGCCCTTTCCAAAGCAGTGTAGTTAACCTCGTACCCGACCAATTTGTGATTAGCATAATAGATAGCTCTTTCTTTGTGGGAGTCCTCAAGGTATTGGTCTAGAAAATCCCCAGCTGCAGTGTCGGTTATGGTTAGGTATATGAGCCAAGGGATACCAGGCTGTGGTGGCATGAGCACTGGATATTGGGTCAGATATTATTTGATTCGGTCAAAAGCTTCTTGTCAGGCCTCATTCCAAACCTTGGTTGAATCCTTTCCGAGGAGCTTGAAGATCGTTTCACAAACAAAGGTTAGTTGGCTGATAAATCGATTGATATATTGCAATTTCCCAAGGAAATCTCGGACCTCTTTCTCTGTTCGGGGAGGTGGCATCTCATGTATGGCCTTCAGTTTTGTAGGATCTGCTTATATCCCTTTTCTCGCTAACCATGAATCCCAAGAGTTTTCCTTTTGTAATTCCGAAGGCACACTTCTGTGGATTAAGTCTCATCTGATACCATCGCATTTATTCGAAGAACTTCTAGAGAGTGAGAATATGACCTTCTCTAGTTTTGGATTTGATAATCATATCATCCACATAAACCTCGACTTCCTTATGAATCAGATCGTGAAGGATGGTTGTGGCAGCCCTTTGGTAGGTAGCTCCAGCATTCTTGAGACCAAATGGCATAATAGTGTAGCAAAAGGTTCCCCATGGGGTGATGAATGTGTTTTTTTCTTGGTGGTCTGGGTGCATCTTGATTTTCTTGTATCCTGCAAACCCGTCGATGAATGACTTGAGAGCATGACTGGCTGTGTTGTCCACGATCATGTCAATATTGGGTAGCGGATAATCATCCTTTGGAGAAGCTTTGTTTAAATCTCGGTAGTCTACACACATTCGAACCTTCCCCCATGATTTCGGCACAGGTACTATGTTGGCTATCCATGTGGGATATTCGATCACACGAATGAGGCCCACGTTTAACTGTTTGACCACCTCTTCTTTGACCTTGAGCGACCATTCGATGCCGAGTTTTCTCAATTTTTTTTAACCGGCTTGTAATTTGGGAGAGTGGGGATCTCGTGCTGAGCTATTTCAGGATCAATGTCGGGCATATCATCATAGGACCATGCGAAGACATCCACGAACTCCTTCAGTAATTCTTTGAGATGTGCGCGCTCATGCTTGTCAAGGGTGGCCCCTATCCTAATCTCACGCAGTTGGCTACTAGAACCAAGATTAATAACAACAATCTCTTCTTCATTAACTTAAATGCGATTACGTTGTTTATTATTAACCTTATTTAGATCATTTAAGAATTGTTCATTTGCAAAATCATCATCATCAAAAGTTTGATTAGAATCCAAGCAGTTAATGTAAGGCACAACAAGATACTCAAAATCTTCGTTTATTTCATTGATAGGAAAAACACCATTGAGAACCTAGTCAAAAGAGGTCTTGATTACATTTGAACAAGGATAGACAGTAGAATAAGAAATATGGTAAACATTGGGGTTAGGGGGGATTTCAAGAGGTAGAACTGGCGCAGCATGCCATTTGAGGAGAGGTGTATCAGCAGCTTTACTCAGATGGGATGGATACATTGATGTAGTGCCTGAACGAATCATGCGGAGTGATAACCTAGTGTTTGTAAGTTAAAGGAATCTTCGAAATCACTTCCCTCGATCTCTTCGGTATCTTTGATGAGCGGTTGTACGCGGTGTTAGAAACTTTCGACCCATGGGTAGATATCTTGGAAAAAGATCTCCGTTCCAGGCTTTATCTTTTTGTCTGTGTGGTCATACCATGGTTCTTGAAAATCGCAAAAGGGGAAATCTTCGGCTTCTTTGATGAATCGTCCATTCAAGGAGTCTTCTGAGATAGTTTGGGTGTAGTCTAATCTTCTCTTCAGTCGCGACTAGTGGATCATTCTGAGCTCTTGTTCTGATGGTTGATACCCCAAGCCACAAGGAGGGAAAGATTTCTTTAGTTCGATGGGCTCGAGTATCCCTTGCTGCCTTTTCCCTAATCCTAGTCCGGGCATGAATTGCATGCTTCTGAACATCAGAATCACATTGACATTGCCATGATGGTCATGTTCTGGACAAACCCTTTCTTTAAAACCATCCCCTGCCGGGAGGAGGAGTGGCTCAACTTGGAATCCTGATAGCAGCATATCATTTGACCCGTGCTGTATCTCAAGGATTGGACTACTGGTGCTTGCACCCTCAACATTTTCTTCGTTGCCTAAAATAGTGATGACTCTCCCGTCGGCGAAGAACTTCAATTTTTGATGGAGTGAGGAAGACACACCCTTGATGTTGTGGAGCTAGGGTCGTCCGAGAAACAGGTTGAAATAAGATGGGATGTCTATGACTTAGAATTCAATGATAGGGTTTATTGGGCCAACCCCTATTATAAGTTTTATGGATCCCATCACCTCCCGACGGGTATTATCGTAGGCACGTACAGCGGTGGAGGTTGGAGCGAGGTCGCTTTATTTCTGGCCTAAACACTTGAAGGTTCTTAGAGGGAAAATATTCAAGGCGGATCCGTTATCAACGAGAGATAGTGGCACGGCCTTTCCCATAACTTCGACGGAGATGTTGAGTGCATGATTGTGATTTGGCCCAATTATAGGGATTTTCGTCTTTAGAAAATGATAGCATTCGGGTAGAGGTCAGAGATCCGACCAGATTTACCGCTTCTTCTGGTGAGGTAAAGGGAGGAACTATGGGTCCAGTGAGTAGTTTGATTAAAGCATTTCTGTGTAGCTGGGAAGATATGAAAAGCCCCCATAGAGTGATGTTAGCTTGGGTTTTCTTCAGTTGATCGAGGATCTTGCTCTCCTCAATGGTCATCTTGGGCAGAGGAAGGTTTTCAACGACCTTACCTTTATCATTTTCTGGTAGTGAGCTTGGAACCTGGTAATGTCTCCCTGGTCTGGTCATGTGATTTACTGAAGAAGGGAAGAACATGAATCCCGCTTCCTCGTCAATATCAGGTTGTTCTACCACCCTGTTTATTTCTCCGACGGGCTCTTCAAATGATATTATCCCACATATGTCGGCTATTGGCCCAGCTCTTCCTGAAGCTTGTTCTTCGCTCGAATCTTCGAATTCTTCCCCCCATCCGATGACAACAATTCTGTCTTTCCATGTAAAGTCAATGCACTCCACAACTTCAACGGCTTCTTCATACAGGTCCTCCCATTCTGTGGGGATATGTGAGATTGAAGGGACTAAACGCCCTTGTAGCTTCAAACCGTCAAGTAACCCGGTGATACTGCAAATGTTATTGGTTTGCCCGAATAATTATGCCATAGTCTGGACAACATTATCTAGGTTGACTTCGTCGATTGGTACCACCCATCTGTCTGAATCTCGGGCCTACTTTCGTGCTTCCAAGAAAAGTGTGTTGAACCTCTGGCAATCGATGACCATCTATGAGGGCAATTTCAGCCCCATCTCTAGGAGTTGGTTTAACACCTCTGACAATTCCATATTCCCATTTTCATAATGGGTACGGACAGAGATGCATGCTCTGGTACGGAGTGACAGTTCCTGATCAGCGGGGCTAGTAGGGTGTAGGAGGAAATACAGGAAAATTTGGAGAGGTTTAGGAGAGTATATGGGTGTGATTTGAGTTGATGGATCGAAATTTGGGTTTTCTTCTAAGAAGATGGCATTGGTATGATTTGGGATTGGATTGTGAGTAGTATTTGGCTTAGGATTGGCTAGTGGGGCGATGGTACCCTGGTCAATGAGATCTTGGATTATGTTTTGAAGGTGAAAGCATTGGTTGGTGGTTTGGCCGATAGTTTGGTGAAAGGCGCAATGAGCATCGGCCTTGAAGTTTTGTTGGAGTGGATTTGTCAATGGACGGGGATCCAAGAGTTTGATAAGGTTTCGACTCAACAGGGCTTGGTAAACTTTGGAGAGGGGAGCATGGAGCTTAGTGTATTCCCTTCGGATGGGGGCAGGGCGGCTTTCTGGTGCCCATGATGTGGTTGGTTGAGAGATGTTGTTGATGGTTGAGACTGTAGCACTGGAAGGCTTGTCATACTTTCTAGGGGTGAACTGTCCGGACACCTTCTTTGGTTCAACCTCTGTTTTAACAAGGCTTTCATCGATTGCTACTCCATCCTATCTGAAAGATCGAAAGTGGGGATAGTATTATCCTCCCATCATCGCTTGGACATGGGGCAAGAAGTTCTTCTTCACTTTGTTGACTTGTTCCTCCTCGGATGGCCGATTGGTCATGGTAGCTGCTTTTGCCCTCCATTGAGTTATGAAGTTATTGACTGATTCCCCTAGATTCTATTTGAGCAGCTCTAAATCTCGACGGGTGACCTCAAGCTCTTCATTGTATTTGTACTACGACATGAATTATTGGGCTACTTCCTCCCAGCTACGGATTCTGGATTCCTCAAGAGATAAAAATCATCGGAGGGCATTATCCTTCAAAGTTTGCTAAAACAATTGGGCCATGACCTCTTCAGAAGCCCCTAGTAGAGTCATGAAATGATGATAACTGCGAAGATGAACAATCGGGGGTCCACTCCCTCCAAACTTCTCGATATTTAGCATTTTGAACTTCTCGAGCAACCTCTCTTTAGGATAAGGAGACATGTGGGTGTAGTCCATGTAATTCCCAGAGATCCTGACTTGGTCAAACTTCTTGGTGGGCATCTTGATATCCTCTTTGACTTTATTCAACTCCTCTTTTAGATCAACGACCACAGGCAGGTTAGCCATAGGTTGGGCAATGTTTGGCATTAGAAGTTAGGAAGGCATCGGCCCATTGACAGGAGGGAGATGTGGAGCGTGCTGATATTCTTCCGAAACCCAGATAGGCTCGGGTAGACCCATTGCACGAGGGAACCGGGCCTTGGGCTCTTGAGGAATTAGAACCTGGTGTCGTTGCATCTCTCGGACCTCAGTTTGGAGGTTGTCAATCTTGGACACGAGCTGAGCTAGGACTGTCGTCAGATCCGGCTGTATGACTGGTACTTTATCTGTATTCTCCATGGAAAGTGGATGGATTATGGACTCGAAAAAAGTAGTAGAGGAACGGATGATACTCCGGGGTGATTTGACTGAAGACCGAAGCCAATAGGGAGCCAGGCCAAGGGCTTGTGATCAACCTGAGAAAGCATAGAATGGAATTTATTTTTGAGAAAAAAGGAAGAAACTATCTTTTTGATTTTTGATAAATAAAGGAGAAATGTTTTTGGATTTTTGATAAAGAAGGGAGAAATGTTTTTGGATTTTTGATAAAGAAGGGGGAAATGTTTTGAAGACGGAACTCAGCATGATTATTATGATTATTATGTTCTCACTTGTATTTAATTCTCCTAAATGCAATGTCGGACGGGACCTGAGACTGGAAAAGTGGGGTTTTAATATATGCAAAGCTATGGCTGGACTTGTAACCAGGCTCACAGACAGGGTACAGTTTTAATAATGCGTGAAAGTTCGGGTGAGAGATCGACCCGGAATTTCGACAGAGTTTCGGGTTAAAATGAGTAATCTAAAGTGCATGTCCTAGGTTTGACACATATATGTGGGTATGCAGTTGGTTGGGTGAATCGGCCTGGGTTCCCCCCTTTGGCGTGACTTCCATGATATGCGTCTTGCTCTTGCTGGCAATCGGTACGTGTGGGAGCCAGTCTATTTTACTTAAAACAAACAAAAGGAAAAGGGGAAGCCACCCCGAAGGATGGCATCCAAAGACATACTGGTGTATGCGAAACCAAAATGATTCGAGAAGGGTTCGGAGGCTTAGTTATAGAAAGGTGTTAGGCACCCATTCCACCCTTTCGGTCTCTCATGGATATTTGTTATTTTCCTTTATTTTTCTCCGTGATATGTGTGCATGTGTATATATATAGTGGATATAGGAATCCTCGACTTGTATCATGGAAGATATAAAGTGAGTCATCCGTAGGAAGGTATAAGAATAATATTAGAACATAAGATTTACACGATTACCCTTACGTTGACCGTTATAATGAAACGATAAAGTATATGGAGTAATACGTCACTAAGAACAAGTATATATATATATATAATATAAGAAAATTGGATTTAGAGAAGATAGAAAATAAGAGAAAAAGTGAGAAAAAGGACTGGAGTCTCAGGTTTTACCCCGAGACGCCTACGTAGCCTCTAAACGCTTCAAAGTCCACGTAGTTTGCATACAAAACGAAGGGTGGGGTTTATCCCATAAATCCAAATGGGGGATCTCTTATTTATGGGTGTGTGTGTGTGTGTAGCAAAAGTATTTTAGTTGTGATGAAAGTGTGAGAAAAGTATGAGACTCCCTACTTTGAATTTATGAGTAAACCCTCTTTTTCCTATTTTTTTGGGTCTTATTTATAATGAAAGTAAGAGATGTGCAATAATACTAAATAAAAAGTATATTAGGATGTGTGAGATGAGATCATAAAAGTGCTAAGTAATAAAACAAGTTATTGCAAATTTAAGAGAAAGTTGAGTAAGATAGACCTTCTTGGAGACCTTAAGTTTGATGTTGAATGTGGGAGAGCATCCCTTGCACTTGGATGATGATGGAGAGTGGCTAATTCACCATGTTTGATGAAAAGGATGATGAAAAGTGGAAGTAAAAAAAAGGGATTTGGAGGTTGAAATCACGCTGCCTTCGAGAGAGGTTTCTGGGATTCGCTGAGAGTGATTTTTATCAGATCTGGGCTCCCCTTGCAAATGATGTGAAGGCCTCCTTTTATAGGCCCAGGTAACTACCGATCGGCATAGACCTGTTTCTTCCTATCGGCTCTAGAACCTGTCATTTGGTTGTGCGCTTCAGGATTTTTAAAAAAATCGGTCGTCAAGGGAAAACCGTTGGTCAGAATCGTGCACGGGGCATTCCGTTGGAAAGGTAATTTAGATATCTTTGAAAGTCCTTTGGACCGCTCCCGGGTTCGGGAGTTGACTTTGGGTCAAATATCGCTCGGAAGCGTTTGTCGCTCCATTGTACGGGGAATTATTAGAACGCAAACGGATTGTTCGTCCGCATGGTAAGTCCAAAACATTCAGGGGGTGGACCAGTGGAAAGATTAGGAGATGTACTTCAACATTCCAAAGATTTTGAACCGGTTTGGAGAATTGACTTTGGTCAACTGGGCCCAAGAAGCATCTGATGACCTCTTGGAGTCAAACGGATAGTTCGTCCACATGGTAAGTCCGAATTGCGCACGGGATGGACCGTTGGAAAGGGGATTCAGTGCCCTTTGAAGATTCATTTAGCCTCAGTTGAGCTAAAGAGTTGACTTAGGTCGAACAGAGCTCGGGAGCGCCCAGTGGCCTCTAGGTCAGGTTTTGGACGCAAATGGATCGTTCATCCGCATGGTAAGTCAGAATTGCAGACGGGGTGGACCGTTTGAATGGGGATTTAGCGCCCTTCGAAGATTCATTGAGTCTTGGTCGAGACGAAGAGTTTGACGTTTTGGTCAAACTGAGTTGGGGAGAGCCCGATGGCTTCTAGGTCAGTACTCGGGACATGACCTGGGTTTGTAGTGATGAAGGGAGGTGCTAGGGAACTTAAGAGAGTTAGGGGTAATGGAATGGGGTGTCTACAACATGATGTTGGATGGCAAAACCCCAAAACACCCCCCCAAATGACCCCGTCAGTGGCGCCATCACCTCACACAGGACCAAAGTAACTTATAAGATCCAATCATGTGGTCACGGGGCCCCCGATTCGAGGGCACAAAGCAATATTAAAATTATGTATACTTAGGCGTGAAAACATGTTGCTAAAGAGAGAAACCTCGAAACAGCACCCAAACGGCCACGTGAGCGGCGTCAACACCTCACACCGGACCATTAGACCTCACAGGAACTGATCATCTGGCCACTGAACCCCGGTTCTAGAGCATGAACAATTTTCAGAATTTTTATACCTAGGCTTGAAAACATGCTATAAGAGGGGGAAATCCTGAAACAACCCCAAACGGCACCAATAACTCACATGGGACCAATGTAACTCGTAGGAACCGATCACGCAGTCACGGGACCCCTAGTTCGAGAGCATGGCCCAATTTTTAGAATATCCAGACATAGCCTTGAAAATATGCCATTAGAAGGAAAAACCCCGAAACACTCCCTAAACGGCCCCGTGAGAATTGTCAACACCTCGCACGGGCCCAATGTAACTCATATGAACCGACCGTGTGGTCACAAGACTCTTGGTAAGAGAGCATGGCATAATTTTCAGATTATCTATAATTAGGCCTGAAAACATGCCGCTAGTGGGAAAAACCCCGAAACACCCCCCAAACGGCCCCGTAAGCAGCACAACACATCGCACGAGACCAATGTAACTAGTAAGAACCGCCCCCATGGTTACGAGATTTCCAATTTGATATCACGCCTAATTTTTAATATATATACACTTAGGCTTAAAAACATGTCATTAGAGGGAGAAACTCCCTCCAAATGCACTCCTGAGCGGTGTCAACACCTCGAACGTCACTTATGTAACTCGTAGGATCTGACCACGTGGTCACGGGGTCCTCGATTTGAGAGCATGACCCCATTTTAATAATATCTACACCTGGGCGTGAAAACGTGCCATTAGAGGGAGAAAACTCTATACACCCCAAAGGCCCCGTGAGCGGTGCTAACAGCTCACACGGGATAAATGTAACACGTAGTAACTGATCGCATGGTCACGGGACCCCAGGTTCTAAAGAACAATCTAATTTTCATAATATCTACAATTAGGATTGAAAACATGTCGTTAGAGGTGAAACCTTGAAACACCACCCGAACGGCCCCATGAGCGACGCCAACACCTCACGACACCCCGGTTCGAAAGTAAGGCTGAATTTTTTGAATATCTACACTTAGTCTATAAAACATGCTCTTAGAGGCCGAAACCCCGAAACATTCCCCAAATTGCCCCGTTAACGACGCCAACACCTCGCAGGGGACCATTATAATTTGTAGGAACCGATCGCATGGTCACGGGACCCTCTGTTCGAGACCATGACCTAATTTGTAGAATATCTAAACTTAGACTTTAAAACATGTCGTTAAAGAGGGCCAAAACTCGAAACACCACCAAACGTCCCCGTGAGAGGAACTAACACCTCGCACGGGACTAATGTAACTCGTAGGAATTTACTGCGTAGTAACTCGTTGGAACCAACTACATGGTCACGGGACCCCAGGTTCTAAAGCAGAGACCAATTTTGAAAATATTTACACTTAGCCTTGAAAACATGTTGTCAAAGGTCGAAACCTTGAAACATTCCACAAATGGCCCTTTGAGCCATGTTAACATCTCGAACGGGACCAATGTAACTCGTCGAAACCGACCGCGTGGTCACGGGACCCCAATTCGACAGCATGACCCAATATTAGGAATATCTACACTTAGGATTGAAAATATTTTGTTATAGGGCAAAACCTTGAAACATCCCCCAAACGGCCCAGTGAGCAGTGTGAACATCTCGCATGGGACCAATGTAATTTATTGGAACCAATCACGTGGTCACGGGGTTCCGAGTTTGACAACACGGACCATTTCTCAGAATATCGACACATAGGATTGAAAACGTGTCATTAGAGGGTGAAATCTTGAAACACCGCCCAAACGGCCCCGTGAGCGGCGTTATCACCTCGAACGGGATGAATGTAACTTGTAGAAATCGACCACATCGTCACGGGACTCCTGTTTCGAAATCACAGACAAATTTACAAAATATCTACATAGGTTTGAAAACATGTCGTTAGTGGTCGAAACCCCGAAACACCCCGCAAATGGCCCTGTGAGTCAACACCTCGCACGGGACCCATGTAACTCGTAGAATATCTACACTTAGGCTTCAAAACAAGATATTGGAAAGTGAAAACCCAAAACACCCCCAAACGGCCCCTTGAGGGGCGCCAACACCTCACACGGGACCAATGTAACTTATAGGAACCGATCGCGTGTTCCCGGGACCCCCAATTCAAGGGTACGAACCAATATTAATATTTTGTATACTTAGGCATGAAAACATGTCGTTGGAGAGAGAAACCTTAATACACCACACAAATGGCTCCGTGAGTGGCCCCAACACCTGGCACAGGACCAATGTAACTCGTAGGAATCGATCACGTGGTAACGGGATCCTTTATTCGAGAGCATTGAGAAATTTTTAGAGTATTTACACTGATGCTTGAAAACATGCCATAAGAGGGGGAATCCCGAAAACACCACCAAACGGCACCGTGAGCGGAACCAACACCTCACATGGGACCAATGTAACTCGTAGGAACCGATCACATGGTCACCGGACCCCTGGTTTGAGTGCACGACCACATTCTCAAAATATCTACACTTAGGCCTGAAAACATGTTGTTAGAGGGCAAAGCCCTGAAACACCCCTAAACGTCCCTCTGTGCGATGCCAACACCTCGCACGGGACCAATGCAACTTGTAGGAACCGAGCCTGTGGTCAAAGGACCCTCGGTATGAGAGCATTGCCCAATTTTTTTATTATCTACATTTAGGCTTGAAAACATGCCGTTAGAGGGTGAAACCTCCAAACACCCCCCAAACGACCCCATGAGCAATGCCAGCACCTCACGTGGGAGACATCTAACTCGTAGGAACCAACTGCATTGTCACCGAACCCCCGATTCGATAGCACAACCAAATTTTTAGAATATCTACACATAGTCTTGAAAAAATGTCGTTATAGGGTGAAACCCCGAAACACCCCCCAAACGGCCCCGTGAGATGTGCCAAAACCTCGTACGAACCAATATTACTAGTCTGAACCAACTGCATGGTCACGAGACCCCCAATTTGAGAGCACGACTCAATTCTCGGAATATCTACACTTCGTCTAGAAATAATGTCGTTAGAGGGAGAAACACCCTACAAACGGCCCCATGAGCGGTGCCAACACCTCGCACGGGACCAATGTAACTCGTAGGATCCGATTACGTGGTCACGAGACCCCCAGTTTGAGTGCATGATAACATTTTCAATATATCAACACTTAGTCTTAAAAACATTACGTTAGAGGGAGAAACCCCTAAACACCCCCAAATGGCCACGTGAGCAATATCGACACCTCGCACGGGACCAATGTAACTCGTAGGAACCGATCGCGTGATCACAGGACCCCCAGTTCGAGAGCACTGTCTAATTTTATGAATATCTAAACTTAGGCTTAAAAACAAGTCGTTATAGGGTGAAACCCAGAAACACTCCCCCCTAAATAGCCCCGTGAGCGGTGCTAAGACCTCGCATGTGATAAATGTAACTCGTAGATACCGACCGCTTGGTCACTGGACCCTCAATTTGAGAGCACAACAACATTTTCAGAATATCTACACTTAGGCTAGAAAACTTATCGTTTGACGAAAAAATATCGAAACACCACCCAAACGGCCCCGTGACCGATGTCAACACCTCGCACGGGACCAATGTAACTCATAGGAACTGATCACGTGGTCACGAGACATCGATATAAGAGCACGACCCAAATTTTAGAATATCTACACTTAGGCTTTAAAACATGTCGTTTGAGGGCGAAACATCGAAACACCCCCAAAATGGCCTTATGAGCGACTTCAACACCTCGAACAGGTCCAATGTAACTCATAGGACCCGATCGCATGGTCATCACACCCCCATTTCAAGTGAACTATCCAATTTAATGAAAATCTACACTTAGGCTTGAAAACATGTCGTTAGAGGGCGAAACCCCAAAACACCCCCCAAGCGGCCCCGTGAACAGCACCAACACCTCATACGAGACCAATGTAACTTGTAGGAATCAACCAAATGGTCACATGACCCCTAGTTCGAGAGTACAACTCAATTTTTAAAATATCTACACCTAGGCTTAAAAATGTGCTGTTGAGGATGAAACATCGAAACAACCCCGAACGGCCCCGTGAGTAGCACTAACACCTACCATGGGACCAAAGTAACTCGTAGGAAATGAACTTGGGGTCATAGGACCCCCGATTCGATAGCATGGACCCATTTTCAAAAAATCTATACTTAGTCTTAAAAACAAACTGTTAGAGGGTGAAACCTCAAAATACGACCCAAACGGTCCCCTGAGTGGCGCTAACACCTCGCACGGGACCAATGAACTCGTAGGAATAGATCGTGTAGTCACGGAACCCCAATTCGAGAGCACGGCCGAATTTGTAGAATATATACACTTTGGCTTCAAAACTTTCCATTAGAGGACGAAACTCCAAAACTCTCCCAAAACGGCCCCTTGAGTGGCTCCAACACCTCACACGGGACCAATGTAACTTGTAGGAACTGATCCCGTGGTCATGGGACCCCTTGTTTGAGAACATCGCCCAATTTTTAAAATATCTATACATAGTCTTAAAACCATTCCGTTAGAGGGTAAAATCCTGAAACATCCCCTAAACAGCACCGTGAGCAGTGTCAACACCTCGCACGAGACTAATGTAACACAAAGGAACCGACCATATGGTCAAAGGACCCTCGGTTCGAGAGCATGACCCAATTTCCAGAATATCTACACTTAGTCTTGAAAACATGCCGTTAGAAGGTGAAACCCCGAAACACCCCCCAATCGACCGCGTCGTCACGGGACCCCCGTTTCGGGAGCATGACCACATTTTCAGAATATCTACACTTAGGAGAAAAAACGTGTCATTTGAGGGAGAAACACTGAAACACCACCTAAACAGCCCCATGAGTGGCGCTAACACCTCGCACAGGACCAATGTAACTTGTAGGAACCAACTGTGTGGTCACAGCACCCTCTGTTCGAGAGGCACGGAAAATTTTTCAAAATATCTATAGTTAGGCTTGAAAGCATGTCGTTAGAGGGCGATACTTCCAAACACCACCCAAACGGCCCAGTGAGCAGCACCAACACCTTGCATGGGACAAATGTAACTCGTAGGAACCGATCATGTGGTCATGGGACCCCTGGTTTGAGAACATGGCTCAATTTTTAAAATATCTTCACATAGTCTTGAAAACATGTCGTTAGAGTGTAAAACAATGAAACACCCCCCAAACAGCCCCATGAGTGGTGCTGACACCTCGCACGGGATGAATACAATATATAGGAACCAATCACATGGTCACGGGACCCTCGGTTCGAGATCTCGACCCAATTTTTAGAATATCAACACATACTATGTAAAGCATGCAGTTAGAGGGCAAAATCCCGAAACACCCCCCAAATTGCCACATGAGTGGTGCCAACACAACTCATGGGACTAATATAACTCATAGGAACCGACTTCGTGGTCACGAGACCCCCGGTTCAAGAGATTACCACATTTTCAGAATATCTACACTTTGCCTTGAAAACATACCATTAGAGGGCGAAAGCCTAAAACATCCCCAAACGTCCAAGTGACCTGTGCCAACACCTCGCACGAGACCAATGTAACTCATAGGAACCAACTGCATGGTCACGGGATCCCCGGTTCTAGAGTATGACCCCATTTTTAGAATATCTACACTTAGGCTTCAAAACATGACGTTGGAGGGAAAAATCTCAAAGCACCCCCAAACGGCTCCGTGAGTGACAATAACACCTCGCACGGAATTAATGTAACTTATAGGAACCGATCACATGGTCACGGGACCCTGTGTTCGAGAACGTGGCCCAATTTTTAGAATATCCAGACATAGTCATGAAAACATTCCGTTAGAGGGCAAAACCCTGAAACACCCCCTTAACGGCCTCATGAGCGGTGCTAACACCTCGTACCGGACCAATGTAAGTCGTAAGAACTGACTACGTGGTCGTGGAACCCCTGGTTGGATAGCACGACCACATTCTCAAAATATAAACACTTAGGCTTGAAAACATGTTGTTAGAGGGCAATTTCCCAAAACACCCCTAAATGTCCCAGTGAGCGGCGCCAACACCTGCACGGGACCAAGTAACTCGTAGGAACCATTTGTGTGGTCACAAGACCCTCGGTATGAGAGAACAAACTAATTTTTAGAATATCTTCACTGGGCTTGAAATCACGTCTTTAGAAGGAGAAACCCCAAAACTGCCTCCAAACGGCCCCATGAGCGGTGCCAACACCTTTCACGGGAGAAATCTAACTCATAGGAATGGATTGTGTTGTCACAGGACCCCCGATTCGAGAGCATGGACCAATTTTTAGAATATCTACACTTAGTCTTGAAAACATTTCGCTAGAAGGGGAAACCCCGAAATAGCCCCCAAACGACCCTATGAGAGGCATTAACACTTTGCACGATACCAATGTAAATAGTAGGAATCGATCGCATGGTCACGAGACCCTCAATTAGAGAGTACGACCCAATTTTTAGAATATGTATAGTTAGGCTTGAAGTAATGTTGTTAGAGGTTAAAACCCTCCGTTAGCAATGCCAACACCTCGTACGAGACCAATGTTACTCGTAGGAACCGACCGCGTGGTCATGGGATCCCCGGTTCGAGAGCATGACCCAATTTTTAAAATATCTACACTTAGGTTTCAAAACATGACGTTAGAGGGAGAAACCACAAAACATCCCCAAATGGCCCCTTGAGCGGCGCCAACACCTCGCATGGGAGAAATCAAACTCGTTGGAACCGACTGCGTATTCATAGGACGCCCTATTCGAGAGCACGACCCAATTTTTAGAATATCTACACTTAGTCTTGAAGACATGCCGTTAGAGGGAAAAACCCAGAAACACCCCTAAACGGCCTAGTGAGCGACACCAACACCTCGCAAGATACCAATGTACCTAGTAGGAACCGACCGCATGGTCACGAGACCCTCGATTTGAGAGCACCACCCAATTTTTAGAATATCTACACTTAGGCTTGAAAACATGTCGTTAGAGGGAGAAAAACCCTCCAAACGGCCCTGTGAGCAGTGTCAACACCTCGTACGGGACCAACGTAACTCGTAGGATCCGACCGCCTGGTCACGGAACCCCTGGATCGAGAGCACGACCCAATTTTAATAATATTTACACCTAGGCATGAAAATGTGTCGTTAGTGGGCGAAACCTCTAAACACCAGTCAAATGACCTCGTGAGCGGTGTTAACACCTCACACGGGATTAATTTAACACATAGGAACTGACCGCATAGTCACGGGACCCCTAGTTCTAGGGCATGGTCCAATTTTCAAAATATCTACACTTAAGGCTTGAAAATATGTCGTTAGAGGGTGAAACCTCGAAACACCACCCAAACGGCAGCATGAGCGGGGCCAATACCTCGCGGCTCCTTGATTCGAGAGCCCGACAGAATTTTTAGAATATCTACAGTTAGGCTTGAAAACATGTTATTACCAGCCGAAACCTCAAAACAACCCCGTCAGTAGTGCCAACTCCACGCACGGGACCAGGGTAACTCGTAGGAACCGACCTCCTGGTCAAGGGACTCCCGGTTCGAGAGCATGATGAAATTTTGATAATATAAAAGTTTAGGCTTCAAAACATGACGTTGGATGACAAAACCACAAAACACCACCGAAACGGCCCCTTGAGAGGGGCCAGCACCTGGCACGGGACCAATGTAACTTATAGGAACCGACCGTGTGGTCATGGGACCACCCCGATTAGAGGGCATGACCGAATTTGTAGAATATCTACACTTACGCTTGAAAACATGTCGTTAAAGGGTGAAACCCCAAAAAACACCCCAACCAGCCCCATGAGCGGCGCCAACACCTCGCACAGGACCAATGTAACTCGTAGGAACCAATCGCGCGGTCACGCGACCCCCGATTCAAAAGAATGGCCCAATTTTAAGAATATCTACACCTATGAATGAAAATGTACCATTAGAGGGCCAAACCTCGAAACAACCCCCGAACGGACCCATGAGCATTGCTAACACCTCGTGTGAGACCAATGTAGCTCGTAGAAACCGATCGCGTGGTCACGGGACCCCCAGTTCGAGAGCATGACCGAATTTTTAGAATATCTACACTTAGGATTTAAAATATGTTGTTAGAGGGAGAAAACCAAAACACCCCCAAAACGGCCCTGTGAAAGGTGCTAACATCTCGCACGGGACCAATGTAACTCATTGGAACCGACTGCATGGTCACAGTACCCCTGGTTCTAGAGCACGGGCCAATTTTTAGAATATCTACACTTATCCTGGAGAACATCCCATTAGAGGTCGAAACACTCCACAAACGGCTCCTTGAGAAGCGCCAACACCTCGTACGGGACCAATTTAACTCGTAGGAACCGACCATGTGGTCACGGGACCCCCGGTTCGAGAGCATGACCCAATTTTTATAATATCTACACTTAGGCTTAAAAACATTTCATTAGAGGGAGAAAACCTGAAACCCCCCCAAACAGCCATGTGAGTTGTGCCAGAAACTCGCACGGAACCAATGTAACTCGTTGGAACTGATCACGCGATCACGGGAAACCCAGTTCGAGAGGATGAACTAATTTTTAGAATATCTGTACTTAGTCTTCAAAACATGACGTTGGAGTACAAAAGACCAAAACATCCCCCAAACAGCCCTGTGAGTGGTGCCATCACCTCCCATAGGACCAATGTTACTTCTAGGAACCGATCGCATGGTCACGGACCCTCGGTTCAAGAGGACGTTCCAATTTTCATAATATCTACACTTAGGCATGACAAAGTGCCTTCAGAGGGAGAAACCTCGAAACACCCGCCCAACGACTCAATATGCAGCTCTAATAGCTCGCACGGTACTAATGTAACTCATAGGAATCGATCGCGTGGTCACAGAACCACTGATTCGAGAGCACGGACCAATTTTAATAATATCTACACTTATCCATGAAAACATGCGATTAGAGGGTGAAACCCCGAAATAACCCCAAAATGGCCCAGTGAGCAGCACCAACACCTCGCACGGGACCAATGTAACTCGTAAGAACCAACTGCAGGGTAACGGGACCTTCGGTTAAAGACCAAGGACCATTTTTTATAATATTTACACTTAGGCTTGAAAACATGCGGTTAGACAGCGAAACCCCGAAACAACATCCAAACAGTCCCGTGAGCAGTGTCAACACCTCGCACGGGACCAATCTAACTCGTAGGAACTGATCGCGTGGTCATCGGACCCCTGATTAGAGAGAACGACCCAATTTTCATTATATATAAACAGTCTTGAAAACATGCCGATAGAGGGTGAAACCCCAAAATACCTCCTAAACGGCCCCGTGAGCGGTGCAAACACCTCGCATGGGGCCAATGAAACTCATAGGAACCGAATGTGTTACAATGGGACCCCTAGTTTGAGAGCTTGGCCCAATTTTTATAATATCTACACTTAGGCTTGAAAGCATGTTGTTAGAGGACAAAACCCCGTAACACCCCCCAAATGGATCTGTGAACAATGCTAACACCTGGCACATGAGGAATGCAACTCCTACAAATTGAAAGCATGGTCATGGGATCCTTGGTTGGAGATCACGGACTGATTTTATGAAAATCTACACTTAGTCTTGAAAACATGCCATTAGATAGTGAAACACCCCCCAAATGGCCCCAAAAAAGATGCCAACACCTCGGACGAGACCAACGTAACTCGTAGGAATCTAACGCATGGTCACGGGACCCCCGATTTAAGAGCACGATCCAATTTTGAGAATATCTACACTTTGTATTTAAAACATATTGTTATAGGGCGAAACCCGAAAACACCCCCAAAATGGCCCTTGAGCTGTGCCCACACCTCGCAGGGAATCAATGTAACTCGTAGGAACTGACCGCGTGGTCACTGGACCCCCAGTCCGAGAGAACGGATTAATTTTCATAATATCTATACTTAGGCTTGAAAACCTGAAACACCCCCCAAACAACCCCGTGAGCGACGCCATCACCTCACATAGGATCAATGTAACTCATAGGAACCAGTCACATGTTCGGGGGACCCCCAGTTCGAGAGAACGGACCAATTTTTAGAATAACTACACTTAGGCTTGAAAATATGTCGTTAGACGGCGAAACCCCGAAGCACCCCCAAATGGCCCCGTGAGCGGTGCCAACACCTTGGACTGGACCAATGTAACTCGCGGTAACCAGTAGGACCCCTGGTTCAAGAGCACGACCCAATTTTCATAATATCTACACTTCGGATTGAAAACATGCCGTTAGAGGGAAAAACCTCGAAACATCACTGAAATGGCCCCATGGATGGTGCCAACACCTCGCATGGAACCAATGTAACTCGTAGTAACTGGTCGCCTCGTCAAGGAACCCCCGGTTCGAGAGCACGACCCACTTTTCATAATATCTACACTTAGGCATGAAAATGTGTCGTTATAGGGAGTAACCTTGAAACACCCCCCAAATGACTCTATATGCGGCGCCAACAGCTCGTACGGGACCAATGTAACTTGTAGGAACCGATCGCATGGTCACAAAACCATTTATTCGAGAGCACGGACCAATTTTAAGAATATCTACAATTAGGCTTAAAAACATGTCGTTAAGTAGCGAAACACCCCCTAAACGGCCCTGTGAGCGGCGCCAACACCTGGCACGGGACCAATGTAACTTGTAGGAATCGACCTCAGGGTAACGGGACCCCCGATTCGAGAGAAAGACCCAATTTTTATAATATCTACAATTAGGTTTTAAAAGATGCCGCTAAAGGGAGAAACCTCGAAACACCCCCAAACGATCCTATGAGTTGCGACAACCCCTCGCACGGGACAAATATAACTCATAGGAACTGATCGTGTGGTCATGGGACCCCCGATTTGAGAGCATGTCCCAATTTTCATAATACCTACACATAGTCTTGAAAACATGCCGATAGAGAGTGAAACCCCAAAACACCCCCCAAACAATCTAGTGAGTTGCGCTAAAATCTCGCAGGGTACCAATGTAACTCGGAGGAATCGATTGCGTTGTAACCGAACCCTCGATTTGAGAGCCTGGCCAAATTTTTAATAATATCTACACTTAGTCTTGAAAACATGTCGTTAGATGACAAAACCCCGAAACACCCCCCCCCCCCCCCCAAATGGCCCTGTGAGTGATACCAAAACCTCACACCAAAGAAATGCAACTCATAGGCACCGACCCGAAGGACACGAAACCCCCGCTTCGAGAGCAGGGACCAATTTTCAGATAATCTACACTTAGGCTTGAAAACATGTCGTTAGAGGGCCAAACCACGAAACACCCCCAAATGGCCCCATGAGCGATGCCAACACCTCGCACGAGACCACTGTAACTCGTAGTAACTGATCACATGGTCACGGACCCCCAATTTTCAGTATATTTACACTTGGGCTTCAAAACATGTTGTTAGAGTAGGAAACCCAGAAACACCACACAAATTGCACCGTGAGAGGCATCCACATCTCGTAAGGGATCAATGTATATCATAAGAACCAATCGCGTGCTCACGGCACCCCCAGTTCGAGAGCACAAACCAAATTTTCAGAATATCTACAGTTAGGCTTGAAAATATGCCGTTAGGGAGCGAAACCCTGAAACACCCCTCAAAGGGACCCGTGAGCAGTTCCCGCACCTCTCACGGGACCAATGTAACTCATAGGAACCGACCGTGTGGTCATGGGATCGTAGTTCGAAAGCACGACACATATTTCAGAATATCCACACTTAGGCTTGAAAACATGTCATTAGAGGACTAAACCTCGAAATACCCTCCAAATAGCCCCATGAGCTATGCCAACACATCATACAGAACCAATATAATTCATAGGAACCCACCGTGTTGTCACGGGATCCCTGGTTCGAGAGCATGGCCCAATTTTTAGAATATCTACACTTAGGCTTAAAAATATATCGTTAGGGGGCGAAACCGCGAAACACCCCCAAACGGCCTCATTAGCGGTGCCAACTCCTTGCACGAGACCAATGTAACTTGTAGAAACCAACCCCGTGGTCACGGGACCCCCAGTTCAAGATCATGGCCCAATTTTAATAATATCTACACTTAGGCTTTAAAACATATCGTCAGAGGGTAAAACAACGAAACAACCCAAAACGGTCACATTAGCGGTGATAACACCTCACACGGGATTAATGTAACTTGTAGGAAACCCCCGTGGTAACGGTACCCCCAATTCGAGACCATGGCCCAATTTTAAGAATATCTACGCATAGGCGTTAAAACATGTCGTTAGAGGGAAAAACCTCAAAATACCCCCCAAATAGCCCCGTGAGCGGTGCGAACTCCTCGCACGGGACCAATGAAAATCTTAAGAATCAATTGCTTGGTCATGAAACCCTCGGTTCGAGATCGCGAACCAATTTTTTAAATATCTACACTTAGGCATGAAAATATGCCGTTAGAGGAAGAAACCTTGAAACACCACCAAACGGCTATGTAAGTGGTGGCAATAGCTCGCACGGGACTAATGTAACTCGTAAGATTTGATTGCGTGGTCATGGAACCCCCAAATCGAGAGCACGGACCAATTTTCATGATATCTAAATACGGCCTTGAAAACATGTCGTTAGAGGGTGAAACCCCGAAACACCCCCACAAACGGTCCCATGAGCGATGGGAATATCTTTCACGGGACCAATGTAACTCGTAGGAACCGATCGTGTGGTCACAAGACCCTCGATTTAAGATCATGACCCAATTTTTAGAATATCGTCACTTAGAATTTAAAACATGCTGTTAGTGGGAAAAACCTCGAAATAGCCCCCAAACGGCCCCATGAGCAAGTTGAACTCTTCGCACGGGACCCACGTAACTCTTAGGAATCGATCACTTGGTCACGAAACCATCGGTTCGAGACAATGGCTCAATTTTTAGAATATCTACACTTAGGCACGAAAACATGCCGTTCGAGGGGGAAACCTCGAAACATCCCCAAATGGCTCTGTGAGCAGTGCCATCATATCCCACGGGACCAATATAACTCATAGGAACCGATTGCATGGTCATGGAACTCGCAGTTCGAGAGCACGGATTGATTTTAAGAATATCTACACTTATGATTGCAAACATGTCGTTATACGGAGAAACCCTTAAACACCCCCAAACAGCCCCGTGAGTGGCATCAACACCTTGCATGGGACAAAGTAACTCATAGGAACCGACCAACGTGGTCACAGGAACCCCGATTCAAGAGCACGATCCAATTTTCAGAATAACTACACTTAGGCATGAAAACATGTCGTTATAGGGAGAAACCCTGAAACGCCCGCTAAACGGCCCTGTGAGGGGATCCAACACCTCACTCGGGACCAACATAACTCGTAGGAACCGATCGCATGGTCATAGAACCCCCGTTTTGAGAGCACAAGCCAATTTAAGAATACTTATACTTAGGCTTGAAAACATGTCGTTAGAGGTCGAAAGCCCAAAACACCCACTCAAACGGCCTCGTGATCGGTGCCAACATCTGGCACGGGCCCAATGTAACTCATAGGAACCGATCGCGTGCTCACGGGACCCCCGATTCCATAGCATAGCCCAATTTTCAAAATATCTATACATAGTCTAGAAAAAAATGTCGTTAGAGGGGGAAACCCCGACACACACCCCAAACGGCCCTGTGAGCGACGCCAACACCTCACACTGGACCAATGTTACTCGTTGGAACCGACTGCATTGTCATGGGAGCCCCAGTTTGAAAGCATGGCCCAATTTAAAGAATATCTACACATAGGTTTAAAACATATCGTTCGAGGGAAAAATCATGAAACACCTCCCAAATAGCACCATGAGCGGCGCCAACACCTCGCAAGGGACTAATGTAACTCATAAAAACCGACCATGTGGTCATGAGGCCCCGGTTCGATAGCACGACCCATATTTTAGAATATCTACACTTAGGCTTGAAAACATGCCCTTAGAGGGCAAAACCCCGAAACACCCCCCAAACAGCCCCATGAATGGTGCTAACACATCACACGAGACCAATGTAATTCGTAGGAACCGACCGTGTGGTCATGGGATCCTGAGTTCGAGAGCATGACCCAATTTTTAGAATATCTACACTTAGGCTTGAAAACATGACGTTAGAGGGAGAAACTCAAAAAAACACCCCAAACGGTCACGTGAGTGGTGCTGACACCTCGCACGGAACCAATGTAACACAAAGGAACTGATTGTGGGCTCACAGGACCCTAGTTCGAGATAACATCCCAATTTTTTGAATATCTACACTTAGTCTTGAAAACATACTGTTAGAGGGAGAAACCCCGAAACACCCCCCAAAAGGCTCTGTGGACGTTGCTAACACCATGCTCGGGACAAATGTAACTTGTAAGAATCGATCGCATGGTCACGGGACCCGCAGTTCGAGAGCACATAACAAATTTTAGAATATCTACACTTAGGTTTAAAAACATGTTGTTAGAGTGTGGGACCCTGAAACACCTGCCAAACGGCCCCGTGAGTGGCGCCAACACCTTGAATTGGACTACTGTAAGTCATACGAACCGACCACGTGATCATTTTGAGAGCTCGGATGAATTTTCAATATAACTACATTTAGGCTTGAATACATGTCGTTAGAGGGTTAAACCCCAAAACACCCCCCAAACGGCCTCATTAGCGATGTTAACACCTCGCAAAGGACCAATGTAACTCGTAGGAACCGACCACGTGGTCACAGGACCCTTGGTTCGAGAAGACGGACCAATTCTCAAAATATCTACACTTAAGCTTGAAAACATGCCGTTAGAGGGCGAAAGCCTGAAACACCCCACCAAACGTCCCTATGAGCGGCTCCAACACCTCGTACGGGACCAATGTAACTCGTAAGAACCAATTGCATGGTAACGGGACTCCCGATCCAATTGCATGGCCTAATTTTATGAATATTTATACTTTGGCTTGAAAACATGTCGTTGGAGGGCGAAACATCCCCCAAACAGCCGCGTGAGCAGTGCCGACATCTTGCATGGGACCAATGTAAGTCGTAGGAACCGGTCGTATGGTCACGGAACCCTCGATTCCAGAGCACAGACAAATTTTCATAATATCAACACATAGTCTTGAAAACATGATGTTAGAGGGAAAAACCTCGAAACACCCCCCCCAAATGGCCCCGTGAGCGATGCCAACACCTCGACTAGACCAATGTAACTCATAGTAATCGACTGGATTGTCATGGGACCCTCATTTTCAGAGCATGGCCCAATTCTAATAATATTTACACTTAATCTTGAAAACATGCCTCTAGAGGCGGAATTCCCAAAACACCCCCCTAACGGCACCATGAGCAGTGGTAACACCTCGCACGGGAGCAATGTAACCTGTAGGAATCGATCGCTTGGTCACGGGACCCCTGGTTCAAGAGCATGACCCAATTTTATTAAAATATACACTTAGAGTTGAAAACAGGCCAGTAGAAGGCGAAACCCAAAAATAGCCCCCAAATGGCTCCATGAGCGATGCCAAACACCTGGCACGGGACCAATGTAGCTCGTACGAACCGACCGCGTGGTAATGGGACCCTAGTGGGAGATCATGGACAAATTTTGATCATAAATACACATAGTCTTGCAAACATGACATCAGAGGGTGAAATCCCAAAACACCCCCCGAATGCCCCATGAGCGGTGTCAATACCTCATAGGGGACTAATGTAACTCATAGGAACCGAGTACGTGGTCATGGGACCCCGATTCGAGAGCACGGACGATATATTAGAATATATACACTTAGTCTTAAAAACATGACATTAGAGGGAGAAACCCCAAAATAACCCTAAAACGGCCCTATAAGCACCGCCAACACATCGTAGGGGATAATTGTAAGTCGTAGGAACTGACCGCATGGTCACGGGACTCTGGTTCGAGAGCATAACCCAATTTTTAAAATATCTACACTTAGGCTTAAAAATATGTCATTAGGGGGCGAAACCATGAAACACCCCGAAACAACCCCATGAGCGATGCCAACACCTCGCACTAGACCAATGTAACTTGTAGGAACCAACGTGTGGTCACGGGACCCCCAGTTCAAGAGCAAGGCCCAATTTTAAGAATATCTACACTTAGGCTTTAAAACATGTCGTTAGAGGGCGAAACCACGAAACACCCCCAAATGGCCACATGAGCGGTGCCAACACCTTGCACGGGACCAATGTAACTTGTAGGAACCGACCCCGTGGTCACGGGATCCCCAGTTTGAGAGCACGGCCCAATTTTAAGAATATCTACACTTAGGATTTAAAACATGTCATTAAAGGGAAAAACCTCGAAATACCTCCCCAAATGGCCCCGTGACCGGTGCCAACCCCTCGCACGGGACCAATGAAACTCTTAGGAATCAATCGCTTGGTAACGAAACCCTCGGTTCGAGAGCACGACCTAATTTTTAGACTATCTACACTTAGGCATGAAGATGTGATGTTAGAGGGAGAAACTTCAAAACACCTCCAAACGGCTTTGTGAGCGGTTCCAACAGCTCGCCCGGGACCAATGTAACTCGTAAGATTTGATTGTGTGGTAACAGGACCCTCGATTTGAGAGATTGGCCCAATTTTAAGAATATCTACACTTAGGCTTGAAAACATGCCGTTAGAGGATAAAATCCTGAAACACCCCCCAAATGGCCCTGTGAGAGGCGCCAAAACCTTGCACGGGAGGACTATAATTCGTAGGAACCGACAACATGGTCAAGGGACTCCCGATTTGATAGCACGAACCAATTTTTAGAAAATCTACGCTTAGGCATGAAAAAATGCCATTAGAGGGAGAAACCACGAAACACCCCCTAATGGCCCCACGAGCGAAGCCAACACCTCTCATGGGACTAATGTAACTCTCACGAATTGACTGCATGGTCACGGGACCCCCAGTTTGAGAGCATGGCCCAATTTTGATAATATCTAAATACAGCCTTGAAAACATGTCATTAGAGGGTGAAACCTCGAAATACCCCAACAAAAGGTACCATGAGTGATGCCAACATCTCTCACGGGACCAATGTAACTTGTAGGAACCGATCGCGTGATCACGGGACCTCTGATTTGAGAGCACAACCCAATTTTTAGACTATCTTCACTTAGAATTTAAAACATGGCGATAGAGGGGAAAAACCTCGAAATAGTCCCCAAACGGCCTCATGAGCAGGTCGAACTCTTCGCACGGGACCAATGTAACTCTTAGGAATCGATTGCTTCGTCACGAAACCCTCAGTTCGAGAGCATGGTCCAATTTTAAGAATACCAAAACTTAGATATGAAAACATGACTTTAAAGGGGGAAACCTTGAAACACCCACAAATGGCTCTGTGAGCAGTGCCAGCATATCCCACAGGACCAATGTAACTCGTAGGAACCGATCGCGTGGTCATGGAACCCCCAGTTCGAGAGCACTGACCAATTTTAAGAATATCGACACTTAGGATTGAAAACATGTCGTTATAGGGACAAACCCCAAAACACCCCCAAATGGCCTCATGAGTGGTGCCAACACCTCGCATCGGACAAATGTAACTCATAGGAACTGACCATGTGGTCACAGGACCCCCGGTTCAAGAGCATGATCCAATTTTCAGAATAACTGCACTTAGGCATGAAAACATGTCGTTATAGGGAGAAACCCAGAAATGCCCGCCAAACAGCCCTGTGAGGGGATCCAACACCTCACACGGCAACAACATAACTCGTAGGAACCGATTGCATGGTCATAGAACCCCCGTTTCGAGAGAACAATCCAATTTTAAGAATATTTATACTTAGGCTTGAAAACATGTCGTTAGAGGTCGAAAGTCCGAAACACCCACTCAAATGGCCTCGTGATCAGCGCCAACATCTCTCACAGGACCAATGTAACTCATAGGAATTGATCGCGTGGTCAAAAGACCCCCTATTCCAGAGCACGACCAATTTTCATAATATCTATACATAGTTTAGAAAAAATGTCGTTAGAGGGGGAAACCCCGACACACACACACACACACACACACACCAAACGGCCCGGTGAGCGATGCCAACACCTCACACGGGACCAATGTTACTCATTGGAACCGACTGCATTGTCATGGGAGTCCCAGTTTGAGAGCATGGCTCAATTTTAAGAATATTTACACATAGGTTGAAAACATGTCGTTCGAGAGTGAAACACTGAAACACCTCCCAAACGGTGCCATGAGCGGTGCCAACACCTCGCAAGGGACTAATATAACTCAAAGGAACCGACCGTGTGGTCACGGGACCCCAGTTCGAGATCACAACCCATATTTCAGAATATCTACACTTAGGCTTGAAAACCTAACGTTAGAGGGCGAAACCCTGAAACACCCTGACGCGACTGAAAATCTGTCTCAGAAATGCTTTCACTCTAGGCTCAAGTGTAAGCCTGTCGCTCAAGTAATAATCCCACAAGTCGGTTATCGATCCTCAGGGAAAAAGGACAACGAAGTTGTGATGACGGAAAAGATGGAGGAATCCTAACCTTAACTCTAAAAATAAAGGGAAAATGATTTGATTTTGGGATTGGTTACAACTAATTGCAAACATAAAAATTATGAAAAATGCAACTACAATAAGTTACCTAAAATATGAATAAAAATTGATTTTGAAACTTTTGACAAAGTGATGGGAAAAACGAGGACGTGAATACAATCCCCCAACCCTAGTGTAGTGCAGTGGTAATATTAATCATAAATTTATCTGATTGATCTGACCCAGAATTTAGTACTCCCAAGCATTATGTATACGAGGTTCAAGCCCGCGTCATACCTAATCTGAGGATGAGTAAATCAGTATTGTGATAGTGACACTCGAATTGCACTCTAAATCATCACGAATACCCAGAAGCAAACGTGATATAAAGATCTACAATTATTGTATCATTATGCAATACGATCATAGTCAATCAATAAATTCATCGGATTAATTTTATACACATACACTAACACCTCATGTTGGGTTCATGTACGCTTGCTCCCAAGTCAAGTAAGGCTTTTTCAATTTTGTTTTCTCCAATGATGCAAGAAATGGTGGGTGCACCGGGATCTTTGAACTTAGGCAGGAGTTCATTTAGTAGGATGGAGCTCACATTTTGTGCTAGAAAGACGTTCTTCTTCACTTTCATCTTTCTTTTAACCGTCAGCAGGTCTTTGATAACTTTGCCATATGCTGGAATTTGTTTAATGGCCTCAAGGAAAGGTAAATTAAGCTTGACTTGCTTTAGCACTTCTAACACGTCATCACGTGGGTTTCCTCTGTGGGAGGGAATCAACCTTTGAGGAAACGGTGCTGCGGAAGGCGGTTTCACTACTACCTCTGGCTCACTAGCAGCTTCTTGGTCACTCTCATTCAAGGGGACATCTTCGGCCTCTTTCGTGCCGGGCGAAATCTCCTTGGCTTTCGTTGTGTCGGGTGGGGGAGGTGATAAATCAACAACTCTCCCACTACGAAGAGTGGTTACAGCTTGACATTGCTCCTGATGTTCAGTGGAGGTGGAGCTAACGCTAGTTTGACCTTGGGGAGGTCGTTGGCCTTGGGCAGGAAATTTGCCCTTCTCTTGAACACTCAATGAGGATTGTATTTTCGACAGATTCGCATTTATGTCGCCAATTAGACGATCATATTTGGCATTGGTGGCGGTCTGGTTTGCAATGAATTGATTCATGGTATCCTCGAGAGTTTTTCGCTGTGGTGGAATATAATTTCCTTGAGGTGGCGGTGCTTGCACATGTCCTTGCATGTGTGGAGCTTGTTGAAAGTGTTGAGGTGGAGGAGGAGCAACATACGAAGGAGGGTTCATTGCGGCATGTTGTTGCCCATAGCTAAAACCGGGATGATTTTTCCAAGAAGGGTTATATGAATTCCCGTGCGGGGCACCGAAATTACCCTTAAAACCTTCTACACTACTAACTTGCTCTTGCAACATTGCTTTGTAGGCGGGTATCGTCGGGCATTCCTCAGTTGAATGTCCCACCTCGCAAATAGCACACACATTTACGACTGGGTTTGGAATGGGTCCAGTTGGTCCTTTTCCATATATCTCACACATATCTCTAAATCCTATCTCAAGAGTCTCCAATCGGCTATCCGTCATAGAATTCTTATCTACATGGAATAGGTCGGATGCTGACGGAGTAGTGGTCGCTTGTCTATTTCGATTTTTAGTGTTGGGATCAGAAGTGTCCCAGGATTGGGTAGTCTCGGCGACATACCTCAAGTGAAGCTCAGCATCCTGGGCATCTAAATCGATAAACGGACCACTTCCCATTGCTTCAACAAGTTGTTTAGAGTTAAGATTCAACCCATTATAGATAAAAGAGATGACTTGCGCTGAATCAAATCCATGATGGGGGCATGAAGCAACTAACTCATTGAAACGTTGATAATATCGATGAAATGACTCATTTTGAGCTTGTCTGAATGCCTGAATTTTAGCCTTTATGGAGATTGGTCGATGTGGTGGGAAGAATTTCTTGAGAAATTTCGACTGTAGCTCATTCCAGGATGGAATCGAGCTTGGAGGTAAAGACCATAGCCAGGCCTTAGCTTTATCTTTGAGCGAGAAAGGGAAGAGTTTGAGGCGGATTACCTCTTGTGTGCAGGTTTGATCATTTAGAGTATCACACACGTCCTCAAATTCCCTAATATGGAGGTATGGCTTTTCAGAATCCATATCGTGGTAATGCGGTAGCATCTGGACAATCCCATTTTTGAAACGGAATTTCCCGGCATTATACGGGAGTATAATGCATCCCGGAGTGACAGTACGCTCGGGATATAAGAATTCTCTAATCGGACGGTATGGGGGCTCTTCCTCGCCGGCGGGTGCACTGCCGTGTTGTGACATCTCTCCTTCACTTATTAACTCGGTGTTCTCACTGGGCGTGCTCGAAGTGTGTCCTAAGAAAGGGAAGGGAGTGTTATCGGAGATTGAGTGCGACGAAGTGGGAGGTGGGATCCAGAACTGTGGGGCATTTGGAGTGTGGTGACTATCAGGATTATACTCAACAATTGTATTTTCGTGAATGTTTATTAGAGTATTATGGGGTGTGGGAGTGGTTTCACAATTTTGCATTAAAGCTTAAGAGAGATGATGGTGAATCTTTTTTTTTATATGTTTTTGGATTTTTTGAAATTTGTGTTCAAAGCTTTGGATTGACTCAATCTAATCCTAATTCTACCTAAATCCCCAGCAACGGCGCCAAAAACTTGACGCGATTGAAAATTTGTCTCAGACATGCTTCACTCTAGGCTCAAGTGTAAGCCTGTCGCTCAAGTAATAATCCCACAAGTCGGGTATCGATCCTCAGGGAAAAAGGACAACGAAGTTGTGACGACGGAAAAGACGGAGGAATCCTAACCTTGACTCTAAAAATAAAGGAAAAATGATTTGATTTTGGGAATGATTACAGCTAAGTGCAAAGATAAAATTATGAAAAATGCAACTACAATAAGTTACCTAAAATATGAATAAAAATTGATTTTGAAACTTTTGACAAAGTGATGGGAAAAATGAGGACGGGAAGACAATCCCCCAACCCTAGTGTAGTGCAGTGGTAATATTAATCATAAATTTATCTGATTGATCTGACCCGAAATTTAGTACTCCCAAGCATTATGTATACGAGGTTCAAGCCCGCGTCATACCTAATCTGAGGATGAGTAAATCAGTATTGCGATAGTGACACTCGAATTGCACTCTAAATCATCACGAGTACCCAGAGGCAAACGTGATATAAAGATCTACAATTATTGTATCATTATGCAATACGATCATAGTCAATCAATAAATTCATCGGATTAATTTTATACACATACACTAACACCTTAGGTTGGGTTCATGTACCCCGACCTTGGTAAATCTAGCCTAACATGTTGAATTCAATGAAAACATTAATTAAAGTGTAGGAATTCATGATTAATCTAGGAAGCATGATAATTAGATGTAGAAACGAATTAGAAATAAAAATTACTCACTAAAACTACTCAATCAATAAGTGCAACAATGAATGAAACTGATACTCACAACAATTATTGGATCAATCTTCAATTCTTGAAATAAAACTACAATTCTTAGCTAAACTAGGGTTTTTGGAAAAGAAGTAGGAAACCCTACTAATTCTTCGTACCAATAACAACAATAAATTGGGTCTTAAATACCCTACAATAATATCGGAAGTCAACTGCACTAGGAGCCTTTTTAGGAAGAGAAAAGATTTCCAGATCTCGAGGACCGGACCGGTCCGGGTCTTAGGCAGACCAGTCTGGCCCCAAGGCGGATCGGGTCTTTTTATTTTGGGGCGGACCGATCCGGTGGTAGATCGGTTATTTTTATTTTGGCCTCCTTCGGTTTTCATGTGATCCGGGGTCTTTTGGAGTTTGGCAAGGCGGACCGGTCCGAGCCAGGGGCGGACCGGTCCGGCTATTTGACTTTCTGGCTCATCTTTGACTGCTCATAACTTTTGTTCCGGGATTCCGATTGGGGTGCCGTTTCTTCCTTTGTGCTCTTGAATGAGATTTCTTCAAATTCTCTTTAGGTACCTCATATGAATTCCGTGTAGAAATTATGGTTTTGCCCTTGAGAGTTTTCCTTCTTTCTTTCTAGATTCTACCGATTTCCTTCTTTCGTTTCTTGACATCAAATTCCTGCAAAATCACTACAAAATACCAGAAACTCGGTGTACTCATTAGGATCAGTCAGTAGCATAGTTATGAGATAAATCCAACTCAATTACGTTGTTCGAGGTATTAAAAGTAACTAAATCAAGGGATAAATTAGGAAGAATTTATACCTAATCAAACCCCCTAACTTAGAACTTTGCGCATCCCGGGCAATGTAAAAGAATTCTAGCGTGGCTCAACTCTTTTAAAAAATCATTTTATTGGGATAAAATACCTTTTTCGCGGGCAAGCGATTGCATTTAGCGTATGCAACAAGCCGTTAAACCCCTAGGTTACCCTAGTAGGACGAGTGTTGTCTCGTGAGGGTTTGAAGAGAATATACCCACAAAATTCGACTCAAAGAGAATTCAAAATATCCAAAAATTGTGCAATTCAAACTTTTCTAGAAAATAGTCATCATCAAGTCATATTTACAAGTCTCAAACCGTGGTGTGTGTGTTCGTAGCCAAAAATATAACCGATAATTTCCACTGATTGATCATTACGTTACTTATCCGAAAATTCATTTTGATTTCAACTTCTCACGGAATGCTCTCACATATGAATCTCTCGGATTATGGCTATTCTCTTCGTATGCGTGATATAAAGAGTAAATGTAATGGAAGCAAAATCACGCATACGGTTAGAAAGACGGAATTTTGTGGTGAAAGGACCTCATCAAAGGATTACGGTTTTAAAAATGGGAACATTGCTTTTATTTCGTGCACTTAATCTCCTTTATTATCTTTTGGTGTATTAGCTCTCCACGCGGTAACCAATTTCGCAATTTAGACTCGGTTAGGACTTTTTCGGGTTTTAAGGTATATGGGGTACAATGACAATTGTCGGGAAGGTTGGAATTGGAAAAGTCATTAATGATGTCCACTTGTGCTTTTTTCGGGCTATTGCTCAAATGTTTTTTTTTGTTGAACATATTTATTTATTTCTTGTCCCTTTTTATGCCCTTTTCAGACTTAAATTCTGAATTTTCTCATTTTTCACAATTCCGGCTATTTGGTTTTTTTTTTCGGTTATCAAACGAAAGGGACAATTTGTTTGGCTCAAATTGGGTTACAAAAGGGGTAATTTTTCACTACTTTTTCTGGCCAATATTTTTGGGTGTCAAACGAGGGCCTACTTCATTACCCAAAATGCCAATTGCGTTACCGTATGCATTTCGAGATGAATTTTACGTTTAGAGATCAATTTGGCACGTTTTTCAAAGCAATATTACACACATTTTTCAAAACCGATCAAAATGAAAGGATTGAGATCCTTGACAACTTTTTTAGGCGCTGAAAAGAACCTTGAGTTAACAATTAACTCGGATTGATTTAAAAACTCGCAAAAAGTGATAGGCTCGAATCTCACCGGGTTTGTTAATCTCCACACTTATTCGCTAAGTCGTTAATTTTCGCTCAATTTCCATCTTTGGTCAATTTTGGCTTTGTGTACGTTGGATTTTACAATTTGAGACTTCGATTCGACTTTTAATGATATTTTTGAAAATTTTGAATTCCCATTTTTATTTATTTTCAACAAAAACATTTTTGGGTTTTTCAAAATTTTATGATTTTTTTTTTGTGGAAATTTTCGGGCATTTTTTGAAAATTTGTGAAGTTTTAGAAATACGCACTTGTGACCCCCCCCCCCCCCCCCCTAACTTAGACTTTTGCATTGTCCTCAAGCAAAAAAGACTAAAATCTAACTCAAAGCGAATAAAAAGTGCAGAAAAATAAAACAAACAAATAGAGAAAATGCAGTTTTTATTACAACAAGACTGTGTTACATGTGCAGGGGAAAACATACAACTGTGAATCAGGGAAAAAAAGAAAATGCTGGCAACACTATCTAAAGCTTCACCGGGGTGGGGGATGGGAGGAACCGGGCGCGTTGGGGTCATAGGGGTTCTGGTAGTAGGAAGGTAGTGGCTCATTAGGATCCTCTAAGCGCCAATAAATGTCCTCTTGGAAGCGGAGAACGATGCTCATGTCGCGCTCGTAGTTGGTCTGAAAGGTGTTGAAGTTGGTCTCGAGCGCCGACATACGCACGGTTAGGTCCGTGCCCTCCCACTCGAAATCTGGGTCATCCTCCTCGTCCGCCGACTCTTCGTCCGGACCGAGATCCCCCATCTCAACGTCTTCACCAGCTGCCCCTATGTCTTCCTCGTTGTCGCTCGAGGCAGCTTCCTCGTCGACATCATCACCCCACCGAGCCCGGAGGACGGCTAGTTGTTTGGTACTTTTGGTGCGGGTCCCTTGGCCGAAAGGACCGGGGAGACGCGTAAGGTCGCTCGACGCCTCTATGCCAGCATCCTTAAGGATGGATGTGATTAATCGGGCATAAGGAAGTGGGGTGACGCCCTTCTCATCCAAGGGCGCATTGATGATATCCGCGTACAAGGTGCGGCCCAAATGGATGGAAGTGTGGGGTTCGAAGAGATGATATGTCAAGGTATCTTGTCGGGACTGCATCGCAGAGTCATTGGGCGTTTGCAATAGGTTGGCGCACACAATCTGAAATGTAAGGCGCGCCTTCTCGTTGAGTCATCCAACGGCGACGGTTGGCCCCGCCCAAGCTACGTTCGGTGCAATGCGGGCCATGATAATGTCCTTATCGACCGGGGGGACATTTTGGGGATAAGTGAATTCTTGGACATCCAACACATCAAACTCGGCCAACTTGGCCGTGAGACGGGCCAAGGAAAAGGATATGGGAGTCCCATCTACGAAAGCATCGGCCTCGAATTGGCCCGTCCGGACGAGTGTACCATAGAAGGAGCGGACTTCGGTTTCCCACACCGCGTCGTGAGGTTGTTTGAGGAAATGGAACCATCCCCGGGCCATAAAAAGGGCGGTGATGGAGTTGGGCAGAGCTTCCCATTGGGCCGCGCGCTCCATATGGAGTTTGTGGCCCATACCGAAGTATTGAGCGCACCATCGCTCTTCTTGGTGGGAGCGGTATTCGCCGTGACCAGAGGGGTGGATCACGGTGGAGTCATATTTGGTGGGGGCAGAACGGGGGCCATGGGAATAGGAGGGAAATAGTACTGGAAAAACTAGAGAGGAAGAAGGAAGTATTTGGGTTGAAGGTGTGAGGAGAAAGGGAGGATTGGAGGTGTATTTATAATGGAAAGGGGAGGGGAAAGGTTGGTTTTGGAGGGAAAGGGTTTGGAGGGAAAAGGGGATGAATTTGGGAGGGAAAGGTTGGGGTTAGGAAGAGGAAAAAATGGGTTGGAGGGAATGAATGGGATTGGGGGGAAAGAGGGGTGAATCTAGGGAAGAGGAAGAGGCAGGTCTGCAGAAGGCGGACCGGTCCGGCCTTTTGACTTTTCATTCCCTCGACAGGCGGACCGGTTCCTTTAAAAATAAAAGGAACCGGTCCGGGGTCGAGCGGACCGGTCCGCCCAGGGTTTTTGGGCTGGACTTCTTTTATTTCTGTTTCGAGCTCTTTTCTTCAAAAAATTTCACGTTCCCGATATCCTCTCTATCCAATTGAACTAAGACCCTCTCGATTTCACTGGTCAACACCCTTTGACTAAGAATTCCCCAAAACACACGAATGCTTCTCCCGAACGAAACCTAGTCCTAACGACTCTCAAAACACACACGACTCTCACCCCATACGCGTCGGGGGTGCGACGACCTCACTTCAACAACTCACTCAACCCCGTAAACGGGGTCCGACAACCAGACGGTGTAGACTTCTTCTTCACACGCCTCTAGATATGGCTTTAGGCATTGTCCATTCACTTTGAATGTATTTCCCCCTTTTAAATCCTCTAGTTCAACAGCTCCGTGGGGGGAAACATTCTTCACGATGAATGGGCCAGACCAACGTGACCGCAACTTGCCCCGAAAAGAGGTGAAGCTGAGAGATGTATAGGAGAACTTTTTTCCCGGGGAGAAACTCTTTTCATCGAATGATGCTATCATGAGCGAGTTTCATCCTCTCTTTTGAAATTCGGGCATTCTCATACGCATCATTGCGTAGTTCTTCTAACTCATTCAATTGAAGCTTTCGGGCTTCACCAGCCTTGTCCATGGCATAATTCAATTGATTAATTGCCCAATACGCCTTGTGTTCGAGCTCAACAGGAAGATGGCAAGGTTTGCCATACACAAAGCGAAAAGGGGACATGCTGAGTTGATTCTTGTATGCGGTACGATAGGCCCATAGCGAATCGTTCAGTCTAAGGGACCAATCTTTTCGGGTAGGATTGACGGTCTTTTCAAGAATGTTCTTGATTTCCCAATTTGCTAGCTCGGCCTGTCCATTCGTTTGTGGGTGATATGTCGTTCCAACCTTGTGAACGACACCATACTTTCTCATAAGCTTCTCGAATGGCCTATTGCAAAAGTGTGTACCATTATCGTTGATTATTGCTTTCGGTGCACCGAAACGGGAAAGTATGTGTTCCTGTAGGAACTTTATCACCACTTTGTTGTCATTAGCCTTGGTAGCTATACCTTCCACCCATTTGGAAACGTAGTCTACCACGACGAGGATGTATAGGAAACCAAAGGATGGAGGGAAAGGACCCATGAAGTCAATACCCCAACAGTCGAATATCTCAATGATGAGTATAGGGGTAAGAGGCATCATGTCTCGTCGAGTGATGGCTCCCATCCATTGATGTCTATTGCATGATTTGCAAGCATCGTTCACATCTCGGAAGATTGTGGGCCAATAGAGGCCACATTGCAGAATTTTAGCGGCCGTCTTTTTCATCGAAAAATGACCTCCACAATCTTCCGAATGACAAAACAGGATGACTTTTGGGATTTCGTCATCCGGTACACATCGTCGGATGATTTGGTCAGCACAGTATTTAAAAAGGAATGGATCATCGTAAAATAACATGCGCGACCAAGTGAGAAACCTCTTCTTATCTTGCGGTGTCCAGTCGGGAGGGATGGCTCCCGTGACAAGATAGTTCATTATGTCTGCAAACTAGGGATATGAAGAGTTAGCAAAAAGATACTCATCCGGAAAATGTTCATCTATGGGTACGGGATCACTAGGTACGTCGGGCGAAAGCCGAGATAAATGGTCGGCAATGACGTTTTCTACTCCTTTCTTATCTTTGATGAAGACATTGAACTCTTGTAGGAGTAGGATCCACCTTATGAGGCGCGTCTTGGCGTCTTTCTTCGCAAGTAGATACTTTAAAGCCGCGTGGTCGGTGAAAACAGTAATAGGAGAACCAATGAGATAGGATTGGAACTTATCGAGGGAAAAGACTATCACTAGCAACTCCTTTTCCTTGGTAAAGTACTTGAGTTGAGGGCCGATAAGAGTCTGACTGGCGTAGTAGATGACATGAGCTTGCTTATCTTGACGTTGTCCTAAAACATCCCCAATCGCGTAATCACTGGCATCACACATAAGTTCGAATGGTAACGACCAATCCGGAACTTGCATGATGGGGGCGGACACAAGCATGTTCTTCAATTTTTCGAAAGAGCTTTAGCATGCTTCAGTCCACTCAAATGGGGAGTCCTTCATGAGTAAGTTGCTTAAGGGCCTAGCAATGGCGCTAAAGTCCTTTATGAACCGTCGATAAAACCCCGCGTGACCCAAAAAGGAGCGCACATCTTTCAGTGATTTCGGTGGGGGAAAGTCAGCTATGACATCTATCTTTGCCCTATCAACTTCTATTCTGTTGGATGAAACAATGTGACCAAGAACTATTCCCTCGGTGACCATGAAATGGCACTTCTCCCAATTCAGCACTAAGTTCTTTTCCACGCATCGGGTAAGTACTTTTTCCAGTTTTTCTAGACAATTATCGAATGAGGTGCCGAAAACGCTGAAATCTTCCATGAACACTTCGAGTCCTCTCTCGACCATGTCACTAAATAAGCTCAACATGCACCTCTGAAAAGTTGTGGGTGCATTACACAAGCCAAATGGCATACGTTTGTAGGCAAACGTGCCAAAAGGGCAAGTGAAGGTTGTTTTCTCCTGGTCAAGTACATCTACCTCAATTTGGTTATACCCAGAATAACCATCAAGGAAGCAATAGTAAGGGTGGCCGGCTACTCTCTCAAGCATTTGATCAATAAATGGCAAGGGGAAATGGTCTTTCCTGGTTCCCGCATTGAGTTTTCGGTAATCAATGCAAACGCGCCACCCGGTGGTGGTACGATGGGGAACTAACTCTCCCTTGGCATTCTCAATCACAGTCATACCCAACTTCTTCGGGATGACTTGAATAGGGCTTACCCACTTGCTATCCGAGATTGGGTAGATGATCCCGACATCCAAAAATTTGATTATTTTGGTTCTCATAACTTCTTTCATGTTGGGATTCAGTCTTCTTTGCATTTCTCTAGAAGGTTTGACATCCTCTTCGAGATGGATCTTATTAGTGAAAATTAAAGGACTTATCCCCTTCAAATCAGCTATGCACTAACCAAAAGCACTTTGGTGCTTCCTCAGAATTTTTAATAATTGACCCTCTTGCCCTTCAATTAGGCTAGAGGAGATAACAACAGGAAATGTCTTATCCTCTCCTAGATATGCATATTTAATATGGGAGGGAAGTTTCTTTAACTCGAGGGTTGGAAATTTATCACTGGAGGGAACCATGTGCGTATCCCTCGGAGGTAATTCCTCGAAGCTCGAAACCCAATTAATCTCTCTCATGTCCTCGTCTGACCTACTCTCATCGAGGAGCTCGCTCAATTCTTCAACCTCCCTCTCGAAGGCGGTGTACGTCCCCTCACTCTCGTGTCTCACTGCTAAACAGGATTCTAAAGCATCGCCACAGTAATTCTCGTCAAAGTACTCCTCTACTATCTCATTTATGAGGCTCACCGCGTGAAGATCATCTTCCTCCCCTGCATTTTGGGCAATGTGGAAGATGTTGGTATCCAAGGTCATGTTTCCAAATGTGAGTTACATTCGCCCATTCCTAGTATTGATGATTGCGTTAGCCGTAACTAGGAAAGGGCGCCCAAGGATGATGGGAACATGATTACTCGAGTGGAAGGAGGGCTCCATGTCCCAAATGACAAAATCTACCGGAAAGTAGAAAGTGTCAACTTGAACGATCACGTCCTCGACTATACCTCATGGGATCTTCACTGTTCGATCCGCCAATTGGAGAGTGACCTTCGTGGTCTTGAGGTCGCCCAATTCAAGTTGCCTATAAATGGAGTAAGGGAGTATATTTACGCTTGCTCCCAAGTCAAGTAAGGCTTTTTCAATTTTGTTTTCTCCAATGATGCAGGAAATGGTGGGTGCACCGGGATCTTTGAACTTAGGCAGGAGTTCATTTAGTAGGATGGAGCTCACATTTTGTGCTAGAAAGACGTTCTTCTTCACTTTCATCTTTCTTTTAACCGTCAGCAGGTCTTTGATAACTTTGCCATATGCTGGAATTTGTTTAATGGCCTCAAGGAAAGGTAAATTAAGCTTGACTTGCTTTAGCACTTCTAACACGTCATCACGTGGGTTTCCTCTGTGGGAGGGAATCAACCTTTGAGGAAACGGTGCTGCGGAAGGCGGTTTCACTACTACCTCTGGCTCACTAGCAGCTTCTTGGTCACTCTCATTCAAGGGGACATCTTCGGCCTCTTTCGTGCCGGGCGAAATCTCCTTGGCTTTCGTTGTGTCGGATGGGGGAGGTGATAAATCAACAACTCTCCCACTACGAAGAGTGGTTACAGCTTGACATTGCTCCTGATGTTCAGTGGAGGTGGAGCTAACGCTAGTTTGACCTTGGGGAGGTCGTTGGCCTTGGGCAGGAAATTTGCCCTTCTCTTGAACACTCAATGAGGATTGTATTTTAGACAGATTCGCATTTATGTCGCCAATTAGACGATCATATTTGGCATTGGTGGCGGTCTGGTTAGCAATGAATTGATTCATGGTATCCTCGAGAGTTCTCCGCTGTGGTGGAATATAATTTCCTTGAGGTGGCGGTGCTTGCACATGTCCTTGCATGTGTGGAGCTTGTTGAAAGTGTTGAGGTGGAGGAGGAGCAACATACGAAGGAGGGTTCATTGCGGCATGTTGTTGCCCATAGCTAAAACCGGGATGATTTTTCCAAGAAGGGTTATATGAATTCCCGTGCGGGGCACCGAAATTACCCTTAAAACCTTCTACACCACTAACTTGCTCTTGCAACATTGCTTTGTAGGCGGGTATCGTCGGGCATTCCTCAGTTGAATGTCCCACCTCGCAAATAGCACACACATTTACGACTGGGTTTGGAATGGGTCCAGTTGGTCCTTTTCCATATATCTCACACATATCTCGAAATCCTATCTCAAGAGTCTCCAATCGGCTATCCGTCCTAGAATTCTTATCTACATGGAATAGGTCGGATGCTGACGGAGTAGTGGTCGCTTGTCTATTTCAATTTTGATTGTTGGGATCAGAAGTGTCCCAGGATTGGGTAGTCTCGGCGACATACCTCAAGTGAAGCTCAGCATCCTGGGCATCTAAATCGATAAACGGACCACTTCCCATTGTTTCAACAAGTTGTTTAGAGTTAAGATTCAACCCATTATAGATAAAAGAGATGACTTGCGCTGAATCAAATCCATGATGGGGGCATGAAGCAACTAACTCGTTGAAACGTTGATAATATCGATGAAATGACTCATTTTGAGCTTGTCTGAATGCCTGAATTTTAGCCTTTATGGAGATTGGTCGATGTGGTGGGAAGAATTTCTTGAGAAATTTCGACTGTAGCTCATTCCAGGATGGAATCGAGCTTGGAGGTAAAGACCATAGCCAGGCCTTAGCTTTATCTTTGAGCGAGAAAGGGAAGAGTTTGAGGCGGATTACCTCTTGTGTGCAGGTTTGATCATTTAGAGTATCACACACGTCCTCAAATTCCCTAATATGGAGGTATGGCTTTTCAGAATCCATATCGTGGTAATGCGGTAGCATCTGGACAATCCCATTTTTGAAACGGAATTTCCCGGCATTATACGGGAGTATAATGCATCCCGGAGTGACAGTACGCTTGGGATATAAGAATTCTCTAATCGGATGGTATGGGGGCTCTTCCTCGCCGGCGGGTGCACTGCCGTGTTGTGACATCTCTCCTTCACTTATTAACTCGGTGTTCTCACTGGGCGTGCTCGAAGTGTGTCCTAAGAAAGGGAAGGGAGTGTTATCGGAGATTGAGTGCGACGGAGTGGGAGGTGGGATCCAGAACTGTGGGGCATTTGGAGTGTGGTGACTATCAGGATTATACTCAACAATTGGATTTTCGTGAATGTTGATTGGAGTATTATGGGGTGTGGGAGTGGTTTCACAATTTTGCATTAAAGCTTTAGAGAGATGATGGTGAATCTTTTTTTTTATATGTTTTTGGATTTTTTGAAATTTGTGTTCAAAGCTTTGGATTGACTCAATCTAATCCTAAGTCTACCTAAATCCCCAGCAACAGCGCCAAAAACTTGACGCGACTGAAAATGTGTCTCAGAAATGCTTCACTCTAGGCTCAAGTGTAAGCCTGTCGCTCAAGTAATAATCCCACAAGTCGGGTATCGATCCTCAGGGAAAAAGGACAACGAAGTTGTGACGACGGAAAAGACGGAGGAATCCTAACCTTGACTCTAAAAATAAAGGAAAAATGATTTGATTTTGGGAATGATTACAGCTAAGTGCAAAGATAAAATTATGAAAAATGCAACTACAATAAGTTACCTAAAATATGAATAAAAATTGATTTTGAAACTTTTGACAAAGTGATGGGAAAAATGAGGACGGGAAGACAATCCCCCAACCCTAGTGTAGTGCAGTGGTAATATTAATCATAAATTTATCTGATTGATCTGACCCGGAATTTAGTACTCCCAAGCATTATGTATACGAGGTTCAAGCCCGCGTCATACCTAATCTGAGGATGAGTAAATCAGTATTGCGATAGTGACACTCGAATTGCACTCTAAATCATCACGAGTACCCAGAGGCAAACGTGATATAAAGATCTACAATTATTGTATCATTATGCAATACGATCATAGTCAATCAATAAATTCATCGGATTAATTTTATACACATACACTAACACCTTAGGTTGGGTTCATGTACCCCGACCTTGGTAAATCTAGCCTAACATGTTGAATTCAATGAAAACATTAATTAAAGTGTAGGAATTCATGATTAATCTAGGAAGCATGATAATTAGATGTAGAAACGAATTAGAAATAAAAATTACTCACTAAAACTACTCAATCAATAAGTGCAACAATGAATGAAACTGATACTCACAACAATTATTGGATCAATCTTCAATTCTTAAAATAAAACAAAAATTCTTAGCTAAACTAGGGTTTTTGGAAAAGAAGCAGGAAACCCTTCTTATTCTTCGTACCAATAACAACAATAAATTGGGTCTTAAATACCCTACAATAATATCGGAAGTCAACTGCACTAGGAGCCTTTTTAGGAAGAGAAAAGATTTCCAGATCTCGAGGACCGGACCGGTCCGGGTCTTAGGAGGACCGGTCTGCCCCCAAGGCGGATCGGTTCCTTTTATTTTGGGGCGGACCGATCCGGTGGTGGATCGATTCTTTTTATTTTGGCCTCCTTCAGTTTGCATGCGATCCGGGGTCTTCTGGAGTTTGGCAAGGCGGGCCGGTCCGAGGTAGGGGCGGACCGGTCCGGCTATTTGACTTTCTGGTTCATCTTTGACTGCTCATAACTTTTGTTACGGGATTCCGATTGGTGTGTCGTTTCTTCCTTTGTGCTCGTGAATGAGATGTCTCCAACTTCTCTTTAGGTACCTCATCCAAATTCCTTGTAGAAATTACGCTTTTGCCCTTGAGACTTTTCCTTCTTTCTTTCTAGATTCTACCGATTTCCTTCTTTCATTTCTTGACATCAAATACCTGCAAAATCACTACAAAATACGAGAAACTTAGTGTACTCATTTGGATCAGTCAGTAGCACAGTTATGAGATAAATCCAACTCAATTACATTGTTCGAGGTACTAAAAGTAACTAAATCAATGGATAAATTAGGAAGAATTTATGCCTAATCACACCCCCCAAACGGCCCCGTGATTGGTGTCAACACCTCACACGGGACTAATGTATCACATAGGAACTGACTTCGTGGTCACCTGACCTTCGATTTGAGAGCACAAACCAATTTTCAGAATATCTACACTTGGGCATGAAAACATGTCGTGAGAGGGCGAAACCCCGAAACACCCCCCCAACGGCCCCGTGAGAGGTGCCAACACCACGCACTGGACTAATGGAACTTATAGGAACTCATTGCATGGTCACAAAACCCCCGTTTAAGAGCATGGACCAATTTTTAGAGTATCTATACTTCAGCTTGAAAATAAGCCGTTAGAGGGTGAAACCTAAAACAACCCCTTGAGCGGCGCCAACACCTCGCATGAGACTAATATTAGTCATAAGAACCGATCACGGGGTCACTGGACCCTAGGTTCAAGATCAAATCCTAATTTTCTGAATATCTACACTTAATCTAGAAAACATGCCTTTAGAGTGTGAAACATCGAAACTCCCCCAAAAAGTCTCCATGGGCGATGCCAACACCATGCACGGGACAAATGTAACTTGTAGGAACCGACCGCATGGTCTCGGGACCCCCAGTATGATAGCACAGACCAATTTCAAAAATATCTACACTTAGGTTTGAAAACATGTCGTTAGAGTGATAAACCCCAAAACACCCGCCAAATGGCCCCGTGAACGGCGCCAACACCTTGCATGGGACCAATGTAAGTCATACGAACCAATCACATGGTCAAGAGACCCCCGATTTGAGAGCTCAGAATAATATTCAATATATCTACACTTAGGCTTAAAAACATGCCATTACAGGGTGAAACCCCAAAACACCCCCCAAATGGCCTCGTGGGTCGTGCCAACACCTCGCACGGGACCAATGTAACTCATAGGAACCGACCACATCGTCACAGGACCCCCGATTCGAGTTTATGGACCAATTTTCATAATATCTCCACTTCAGCTTGAAAACATGTCGTTAGAGGGTGAAAGCTCGAAACACCCCCCAAACGGCCCTGTCTGTGGCGCCAACACCTCGCACGGGACCAATGTAACTTGTAGGAACCGACTACATGGTAACGGGACTCCCATTTCGATTACACGGCCAAATTTTGATAATATTTAAACTTAGACTTGAATACATGACATTAGAAGGAGAAACCCCAAAACACCCCCCAAACGGCCCCGTGAGTGGTGTTGACACCTCGCACGGGACCAATGTAACACGTAGGAACTGACCATGTGGTTACCCGACCTCCGATTTGAGAGCACAAACCATTTTTTAGAGTATCTACACTAAGGCATAAAATCATGTCATTAGAGGGTGAAACCTGAAAACACCCCACAAACAGCCACGTTAGCGGTGCCAACATCGCGCACTGGACCAATGGAACTCATAGGAACAAATTACATCATCATGGAACCTCAGTTCGAGAGCATGGACCAATTTTTAGAATATATATACTAAGGCTTGAAAACAAACCGTTAAAGGGTGAAACACCAAAAGTCTCCCAGACGGCCCCGCGAGCGGCACCAACACCTCGCAAGGGACCAATATTACTTATAGCAACCGATCGCGGGGTCACGAGACCCCCGGTTCGAGATCACAGCCCAATTTTTGGAATATCTACACTTAGTCTAGAAAACATGCCATTAGAGGGGGAAACCCCGAAACACTCCTAAAAGGCTCTATGGGCGGTGCCAACGCCATGCATAGGACAAATGTAACTTGTAGGAACCGACCGCATGGTCACAGGACCCCCAATTTGAGAGCACGGACCAATTTATAGAATATCTACACTTAGGTTTGAAAACATGTCTTTAGAGTGCCAAACCCTGAAACACCCGCCAAATGTCCCCGTGAGCGCCACCAACAGCTTGCATGGGACCAATGTCAGTCATACGAAATGACCGCCTGGTCAAGGGACCCCCAGTTTGAGAGCCTGGACCAATTTTCAATATATCTACACATAGTCTTGAAAACATGTCGTCAGAGGGTGAAACCCCAAAACACCCCCATAAGGCCTCGTGGGTGATGCCAACACCCCGCACGGGACCAATGTAACTCGTAGGAACTGACCACGTGGTCACATGACCCTTGGTTCAAGATGACAGACCAATTTTCGTAATATCTACACTAAATCTTGAAAACATGCCGTTAGAGGGCGAAAGCCCAAAACACCCCCCAAACGGCCACCTGTGCGGCACCAACACCTCACACGGGACCAATGTAACTCGTAACAATCGACTACATGGTAACAAGACTCCTACTTTGATTGCACGGCCCAATTTTGATAATATTTACAGTTAGGCTTGAAAACATGTCGTTAGAGGGAGAAACACCGAACCCCCTCCCCCCAAATGGCCCCGTGAGTGATGTCAACACCTCGCATGAGACCAATGTAACTCACAGTAATCGATTGCATTTTCATGGGACCCTCGATTTGAGAGCATGGCCCAATTTTAATAATATATACATTTAAGCTTGAAAACATGTCGGAAGAGGGCGAAGCCCCGAAACACCCCCAAATGGCACCATGAGTGGTGGTAACACCTCGCACGGGAGCAATGTAACATGTAGGAACGGACTGCTTGGTCACGGGACCCCTAGTTGGAGAGCATGACCCAATTTTATGAATATCTACACTTAGAGTTGAAAACAAGCTAGTAGAGGGTGAAATACCGAAACACCCCCTAAATGGCCCCATGAGTGGTGCCAACACCTCACAGGGTACTAATGTAACTCATAGGTACCGAGTGCATGGTCATGGGACCCACCCCAATTTGAGAGAACGATCGATATTTTAGAATATCTACACTTAGTCTTAAAAACATGCTGTTAGTGAGAGAAACCGAAAATCGTCCCTATAAGAACCGCCAACACATCGCACGGGACTATTATAATTCGTAGGAACTGATCGCGTGGTCACGGGACCCTGGTTCGAGAGCACGATCCAATTTATAGAATATCTACACTTAGGCTTGAAAACATGCCGTTAGAGGACAAAACCTTGAAACACTAACCAAATGGCCCCGCTCACGGGGCCAACACCTCGCACAAGACTAATGTAACTCGTAGGAACTAACCATGTGGTCACCGGACCTCTGGTTTGAGAGCACAAACCAATTTTAGAATAGCTACACTCAGGTAATAAAACATGTTGTTAGAGGGCGAAACCCCAAAACACCCCCCAAATGGCCCCGTGAACGGTGCCAACACCTCTCACTGGACCAAAGGAACTCGTAGGAACTCACTTCATGGTCACGAAACCCCGGTTCGAGAGCATGAGACAATTTTTAGAATATTTATACTTAGTCTTGAAAACAAGTCGTTAGAGGGTGAAACCTAAAAAGACCCCCCAAACGACCCCGTGAGCGATGCCAACACCTTGTACGGGACAAATATACCTCGTAGGAACCGATCGTGGGGTCATGGGACCCCCAGTTTGAGATCACGATCCAATTTTCAAAATGTCTACACATAGTATTGAAAACATGTCGTTATTGGATGAAACCCCAAAACACCCCCAAAAGTCTCCATGGGCGGTGCCAACACCATGCACGGGACAAATATAACTTGTAGGAACCGACCGCATGGTAACGAGACCCCCAGTTCGAGAGCATGAACAAATTTCCAAAATATATACACTTAGGTTTGAAAACATGTCGTTAGAGTGAAAAACCTCAAAACACCCGCCAAACGGCCCCGTACGTGGCGCTAACACCTTTCATGGGACCAATATAAGTCACACGAACCGAACGCGTGGTCAAGAGACCCCCGGTTTGAGAGCCCGGACCAATTTTTAATATATCTACACTTAGGCTTGAAAACATGCCATTAGAGAGTGAAACCCCAAAACACCCCCTTAAACGGCCCTGTGTGTGGTGCCAACACCTCGCACGGGACTAATGTAACTTGTAAGAACCGACTGCATGGTAACGGGACTCCCGATTCGATTGCCCGGCCCAATTTTGAGAATATTTACACTTAAGCTTGAAAACATGACATTAGAGGGCGAAAGCCCAAAACACCGCCCAAACGGCCTCGTGACCGGTGCCAACATCTCGCACAGGACCAATGTTACTCATACGAACCGATCGTGTGGCCACGGGACCCCTAATTCCATAGCATGCCCCAATTTTAATAATATCTACACAGTCTTGAAAGTATGCCGTTAGAGGGTGAAACACCCCCCAAACGGCCCCGTGAGCGATGCCAACACCTCGTACGGGACCAATGTAACTCATAGTAATAGACTGCATTGTCATGGAACCCCCGGTTTGAGGGGATGGCCCAATTTTAACAATATTTATACTTAGGCTTCAAAACATGCCGGTAGAGGGCAAAACCCCAAAACACCCCCCCAAATGGCACCATGAGCATTTCTAACACCTCGCACGGGAGCAATGTACCTTGTAGGAATCGACAGCGTGGTCATGGGACCCCTGGTTTGAGAGCACGTCCAAATTTTAAGAATATCTACACTTAGAGTTGAAAACATGCCATTAGAGGGACAAACCCCGAAACACACCCCAAATGGCTCCATGAGTGGTGCCAACACCTTGCACGGCACTAGTGTAACTCGTAGGAACCGACTGCGTGGTAACGAGACATAGTCTAGAAAACATGCCATTATAGAGAGAAACCCCGAAGCACCCCCTAAATGGCCCCATGAGTGGTGCCAACAGCTTACAGGGGACTAATGTAACTCGTAGGAACCGAATGCGTGGTCACGGAACCCCGAGTCGAGAGCACGACACATATTTTCGAATATTTACACTTAGTCTTAAAAATATGCCGTTAGAGGGAAAAACCCTAAAAAACCGAAGCGACCCTATGAGCCCCACCAACACATCACACAGGACTAATGTAACTCGCAGGAACTGACAACATAGTCATGTGACCAGGTTCTAAAACACGGCCCAATTTTCAGAATATCAACTCTTAGGCTTGAAACAATGCATTGAGGACGAAACCTCGAAATACCACCCAAATGACCCCATGAGCGAGGCCAACACCTCGGACTGGACCAATGTAACTCGTACGAACTGACCACGTGGTCACCGAACCTCCGATTTGAGAGCACAAACCAATTTTCAGAATATCTACACTTAGGCATGAAAACATGTCGTTAGAGGACGAAACCCTGAAACACCACCCAAACGGCCCCGTGAGCGATGCCAACACCTCACACTGGACCAATGGAACTTGTAGGAACCGATTGCATGGTCACAGAACCCTAGTTCGAGAGAACGGGCCAATTTTTAGAATATCTATACTTAGGCTTGAAAATAAGTCGTGAGAGGGTGAATCCCCCAAAAATCCCCCTAAACGACCCCATGAGCGGAGCCAAGACCTCACACGGGACTACTATTACTCGTAGGAACTAATCACGAGGTCACGGGACCCTCTATTAGAGATCACGGACCAATTTTTAGAATATCTACACTTGGTCTTAAAAACATGCCGTTAGAGGGCGAAACCCCGACACACACCCAAAAGGCTCCGTGGGCGGTGCCAACACCATGCACGGGACAAATCTAACTTGTAGGAACCCATCGCATGGTGATGGTACCCCCAGTTTACGAGCATGGACCAATTTCTAGAATATCTACACTTAGGTTTGAAAACATGATGTTAGAGGGTGAAACACTAATACACCCGACAAACGGCCTCGTGAGTGGTGCCAACACCTTGCACGGGACCAGTGTAAGTCATACGAACCGAACACATGGTTAAGAGACCCCCAGTTTGAGAGATCAGACCAATTTTCAATATATCTACACTTAGGCTTGAAACATGTCGTTAGAGGGTGAAACCCCAAAACTCCCCCCAAATGGCCTCGTGAGCTTTGTTAACACCTCGTACAGGCCCAATGTAACTCGTAGGAACTGACCATGTGGTCACAAGACCCCCAATTTGAGAAGACGGACGAATTTTCAAATTTACACTTCAGCTTGAAAACATGTCGTTAGAGGGTGAAAGCGCGAAACACCCCCCAAACGGCCTTGTGATTGGCGCCAACTCCTTGCACGGGAACAATGTAACTCATAGGAACCGACTTCATGATAACAGGACTCCTAATTCGATTTCATGACCCAATTTTAAGAATATTTACACTTAGGCTTAAAAACATGTCGTTAGAGGGAAAACCCCCCGAGAGACCCCCCAAACGGCCCTTTGAGCGATGCCAACATCTTGCACAGGACCAATCTAACTCGTAGGAACCGATCGCATGGTCAAGGGACCCTCGATAACAAAGCACGGCCTAATTTTCATAAAATCTACACATAGTCCTGAAAACATGTCGTTAGAGGACGAAACCCCAAATAACCCCAAAAACGGCCACATGAGCGTTGTCAACACCTCGCACAGGACCAATGTAACTCATAGGTATCAATTGTGTTGTCATGGGACCCTCGGTTTGACAGCACGGAAAAATTTTAAGAATATCAACATTTATGCTTTAAAACATGTCAGCAGAGGGTGAAACCCCGAAACACCCCCAAACGACACCATGAGCGGCGCTAACACCTCGCAAGGGAGCAACGAAACTCGTAGGAACTGATTGCGTGGTCACGGGACCCCTGGATTGAGAGCACACCGCAATTTTAATAATATCTACACTTAGAGTTGAAAATATGCCATTAGAGGGTGAAATCCCTAAACACCCCCCAAATAGCTCAATGAGCGATGATAACACCTCGCACGGGACCAATGTAACTCATAGGAACCGACCGCGTGGTAACGAGATATCGGTGCGAGATCATGAACAAATTTGTAAAATATCTACACATAGTCTTGAAAACATGTCATTAGAGGGAGAAACCCCAAAACACCTCCCAAATGGCACCATGAGCGGTGCTAACACCTCACAGGAGACTAATGTAACTCGTAGGAACCGACTCCGTGGGACAGGACCATAATTTAAGAGCACGACCCATATTTCAAAATAATTACACTTAGTTTTAAAAACATTCCGTTAGAGGATGAAACCCCGAAACAACCCCTAAATGTCCCTATGAGTGCCGCCAACACATTGCATGGGACAAATGTAATTCGTAGGAACTGGCCGCATGGTCATGAGACCCCAGTTCGAGAGAATGACCCAATTTTCAAGATATCTGCACTTAGGCTTGAAAACATGTTGTTAGAGGATGCAACCTTAAAGCACCACCCAAATGGCCCCATGAGCAGGGCCAACACCTCGCACGGGACCAATGTAACTCGTAGGAATCGACCACATGGTCACGGGACAGCCAGTTTAAGAGCACAAACCAATTTTCAAAATATCAAAACTTAGGCATGAAAACATGTCGTTAGAGGGTGAAACCCCGAAACACCACCTAAATGGCCTCGTGAGCGGCACCAAAACCTCTCACGAGACCAATATAACATGTACGGACCGATCACGGAGTCATGGGACCTGCGATTTGAAAGCAAGGCCCAATTTTTAGAATATATAGACTTATTCTTGAAAACAGGTCATTAGAGGGTGAAACCCCGAAACACCCCCCAAAAGTCTCCTTGAACAGCATCAACACCTCGTACGAGATCAATGTAACTCGTGGGAACCGATCGCTTGGTCATGGTACCCACGGTTTGAGAGCATGAAACAATTTTCAGAATATTTGCACTTAGTCTTGAAAACATGTTGTTAGAGGGAAAAACCCCAAAACACCCTCCAAACGGTCCCATGAGTGGCGCCAACACCTTGCACCGGACCAATGTAACTCATAAGAACTAACCGCTTGGTCACAGGACCTCCAGTTCTAGATCACGGACCGATTTTTAAAAAATCTAGACTTAGGCTTAAAAACATGTCATGATAGGGTGAAACCCCGAAACGCCCCCAAATGGCTTCGTGCGCGGCAGCCCCGCCTCACAGGGGATCAATGTAACTTATGGTAATCGACCGCTTGGTCAAGAGACCGCCGGTTCGAGAGCATGGCCCAATTTTTAGAATATCCACACTTAGAATTGAAAACACGCCATTAGATGGAGAAACCCTAAAACACCCCCCCCCCCAAACGGCCCCTTCAGCAGTGCCAACACCATGCATGGGACCAATGTAATTCGTAGGAACCAACCACACGGTCACAAGACCCCTAGTTGGAGAGAATGAACCAATTTTCTTAATATCCACACAGGCTTGAAGACATGTCCTTAGAGTACGAAACCCAGAAACACCCGCTAAAAGGCCCTGTAGCGGCGCCAACACCTTGCATGGGACCAATGTAACTCGTAGGAACTGACCGCGTGATCACGAGCCCAGCAGTTTGAGAGCTCGGACCTCTTTTTAGAACATCTACACTTAGGCTTGAAAACATGTCGTTCTAGGGTGAAAGCCCGAAACACCCCTCAAACGTCCTCGTGAGCCATGCTAACACCTTGCACAGGACCAATGTAACGCGTAAGAACCGACCGTGTTGTCACATGACCCCTAGTTCGAGAACAAAGACCAATTTTTATAATATCTACACTTAAGATTAAAAATATACCATTAGAGGGCGAAACACCCCCAAACGACACCTCCAAATTTCAGAATATCTACACTTAGGCTTGAAAACATACCGTTAGAGTACGAATCCCTAAAACACCCTCCAATTGGCCCCGTAACGGCGCCAAAACCTTGCATGGGACCAATGTAACTTGTAGGAACCGACTGCATGGACACGAGATCCCCGGTTTGAGAGCTCAGACCAATTTTCTGAATATGTACACTTAAACTTGAAATCATACCATTACAGGGTGAAACCCCGAAACACCCACCCAACAACTCGTGAGCGGTGCCCACACCTTGCACGGGACCAATGTAAATCATAGTAATAGAACGTGTGGTCATAGGACCCCCGTTTTGAGAACACGAACCAATTTTCATAATATCTACACTTAATCTTAAAAACATACAGTTAGAGAGCGAAATCCGGAAACACCCCCCAAACGGCACCGCGAGCAGCGCCAACACCTCGTAGAGACCAATATAACTCATTGGAATCGACCGCATGGTCACAGTACTAGCGATTTGAGAGCGTGAACCAATTTTCTAAATATGTACACTTATACTTGAAAACATATCGTTAGAGGTAAAAACCCCGAAACACCTCCCAAACGGCCCCATGAGCAACGCCAACATCTCGCAAGGGAGCAATGTAACTCGTAAGAACCGACCGCGTGGTAACGGTACCCTAGGTTGGAGAGCATGACCCAATTTCTAGATATCTACACTTAGTCTTGACAACATACTGTTACAGGGCAAAATCTCGACCCCCCCCCCCAAATAGCCCCGTGAGCAGCGAAAATACCTCGCATGAGACAATGCAACTCGTAGGAATCGACTGCGTGGTAATGGGACCCTTGATTCGAGAGCACAAACCAATTTTTAGAATATCTAAACATTGGCTCGAAAACATGTTGTTAGAGGGAGAAACCCTGAAATAAGCCCCAAACGGCCCTATGAGCGGCGCCAACACCTCGCACCGGACCAATGTAACTCGTAGGAATCGACAGCGTGGTCATGGGACCAGCGATTTGAGAGCGCATCCCAATTTTTATAATATCTACACTTATAATTAAAAACATAATGTTAGAGGGCGAAACCCCCCAAAAACCTCCCAAACGGCCCCGTGAGCGATGCCAACACCTCGCAAGGGACCAATGTAACTGATAGGAACCGATCGCGTGGTCATGAGATCCTCAGTTGGAGAGCATGGTCTAATTACCAGAATATCTGCACTTAGTCTTGATAACATGCCGTTAAAGGGAGAAACCCTAAAACCCACCCTAAACGTACCCGTGAGTGGTGCCAAAACCTCGCACAGGACCAATGTAATTCGTAAGAACCGACCGCTTAATCAAGGGACCCCCAGTTCGAGAGCATGGACCAATTTCCAGAATATCTACACTTAGGGTTGGAAACATATCGTTGAAGTGCAAAACCCCAAAATACCTGTCAAACGGCCCCGTGAGCTGCGCCAACACCTTTCATGGTACCAATGTATCTCGTAGGAACCAATCGCGTGGTCACCAGACCCCCGGTTTGAGAGCTCGGAAAAATTTTCAGAATATCTACACTTAGGAATGAAAACGTGTCATTAGAGGTTGAAACCCTAAAACACCCCCCAAATGGACTCTTGAGTAGAGCCAACTCCTCTCACGGGACCAATGTAACTCGTAGGGACCAACCGCGTGGTCACAGGACCCTCGGTTCGAGAACACAAACCAATTTTTGTATTATCTATTCCTAACCTCAAAAACATGCCATTAAAGTGAGAAACCCCGAAACACCACCCCAAATGGCCCCGTGGTCGGTGCCAAACTGCATACGGGACCAATGTAATCGTAGGATCGCGTTGTCATGGGACCCCCAATTTGAGAGCGCGGACCAATTTTCAGAATATCTACACTAATACTTGAAAACATGTGTTTATAGGGTGAAGCCCCGAAACACCCCCCAAACGACCCCGTGAGAGGCACCAAAACCTCACAAGGGACCACTGTAACTCGTAGTAACCGATCGTATGGACATGGAACCCTAGGTTTGAGAGCATGGCCTAATTTCTAGAATATTTACACTTAGTCTTGAGAACATGTCGTTAGAGGGTGAAACCACTGAAACCCACCCCAAATGGCCCCATGAGTGGCTCCAACACCTTCCACGAGACCAATGTAATTCATAGGAACCGACCACGTGGTCACGGGATCCTCCATTAGAGAGCATGGACCAATTTTTAGAATATCTACACTTAAGCTTGAAAACAAGCTATTAGAGTGCAAACCCTCGAAACACCTGCGCAACGACCTCACTAGTGGCCTCAACACCTTGCATGGGACAATATAGCTCGTAGGAACTAATCGTGTGGTCACCAAACCCCCAGTTTGAGGGCATGGACCAATTTTTAGAATATCTACACATAGGCTCGAAAATATGCTCTTATAGGTTGAAACCCCGAAACACCCCAAAAATGGCCTCGTGAGCGGCACCAACACCTCGGATGGGACCAATGTAACTCTTAGGAACCGATCGCGTGGTCACAGGACCCTAGGCTTAAGAATATGAACCAATTTTCATAATATCTACACTTAAGCTTGAACACGTGTCGTTAGAGGGCGAAACCCCGAAACACCCAAAAAAGGACCCTGCGAGTGGTGCCAACACCTCTCCCGGGACCAATGTAACTCGTAGGAATTGACCGCGTGGTCACGGGATTCCAAATTTGAGAGCGTGGCCCAATTTTTAGAATATCTACACTTATACTTGAAAACATGTTGTTTGAGGGTGAAACCCCAAAACACTCCCCAAATGACCCCGTAAGTGGCGCCAACACCTCGCAAGGGACCAATGTAACTCGTAGGAACCAACTGCGTGATCAAGGGACCCTATGTTGGAGAGCACGACCCAATTCTCATAATATCTGCACTTAGTCTTGACAACATTTCATTAGATGGCAAAACCATGACCCCCCAAACGGCGCCTTGAGCAGCGCCAGCACCTCGTACGAGATTAATGCAACTGGTAGGAATTGATCATGTGGTCACAGGACCCTCGGTTCGAGAGCATTAACCAAGTTTTAGAATATATAAACTTAGTCTTGAAAACATGTCGTTGGAGGGAGAAACCCCGAAACACCCTCTAAACGGACCCAGAGCGGTGCTAACACCTCGCACAGGACCAATGTAACTCGTAGGAGTCGATCGTGTTATCATGGGACCCCCCAATTCGAGAGCATGGTCCCATTTTTAGAATATCTACACTTTGTCTTTAAAACATGTCATTAGAGGTCAAAACCCCCAACAATCCCCCAAATGGCCCCGTGAGAGGTGCCAACACCTCACACGGGGCCAATGTCACTCATAGGAATCGATGACATGGTCACGGGATCCCGCTTCAGAGCATGGTCCAATTTTCAAAATATCTACACTTAGGCTTGAAAACAAGTTGCTAGTGGGCGAAGATCCCGAAACACCTCCTAAATGGCCCCATGAGCGGCACCAACTCCTCGCACGGAATCAATGGAACTCGTAGGAACCAATTGCGTTATCTCGAGACCCCCAATTCAAGAGCACGGACCAATATTCAGAATATCTACCCTTAGTCTTGAAAACATGCCGATTGATGGCAAAACCCTAAAAAACCTCCCAAACGGCCCCGTGATTATACCTGGCAAAATGAGGCACAACACGATAACACGATATAACCAATACGAAGTTATAAGTTAATGGGTGGACCTTGAATGGGTTCAGTTCATTTTAGTGCCAACCCGATAAGACACGATAGTTAACGGGTCGGGTTAGTGTTAACCCCCTTCACCCATTGATACCCGATAAGACCCGTTATGACCCATTAATTTTAGTGAATAAGATATGTTATTGGGACTTTTAAATAATTTATGTAGGATAATCTTAATTTAATCACAACAAATTTTACTAAATGGGAGATTTGGTAATGTTAATGAATTAATGGGTGTAGTTGGGTTCAAAAATGAGATAATATGTTAACTTTTATTCAATTCAAAAAAATTCATTATCTTAATGGGTATTAACGAGTGAACATGACCCGACGCGGTAAGATAGGGGGTCTGGTTTGGATATGAATTTTTCACACGATAAAAACGTAACCCATTTAGACATGGACCTCATGATACCCAAGCACGATAAAAAATGACACGAACACGACTCGACTCGACCCATTGACACCTGTTCCTGTGATTGATGCTAACACCTCACACGAAACCAATGTAACTCGCAAGAACCGAATGCATGGTCACGAGACCCTCGATTCGAGAGCGTGGACCAATTTTCAGAATATCTAAACTTTGGCTTGCAAAACAAGTCGTTAAAGGGTGAAACCCCAAAACACCACCTAAACGGCCCCGTAAGCGGTGTCAACACCTCGCACGGGACCAATATAACTTGTAAGAACCAACTGAGTGGTCACGGGACCCCCGCTTCAAGAGCACCGACCAATTTTCAGAATATCTACACTTAGGATTGAAAACATGCCCTCAGAGGGAAAAACCTCAAAACACACCCCAAACTCCTACGTTAACAACTCCTAGACCTTGTACGAGACCAATGTAACTCCTAGGAACTGATCGCGTGGTCACAAGACCCCAGGTCAAGAGTCCGGACACTTTTTCAGAAAATCTACACTTAGGCTTAAAAACATGTCGTTAGAGGGTGAGACATGGAAACACCCCCCAAATGGCCCCATGAGCAATGCCAACACCTCGCATGGGATCAACGTAACTCATAGGAACTGACTGCGTGGTCACCGGAACCCAGGTTCGAGAGCACGATGCAATTTTCATAATATCTAGACTTGGGGTTAAGAACATGATGTTAGATGGTGAAACCCTGAAACACCCTCCAAATGAATCGGTGAGCAGTGCCAACACCACAAACGAGATCAATATAACACGTAGGAATTGACCGCGTGGTCAAGGTACCCTCGGTTCGAGAGCACGACCCAATTTTAAGAATATCGACACTTAGGCTTGAAAACATGCCTTTAGAGGGAAAAACCCCAACACATACCCCAAACAGTCTCGTGAGTCGTTACAACACCTCACATGGGACATATGTAACTCTTATGAACTGACCGCATGGTCACCGAACCCCTGGTTCGAGAGCACGAACAAATTTTCAAAAAATCTACACTTAGGCTTAAAAACATATCGTTAGAGGACGAAACCACGAAATACCCCCAAACGCCTCCATTAGCGGCACCAACACCTCGTACGAGACCAATCTAACTCATGGGAATCGATTGCGTGGTCACAGGGCCCCCAGTTTGAGAGCCCCACCCAATTTTCAGAATATCTACACACGGGCTTGAAAACATGTCGTTAGAGGGAGAAACCCCAAAACACCACCAAAACGGTCTCGTGAGTTGCGTCAACACCTCGTACGAGATCAATGTAACTCGTACAAACCGACCACATGGTCACAAAACCCTCGATTCGAAAGAATGACCCAATTTTCAAAATATCTATACTTGGGCTTGAAAACATGCTGTTAGAGGGTGAAACTACGAAACACCACCCAAATGGCCACGTGAGTGGCATACATACCTCGCAGGGGATCAATGTTACTCGTAGGAGGGCACCGCGTGGTCATAGGACCCCCGTTTCAAGTGCATGGACCAATTTTTAGAATATCTACACTTAGGCTTGAAAATGTGCCATTAGACGGTAAAACCCCGAAACACCCCCAAACGGCCCTATGAGTAGCGCCAACCCCTCGCACGGTACCAATGTAACTCCTAGGAATCGACCGCATGGTCACGAAACCCTCGGTTCTAGAGCACGACCCATTTTTTTGAATATCTAAACTTAAGATTGAAAACAAGCCATTATATGGAGAAACCCCAAAACACGCCTCAAATAGCCCCGTGAGCGATGCTAACACCTTGCATGGGACCATTGTAACTTATAAGAATTGACCATGTGATCACGAGATGCCCGGTTTGAGAGATCAAACTAATTTTCATAATTATTTACACATAGGCTTGATAACATGTCGTTAGAGGGTGAAACGCCGAAACACCCCCCCAAATGGCCTCGTGAGTGGTGCAAATACCTTTCACGGAACTAATGTAACTCATACGAACTGACTGCAAGGTCACATGACCCTCGGTTCGAGAATACGTATTAGTTTTCATAATATCTACAATCAAGCTTGAAAATAGGTCGTTAGAGGGCGAAACCCAAAAACACCCCCCAAACGGCCACGACATCGGTGTCAGCACCTCGCACAGGACCAATGTAACTCGTAGAAATCGACTCCATGGTCACAGGAACCCCGATTTGAGAGTGTGGCCAAAATTTTAAAATATCTACGCATATGCTTGAAAACATATCGTTAGAGGGATAAATCTCGAAACACGCCCCAAACGGCCCCATGAGCGGTGCCAAAACCTCGCAAGCGACCAATGTAACTCGTAGTAATCGACCGCATGGTCAAGGGACCCACTGTTGGAGAGCACGGACAAATTTCCATAATAGCGACACTTAGTATTGAAAACATGTCGTTAGAGGGCAAAATCCCGACCCCCCCCCCCAATGGCTCCATGAGCGGCGTCAACACCTTGTAGGAATCGATCGCATGGTCACGGGACCCCGGTTCGAGAGTTGGGACTAATTTTTAGATTATCTACACTTAGTCTTGAAAACTTGTCATTAGAGGCCAAGACCCTGAAAGACTTCCCAAATGGCCCTGTGAGCGGTGCAAACACCTCTCATGGGACCAATGTAACTCATAGGAACTGATCGCGTGGTCTGGGACCCTCCGTTTTAGAGCACGAACAAATTTTCATAATATTTATACTTAGGCTTGAAAGCATGTCGTTAGAGGTTGAAACCCAAAATAGCCCCTTGAGCGGTGCCAACACCTCACACGGGGCCAATATAACTCGTAGGAATCGATCACGGGGTCATGGGATGCTCGGTTCGAGAGCACAGCCAAATTTTGGTAAGATCTAAAATAAGTCCTGAAGACATGTTGTTAGAGGGAGAAACCCCAAAACACCCCCCCAAAAGGCTCCGTGTGTGGCTCTAACACCACGTATGGGACAAATGTAACTCGTAGGAAGAGATCGTGTGATCACCAGACCCCTGGTTTGAGAGCATGGCTCAATTTTTAGAATATCTACACTTAGGCTCGAAAACATGTTGTTAGATTGAGAATCCCCGAAACACCCCTCAATAGGCCCCGTGAGCAGCGCCAACACCTCGCAAGAGATCAATATAACTTGTAGGAACCGATCGTATGGTCACGTTACCCTCGGTTCGAGAGAACGGCCCAATTTTTATAATATCTACATTTAAGCTTGGAAATGTTCCATTAGAGAGTGAAACCCCGAAACTCCTCTCAAACAGTCCCGTGAGCAGCACCAACACTTTGCACTAGACCAATGTAACTCATAAGAACTGATCATGTGGTCACGAAACCCCCGGTTCTAGAGAACGGACCAATTTTTTGAAAATATACACTTAAGCTTGAAAACATGTCGTTAGAGGGCGAAACCACGAAACACCCCCCGGACAGCCCCATGAGCGCCACCCACACCTCACGTGAGACCAATGTAACTTGAAAGCATCGATCGTGTGGTCAAGGGGGGCCTGGTTTGAGAGCACAACCCAATTTTCATAACATATACACACTGGCTTGAAAACATGCTGTTAGAGGACAAAACCCTGAAACACTCCCCCAAATGACCCTTTGAGCGGTGCCAACACCGCGCACGAGACCAATATAATTCGTAGGAACTGACCATATGGTCACAGGATCGCTAGTTGGAGAGAACGTACACATTTTGAAAATATCTACACTTAGGCTTGAAAACATGTCGTTAGAGTACAAAACCCCAAAATAATTGCCAAACGAACCTGTAACGGTGCCAACACCTTTCATGGGACCAATGTAACTCGTAGGAACTTACCACATGGTCAATAGACCCCCGTTTTGAGAGCTCGAACCAATTTTTAGAATATCTACACGTAGCCTTGAAAACATCCCATCAGAGGATGAAACCTGGAAACACCCCCAAAAGGCCTTGTGGGTGGTGCCAACACCTTGTACAGAACCAATGTAACTTGTAGGAATCGACTGCGTGGTCACAGGACCCCCTGTTTGAGAACAAAAACCAATTTTCATAATATCTACACTTAAACTTGAAAACGTGTCGTTAGAGGGTGAAACCCCAAAACACCCCCGAAACAGCCCCATGAGCGGCGCCAACACCTCACACAGGACCAAAGTAATTCGTAAGAATCAACCGCATGGTCACGAGACCCTCAATTTGAGAGTAGGGCCCAATTTTCTTAACACCTACACTTGTACTTGAAATCGTACCGTTAGAGGGCGAAACCCTGAAACGCCCCACAAACGGTCCCGTGATCGGCGCCAACACCTCGCAAGGGACCAATATAACTCGTAGGAACCAATCATGTGTTCACGGGACCCTCGATTGGGGAGAACGGGAAAATTTCTAGAATATCTACGCTTAGTCTTGACAACATGCCCTTAGAGGAGAAATCCTGAAATCTCCCCCCCCCCCCCCAAAAAAAAAAAAACGACACTGTGAGTGGCAACAACACCTTGCACGGGACTAATGTAATTTATAGTAACCGACCGCATGGTCATGGGATCACCGGTATGAGAGCATGGACAAATTTTTATAATATCAACACTTAGGCTTGAAAACATGTCGTTGGAGGGAGAAACCCCGAAACACCGACCAAACAGCCCCGTGAGCAATGCCAAAAACTCGCACTAGACCAATGTAACTCGTAGGAACTGGTTGTGTTATCACGGGAGCCCGAATTCGAGAGCACGATCCAAATTTTAGAATATCTACACTTAGGATTGAAAACATGTCGTTAGAGGGCAAAACCCCGAAACATCCCCCAAATTGCTCCGAGAGAGGCACAAACACCTTGCACGGGACGGATGTAACTCGTAAAAACCTACCGAATGGTCACGGGACCTCGGTTGGAGAAGAAGGATGTGTTTTCTAAATATCTATACTTAGGCCTAAACACATGTTGTTAGCTAGAAAACCCCAAAAAACCCCTTAAACGGCCCCGTAAGAGGCAGCAACACCTCGTACGGGACTAATGTAACACGTAGGAACGAACCGTGTGGTCACGGCACCCCTAGTTCGAGAGCACGGATTAATTTTCAAAATATCTACACTTAGGTTTGAAAACATGTCGTTAGAGGGAAAAACCTCGAAACACCCACCAAATGGGGCGCCGTTAGCGGAGCTAACAGCTCACACGAGACCAATGTAACTTGTAGGAACCGATCGCTTAGTCACGAGACCCCTAGGTTGAGAGCATGGACCAATTTTCTAAATATCTACACTTAGGCTTGAAAACATGCCATTAGAGGGCGAGACCCTGAAACAGACCCCAAATGGCCCATTGAGCACTATCAACACCTCGCACGGGACCAATGTAACTCGTAGGAACTGACCGCATGGTCATGGAACCCCCGGTTCGATAGCAAGACCCAATTTTTAGAACATGTGTACTTAGGCTTAAAAACATGCCATTTGAGGGAAAAACCTCAATAGACCCTCCAAACGGCCTCGTGAGCAGCGCTAACACCTCGTACGGGATCAATGTAACTCGTAGGAACCGAACACATGGTCGAGGAACCCCCAGTTTGAGAGCACGGACCAATTTTTAGACCATCTAAATTTAGACATGAAAACTGGCCATTGGAATGCGAAACCTCGAGACAGCCCCCAAAAGGCCCTGTATGCAGCGCCAGCACCTCGCACGGGACCAATGTAACTCGTAGGAACCGACTGCATGGTCACTGTACCCTTAGTTCGAGAACATTGACCAATTTTTAGATTATCTACACTTAGGCTTGAAAACATTCCATTAGAGGGCGAAACCCTGAAACACCCCGAAAAGGCCCCGTGAGCGACGCTAAAATCTCATACGAGACTAATGAAACTCGTAGGAACCAATCATATGATCACAGGACCCCCGATTGGAGAGCAAAACCCAATTTTCAGAATATCTACACTTAGGCTTCAAAACATGCCGTTAGATGGAAAAAACTTGAAACACCAACCAAACAGCCCCGTGAGTAGCGCCAACACATCACACAACACTAATGTAACTCATAGGAACCGACCACATGGCCACGGAACCCCCTGTTTGAGAGCACTGACCAATTTTTAGAATATCTCTACTTAGGCTTGAAAATATGTCGTTAGACGAAGAAACCCCGAAATAACCCTCAAACGACCTCGTGATTGGTACCAACACCTTACACAGGACCAATGAAACTCATAGGATATGACCGCGTGTTGATGGGACCCCTAATTCGAGAGAACGAACCAATTTCTAGAATATTTACACTTAGACTTGAAAACATGCCAATCGAGGGCGAAGCCCCGAAATACCCCCCGTGAGAGGCACCAACACCACGCATGGGACCAATGTAACTCATAGGAACCAACAGCGTGGTCATGGGACCCTCAGTTCGAGAGCACAAACCAGTTTTCATAATTTCTACACTTAGGCTTGAAAACATGTCGTTAGTGGGAGAAACCATAAAACACCACCTCCACATCCACGTGAGTAGTACCATCACCTCGCACGGGTGCAATGGAACTCGTAGGAACCAGTTACGAGAACCCCGATTCGAGAGCACGAACTAATATTCAGATCATCTATACTTAGGCTTGAAAACATCTCGATAGAGGGAGAAATCCTGAAATACCCTCCGAACAGCCCCGTGATCGATGCCAACACCTCTCACATAACCAATGTAACTCGTAAGAACTGATCGCATGGTCATGGGACCCTCGGTTCAAGACCACAAACCAATTTTTATAATATCTACACTTAGGCTTGAAGAAATGTCGTTAGTGGGTAAAACCTCGAAACACTCCCTAAACGGCTCTGTGGGGGACACCAACACCTCGCACGGGGCCAATGTAAGTCGTAGGAACTTACTGCGTTATCACTAGACCCTTGGTTCGATAGCACGGACTAATATTTAGAATATCTACACTTAGGATTGAAAACATGTTGATAGAGGGCAAAACCCTAAAATACAATCCAAATGACCTCGTAATCGACGCCAACACCTCGCACGGGACCAATGTAACTCGTAGGGACCGACCGAATGGTCATGGGACCCCCGGTTCAAGACCACAGACCAATTTATAGAATATCTACACTTAGGCATATAAATAAGGCGTTAAAGGATGAAACCCCAATACACCCCCCAAAGGGCCCCATGACCGATGCCAACACCTCGCACGGGACCAATACAACTCGTAGGAACCAATCGCATGGTCACGGAACCCCAGTTTGAGAGCACAAACAAATTTAATGAATATCTACAGTTAGTCTTGAAAACATGTCATTAGAAGGACCCCCCGAAACACCCCCCAAATGGCTGTGTGAGCAGCGCCAAAACTCGTACGGGACTAATGTAACTTGTAAGAACCGACCCCGTGGTCACAGGACCCCCGATTCGAGAGCATGGCCCAATTTTTAGAATATTTTCACATGGGCTTGAAAACTTATCATTAGAGGGAACACCCCACCACCCATGTGGTCTCGTGAAAGGCACAAACACCTCACACAAGACCACAGTAACTCGTTGGAATCGACCGCGTGGTCACGGGCCCCCCGGTTCGAGTGCACGAACTAATTTTTAGAATATCTATACTTAGGCTTGAAAACATGTTGTTAGTGAGCAAAACCACAAAACACCCCCTATACGGCACCGTGAGCATTGCCAACTCCTCGCACGGGACTAATGTAACTCTTAGGAACCAACCGCATTATCGTTAATATTTTGAATATATACACTTAGACATGAAAACAAGTCGTTAGAGGGCAATGGAGCTAACACCTTGCACGAGACCAATGTAACTCATAGGAACCGATCGCTTGGTCCGGAGACCCCCGAATCGAGAGCACGAACCAATTTTCATAATAACTACACTTGGGCTTAAAAACATTCCGTTAGAGGGAGAGACCCTGAAACACCCCCTTAACGGCCCAGTGATTGGCGCTAACACCTCGTATGGGACCAATGTAACTCGTAGGAACCCATCATGTGGTCACGAGACCCTCGATTCGAGAGCACGAATAATTTTTTAGCATACCTACACTTAGGCGTGAAAACATGTCGTTAGAGGGAGAAACCCCGAAACACTCCCCCCCCCCCCCCCAAATGACCCTGTGAGATGTGCTAATACCTCACAAGGGATCAATATAACTCATAGGAACCGAATGAGTGGCCATGGGACACCCCGTTTGAGAGCACGGAACAATTTTTAGAATATCAACACTTAGGCTTGAACAAACGTCGTTAGAGGTTGACACCCCAAATAACCCCCCAAAACATCCCCGTGAGCTTCACCAACACCTCGTACGGGACCAATGTAACTCATAGGAACCGACCGTATGGGCATGGGGCCCCAAATTTGAGGGCACGAACAAATTTTTTAGAATATATACACCTATACATGAAAACACGTTGTTAGAGGGAGAAACCATGAAACACTCGCCAAACAGCCCCGTGAGTGACTCCAACACCTCGCACGGGATGATTGTATATCGTAGGAATTGATCGTGTGGTCATGTGACGTCCGGTTCGGGAGCACGACCCAATTTTTAGAATATTTACACATATGCTTGAAAACATGCCGTTAGAGGGCAATCCCCATGAGCGGTGCCAACATCCCGAAGGAGACCAGTGTAACTCGTAGGAACCGACCGCGTGATCACAAGACCCTCGGTTCGAGAGCAAGGCCCAAAATCTTTTTGTATTTTTCATTTAATGTAAACTAAAATGAAAGAATTATAATACAAAAGATAAATAAAGTCATAATTCTAGCATGAGATATGAAATAAGACAATGACTAGAAAATGATAAACAAGCATACAATTAGCATGATAATAGAGCATGAAGCACAAAAGCTAAAGTATGCAAACAACTAACACATTTAACCTTTAGATTTTGTAAGGGAGGTATCGTGTGAATGTAAATGAGAATCAAAAATCCTATTTTGTAAAGCTACCAAGTCGGATCTCCTAACCCGAACTAATGGCGAATGAGGATATCGGGATATAGGAATCTTGGTTACCTCAGTTGCCTTATGTTGGGATTTTCTTAGACCTCATTTAAGATCAAAACAAAACTTCCTAAGATGACCTTTTCGACCACAATGCGAGCACCTAAAGACTCGGTGAAAAGACTTACCTAAGGAATGATCTATAACAATGTTCCTAGAGGATTCTCTTATAACATTAGTTTTGGCTTTATGAGTTGACTCATTACAAGTATCGAAGCCTCAACCACAAGTGTCATTTTTAATTTTGACTATTCCTAATTTTTTATCTAATTTCTCCGAATGGCACTCCAAATCAAATTTGACTTTACTAGAGTCTTGGAATTTTTCTTCTAATACTAAAATTTTAGACTCTAACAAAATATTTCTCTCTTCAAACTCGACAAGCTCCTTTTTCATTGACTCAATTAAAACTCTAAGGCTATCTCTCTCGCCTTCTACATATTCAAGCTTCTCTCGAAGAGCTCTCTCACGTGTCCTAAGGTCTTCAACCAACACACTATCATCAATGACCTTGGCACACTCTCTTAAACTAGATTCTAACTTCAAATTTTCTCTTTTTAATTTAATAGATTTTTCATATAATTCTTGAAAAGAAATTTGAAGTTCACTCACATTAACCTCATTTTCACTTTCACTCTCTCTCTCGTCTCCACTCTCACTACCATCATATTTTTTATATTTACAAAGTATGGCCTTGGAAGTGTCATGTGTTAATATTTCATCAATAATGGAGTGCTCACTTTCACTCACATGACTTGCCATAAAAGCCACAAAGTTGGGCTTAATGGGGGAATTGGGTCCCTTTTCCTTATCACTATCACTAAGGGTTGTATTGTAGTAAATTGGTTGTTTACCCTCTTTCCTTAGTTTATTGTCGCATTCAAAAGACCTATGGCTATAACCCTCACAAACATAACACCTATTTGACTCGTCCCTATTAAAGTTTTCATTAGGAGTTTTAGGGATCCTTTCGGCTTTGTCATGCTTAGAATTTTTAAATTTCTTAAAATCATTTTTAAATTTATCTTTCTTAAATTTAATAAATTTATGAAACTTCCTAGCAAACATGGCCACATCTTCTGAGTCACTATCACTCTCATCAACCACAACTTGCTTTCCTCCTTTCGGTCTTTCAAAGCAATGCCTTTCTCAATTTTCTTTTCACTTTTGGAGGGGAACATATCTAGTTCATAAGTTTGTAAATCACCTACTGGTTCCTCAAGTTTGGTAGAGTTCAAGATGGGTAAAAAATTTAAAATGGTCACTTTAGGGATAAATCTCTCGGGTAGGGACCTTAAAATTTTCTTTATAACTCGGTTGTCGGGTATTTTCTCTCCCAAATTAAAAGATGAATTAACTATAACGAAAAGTCTAGCATAAAATTCATCAAATGATTCTTTTTCATTCATTTTGATGGTTTTAAATTGAGTGGTGAGGTTTTGGAGTTTCTAAGCTTTTACGACACTAGTTCCCTCGTGAGTAAGTTGTAATATATCCCAAGCTTCCTTAGCGGTTTCACATGTCATGATACGTCGAAATTCATCCGGTGTGACCGCGCTAAACAAGGCATTTAAACCTCGAGAATTAAAATTTACAAGTTTAAATTCATTCTCACTCCATCTATCTGCGGGTTTTGGAACACGCTCATTATCTAACAAATGTGTGGGTGCGGACCACCCGTTAACCACGGACAACAAAACCCTCTCGTCGATAGACTTTAGTGTCGATTTCATACACGCTTTCCAAAACGCATAGATAGAACCATCAAAGATAGGAAATTTTGAAATGGGGAAAATTCCATTTTTAACCAAAAATATTTAAAAGGACCTTAATGCAGTAAATTAGCGCTCCGGCTCTGATACCACTTGTTGGAATCGCAAACCCCCAATTTTAAACTTCTTATAAAATCAATTCCCTTTAAATGCGGAATAATATGGTTCAACACAACACACACAAATGACAAATTTCAATTTATTAAAACAAATTAAAATTAAACCTTAATAAGTGAATTATGGTGAACAGACACACACACAAAATTCACATAAACCAAATTTAACAAATTAAATTACCGACATGAGTTAAATTAACTTAAACTTTTACCCAAACATTTAATTAGCACCAAAATAATCTAGTAATGATTTAAACCAAGTTTTATCCTTTTACCTAAGCATGCATCTAAGGTGTATTTTGTAAAATATAAAATAAACAAACCACTATGCCGCGATGTAGGAGGAAAAACTCACAACGGAAAAAAACCTCGGACGGCCCTAGCCACTAAGTACGGAATTTTACAAGTACAAGACAAATGACTTACTCAACTCAACTCCCTTCAAGCCCATGACGTGTCTTCGTGTACCAACCTCTGCTTAGTCGATAATCCCGAAATCCACCGGAACCTTGGAATCCACCAATGAAGCTTTTGGACAACCGTCAACCCTCGCACAATGCCTTTCACTGTGATAGTACGCCGCAGCAAAACAATGAACTAATTCTTTATGGGATATAGAAGTAAACCCAAACAAACTCTTCAATTCGATAGAGTAAAACCCCGTGCCAAACACTCTCCAAGCAAATATATAGAAGTAGAAACTTGGATAAACAAAACTTTGGGTGTATGTGTTTTTGCTAGGATTTATTTCATGGATTCACAAAAACACAAAACAATGAACTTTTGATGTTAGGAAATTTTCTCTCCAAATTTTCTCTCAAAAAGTGTTTTGAAGTTATCAGAAGTTGGTTCTTCAATTTTGGTTCCCGCACATATTAATTCTGTAATAAAAGTGTGTGGGACAAAAGAAGTGGGAACATGGAGAAAACTACCAAAAACAATTCTCGCCGAAAATCTCGTTCGAACGACCTTCTAACGAAGTTCCGGTGGCCAAAAGGGAAAAGTCGTTCGCAAACTCGTTCGAACAAAATTCTCGTTCGAATAAAATTCTCGTTCGAACGACACTCTCGTTCGAACGATAATTTCGAACAAAATGTCAGAATGATAATATAACATTTTAATCCCAAAAACACTTTATTCAAAGTTCTAAAGTAACCTTCTGAAAATAAAATCCATTTTAAAATAAAATTACACCCATTAAAATTATTGTAAGTCTCCTAAAAATATATAAAGCCATTCATACCATTGGAGATTTGAAATATGAAGTTGATGACTTGAAATGAGGCACGGAAACTCAACAATGATGTTCACTTGAAAAACAACGCCGCAACATCTTCAACTTTTTCATGTAATAGGCTTGAAGGATATCCAAGAACACTATCCTATGACACAAATGTTTTTGTCCGGAATTGAGCCAACACTACACTAAGACTCAATCGAAGACTTGTGTCCTTACAATGGCCATAGGGTAAGAGATTATCCCACTAAACTAAGGAGGGAAGGCAAACAACCAATTTCATATAATTCCACCCTTAGTGATGATAGTGATAAGTAAGAGGGACCCAATTACCCCATTGAGCGCAATTTTATCGCGTTCATGGAATGTCATGTAAGTGAAGGTGAAAACTCGTCCAATGATGACATTATAATACATGACACTTTCGAGGTCAAAGTTTGTGAATCCCATGTTTTTATGGTTGTGAGAGTGGAGATGAAAGAGAGAGTGAAAATGAAGAAGGGGTTGATGTGAGTGATCATCAAGTTTCTTTTGGGGAAGTATATGAAGAATCGATAAAAATAAAAAGGGCTAACTTGAAGTTAGAAGCGAGTTTGAGAGAATATGCCAAGGTTAATAATAAGAGTGCTTTAGTTGAATACCTTAGGACACGTGAGAAGCTAGAGTCTGTTGAAAGTACAAGAGATAGCCTTAGAGGTTTAATGGAGGCTATAAAGAAATATCTTCTTTTTTTTTAAGAGAGAAAGTGTTTGCTTGAGTCAAAAAGTTTAGAGTTGGAAGAAGAATTGAGAGACTCAAGTCGTGTCAAATTTGATTTCAAGTGTCGGTCCAAAAAATTTGATAAAATTCTAGGAACCGTCCAAATTAAAAATGACATGTATGGTTTTGGCTTTGATTCCTAAAATGCTTCATCTAGTAAAACCAAAAACATAAGTTTGGAAGCATCTCCTAGCAACAATTTTAAGAATCAATCCTTAGGTACTGCTTTTCGCCGAGTTTTCACTTATTCACATTGTGGTGGAAAAGGTCATCTTAGGAAATTTTGTTTTGATCTTAAAAGAGGTCCCAGGAAATCCAAGAGTAAGGTCACCCAATCCCGAGATTGTCACTCTTCACTTGTTTGGCTTAGGAGATACGACTTGGTAACTTTACAAGAAAGGATTTATGATTCTTATTTGGTTGCATGTGATACCTCCCATATTAAATCTAAAGGTTGAATGTGTTAGCTTTGTTTAGTTACACTAGCTTTTGTGCAACATGATATATTCGTGCTACTTGTATGTTTGTTTGTCATTTTAGAGTCCATTCCTCATCATATATGTTATGCTAGATATATGACTTGGTTATCTTTTGTATTTTATTCTTTTCTTTATTGTTGGTATCAAATGAAAATTACAAAAAGATTTTGTTTATCATTTGAGTTTTACTTTTGTGAGTTATTTCAGTTTAATGAAAAATATAAAATTATTTTTGTTTGTCTTTTGAGTTATTTTTTTGTGTTGGTTACAAAAATTAAAAATCTCACAAAGATTTTAGTGTGTGTATATATTTGAGTTTTACACATCTTTTGTGGCATATGTTTGTGTTGAATCATATCATTCCATTTCCATGTGGCTACAACTTTTGGTTAGGAATTTATATCTTTAAAGTGTTCTTTGTCATGGTTACATGGAGTAGTTTGAATTTGACTTGCTTAATGAATTCGCTTTTTATATGTCTTCTCACACACATGCACGAGCTTTTTAAAACCTTTAACTTGACATGTATATTTGATTTTTGTGAGATGATCTCTTACCAATCTAGTCATTTACACATTTTGTGACTTAAGAGGATTTGTGCATGTTAGAACCATTGCTCGTGAGATTATTGTGTATTAGAAAAAATGATATATGCTAGTGCACGGGGAAGGGATACGAAAGGAACAATCATCCTTTGCGATTAAGCCACCATTTACAATGGACCAAAAAGAAATATGTGGTCAAAATATGGCTTTAACTTTAAAATATAGCCAAGGCCTAATTTGTTAAGATCGATATATTCATTCAAACGAAAAGAAAAGTATAATATTGTATTTGAGGGAGTATGGATGGAATATCAACGGCTTTGCACAATGACTTTGTATCCTAGTTGAGCTATCTTGTCATGACTCTATTGGTGTGTAGAATCATCAATATGTTAGGCTTGTATGCATTGTGATCATTTTGTTCATCGAGCTCACTTTATCCTGTCACATAAGTATAACTCTTAGTTGATAAAGTTTTTCAATCAAATAAGAACTCTGTGACCATGTTTAAGTGATTGGGTCTTAATTCTTTGGTTACTAGTTCACAACCCTTCTATTCCGTTTCCATATGACACATTAATGCCATAAGAATGTGGAAATCTCATTTTATTTTGTGTTTATTATGTATATATATATGGTATTTTTCTTTTTTTGAGTCTTTGCTTTTCAAGATAGTCCATATATGCCTTGAATTGAAAATTGGTATCCATACTGTTGCGAATCTTTGGTTTGATATCCCATGCTTGGCGCAATACATTTTAAGTGGTATCTTTTTGTTATTGCATCATAGTTGGTGTCCATTAATATTTGTATGGATTAGTTGTATTTCATTATTTCCATATGCTTTATTGTTCCTATTTATACATCATTGCATGTTTAACTTGTTTTTCATAAATTTATATACCTTGTGTATATTTAAGGGGGGAATAGTTTTTTCTTTATTTTGGGGAGAAATAAGTTAATTTAATTCTTAAACTTTGTCTATTCCTGAACAAAAAGGGGGAGAAATGGTATCTAAGCCTTTGAAATTTGTGGAGATTTAACTTAAGGGGAAACTTCTTTCTAGGTACAGCGTTGTTAGATAAAGGGGGGAAATTAATTAAAGGGGAAATTTTTTTTTCGCATTTTGATCTTTTGATATACCCTATGAGTTTATTGGTTTATTTAAGTGTGAAGGAAATTTATTTTAGTGGCATTACTTAAAGCGGCAAAGCATTTCCTATGAGTCGAGTCAAGCATCTCTAATTTTTTTTGGGGGTGGGATGTTGTTTCTAGACGTGCTTGACAGCCCTTAGGATTTTATGTTTGGTTTTGTCACGGAATATCCAAAGGGGAAGATTTGTAATTACAAATTTTCAATCGAGTCAATTTGTAGTATTAGCTTAATTCCGGTCAAAACTATTTGAGTCATAGGATAGATGTTTGTAGCTATAAAGCCTATGACGTTTGAAGACTTGAAGACGTAGAGGCCAATAATTTAAAGCTTCATCCTTACCGATTTTTGGGGCAAGTGTAACATCATTAACATTTGATTTTCCAATGTCTCCAAAGGTATGAATGCACTATTATATATATAGGAGCTTGGAAAATATTTTTCGGTGTTAGCATTTTTGTTATTTTTTTTTTTTTGAATTCATAATATCTAAATAATTTGTTCTCGGATACCTTTCTGTAGAAAAATCATAACTAATTCAAAAAAAACTCAGAAAAATACGAAACTGGCGGTCACGCGTTAGTATGGAAATTCTATAGAATCATGGCCTGAAATCTCATTAGAAAGATCGTTCGAATGACATCGTTCGAACGATATTTCAAACCAAAATTTAATTTGATAAAATTTGGTTTGGCCTATATTGAAAATTGAATCAATTGTTACTAGGTCAATTAGAAGACTTGGGTTAAATTATATTTGTGCTTAAAAAAATTCAACAATTTTTTTCAGTTTAATTTAAATTTTGTTGAAATTAAATTCTGGAATTTTACAGTTAAAATTTAAAAAAAAATTAGTTTGGAATTTAATTGGGACATCTCATAATTTAGTTGAACCATCATCCCATATTTAAACTTTTAAATTTAAAAAAGGCATATTCACCCCGTTTGAGTTCTTTTAGAATGTAACTAGTAGGAATTGATCTCATTGTCATGTGACCTCTGTTTTGAGAGCATGGCCCAATTTTCAGAATATCTACACACAGGCTTGAAAACAGGTCGTTAGAGGGTGAAACCCCCAAAAAAACCAAACGGCCCTGTGAGCAGCTCTCGCGGGACAAATATAACTCGTAAAAACCAACTGTGTGGTCACAAGAACCCCTGTTTGAGAGTAAGGCCTAATTTTCGGCCTAATTTTCAGAACATATACACTTAGGCTTGAAAACATTCCGTTAGAGGGAAAAACCCCGAAACACCCTCCAAACATCCCCATGAGCGACACCAAGACCTCGCATGGGATCAATGTAACTCGTAGGAACCGATCGTGTGGTCAGGGGACCCCCGGCTAAAGAGCCTGAACCAATTTTCAGAATATCTACACGTATTATTGAAAACATGTAGTTAGAGGGAGAAAACATGCCATTAGAGGGCTAACACCTCGCATAGGACTCGTGTAACTTGTAGGAACCGGCTGCATGGTCACAGGACCCCAGGTTAGAGAACATGGCCCAATTTTTAGAATATCTAAACTTAGGCTTGAAAACATGCCATTAGAGGCCGACACCCCAAAACACCACTTAAACGGCCCCGTGAGCAGTACTAACCCCTCGCACGGGACCAATGTAACTCGTAGGAACCGACCGCGTGGTCACGGGCCCCCCAGTTTGTGAGCATGAAAAAAAATTTAGAATACCTATAGTTAGGCTTTAAAACATGTCGTTAGAGGGCAAAACCCCAAAACACCCCAAAATGGCCCTGTGAGTGGTGATAACACTTTGCACGGGGTAAATGTAACTCGTAGGAACCAGTCGCATAATCACGGTCCCCTCAATTCGAGAGCACGGAATTTTTTTTAAAATGTATACACTTAGGCTTGAAAAAATATTATTAGAGGGTGAGGCCCCAAAACAAGCCCCAAACGGCCCCGTGAGCAGTGCCAACACCTCGCACGGGACCAATGTAACAGGTAGAAACCAATCGCGTGGTAATGGGACCCTCGGTTTTAGAGCACAGACCAATTTTTTAGAATATCTACACCAAAGCTTTAAAACATGTCGTTCGAGGGGTAAACCGTGAAACACACCCCAAACGGCCCCATGAGCGGTGCCAACACCTGACATGGGACCAATGTAACTCATAGGAATTGATTGAGTGGTCATGGGACCCCCAATTTGAGAGCACGGCCCAATTTTGATAATATTTACACACAGGCTTGAAAACATGTCGTTAGAGGGTGAAACCCCAAAAAATCCCCCAAACAGCGCCGTGAGCGGCACCAATATCTCTCACGGGACCAATGTAACTCAAAGTAACTAGCAGCGTGGTCGCGGGACCTCTGATTCGAGAGCAGAGGCCAATCTATAGAGTATATACACTTAGGATTGAAAACATGACGTTAGTGGTCGAAACCCTAAAACACCCTCCAAATGGCCCCATGAGCGGTGCAACACCTAGCACGGAATCAATGTAACTCGTAAGAACTGACCATGTGGTCACGGGACCCCCGGTTCAAGAGCACAAACTAATTTTCATAATATCTACACTTAAGCTTGAAACACATGCTGTTAGAGGGAGAAACCCCAAAACACCACCCAAACAGCCCCGTGAGCGGCACCAACACCTCGCATGAGACCAATGTAACTAGTAGGAACCAATCGCATGGTCACGAGACCCCCGATTAGAGAGAAGCCCAAACGTTCAGAGTATCTACAATTAGGCATGAAAACATGCCGTTAGAGGGAGAAACACCCTTCAAATGGCCCCGTGAGCAGTGCCAATACCTCGTACGGGACCAATGTAACTCATAGGATCCGACCACATGGTCACGGGACCACAGTTCTAGAGCACAAACCAATTTTAAGAATATCTTCTCTTAGGCTTGAAACACGTGATGTTAGAGGGTGTAACCCTAAAACACCCCCAAACAGCCCCGTGAGCGGCGGCGCATGGTCACGGAACCTTCGATTCGAGAACACGACCCAATTTTTATAATATGTAAACTTAGGCTTTAAAATATGTCGTTAAAGGGCGAAACCTCAAAACACACTCCAAACGGTCCTGTGAGAGGCACCAACACCTCGCACGAGACCAATGTAATTTGTAGGATTTAACCGCATGGTCACGGGACCCCTGGTTCGAGAGCTAGGACCATTTTTCACGTCCCACAAATTTTCAGGTTATCTCGAGTACACAAATTTTGCCTAACCTTGACATTATCCAGGCATTGCTAATTTTTCATTTTGAAAAGTAATACAGCGACCAAATCATCACTGTGCATTCAGCTAACACCTTTCATTGTGTCACTGTGATGACCCTTGTACTACCGTAGGCATGTCACCTTAGTGCACTCACTTGAGCCTCATATTACATTACTCCCTGTGGCAAAGAGACATTGTGTGCTAAGTTTTTCCTTCATTTTTAATACTATACAATATCCTCAAGCCATTATTTACACTCCTAACAACCATAGACACTAACTGCTATTTCGATTAGTCCAAAAAGTCTTTATTCCTAAGAAAGTCCAATATTATGAGTAAACCATGTGGCCGAAAAGGTAGCCACCCATACACAGAACTTTATGTAATAACAGAATACCTCAGATAGGGCACACGCAGTCACCAAGCTACATCGACTATACCCGTTCCACTACACTCTACCAGGCCCAACTGCGTCTTACCATGACATGGTACCAATCCAAGTTACCACTTATGTGATAAATCGATCCTAATTATCGAACTTGAAAGGGACACACGAGAATCCGAAGGAACAAGCAATCGTTTTGAGAAAATCCTGCCTATATGTGTCAGACTATGATGTACAAAAGTGAACCTACACCATATACTCGAAGTCTTATCACTTTTTCCAAATGTTCTCACTGGTTACTAACCTAGCCACATACCCTAGCTTGGGTCACTAAAACGAATCGCAACCATTCATCCTCGAAAGACAAAAGCAACGTACAATCCTATCGTTCTCTATAAAGTCAATAACATACTTCCCTCTTGGGAGTAAGGCCTTTTCCTCACAACCTTGGCACACACATGAACCACTCTGATTGGAGAATTCCTATTGCCCTTGTTCACACTGACCTAGTCCATTTATCGTTGATGATGTCACTAACCTACTACACCTAGCTTACTATCTACCTTATCATATCGTGATCGAAATCCCAAATTCCCTTAGGCAGTACTCCATTCAATAGAGACATTTCCCTTATTGTAACTTTGACTATATGAGATTATCACTGAGATTTCTTCCACATTCTACCCAACTTAACTCACAAGACGGCCACACTGGTCACCATTAGTATTCTAAGGGTAGTAGATACCATATGGGGCTACATCTTTGAATCTATACTTAGTTAGAAGAACATGATAAGAACTAGTCCTCACCTTGCTAAGGCTATCCTAGCATATACCATCGATACATACCAACATTCTAATCATGCTTCGACATCGCCCCTCTTTGGTAGTCATTTTCAAGCCTCCACATGGCGTCATCAACCTAAGTCTCAAATGCATTTCCTACTGTTCCTCAAAATCAAGTGTCACACAGCCACTACTAGTCATGCCATGACACCTGGGCATTCCACCCCATAAATAACACGAGCTTCTAATAACTCCTTCGAGGTTACACTATCCATCTGTGTCGAATTGGGGAAACCACACCCGACACGTACGCTATTCAAATTTTCTAAACCTTGACAAGCAATCTGAGATCATCACCTCCCCACAATATAATCACTACTAGGATGTCAATGCTTCTTCACACCGGACTTAACTAAATTCCTAAGGACACCAAACACATTCCATGTAAAATTCCCCATATCCAACAAAATCTCAACGTCCATACTTTTATCATTGTAAGTATGCTCTAAAAACATTCAATAACCTCAATGTTATTACTAGACACTCGTAAGGACGTTACTCCACAAGCTTCTACATATATTGCACCTTAACCATCAACAGTCTTAAGGCGTCACAATAATCAATTTCTATCCCCAATAACTCCACACATAATTAGTCCTACGGACACTCTAGTATACCCTTAAACCACACTCACACTAGGATTACCTCGCACCTAGCTATTACTTCAGAGGCTAAAATGAGCCTTTACACTTAGATAATAATATTATCTCTCTTTTAAATGGTTATGTCCATAAGCCATGTACTAAACCACAACTAATACTACTAAAGGTTCTATCAAGATACAAGATGTCGCCTACAACCTATAAACTTCTAGGTTTGCATCGTCGATATCACTAAGGATCCTATTCCTCAAAATCACACCATATTTTCTAAAATCTAGACATAGAAGACTACCTAGAGTTCACTCCTAAGTCTCCTTAACCATCAGTGTTTCTTACATAATATAATTATCGTAATTTACCTGGAACCCTCATCATACCCTACATGGTGGAACCTTTAATAAAGAATCACCAGGACACTTATAATGATACTATCTTACCAACTTAGACCGAGTATACATCCCAAGTGTTAACCAATGCAGTTCATCATGCACACTAACTCATCAATTTCCTTACGACGTGATACTATCCCAAGGATAGAATTTTCCTAAGCACCTCATCGGTACTAACTACTCAAAATTACCTAGTCAAGGAACTTAACGCATTTCTATCACCTATCGACATTGTTTAAGTATGACATATTAGCCACCTAATCTCCATAGTTGACTTTGCATGATGCATATTTCTAACTCAATAAATGTCATTTACTATCCATTACATCTCAATTGGCTTCTCATATCACAACGGATTGATAGACAAGAACCCCACACTAAAACTTCCAATGTCACCACTATTGTCTTGCACAAACACTCACAACTTACTAGTATATCTAAATCAGAACTACTAAAGCTATTAATAACGATACATTCTATCATGTGTCATATGACACTAAATTACTTGTCGTGATAACCTCTTTGACTTTACCGTCGGACCAAAACTACTATGATCGGACCAAAACAACATCGAGGTCGAAAGATCCTGTACCGACCTCACCACGTCACTCCCTAAAGGAACCTTGAACCTAGAGCTCTGATACCATTAGTAACGCCCCAATCCGAATTTATGGGTTATTCGTAGTCAACTCAGTCCAACCCGAGCATTAGGTGTTGACTAACGTAAAATTAATAGAATACTTAATTGTATAACGCTCTCAGAATACGAACCAGCACCCAACATCTCGTAACAAAGACGAGTGTGTGAGCCAATGCGCGAGGGGGATATACAAAATACAGTATAGAAACGAATGGTAGAAAGATGACTCTACACGTTCTATCTACGTGCACATGCAAGTACCTTATACATATATATATACTTATATATACTTAATCCAAGAAACCATTTATTTCTGTAAACGTTATTTAATCTGATTAATTTACCTTAATCTACTAAAGACTTCTTCCTTCTTAACTTGACATTCATCCTTCCATTTAACACATACATCTAATTACTTGAACCACTAGACTTTGTTTAATGGAAACCATTTGTTTATCTAAATTACCCTATCCATTGAAAGTGATGTGCATTAGTAATTTCATTGAAAACAACCTCTTTCAACACATGCAAACACCATGTTCAAAAATACTTCTTTAACCTTGGAAAACTATTCAGAACAAACCCTTGTGTTAATTATGGGTTACACCTTCTTAGGTTGCTTAACTCACCCACTTTATCCTTTACTGGAACATTCATTAATTCGTTCAAGTTAGGTTGTCTTAATACCTTTTACCATATAACCAATTTCATGACATGTTCCTTATTCCTTTGTCTTATTCTTAGAATCTTCCAATAAACTGCGTACTTTAACGGACTCCTCACCTCTGGTGACGCCACCATATTCTCTAGCCAGTCATTTTGGGTATTTCACCCCTGGGATCTGGGCCCTCCTTAATTATAGTGGTGTCATCCCAGTTCTTTTATCTATTTTAACATTTTACAAATATCGACATTATTCCTTCTCTCCATTTTTATCCAACCGGATCCACACCCGAGGTTTCACCCCAACTTGTGTTACACTTTAAAATTATCCTTTCATGTCATATCCAGTTTAACTTTGATTTTATTCCAAATCATATTCATTTAGGACTAATTTTTGTAACACCCTTTCCAAAAAATTTATTTCATGAAAAATGTTCCACTTTAAGTAAAATTATCAATTTACTCATTTGTTTCTAAACTTGTTCTTTTCCTTTCCAATATCATAAGTTTTAATCCTTCAAAATATTATTAAGTTATTACACACAATGTTTAAATCATTAACATTTGTTTTGCACCCTTGCTAACCATATTTCAAAATTAGACATTTCTTTACTTCCTTTATTCAAGAAATCTTATGACACTTAAAAGACTGCTTTTATAAGAAAATACCAATTTTTTGTCAATACATGTAGTCTTACAACCTTATATTTTTCACACCTTTTACCCCTCTTTACACACTTTGAAGATTAGAATTTATACTTTTCTTATTTCTTATTTAAACTTATTCCCATATTTATCATCAAAATACTACAAGTCTGTATGCATGAGAAGATGGACTTTAAATCCTAAAATCCGACATACATTTTATTCTAGAAATTCATATAATTGCAAAATTATGCTTTTCAAGACATGAAGACAATTTTAATTTCTTCAAACTTAGCAAATGTCTAGTTTTCTTAAAATCTCCATTTTTTGCAAGAAACTTTATTTCACAAACATTTGCAAAATCAACATCATTTTTCAAACATCTTATTTCATGAAATGTTTAGCATCAAATTTGTAGAAAATACACAATTTTCATAATATACCAATTTTAATATTTCAAAACATTGAAATATTTACTCATCCTTTATTTCTAATAAAACAACATTTTACCAATATTTTTATTCCATAAAAATAGTTAATATTAATCTACAAGATGCCATCGCTCATTCATGTGCATTCTACTCATGTAATCTGATAACAAGACTACTAGTAATGCAAATACAGTCTTAAGTAGTAAAGATAGATTTGTCGACCTTTAATGATTCCAAATGGTGGTAGCAAGTTATTGTAGGAGGAGCAGCCCCCACCTTCAAAGGTGGACTCAAATGGTTACCAAATGTATCCTCCATCAATGCTCCATATGTTCAATATTTAAGCTTTCAAGCAAAACCCCTTCAAACACTCTTCAAACTCCATGAAATCATCCATCTCCATCTTCTCCAAAATTCCCCAACACTTCTCCAAATTTCATAGCTCCACTTCAACAATGGTGAAAATGGGTGTTAGCGGCTTATTTGTGATGAAATACTAGAAGAATAAGGTTGTTTAAGGTGGTTTGAGAGGGTTTGAGGTGGAGAGAAGTTCATCCATGGTGTAAGGCCACCCTTTTTCTCTCCCTCTCTTCTTCTTCTAACTTCTAAATACTCAAATGGACCAAACCCACTCTTATAAGAACCCTTAAAATACCAAAAATCATGTTTTACCCAATTTGGGCTCACCAGATCTCGACAGCTCATCAAATAAAGGGTGTACAATGTGACAGGGCACAAGGGCAATGTGATTCACAAAAATTCAAAATCCTTCATTCGAACAACATTGCGCCTCGTTTGAACGACAAGGGAATTTCATTTAATTGATGGCTTTTAACGACATTCAAACGACCCTTAAAAGTTACACATTGGGGTCTCATTCGATCCCCTGCTTCTAACGAGACCTAAATCTCATTTGAATGATACTACTTTCATTCGAACCCTCCAAATTCCAATTTGAACCCACAATCATCCAACAATTACCATCAAGCCTTAAATGTAGTCAAATAAGAATATAAACTCAGTCATAATCACCCAAATCTTCGTGTTCTTATATTATTACAACTTATGCGGGGAAAATAAATAAAACTAGGTGGAAACCCACGCAATGCGTGGTTCATGCGGTATTGAATGGTTGACAATTAACAAATCTTATAGAATTGTTTACCAATCTCAACATCTACAAAAACAATTAACAAAATCAAATAACTATGAAGTTTGACACACCAAAATCCGAACGTAACTCAAAACTAAAAACACTCCATCAAGTTGAAGAAAAAACATATTACCTATGTTGTGCCATAGAAGTGTATTGTCACAAAAAGTGTCTGGAGATAAAAATCTCAAAAAATTATTATTAATTTTCTCTTCACCTATGATAAAAACAACAAACAAACACTAACAAAACATGTGCATGTCAATATCTTTAAAATTAACAATACAATGAAATTTGCAAAAGAATAGTGACAAACTTTATTTACTTATTTTTTTATGTATTTTTCGGATGAAAAAGCCACCCAAGTATGTTTGTCAAACATTACATACAAAGTTATCATTACAAAACCTTCCCCATAAATTTGGGACAAAAGATAGTAATAAAAAAGATCAATAAAACAAAATATAGCAATATACCAAAAAAAAAGAGAAATAGTCGTACGCACAGAAATAATGAACAATGACAACCAATTTTATTCAGTTGATAATTGTTGGAGTAACTCAATATTTGGTCCAGGTATATATGTTTTTCCAAAACAACAAACAAATTATTTACACGAAATACTGAAAAAAAAAGACATAGGAACATATCATCCCAATACACTAAGAAGTGTTGCAAAAATTTATAGAAATTTATCTTGACATAAAATTACCTAAAATAAAAAATGAAAAAAGAGAAAGTATATATTTTAACATAAAATTAATATATGAATTAATCACTCATGTATATTTATATACCAGTGAAATGCCCATGCCAGAAGGCACAACGAAAATTTTCAAAGTACGTAATCGTTAAATGACAAAAATTTCCAAAGTTCTTTAAAAAATTGGCCATAATCTCCTTTTTTTTATAAGACTATCCAACCTACTTAACAAACAAAAAATAGTCCACTAGTATTGAGATAGTCTAAGTTCATCAAAAAAATTCACATGTAATATGAAATATATAATATTCATCAATCGAATTCACATTGTGCCTCAAATTAACAAAGTGCCAATTTAAAAAAATGGACATAGTCCCCTTTATTTATTGGATTATCCACCCTCCTTAAAGGATAACAACCAATCCAACAATAATCAAAAAGTCCAAATTCATCAAACAAATAATTCAACGAAAAAAAATTCTGTAAATATATCACATATCAAGGGAGGTCATCCCACGTGTTCCACTATAATGATTGTCCATGGTCATCAAAATGCAACCTGATACAAAAATTCTTTGATGTAATATTTACAGAGACGATTAGAGCCATTTAAATACTACAAAAATAAAGGAATACCTAAGATAGGGATGCCTTACATTGAAGCTTCAAACTAACCCCATTACCTACCCATTTTCCACAATTCCCCCTACCTGATGTTGCCCCCAACGCCCATCACCCCTACCAGCTACTACCCCCCACGCCTATCACCCCTCCATGCTACTTCCCCCATGCACCCCCATGCGCAACACCCCACCACGCCCATCACCCATACCTGTTGTTGCCCCCACACACACCTACTGCTATTGCCCCTCATGCAACCATGTTGCTGCTAAAAAAACAAATATAAAACAGTAAATTAGTACCTTGAGTCATTAATAAAAGAGAACAATGTACAAATATAAGTAACATCAGAAGGACTGAGAAAAAACGGTTATCTTTGTAATGGCTTCATCTTGGAAAAGATTTTGAATGAAATTTATGAACTCAGTATTTATCTCAGAAGGAGACTCAATCCATTTCCCTACTTCATTTTTTATTTTGTGAATCCATAATTGACACCGATTATTTATTGCATAATGAGATTCAATCTAGTTGCCCACTTCATTTTAGTACTTATATTTGTTCCACTTATGAATATCTTGTTTGAGCCTTTTTAGCTTAATCATAAATTTGGACATGCTAGAACCGAGGGCATTTGTGTTCCAAGAACTTTGAACCATGTTATGAAAATTAGCATGACAGCAACACATATTTTGGAATTTAAAAGGCTATGGGCAAGTTGCTGAATTATTTTTTATAGAGAGTAAGAGAGGACATTGATCTGAGAAATTTTTGTTCATATGCTTTCATTGAAATCTCGATAAAATCAACATATGTTAGTAGATTTAACTATAAAATAGGAAACATAGCAAAACTCAGAGCTAGACTACATTATTATGAATGAAGTAGGATTGTATGAGTAAACGATATGAGACTCCCAGAGTACACAACAGGGAGCTAAAATAACAACATACATGTTCACGAAACTTTTAAAATTTTAGTACGTGTCAATACATATCTTAGGTAATCGTGCGTTCGTGGACCATTTTGTCCGATACCTACAACATGAATAGTCGACATGAATACTATAAATTAAAAAGAAACATGAATATATAACATTGCCTAAAATACATAACATGGACCAAGTCTAGAATGGGAAATTTGGTTAACTAGAGACCATAATTCACATTACTTTCCAAACATAATGAAAAGTTATACTTTCTCCAAATTGGATAAATAGACACCATCATATATTTCACACTTTTTTGTATCCCACATCACAAAATCTATAACAAAAATTAAAGGTGAATAAGAATATGTTTCGATGGATTTGGTTTCCAACTGATAACAGAAGCAGATGAAGAGAATATGAAGTATAATTTTCTTAATCATGCCTGAAAATTAATGTAACACACTACAACTATAGCCTAAAACATAATACAAAACAAGATAGCTGCATATTTAGATTTGATAATGATAAGTATGTATACGTACACAATGATGAGTATGCTCAACGCCTTTTATTATTAATTTGTACAATTTCCACAAGCCTCCTTACTCATAGCCAGTAATATGACTTCTTTACATGGACCTCCTTCTCAGCAAAAAAAAATAAATAATATACTCACCTATCAATATACCAAACACCATTACTGAACAATTTTTCTATAAAAAGAATAAAACTACGAAGTTTAAGCTGATATTACCTATCAATATACCAAACACCATCATAACAAAATATCACAACTTTTGTACAAAAATGACAAAAGATAAATAAGGAGAAAAGAGAGCACAATATGCTCACCTCAAGTCTGTGACCAAATCAAACTCTCACTTTGAAGGCATAACCAAATGCACTAATATGCTTGCAATGGTCTCCATTTCCATGGAACATTCTATGCTTGTAAAATGAAAACATTCGGACAAATTAGCAAATATATTAGAAATAAGAGAAAAGAATAACCACAAATCTTGAAACCACAAATATTTATCAACCCCAAATCACAAAAACCCAAATCTTTACCTGAGGGCACCCGAGACTCATCGGAAGCGGAAAATAACACCAGTCATCATTGCACATATGATTCATTAGGTGATTTGATCAAATTTGGTGATGGATCTGAGAAAAAAGCCATCCTCGAAGAGTAAATTTACACATTGATAGATTTTTCAACAACTCAGTTCATGAAGAAAAAAATTCCTGAAAGGTATATGCAAGTTGTTGTTGCTAGTACTGGTGCTTCTGGAGTTCTCGTTTCACTCCTAAGAATCTTCACCAAAGATATATATCCTCTATGACAATGGTAAAAGAAAAGGGAGAGGTATAATGATGGGAGAAAGAGTAATAGTTGTATTATAGAAGAAAATGAAGGGGTAGAATATCAATAGCGTTGAGAACTGAAAGTACGGATAGATAAATCTATGTTAATCATGTAACGCGTTTGGAATAAGCAATAAGAGGAGAGAAATAAGAGGACGGAGAAAGGTAATTACATGTTCCTACATGGATGGCTTCACTTGAAATGAGATATAAATTTCGTGTATGTCATTTTATAGTAGCATATAAATATTGGGGCAAGATATTACATCGGCAGTTAAAAAAATTAATGGATTAGTGGAAAATTTTTCCATTTGTTTTTGGCTTACTTCAATGGAAAGTAGGGTTATGGGACGAGGAAAATTTTGGCCCTCCTTCACCCATATAATCAGATGGCTATCTTTATCATTAGCACACTCTTAACATACAATTATATTGGGTAGAAGGATAAAATTCAAGATTTTAAAAAAGAGTCTTTTCCTCTTCAATTCTTGGCCAATTCAAGGGCATTTCTAGAGAAATTTTAGAGCAATTATGAAGAAAATTTGGAGCATTAAACCAAGGAGAAACAACATCACCTTCATCTCTAAGCAATGGATAAAGGTGTGTTCTTATAATTTAATTTATAACCAATTTAATCTCTAAATGATTGAAGATTAAATTTCCCATATTAAATAGAAATTATGTTTTCCATTATCATGCTATAAATCAAATAGTATATGTATAAAATGTTCTATCAGAGACTTAGGTTTAAAATCTCATGCTTTTGATTACGAATATTTCTTGTAGAATAAATGTTTTGAGTACGCATAGAGAACACAAAAAATAGTATTCTTTAAAAAGAGAAATCAAAGAAAAACAATATGTAATTTTCAATCATGTGTTATCATGTTTATAAACTCTATTTTGTATCCTAGAATATTTCATTCATAGTCATTTTGTTATTTCCATGATGTTCGTTATAAAATTAAATGAAATCCTAACACATGATGTAATCTAGATTTTATAACATTAGACCTCGTGCGAATGTTGAATTGTTAACATTTAGCTCATATAATCATGTTAATGAAATTGTGACAACAAATATAGATGCCACAACTAAGGAACCATGATTATTGGAAATAGATTGATAGTAGTTCTGTAATATCATTTTGTGTTGTCCAATACAGATGCCGTAATACTGAAATTATTTAAATAATATTCCAAATTATATTTAAATCAACAATTAAATATTTAACCCCCTTGCAAAATTATTGTGATGTGTGTAGATTAGTAATTCGTGAACATTGTTAAATTATTGTAGTTCCCATCAACATTTATTTGCATGCTGCCACCTACTCAAAATTTGATGGAACTAACTTTTCATAATAGAATTAGAAGGTCAAGTTTATTATGGGGATTCTACACCTAGATATGACTATCCTTAGTTAGGAACCAACTGTTAATAGTAGCGAGGATGAGATAGTCGTTCATGAGGCATGGTTTAGATCTAATAGGATCGCTCTTATCTTCATGTGTATATATGTTACTACATATATTAAGACATCCCTACCTGAAACAATGAAAGTAAAAGAATATATGAACAACATAAAAATATGTTTTTACAATGCTGATAAGTTCCTATTCGAGAAATTTATGGCTAATCTCATCCCTATGCGGTTCGATGGAACTCGAAACATGAATGAACAGATAATTAAGATAAAAAATATGGTTTCCAAGCTTAATGGTCTAGACATGACTGTAGAGGACATCATCTAATTTATCATAAACCCCTACCTTCTGAGTATGGGCCTTTACAAATTAATTATAACACTATAAAAGATAAAAGGAATATAAATGATATGCAAAGCATGTTAGTACAGGAAGAAGGAAGGTTAAAGCAACATAATGGTCACATATCTAAAGGGAAGGTGGCTAACTTGATGGTCAAGGGAGAAGGATGTAGGAAGAAGACTGAAAAGGGCATTAAGCATGGTCCTAACCCGTTTCATCAAGGAGAACCTTGAACATTTGTTGGTAACAAGGAAGAGAATGACAAGTTTCATATCTATAAAAAGAATGGCCATTTTTCAAGACACATTATCTGAAACGCAAGGCTTCGTTCCAGTAAAAGGGAAAGCCTATGGATTTTTATGTTATGAATAAAATATTATTAATGTTCCTTCTAATACTTGATGGATTGATTATGGTTCTATATGTCATGTTTCTATTCCGATGCATGGATTCCTTTCAACTGGAAGAATAAACCAAAATGAACCATTTCTCTACATAAGTAATCTAGTGAGGGCTAAGATTTAAGTCGTAGGATTGTTTTATTTAATTTTAAATTCTAATATTATTTAGATTTGCAAGAGACTCTTTATGCTCCTTTAATTTTACAAAATTTGGTTTCTCTACCTAAACTCCCTCTTATTAGTCGTACTTTTTACTTTAAAAATAACTATTTTAGTTAAATTTAGAATTCTTGCCATGTTGGTTCTGGATTTATAATGGACGGTTTGTATCAATTTATTCTTGAAAAGAAATTTTATGAATCTCTAATATCCTTGCATCCAAATGTTGGAATGAAACATGTATCAAATAATGAAAATTTGGCATACTTGTGGCATAAATGTTTAGGGCGCATATCAAGGCCAAGAATTGAAAGGATTATTAATGATGGAATTATCCATAACCTGGATTAGGTTGAATGTGATGTGCGTGTGGATTATATTAAAGGAAAAAAAACAAAAATGAAGGAGCCACGAAAAGCACCCTATTACTTGGGATAATTCATAGAAACATATGTGGAGCTTTTGATGTTCCATCTATTGGTGGAGAAAAATACTTATTACCTTTATCAATGATTTTTCACTCTTTTGCACATTATACTTATTGCGTGATAAATCTCAATCTTTAAATGGTGTTTAAACATACATAACTGAGGTTGAGAGATAATTGAGTAAAAGGTGAAAATAATTAGGTCCGATAGAGGTGGTGAATTTTATGAAACATATGATGCGTGAAGGCAACACCGTGGTTCTTTTTCTAAACTCTTAGAAATTGTTTGTATCAATTTATTCTTGGAAAAAAATGTTTTGAATCCTTAATATCCTTGCATCCAAATGTAGGAATGAAATGTGTATCAAATAATAAAAATTCAGCATATTTGTGGCATAAACGTTTAGGGCACATATTCAGGCCAAGAATTAAAAGGATTATTAATGATAGAATTCTCCATAACCTGGATTAGGTCGACATGATGTGTATGTTGATTATATTAAAGGCAATCAAACCAAACACACAAAAATAGCAGCCACAAGAAGCGCCTAGTTACTTGAGATAATCCTTACATACATGCGTGGACCTTTTGATGTTCGAACATATGTGGACCTTTTGATGTTCCATCTATTGGTGGAGAAAAATACTTTATTATTTTTCATGCTTTTGCAATTATACTTATTGCACGATAAATATCAATCTACAAATGTTGTTGAAACATATGTAACTGAGGTTGGGAGATAAATCGGTAAGAATATGAAAATAATTAGGTCGGATAGAGATGGTGAATTCTACAGAAGATATAATGAGTTTGAGCAACATCCTGGACCTTTTGCAACACTTTTACAGAAGTTGCATATATATTTTCAATTCACAATGTTAGGATCAGCTTGGCAGAATGGTGTAGTTTAAAAGCGCAATCGTACCCTTGTAGAAATGGCTGGAAGTATGGTAAGTAGCATTAAATTACCTACATTTTTGTTGACACATGCTCTTATAATCTCTTTGCATATCTTAAATTGGGAACCGATTAAGTAGGTTTCAAAGATCCCCTTTTGAACTATGGAAAGACTGGAAACCCACTTTAATATATTTACATGTTTGGGGTTTCCCAGTGGAAGGTAGAATTTATAACCCACAAGAAAATAATTTGGATCCTAGGAAATAAGTGGTCATTTTATTGGGTATCCACAAAAGCCAAAGGGATATAAATTATATTGTCCTAATCATACTACTAGGATAATAGAAACTGAAAATGCTAAATGCATTAAAGATGGTAAAGTCGGCGGGACTAAAAAAGAAAGGGAAATGATCATTTAAGAAGTTAGAGTTCCAATCCCCATATCCAGAGTTCATAATGTACTTGTTATTCCTAACGTGGTAGTTGAGCCAGTGAATGAACCAATTGTGACACCCCGCTTAATTAAATACCGGGCGATCACTCATTTATTAAATTAAAATCAAGGTGAACAGTTGGTTCATTCTTAGCATCACTGTCGTAAAAATACTTTTCCAATTTAAACACCCTAAATAATTAAGCTAAGTGTCAAAACCATTTTCATACATACTTTCCAAATTTTATTTAAAGAAAAATCATTTATTTTATTAACAACATTCAATAAGTAAGAATCACACCACAATAAATTCTGCAACATATGAAATCTAAAGTCACACATCCAAACTGAATAAATCCCATAGTAATAATACTGGAAATAACTGAAATACAAATGTCCAATAACAACGGAATAATGGAAAGAGCTACACATGCTCAACTAGATGAAAGTACTAAGAATGGATCCGAATGAACGAAGTCGTCTAATCAAGAGACCTGCAACTCCCACCTAAGTTGCAGCGCGTTCCTTCCAAAAGATCCTAAGCAAGACACCCCTGTGGCTGGGCACTTGTAATACATACATATATATACAAGAGAGAGAAAGAGAAAAAGAAACGGGTCAGAGCCCGATAGTGTGTTTGATTTAAAATACGTTTAGCAAGTATTTAAATTGATACAGGCCAATGCAACAACATATTAGTGCGACACTCTCTTGAGAAATTCTCACCTCTCTTCTAATGTGCACACATATCGCACTAACCTTCCCAATGGTCTATCTCATCATATAACATGCTATCCTTTCCCAATGGATTAATTTATCTTATATTACTCGTAAGATTCAAAATTAACGATTTAATTGTTTGAAGATACTATTCAATTAGTAACCAAAGTTCTCATTTTAACCTTATAAATCAATAAAGTTTTCCAGTGTCATATTATACTTTCTCAACACAAGTATTTATAATTTGTGTTATCAACCACGTCCTACATATCACATCATAGTAGACAGTTCCAGATTTCAGAATATCATATATATATTAACCACTCGTAAAATATATATATAAACCATAACAGCACCCCAAATAAAACTATGGTGCGGGTATACTCTACTATCCAAATCCCATATCACTCACATTAAGGGGAATACAAATTAGGAATCACTCTCAAATTGTATTAACACATATACAAACTATAGGTTCCAAGTCCCTTAGGACCGTATGAACTATCACTGCGATAGCCTGTACCAAGGATACCTATACTCAAACAAAATGAGGCGAAGCATAGATTCCAAGTCTCTAAGAGGAAAGCACATACCCGAATCTCTTAGAACCGTCTGAACTATCATTCTGATAGCCTTTGCCAAGGATATCTATCTTCTAGGGTACAAGTTAATATCCCCCATAAAGGTCCCATCGAGATAAGACTGTCCCAGCGCGAAAACCTCAGGGATAGCAGGTAGCGTGGGCATGATTTTCACACATAGATAGTATATGCATACACAATCATATAACTATACTCATATTACCATATCAATAATGGGTAAATTCTCAATTCCCATAATTACGTCATTCGCATTTATTTCTCATTATTTAGTTATCATGTATAACCATTCACATCTTATTTTAATTTGAGGAACTTTTCCACTTACTACATAACGCTCATGGATTCTATCCTCCCAAGTATAAAATTCAGTAGGTATACACATTTGTCCCAAAGTAACTCTCTTACGTGTCTCTCTCTCTTTAAATTATAAATTTACCGACCCTTATGTAGTTATCCCAAAATACAATCCTTGCCCGACATCGAGGGTCCCAAAATCTATTCACATGTCCTACTGGTCTCCCCTATCTCCCAAAACATTTCATTAAGGATGCCCAAGAATTTTCTCACAATAAATTGAATTTAACCCATTTAATAAGGGAAATAGGAGTCTGCCAGGAGGGGTCGATCGATCGAGGTCTGGGGCTCGATCGATCGAAGCTCTAGGCTCGATCGATCGATCAAGCAGGTCTGCGAAAACTGAAATTCTGCAGTTACGGGTTTCATCTCCAAACTTACACCAAATCCATATTTTCTAATCCCAGTCGTCCCAGAATTGATACTACTAACCTTATATCATCATATCAGGTATTTTCAACGTAAAACATGCCAATTTACATCACTAAACATGGATTAATCATGCCATAATTCATTTAAAACTCAAGAACCCTAAAAATCTCTAACTCATGATTCAAATATGTTTTATCCCATAATTTCTTTCTTATTTGCACCAAAATTTCGTGGGTTATCTTTCTACATCAAAAGATACTTCCAGAATAAGGTTTAAGTCTTTACTACATGCAAATTCCTATCACAATTTGGGTTTTCTTCCATATATTTCATCCCTAATCATCCCTAAACTAATATGGAAATTGCACCAACAAAAATAGTAAGATAAACACTTGCCTGGGATTTTCGACGTTCTGATTTGCAGATGTTTTTGGTGTGGTTGCGTAGCCCGTTGCGCGATCTACGCGTTGGTGGTGGTTGCGGTGCAAACGGATGACTTTTGGGGCCTTGGATTGCCTTGGAAGCTTTCTCCTTCCTCTCCCATGGCCGTCACTTGTGTTTAGAGTTTCTAACCCTAGAAGGTAACCTTGGTATCTGATATAACTCCTCTAATTTTCGTGGGTTTAATTACCCATAAATGTAAAATGTCCAAAATGCCCTCCCGGGGTACCAATTAGGCCTAATAACGCCCGAGACCCAAACTAAACCCCCGGGTACACTTTTCTGACTATCTCGACCCTTCCAGACGCGTTGGCGCACTCAAAAGGACCATACGAACAACTTGTAAAATATTCAATTTTATTCATTCACATTTAGTCCCGACACGACACAGGCGCGTCCCGACTTAAATTTCCAAAATTGCCATTTTATTCACACGTGACAATATTATAAAAATAAATCTCATATATTACTATACTCATCCAGTAATATGCAACAAATAACAAATTTCCAATAATTACTAACTCTCGTCACGCTAGTAAATATTTAAAGCAACATTCCGGATTAAAATTAAACTAATTTATCTCAATTAAATTTAATAAATCCCATAATTTAAAAGCTTTCATAATTTAAAAGCTATAAAAATACGGGGTATTACATACTTCCCCCCTAATAACTGAATTTCGTCCCGAAATTCAGAAAATAAGGCCTATCCATTAGCACAATTCTGGATATCCTTTTACGTACACAAACTAACTACACATTACGGCGCTCAATTACTATAGCCCTTTCTTCACCAATATTGTTTTACATTCTCTTTGGGGACACTTCACCTTGTGCTCCCAACCGAAAACATTCGCATAGGTCACGCCTATACGTTATAAATTTCATTATCTCACTAACATTAGGAGGCCGCACCTCACTACATGACAAATACTCGGATTTATTCATATATAAAACTCCCATTCTGAGAAAATATTACGAACATTTGATCACTCTTGCTCGCCTAAAACAGTCGTGGAATTCTACCACATTTATCAGATGTTCTCTCGACCGATTCAAAAATTCTGATTACCTACTCTCCTATAAACATACGGAAGGAGAATAGTCGAGGTTCTTTCATAACAAAACCTTAATAAATACCTTGTACGCGATAAACAGGTACGAGTGCTTCTACAGAGCATTCTTGAAATCATTGTATCAAGATTCCAAAATTTCCTTCACGTGGCTCTACAAATCTTTAATCATCGTGCGCCCATTATTTGGCTAAGGTGATACATCCTACTCAAAATGAAATCTTATCTCCGCTGGTTCCTGAAATCTCATAACAAAGGTGGGATTTACCAATCTCATCCTGATTCAGAAATTTATACTGCGCCGGACCATGCACTGGTGTGATCCTTCCTTTCAAAGGAAGTCTGGGGCATACTAGTTAGTATTGTAAGCCAGCCCAAAGGAATATCAATCACTTCCTTCTCGGCGACTTGATTCACATATTCGGGATAAACCCTTGATCTTGTTTTGAGGATGGCAACTCATCCAAGAACTTTACCGACTTTACCAACCTCTTCCAATTTCAGGAATTTTTGATAAACACAAAATTCTTTGGTTGATTCTCCTCTTTCAACCAAACCTTACCTATGGGAAGTGCATGTAGAGACTACTCACTACGTCTCGCTAAACATCGATTCTTCCCTTAAAATGTCTCACATTAAGTGACACGTAATACTCCCCTTCCTTCCTTGTAGTATGCCAAAAGTTCCACCCGTGCTCTTCTCTCCACGAAGCGCACTTCTGGAACCCTTATACTATACTAACATCATTACTCTTTGTATGTGCAAGTCATTCTCACACTTGACTAATAAAAATTCCGCTCCGGGTGTGCTTCATAACCATTAAATTCTACTCTATTCAAGGAATACCAATTCTTGAATGGCTTCCCACAGCCTTCCAATCAAGTTAGGGCGTGCTATTTTAATTGCACACTTATGTATGGATTATCGCCCCTCATGTGACGTTTAATCCACTCTATCACTTCCACTTCGTTATACTAGTCCCACAAACATTTATTTCACGCGTCTATTACCACTTTCCTTCGACTCGGACTATTTTGACTGCATCTAACCCAGATGCCCACATTTTTACAACACCCCGTCCGCCCTGAGAGGGCGAACGGCGTGCTACTCATCTGTAGGACTAACTAAATTCAACGGAATAGAAGGAATAGGGCATTCAAATTCCATGACAATAAAATAGGAATAATAATTCTCAACCTTCCTCAGATAAGTACAACAATTTTCCCAAATAGGTACAACAACCAAAATAAATTACTAACGCTCTATTCATCAAAATAATTACAGGTCATCTCTTTTGTATAATATAAAGTTCTTTCCAGATAATCCATGCTAAAGATCATTCCAACTCTTTATCCACCTTGTGTTCTGTACGCGGTTATGACATTTGGGTACTCTCAATCACCCTAGAAATCAAAATTTTTAAATTCTCCTTATCATCTTTCCACCCCTCAACTCGTGGGGATAACTTTCAATGATTTCCTACCACAAAAATCCGGCTCCAATGAGCTTAAAACAATATTTAACTTCCAACTTACATACATAATTACTTGATCCCATTTCGACCAGGGTACCGAACTCATGGAATAGTGACCAAACGTCTCCCTATTTCCAACCTTACGCTAAGTTTCATGCGTGGGATGTCTCGCAAAGCGAAATCCAAACAAGGAACCCCCCCGATACACTACTACCAAGCATTGTCGGTTATCGAAATCCGTTAGGTCCTCCGTCCATAGTATATACCCCTTTATTCCGTCCCTTGACAGAAAAGTTACAATTTCTCCCGTAATTATGCTTAACAAAGAACGTTTCACCAATTTCACTATCGTCCCGTATTGGTTGATGGTAATTACATTCTATAAACTTCGGATACATACGATCGGAATTCTCGAAATTCCCTTCCCTAATAATAGGGGTATAACTATTGACTCCCACATCTCTAAAGGATAAATATAACAATGCACTCTTCCTATCACTAAGTCCGGAGTGCCAAACATAAGACTGCGTCAAATCTTTTCGCTCAACGGTAAGTCCCGATACATACCGAATCATACTGACAAAGTATATACATACATTGGCATCGAATATCTCGAGCCCACTCTCCTCCAAAGTCTCTTGGATAGATAATATAAGTGCGAGTCCAACCTTCTTACAGGTAAAGCCTCGCCAGAACAAAACGTAAAACATGTTGCGCTAACGCAACCACTCCGATAGCCTCGCAATAAATGCCCACTATCATACTAACCATTTCTGTAACGTTTTAACAAAGATAATATCATACTCGTGTATCGTATCACTACAATGAGTAACCTCAATAAAGTATAAAACACTGTTAACATACTCATTCATCCTCCGCGGATAGCACTAAAGAAGAATCCCGCTACACTAGGGAAAATATTCACATAATGGTAACATTTATAATTATATGCATTAAACTCGTCTCACATGCTAATCTAGCAATGAACAAAATATGGTGACTCACTCGTGTCACATAAACACGCCGCATCCTATGAGGATACAACCTATACTTCCATCCTGGCAATCGTCTTGACTGCACAAATGGTTTTCAGACGTAACACGTCTGCCCAAACCAAAATAATTTTTTTTTTTACTAGGCACCGTATTCTTGTCCTTATACTCATTTTGGAACATATTATCGTGAGCGATCTCACTCCGCACAAAATACCTCAACACATAATCGACTTGTCACCTGTCCTACTAACCAGGTTAGGATTGTCCTGCTCTCGGACTTTAGTAAACTCAATTCCTGTAAATCATCCCGATTGTTCTCTTAACTTTTCAGGCCATAAAAATCATGTTACTATCTATAATAGTACTTACTGAATTTACCATCACTTGGTAGGAATTTAACTATCTAAAGCATTTAAATGGTTTTCCTGATGTGTATCCACATCCTTTTGTGGTGTTATACCACCATCATTGCATTCAGTCTCATTCTCGACTAAATTCTTCGATTCCTTTAACTTTCCCCACAAAGAAGCGTTATCATTTATTCTGACAAAATATGGCAATGTCAACCTCTGAATCGTTCGTCCACCAGAATTTCCTCCTCGAGTATTATCGCCTATTATTACAAATTGGTCTCCCACTTGGAGTCGTTTTCCCCCACTTGTCTCTACATCTTCCGATACAAAATTCGCTAACGGTTAAGATTCATATTCATGAATGGACCTATGACATGCCCTCTCTCAATGAGTTCAGAACCACATTTGCTTCTAATCCTGAACAGTTAAGGAAGGAACATACGGTCAACACTGTACCTAAGGTTCTCCTATAGGCATAGCATTCCACTTCTAAAATTGGTGGTTGACTCCAATCATTATAATTTCGTCCCGAAAGCCAATAAAATTTTCTCTTAATTTTCACTTTCGGTTTACCACACTCCGTCCTATATTTAAGCCTTTGGATACTTTATCGCCTTTGGTAAAGACACATACAATTTTTGCGTTTCTAAAATTTCCCATTGATAGTCTCTACACGTTTTTGTAATACGTTGGGTAAGTTTACCCTCGCACCTCATTTGACTATAACAGCATTTGAAAATCATTGCTGCACCTTAGTCGCCTTTCTAGTCTTGGCTTCTCGTGCCACAATGGAGGTGACCTGGACTACGGTCATCATGCTCGGATATATGTTTCATAATCTCAACTGAGCCCTGCCTCCTGATGTATGCTTAAAGGTCCTCTTCTGACATCCGTCATCGCTCGGCACATGCATACATCCGAACGAAATTAGAATATACTAATGTATACACATTATAGTACGAGAACAAAATCTCGTCATAGAAATCGTCAATCGTAAACATAGGGCTCTATAACAAACAAAGCAACGCTGAAAGCATAATAAGCCGTACAGATCCTAAGGACACTAGAACCTGATGCTCTGATACCACCTGTGACACCCCGCCTAATTAAATACCGGACGATCACTCCTTTATTAAATTAAAATCAAGGTGGACAGTTGGTTCATTCTTAGCATCACTGTCGTAAAAATACTTTTCCAATTTAAACACCCTAAATAATTAAGCTAAGTGTCAAAACCATTTTCATACATACTTTCCAAATTTTATTTAAAGAAAAATCATTTATTTTATTAACAACATTCAATAAGTAAGAATCACACCACAATAAATTCTGCAACATAATCCAATTAATTTAATACATTCGTCAATCGAATGTCAACATATGAAATCTAAAGTCACACATCCAAACTGAATAAATCCCATAGTAATAATACTGGAAATAACTGAAATACAAATGTCCAATAACAACGGAATAATGGAAAGAGCTACACATGCTCAACTAGATGAAAGTACTAAGAATGGATCCGAATGAACGAAGTCGTCTAATCAAGAGACCTGCAACTCCCACCTAAGCTGCAGCGTGTTCCTTCCAAAAGATCCTAAGAAAGACGCCCCTGTGGCTGGGCAACTGTAATACATACATATATATACAAGAGAGAGAAAGAGAAAAAGAAACGGGTCAGAGCCCGATAGTGTGTTTGATTTAAAATACGTTTAGCAAGTATTTAAATTGATACAGGCCAATGCAACAACATATTAGTGCGACACTCTCTTGAGAAATTCTCACCTCTCTTCTAATGTGCACACCTATCGCACTAACCTTCCCAATGGTCTATCTCATCATATAACATGCTATTCTTTCCCAATGGATTAATTTATCTTATATTACTCGTAAGATTCAAAATTAACGATTTAATTGTTTGAAGATACTATTCAATTAGTAACCAAAGTTCTCATTTTAACCTTATAAATCAATAAAATTTTCCAGTGTCATATTATACTTTCTCAACACAAGTATTTATAATTTGTGTTATCAACCACGTCCTACATATCACATCACAGTAGACAGTTCCAGATTTCAGAATTTCATATATATATTAACCACTCGTAAAATATATATATAAACCATAACAGCACCCCAAATAAAACTATGGTGCGGGCATACTCTACTATCCAAACCCCATATCACTCACATTAAGGGGAATACAAATTCGGAATCACTCTCGAATTGTATTAACACATATACAAACTATAGGTTCCAAGTCCCTTAGGACCGTCTGAACTATCACTGCGATAGCCTGTACCAAGGATACCTATACATAAACAAAATGAGGCGAAGCATAGATTCCAAGTCTCTAAGAGGAAAGCACATACCCGAATCTCTTAGAACCGTCTGAACTATCATTCTGATAGCCTGTACCAAGGATATCTATCTTCTAGGGTACAAGTTAATATCCCCCATAAAGGTCCCATCGAGATAAGACTGTCCCAGCGCGAAAACCTCAGGGATAGCAGGTAGCGTGGGCATGATTTTCACACATAGATAGTATATGCATACACAATCATATAACTATACTCATATTACCATATCAATAATGGGTAAATTCTCAATTCCCATAATTACGTCATTCGCATTTATTTCTCATTATTTAGTTATCACGTATAACCATTCACATCTTATTTTAATTTGAGGAACTTTTCCACTTACTACATAACGCTCATGGATTCTATCCTCCCAAGTATAAAATTCAGTAGGTATACACATTTGTCCCAAAGTAACTCTCTTACGTGTCTCTCTCTCTTTAAATTATAAATTTACCGACCCTTATGTAGTTATCCCAAAATACAATCCTTGCCCGACATCGAGGGTCCGAAAATCTATTCACATGTCCTACTGGTCTCCCCTATCTCCCAAAACATTTCATTAAGGATGCCCAAGAATTTTCTCACAATAAATTGAATTTAACTCATTTAATAAGGGAAATAGGAGTCTGTCAGGTGGGGTCGATCGATCGAGGTCTGGGGCTCGATCGATCGTACCTTCGATCGATCGAAGCTCTAGGCTCGATCGATCGATCAAGCAGGTCTGCGAAAACTGAAATTCTGCAGTTACGGGTTTCATCTCCAAACTTACACCAAATCCATATTTTCTAATCCCAATCATTCCATAATTGATACTACTAACCTTATATCATCATATCAGGTATTTTCAACGTAAAACATGCCAATTTACATCACTAAACATGGATTAATCATGCCATAATTCATTTAAAACTCAAGAACCCTAAAAATCTCTAACTCATGATTCTAATATGTTTTATCCCATAATTTCTTTCTTATTTACACCAAAATTTCATGGGTTATCTTTCTACATCACAAGAGACTTCCAGAATAAGGTTTAAGTCTTTACTACATGCAAATTCCTTTCACAATTTGGGTTTTCTTCCATATATTTCTTCCATAATCATCCCTAAACTAATATGGAAATTGCACCAACGAAAATAGCAAGATAAACACTTTCCTAGGATTTTAGACGTTCTAATTTGTAGATGTTTTTGGTGTGGTTGTGTAGCCCGTTGCGCGATCTACGCGCTGGTGGTGGTTGCGGTGCAAACGGATGACTTTTGGGGCCTTTGATTGCCTTGGAAGCTTTCTCCTTCCTCTCCCATGGCCGTCACTTGTGTTTAGAGTTTCTGACCCTAGAAGGTAACCTAGGTATCTGATATAACTCCTCTAATTTTCGTGGGTTTAATTACCCATAAATGTAAAATGTCCAAAACGCCCTCCCGGGGTACCAATTAGGCCTAATAACGCCCCGAGACCCAAACTAAACCCCCGAGTACACTTTTCTGACTATCTCGACCCTTCCGGACGTGTTGACGCACTCGAAACGACCATACGAACAACTTATAAAATATTAACTTTTATTAATTCACATTTAGTCCCGACACGACACAGGCGCGTCCCGACTTAAATTTCCAAAATTGTCATTTTATTCACACGTGACAATATTATAAAAATAATTCACATATATTACTATACTCATCCAGTAATATACAACAAATAACAAATTTTCAATAATTACTAACTCTCGTCATGCTAGTAAATATTTAAAGCAACATTCTGGATTAAAATTAAATTAATTTATCTCAATTAAATTTAATAAATCCCATAATTTAAAAGCTATCATAATTTAAAAGCTATAAAAATACGGGGTATTACACCAATCAACGACAATGAATAACAAGTGAATGATCACCAACTTGAATAATCACATCGAAATGATAGAATCACCAAACCTATCTCTATACTACTGTAAAATGTTATACAAGCATTTAAGATTCCTCATCAACGAGGCTATCCACGTGTCACTTCCTTCTTTTTTATTTTTAACCCTACACCATTTTATCTCTTATTATTATTTCTCCTGTGAGATGCCTTTCCCTTGATTTAATGTTAGACTTTTGGTGTGTATTTGGGTGGTTTATTTCCTTTAATTCATTTCCGTCCATTGATATCCTTTAACGTTTGAGTTACAAATTCTCTTTTGATTACTTATTTGAAGAAGGTGTCGTGAAGGTATTTAACCTCATCAGTTTCCTTCCTCTATTCAATCCTCTACCATTGAGAAAAAGGTCGATTTCTTTATCTATTGATTTCAAATGTTAGGATTTTGGAAATTGGAAAGTCGGAGTTTTATTGAATCCGTTATACGGATTAGGATTTTATTCTTTTGGAGTTTTGAGTGTGTGCGGCATGTATTTTGTGGGTGCCGTTAATAATTTTCTTTTTTGTATGAATATAATTGCATGTTGACGAAATTACAGTTAGAGAGTTTTAGCTGCAAGTTAGTAGTGAGAAGGATTCAACAAAATTAGCTTATGTTCATTATTCCTTCCTAAACTCATTATCTTCAAGGTAACTTATTGGGTTCAGTTTTGACTCTTTTGTGTGTTGTAATTGATTCTGACGAAATTTAGCAATTTACTACCTTTTTAACATATAGGTTTTTCATTATTTATTTAATTATTAGTTTCATGGTGTATGTGAAATGAGTTTGTATGTTAATATTAAATTAATGAAACTTTTCTTAATTTTTATCATCTCACCTTTTTAGTTTGACTTCAATTGTGTTTAGTCAAGTGCTCCTAAGGAGTATTTGATAAGGATGATATATAAGGAAGAAGACCCAATATTTCTCTCTTTTAAAATGTTAACTGTAAGTATAGGACTAAATCCCATGTACTTTGTTTTTGAAATATTGTCTTTGGCTGCTATAAAGGGAGACAAAAAGAAACAGAAATAAGATATCATGTTGGACATTAAAGGAAAATAATGGTAATATTATACAGGGTAATATATGCATTCAACTTCATTGAACTACATTCTATAACTATTAACTTCATGTCTCTAATTCTTTTTTTCATGTTATCTACTTAATCAACTTCTGCATAGTTTTTCATTGATAGTGCTAAATGAATTTTGAAGAAACAATAAAATGTTTAGATACATTATTTTCTATTTTTAAAAATTGTGAAAATTAGGACACCTTTTAAAAATAATACGTACTCTTGCTCACGGTATATGTATTATGTTTTTTTACTCTTTTATAGAGACCCATTAAATTAAAGTACTTATGGAAAACCAACAAGTATATTTTTTATTTATTTAACTATGTATGCCTTTGTTTTTATGATGACCCAAGATGAATAAAGAATAAGCTTACTGTCTATTTATGTAAACAGAGATAGAAAGATAGGAATACATACGGTCTCAATATGAATATTTTTTCTTTGCTTCCCCCAATTATTTTTTCCATTTTATTTCAATTGCTAAGAAACAATGAACATTTTCTTTATTTCTTATGATATTTTTTTCTTATTGATTTCATCTGTTAGGAAATGCAGACAGGACTAAGTATCTTGAAAATATTTGGATATTCGGCCACTTGAAAATTGAATAAGTTGCGTGTATCTTTCTCCCCAAGCTTGGATTAAAATGGTTGTTGCGGCTTCGCTCCAGTAATCTTCACAACCACCACTTAGTATGTTTTGTGGTCGAGGTGTGGATATTTTTACCATAATCCGACAATTGTGTGGTGAGGCTGGAGATCCTTCATCTCCTTCATCCGTGAGAGATATATTAGGATTTAGAAAAGGAGAAAAAGGTGTGCCAGATTTGATGGTGTATTTTTATTTGTATTATGAGGTGATTTTTCTTAGAATTTATAGAGAGTTAACATGTGTGTGATGATATTTTTGAGGAATAACAAACCAGCCAGGGATTTAACTCATCCGAAAAAATAATCTCACAATCACCCCTCATGTTTTTTATCTATTATGTCTTTTTGGTAACAGGTTTTATTTGCCTTGCGAGAAGTTTCAGATTATGTTAATGCTTTTGATCGGTATTCTAATCCCGATTCAATCGTCAGAATAAGGTGATCAGTTTCTTCCTTTTTACTTCATTTCATTGTTGAGAAAATTCTTAGTGAATGGAAGGAAACACAGGTTCAATCCTCTATAGGTGTTTGTTATATTGCCTCTATTAAATTTAGTTATTAGGAATTATTTAGACTACATTGATCTTGCCTCCATTTCATGGGATTTACTATGTAATCTTTCAACAAGTTTCTCCAAAGTATATGGGTTTGTGAGTTGGTGGCTCACTATTTTTCTAATTTAAACAGATGTGACATGATTGTTTTTATTTAATTTTAAGTATGCTTAGAATTGTAAGAATTTATTGGAATGAATTGAATTTCAAAACATGTCAATCCTCTAGAAAAAGGGAAAACACGTGTCGCGTTTATAGGAAAGGATAAACCTCATGCTTTCCACCTCGTGATTTATTTTGGACACAACCACTGCACACGTGTCGCCTGTATAGGAAAGGATAAAACTCATGTCAATCCTCTAGAAAAAGGTAAAACACGTGTCACGGTTTGGTAAACCAAGACTGCAAGGCTGATCCGTTGCGCGACGCGTGAACGACGACTCGCCAAAGTGAAAGCCTTATCATCCAGACATGTGTCAACACCCAAATAACCTTGGGAAACTATAAATAAAGCCCTTAGATCAGCCATTACACGAAAATATACCAAAATCTTACAAAGAAATAGTGAGAGAAACTGTGGGGAAAGATTAAGAAAAAGTTTCATCTCAAGATTAACGAGCGATCCAAGACTCTGTTTCTATAACTTCGAACTTTTATTTTAGGTGAGTACTCTGACATTCCTTGTGCATTTTAATTATATGATATTATGCAAACTATATATGTTTTGTGAACTGATTTTATTCTCAAAATTCATCTGATACCGATGATTGATTCCTTGTGATATATATTTGTCCATATAGACATACCGATTAAAAAGAGTTTTGAAAATGATATTGAATATTGGAAATAAGATTCGGCCTAAGGAACCTCATTTACTGACTGACCTTCCCAGCTGGGTTATCATTGGTGTGCCCTAAATAAGGCGTTGTGACGAACAAGTTCGATTGACCCTCAACTACCAGGGAATAATACAATAGAAGAATACGGTATTAGAGTGTACTTGGCCATTAAAATGATATGATTGAAAGAAAAAGATATTGAATTGATTTGTTGTATTTGTTATATTCTGTGCTATTCATTTCTATATACTGTCATCTCAAATTTTATACAGCAAATTCCTATCCATATATGTATATGTCTACTCTTTGGATTTGATTAGGTATCAATTTTCTGAACAAAACCTTGGAATGTCTAGAGATTAAACCTCACTCAGCTTTTAGCTGATGTTGTATAACTAACCTTTTTTCAGGAAATAAGTAGGCTTGGAGGGAACATAAAAGGACTATATGGAAGATCCAGCTTTTTGAGCTCTTTTTGTTATTTTAAGTAAAAAGTTTGTTATACCATATAGAGCATGTTTGTATCTCTTGTAGTAATGTTTAAACTTCGTTTTAAGTTGTAACTCATTGTTACTTGTAATATAAATGAAGTTTCCTTTTAGAAAGCTCTGATGACGTAATTCCTTTAATTTCAGTATTTTACGATTCATGACCATGTAGTTGTATTTCCGTTGCATTGAATTAAGGAAACAATTTAAGTCATAATATTTGTTGCCTTAGTGGCATGTCAAGACACTCATTCCCCCTACTATTTTGGGACGGGGTCGTGACAGAGATGGTATTAGAGCATAGGTTATGAACCCATAGACTACTGAACCTAAGTTTCGAACGTTATCGATTTAAAGTTTCCATACATAGGATATAGGATTAAATATCGAGTTATGTGATAACCCTCCATATGTCTTACAGTCTACATATAATTGTTTATATATAATTATTTTTCTAATTTGAAATATTTAGATAGTATAATACATCTTATGTTTGGTCATGACTGTAGAAAATGACCAAGACGAGATCAACTACGGGAACTAGTGGTTCAAATATGGAAGGACTGGAAGGTGCATATAAGGCAATTGAAAGTCTAGCAAGAATTGTGGAACATCAGGTGAATAATGGAGCACCAAGGAATCCTGAACCAAGTAGTTGTACTATTGAACAGTTCAAGAAGTTGAACCCACCATCTTTTAAAGGTACTCCTAACCCCATTGAAGCAGAAAATTAGGTTATGCAACTGGAAAAGATGTTCGATGTTCTTAAGCGTACAGGTGAACAGTGGGTTTTATTTGGAACATTCATGTTAGAAGGTGAAGCTGAACATTGGTGGATAATGACTAAGAGAATACATGGGGAAAGGAAAAATGTCATAGGTTGGAATGACTTCTTAGTGATCTTCTACGAGAAATACTTTCCCAAAACAGTGCAAGACCAAAAAGCAGTTGACTTCGTGAGTCTGGTTCAAGGAAATATGATGGTTAGTCAATATGAGGCAAAGTTTACTGAGTTTTCCCATTTTGCACCACATGTTGTGATAACCGATGTTTTAAAAGCCAAGAAGTTTGAACGTGGGTTGAGGTTGAATATTCGTAGTCGAATTTCCATCTTGAAGTTGACATCATATAATGACGTGGTGGCTAGGGCAACAATAGCAGAGAAGGATAGTGAAGAATATAATCAGATTAGAGAGGGGAAGAGGAAATTTGGAGAACAAAGAGGAAGGAACCCCAATAACAAACCCTTTAGGACTATACATAATATAGGACAACCTTTAGTAAATAAACCCTTTAATGGTGATAGATGCCAACGATGTGGTAATATTCATAGAGGGCAACCATGTTACTTGGAGACGGGAAGTTGCTTTGGGCGTGGCCAAAAGGGACATAAAATGAAGGATTGCCCTAACAAAGGGAAGACGCCAACAAAGACCTTTAATGACAATAAGGATCACGAAAGATAAGGTAGAGTTTTTAATATTTTTGATGCAAAGGCTTCTAATGCAGTAGTGTCAGGTACACTTTCTATATGTGCACAACCTTTTCAAGTTTTAATAGATCCTGGTTCTACCCATTCATTTGTGTCTGTATGTTTTGTTAATCGTTTTCCTAATATTCCTGAACCCTTGAATCATAGCATACACATTTCTACTCCTTCGGGTGAATTATTGACGGGAACATTAGTATATAAGTCTTGCCCTATGTTAATATTCATAAACTATTTAACGATTTGATAATTTTATACATAAGAGATTTTGAAGTCAATTTGGGGATGGATTGGTTAGCATCGTACCATGCTAAGGTAGATTGTTTTGAGAAGAGAGTTACTTTCCAAATTCCTAACCATCCAGAATTTAGTTTTGAATGAACTGGCATCCTATCTCCCATGCATATTATCTCTGCAATGCAAGCTTGTAGTTTTCTTAAGAAGGGATGTCAAGGATTCCTTGCAAGTGTTATTGATTTTCAAACAAAAGATCCTAATTTAGAAGATATTCCAATAGTTAAACAGTTTCCAGATGTTTTTCCAGATGATTTACCCAGTCTTCCTCCTAGTAGAGAAATATAGTTTATAATTGACCTTATTACCGAAACTATGCCAATATCAAAACCCCCATATCGCATGGCACCTTTAGAATTAATGGAATTAAAAGTTCAATTACAAGATTTGTTAGACAAGGGTTTTATTAGACCAAGTGTATCCCCTTGAGGTGCTCCGGTGTTATTTGTTAAAAAGAAGGATGGGACGATGAGGTTATGTATAGATTATCGTGAACTAAATAAGGTGACCATTAAGAATAAATACCCTTTACCTCGTATAGAGGATTTGTTTGACCAACTGCAAGGTGCGCAAGTATTTTCAAATATTGACCTTAGGTCATGCTATCATCAATTGAAGATTAAGGAAGATGGTATTTCGAAATCAGCTTTTCATACTAGATATGGTCACTATGAATTTCTTGTGATGCCATTTGGATTAATTAATGCACCAACCGCTTTTATGGATATAATGAATAGGGTATTTAGGAAGTATTTGGATCAGTGTGTGGTTGTTTTCATTGATGACATCCTTATTTATTCCAAAAGTATTGAAGAACACGAAAAACATTTAGAGATAGTGTTGAAAATCCTTAGGAAGGAGAAATTATATGAAAAATTAAAAGAAGTGTGAGTTTTGGTTTCCTAGCATCTCTTTTCTAGGACATGTAATTTCTAAGTAGGGAGTGTCGGTTGACCCTCAAAAGATCGAGGCTATACTAGGTTGGCCTAGACCAACTAATGTGACGGAGATTCGTAGTTTCCTTGGATTAGCCGGCTATTATAGAAGATTTGTTGAAGGATTTTCTATTATTTCCAAACCTCTATCTAGGTTAACATAAAAGAAGGTGAAATATGAATGGTTTAAGAAAGTTGAAAATAGTTTTCAAGAACTTAAGAATCGATTAGTAACTGCCCCAATTTTGACCATTCCTTCCGAAATAAGGGGATTTGTGATTTATACTGATGTTTCTAAAAATGGTTTGGTATGTGTCCTAATGCAAAGTGAAAAAGTAGTAGCTTATGTCTTGAGACAGTTAAAACCCCATGAGCAGAATTATTCAACCCATGACCTTGAATTAGCAGTTGTAATTTTTGCTCTTAAGATTTGGAGACACTATTTGTATGGTGAGACTTGTGAGATTTATACCGATCATAAGAGTTTAAAATATATTTTTACTCAAAAAGAATTGAACATGAGACAAAGGAGGTGGTTAGAATTGATGAAGGATTATGATGTAAATATTCACTATCACCCGGGAAAAGCTAATGTAGTAGTCGACGCTTTAAGTAGGAAGTCTACAACAAATTTATCATGCCTCATTACAAATTAGGAACCTTTGTTAAGGGATTTGAGAAGTATGAAAGTAGATGTACGTATCCATAGCAAAGGAGGAATAATTGCAAACTTACAAGTACAACCCATGTTGATGGAAATGATCAAAATTGCACAAGTAAATGGCCCATAACTGAAGAAGATTAGATAAGAAGTCATCGAGGGTAAGAGAACTGAATTTGTGATACGAGATGATGTATTGAGGTTTGGAAATAGAGTGTGTGATCCATGTGATGTCCAACTAAAGAGGCAAATTTTGGAAGAGAGTCATTACTCAAGATTCGAGATTTCATCCCGGATGTACAAAAATGTATAGGGATCTTCGAGAAGTATTTTGGTGGAATAACATGTAGAGGGAGATAGCAGAATTTATATCTCAGTGTTTGGTTTGTCAACAAGTAAAGGCTGAACATCAAAAACCATCAGGATTATTGCAACCCCTACCTATCCTTGAGTGGAAATGGGAACATATTACTATGGATTTTGTGACAGGTTTACCGAGGAGTTTAAATGGTAATGATTCTATTTGGGTAATTATTTATAGGTTAACTAAATCTTCTCATTTTCTTACCATTAAGATTACCCATTCTTTAGAAAATTTATCTAAGTTGTATGTGCGAGAAATTAATAGGCTTCATGGAACCCGAGTTTCAATTGTTTCTGATCGTGACCCTAGATTCGTGTCTCGCTTTTGGAAAAGCCTACAAGCATCCATGGGAATACAATTGAATTTCAGCACCGCTTTTCATCCTCAAACATATGGACAATCTGAGAGAACCATTCAAACCTTAGAGGATATCCTTAGGTCATGTGTACTTGATCTGAAGGGGAATTGGGATGATCATTTACCGTTAGTAGAATTTGCATATAATAATAGTTATCAAGCAAGTATTCAAATGACTCTGTATGAGGCACTCTATGGAAGAAGGTGTCGTTCCCCTGCATGTTGGATAGAAGTTGGAGAAAGAAAATTATTGGGACCAGAATTGATCCAGATCACAACAGAGAAAGTGAAATTGATACAAGACCAACTTCGAATCGCTCAAAGCCATCAAAAGAGTTATGTTAACAATCGTCGACGAGAGTTGGAATTCCAAAGTGGAGATTATGTGTTCTTACGAGTATCACTAGCAAAGGGAGTAATCCGATTTGGAAAGAAAGGTAAATTGAGTCCAAGATACATAGGAACTTTTGAAATCCTTGAAAGGATAGGTGTTATTGCATATAGAATAGTGTTACCCCCTTAACTCTCTAGTGTGCATAATGTTTTCCATGTGTCAATGATGAAGAAATACGTCCCATATCCAATCCATATCCTAAGTCACGAACCTCTTCAAGTTAGAGAAGATTTGTCATACATTGAGCATCCAATAGAAATTTTGAACCATAAAGATCAAATATTACGAATTAAGGTAATTTCGTTGGTCAAAGTGTTATGGCGTAATCATTCCATTGAAGAAGCAACATGGGAGTGGGAAGATGAAATAAAGGAGAAATATACCTACTTGTTTGGAAATTAATGTAAGTGAAGTTCGAGGACCAAACTTTTTATAAGGAGGGTAGGATGTAATGACCCCATTTTTATATGTTCATATATAGTTTTAAATGTTGTATTATTTCATATGTGATATGGATAATGTCAATTTATTTATTTTAGTATAATCCTCCCTTCATAAATCATGAAATATCAAACTAGTTACAAACATAAAATTTTAAAGTTTTCGATAGAAATGTTCATATTGGAGACTAGTTTTCACCATTATAATATAATAATTGACTTGATGTAAAACCTAAAAAGTTGTAGATATATGAATTAGTTTTGTAAAACAACAAACGGCGTGTTAAACAAAGGTCCGAGCAAGAAGTTATAGAGAAATTACAAAATAAGGGCAAATATGTTCGTCCTTTAAGTCGTATTTTATCTTTTTAGCACACCATGTGTTATGTTTTGATTTGTTGGAAGGGGAATCTAGTTAGGCCGACTTAAACACCTTGAAATGACCTTTTTTCTTTAGGAAAATGGATTAAATCAAACTCTTATAGCATATCCTAAGCTAAATGATAAGTTTTGGGGTAGAAAACGTAATTTTATGAAACTTTAGGGACTTGATTTTAAAATAATGAAAGTTTTAGGGACTAAAATGAAAATATAAAAAGGACCATTTTCTAAATAAAATATTTTCAGGGATCTCTAAGAAATATTGAAAATATATAGCGTGAAATTACCAAAATGCCCTTAATGTGTAAAATGACCCTTACACCCTTAATAACTTTCCACCTCGCGCTTTCCTTCGGACACATCCCCCGCACACGTGTCGAATTTATAGGAAAGGATCAAACTCATGTCCATCCTCTAGAAAAAGGCAAAACACGTGTCGCCGTTTGGTAAACCAAGACTGCAAGGCTGATCCGTTGCGCGACACGTGAACGACGACTCACCAAAGTGAAAGCCTTATCACCCAGAAACGTATCAACACCTAAATAACTTTGGGAAACTATAAATAAAGCCCTTGGATCGGCCATTACACGAAAATATACCAAAATCTTACAAAGAAATAGTGAGAGAAACTGCGGGGAAAGATTAAGAAGAAGTTTCGTCTCAAGATTAATGAGCGATCCAAGACTCTGTTTCTATAACATTGAACATTTTTTTTAAGTGAGTACTCTGGAATTCCTTGTGCGTTTTAATTATATGATATTATGCAAACTATATATATTTTTTGAACTGATTTTATTCTCAAAATTCATCTGATACCGATGATTGATTCCTTGTGATATGTTTATATTTGTCCATATAGACATACCGATTAAAAAGAGTTTTGAAAATGATATTGAATATTGGAAATAAGATTCGGCCTAAGGAACCTCTTTTACTGACTGGCCTTCCCAGCTCGGTTATCGTTGGTGTGCCCTAAATAAGGCATTGTAACGAACAAGTTCAATTGACCCTCAACTACCTTGGAATAATACGATAGAAGAATACAGTATTAGAGTGTACTTGGACATTAAAATGATAGGATTAAAATAAAAAGATATTGATATTTTATTTGTTGTATCTGTTATATTCTGTGCTATTCATTTCTATATACTGTCATCTCAAATTTTATACTGCAAATTCCTATCCATATATGTATATGTCTACTCTTTGGATTTGAATAGGTATCAATTTTCTGAACAAAACCTCGGAACGTCTAGAGATTAAACCTCACTCGGCTTTTAGCTGATGTTGTATAACTAACCTTTTTTCAGAAAATAAGTAGGCTTGGAGGGAACATAAAAGGACTATATGGAAGATCCATCTTTTTAAGATCTTTTTGTTATTTTAAGTAAAAAGTTTGTTATATCATATAGAGAATGTTTGGCTCTCTTATAATAATGTTTAAATTTCATTTTAAGTTGTAACTCATTGTTACTTGTAATATAAATGAAGTTTCCTTTTAGAAAGCTCTGATGACATAATTCCTTTAATTTCAGTATTTTATGATTCATAACCATGTAATTGTATTTTCATTGCATTGAATTAAGGAAACAATTTAAGTCATAATATTTGTTGCCTTAGTGGCATGTCAAGACACTCATTCCCCCTTACTATTTTGGGATGGGGTCATGACATCTTTAATGCTTCTTCATCTTCTGTTCTTTTATTTTTATTTTTGTTTTTAATTTTTTTCCCACTTTAGTTGTTTTACATTTGTTTTATATACAAATGTGCATATGTGGGTTTCAGTTTGCATTTATGCTTGATTCTTTAGTTAATAGAAATTAAGTCTCTTTTCTATAAGGTATGTAATACTTTTATAGTGCCTATGTATTTGTGTACATTTATATAGGACTAAAGTTGAACAGACTACTCGATCACCACCACGACCTCTCCGTCATTTTTACTCATTTATGTATTGTTGATTTTTTCTATTAAAAATTGAATTTTGACTGGAAATGGCCATGGTTCTTAATGAAATTGAAACCTGATATTTTTATTTGTTTCATCTTTTACCATCTCTTGCATATAAATTATGTATCCATTCAAAGGAAGAAATAGTGACAAAGGAGAGAAAAATAGTTTTCGAGGAACCAAGGGTACGTACATATTTAAACATCACACATATGGTTGGTAAAATTTAAAATGACAGTTCTTTGTTTCACTAAAGAAATTGTAATTAGTATGTCAGAAGAACAAGAAATATTGGCTAAAAAAATTATGGCACCTCGTTAATCTTTTATATATCTTTATTACAACATTAATAGGACCAAAGGACAGTCAGGTAGAGGTATCAACACACACAAATTTTTTAGACACAATATGATTATGACTACTTTAAGAGTTAAATACTTGGTTAATTTCCTCTTTATTCCTCTTTAGAGGGTTTATATGCTTTGTCAGTTTTAGGGTAAGATGAATCGTCGTTAGATCTCTACATTATATATTTGGACTTTTTCTTGTTATCAACCTATACATTATGTTATTGTACACTTCAACCAATCCAAGGTCTACATGAAAAATCTAAAAGCCAAGAGGACAAAAGGAAAAACAAATATGAGAATTTTCAATGTGTGCCTCCAAAATAGAGGTGTGGCGTATGTAATATAAAAGAACATTTTTTGAATATAGAAGAATAAAGGACTGCATTGGTTAGTATCCTTTATAGTCTTTGTTCTGGTCTCTTCTCAGTTATATACTTCTCCCATTTTATAATTTTTTTAATTATATGCATTTGTGTTATTTAAGTTAAACTTTCTCTTTGTTTTCAATTATAGTTAGGATTGATTCATGATATAATGTAATGTCTCTACCTATTTTCTATTATGTTCAGAGGAGGATGAAGAGGATAAAATGGATGTAGAGAATGTAATTGCAGGATCATCAACTCGTCAAACAAACTTTACAACGAATTTTATTTGGAATCTGACCGCTCAAGATCCGACAAAAATAAAGGATCAAAATGAAAAAGAAGGCGTATTCTTAAGTTTTACAATCTTTGAAAATATAAACATCAACTACGTAGATAAATAAATGCATAATTTCAGATTTTATAGCTTCGGGTATTGCTTTTTTAGTAATGTTGTTCCTATGGAAGAAAATCCAACACGAGGCCATCGTAAAACACTGTGGATGTAGTAATTCAACAACTTGAAGATGGACTAAGAGAGTTTCCTGATCCTCTTCTTATAGCCAAAGAGCGTGCAAAGCGGAGGACTCGGAATATAAGTGAACTCCTTAGTGAAGAAAATTGCGGGAGGCTTCATGACATGTTTATTGTAGAAGTTTATTATGAGGATAACGAGACATTTATTGATGATAGGATTCACATAGAACCGTTTAATCTAACAAAGGAGAGGTAAGAAGGTTATTTTCATGCCAATGAAAATTATGTTGAGTATGTCAATGAAAATGATATAAAGGATGCATGGCTTGATATTGTTGATGTTAATCCAAAATTTGCTGGAATAATAAAAAATATTAACGAAAATAGTGTTGACCTCTCATCTCAAGAAATTGGAAAGGTGAAGAGGCGAATTCCTGACGTTATTGAGCTCGGGGAAACGGTTCTACGATATTTGAGGAGGCTGAAAGGGGCTTCCAATAACAAGAAGTAAAAGATCTCAGTGGAAACAAAAGTTCTATTTGATCAACTAACTGAAGATGTTATGAAGTTGATGGAAAATGGCGACTACAAACAAGAGGTTTTTCAGAGAGAGAGGTAGAGGGGTATGAGAGGTTAGCTCAGACAAGAGGGGAGGGAACTTCAACAAATTGAGGATAGGGGAATATGATTCTTCCATGACCAAGGATTTTGTTTCCAATGGAACAGATACTGGAAGGGACATGGGTACTTTAGACACGAATACATTGACTACTATAAATAATGATAATGATTCATTTAATATGTGTGCGAAAAAGGATAAAAATGATACTTCCAATCCAAATTTAATTGCAAGTAAAATGGTTTCTAGTCCCAATCATGATAATCAATATTTTGACAATGGAGATCTTCAAAATAATTATGTGCACGATGAATCTTTCGGTTACTACTACTGCAGCAGGATGGGTTACTATTATGTTCCATCAACAAGACTATATTTCTCTGCAGCATTAGGACAATGGTATTCATATAATGAGGATACATACATGTATGACGAGCTCCAGGGAAATACATCAATTCATTAAGAGGATCCAAATATGATACTGATTTTAATTTAGTTCCCACAATAGTTGTGTTATTGAATTCAATTTGTACAATGAAAATATAGTAACACCATTATTGGTGTTTTTTGCCTCCCACCACTGTTGGTTGAGATATTGTTTTTATAGTCATCTATTTAGTTTGTAGGATAGCATCTGGTTTAAATTTTTGTTTCGAAGGTCGAGGGGAGATCACAGCCACCGTCGACCAAACTTGTGATTGTTTGAGGAGAGAAATCACATGGGTAATCGACCCAATCCCGGGGGAGATCAAGAAGCGCATAATTGACATACTCTATAATCAATACTTGGTAAAATGTGTTGCATTTTCAGATCTGTGAGTATATGTGAAAAAATATGTTATGTTGTATTTTCAGATCTGAAGATAATAATATTTTTTCAAAAATTAAATCTTATGTTCTTGCAGGTCTTCTTCAGACAACTTCAGTGCTCCCAAATCAAATGACAACACTGATCAAGACCGCGATGATTACTATATTGAAGCTTCAATTCTCATTTCAGGTCTCAAAATCATTATTTGTTTATGTGCATTATATATCTGTGTGTGATATATATACATTTTTATTCAAGTTGTCGCAATATAAATTGGTTTGATATATTTTTTTTTATCAATCCTATGAGTGGAATATTAGCATTGCTCAAAACCTTTTTCACACCTATGTAATTAAGTCATCTTTTGAATTGTTGTACTCAAACACTGTAACACCTTGTATTTTTGGAGAAAATGGAAATTAATTAAATTGATGACCTAAGAATTTATTTAATTAGGAGAAATTATTTAATTCGATAATTCAGATTTAATTAATTCAGTCTAAGCTTAATCTCACACGTGGCGTATTTGAAGGTAAAATAAGAGAATTTTATAAATTGGCTCGAATGGTGATTTTGAGGTCACGATTGGTTCCAAAAGGGTTGAAATAGTCAAAAAAGTGTACTCGGGTGTATAGTTTGGGTTCCGGAACGATTTTAGACCATCCCAGCACCGTTTAAGGGCATTTCGATCATTCAGGAGTTTGAGATTTAGAAAACTCCAAAAATTGTAGGTGTATATCTACCCGTTAGAGTGAGGATCTATGGTTAACACAAATCAAAAGGGATAGAATCCATAGGAGAGGAAGAGGAGGGGAGAACCAAGCTTCATACACAGATTTTCACCCCGAATGCAACGAAATCGATAACGGAATGGGGGAAGAACCACCACACCATCTTATCAACGAATTTCATACTACTATTGAGAGGCAAGTATTTAAATGGAAATTTATATCAATCATGTTATAATACCCATGTGGGATAGGGTTTGATTTAATGTTTTTGGAAGTTTTATATGAATTTGGGAGGGTTTAATTCATAAACTAAAGTAAAAATGCATGTAGAGATGTTCCTTAATGATGATAACACAAAATTAGTGGGTCTAGGTTGATTAATTAGAGATAAATCTGAGTTCTTGATTTATAAAGTTGATGAACACGAGAAAATTAGGGTTTTATGTTAATTAAAGAAGAATTTGATTCTTGGGTTGAATCTTTGATTTTTTTTGTAAACTTTTAATTGGAAATTTATCTCTATGTGAAGAAAAAATGATATTAGAATATATTTCATGATTAAGATTTAATCTTGATGGGTTCTTGATTAAAGAACATGAATTTTGATTGACTTAGGGTTTAATTGATGAACACAAGATATCAATCTGCCAGAATTCTTAATGTAACTTTAAATGTATGCCACTTTAATTGTACTTAGAATTAGAGTGAGATCCATGCATGCCTCGAAAGTCCTATGTCTTATATTTCTAATGAGCTTTGAATCAGGTCAATCGGAGTTCCATAGAGGGGGTAATCGATGTTTTACTATACGGTGTTTGATCTGCCACCATAGTAATCTTCCAGAATTTTTAACATAACTCTAAATGTATGTCATTTCAATTGTACTTAGAATTAGAGTGAGATCCTTATGATAGGGTTGTTTAGGCATTTCAATTGTACTCTAAACGTATGTCATTTCATACTCTAAACGTATGTCATTTCAATTTAACATAACCCTATTTTAATTGGATATAGGACTGATCACCCGATTTTGAATTAGTCAGGGTGTCACAGATGGTATCAAAGCATCAAGTTCTAGTGTCCTTAGGATCTATGCAGATTTTCACGTTTCAGCATAGCGTTCTTTGATATAGAGCCTTATGATAGTGCTGTTGTATTCCTCGACATGTGCAACTTACGTTCACCTGCCATTATATATAGTTGATGTCATTCGTATATGAGTTCGGTTGGGCTTCATACATCGAACATTATAGGACGACCAGTGAGGTCTGTTAGAAGGACTACAAGAGGAGAGGCTCAGCAGAAGACATATAGTATTCTGGAAAAGGTGATTGCGATGAAAGTCACCATGATTATTGTTCAGAATGGTGACAATAGGAAAATCACTCAAGAGAAGAAGTTTTCCAAAGCACTTTTGTAGATAATGTTGGTGCAAATTTTAGACTCACCTAGTGTTGTTGGTAAGAGGTTGGGGGAAAATGGAGGGACTCTTTAGGAGAGTCATCTTTAAGGATTAAAAAAGGGGAGAGTAATAGGCCAATGGAAGGATAAAATCAGAAGGCAATTGTGTAGGATGGAGTGTAGCGACACCCAGGATTAAAATTTTGAGCGAAAAATTTTTAGCTCTTAGGGGAAACATAAAGTGACGAGAGTCAGTCACCACCTATAAGGAGTATATGGGATTAAACGAGAAATTTTAGTGAAATTTGATTTATAGATATTCCATCTACTATTCGAACATAGATGCAAATTGAGTTTCGAAACATATCACAAGTGAGCGAGTTATAAGACGATTGTGAGAAAAGAGTTGACTTGTTGAGGGAACTTCGTACACGATGAAGGGGAATACGAAGAAAATAAAGGTTCTTTTAGTTGATAATGGACTTGTGAGTAGAGTATACAAGCCCGTATGGGAGATCCGGCTAGAATGATTAGTGTCAACGTCGTCAGGGTCGTACGCTTACATGAATTTATCAACGCTTCCATGAGAGGGGAGCCAAGGGGGTTGGAGAATCTAGTCGAAGATCAAGATTAGATTAAATGGTGATAGTGAAGAACCATAAGAGGGCATACTCAGTTGAGAACCCATTTAAATGATTCATACCAATTGAATTCCTACCAAGTGACGGTGAATTCAATCAGGGCCATCGAGGCAAGCAACGAGTTCCATAGGGCCAGTCAAGCCAAATGGACAACAAGGGTAGAAATCGGGAATAATACTACCAAGCCCGAGAGAAGGACACCCCGACGTGGCTAGTGGGGCCAGAGATAAAGGGAAGATAAATTAAGGTGTCCTAGGCATAGAGAGTGGGACCACATATATTAAACTTGTCCATAGTGAGAAAGTGAGACTACTCGGACTAGAAAAGTATATGGGAATGGTATTAGTGGGGCACAACAACCATCTGAGGATTGAGATTTTAGGTAGAGGAATTGGGATAAGATAATTCACCAAGAGGACATTTATATTATGTATTAGTTTACTACTTTCGAGAGTTATGAAAATAGGGTAGACTACTTTACGAGAGTTGACTAGTTAGCAACGGGTTGAGCGATCGTAGATTGTGATGGTGAGATCTCGTGTTCGTTGTCCCGGGTATTATTTATTTTTTGAGTTATCACCTAAAAGAGGGTTGATCCCATATATATATATATATATATATATATATATATATATATATATATATTATGTAGTAGACTTTTGTGTATATGTTGTCTAGTTATAATTAATCCCGGTGCGTAGGGACGGCTACTGATGTGATTCAGGGTAGGCATGCTTATTGTCGAGCGGAGAGATATATCTCGTGACTTTTTAGCACTAAGAAACTAGTGATAGTAAGAGCATCATGATATATGTGTTCTTGTGTATCATGAGATTGTACGAGATACTTTTATGCCAAAAGACGGGTATTTGAGGGTACATAATATGGACTGAGGGCTTAACAGATCTCAACGATCGACAATGCTAGGTAATAGTGTATCGGGGAGTTCCTTATTTTGATTTCTCTTTGCGAGACGTCCCATGTATGAAGCTTAACACAATGTTGGGAGTGGCGAGATGATTAGCCATTAAGACATGTGTTTATTACCTTGGGTATTATTTGCTTATAAAGTTATATATAAGGGATAGTAACTATATGATAATGAGAGGCTAGTGGATCCAGGTAGCATCGGTGAAGTTATGCACATTTATAGGTTGTATGGGCGCCCTGTTTGGTGGAAATGTTTATATCACCCGCAATTTGGAGGGATAGAAATAATTGTGATGATCTTGAGAGTGTGGGATTCAAGACATTTAGAGACCTTAGAGTACATGCCTTATCCAAATTTCGAGGATTAAATTCCTTTATAAGGAGGGAAGTATGTAACACCTCGTATTTTTGGAGAAAATGGAAATTAATTAAATTGATGACCTAAGAATTTATTTAATTAGGAGAAATTATTTAATTCGATGATTCAGATTTAATTAATTCAGTCTAAGCTTAATTTCACACGTGGCGTATTTGGAGGTAACATAAGAGGATTTTATAAAGTGACCTGGATGGTGATTTGAGGTCATAATTGGTTTCGAAAGGGCCGAAGTAGTCAAAAAAGTGTACTCGGGTGTATAGTTTGGGTCCCGGGACGATTTTAGACCATCCTGGCACCGTTTAAGGGAATTTCTGTCATTCAGGCGTTTGAGATTTAGAAAACTCCAAAAATTGTAAGTGCATATCTACCCATTAGAGAGATGATCTAGGGTTCACACAAATCAAAAGGGATAGAAGCCATGGGAGAGGAAGAGGAGGGGAGAACCAAGCTTCCTACACAGTTTTTTGCCCCGAATGCAACAAAATCGAGAACGGAACGAGGGGAGAACCACCACACCATCTTATGAACGAATTTCAGACCTGATATTGAGAGGAAAATATTTAAATGGAAATTTATATCAATCATGTTATAATACCCATGTGGGATAGGGTTTGATTTCATGTTTTTGGAAATTTATATGAATTTAGAAAGGTTTAATTCATAAACTAAAGTAGGAATGCATGTAGAGATGTTCATTAATGATGATAACACGAAATTAGGGGGTTTGGGTTGATAAATAAGAGAAGAATCTGAGTTCTTGATTTATAAAGTTGATGAGCAAGAGAAAATTAGGGTTTTATATTAAGTAAAGGAGAATTTTATTCTTGGGTTGAATCTTTGATGTTTTGTGTAAAATTTTCACTGGAAATTTATCTATATGTGAAGAAAAAATGATATTAGAATATTTGTGGTGATTAAGATTTAATCTTGATGGGTTCTTGATTGAAGAACATGAATATTGAATGACTTAGGGTTTAATTGATGAACACAAGATGTCAATCTGCCAGAATTCTTAATGTAACTTTAAATGTATGCTACTTTAATTGTACTTAGAATTAGAGTGAGATCCATACATGCTTCGATAGGCCTATCTCCTATGTTTATAATGAGCTTTGAATCAGGTCAATCGGAGTTCCGTAGAGGGGGTAATCGATGTTTTACTATAGGGTGTTTGATCTTCCAGCATAGTAATCTGCCAGAATTTTTAACATAACTCAAAACGTATGTCATTTCAATTGTACTTAGAATTAGAGTGAGATCCATACATTCCTGGAAATATCTATGTCTTGTCTTTAACACGAGCTTTGAATCAGGTCAATCGGACTTCTGTAGATGGAGTAATTAATATTTTACTACAGGGTGTTTAATCTGCCAGAAAATTTTCTAATCGATTCGGTTGCCTAGTTTTGGCCAATAATTTCCTTATTGTGTAGGACCTTTGGAAATTGTTCGTAACTGATTTCTGGGATTTAATTTCTAATATAAGGGAGTTATATTTCAATATCAATAGGCCTACTTTAGGTTTTTGGCGTGGCCTACGAGGGAAGTTTAGGGGCTAAATTAATTTGGATTAATAGAGAGGAAAAATCAAAATTGAAGGATAATTCGAGAACGTACGGTAATAAACAAAGTTATACATTATAGAATACGTAGAATATTAGGGATATAAATATACTACATATGAGGTTCGTGATATGTGATGTGTGTATGCCCAGTTGTTGTTATATATATATAGGTGGAGTGAGTACTTATAAAATGATTAAAGTAATAATACATTAATACATGGGATATTCTAAATATAAATGTAGTACGTATGAGACTTGTGATATGTGATGTGAATATGCCCTAGTGATATTATTGATATATACGTGGAGAAAATATCTATAATTTTATTTATTGTGTGTACGATATACCTACACTGTTTGCTATGGAGTGGAGGTTGTGCGTTGTGGACGATCATATCTTAAGGATCCTACGGGTGGATTTTGATTCGCACCACTAGAACATAGAACCTAGGTACGGGCTATCAGTGAGCACGATAGTGTTAACGGTCATATGGGCGCATCGGAATGTGCGTAGACCATTGACTTCGAACTATGTTCGCCTCCAATATGTGTGATTTGATATATATGGTTCGTGAGAGAAGCCAAACCAACAGTCCCCTATACAACGAGAGATGTACCTGGACATGATGACAGAGTATGCATGCACCGCAGCTGTGCCTAGGTGTGTCGTACTAGTATATATATAATGGATGATAAATATATATATACCTTTGATATGTTTTACAGTATGCACCACAGCTGAGTCTGGGAGGTTTCGTGTTTTATATATATATATATATATATATATATATATATATATATATATATATACATACTTGTGATATTATCTAATGTGTGAAATTAGTGGACGAGAAAGATGGTGAAATCTGATTTGACATAAGTATGTGAACACTTAATCCTAAAATTTGAAAATCTTTGCCCATCTTAAAGAGAAATGGATATATATTTAATAAATGTATTTGCGTGGAAATATGGATGGATGCTATGAGTTATGGGTAGAAGACTTATTCGTTTGTAATGTTACCCCGACCCCAATCGTTATTCCATATACATTGGTTCAGAATGTTACCTCGACCCCAATATTCAGTATTTCCACGCAAGAACTCAATGGGATGGTTGATCATCTGATGGTATTAGTAATATTTTTTTAATTGAAAATCTTTTTTTGTTGGAAATTTATTTTTTATTTATTAGGAATTTTTTTTTTATTGGAAATGTGTAAGTTGGATGAAGGGGCTTGTTTATTTCCATTCTTGTATGAAAGTTCCAGATGAATGTGGCTCTCAGCTTAATAGTTTTAGTATCCATTACTTGCCAGGTAACTATTTGTGGTTATGTACACTCATCGTTTAAGATGTAAATGTAATGAGTTGTTATTTGGGATTATATAGACATATATGTAAAAACATAATTCTTTTTAATGGTAGTAATGGAGGATCTTTTATTTTCTGTTCATATACATGTTGAAAAACATGTACTTCATTTTCTCGCATCTTTATGTTTAGAGACTTTTAATGTCTGGGGGATTTATATTGCGGTTCAGCATGTGCTTTCTATAGCAGCAAGTTATTCTACATCGAAGGTTGGTATTATAATCTTGAAGTATTTGTTTCTTGTCCATTTAAGTAATCAGTTCGAGAATTAAGAAACACATGTCCACGACTATTCCTCTTTGCAAATTCTCCAACCAGTTCCAAGTTTTATATTTCCTCAATGCGCTCGTCCTTGGTTTGTGTTTGTTGGGTTTTTTGAATTTGGGATAATGAATCATTAAATATAGAAAGATGATTTTTTTGCTTGGTATTGTGATTTAAGGGTATTTTAATCAGGTTGTAATTTGAACAAGAATTCCTGAGTTGAAATCTTCTGCGAAAGGAAAACAAAATGTGATGGTTGATAAAGTATGGGAAATAAGATCATAGAATATATAATTGATATGTTACGGCATATTACACATGGTCTATTTAGAATTGATGAATTTCAGTTCTCATTTATATACTCAGTAGATTATTGTAGTTACATTTTAAATTGACATGTCAATTGAATGTTAAAGATTGAATATGAAAATCATCAAGCCACAATCGCTTAATCCGCACATTGCGTGGGTTTACCCGAGTCATTTTTCTATAATATATACGGGCATTCACATTTAGATCCTATTAGACTTTCTTTTAGACATTCTAGTCCCACCATGTTTTTCCCTTACATATAAGACCTATTCCTAATTTTTTGGAACTTTTTTTCACAATTTTACCCTTTTAAAACCAACCATCCGTAACTTCCTTAAGGAAGTTACATAAGTGGTTGAACTTTTTTTTTAATCTTCAAATGATCATAACTTTTCATTCACAAATCCATTTTTCGCAAAATTAGTATTTTTGAAATCTGCTCGACGAGATCTATCAAACAAGATCCATGGAGGCTATAAAATTCCAAAGAAAAAAATTTACACAAATAGTAAACTTTACTGTATGCACTAGAATATGAAATAGTTTTATATATGTGACATTTTTACAAACAGACAGTAACATTTACTGTGATAATATTACACAGTATCTATATATATATATATATATATATATATATATATATATATATATATATATATCCGGTGGATCCAAACCCTTTTTTTTCAAAATTACCTTATATTTAAATGTTCGCGCTAGCGGTATCCAATCCTTACCACCATTGTTGGAGCTTCAACGACCTTCGTCAGAGCTCCGATTTGGGGTGGGTAAGGTGGCATGTGGTTCCGCTGGCGCGGACCTTTAAAAATAAGAGACTTTTGAATAAATGGGTTTTGGATCCACCGGAGTATCATAGGGTGCCGCTGGAGCGGACCTTTGAAAATAAGATTGGATAAATGGGATCGGGATCCTCTAGAGTGCCGATTTAGGGTGAGTAGGGGTGGCATTAGGTGTCGGTGGCGCAGAACTTTAAAAATAGGAGCATATTGGATATATATATATATATATATATATATATATATATATATATATATATATATATATATATATATATATATATATATATATATATATATATATATATATACACTAGCGGATACCCATGCCGAGGGCACGACAATAAATTTGCCCCCGTGATAAAACCCAACCCATAAAAAAATAAAGAAAAAAAATAGTTCAAAAAATCCTTATCTATTTATTAAAAAAAAACACCTTTTAGCATGACATTTCATGCATGGGCATGAAATGTCAAAAATATCATACATGAAGTTTGGCCATCCCCAATGGTGTTATATATATATATATATATATATATATATATATATATATATATATATATATATATATATATATATATATATATATATATATATAATGTGATAACACATTAAATTCTATTGTTTGCAAAAATATCATAGATATTAAACTTTATTGTATACACCAGAAAATGAAATAGTTTTATATCTGTAACATTTTCACAAACAATAACACTTACTGTGTTAATATATTTATGAAATAGTTGTATATATATTATATTTTCACAAACAGTAATATTTACTGAGTTAATATTACACAATATATATATAACATTTTCACAAAGAGTAACATTTACTGAGTTAATATTACACATTATATATATATATATATACACGGTAGATCCAAACCTCTTTTTCTTTTCAAAATTACCATATTTTTAAAGGTTTACGCTAGCGACATTCAATCCCCACCACTACCCACCCCCATTATCGGAGCTTCAACGACTTTAATCAGAGCTATGATTTGGGTGGGTAGTAGTGGCATAGGGTGCCGCTGGAGCGGACCTCTAAAATTAAGAGAATATTAGATAAATGGGGTTTGGATCCACCGGAGGTCCGATTTGGGGTGAGTAGGGGTGGCATTGGGTTAGGTTTATATCTATAATATTTTCACAAACGGTAACATTTACTATGGTATAAAACAGTATATATATATATATATATATATATATATATATATATATATACACACTGTGGATTCAAACCTCTTTTTTCTGATATTGTCTTATTTTTAACGGCCCACGCTAGCGGTATCTAATCCCGACCACCACCAACCCCAATTATCGGAGCTCCAACAACCTTCATCAGAGTTCTGATTTGGGTTACATGGTGCCGCTGGCATGGACCTTAGGAAATAAGAGAATATTGGATAAATGGGGTTTGAATCCACCGGAGCTCCAGTTTGAGGTGAGTAGGGGTAGCATTGGGTTAGGTTTATTTCTGTAATATTTTCACAAATAATAAATGTTACTGTTTGTGAAAATGTTACATCGGCATCCCATGCCACCTCAAATCAGAGCTCTGGTGAAGGTTATTGGAGCTCCGACAAAGGGGGTGGGTGGTGGTGGGGATTGGATGCCGCTGGCGCGGACCGTTAAAATCAAGATAATATAAAAAAAGAGGTTTGTATATATATATATATATATACTGTGTTATATGAACACAATAAATGTTAATGTTTGTGAAAATATTATAAATATAAACTTAACTCAATGCCACCCCTACTCACCCCAAATCGGAGCTCCGGTGGATCCAAACCCCATTTATATAATATTCTCTTAATTTTAGAGGTCCGCGCCAGCGGCACCTTATGCCAATAATACCCACCCAAATCATAGCTCTAATGAAAGTCGTTGAAGCTCCGACAATGGGGGTGGGTAGTGGTGGGGATTGAATCTCGCTAGCGTAAACCTTTAAAATATGATAATTTTGAAAAAAAAGAGGTTTGGATCTACCGTATATATATATATATATATATATATATATATATATATTGTGTAATATTAACTCAGTAAATGTTACTGTTTGTGAAAATGTTATAGATATAAAACTATTTCATAAATATATTAACACAGTAAATGTTATTGTTTGTGAAAATGTCACAGATATAAAACTATTTCATTTCTGGTCTATACAATAAAGTTTAATATCTATGACATTTTTACAAACAATAGCATTTACTGTGTTATCACATTATATATATATATATATATATATATATATATATATATATATACTCCTAATTTTAAAGTTCTGCGCCACCGGCACCTAATGCCACCCCTACTCACCCCAAACCGGCGCTCAAAAGGATCCAGATCCCATTTATCCAATCTTATTTTCAACGGTTCGCGCCAGCGGCACCCACGACACTCCGATCGATCCAAAAACCCATTTATTCAAAAGTCTCTTATTTTCAAAGGTCCACACCAGCAGCACCACATGACACCCTTACCCACCCCAAATCGGAGCTCTGACGAAGGTCATTGAAGCTCTAACAATGGTGGTAAGGATTGGATTCCCCTAGCGCGAACCTTTAAATATAAGGTAATTTTGAAAAAAGAGGGTTTGGATATATATATATACTATGTGATATTACCACAGTAAATGTTACTGTTTGTTTGTGAAAATGTTACATATATAAAACTATTTCATATTTTAGTGCATACAGTAAAGTTTACTGTTTGTGTAAATTTTTTTATTTGGAATTTTATAGCCTTCATGTATCTTGTTTGATAGATCTCGTCGAGCAGATTTCAAAAATAGTAATTTGGGGAAAAACGGATTTGTGAATCAAAAGTTATGATCATTTAAAGATTAAAAAAATGTTCAACCACTTATGTAACTTCCTAAAGGAAGCTACGGATGATTAGTTATAAAAGGGTAAAATTGTAAAAAAAATCCTTAAAAAATTAAAATAGGACCTATATAATAGTTAAAAAGTGAATAGAACTTATATAAATGTTGACCCAATAAATAAGACTTAAATATAATTATCTCTAATATATAATACATCCATCGATGTATTCATCGGGCAAGTATGATAACGGTCTAATCAATTCCCTATAATGATGGCTACACGTCCTAAAATTACTTTTAGGGTTGATGACAAAAAAAATCCCTTTGGAAATCCCCTCGAGATCAGCCTCTTTGCAGCTGTCGCCGGCTGGTGAGCAATTAAATGGGTAACTTTAATTACACAAGTCCTTTGAGTCTTACAAGAAAGACAATGGCGCCGCCGAATGAGGGGGGGGAGAGGGGGGAGGCGGGCGCAATAACCCTTGCTCAAACTCAGGGTATATTCCCATATAAGAGCATCCGTACTGGGGGAGCCAGACGAAAGGTAGATCTACCAAATGAAAAGGATTTTTTACTTTTTTCTCTAATTAGTCTGTACAGTGGTGGAGAAGGAAGGAATGGTATAATAACTTCCTACGAACTAATGTTGTTCGTAGGAAGTTCCTACGAACAACATTAGTTCGTAGGAAGTTCCTACGAACAACAATAGTTCGTCAGAACTCAGATATATGATAAAAATAATTATTTATACTTCCTACGAACTTTATTTGTTCGTAGAAATTTTCTATGAACTTCAGAAGTTCGTAGGAACCCTTTACAAATTCAGTAAGCAATTTGTAACTGTAAAGAACTACTACAAATCGACGAACGGAATTTGTTAACTTATCCTCACCAGTGCAAACATCCGAGTTTGTAAAGATGCAAATTATGTTGGCAGTTAGCATCCCATTGTGGATGCTCTAATAAAACCAACATAATCTATTTATTAATCTCCCATATAAAGAAACGTTGAGGCGACAAAAATCGTGAGGAGAAAAAACTCCTCGGGCCCTTTATTCCCATCTTCGTTCGTTAATGACCTTTCTATATTTATATAAAAAAAAAGCAACATTTGTATACATTAAGGATACCACCTAAAAAGTGATTCACTATTTTCCTCACCCAAGCAGCACAGCCACCCCTTTCATTCCCTCAAAAGTTGTTGACCCTTCCCTCTCTCTCTCTCTTGGATTCATTGCTGACCAAATAAACTTACACACCTATTCAATTTTTGGCCGCCACATTCTAAAAGAGAATGCATCCTGGCTTTTTCGGATATACCAAAACGAAAACTTACTGACTTAATATGTATACATGTATAATTAGCATTACGCTCGGATTATTAATAAGGTTTATGTGTCTTCACTAAGCGACAAATGGATACCCATAAAGGCTCAGAAGCGTGGCTACATGTCGATTTTTTTGTGCGTGTCGAAATGTGCTAGAAATTTATAATAGAACCTATTCTAACAAGATTAATTGACAAACTTTTTTTTGCCTTATATAGTTGCGATGAAGACCAAAGCAGTTGACTTAACACATAATATGGTGCTGTTGGATTCAATATTTCCTTACAGTGGACAACAAGGTAGATTATAGGTACTCTACGAGATTTATTGTGATAGACATCGTATTTTCTGTTCCTATAAGCATAATCATTAATTCTTTGAGAGTTTTGGTTTCAATACATCTGTAGTTAATTCAAATTAATCAATGATTTCACAGGCTACATTTTGTTTTAAAAGACAGGTCGTGTGTTGAAAACCATTCATTTTGGAAGCATTTCCCTATGAACCATTCTTCAGATTCTAGAAGCATTTCCCTATGAAGTATATTTATAATACTAACTTGATATGCTTAGTTGTCTAGAAATAGAAGAACATGCTTATATTTGGAAGATTTTATTGTTTTGATCTTACATCAATGATACTATTTGGATGTTTTTGTTATCACATTTAACATGTTTCCCTACTGGATACTTGAAAACTGTTCAGAAAAAAGTTTATGGATACATTTGAATCACCAAGTATTGGGAATAGTAAAATAGAACAATTTTGATTTTAAAGGTCAAATTGGTTAGAAATGGCTCTTACTGTTAATATAAATTTTGTTTGATCAAATGTTTAATACTAACTACCTTTTTATATAAGTTTCTTAATAGCTTTTTTAATTCTCTTTTTCATCCAAGGCCATTTTTGCATTTGTGGATTAAAGACTTTTCATTGTTAATTCAAATGTTTCTAAAGCATGTGTTTTTTTAACATTTACTACAGGTGCTCATGGGATTATTATTGTGTATGATGTGACCGAGATGGAGAGCTTCAACAACATTAAGTAGTGGATGAATGAAATTGATAGATATGCAAATGATAGTGTGTGTAAGCTTTGTTGATGAGCTCGGAAACAACCAAGGCATTTGATGATGAGCTTGGGATTGCTTTCCTTGAGACAAGTGAAAAAGACTCAATTAATGTGGAACAAGCTTTCTTAACCATGGTTGGGGAGATAAAGAAAAGTATGGGTAACTAACCAACTGCTAACAGGAAGTTAAGCACTCTTCAAATTAAGGGGCAGCCCATTGAGCAGAAGAGCAACTATTGTGGTTAATCTTCACATTGGCATTCACTTTTGGAATCACAATTGCCTTTGGAAATCCCATTGCTTATTTGTCTCACCTGTGACATGCGGCATCTGAACACCAAACTTCATCCCCTCATTCAAAAACAAACTCGGCACATTAATCCCACCATCCATGACATTCGTAAATATAAGCCACTGGATATAAACTAAATATTTATTAAATTCACGCACACCTTACGAAAATTAGCAGCTTTTCTATTCATAATTTAAACATATACTTGCCAATTGGCAAGTTACCACATATTACTGTCAAAATTTATGGATACGTTTCGCTATGTTGAAACGTGACACTATGTAGTTATATTTCTACTAAATGTTTACTGAGGAAAAATACTTGAAAGGCAATGACTACGTTTATTTTAAATACGCTAACGTATAACCCGCGCATCGCGTGGGTTTCCAACTAATTGTAGAAATACCACAGGAAATGACATTAAAAAGAAATAAAAGCGAAAGGAGATCGGTCATCCCTGATGATTATGTCGTGTACTTACAAGTGGCATAATTTAATATAGGGAAAATTAATGCCCCAGTTTCTTATGAACAAGTTGTGAAGAGTAATGATTATAATAAATGGATTGATGCCATGACTGAGGAAATTAAATCTATGAATGACATCCAAGTCTGGGAGTTAGTTGAATTTCCAGAAGGAAAAAAATGAGTTGGGTGAAAATGGGTCTTCAAGACCAAACACGGCATAAAAGAAAATATCGAACGACATGAAGCTAGACTAGTTGCCAAAGGTTTTAACCATTGAGAAATCATTGATTATTATGAGACCTTATCTCCAGTTTCAAAGATGGTGTAACACTCCGCCCGCCCGGGGAGAGCGAACGGAGCGCTAATGCGATAAAATAAATCCAAATCCACAAGTGACAAGGTATAGAGCATCTAAGTCCCACAATACAATAATAGGAATCCACTAATCTCAAATCTCTTCAATTACAACAAGTCTCTCGAATAAATACAACATCTAACTCGAATAAAAATACAAATCTCCAAAGCTCTATACATCAAAATAATAAAAATCTTTCCCAAACAATCCTCGCTAAAATCAATCTCCATAGCGCCCCAAAATCCGCGCTAACCTGCCACTAAAAGAAAATATGGGGAAGTACACAATACGACAAGAAAGATGCTCAACAAATATATGCTAGCGATGAATAAAACGTAACAACACGAGTACGAATATTCAAATCGAAATGCAAATCTCAAAGCATTTATCAATATAATTTCTCAATAACACTTTAACCGGGTCACCAGGCCTCACCACATCCGTATATGCTTTATCAAGCCATAGCCCGGGAAACAAGAATTTTGGCGGGTGCCCAACATCCGTGCCATATTAAAATCTCATGACAACGTGCTCATCAACAATATAATGATACCACATGAATCAAAATAATTTCAACAATTATTTTCCAGATTTCAATGAATTTATCAATTCAAATATGAATTCAATTAAACAAGAATTTAAAGAGAATGACACTCGCGAGATTTAAGGAGCATATTGTGTAAAGCCCCATACCTCAAACCATGATGAGAAACCAATGATCACATCCTCAAGATCAACTCAAAAGATCTACAAAAGCTCCTCTAAGAACCTCCAACAAAATAGCCCCAAGAACACCTCTAATCTAAGGTTGGAACTCACAAATCTCAAGGGCCAATGTGTATATAAAAAGAAGAGGAATATAAAATATATTTGCTGTCAAAATTTGTGCCAAAAGTATGTTAAAAGGGTTGCCCATGACTCCCTTTTATAATGCAAATAAATGAAGAGTTGGAATCCAAAAGACTCCTTTAAATAAGGCAAAGAAATGAAGAGTTGGAAGTCAAAACAACTCCTAGAGTTAAAAACATTTAAAAATCATTTTAAAATCCGTTTTAACTCCGTTTTCGAAACCGTTTGAAATTCTCGCCTTTAAAAATAATAACCAACATATTTGAGCAATAAAAATAATTTTATCAAAAACTTTATTTTCCTCCATTTTCCAAAAATTAATTAAAATAGCCCAAAATTACGCGGGTTGTTACACTTCCATCCTAACAATGGAATTTCGCCCTCGAAATTCGCCGAATGCCTAACTCTCAAAATCAGGCCACTACACTAACTCCAAAAATAAATCACGTCTCCCAAAAATAAATTTCTCACCTCTAATCTCGAAACTTATCACGAATATCACCTAAAATTTTCTAATCTCCAAAAATTGCTAGCCACGCAATGAACCCAAAATCCAAGCCCCGAGGGTTGCCGTATACCTAAGCTCTGATACCATTTGTAACACCCCGCCCGCCCGGAAAGAGCGAACGGAGCATTAATGCGATAAAACTAAACTAAATCGACAAGTGACAAGGTATAGAGCATCTAAGTCCCACAATACAATAATAGGAATCCACTAATCTCAAATCTCTTCAATTACAACAAGTCTCTCGAATAAATACAACATCTAACTCGAATAAAAATAAAAATCTCCAAAGCTCTATACATCAAAATAATACAAATCTTTCCCAAACAATCCTCGCTAAAATCAATCTTCATAGCGCCCCAAAATCCGCGCTAACCTGCCACTAAAAGAAAATATGGGGAAGTACATAATACGACAAGAAAGATGCTCAACAAATATATGTTAGCGATGAATAAAACGTAACAACATGAGTACGAATATTCAAATCGAAATGAAAATCTCAAAGAATTTATCAATATAATTTCTCAATAACACTTTAACCGGGTCACCAGGCCTCACCACATCCGTATATGCTTTATCAAGCCATAGCCCGGGAAACATGAATTTTGGCGGGTGCACAACATCCGTGCCATATTAAAATCTCATGACAACGTGCTCATCAACAATATAATGATACCACATGAATCAAAATAATTTCAACAATTATTTTCCAGATTTCAATGAATTTATCAATTCAAATATGAATTCAATTAAACAAGAATTCAAAGAGAATGACACTCGCGAGATTTAAGGAGCATATTGTGTAAAACCCCATACCTCAAACCATGATGAGAAACCAATGATCACATTCTCAAGATCAACTCAAAAGATCTACAAAAGCTCCTCTAAGAACCTCGAACAAAATAGCCCCAAGAACACCTCTAATCTAAGATTGGAACTCACAAATCTCAAGGGCCAATGTGTATATAAAAAGAAGAGGAATATAAAATATATTTGCTGCCAAAATTTGTACCAAAAGTATGTTAAAAGGGTTGCACACGACTCCCTTTTATAATGCAAAGAAATGAAGAGTTGGAATCCAAAAGACTCCTTTAAATAAGGCAAAGAAATGAAGAGTTGGAAGTCAAAACAACTCCTAGAGTTAAAAACATTTAAAAATCATTTTAAAATCCGTTTTAACTCCGTTTTCGAAACCGTTTGAAATTCTCGCCTTTAAAAATAATAACCAACATATTTGAGCAATAAAAATAACTTTATCAAAAAATTTATTTTCCTCCATTTTCCATAAATTAATTAAAATAGCCCAAAATTACGCAGGTTGTTACAGATGGATTATCTAAGATTCATATTAGCCTTGGTGGCTCATGTAAAATTAACTTTTCGTAATGAGAGTTTAGAAGAAGAAGTCTACGTAGCACAACCACAAGATTTTACAAAAGAAAGGAAGGAAAACATGGTTTGTATGTTAACGAAGTTAATATATGGTTTAAAACAAGTCTCTCGTCTGTTAGCACTGTTTAACTTTGAATAAGTCTTGAATGAGTCATGTACGTCCTATTATTTAGGAGTTGTTGAGTGTCCTATTCTTTAGGAGAAGTGGAGTTGTTACTAAAGTCTTTCCTAGTTTTGTGGTAGTCAGTTATGTGTTTGTTTATTTAAGAAGTCAGTTTGCAGAGAATAAAGTATGTTAGTTTTTCATCTCTTCATTTAAGTTCTTCTATTCATTTATTACATTTGGTATCAGAGCCGTAGACTCTAAGAGGTGAAGTAAGTTGTTCTAAAGAGCCGAAGCTCTTGTTCTCCACCTGTTTGAAGAATGGCGTCTGATAAGGTATCTGATAGTTATGTGCAACCAGCTATTCCCCACTTTGATGGTCATTATGACCATTGGAGCCTGCTGATGGAGAATTTCTTGAGATCCAAAGAGTATTGGCATCTCATTGAGAACGGAATATCAGAACCAACAAGTGAGGCAGCAGAGAGAGCATTAACGAATGCTCAAAGAAAAGCGCTTGAAGAACACAGATTGAAGGACTTGAAGGCGAAGAACTATCTATGTCAAGCTATTGATCGTACAATCTTGGAGACTATACTTCAGAAGGACACTTCCAAGCAGATTTGGGATTCCATGAAGAAAAAGTATCAAGGTACAACGAAGGTGAAACATGCTCAACTTCAAGCTCTTCGCAAAGAGTTTGAGACTCTTCATATGAAAGAGGGAGAATCTGTTGCTGACTATTTTTCAAGGACAATGGTGATAGCAAATAAGATGCGCATCCATGGTGATAAAGTGGCAGAAGTCATGGTGGTTGAAAAAATTCTTCGGTCAATGACTCACAAATTCGCATATGTTGTCTGCTCCATTGAAGAATCAAATGATATTGACGCCCTTTCTATTGATGAATTGCAAAGTTCGTTGTTAGTACACGAGCAGAGAATGCACAGCAGCAACATCACCGAAGAGAAAGCTTTGAAGGTCTCAAGTAATAATTAGTCTTCAACATGGAGAGGATCAGGACGAGGACGAGGACGCGGTTACAGAGGCAGAGGCAGAGGGCGTGATAATTTTCACACTCTTGATTTCCGAAGCAGAGGAAGAGGTCATAATAATCAGAACTCGTCCAATCAAGATTCAAAGCTCGATAAATCCAACATTGAATGATTTCGCTGCCACAGGTATGGACATTATCGTTCAGAATGTTATGCAAATTTGCATAAAGAGAATGGTGAGAAATCAAACCTCGTAGAGAAGGAAGAAGAAACTCTCTTGTTGGCATGCCATACCAAAGACGACTCTCATTCCAACGTATGGTACATCGACACTGGTTGTAGTAACCATATGTGTGGAAATAAATCTTTGTTTTCTAATTTGAACGAAACCTTTCAAACAATTGTGAGGTTTGGAGATAACTCTGCAATTTCAGTTATGGGAAAAAGGTGATGTTAAAATTCGAACTAAAGCTAACACTATGGAAACTATATCTAGTGTTTTCTATGTACCAGATCTGAAAAGCAATCTGTTGAGTGTGGGTCAGCTACAAGAGAAGGGTTATACAATCACCATTGCAGAAGGAACATGCCAAATTCGAGATGCGGAGAAGGGACTCATTGCGCAGGTTCCAATGACCAAAAATCGGATGTTCCTTTTATCTCTTGATAGTGTGATTCAGTCACGTTTCTCTGCCAAAGTGAGAGATTCCTCATGGCTTTGGCATCTCCGCTATGGCCATCTCAATTTCACTGGATTAAAGACATTATCTCGGAATATGGTGACAGGTCTTCCTCAGATTGAGTATTCTTCACATGTTTGTGAGCAGTGTGCTGTTGGCAAGCAACACCGTCTTCCATTTTCAAAAGGGAATGCATGGCGGGCAAAATAAGCTCTAGCCTTGATTCATACAGACTTATGTGGTCCTATCTAACGGAAACAAAAGGTATTTCATTCTTTTTATTGATGATTATAGTCGTAAAGCATGGGTGTATTTTTTACATGAAAAGTTCGAAGTTTTCGGTATATTTAAAGACTTTAAGGCCCTTGTTGAGAAGGAAACAGGAAAGATGATTAAGGTTCTTCGTTCGAACCGTGGTGGTGAATACAATTCACGAGAATTTGCAAATTTCTGTGAGTCTCATGGAATCAAAAGTCAATTAACTGCTGCCTACACTCCGCAACAAAACAGCATTGCAGAACGGAAAAATTGCACCGGCTTGGACATGGTACGGAGCATGTTGTCCACGTCTGGGGTTCCTAAACGATTCTGGCCTGAAGCTGTGTTGTGGAGTATCCATCTTTTAAATAGGAGTCATACTATGGCTGTTCGGAATGTTACGCCAGAAGAAGCATGGAGTGGTAGACAGCCTAGCGTTGATCATTTGCGAATTTTTAGGTGCATCGCATATGCACATATTCCAGATGAGAAGAGAAAGAAGCTCGATGATAAGGGAGTCAAGTGCGTCTTTATGGGAGTTAGTGAAAATTCTAAAGCCTACAGATTGTATAATCCTATCACGGGGCAGATCATTATCAGTCGTGATGTTATCTTTGATGAAGAAACGACTTGGACGTGGAATGTTGGTTGTACAAGGAAGCAAGTTCCCGTCATTTTTTATGATGAAGCTGCAAGAGTCACTCCACAGTCCATTCTTGGTTCACTACTGTCTCCACAACTATCTCCCACAAGCCAACAAACAGAACCAAATATGACAGTAAGTGACTGCCATTCACCAAGCTCTCCCTATCCATCTCAAAGTCCTTCCTGTAGCACTACACACTCTGATCATCTTGTTGACTCTCGTCCCCAATGCACTAGAAGCAGACCGGACTGGATGAAAGATTATCAGGTAAGCGGAGCTCAACACAATGATGATCTGTCACTTCATTTTGCTCTGTTCGCAGATTGTGATCCAATTTCCTTCACGGATGCGATTCAAGAAACACACTGGCAGCAAGCTATGGATTCTGAAATTCAAGCTATTGAAAAGAACAATACTTGGGAATTGACAAAACTTCCCAAGGGTCATCAGTCAATTGGCGTTAAATGGGTGTATAAGACGAAGTTGAATCCGGATGGGCAGGTTGACAAGTACAAAGCTCGTCTTGTCGCGAAAGGATACAAACAAGAGTTTGGCATGGATTACAAAGAAGTGTTTGCTCCCGTTGCACTCCATGATACCATTCGATTGGTACTTGCTATGGCAGCCCATAATTCATGGCCTCTTTACCAATTGGACGTGAAATCTGCATTTCTCCAAGGCACTTTGCAAGAGGAGGTGTATGTCGAGCAACCTCCAGGTTATGTTAAAAAGGGACGTGAACACATGGTGTACAAGTTATGGAAGGCTTTATACAGGCTCAAACAAGCTCCCCGAGCTTGGTACAGCCGTATCACTGATTATTTTTTAAAGGAGGGTTTTCAGCAATGCCCTTATGAGCCTACTTTATTTGTCAAATCAGGTCCTAATGCCAAGCACTCGATGATGCAAGAGTTCGACATGACTGATCTTGGGAAGTTGCACTACTTTTTGGGCATTGAAATCGTCCAATCTCCCAGTAGCATCTTTATCTCGCAACGCAAGTATGTCCGAGACATTCTGACCAAGTTTCAGATGGAGCATTGCAACTCAGTTGGTACACCAACCGACATTAGTTTGAAGTTAAGGCAAGACCCAGATGGAACCAAGGTCGATAACAGCTTGTACAAGCAAATTGTGGGTAGTTTAATGTATTTGACTGCAATGAGGCCCGAGATCATGTATTCAGTTAGTTTGATCAACAGGTACATGGAAAGTCCTACAACAATGCACTTTGTTGATGCAAAGCATATCCTCCGGTATTTGCAAGGTACACAGAATTTTGGTGTAATTTACAGGAAGGGAGATAAGTTCAGTCTTACGGGTTTTGTGGACAGTGATTATGCCGGCGACCCCGATGATAGAAAGAGCACCTCAGGCTACACTTTTATGCTTGGTTCAGGAGAAATTTCTTGGTCTTCCAAAAAATAAGAAATTGTCACTATTTCCACCACTGAAGCGGAATATATTGCTGCCGCATCTTGTGCCTGTCAAGCTATGTGGTTTAAGAATGTTTTGAATGAATTACAGTGCTATCAAGATGGTCCTTCTGTGATTTTCTGCGACAACAGCTCAGCCATTAGGCTCTCTAAAAATCCAGTTCTCCATGGATGTAGTAAACATATTGAAGTGCGGGTTCACTTCTTGCGTGATCTCGTCCGAGCTCAGTCCATAGATGTTGTCTATTGCCGCAGTGAAGACCAGCTTGCCGACATTTTTACCAAACCCCTCAAATTGACTCAGTTCTTAAAATTGCGTACATTGCTTGGTGTTTGTTCTCTACGAGATCCAGTTTGAGGGAGGGAATTACAGAGCTAGTAGCTTTTTCTTTTCTTTTTTTTAGTAAACTGAATGTTAGCACTACAATTCAGTTTAAGGGAGGGAATGTTAGCACTGTTTAACTTTGAATAAGTCTTGAATGAGTCATGTACGTTCTATTATTTAGGAGTTGTTGAGTGTCCTATTCTTTAGGAGAAGTGGAGTTGTTACTAAAGTCTTTCCTAGTTTTGTGGTAGTCAATTATGTGTTTGTTTATTTAAGAAGTCAGTTTGCAGAGAATAAAGTATGTTAGTTTTTCATCTCTTCATTTAAGTTCTTCTATTCATTTATTACATCGTCAATGGTACCTTATGTTTCATGATACCATTATCTCTTTTGGGTTTAAAGAAAACCTCGTTGACCAGTGTATATACCTGAATATTAGTTGGTGTAAGTTTGTATTTTTAGTGCTATACGTTGACGATTTACTTATTGCCAGTAGTGATCTTAGTTTATTACATGAAAATAAGGAATACCTTTCTAAAAACTTTGAATTGAAAGATACGCGTGAGGTGTTCTTCATGATTGGGATAGAGATATCTCGAGATAGATCACATGGAATGTCGAGACCGTCTCACCAAGCTTACATTAACAAAGTTGTAGAAAGGTTCAGAATGCAAAGCTATAATTCCATTGACATTCCACTTTAGACAGGGGAAAGGTTAAGCTTAAGTTCATGACCAGAAAGTGAAATGGAAAGGGAACACATGAAAGGCGTGCCTTATGCCTCCCTCATGGGGAAAGTATTAAATGTGAAAGTTTCCACTATACAAGATATCAGTTTTGTCATTGGGATGCTAGGAAGTTATCGAAGCAATTCGAGAAATCATCATTGGAAAGTTGGAAAGAAAGTATTGAGGTACTTAAAAGGGACTAAAGAATATATGCTCACATATAGGAAGACTTATCACCTTGAGCTGGTCGGATACTTAGACTCAAATTTTGGAGGACACCTTGACAGTAGGAAGAGCACACTGGGTTAGGTCTTCATCTTTGCTGGAGGAGTTGTCTCATAGAAAAGTGCTAAGCAGAGTGGTATTGCATCATCAACTATGGAGGATGAATTCGTAGCTTACTTGAAGCTATAAATCATGGATTGTGGTTGCAAAGTTTCATATCAGGACGCAGAATCATGGGATTAATATCTAAGCCACTAAAATTTACTGTGAAAATATTGCAGCAGTCTTCTTTTCGAAAAATGATAAGTACACTAAGGTTGCTAAACATATCAAGATGAAGTACCTATCAGTGAAATAATAAGTTTTGAAACAACGAGTGTTAATAGATCATATTTGCACGAGTGATAACATAGCATATCATTTTACATAAAAACTATCTCCTGAGATCTTTATAAAACATATCGAATAGATTGGTCTCAATTAGTTTATTATGGTTGCTATTAGTTTATTTGTTGGACACTACTATTTGGAATTCAATAAAAGTATTTGCAGATTTCTATCATTTCTGTCTAAAATGTATGCTTGCATGTGTATGTGACGTATAGTATGACAAAAATATTCTTTTCTCAAAATACATTATGAGACTATTATGACAACCCATAATATAGTACTGATTAGATAAAACATTGATGTTTTGGTACATGGAAGGAACCATTCTCCTGAATAGTATGGAAACGTCATGACTCGTATTGATGAATTATTCAATTATGGCAATAATTATTATTTCTATTAAACCGTTCACCTTATGTCCCTTAAATGAATTATATGGTTGTTCTTATTAGGACCAAGTGGGAGACTATTGAAAACTATTTAGCAAGAAGGTAATTTTAGTACTAAAATTCACACTTATTATGGTCCTTAATAAGTCAAAATTAATTTGAATCAGTAAGGGTTAGGCAGTCAAAAAAACTAGTGAGAAGGTTTTCCCTTTATTTTTTGGCTCACTTTGATGGGATATGATATTATGGAACAAGGTAAATTTTGTCCCTCCCTCACCCATATAATCAGGTGGTTATCTTCATCATTCATACAGTCTTAACACATAATTATATTGGGTAGAAGGAGAAAATCCAAAATTCAAAAAAAAATAGTTTTTTCTTCTTTAATTTTAGAGCATTCAAGGGAATTTTTATAGCAATTCTGAAGCAACTTTGGAGCACCAAACCAAGGAGAAACAACATGACCTTCATCTCTAAACAATGGACAAAGGTGTGTTATTCTAATATAATTTATAAGAAATTCAATCTGTAAATGCATGGAGATTAAATTTACTTGATTAAATAACAATTCTATTTTTTATTATCACGCTAGAATGAAAACTGTACATGTATAACAATAATGATCAGTCTTTGCTCTCTACCTACCCTAACATTCTTAGCCTAGAAATACTTCCATTCATCCATTTGAAATAACATGGTGCATAAATGCATTAACATATCACTCATGAAGGATTACGCTCCTAGGCCCATAATTATTTTATAATGATAACTTGATGGGTGCAAAAAAAAAAACTTGAGATGTATTTTAGAAAAACAACACAAGGTAATTAATTTTCAGATTTTTAATCACTCAAATTTTGGAAATGGAATACAAATCATCATGTGAGGAATCAATATAGAAAATAAAAGGTAGGACATAACCATGCTTGTTTACAAGTGTAACGCCCACCACCCGTTCCTATTTAGATTTAACTAGGCCTAATTGTATCAACTTAATTTGTAAGTTACAAATATAATGTTTGATAGACTTTTGAAATCATAGTTTCGAAATTATTCATTTATCATTTCCATATCACATACTAGAGTTTGAAATGTAACAATGCAGGAGTCCCATCAAGGCCTTTTGCCTGATAGTAATCAACATACTCTTCGATTGTGAAAGATCTGTACTTTGGTGGATTCTCCTCAGATAACAACTCTTTAATGGGTTCATATGTCCTCAGGTATGGATCTGGAATTGGGGTAAAGAAGCACGCAACTGACACTCTTGGACCAACGTGGTTTGCTAGCACTCTGTGTTCAACACTTACGAACTTGTCGTTTGTTATAAGCTGTGGAGACATTGATAATAAACAAATTTAATTTACTCTAAAAAATTAAGTTATCTTATTATTTTATTTTGAATATGATGTTTATTTATATCTATATTTCCAGAATCAACATATGCACACTATAAATTAATGTAATGCTAATAATCTAAACAACAAAAATCCTAATGCTTATCAACTAAAACATGTTCAGTTGTTAGCTATGAAGAACGGACATCGCCATAAATATGAGTACCATATAATACAGACACGCTAACATTCCAAAATCAAAATATGAAAGACATATACGTGTGAAGGAAAAACGTCATACATGTATATAAGTTATAAACCCGTGCGACGCACGAGTGGTGCACAACTATTAAAATCTAATATAAAAGTTGTATTTTATCAACATAAAATATGGAATGTACAAATAGATGTTGATCAATTCAAAAGTTAACTATATATGCAATGAGACTGAATCCATGAGTAATATAGTTTCTATGTGAGGGAGAAATAACCTTTATGTTGGTTTGAAATTTTTTTTGTTTGCATCGTAGGAAATAATATATTGATTTTTCAATGGAACAATACAAATATATGTGAGAGCATGGGTAAATTCTAGCTAATCACTTGCAAAAATCTTCATTAAATAATAGTGTTGTGGGCAACAAATAACAGAAACAAATCATTAGTTATTGTTTTTAGTGTCTTTTCTATGCAGTGAACCCATCAAACATACGACCAAAAAAGAAATAAAAATTATTAAAAAAAAACATCAAACCTTTCTTTATGTTTCAAGACAGAGAGCCCATCAAAAGTAATATTCCTTTTATTAAGTAAGCACGTATACATTGCAACGAACTTTAGAAGTTACACAATTCGTGATTTACAGCAATAAAAAATTATATGGGGGAAACGATCTTTTAGTGTAATTGATGTAGTTATAAGACACTATGAACACGTGGATTTTTGTTTTAGATAAGTTATATCTCATAGAGTAAAAAACGGCAGATATTACTTAATACATTGAATTGAACAGCCAAAGTCAAACCTTTGATGATTTTTGGCTGCCCTTTCAGGATCACCATTTGTAACCTATAATCGTGGGTAACAAATGGCACATTAGGGTTATAAAATCGGCCCAATCAACCATCGTATCTAGTTGAAGTCTTTGATCAAAATCTAGAAGTTCATTTCCAACACATTCATTATTGCCATAGTAGTGTAAACACAAACCTTGTCCGCGATTCTGGGACGAAGCTAGCTAATTTTAGGGGGGCCATGTCCCCCTCCAACTTTTGAAAAATTTCAAATGGTGCCCTTTAAATCTTTTAAAATGTGCAATAGTCTTTTTTTCGTTTACAAGTTTTGCCAACACAATATATCATTTTGGTAATTTAGCTATTGCATAGCTACAAAATACCTAAAATTATAGTAACATCCAAATTATAATTATTTAAATATTCAAAAATTTTATTTAAAAAAAAATTATTTATTCAGTTAATTATTTTTTAACCCGAGTCAATTATTATTTAATCTGATTAATAGAAAAAAAATCTCCCCCCATCTTATAATCCTGGCTTCGTTGACCACGATATGAGTCCAGAACTCTGAGGTTTACTTTTCTCAATTACAGCATCGTCAAATTATATACTATCGAGAATTAAACCCAATATATAGCAACCTTGGAGAGAACCTACGGGATGGAAGAGGAAAATCTGAGATGGGTTTTTGAGGGACAGTAATTGCTATCAAATTGGCAATGCAATGTGGCTTGACAGGAAGGAGGCAAAGTCCACCCTTTATAATATTTAAATAGAAATATATATTAAAAAAAAGAAGCATAAATTGCAAATATTTGTTTATGAAAAATAAATTTTTTATTATTTATTTTATTGTGATGTAAATGTACCAATAATAAATTATGAATAATAGTAAAGAATAAACATTTATATGATAATATACTAAAAAGAAGTAGAAAATTAGTTAAGAACATATAAATAATTGTATCAAGCATATATATAATTAACAATTATCTTTTCCATGCTTGTTTTTAGTAAAAACTTTGATGTTTTACGTTTATTATAAAATTCATTTTCTTTCTTTTAATAATTTTATCTTTGTATACAAAAATATTCGTATCACAATATAAGTACTTCTTGATTATGCTTGACGTTCAGTAAGCATCGAACATGTTAACTTCAAACATATATTATAAACAAATGAACAACAGCGTGACACACGTCTCAGTTTGAAAATGAGTGTCGAACGCATGCAGCTCAAAAAATTTATAAGCCCCGTTGCAAAAAACTTAAATGGGCCCTTAAATTGTATTGATGTTAAAAAATCGGCACTAAGCATATAGCCTATTACAAATAGGCCAATAGAGTCCCTTTGCACTTGTTGAGAGCTGCCCATGAACACAGATATGTTAGCTTCATATTATCTTTGTGCTCCCTAGACACTACTAAAATCTCTTCCCCAATGCCTTCTCTTACAAATCTTCCATGGTAATGTTAAAAATTCACAATCAAAACTAGCTTGATGCGACTCTTTCTAATCAACTAAATGTACAACTAAGTACTTGTTGATTAACTTTTATTGTGAAAATAACATTGATTTGTGATAATATTACTCAAAACAAAAATTAATTAAAGAGTCAAACACTTGCCTGTAGATAATCTCCTATATTGATCAACAGAGCTCCAGGCGTAGAGGGAACATCAACCCATTGGTTCTCATGAAGAACTTGAAGCCCTCCTATATGGTCTTGTAGAAGCATTGTGATGAAATCATTGTCCGAATGCTTGCTAGTGCCGAATGTCAGCTCTGGTTGTGGACACTTAGGATAATAGTGGCAAAGGAGGGCAAGCCCATCTACACAACCAATGTCTTCAAGGTGGTTTGGATTGAGCCCAAGAGCCTCAGAAAATAACTCGAACAAAGAACAACCCAATTTTCTTACTTGCTTTGAGAACTCCATCAAAACATCTCTGCAAATGAAAGCTCAATTAAGCATAAAAGTTGGACTTCATATCTCCTTGATCAAACCCATATTTCTACCCTTTTTTCAACGAACCCCAAATGACGCAACTGCCACGTTAGAACTAAATGAACTACATAAATAGATATAATGGAATTTTTCTTCCTTCTGTTAAAACTGCTAATTTCTAATTTTGCGCAACATTTTATACTCACTTAGTCCCATATTATGAGTGGCACTGCCCTTTACAAAAGACCTTGAATTATTAGTCGTTCATTGAAATTATTAGCATTCAAGGCTTGAATGCTAATATAGAAAATTTCATGATAGTTTTACTGTTAATCATTGATTATAAATTATACTAAACTTAATCCATTTTAATTAACTACCATAAATTTACCAGGCCATTTGTTCTAACGTGTTGAAAATCTAAATAAATGTGCTATACTGCTACTATGTTTAATTTACTCGAAGTTTATATAAGGATAACAAAGAAAGTTGTCAACTAGGTGAATTCAGTATTCCTAAAGCTTTAGGCATATCAACAACAAATACTTTGTTTAAGAGGTGTCAAATAATATTTATTTTTTAAAATAATTGAGAGGTTAACCATTATATTTATATAATGATTAAGAAGTAAAATTAAGGTTAAATGATTAAGGTTCATGCGAGATCCCCTAAGAACATAACTGAATATATTGTTAACCCATTAAATGATTTGTTTCTTAAATTTGTTTTTACTTTATTTTGTGGGTGTAGACATAGATAGTATTAGTCTCACACTAATATACAAAATAAAATTTTACCTGCATATAGGCGGCAGTTCCTCTGGGTTAGGCGTTTTAGGAGCCACAGAGCAATAGAATGTATCCCTCCAATTAGCTGCCGGGGCACTATACAGATCAAAATTAGAGTTGTACACCACTGCTTTCGTGGTATCTCTTGTGTACCACTGTTTCTTGACCTCAGTTTCTTGCTCATAAAAACTAAGCGCTCCATTTTTCATGTCCTCCAAAACACTAACAGGGATACCATGATTCACCACCTGGAAGAAACCCCAATTTTCAGATGCCTCTCGGACTTTTTCAACTATCTCCTTGTGATGGACTGGATCTTTAACCATTCCTTTAAGGTCTATTGTAGGGAAATTGAATTGTTTGGTACTAGGATTTGATATTTTATCAGAGAAATCAGGTGGGGGGATGAATATTCTTGGTACATGGGTGATCCCAGCATCAACAAGACCTTTAACTCCAGCTTTGGTGTCATCAAAGGCCTTTAATTCACTTTTTCGATCATAATTTTGTTCAGTTGGAGACTGAACTTCAGCTGTGCCGTTTGCTACCATTTTCTTCTTTGTATGAAAAAGTTGGAGTTGCTGACGTGTTCTTAGAAAAAATCAGATATGGGTTCAAAGAGGTGAGGTGAGGGGAATACTCCTGGGAGGCGTTTTATATTGTGTGAGAGGGGGGGGGGGGGGGGGGGAAGGATATAAATAGTTATTTCAGATATGGTGTAGTAGTAGTTCTGCTACCATTTTCTACTTTGTATGAACAAATTGGAGTTGCTGAGGTGGTCGTAGAGAAAATCAGATATGGTTTCAAATTGAGGCGAGATGAGGCTAACAGCCCGGGACGCGTTTTATATTGTTAAGGGGAAAAAAAAAAAGAGGGGGCGAAGGATAGACATAGTTACTTAGTTCAGCATTAATGACGTACAGAAAACGACATTTGTGGTTAGGTATTTCGAAACGTAGTCATAATAGAACTTTTAATGACGATTAAAAAAAGTTTTTTTATTTTTTTATTTTTATATAGAAGTCCTACAGTAATAGAATTTTTCTAATTAAGTTTTAGAATCAAATATCAAATATTTTTTAATATATATTTAGTTCAATTTTTTTTTATTTCAAAAAATCTCTCAAACATTCATTTGAGCAATATTATTTTATTTTTAAAGTCCGTGCTAACGGTATGTTGATAGACATTTCGGAACAAATAAAAGGTTTGGACTAAACGTGTATAAAAAAATGTTTGATGAACTATTTGGTATATGCCCCTAAGTTTTATTGATATTTTAACCACTATATAGGTTATATTTCTAATTTTTTGGAACTTTTTTTTCTTCATAATTTTATTATTTTAAAACAAATTATTCACAATTTCTTGAAAGAAGTTACATAATTGGTTAAACTATTTTCTAATTTTTAATCTTCAAATAATCATAACTTTTGATTGACAAACCCGTTTTTCACAAAATTACTATTTTTAAAATTTGCTCGCCGAGATCTATCAAACAAGATCCATGAAGCCTATACTGCATGTACCAAAAAATGAATTAATTTTATATCTGTGACATTTTAATAAACAGTAACATTTACTATGTTAATATTACATAAAAGGTAAAATTTACTGTGTTCACAAGAAAATGAAATTTATATATTTATCAAACAAAATCCATGGACTCCATAATATTTCAATGAAAAAAATTACACAAACAGTAATATGTGCTGTGTAGACCTTTAAAAATAGAACTTAATCAATTGTTGAATAGTGAATATGACTTAATTAAAAAAATCTCAAAATTGAGGTGAGGTGAGGTGAGGTGAGGGGAATACTCCTGTCCTGGGAGGCGTTTTATATTGTGAGAGAGAGGGGGGGAAATGGGGCAAAGGATATAAATAGTTATTTCAGCATTAATGACGTACAGAAAATGGTGTAGTAGTAGTTCTTCTAACAACATTTGTGGTTCGGAATTGCCAAACGCGGTCGGCTATGATCCATAAATCGAATGCAAAGTAAATATCATGAGATGTCAAGGTTACGTGCACCTCCATTAATTCTTATTTGAAATTCGTGACTTTCGTTTGTCAAGTATTATTTTAACAGTGTCGATGATTGAACTCGGGACCAAACTCAATTCACTTCTAAGACTATTTCAATGACACCCTTATACCACTAAGCTAACACTCTTGGAATAAAAACGTTTATTCACCAATAAAGACCATATAACTAACAAAAAAAAAACAGGTTTAAGTTGTGTTTGATATGCATTTGGTTTTGAAAGAGAAAAACAACACAAACAGCATTGATATTATATTGTTAAGGGAAATTGGAGTTGCTGACGTGTTCTTACAGAAAATCAGATATAGGTTCAAATTGAGGTGAGGTGAGGTCAGGGTAAAAGTCCGGTGAGGCGTTTTATATTGTTAAGGGAAAAAAACAAAAGGGCAAAGGCTAGACACAGTTAGTTGAGCATTAATGACGTACACAAAACAACATTTTTAATGCTGATTAAAAAAAATGTGATCCATAAATCGAGTGCAAAGTATTACATTTTTAATGCTGATTAACAGAAAAAGATTTTAAGTCCCCGTGACGAGGGACACCATACAAATTTTAAAATAAATTGTGTTTGATATATTTTTAGTTTTGTATGAAACATGTGAGGGTAAGATTAGTCGATATTCATCTTTCTATGATCTTACAGTTAAGGGCGAGCGTTATGCACTGAATACGATCTTTTTATTTATGAGAAAAATAACACATAAACATTGTCGATATTATAATTGAAACTGATACTTAAATAGATGAGAAATATTACAAATTAGTTTTACAAGGAATTTCAATCTTCGATTGATGGTTGTGACATGCTTCTTCACAAATTAATAAAATATTATGTATTTTAAACATTTGCAATTTAATGTATATTGTGGAAGATGGTAAAAATAATTTGTATCACAAATAATATACTTAAAATGACAAATAACAAAATCACAATATGATCGAGCAGACACTTCAAGCACATCTCATAAGACACCAATTCTTTTTTTATTTAACATTCCATATAATCAAGGGACTTTTGAGAAAAGGTTCAATCCTACCAAAAAATGTATAAAAATAAAACACATTACATAATTTTATAAATTTAGTCTTTGTACTAAAAAGATAATGAAAAATTACCAATATACCATTTGACTAATCATACAAAAAAAATATCGAATTTCTAAAAGTTCATAACTTCAAACCTACAAATAGAAAATTCACAAAATTTATATATTTGAAATTTACTCGTCGAGTTCTATCCAACAACACCAATATTCGATATTTTTTGACAAAAAAATTGAAACAAAAAAATTCACTATTTCACTAAAACCACCATTTGTCAGTGAAAACTCCAATTTTTTTATGCGAAAACTCCATCTTTTCCAAAAAAAAATTCTTCTCCAGCGGCAACAATGGTGTTGCTGGCGCAGATAAAAAAAATGAAAGAAATAGACGAAGAGAGAGAGAGAGACGAGGAGAGAGAAACAATTCGATAAGGATTATGTCGGTCTCCGAAGAGGATTGTGGCGTTCCAACGAGGATTCCGGTGGGTGGAATGGGGTGGAGGTAGGGTTATGTGTTTATTTTTAGAATGAGTTTTAAATGAGTATGTGTAAGAATATAAATATAAATACCTCTTTAACTAAAACAAATATAATTAGTTTTTTATATACTCCTAACTCTAAAGGAACTACACAAATAATTTTTGTTATTGTACTATATGGACTATATTTATAAACCTTGAAAGTAGTGTCCTATAAATCCATATTAGGATGGAACATGACATTGAGCTTAATTATGTATATAACCAAACACTTATGTTAAATATTAAAGTGTTAATTAGATAGTAGTATTGACTAATAAGTGTAAATAGTTATAGTTTAAAGTATTAATTAGATAGTGTTATTGATGAGTAGTAATAAACTCTAAAGTGAGTAACTTTTTGTTTTTTGCAAAGTCAATAACACTTTGTTTAACAGTAAAGTAAATAAAATTATTATAAACAATATTATACATATAATAGGTATATATAAACAAAAGGTTGTAAGTTATATATAGTTTTCATCCAAAATTTTATGTCATTACTGTGGGGGAATTATCAAGGTAATTCCGAACAACTCGGATTGAATGACCCCAGCCCGACATCTGATGTAAAATTATCGCAGCTTGGAATAGGCACAAGGAGGAGTCCGATCAATGACAATCTTGGGGAAAGACTTATATGATCGCATCACAACTACTTTGGGGAGCCTCAGAGTTCTACACAACTCATCTCCTTCCTATTCCCTATAAATGTAATCCTTATGATTGAGAAAAATGGCACGTAAGTCTTATTATTGTGAATTTATTAATCAGAAGAGAAAAAAACACCTCATAGACATAAGCATGTTGCCGAACCACATATACTTTGTCTTGTATAATTGTGTGATTTATTTTCATGTCCGTTGTTATTTGTTTGAAATTAATCATAGTAGTATTTCACCACCTACAATTGAAGCCGTCTCTGGGAAACGACTTTTCCTTCTTTCAGTCAATTAATCTTTAATACCCTGTACTTTGATTATTGATTAATTTTCGCGTGTTGTTTATGATTAATTTAATTGGGAGAAAATTAAATTGGAATTTGGTACCTATTAATTACTGAGATAAATGATTAATAATTATTATAATTATTATTTACTTGTCTGTGATAAGTAAATAGGTATATGATTCATTACATGTCACGTATGAATGATAGCGACGAGTTATCAGTATATGTTGATAGAGTGTTATATCGGTGGATCGATATAATTTATGGACGATGCGTATGGTATATATGTGTCGAACCCGGTTGAAAAGTTAGCATATTTGGAGTTAGGTGAATCGAATGACCTTTTCGAGTGTATCGGTAATCCAGGAAGGGTCAAAATAGTCCAGAATAGATATCGGGGTGTTATGCTTGGGTTTTGGGGGTTTATTAGGCACAAAATGACCCATATAAGGGTAAGAGGGTCATTTTATACTAAGGACTAAGAATAAAAATGGGATTTAATAAATTAAAGGGATATTTAAGAGGTTGGAAAGGTGAATGGCAACCCACTTTTCATAAATACACAAGAGATTGATGTGACACCCCTCCTAATTAATTACCAGGTGATCAGTCCTTGATTAATTAATTTCAGAATATCAAGTTGGTTCACATAATGCGTCACTGTTGAAAAATAAGTTTTAATTTAATAAAAGCTAATCACCCAATGTTTAAAAAGGTTGGTGTCTAAATTTTATCTTGTTAATAACCATCAATAAAGGAAAAATTCAATCACCACCATATAACACAATAATAATAATAAGAAAGACTAACTGAATTTAAATAAAGAACTGGAAGTAAACATTTCGAGTCAAAATCCCATACAATAATCTGAATATATGAAATTCAAGTCTAATAATAGAATCCATCAAATCTAAATTTCTGAACCTAAGAAAGGAGGAACGACATGTCCAACTGAAATAAATGGCTGATAGATAAGGAGAAATAGACTCAGAAGCGTCTACTAGCAATATCCCGTAGCTTCCACAGCAGCTACAGCTCGACAAATGAATGGAATCTCCTAACTCTAGTGTCCCTGTGGCTGGGCACCTAAAATAATAAAACTAGAAATGAGATTTGCAGAAAAACGGGTCAGAGCCCGAGAAAACAGTTTAAATATAGCAAGTTCTTAAATTGATTTAATTAGCACATATATCATCCATGTTAACTTAGCGTACTCACTTGATATGCTCACCTCTCATCTAATGTGCACGCCTAACGAGTTTAACTACCCATTCTAGTCTTGCCACTCTACCTGACTATATGTAGGATAATCACTATGCCTAATACAATATCTAAATAACCCGAAATAAATATATTACTTTTATATGGGTATAGGTTTAAGGATGTTATAACTCATTCTCATAGTATTCTTTATTCCCAACTGGTGACCCAATAAGTATATACTTTAATAAAGTAGCCAAGAAGAAACACATAATAGGAACTCAGTATACATATATAAAATTTCACTATGTATACATATAATTATATCTATACAGCACCCATGGTTAAGAAGGCTATCTAGTCCCATTGCAACGCTCACGCATAAAGGACAACAAGTTCAATCTTTCAAGAACTAATAAAACATATACACATTTTGGAGGCGAACATAGTCTCAAGCCGATGGACTACACACATACCTACGCACCCATACGACCGTCAATACTACCATTCTTACAGATAGCCTGTACCTAGGTTCCATGCTCTAGCGGTACGACTGGAAATTCCCCGAAGGCACATAAGGTATGGTTGTCCACAATGCGTTAACCCTGGTTCGATAGACAGTATCTATGTATTGCATACACATGATATTCTAAGTAATAAGCATGCACATAACTTATATACATCAATAGGTAATCAAATAACCCAAATACTATAATCCGTAAGTAATATTAACGCCATTACTCTCCACGATATCCGTATATATATATATAGCTTCTCTAGGACTTACATTCTCTCGTAGGTTTTCACACTGATTCGATACACCGAGGTCCATTACACCCTGAATTCCCTGACACTTTGGAATTTAAGCCACCCATTACTCACATCGGTTAATACGCTCGCTTAGATAACCTTGGGATGGTTTTTAACTCGAATGGACCCTAAAATCTCAATCTAGATTCTCGTTAGAAGTTCCAGGATTATCGTTCGAACGAAGTTTCCACTTCGAACGAACTCAGCAACTCGTTAGAAAGTTCGTTGGAAATCTTGTTAGAAGGTTCGTTCGAACGAGGTCGTTCGAACGACTTGGGCAGGTCTTCTAACGAAAATTCCGGACAAACCCAATTCTTCCACAACTTCAATTTTTCTCAACTTGTAATCCTAAAAAACATACGAATACTCAACCTAATCCAAATTAAATGTTCCTACACTAATACTATTCCCCCTAAGATACTTTCTAACACAAGTTAAAGGTCAAATCCTTATAAAATCAATGGAAATTCAACAATCTCTTTAATTTCCAATGAGTCTCTTAAATATGAACCCAGAATTTTAAGTGTCCCAAACTCTTATAATAATTCGTGATTAAGATATAAAATTCCCATATTTTAATAGTCGAATCAGGAGCAAAACCTCTACATGCATACCCATCTCCAATTCATAAGTTTTCTTCACAATTTAGTCTAATTAAACCTAAGTTTTCATTGCACCAAGTTTATATCATCAATCCTAAATTAACAAGAACAATATATGCTAAAAGAGGAGTAAGATAATTACTTGCCTCGGAATGAAATTCTGATTCTTGGGCTGAAATGGGTATGGGAATGATCATCTTGACACGATCTACGCGCTGGTGTAATTTTTGGTGTGAAAGCTCGAGTTCTTAGTTTAGGGCTCCAATGGAGTCTTATTCTTCCTTGGTTCTGTCTCTCTCTTTCTCTCTTTCTCACGTAAGTTAAAACTGACAGATCATTAACCCTCAATACTTTTAATTAAACCCAATTTTCTTCCATTTAATTACTCAAAAATCCCAAAAGACCAAACTACCCCTCCAGGGTGTCGTTTTGGGCTAAAATACCCCGGACTCCAAATAAAATAGCCGGGTAGTGTTTTCTGACTATTTCGACCCTTCCGGACACTCTAGTGCACTCAAACACTACAAGAATTTGCACCATTAGCAATAATATTTAACAACACAAGCTAGTTTTGTTGCCAAAGATACCCTTTTGGCAACAAAATCTTATTTATGTTGCCAAAAGACTATTTTAGAGGGTACTTTTGGCAGCATAAAATAAATTTTGTTGCCAAAGGTTAAAATTTTAAGCGGGAAGGTACCAAAATAAAAGGGGGGAGAATATTAGATTTTAGCATCATAATTGTTTGTTGCCAAATATATGGTGACTTTTGGCAACCCAAGAGTGTGTTGAGAAAAATAGAAAACTTTTGGCAACAACAAAAATTGTGATGCCAAATGTATTTTATCTTTTTGTCAAATAAGATTTAAGTTCCCAACCATTATTTTCGAAACCACCCACTTTCCGTCAAAATCAAACACATGAACCCTTCTTTCTGAAACTTCTCCGTCATGATCAAAATAGGTGCCGCCCCACTGGCCACCACCGTATATATATATCAGATTTTTGGGTTTAATCGATTTTTCAGATCTTTGTCTAATCGATTTTTTGGTTCGATTTTTCGGTTTAATCAATTTTTCAGATCTTTGTCTAATCGATTTTCGGGGCTCGATTTTTAGGTTTAAAAAACGACTGTGATATATATATATATACACTAGGGTATGCCCGTGCCTGAAGGCACGATGTTAATTTTGGAAAGTTTACGTCATTTATAGGATCATATGTCGTACTTAGTTTGCAACATATAAATAATCTTTTAGATAACCTATTGTACAAACCTAATAATTTAAAAAAATTGTGCAAAATTTCCTTTGATTGTGAGACAATCCATCTTGTTTAAGAACAAAAACACCAATTGTACTATAATTAATGGTAAATTTGATCGCTTAAAAAATTTGGACAAAATTTTTCTTGTTTATAGAATAATTGAACTTGCTTGTGCCTGAAGGCACGATGAAAAATTTCAAAATACGTGATCGCAAAACAACGAAAATTTCATGCCCCAACAATACAAAGTGTAAATTTCTACCATCCCTCAAGGGCATGCATATTTTAGAGTTGCACGATTCACCCCAACATAAAAACATTTAATATCGAAAAAGATTGAATATTGCATCTTACATTTTCATAAAAAATGAATATTGAAAAAAAAAATTAGACGATTAAATATATTTTGAAATCACAAATGTACATTACAAAAATTAAGTTTAAAAAATACAATATTACATAATCATCCATGTTTAATTATTAGTAATTGAACGAAGAATTATTTTACATTTGCACTTACATTTCGTTTTCTCATGGGTCCAATTTGGGTTACTTTCATATCAAAAAATTGCGAAACAAAAACATGACTTTGAATTGACACACTATGTTACATTTGTATCGTGTTCATGTATGTGCTTTTGACGCGCATATTATGTTCGCATCAAAATTATTTTTGAAATTAATAGTGTTTTACTCGTGTTATAATTTCTTTTTATTCTTAGTTAAGGGTAAATTTTAATAAAACGTATTAAACGTGTCAATTTATTTTTAACATGTTGTATTCACATTAGATAAAATAAAATTGCATGTCGGGTTTTATTATATCATGCCCTTGTTTGGTAAAAAAAAATTGTGTAACCTCATGTTTATTGGAATCGTGTTCGAACTTTTGATGATTATTGGTAAAAAAAATTGGTGTCATGTCAGATTGTTTCGTATTTTAAAAACAGTGGTGTATATTGTTTAATATAATTTTTTTTTAAGATTATATTTTTTCATTCCGTCACCCAAGCTCTCTCAAAAAGTAAAACAAATACTCTTCCATTCAGAACTAACTCAATAAAAACTTCAGAAATTTACCAAATTGCACACCAAAACAAACCAAAAAGCTTTTTCTTACCAAAGGTCTTAAATTTAAAATTTAAAATTCAATATCAAATATTTCTAAGACTCTACTATTCTAAATCAAAGTCAGCATCACCACTATTTAAATGTACAACTGACAAAGCAACTTTGTTTTTACTATAGCTCAACTAACACACTACCACCTACCCACTAAAACATCATTTTTTAAACTATTACATGCTATAGAAATAAACTAAAGAAACAAATATGAAGTAAAACAAATCCCTAAAATTTGTTATCCTTACCTTAAATTTATTTTAAAATAAATATTATAGCAAAAGAAGTGAAAAAAATCATACAAATGACTATAAAATGAATAAAAAATGCTGAACCAATTCGTAGTCATCAACTAAATCTGACATTAAACTTAAAACAACAATCTCAGATCTGAAGAGTAGAAAGGACAAAAGGATAATAAATTTCATGCTCAGGGCATACATTTGATCCATCTGAGTTCGTCTATCAAGACCCTGATTGTAATATAGAGATCTTACAATCACTAAGAATAAATTGAGAAAAATTCTAATTAGTGCATGAGGAAGGTCATTAGTACTAAATTTCTAAATGAATCCTAATTTATACCGGAGCCCTTAAGCCATCTTCACTTCTTGATTTGAAGGGAAACTATAAAACATTGTGCTCACCTATGAAATCTCATAAATAGAATTTTTAGAATCTTAATAAAAGTAAAAAAAATTCCTTTGAATATGATTTTGAGGCCAAATATACCAAAAAAGAATAAGAGATGGGGGAATAAAGTGTATACATACTCTAGAAAACGGGTTTCAAAAAATAGAAATCATTTCATGACAATGAAAAAAGTGCAAAAAAGGCAAAAACCTTGAAGACTACATTTTTTTATTTCCAAAAAAGATTTCGGACAAAAATTTTTCGACCCTTGTTTGAAAAAACGTCTTCACTCTAAATATTACTCTAAATATTAGAGCACAAAAAATATGTGTTTAGACATGAACAGTAAACCGAACCAAACAGAGCATACATAAGAAGTTTTGGGAGACAAACAGAGCATATCAGATATGAGATCCAAACAACATATATAATATTCATAGCCCCGTCATCGACGCATCCGGTAATCGTCCGATCATCGATTCCGACAACCACAACATCTACACCGTGAACACACATTATTTCGACAACCACAACATCTTCCCGACAACCACAACCAAATAGAGCATACATAGGATGTTTCTCCATCTCTATTTCTGCATAAACCAAATTAAGGGAAAAAAAAGACAAAAGAAAAAAACACATTCTCATAAATTCTTACTTGCATGCCCTCCAAGCTCCGCTCATGGTCGTCGTAATTCCCTCCAAGCTCCGCTCTTTATCATCATAGCCATTAAATCCATCATAATTCCTGGGTTTGGGGTTGGTAGCGGACTTGAAAATTCAATCAAGATCGTCAATGAAACAGCCATCAACAAAATTGGAATTGGATGATGGGTAATCGGACTTTAATCCAAAATTGGGGGAAACCCATTATTGGTTTTGGGTTTGTTCTTTAAATCGACCATTGGGCTGACGCTGATTTTCTGTTTGACTTGAAGGCAATGCTCTCAACTAAAATGCCCAACTCATCCATTTTATTAGGAGGCAAAGATATATGTGATTGTTTTATTTTAGCGAGAGAAGAACTGTATTTGAGAGAGAGAGAGAGAGAGAGAGAGAGAAAGAGAGAGAGAGGCGGAAAATCAAAGTCAAGGTTGTGCCTCTATCATGTATCCGTAACGGGGTGGGTGAGGTATTGAGAGGCTCGAGGTCTGAGTGATATTGAGAGGCTCGAGGTACAGCTAATGGGGTGGGTGGGAGCCAAGCGTCAAATTTGCAGTCCACGTGGCTCTTTATTTTACTATCAGATACAAACTTTCAACACTCAACGTCAACCTCAAGCATTAGATTTTTTTTTTGTAAAAACCTCAAGCTTTAGATAGAAAAGATAAAACTCACTCCTCGTTTATTGTGGTTTTTACCGAAATACCCTAATTTTTGAAATAAATTAAAAGTTTAGAAAGCACAACAAAAGAAAAAAGAAAAAAATGAGGGGCAAGAGGGACATTATAGAAACAAATCATATTGATGACATCATCAGTCCAGCTTATGACATACATAACTTTGTTACTTTATTATATAGATATATCAGTATATATATACCGATGATATATAATATGTACACCTCATTATCATACATCTGATTATATACTGATATTTATATATGATAATCATATATATATATATATATATATATATATATATATCAGTTCACTTTAAGGGGCCTCTTGAACTATAAATAAAGGATTTTTAGGCAGAATTGACATAATTATTACCACGAGGATTGAGCTGCCAAAAGAGATTATCCTCCTTTGGGCTAGAAGATCGGATTTATGCAGTCAATAGAAAAAAAAAACAAGTATTCTGAAGCCAAATGCTCTTGGATGGGTGGTTGAATAGGGAGAGAAATAATTTTTTCTTACTGATGTGTATATATATATATATATATATATATATATATAGGAGAAGGCTCACCTACATCATGATCTATACATCATCCATGCATCACTCTTAATTATAGGCCCTAAAAAACATTTTTTTTTCAAATTTTATATTTTTCCCTTGAAATTAATCTTTTAATCAACCCATTTGCAAAAAAATAGGTCAAAATACATTTTGTAACTATTTTTAAAAAATCCACAAAACACTACTAAAATTATCTTATTTATAAGGGTCTCCGCCAGCAGTTTTTTGTGGATTTTTTAAAAATAGCTACAAAATGTATTTTGACCTAATTTTTTGCATATGGGTTGATTGGAAGGTTAATTTCAAGGAAAAAAATATAAAATTTGAAAAAAAAAGCTTTCTAGGGCCTAGAAATTAAGTGTGATGTATAGAGCATGATGTAGGTGAGCCTCTCTCTCTCTCTCTCTCTCTCTCTGTATATATATATATATATATATACACCTTATATACTATACGTGATATATATATACACCTTATATACTATACGTGATCGATTGTATATGAGTTTATATATGATTATATATATATATATATATATATATATATATATATATATATATACACCTTATATACCACCTTATATACTATACGTGATCGATTGTATATGAGTTTATATATATAAACTCATATACAATCGATCACGTATAGTATATAAGGTGTATATATATATCACGTATAGTATATAAGGTGTATATATATATATATATATATATATACACCTTATATACTATACGTGATATATATATACACCTTATATACTATACGTGATCGATTGTATATGAGTTCATATATGATTATATATATATATATATATATATATATATATATATATATATATATATATCAGTTCAATTTAATCGATTATATATATATATATAATATATCTGATTATATATAATATATCTGATATCTAATCATATATAATATATATATCATGTATTGTTATATTATTCGTTGTATGTGTTGTTATATTGTTCATTGTATTGTTTGTAATGAGTCATTTTTTGTTAACAGTTATAATTTAATAGCGTGCAAGCTTCAGATCGGCTTCTGGTTGACCTCTCCGGCTCCATCTCCATTTTCCCTCTCTCGGCTCCAACTTCCTGGTAACTTGTTAACTCAGCCATCATTTTATTTTTTAATTTGACATAATTGGTTTGAAATTGAATGATGTTTAGATTTATGTTTCCATTCAAGAATTTTTTAAACTTATAATTTATTTTATTTCCCTTTTTTCAGTTTATAATGTTCAAATTAATGTTTAGAAGATATATACATTGCTTTTTAATTATAGTTGTAATAATATTTTTGCAAAGGGTTGGTTGTGGTCTAAGAATTTAAAAGTAAAGTATAAATAGTATGATTTGATTGGTTGTTTTAATGTGGTGAGCAATATAAATTTTAAAACATCAATTAAAAGTTATGCGGTCTTGAATGGGATATGACCACTCACCTTTTAGATACGATTATATTGTTTTATACGAGATACACAAGGAAATAAATTGTAACTTCTAAGTAAAAGTTAATTCATCATTTGCTATTTATGCACTCTCTCAATTAGCTAATATGTAAAGGGGTCAATAAGAGTTTAAATTATATTGCTTTGTATGAAATAGACAAGGAAAAAAAGGTAACTTTTAAGTAAAATTTAATTCATCTATTGTTATTTATGTAATCTCTCAATAAACAGATATGGAAGAAACGGACAAGAGTTCCATGACACATAAGCATAGAGTAGGTGAGCGGTATCATGAGGGCGCTAAGTCTTTTGTTGACAGAGCAATGGCTAAAGTGAGCCAAAATGGTACAATTTAATGCCCGTGTAATAATTGCTATAATCGTTATTGGCACATTGCCCATGTTATGATGTATCATTTAGTACGACATGGCATAATGGAAAGTTATAATATCTGGGTTCATCATGGGGAATCTATTTTGCAACACCAAATCGATGAATTTGAAGATGACACGGATGTTGAAATTGGTGATAATGAAGACGAGGATGACGATTTCCCTGAATTAGTAGAAGAATATTGTAAGGGGACTTATATGGGGCGTGATTCAGGGGATTTTGGGACAGGCAAAGCGTATAACACCAAAACGAAAGATGTGAAAAATATCGAAAAAATACTAAAGGCTGCCCAACGTGAGGTGTACCCGGGCTGCAAAACATATACGCTATTGAAATTTGTGATTACAATGTTTCATTTGAAGGTTGTCGGTAAATGGAGTAATAAGTCATTTGACATGTTAATGGAGCTAGTGGATCTTCTGCTTGCAAGGAATTTGGTTTCGAAATCGATTTATGAAGCCAAAAAGATGCTAAGTGAATTGGGCTTAGGGTATGAGACAATCCATGCATGCTAACATTATTGCGCTCTCTTTTGGAAGGAGAATGCTTCTCTTGATAATTGTCCGATATGTGGGGAGTCTAGATACAAGCCCAATTTTGGCAATAGTAAGAAGATCCCTCAAAAGGTACTACGCTACTTTCCATTGACACCTAGGTTGCAAAGATTATTTATGTCAAGGAAGACAACTACAGGCACGAGATGGCACAGTTATAAGTGCGTGGATGATGGGATATTGAGGCATCTGATTGATAGTGAGGAGTGGAAGGACTTTGATCGATGTTATCGTGATTTTGCTAAAAATCCCCATAATGTGAGGCTAGGCCTCGCCACTGATGGGTTCAACCCTTTTGGGAACGTGAACACCTCTTATTACATGTGGCCTATGGTAATGATGCCATATAACATGGAACCTTGGAACTACATGAAGGATCCATTTTTCATAATGAATTTACTTATTCCTGGGCCTAATGCCCTAGGTAAAGAAATTGATGTTTACATGCGACCATTGGTCGATGAGTTAAACGAGTTGTAGGAAAATGGTGTACTCACATATTATGCATCTACTCAACAAATGTTTCGAATGCATGCAGCTGTAATGTAGACGATAAACGATTTTGCTGCCTATGGTAACTTATCTGGGTGGAGTACGAAAGGTTATCTTTCTTGTCCCCCATGTAATGAGGATACATTATCTCAATTCCTGCGAAGTAAGATTGGCTACTTGGGCCATCGACGTTACCTTCCCGAGGACCATACTTGGCGAAGGAGTAAGGCATTTAACGGTATGTCTAAGAATCAAAATCAATCCTTGGAGTTACCAGTTGAAAAGTACTAAATCAAATGAATTGCTTGTCAAATGCCAAGTTTGGAAAGCATCCGAGCAACAAGAAAAGGCCTCGTGACCCAACATAATTGAACTGGACAAAGAAAAGCATTTTATACGAGCTCGCGTATTGGAAAACACTAAAGCTTCGTCACAACCTTGATGTGATGCACATTGAGAAAAATATATGTGATAATTTACTTGGAACAATATTAAACATGGATGGGAAGAACAAGGACACAGAAAAAACACGCCTTGATCTAGAAGATATGGGCATAAGGGCGAAATTGCACTTACAAAAGCGTCTTAATGGGTCTTATGTCAAGCCTCCCGTAATATAAGCATTAACCTCAAAGGAGAAGGAGTGTTTTTATGGTTTTTTGAAATCAGTTAAGTATCCAGATGGTTGTGCTACAAACGTCTCAAGATGTGTGACTACAAAGGCTGAAAAATTATTGGGCCTTAAAAGCCATGATTGCCATGCCTTGTTACAAAGAATTCTTTCCATTGGGATGCGTGGATACATTCCTAAAGATATTTGTACTACACTGGCTGAGTTGGATGAATGGTTTCAGGAGTTGTTCTCCAAAACATTAGTGCGGACATATTTTGAGAAATTAGAGGAACGCATAATTCTGATACTTTGCAAAATGGAGAAGATTTTCCCCTCGACATTCTTTGATGTAATGGTCCATTTGGCGGTTCATTTGGCACGTGAGGTCAAACTTGCTGGACCAGTACAATATCGATGGATGTATCTAATTGAAAGGTAAATGCAACTATTATAACGTTAATTTAGTTTAATATCTTAAAAAATGTGCAATATTCACCTAACTATTATTAATTTTAAAGTGTCTTGGAACCTTGAAAGAATTTGTATCTAACCGAACCAGGCCTGAAGGTTCCATTGCGGAGATGTACATCGTGAAAGAGTGTTTGACTTTTTTTCTCAATGTACATGAGCCATGTTGAAACCGCATTTAACAGAGAAGAACGCAATTGTGATGCTGGAAAATGTGGCTTGCGGCTAGCTATCTTTAACAAAAATGTTCGTCCTTTCGGATGTATCTCAAGGGATCCTGATGTGTCTGAAAAGGAGCTCAATATGGCTAAGTGGTTTGTGTTGTATAACACTACTGAGGTTGAGCCATATCTAGAGTACGTGTTTCAAAATTATAATATTCATGATCTTTTTATTTGATTATCCATTTTATTAATAAATTAAATTTCTCTAATTAGGGAACAAAAAAGCCTTTTTCATAACTTTCATATGTTGTTTATGTAGATGAATCTTTTACGAGCGCAAGGTTCCCTCGAAGCAAATGATGAGCTCTGGTCATTAGCAAATGGACCTAACGTGATAGTGAATATGTATTCGGGTTGCATTTGCAATGGAGTTTAATTCCATACTAGGGACCGAGACATGCATCGTAGGAGTTAGAATAGTGGGCTGGTCTCCAAAGGGGAACACGAGGGTCGTGAGCTAGACTTTTACGGTTTCTTGTGCAAAATTTATGAGATGACATATATTTATGGGAATGAAGTCATTTTGTTCCAATGCGAATGGTTCAACACTGGTAGTAGGAAGACAGTGCGCACTGATTCACATTTTATTAGTATTGATGTCAAGAGTAGGTTGTATCAAGATGATCCATTTGTTTTTCCTAGTCAGGTTCAACAAGTCTTCTATGCCAATGATACAAAGTTAGGTGCACAATGGCAAATCGTACAAAAAGTCCAACATCGATGAACCTAGGATGTACTGGAATTGGGTGATGATGATACCGGGGCAACATAATTGCATGGATCTGGTGACGTGTTCCAACAAGTCAAAAACAACAAATGTTATCCCTGTCGTTGTTCAAGATACTACTACTCAATTTCATAGGAATGATGCAATTCCCGAGGTTATCCCTAGTGATAGGGTTCTGCATCCAATGGTGGAAAACATTGATGATGATGATGTTCTTGACGATGAAACAATGTTAGAGAATGGAGATAACGAAGAAGATGGGGAGAAAATGGATTATGATTATGATATTAATACCGATATGTAATGTTAAATGTTTTGTTCCTATTTTATTTTTATGCTGACAAACTTTATATGTTTCTATCTAGTGTAATTCGTTACGTGTTGTGTAAAATTAGTTTTATCAAATTGGAGAATGGAGATAACGAAGAAAATGGGGAGAAAATGGATTATGATTATGATATTGATATCGATATGTAATGTTAAATGTTTTGTTCCTATTTTGCTTTTATGTGGACAAACATTATATGTTTCTATCTAGTGTAATTCGTTACGTGTTGTGTCAAATTAGTTTTATCAAATTAGAGAATGGAGATAACGAAGAAAATGGATTATGATTATGATATTGATACCGATATGTAATGTTAAATGTTTGTAGTGTGATGTTCATTTTATTTTTGTGTTTAGTCGAAAAATATGACTCCAAAGGAAAAAATATGGCTTCAACCTAGACATACGAGTCATATGATGTTAGCATATGAGAAAGAAAGGATTGATAATATTAAGAAGAATCAATTGCGACTGAATGCTTTGGTGCCTAATGAGATTAGATTCAGTAAGAATTAAAATTTTAATGTAAATGTACGAGATGATGACGAGTAAAGATTGCCCGATGGTGAGGAGGATCTTAGTTCATCAAGTGGTGATGATGCCAGTGATGATAATAATGAGTATTCTAATCCTCAAATGGAGAAAGTAATGCATGCATGGTAGTGTAATTGAAATTAAGTTGATGTTCATTACCTCAATTTACTTTAAAGTACATATATAGATTCTATACCTTTTTTGCATCACTAATTAAACTGTATTTTGTATTGGAAGGTCTCAAACATGGCGCCCGTACGATGATTATTTCGTCGTTCTCCCCCCCTCCCCCCCCCCCCCCCCCCCCCCCCGATGAGAGAAGCCTCATTTGAGGAGGCACTCAACACCCAAATCACTATGTCACGAGTACCACCAATGAGCAACAATGCAGGTAACATAATATATATAAACTTATATATATATATAAACTGTTATATATAAACAATTTATATATAGCAGTTTATATATAAAATGTTATATATATAACAATTTATATATAAACTGCTATATATAAGTCGTTATATATAAGCAGTATATATATAAAATGGTTACATATAAACTGTTTATATATAAATAGCTGATATATAGCAGGTTATATAAATATTTAGTTAATATATAACTGTTATATATAAACATAAATTATACATAAGAGTTTATATATAACTGTTTATATATAAACTGTTATGTATAATTTATGTTTATATATAATAGTTTATATATAAACAGTTATATATAATTGTTTATTTATAAACTTATTTATTTTTCTTTGAAATATAGTTTAGATTGTTTAACTCTACTTCTTGTATATATAATTACCTTACTTTCGCATTAAAACAGGAAGTTCGAGTCACTACTCGATGCGTTTTCAACAAAGAACATCAAATGATAATGCCGTTGAAGATGTACAAGTTACTGTTCCTGACGTTTCCATAATGCGTAAGACATTTTTGTTTAGATTGTTTATATTTACTTATTGTATATATAATTGTCTTTATTTTTATTTAAAACAGGAAACTCGAGTCACTCCTCGATGCGTCTCCAACAAAGAACATCAATCAATGATGTCGTTGAAGATATGCAGGCCGATATTCCAGATGTTTCCTTGATATGTAAGTTATGTTAATTATTTTATTAGTAGTTTATTGCGTAATACTTGACATTTATTCTATTACTTTATGATCTTTCTTTTTCTACAGCTACTAGAACAAAAAAACGAGTGCGAGGAATATCACTTGGAATGAAGGTTGAGAAAACGGTAAAAAGACATGGAAAACTTGAAGTGCATGTGTCGAAAGGTGATGGGGCACCTATGGGTGTAAATGCTCCTTCTCTAGGACAACAAATCGGAGTTGAGGTTCGAAATATAGCACCACTTCAAGGGGTGGCTCGTTGGGGGTAAGTGTCACGAACACCTCACACGGGACCAATGTGACTCGTAGAAATCGACCGCGTAGTCATGGGGCTACCGGTTTTTATCTACGACATAAATTTATAAAAAAATAGACTTGAGCATAAAAACATGCCATCGAAGGGTGAAAATGTAAAACAGCAACAAAACGTCCCCATAAGAGTCATGAACACCTCGCACGGGACCAATGTGACTCGTAGGAACCGATCGCGTAGTCACGGGGCTCCCGGTTTGAGTGGACGACCTAAATTTGGAAAAAAAAATTAGACTTAAGCATGAAAACATGCCATCGAAGGATGAAAACGTAAAACAATCATAAAACGGTCCGGTAAGAGTCACAAACACCTCGCACGGGACCAATGTGACTTATAGGAATCGATCGCGTAGTCACGGGGCTCCCGATTTAATTGTACGACGCAAATTTGCAAAAAAATAGACTTAAGCATAAAAACATGCCATCGAAGGGTGAAAACGTAAAATAGACCTAAAACGGTCCCGTAAGGGTCACGAACACCTCGCAGGGGACCAATGTGACTCGTAGGAACCGACCACGTGGTCACGGAGCTCCCGGTTTGAGTGTACGACGTAACTGTGTAAAAAATTAGACTTAAGCCTGAAAATATGCCATCGAAAGGTGAAAACGTAAAACAGCCTCAAAATGGTCCTGTAAGAGTCACAAACACCTCGTAAGGAACCAATGTGACTCGTAGGAACCGATCGCGTAGTCATGAGGCTCCCGGTTTGTGTCTATGACGTAAATTTGTGAAAAATTAGACTTGAGCATAAAAACATGCCATCGAATGGTGAAAATGTAAAATAGACAGAAAACGGTCCCGTAAGTGTCACGAACACCTCACACGGGACCAATGTGACTCGTAGAAATCGATCGCGTAGTCATGGAGCTACCGGTTTTTATCTACGATGTAAATTTATAAAAAAATAGACTTGAGCATTAAAACATGCCATCGAAGGGTGAAAATGGAAAACAGTAACAAAACGTCCCCATAAGAGTCATGAACACCTCGCACTGGACCAATGTGACTCGTAGGAACCGATCGCGTAGTCACGGGGCTCCCGGTTTGAGTGGACGACCTAAATTTGAAAAAAATAGACTTAAGCATGAAAACATGCCATCGAAGGACGAAAACGTAAAACAATCACAAAACGGTCTGGTAAGAGTCACAAACACCTCGCACGGGACCAATGTGACTTGTAGGAATCGATCGCGTAGTCATGGGGCTCCCGATTTGATTGTACGACACAAATTTGCAAAAAAATAGACTTAAGCATAAAAACATGCCATCGAAGGGTGAAAATATAAAATAGACCTAAAACGGTCCCGTAAGGGTCACGAACACCTCACAGGGGACCAATGTGACTCGTAGGAACCGACCACATAGTCACGGGGCTCCCGGTTTGAGTGTACGGCGTAACTGTGTAAAAAATTAAACTTAAGCCTGAAAACATGCCATCGAAAGGTGAAAATGTAAAACAACCTCAAAACGGTCCGGTAAGAGTCACCAACACCTCGTAAAGGACCAATGTGACTTGTAGGAACCGATCGCGTAGTCATGAGTCTCCCGGTTTGTGTCTACGACGTAAATTTTCGTAAATTTGTGAACATAAAAACATAACATAGCTAGAAAACGGTTCCGTAAGTGTCGCAAACACCTCGCACGGGACCAATGTGACTTGTAGGAACCGACCGCGTAGTCATGGGACTCCCGCTTTGGGTGTACGATGTAAATTTACAAAAAAATAGAACTAAGCATAAAAACATGTCATCGAATGGTGAAAACGTAAAACAGCCACAAAACGGTCCCGTAAGAGTCACGAAAACCTCGCACGGGACCAATGTGACTCGTAGGAACCGGTCGCCTAGTCACGGGGCTCCCGGTTTGAGTGTACGACGTAAATTTTCGAAAAATTAGACTTAAGTATAAAAACTTGCCATCGAAGTGTGAAAATGTAAAACAGCCACAAAACGGTCCGGTAAGAGTCACGAACACCTCGCACGGGACCAATGTGACTCGTAGGAGTCGATCGCGTTATCACGGGCCAATATTGTAGTTTCCCATCGAAAGGATTATATGCAGTCCCTTCCATATTGAATGAAAAGCGAACTTGGACACTGCCATCTGATTGGTAGTCAACGTACCTATTTTATCAGAACAAATCACATATGTACAATCAAGAGTCTCAACACATGGCAATTTGAGAATAAGTGCATTATTCTGAGCCATTTTACGTTTCCAAGAGCCAACCTTGTAGTGATAACATTCTTAACTAGTTTAGTTATCTTACTAACATTTTACGTGTGCCATAACAACCTTATTGGTCTGACTAACATCTTCACTTTCCCCAGTTAATGGCTCCTAATGAACTGGAAGCGTTGAGCTAAATAAAGGCTACTCAACAAAGGCGGTGATATGCATTTCACCACCTTCATCACCATCATACAAATCCAGAAAAAAGGATTCTCACTAGAGTGTCATTGAACTGATCCAATATCAGACTGAAAATCGACTGTCCTTCGTGCTTCTCCACTTATTCACCAGGCAATCCATACTCTTGATCCGAAACTTCCCATTGCATTCTCGAGCATCTTTCCCCCAAGATCTAAAAACTTGTTGATTCGATGATGATTTGATGCCTAATTTCTCCCTTTTCCCATAGTTCTGCGCACCTTTACCCATAAGACTCAGCAATCTGAGCCAAATTGACGAATATACAAAACCAATCAGCGATGATTCACGTAGAATGATGAGTTTCAATTCAACATATAAATATCATGACTTGATTATTCTAAATCATACACTTAATATCGTAATCCTATGCTAATATGACAACTGATCACTAAAACATCATCAGATTATTACACACACACAAAATATGAATATATATGACACAAATTGTGTGTGTTACTCTGTATAAGACATAAACATATTTTGCTTTGATTTGACAAGGTTTTGATGATTAATGTATCTTTCCCTACAGATTTGAGCTCCTTTACTATATATATATATATATATATATATATATATATATACTGCAATATATAATATACTGTAATATATATAATGCAGTATATATATTACTGTACATATATACTGCATTATATATATTACAGTATATATATTATAATATATTATATATTACAGTATATTACTATATATATATATATATACAGTAATATACTTTATATATATATTACTATATATATACAGTAATATAATATATATACTTTCTATATATATACTAACTGTATGTATATATGTATAATATAATATACATATATACATACATATAATTATTAACAGTTATATGTATGTATATATGTATATATATATACATATAACTATTAATTATATATGTATATATATACATATATAATATACACAGTTATATATAACTATAAATAATATATAACTATTAATATATATACCTATACATATATAATATACACAGTTATATATAACTGTTAATCATATATGTATACATATATATATATATATATATATATATACATATATACATACATACATATATAACTGTTATACATATATGTATACATACATACATACATATATATATATATATATATATATATATATATATATATATATATATATATATATATATATATATATATATATATATACATACATACATACATACATACATACATATACACATACATATAACTGTGTATATTATATATACATACATATAATATACACAGTTATATATATACATATAACTGTATATATATAATATACATACAGTTATATGTATGTATATTATATATATATACACATATAACTGTTATATGTGTATATATATAACTGTTATATGTGTATATATATATAATATACATACATATAACTGTATGTATATTATATATATACACACATATAACTGTTAACAGTTATATGTATTTATATATGTGTATATACACACATATAACTGTTAACAGTTATATGTATGTATATATGTGTGTGTGTATATATATATATATATATATATATATATATATATATATAATAGCTATAAATTATTATTATCATTTGAAGTCGGATAGATTTTAATTTATTTTGTATTTTGTGTAGAATGAAAATGGATTTGCAACACGTGAAAAAGTCAATGGATACGGAGTTTCGAGGTACGTAGCTACTCGGATACTTATTTAAGTTTATGTAGCTACTCGGATACTTTTTTTAGATATTAAATTGGTGAATGGGATTTAATGGTGGTTTAGTTGCGTTTTCTGCTGTTGGGTTTATTTTAATGTTAAAAATAGGTTGGATTTCATGAATAAACAAAGGAAACTCTGCCGAAATTTTCTGAAATTAAATAGTGTTTTAAATTGATTAAGTCAAACATACATGCATTTGAAGTTATACAAAACCATGTAGTCATTTATTTTTGTATCCTGTGCAGGTTATGATGGATTTTGCTTGGAGTTATTATGTTCGTGGTGGCTTGGAGCTGTGGTTTCTTATAATGTAAGGGAGTGATAATGTATTAGGCTAGATCATGTTTACATCTTTTCTTACGTTCTTATTTGGGAGACATTTATTTTGTACCTTTATAATTGGATTGTGATGAAATATTATTTTTTAATTCATATTTATGAGATTTGGTTGAAAATTGTGGAATTTTGTATTACTTATGAATGTATGAAAAATGCGTAATGTTATTTTGGATTATAAGGTTGCACGTTTGATGAAAAAAGTACAGGTTTAAAAGTGCTTACAATTGCAAAAAAAATAATAGGTAATAAATAAAAATATTGTATTTTTGGCAACATAATTTTTTGTCTCCAAAAGTTATCATCTACATCTATCACTTTGGATATGGCAACACATGCTTGGTTGCTAAAGGTACGGCTTTTGGCAACAAAAGAGCTGTGTTGCCAAATGTACGACTTTTGGCAACACAAGAGTTGTGTTTCCAAAAGGATATACCTTTGGCAACACAGCTCTTGTGTTGCCAAAAGTTGTACCTTTGGTAACACAACTCTTGTGTTGCCAAAAGCCGTACCTTTTGGTAACACAGCTTCTGTGTTGCCAAAAGCTATAGCTTTTGGCAACATAACTATTTTTGTTGCTGTTGAGTGACTTTTGGCAACACAAATAATATTTTTTATTATAAATTTAACAAATTAAAAAAATACTTTTGGCAACACAATTGCGTGTTGCCAAAGGTATACCTTCAGCAACACAAGCCTGTTGTGTTGCCAAAGGGTTTTCTAGACCGACAATTGGCAACAAGCTGGCAACGTAGCAAAATATGTTGCCAAAATCTTTTAGCAACATATTTCTAACTTTAGCAACATAATTTGTATGTTGATAGTGGTGAAAATTCTTGTAGTGAAAATAGTTATTCGAGTTATATAAAAATAGTTTACCTTTTTAACCCCCAAATACATATCGATGACACAACTCATATGCGCGTCCCAAACAATTATAACATGACTGCCGTGTATCTCATCTCGGTTATAATATTACTTCTATAACTACTAACTCTCGTCACGCTAGTAATTATTACCATTAAATCAAATTAATTACAAATTAAATTTTCCCCTATTAAATTAATTAATCCTCATTTTTCATAATTTCCATAAAAATAAATATGCGTAAAAATACGGGGTATTACATACTTCCCCCCTAATAACACAATTTCATCCCGAAATTCGAAAATGGAAATATACCTAGCAATAATAACTCTGGATAACGTTCACTCATGTCATCCTTTCGCTTCCAGGTTGATTCCTCAACATTATGGTGCTACCACTGAACACAGACTAGTGGTATTATCTTCGACCTCAACTTCCTCTCGCTATGGTCTAGGATAGTAACCGACCCCTCCTCGTAGGAGCTATCAGGATGTAAGTCGATCTCTTCCAACATAATGTGAGTATGGTACAAATCATCTCAAATAAATCTCCTTGGCGAAGAGATATGGAACACGTCATGGACCCTATGCAAGGGCTCCGGTAACCCAAGTCTATAAGCAACTGGCCCAATCCTCTCGATAATGGGGGAATGGCCCTACATACCTAGGCACAAACATTCCCTTCTTCCCAAAATGCATAACTCCTTTCATATGAGAGACCCGAAGTAACACATAATCCCCAATGTTGAACTCTCATAAATACCGTTTAACGTCAGTGTAGATCTTCTGTCTATCCTGAGCAACCCGAATACGGCTACGTATCAACTCTATCTTTGCCGAGGTGTCTTGAATCACCTCCGGACCAAGTAGCTTGTTGTCTCCCACCTCTAACCAATATGATGGGGAACGACAAGGTCTGCCATATAGTGCCTCAAATGGAGCCATACCGATAGTAAACTCGTAGGAGTTGTTATAGGCAAACTCCACCAGTGGAAGGTACTGCTCCCAGCCTCCGCTAAAATCAATGATCCACATACGCAACATGTCCTTTAACATCTGATTTGTTCGCTCGGTCTGACCATACGTCGGTGGGTGATAGGCTGTGCTCAGTCACAACTCCGTACCCATCGCCTCCTGAAAACTCTCCTAAAGTCGAGACACGAACACCTTATCTCTGTCAGACAAAATATTGAGAGGCACTCCGTGGAATCTCACTATCTCTGCTATGAATATTTGGGCGTACTGTCCCATGGTGTGTTCTATCTTGGCTAGCAGAAAGTGGGCTACCTTGGTCTGCCGATCCACTGTCACCCATATCGAATCATGACCCCTGTGTGATGTATGTAATCCTGCGATGAAGTCCATGGAAATGATGTCCCATTTCCACATAGGAACCTCTAATGGATGTAGAAGTCCCATCGGTCTCTGATGGTCCACATTTACCAAGTAACAAGTGGAACATTTTGAGATGAACTCGACAATATCCTTTTTCATCCCACTCCACCACTACTGTCTACGCATATCCTGATACATATTATCCCCATCGGGATGTACCCAAAATCGTGAACTGTGCGACTTTGTCATCACCTCATGTTACAAGTCTTCACCCTCAGGAACAACCAATTTTCCATTGAAACGTAGACCCCCTTCTGAACCCACGGTATAAGACTCGGCCCCCTCTGCTAGAAGCTGCACTATTTGACTTTGGCAGAACGAATCAGTTGCCTAAGCCTGTACTACTCTCATAATAATCTGGGGTGTAACCGTCATCACAGATATGAACAATCAATCCACCGCATCCTAGTGCCCTAACTCCTTCCATTTCGCTTTCCACACTTCAGCCACCTCCCCTACTGGCCTACGACTCAACGCCTATGCTACCACATTAGCGTTTCTGGGGTGGTATTGGATATCAAAATGATAATCCTTCATAAACTCAAGCCATCGGCACTGACACATATTCAACTCCTTTTGTGTGAAGAGATATTGTAATGACTTATGATTTGTGAACAAGCGAAATTTCTCCCCCGGGAGATAATGTCTCCAAATTTGAAGTGCAAACACCACAGCCGCCAACTCTAAATCGTGGGTGGGGTAATTCCTCTCGTGAGGCTTAAGCTTTCGAGAAGCATAAGCTATACCTTGATCCTCCTGCTGAAGTACACCTGCAAGTCCTAATAAGGACGTATCAGTGTAGAATAGATACTCCACTCCCGTCCTGGTTATTGCTAACACTGGTGCTGAGGTTAACTTATCTTTCAACTCATCAAAGGCTAACTGATACGCGTCACTCCAGATAAACGGCACCCCCTTGCGAGTTAGGTGTGTCAACGGACCCGCTATCTTTGAAAACCCTCGAATGAACCTCCTATAATATCCGTCTAAGCCCAAGAAACTGCATATCTCGGTCGGTGTTGTGGGCTATCCCCACTCCCTCACCATGGACACCTTCCCCGGATCCATCAGAGATGATATGCCCCAAAAAATGGACCTCCTGTAGCCAAAACCCACATTTCTTGTCACGCAATGTCTGCAAAACCTGCCTCAAGTGCTCGGCATGCTCTTCCTCGGTCTGCGAATAAAACAGAATGTCATTTATAAAGATAATGACGAACTGGTCCAGTAACTCTCTTAACACCTTGTTCATCAAGTTCATAAACACAGTTGGGGCATTGGTTAGCCCGAAAGGCATAACCTTGAATTCATAGGAACCATATCTCATCAAGAAGGCAGTCTTTGACACATCAAGCTCCTTGATATGCAACTGATGGTATCCCGATCTCAAGTTGATCTTCGAGAAAAAGGCCGCTCCTATCAACTGGTCAAATAAGTCATTGATTCGAGGCAACGTATATTTTTTCCGTATCGTGACTTTGTTAAACTCCCGATAATCAACACATAACCTCAACGATCCATCCCCCTTCTTAATGAACAGTACAGGGGAACCCCACGGCAAAGTAGTCCTACGGGTAAACCCCTGCCCCAACAACTACTCAATCTGGTCACGTAACTCCCTCATCTATACTAGAGCCATACGATAAGGTGCCTGGGCTATTAGTCGAGGGTCTGACGCTAAATCAATGACAAAGTCTATCTCTCTACTTGGTGGTAACCCCAGAATCTCCTGAAACACATTGGCAAACTCGCGAACAACAGGAATCGAATCAAGCGGTACCATCACCTCCGTATAGGTCTCCTCCTCTATATAGTATAAATGAGTGGACGATCCTCCCTCAGAGCGAGGCATCTACACTAGGAACATCTCCTAACCGGGTATGGAAAAAACTATACTCTTAGTAAAATAATTTATCATGGCCCTATACTTGACAAGCCAATCCATACCTACAATCGCGTCATACTCGAACATATCCAATATGAGCATGTCAGCGGGTAAGATAAACCTCCCAATCTCTAGACCCACTCCCCGACAAATAAAAGAAATAACGGAACCTCTACTCAACGGTGAATCGACACAAGTGACCGTACTCTCTACTGTATCAAATAATCCCGTAGTACGTACAAACCCCATGGCCATAAAATAGTGTGTGGCCCCCGTGTCAAATAAAATACACCCCAAAGTCCCATAGATAGAAAACATACCCTCAATCGCGGGTGGGTCCTGCAGGACTACGGACCGGTGAAGATTGTAGACTCTTCTGTACTGAAGCTATCCTTGTTGAATCGAGACGATAGGAATGGGTGGCAGTACTGGCATCTATGGGGGTGCTAGGAGAGTTGCGGGAAAAAAATGGTCTATGGGGCTCTTAGCGAGCGTCCTGCTACTGCTGGCCTCTACCCTTCTAAGGGAAGTCTTAACGCTTGTGGCCAGTATTGCCATAAGTGAAACATCTCCCTGGGAAGCGTCCTCCCCTCTGTCCCTGCTATCCTTGGCTCTGATAGCCGTTACCACCCCTCCCTTGGCCATTCTGGCCCTACTGAACCAGCTGCTGGCCTTGTCGGAAGCCTCCCCGCCCATGTCTAAAACCTCCTGATCTGAACCTCTTAAAATCCCCCTGCTGGGAACCCTGGTCATTGTGCCTATGCTGACCTTGAACTGCTGGTGCCCCACTGTCACTATTTCCTCCTGTCCTGCCCTCCTGGTTAGACTCTCCTACTCGCTTAACCTCTGTCAGATGAAAACGGTGATCCTGGCAGTGGATTAGTGCTGCATTAACCACGTCCGAATAGGTGGCCAAAGAAATATTATGTATCAAGTGCTGGCGGATCCTCCATGTCAACCCATCCATAAAACGCTGAATCTTCTTCTCCTCAGTCGGGATTTCATCTAGTATAATGTTCAGAAGGTTGATAAAATATGCCTCATATTCCCCCATGGTCTTTCCCACCCGTTTTAAGTTCACCAATTTCCGTCTCATCTCTGTCTGGACGACCGAGGGGAAATATTTACGATCGAACCGCACCCAAAAGTATCGAATTATGAGTGTGTCTCTCTCCTCAGCCGTGGTAATAGACTCCCACCACTGCAGTGCTGCTCCCACTGACTTGAACATGGCCAGTACCTGATTCTGCACCTCTGTGTACTCATGCATCCCCAAGTGCCTCTAGATATCCTTCTTCTATTGGCTCTATACCACCAAATCGGAGCTCCCTATAAGTTCTGGGGGAAGCATCTTCTAGAAGGCATCCCTAACACGTTACCAAGCAGACGGGAAGGCCTGGGCCTGAATTGGAGTCACCACCGATGCCTGAGTTGGGGACTATTGCACAATTTCCAATGCAACATTCACCACCTGAGCTAGAATGGTAGAAACTTCAGTGGCATTCATCATACCCTGAAGGGGAGAAGGCTGAGGCTCGGGTTGGGCATCCCTGGGAATTCTCTCTGCACATCGAGGGGGCATTTAAAAGGAGAGAAAAGTTTCATAAGAATACAGTTATTATCTCAAAGTAGCTGAAGAACGTAAAATGCATAAAGAGTACAAAAATCCTAAAATATAGGGCTTTATATCAAAGGACGCTACGCGGAAACATAACAAGCCATACAGATCCTAAGGACACTAGAACATGATGATCTGATACCACCTGTGACACCCCTTAAATTTAATTACCGGGTGATCAGTCCTTAATTAATTAATTTCAGAATATCAAGTTGATTAAGATAATGCATCACTCTCGAAAACTCAAATTTTAATTTAATAAAAGCTAATGACCTAATATTTAAAAAGGCTGGTGTCAAAATTTTATCTTGTTAATAAGCATCAATAAAGGAAAAATTCAATCACCACCATACAACGCAATAATAATAAGAAAGACTAACTGAATTTAAAAAAAGAACTGGAGTAAACATTTCTAGTTAAAATCCGATACAATAATCAGAATACATGAAATTCAAGTCTAATAATAGCATCGATCAAATCTAAATCTCTGAACATAAGAAAGGAGGGAAAACATGTCCAGCTGAAATAAATGACTGATATATAAGGAGAACTAGACTCGAAAGCATCTACTAGCAATATCCCGTAGCTTCCACAATAACTACAACTCGACAAATGAATGGAATCTCCTAAGTCTGGTGTCCCTGTGGCTGGGCAGCTAAAATAATAGAACAAGAAAAGAGATTTGTAGAAAAACGGGTCAGAGCCCGAGTAGAAAAAAGTTTAAATATAGGAAGTGCTTAAATTGATTTAATTAGCACATATATCATCCATGTTAACTTAGCGTACTCACTTGATATGCTCACCTCTCATCAAATGTGCACGCCTAACGAGTCTAATTACCCATACTAGTCTCGCCACTCTACCTGACTATATGTAGGATAATCACTTTGCCGGATACAATATCTAAATAGCCCGAAATCAATATATTACTTTTATTTAGGTTTAGGTTTAAGGATGTTATAACTCATTCTCATAGTATTCTTTATTCCCAACTAGTGACCCAATAAGAATATACTTTAATAAAGTAGACAATAAGAAACACAGAATAGGAACTCATTATACATATAAAAAATCTCACTCTGTATACATACAATTATATCTATACAGTACCCATGGGTAAGAAACCCCTGGTGCTAGGCATACTCGGCTATCTAGTCCCATTGCAATGCTTACGCATAAAGGACAACATGTTCAATCTCTCAAGAACCAATAAAACATATTCACATATTAGAGGCGAACATAGTCCCAAGCCGATGGGCTATGCACATACCTACACCCCCATACAACCGTCAACACTATCATTCTCAGAGATAACTTGTACCTGAATTTCCATTCTCTAGTGGTATGACTCGAAATCCTTTGAAGGCACACAAGATATGGCCGTCCATAATGCGTTAACCCCCGTTCGATAGCCAGTAGCTAGGTATGTCATACATATGATATTCCAAGTAATAAGCATGCACACAACTTATATACATTAATAGGTAATCACATAAACCAAATACTATAATCCGTAAGTAATATTAACTCCATTACTCTCCACGATATTCGTATATATATAGCCTCTCTAGGACTTACATTCTCTCTTAGGTTTTCACATAGATTTGATACCCTGAGGTCCATTACACCCTTAATTCCCTAACGCTTTGTAATTTAAGACACCTTTTACTCACATCGGTTAATACACTCGCTTGGATAACCATAGGATGGTTTTTAACTCGAATGGACCCTAAAAGTTCAATCTGGAATCTCGTTAGAAGTTTTAGGATTCTCGTTCGAACGAGGTCGTTCAAACGAGTTCGTTCAAAAGAAGTTCCAACTTTGAATGAACTCAGTAACTCGTTAGAAAGGTCATTGGAAATATTATTAGAAGGTTCGTTCGAATGAGGTTGATCGAACGATCTGGGCAGGTCTTCTGACGAAAATTCCGAACAAACCAGTTCTTCCCCAACTTCGATTTTTCTCAACTTTTAATCCTCAAAAACATAAGAATACTCAACCCAATCCAAATTAAATGTTCCTACACTAATCTCATTCACCCTAAGATACTTTCTAACATGAATTAAAGGTCAAATCCTTATAAAATCAATCGAAATTCAACAATCTCTTTAATTTCCAATGAGTCTCTTAAATATGAACCCATAATTTTAAGTGTCCAAATCAGGGGCAAAAACCTCTACATGCATACCCATCTCCAATTCATATGGTTTCTTCACAATTTAGTCTAATTAATCCTTAGTTTTCATTGCACCAAGTTTATATCATCAAACCTAAATCAACAGGAACAATATATGCTAAAAGAGGAGCAAGATAAACACTTGCCCCAGAATGAACTTCTGATTCTTGGGCTGAAATTGGTATGGGAATGATCCTCTTGACACAATCTACGCGTTGGTGTAATTTTTTGTGTGAAAGCTCGAGTTCTTGGCTTAGGGCTCCAATGGAGTCTTCTTCTTCCTTGGTTCTCTCTTTATTTTTCTCTCTTTCTCATGTAAGTTGAAACTGACAGACCACTAAGCCTCAATGCTTTTAATTAAACCCAATTTTCGTCCATTTAATTACCCAAAAATCCCAAAAGACCAAACTACCCCTCCGGGGTGTCATTTTGGGCTAAAATGCCCTGGACTCCAAATAGAATACCTGAGTAGTGTTTGACTATTTAGACCCTTCCGGACACTCTGGCATACTCAAAATAGTCGTTTGAGTTATATAAAAATAATTTACCTTTTTGATCCGCAAATACATACCGGTGACGCGACTCATACGTGCGTCCCAAATAATTATAACATGACTACCGTGTATCTCATCCCGGCCATAATATTACTTTATTAACTACTAACTCTCGTCACACTAGTAATTATTACCATTAAATCGGACTAATTACAAATTAAATTTTCTCCCTTTAAATTAATTAATCCCCATTTTCCATAATTTCCATAAAAATAAACATGCATAAAAATATGGGGTATTACAATTGAGAGAGATATCCATAGTGAACGTAAAAGAAGAAGAAATAATAGGAATCTTTAAGATGAGAAGAAAGAGGATTCAACTTGGCATAAAATTCATAGAAGACTTTGGATTTTATTCCAACGAGGCAAGTTGTTACTTGCTTTATATCGCAATTATATTGTAGTTAATTACTTTCTCGGAGTAAATCTAGAAATTGGAGATTTAGAGTATGAAAGATTATAACTTGATAATTTGATGTGGAAACCTAAATGATAAGGGATGAATGATCTTAAACTAGTGATTAATTCTGATTGATTACACTTGAAATTTGAAATAAAATTCTGAGTTTTAAAGAATGAATATGTAAAACGTAGATGGAAAGATTTAGTTCATTTACTTTTTAAAGGACAGTTTGATAAAGAAATTGCGATCTTGAATTTGTTGGTGTTGTCATTTTAGAATTGAATATATGATGATGGAATCTTGTTTTCTTGATGGTTCTTGAAATTTTGGTAAGAAAACCCCTATAAAGGAAATTGATTTTTTGGGGATTAATCCAGCATAGGAAAAACGCTTTAGATCTGAAACATGTAATCTCTTTCGAATGAGTTATCATTTTTATTCGAACAACCCATATATTTTGGTCAAGTTTGTTTTGTGGAAATGTTCTGGGAATTTTTATGAACTCAAGCGAGTATGTTGAAGGTTATCAAAGTGAGTGGATATTTAATTAAAAGTAGTTTTATGTCGCTATTTATCAGATGAGAATGTAATAGTTAACTAGGGTGCTCAGGTAAGGGACTATTTCAATGTTTAATCGAGAAATTAGGTCGAACTTTGGAACTTGGGTAAATTGTGCGTGGTAGGATATGCGTACGAGTTCAGTACCTATTATTTATGCATTTTGGAGTGAGGTGTGTGTGTGTGTGTGTATATATATACACACACACACACACACACAATAAGCGAGAGGGGTGTTTGAATAGTGCTAACAAATTAACGGTTGCGATCGAATTTTTTGGGGCGATCTAAGGGTTTCAGATTGTGCCATGTCACCATTTACCAATTGTGACATGGAAAATGATAAAAAATGCCTTTGAATAGAAAACTTATGTAATACCTCTTTTACCCCTCAATTTTTTGGTTTCCCACTCTTTTGACACACTCTTATTTATTTCTCCCTTCTCTTCAAAATTAAAAAACAAGGGTATAATAGTATTATACCATTTTTCTTTCATTTTTCTTACTTTTAGCATATACTTTCACTTTTTGATCTCATTTTTTCCCATGACATTCACTCCTCTCTCTTCAACTTCAATACAACCACCCTCCCATGCCCTCATCCTTCCCACACCATGATCCAACGCAGCCAGAACAAAAAGCCTCCCATGTTGGGCTCCTAAAGGTAATCTCTCTCTCCCCCCCCCCCTCTCTCTCTCTCTCATTCCACACTTTGTAATTTTTTGTTCTACGTCTTGGACTTAGTTTTCAATTCAGGGTTTATTTAGTTTGATTTTCTAGGTTTGATCATGGATTAACAGGTTATTTTTCATCAGGGTATTTTTTAGATCTTGAATTTTTAAAGGTTATTTTTCAGATCTTATAAATTTTTTGGGGTTTTTCGTTCACAATTTTTTTTTACAGGGTTCTTCGTTCCAAATTTAGCATAAGTGTTTAATTTTTGTGGCTTGTCCACATGTAAATATATCCACCATTTTCTTTTTGGGGGGATATTTGGAGTTTACGTTGGTTTTAATTATTTTTGATTCAAATTTTACGCGCCTCATTTCTTAGTTTTTTGTTTTGTTTTTAGGTACTAATTTGGTGCCTCATTTGAGTTTAATGTTTGGGTACAATTTAGAGGTTTTGGGGATTTGATTTGATTTTTGTATGGGATTTTTTTTTGGGGTTTGATTTGGGTTTTGTTCAAAATTCTTCTAATTTATGCTACTAATTTCTTAAAAGGTTAGTGAGTTCTGATTTGATGGATTTGCGGCTATCCTTCCTATTTTCTGTTGATACTCTATCATACGATTTGCCTTTAGATTCCTTTTGTTTTGTTGTATTATGTTTAGTTTTTTCTATTGGTTTGAAAAGGGTTAATTTTGCTTTCATTAGTTTTTTTTCTTCTATTTTGCAGGCATAATATATGTTTAACGGTTGTGCTTCTCTCAGTTATATTCTTTGTTATCTCACAATTCTATTTTGCAACATCAATTACATTCTCTTATATGAATTCTTGGGCTATATAGAGTTTTTCCCCCTTTATATCAGGGGTGTTTGATTGGAAATCTTTCCTTTTCATACATATCTCTTTACACATGAGCAAAATGGGTAGCTTTATTGTTTTGAAAAACTTCAATTTGGATTTTTTTAATCCTAGGGTTATATAGAGTTTTTCCCTTTTATATATGGGGTGTTTGATTGAAAATATTTCCTTTTTCATACATCTCTCTCTGTTTAATGATCAAAACATGTAGTTCATATTTTTAGTGTAAACATGAAGTTGTATTTAGTTCATATAATTAGCTTTACTAATTTGTAGTGCAAATGTCGATTGTTCTTTTTCGAAACATCTATGTGATTAGTAGAGAATGTTTTTATTGTTCTTTTGTGAAATAAGGTATTGGGGACTCTCATCACTGAGTGGGATAGTCCTATGGTTTACATTCTCAATGATGCATAACATTTGTTTGATAAATGGCGTGACTAATGATTTAGTTTGTCATATAGTTGAAAAGGATTCAAGCATAAGCCATGTCACATGTGCTACAGTATAAATAATCAACTCTAAACTTGAGGGGACCCAACTATTGTCACAACCTTCGAGCTGAGATATCATAATCGGTGATGTAAAATTGATTCATTCTTTTTAGGGAAGGTGATGCTTTTGGATTTTTTTTCCAATTTACTAAAGTGATTTTTGTCTTATAATTTGTTATGAATATGATTTAATTTCGTTGTTTTTATTTAGTTTGTTATTTTATGATGATATACACCAAGGGTGTTAATTTAATAACCTTGGACACCAATCTATTTTCTTACCTTTGTTTGTCTTCATACTCTATTTGAGAGCAAGGGGAACTCATTAATCTATCTTTGTTTGAACATTAGTAGATTGATATGATTAAGTATCCTATATTTCTCATATTTGGAGTTCTCCTTCCAAATGTCATACGATTTTGTCTATGCTCTGCTTAGGTGCAAGATAAAGAGATAATATGTCGTCTACACTTAAATGTGTACGATTTTGGTTGATATTTCGAGAACTAGAATATATCAATTGTGATTCGACCATCAAGAATTAGATATTGGTGGAATGAGGAAAATTATGTTAGTAGCATTAAAACTTGAAGTATTCACATGTTTATAATATACATATGTGTGTATGGGTTTGTGTGGCTATGTGTTATAGTCACACTCATTGTAAATATTATAGTCACATTTGTAGATATAGGTTTGGGAGAAAAACTTAAGATGTTTTTCATATTGCACACATATTGTGTTATTTCTATTTTGGATTACCTGATTTAGAGTCTTTCTATAGATAATGACCATTTTTTCCTAACATTTATCGTATGCTTCAGATATTGGTAGTTTCCTATTGTTCTCTATCTTTCTTGTAATGGTGTAGTAGCTACTCAATCGGATAATGCAAGCAATGACATGAACATCGTAGTAAAGGTAGACCACCATCTAATAAAACTCAACACAGGGTTGCGAAAAGTACTAAATTTCTCGAGGGAGAAATATACTACTCCAATCTTGGATTCTATTACATATCCAACTCATAGGTAGAATTGCATTGCATATTCAATATTACTATCTAAATTTGGTGTCGAATGTTTCTTAACTCTCCAAAGTATTAAGATTCAATATTACTATTAAAAAGTTTCAGGTCAGAAGGAGAATACCTCAAATCCCAAGTGATTTAATTGTGCCTACAAATGATGACCCCATATCGTTGATCATCTCAAGTACGTACTCGGACTTTCTTACTAACATGTCAAACAAGGATTATTTGAACTCAAGTTTGAACACATTCATCTATAACATACATAATTGATAGAAACATTTAACTGTTTGTTAGGATTATGTATATAACATACATGAAAAGTTTCCTTTTGTCTTAGTTTTGATTGATTGCTTACTATATAATTCAAAGAGTTTTCCTCTGTTTGAATTGTTTTTCGCTATTTGAAATTTTAGTGGTTCCAATGAAAAGTTATGGCCATTTTCGGTGGTTCCTCTGTTTGAAATTTTTGAGGTTCATATTCAAGAGCGGAGGATTTCATTTTGATGGCCATGAGAGTGTTCTCTAACATTTAACTGTTTGTTGGGATTATGTATATATAATTTTTTGCTTAACATCAGTTTTGATTTGCAATATTCATATTGTAAATGGAAGCAATGTTTGACAGTGATGTTTCAAATATGACAGTGATGTTTCATATTGCAAATGGCAGCGATGTTTCAAATATTTGGCAGTTTTGTTTCAAATGTGTAGGTTTCTCTATTTTCATATGTGTAGGTTCAATCAATTAATAACGACAACCGTGTCAATCAACATGTGAAGGGAAAAGAAAACGTGGCACCAACTATGTTACTAATTTCTTCCCATATGCATGGCATACTAGCTTTCCCTTTACTTTATCCTTGAATAATACCTTAATAAATCAAAGAGTTCTTTGAATACCCTGGAGATGAAGAGCTCATCAGTAAAGTTTGAGATTATCAAGGCTAAATCAGATGCCACTAATGCTGTAGAAAAGTGAAGGGAAGTTGGAAAAATGTGTTTGAAACTCCAACATAATTTGCAAAGGTTCTATTTCCTTGATTGAAGATTTAAGTCAATCTTTGTTCCTCTCCCCCCTTCCCTTCATCCCCCTGTAAACTAGGTGGGAAAAGGTGTGCGTGAGAAATCTTCAATGGTAGTTATTTCTAAAAGTATTTCTTTCCCAATGCAGCAGAACACTAACGAAGCGTCGAACCCTAAGTTCAAAACACCTGAAGACGTAAATTGTTAGTCCTGCCCATGATAAACACTCGATACATCTCAGGTTAGATTGTACGTCTCCAGTTCCTAATATTCAGGTTAGATGTATCACATCTAACCTCATATTCAATATTTATTCTTATATTTTGTTTTTATTTATTTATTATTTGAAATTTCAGACTTACGATAGTGGACAAAAAATCATACATCTTAACCATCATTTGACCACATAAAAGCATAGTGTGGAACATGAGAGGTGAATTCTATAATAAATTTTTAACTTTGGTCCCTCCTACGATATTATACGTCGTGTACACATTTTGTAGATGCTATATCACAGATGCACATGATTCACAGATACACATGATTGTCTCTATACCATGATACGTCACAGATGCACATGATTCAATAGATACACATGTCCCGCATCGTAGCCGTAACCCCCAAGGGCCTCGACCGTAATGCTTTCAATCTGGGTACGTCCGACTCCAATGCAACATTGCGTGAATGTGAATTTATTGGTGCAAATCTTCTTGGAGTTGTATTAGCTGGAGCTGATCTTTAGAGTGTAAACTTACAAGAAGGTTGCTTGATTGGTTGTAGCTTTTGTGGGGCAAACCTTCATTCTGCACATCTACAGACTGCCGATCTTACTAATGCTAATTTGGAGGGAACTAATTTGGAAGGAGCTAAATTAAAGGGTGCAAAATTAAGCAATGCCAGTATGAAGGGTGCAAACCTCGCACGGGCTTATCTGCGACATGTGAATCTTCATGATAATCACTTGGAGGGTGCAAAGCTAGATTGTGCCAATTTTCTTGGAGCAATCAGATCACATATTTTTCAAAAGTGGTAAGTTTCATATGGTATTACATTAATCATATTTTGTTTTGGGTCTATATATATATATATATATATATATATATATTATTGATTTAGTTATGCATTTTTCTTTCATGTTTTTTGGAAATGGGAATGTTCATTTTCTTTTGTTTCCTTAAAAAATAAGTTACTGAATTTCTCAATCTAATATTATGTTTACGACTAATTATTTGATAGTTGTTTTCGATAAACTAAGGGTTTCCCTTCTGAGTTGCGGGAAGCTGTCAAGGGACTGCCTTTCTTACAATTTACTTTATTCTTATATCGGTAGTTCATTCTGTACAAGGGGCCGAAGAAAATAAGTGTTGAAACCACATTTTCTTGAGCTCAATGTGGGTTGAAACTACACTTTCTCATCTACAGCAATACAACTATTTTCGTTCATGATTGAACTGAAATATCAATTAAGGATCTTAATGTGTGGCATATTAGTGTTATTGGAAAGGAAACGAGTTCAAGCACACGTGATGTATTGGATTTTTTATAACTTAGATTTTTCTGTGTTTCTTATTCAGAGCATTTTTTTTGTTTATATATATTTATGAGGTAATTTGTGTGATATTGTAATTAGGAATGGGGTCCAATGGTTACATGAGAAGTTAATTCATGTAAAAAGTTTTTATGTTTTTGTTTCTTACTATACTGTATTTTATGTGAGTAAATACATGTTTCTTCTTTTTGGGTTTTAGAGTAATTAAAATATAATTATGCTTGGAGCTATTTTTTCCTATAATATGAATAACCCCATGTAGTTTGCAAACTGATTCCTAATTTTTTTCAAAACTGAAAACATTACACCTAAAAAATATCGCAATATGCGATTCGCAGAAGGGATGTTTTCTTTCATAACTCATCTTTCCCTTATTATATAAATAATATTTTTCTATTCTTATTTTTATTTGTGTCATGATAATTAATGCAAGTAGATTATGAATTCATGGTATGTTTTATGAATGGATTTTTTACATAGATATTCATGGTTAATTGGAGTTTATAATTCCATTTGGTTCAATTCTTGGATCTGGATCACATAATTAAGATGAGTTGAGGGTAGTAGTGGTTACTTTAATATGTATTTAGTTAGGTTGTTAGTGATGCAATAAATTATAATTGCCAATAGTGGTCTGTTGTGTATTCATATACTAAACTTTCATAATTTGACACGATTCATACTTGGAGTTGAATTAGTCTTGTGTTCGTTCATTTGATATTTTTGTTCGTAATAGTATAATTGTGAAAGCATTATTTTTGTTGGATTATTTTTTTAACAGGGTAGATAGTTCGATATACAAAGGGAACTCTGCCCAAATTTTTTAAAAAATATTTACACTTTCACGTCGTAAACAATTTTTTTTTTATTATAAGTGATGTTACATAATGGTGGGTTTCGCGTAATTTTTTTTAAATTACTCTTTATTTTGTTGGGTGATGAATTTTTTTTCATTTTGCAATTACGTATTTAGGAAATTTTTTCTATTTTGCGATTACGTACTTCAGAAATTTTCGTTGTGCCTTCAGGCATGGGCATACACTAGTATATATATATATAATAAAGTATAAATCTTATGTATGTGACAAGCTTGTATCATGATGTCATCTATATAAATTGTTTCTGCACACCTCTTTTGCCCTCAGTTTTTTGATTTCCCCCTCTTTTTATACTTACCAAATTTACACTTCAATTCAAAATTAGGGGTACTTTTGTCAAAATCACTTCATCAATTTATTCCGTGTCTCTCTCATTTCACACAAAAGCCTCTAGATTTTCTCTTCACGTTAACAAAGCACATCACTCATTTTATATCCCCTCTCTCCTCTCTCAACATCCCTTTGAAACCAAAATCAATGAACGATTTTATTGTGGCCAAAAGACCCTTACTTTGACCAAACAGTTTTACTACCTTACTCCGGCCAAGCGGTTTTACAACCTTATGCCGTCCAAACGGTAGACCCTCTGTCTTGCCGTCTCTCTCTCCCAATTGACGGTGCCCCTAATTCCAACTCCATGGGTTTTGTGTTTGTAAGTTGGGGTTAGATCTCTCTTTATTACATTTTATTTGGGGATCTTAGGATTTTTGAAACTCTAAATATGGTTTGTATGTTTGGTTTTGGAGATCTCATAAGATAATATATACTAGGGCTTTTAGATAGGTACAAATAAGGGTTTCGAGTTATGAATGGTCTTTCTATTAGGTTTCAATTGAAGTTTTTTTTTGTTAGTTTTGTAGATGTGAATCGAAGGTTTTTACCTCATTTTGTTGTTCTTTCGAAGGTCTCAATGTTTAAGTTTTTGTGTTCATTCGATTTAGTGCTTCATGTGCCAATATAATATCTCACATATGTCACATGGGTATTGACAAATACTTGAGCATGTTTTTCTATTTAGGATTTTGATGAATCTATACCATATCAATAGTTTTTTTCCACACACATGTTTGATCATAATATCAGCTTAAATATATTTTAGGCCGCACAACCTATTTTTGCGTTGCTAATTATTTTTTGTATTTTGGTGTTTTGTAGATTAAGACCTAATTATACTTATTTTTGTGTAAAGGTATACTCTTTTTTGTGTCTATTTATATATTTTAGATTTTAGGTTTGGTATGGTATTGCTGGTGGTTTGGGTTCATTTTTAGATTTTAGGTTAGGTTTAGTTATTTTTGTAGAGAATTTGTAGATTTTAGGTTAGGTTCTTTATATCAACGTATTTAAATTTAATGACTTTCTTTCTTTTGGTTCATGCTCATTAGTTGTAGTTGCAAGTATGTTCTTCCAGTTGAAAATTTCGTAGAAGACATTCATTGAAGGTTACTAATATTTATTCAACTCTGTTGCAGGTACTTTGCTTATTCTCTTTGTTTTACCAGTTGCGGGATTGAGTACTAATAGGAATGGATTCATTTATTTCTAAAGTAGGCTTTTCATTTCACTAGGTGACAGTTTCTCGATGATTGAGAACCTTATATTTTATTTTCATTATTGATTTTTTCACCAATTGTTTGTGTTCTTTTGACAGATGAAGTTTCAGCAATTGTTCAGCAATCAGTGTCATGATTCTTTTATTTTGATTTCTCGATTTCATCTCAGTTTCAATCAAGTTATCCCACTTCAATTAATATTTTTTTATGTTTTCCTATTGCAAAATTTTCAAATACGTAAGAAACTATTAATTTTATACATTTCAAAGTTATCCCGATTCTAATATTTTTTTTTTGTTACTGAGTTATTCTTTTTATACGAACAAATTTTTAAGTAATGTTAACTTTATACGAAATCACATTCAATATCCTCCCTACATTGTGACGTCCAAACATCACTAATTTCTTATGGTAACTTTACAGCGCATTTGTAAACAATGTGTGGTACATCAAGATACTTTCACCCGAGGATGTGCAGAAGCTGGGAATGCAAGAGGTTGAAACCATTGGTAGACAAAATGCAGCCATTTCAGGATTAAATCTCTATTCTAAGTATTATTTGTGCTTTTTCCCCATGATTTTTAAATTGTGTGTTTATATTGGGTTTCGTGTTTTAAGGCATTTACATATAAATAATTTTTTGTATCCAAATAGAGTTTTAGATTTTCACTACACCCTTAAGTTGTCAGTTTTCTTTTTTCTTTATATTTGTTTTTTTTAATTCGTTATTTATTGATTATTGACTGGGGTTGTTATCGGTCTGATCGAAAATGGTACTTGTGGAAAAAAAATCAGATTTGATTTATGCAGCTGCTGGGGAGGTTGCTAGGATGATAATGACTGAAGAAGGGGTTGGGTTTTATCACAACTGTGGTCTTTTAGGACCAGCTAGAAAACCAAGTCCTATTGTGGTACCACAAAAAATCCCCAACCCTCACCCCAACTTTGGGTAACAATGTTACCATCAAATGCAAGATGCACAAGTAAGTTATTACAACTTTAGTTTTCTTTGCCCCTCTATTTACTATTATATTTGAGGGTTAATGTTTTTTAATCGATTTTGTACAATTTCAGCAAATGAAACAACAATAAATGATGAAACAACAATAGTACCAATAGATGACATAATTACGTTTATAGGTACATTATACGTTTATAGGTACACTAATAGATGACACAAGTTGTGTAGGCACAATGCATTGGAGTGCCAAAGTTGTGGCATGATTTAGGTATGATTCATGGATATGTTATAGGCAATGAGCATTGATCATTGTATTCCTTTGAAACATTCCTCAAACGATTAGTATAAATTAAACTGAACTTTGTTTATCTGAACTTTATTTTGAACAAGCATTTCAGCATAAGTGGAAGTGGTAACATTATGTTTGGATTAGTATAGTTAATTGGGATGTGGTATCAAATTCATTTTCATAGTTTTTACTGATGGCATTGAATTACTTTTAGCTAGAAATGATGATTTCCTGATAAGACAACATTAATGCTTAGTTAGTGATTCTGTTTATGATATTTTTACAGAAAAGAAATAAAGGCATAGGCAGAGCATGTGCAAAACAAAGACGACATCAGTGCTCCTATGTCACGGCTGCCCTTGAGTCCAATATAGGACCCTCACAAACTCTCCCACGCTGCTCCCTCTCTTGCTTCTACCTCTCTCCAACTGCCTCTCACGTTGCCTACCATGCTCCCTCTCCTGCTGCCCCGTCCATCGCTTATAGCGACTAAGGTTAAATCTCACTTCTTTATTTTATTTATGTGGGCATATGATTTATGTGGGTATAGATTCACTAATAGTTCACACTATATGCATTTATTTCTTCAAAATAAAGTCCTTACTTTTGGATTTTGGGAACCTAGCTGTGTCAAGAAATGACAAATACAAACCCATTAAATTTATGTTGTGTTATCATGTAATGTAAAATTTCCCACCCCTATCCGTTGGTATGTCTACTTGCATGTTTCAGATTCAAGTAAAATATATGGCGTGTTATCACGTCAGAACTGATTTGGGTTTGTTTAACCAAGTGTACTTTAGAATCAGATCAGAACTGATTTTTAGTGCTTCAGAACAGATCGCTGCGGGTTGGAACATACCATAACAGTTTGGGTTCATTTTAGAATCAATTGTGATTTTTAGAGATTTATAATCATAATTGATTTGCGTTTGTTTTAGATCAATGTAAATTCAATCAGCAACAAACAAATGTGGATGATCAACAAAAAGACAATACCAAAGGTGAAGAAAGGCAGATAACAATTGAACAAAAACTTGGATTCAAAAATCTTTTGGGAAGGCTTTGGAGCCAACAAAAGACAATAACAATGTAGGGGATCAAAATAGTAATGAGATAGGGGAGTTTTGCTAGGCTAACAAACAAGTCCTTACTTATATGTTACCTGAAGATATCCCAGACAATCATGGTGGCAAGCTAAAGAGTGAGGAGAAAGTCAATCAACCTCTTATTACAGATCGAGTGGATAATATTACTAGTTTTTTTTTTGCGTGTATGTTTTCAGGTTTTACAGTATATATTGTCTTTTCTTTTGGGTATGTAATCTTTATTTACCGTAGGTTTTATCATATGTTTCTTTTGGTCAATGCTAAGAGATATTTAATAGAGGTTTTCATTTTTAAATGCAAATTTCAGTGGCAATGAAAATTTCAGTGATGTCTGCTTCAGATGTTTGCGGCTTCATCTTTCAGTTCTTTAACTACGCATATAGAATGTCAGTTTCCCATTACAACAATATCCTCAAAGCACAATACAACAATTCAATCTAGCATAAGAGGAAAAGAAGATACAACCCCTCTTCCACCCTCCACATCTCTCCCTCCAAAACATCCTTCTACAACACAGTCTCTTCGAGTGGAAGGTGTACACTTCTGAGGAAATTTTCTTTTTATTATTAGTTTGTTTCTTTTAGAAGTATAATGCACCATTTAACAGTAAGCTTTTATGTGAAAGTTCAGTGTCTTTATTTGAGTATACACTTTTTGTAGCGCTATGATTGCTTGGGTACATGGATAGAGACAAGTTATTTATGACATTAGTTATTTGTAAAGATTAATGGGTTGGGGGTGCCCCGTTCTTATCCAAACTCACCTTATATATGTATATATTGCGAGCATCATTAGTTTTTGAAGTGTTTACCTATTAATGTTTGTCTTGATTTTGAGGTGTAGATTGTATTTGATTTGGGTGCCCAAATTATTCAGATACGAACTGTTTACCCAAATTATTCGAATACTTATAGCTGATTTGGGTTTCCAAATAATTTGAATACTTATACATATATCAATTCATATAAGTATTTAGGAACTGTTTACTTCTATGAACTGATATAAGTGATTTGGTATATGAACTGATATGAACTGATGGACTCATATAAACTCATATGAACATATCATACCTGATATATCAATTTGAATAGTAGGAAATCTAATTTGATATCAATGAACTGTTGGACTGATATACCTGATTTGAACATATCATACCTGATATGAACATATCATACCTGATATGAACTGATGGACATATCATATGAACATATCATACCTGATATGAACTGATGGACTGATATATCAATTTGAACATGTCATACCTATTTACTTATATGAATAGTTGGAAATCTAAGTTGATATAAATTTGGCATATCAATTTGATATGAACATATCATACCTGATATATCAAAAAGGAGGAAAGCAACAGATTTTTGACAGCACTATTATAGTCTGATAAAGATTCAGAGAGTGAGCTTGAGAAGTTTCAAGTGACAACACTATATCTATCTGGCCTAGAATTTTTTGTCTTCTTGCAATTACGTACTTAGAAATTTTTTGCCATTTTGCGATTATCAGCGTGCCTTCAGGCACGGTCATACCCTAGTGTGTGTCTATATATATACACGTGTGCATGCTACTTGTTTTATTTAAACATACCTACTCGGGAGTTATATCGTAGGGGGTTGCACATAGTGAGTAGTCCATTATGGTGTCAATCATCATGTGTTGGGTTGATTATCCATATCATAATATTGTTGCATGACCACTATCCATGTGTGAGGAGATGTGCTGGTTTCGAGTCCGATTGGGCTCGGAGTGGTCTGGTTACGATCCACGGATTTATGCCTATGACCGCCTCTATTGTATGTGTATTCATTTAGGATCGATAGTGAAATTAAGATCTAGTGTCTCGATGTGAGGCAGGATGCCTAGAGCCGAATATCACACGAGGAATGTATCTGCGAGGTCCAAGCTTTGGGGACACTGTTATACGTATATATATATATATATATATATATATATATATATATATATATATATATATATATATATATATAGATATAGTGAGCATATCCATTTATAACACAAATATATTTATGTTATGATTATTACACGATTATTTATTTATAGCATGTCTGTCGCTATAATACTATTTATAAGTGTATACCTAGTGAGGGTAGTATAATTATTGAATGAGGGTATTAACGGGATTGAGGTTAACTGGTGGTTATAGGTCCTTAGTTATACCAGGTAGTGTAACTAGGGTATTAAAATGAACACGTTAAGTGACCATTGTAGTTAAGAGGTGATGTTTACCTCAAGTGAGCATGAAAGATTAATCTTGAAAGTAATACACTACTTTTTTAATCAATTTAAAATAGTTATCTACTTGCAAAATATGTTATACTTATCTGGAGTTGACCCGCAAGCTTTCTTTTTTCCTTGGTTTGAGTTTACTACCCTAGGTGTGCAGCAACAGCGGGATAGATTCATTGTTTCCATACAGTAGCTATGGATGCCACATCTTTACTTAGACTCCTCAATCTACTTCACCTAGATAAGATTAGTCATATCAGTTTCAGTAGGGAGTGTTGACGCAAATGGATAAACTTTTATCTTACCATCAGACTCATACTTTTGTCAGATATTTAAATTTTTCGTACTTAGTTATTATTCGGTTTTACATTGTGGATGTTTATTTGGTGACCGATGATTTATTCAGTTCACACTTATTACTTATGTATGCATGGTGGTTACTCCATTCAGTGTGATTGTATGGTTTGTTGGTATTATTTATATTACGTTATTATTGTGACAATGATACTGAGAATGAATGATACTGGTATTTATGATTTAGTTTAGTAATGGATTGTCCACCCAGTATTAAAATATGCGATTTGTTATAATTTTTATCATAGCATCAAGTTCTAGTGTTATTAGGATCTGTGCGAACTTGCTATGCTGTCTGAGTTACGTTTCTTCGATATAGAGACCTATATTTAGTATTGTTGTTTCATATTATGCATTTACATTCTTCTGATATTACTTTTTTTTTATTGAAATGAATCTAATAAAATTTTGATTTGGTTTTAGGTTCCAAACGTAGACAAGCACGTGCCTCTAGGAGGGCCTCAAAGGAGGAGGCTCAATGGGAACCTCATGACACATAAGGGACGGTGACCATAGTAGAGGTCGCCACTATTATTGCAAACATGGTTAATGCCTCGATGACTGCTTTAGCATAACATTTTCCCCCGTTTCCACCACATTAACTAATGGCACCAGTTCAAGCTCACCCAGTGCTGCCTATTTCAGGGAGACCCATCCGTCATAGTTTTAGGCAAGTGGGGATGTGGTTTCATCTAGGCAATGAAAGAAAGGCATCATGAGGAATTTACACATGATTAAGTGCAGTGACACTCAAAAGAAGATAATGGGTACTTTTAAGTTGTAGTGGGAGAAGCACTTAAATAGTGGGAGTCAGTCACCGCAGCAGAGGAGAGATACACTACTACTATTCAGGAGTTCTGGGTGGGGTTTGAATACAAGTTCTTTCCATCAACAGTTCATATGGAGATGAGGAGGAGGTTCCTAAACCTTTTGCGAGAGGTTCAAACTATGGCTGAATATGAGGAAGAGTTCACACGCCTAGCGAACTTTATACCAGATGAGGTGTGCATTGAGGAGAATAAGCTTCTCAAGTTTACTAAGGGTCTAACTTGGAGGATTCACCAATAATTTTTTGGGAATCTAATAGTGAGGACCTATATTGAGGTTGTAAATACCGTGTTGCTTCATTGTCGGGATCACCACTTCCATCTGAGGGGAGCGAAGAGGGTTGGAGAGTCTAGCCAGTAGGGAAAGACTAGGGTAGTGATGCTAGCAGATCACCACAATAGAAGAATGGATAGCATGAGATGGGTTCCGAGTAGGGGGACTATTCTAAGATATTCAGGAAGAGTAATGGGAATTTTAGGTCAGGCTATCAGGGCCCAAACATACCCCTCAGGGCTAGCAGGGCCAGAGAAAAGAGACAGGTGGCCAGCAGTGCGGGGTTATAGGACCAAAGGTAGGGACATCCTTGTCAGGGCTAGAGGAAAGTAGAATTTACTTGGATATGTTTCATGTGTGGGGACTAAGGCCACATACGAGGAGGGGTAGGGTGATTCAGCATAAATTCTTCATATTTATCCCCTTAATTTCGGTATTTTTATGATCCCGTGCAGTATAAATAATTTGGATTTGTCTCATATTTATGCTACTAACCCTTTTTGGCAAGTATTTCATATTTTGTGTATCTCTTATGTGTTTTACAGGTATTTAATGTAAGAAATATGGAAAAGAGAACTCAAAATAATGAAAGAAACCAAGAATGTTGAAGGGCATTTTCATAATTTTTCAGCCTTAGTCCGGAGGTGGAGCCAACTGGAAAGTTGAAGAGCTTTCAATTACAAGAACACTGGAAAAAACGTCACCTTAATTCGAGCTACAGTGAAGAAGTTATGACAATTTGAAGTTGAGAAAAAATCCAAGAAAAAAGCTATCAAACCCTGGGACCGATCCGCCCAGAAATTAAAAGAACCGGTCCGCCCTGGGACCGATCAGCCAAAAATAAAAGAACCGATCCGCCCCTACCCCGGACTGGTCCGCTTTGCCAAACTCCAGAAGACCTCGGATCACAAGAAAACCGAATAAGGCAAAAATAAAAAGAACCGGTCCGCCCCAAAAATAAAAGAACCGGTCCGCCCTGGGACCGGTCCGGGGGAGGAGGGGTACCGGTCCGGCTGTCGTAGTTTTAATTTTCTAATTTTATTCTAATAGAGAGTCCTAATGCTGCTAAAACTCTTGGAGTCTTGTAGGGTATATAAACCCATTTTATTATCATTCTTAGCACGCAGATTAGAGGAGATTTTAGATAGTCTTCTATTTTTTTCCAGAAACCCTAGTTTAGATACAAATTCCAGATTTAATTCCAAGATTGAAGCTTTGTTCAGATTTTATTTGATTACCAGTTTTATTCATTGCTGTTGTTACTGCTTTGGTAAGAATTAGTGAGTAATTCTATCTTTTCAATTTCATTCTACATTAATTCACAAGTTTCCTTAGATTGATTATGAATCCTTGCACATCAATCACTGTTTTCATTACTTTCAGCATGATAGGCTAGATTCCTCAAGGCCGGGATACATGAACCCAGCCTGATGTGTTAATTGTACGTGTATAACATTAGTCCTATGAATTTAGTGATTGAATACGACCGTATTGCGTAGGAACATAACAATTGTAGGTCTTTATATCTCATTTTCCTCTGGGTAACCGTGATGATTTAGAATGCAATTCGAGTGTTACTATCGCAATATCGATTTACTCGTACTCATATTAGGTATGATGCGGGCTTGAACCTTGTATACATAATGCTTGGGAGTACTAAATTCCGGGTCAAATTAATCAGTTAAATTTACGATTAGTATTATAACTCCAATACACTAGGCTTGGGGGATTGTATTCCTGTCCTGTTTTTCTCATACATAGTTTAAAGTTTCAAATTATTTTTTTCATCAGTATTTTTGGTAAATTAGTATAATTGCATCTTTTCATAGTTTCATATTTGCACCTAGTTTAATCATTCCCAAAACCAAATCAATTTTCCTTTTTAGAGTCAAAGTTAGGATTTCTCTGTTTATCCAACGTTGTCACGTTCACTCATCCTAGTTCCCTGAGAATTCGATACCCAGACTAGCCACTATATTCCGCAAGAGTGTAGTTACAGTTTAGGTTTTTGTATTGTGGTTGGAAGCCGATAAAAATGACTAACGTATTACACGGAAGCTCGATTTTTGACTCGATCATAGGGACAGTTTGGGCATGTGTATCACCTCTGAGCATGAATTTTACCACCTATTGATGTAAAAAAATTAGATTATCTCTAATTAATTAATCGCAGATAAAATAAATAAAACAAAAGATTTTTAAAGTGGTTCAGCCTTGTAAGAATGGCCTACATACACTGTTTTTGTATTGCTGACTGTTTCACTGGAATTCTCGATAAGTGGTTTATCAAGAGATCCAATGTCCCCTTCTAACGAGGAGGTTACAATGTATTTATGGCCTTGAGGCTGTACATAGGAAAAGACAATGCGTTGCTATCTAGTAGGCATATACATCTGTATGATAATAATGATCATTTAATGCGCAGTCATTTCTTTCATTCTCTTGATTTATATGCTCTGTACGCTAAGTAGCTCGAACCGCTTAAGCTGCTCGGACCGCCTTAGTAGCTCGGCACGCATGAGTTGCTCGGGGGTATGAGTTCCTCGGGGCGCTTGAGTAGCTCGGTGGCAGTGAATTGATCGGTAGAAATATTTATAATTGCCACATTGGTTGCCACGTGTCTTCAAATGATGAGTCCACGTCAGCATATTAAATTTGGTATCAACAGAAGCCCCCAATATTTCATAGTTTGATATTGAAGAATAGTATGGAACATTCTGTTTGTAAACTGTATAGATTATTGGTTTATATGGTTTTTAGGAAAGCATTCGTTGTATATACCTCTTTTTTGAGTGCACAATATCAGCCCTCATAAATATTTTGAATTTTCATGACCGCTTCGGTTTTTGTGCTCCTTTTCCTCTTTTAGCCGCCGGATACGCAAATGTCATTCTTTGTAATCATTGCTTTTCTATATTTTCGAGGTAAAGTATTTAAACGCGGCAGAAATCCTGTCATTTTTCACTTTTCAAATATGTATCTTTGAACTTTTCATTTCTCTATCTTGTGACTTCGTTCTTTCTGTCGTTCATTGTCACCTGATCTCGTTTTCTCTGTAAGATTTTCTTCCCTTTTTTTTATTTACTTTGTTCATCATGGTTTATCTTGTTGAGTCGTTGGACAAGTTTCAGTCTGAATTTTCAATCCCTTCGTGGGTTATTTTGGAAAAACTTTCTAAACCCTCTGATTATTTTTCTTTGGCTGAGGGACATTGGTTCCCCAGTCTTTTTGTGGCCGAATGTGGCTTTTCTTTTCCTTCAAATCCCCTGTGTTTGGAGTTCTGCCAATATTTTGACGTTGTACCTGTAAGAATAGCTCCAAATACCTGGAGAATAGTTAACGGCGTTCATAGATTGAATCAACTCCATGGAACCCGTTTTGGGATCCCAGAGATTATGTACTGTTATAGATGGGTTGTTAGTGATTTCACATTCTATTTAAAAACTAGGTTTTTGAATAGGGCTTTAGTTGTTAATCTTCTAGACGCCAATAGGGATTATTTTGAGCATAGGGTTGTCATGAAAAATTGGCAACACGCTCTATTAAATAAAGATGACGTATACTAAGGTCCCAGGTGTCCCCCTTATGGCAATGAAATAGGTTGTTTTTATTTTTTGAAATTTTGTTTTCTTTGTGTTTAATAAAATGTATCATTGACATTTAATTTTTGCTTATTGCAGTTGACAGTAAAAGAAAATCTCCAAAAGAAACCGTGGTTAATTTGAAGCATTTAAAACTTATCTGGAGTTTGCACCAATCTGTTGATGAGGAACATATTAGGTCTGTCTCTTACTTATTGCAATACAAGATCTACACTTCATCCTTCACTGCTCGTCCTCGTCCAGTGGTTATTGACATTGGCCAGGTACCAGCTTCTGAAACTGATGTAGAAGGTTCTTCCTCTGATTCAAACATTCCCATCAGTGATCTAATGAAGAAGAGAAGATCTCATGCCTTCTTTGATAAATCTTCCTCTACCAATGTGGAGGCGAAGAAAAGTAAGCAAGATGTCCCAGAAGAAGGGACAAGAAACATTGATGCACCCCCTCCTGTTGCTGCCAAGAAAGTTGTTGAGAAGCCCCTTGTGGCTCCAAGTAAGGCTGTTGTTATCTCTCCTTCGAGTGAGGTTATTGTCATATCACCAACAAAGACACCGTCTTTAGTTAAAAACGTTCCTGCCCCTCCGAGGAGGTTGAAGAAAAGCTCTTCTGAGAGACCTGCTAAACCTATCTCTCAGCCTTTAAATGCTGAAGGTGGTGTTTCAACTTTTGTTCCTCCGAGCTCTGCTATGGTCTTGGTGAAGTCCTGGATTATCCCAAAAGTCCAGGGCATTAAAAACATTCTTTCTCGTGACAGAGTCACTACCCTGGCTTCTCAACACATTGCCTCAGTAAGTATTATTATCCTGAGTTTTTCACTCTTTAATGTTATTTTCCTGTATCGACTCAAAGTTATTTCTTTTTTCAGCTGGTAACGTGTTTCAACAGCATTCTGAAGAGGGATGAAGCTATCAAGGCTTCAAGTTCCTCGAAAGGAGTAAAGAAAGCTTTTGTTGGGCTGACCCAATCTCTAAAAGATTCTCGTCACAAATACGAGGAAGATAAGGTTGCTTGGGAGAAGCAATTCCAGTCCCTTGAGCAAGAAAGAAATCAAGTTGTGAACGCCTGCAAAGATTTGGAGAAAAAATTGACAGAGTCTGAGCAGAGCAACAAAGTCTTTGAACAAAGAAATAAGGACCTGGAAGTTAAGCTCAAATCTGCTGAAGAGGAAGTTGTTAGACTTCAAGATGTTGGATGCCACAAAATGGAGGTGGAGGAGAAGTTGAAAGCTGCCGAAGAGCTCCTTAGGGAAAGGACCTCCTCAGAGAAAGAAAAAGGAAAAAGTCTATTAAAAAATCATTCAGCCCTAGCTGGGATAAAGGCTGGAACAAGGGCCTGGCTTCCATGTCTTCTCAAATGGAATATGCCAGCCTCAAATATTTTAGGGATGGATGGGTCACAGCTTTGCAGGAGCTGAAAGTTGCTGAGAATTTTGAATTGTTCCAGCAATACACTCATGGCCCACCTCCCTCTCCTAGAGAAGAATAAGAGGATGAGGTTGCCTCAGATGAATCTTCCATGATGATTGGAGATCAAATCCCTACTGTCCCAGTTTTTCAAACTTACTCCGAGCAACTCCCTTTATCCTCTGAGCAGCTCCCTTTATCGTCCGAGCAACCAGTCACTTCCTCCAAACCCTCTGAGGAGGGCGTAGGAAACAAGGAGAAGGTGTAAAATTATTTGGGCTTTTATTTTGATGCTTTCTTGAATGTAACCTAGGAATATGTATCTCTTCTCTTATGATGAAATAAAATTTGAACTTTGGTTGTTCATCTTGACTCTCACTCTCACTTGCTCTGTCTGCATCATTATTAATTCTTTTTATTTCTTCCCCTTGCTAGTTTATGGCCAGGATGGAGCTCTTATCAGCTCATGACACAGAATTGATGAAGAAATGCAACGACTATTTTAAAGCTGGTCGTGCAGATCTTGATAAGGCTCAAATCATTGACATTCTTGGTCCACATACTTCTGAACGAGTAGTCGAAGCTTACCAATACCTGAAATGCCTGCTTGATCGTACTGTCACCAATAATGTGGCTTAATATAAGATGATTGAAGATCTCCAAGGAATAATTGAGGAACTTCATCATCAGTAGAAAGAGTCTTCTACCCTTTTGCACCAAGGATAAAAGAAAAAATATCAACAACTGAGTGCGGATAAAGGGTATGACAAATTGATCTCTGCTTATGAGAAGAAAGAAAGTGTTCTGAAGCTTAAAGTCGAAGAACACAGGCATATTGCTATGTTGTTGGAGCAGGAGAACATTGCTTTATAAGAGGAGATAAAACGGCTCAGGTCTGCTACATCTTCCTCGAGAGCCTTGGTCCCTGTTAATGATGAAGGTTTTTCCTTCTTAGAGGTAGAAATTGCCAACTTAAAAGATGAGTTGGAAACTTTAAAAAGAGCTAGAACCTCCACAACCACTCGTGGACAAGCGAGATCTTCTTCTCGTGGATGAGCAAGGGCTGGTCGGGTCTCTATCGAAGAAGCTAGAACACAAGCGGCTTTAGAAAATTAGGCCTTTTAGTTGATGGTGAAGAACCAAGCCTTAGCGGAAATGTCTACGATGATTCTGAACTTCAGCGAACAACTATCTACTCAGATTTATGCCTTGGAAAATAAAGAGCTTCTGGTGAAGAATATCCACAAGTAACTGGAGAAGTTAACTTACCAATTTCATAAACAACCTAGAGAGTTTTGGATGGATGGGTATAATGAAGCCCTTTATCATCTTGATGCTCGGATCCAACAATCGAATAACGAGGGGTACAAGCAGGAATGGTTAAATGCTATGTGTGTGCTACAATTGGAGCAGAGACATTATTTATGGGATTATTATGAGCCTGGAGTGCTCGATTTACAAGATCCTCCTTTTAAACTTCATTTTAGCTGAATTCCTGCTCGTGCAATTCCTCGATGTTTGATTTCCATGTATCTTGGTGATTACAGTCTTCATGCCAATTTTGAGATATCTTGCCCTGAACATCTACATGATCGGACATATGTAATGAATGTTAGAATGCTAAAAGATGTAAATTTTATAAATTCTCCTTATGCCTTAGATGATCCTCCTGCTGGAGTAGAACCTATTTCAAAGGCAGAATGAAATAAACCAATAGAATAGGATTTTCAATGAAGTGTATTCAATGAAGTGCAATTCCTTTCGCTATTTTATTTTCTTCTAAGTAATTTGCAGAATGTCTTTGTTTGTGAATATATGCACATTTTGATATGTACATTCTGTTTTATTTTTGGATAATGGAATTTGTCCCATTTGTTGTTTGATTATAGTGACTTGTCACTCTTTGGGCCTAAGAAATGGAATGATTTGCATCCCATGTTCCTGCTTAGTTTAACCAACCGGAGTTGATTGTAATTGACTTACCGGCCAATCGGGGTGGGTGGTAATTGATTTTTTGACTAATCGGGGTTGGTGGTAATTTGATTCCCAACCAATCGGAGTTGGAGGAGATTGATTTGCCGACCAATCGGAGTTGGTTATAATTTGATTCACAACCAACCGGAGTTGGTGGAGATTGATTGCTGACCAACCAGAGTTGGAGGAAATTGGTTCCCGACCAATCGTAGTTGGAGGATATTAATTCCCGACCAATCAGATTTGGAGGATATTAGTTCCCGACCAATCGGAGTTGGTGGATATTGGTTCCCGACCAACCGGATTTGGAGGAGATTGGTTCCTGACCAACCGGAGTTGGAGGAGATTGATTCCCAGCCAACCGGAGTTGGAGGAGATTGGTTCCCAACCAGCCGAAGTTGGAGGAGATTGATTCCCGACCAATCAGAGTTGGAGGATATTATTTTTCGACCAACCGGAGTTGGAGGATATTGGTTCCCGACCAATCGGAGTTGGTGGATATTGGTTCTCGACCAACCGGAGTTGGAGGAGATTGGTTCCTGACCAACCAAAGTTGATGGATATTGATTCCCTACCAACCGGAGTTGGAGGAGATTGGTTCTCGACCAACAGGAGTTGGTGGAAATTGTTCTGAACTTGATGTGTAGTGTGTAGCACTAATACTTTGAAAAATTTCAACAACAAGAGAGAACTAGATAAAACATTCAACACTTTATTCATACTGAAGAAAACTGCATTAGATAAGAATTCCAACTACTGATAATAGTTGTGCAGATGCTCTGCATTCCATGCATTCTTAAATTCTTCTCCTTCCAATGTTTCAATCTTATATGTCCCTGGATGAACAACTTTTGTTACTCTGTAGGTTCCATGCCAGTTGGCTCCCAGTTTGTTATTCTTTTGTATTACTTTCTTCAACACATAATCCCCTTCTTTCAAATCACACTTTTTCACTCTTTTGTTGTAGAACATAGATGTTTATTGTTGATATGCTGTATTCCTGATTGCTGCTTCTTCCCTGACTTCTTCAAGCATATCCAAGTCTAATCTTCTCATTAAGTCACTGACAGGAGAATTAAAATTAAGGACCCTGTGCGTGGGTAGGCCCAATTCAGCAAGTATGATAGCCTCACATCCAAATGTCAGCATGTATAGAGACTTTCCTGTTGCTGCTCGTGGTGTGGTACGATAAGCCCATAGCACAGAATGTAGCTCATTAATCTAATTTCCCTTTGCAGCATGTAGTCGTTTCTTCAAACCATTCAGCAGCGTTCTGTTTGTCACCTCAGTTTGCCCATTGCTTTGGAGATGACCTGATGCAGAGTGGATCTTTAGTACATTGATCTGATGAAAACACGCAGCAAACTCCTCGTTATCAAACTGAGTTCTATGGTCTGTAATGAATGCATGTGGTAGACCGTATCTGCAGATAATATTTTTCTAAATGAATTAATAGACTTTATCGTATGTCATATCAATGAGAGGCTCAGCTTCCACCAATTTAGTAAAGTAATCCACCGCAACCATGAGGTATTTAAATCTTCCTCTGGTCGTTGGAAGTGGACCGACCAAGTCTATTACCCACATGGCGAATGGCCAGGGAGATGTAATGGGTGTTAACAACGCTTGGGGAGTTCTTCGGATAGAAGAGAAACGCTAACACTTATCACACTTCTTGGCATAATCTGTACAATCAGCTCTCATTGTTGGCCAGTAATACCCTTGCGTTGTTATTCTTCGCAAAAGCGTACGACCTTCCACATGGGCTCCACAAGATCCCTTATGAATCTCCTCGATCAAATCCTTCACTTCGGAGGGATGGGCACATCTTTGCAGCCCTGCTATAATTCCTCATCTATATAAAATGCCATTGGTTAATACATAACGAGCAACTTTAACCTTCAGCTTCTTGGCTGTCAGTTTATCATTTGGTAAAGCCCCCTCTTCAATATAGGCCCTGATGGGATCCATCCAAGAAGGTCCTAAATCAAGGGCAATAAAATTCATCATTAGATCTGCGTCTATGCTCCGACCAACTAGGATTTTTATTAGGATTGTTCTTCATAGCTCGGTGCGTGTGGCTGATGCTAATCGAGCTAGTGCGTCTGCCCTTGCGTTCTCCAATCTTGGTATTCTAGTCAATCGAACTGCAGTAAAACTCAATACAACCTCCATTGCTTTCGCATGATACCTGACCATTAATTCTCCTTTTACTGCATACACCCCTAGGATCTGATTTACAATTAATTGAGAGTCACTGAACACAACGACTTGTTTCGCCTTCATGGTTTTGGCCAGGTTTAAACCCACGATCATTGCTTCATATTCATCCTCATTGTTAGAATCCCTAAATTAAAAATGCAAAGTATATTCCATATCAAATTCATCTGGACTGTTTAAAGCAATCCCTACTCCACTGCCTGTAGAGCACGAAGAGCCATTTACATACAGATTCCACACAGGTATGTCATTATCAAACTCTTGGTCAGAAATAGTTCCTCGGTGGAATATTTGATTCTTTCTTTTGTCCTCCTCTAGTATTTCTCGTTGTTCATCCGTCGACATAAGTTGGTCGGGGTTTAAATTTGATGATCCTATAACGTCCATAGGTTGATCTGTTTTCAGCTCCTGTTTTTTGAGAGCATTTCCTTGAGTGAATTCAGCGATAAAGTCAGCTACTGCATGCCCTTTGAGTGACGATCTAGGCTCATAAATTATATCATACTCACCAAGTACCATTGCCTAGTACATTAATCTTCCTAATTTCTTTGGCTTATGAAAATCTTGCCTTAATGGCATATCGGTATACACCACTATAGTATGAGCTTGAAAGTATGGCCTCATTCTTCTGCTTGCTTAAATTAATGCTAGTGCCAATTTCTCTAGCCTGGGATATCTGATTTCCGCTCCTCAAAAAACCTTGCTGGCGTAATAGACTGGTTTTTGTACTCCGTCCTCCATTCTTATCAGTGCCGAACTCACTGCATTTTCCGAAACTGCCAGATACAAGTATAGTCTTTCTCCCATCATTGGTCTAGATAATAGTGGAGGTGTCCCCTGATACTTCTTCAACTCTTGAAAGGCCTCTTCGCATTCATCATTCCACTCAAATATTTTTCGGAGTGTTTTGAAGAATAGGAGACATCTATCAGTAGCTCGTGACATAAATCTATTAAGTGTTGCAACTCGCCCTGTGAGACTTTGCACTTCCTTCTTCGTCGTTGGATATCGTAGCTCTAATAGAGCATTGATCTTTTCAAGGTTCACTTCAATACCTCGTTGGTTAATAATATACCCGAGAAATATGCCTTCTCGTTCTCCGAATATGCATTTGGTGGGATTCAGCTTCATTTGATATTTCTCTAGTTGATCGAAAGTCTGGCCTAAGTCAACTAGATGATCGATAGCTTTCTTGCTCTTCGTTAGCATATCATCAACATAAACCTCCATGTTATGACTGATTTGCTCTACAAACACTTTATTCATCAGCCGCTGATATGTGGCACCTGCATTTTTAAGTCCAAAAGGCATAACATTATAACAATAAGTTCCCCTTGGGGTGATAAAAAAGGTGCTCTTCCTGTCCTCAGACTTCATTTTAATCTGGTTGTAACCAAAATAAGCGTCCATGAAACTCAAGAATTCGTGCCCTGAAGTGGCATCCACCAACTGATCGATTCGGGGCAAAGGAAAATGATCCTTTGGGCATGATTTATTAAGATCAGCAAAGTCTACACTCATTCTCCACTTATTATTTTTCTTCTTCACCATTACCACATTTGCTAGCCAATTAGGATATTTGACATCCTCAATAAAGGAGGCTTTTTATAGTTTCTCCACTTCCTCCTGTATAGCTTGGTTCTTCTCAGGGCTAAACACTCTTCTTCGCTGCTTCACAGGCTTGATTTCCTTGTTCACATTGAGCTCGTGACATAGGAAGTTCGGATCTATCCCTGACATGTCTTCATGACTCCATGCAAAGGTCTGCTTTATGCGCCTTAGAAATGCTATCAATTCCTACTTTAGTGATATATCCAGTGATGCCCCAAATTGAGTTATTCGTTCTGGATGCTCGTCATCTAGAATGATATTTTCAGTATCCACCATGACCTGTCCCTTCATGAGCTGAGACTCATATCTAGGGTCCAGCGTTTCAATCTCTACATCTTCTATTTCATCTACTTGATAGGTAGTAGTGTTTTTCCTGGATTATTCATGTTCCTCTTACTTGGAAGATGAATAATAGCATTCTCGAGCTACTTTCTGGTCACCTTTCACAACTCCCACTCCAAAATTGGTTAAGAATTTTAAACATTGATGTATAGTAGATGGTACCGCCTCGAACTTCTTCATACCTACCCTTCCCATGATGATGTTATAAGCTGATTGGACATTCTTATCCATTACGAAAAAGCGCACTCTTTCTGTTCGACAAGAAGACCATGTACCGATAAGCATATCCAACTTGATCGTCCCAAGTGGAAAAACCTTTTTTCCAGTAAAACCAAGGAGGGGCCTATGATATGGCTCCAACTGGGCTAGCTTCAGATTCAAACTGTCAAAACATGGATAGAACATGATATTTGCCGAGCTACCATTACCCCCCAGTACTCATGAAATCACCACTTATTTCATCCTCATCTTGATCACTAGTGGGTCATCATGAGGATATATTACTCCTGCTAGATCATTCTTAGAGAAACCAATGATCAATTTGTCTTTATTCACCTTCCTCGAGTGATCATCTTCAGCCAGATTTATTCGATGAATGTACGAGTAAGCTTAAGCCTCATTAAGGTAATCTTTTCTCTCCGCAGTTAGATCTCCACCTCCTGCATCTCCGCCTGTAATAACATTACATTCAAATGATCCGAAATGGATTGAAAATACCTCTCGTTCTGGCTGCTTTGGTTTTTTGGTGAGATCAGATCATCTTGGTCATCTTCTGGATCTTTTTCGTGCTTCTCTTCTTGTCTTCATTTACTCGATGAGGAGATCTAGACCTTTACCTTGCTCGGTCGTTGGCCTTTCCACCATTTCGACGATCAACATACTTAGCTAGTTTCCCTCATCTGATGAGTGCTTCAATTTCATTCTGGAGAGCTATGCAATTTTTTGTCGTGTGACCATGATCTTTATGGAACTCGTAATATTTTGACTTATTCCTCTTGTCAGGATCTGCCTTCATTTTTTCTGGCCAATTCAGCTCCTCGCTATTCTTGATCTCTTCTAAAATATGGTTTATATCTACCTTCAAAGGAGTATAATTTCCAAAATTCTTTAATTGTTCCAGTGCTTGCTTTGGTTTTGATTGTCTATTGCCACCATTATTCTTCTGCTCCTTCTTCTCAGTTTTATCAGCCTCGACCTTGGTCTCCTTAGTATCTGTATTCTTTTTCGTAGCCATATCTTCCTCGACATTCAGGATTTTGGCTGCTTTTGCCATCAATTTAGCCATGGTCCTAGGCGGATCTTTGGCTAGAGTGTAGTACAATTTATCTGGTAATAGTCCACTCATCAAAGTAGTAATTGATGTTTTCTCCTCGTAATCGATTACTTCGAGTTTCTCGTTATTAAAATGAGTAATATAATCCCTGGTGCTTTCACCTGTCTTCTGTCTAACACTCAATAAGTGTGCTACTCATTTGACTGGTTTTTTCCCAAAACAGAAGTTCCCAATAAAAAGCTCTACCAGTTGAAAGAAAGTCATGATCTTCCCCCGAGGAAGGTTGTTGTACCAGATTTGGGATGATCCGGTAAGAGTTCCTGAAAATTCCCTGCATCTCATCTCATCTGGAACTGCATAGATATCGGCAGCAGCTTGGTATTGTTCTATATGAAGGGCAGGGTCAGTTTTTCCATCATACTTAGGCGTCACCACAGGAGCTTTGAATTTTGATGGTGTGGGAAAATCCATAATAGTTTGCACGAAGGGTGTCCCTTGGACAAAAGTTCTTTGTAGAGGATTTTTGGCCTTAGACATTTCTCCTAATCTATCTTCCAACCTTTGAATAGATCCCTTCCATGCGTCATTTGCTTCCTCAGTCCTATTGGTACGAGCAACTGATCGTGTTAAATTTGCCTCTTGGGATTTTTCATTACGAGCAGTTGGTCGTGATTAGGCTGAGCCTTCCCTTAGATCGGATGGTCATGGAGAATTCCTCGAAGAAATCCTAGGAGGACTTCTATTCCTTCTAGGGCCCAAACGATCAAAAGGAGAGACTCTACTCAACCGTTCAAGAGTACTGGTCCTTACTGGAGATAAAGTGACATTTTGTTGAGTGTCTATAGCTCGTACTGAGAAAGTCCTACCAGGATGATAAGAAGGATCATTAGATCTATCAATACGGTATGATTCGGTGTGTCTAAATCGAGATTCCTCTGGGAATAGCGTTCACCTAGTTCGTAAAGAGGGTAAGCGGGTATTTCTTTGGACACTTCGTTGTACTGATTGAGCCGGCATTCCACCTTAAACAGTTTGTATAAGTTATAGCATGGTTTCTTGCATGGCTGTCTGGCCTTGGGCCAAACTAGCCATTATACCAGCTAGATCTTGAACATTTGGGGGAGTAGACGGATTTGGAGGGATATCGGAGTTTCGATTATCGGATTCAGGATTATCATCCATTGATGATGAATTATTTTGATGAATTGTTTAGCCTTATAAGAATGGCCTACGTCCACTATTTTTGTATTGCTGACTATTTCACTGGAATTCTCGATAAGTGGTTTATCAAGAGATCCAATGTCCCCTTCTAATGAGGAGGTTACAATGTATTTATAGCCTTGAGGTTGTACATGGGAAAAGACGATGCGTTGTTATTTAGTAGGCATATACATCTGTATGATAATAATGAGCATTTAATGCGCAGTCATTTCTTTGATTCTCTTGATTTAGATGCTCTGTACGCTAAGTAACTCGGACCGCTTAAGCTGCTCGGACCACCTTAGTAGCTCAGCATGCATGAGTTGGTCGGGGCCTATGAGTTCCTCGGGGCGTTTGAGTAGCTTGGTGGCAGTGAATTGATCGGTAGAAATATTTATAATTGCCACATTGGTTACCACGTGTCTTCAAATGATGAGTCCATGTCAGCATATTAAATTTGGTATCAACACCACCAATGGTTGCGGTTATGTTTCCTATCTATGGGCACATAGGCGGGGTTTGTTTGACACGGGAGCACCACACTCATTTTTTAGCACTAGGTTTATATATGTGACGGGTTTAGTTAATTTATTCATAGATATTATCATGATCGTAGATTCACCTTTAGTTGGTGGGACTCTAATTCCTTCAATCTATAAATGGGTAGGTGTGGACATGGGGAGGTTGTGTTTAGTAACTAATCTTCTCGTGCTAGAATTTGATGAGAATGATGTTATTTTGGATATGGACTAGTTATTTGCGTATAGATCGATGGTGGACTTTTACAATATGACTACTGTGTTAGCTATAGAAGGGAAGGAGATGTTTCTTATGGCAATGCCTCGTTCGAAGATAGGGTCTAGCACACATTTGTATTATATTGAGGAGGAAACTTCTGAGGGTATAGTGATCTCGTTGGATTCGATCCCAATTGTTAGGGATTATGCATATGTGTTTCAGTAGATACTGAGGTTACCGCCCAGAGATTGAGTTTATGATAGACTTAGTACCGAGAATTAGGACTATATCATGAGCACCGTATCGTATGACTCATTTATAGATACAAGAGTTAAGGGATCAGATTGATGAGTTTTTGTCACAGGGTTTTATCCACATGAGTACTTCACCTTGTGGTGCCCTAGTTATATATGTGAAGAAGAAGGATGGGTTGTTATGGTTGTGTATTTATTATCGGGAATTAAATAAGGTCACGATTCGGAACAAGTATTTATTATCATGTATCGATGACATGTTCAATCAGTTGAGATGAGAAGACTAATGCTCTAGGATTGATTTGAGGTTGGGGTACCATTAGTTAGGTATTAGGGAGGATGATTTCCTTAAGATTGTATTTTTGATGAGATATGAGTCTTATGAGTTTAGGGTTAAGCAATTCGGGCAAACCAATGTGCCAGCAGTTTTAAGGTATCTCATGAACAAAGTGTTTAGGGATTTTTTGGATCAGTTTATTGTTATTCTCATAGGTGACATCTTAATTTATTCTCGAACAGAGGGTGATCACGCAGAGCACTTACGTACCATACTTCTAACTTCATGGTACCATCAGTTGTATACCAAGTGTGAGAAATACGGATTCTTGTTATGGGAGGTTCAATTATTAGGTCATGTTGTCTCCGAAAGAGGTATTTTTGTGGATTCGAGTAAGGTGTCAATGATGAGGGAGTGTGGTGAGTCCATAACACCAACGTAGATGCACAATTTTTTATGGTTAGCAGGGTACTGCCGCCGGTTCATTAGAGTATTTTTAAATATTACGGGTCCTTTGATGAATTTGACTCTCAAAGGAGTGCCCTTTATTTGGGATGACCATTGTCAGTTTGCTTTTGATGAGCTGAAGGAAAAATTAATTTAAGCATTAATACTCTCTTTGCGTAGGGGAGAAGTGGAGTACTTTGCTTTTACTTATGTGTCCTTACAGGGACTTGAGGAGTTATACAATAGGAAGAGTAGACCATAAGTTATGCATCTCTCAAGCTTAAGCCCCATAAGAAAAATTATCCCACTCATAACTTGGAGTTAGCAGCGGTCATTTTTTACTTAAGGATTTTGAGGCAATATCTTCTAGTGGATAAATTTCAATTTTTCAAGGATCACAAGTCACTTAAGTATCTTTTCACTCAGAAGGAGATGAATATAAGGCAACGTAGGTGGCTTGAGTTCATGAAGGATTATTAGTTTGACATTCATTATCATCCGGGCAAGGCAAATATAGTGGAAGATGCGTTGAGTCGTATACCGGAAGGGCATATAATAGTAGTGTGGAAGGCGAAGTGGGAAGAGCTTTGTCAGGAGGATGAGGTAGTCCAAGTGTACTTGGTTATGATTACCGTCACACCTGAGATCATGTTGAAGGTTATCATGAGATGATTCCCAAGCTATTAATAGGTTGAGCAGAGTCTTACTCATTTAGTTCTGAGGGAGCCTTATGCTTCAATGGGAGATTGATACCCCCAGACGATGAGGATCTACGACGCGTAATTATGCAAGAGGCACATGGGTCTTGATTTTTGGTGCATCCAAAAGGGGATAAGATGTACCAAGATATGAAGCGACAATATTAGTTTGATGGGATGAAGCGAGACATAAAAAAGTTTATCATCAGGTGCACTGCTTATCAGATGTTGAAGGTTGGTCATTAGAGACCAACCGATGTTCTACAACCTTCGGAGATTCTGGTGTGGAAGTGGTAGAGAATTTCGATAGAATTCATCACAAGGTTATCGACATCACAGTAGGGTCACGATTCCATCTGGGTCATTGTGGATCAGTTGATCAAGGCAACCCATTTCATACTAGTTCGGGTGGATTATATTATAGGGAAATATGCACAGTTATTCATAGAGGAAATAATGTGATTTCACGGGTTGACTCTCAATATTGTTCAGATCAGGATAAGATATTTATGTCCCACTTTTGGTAAAGATTTTAGGAGGTGATGTGGATAGAGTTGTGTTTGACGACAGTAACTGATGGGCAGATGGAAAGGGTGAATCAGATGTTATACGATACGCCACGGATATGTATATTGGAATTTAAGGGTATCTGGGAGTAGTACTTAACTTTGGTAGAATTTGCATATAACAACTTGTATCAGTTCACTATTGGCATGTCAGCGTTTCAGGCCTTGTACGAGAGACCTTGTCGTTTTCTCTCTTATTGGTTAAAGGTAGGGGACAACGATCTAGTCGGACTGGATGTGATTCAGGAGACGTCAACAAAGATCAAGTTGACCAAGAGTCACATTCGAGTAGCACAGGACATAAAGAAAAGTTACGTCGATGCTCTAACCACCATCTCGTGACTTTGATCGTACTCGTATGATTTGGTGACTTAGATGACCAATGGAACTCTAGGCTTGTTGAGATTGATCATAATCTAAATTTGGGCAACGTAGTAATCCTTCTGAAATTAAATTAGAGTTTTTATCACTAAAAGTTGATGAAGATATTTTTGGCAATCATTCGAATGAAAGTCATTATCGTTTGAATGATTCGTTCGAACGAGTTCTAATGACTGAGAAAATGATCAATTTCCCTCGCTCTCTAGAATATCATTGGAAATCCACATTCGAACGAAGTGCTTAGTCATTTGATCGAAGGGTACATCCCGTTCAAACGAGGTACTTCTCATACCCCATTTAACCCCATAATTTTTCCTCGTTTGTACCTCATTAGAACTCTCGTTAGAATGAGAGAGTATCTTGTTTGAATGAGGTTGAAAGTCATTGGAACGATGGGAAAAAATATATAAAATTCTCAATATTTTAATGTGTTATCATGACGTGAGTCCTCAAATTGGATGATGTGTAGAGCTCTCAATGACTTAGATAAAAAAATTGGATAAAGGATTGATGGACTATTAGATAAAAGGTTGGGTGTAGGGGCATATGTGGTATTAAATCCTTAGGGGTTTTGGAGTATTTAAATGAGGATTTGGCTTATTTAGGGAATTTTGATCAGATTTGCCCTCTCTCTCTGTCTCCCTCTCTCTCTTGCTCTCTTTCGCTCTTAGAGATCTTCCTCCACCAACCACCACACAACACCCTAGAACCACCACCCCTCCACCTTAATCCACCAAAGATTAACAACCTTCTTCCGTATTTAGGGACATAAAATCCATTTACACAATTTTTTAGACAATATATGAATCCAGGGAGATATTGTTGGTTTTTTTTGAAGAAGAAGGTCGAAGAAATCAAGGAGTTTGAAGTGGTTATTAATGGATCTTTGAAGAAGAGATGCTTAGTGGAGCTAGACAACCTCTTTAAGACTTCCTTAGGAGGTAGGAGGTTGCCATCTTCTTTTACAATTCATCCTCCATTGTTGAAGCTTCTTTGCGGTTGGAAACTCTACTCTTAGCTTAAGAACTCTATTTTTTCATGGCATTGGTTTTGTTGTAGAGTTTGTAAGAGTATGATGCATATATGATTTTAGAAATTTATTTCTTATGGTTTGTAGATTCCAAGAGTTTTTAGAAAAAATATATATCTTGAGAAATCTTAATATCTAAACATTTTATTGAATAAAATGTTCTCTTGTTGAAAATATTTTATAAACAAATGTCTCAAGGTTTTCTTGTGAATATTGGTATTTTTATGTAAATAGACATTTACTCAATTTTTGAAGAAACAAAATGTATTTGATCTTAAAAAGCAAGGTGATGAAAATAATATGAAATTTCTATAATGAACCATGTGTCAAAACAATTTAATAGGATTTTTGGACTTAAAATCCATCTCCTCATGTACATAAAATGTAGTATTTTGATGATGAGCATATAGATAATTTTAATGATGATTTTATTGGGTTTAAACATGAAATAAAGAATATAAAAATTTCAGCCCTTAAAGTGTGTTAAAAGGTAGAAAATATGATAAATGGATATTTAAAGACTACATGGGAAAATAAGTGAAAAATGGTATTTTCTTGTAAAGTAGTCTCCAAAATACCAAAAGGGTTTTCTTAGTGAAAAAAGTAATAAAATAAAGAGATTACCAACTTGAAAAGGGTATTAACTCCAAAGTGTGAAGTGACTGTTAATAAGTAAAAACATTTGATAAGTTGGTATGTATAACTTAGTAATAGTTTTGAAAAAAGAACACTTGTGAAAATAGAGGAAAATGCAAGTGGGAAATAAATGGGTAAAATGGTAATTTTACTTAAAGTGGAAGATTTTTATGAAATAAAAAATGTTAGAATAGTTGTTACACAAAATGGTCCTTATAAAAGTGATTTTGGGAATAAAATCAACGCCAGTGTATAAAGGACAAGAAATGGTGATTTTCAAAGTGTAACACATGGTGGGGTGAGATCCCAGTGTTTTGACTTCGACCAGTAAAAATTGAATAATGTGGACATTGGGTAAATATTGAAACACGTTAATATATACTTGGATGAGACCGGGAATAACTAAGAAGGGCCCAGAGTCCTAGGGTTAAAGACTCAAAATCACAAATCAAAGCATATGATAACATAGGCGACCATTAAAGTATGTGAATCTTTGGAGGATTCTGAGAGAAGGATAATAAAAAGTGGAACATTCCAAGAGATGGGTTGTATGGTGAAAATAAAAAAAGAAAACCTAACTTGAATGAAATTGATAAATGTTTCGATTGAAAGATAACGCGGGAAAGTAATATAAGAAATTGGCTAATGTCCACGAAATAAAAGGAATGGTAAAGAGAAGTGATTATTTGGTAACTAGTTACCTAAAGAGGTATAACCCATAATTGGCACATGTGCGTGTTTATGAAAGGTTATTCAACGAAAATTTGGTGTTTTATACCATTGTGTTTGCGTGTGTTGAAAGGTAATTTTCAAGGAAAATACTAAAGTACATTTGGTGTGAGTAAATGAGTGATATCAATATAAAAAAATATTTTTCCTTAGATAAAAAGTTATTTGTTCAAAGTAATTAAACAGGTGTGCTAAATCAATAGAAAAATGTTAAGTGAAGTAAAAAGGGATTCTTTTACAAGATTAAGGTGAATGGATTGAAATAGTAAACGTTTTTCGAATAAAAACAATTTTATGCATTAAAGTGTGTGTGTATATCTATCTATATATATATATATGATGCATTTTCATGTGCATGTAGACAAACGTGTTAGAGTATGTTTTCTATTGTTCGATTCTATATTCCATTATTGTATTTTTACACTATGCATTTAGACAAACGGTAGTGGATCTTTTGACGTTAGTGTTTGTTTTGGGTTGGTCACACTAGACATGTGATGGTTTCGATTCTTGTTGTCCATGATAGAGTCAAGGAGATTAGAATGATGGGAAATGTGTGTCCATGTTAATTTCTTTTGCGCTTTTAATTTAGACATGTTAGTTGATTACGAGTGTCCATATAGGCCATTAGTGGCGACACCGCATTCGCTAGTATGAGTTGATTTAAAGTAAACCCTTGATGATGTGATAGGCATAATAAGATGTTAATAAAGGTTAATAATGTCCATAATATTAGATACATGAGTCATTTAAAGTCAACTTTAGAGGATACGTGACAGAGTGTCATTTCTAAACAATATTGATTTTGTGATAAAGACGCTATAAGTTCCTTGGTTAGGTACTTGTGAGTCGTTAATAGTGATGATGTGATTAGGTGAACTTAATCCTTGGGGTAATGTCATGGTATAAGCATTGAACAAATTCCATTAGTATGCAAACCTATGTTGGTCATCTCTAGGGGATGTGTATTAAGGCTTTAGTTGATAGGATACTATCGTTGTTGGATAGTGCCTTAGTAATCGTTGATTAATAGGTGAATATCGTAAGCCAGGATGTGGGTTACTAACCATCGATGGTAAGTGCATTGCGTGTGTAAAAAGGATAAATTGAAGTGGTGTAGGAGTGAACTCTATATAGTCGTCCATGATGTGGTTTTAGAGAATATATGATGTGACATTGAGGAAAAGGATCCCTAGTGACATCACTAGTAAGGACTTAGAGGCTTGTAAGTTGCGTAAGGAGCCCTATATCCTTCCAGTATCCTTAGTAGTGCCAGTCTATATTTTGATACGTGGTTTGTGGCATCAGTCGTTTAGAATAAGGTTTTGGAAACTTTATTGGATCTTGAGGAGAGATTCATACGTTAGACATATGCCGAAGTTACAAACAAAAGGGAGAAAATATTTTTATCTAAATACCATAGCCCATTTTATCATCCCTTATGGATGGAATGCGAGTCGGTTTCAGTGTGACTATGATTTAAGAAATTCCTGGAATATCCTTGGGACTAATTGCGTGTGGAGCCCTTGGAAATAGAAATTGACTTGTGATGTCTTGAGATGTTTGATGGTTAAAGTGCACCATGTGTAGAGACTTCTAGACTAGTATCTTTTATGATCACCTAATAGCCATGATGTGGATATTTGGAAATCTGTAGAGTGTACCTACGATGATAAGATCATAGGTGATGAAATCTTGTGAGTTTTTAATGACTTTTGTGTGGGGTGTGCTTGGTTCCTTAAGGAACTAGTTCAGTTCAGTCTTGTGAAATGCTAGTGTTCTAGTGATGATTGTATCGAGAGTCATGTAATGATCTTAAGTTATTGTTTAAATTTTTAGGGATCGTATTGTGTAGTCCTTTGTGAAGTCATCCAATTTTATATAAATAGGTTCTTCCACCTCCAAAGGGAAATTGGAGAGTTTTATCATGATTGGACATGATGCTCGTTTGTCCTAAGATGACTAGCGTAGGGAGTGTAGTACTATATTTTGATGGGTATTAGGAAATGCATTTGAAAGTATATTGATGATGTCTTATAGAGAATTGAAATATAGCACCCCAGAAGGGGTATCGAATCATGATTATGATATCGACATGTATCGACAATATAAGTTAAAATACTCATAGAAAGGCAAGGATTAGTTATTGGCATGTCTTGCTAGACTGGTTTACATTAGGAAGCATAGACCTATGTGGTGCTTGTTATCTTTATAGTTCTAATGATGATCGGTGTGGCAATCACGTAATTTTGGATTGGGTAGAATATATGGATATGCACAGTGATGACCTTGTGTCGGTGGAGGTTATTGGGACTCCATAAAAAGACTTTTGGGATACAAACATGGTATGATAAAGTAAACAGTAACCTAGATGTTCTAGGTTGGTTATGATGTCTCGTTCACTGGGGAAATGGACAAGATCAACATTGGCAAAGGCGTTGTCATTCGTTAATCGTAGTTTTCTACATTCGTCAAGGATGAAAGGAGGAAGCCTAAATCCGAAGGATAGAAGTCTAGAGTTTGAATTCCCAAAGGATAATAGGTTCGTTTATTACTTTTGTCCCGATGAGACAATTGATTTGTGATTTGATTCATCACGTTTGGTGACTCAAGCCAGGGTATGTTCGTACAAGGATCGGGTGAGTATGCTTGGGAGGAGTTGTAGACTTCGATCGTACAGCGTAGGTTCACCTTCGGTAGACCATAGATGTTCTATGCAAAAGGTATTACCTAAAATGGTTGTTCATTCATTTTAATTCGTTGTGTTCTTTCTATTCAAGTAGTCGAGGATTATAATCCTTCGATTTTGCTGGTTGAGGAAGGTATCCCTTCAATTTTAGCAGTCTAGTATAGTTCTATGTTGATGATTTAGTCATAGCACAGCTTGGCTCAATATGGGCATAGCTGGACCTAGTGTAGTCATTGCAGATCGATAACTAGAGCACTGTTTTTTGAAATAACCTTTTATTTACACAAGTTATGTGTATATGTTGCTTCACGTTCAGTCACACGATTTTCTCATAGTTTCCATTTTCCTTATGATTAACCATCTTATGAATCGACTGGCAAGGCAATTGAAAGCTCCGTTTATAAAGAACAGGATAATAATTTGAGGACAACATATAGCGCTAGAACTCGAGAAAACATAACACACAATGTTGTTTTACCACAATGAGTGGATTGGTGTAATAATCAGGTGATTTTTCCATAGTTAGATTCCTATAATGATCCTAGGTTCATAGAAGGAAGTGTAATTGAAGGTGTTAGTCAGATGCACGATTTGTGACTTGATTGGTATGTCTCTCCACAAAGCGGGTGACTACTTATGCGAGGACAATATTAGGTTTAAGTGAATTTGCATGGTTAGGAAGGCTCGAGAATTCGAGGGGACTTGGGATATGTAATCCTAATAATTGAAATGATTTATGATCATGGACTGGGTGATTAGTTGTATGTTTTTTGCTCTTGGGTGAATGTTGATCACTAGAGAGTATTAACCTCGTAGAGGCGCCAGTATGCTTTGGATGTTAGAAAATAAGCCTTAGGATTTGATTGAATGTGATCATCGAGTAAATGGATACTCGAGGACTGTTATGTAATTTTGAGGGCTATCCTGATGGTGAGAATTAAAGCATGTTACATGTCGAGTTCCTTGGTGATAGTCCCTTGTGAAAGGGCGTATGATGACTTCTTAGTGAGTGAGGATTGTGATGACTTAGCCTTAAAAGATTCTTATGACTTAGAGTAAGGATTGATAACCCCAAAAATTTAAGGAATTGATGGATAAATAATTCTGAGGACGAAATTACCTTAGGAGGGAAGAATGTAACACCCTCCCCGCGACTTTCATCGTACTCGTATGATTTGGTGGCTTGGTATCACCAATGGGACTCTAGACTTGTTGAGGTGGATCATAATCCAAATATGAGTAATATAGTATCTTCGTTGTGATGAAGTTTGAGTTTTTGTGGACAAACTTTGATGAAGAGATTTTTTCACTCATTGCAAATACTGTCGTTCGAACGAGGTTCGAATGACTTTTAATGACTGAGAAAATGGCCAATTTCTCTATGGAATCTCATTGGAAAGCCACGTTCAAATGAAGTGCTTAGTCGTATGAATGAAGGGTACTCATCACACCCCATTTATCCCCAAAAATTTTCCTCGTTTATACATCTTTAGAACTCTAGTTCGAATGAGAGGGGATCTCATTCGAACAAGGTTGAAAGTTGTTTTAACGACTAGGAAAAAAATATAGAAAATTCTGCATAATTTAATGTGTTGTCACGACATGGATTGTCGGATTGGCTAACATGTTGAGCTCTCAGGTTCTCACCTCAAAACATTGGATAAAGCCTTGATGGTCCATTGGATAAAAGGTTGAGTGTAGGGGCATTTGTGGGGTTAAACCCTTTGGCTTTTGGAGTCTTTAAATGATGCTTTTGATTATTTAAGGCATTTCCATCAAATTTAGCCTCTCTTTCTCTCTAGCTCTTGGAGATCTTCCTCCACCAACCAATACACACCACCATAACACCACCACCCCTCCACCTTAAACCACTTAATATTAACCGTATTCTTCCATACTCAGTATCACAAGACCTATGTGCACTAGTTGTTAGACAAGATACGAATCCATGGAGATATTATTGGTTTTTTTAAGTAGAAAGTAGAAAAAATTATGGAGTTTGAAGGGGGGTTTAATGAAGTTTTCAAGAAGACAAGATTAGTGGATCTAGGTAACCTCTTTAAGGCCACCTTAGGAAGTAAGAGGTTGCTATATTCTTCTATACTTCATTGAAGTTTCTTTTAGGTGGGAGAAACTCTACTCTTAGCTTAAGAACTCTATTTTTTTATCCCATTTCTTTTGTTGTTAGAGTTTGTAAGAATATGATGCATATATGATTAAATAAATTTATTTCTTATGGCTTATGAAAAATGGTTTATGAAAGATTCCAAGAGTTTTGAGAAAAAAATGATATATTTCAAGAAATTTTGATAGCTAAACATTTTATGGAATAAAGTGTTTGAAATGATCTTTATCCTGTTGAAAATATTTTATGAACAAGTGTCTAAGATTTTCTTATGAAAATTGGGATTTTTTTTATATAAATAGACATTTACTCAAGGTTTGAAGAAACAAAAATATCTTTGAGCTTGAAAATTATGGTTATGCATATATTATGAAATTTATGGAGTGAACCATGTGTTTTTCGACTTAAAATCCATCTCCTCGTGTACATAAACTTGTAGTATTTTGATGATGAGCATATAAACAAGTTTAATGAAGGTTTTATTGGGTTTAAACATAAAATAAAGAAAATAGAAATTTTATCCCTTCAAGTGTGTTAAAAGGTATAGAAAATGTGATAAATGGATATTTCTAGACTACATGGAAAAATAAAGGGAAAATGGTATTTTCTTGTAAAGTAGTCTCCAAAAGGTCAAAAGGATTTTTGTTGTAAAGAAAGTAATGAAATAAAGAGATTTCCAACTTGAAAAGGCTATTAACTCTAAACGGTGAAGTGAGTGTTAATAAGTAAAAACATTTGAGAAGTTGATATGTAAAATTTAGTAATGTTTTTGGGAAAAGAAAAGTGTGAAAATGGAGGAAAATGCAAGTTGAAAGTAAATGGGTAAAATGGTACATTTATGTAAAGTGAAAGATAATTATGAAATAATAATGTTGAAAAAGGTTTTACACAAAATGGTCCTAATGCAAGTGATTTTTGGGATAAAATCAATGCAAGTGTATAAAGGGTAAAAAAATGGTGGTTTTCAAAGTGTAACATAAGGTAGGGTGAGATCCCCAAGTTTTGGCTTCAACCCGTAAAAGTGAAATAATGTGGGCATTGGGTAAATATTTAAACACATTAATATAGACTCGAATAAGATTGAGAATAATTAAGAAGGTCCCAACATCATGGGCAGAAAGATCCAAAATCATTGGTCAGAGCATATGGTAGCTTAACTGGCGGTGTGGATCCTGTAAAGTATGCATATATTTGGAGGATTCTGAGAAATAGATAATAAAAAGTAAAACATGCCAAGATATGGGTTGTGTAGTGAAAATAATAAAAGACAACATAACTTGAATGAAATTAATAAATGGTCCGGTTGAAAGCTAACATGGTAAAGTAATGTAAAAAATTGGTTAATGTCCATGAAACAAAAGGATAGTAAAAAGATGTGGTAAATGGGTAATTAAGCAGACTAAAGAGGTCTAACCAATAATTAACACACGAGTGTGTTTATGGAAGGTTTTTTTTAACGAAAATTAGATATTTTCTACCATCGTGTTTGCATATATTGGAAGGTAAATTTCAACAAAGATATCAAGGTAAATTTGGTGTGAGTGAATGGGTGACTTCAATAAAGAAGGTGCTTTTACCTGGATAGAAGGGTATTTCAAAGTATTAATCTAGGTGTGTTAAATCTAAAAATAAATGTCAAGTCAAGTAAAAAGAGATTCTTTTACAAGATTAAGGTGAATGGATCGAAATAGTTAATATTTTTGGGATAAAAATGATTTCATGCTTTAAATTAAATATATATATATAAGTTCGTTGCATGTGTACGTAGACAAACGTTTTAGAGTCTCTTGTTTGCCGTTCGATTCAATATTGTATTGTTGTAGGACTTACTTACAACAATTACCGCCTCCTACTATTAATACTTCACAGTGCCATGTATTAACAAACACTTAGCTAACTCCTACCCCAATACCACGTTCTTTTTCCAACATAAAAACCACTATACCATTAACATCTCCCTCACAAACCTCGCTTCCCACCCATCCAATATTACCGCCACCTTATCACTCCATTCCCTCTGAGGCTACCGATATTATTCCACTAGCTACTAGTCATCCAATTAATGATACATTGACCTCATGAGCCACTACATTGCCTATTATGTCCAACAACAACACCCCTGTTAATCATACCAAACTGCTGACCTTGTACTCTAATCCCTCTAGCCTAAATTTAGTCATTGATATTGGACATTTAACCGTCACCCAACCTACATGCACTCAATCCATGCATCTACGCTCCCATTCTTCTCACAAAATTTACAACAACCTCAACTTCATTGCACCACCATCCAAGTCATCGAACCCACCTATTTTACTTCGTTATATAAAGACCCTCAATGGCACTAAGCTATAATCCCAAAATTAATTCTCTTTTACACAATAACACTTGTTCTCTTTTTCCACCCACTCCCAATATGAATATTATTTGGTGAAAACGAGTCTATAGAATTAAACAAAAATAAGATGGTTCTCTTAAACGATATAAATTTCATTTAGTAGCCAAAGGTTTTAACCAAGAACATGACCTTGAATTTAATGAAACCTTTAGCGTTGTTTTAAAAGAAACCACTATCCATACCATTCTTTCGATTTCTGTGTCTAATAATTAGACCATATCCTAGATGGATGTTAATAATGCGTTTCTTCATAGCTTTAAAATTAGAGATTTTTTCATGGAACAACCTCATGGGTTTAATTACCCCACTCATCCCAATTTCGTGTATAAACTACAGCGCTGACTTTATGGTTTAAAACAAACGCCCCGCACTTGGTTTCATCATCTCACTCAATATCTTCTAACACAAAATTTTTTAGGATCCAAAAGAAATTCTTCTCTTTTAATTTATAAATATGGGGCCAATATAATTTTTCTACTTGTCTATGTTGACGACATAATATTAACTGGAAATAATTCTACTTTAATGCAATCCCTCATTTCCTCCCTTATAAATCTTGTCCATCTCCATTACTTTCTTGGTGTTGAAGTTACACCCACCTCCACTGGCATTTATCTTTCTTAACAATGATACATATTAACATCCTAAATCGTCATGGAATATCCAACTCAAAACCCCTCACCACTCCAATTTCCATCCCCTATCTTTCCCTAAACATGAAGGCACACCCGTACCTAATTCGATAGTTTATAGACAAATTGCCGATGCTCTTTAACATGTCAGACTGACTCGTCCCAATATTATATTTTCCGTCAACAAAGGTTTCCAATTCATGCACTAACTTATGGATATTCATTAGTCTCTCGTCAAATGAATATTAAGATATCTTAATTCTGCACCCTCTCACAACCTTCAAATTAACAAATCATCTTCTTTTGAACTTCAAGCATTTATGGACTCCGATTAAACAAGCTGTATTGATGATTACAGGTCTACAAGTGGTTTTAGAGTTTATTTGGGTTCCAAAGTCATCTCATGGCAATTAAAGAAACATAAATTTGTGTACCCCTCATCAATCAAAGCTGAATACAAGTCTCTTCCTGACGCTAGTCCTGAGCTCAGTTGGCTTAAGTCCTTCTGAATGATATTGGATTTCCTCCTCATAAACCTTTTATCCTTTGGTGTGACAAAATTGGTGCTGCATACTTGTCTACAAATCCATTTTTTTCATACTTGCACCAAACATTTTTAAATCGATTTTCATTTTATTCAAGATCAAGTTACAACCCAACAGCTACAAGTTCATTTCATTTCAACTGATGATCAAATCATCGATATATTGATCAAATGTCTCTCTAATTCCATGTTCCAATTTCTTAGAGACAAGTTAATGGTTGTTTCTAAACCACCATTATCTCGTGGGAGAGTATGAACCCATAACAGACCTCCAACATAATAGGACCACAAGTTTCTAGAATTCAAACTACACATATTGGAGCTAGTAAGAGCCGTATCAAGTCATAGTTGACATATTCAAATGTTTAGGAATGCAACACCTTTTTAGGATCAATAATTGATCACAAATATTATATAGTCACCATCTCGGCTGGTTTGTAAGGTATAAAATTTAAGAATAAAAATCTTTAACAATAGCAAGTTGTTTACATAAGGCGAATACCACACCAAACAAAAATATATGGTGAATCCTAAAGGTTCCATATAATTACAACTCAATACCCAAGGTGCTTAAAGTGATTTCGCAATAATGTTTCAATGATTGTACAAGGCCTGATACAAAGTTATTATGAGTTACCCTCGGTATCTCTTAAATATATTCTTGTTGACAAAAAATGATTTCACTGATACCATGATGTTACACTATAATAATTGGACCATACTCATGGGAGCCCCTTCCCATCTATAAACAAAATGACTTGTTATGTGGGATACATAAATAGACTTTCATGTGATGTATTATACTTTAATAAACATACGATACCGCGACGGAGGTTTCCCCACTATTGACATCATTAATGAATTATAGTGTTGGATTCAACTAACTTTTAAGACATCTATTATACAATAAATGGTATTTATTTTCACTTTTACTCTTTAGTTATACTCTCACTAGCATGTACACCTCGCGATGCACGAGCGCTAATGCATGTTACAAATATTGTTGAACACAATATATTATTTCAATATATTCCCTATAGTGTATTGTTTCATTAAATAAAAGTTACATGTGTTGACATAATATTGATATACCAAGCATTAAATGTGAGAAAGTGAATCCCCATAACTGTATTTTATGAAGAAAAACCCAAAATATAATGAAAAAGCATTTTAGAAATTGAAAATCTCTTCATCATTCCAAGTGTCATTGTGGTCACTCAATTGATCTCTATTCTCTTACTCCTTAAAGAAAGGACATTTTTGTTTTAAAATGCATACATATTTTATATAATACTCTTATATTCAAATGGCGATATATGTATTTAACAATATTTCTTTAAGATTACCTTGTTAATTTGAGTCTATTTGACGTCCTTATGTTGCTTCCATCCTCGACAACCGTATTTATCGCAGTCCAAGAGCTTGATTCTTGGTCATTATACATTTTACGGTGATATGTCTATAAAAAGTTTTAGAGCAGAGTAAAAATACTTTTGTTCTTAAATTATTTTAAAAAATGTGCAATAATACTTTTGGAAGTATTATAATACTTTTGTTCTTAATTTATTTACAAAAACTATAAAAATTATTAATGAAGAAAAATGAGATTACAACTAAATTTGGTGTACTTACATACAAAAAAATGAACAAATATAAATTTATTGATGATTTGTCTCAATTGGCCTCCACGTAGCGGTCCAATTAGTTGTCATTTTCTAAAGGGTCATGTACATGTTAGGTAAATAAATTATTTTTGTAATTTCAACTCTAAAATGTTGATAGTGTGTTAGATGTATGAATAATGAAGAAAAAACGTTTACACTATCATGTTGTGTTCATGTCTAAATGGTGGTTATGGTGTCTTGTCAAAACCTAAGACGACGCAGAATATGAATTTCTATAAAACACTTAGAGTTGATTAGATGTATGAATAAGGAAGTAAAAACGTTTACACCATCCATTTATTTATATAGATATGGAAGGGTAAATATTAACAACAGAGTGAGATATAAAAGATAAAATGTAGAAAGAATGGGGTTATCTCAAAAAATAATCCCACCTATTGTTATGTAAATGTGTAATCCTGCATGATCTTGAAAGACTTACTAAGTGTATATGTATTGTAAACAAATAATAAAAAATTCATTCAAAGCTCTATGTTGTTTTCTTGATGGCCGTATCCCAAGAAAATTTCACTAACCATATTAATCAACATTGAAGGCAAAAGAACATATATTTTTCAATACAAAAGAAAGGAAAAAAAATACACAAATGTTCATATAAACTAATTACCCGATTAATTTATCAAACAAAAAATATACATATGTGGCACAGTCAGTAGTAAGTGTGTATACATAGATTTAAGGAACCCCTCTGTAAAAAATTACTAATAAAATTATTATAATAACTGAAAAGATTGTGAAACCCATATTTATTAAAAAAAGGGTGCCTTTATGAAATCAATTATATCTATAGTGTGAAAATTACCAAACCAATATCTGGAAAATTATGTGTCCACCGCAACTGCAGCGATATATATTGCTTCATGCCGTCAAATTGCATCCTTAGACCGTTGCATCGTTCTCTTCGTTGAGTAATTTGTTGGAAAAATTGGACTTAAATGGGTTTTAAGAAAGCTGTCCAGAATTTTCTGGACATAATTTTGAGCAACTTTGAGCTCAAATTTAGGTGGGACCCACACTACGAAAATTGTGGGACCATATACGAACGCGTTCACCTCCGCAAGGAGATTAACGTAGTATATTCATATGTCTAATTTCAATAAGTTATGAATGATATTTATGTCCCCAAAGTGACTCACAAAGAAATGAAAGTTAATGAATTGGGTGTATTTTAACTCTTGTCCCACATTGGAAGAGTAGTGGAATTTTGATGAGTTAATAACACCCCAAGTATGGACTAAGGCTTGGATGCCTTGGGGGTATCCCAACTCTTTGAAGGGGAGATGACCTAAGCTATGCACGGGTTGACTTTCGGTCAAAAGTCCACACGCGCCGTCCGGCCGGCTCGGCTTGGGCTTGGGCTTGTAAAAATCTCCTACATTTTTGGGCCGAATTTTAACTGTTGGCAGTTATTGCCAACAGTCAACAATTAATTTCGTTTAACTGTTTTGGCAGTTATTTGCCAACCATCACCTACTTTACTATAAATACAGATGCCTCCCTTCGTTTTTAAATAATGAAAATTTTCCCTCCTCCAGAATTGCTGCCATTTTCCTTCCTGAAATTTCCTGTCATATTCTCTTCAGAAATTTTTTTCTGCATAGCATCTGTTGCATTGTTGTTGAGTATGGAACATAGAATTTGAGTTCGCTGCAATTAATTATTGTCGTGCTACATAATTAATTGGAAAATCCGTTCTATCTTGGGAGACAATATTCATCAACCTCGGAGCACATTGGAGGGAATAAATTGTCTTAAGGAAACTGTTCATAACAGGGCTCGGATTTATCTTTAATTCTTTTTATTATTTCTGCAAATTCAAGTAAGTGTTTCATTTCTGTAATTTTGTTTTTAATTCTGTAATTATTTAATAATTCATAATTCTGTACAATTGTTATTTATTTATAGTAGACATAACAATCTTAAGACAATTTATTTAGTTCTACTGTTTTTAGTGTACATAATTTTTTTTTATTACAGAAATTTATTTGTTAGAAATAATTCTGTTTTGACAGAATAAAATGAATTAATTTACTGCTTTATTGTAGAAATTAGTAAAACAGTTTTGTTATAGAAATTAATTTCTATACCGTTTTTATATTCTGTTTTAGAAAACAAATTTTATTTGTGTATTCTTGTTAAAATCTGTTTATGATATATTTTAATCTTAAATTATAATTCTGTTTTGTACGGAATTTTTTTTATTATTAAAAATTAGTGTGACACAGATTTTATAATTTAATTCTGTTTTGTACGGAATTCTGTTTATATTATACTTTAATTTTGAATTTTATTTGGAATTCTTTTGGAATTCATTTATTGTGAATTATATTTGGAGGAAATTGTTGCACATAATTTTGTATTCTGTTTTGATTAATACATTATATATGAATTTTATCATTGATAAAAATTCTGTTTTTGTAACAGAAATGGAATCACAAAGTACGAACACTACTCCTACGAAACTGATTGTCACCAACACAAGTGTGACTGCACCCGTATCTATGCCACACGGGGAGAAACCTGAAAAGTTCATTGGGGTTGACTTCAAACGTTGGCAAGGACAAATGTACTTCTATCTCACTACCTGCCAACTGGGCAGGTTTGTATATGAAGATTGCCCCTCTATTCAAGAGGGAGATGACGCTGAAAAGGTTGCTGCTGTCGATGCTTGGAAGCACTCGGACTACCTTTGCCGAAATTATATTTTGGCATACTTGGACAAGACTTTGTACCATGTCTATTGTACTATCAAAACTTCCAAGGAATTATGGAATTCTTTGGAAAAGAAGTATAAAATTGAAGATGCTGGGATGAAGAAATTTATCATTGGGCGTTTTCTGGACTTCAAAATGGTTGATTCTAAATCTGTAATCTCGCAAGTGCAAGAACTCCAAGTGATTCTCCACGACATTCATGCTGAAGGAATGTCAATTAGTGAAACTTTCCAAGTCGCTGCATGTTGATGTAAAAAACTAGATCGCTCTAATTTTTCAATCACAGATAAATAAATAAGACAAAAATTTTTAAAGTGGTTCGGCTAGGAATAAAGCCTACGTCCACTGTTATGTTATTGCTGAGTGTTTGTGGAATTCTTGATTACAAGTTCTCTCAAGAAATTCCGGTCCCCTTGAATGAGGATGATACAAGGTATTTATAGCCTTGAGGCTGTACATGAAAGGTTCGATACATTAAATGACATACATATGAAAGGGTAATACATTTAATGCAGAGTGCGTGCCAAGAATATAAGCATTCAATGAATATCTGAGCTATTGATTATCTGGCAATTAATGATACGACCGAGATGCAGCTCGGACCGCCATAGCTGTTCGCTGATCAGGAGTTCCTCGGAACATTAGAGTACCTCGGTGCGTTGGAGTTCCTCGGTGTGATAGAGTTCCTTGGTGTGATAGAGTTCCTCGGTGTATTCTCGTTGCTCGGAAAGAAACATGGCTGGTCGGGAAATGATCTTCCTCGCTGCTATTGTGCCACGTAGATTGACACGTGTCTTCGTATTATTCGTCCACATCAGCATATTAATTTTGGTATCAACAGAAGCCCCCAATGTTTCATATTTCGAACTTTGAGAAGTATGGAACATTCTTTCTCGGTATATGGCAATATTAAATGTCCTTCCTGGGTTTCAGGAACATTGTATTCAAATTTCCTTCTTATTTCGCAGTTTCCGCCTTTTTTATAAACGCTTCGATCTTCGTGCAATTTTTGTCCTTTTAGCCGCCGGAAGTTCAGTAGTTTCTTTTTGGTAATCATTTCTTTCGCCGCTTCCCAATGCAAAGTATTTAAACTTCTTTGGTAACTATACCGTCGTCTACGTTTTCCATTTTCTGCATTCAAGCTTTCTATTCTCTTCTTCTCTCTTGTGCGTTCATCCTTGTTTCCGTTCGTTGCCAACATACCTCCTTTCTTTCTGTAAGATATTCTTCCTTTCTTCTGTATCTCTTTTATTCAATATGGTTTATATCGTGGAGTCTGTTGAGAAATTCCGTTCTGATTTTTCCATTCCTTCGTGGGTAACTCTAGAGGTTCTTTCTGAGCCTTTAGATTACTTTCGATTGGCTGAGGGACATTGGTTCCCCAGTCTTTTTGTTGCTGAATGCGGTTTTTCCTTTCCACCAAACCCATTATGTCTTGAGTTTTGTCAATATTTTGATCTTGTTCCTGCAAAAATAGCCCCCAATTCATGGAGAATAATTAACGGGGTGCACAAATTAAATCTAACTCATGGGAATCATATTGGGATCCCTGAAATTATGTTTTGTTATAAATGGGCTGTTCTAGATAATATTTATTATTTAAAAACTAGGTATTTGAATAGGGCTCTTGTAGTTAATCTCCCTGACTCAAATAGGGATTATTTTGAGCATGGGTTGGTCATAAAAAATTGGCAACATGCGCCTTTATCTGGGAATGAAGTATACAACGGTCCCAGATGCCCCCCATACGGCAATGGGATAGGTTTATTTTTCATTTTATTTTACTTATGAAATTATGCTTTCATCATGTTTGACAAAATGTATGACTGATATTCCATTATGTATTTATTTGCAGTTGATAGCAAAAGAAAAACTCCAAAAGAGTCAGAAGTGAATATCAAGCATTTGAAACTTATCTGGAATTTGCATAAGACCATTGCTGACGAGCATATTAGATCTGCTTCATATTTACTACAGTATAAGAGTTACACAACCTCTTATACTGCTCGCCCTGTTGAACCAGCTTCAACACCAGAAAGTTCATCTTCAGATTCTCATAACCCCCTATCTCAGAGAATGGGCAAGAAAAGAGCTCCTCCTGCTCTATTTGGTGAAATTTCTTCTGCTGTTGGAGCCCAGAAAGGCAAAATTGATGTCCCAGAAGGGACTAAAAAAGTAGATGCTGGGTCCTCCAAAGCTGCCGAGAAGCCCCCAGTGGCCCCGAGCAAGAAAAATGCTCCTGCTGATGTGATTACAATCTCTCCGACCAAGACTTCTTCCTTGGTTGATGCTGCTGACCCTCCTTTGAAGAGATTGAGGAAATCATCCTCAGTTAATCTTGCTGGAACTGCATCTTCTCTACCCGCTGGTGGTAGTAGTGTTTCAAACATCATTCTTCCGAGTTCTTCCAAGAGCTCAGTTATACCCGAGGTTCTCGGGGTTGATGAAAAAATTCCTAGGGATACACTGACATTCCTAGCTGCTCGTCATCTTTCTTCAGTAAATTTCTCACTCCTTTGGTCTTTCTTTCTTTTTCTTGAATTCTTGTATTTGTGTTGACTTTATTGTTTTTCTTATCTTTCAGTTGGTGAACTGCTTCAATACCATCGTGAAGAAAGATCAAGTTATTAAAGCTTCCAGTTCCTCGTCCGATGTTGACGATGCTTTGTTGGGTTTAGCCCAATCTGTGAAGGAATCTCGCCAACAGTACATCGAGGAGAAAACTGTTTGGGAGAAAAAGCTGGCTGTGGCTGAGGCTGAGAAGATGAGGATGGCTGAAACCTCCAAGAATTTGGAGGAGAAAGTTAAAGTTTTGGAGGTTAAACATCAGGATTCTGATGATAAGTTGAAAAAGGCAGAGGAAGAATTATCTACTCTGCGAGATATCAAAGTCAAAAAAGAGGAATTGGAGGTGAAGCTCTCCTCGGAGAAGTCGAGGAGAAAAGTCGCAATCAAGAAACATTTCAGCGTTGGTTGGGAGAAAGGATGGGAGAGAGGGATAGCTGCAATGACATCCCAAGTTCAATATGGGGAGTTGAAATACTTCCATGATGGCTGGGTAGCTGCTCTGCAAGAGCTAAAGGTCCAAGACGATTCTGAGCTATTCCAACGGCATCTCCCTGGTCCTCCTCCACCAATTGTGGAAGAAGAAGAAGATGAGCCTGTCTCAGATGAGTCTTCTATGGCTATGGGCGATCAATTTTCTGCCTCTCAACCCTCTGCCACCGAGGACGTTTCTTCCACGCCTCCTCTTCCCGAGAAGAATCCTACCGATCAAGCTGTTGTTACCACCGAGCAACCGAGCTCCTCGTCCCAGCCTCCCGAGAAAGTCTTGGGAGACAAGGAAAATGTGTGAAGTTGTTCGGTATCATTTCTATATTTCCTTGTAATCGAATAATGTAACTTTTTGATGATCTAATAAAATATATCTTTGCTTATCTCTGTTGTTGATAACTTGTTTTTGTTGATTGTTGTCTTTTTCTCGTCCTTAGTTTGTTGCTAGAATGGAATTGATCTCTTCACATGATACCGAGCTGATGCAGCAATGTCATCAATACTATAAGGCTGGTCATACAGACCTTAGTACATCGGAAATTGCTGATATCCTTGGTCATGGTGCTTCAGAGCAGGCTATTGAGGCTTATCGGTACTTGAAAGATTTACTCGACCGAGCTGTGGCCAACAATGTCGCTTATTATGACCTGATTGAAGAGCTGCATTGTTCCTTAGAGGATCTCCAAGGTCAGCACAATGAATCAATGGCTTTGTTACACAAAGATTATGAAAATAAATACCAACAACTTTCTTCTGAAACAGGCCATAAGAAGATCATTGCTGCATATGATATTAGGGAAAGGACCCTAAAAGGTGAAATTGAAGCCTGTAGACAAATTGCCGAGATCCTGGAACAAGAAAATAATAATTTGCAGAAAAAATTAGCTCAATATGAATCTGCTACTTCATCTTCTACTGCATTAATACCAGTTACTGATGAAGGCTTCTCGTTCTTAGAGGTCGAAAATGCCAAACTAAGGCAAGAGCTGGAGGACTTAAGAAGATCTGCCATTTCTGGAACTGCTCGGGGACGAGGAAGAGGTTCTCGGGGGCGAGGAAGAGTCCTCAGCCAAAATGTTGAAGAGGCTCGCACTCAGTCTACTCTGGAAACTCAAGCATTCCAGTTGAAAGTAAAAGACTGTGCTCTGACTGAAATGTCCAATAAAAATCTGTCTCTGGAAGATCAGCTGGCATCGATGAAATCTGCCTTGCATAATAAGGATCTTTTTGCTAAAAGCCTTCATGAACAATTGGATAGATTAACCTTCCAATTCCATAAACAGCCAAGGGAATTCTGGATGGCAGGATACAATGAAGCCCTTGTTCATCTGGATGCTCGCATTGAACATGCTAACAATGAAGGTTACAAGCAAGGATGGTTAAATGCATTGGGTGTGTTAAAGTTGGAGCAAGGGCATTTTTTATGGGACTATCATGCTCCATCATTATTAGACCTGCCTGTACCACCTTTCAAATTGGATATGGCATGGATCCTAGCTCGTTCCATTCCTCGCAGCCTAATTTCAAAATACCTTGGTGATTATAGCCTTCATTCCCAAGTTGAATTATCTCGTCCTGAGCATCTTTTGGATACACCTTCTGTTATGAACGTCAGAATGCTCAGAGATGTTAATTTCATCAATTCTCCCCTTTGCCTAGAAGACCCTCCTGCCGGCGAGGAACCTGTCTCTAAAGCACAGGGCAAGAAACCAATAGAATAGTAATATCAATGTAACAATTAGTACATTTATGTAACTTGTGATTTATGAAAAGATTTTCATTTTCTGTTTGCCAATTTTGCTTTATACTTGCATATATGTATCTGTTAAAAAGATAACAATAATATTGTTCATTAAGCAACTTAATAAAAAGTTACAAGTATTAGTAATGTTTCTCGATCACTTAATAATAAAGTAATGAGTAAAAATGTTCAAACTGTTTCCAACCAACCAAGGTGGGTGAATAATGTTTGTCGACCAATTACAGCTGATGGGTTTTTTATCCCCGACCAGCTATACTTGGTTTAATTATAAAATTGCGTCCGACCAACTAAGATCAATAATTTGTCCTCGCCGACCAACTACAGTTATTGGGTTTTTATCCCCGACCAACTATACTTGGTGTATTTTTTGAACATTTTGTTCTTCAAAGAACTCATTGTAATAATATTACCTCCCGACCAACATAAGTTGTAATATGAGAGTATATTTTTATCTTACCAACTGTAGTTGATCATGCTGGTGTAGTGTACACTTTTTGGCTCCTTAAAGCTTTTGGCTCCTTAGAGCATGTCCTCCTAACCAAAGGAGGTTGGCTACTTATAGCACTTTTGCTCCGTAGAGCTGTCCTCCTAACCAAAGGAGGTTGGCTCCTTAGAGCACTTTTGCTCCGTAGAGCTGTCCTCCTAACCAAAGGAGGTTGGCTACTTATAGCACTTTTGCTCCGTAGAGCTGTCCTCCTAACCAAAGGAGGTTGGCTCCTTAGAGCACTTTTGCTCCGTAGAGCTGTCCTCCTAACCAAAGGAGGTTGGCTCCTTAGAGCACTTTTGTTGTGTAGTGTATTACACTAGTATTCCCCGAAAAATTTTCAACCAGAAAGAACATGGCGAAACATCCTCGTTTTATTCATAATGAAAGAAATGCTTTACATTTGACATCACTGATAATACTTGCGCAGGTGTTCAGCATTCCATGCGTTCTTAAATTCCTCTCCTTCTAGAGTTGCTATTCTGTAAGTTCCTGGTCGAACAACCTCTGTAACTCGGTAAGGTCCATGCCAGTTTGCTTCCAGTTTATTCTGCTTCTGAATGACCTTCTTTAGCACATAATCCCCCTCTTTTAGATCACATTTCTTTACTCTTTTGTTGTAAAACAGAGCTGTTCGTTGTTGATAAGCAGCATTCCTAATGGCTGCCTCTTCTCTGACTTCCTCGAGCATATCCAAATCCAGTCTTCTCATCAAATCACTGATCGGAGAATTGAAATTTAACACCCTGTGTGTTGGTAGGCCCAACTCGGCAGGTATCACAGCCTCACTTCCAAATGCTAGCATATATGGTGATTCCCCTGTTGCTGCTCGGGGAGTTGTTCGGTAAGCCCACAAAACTGATTGTAGCTCATTAATCCAATTTGCTTTAGCCTCACTTAACCTCTTCTTCAAACCATTTAGTAATGTTCTATTTGTCACCTCAGTCTGTCCATTGCTTTGGGGATGGCCTGGTGCTGAATGAAACTTCAAGACGTTCGACTGATGACAATAAGCAGCAAATTTTTCATTATCAAATTGCGTTCCATGGTCTGTGATGAAAGCGTGGGGGAGACCATATCGACAAATGATATTCTTCCATATGAACTGATACACCTTCTCGTACGTCATATCAATTAGTGGTTCAGCTTCCACCCACTTAGTAAAATAGTCTACTACCACGACGAGATACTTGAATCTTCCTCGGGTCGTCGGCAGTGGTCCAACCAGATCAATCCCCCACATGGCAAATGGCCAAGGTGATGTTATGGGTGTCAACAATGCCTGTGGAGTTCTTCGGATGGAGGAAAAACGTTGGCACTTGTCACACTTCTTAGCATAGGCTATACAATCAGCCCTCATCGTCGGCCAGTAGTATCCCTGTGTCATCACCCTTTGCAGAAGAGTCCGACCTGCTACATGAGCTCCACAAGATCCTTCATGGATTTCTTCAATCAATTCTTTGACTTCTGATGGATGCACACATCTCTGCAAACCTGCCATAATTCCTCGTCTATACAAAACACCATTAGTTAACACATACCGAGCAACTTTATACTTCAATTTCTTGGCAGCTAGTTTGTCCTCCGGTAGCATTCCTTCTTCAATGTATGCTCTGATAGGATCCATCCAAGATGGTCCTAAATCAAGGGTAATAATCTTCACCGTCAGATCTTCTTCTATGCTCCGACTTTCTAGTACTTCAATTGGTATTGTTCTTCGCAGCTCGGTGCGCGTAGCTGACGCTAGTCGGGCCAATGCGTCTTCTCTAGCATTCTCCATTCTCGGTATCCTCACCAATTGAATAGCATCAAATTCTTTCAATAACTCCATCACTTTTGCATGGTACTTCACCATTAACTCTCCCTTCACTGCATATATTCCCATCATTTGATTCACAATTAATTGAGAATCACTGAAAACAATTACTTGACGTGCCTCCATAACTTTCGCCAAATGAAAACCTGCTATCATAGCCTCATATTCAGCCTCATTATTGGAAGCTTTGAATTGGAATCTCAAGGCATACTCCATGTCAATATCATCTGGAGAGTTTAAAACAATCCCTGCTCCACAACCAGCCGTGCAAGATGATCCATCTACATATAATCTCCATGTATGTAACTCGTCTTCAAATTTCTTATCTGTTAGAGTTCCTCGGTGAAATATCATCTGTTTTCTTTCATCATCCCCGGGTATCCTTCGTTCCTCGTCGGTCATTTGTTCGCGCCCTTCTACCAACCGGAGTTGGTCAGGGTTTGAATATGATGATTTTTCTACATCCACAAGTCCTTTTACCAACCTTGGTTGGTTTGGATCTGTGTCTGTTGATCCTGTATCGTCCACAGGTAGGTCAGCAAGCACCTTTTGCACCTCGGGGGTATCAGGGTATGTGAACTCTGCTATAAAATCTGCCACGGCTTGCCCCTTCAACGATGATCTGGGTTCATACACAATATCATATTCACCGAGCTCTATTGCCCAGTACATCAATCTTCCTGATTTTTCTTGCTTGTGAAGGGCTTGTCTTAACGGCATGTCGGTATACACAATGATGGTATGGGCCTGGAAGTATGGCCTTATTCTTCTACTTGCTTCAATTAATGCCAGTGCCAATTTTTCCAGCTTTGGGTATCTGATTTCCGCACCTCGGAAGGCCTTGATTGTGTAATAAATTGGCTTCTGGACTCCATTCTCCAATCTGATCAACGCCGAGCTAACTGCATTTTCTGATACTGCCAAATACAAGTACAGCTTCTCTCTAGTTATTGGCCTAGACAACAATGGTGGGGCTCCCAAATACTTCTTCAAATCTTGAAAGGCTTTCTCACATTCATCAGTCCACTCAAAACTTTTTCGTAGTGTTTTGAAGAATGGGAGGCATTTATCAGTTGCTCGGGATACAAATCTGTTGAGTGCTGCAACTCGTCCGGTAAGACTCTGCACTTCTTTCTTCGTCGTCGGGGATCGCAGCCCTAAAAGAGCCTTGATCTTTTCTGGATTTGCCTCAATACCTCGTTGGTTGACGATGTATCCGAGGAACATTCCTTCTCGTACTCCAAAGGTACATTTCGTCGGGTTAAGCTTCATCTGGTATTTATCCAGTTGATCAAAAGTTTGACTCAAGTCAACCAAATGATCTGCAGCTCTCTTGCTTTTGGTGAGCATGTCGTCGACATAGACCTCCATATTACGGCTGATTTGTTCGGTGAAAACCTTGTTCATCAACTGCTGATATGTTGCACCTGCATTTTTTAAACCAAAAGGCATAACATTATAACAATAAGTTCCCCTTGGGGTAATAAAAGAAGTACTTTCCCTGTCTTCAGGTTTCATTTTGATTTGGTTGTAGCCAGAATAAGCATCCATGAAGCTGAGTAGCTCGTGTCCCGAGGTAGCATCCACTAGTTGATCAATTCTGGGCAATGGAAAATGATCTTTTGGACATGCCTTGTTGAGATCAGTAAAATCAACACACATTCTCCATTTGTTGTTCTTCTTCTTTACCATCACCACATTCGCCAACCAATCTGGATATTTCACATCTTCAATGAATTAGGCTTTCTGGAGTTTCTCGACCTCTTCTTGTATGGCCTGGTTCTTCTCGGGACTAAACACTCTTCTTCTTTGCTTCACAGGCTTGATCTCCTTATTCACATTGAGTTCATGACATAAGAAGTTTGGATCTATTCCTGGCATGTCTTCATGACTCCAAGCAAAAGTATTCTTCCTGTTTCTCAAGAAAGTTATCAACTCCTGTTTTATTGAAACATCCAACGACGATCCTATCTGAGTTATTCGTTCAGGATGCTTGTCGTCCAGGATAACAATTTCTGTAGATTCCACAACCTGCCCTTTTACGAGTTGAGATTCATCCCTAGGGTCAAGAGTTTCAATTTCTGTGCCTTCCTCCACTTGGTAAGTAGTAGTCTTTTTCTTTGATTCTTCAAGTTCCTCTTGCTCGGCAGACGAATAATAGCATTCCCGAGCTACTTTTTGATCACCTTTCATAATTCCTACTCCAAAATTCGTTGGGAATTTCAAACACTGATGTACTGTAGATGGAACTGCTTCGAACTTCTTCAATCCAACTCTTCCCATGATGATGTTGTAGGCGGACTGCACATTCTTATCCATCACAAAAAAGCGTATTCTTTCTGTTCGACAAGCAGGCCAAGTTCCAATGAGTATATCCAACTTGATCGTCCCAAGTGGAAAAACTTTCTCGCCAGCAAAACCCAGAAGGGGTCTGTGATAAGGTTCTAATTGAGATAATTTTAAATTCAAGCTATCAAAGCATGAATAGTACATGATGTCTGCCGAACTACCATTGTCTACTAACACCCTTGAAATGACCACATCCTTCATCCTCATTTTGATCACCAGAGGATCATCATGAGGGTAAAGAACACCTGCCAGGTCGTTTTTTGAAAAACCAATCACTAGCTTCTCTTTGTTTACCTTCCTCGGACGATCATCCTCGGCCAGGTTAATCGCTGAATGTATGAACAAGCTTGAGCCTCTCCGAGGTAAGCTTTTCTTTCTGCAGTAAGGTCTCCTCCTCCTGCATCTCCTCCTGTAATAACATTACAATCAAATGACCCAAAACGTATGGAAAATACCTCTCGTTCAGGTTTCCTTGGCTTCTTGGGAAGATCGGGGTCATCATCTGGATCCTCTTCATGGTCCCTCCTCTTTTTCTCCTCTGCACGACGAGGAGATCTAGATCTCTCTCTAATTCTATCATCATTCTTCCTCCCACTCCTGCGATCTACATACTTTGATAATTTTCCTCTTCGGATGAGTGTTTCAATCTCGTTCTGAAGGGCTATACAATTTTTGGTCATATGGCCATGATCTTTGTGAAACTCGCAATATTTGGCCTTATTCCTCAGGTCGGGATCTGTCTTCAGTTTCTCTGGCCACTTGATTTCCTCATTATTCCTGATTTCTTCCAAAACATGATTAATACCCACTTTCAATGGAGTATAATTATCATACTTCTTTAGGGCTTCCAACTTCATCCTGTTATTCTTGGAATGTTTGTCACCACCATTACCTTTTTTATCTTTCTTCTTAGAATTGTCGACCTCCACTTTAACTTCTTTATCCATATTCTTCTTCGCAGCCATAGCCTCCTCGGCATTCATGATTTTGGCCGCCTTTGCCATCAACTCCGACATATTTTTAGGTGGATCTTTGGCCAAAGTGTAGTACAGCTTGTTAGGCAGCAAACCACTCATCAGAGCAGTGATTGCTGTCTTTTCTTCATAATCTATGACTTCCAACTTCTCGTTATTGAAACGAGTTATGTAATCTCTAGTACTTTCACCTGATTTTTGTCTAACACTTAGCAAGTGTGCTACTCGCTTTACCGGCTTTGCTCCAAAACAAAAATTGCCAATAAACAACTCGGCTAACTGAACAAAAGTTAAAATCTTACCCCGAGGAAGATTATTGTACCATATCTGTGCAGATCTGGTAAGAGTTCCCGAGAATGCTCTACACCTCATCTCGTCATGGACAGCGTAGATATCTGCAGCGGCTTGGTATTGTTCTATATGAAGTACGGGATCTGTCTTTCCATCGTACTTGGGGGTCACTACGGGTGCTTTGAATTTCGACGGTGTAGGGAAATCCACAATGGCTTGCACAAAAGGTGTTCCTTGAACAAAAGTTCTCTGTAAGGGGTTCCTCGCCTTAGCCATTTCTCCCAATCTATCCTCCAACCGTTGAATGGAACCTTTCCATGCTTCATTCCCTTCCTCGGGCCGCTTAGTCCGAGCAACTGATTGTTCTGACGTAGCTTCCTGAGATTTATCTCGACGAGTAGTTGGTCGCGATTGTGCAGATCCTTCTCTCAAACCTGGTGGTGGTCGAAAACTTCTTGATGGAGCCCTAGGTGGACTCATGTTCCTCCTTGGTCCTAACCGACTGAAAGGAGACACCCTGCTTAATCTTTCCAAAGCGCTAGTTCTTTCCAGAGAAAGAGTGATACGTTGATCTGTATCCGTAGCCCGTATAGATGAAGTTCGCCCAGGTTGATAAGAAGAATCATTAGACTCTTCATTGCGATATGACCCAGTACGTTTAGATTGCGATTGCCTATGATCACTCCTTTGCACTGAATAAGTAGGTGCACTGCCCTGAAGAGTTTGAATGAGTTGCCTCATAGATTCTTGCATGGCGGTTTGTCCTTGAGCCAGATTCGTCATAATTCCTGCCAGATCTGGGGATGCAGATGGATTTGGAAGATTTCCAGTATTTCCAACATTTCGATTACTGGATTCTGGATTATCTGCCATTGGTGATAAATGATTTTTATGAAAAACGATAATAACAGTCGTTTCCCACAGACGGCGCCAATCTGTTGATGTAAAAAACTAGATCGCTCTAATTTTTCAATCACAGATAAATAAATAAGACAAAGATTTTTAAAGTGGTTCGGCTAGGAATAAAGCCTACGTCCACTGTTATGTTATTGCTGAGTGTTTGTGGAATTCTTGATTACAAGTTCTCTCAAGAAATTCCGGTCCCCTTGAATTAGGATGATACAAGGTATTTATAGCCTTGAGGCTGTACATGAAAGGTTCGATACATTAAATGACATACATATGAAAGGGTAATACATTTAATGCAGAGTGCGTGCCAAGAATATAAGCATTCAATGAATATCTGAGCTGTTGATTATCTGGCAATTAATGATACGACCGAGATGCAGCTCGGACCGCCATAGCTGTTCGCTGATCAGGAGTTCCTCGGAACATTAGAGTACCTCGGTGCGTTGGAGTTCCTCGGTGTGATAGAGTTCCTCGGTGTGATAGAGTTCCTCGGTGTATTCTCGTTGCTCGAAAAGAAACATGGCTGGTCGGGAAATGATCTTCCTCGCTGCTATTGTGCCACGTAGATTGACACGTGTCTTCGTATTATTCGTCCACATCAGCATATTAATTTTGGTATCAACACTGCAATTGTTGAAAAGTTGCCACCTTCTTGGACTTTGTTCAAAAACTATCTCAAGCACAAGCGTAAGGAGATGAATGTGGAGGAGTTGGTGGTTCGGCTAAGAATCGAAGAAGACAATCGTGAGTCTCAAAAGAAAAGTGGGAAGAATCCGATGGAAACAAAGGTCCATGTCGTTGAAGGTCCTAAGAAGAACAAACGAAAGTATGATGGGGAAGGCACTTCCAAACATAACAAGAAAAAGTTCAAAGGCAAATGCTACAATTGTGGTAAACCGGGACACTGCTCAAGTGAGTGTCGTAAGCCTAAGAAGCAAAATAAAAATAACTCTCAAGCAAATGTGACTGAGGGTGAGAATATCACCAATGATTTGGCGGATATAAATCTTTCTGCCGTTGTCTCTGAATGTAACTTGGTTGGAAATACCAAGGAATGGTGGATGGACACTGGAGCCACACGACACATTTGTGCAAACAAATGGATGTTCTCCACCTATAAGCCTTTGGAAAATGAGGAAAACCTTTTTATGGGAAATTCTTCCACTTCTAAGGTGGTGGGACAAGGAAAGATTGTTTTGAAAATGACTTCTGAAAAGGAACTTACTCTCAACAATGTTCTTCACGTGCCTGATATCCGAAAGAATATGATTTCGGGATCTCTCCTTACTAAGAATGGTTTCAAGCTTGTGTTTGTGTCGGATCGCTTTGTGTTGTCTAAAAATGACATGTATGTAGGAAAGGGCTACCTAAATGAGGGGCTCTTTAAACTGAATGTTCTTACTGTAACCCCTAAAACATCTGTTTCAATGAATGAAGTTGCTAGTTCTTCTTACTTGATTGAATCATCTTATATTTGGCATGCTAGATTGGGACATGTTAATTTTGATACATTGCGTAGATTAATTAACTTGGAATTTTCGCTAAAATTCAATATTGATAAAAATCATAAATGTGAAATTTGTGTGGAATCTAAATTATCTAGATTACCTTTCCATTCTATTGAAAGGATAACTGAACCTTTAGATTTAATTCACACCGATATTTGTGATTTAAAATTTGTTCAAACTAGAGGTGGGAAAAAGTATTTTATTACTTTTATTGACGATTGCACAAAATATTGCTATGTATATTTGTTACATAGTAAAGATGAGGCTATTAATGCATTTAAACAATATAAGAATGAAGTTGAGAATCAATTAAGCAAAACGATAAAGGCTATTAGAAGTGATAGAGGAGGTGAATATGAATATCCATTTGAGGAATTTTGTTCTGAAAATGGGATTATTCATCAAACAACCGCTCCTTATTCTCCTCAATCGAATGGTGTTGTTGAACGCAAAAACCGTACTTTGAAAGAAATGATGAACTCAATGTTATTAAGTTCATGAGCTCCACAAAATTTGTGGGGGGAAGCCTTACTTTCTGCTAATTACATTCTCAATAAAGTATCTCACAAAAAGACTCACAAGACACCTTATGAATTATGGAAAGGTCGAAGACCTTCCTATAAATATTTACGAGTGTGGGGGTGCTTAGCCAAAGTGATGGTTCCTAAACCTAAAAAGGTAAGAATAGGGCCAAAAACCGTGGATTGTGTATTCATTGGTTATGCTACTAATAGCAGTGCATATCGATTTCTAGTTTGTAAATCTGAGATTTCGAACATTCATGTAAATACGGTTATTGAATCGAGGGATGCTTCATTTTTTGAAAATGAATTCCCGTATAACATGACCCGAGAATCTGGTCCTCCTAAAAGGACAAATCAAGCTACTACAAGTGGTACTCATCAACCTATTGAATCAATAGAGGATGAACCAAGACGTAGTAAAAGAGCAAAAACCTCGACTTCTTTTGGTCCGGATTTTCTAACATATTTGTTAGAAAATGAACCTCAATCGTATAAAGAAGCTATATCCTTACCCGATGCTTCCAATTGGAAAGAAGAAATTAATAGTGAAATTGAATCCATATTACAATATTATACATGGGAACTAGTGGATCTTCCACCAGGTTCAAAACCGTTAGGTTTTAAATGGATCTTCAAAAAGAAATTGAAGGCCGATGGATCAATTGATAAATATAAAGCTAGACTTGTAGCTAAAGGCTATAGACAAAAGGAAGGGTTGGATTACTTCGACACATTCACCGGTAACAAGAACAACGTCTATTCGGATGTTAATAGCAATAGCTGTTATTAATGGACTTGAAATACATCAAATGGATGTAAAAACTACATTCTTAAACGGTGAACTAGATGAGGAAATTTATATGGAGCAACCTGAAGGGTTCAAAGCTCCCGGACAAGAAGGAAAAGTATGCAAGCTTGTTAAATCACTATATGGATTAAAACAAGCACCTAAACAATGGCATGAAAAATTTGATAATGCAATGTTATCAAATGGTTTCAAAATTAATGAATGCGATAAATGTGTTTACTTTAAATACATTCATAATGGATATGTCATTGTATGTCTCTATGTTAATGATATGCTTATCATGGGTAGTAACTTGGAAATTGTCAAAACTACAAAACTAATGTTGAGTAGTAGATTTGACATGAAAGATATGGGAATCGCCGATGTTATATTAGGAATTAAAATTTCTAGAACATCGGATGAACTTATATTATCTCAATCTCATTACGTTGAGAAAGTACTTGAAAAATTCAAGAAGTATGATATTAGTCCTACCAAGACACCTGTAGATGTAAATTTACATCTAGCAAGAAATAATGGTGAAAGCATATCTCAACTAGAATATTCTCGTATTATCGGCAGTTTAATGTATATCATGAACTGTACGCGACCGGACATAGCATACTCAATAAGTAAGCTAAGTCGATTTACGAGTAATCCAGGAAGAGATCACTGGAAAGCAATATTGAGAGTTTTGGGTTATTTAAAATATACTCAAAACTATGGATTGCATTACTCAAAATATCCAGCTGTTCTTGAAGGACATTGCGATGCAAATTGGATATCTGATACAAAAGACTCTAAGTCTACGAGTGGGTATGTGTTTACCCTCGGAGGTGCAGCCGTATCTTGGAAATCCTCAAAACAAACGTGCATTGCTAGATCGACAATGGAATCTGAATTCATTGCACTAGACAAAGCTGGAGAAGAAGCTGAATGGCTTCGAAATTTCTTAGAGGATGTTCCAAATTGGTCTAAACCTGTGCCCGCAATATGTATACATTGCGATAGCCAATCAGCGATTGGAAGGGCACAAAATCACATGTATAACGGAAAGTCATGACATATTCGTCGTAGACACAATACCGTTAGACAACTTCTCTGAAACGGAATTATCACAATTGACTATGTAAAGTCAAAAGATAATATATCGGATCCACTAACGAAAGGTTTAAACCGAGATCAAGTTGAAAGATCATCGAGAGGAATGGGTCTAAAGCCTATAAATAAATAAGAATCAATATAGTGGCAACCTAACCTAGCTGACTGGAGATCCCAAGATCTAGGTTCAATGGGCAAACCAAACTACATTGTATTCAGTAAGCACTGGAGGATATTTAATCCTATCCATTCCAAAGATGAGACAGTGCATATCTGCCGCGAAATTAGGATAAGCTATGCTTTTAATGACATCTATATCTTAGTACGTCTAAGTGGGGTATTGCAGAATACTCTTTATGGAAGTCACCTACGTGAGTAAGAAGGGGGCCACTTCTATGAGAATAATGAAAGGCATATTCTCTAAAATACTTGCGGAACCAAGTGGTGTTCACGGCCAAAATGAACACAAACGTGAGAACCAACTGTGTTGAAGAATTGTTGTGTGAATACTGTTGTCTAGGTTTACAAAAACGGTTGACGGTTCAAGGACGTGAAGTCTACTGATTAACCAAGTAAATCCGATAGTATATCACTAAGGAAAGTTCAAGGCCACTAGGCTACTTCTCCTGATGCAATAAGTCTTCAGTTTTACTCAACTTGAGTCTGCATCTGCATTAGCATCTGTTTTGTTTTATTTATAGCGATATATCATTCATGTGGGGGATTGTTGGAAAAATTGGACTTAAATGGGTTTTAAGAAAGCTGTCTAGAATTTTCTGGACAGAATTTTGAGCAACTTTGAGCTCAAATTTAGGTGGGACCCACACTACGAAAATTGTGGGACCATATACGAACGCGTTCACCTCCGCAAGGAGATTAACGTAGTATATTCATATGTCCAATTTCAATAAGTTATGAATGATATTTATGTCCCCAAAGTGACTCACAAAGCAATGAAAGTTAATGAATTGGGTGTGTTTTAACTCTTGTCCCACATTGGAAGAGTAGTGGAATTTTGATGAGTTAATAACACCCCATGTATGGACTAAGGCTTGGATGCCTTGGGGGTATCCCAACTCTTTGAAGGGGAGATGACCTAAGCTATGCACGGGTTGACTTTCGGTCAAAAGTCCACGCGCGCGCGCGTCCGTCCGTCCGGCCGGCTCGGGCTCGGGCTTATAAAAATATCCTACATTTTTGGGCCGAATTTTATTTAACTTTCTGGGCTTTAATTATTAATTAATTACGAAATTAATTAATTAATTAATAAACTGTTGGCAGTTATTGCCAACGGTCAACAGTTAATTTCGTTTAACTGTTTTGGCAGTTATTTGCCAACCGTCACCTACTTTACTATAAATACAGATGCCTCCCTCCGTTTTTAAATAATGAAAATTTTCCCTCCTCCAGAATTGCTGCCATTTTCCTTCCTGAAATTTCCTGTCATATTCTCTTCAGAAAATTCTTTTTCTGCATAGCATCTGTTGCATTGTTGTTGAGTATGGAACACAGAATTTGAGTTCGCTGCAATTAATTATTGTCGCGCTACATAATTAATTGGAAAATCCGTTCTATCTTGGGAGACAATATTCATCAACCTCGGAGCACATTGGAGGGAATAAATTGTCTTAAGGAAACTGTTCATAACAGGGCTCGGATTTATCTTTAATTCTTTTTATTATTTCTGCAAATTCAAGTAAGTGTTTCATTTCTGTAATTCTGTTTTTAATTCTGTAATTATTTAATAATTCATAATTCTGTACAATTGTTATTTATATATAGTAGACATAACATAATTGACTCTCCATTTCTAGTGTTGCCGCTGTGCTCCGCTGTATGACAATCAATTTTGATTTTCATTTCATATAGAATTTTTATGTAAAAACAATAATTCCAACAAAATGCTCTAATTATAACCTCGAACATGCCTTAGAGAACTCAGTTAGAAGAAAATAATAAAATAAATAAGAAATGGAAAACTAGAAGGTAAAATACCTTTACTTCCAAACCCAAATCTGCATACACTCACATCCAAAACTAAATCTGCCGATATGAAAAATGCTAACATCATATCTGTAAGTCTAAGTGATTATTGAATTTGGGGTTTAAAATTTTATTTGATGTAAAATCTAAAATGCATAAAAATCTACATAATAAAACCAAAAGCAAATGTGAAAATAGACTTACCACAACAAAAGAGGAAAATAATATCCCCCGTGCATCCGCACTTGTGTGGTAGTTTGGTACGATTGTCGCAAGTTGAAAACATTAAATAACCCTAGCATTTAACCGTCCATTTCGAAGTATGTGGTTAATACCCCTCTCTCTTTGTATGCTCTTTGGTGTGGTCTCCCAACGACCACAGAGCACAAGAAGATTCTTTCTAATGGTGAAGCCGCCATCAAACCAAAGCTAAATTGAGCAAAAAATAAATCAAATAGGCTTGGCACCAATGAAACCACTCGTACGTCTAAGCTTCGTTCAAGAAATGGTCAATACCAACTAAACTGAAGACTAAACTGATCCTCTATGATCAAATACTAGTAAACACACAAGAGTCCACTACAAACAAAAAAAGTGCCAGTTTTAGATTTTATAGAGTACAAGCAACATTTGATGGGCAATGACTCTGCATCAATTCCTTCTCTCGTCAAGAGCAAATCTGAGAGAGCCATTATTGCATGGATACCTCAGCAAATTATCCCTACTTCACCATACAAGCACAGTTGGTGGGTTTAACTTCAAATATCGATTCCCTCGATAGTGAAAATTCAAAGTGGGTTCGTAAATGTTAACGACTTCACCATTAGAACTCCATCTTCTGATCTACATACCCCCTTAACAAAGAACAACAACAACCACTACTTAGCTATCATCAATGACTAATGATTGATGAACCCAATCAAAATCGTAAAGCACCTCATAACCGTCAACCACTCCCATCTATTGTTTTTTTTTTCATTTCTCATCAAACCCCAACATTTCTTCTCAATTTCATTTCCCACCCTCCCTTCAACATTTCCTCAACTTGGTATCTAAAGTTTGTACCATCTTAACCAACCTTCAATGGAAATCCAACTTTGAACTAAAGCATTTGAGCATCCAACTCAAAACCCACCACGATGCCAAAAATATTAATACTCATAACAACACGGAATCATCTTTGCAATTATTTTCTCGGGTTTTGAAGAGAGCCTTTTACAAAATGACATCACCTGTTTTGTAACAATGTTACTGGAGAGGGAGAGAGAGACGTCTGGGGAGATAAACAAATAGAGAGAGAAAAGAATAGAGAGGGGCGACTGTTTAATTCAGGTATATAAATTGGCGAGGAAGGAAAGAGAGAGAGGCATGGAGCATTAAAATATGGAGCATTAAATCCTCATTTAACTTGTAATACTATTATATTAGAGGTATAATTAACATGTACCCCACGCAATGCGTGGGTGAAAATGGAACCACAAAACTATTTATATTTATAATATATAAAGGCGAGCATAGTTAGTTGCTATCTGAAGTGAATATAATTGGTTCTGCAGTAAGCAACCACTCATCAGATCATATGGGTCCCTAGTTTCAAATTTAAAAGTCATGGTGCCTGGATGAAAACAATTGTAATGGCATCTGAACTCATTACAATGGTTCATTTCGAGTCAGTCCGACCTCTTCAAATTGGAACAATTTATCAGATTCATCATTTTTTTAGTTGAACTTAATATTTGCATAAACCAGACTGATAAAACTCCAAAATCAGGAAAAATTCCAAAAGGCATAAAATAGATATTGGTGTTCGAAAGTTAGAGAGATGAACGTTTTTAGCAACTAATCCTTTTTGGTCATCTAATCAACCTAACTTTATAGAGGGATAAGAAGAAGTATAACCTATTTTGGATTAAAAAAAATGTAATACCCGTAATTTTATAGATTTTATTTAATGATATTAATTAAATTAAATGGAAGTTAATTGGAAATTAATCAGGATTTAAATACTAGCGAGATATGAGTTAGTATTTGATTATACTGATAAGGATGAATATCATTGGGTAAATATGATAATATATGAATATTGAAATAATTAAAATTGTCGCAAGTCATAAATACAACCATTCGGGAAAGTAAGTTGGGATGCGTGCATACGCGTCAGGAATCAATTAAATTGAACTTAAAACTAAAATATAATTTTATCATCCATATGACCATTTCGAGTGCGCCAGTGTGTCCGGAAGGGTCGAGATAGTCAAAAAACACTACTCGGGGGTTTAGTTTGGGTCCCGGGGCATCTTTAGGCCACACCGGCAACCCGAGAGGGTATTTTGGTAATTTTCATTTTTGGGGATTTGCAACCCACGGAATTTGGAACTTGCAATCAGCCTATATCAAGACCCTTTAGGGGTCATTCATTGTCACACCAAGCCTTCATCAAAGAGAGAAGAGAGGAGAAGTTCAAAGGTGTTTCCAAAGCCGCCGCCACCACCACCCGCCGCCACGATCGCTGGAAATTGTGACTGGAAAAGAGAAGGAAAATAAACCAAGATCATCATCAAAGGATTATAACTTCAAATCAAAGGTAAGTGATTTAATCCATTAAGATTCAGCAAATAAATTATCCATGTTAGAGTAGGATTTGATGATATCCTTAGAAATCTGAAAAACTCATGAAGTTTGGAGATGAAACCTTAATTATTGGTAGGATGATTATGAAATTTTGATTCTGGAAGAACCTTACTTACTAGATCACAATCCATGTGTAATTAATTTCGGATTTATGAAGAAATTATGATGATTCTTGAAGAAAATTGAAAAATAAGACTTTTTATGAAATTATGATGATTAATCAAAGAAAAGACCAATTGATGATGAATTGACATTTACGGAACCTTGATAATCATGTAGTTAGGTTGTATAATGATCCTAGATTTTTATATTATAATTTAACACCTTGAAATGATGATTTGAGACAAGAATAGGACTTAAAATGAAGCAAACCCGTAGCCTGCACCTGCTTGATCGATCGATCGACATTCATAGGTCGATCGATCGATGGTGCTCGATCGATCGATGTTCAAAGGTCGATCGATCGACCTCCCCAGAAACAGTAATATTTTTCCCCTTTTTGGATTTAACCGATTCCGGCCATTTGAAAGTTGAACGAGGGGATTATGTAAAGACGCTAGGAATTAGGAAATACCAGTAGGGATGTAATTAAAACCCTGTAACATATTGGAATTGATTGGGAATATAGTGATTGAATTTATGAGGGTTCAACGAGTAGTTTCCTATTTTTATGATTCGGAACATGATTTATATTATTAGGAGTGATAAGTTGGGATATAAAAAAAAATAAAGAGCTAAAGGGTACTAAATTAATATTTGGGAAAGTTTTGAGACTTAGTAACTCTTCGGTTAAGATTAAGTACCCGAAATTTACGTTATGAGACGTATCTACAATATATATTATATATCATCCGGAATAATCATAGTGTATGAACTTTGACTAATGGTATAAGGCTGAAATATACCCTTAATAATATAACAAATTATTTAAGTTGTGTGAATGCTTAATATATGGATTATTATGTGTGTGACATACCTACCATACTTTCTATCACGAGAGGTTGGTTATTAATAAGGGCCATCTAATCTTTGTGTGCCTACGGGGGGATTTAGATTGGTACCTCAAGGACATATGACTGATAATGGCTTATTTTGGGTTAATAAGTTTCAGCAGACCATGGGAGCGTAGGTATGTGCGTGACCCGTGGGTATGAGAACTATGTTCGCCTCCAATATGTGTGATTTTGGCTTATTGAAACGTTTCCTGAGATATTCGGAATACGTAGTCCTCATGTACATGATGTTCCGGGATTTGATTGTAGAGTATGTGTGCACCACACCTTAGCCTGGGGGTGCCATATTTGTAATACTGAGAATGATATACTTGCATTTATAACTGGCTCATTGTTAAATTGTGAACACGAATAGTTGAGATACTTGAATGAGATTAAAATTGTGAAAATTCATATCGTAATTTGTGTAATAATTCTGATTAATGAAAAGTTGAGTTACATATAGAATATATTAGAAGAATACGAATAGGCCCCAATATCATAGTATGAGATAGGAAGTGAAACAAACTATTTAGTTAGAACCATAACTAGGATGGGTTAAAGGTATACGTTAAGTGTGCATATTAGTTGAGGGGTTAAGGACTCATGTGAGAACACGTAACATACATGTATAAAATATTTACTGTTTAATGCAATTAAACACTTGCTGTATTTTAAAATGTTTTCACCTCGGGCTATGACCCGTTTTCTTTCAAATATATTTTTCTTATAAAATCTTTTTAGGTGCCCCGCCACAGGGACGCCAAGCATATGAGTTCAATAGACGTGATGTAGTTGCAGTGGAAGTTACAGGATATCGATATTAGACGCATCCAAATTCTACATTTGATTCTATTAAGGGTCATCTATCAGTTAGGGCATGTCCCCCCTTTCCATTCAGTTATTGTACTATTAGTGTACCAATTTCATTTAAGTGTTTGGAACTTATCTAGTTATTCAGACGTCGTTTTGGATTCTATTCAGCATTTGTATTATTCAGGGGAGTGTTACTCCAGACTCATTTTATCATTTCATTATTTGTGTTGTGGATGTGGTATATTTACCTTATAATTTAATTGGTTGCATGTAAATTTAATTTAATAAAAATTGACAACTCACTTTTTAAATATTATGTGGCTGGTAATTGTTTTAAAACATTTTTCGACAGTGATGCTATGGACTGAACCAACTTGACATTTTTTATAATTTGAATAAAGGAGTAGCTACCTGGTATTTAATTAGACGGGGTGTCACAGGTGGTATCAGAGTATCAGGTTCTAGTGTCCTTAGGATCTGTACGACTTGTTATGTTTTCGCAAAGCGTTCTTTGATATAGAGCCTTATATTTTAGGATTGTTGTACTCTGTTATGTATCCTACGTTCTTCAGCTATTTTGAAGATATTAACTGCGTACTTATAAAACTTCTCTCGTTTCAGATGCGTCCTAGACATGCAAACCCATTCCCAAGGATGCCTAACTCGAACCCCAGCTTGCACTAGTTCAGGGTTCAATGAACACCGCTGAAGTGGCCACCATCATAGCCTAGGCGATAAATGCCGCATTAACAGTCTTGTAGCAAGCACATCCATAGGCACCGGTGGCAACCCCAATTCAGGCTCAGGCATTCCCGTCTGCTTGGGAATCTATCCGAGATGTTTTTCAGAAAGCACACCCTCCGGAGTTCATAGGAAGCTCTGACGTTGTCATGTCGAGCCATTGGAAAAATGACATCCAAAGGCACTTAAGGATGTACAAGTGTACGAACGTGCAGAGGCAGGTACTGGCTACTTTCAAGCTAGTAGGATCTTCACTATAATGGTGGGAGTCAATTACCATCTTAGAAGAGAGAGACGTTCTTTCAATACAAGAATTATGGGTGCGGTTCGACCACAAGTATTTTCCCTCAGCAGTTCATATCGAAATGAGGCAAAAATTAATTAACCTTAAACATTAGGGGAAAATAGTGGCAAAATATGTGACAGAATTCACTAATATCCTAAATATCGTCCCTGATGAGATCCCCATAGAAGATAGGAAAATCCAGAGGTTCACAGATGGACTAATATGGAGGATTTGTCAGCACTTGCTGGGGAATCTCTCGTTGGCCACCTGTTTAGATATGGTCAACATAGCACTACTACACTGCCAGGACCATCGCTTCCACTTATTCGAGGGTAAGAGATCAGGAGGGTCCAACCAACAGGGCAGGATAAGGGGAAATGGTACCAATGGGGCACAGTTAATTCAGGGACAGAATAAATAGGGTGACCAGGGTCCCCCGCAGGGGGATTTTAAGAGATTTCGATTAGGGGGATTGAGGCATGTCCAAGGAGGTTTTAGGCATGGTCAGTAGGGCCAGCATGGTCTTCAGGGCCATTGGGCCATAATTGGTTTCAGCAGGGGTAGTATGGCTAGGGAAGGGGTGGAAACGGCCATCAGGGCCGCGGGCAGCAAGGTCAAAGAGGGGGAAACTTCTCAGGGAAGTGTTTCCAATGTGGCAAGACTGGCCATAAACGCCAGGATTGTTTTGAAAGGGGAAGGGCATCACAGCAGCGACCGCAACAGCAGCAGGGTGCTCGAAATGAGCCCCAATGATCAATTTTTCCCGCCTCCCTCCCAGCACCACAGTAGATGCCAGGATTGCCACCGATCGTAGCCATCCCAATCCAGCAGGGACAACTTCAGTACAGGTGAGTTTATCAATTCCAGCAGGTCACAGTCCTACAGGATCCACCTGCGATTCAGGGTATGTTTTCTATTAAGGGGACTATGGGGGGCATTTTATTAGATACGAGGGCTACACATTATTTTATTGCCACGAGCTTTGTGTACGCTATGGGATTATTAGAGATCGCGAAATGCACCGTTACTTGTGTAGATTCACCATTGAGTAGGGATTCTGTGATTTCCCTTATATGTAGAGGATTTGGTATAGAGATCGAAAGGCTTACTTTGCCTACTGACATGTTAGTGTTAGATATGACCGAGTATGATGCTATTATTCGTATGGATTAGCTGATTGCGTATCGATCCATGATTGTTTATTACAGTAGGAGTATCATTTTTGCCATACCTAGGCAGGACATGTTTTTAGTGGCGACGCCTCGCCTTGAGGGAGGATCGTCCACTCATTTGTATTATATAGAGGATGAAACCTTTAGGGAGTTGGTAATACCACTTGACTCGATTCCAGTTGTTAGGGTGTTCTCTGATGTATTCTGAGATATTCCTGGATTTCCACCGAGTAGAGAAATAGACTTCGTCATAGATTTAACATCGGGCACTCAGCCAATAGCCCACACACCTTACTGTATGGCTCCAGTGGAGATAAGAGAGCTACATGATCAGATAAAGCAACTATTGGGTTAGGGTTTTATCCGAAGGAGTACTTCGCCATGGGGTGCTCCTGTGCTATTTGTCAAGAAAAGGGATGGATCTCTGAGGTTGTGTATCGATTATCGAGAACATAATAAAGGCACGATACAGAATAAATATTCGTTGCCCCGAATCGAAGATTTATTTGACCAATTGAGAGGAGATGCCTTCTTCTCAAAGATTGACTTGAAATCAGGATACCATCAGTTGTGAATTAGGGAGAAGGATGTCTCGGAGACTGCCTTCCTGACAAGATATGGTTCCTACGAATTTGGGGTTATGAATTTTGGCCTGACCAACGCCCCAGTTGTGTTTATGGACTTGATGAATAGGGTGTTCAAAGAATTTCTGGACCAGTTCGTCATTGTCTTTATTGACGACATTCTAATTTACTCACAGACTGAGGAAGAGAATGCTGACCACTTAAGACAAGTTTTGTAAACACTACGTCAGAATGAGTTGTATGCAAAACATGAGAAGTGTGGGTTTTGGCTGAAGGAGGTCCAGTTTTTGGGCCATATCGTCTCGAACATGGGATTATCTGTTGATTCAGGGAAGGTATTCGCGGTGAGGGAGTGGGGACAATCCATGACAACAACAGAGATACGTAGTTTCTTAGGCTTAGCAGGATACTACAGGAGGTTTATTCAGGGGTTTTAAAAAATAGCGGGTCCTATGACACATCTCACTCACAAGGGTGTGCCATTTATCTGGAGCATTTCCTGTCAGTTGGGATTTGATGAGTAGAAGGACAAGTTGACCTCAACGCTAGTGTTAGCATTACCCCGGCCGGGAGTGGAGTACCTAGTCCACACTGATTCATCCTTACTAGGACTTGGGGGAGTACTGCTGCAGGAAAGTCAGGCCATATCTTATGCTTCCCGTAAGCTTAAGACTCACGAGAGGAATTACCCCACCCATGACTTAGAGCTAGCGACAACCGTCTTTGCTCTTCGAATTTAGAGATATTATCTCCTTGGGGTGAAATTCTATTTATTCACAGACCACAAGTAGTTTCAGTACCTCTTCACCCAGAAGGAGCTGAATATGCGTCAACGCCGTTGGCTAGAGTTTGTGAAGGATTATTAGTTTGATATCTAATACCACCCAGGGAAGGCTAATGTGGTAGCTGACGTGTTGAGCCGTAGGACAGTAGGTGACGTGGCCGAGTTGTGGAAAGCTAAGTGGAAGGAGTTGGGACACCAGGTTGTAGTGGCCCGATCATTCATGTCTGTAATGATAGTTATGCCCCAGATTGTTGCTAGGGTAATATAGGCCCAGGGAACAAACATGTTTTGTCAGGATCAGATAGTCCAACTGTTAGCAGAAGGATATGAGTCTTATTCCGTTAGTTCAGATGGGGGCTTACGCTTAAATGGAAGGTTAGTTGTTCCTAAGGGGGAAGACTTGCAACACGAGGTAATGAAAGAGTCGCACGACTCATAATTTATGGTGCATCTCGGTGGGGATAAAATGTACCAAGATATGAGGCGACAGTACTAGTGGAGCGGAATGAAGAGAGATATTTCCGAGTTTGTTTCAAAATGTTCCATGTGTCAACTAGTAAAGGTGACCCATCAGAGTCTGGAAGGACTTTTACAACCATTAGAGATCCCTATGTGGAAATGCGCGATCATTTCCATGGAGTTTATTATAGGATTACCTACATCGCTAAGAGGTCATGACTCCATATGGGTGATCGTAGATCGGTTGACAAAGGTTGCTCACTTTCTGCTAGCCCGAACCGACTACACTGCGGGATAGTATGCCCAGATCTTTATAGTGGAAATAGTAAGACTCCACTGGGTGCCTCTTAATATCGTGTCTGACAGATACAAAATATTTGTGTCACAGTTTTGGGAGAGTTTCCAGGAAGCCATGTCAACAGAATTACGGTTAAGTACCGCCCATCACCCACAAACTAATGGGAAGACTGAACGGACCAATCAGATGTTGGAAGACATGTTGCTCATGTGCATACTAGACTTTGGAGGTGGTTGGGATCAGTATCTTCCATTGGTGGAGTGTGCCTATAATAACTCCTACCAGTTTACTATCAGTATGGCTCTATTTGAGGCATTGTATTGTAGACCTTGTCGTTCCACATCATGTTGGCTAGAGGTGGGGGATAACAAACTCCTTGGATCGGAGATGATTTAGGATACTTCGACGAGAATAGAGATGATAAGGAGCCGTATTCGAGTAGCTCAGGACCGCCAAAAAAGCTATGGTGATGCCAAAAGGTCCTTTCGAGAGTTCAACGTGAGGGACCAGGTGCTGCTCAGAGTATCTCCTATGAAGGGGATTATGAATTTTAGGAAGAAGGGAAAGTTGGCACCTAGATACGTGGGGCCATTCCCCATCATCGAACGAATTGGGCCAGTCGCCTACAGACTTGGATTACGAGAACACTTGCATAGGGTACACGACGTGTTCCATAGTTCCTCACTGAGGAGATATCTTCGGGACAAGTTGGCCCATACTCACATTACTTTAGAATATATTGATCTTCAGCCCGATAGCTCCTATGAGGAAGGGAAGGTTGCTATTCAAGACAATAACGAAGGGGAACTGTGGTCAAAGGTAGTACCATTTGTACGTGTTCAGTGGTGGCATCATAATGCTGAGGAGTCAACCTGGGAGCGTGAGGATGCGATGCGCGATCGTTATCCAGAGTTAATTTTTCCATGTATAATTTAATTCCGAATTTTGAGACGAAATTCAGTTATTAGGGGGGAAGTATGTAATACCCCGTAATTTTATTGATTGTATTTAATGAGATTAATTAAATTAAATGGAAGTTAATTGGAAATTAATCCGCATTTAAATACTAGAGAGATACGAGTTGGTATTTTATTGTAATGATAAGGATGAATATCATTGGGTAAATATGATAATATATGATTATTGAAATAATTAAAATTGTCGCAAGTCATAAATACGATAATTCGGGAAAGTAAGTTGGGATGCGTGCATACGCGTCAGGAATCAATTAAATTGAACTAAAAAGTAAAATATAATTTTATCATCCATATGACCATTTTGAGTGCGCAAGTGTGTTCGGAAGGGTCGAAATAGTCTGAAAACACTACTCGGGGGTTTAGTTTGGGTCCCGGGGCATCTTTAGGCCACACCGGCAAACCGGGAGGGTATTTTGTTAATTTCCATTTTTGGGGATTTGCAACCCAAGAAATTTGGGTCTTGCAATCAGCCTATATCAAGGCCCTTTGGCGGAAATTCAATATCACACCAAGACTTCATCAAAGAGAGAAGAGATGAGAAGTTCTAAGGGGTTTCCAAAGCCGCCACCACCACCCACCGTCGCGATTGCCGAAAATTGTGACTAGAAAAGAGAAGGAAAATCAACCTAGATCATCATAAAAGGATCAGAAGTTCAAATCAAAGGCAAATGATTTAATCCATTAAGATTCAGAAAATAAATTATCCATGTTAGAGTAGGATTTGATGATATCCTTAAGAATCTGAAAAACTCATGAAATTTGGAGATGGAACCTTAATTATTGGTAGGATGATTATGAAATTTTGATTCTGGAAGAACCTTACTTAGTAGATCACAATCCATGTGTAATTAATTTCGGATTTATGAAGAGATTATGATGATTCTTAAAGAAAATTGAAAAATAAGACTTTTTATGAAATTATGATGATTAATCCAAGAAAATACCAATTGATGACGAATTGACAGTTATGGAACCTTGATAATCATGTAGTTAGGTTGTATAATGATCTTAGATTTTTACTTTAGAATTTAACACCTTGAAATGATGATTTGAGAAAAGAATTGGACTTAAAATGAAGCAAACCCGTAGCCTTCACATGCTTGATCGATCGATTGACATTCATAGGTCGATCAATCGATGGTGCTCGATTGATCGATGTTCATTGGTCGATCGATTGACCTCCCCAGAAATGGTAATCTTTTTCCCCTTTTTGGATTTAATCAGTTTTAGCCTTTTGAAAGTTGAACGAGGGGATTATGTAAAGACGTTAGGACTTAGTAAAGACTAGTAGGGATGTAATTAAGACCCCGGAACATATTAGAATTGATTGGGAATATCGTGATTGAATTTACGAGGGCTCAACGAGTAATTTCCTATTTTTACGATACGGAACATGATTTATTTTAATAGGAGTGATAAGTTGGGATATACAAAAAATAAAGAGCTAAAGGGTACTAAATTAATATTTGGGAAAGTTTAGAGACTTAGTAACTCTTCGGTTAGGATTAAGTACCCGAAATTTACGCTGTGAGACGTATCTACAATATATATTATATATCATCCGGAATAATAATAGTGTATGAACTTTGACTAATGGTATAAGGCTGAAATATACCCTTAATAATATAACAAATTATTTATGTTGTGTGAATGCTTAATATATGGATTATTATGTGTATGACATACCTACTATACTTGCTATCACGGGAGGCTGGTTATTAGTAAGGGCCATCTAATCTTTGTGTGACTACGGGAGGATTTAGATTGGTACCTCAAGGACATATGATTGAGAATGGGTTATTTTGAGTTAATAAGTTTCAGCAGACCATGGGAGCATAGGTATATGTGTGACCCGTGTGTATGAGGACTATGTTTGCCTCCAATATGTGTGATTTTGGCTTATTGAAACGTTTCCTGAGATATTCAGAATACGTAGTCCTTATGTACATGATGTAGCGGGATTTGATGGAAGAGTATGCGTGCACCACACCTTGGTCTAGGGGTGCAAAATTTGTATATTTATATTGAGAATGATATACTTGCATTTATAACTGGCTCATTATTAAATTGGGAATATGAATAGTTGAGATACTTGAATGAGATTAAAAATGTGAAAATTCATATCGTAATTTATGTAATAATTCTGATTAATGAAAAGTTGAGTTACATGTAGAATATATTAGAATAATAGGAATAGACCCGAATATCATAATATGAAGATATGAAGTGATACAGACTAGTTAGTTAGGACCATAACTAGGATGGGCTAAAGGTATACGTTAAGTGTGCACATTAGTTGAGGGGGGTAAGGACTCATGTGAGAACACGTAACATACATGTATAAAATATTTACTGCTTAATGTAATTAAGCACTTGCTGTATTTTAAACTGTTTTCACCTCGGGCTCTAACCCGTTTTCTTTCAAATATATTTTTCTTGTAAAACCTTTTTAGTGGTCTGCCACAGGGACGCCAAGCATAGGAGTTCCATAAACGTGATGTAGTTGCAGTGGAAGTTACAAGATCTCGATATTAGATGCCTCCACATTCTACATTTGATTCTATTCAGGCTCATTTATCAGTTAGGGCATGTCGCCCCTTTCCATTCAGTTATAGTACTCTTAGTGTACCAGTTTCATTTTAGTGTTTGGAACTTATCTAGTTATTCAAACGCCGTTTTGGATTCTATTCAGTATTTGTATTATTCAGGGGTGCGTTACTCCAAACTCATTTTATCATTTCATTATTTGTGTTGTGGATGTGGTATAGTTACCTTATAATTTAATTGGTTGCATGTAAATTTAATTTAATAAAAATTGACAACTCACTTTTTAAGTATTACGTGGCTAGTAATTGTTTTAAAACGTTTTTCGACAGTGATGCTATGGACTGAACCAACTTGACATTTTTTATAATTTGAATAAAAGAGTAGCTACCTGGTATTTAATTAGACGGGGTGTCACAAGTGGTATCAGAGCATCAGGTTCTAGTGTCCTTAGGATATGTACGACTTGTTATGTTTTCGCGAAGCGTTCTTTGATATAGAACCTTATATTTTAGGATTGTTGTACTCTGTTATGTATCCTACGTTCTTCAGCTATTTTGAAGATATTAACTGCGTACTTATAAAACTTCTCTTGTTTCAGATGCCTCCTAGATGTACAAACCGAGTTCCCAGGGATGCCTAACTCGAACCCCAGCTTGCACTAGTTCAGGGTTCAATGAACACCGCTGAAGTGGCCGCCATCATAGCCTAGGCGATAAATGCCGCATTAACAGTCGTGTAGCAAGCATATCCATAGGCACCGGTGGCAACCCCAATTCAGGCTCAGGCATTCCCATCTGCTTGTGAATGTATCCGCGATGGTTTTCAGACAGCAAACCCTCCGGAGTTCATAGGAAGCTCTGATGATACGAGAAATCGGCCATAAGGCATTCCCATACCAGCAAGTCAAGAGTAAAGTGTGTGTTAAACAAGTAAAGCAAGCAAATAGAGAGAAGACAAGATATAGAGTGGTTCAGCCTTTAAAATAGGACTACATCCACTGTGTTGCTCCATTCTCATTATGTGCGTTGCATTGTACAATATAATCATGCCTGAAGAGGCGTAGAAGTATGAGAATAAAGGTGAATAGATGGCGGTATTGCAGATTTCGGTGAGCCCGAGAGGTGGCTGCGATGTAGATGTGTGGCCTCCAAGAGATATGTTGAGGTTGTGTAGAGAGAATCTGTATTGCAGAGCCTGACCTGGTCGGGTATGGAATCAATCCGTTCCCTTCCAGGTATGGCCCTCTATTTATGAGGAAATGTGTTGAGTTTCATGCCCTAAGCACGTGGTGTACACTAAGTCTGCATCAGTTGCGGATAAAGAGGGTGCGTCCTGCAAAGCAAGCAGTGTTGCAAGCTGATGGAGGGGTGCTCCGCACCATACGGTGGAGCTCCGCGGCCTATAATGGATAGGGATACACCCCGTGCCATCTAGTCCTGAAGGGATGTCGTACCAAGTGAGTTCTGGCAGCGCCCTGAATGAGGTCTGGCCGCGGCCTGTTTGACCTATGATGCCTGCGAACTAGAGAAGAATACATTTCGCGGCAGGGTGCTATATTTGTACTATCAATAAGCCCCCTAGCCGTAGTGCCAAGGGAGATCAATTGGGACTACGGCTCAGTAGCCTAGGTGCCGCGGTGCTTCCAAAGCGACGATTCGTCTTCCACACTCCCTTATATAAATTGTTTCTGGCCCTGGACTTCATTACGTTTCCAAAACTTTTGAGAGCACATCGAGAGCGAAACTCTGCACTCTCTCTTGCATATTTCGGCAACCTTCCGAGGCGGTGTGAGGCGGTTCAAGGCGGTCTGAAGCTGATTATTGCGAGTTTCTTCATTTCCAGGTGATTTTTCAACCACCATACTTTCGTAAAAGCCTTTGAAATTTACAGTTTTCTTCCCTTTTGATATGATTTTGCTTTTTCTGGTTCATTTGCTAGAAATCTAGGGTTTTGTTTGTACGTTTTGTCCTTTCCCACGTATGCTACACATGAAATACATACAACTGTTCTTCGTGTTCATAATTGAACTCTTCATATTCTGTGAGTTTGATCCTAAAAATGATTATAATTTAGATAATCAACTATTTAGGATAGATTCCGCGGCATGATAGGATTTCAATACCCATTCTCGTGAACTGGTATGGTCCTTCTGCGTCATACCGTGCCAAATGGCCACGGTCCCTCAAATTATCATCCGCGGCATCAAATCACCACCCTTGTAGTCTCGAACAGCCTTCAAACTTCCATGAACCCAAGACACATCCATGTTAAATAACTATAATTGCTACTAGAGCACATCGAATTGACTCTGAAAATTTAGGAATGGCCATGGCCAGGAATTCTTTAAAGCAATTCTATCTTATTACCGTGGCAGCCTACGTTCCTCTGCTGATATGGAGGTGGCCGCGGCTAGTTGGGACAGTACGATCCCATAAGTAATAAAGTTTGCCCATTAATAACTGTGTTAGGGAAATAATTCCAAAGACATTTTAATACTTAAAAATACCCTTCTGCGGCTTCTTGAAGTATTTTCCAAACCATATTGGCTGCGGCGCCTAACTGCGAACTCTGCTTTTCAGGTACTGCTGCAGCCATATGAGCTTTGACCCAGACGAGTTCCTGAGAGGATTTTGGACAAAGCATTTTGGGACCTCTCCCCTCGAGCTTACTTTCGTGCCCCCTCTGAGATCAATAGGGCCTTGCAAACTAAAAGATTGCCCAAACTGCGTGATACTCGGCTCAGACTCCGCAAACTCTGCATCTGGGAAGGATTTCCAATCTCCGCTGATGGAAGAGGAAACCAACTCAAGTACTCATCCAATGGGCATAGGAGACAGTGCCGCGACTATTAGAAATAACCCAGGAGGTATATCTGGGAGGGCTGAGAGACCCTTGGCCGCGCTTGATATCCGCGGCTCGATGACCCAAGATTGGGTTGAGCAAGTGGCTGAGGCCTTCGAATTTCTAGAAAATTTGACGTGCTCAACCCTGCCACAAACCAAAGACCGTGCACGGTTCTATCCGATGATGGAATTTGCTTCCCTCTGCACGCCTTCATTTATGGGCTGCGGCTGCCTGTTCCAGTTCCTATTCGTCGCCTTTTTCATGCAATGAACCTGGCCCCAGCACAGATGGACCCTAATGGCTGGAGAGCCATTCTCGCTGCAGTTGTCCTTTAGGAGAATTTGTTCAAAAAGGACATCACTCCCGCGGAATTCTTTCACTTCTACCGCCCAAAGGAGAACTCAGTGAAGTTCGCGGGCTACTACTACCTCTCTAGCCGCGGAAGGTACGAGACCCTTTACACTGGAAGACCGACCAGTGTGAAGAACTGGAAGGGGAAATATTTCTATATCTCCGGCGAAGGCTGGGAGATGCACCCCGAGGAGAATGAAAGAAAAAAGACATATAGAATGTCGCGACAGTGGGGGTCTCCCTCAAAATTAGGTAATAAGACTGTAGCCGCATCCTTTTATTTCACATAAATATGCATAACTTCCACTAACCTTTGCATCGTCTTTTCTTTCTGCAGACCTTGACAATATGCACTTGAACAAGCGGCAGGAAAAAAGAGTTGTCTAGGTCGCGGAAGTTCCTGCTAAACACAAGATGTTCGGCACACTTGTAACGTCGGCAACCATATTTGAATCGGGATTTTTCCCTAACAAATCCATTCCTCGATAAATGGGCATGAAAGGTAATTAACTGCGCCATAATTTTTACTCCGCGATCATTTATTCTCTTGAACTCATGCTATTCCTTTTCAGGTGAAGAAGTTGACAGGAAATTGCTAGCGGCCCAGCTAGCGAAAATGGATGAGGACGTAGTCGTCCTAAATAATATTGCGCAGAGCAGAAAGAGGAAGAGGTCCAAGGCCAAGGGACCTGCCGCGGCTCCCTCCGGAGAAAATAATGATGTGCTTGTCGTGGCTCCTGTCGAAAGAACTACAATACCTGCCGCGGATCAAATGGTTAATGATGAGAACCTTCCGCATGACCATTTTTATGATGACATAGGGGAAAACCTGGCAGCGGCGGGCTTGATGTTAACCGATGTGCCCCTTCAATCATCCTCTCCTTCGCCGCCAACTGTTGTGGTGGTTAACACGAACTTGCCACCTCCTCAATTCCGCGGAGAGTCTGGGCCTGATGGTAGACCAAGGCCCCAATTAAGGCAGCCTGACCCCAATTCTTCTTGGGACACTACCGCAAAGACTGCACGGAGAATGAAAAGATCCTTGGATGCCGTAGACCTCGACAGGCTAGTGGGAGAAGATCATGAAGATCTGGAGGACTGTGGCCTCCATAGCCTTCTGAGGGTACGTACCAGTTGTCATTCTTTAACTTTTGCATCTCATATTTTTCCATATTTTTGCTAACGTCTTTTATTTCAGGCTGCGGATGTGATTGTGTTCCAGAAGAAGAAGTACGAGGCCTTATACAGGTTGAAGGAGGCCGAGAAGAGTGCTCATGCCGCGGACTTGCAGGCTGCACGGACTTCTTCTTTTGAGGCAGGGAAGAAGTCTGCTGCCGCAGCTCTTCAGGCAGCCCACATGGACCTTGAGAAAGCATGCAAGGCGAGGGAGGAAGCGGAGGAGAATTTTAAGCAAGCCGCAGAATCCCTGAAATCCTCCCAGGCCCAGACTGTCGAAGCCGCCCGTGTCGCGGAGATTTCAAATACCAAGCTCGCCCTACTCCTGCAGAAATATGAAGAGTTGGAAGCCCAGTCCGCTAAAAAAGATGAAGATTATGCCGCGACAGTAAAAAAGTTGGAAGTTGATCATGGTGACGCCCTCTAGCTAGCCATAGATCATGTCGTGGATTCATTTAAAGGCTCCAAGGACTTCTTCCTTATCAATAACACGGCATACCTCCGCGGCTACCAGGAGTTGCGGCAAAGATTTATTAAGAGGTTCCCTGAGGCCAAGGAGGAGGTCCTTGCCTGGAAGTTAAGCGATGCTGAACATCAAGAGTGCATCATTGAACTTAAGGCAGCGGCGAAAGAGAGAGCAAGGCTCAGGGCTGAGGCAGAGGCAACGACTGTGGACGGAGAGTCAGAGACTGCCGCGGTCGAAGAAGAGGATGATGATGATGATGACACAGCCTCTTAGACTCAATTTCTATTGCATTATTAATATAGGGCTGCGTCCCTCATTTTTGTAATCTTAACTTCTGATGTGGCTGCTGCCTTCATTCTGTAATCTTTGGCTATTAATACCAAGGCTGCGGCCATATTTTTACCACTACGATTGACTGCTTGATCTTCCTCGTTCTTTTACATTACATGCTTGACATTGCTTGCTATAATGAATGATTGTACGTAACTGCCTCATTTTTGAAAATGCATCCGTGCCCCGATAGACATAACATTTTAAGTCCGCAGACAGAGATCCATTTCTCGTAGTATGATTATTTGTCAATGTCCGCACCCACATAAATGGTGCCATTTTACTCCCGTAGGACATCAACTGCTGCGTCACAAGGTAGCTGCGTGCAAGCCGCGACCCTTTATTATGCCGCGTCATTTTAACGTCTTTACTTGATTACCGCGGACATGATTTCAAGGCTGGGGTTTGCTGATTGCATGGATCCCCAGCTGCTTTCATTGCACCTGGCTGTCTGAACCGTTTATCTTTTGTCATCCCATAACCAACATGGAAAATGTAGAGAAAGCCTTTCCTTAGACTTTGTACAATCGATTCTCCTCCACCGTGGCATTTGACGCTGTGGCAGTTGTAGTTTTTTCATGCTTCAAGATGTTAGTGCCTCAGCACTTTCACGAATGAATGGCTCCTAAAGCTCTGCAACCGTATCAGTGGGATGCGGCACATTTTTGGTTCACCTGAACAATGTGCCTCTGTAGACACACGTAGGTATTTCCAAACCTTCTCAGGCTGGGTCATGTTGCCAAGCCCTAATATGCGAGACACTATCAAGACTCTCCAGGCTGGGTTATGTTATTAAGCCACCCATAGCTAATATGCGAGACACTATCAAGCCTCTCCAGGCTGGGTTATGTTATTAAGCCACCCACAGCTAATATACGAGATACTATCAAGCCTCTCCAAGCTGGGTTATGTTATTAAGCCACCCACAGCTAATATGCGAGATACTATCAAGCCTCTCCAGGCTGGGTTATGTTATTAAGCCACCCACAGCTGCTGATATATATAAAGCCATCACTGGATAGATATTATAAGCCTACCGGCTCATTGACGCATCCCGAAGGCTAAGAACGAGCATTGTAAGCCCTCATGGATGATTATGATTTTCAAAAGCTGAGAACGGGCATTGTTAGCCCCCGTGGCTAATGAGAGGCTTCCGCGAATATGATCATCAGAAGATAAGATGTAGTTACACATTGCGAGGGGAACTTTTGAGCTGATTAAGATTGCAATCCCTCCATAAGTGTATCTCAAAGTAAGATAATCCTTCGAGATAATTTTATTATTCTTCCTCTGGAATCTGTTTGAGACAAAAGGTCTTTTTATGAGATAACAGATTATGAAACCAAGAGAGATATCAGATATGGCAAAACTTGCTAATTCATATATTTATGTGTGTATGCTTCACCTAATGTCTTTGTTAATAAAGCATAAAGTCTTGAGTATTAAGGCTCTAATGAGCTACATAATGCATAAATAGAAATAGTAAAGATTGAAAAGACTAAGGACGAGATGCGGCATGCAACCTCTGTCAGGTCAGGCTGAGCCCTTTATGCATTCTTCAGGAATCGCTGCAGTATCCCTTGCCCAATTAGCCTTTCAACTTCATCTTTCAGAGCATAGCATCGCTCTGTGTCATGGCCATGGTCCTGATGGAATTTGCACCAGGTAGCTTTGTTCCTCTTGTGGGGTGGAGCTCTTAACTTTTCTGGACACCTCAAAAGCTTGTCCTCTTTGATGAACTCAAAGATCTCTTCAATTGGGAAAATCAACGGCGTATAGACGCTCGGTTTTCTCTGATTTCTCTGTTCTCCTTTTCTGACTTCTGCCAGTTGATTCCACGGCTTCTTTAACTGCCGCGGCAGACAAAGCTTTTTCCTCCGAACCCGTGCCTGTATTTTGAGAGGTCGTGACCTCTAGCATTAGCACCCTCTGAGTTAGGTAATTGACCTGGGTTTGAAGTGAGGCATGACTGTCATAGAGGTGATTAAGGTGATTGTACAGTTGCACAATCTCATCCTTGACTTCTGTGCTCTGGATGGATTCTCCTTCCATTTATGCTTTTGTTAGTCTTTATAAAGTATATAGAATCTGAGACAAAACTAACAGAAGTGAGTGATCACAGGAATATTGGGAAAGGGAATTTGAACTGCTCCATGATATGCTGACGAGGCCGCGGCCAGTATGGCACATAAGTGCACTACCGCAGCCCCTTAATGTTATTCACCAAGGTCGATCCGAAGGCCACTTAAGTCCTTCCCCCGATGATTTTGAACTGTTGTAATAGGTCCGCACTAGTAGGGGTCGCGGCGCTAGAGGCTGTGGAACTTACAGGACTCGCCCCTGGCTAGGCCGCGGAGAGATCCTAAGTCGAGCCCAGGAACTGATATTTTCTCCCCCAATATGTGAAGAAAACCTACTAGGGTCCATTGATGAGAGAATTCCCTTACGGTGTGCAATACGGCATAACTTCAATGATAACCCCTAGATCATAGGAAGATGGCAACAAAAATTGGGAGTAAATATAGCCCTTTCCTAATCATCCACCTTTTCGGGACTAAAGTCCACCACGCCTTCAGCATTATCTAGATGGAATGATATGACAGGGGTATGTAAAATAGATCCAAATCCATCAAATGAAGATCCAAAGACAGATCCAGAAATATGAAATACCCGTTAAAAGGGAGCCTAATAACTAGTAATCGACCCGTGAGAAGATGATCCATAGGACCCTCAGGGGTCGAATAAGGTGTTCAAGAACTCATATATGTAGAGAAACAAGATTGAAATATCTCGGTTCCCACAGATGGCGCCAAACTGATGATACGAGAAATCGGCCATAAGGCGTTCCCATACCAGCAAATCAAGAGTAAAGTGTGTGTTAAACAAGTAAAGCAAGCAATTAGAGAGAATATAAGATATAAAGTGGTTCAGCCTTTAAAATAGGCCTACATCCACTATGTTGCTCCATTCTCATTATGTACGTTGCATTGTACAATATAATCATGCCTAAAGAGGCGTACAAGTATGAGAATAAAGGTGAATACATGGCGGTATTGCAGATTCCGGTGAGCCCGGGAGGTGGCTGCGATGTAGATGTGTGGCCTCCAAGAGATATGTTGAGGTCGTGTAAAGAGAATCTATATTGCAGAGCCTGCCCTGGTCGGGTATGGAATTGATCCATTTCCTTCCAGGTGTGGTCCTCTATTTATGAGGAAAAGTGTTGAGTCACATGCCCTAAGCACGTGGCGTACACTAAGTCTGCAACAGTTACGGATGAAGGGGGTGCGACCTGCAAAGCAAGCAGTGTTGCAAGCTGATGGAGGGGTGTCGTGCTCCATACGGTGGAGCTCCGTGGCCTACAATGGATAGGGCTTCACCCCGTGCCATCTAGTCCTGAAGGGATGTCGTACCAAGTGAGTTCTGGCCACGCCCTGAATGAGGTCTGGCCGCGGCCTGTTTGACCGATGATGCCTACGAACTGGAGAAGAATACATTCCGTGGCAGGGTGCTATATTTGTACTATCACTGGTGGTAGCCCCAATTCAGGCTCAGGCATTCCCGTCTGTTTGGGAATGTATCCGAGATGTTTTTCAGAAAGCACACCCTCTGGAGTTCATAGGAAGCTCTGACGTTGTCATGTCGAGCCAGTGGAAAAAGGACATCCAAAGGCACTTAAGGATGTACAAGTGTACGAATGTGCAGAGGCAGGTACTGGCTACTTTCAAGCTAGTAGGATCTGTACTATAATGGTGGGAGTCAATTACCATCTCAAAAGAGAGAGACGTTCTTTCAATACAGGAATTCTGGGTACGGTTCGACCGCAAGTATTTTCCCTCAGCGGTTCACACCGAAATGAGGCAAAAATTAATGAACCTTAAACATGAGGGGAAAATAGTGTCAGAATATGAGACATAATTCACTAATCTCCTAAATATCATCCCAATTGAGATCCCCACAGAAGAGAGGAAAATCTAAAGGTTCACAGATGGGTTAACATGGAGGATTCGTCTGCAATTACTGGGGAATATCTCATTGGACACCTATTCAGATGTGTTCAATGTATCACTACTACACTTCCAGGACCATTGCTTCCACTTATCCGAGGGTAAGCGAGCAGGAGGGTCCAACCAACAGGGCAGGATAGGGGGAAATGGTGCCAACAGGGCACAGTTAATTCAGGGACAGATTAGACAGGGTGACCAGGGTCCCTAACAGGGGGATTTCAAGAGATTTAGATTAGGGGGATTTAGGTACATCCAAGGAGGTTTTAGGCATGGCCAGCATGGTCATCAGGGCCATCTGGGCCATAATAAGTTTCAGCAGGGCTAGTATGGCCAGGGAAGGGGTGGTAACGGCCATCAGGGCCGCGGGCAGCAAGGTCAAAGAGGGTGAAACTTCCCGGGTAAATGTTTCCAATGAGGCAAGACCGGCCATAAACGCCAGGATTGTTTTGAAAGGGGAAGGGCATCACAGCAGCGACCGCAACAGCAGCAGGGTGCTCGAAATGAGCCCCAATGATCAATTTTTCCCGCCGCCCTCCCAGCACCACAGTAGATGCCAGGATTTCCACCGATCGTAGCCATCCCAATCCAGCAGGGACAACTTCAGTACAGGTGAGTTTATCAATTCCAGCAAGTCACAGTCCTACATGATCCACCTGCGATTCAGGGTATGTTTTCTATTAAGGGGACTATGGGGGTCATTTTATTAGATACGAGGGCTACACATTATTTTATTGCCACGAGCTTTGTGTACGCTATGGGATTATTAGAGATCACGAAATGCACCGTTACTTGTGTAGATTCACCATTGAGTAGGGATTCTGTGATTTCCCTTATATGTAGAGGATTTGGTATAGAGATCGAAAGGCTTACTTTGCCTACTGACATGTTAGTGTTAGATATGACCGAGTATGATGCTATTATTCGTATGGATTAGCTGATTGCGTATCGATCCATGATTGTTTATTACAGTAGGAGTATCATTTTTGCCATACCTAGGCAGGACATGTTTTTAGTGGCGACGCCTCGCCTTGAGGGAGGATCGTCCACTCATTTGTATTATATAGAGGATGAAACCTTTAGGGAGTTGGTAATACCACTTGACTCGATTCCAGTTGTTAGGGTGTTCTCTGATGTATTCTGAGATATTCCTGGATTTCCACCGAGTAGAGAAATAGACTTCGTCATAGATTTAACATCGGGCACTCAGCCAATAGCCCACACACCTTACTGTATGGCTCCAGTGGAGATAAGAGAGCTACATGATCAGATAAAGCAACTATTGGGTTAGGGGTTATCCGAAGGAGTACTTCGCCATGGGGTGCTCCTGTGCTATTTGTCAAGAAAAGGGATGGATCTCTGAGGTTGTGTATCGATTATCGAGAACATAATAAAGGCACGATACAGAATAAATATCCGTTGCCCCGAATCGAAGATTTATTTGACCAATTGAGAGGAGCTGCCTTCTTCTCAAAGATTGACTTGAAATCAGGATACCATCAGTTGTGAATTAGGGAGAAGGATGTCTCGAAGACTGCCTTCCTGACAAGATATGGTTCCTACGAATTTGGGGTTATGAATTTTGGCCTGACCAACGCCCCAGCTGTGTTTATGGACTTGATGAATAGGGTGTTCAAAGAATTTCTGGACCAGTTCGTCATTGTCTTTATTGACGATATTCTAATTTACTCACAGACTGAGGAAGAGAATGCTGACCACTTAAGACAAGTTTTCTAAACACTATGTCAGAATGAGTTGTATGCAAAACATGAGAAGTGTGGGTTTTGGCTGAAGGAGGTCCAGTTTTTGGGCCATATCGTCTCGAACATGGGATTATCTGTTGATTCAGGGAAGGTATTCGCGGTGAGGGAGTGGGGACAACCCATGACACCAACCGAGATACGTAGTTTCTTGGGCTTAGCAGGATACTACAGGAGGTTTATTCGGGGGTTTTAAAAAATAGCGGGTCCTATGACACATCTCACTCACAAGGGTGTGCCATTTATCTGGAGCATTTCCTGTCAGTTGGGATTTGATGAGTAGAAGGACAAGTTGACCTCAACGCTAGTGTTAGCATTACCCCGGCCGGGAGTGGAGTACCTAGTCCACACTGATTCATCCTTACTAGGACTTGGGGGAGTACTGCTGCAGGAAAGTCAGGCCATATCTTATGCTTCCCGTAAGATTAAGACTCACGAGAGGAATTACCCCACCCATGACTTAGAGCTAGCGACAACCGTCTTTGCTCTTCGAATTTAGAGATATTATCTCCTTGGGGTGAAATTCTATTTATTCACAGACCACAAGTAGTTTCAGTACCTCTTCACCCAGAAGGAGCTGAATATGCGTCAACGCCGTTAGCTAGAGTTTGTGAAGGATTATTAGTTTGATATCTAATACCACCTAGGGAAGGCTAACGTGGTAGCTGACGTGTTGAGCCGTAGGACAGTAGGTGACGTGGCTGAGTTGTGGAAAGCTAAGTGGAAGGAGTTGGGACACCAGGTTGCAGTGGCCCGATCATTCATGTCTGTAATGATAGTTATGCCCCAGATTGTTGCTAGGGTAATAGAGGCCCAGGGAACAAACATGTTTTGTCAGGATCAGATAGTCCAACTGTTAGCAGAAGGATATGAGTCTTATTCCGTTAGTTCAGATGGGGGCTTACGCTTCAATTCAAGGATAGTTGTTCCTAAGGGGGAGGACTTGCGACACGAGGTAATGAAAGACTCGCACGGCTCGCAATTTACGGTGCATCTCGGTGGGGATAAAATATACCAAGATATGAGGCGACGGTACAGGTGGAGCAGAATAAAGAGAGATATTTTCGAGTTTTTTTTTAAATATGCCACGTGTCAACTAGTAAAGGTGGACCATCAGAGGCCGGCAGGACTTTTACAACCATTAGAGATCCCTATGTTGAAATGCGCGAGCCTTTCTGTGGAATTCATTATGGGATTACCTACATCGCCGAGAGGTCATGACTCCATATGGGTGATCGTAGATCGGTTGACAAAGGTTGCTCACTTTCTGCCAGCCCGGACCGACTACACTGCGGGATAGTATGCCCAGATCTTTATAGTGGAAATAGTAAGACTCCATGGGGTGCCTCTCAATATCGTGTCTGACAGATATAAAATATTTGTGTCATAGTTTTGGGAGAGTTTCCAGGAAGCCATGGCAATAGAATTGCGGTTAAGTACGACCTATCACTCACAAACTGATGGGCAGACTGAACAGACCAATCAGATGTTAGAAGACATGTTGCGCATGTGTATACTAGACTTTGGAGGTGGTTGGGAGTAGTATCTTCCACTGGTGGAGTTTGCCTATAATAACTCCTACCAGTTTACTATCGGTATGGCTCCATTCGAGGCATTGTATGGTAGACCTTGTCATTCCCCATCATTTTGACTAGAGGTGGGGAATAAAAAAATCCTTGGGCCGTAGATGATTCTGGATAGTTCAACGAGAATAGAGATGGTAAGGAGCCGTATTGGAGTAGCTCAAGACTGCCAAAAAAGCTATGCTTATGCCAAAAGGTCCTTTCGAGAGTTCAACGTGGGGGACCAAGTTCTGCTCATAGTATCTCCTATGAAGGGGATTATGCATTTTGGGAAGAAGGGAAAGTTGGAACCTAGATACGTGGGGCCATTCCCCATCATCGAACGAATTGGGCCAGTCGCCTACAGACTTGGATTACCGGAACACTTGCATAGGGTCCATGACGTGTTCCATATTTCCTCACTGAGGAGATATCTTCAGGACAAGTTGGAACATACTTGATGATGCTAAGATTTAGCATCACCGGATAAGTGATAGTGATCTCAAGCTGTAGCAGCTATGGCAGCCATAGAGATGTATAAGTGTATAAGTATGTAGAAGGGGATGAGTATAAGAGGAACTAAGACAATGATGTATAGTGGTTCAGCCAATTTGGCCTACATCCACTGTGAGTGTGTGATCCACTAAGTATGGGCACTAATGGCCTTGGATACAATGCACATAACCCTCTCTCTCTCTCTCTACTGTGTGTACAAGCAGAGTTTTAGCTAGGGCTATAGTTAATGGATCGATCACCTGTAGGGTTGTAGGTGACAAGTATATATAGGTCTTGGGGGGTGTAGTGTACCCCCCAAGTATGCATGGTGTATGTGAATGATGATCTAGCCAATCCCCTGTTGACACCTGTAGATGCCAAATGATGACATAATATTCCCTCACGTGAGGGTGTGATTTGGTTATAACGGTCTTCCACGTGCCATGTGAGCCTCACGCGCACTGTTCCACGCGTCTCCCAAACCACGCGCTGTCATGATGTCACCCTCAGCCTATGAGCCGAGGCCGAGGGCAAAGTTTCCAGTAGTGAGCCTGGCCCAATTCTTGCCTCATACTGTCGTACCCTCGTAGGGTCGTCTGGGGCCTGGTGAAGGGTCGGCCCCTCGTAGGGTCGTCTGGGGCCTGGTGAAGGGTCGGCCCCTCGTAGGGTCGTCTGGGGCCTGGTGAAGGGTCGGCCCCTCTGAGGGGTCGTATGGAGCCTGTTGGAGGGGTCGACCCCTCGTAGGGTCGTCCGTTTGGAGGTTATCATCAGCCAGGACGAGGATATAAATGGGTATATCAATCACCCCCAGCCCTTAGCCATAGGTGCTGTTGAGATGGCTGAGGGATAGTGTTTTAAATGATATGCATGTATGATCAGTTAGGTGAGTGACACCTGGGCAGATACTCATTGCTGTTCTAGTTTCCAAGGCATGGTGGCTGCACACTGTGCTTGGGGCCTTGCACCCTAATGATGCCTTCCTCGTGGGTTGTGTCCTGCCTTGGTCAATGGGCCCACTCATTGGTAAGGTATTTAAGAAATTTTCAAACTCTCTCTCCTTCTTCTTCTTCTTCTTCTTCTTCTTCTTCTTCTTCGCGCCCAAGCCTTCTCTCTCTAAAATTTTATCAGTTTATCGCCATTTTCTGCAGCCTTCAACCCTTCAAGCCTAGCAATGTTCTTGCTCTCTTTATCAGGTAATCTCTTTCATCCAGCGCTCTCTTTTGCCTTCATTTCTATTTTCTTTTTTGGGTTGTGGGGTTGCATTTTCTTTGGGTTATCCCATAGCTTTTTCCGGTGTCTTCTCCGGCAACTGTTTCTTGGATGTTCTTGAGTGTTCTTGAGTGTTCTTGAGTGAAAATCATCAATCCCCTTTTTAATCCAAAAGTCTAATTCGGTCAACTTACAACTTGTTTGTAGTTAAGTCCCCCAAATTCCTTAAGTGTAGGGTCTTCCTTTTTAATGCTTAGTAAGCTTTACAGTTTAGCATCTGAATTCCCATCCTTGAGAGAAAAGCTTTTTGCAGAGATCAGACGAGTAGAGGAAGAGGAAGAGGAAGAGAGGAGACGAGGGGCCGACCCTAATTGGGTACGACCCATCTTTCCCATTCCTCTTGCCACCATAAAACCGTTTGAACCGTCTGAGTCCTGTGGGTCGTCCTATCGTCCAGCCGAGTGTCATTCAAGAGAGATGGGCGAGAGAGCGTCCTCGCCAACTGGCACTGAACCTTTTGGTAGACTTGAGACATATGACCTAAGCCCAGGCCGAGAGGCCGAGGGCATGTTCCCCTCTGAGGCAGTCCTTGTAACAACCCTTTCTCCCCATGCCTTCCAAGTGGCTTTCCCCCAGGGCCCTCCGGCCGATGACGGGGATGAGGACGAGGACGATGATACAGATGACGAAGTTGATACCTCCCATGCCTCGTCCTTTATCTCCTCTGTTAGGGATCATGACCTCCTGATATGGAGTCATGCCTATGGAGTGCCCCCCAGCGTGACTATGAGGGTTCCCTCTGAGGATGAGAGGGTTTTTGATTGTGGCGAGGGAGAGGTTGCTGTTTATGAACAGATGTTCAAAGTTGGAGTCAGATTCCCTTTGCATACTGCCATCGTAGATATCCTATCTGCCCTAGGTGTTGCTCCCTCTCAACTTCCTCCCAACTCTTGGAGGACGATCATGGGCTATATTTCCTTGTGGAAGAATGCCTTCACCGACGAGCCCTCGGCTGACCTATTTTTGGGTTGTTATAACATCACCTCCTCGTCCAAACAACCTGGTTATTACCACCTGGGGGCAAGGAGGTCTGAGAAGAAACTCCTCCAAGTGGCACAAACTTCCAACCATGATTGGAAAAAGAGGTTTTTCTTTATCTCTGGGGAGTGGGATCCTGTCGCCGATGGTCTGAGGGTCCCCAGGAAATGGTCTAACCCCTCCATGAAGGCCAGATTAGACCCTGGACTTAGCCTGGAGGAGAAGGACATTGTTGATTACCTGAGAGGACGAGGGAGAGAGGGTGAACTTCCTAAATTTGAAGACCTGATGACCCCTTGGTTCCTCAAAGAAGCTGGTCTGAGGGTCGACCCTCTGACAGAACTATGTGAGTTATACTGAACATTTTCCATTCTTCACCTATTTTTGAAGTGTTTTCTCTTTATATCTGCATTTTTCTAACGTGTCGTCCTTTTATCAGATCGTCCTGCAAGTACGTCAGACTATCTTTGGGAAATGATTGCTCCCAGCTTATTATCTAGACTGGCAAAGAAGAAAGGGAAGGAGCCTCAGCAGGCTCCGAGGAAGACAAGGGCTACCGGGCCGACGGTGGTGGAGCCGACCACCGACAATAATAAAAGAAAGGAGCCTGAGGCCCCAGTTGACCCTCGGCCTGATTCTCGGACGAGGGCCAGGGTCGAAGCCTCTGAGGGGACGGACTCTTCATCCAGCATGGGGGCCTTCTGGTCTCAAAACCTGGCACATATGAGGGCCGATCCCTCGTCACTCATCGCAAACTTGAGGGCAAGCAAGGCCTCAATGTTCTCTACACCCTCGGCTGCTGACTACGACTTCTTGTCAAAGATTCCCCCTGCCAAAGTGTATGACTACGGTCTGCATGCCCTTGCACAGGTATTGGTTCTGACCCATATCTTTAATTTCATTCTTTCACTAACTATTCCCTCGACCCCTCTTGACATCTGTTTATTTTTCGTGCAGTCTGTTTGTTCCTTCACCTCAGCCACCAAGTGGATGGCTGAGAACCAACAGAAGTTTCATGAAGCTGAGAGGGCCATTCAGCATGAGGCTGACTTGCAGACAGAGCTCGAGACTGCTAAGGCTGAACTGAAGAGTGCTAAGACTGAGCATGCCAGGGTCCTAGATGAGCTGACGAGGCAGCATGATGCAGACCAGCAGGCCAAGGACTTGCAGATAAGGGAGAAGGATGAGGATTTACTCAACATGGAAGCCAAGCACAAGACTGATCTCGCAGAAGCTGTCAGCAAAGCCGAGGCCAATGCTATTGAGTCTTACAAGGTTTCTGATGAGTTTCAGGGCTTTGGACTTGAATATCTGGAAAGGGGGATCAGGACGGCCTGTCGATGGGTCATCCTCAGATTTGGCGACGTCGTCTCCTCGTTCCGCCCTTCAATTGAGGCAGTCGGATTGGACGACCCTCTGATCGCCGAGGCTCTATTTCAAGTAGAATCCCAAGTGCAAGTTGATGGGGTCGGCACGTCTGAGGATCGGCCAGTTATGGTTGTTGAAGAGACCCCCTTGGTGGATGTTGAGGCTCTGCCCTCTGACATTGTCCCTTAGGGTGGCTGCCTATAGCCCATACCCTCACAATGTATCAGTTATTTTTGTACTCTTTTTTGTAAAACACTTGGATATCTTGTATCTCACTTTCATTAATATCATATCGTCTCCTTTACTGTCTTCTATATCAGTTTATTGCATGATTTGCTATTTTTTGTTAGCCACTAACCTTTCCCTCGTCTTTTTTTAGGACAGTGGTGGGGTCGTCCCCTCCACTGGCCCTCATTAAAGCTGAGGGATTAAATTACCCAACATGATTTTAACGAAGTCCACCCTCGTCTTCCTTGAGGAAAGTGGTGGGGTCGTCCCCTCCACTGGCCCGCATTATGGCCGAGGGATTAACTTACCAAATTAATGGTTTTTAACATAGTCTACCCTCGTCTTTCTTGAGGACAGTGGTGGGGTTGTCCCCTCCACTGGCCCTCATTATATCCGAGGGTTCAACTTACCAAATTTATGGCTTTTACAAAGTCTACCCTCGTCTTTCCTGAGGACAGTGGTGGGGTTGTCCCCTCCACTGGCCCTCATTATAGCTGAGGGATGAACTTACCAAATTAATGGTTTTTAACAAAGTCTACCCTCGTCTTTCCTGAGGACAGTGGTGGGGTTGTCCCCTCCACTGGCCCTCATTATAGCCGAGGGATGAACTTACCAAATTAATGGTTTTTAACAATGTCTACCCTCGTCTTTCTTGAGGACAATGGCGGGGTCGTCCCCTCCACTGGCCCTCATTATAGCCGAGGGTTCAACTTACCAAATTAATGGTTTTTAACAATGTCTACCCTCGTCTTTCTTGAGTATAGTGGTGGGGTCGTCCCCTCCACTGGCCCTCATTATAGACGAGGGTTCAACTTACCAAATTAATGGGTTTTAACAATGTCTACCCTCGTCTTTCTTGAGGACAGTGGTGGGGTCGTCCCTTCCACTGGCCCTCATTATAGCCGAGGGTTCAACTTACCAAATTAATGGTTTTTAACAATGTCTACCCTCGTCTTTCTTGAGGACAGTGGTGGGGTCGTCCCCTCCACTGGCCCTCATTATAGCCGAGGGTTCAACTTACCAAATTAATGGTTTTTAACAATGTCTACCTTTGTCTTTCTTGAGGACAGTGGTGGGGTCGTCCCCTCCACTGGCCCTCATTATAGCCGAGGGTTCAACTTACCAAATTAATGGTTTTTAACAATGTCTACCCTCGTCTTTCTTGAGGACAGTGGTGGGGTCGTCCCCTCCACGGGCCCTCATTATAGCCTAGGGTTCAACTTACCAAATTAATGGTTTTTAACAATGTCTACCCTCGTCTTTCTTGAGGACAGTGGTGGGGTCGTCCCCTCCACTGGCCCTCATTATAGCCGAGGGTTCAACTTACCAAATTAATGGTTTTTAACAATGTCTACCCTCGTCTTTCTTGAGGACAGTGGTGGGGTCGTCCCCTCCACTGGCCCTCATTATAGCCGAGGGTTCAACTTACCAAATTAATGGTTTTTAACAAAGTTTTCCCTCGTCTTTCTTGAGGACAGTGGTAGGGTCGTCCCGTCCACTGGCCCTCATTATAGCAGAGGGTGGTTCTCTGTAGATGTTTCCATGCGTGCTAGAACTGACAACCACAGGATGAGGGAAACAATGATATTTCTCATTAATTTTCCAAAGTGTTCTATTGGAGCAACTCTCATTACAATTATGGTCTATCAAGACCTTACAACACTACTGATAGTATTTCTTCAAATGATCTGCATTCCAGGGGTTGGAAAAAGGTTCCCCTTCTAGGTTTTCTAGTCTATAGGTCCCAGGGGACAACTTCATCGATGACCCTATATGGGCCATACCAATTAGGATGGAGCTTGTTGGAATTTTGCCAAGTCTTCTTGAGGACCAAGTCCCCCACTGCGATAGGCCTCTGCTTCACCCTCTGATTGTAAAACCTTGCGGTCCTCTGCTGGTAGGAAGCCTGCCTTATCTCAGCGTCCTCCCTCCTTTCCTCAATTTGGTCTAAGTCGAGTCTCCTCTCTTCCGCATTTCCCTGGGGGTCGTACATTTGGACTCTATGAGTAGGAAACTCAATTTCGGTGGGTATGACGGATTCTGAGCCATAAGCTAGCATGAATGGGGTTTCTCCGGTAGAGGTCCTCACTGTCGTCCTGTATGCCCATAGCACGGCATGTAACTCCTCGACCCATCTTCCTTTTTCCTCCTCAAGCCTCTTCTTGATTCCATCTAGGATTGTCCTGTTTGTAACTTCTGTTGCCCATTGGCCTGAGGTCGGCCAGGGGTGGAGAAAAATTGTTTGATACTCACCCTTTCACAGTACTTCTGTAGAGAGGCATTCTTGAATTGAGTCCCGTTATCCGAGATGAGGGTGTTGGGGAGACCATATCTGCATATAATATTTTTCCAGATGAACTGGAAGGTCTTCTGCTCTGTGATCGTCACCATCGGCTCCGCTTCCACCCATTTTGAAAAATAGTCAATGGCTACGATGAGTAATCGATAGTTATTGATGGCCCTAGGCAAGGGTCCTACTAGGTCGATCCCCCACACTGCAAATGGCCATGGGGATGTAATGGAAGTAAGAGGCTGATGGGGCTGGTGAGGGATGGTGGCAAATCTTTGACATTTGTCTCACTTTCTTACGTATGCCACAACGTCTTTCCCCAATTTCGGCCACCAGTACCCCTGGGTGATCACCCTCTTCGCTAAGGATCTGCCCCCGATGTGGCTTGAGCACGATCCTTCGTGCACATCTTGCAAAATGGAAGGGACTTCTGAGGGATGCACACACCTAAGTACGGGGATCAAAAACCCCTTTTTGTACAAGGTGTCTCCGATGACAGTGAATTTTGTAGCCCTGTACCTCAGCTTCTTCCTTTCCTGCCTTGCTTCTGGCATCTCACCCTCTTTAATGTATCTGATCAGGGGATCCATCCACGAAGCTTCTTGAGAAACATTTAGGCAATTACTGAGTGTTCCCTCGGCGTCCTCTATAGTTGGCCGAAGTAAAATTTCTACTGGGACCGTCCTCCTGATGTCTGTTCTTGTTGCCGAGGCCAACCTAGCAAGGGCATCAGCACGGTCATTATCGAGCCTAGGTACCCTCCTTAATTTCACTTCTCTAAAGCCCTTCAGTAATGACCTCACCTTCTCAAGGTACCTAGCCATCCTCTCATCCTTAGCCTCGTAGGCTCCTAGTATCTGATTCACTACTAGCCTTAAATCACTATGGACCAAAATCTAGCCGACACTAAGAGACTTGGCCAAGGAGAGGCCTGCTACTAAGGCCTCATATTCAGCCTCGTTGTTGGAGGCTTTGAAGTTGAACCTCAGGGCGTATTCAACGTCTGTGCCATCAGGTGCTAATACTATCAGTCCAACCCCACTTCCGCTGTCACAGGAGGACCCGTCAACGAAGAGGCTCCACAAAGACTTTCCCTCTGAAAAATTTCCCTCAGAGAGGGACCCCTGTCTAAAGATGTACCTTCCCTCTTCGTTTTCAGTCGCTTTCCTTCTAGCGGTGCTCGTCTCAGCCCTATCTGCGGGTGTGTCTGCGGGTTTGTCTTCTGTATCCGTCTTCTCGAGTGTTTCACCCTCGATGTCATCATCTTCCCAAGTGAACTCAGCCACAAAGTCTGCCAATGCCTGCCCCTTAATGACCGTACTAGGCTGATACACAATGTCAAACTCCCCCATCTCTATAGCCCAGGCCATCAACCTACCTGATTTTTCTGGCTTGTGTAGGACCTGCCTAAGAGGAGAGTCGGTGAGGATGACCATTGCATGGGACTGGAAGTACGACTTCATCTTTCTCGAGGCATGGATCAAAGCGTAGGCCAACTTCTCCATCCTCGGGTATCTTTGCTCTACCCCCTGGAGTGCCTTGCTGTTAAAATACACTGGCTTCTGTATCCCGTCTTCGTCTCTCACAATGGCTGCACTGATGGCAGACTCTGAGACGGCGAGGTACACATAAAGTTGTTCATCCTACACGGGTCGTGATAGCAGCAAGGGAGACCCTAAGTACGACTTTAGGTCCCTGAAAGCCTCGTCACACTCTTCACTCCATTTGAAGGCCTTCCTAAGGGTCTTGAAGAATGGCAAGCACTTGTCTGTGGCCCTAGACACGAACCTGTTCAAGGCAGCAACTCTCCCTGTGAGCCTCTGAACGTCTTTAATGGACTTGGGGGTCTTTATTTCAACAAGGGCCTTTATCTTTTCAGGATTGTCCTCGATGCCTCTTTGATTGACAATGAACCCCAAGAACTTCCCTGCTCCGACCCCGAAGACACACTTGGCCGGATTAAGCTTCATCTTGTATTTGTCCATCGTATTAAAGGTCCTCTCCAGGTCTGCCACATGATCCTATGCCTTCAGACTCTTAGTCAGCATGTCGTCTATGTAGACCTCCATAGACTTCCCAATTTGGTCTTCAAACATTTTGTTTATGAGGCGCTGGTACGTTGCCCCCGCATTTTTTAGGCCAAAGGGCATGACCCTGTAACAGTATGTCCCCTTGTCAGTGATGAAGGTGGTTCTCTCCGAGTCTTCAGGGTTCATGAAGATCTGGTTGTACCCTGAATAGGCATCCATAAAACTCATGAGCTCGTGGCCTGCGGTAGCGTCTACCATCTGGTCAATGCGGGGGAGAGGGAAGCTGTCTTTGGGACAGTGCTTATTGATGTCTGTGAAGTCCACGCACATTCTCCACTTGCCGTTGGCTTTTGGGACAATGACTGCATTGGACAGCCATTCAGGGTAGATGATCTCTCTGATAAATTCAGCGTCTTCTAATTTTTTGACCTCGTCCCTGATAACCTCATATTTTTCTCTGGAGTAAATTCTCCTCTTCTGCTTCACCGGCTTCACTCCCTCTACCACATTGAGCTTGTGGCACATGATTTCAGGGTCAATCCCTGGCATATCTACATGGCTCCAGGAGAAAACGCTTCGCCTTCTCCTCAACAGTTTAATGAGGTCTTCTTTGATGTTGGGCTTCAGAGACTTACCAACTTTGACGGTTTTTTCCGTGTCATCCTCATCGAGGATGATGGATTCTACCTCTTCCGCAGCCTCTCCTTTCTTCAGCTTCGTTTCATCCCTGGGGTCTAGGGTATCAATATTATAAGTGGTTGTAACCCTCTTGTGTGCCTCCCTTTATTCAGCGGAGTTGTAGTAACATTCTCTCGCTGTCGTCTGGTCTCCCTGAACTTCCCCCACCCCGTAAGGGGTAGGAAATTTGATCATCTGATGGACCGTAGACGGCACAGCTTCAAACCCCTTGAGGGACACACGCCCCAGTATGATGTTGTAGGCCGAAAACACCTGCTCATCCATCACAAAGAAATTGACCTTCTTGGTGAGCCATCTCGGCCACTCGTCCCCCATCCTCACATCGGCCTCATATACCCCAAGGGGATGAACCTTTTCCCCACTGAACCCAATCAATGGATGATGGTAGGGGACGAGTCTAGCACGGATGATATCCAAGGCTTTGAAGCATGGCCAAAACATCACATCTGCAGAGCTACCCCCATCTACCAAGATCCTCGGCACCTCACATCCGTGCACCCTGGTAGTGATGACGAGAGGGTCATCATGTGGGGCTAAGAGGCCTTTGAAGTCCATTCTTGAAAACCCTACTATCAGTGTGTCCATATCAACCTTCTTCATCTTTTTTTACTTGACCTCCAGGGAGGTTGCGTGTACCGTCTTCGTCACAGCCTTGGCCTCAGCCACATGGGCCTTCCAGTCGGCGACCTCAGACCCTCCTCCTTCAAGACCCCCGGAGATCATTCCCACTCCGAGCGAGATCATATTAAGCCTCTTGACAGGGCCATGGTCATCTCTCGGCGGGAGGTCAGGGTCGTCCTCATCATCAGAAGGGTCGTCCCCTCTTTTTTGAGGACCTTCTCTGCATGTCGTCTCGCTTCTTTCTGGGGTCGTCCCCTCGGCCCCTCTTGAAGGCACCTTTATCGACGTACTTTCTGAGCTTCCCTTCCTTCAGCATCTTCTCAATCTCATCTTTCAGAGCAAAGCATTTGTCCATTACGTGGCCGTGGTCTTGGTGAAATTCACACCACAGGTTCTTATTCCTCTTGCCGGGGGCTGCCCTCAGCTTCTCAGGCCACTTCAGGGACCGGTCACTCTTTATCTCATTGAGAATCTGTTCACAGCTGACCGTCAGAGGGGTGTACCCAGTGAACTTGTCATCCGTGGACCTCTTCTTCCCCTCTTTGTTCTTCTTAGGGTATTTACTCCCACTAGCACCTCCTCTTTCGTCTTCATATTTTGCAGCCATCGCCTCTTCGGCGTTCATCAACTTTCCTGCTGTCGACAACAGTTCAGCCATCGTCCTCGGAGGGTCTTCCGCAAGCTTCCATAACAACTTCCCCTTTTGGAGTCCTCCAATCAGGGCTGTCATAGCTATGCTCTCCTCATTGTCTTCCACCTCCAGCTTCTCCTTATTGAATCTAGCTATATAGTCCCTCAGACTCTCACTCTTCCCCTTCTTAACATAGAGCAGGTGGGTGGCCTTCTTCTGTGGCCTCACACCAAAACAGAAGTTATGGATGAATAGGTTTTCCAACTGCTTGAAGTTTTGAATGGAATTTTTTGGAAGAGACGTGTACCAGACATGCGTGGCCCCTGTCAAGGTACCAGAGAAGGCACGACACCTCATCTCATCTGAGATAGAGTATATGTCTGCTGCTGACTGATACATCTCCACATGGTGGACGAGGTTGGTGCTCCCGTCATACCTTGGGGTGACCACGGGTGGCTTGAATTTTGACGGCGTGGGGAAGTTGACTATCTTTGCCACAAAGGGCGAGCCTATGGTGTACCCCCTCTGAAGAGGGTCTCGGCTCTTCAATATATCACCGATCTTATCCTCTAACCGTTGGATTGAGTCATTCCAGGGCCTCACAGGGTCAGCTTGGCCGATGTTATCCCCTGCTGCCTCTCCAAGGTGGATGGAGGGTTCTGTTGCATCAGGCCTGTGTCGGCTCTTCACTTCCCTTTGGCCGTCATCTCGTCCTCGGGTCGGCCATCTTCTGCCTCCCTCCTGGATCTCGCGGCGCTTCTTGGCCTGGACAACTGTTCCCGTAGGTCATTTACTGGGCCTAGCCTCTCAAAGGCCGACCCCCTGCTCAAGCGATTAAAAGCAGAGCCTCTTGGGCGATCATCAGGGTTTGGTCTCCCGCACTTTCCCCTACTGTCCTGGAGGGGTCGCACAGTATTGTTGGAGACCTCGTAAGGTTCCCAGCACTCTATAGGAGCCTCCTCTCCCTCCAGATCTCCATACCTATCCTCAGGGCATGGGTTTTCTTGCCTCCCCAGGCGTAGACGCCGAGGGTCAGCAACATCCCTACGCCGCTGAGGGGGTGGCAGGTCTTTGCGTGGTGCCTGGGGTGGTCCCCTGGCCTCATGCTGCCCTGGAGCTGCTGCCGGAGTAATCATCTCAGGTGAAACCCCTGGTGCTCTTAGTATGTTCTGGCTTAGAGCTGTGAACTGCTCTTGCATCATCCGCTGGCTTGCTGCAAGAGACTTTAGGGATGCCGCCACATCAGCCATCTCAGACTGAGGCGGCGGCTGACTGGAACTGGGTCTTCCCCCCTCATCCGGTGGGGGAAGTGGTGGTGGTGGCATCTCAGGTGCCATGTGCTTGAGCTATGAAAAGTTGAACTGAAGAAAATACTGGTGAGCTTGGGAACCTTAGTGGGTCTCTTTCAATGGTGAAACACCTCCTCTCAGGGGGAGTGTTGGTTCACCACCAGAGTGCCCAGTGATGTCAAGCTGTACAAAGGAAGAGATGTCTTCTCGTTCCCACAGACGACGCCAAACTGATGATGCTAAGATTTAGCACCACTGGATAAGTGATAGTGAGCTAAAGCAGTAGCAGCTATGGCAGCCATAGAGATGTATAAGTGTATAAGTATGTAGAAGGGGATGAGTATAAGAGGAACTAAGACAATGATGTATAGTGGTTCAGCCAATTTGGCCTACATCCACTGTGAGTGTGTGATCCACTAAGTATGGGCACTAATGGACTTGGATACAATGCACATAACCCTCTCTCTCTCTCTCTACTGTGTGTACAAGCAGAGTTTTAGCTAGGGCTACAGTTAATGGATCGATCACCTGTAGGGTTATAGGTGACAAGTATATATAGGTCTTGGGGGTTGTAGTGTACCCCTCAAGTATGCATGGTGTATGTGAATGATGATCTAGCCAATCCCCTGTTGACACCTGTAGATGCCAAATGATGACATAATATTCCCTCACGTGAGGGTGTGATTTGGTTATAACGGTCTTCCACGTGCCATGTGAGCCTCACGCGCACTGTTCCACGCGTCTCCCAAACCACGCGCTGTCATGATGTCACCCTCGGCCTATGAGCCGAAGCCGAGGGCAAAGTTTCTTCCAGTAGTGAGCCTGTCCCAATTATGGCCTCGTACTGTCGTACCCTCGTAGGGTCGTCTGGAGCCTGGTGAAGGGTCGGCCCCTCGTAGGGTCGTCTGGGGCCTGGTGAAGGGTCGGCCCCTCTGAGGGGTCGTATGGAGCCTGTTGGAGGGGTCGGCCCCTCGTAGGGTCGTCCGTTTGAAGGTTATCATCAGCCAGGCCGAGGATATAAACGGGTATATCAATACTCACATTACTTTAGAAGATATTGATCTTCAACCTGATAGATCCTATGAGGAAGGGTCGGTTTCTATTCACGACCATAGCGAAAGGAAACTGCGGTCAAAGATAGTACCATTAGTACGTGTTCGGTGGAGGCATCATAATGCCGAGGAGTCGACCTAGGAGCCTAAGGATGAGATGCACGATCGTTATCCGGAGTTGTTTTTGCTAGGTATAATTTAATTTTGAATTTTTGGGACGAAATTCAATTATTAGGGGGGAAGTATGTAAATCCCCGTAATTTTATAGATTTTTTTAATGAGATTAATTAAATTAAATGGAAGTTAATTGAAAATTAATCCGGATTGAAATACTAGCTAGATATGAGTTGGTATTTGATTATAATGATAAGGATGAATATCATTGGGTAAATACGATAATATATGATTATTGAAATACTTAAAATTGTCGCAAGTCATAAATATGACAATTCGGGAAAGTAAGTTGGGATGCGTGCATACGCGTCAGGAATCAATTAAATTGAACTTAAAAGTAAAATATAATTTTATCATCCATATGACCATTTTGAGAACCCAAGTGTGTCCGAAAGGGTCGAGATAGTCAGAAAACACTAGTCGGAGGTTTAGTTTGGGTCCCGGGGCATCTTTAGGCCACACCGGCAACCTGGGAGGGTATTTTGGTAATTTCCATTTCTGGGGATTTGCAACCCACGAAATTTGGGTCTTGCAATCAGCCTATATCAAGACCCTTTGGGGGTCATTCATTGTCACACCAAGCCTTCATCAAAGAGAGAAGAAAGGAGAAGTTCTAAGGGGTTTCCAAAGTCGCCACCACCACCCGCCACCGCGATCGCCGAAAATTGTGACCGAAAAAGAGAAGGAAAATCAACCTAGATCATCATCAAAGGGTCAGAACTTCAAATCAAAGGCAAGTGATTTAATCCATTAAGATTTAACAAATAAATTATCCTTGTTAGAGTAGGATTTGATGATATCCTTAAAAATATGAAAAACTCATGAAATTTGGAGATGGAGCCTTAATTATTAGCAGGATGATTATGAAATTTTGATTCCGGAAGAACCTTACTTAGTAGATCACAATCCATGGGCAATTAATTCTGGATTTATGAAGAGATTATGATGATTCTTGAAGAAAATTGAAAAATAATACTTTTTATGAAATTATGATAATTAATCCAAGAAAATACCAATTGATGATGAATTGACAGTTATGGAACCTTGATAATCATGTAGTTAGGTTGTATAATGATCCTAGATTTTTACTCTAGAATTTAACAGGTTGAAATGATGATTTGAGACAAGAATTGGACTTAAAATGAAACAAAACCTTAGCTTGCACCTGCTTGATCGATAAATTGACATTCATAGGTCGATAGATCGATGGTGCTCGATCGATCAATGTTCATAGGTCGATCGATCGACCTTCCTAGAAATAGTAATCTTTTTCCCCTTTTTGGATTTAACTGATTACGCACATTTGAAAGTTGAACAAGTGGTATGTAAAGACGTTAGGACTTAGGAAAGACCTGTAGGGATGTAATTAAAACCCTGGAACATATTAAAATTGATTGGGAATATAGTTATTGAATTTACGAGGGTTCAACGAGTAATTTCCTATTTTTTGGTTATGGAACATGATTTATATTATTAGGAGTGATAAGTTGGGATATAAAAAAATAATAAATAAAGAGCTAAAGGGTGCTGAATTAATATTTGGGAAAGTTTGGAGACTTAGTAACTCTTCGGTTAGGATTAAGTACCTAAAATTTACGACATGATACGTATTGACAATATATATTATATATCTTTCGTAATAATCATAGTGTATGAACTTTGACTAATGGTATAAGGCTGAAATATACCCTTAATAGTATAACAAATTATTTAAGTTGTGTGAATGCTTAATATATGAATTATTATGTGTGTGACATACCTACCATACTTTCTATCACGGGAGGTTGGTTATTAATAAGGGCCATCTAATCTGTGTGTGCCTACGGGGAGATTTATATTGGTACCTTAAGGACATATGACCGAGAATGGCTTATTTTGAGTTAATAAGTTTCAGCAGACCATGGGAGCATAGGTATGTGCGTGACCCGTGGGTATGAGAACTATGTTCGCCTCCAATATGTGTGATTTTGGATTATTGAAACGTTTCCTGAGATATTCGGAATACGTAGTCCTCATGTACATGATGTTCCGGGATTTGATTGTAGAGTATGTGTGCACCACACCTTAGCCTGGGGGTGTCATATTTGTAATACTGAGAATGATATAATTGCATTTATAACTGGCTCATTGTTAAATTGTGAATACGAATAGTTGAGATACTTGAATGAGATTAAAATTGTGAAAATTCATATCGTAATTTGTGTAATAATTCTGATTAATGAAAAGTTGAGTTACATATAGAATATATTAGAAGAATACGAATAGGCCCCAATATCATAGTATGAGATAGGAAGTGACACAGACTATTTAGTTAGCACCATAACTAGGATGGGTTAAAGGTATACGTTAAGTGTGCATATTAGTTGAGGGGTTAAGGACTCATGTGAGAACACGTAACATACATGTATAATATATTTACTGTTTAATGTAATTAAACACTTGTTGTATTTTAAAGTGTTTTCACCTCGGGCTCTAACCCATTTGCTTTCAAATCTATTTTTCTTGCAAAATCTTTTTAAGGGCCCCGCGACAAGAACGCTAAGAATAGGAGTTCCATAGATGTTATGTAGTTGCAGTGGAAGTTACATGATCTCGATATTAGATGCCTACACATTCTAAATTTGATTTTATTCAGGGTCATCTTTCAGTTAGGGCATGTCGCCCCTTTCCATTCAGTTATAGTACTCTTAGTGTACCAGTTTCATTTCAGTTTTTGGAATTTATCTAGTTATTCAGACGTCATTTTGGATTCTATTCAGTATTTGTATTATTCAGGGGAGTGTTACTCCAGACTCATTTTATCATTTCATTATTTGTGTTGTGGATGTGGTATAGTTATCTTATAATTTAATTGGTTGCATGTAAATTTAATTTAATAAAAATTGACAATTCGGTTTTTAAATATTAGGTGGTTAATAATTGTTTTAAAAAGTTTTTCGACAGTGATGCTATGGATTGAAACAAATTGACATTTTGTATTAATTTGAATAAAGGAGTAGCTACCCGGTATCTAATTAGACGGGGTGTCACAAAAAATTGAAATTCAACATAATCAAGTGGTGCATAAATATTTATTCCTCCGTACATCTCAACCAACTGATCTCAGACCCACAATAAATCAAGAACTTAAAAAAATAAAACAAAAACCAACTAAACTTAGTCTAAGTTTGCAATGCAGGGTTACCCAATCTGATACAAGTTGACACATATTAAAAACTCAAAACACACCCATAATAAATCTATATATATTTATTGTCAAGATTCAATAAATTGACTTTCAAATACCCAAGTAAGGATATTTCAAGAAAAAAATGCAAAAGGGGAAGCACCAACAGTTCTTCTTATAAAGTAGTAAAATTTAACCAATTACTAACCCATTAAAGATCCGATCTAGGACTACCTCTGGGAAAAATGAACCTCACCGACAGGATGCCCACAACTTATAACTAACACCTAAACCAAAAGCTATATCATCTACACATATCCACAATCCTTGTGGTGTTTCCATTGGAGGAAATGGGTCTCCGTTAGTGATGTGGATGTGGGCTTAGGGGTGGGCTCTTCTTTGTCTTTAGCTTCTTGTTGATGATCTTTCGCCCCCATAGAGACATTTCACCAAACAGTTAGTAAACAATATACAAAATGACAGGTGAAGAGATGAATGGTAGAATACTTGTAATAACACATTCACATATTATTTTCTCTGTAGGCTATGCGCGTTTGATAAGATGGAGAATATATTGGAGATTTGTTAACACAACGTTCATTTTGGAAGTGTCTATATCTTCTTTATCTATGTCCTTTTCTTGGATTCTTGGATGTCCGAGTTGATGGATTTTGTCATCAAGGGAAGAAAATTTATAAATAGATGGGGTTAAACTAAGATACGTCTAGATATGGACGAAAGAGAGAAATGAAAGGACATTGAGAATATGAAAGTCAATAGGTTCCTGAAAAAGAAGATGGAAATGGCTCTTGCGTACAACTAGATCATTTAATCGTGGAGGATTAAGTTCTCATTAAACTCTAATACTATTGTATTAGAGGTATAATAAAGATATAGATAACTTGGAAATTTCTTTGACCAATTAACTGGACTTGATAATTCTAATTAAACAAATATCTTAAATTCTCTAACTGAAACCTAATTATTTCCAATAAAATGGACACCTTTTTCATAAGTTAAATCATAACAACTCCATATTATTTACAGGGTGTTTTTGTTTAAACCCACCTTTCCTGTCAACAACCCCACGTTCCTTTTTAAGTTATTAAAAAAATAGTTAAAAACCATATTAACCCTGTTAACGCCCCCCAATTATTTAAAAAAACTATCGTGCTTTAAAAACCATTATTCCCTATTAGCATAACTTTGTTTAAAAAAGTTCAACCCTATTGTTTATCGTATCAAACCAAATCAGTCACAAAAAATGTATTCTTATAAATTCAGAGTTCAAAAAAGAATAGAACTAAAAATATTTTTACACCACTTATCTTAACATACTCCGTAATGGTCATTAAAGAAAATTAACATTAGATACCCCTGTATTGGAATACATACCTATGTTTATTGTTGGAAGTATCATGCTTATGTCAAAAAAATGCAGTTAGTATTGTAATACATACCTCTGATTACTGTTGAGATTTTAGTCTGTGTATAACAAAATTGTATGAGATTTAAAGACCCCCAAAGTCCCAATGTGCATCCATCACTTCTCAAGATCCAATTATCTATTTTCGAAAATGGTTTACTTCATATTAAAGAGACAAGACAGATCTTGTTGAAGATATTGTTGGGTATCAGATGAGAGAGAGATGGGTAATGTATGAATTGAATGAGAGAGATGATGGGTAATGTGTGAACATGAGGAGTTCTCATGCACATTCTATTATTGTTTCTGGAAAACTACAAATGTGGGGATGTTTGAATCTTATAAACCCAACTAAAGGGGGTAAGTTTACTAGGGGCTATTGAAAGGAAAGGTGGGTTTAAAAAAAGCACCCTTAATTATATTGACCATGATTGGTGTGTGAACGTACCCTATAATTAACGGATCATCATACTCTAACGCATCAAAACCATCAAGGATTGATTCTTATGGATGATCCAAACCTAGATTTTATCATTACACCCCTTCACACAAACATGCATGGGAAAATGCATACAAAATTTGATTTATATATACGAAAAAAGTTCTTTGTAATTCAATACTAAGATCTGTACTTTCAAACCTATTATGATAACACATATAAATAATTTAAATCAAGAGTTGAAGATAAATTCAAAATTAAACATCAACTAGAAACCTACGATTTGTGTAAAAAAAATTTGAACTAAAATATTGAAAAAAACTCAAAACCTATTATGAGAGAGAACCTTTATTGCAAGGTGTCAAAAGAATACAAATATAAGAGAGTAACGAAGATCTTGTAATTAGGGGTCTATGGTAAGGAGAGAAATAAGAGGGGAACTGGCAGTGAATATCTTCCAAACATGGAAATAATTATTTTTCAAATGTTTGTTGTTTGGTTTGTGTTATATGGATATTTCTAAGTATTAGTATTTTGGTCATGTTATTCCAAATTCAAAACCATAATCTTCCCACATGGGTGGTGAAACACAACCCAAGAAGTTTTGTTAAGATTTTAAATAATTTTAATTATTTTTCTTAATCTTTTAGGCTTATTATATAGTCCTGCACCAAATACTTGTAGACGTTGATAATTATATCCTAATCCCAATTGACATGATTTTCGTAAATGTCTATATTAGATGAAATTTTGGTAGAGAATTCACAAAGATACACTACAAAACCATTAATTCTCTCTATAAAGTAACTCTCTCAATATAAAATTTCATTCTTGAGGATTTTTATCGTAGCCTTTGATTTTATGAATGTGAACATCATGGTGTAACACTTTGTAGTTAATCCTGCGACTATTCATGAGACGAAAAGATACACTAAGTATAATTTCATTCTTGAAGAATCTTTGGTGTCCATTGAGAAATGCTTATTTGGTATCAACAAATAACTTTTTATACCTGGGTTATTACTCAAAAAGTGTCCTAGACCCTTTTGTGTGCTATGTATAATTTCTTTTCATTAAACATGATAGCAATTTATAGATGGGAATCAATCTTATTAACAATTTGATTAGAAACTATATTGAATTTATTTGATGTTTATCCTAAGTGTAATTTGGGTGTTTTATGTTACACTATGTTAACACAATAAGTATACTACGTTGATATACCCAGATATACCCTCCAACCGGACGACCCATAAGGGGGCCGACCCTTCATCATGATCCGGACGACGCCTCAGGGGCCGACCCTTCATCAGGATCCGGACGACCCCTCAGGGGGCCGACCCTTCATCATGTTCTAGACGACCCCTCAGGGGTCCGAACCTTCATCATGTTCCAGACGACCCCTCAGGGGGCTGACCCTTCATCATGTTCCAGACGACCCCTCAGGGGGCCGACCCTCATCAGGTTCCAGATGACCTCTCAGGGGGCCGACCCTTCATCATGTTCCAGACGACCCCTCAGGGGGCCGACCCTTCATCAGGCTCCGGACGACCCTCCGAGGGTACGACAGTACGAGGCCTAAATTAGGCCAGACTCACTACCGGAGGGAACTTTTCCCTCGGCCTCGGCTCATAGGCCGAGGGTGACATCATCACAGCGCGTGGTTTGGGAGACGCGTGGAACAGTGCGCGTGAGTCTCACATGGCACATGGGAGACCGTTATAACAAAATCACACCCTCACGTGAGGGAATATTATGTCATCATTTGGCATCTATAGGTGTCAACAGAAGATTGGCTAGATCATCATTCACATGCACCATGCATACTTGGGGGGTACACTACACCCCCCAAGACATATATATACTTGTCACCTACAACCCTACAAGGGGGATCGATCAATTTATTGTAACCCTAGCTAAAACTCTGCTTGTACACACATTAGAGAGAGAGAGGAGCTTATGTGCATTGTATCCAAGGCCATTAGTGCCCATACTTAGTGGATCACACACTCACAGTGGATGTAGCCAAATTGGCTGAACAACTATACATCATTGTCTTATTTCCTCCTATACTCATCCCCTTCTACATACTTATACACTTATACATCTCTATGGCTGCCATGGTTACTACTGTTTGAGCTCACTATCACTTATCCGGTGGTGCTAAATCTTAACATCATCAGTTTGGCGCCGTCTGTGGGAATCGAGAAGACAGCTCTTCCTTTGTAGAACTTGACCTCACTGGGCACTCTGGTGGTGAGCCAACACTCCCCCTGAGAGGAGATGTTTCACCATTGAAAGAGACCCACTAAGGTCCTCAAGCTCATCAGTCTTTTCTTCAGTTCAGCTTTTCATAGCTCAAACACATGTCACCTGAAATGCCACCACCACCACTTCCCCCGCCAGATGATGGGGGAAGACCCAGTTCCAGTCATCCGCCGCCTCAGTCTGAGATGGCTGATGTGGCAGCAGCCTTAAAGTCTCTGGCAGCAAGCCAGCGGATGATGCAGGAGCAGTTCACAGCTCTAAGCCAGAACATACTAAGACCACCAGGGGTTTCACCTGAGATGATTACTCCGGCAGCAGCTCCAGGACAGCATGAGGCCAGGGGACCACCCCAGGCACCACGCAAAGACCTGCCACCCCCTCAGCGGCGTAGGGATGTTACTGACCCCCGGCGTCTATGCCTGGGGAGGCAAGGAAACCCTTGCCCCGAGGACAGGTATGACGATCTGGAGGGAGAGGAGGCCCCTATAGAATGCTGGGAACCATATGAGATCTCCAACAATACTGTACGACCTCTCCAGGATAGTAGAGGAAAGTGCGGGAGACCAAATCCTGATGATCGCCCGAGAGGCTCTGCTTTTGATCGCTTGAGCAGGGGGTCAGCCTTTGAGAGGCTAGGCCCAGTAAATGACCTGCGGGAACAATTATCCAGGTCAAGAAGTGCTACGAGGTCCAGGAGAGAGGCAGCAGATGGCCGACCCCAAGGACGGGATGACGGCCAAAGGGAAGTAAACAGCCGACACAGGCCCGCCGCAGCAGAACCCCCCGTCCACCTTAAAGAGGCGACAGGGGATAACATCGGCCAAGCGAACCCTATGAGTCCCTAGAATGACTCAATCCAGCGATTAGAGGATAAGATCGGTGATATAATGAAGAGCTGGGACCCTCTTTAGAAAGGATACACCATAGGCTCACCCTTTGTGGCAAAGATAGTAAACTTCCCTACGCCATCAAGGTTCAAGCCACCTGTGGTCACCCCAAGATACGACGGGAGCACCAACCCTGTCCACCATGTTGAGATGTATCAATCAGCAGCAGACATATACTCTATCTCAGATGAGATGAGGTGTTGTGCCTTTTCTGGTACCCTTACTGGGGCTGCACATGTATGGTACACGTCTCTTCCAAAAATTTCCATTGAAAACTTTAAGCAGTTGGCAAACCTGTTCATCCACAACTTTTGCTTTGGTGTGAGGCCACAGAAGAAGACCACCCACCTGCTCTATGTTAAGCAGGGGAAGAGTGAGAGCCTGAGGGACTACATAGCCAGATTCAATAAGGAGAAGCTGGAGGTGGAAGACTATGAGGAGAGCATAGCTATGACAACCCTGATTGGAGGACTCCAAAAGGGGAAACTATTATGGAAGCTTGCTGAAGACCCTCCAAGGACGATGGCTGAATTGCTGTCGACAACAGGGAAGGTGATGAACGCCGAAGAGGCGATGGCCGCGAAATATGAAGACGAAAAAGGAGGTGCTAGTGGGGGTAAGTACCCTAAGAAGAACAAAGAGGGGAATAAGAGGTCTACGGATGACAAGTTTGTTGGTTACACCCCTCTAACGGTCAGCTGTGAACAGATTCTCAATGAGATAAAGAGTGACCGGTCCCTGAAGTGGCCTGAGAAGCTCAGGGTAGCCCCCAGCAAGAGGAATAAGATCATGTGGTGTGAATTTCACCAAGACCACGGCCACGTAACATAAAAATGCTTTGCTCTGAAAGATGAGATTGAGAAGATGCTGAAAGAAGGAAAGCTCAGAAAGTACGTCGACAAAGGTGCCTTCAAGAGGGGCCGAGGCGACGACCCCAGAAAGAAGCGAGGCGATGCATGCAGAGAAGGTCCTCAAAAAAGAGGGGACGACCCTTCTGATGATGAGGATGACCCTGACCTCCCGCCGAGAGACGACCAAGGTCCTGTCAAGAGGCTTAATATGATCTCTCTCGGAGTGGGAATGATCTCCGGGGGTCTAGCATGAGGAGGGTCTGAGGTTGCTGACAGGAAGGCCCATGTGGCTGAGGCCAAGGCAGTGACGAAGACGGTACACTCAACCTCTCTGGAAGTCAAGTCAGAGAAGAGGAAGAAGGTTGATATGGACACTCTGGTAGTGGTATTTTCAAGAATGGACTTCAAAGGCCTCTTAGCCCCACATGATGACCCTCTCGTCATCACTACCAGGGTGCACGGGTGTGAGGTGCCGAGGATCCTAGTAGATGGGGGCTCATCTGCAGACGTGATGTTTTAGCTGTGCTTCAAAGCCTTAGGTCTCAGTCATGCTAGACTCGTCCCGTACCATCATCCATTGATTGGGTTCAGTGGGGAAAAGGTACATCCCCTTGGAGTGTATGAGGCTGATGTCAGGATGGGGGACGAATGGTCGAGATGGCTCACCAAGAAGGTCAGTTTCTTTGTGATGGATGAGCATGTGTTTCGGCCTACAACATCATACTGGGGCGTGTGGCCCTCAAGGGGTTTGAAGCTGTGCCATCTACGGTCCATCCGATGATCAAATTTCCTACCCCTTACGGGGTGGGGGAAGTTCACGAAGACCAGACGACAACGCGAGAATGTTACTACAACTCTGCTGAAGAAAGAGAGGCACACAAGAGGGCTACGACCACTTACAATAATGATACCCTAGACCCCAGGGACGAGACAAAGCTCAATAAAGGAGAGGCCGCGGAAGAGGTAGAATCCAGCATCCTCGATGAGGATGACCCGGAAAAAACCGTCCAAGTCGGCAAGTCTCTGAAGCCCAATATCAAGGAAGACCTCATTAAACTGTTGAGGAGAAGACGAAGCGTCTTCGCATGGAGTCATGTAGATATGCCTGGGATTGGCCCTGAAATCATGTGCCACAAGCTCAATGTGGTAGAGGGAGTGAAGCCGGTAAAGCAGAAGAGGAGAATTTACTCTAGAGAAAAGTATGAGGTCATTAGGGACGAGGTCAAAAAATTAGAAGACGCTAAATTTATCAGAGAGGTCATCTACCCTGAATGGCTGTCCAATGCAGTCACTGTCCAAAAGGCCAACGGGAAATGGAGAATGTGTGTGGACTTCACAGACCTCAACAAGCACTGTCCCAAAGATAGCTTCCCTCTCCACCGCATTGACCAGATGGTAGACGCTACCGCAGGCCATGAGCTCATGAGCTTCATGGATGCCTATTCAGGGTATAACCAGATCTTCATGAACCCTGAAGACTCAGAGAAGACAACCTTCATCACTGACAAGGGGACATATTGTTATAGGGTCATGCCCTTTGGCCTAAAAAATGCGGGGGCAACATACCAGCGCCTCGTAAATAAAATGTTCGAAGACCAAATTGGGAAGTCTATGGAGGTCTATGTGGATGACATGCTGACTAAAAGTTTGAAGGCAGAAGATCATGTGGCAGACCTGGAGAGGACCTTTAATAAGATGGACAAATACCAGATGAAACTTAACCCGACAAAGTGTGTCTTCGGGGTCGGAGCAGGGAAGTTCTGGGGGTTCATTGTCAACCAAAGAGGCATCGAGGCCAATCCTGAAAAGATAAAGGCCCTTGTTGAGATGAAGACCCCCAAGTCCATTAAAGACGTTCAGAGACTCACATGGAGAGTTTCTGCCTTGAACAGGTTCGTGTCTAGGGCCACAGAGAAGTGTTTGCCATTCTTTAAGATCCTTAGGAAGGCCTTCGAATGGAGTGAAGAGTGTGATGAGGTGATTGGGCATAAATATTGTACATTTATTCCCCTAATTTCAGTACATTTGTGAACCCGAGTGATGTAACAAATATGGATTTGATTCACATTTATGCTACTAACCTTCGTGGTGAGTATTTCGTGTTTCGTGCTTCTCTTATTGGTTTTACAGGTTAATTATGCAAGCAGTACAAAAGAGGAAGCAAGACAGTGCAAGAAAAGCTAAGAAGGCAAGTTCAAGGGCAACTCGGTAATTTTTCAGCCCGATCCGGAAGACGAAGCCAATTGGAAAGTTGAAGATCTCGGAACAAAGAGAACACTGGAAGAAATGACACTCAAATCCGAGCTACGGTTGAAAAGTTATGCTAAGTTGAAGTTGAAGAAAAATCCAAGAAAAGAAGAGAAAAGTCAGAAAAAATTCTAAGTGTTGAACTCCAGGCCAGCGCACATTCGCGAACCCCAACCTGAACCGGTTCGGGGGGCGAACCGGTTCGCAGGTACACCCGAACCGGTTCGGGGTACCTGACACACGAATTTTCCCTTTTATGCTGATTTGTCCCAAAGACTCCTAATAGGTTTTAAACACTCCAAACTTGTGAAAAACGTAGGTATTAACCTAGGAGCAACTATTAGGGCTATTTGGAGAGAGTTTTTGATAGAATTAAAGGGGAGGAACATCTAGGAACATCAAGGGCTAAAATTAGTTCAAGAATTCATTGTTTCGGGTTTGTTTTTGCAAGTTTTAATTCAAGATTGTTGTTTCTTATTATTGTTCTTGCATGCTTAGTTTTTCCTATTTGATTCAACTTATTTACGCATTCATAATACATATTTACATGTTTCTATCTAGTTCCATCATGAATTCCTACACATGTAACGTCATTATTTCATGCATTAGTCAAAGTAACATGTCCGGCTAGGTTTTTCAAGGTTGGGATGCATGAACCCAACCTGATGTGTTAGTGCATGTGTATAACGTCGATCCGCTGAATTTAATGATTAATTTTGATCGTATCGCGTAATTTCATAATAATTGTAGATCTTTATATCTCGTTTGCCTATGGGTACTCGTGATGATTTAGAGTACAATTTGAGTGTAATTACCGCGATACCGATTTACTCATCCTCAGATTAGGTATGACGCGGGCTTGAACCTCGTATACATAATGCTTGGGTGTACTAAATTCCGGGTTTGAATTAATCGGATAAATTTATGATCAACGTTGTCACTACACCACACTAGGGTTGGGGGATTGTATTCCCATCCTATTTTCTCATCATTTAAGTTTAACACTTTCAATTAAATTCGTCACTCTTCATTTAGATAATTTAGTTAGTTGCACTTTTCATCATACTTTCATAATTGCATTTAGCGTACTCAATCCCAAAAACAAAAAATCAAATCTTTTCCTTTCTTCTTAGGGTCAACGTTAGTATTCCTCTGTCTTATCCCGTCGTCACAACTCTTGTTGTCCTTTTTCCGTGAGGATCGATACCCGACTTGTCGAATTATTACTTGAACGACAGGCTTGCACTTGCGCCTAGAGAGTACACACTTTAGAGACACATTCTGAGTCGTGTCATGAGGCTTTTAGGGACCTAAGGTCATACTTAGGGTCTCCCTTGCTGCTGTCACGACCCGTGCAGGGTGAACGACTTTATGTATACCTCGCCGTCTCAGAGTCGGCCATTAGTGCAGCCATTGTGAGAGACGAAGATGGAGTACAGAAGCCTGTATATTTTAACAGCAAGGCACTTCAGGGGGAAGAGCAAAGATACCCGAGGATGGAGAAGTTAGCCAACGCCTTGATCCATGCCTCAAGGAAGATGAAGCCATACTTCCTGTCCCATACAATGGTCATCCTCACCGACTCTCCTCTTAGGCAGGTCCTACACAAGCCAAAAAAATCAGGCAGGATAATGGCTTGGGCTATAGAGCTGGGGGAGTTTGACATAGTGTATCAGCCTAGGACAGCCATTAAGGGGCAAGCGCTGGCGGATTTCATGGCTAAGTTTACTTGGGAAGGTGATGAAGCCGAGGGTGAGACCCTCGGGAAGACAGATACACAACAAGACAGGCCCACCGACACACCCGCAGATAGGGCTGAGACAAGCACCGCTAGAAGGAAAGCGACTGAAAATGAAGAGGAAAGATACATCTTTAGACAGGGATCCCTCTCCAAGGGAAATTTTTAAGAGGGAAAGACTCTGTGGAGCCTCTTCGTTGATGGGTCCTCCTGTGACAACGGAAGTGGAGCTGGACTGATACTATCAGCACCCGATGGCACAGACGTTGAATACGCCCTGAGGTTCAACTTCAAAGCCTCCAATAATGAGGCTGAATATGAGGCCTTGGTAGCAGGTCTCTCCTTGGCCAAGTTTCTTAGTGTCAGCCAGATTTTGGTCCATAGTGATTCAAGGTTAGTAGTGAATCAGATACTAGGAGCCTACGAGGCTAAGGGCAAGAGGATGTCTAGGTACCTTGAGAAAGTGAGGTCATTACTAAAAGGCTTCAGAGAAGTGAAATTAAAGAGGATACCTAGGCTCGACAATGGCCGTGCTGATGCCCTTGCGAGGTTGGCCTCGGCAACTAGGACAGACATCAGGAGGACGGTCCCAGTAGAAATTTTGCTTCAGCTAACTATTGAAGACGCCGAGGGAACACTTGGAAATTGCCTAAATGTTTCTCAAGAAGCTTCATGGATGGACCCTCTGATCAGATACATTAAATAGGGTGAGATGCCAGAAGCAAGGCAAGAAAATAAGAAGCTGAGGTACAGGGCTGCAAAATTCACTGTCATCGGAGACACCTTGTACAAAAAGGGGTTTTTGCTCCCCTTACTTAGGTGTGTGCATCCCTCAGAAGTCCCTTCCATTTTGCAAGATGTGCACGAAGGATCTTGCTCAAGCCACATCGGGGGCAGATCCTTAGCGAAGAGGGTGATCACCCAGGGGTACTAGTGGCCGACCTTGGGGAAAGACACAGCGGCATATGTAAAAAAGTGTGACAAATGTCAAAGATTTGCCACCATACCTCACCAGCCCCATTAGCCTCTTACTTCCATTACATCCCCATGGTCATTTGCAGTGTGGGGAATTGACCTAGTAGGACCCTTGCCTAGGGCCATCAATAACTATCGATTCCTCATCGTAGCCATTGACTATTTTTCAAAATGGGTAGAAGCGGAGCCGATGGTGACGATCACAGAGCAGAAGACCTTCCAGTTCATCTGGAAAAATATTAAATGCAGATATGGTCTCCCCAACACCCTCATCTCGGATAACGGGACTCAGTTCAAGAATACCTCTCTACAGAAGTACTGTGAAAGGGTGAGTATCAAACAATTTTTCTCCACCCCAGGCCGACCTCAGGCCAATGGGCAAACCGAAGTTACGAACATGACAATCCTAGATGGAATCAAGAAGAGGCTTGAGGAGGCAAAAGGAAGATGGGTCGAGGAGTTATATGCCGTGCTGTGGGCATACAGGACAACAGTGAGGACCTCTACCGGAGAGACCCCATTCATGCTAGCTTATGACTCAGAAGCCGTCATCCCCACCGAGATTGAGTTTCCTACTCATAGGGTCCAAATGTATGACCCCCAGAGAAATACGGAAGAGAGGAGACTCGACTTGGACCTAATTGAGGAAAGGAGGGAGGACGCTGAGATAAGGCAGGCTTCCTACCAGCAGAGGACCGCAAGGTTTTACAATCAGAGGGTGAAACAGAGGCCAATCGTAGTTGGGGACTTGGTCCTCAAGAAGACTTGTCAAAAGCCCAACAATCTCTATCCTAATTGGCATGGCCCATATAGGGTCATCGATGAAGTCGTCCCTGGGACCTATAGACTAGAAAACCTAGAAGGGGAACCCTTTTCCAACCCCTGGAATGCAGATCATTTGAAGAAATACTATCAGTAGTGTTGTAAAGTCATGATAGACCATAATTGTAATAAGAGTTTCTCCAACAGAACACTTGGAAAATTAATGAGAAATATCAGTGTTTCCCCTCATCCTGTGGTTATCAGTTCTAGTACGCATGGAAACATCTACAGAGAACTACCCTCGGCTATAATGAGGGTCAGTGGAGGGGACGACCCCACCACTATCCTCAAGAAAGACGAGGGAAAACTTTGTTAAAAACCATTAATTTGGTAAGTTGAACCCTCGGCTATAATGAGGGTCAGTGGAGGGGACGACCCCACCATTGTCCTCAAGAAAGACGAGGGAAAACTTTGTTAAAAACCATTAATTTGGTAAGTTGAACCCTAGGCTATAATGAGGGTCAGTGGAGGGGACGACCCCACCATTGTCCTCAAGAAAGACGAGGGAAAACTTTGTTAAAACCCATTAGTTTGGTAATTTGATCCCTCGGCTATAATGAGGGCCAGTGGAGGGGACGACCCCACCACTGTCCTCAAGAAAGACGAGGGAAAACATTAAAACCATTTGTTTGGTGATTTGATCCCTCGGCTATAATGAGGGCCAGTGGAGGGGACGACCCCACCATTGTCCTCAAGAAAGACGAGGGAAAACATTAAAACCATTAATTTGGTAAGTTGAACCCTCGGCTATAATGAGGGTCAGTGGAGGGGAAGACTCCACTACTGTCCTCTTGAAAGACGAGGGAAAACTTTGTTAAAAACCATTAGTTTGGTAATTTGATCCCTCGGCTATAATGAGGGTCAGTGGAGGGGACGACCCCACCACTGTCCTCAAGAAAGACGAGGGAAAACATTAAAACCATTTGTTTGGTGATTTGATCCCTCGGCTATAATGAGGGCCAGTGGAGGGGACGACCCCACCACTGTCCTCAAGAAAGACGAGGGAAAACATTAAAACCATTTGTTTGGTGATTTGATCCCTCGGCTATAATGAGGGCCAGTGGAGGGGACGACCCCACCACTGTCCTCAAGAAAGACGAGGGAAAACTTTATTAAAAGCCATTAGTTTGGTAATTTGATTCCTCGGCTATAATGAGGGCCAATGGAGGGGACGAGCCCACCACTATCCTCAAGAAAGACGAGGGAAAACTTTATTAAAAACCATTAGTTTGGTAATTTGATCCCTCGGCTATAATGAGGGCCAATGGAGGGGATGACCCCACCACTGTCCTCAAGAAAGACGAGGGAGAGGTTAGTGATTATAAAAAAAAAATTCACAACGCAAACCATACAAAAGGCAAATAAGGAAGACAGTAAATGAGATGATAGTATAAATGAAATGCCAGTGTTATACAAAATAGAGTACAAAAATGATAATTACATTAAGAGGGTATGGGCTACAGACAGCCACACTATGGGACAATATCGGAGGGCAGGGCCTCAAAATCCACTAGAGGGGTTTCCTCAATGACCACAACTGGCTGATCCTCAGATGTGTCGACACCCTCGACTTGCACTTGTGATTCCACCTGAGTCAGAGCCTCGGCGATCAGAGGGTCGTCCAATCTGACTGCTTCAATCGATGGGCGGACCGAGGAGACGACATCACCAAACCTGAGGACGACCCACCGGCAGTCCGTCCTGATTCCTCTCTCCAAATATTCAAGGACGAAGCCTTGAAACTCGTCAGAAATTTTATAAGCCTCAATAGCATCAGCCTCGGCTTTCCTAATAGCTGCTTCAAGATCGGTCTTGTGCTTGACCCCTATGTTGGTCAAGGCCTCATCCTTTTCCTTGATAAGCAAGTATTTGGCCTTAAGGTCCTCGTCGTGCTGCCTTGTCAGCTGATCCAGGATCCTTGCATGCTCAGTCATGGTACTTTCCAACTCGGCCCTTGCAGTATCAAGCTCCGATTGAAGATCTGCCTCGTGTTGAATAGCCCTCTCGGCTTCATGGAACTTTTCTGGGTTCTCAGCCATCGACTTGGTGGCCGAAGTAAAGGCGCATACAGACTGCACAATAAAAATAAATAGATGTCAAGAGGCCGAGGAAATAGTTTGTCAAAGAATGAAATTAAAGAAGTGGGTCAAGACCATTACCTGTGAAAGGGCGTGCAGACCATAGTCGTACACTTTGGCAGGAGGTATCTTTGACAGGAACTCGTAATCAGCGGCCGAAGGAGCAGAAAACATTGAGGCCTTGGCTGCCCTCAAGTTTGTGATCAGTGATGAGGGCTCAGCCCTGAGATGTGCTAAGTTCTAGGACCAGAAAGCCCCCATGCTGGATGAAGAAGCAGCCCCTTCAGATGCTTCGACCCTGGCCCTCGTCCGAGAATCCGGTAGAGGGTTAACAGGAATCTCAGGCTCTTTTCTTTTGTGCCTATCGGCTGTCCGCTCAACAATCATCGGCCCCACAGCCTTCATCTTCCTTGGAGCCTGCTGAGGCTCCTCACCCTTCTTCTTTGTCAGGCCTGATAGTAAACTGGGAGCAGTCATTTCCCAGAGATAGTCTGATACACCAGCAGGACGACCTGAAAAGGGTACGACACATGAGAAAAATGCAGAGATAAAAAGGAAACACTTGAAAAAAAGTAAAGAATGGAAAACGTTCAGTATAACTCATATAGTTTTGTCAGAGGGCCGAGCCTCAGACCATCTTCTTTGAGTAACCGGGGGGTCATCAAATCTTCAAATTTTGCAATCTCACCCTCTCTCCATCGTCCCCTCAGATACTCAACGATGTCCTTTTCTTCCAGACTAAGTCTGGGGTCTGACCTAGCCTTCATTGATGGGTTAGACCATCTATAGGGTACCCTCGGACCATCGGTAGCAGGGGATGCCTCAGCGGAGAACTTCCACTCCCCAAAGACGAAGAAGAATCTCTTTTTCCAATCGTGGTTGGAGGTTTGCGCCACGTGGAGGAGTTTCTTCTCAGACCTCCTCGACCCCAGATGATAGTATCCAGGTTGTTTGGATGAGGAGGTGATATTGTAGCAGGCCAATAATATGTCGGCCGAGGGCTCATCGGTGAAAGCGTTCTTCCACAGGGAGATGTAACGTAGTATCGTCCTCCAGGAATTGGGAGGACATTGAGAGGGGGCAACGCCAAGGGCCGATAAAATGTCTATGATGGCAGGATGTAAAGGGAGTCTGACACCTACCTTAAACATTTGTTCATACACAGCAACCTCTCCCTCATCACCTTTAAAAACCCTCTCGTCCTTAGGGGGAACCCTCATAGTTATGTTAGGGGGCCCTACATATGCATGTCTCAACAATAAGAGGTCGCGATCCCTAACTGAGGAGGTATAGGATGAGGCATGGGATGTATCAACCTGGTCATCTGAATCATCGCCCTCGTCCTCAGTCCCCTCTCCATCGGCCTCATCATCTTCCAGAGGCCCCTGGGGAAAGCCCATCTGAAAGGCATGTGGAGATAGGGTTGTCACAGGGACAGCCTCGGAGGGAACCATACCCTCGGCCTGTCGGATCGGGCTTAGGTCAGATGTCTCTACTCTACCAGAAGGACCAGCGCCAATTGGCGAGGATGCTCTCTCGTCCATCTCACTTGACTGACACTCAACTGGACGATGGGACGACCCACAAGACTCGGACGACCCACAAGACTGGACGATGGGATGACTCAAATGGTTTTATTGTGGCTAGAGGAATAGGAAAGATGGGTCGTACCCAATTAGGGTCGGCCCCTCGTCTCCTCTCCTCTTCTTCCTCTATTTGTCTGATCTCAACAAATAATTTCTCTCTCAGGGAAGGGAATTCAGATACTAAACTATAAAGCCTCTTAAGCATTAAAGGGGGAGACCCTAGACTTGGAGGAATTTGGGGAACTTAGCTATAAATAAGTGTTCAGTTGACCAAATTAGACTTTTGGATTAAAACAAGGGGAATCAATGATTTTCACTCAAGAACACCCAAGAAATTCAAGAACACTCAAGAGACAATCGCCGGAAAAGTTGTAAAACAACCCAAATCAAGCCCTACGAGCCTAAAACAGAAAAGCAAAAAAATAAATGAAAGTGAAGAGGGCGTTGGTGGTGGGAGATTACCTGAAGAGAAAGGGTGAAGCTGCTAAGTCGAAGGTTCGAAAGCTGCAAAAATGGCAGGAAGGCTGGAGACTTGAGAGAGAGAAAGCTTGGGCGCGAAGAAGAAGAAGAGAGAGAGTTCAAAAATCTCTTAAATACCTTAGTAATGAGTGGGCCCATTAACCAAGATGGGTATCATTAGGGCACAAAGCCCCAGGCAAAGTGTGCAGCCGCCATGCCTAGGAAACTGAAGTGGCAATGAGTGCCCATCCAGGTGTCAATCACCTAACTGATCATACACGCATCTCAATTACAACACTATCCCTCATCCATCTCAACAGCACCTATGGCTAAGGGCTGGGGGGTGATTGATATACCCAGATATACTCTCCAACCGGACGACCCATAAGGGGGTCGACCCTTCATCATGATCCGGATGACCCCTCAGGGGGCCGACCCTTCATCATGTTACAGACGACCCCTCAGGGGGCCGACCCTTCATCATGTTCCAGATGACCCCTCAGGGGGCCGACCCTCATCAGGTTCCAGATCACCCCTCAGGGGGCCGACCCTTCATCATGTTCCAGACGACCCCTCAGGGGGCCGACCCTTCATCAGGCTCCGGACGACCCTCCGAGGGTACGACAGTACGAGGCCTAAATTAGGCCAGACTCACTACCGGAAGGAACTTTGCCCTCGGCCTCGGCTCATAGGCCGAGGGTGACATCATCACAGCGCGTGGTTTGGGAGACGCGTGGAACAGTGCGCGTGAGGCTCACATGGCACATGGGAGACCGTTATAACAAAATCACACCCTCACGTGAGGGAATATTATATCATCATTTGGCATCTATAGGTGTCAACAGAAGATTGGCTAGATCATCATTCACATGCACCATGCATACTTGGGGGGTACACTACACCCCCCAAGACATATATATACTTATCACTTACAACCCTACAAGGGGGATCGATCAATTTATTGTAACCCTAGCTAAAACTCTGCTTGTACACACAGTAGAGAGAGAGAGAGGAGCTTATGTGCATTGTATCCAAGGCCATTAGTGCCCATACTTAGTGGATCACACACTCACAGTGGATGTAGGCCAAATTGGCTGAACCACTATACATCATTGTCTTATTTCCTCCTATACTCATCCCCTTCTACATACTTATACACTTATACATCTCTATGGCTGCCATGGTTACTACTGTTTGAGCTCACTATCACTTATTCGGTGGTGCTAAATCTTAGCATCATCATACGTCATCAGTTTAAGGGGTTTAAGAGTTGGCTAAAATTATTCAATGGAACAACCCCTTAAATGAGTAAAAGTCACGAGATGATAAAATAATTTATCACTAGCATGCATGCCACGCAATGCATGGCTGACTCATGTACTAATGTATTCTAGAATTAATCTCATAGCAATAATTGAGTCCCATGTAAATCTATACACATATACAAATAAACATACCAACTTATCATACATTGGAATGCTAAACTACCCTCAAACCCAAAATATAGGTATTTAACATTACCATAATTATGTTGGCCTCACAACTGGACTAAATATCCACATGCGCACACATGCATTCATATACATGTTTATATACTTGTAACTAAAATATGTAATTAAAATATAGTTAGATAACAATGAGGTAAACCAAACTAGTGTAACTACTATACCGATTCAATTCAACACTTAAAATGCCATAGTTACTTTTCACTCACTACATTATGAAGCAAGCAAAGAAGTATCAACATAGAGAGGTTTGTGATTCCTCATGAACGTTTAATTTCTCAAAATACGCCATATATAGGCTACTAAAAAGAGTCATATCAAATAGGATAAAAGACTATTTTGGATTTTGGAACAAGGGAACAAAGATTTTACCCAAATACAAACGTAATTTTGAGTCAAGATTGTAATTTGGCAATTAAATATCCAAGTCTTGCAGATATTCTTTCCCTTCAGTCCTATTTCACTTGAAGTAAAAAAACTAAAATTAAATTTAATGTATACAAATGTAAAATATTCAAAAAATGGAAACCACGTAAGACCAAATTGACCATAAAAAAACTTTAGAAATGAGTTTCAACTTGATACCTTCCAAAACTGAGAGTAATAACTATAGATAGCTGTGATACCTCACCTAATTAACCCTGGGTGATCAGTCCTAAATTACGTAAGAACAGGTTTCTCAGTTGGTTCATTCTTAGCATCACTGTCGCCTTTTTAATTACTAATAACCTAAGTGAGAAAATTAGATTGGTGCCAAGTTTTATCTTTCATTAACTCAAATGAAAAATTCATACGGAAACAAAATAACATAATAATAACATATAACTGAAACAACCATTCACAATTAATTAATTGACCGAGTAAACCATAGGCCCAAAGACCCACAAAAGTAAAGACAAGTAATCAATCTCAACAGGTCTGACAAACACTAAATGAACTGTGAGTGACATGCTTGAAATAACTGATAAGAAGTCTCCATACCAGGAATGAAAGAATGAGGCATCTATCAAACTCCCGCAACATCCACATATGTTGCAGCAATGGATCCCTGAAATTTAGTAAAGTCTGGCGTCGCTGTGGCTGGACACCTAAAAGGTTTTTTGAAAAGTTTTTATAGCAAGGGTTAGTACCCAAAACATTTGAAAAACATTTAGCAAATGATTAACTTACAGTAATAAGTAAATATGCATGCTCTCCATATTTTAGTTAGTGCCATACTCCCTTGAGAACATTCTCACCCCTCCTCTAATGTGCACTACTAACTCCTGAGTTAATTTTCCTAGTTATTCTCATGACTAGTTAACTGATGTACTCCCTCCAATCACCCTACTATAACCAAGTGTGCCTAAATTATGATTTTTAAGTTATTATCAACATCAACTTAAGTAAATCATTTCCTTTTTTAATTTCATACAACTTCCACATCTGTTATACATATAACATTTCATGCTTTGTATTAATTATCTCGTATATAATTATTTACCTAATTATATACTTATAGTCATATTACATCATTCACAAACATACTGAAATAACATTTAATAATAGTATCCACCCGAGTAAAGTCTTACCGGATATAAGTTCTCTAAAGTTCTATCCCACTAGATGTATTCAAATAACCTAGTTACCCAAGTAAGAATCGCTCACTAACTTGGTTAATACATACATGTTGGAGGTGGTCATAGTCCTTCCCTGAAAGTGAGATGCCCTTAACCCATATAATGGACGCTATGACCTAGGAATATACTCGCCCTACTGCTCAAGCTAGGGGATTCATCCACTACGCGCAACCTCCCCCTATAGCACTAGAGTATAAAATAATATCCAACCACTGATATTAATGTACACATCATATATATATACTATCACACACCGTAGATATATAAATATAAAGCATCCCGGCTACACCGTGTACTAAATCCGTGACACAAGCCTATTCAATTTATTATGAGTTTATGGCCCAACTCTAATTATTAATTAATTTCCACATTAATTTCTTTTGGTATCGCCCCAACCAATATATTCGGACTTACCCTCACGGCCCGAAATAAAACAACACCCGAGTCTAAATTCCCGACTCTAAATTATTTAGCCTTTACCTAAATAAAATTTACTTCTCGGCATCGCTCAACCAATATCCCCGGACTTGTCGCTCAATCCGTATTTGATCATTTTGAAACATAAATTCCAAAATTTAACCCTAGTGTGTCACATATAATTTTCTCCAAATTCCAATTAATTTTAATCATGCCGTGGCACACAAAGTCTCCCTCAAATCCTAATAATTTTTATTCACAATCAATTAGATTTAAACACATGTATTAATTTCTCAATAATTAAGGCATGGAAGAATATTTATTAAATTTCCCTTTACATTCATAACTGGGAAAACTGTCAAAATTTTCGAACCATCGATCGATCGATGGTCCACCTTCGATCGATCGATCGATCAGGTCCTCGTCTTCTCCGAGTCGCCTGTTTCAGCCATGTATGAATATCTTTAAACCCTAGCTTCTTCTACTATGAAAACCAAGCCTTCCCATCGATAATATATTCCAAAAACCTTATAAGGAACCTCTATAAAGTCCAAAAACATCAATTAATTTACTTTCTCAATTGTTTTCACGAATTTGGGGAAATATTCAATTTAATCTTTACCCCATTTAAACATCAAATTCCGTATCTTCAATTCGTTTCTAGTTCATCCGGGTTTACACATCTTACAAGATACAAATACAAAGCTCAGATTATACATGAATTTCTACTCAACTTAGAAATCGGATTCATAGTTTACAAAACCCCATGTTTATACCCCTTTAAATCCCAAAACGAATTTCTTTGTTTTCACACATCACATGGATATGAATTGAAATACAATTTAAATGCTTCAGCAAGTTAACCACTTTTCTTAGGGTTCGTAGAGTATGATTTTGTAGTTGTGAATGCCCAAGGTTGAAGATGACTCCTTTGTTTTCGCTCTCCTTTGATACCCAAATTTGCCTTTAACTACTATTAGGGTTTCCTAATCCACTAAGTCTTTTTCTAAAATTAGTTCAGCCATTCCCTTTTTTCTTATAATTTTTTAATTAGACTTAATACCGTTTTTTGCCTAATGGTCCAAGCCCAAGATACCCAAATGCCCCCGTGTGGGCCTGACTATGCCTAAAAATGTCCCGTGACCCGTTTACTACTCCCGGGTACACTTTTCTGACTATCTCGGCCCATTCGGACTCAATCGTATACTCAGAATTGGCATTCAAATTAATTTATAAAAATCATTATTTCACACCCAAATTAGTCTATACCGACTCGTGGCTGAGATAAGTACATATCATGTCATTAATACCCGAAATGACATAAATACATTATTACTATTCACTTTGTAAATAAATTTCCCTAAATACTAACCATTCACTCCTCGGTTAATATTTACATATAATTTTCCATAATTAATTCAATTAAAATTACGACACACAAGTAATTTTGATTTCCCGAATTAATTAAATATTAAATGCACAAAAATACGGGGTGTTACATACTCCCCCCCCCCCCCCCCCCTTACAAAGGAATTTCCTCACCAAAATTAGGTTGTACCTGTGGTGAAAAGGTCTGGAAATTGTTTCCGCATATCCTCCTCCCGCTCCCAAGTAGACTCGTCCACGTTGTGATGACCCCACTGTACTCTAACTAGTTAAAAAACCCTGGATCGTAACTTCCGCTCACTAGGGTCCAGAATAGCCACCTGTCTCTCCTCATATGAGATGTCTGGCTGTAAATCAATTTCCTCGAGTGGAATGTGCTAGAAGGCCCTCTCGCTCCTGTGATATTTATTCAGCGATGCCATATGGAACAAGTTGTGTATCTGCTGGAGGTGCTCTGGCAATCCCAGCCTATAAGCTGCTGGTCCCACCCTCTCGTTAATAGGGAAAGGTCCCACGTACCTCGGTGCTAACTTACCCTTCTTGTCGAACCTCATCACCCCTTTCATAGGGGACACCCAGACTAGTACCTGGTCCCCAACTTCTAACTCCACATGTCTCCATGAAGCATCAGCGTAACTCTTCTGCCTATCCTGAGCTATCTGAATCCTCCCTCGAATCAACTCTATCTTGGAAGACGTCTCCTGAATAATCTCCGGCCCCAATAGTTTGTTATCCTCCACCTCTAACCAATAAGCGGGTCAACGACAAGGTCTCCCGTACAGTCCCTCGAACGGTGCCATACCGATCGTGAATTGGTAAGAGTTGTTATACATGAACTCTAACAAAGGAAGATATTTCTCCCAACCTCACCCAAAGTTTAATATGCACATTCTGAGCTTATCTTCCAACATCTGATTGACTCTTTCAGTCTTCCCGTCGGTCGGTGGGTAATAGACTGTACTCAAACGTAACTCCGTGCCCATAGCCTTCAGAAAGCTCTGCCAGAAGTGGGCCACAAAGATTTTGTCTCTGTTGGACACACTATTTATCGGCACCCCGTGCAGCTTAACAATCTCTGCTATGAATAGTTGTGCATAACGCATCGCCTCAAAGTCTGTGTGAACCGGCAGGAAGTGGGCCACCTTGGTCAATCGATCCATAATGGCCCATATGGAATCGTGACCCCTCTGCGATACAGGTAACCCTGTAATGAAGTCCATGGAGATGCTCTCCCACTTCCACGCGGGAATCTCCAGCGACTGTAGCATCCCTGATGGTCTCTGATGGTCAACTTTAATAAGCTGACACGTGGCACATTTCGAAACAAACTCTGTTATGTCCCGTTTCATTCCTGCCTACCAATACTGCCTCCTCATATCCTGGTACATCTTATCCCCTCCCGGGTGTACCGCAAATCTTGAACCATGGGACTCTTGTCAAAATAGCGTGTCTCAACTCCTCATCCTCTGGCACAATTAACCTCCCATTATGGCGTAAGCCTCCTTCCGAGCTGACCGAGTAACCCTCTGATCCCTCAGCTAGCAACTGGCTCACCCTATCCTAGAAGATTTGATCCTCTGCCTGAGCCCTCATAACCCGCATAATGATCTCAGGTGTGATGGATAATGCTGACATGCAATCCCTGGCGACATCATCCTCACATCAAATCTCTCTCCACTTCGCTTTCCATACTTCTGATATTTCTCCAGTCGGTCTCCGTCTCAATGCATCTGCCACCACATTAGCCTTACCAGGATGATATTGAATTTCAAACTGGTAGTCTTTCACAAATTCTACCCATCGCCTCTGGCTTATATTCAGATCCTTCTGAGTGAAGAGATACTGAAGTGATTTGTGATCTTTGAATAACGTGAACTTCTCTCCTAGAAGATAATGTCTCCATATCCTTAACGCAAAAATGATCGCTGCTAGCTCCAGGTCGTGAGTAGGGTAATTCCTCTCATGGGGTTTTAGCTTTATGGACACATACACTATAGCCCTTTCCTCCTGCTGAAGCACACCCCCAAGTCCCTATAAGGATACGCCGGTGTAAACCCGATACTCTAATCCCCCCATTGACAAAGCAAGTACGGGTGCAGATGTCAACTTGTCCTTTAGCTCATCGAAAGCTAATTGACAATGATCACTCCAAGTGAAAGGTACCCCTTTTCGATTCAGATTTATCAAAGGTCCCCCAATCTTTGAGAATCCTTTGATGAACCGCCTGTAATAACTGGCCAATCCTAGAAAACTACGCACCTCGATCGGTGTCATGGGTTCCCCCCACTCCCTCACCGCCGACACCTTACTCAGATCTACCGCAATACCCCAGTCTGACACCACGTGGCCAAGAAACTGTACCTCTCACAGGCAAAATCCCCACTTCCCGAATTTGGCATAGAGCTGGTGATCCCGCAGTGTCTGTAAAACCATACGTAGATGCTCTGTGTGCTCCTCCTCGGTGCGCGAGTAGATGAGGATGTCATCAATTAACACAATGATAAACTGATCGAGGAACTCCCTGAAAACCCTGTTCATAAGGTCCATGAACACTGCTGGTGCATTGGTGAGCTCGAATGGCATCACCCTAAACTCATATGATCCATACCGCGATAGGAAAGCGGTCTTAGGAACATCCTCCTCGCAGATACGCAGTTGATGATACCCTGACCTCAAGTCGACCTTGGAGAAGTAAGATTCCTCTCTCAGCTGGTCAAATAGATCATCAATCCTAGGTAACGAATACTTATTCCATATCGTCACCTTGTTCAGCTCCCTATAGTCCACGCATAACCTAAGTGAACCGTCCCTCTTCTTCACAAACAACACCGGTGCACCCCACGACGATGTACTCTGCCGAATGAAACCCAGACCCAGAAGCTGCTGAATATGCTCTCTCAACTCACGCATCTCTGAAGGGGCCATACTATATGGGGCTCGAGCAATCGACCTCGTCCCCGATGCTAAATCGATTACAAATTCTATTTCCCTGCTGGGTGGAAATCCTGGTATTTCTTGGAACACATCCTCAAAGTCCCTCACTATTGGGATTGAGTCCAATGAAATTTCCACCTCCTGTAAGGCTTCCTCCTCGATATAATAAATGTACGTGCGTGACCCTCCCTCAGGTAACGGCATTGCTATCAAGAACATCTCCTATCCTGGAATGGAGAACACGATTGTCCTCTCGTAGCAATCCACTGTTGCCCAATAACCTGCCAACCAATCCATACCCAAAATGACATCGTACCCGTCCATTTAACACCAAGAGGTCCACTGCTAAACTAAGCCTCCTAATCAAAATGTCCACCCCCCAAAAAATCGAGTGAATCAAAGCCCCGCTGCCTTCTGGCGACTCTACACATATCCGAAGACTACCCGCGATCTCTAGTAATACCGCCCGTTTAGCAAAATTAGATTTAATGAATGAATGCAATGCTCTCGTTTCAAAAAGAATACTACCCTCATAATCATGAAAAAGAAACATACCCTCAACTACTGGCGGTGCCTACTGTGCTAGAGGATTGGGAACATCCCGAACGTTATACACACGCCCATAGTGCATCTACCCCTGCTGCGATGGGCCGGGTGGAGCTGGTGCTGCTGGAGGTATTTGCCCCCGTTGCCCTTGTTGGGCATCCTAATGATGACCTCTGCCCCTCTATGGGCATTCCCTCTTGAAGTGTCCTAGCTGGACAAAGATAAAACAACCTTTCTGACCATCCCCCTGTCATTGGCCCTGTTGGCCCTGACGCAGCTGGCCCTGCTGGCCTCCTCCATGGTTACCTTAGCCCTGACGGCCCTGAGGAACCTACTGCTGCTAATTCGGGTCTGGCTGCCCCTGCCTGAACCTCTGTCCTCTCGGTCGGAACCCACCAGGCCTAAACTTCTAAGCCTAATTCCCCTGATGACTGCCAGTCTGCTATTGAGTACCACGCATGTCACCACTAGTAACTGACTTGCCCTGTTGGCTCGGCTCCCCTAATTTCTTGGTCCCCTTCGCATGGAAGTGATGATCCTGGCAATGTACAAGTGCGGCATTAACGACATCTATATAAGTCACTAACGCCGGATTCACAATAAAATGTTGTCTGATCCGCTAGGCTAAGCCATCCATAAATCTCGATTTTTTTCGCTCCTCATCGTTCACCTCATTTGGCACATAGTTTGCCAAACGGGTGAACTCCTCCTCATAGTATGCCATAGATCGATCGCCTTGTACTAAATCACTGAACTTCTTCCTCATCTTAGCCTCTACCACTAGTGGAAAGTATTTGCGGTCGAACCGAACCCAAAATTCTACCATCATCATCAAATCCCACTCATCAAAGGTGGTAATTGACTCCCCCCACTGTAAGGCTGCCCCCAATAGATGAAAGGTAGCAAGCATCTGTTTCTGCAGATCGGTACACTCTAGCATGCGCAGATGGCACTGAATGTTCTTCTTCCAGTCACAAGCCTCTACCACATCGGTGCTACCCTAAAACTTAGGTGAGTGACCCTTCTGAAAGGTCTCCCTAATTTGCTGCTAAGACGGTGGCCCCACTGGAGCCTGAACTTCTGGTGCCACTGGAGGCGATGCCTGGGGCTATGGAAAATGAGCTTCCATAGCTCGCATCGCTGTCTCGACCGCCTGGTCCACTATCACTGCCACTTGAGTGGTGGAGATCAACTCGAGTGGGGGGTGGCGGTACCTGTGGCTCCTGATGAGCCTCCCTGACCTCATCCCTAGCCTCAACCCTCTCCGCTACCTGTCTCCTCGGTGGCATCTGAAATAGATTGAATTCTATAAGTACACAATTTACACAAAATATTCATAGTAGAAATACGATATATCACAAGTTGAAAAATGAATCAACAGTCCTTATAATAGGGCTCTATAACAATCGAATGCTATGCTGAAAGGTAGTAAGACACACAGATCCTAAGGACACTAGAACCTGATGCCCTGATACCATCTGTGACGCCCCGCCTAATTAACCCCGGGTGATCAGTCCTAAATTAAGTTAGAACAGGTTTCTCAGTTGGTTCATTCTTAGCATCACTGTCGCCATTTTAATTACTAACCACCTAAGTGAGAAAATTAGATTGGTGCCAAGTTTTATCTTTCATTAACTTAAATGAAAAATTCATGCGGAAACAAAATAACATAATAATCACATATAACTGAAACAACCATTCACAATTAATTAATTGACCGAGTAAACCATCGACCCAAAGACCCACAAAAGTAAAGACAAGTAATCAATCTCAATAGGTCTGACAAAAACTAAATGAACTGTGAGCTACATGCTCGAAATAACTGATAAGAAGTCTCTATACCAGGAATGAAAGAACGAGGCTTCTATCAGACTCCCGCAACATCCACACATGCTGCAGCAACGGATCCTTGAAATTTAGTCAAGTCTGGCGTCCCTGTGGCTGGACACCTAAAAGGTTTTTTGAAAAGTTTTTATAGCAAGGGTTAGTACCCAAAACATTTGAAAAACATTTAGCAAATGATTAACTTGCAGTAATAAGTAAATATGTATGCGCTCCATATTTTAGTTAGTGTCGTACTCCCTTGAGAACATTCTCACCCCTCCTCTAATGTGCACTACTAACTCCTGAGTTAATTTTCCTAGTTATTCTCATGACTGGTTAACTGATGTACTCCTTCCAACCACCCTACTCTAACCGAGTGTGCCTAAATTATGATTTTTAAGTTATTATCAACATCAACTTAAGTAAATCATTTCCCTTTTGAATTTCATACAATTTCCACATTTGTTATACATATAACATTTCATGCTTTGTATTAATTAGCCCGTATATAATTATTTACCTAATTATATACTTATAGTCATATTACAGCATTCACAAACATACTGAAATAACATTTAATAATAGTATCCACCCGAGTAAAGTCTTACCGGATATAAGTTCTCTAAAGTTCTATCCCACTAGATGTATTCAAATAACCTAGTTACCCAAGTAAGAATCGCTCACTAACTTGGTTAATACATACATGTTGGAGGTGGTCATAGTCCTTCCCTGAAAGTGAGATGCCCTTAACCCATATAATGGACGCTATGACCTAGGAATATACTCGCCCTACTGCTCAAGCTAGGGGATTCATCCACTACGCGCAACCTCCCCCTATAGCACTAGAGTATAAAATAATATCCAACCACTGATATTAATGTACACATCATATATATATACTATCACACACCGTAGATATATAAATATAAAGCATCCCGGCTACACCGTGTACTAAATCCGTGACACAAGCCTATTCAATTTATTATGAGTTTATGGCCCAACTCTAATTATTAATTAATTTCCACATTAATTTCTTTTGGTATCGCCCCAACCAATATATTCGGACTTACCCTCACGGCCCGAAATAAAACAACACCCGAGTCTAAATTCCCGACTCTAAATTATTTAGCCTTTACCTAAATAAAATTTACTTCTCGGCATCGCTCAACCAATATCCCCGGACTTGTCGCTCAATCCGTATTTGATCATTTTGAAACATAAATTCCAAAATTTAACCCTAGTGTGTCACATATAATTTTCTCCAAATTCCAATTAATTTTAATCATGCCGTGGCACACAAAGTCTCCCTCAAATCCTAATATTTTTTATTCACAATCAATTAGATTTAAACACATGTATTAATTTCTCAATAATTAAGGCATGGAAGAATATTTATTAAATTTCCCTTTACATTCATAACTGGGAAAACTGTCAAAATTTTCGAACCATCGATCGATCGATGGTCCACCTTCAATCGATCAGGTCCTCGTCTTGTTTGAGTCTCCTGTTTCAGCCATGGAGGAATATCTTTAAACCCTAGCTTCTTCTACAATGAAAACCAAGCCTTCCCATCGACAATATATTCCAAAAACCTTATAAGGAACCTCCATAAAGTAAAAAAACATCAATTAATTTACTTTCTCAACTGTTTTCACGAATTTGGGGAAATATCCAATTTAATCGTTACCCCATTTAAACATCAAATTCCGTATCTCTAATTCGTTTCTAGTTCATCCGGGTTTACACATCTTACGAGATACAAATACAAAGCTCAGATTATACATGAATTTCTACTCAACTTAGAAATCAGATTCATGGTTTACAAAACCCCATGTTTTACCCCTTTAAATCCCAAAATAAATTTCTTTGTTTTCACACATCACATGAATATGAATTGAAATACAATTTAAATGCTACAGCAAGTTAACCACTTGCCTTACTGTTCGTAGAGTTTAATTTTGGAGTTGTGAATGCCCAAGGTTGAAGATGACTCCTTTATTTTGGCTCTCCTTTGATCCCCAAATTTTCCTTTAACTGCTATTAGGGTTTCCTAATCCACTAAGTCTTTTTCTAAACTCAGTTCAGCCATTCCCTTATTTCTTATAATTGTTTAATTAGGCTTAATCCCGTTTTTTGCCTAATGGGCCAAGCCCAAGTGACCCAAATGCCCCCGTGTAGGCTCGACTATGCCTAAAAACGTCATGTGACCCGTTTACTACCCCCTGGAACACTTTTCTGACTATCTCGGCCCATCCGGACTCAATCGTACCCTCAAAATTGGCATCCTAATTAATTTATAAAAATCCTTAATTCACACCCAAATTAGTCTATACCGAGTCCTGGCTGAGATAAGTACATATCCCATCATTAATACCCGAAATGACGTAAATACATTATTACTATTCACTTTGTAAATAAATTTCCCTAAATACTAACCATTTACTCCCCGGTTAATTTTTAAATATAATTTTCCGTAATTAATTTAATTAAAATTATGACACACAAGTAATTTTGATTTCTCGAATTAATTAAATATTAAATGCACAAAAAAATGGGGTGTTACAATAGCCATACAGAACCTGCCAAAACCTTATAAAAATTACAATTTAAACAACTACCTCGTAGCCAATTAAATTCATTGCAAAAGTAAAATAAAAAATGCAAAGCAAAATGAAATAAAATCATCTCCACTTTCTTTGTTTCCAAACAGAAAAAAAGCAAGAAACTTTAGTTTTTTTAGTGAATTTTAATATGTTTCTCAAGAAACAAACATACGGGTTTCAAAGACTACAACTTTTGACCCAAATAAAAAGTAAATACCCCTAATTGAAGATAGGAAACCATAGAACAAAAAATAGGTAAACTTGAAAAAAAAACATTCACAAAATCCAACTATGTCATAGCTGGGAAAGAGGAGTCTTGAGAAATCATCCATGTACCTGGAAAATGTTAGAAAAAATACCTATTTAAAACCAAATATACCCCCAAAATAGAGATATCCAATGAAGGAACGAATAATTAAATGGTTAAATTAGAGAGAAGTTCATAAAATAGGGCTCTTCAAACCCTAATTTCAAGACAACCATAGATATAGTGAGAAAGAGAGAATGAGAGGGAGAGAGGAAGAGTAAGAGACCTTTTCTGATGTCGTTGGTGTTATAGTGAGAGACAAATGGGATGAAAGAGTTGTAATGAGAGGGTAAAGAGGTTGAAGAGGGATGTTACCCAAACATCTAAATTTAAGGGATTGAATAGGAGGGAGATTGAAAGGGTTAATCGTTTGGGATCTTGAATGAAGAGATGGAGGAAAGCCAACAGATTGAAGTATGTGTTTAAGGTTTTTCTTTAAGGGAAATGTTTGAAATTATAAAGAAAATGGTAAGGTATTCTCAATAAAAGAAAGGTATGGCAAAAAATGGTGAAAGGGGTGTACAACGATCGAAAGTCTTAAATAGATATAATAATAGCATTGTACACGTGTAGCTGTAGGAAAGCCTTTAAATGGGTTTAGGATAAAATTTTATATAGATACATAGATTTTATAATATGTTTAAAAGGACACTCAAAAGTATTGTATGAAACATGATATACCATAAACAAAACACATAAAGGCTGGCTTGATTTTTCTACTCACTTAACTATAGTTTCTACGTCAATACAAGCATTACAATGGGAAAGTTTAGAACTGACGACCGAATTTAAGTAGCATGAAAATATTAGGAACCTTTTTTAAATCATGATCCCACCAATGCCTAATTATCGTGAAGAAATAAAGTTCTTTTATAAGTTAGTTTTGTATCATAGTAGATATGTGAAGGCTTTTAATTTTCTAATATTTTATATGAATCACTTTACCTCTAGAAAATTTATTAGGAAAGTAGACAAATATCATATCTCTCCACCCGTTGAAAACTTTGCTCCTAATGACAGTGAAAGTCCGAAACAAATCATAATGGAAAATATACTATCTCCACTTCTCGTTAAGTCTTTGTGAAGATTTAAGTTCATGTCTATGTTAGAATGTGAAGACTATTGGATGGCTTGGCAATAAATTTCTTTCCAGCTAATGTACATGCTGAATTAGAGCTCGAAAGAATCTCCTTTCTTGAAGCTCATGTGCCCCTCTCCTCAACCTATTCTTTTGTCCCACAATTATGCTACTTATTTCCTCATTATAATGCTATATAAGGAGGTTCATAAGGAAGTAGAAGACACAAAAATCACAAACAAAAATAAGTGTAGTAGCATATCAACTAGTGAGAAAAAAATATGGAGTGCATATTTTTTCAGAGTTGGTGAGAGAGAAAATACAGAGTGCGTATTTTCAGAGTACGAGTGATACACAATGTGTATTTTGTGAATAAGTGTATTATTATAGTGAAAGTAAGTGTGATCTATAAACGTAACCAAATTAGTGAACCATATAAATTTCTTTTGTTGTGTACGCATTATCTTTTACTGTTTTTTCTTAAACCATAAAATCACAAGGTCCTGACAATGTTATTTTGTGGAAATTAGTGCATCTAATTTCTTAACAATTTGGATTAGAGCTCTTTGTTTTACAAACTTTAGTAGATGAAGTTGTCTGACAAAAAATACGTTGCATAGTTTTTTCTGCATTCAACATATTTGGTTGAGTGGAAGCAATGGCATCAGAAAGGGAAAATTTAAAAGTAAAAAATTTGAGAGTTCAAATTTTGGATTTTGGAAAATGAAAATTGAGGATTGTCTCTTCCATAAAGATTTGTATTTACCATTTGGTGGAAATCCAGAAGAGACTAAGGATTCATCATGGCAGTTTCTTGATGGGAGAGCTTTTGGCACTGTGGGACAATCACTCTCAAACTCGATAGCATTTAATATAAAAATGAGAGGACTATGACATCCCTCATAGCTACCTGCTACAGTATGTATGAGCAACCCTTTATAGAAAATAAAGTCCATTTGATTAAAATATTATTTACTCTGAAAAAGGCGAAGGTGGGATGTTTAGAGAACACCTAAATGAGTTCAATGAAGTTATTGGTCAACTAGAATCAGTCAAAATCAATTTTAATGATGAGATTTGTGATACTATAACTCTGAGGCAGTTTCTCGAGAGTTGGAAAGGAACAATTACTGTGATTATTAATTTTACAGGCAACTCCAAACTAAATCTTGATGATGTCGTCAGTATAATCATGACAAAAGAGATCCAAAAGAAGTCAAACGAAACTTCCACTTAGGCATATATGTTGAACATGCATAGCAGAGGCAGGGATTCAAACTAGAGACAAGCACGTGGAAGATTCCAGTAAAGAAATGGACGGTCACAATCTTGCAATCCTAAAAATTCCAATAAGAAAAATCGAAACAAGAAGGCGATTGAGTGATGAAATTACGGTAAGAGAGGGAACTATAAAAATCAGTGTAGATCCTCGAAGAAGGGAAGCAGATAAGACTAAAGAGAACTTCATTTTAGAAGCATCATGCGATTCACTGATATGCTCTTTAGAGAGAAAGGCAGAGTCTTAGGTGTTGGACTCAGGGTCATTTTTTCATGCTACCTCATGTAGAGAACTGTTAATGAGTTATGTACCAGGTCAACTTGGCAAGGTGTATGTTAGAGATGACCAACCTTGCAACATTAATGGAAACAAACAAAAACAAATCAAGTTAAACGATTTTCTGTGGAAGTTAAAAGATGGGAGACACATCCCTGACTTGAGGAAAAATCTAAATTTTTGTGAGCCAGTTGTCAAATTAAGGTCATTTCACAACCTTAGTGATTACTTGAAAATTTCTAAAGGTGCCATGACTATAGCATGTGGAAAGAAGAATGAATCACTCTATGTGACCACAGACACTTACGTGTAAATTGCAATTACTAATAGAAATAATTACTTGGCCACATGAGTGAGAAAGGGATTAAAGCTATGAACAATCAAGGAAAACTGCTAGCACTACAATCATTTGATATTGACTTGTGCAAGAGTTCAATATTGGCAAAGCAGTAAGCTTCCAGAATAATTGCAGAAGTCCATTAAAAGAGAAGCTTGAGCGTGTTCAAAATGTCTGGGGGCCAACCTAAGTGCCACCCATCAACGAAAAGTCTTACTTTGTGAATTTAATTTATTAACACTCCATAAAGGTGTGGGTTTACTTATTGAAAGACAAATCAAAGGTGTACGACGTGTTCAAGAAATAAAAGGCCACGGTCGAGAATGAGACAAACTTGAAGATAAAGAAGTTCAAATCTAATAATGACGGCGAGTACAAAGAAAAAGGGTTCAATAAGTCTTGTTATGAAAATGGCATAAGACTAGAGAGGACTGTACAAAGAATTCTGCAATAGAATGGCCTGGAAGAATGGATGACCCGAACTTTGGCTACCCGAACTTTGACTAAGAGATCCTGAAGCATTCACATACATGTAGGTTGATACTATAAGTTTCGGGTAGAGTCACTTAACATATACGCCTACCGAATTAACCGAGGGCCATGAGTGCCGCTGGAGAATTTAATACCAGAAGAGGTATGGAGAGGAAATGAAATAAAACTTTCACACGTGAAGGTTTTCAATTGTATGTCATACTACACATTAGTGATCATGCAAGGGTTAAGCTTGAACCTAAGTCACTAAAATGCACTTTCATTGGATATGGAGAAGACGAGTTCAGTTAATAATTTTGGAATGACCAAAAAAAGAAAATAATCAGAAGCATGTATGTGATATTTAATTAAAAAGTGATGTATAAAGAAAGAGATGCACCACACTCTAGTGGCAAATGACAAGATGATCCAGCGTACATTGATTTGAAGGATATTCCAAATAGTAATGTGATACAAAAAACATATAAAAGTTCATAGTCAGATGAACCAACACTGTAATGTAACCTACAATAGACTGAAACACATCTTGCACATGAATTGAGAAGATCCTCCATGCCTCATGTACGAAATAAGAAGTATATTAACAATTTATTGCTCACTGATGGAGGTGAACTTGGATGTTATGTTGAAGCATATCATATAAAGGATGCAAGAAATTAGGAGATTATAACAAATGATGAGATGAAGTCAATTGTCTTTAACAACCAATGCTAACTAGCAAAGTTCCTCGTAGGAAAGAAGGCTCTACATAACAAATGGGTGTATCGAGGGAAAAAAGAACATGATGGTTCCAAGAGATATAAGGCAAGGCTAGTGTCCAAAGGATTCTAGCATAAAAAAGGAATTCAAATCACCAAAATTTTCTCACCAGTTGTGAAACTGACTACCATTCGATCAATTCTAAGTGTTGTTGCAGTAGAAGATTTGCATCTCCAGCGGTAGATGTCAACATTACTTTCCTCCACGATGACTTAGAGGAGGAAATATATAAGAAACTTTTGAAGGGTCTCTCAACACTAGGAAATGATAAAATAGTTTGTAGATTGATGAAAATCTTATACTGCTTAAAGAAGGCCCAAGACAGTGGTACATAATGTTCTACGGGTTTAGGGAGAGAAATGATCAAAATAAGTGTAATGCTAATCACTGCTGCTACTTTAAGAGTTTTTAGCCAATTACATCATCTGTCTACTATATATTGATGAACTATTAGTAGTTGGCTTAGACATGTATGAAAGAAAAAATTCAAAGAAATAACTATCAACTGAGTTCGACATGAAGGACTCGGGCACAATGAAGCAGATTCTTAGGATGAGGATTAACAGAAACAAATTAAAAGGTAACTTACAAGTGTCTTAGGCAGAGTAAATCAATTGTATCTTGAAAAGGTTCAACATGGGTGATGGTAAAGCTGTTAGCATACCATTGTCTTATCACTTTTGACTATCTAAGGACCAGTTACCTGAGACAGAGATTAATAAGAACTTCATGGTTAAGGTTTCATATGCTCCGCCCATTGGAAGCTTGATGTATGCCATGGTCTGTATGTTATCAAGTATTGCTCATATTGGGGAAATAGTGAGTAGATTCATGACAAATCTTGGAAAACAACATTGGGAGGTAGTGAAGTGAATGCTCAAGTATTTATGAGAGACTATTGATAAATGTCTATGCTTCAGATGAAGTGAGATAAGATTGCAAGGATATGTAAAAATTGTTATGGAAACATGTGTTTGGACCCCCAATTTAAAAAATTCTTCTTTTAACTAAATCTGATTAATTTCCTAACATGTGCGGAATAGGGATGGTTCAACTAAACAACTATATAAACTAAAAATTATTTTCTTGACAAATTAAAACCAGAGTAAAACAAATTTTAATTTTCTCAACATTAAAATTATACTAACAATCAAATTTGTGAATTTTTACTTTATGCCCAAAAATCAATATAATACAAGTCCTAGAAATTTTCCTACTAATAAATATTTATGTTTTGCAAATTAGGCCAAACTAAATTTTAACAAATTAAGGTTAATGACTTGAATTAAATTAATTAAATTATACCCAAACTAATTTAGCACCAAATTAAACAAGAGTAGTGAATTAAACCGTATTTTATCTCTTAGTACTAAGCATACGTTCTAGGTAATTTTGCAAGATAAAATAAATTCACAACACACTACACCGCGATGTACGAGAAAAAACCCACAATGGGAAAAACCTCTGACGACCCCTAGCCTTAAGTCCACTATGTACGGAATTTTACAAATACAAGAAAAATGACTTACACAACTCGACTCGACTCCCTTCCTATACTTGAAGCGTCTTATTGTATCAACCTCTACTTAGCCGACCATCCCGAACTCCATCAGAGCCTTGGAATCCACCAATGAATCTTTTGGGAACAATCGTCAACCACACATGGTGCCTTTCACCATGTGCGAACACCGCAACAAAAACAAGTCTTTTTCTTTTAGGGATGTAGAAGTAAATCCAAAATTATCTTCTTTCAGGTGTAGAGAAAAACCCGGTGCCAAACACTCCAAGCAAATATATATATGAAGAAACTTGGAATAAACAAACTATGGGTGTGTAAACCTTGATTTTGTTCTAAGGATTAAAACATTTTAACAAAAATCAAGGGGACTTTTTCTTGGAAGAATTTTCTCTCAAAAACTATCTTAGATGTGTGAAAATGTTTGTTTTTCCAAATAGGTTCCCACACATACTAATTATGGAAAAGTTAGTGGGAACAAAAGAGTGGAATAGTGGAGAAACACTGCCAAAAAGTTTTCCCTCTGGAAATCTCGTTCGAACGACCTATCTAACGATGTTCCAGAGGCCAACTGGGAAAAGTCGTTGGCAAACTCATTTGAACGACAATATCGAACGAAGTGACAAAATGGTCAAAATCCGATTTAAGCCGAAAAACTTTATTTTAAAGTTCTGAAGTAACCTTCTGAAAATAAAATTTATTTTAAAATAAACTTACACCCAATAAAAAAGATGTTCCAAGCTCATATATATATATATATATATATATATATATATATATATATATATATGTAATGCATTCATACCATATGAGGGATTGAAACTAATTTGATGACGTGAAATGAGGCACATGTAAACCAGCAATGATGATCTCTTGATAAGTAGGTCGCAACGTCTTCAACTTTAACATGTCATAGGCTTGAAGAACACTATCCTATGACTCAAAAGTTTTTGTCCTAAATTGAGCCAACACTACATTAAGACTCAATTATATGCTTGTGTCCTTACAAATCTCCCCCTTTGGCTATTCCGGGACAAAAACCAAAACAAAATCCTTAAAGGTCTGTTAATGTGACAACCCGGATATAATGATGATAAGTTATATTTAAATCATGCTTATCTTATGTGATATGGATAATTTGTTATTTGTATATCTAATGCTAAGTGATTATGTTTAGTCTAATCCTACTTTCATAAATCGTGAAATGTCGAGTTATGTACGAACACAAAATTTTGTTATTTTCGATAGAAATATTCATGTTTAAGACTAGTTTTGACCCTTATAACATTACAAATGACTTTAGGTGAAAAATAGATAGTTGTATACATGTGAGTTAGGGTGGTAACACAATGAACAGTACATCAAACGGATGTTCGAGTAAGAAGTTAGGCCAAATTTACGAACAAGGGGCAAATTTGTCCATTCTCTTTAAGTGTAAAATTGTCTTTTAGTAAACCAGATGGTTTAATTTGATTGGATGGAAAGGAGTAGTTCCTCCTTGGACGACTTAAAATTCTTCTTCTAAGCTATTTATTCAGAAAATAAAAACCTAAGTTAAGTTTTGGAGAGTTTTTGCTTGAGGAAAGAGAAAGTGGAAGTTTAAGGAAGAAAAGATTTCAAGAAAAGCTAGGAAAATCCCAAGAAAATCCTTAAAGTGTTTCCAAGGTAATATCATGTGTGATTATTGTTTTAATCTTGTATTATACTTATTTCAAAGTATATAAATCGTGAATTTATTATAAAAATTCTATTATCCTTTGTGATAATATGTATTGGTTCCTATATGAGATAAGTGGTGTTTATAAGTCATATTTATTTTTATTGAAACTCCTTGTATTCAAACTTGTATATCTGTTTGTGTGCCTACTGGAATTCATAAATTCCAATTGGATATGAAAGTAGACTCATATATTCATATTATATCCGAAAAATAGAATTTAACTCCTTGCGGTTAGGCCTTAGTGATGGTTGTAAATTGGTATATAGTTGATGTTTGTATATTTCATTTCGGTATGCCCTGAGTTTGGTCAAGCTTTTGAGATAGCAAATGAAGTCAAAAAATTATGAAAGTTTAATTAGGTACTATTTAGTATGTTTAATAAACATGGGCTGAAAATCATGGAAATTTATGTTGGATAAAAATTATGAAAATTCTTGGAAGTTGAAGGAACAATAGAGGAGCTTGTAGGGAAGATTTCTTGTGTTGTAAAGAAATGGTCATAACTTGCTCTAGGAAGCTTGAAAAATTATACCGTCATTTGTAATGGAAAGTATATTCAGATATGTTTTCATATTGATAAAATTGGACACCTGTATATGTACTATTTATGAATATGGGATGGTTAAGTGTAGAGGAAAATAATTTGAGACCATACTGGATACCCCATGAAAGAATGTTTTTATCTTCTCTTTCCAAAGAGTATTTTGAGTACATGTTTCATGTGTATACGCATTCAGAAGTATACTTTTATGTTTACTTGATTTTAGTTATAAATTCCTTACGAGGTATTCCTATGGTTGAATGTTCATAACCTTATCAACATATATACCATTGTTTCGTCTTTACACATATTTCATGGAATGTGACTTGAGTAGGATTATATTGTTGTTGTATAGTCATTGAAAGTTACATATATATATATATATATATATATATATATATATTAAGATAATACTTATGATTGAGATTTAGTACTGATTTAGTTGGATTAACAGGTGTAAGGTCAAATCAACTAAGTTTAGCCCCACCCGAGGGAAATGTGAATACATATTTGACAACCCAAGGTGAGTGTACTTACTGAATTGATTATGGATATGATGTGTATGTATTATATATTGAGATGATATGGCTTATTAAAAGTCGTGAGATGTTTAGATGTTATGACTTATTAAAAGTCAAGAGATGTTGGGATGTTATGACTTTATAAAAGTCAAGATATGTTGAATTGCTATGCAATTCAGGAGATGTTTGGTTATTAAAACCTATAGAGATGATTATTGCCTGCGGGTAGGAGATGTGGGGTTTATTAACTCCGGATATATATATGGCCTAATTTTTCCCAGAGATGGATATATTTATATGTTGAGATGTTAATATAGTACTTTTACTATATAGAGATGTAGTACATTCACTGAGTTTTTAAACTCATGGTTTTATATGTTTACATTTTCAGGTTTTGGAAGCTGCCACTGCCAAGTCTAGGATGTTGAGTGAATAGTAGTATTGTGTCGTCAGTTTGTTTTGTACATTGTACTAGTTGTAATTAAGTTAATTGGTATGGGAGTTTTGTTTAAATTATGTCTCCTTAAATTGATTGTATTTTTAGAATTCGACATTTTTACCTTGAAGTTTTTTTAATGTGTATTACCAAATAAATAAATAAATAATAAGTGTGGTTTGTGAACTATTGAGTTAATTATATCCTAATAGGGTTAGGGGGTGACAACTTGGTATCAGAGCTTTAGGTTTTTATATTGTGGGGTTAGAGAGTCTAGATGTGGTAGTGGCAGAAATAGTGTGGTGTGGGTCATTTATATTAACTTGTGAGAAACACAAACCATTATGTTAGAAATAAATGTTGTATTCTTGTTTCTATAATTATGGTTTATGATATATAGTAAGCTATGGAAGGAGAAAATTTTCATTATAGGGTAGATGAGGAGTCTTCAAATACAGTAAACCAACAAAATCCAAATAATCTAGAGGGGGCTCCTGAACAACTTACAGATATGCATAAAATGGATCGTGCCATGACTTTAATGGCAGAACAACAAAACATGTTTATGACGCAAATAGCAGAACAACAATCCAAGTACTTTGAGGAGCAGACTTTGTCCAGAAGAGAAAGGGGCATACAACGAGAGGAGAAGAATACTCTATACGAGAAGTTTATCAAATTGAACCCCCCAGCATTCTCAGGTTATGTTGATCCTTTAGAAGTCGAGGCTTGGGTTAGAGACACATAAACTATCTTCGGGGTGATGAATGTATCTGGTGCGCAGAAGGTAATTTTGGCTACTTTCATGTTAAAGAGCGAAGCTAAATATTGGTGGGAGTCTTCCAAACATTTATTGCTTACTCCGGAGGGAGGTGAGGTAATTACTTGGGATTCCTTTATTAAAGTCTTATATGAAAAGTATTTTCCTCGCATGTATCAGAATCAAAAAGAGAGAGAATTTTTATCATTGACTCAGGGAGATATGTCAGTCAGGGAGTATGAAACTAAATTCATATATTTGTCTCGATTTTCATTATGTTTCTTACACAATGAGGAGGATAAATGCACCAGAATTTAGGATGGGTTGAATTTGGTTATCAAGTCTAGACTCACTACACTTGAAATGGTAGATTATACTTCATTAGTTAACAAAGTTACGATGGTTGAAGGAGATGTTAACGATGCAATAAAGAATAGGGAACAAAGGGGAAAGAGGAGTAGTTTTGATCCATCTCAGCAAAAGGAAGGCAATATAGAATACTCAAAACTGGGGAGTCAAAGATTTCAACGCGGTAGAGGGTCTGGAAATTTTATTCAGAATAGGGCACCAAGCAGTTTTAGGGGTGCAGGATCGATGGGCCAACAGAATAGACATCAGGAGAATGAAAATGGGCAGTCTAAGCCTGTTACATGCTATTTTGGCAAAGTTGAGGTCCATATCAGTCCTGATTGTCCCAAATTAAAGGGGTAGAGTGTTATCACTGTCATCAAATTGGCCATACCAAAAAGAACTGTGCTATGCTACTAGGAGGGATTTAATCAACTACTACTAGTCGAGGATCATCACCTGGAGGCATAGGGAGAGGAGGAGGTAGAGGACCGGCTAGTGGATCCAGGGCTCTGGGAAGGATATTTGCTATGACTTTATAGGATGCTCAGGCTACTCCAGAGGTGGTGACATGTACATTTTCTATCATGAACAAACATGCTTACGTGCTTATTGATCCAGGTTCTGCTCATTCATTTATAACACCGTCATTTACCATGCATTTGGGTAGACCATTTTCTTATCTAGATTGTGGTTTATATATTTCTACACCTATGGGGGATGTGTTGTTAGTGGAGCATGTGTATAAAAATTGTGTATTGTATGTGGGGGAGAGGGAGTTGACCATTGATTTAATTCCACTAGATATTCGAGATTTTGATATTATCTTGGGTATAGACTGGTTATCTTCCTACCATGCATCGATTGACTATTTTTGCAAGGAAGTTACATTTAATATGTCGGGGGAAGACGAATTCAAATTTACTGGGGAAAGAAATGTGGTTCCAAACTGTCTTATTTCGGCCCTTCGGGCGAGGAAATTGTTAAATAAGGGTTGTCAAGGCTTTTTAGCATATATTGTGGATACAAAAAGGGAATTGCATAAATTAGAAGATATTCCAGTAGTTAAGGATTTTGCAGATGTGTTCCCAGATGAATTACCAGGATTGCCACCTAACAGAGAGGTAGGGTTTACTATCGATTTAGTGCTTGGTACAACTCCAGTTTCTCTTTCTCCATATAAAATGGCAGCTGTGGAACTAAAGGAGTTAAAGGTTCAACTGCAAGATTTGCTAGATAAAGGTTTTATTCGACCCAGTGTATCACCATGGGGTGCTCCAGTATTATTTATGAAAAAGAAAGACGACACCATGTGACTTTGCATTGATTATCGGCAGTTGACCAAGGTAACTATTTGAAATAAATATACATTGCCTCGTATTGATGATTTGTTTGATCAATTACGAGGTGCTAAAGTGTTTTCAAAAATTGATTTGAGATCGGGTTATCATCAATTAAGGGTGAGAGATTGTGACATTTCTAACACAACTTTTCGTTCTCGCTATGGTCATTATGAATTTTTGGTAATGCCATTTGGGTTAACAAATGCTCCTGCAGTGTTTATGGATTTAATGAATCGGGTATTTCATCCTTTCATAGATTCATTTGTGATTGTCTTTATCGATGATGTTTTGATATACTCACCTGGAAAAAAGGAACATGAGAAGCATCTAAGAGTTGTATTGCAAGTTTTGCGAGATAGTCAATTGTTTGCCCAGTTTAGCAAATGTGAGTTTTAGTTGAATCACATAGTATTTCTGGGGCATGTTGTTTCGGGAGATGGAATTTATGTTGACACTAAAAAGGTAGAGGCAATTTTGCAATGGGAAAGTTCAAGAAATGTAACGGAGATAAGGAGTTTCCTAGGATTGGATGGATATTATAGAAGACTCATAAAGGGGTTTTCATCTATAGCCTTACCATTGACTAAATTAACCCGAAAGGAAGTGAAATTTGTGTGGAGTGATGAATGTCAGCAAAGCTTTGAAAAGTGAAAAAATAGGCTAGTATCAGCTCCAGTTCTCACTGTTCCACCCAGTGGAGTAAGTTTTGTGATTTATATTGACGCTTCACATCAGGGTCTGGGTTGTGTTTTCATGCAACATGGAAAGGTAATTTCTTATCCATCTAGATAGTTGAAGACGCATGAACGTAATTATCCTACACATGATTTAGAACTTGTAGCTATTGTTTTTGCCTTGAAATTATGGAGACATCATTTATATGGAGAGACACATGAAATTTTCACTGACCATCAAAGTTTGAAGTACTAATTTACACAGAGAGACTTGAATTTGAGGCAGAGGCGTTGGATAGAGCTGATTAAAGACTATGACTATACCATTCATCATCAACCTAGTAAGGCCAATGTAGTAGCAGATGCTTTGAGTCAAAAATCATCGGGGATTCTAGGTTGCATACGGTGTGCACATGTGGGAAATATCCTTGACTTGGAATCTATTGGTATTGAATTAAGTTTTTCAAAAAGGGGAGGTTTATTAGCACATGTCATAGTGAGACCTTTATTTGCAGAACGCATAAGAAATTTGCAAGTCAGTGATCCATTCATTAAGAAGAAGAAACAAGATGTCCTGGATGGTAAAGAGAGTGAATTTGAGATTAAGAATGATGAATCATTGTGTTACAAAAACATGATTTGTGTACCGAATGATCCACCCTTCAAGAACGATATATTAGAAGAGGCACATAGTTCTATTTACTCTATGCATCCGGTAGGTACCAAAATCTACAGAGATTTGAAAGAGTAATGGTGGAACAATATGAAACAAGAGGTTGTAGAATTTGTAGCTAAATGTTTAGTATGCCAGCAAGTGAAAGTGGAGCATCAGAAGCCGACAGGATTATTGCAGTCATTGCCTATTCCGAAATGGAAGTGGGAGTATATAACGATGGATTTTGTTACAAGATCACCACGGTCACTAAGGGGGAATGATTCTATTTAGGTGAATATAGACCGATTAACAAAGTAAGCCCATTTTCTTCCAGTTAAGACCACCTACACTATTGACAAGTATGCACGTATGTACGTTGATGAGATTATCCGTTTACATGGGGCACCATAGTCAATTGTATCAGATAGAGATTCAACATTCACTTTTAAGTTTTGGCCTCATTTACAGAATGCCATGGGTACAATTTTGAAGTTCAGCACTGCATTTCATCCACAAACCGATGGGCAATCTGAAAGGACGATTCAAATATTAGAAGACATGTTACGAGCTTGTGTATTTGACTTCAAGGGTAGTTGGGATGATTATTTTCCATTGATGGAATTCTCGTATAATAGTAGTTATGAGTCCACCATTGGTATGGCTCCATACGAAGCTTTATATGGGAGGAGATGTAGGACGCCTTTGTATTGGGATGAAGTAGGTGAAAGGAAAATTTTGGGACCTTAATTGATAGATATGATAACAAAAAAGATTAAAATGATCCGAGAACAGATAAAGATAACGCAAAGCAGGCATAGATTTTATGCAGATAAAAGGAAGTATCCATTGGAATTTCAGAAGGGAGATTTTGTATTCCTACTGTAGACACCCCATTATGTTACCCCCTAACTCTACTTAGGTCCCTAGTACCTCCCTTCATCACTACAATTCAGGTCATACCCCAAGTATTGACCTAGAAGCCATCGGGCACTTCCAGGCTCTATTCGATTAAATAGTCAAACTCTTCAACTTGACCAGGGCTAAATGAATCTTCGAAGGGCACTAAATTCCCTTTCCAACGGTCCATCCCGTGCGTGATTTCGACTTACCATGCGGATGAACAATCCGTTTGCATCCAAAACTTGATCTGGAGGACACCGAGTGCTCCCGATCTCTATTTGACCTAAGTTAAATCTTTAGCTTGACCGAGCCTGAATGAATCTTCAAAGGGAACTGAAACCCCTTTCCAATGGTCCACTCCGTGCACGATTCTGACTTTCCATGCGGACGAATGATCTGTTTGACTCCAAGAGGTCACCGAATGCTTCCAAGTCCCAGTTGACCAAAGTTAACTCCCCAAACCGGGTTAAACTCTTTAAAATGTCGAAGTACACCTCTTAAACTTTACAACGGTCCACCCCGTGCACGATTAGGACTTACCATGCGGACGAACGATCTGTTTGCGTCTGAACGATTCCCAGTCCAATGGACCAATAAATGCTTTCGAGCTATATTTGACCCAAAGTTAACTCTCAAACTCGGGAGCGGTCCCAAGGACTTTCAAAGGTCTCTGAATTACATTTCCAATGGTCTACCCCGTGCACAATTCAGGCCAACAGTTTGCCCTCGACAACCCATTTTCCGAAAAGGCCTGAAACACACTGTCAAATGGCATGTTCCAGACCCTGCCTATCGGTAGCACTACACCAAATCTGCCCATTTGTCAAGGTCATTGACCTTGACAAATCCAACTTGTCAAGGTCAATGACCGTGACATTTTGAGGCGAGACAACGTTTTTTGTCACGGTCGTGTCACGGTCATTGACCTTGACACAAAACTCGCATTTTGTGTCACGGTCGTGTCGCGGTCAATGACCGTGACATGTTTGTCACGGTTATAAACCGTGACAAAGCCATGGCCCTTTTTAAAAAAATTGTCACGGCCATTGACCGTGACACGTCCGTGACAACTTTGTGTCACGGACAATGACCGTGACAATTCTGGGCAGAATTTAAAAAAAATCTGCTGGGCAGTAGGGCCACTGCCACTGCCCAGCAGTATATTTGTACCTGTTATAGCAATGTCGTACCTGTTCCAAACATCATATATCCAAACAAACTAAAGATAATGCAAATATATATTCATGACGATATAATCCAAATATTCAAAATACAAATAATATACATGACGATATAATCCAAATATAATTAAAATGGACAAACTTAAAAATAATGTTACTACATGTCTTAGGTAAATGTGAGGAGGTGAGTAGGCCACACGACATATGAATTGATGCACCCACTAATATACGTCGTGCCGCATTGTTCGCGCAACCACAATAGGGAGTTCTCCTTCCCGGGTATGACATGCGTGACGAGCACCCTGGACTCCATTTGTTGAAGTGCACGTCCATGAACTATTCCACCCTCGACGATATTCAGGTCCCTCAACCCCCGCCCTATCCGCTGGCCATCAAATACATCCAATATGAACACGCTCGGCCAACCAAGTGTCGACAATGGTCTGTTGAAGGGCACCAAATAGGGAAGTGGATCATCGAAGTACGAACGTATCGGTGATGAAGCAACGAGGTCCACATACTCGTCATCCTGCGCCTCGTCCTCCTGCACCGCCTTCTCCTTCCCTTTCCCTTTCCCTTTACGATCTCCGCCCAACGTACGCTTCATGAATGCGTACATATCTTGGACCATCGCCTCCAAACGGGACAGCTTCGTGTCGTGTGAATCCACCGTTCGAGCCAACCCGGTGTCGCTCGTCTCCAATCCGATGATCCTAGATTTGGCCACCCGCGAGCTCACTCCCCTTGTCCTCCCCTTGCGATCAGAGCCAAGCACTTGGCTGAGTGCGTCTGTGGACAAAGATGCCTTGTCGGCATCAGACTACGACTCATGCACTTCCTTAAGCTTTGCCTGAAATGACAAAAAGCACATGATTAGTAAAATAAGTAAACTAAAAAATTATAATGTAATTAACAAAAATTAAACTGTCGGATTACTTACAATCGTGGCCGCGACGCTCGGGGACACCTCCTTGTCCTTCCCCTTCTTTATCCGAAGAGCCACATAAGTATCAAGCCTATGTGGCTTACCCCCTGGCCCACTCCCTACCCCCTGAAATAAAATAAAGTAAAGTAAAATTAGTATCGGCCCCGCAAAGTAAAATAATGAAGAATAATATATTTCTGTAGTTATAGAAAAATTAAATCTTACCTGCATCCTATGCTCCACCTCGGCGTAAGAGGTCCGGACGGAGTAGTGCAAGTCCGTCTTTTTTGCCCGATTTTCCCTCCCCGATTGGCGAGATGCCAATTGTCGATCCTCGATCTCATTGTCAATGAACTTCTGCCATTGTGCCAATGAGATCGGCTCCTTGGGCGGGATGGATTCACGCCATTGGATAATCGACTCTCTTGTTTTCCCAAAGTATCGTGCCCGCATATTTTTTTCCACGACTTGAGTTGCTCCCTAATCTGCTCCAAGACGGGATCGCGTAGCTTTGGATCCAAGTTGAATTGTTCCTGTCCAACAAATACAATGTTAGTTGCGAATAAATATAAATATAAATATAAATATAAATATAAATATAAATATAAATATAAATATAAATATAAATATAAATATGAAATTGAAATTGAAATTGAAATTGAAATTGAAATTGAAATTGAAATTGAAATTTAAATATTCATATAAATATATTACCTGTAGTTCCGCCCAAACAGCTAACTTGAGCTCATATGGCACCTCCTTCCAACTCATAAACCTCGGGCCGATGACCGTCTTTAGCAGCTCGAGGGATCTCGCTAATATCTCCGACTTGTTCTCGATGGTAATCCCAAATTTTATATATTTGGGGAGCCTAGGGGCGGAGGAGCCCTCGTCGCCTCCTCTACCACCGAGCCCAGACGACATCATCATAAACAACATCATCATCTTCGCCTTAATATCTGAAGGAGACATTTTTGCTGTAAAAAAATGTTATTAGTACAGATAAAAAAAAATGTTAATAGTACACATACACACACCCCTACCCCACCCCCACCACACAGACGCACACGTCATGCCACTTTTAAAACTAACCAACCCAACATTTCATCAATTAAACTAACAATTAAAGTATACAATTATTAATTTACTAATTTACAATGAGGGACAATCCTACTTTCATATGAAATTGGCACTAATTATTAATTTACTTTCATCTAAAACTATACAATTAAAATTACAATTAAAGCTATACAATTTCGTAATTAAAGATATACAATTGTTAAAATTGCCCCTCCACACCCCCCACACCCCACCCTCACCACCACCACACCCCTTGCCCCCCTCCCCCCGCCACGCACACACGCACACACCTACGCACACACACACACACCCCACCCCCACCACGACCCCCACCCCCACCCCCTCCCCCCACCACACCACACCCCCACTACCCCCCTCCCCCACCACACACCACCATACACACACCTACGCACACACACACACACCCCACCCCCTCCCCCCACCACGACCGTGACAACTACATTTATTATTTATCAATAAAATTATGACATGAGATAATTATAATTGGAGCATAAATTTCATTATCATAAAGGGATAAATCCAACCAAGTACAGAGATTCTACAAATTAAAGTGAGAATTAAATTTAAGACTTTCTAACAACATGCATATGTATGGATTCTACATAGTTGGGCACGAAAGTAACTAATGATATTCCTAAAAACATACAATTGGCAACATTTTGGGAATTTACTAAACTTTATATAATATTATCAAATTCTGTTAAAAAATTATCTAGGGTTTTACCTAATTGAATTAATTTCATGAATAAAATTATTATCAATTTAAATATTTATATAATTAAATTTAACATATGAATTCTAGAACTTTTCTAACATTTACACAATTTTAACTATCACTAACAATTACACCATTCTAACTATCACTAACATTTACACATATATATACACACATACACATATACATATACACACATATATATACACACATACACATACATATACACATACATATAGAAATGAATGAGAAAGAGAGGAAAAAAAATATACCTTAGAGAGAGAGAGAGCAGAAATCGCGGATGAGAGAGAGAGAGAGGGGGAAAACCAAAAGAGGTGGGAAAAAAGAATCCTAGGGCTTTTTTTGCGGCAAAAGTTGTCACGGTCGTGTCAAGGTCATTGACCGTGACACAAATCTCGCGTTTTGTGTCACGGTCATTGACCTTGACACGACCGTGACACAGAATTGTCACGGTCATCGACCGTAACAAGTAAATTTGTCACGGCCTTGTCACGGTCAAAGACCGTGACTATTATGTGTCACGGTCGTGTCAAGGTCAATGACCGTGACACAAAATACGAGATTTGTGTCACGGTCAATGACCTTGACAAGGGTGGCCGGCTGAAAGGTGAAAATTTGGCCATTTTGGTGTAGTGTAGGTGCCGATAAGCAGGACTAGGTCTATGCCGATCGGCAGTGGCCTAGCCTATAAAAGGATGTCTTCACCTCATTTTCAAAGGGATCCCAGATCTGATACAAATCGCTCTCACCGAATCCCAAAAACCTCTTTCGAAGGCAGCTTGATTTCAACATCCAAATCTCTTCCTAACTTTCACTTTTCATCATCCTTTTCATCAAACTTGGTGAATTAGCCACTCTCCATCATCATCCAAGTGTAAGGGCTTCTCTCCAACATTCAAGATCAAGATCAAGGTCTTTAAGAAGGTCCATCTTTCTCAACTTTCTCTTCAAATTCTCTTAAATTCGCAATAACCTACTTTATTACTTAGCACTTATATTATCTCTTCTCATACATCCTAATACACTTTTTATTTAGTATTATTGCACATCTCTTATTTTCATATAAATAAAACCCAAAAAACAAGAAAAAGAGGGTTTGCTCATAAATTCCAAATAGGGATTCTCATACTTTTCTCACACTTTTCTCACAACTAAAACACTTTTTCTACACACACACTCATAAATAAGATATCCCCCATTTGGATTTATGGGATAAATCCCACCCCTCGTTTTGTATGCGAACTACGTGGACTTTGATACCTTTATAGGCTACGTAGGCGTCTCGGGGTATAATCCGAGACTCGAGTCCTTTTTCTCACTTTTTCTCCCATTTTCTATCTTCTCTAAATCCACTTTACTTATATTCTAAATAATTGCTCTTAGTGATGTATTACTCCATATGCGTTATCGTTCCATTATAACGATCAATGTAAAGGTAATTGCGTAAATCTCATTTTCTAATATTACCCTTATACCTTCCTACGGATGACTCGCTTTATCTCTTCCATGATACAATTCGAGGATTTCTATCTCCACTATATATATACACATGCACACATATCACGGGGGAAAATAAAGGAAAATAGCAAATATCCATGAGAGACCGAAAGGGCGGAATGGGTGTCTAACACCTTCCCATTTCGTAACTTAGCCTCCGAACCCTTCTTGAATCATTTTGGTTTCGTATGCACCAGTATATCTTTGGATGCCATCCTTCGGGATGGCTTCCTCTTTCCCTTTTGTCTGTTTTGAGTAAAATAGACCAGCGACTCTAAATCTCTCTACATTTTTATACCTCATCTCAAACGACGCCGGCTGAAGCGCTCCCGAGAGGGATGCGCGGGACCTGATGGATCCTTCCTCCATGCGCCCTCCCGCATGGCGAGGATCGGGGATGGCCACAGTGGCGACTCCGCTGGGGATAGTTGTATATTTTGAGGGCTTGGCTCTATTTACATGGATGTTATATTTGTTTATATTTTCCCCTATATCTGCATGTTCCCATTTTATATGTGTATCTCATGCTTATGCTTATATTCACTCACTTGTAGAAAATTCTCCATGTACACTTGACACCACGTGCACCTAGGATCACATATATCCCCATGTTGCACGCATCACCCATCCATACTGGGTGTAGCTTTGGTACTTGTACTTTGCTCCCTGTTTGGCATAATCAAGAAAGGCATTATCATCATAAGACACTAATAAAAGAATCATGCATGATTCACATGACATCACCAAAGAGCATTATTATTGACCAAATTTTACCCAGTAACTGGAGGGTCACTTCGTGATGGGCGATGGTTCGGCAGGGCGCAGTTAGCCTAAGCGATATGACTCTCACCTTCCATTGGCCAAGTACCTTCGACGTATATCGAACGGTTCCCCCGCATTGTACCTCTTGATCGAAGTCATGACGGGAGGTATATCGCAGGGAATTCATTCATATATACTAGTATATCAAATTCTCTTTCACACGTACTGTCCCCATGAGGTATATAGTGAGGCAATTCACGTACACTCAGGTATATCAAATGGCTTGTCCACACGTACCGATTGCCCGCAAGAGCAAGACGTATATTGTGGAAGTCACCCCAAAGGGGGGAACCCATTCCGATTCACCCAACCAACTACATACCCGCATATAGGTGTCAAACCTAGGACACACACTTTAGATTGTCGGTTTCAACCCAAAACTGTGCCGAAATTCCAGGTCGACCTGTCGCCCAAATTTTCATGCATTTTTAAAAAGGGACCCTATCCGTGAGCCTGGTTAGAAGTCTAGCCGTTGCTTCACATATATTAAAAAAACCCCACTTTTCCAGGCTCGAGTCCCGCCCGGCATTGCATTTAGGAGAATTAAATACAAGTGAGAACATAATAATCGTAATAATCATGCTGAGTTCCGTCCATAAGAACATTTATCCTTTCTTTATCAAAAATAAAAAAATAGTTTCTTCCCTTTTTTCTCAAAAATAAATCCAAAAATAGTTTCTTCTCCTTTTTCTCAAAAAAAAAATAAAAATAAATCCCATTCTACGCCTTCTCAGGTCAATCGCAAGCCCTTGGCCTGGCTCCCCATTGGCTTCGGTCTTCAGTCAAATCCCCCTGGAGTTTCATTCGTTCCTCTACTACTTCTTCCAGGTTCAAAATCATCCACTTTCCATGGAGAATACAGATCAAGTACCAGTCATACAGCCGGATCTGATGGTATTCCTAGCTCAGCTCGTGTCCAAGATTGACAACCACCAAACTGAGGTCCGAGAGATGCAACGAAACCAGGTTCCTATTCTTCAAGAGCTCGAGACCCTATTCCCTCGTGCTATGGGTCCACCTGAGCCTATCTAGATTCTCGAATAATATCATCATGCACCACATGCCCCTCCTGTCAATGGGCCACCGCCTGCCCATCTTCCAATCCCAAATATTGCCCAGCCTATGGATAACCTACCTATGCTCGTTGATCCAAAAGAGGAGGAGTTGAATAAAGTTAAAGAGTATCTCAAGATGCTCACCAAGAAGTTCGACCAAGTAAGGATCTCTGGGAATTACATGGACTAAACCCACATGTCTCCTTATCCTAAAGCGAGGTTACCCGGGAAGTTTAAGATGCCAAATATCGAGAAGCTCGGAGGGAGTGGACCCTCGATTGTTCATCTTCGTAGTTATCATCGTTCCATGACTCTACTAGGGGATTCTGAAGAAGTGATGGCCCAATTGTTTCAGAAAACTTTGAAGGATAGTGCCCTCCGATGGTTTTTATCTCTCGAGGAATCTAGAATTCGTACCTGGGAGGATATAGCTCAAGAATTCATGTCGCAGTATAAATACAACGAAGAGCTTGAGGTCACCCGTCATGATTTAGAGCTTCTCAAATAGAACCCGGGGGAATCGGTCAGTAACTTCATAACCCGGTGGAGGGAACAAGCAGCTACTGTGACCAATCGGCCATCCGAGGAAGAACATGTCAACATAGTGAAGAAGAACTTCTTACCCCATGTTCGAGCGACGATGGGAGGACAATACTATCCCCACTTATGATCTCTCAGAGAGGTGGGAGTAGAAATCTAGGAAAGCCTTGTTAAAATAGAGGTTGAACCTAAGAAGGTGTCCGGATAGTTCACCCCTAGAAAGTATGACAAGCCTGCCAGTAATACAATCTCAACCATCAACAACATCTCTCAACCAACCACATCATGGGAACCAGAAAGCTGCCCTGCCCCCATCCAAAGGGAATACACTGAGCTCCATGCTCCCCTCAATAATGTTTACCAAGCCATGTTGAGCCGAAGCCTCATCAAACCCTTGGATCCCCGTCCATTGCCAAATCTACTCCCAAGAAACTTCAAGGATGATGCTCATTGCGCCTTTCACCAAACTGCTGGCCATACCATCGACCAATGCTTTCACCTCCGAAACATAATCCAAGATCTCATTGACTGGGTTACCATCGCCCCACCAGCCAATCCAAAGCCAAACACTACTCACAATCCACTCCCAAATCATGCCAATGCCATCTTCTTAGAAGAAAACCCATATTTTAATCCCTCAACTCAAATAACACCCATATACTCTCCTAAACCTCTTCAAATTTGCCCATATTTCCTCCTACAACCTACTAGCCTCGCTGATCAGGCACTGTCACTCCTTATGAGGGCATGCATCGCTGTCCATACCCATTCTGAAAATGAAAGTATGGAATTATCAGAGGTGTTAAACCAACTCCTAGAGTTTGGGCTAAAATTGCCCTCATAGATGGTCATCGATTGCCAAAGGTTTAGTACACTGTTCTTCGAAGCACAAAAATGGGCCCGAGATTCAGACGAGTGGGTGGTACCAACCGACGAAGTCAGCCTAGATGATGTTGTCCAAATTATGGCAGGATTATTCGGGCAAACTAATAGCATTTGTAGTATCATCGGGTTACTAGACACTTTGAAGCTACAAGGGCGCTTGGTCCCATTAACCATACAAATCCCCACAGAATGGGGAGACCTGTATGAAGAAGACGTTGAAGTTGTGGAATGCATTGACTTTACATGGAAAGATAGAATTGTTGCCACTGGATGGGGCGAAGAATTCAAAATTTCGAGTAGAGAACAAGCTTCAGGAAGAACTAGCCCAGTAGCCGACATATGTGGGATGATATCATTTGAAGAACTCCTCGGAGAAATAAATAGGGTGGCAGAACAACCTGAGATTGACAAGGAAACGATATTCATATTCTTCCCTTCTTCAATAAATCACATGACCAGATCAGGAAGACATTAGCAAGTTCCAAGCTCACTACCAGCATTTGACAAAGGGAAGGGCGTTGAAAACCTTCCTATGCCAGAGATGACCATAGAGGAGAATAATATCCTCAATCAACTGAAGAGAACTCAAGATAACATCACTCTATGGGGGCTTTTCATGTCTTCCCAGCTACACATAAATTCTTTAATCAAGATGCTCACTAGACCCACAGTTCCTCTATCTACCACACCAGAAGAAGCGGTAAATTTGGTCAGATCCTTGACCTCTACCCGAATGCTATCATTTTTTGAAGAAGAAATCCTCAGAATCGAGCCGAATCACAATCATGCATTCAACATCTCTGACGAAGTTATGGGGAAGGCCGTGCCACTCTCTCTTGTCGATAACGGATCTGCCTTGAATATTTTCCCTCTGAGAACCTTCAAGCGTTTAGGCATGAAAGAAAGCGACCTCACTCCAACCTTTGTCGTTGTGCGTGCCTACTATAATACCCGTCGGGAGGTAATGGGATCCATAAAACTTGTAATAGGGGTTGGCCCTATAAACCCTGTCGTTGAATTCCAAGTCATAGACATCCCAGCTTGTTTCAACCTGTTGCTTGGATGACCCTGGCTCCATAGTATCAAGGGTGTGTCTTCCTCACTCCATCAAAAATTGAAGTTCTTCGTTGATGGGCGAGTCATCAACATTTTGGCGACGACAAATATATCGAGGGTGCAAGCACTAGTAGTCCAATACTTGAGATACAGCACGGGTCAAATGATATGCTCCTATCAAGATTCTGAATTGAGCCACTCCTACTCCCGACAGGGGACGGTTTCAAAGAAAGGGTTTGTCTAGAACATGACCCTCACGACAATGTCAATGTGATTCGGATGTTGAGAAACATGCACTTCCTGCCCGGACTGGGGCTAGAGCAAAGGTAACAAGGGATACTTGAGCCCATTGAATTGAAGAAATCTTTTCCTCCTTGTGGCTTGGGGTATCAACCATCAGAATAAGAGCTCAGAATTATCCACCAGTCTTGATCGAAGAGAAGATTAGACTCCATCCAAACTATCACAGTAGACTCCTTTAATGGACGATTCATTAAATAAGGCAAACACTTCCCCTTTTGCGGTTTTCCAAAACCATGGTATGACCACACAAAAAAGAAGATGAATCCTGGAATGGAGATCTTTTTCCAAGATAGCTACCTATGGGACGGAAGTTTCCAACACCGAGTACAATCGCTCATTAAGGATACCGAAGAAACCGAGGAAAGTGATTCCGAAGATTCCTTCAACTTACAGAAACTAGGGCTGGCACTCTGCATGGTTCATTCAGGCACTACATCAGTTGATCCATCCCATTTGATTAAAGTTGCTAATACTCCCCTCCTCAACTTGCATGCTGTGCCAGTTCTACCTCTTAAAATCTTCCCTAACCCCAATGTTTACCCTATTTCTTCTTCTGTTGTCTATCCTTGTTCAAATGTAATTGAGACCTCTTTTGATAAGGTTCTCAATGCTATTTTTCCTATCGATGAAATAAACGAAGATTTTGAGTATCTTGCTCTGCCTTACATTAACTGTTTGGATTCTAATCAAACTTTGATGATTTTGCAAATGAACAATTCTTAACTAATCTAAATAAGGTTAATAATAAACAACATAACTGCATTCAAGTTAATGAAGAAGAAACTGTTGTTATTAATCTCGGTTCTAGTAGCCAACTGCGCGAGATTAGGATAGGGGCCACCCTTGACGAGTATGAGCGGGTACAACTCGAAGAATTACTAAAGGAATTCGTGGATGTCTTCGCATGGTCCTATGATGATATGCCCGGCATTGATCCTGAAATACCTCAGCACGAGATCCCCACTCTCCCATATTACAAGTCGGTTAAACAAAATTAAGAAAACTCCGCACCGAATGGTCACTCAAGGTCAAAGAAGAGGTGGTCAAACAGTTGAATGTGGGCTTCATTCGTGTGAACGAATATCCCATATGGATAGCCAACATAGTACCTGTACCAAAATCAGGAGGGAAGGTTCGAATGTGTGTGGATTACCGAGATTTAAACAAAGATTCTCCAAAGGATGATTATTCGCTACCCAGTATCGATATGATCGTGGACAACACAGTTAGTCATGCTCTCAAGTCATTCGTAGACGGGTTTGCTGGGTACAACCAAATCAAGATTCACCCAAACTACCAAGAAAAAACCGCATTTATCACCCCATATGGAACCTTTTGTTACACCGTTATTCCATTTGGTCTCAAGAATGCTGGGGCTACCTACCAAAGGGCTGCCACAACCATCCTGCACGATCTGATTCAAAAAGAAATCGACGTTTATTTGGATGATATGCTTTTCAAGTCCAAAACTAGAGAATGTCACATTCCCTCTCTTCGAAAGCTCTTTGAACGACTATGACGGTATCAGATGAGACACAATCCACAGAAATGTGTTTTCGACATTACAAAGGGAAAACTCTTGGGATTCATGGTCAGTGAGAAAGGGATAGAAGTAGATCCTGCAAAGATGAAGGCCATACTTAAGATGCCACCACCCCGAATAGAGATAGAAGTACGAGGTTTTCTTAGGAAATTAGAATATATCAGCCGATTCATCAGCCAACTAACCTTCATCTGTGAGCCAATCTTCAAGCTCCTCTAAAAGGATTCAACCAAGGTTTGGAACGAAGCCTGCCAAGAAGCTTTTGACCGAATCAAACAATATCTGACCCAACCTCCGGTTCTCATGCCACCACAACCTGGTATCCTTTTTCTCCTATAACTCAGCATAACCGACACTGCAGTTGGGTCTTTGATAGCCTAATACCTTGAAGACTCCGGCAAAGAAAGATCCATCTATTACGCTAGTCACAAATTGGCCGAGTACGAGGTCAACTACACTGCTTTGGAAAAGGCGTGTGTCGCTCTTATCTAGGTCACCCAAAAGTTGTGACACTACATGCTCGCCTTCCCTATCTAACTTGTATCCCGAATGGATCCCATCAAATACCTGCTTGAGAAACCCGACCTATCCAGTCGAATGGACCGATGGTTGATGCTCCTAACCGAGTTTGATATCGTGTACGTCACACAGAAAGCTGTTAAGGGAACAACCAACTCTGACTACCTCGCTGATTACCCCATAGAAGACGCAGATGTCTGGATCTCCGAATTCCCAGATGAAAATATCCTCTGCACCGCTCAAGACCGCCTTCGATGGAAAATGTTCTTTAACGGCGCTGCCAACAAAAAGGGATATGGCATTGGGATACTTCTGATCGCCCCAGATGACTCCCACACTCCCATCGCCATCAAATTGGATTTCCCTTGCACCAATAACATAACGGAATATGAGGCATGCGCAGTAGGACTAAAAGTTTCTCTCAATAAAGGTATTCAATACCTTGATGTCTACGGGGATTCTTCCCTCATCATCGGTCAAGTGCTCAGAAAGTGGAAAGTCAAGGACGAAAAGCTCCAACCCTTCCATGCCCACTTAGAAGAGTTAGCCTCCCGATTTCGAAATATCACCTTCCATTACCTACCTCGATCAAAGAATAACCTAGCCGATGCTCTCGCTACCTTGGCCTCCATGGTCTACATGCCCGAAGGAATAACAATGAGCCCCTTCCTAGTTCAAAAGCAACACAAACCAACCCATTGCTACTATATTGAGCTTGTCTCCACCGAAGCTCCCGAACTAGACGATTGTTGGTACTATGATATCTGGTGCCTCCTCAAACATGGTAAGTACCCCAAGGGTTCCAACAAGAAAGATCGAATAACCCTCTGAAGATTGGTCGCCCAGTACATCATTTGTCATAAAACTCAATTCAAGAGGAACTTCGATGTAACTCATGTACAATGTATCGCAGGGGTTGAAATTAAGAAAATAATGCAGAAAATCCATAGCGAGTAATGCGAACCCCACATGAATGGTCACATGCTTGCCAAGAAGATCATCTGACAGGGCTACTACTGGACCACCATGATCCAGGACTACGCCGCCTATGTTCGGAGGTGCCTCAAATGCCAATAATTATCCAACCTTCAAAACCTGCCTCCGCGAGAATTATACAACATGACCTCTCCCTGGCCGTTCTCCACCTGGGGTGTCGACATCATAGGTAAGGTTACACCAAAGGCTTCAAATGGACATGAGTTCATCCTAGTCGCCATTGATTACTATGTCCATCCCCGATCCTGATCCTTACGGGTGGGCGCATGGAGGAAAGGATCCTTCGGGTCCCGCGCGTCCCTCTCGGGAGCGCTTCGGCCGGCGTCGTTCGTGGTGTGAAAAACATAGAGAGATTCAGAGTCTCCAGTCTATTTTACTCAAAACAGACAAAACAAAAAGGGGAAGCCACCCCGAAGAGTGGCATCCAAAGACATATTGGTGCATACGAAACCAAGATGATTCGAGAAGGGTTCGGAGGCTTAGTTACGAAATGGGAAGGTGTTAGGTACCCATTCCGCCCTTTCGATCTCTCATGAATATTTGCTATTTTCCTTTATGTTTCCCCCGGTGATATGTGTGCACGTGTATATATATAGAATGGAGGTAGGAATCCTCAACTTGTATCATGGAAAAGATAAAGCGAGTCATCCGTAGGAAGATATAAGAGTAATGTTAGAAATTTGAGATTTACGCGATTACCCCTATGTTGATCGTTATAAGGGAACGATGTATATGTATAATATAAGAAATATGGATTTATAGAAGATAGAAAATGAGAAAAAGGACTCGAGTCTCACGTTTTACCCCGAGACGCCTACGTAGCTTATAAAGGCATCAAAGTCCACGTAGTTCTCATGTAAAACGAAGGGTGGGGTTTATCCCATAAATACAAAATGGGGAATCTCTTATTTGTGAGTGTGTGTGTAGAAAAAAGTGTTTTAGTTGTGAGAAAAGTGTGAGGAAAATATGAGAATCCCTTATTTGAATTTATGAGCAAAACCCTCTTTTTCTTATTTTTTTTGGGTTTTATGAAAATAAAAGATGTGCAATAATACTAAGTAAAAATTATATTAGGATGTGTGAAATGAGATAATAAAAGTGCTAAGTAAGAAAACTATTATTGAGAATTCAAGAGAATTTAAAGAGAGAGTTTGAGAAAGTTGGACCTTCTTGAAGATATTAAGATTGATGTTGAATGTTGAGGAGAAGCCCTTGCGCTTGGATGATGATGGAGAGTGGTTAATTCATCAAGTTTGATGAAAAGGATGATGAAAAGTGGAAGTAAAAAAGGTATTTGGAAGTTGAAATCACGCTGGCTTCGAGAGAGGTTTCTGGGATTCGTTGAGAGAGATTTTTATCAGATCTGGCCTCCTCTTGCAAATGAGGTGAAGGTCTCCTTTTATAGGTCCAGGAGAGTGCCGATCGGCATAGAACCCTTCCGGCCTATCAGCAGGCAGGTGCCGATAGGCAGGTTCTGGAACCTGTCGTTTAGCAGTATGTTTCATTCTTTTTCAGAAAATAGGCCGCCGAGGGCAAACCGTTGGTCAGAATCGTGCACGGGCATACTGTTGGAAATATAATTCAGAGACCTTCGAAAGTCCTTTGGACCGATCCTGAGTTCGGGAGATGACTTTGGGTCAAATATGGCTCGAAAGCGTTTGTCGGTCCATTGGACAGGGAATCGTGCGAACGCAAACGGATCACTCGTCCTCATGGTAAGTCCAAATCGTGCACGGGGCATACCATTGGAAAGGTTAGGAGATGTAATTAGACATTCCAAAGAGTTTGACCCGGTTTAGAGTGTTGACTTTGGTCAATCGGGCCCGAGAAGCGCTTAGTGGCCTCCCGGAGTCAAACGGATCGTTTGTCCGCATGGAAAGTCAAAATCACGAATGGGGTAGACTGTTGGAAAGGGTATTCAGTGACCTTTGAAGATTCATTCAGACTCAGTTGATATAAAGAGTTAACATAGGTCAAACAGAGCCCGGGAGCACCCGGGAGCGTCTAGGTCAGGTTTCAGACGCAAACGGATCGTTTGTCAGCATGGTAAGTCAGAATCGCGCATGGGGTGGACCATTAGAAAGGGTATTCAGTTACCTTTGAAGATTCATTAAGTCTCAGTCGAGACAAAGAGTTTGATTTTTGGGTCAAACTGAGTCGGGGAGTGCCCGATGGCTTTCAGGTCAGTACTCGGGACGTGACCTGGGTTTACAGTTAGGAAGGGAGTTACTAGGGACCTAAGGAGAGTCTGGTGGTAATTGAATGGGGTGTCTATAGAGCCCCTCGATGGGTGAGTTTGGAACAAATAATGAATGTCGCATAGACACCATATGATGCTTTTGATGGAGTATGACCGGTTCATAGGGTTATGGTCGATTCTGAGGACCTAAGGAGTGTGATGGGGATAATCAATTCTGTGAATCAAAGATGAATCTACGAGCTTAGGGTAAAGGTCTATCGAGGTTAATTCTGACCTAAAGAGTGCTGAAGATCGAGGCCCGAGGTCAATTCTGACCTAACTGAGGTGACGATCCAAGACCGGGGCCAATTCTAACTCAAGAGTGGTGATGACCGAGGACCAAGGTAAATTCTAACCTAACTCAGGTGACGATCCAAGACCGGGTCCAATTCTGACCCCAAGAGTGGTGACAATCGAGGACCGAGGTCAATTCTGACCTAACTTAGGTGATGATCCAAGACCGGGGCCAACTCTGACCCAAAGTGGTGTCGACCGAGGACCGAGACCAATTCTGACCTAACTTAGGTGACGATCCATGACCGGGGCCAATTCTAACCCAAAAGTGGTGACGATCGAGGATCGAGGTCAATTCTGACCTAACTTAGGTGACGATCCAAGATCGAGGCCAATTCTGGCCCAAGAGTGGTGACGACCAAGGATCGAGGTCAATTATGACCTAACTTAGGTAACGATCTAAGACCGGGGCCAATTTTGACCCAAGAGTGGTGACGACCAAGGACCGAGGTCAATTCTGACCTAACTTAGGTGACGATCCAAGATCGGGGACAATTCTGACCCAAGAATGGTGACGACCGAGGACCGAGGTCAATTCTGACCTAACTTAGGTGACGATCCAAGATCGGGGCCAATTCTGACCCAAGAGTGGTGACGATCGAGAACCGAGGTCAATTCTGACCTAACTTAGGTAATGATCCAAGACCGAGGCCAATTTTGACCCAAGAGTGGTGACGACCGAGGACCGAGGTCAATTCTGACCTAACTCAGGTGAAGATCCAAGACCGAGGACAATTCTGATCCAAGAGTGGTTGAGGATTAGATTTCGGTTTTATTGGGGAAAGAGCATTGTGATTCTGATCTGAGATGGGGAGCTAATAGCTGGGGAAGCTTTTTAGGAGACCTCGTAGGGGGGAATAACCTATTTTGGGTGCTATAAGAGAATTCCGCTGGGGAAGTGATCAGGTGATCCTTAGGGATCCTCCAAAGCTTTGCCGGGAGGAGTTTTTACTTTGTTTTTTAGGATTTCGCTGGGAAAGAGGGGTTCTGCTCGAGGGAATGAGAAATTTTCTTGGTGAAAAGGCTTTAAATCCTTCCTGGGATTTTTTGGAATTTTCCGGGGATTTTTGGAAGCTTTCTGGTATTTTTTTGGCTTCGAGGAGATGATAGTGACTCCCATTGACGTGCAACAGCTGCTGGGGATGGATTGTGATGGAGAGAAGATAGAGGTGGATCGCTCTTTACGGGTGAGACCGTAGGCACTTGGTGATGTGGGGAGGATAGTTTCTGGGGATTCTATCCAGTTCTCCCTGCTGAAAGATGTTTGTTGGGTAGGGAGATCGATGTGGAGGATGGGCTGCAAGTGAGGCAGATGGGCCAGTTATTCATTTCGCTAGTGTTGGGAGGTTTCATGGTGGCGTCGAGTGGCGACGTCATTCATTTGTGGTTTCTGTCGTACTTAAGGATGTTTTCGAACATCCTTTTCTATGATTGGGGAAGTCTGGCCTTGGCGACCCGTTACTTTTCTCTGGATGCATTTAGCCGGTGCTGCCGGCAGACCTTTACTGGGGCCACGTACCTTCTTGAGGTATTCCTCAGTTTGTGCATTTCTTTTTATGCATTCTCATTTTCCTTTCATGCATTCACATTTTCCTTATGCGTCTCTTTTTTGCTTATGAGTTCAGACGTGGTTCTATTAGGTGATTAGGTGCAATACCCCGCTGATCGCTTTAAAGGATGACACTATTGGGGACTTCTTTCGCTTGTATTGATGGCCTAAGGCCAATCGACAGTCGAAGGGATCTCTCTCCCTAGAGATGATGCGTCACATCTTGAATGACCTTACCAATTGTAGGGTAAGACTCTTTCCATTTCAGTCTTAGTTTTTGCACCTTTTGATCTTGTATTTATTTGTGCTTGCTTGGAGATTTTCAAGTGACCTTTTATCCCTGGGGGACAGCCATTCAGGATGCGGGGGTGATAGGGGTGAACGCGCGGATGAGGCATTTGTTGGCGCATGAGTTTGGCCATTCCTGGTATCTCGGGGAGAGGGTAGTTCGTCAGATTGTCGAGGAGGAGGTGATGGTGCCACCCGCGTAGCCTCCTACGTCTATAAGGAAGGAGCGACTGATGTTAGAGGATGAGAGGATCACGGGGATGATTGGTGAGTCGTACTTACTATACACCGATATGGCCGCGCTATATGACTATATGGATTTTGTGACGAGTTGGTTGATGGTGCCCAGCATATATGATGCGCTGCCCTTCCCTTCGGTAGGTTCGAGTCGGGCGGTGGGGTCTTCCCACATTGGTGGTGGTCCATTGACATCTACGGTGGCGGCGACCTCGGAGGTCCCTTTTGTGCGGTTGTATACCCCTTCATATAACATCCGACCGGCTGATGGAGGGATGGTGCCTATGCTGCACCATCCTCATGCGATGGATCCGGAGGAGTTGAGTTTGACAGAGGAGGTCCTTCAACCTGCGGTATACCTTTCTGTTCCTATCTTTCTTTTCTGCTTTGGTCATTCCTGTTTTGATACTGAGTTTTCCTTTCCTTGCAGTAAGTCCGGGTGTCGACCACTTGGCTCAGGGACATTAGAGATTGAATATCTTCAGCGACTGCCCATATTCGGGATGCGATTCCCGTTCCTTCTTGCCTGGTGCCGTCTGCTTCGTCCGGAGAGGACTCGGGCTCGGGTAGTGGTGGTGCGTCGTCTCGTCGTTGGGGGAAGAGAGCGCATCGAGGGGGTGGAAGCTCTTGAGAGAGAGAGAGAGGGAATGAAATATGGGTTCAGGCTGAGTTCCATTGTTTTTGGATTTTCTTTTCTTGTTTCCTGCAAAACTGATGTAACATAGAACATAAATATATGCAATGCAATGGGAGTTTTTTGATTATTATCTTTTATTAATGATGAATGAATGCATGCACATTCGCTTTTTACTTTGCTACTGAGACCGTAAAAAAGGAATATTTTTGGAATTTTCGAAAGAAAGCTTTTATTTAAAAGAGGAATCCTATAAGGAGAAAACAGGATTCTTGAAATTCTTTTGAGAATATTAATTTATTTTTATTGAGTTTTCTGATTTGACAAAAGAAGAAAGGATGAAATTTCTAAAAATGGGGGGTTGCCGATCGGCAAGCACCCTGACCTGCCTATCGGCAGTGTAGTCCAGTCCCATCATTTGAAGGCCTTGATTGGTACCCTCTTCAGCCCTTGGTACCTTGTGGGGTAGGATTCCCTCCGATTTCTGCAGGGATTATGTCCCTTGTGAGGATTTTTAAGTATAAAAAGGGAGAAGGGTGGAGTGTTCTCATCACACCTTTGCATCCTTATCTGCCTACCCATTATCTTTTAGTCTTGTAAGATGGCTCTCCCTGGTAGCATTGAGTTTGTCAATTACCTCGAAGCCTTGGAAGCTCTGTGCTCTTATAATGTCGACTATGATGCCTTCAACATGCGTCGAGTCTCCTTGTTGTGCAATCGACCTATTGAGTGAAATATGTTGATGGCGACGGTAAAAGTCTGGTACCCCGAAGACCATGTATTTCGCTTTGGGTTGGAAGAAGTTTGTCCTACCTACGAGGAATTTTCTGCCATACTGGGTGTGAATCCCAGTGTTGCTACGACTTTGCCCGAAATTTCCCATTCTCCTAGGGATTTGTTGATCCGGCTTCTTCATATCTTGCCTTCGGCGGCTAGGTCAATGGTTGATGGAGGAATGATCTCCCTCCCGGCGGTGCTGCAGTCCGTGTATTTGCGGGAAGTAGGTGATGCCGGCTATGCTGGAGCCATGGTTTTGGGCCCGGTTTCAAAATTGCTATTGGTGATTGGGGAGGTGCAAGTGGACCCACAACTTGCAGCCATTACTTCATGGATGTCATACTATCACAATCCTACGACGGTGATATTGGCGGAGACTCTGAATGGCCTGGATGCCTGGAGAGAAGGTCGTTCTGATTTTTTAAGGGGTAGCCCTGTGATGGTGTTCATGTGGTTATCTGAAAGATTCCGCTTTTTAACTCCTCCTGATTATCCTTTGTTGGTTGTACCCAACTTCTTTTCGCGCTACTTCATCCGCGTTGGCCTGTATGTTGAGAACCGGGAGAAGTGGTTTGTGGAACACGGGGCTTGTGGGATGTATTGGTCAGTGCCTTGGTGGGGACAGTTGTAGCCTGTTCTGGAGCTAGGAGAGTATTCATATGTGAGGCTGGTTAGTCTCAGACAAACCTCTTTTTATTTCCCTTGGCGTCTTCTGCGCCAATTTGGTTGGGCGCAGGTCGTACCCCCTCGGACCTCAAATTTCTTTCCAGTAGAAGATTTGACTGAGCGCCTGCGTCTGTTGCTTGGGTCTCTGTGGGAAAATCAGCGTCCGTCGACCCGTCCTTCTCAGTCTGTCGGGAAGGTTTGCCATGTCCCCAAACATTATATGAGGTTGTTGTGGAGGAAAGTAGTCAGCAAGATGTTGGCAGTAGAGACTGGACGGAGATGGTTTGTTTTATCTGACTCTATGGAAGGGGGTGTTGTGGTCTTTTCGAAGATGGTTAAGGCTCATCGATCCACGAAATGTTTACGGCACTCTATTCAGGCAGGGGAAACTTGGGGTCCTCAGGATGTAGATGATGAGGGTGTAGGCTCTTCGGGTAGCCGTGGGTAGGACTCCTGGGGAGTTTATTTATGTAATAGGGAATGTATGTGGGGATTTTATTTAGCTTTTTATGGTGGCGGGGAAGGAAGTTACCCGTTCCTTTTTCTTATGTAATCCGTACTGTAATTTCTTATTAATGAAATAAACAAGTTTCTGATCATCCAGTTGTGCCTTTCGATGAGTTTTGTATTTTGAATTATCTATACTGATCGCTAAGGCATACATAATCCTTTTGTTCAAATAATTTTAGAATGAACCGCTGTTCTCGGAGGTAAGAAAAGAATAGTATTTTGTGAAAAAGAAAGGGCCGCACTCATGTGAGGAGTATGAGCTGCCTACGTACCTCTGGGGTTTTTGAAAATTTTTAAAATAGTTTTTGTAGAGGATCGGGACCACGTAGTTCTGGGTAGAGGGAAATGAAGAGTTTTTTTTAGAATAGAAGGGGGATGAGAAGAGTCGTAGCACGCCGAGATTTCGGACTAGGGGTAAAATTTCTTGAGACGGTCCAGATTGACTGGACGAGCCATCTCTTCCCCATCCAGGTCAGTGAGCATGGCGACACCGCCGGATAAGATTTTCTTCACAATGTAGGGGCCGCACCAATTGGGCTTGAATTTCCCTCTGGGGTCCCAAATGGGTTATATTATCTCTTTGAGGGCTAAATCCCCCTCCCGGACACCGCGGTTCTTGACTATCTTATTAAATGATCGCGCTATTCGGCGATGGTACCCTTCTATGTGATAAATATATTTTAATCTTCTTTCATCTAGGAGGGCTAGCTCATCAAGATGGCTTTGGCACCAGTCTTCTTCACTAACCTTGCTTTCGAACATGACGCATAACGAGAGTATTTACAGCTCCACAGGTAGGACTGCTTCTATGCCGTACACCAGGGAGTAAGGGGTAGCCCCAGTATAGGTTCGAATTGAGGTTCGATAGCCCCAGAGGCCGTATGGGATTCGATCGACCCAATCCTTACAACTTTCGGTCATCTTGCTGATGATGGCTTTGAGGTTCTTGTTGGCGGCTTCAACTGCACCATTGGTCTGAGGTCGGTAAGGAGAAGATTTGTGTCTCTGAATCCCGTACTTGTTAACAACTTCTATGACTTCTTCTTCGAAGTGTAACCTGTTATCTGACACTAGCTCATGCGGGACCCCATATCGGCAGATGATATTTTTCTTGATGAATTTGGCCACTTTCTTGGCATTCAACACTGCGTATGACTCAGCGTCGACCCATGTGGTGAAGTAATCGATGGCGACCAGGATGAACTCATGTACATTTGAATCCTTTGGTGTAACCTTCCCTATGATGTCGATACCCCAGGTGGAGAACGGCCAGGGAGAGGTCATGTTATATAATTCTCGCTGAGGCAGGTTTTGAAGGTTGGATAATTATTGGCATTTGAGGCACCTCCGAACATAGGCGGCGCAGTCCTGGATCATGGTGGTCCAGTAGTAGCCCTGTCAGATGATCTTCTTGGCAAGCATGTGACCATTCATGTGGGGTCCTCACTCCCCACTGTGGATTTTCTGCATTGTTTTCTCAATCTCAGCCCCTATGATGCAGTGTAGATGAGTTCCATCGAAATTCCTCTTGAGTAGAGCTTTAAGATAGATGATGTACTGGGCAGCCAGTCTTCGTACGGTTGTTCGGTCCTTCTTATTGGAACCCTCAGGATACCTACCATGTTTGAAGAGGCACCAGATATCATAGTGCCAATAATTGGCTGGTTCGAGATCTTGAGTGGAGACAAGCTCAATATGGTTGCAATGGGTCGGTTCATCTTGCTTTTGAACTAGGAAGGGGGTCACTGTTAATCCCTCGGGCATGTCGACCATGGAGGCCAAAGTGGCGAGAGCATCGGCTAGGTTATTCTTTACTCGGGGTAGGTAATGGAAGGTGATATCTCAAAATTGGGAGGCTAACTCTTCTAATTGGGCATGAAAGGGTTGGAGCTTTTTGTCCTTGACTTTCCACTTTCTGAGCACTTGATCGATGATGAGGGCAGAATCCCCATAGACGTCAAGGTATTGAATACCTTTCTTGAGAGAAACCTTGAGGCCTACTGTGAATGCCTCGTATTCCGTCATGTTTTGGTGCAAGGGAAATCCAATTTAATGGAGATGGGAGTGTGGGAGTCATCTGGGGCGACCAGAAGTATCCCAATGCCACATCCATTTTTGTTGGTAGCTCCATCAAAGAACATTTTCCATCGAAGGAGGTCTTGAGTGGTATAGAGGATATTTTCTTTCGGGAATTCAGAGATTTGGACATCTGCTTCTTCTATGGGGTAGTCAGCGAGGTAGCCAGAGATGGATCTTCCTTTAACAGTTTTCTGTGTGACGTACACGATATCAAACTCAGTTAGGAGCATCAACCATCGGGCCATTCGGCTGGATAAGGTGGGTTTCTCAAGCAGGTATTTAATGGGATCCATTCAGGATACAAGTTTGATGGGGAAGGCGAGCATGTAGTGTCGCAACTTTTGGGTGACCCAAACAAGTGCGACACATGCCTTTTCTAAAGCAGTGTAGTTGACCTCGTACCCGACCAATTTACGACTGGCATAATAGATGGCTATTTATTTGCGAGTGTCTTTAAGGTATTGGGCTATCAAAGCCCCGTCTGCAGTGTCGGTTATGGTTAGGTATAGGAGTAAAGGGAGATCAGACTGTGGGGGCATGAGTACTGGAGGTTGGGTCAGGTATTGTTTGATTCGATCAAAAGATTCTTGGCAGGCCTCATTCCAAACATTGGTTGAATCCTTTCGGAGGATCTTGAAGATTGGTTCATATATGGAGGTTAGCTGGATGATGAACTGGCTGATATATTGTAATTTCCCAAAAAAACCTCGAATTTCTTTCTCTGTTCGGGGTGGTGGCATCTTAAGTATGGCCTTCAGCTTTGCAGGATCAGCTTCTATCCCCTTTTCACTGACCATGAATCCCAAGAGTTTTCCCTTTGTAGCGCCGAAGACACACTTTTTTGGATTAAGTCGCATATAATACTGTCGTAGTCGTTCAAAGAACTTCCGGAGAGCGGGAACATGACCTTCTCTAGTTTTGGACTTGATAATCATATCATCCATGTAAACCTCGACCCCTTTGTGAATCATATCGTGCAAAATGGTTGTGGCAGCCCTTTGGTAGGTAGCCCCAGCATTCTTGAGACCGAATGGAATAACGGTGTAGCAAAAGGTTCCCCATGGGGTGATGAATGCGGTTTTTTCTTGGTGGTCTAAGTGCATCTTGATTTGGTTGTATCCGGCAAACCCATCGACTAATGACTTGAGAGCATGACTGGTTATGTTGTCCACGATCATGTCGATGTTGGGTAGCGGATAATCATCCTTCGGAGAAGCTTTGTTTAAATCTCGGTAGTCCACACATATTCGAACCTTCCCTCCTGATTTTGGTACAAGTACAATGTTGGCTAGCCATGTGGGATATTCGATCACTCGAATGAAACCCACGTTCAACTGTTTGACCACCTCTTCTTTGACCTTGAGCGACCATTTGGTGCGGAGTTTTCTCAATTTTTGTTTAACTGGCTTGTAATCTGGGAGAGTGGGGACCTCGTGCTGAGCAATTTCAGGACCGATGTCGAGCATATCATCATAGGACCACGCGAAAACATCTACGAACTCCTTCAGCAATTCTTCGAGTTATGCACGCTCATGCTCGTCAAGGGTGGCCCCTATCCTAATCTCGCGCAGTTGGCTACTAAAATTGAGATTAATAACAACAGTCTCTTCTTCATTAACTTGAACGCGGTTATGTTGTTTATTATTAACCTTATTTAGATCAGTTAAGAATTGTTCATTTGCAAAATCATCATCATCAAAAGTTCGAGTAGAATCTAAACAATTAATGTAAGGCACAACAAGATACTCAAAATCTTAGTTTATTTCATTGATAGGAAAAACAACATTGAGAACCTCATCAAAAGAGGTCTCGATTACATTTGAGCAAGGATAGGCAACAGAAGAAGTAACAGGGTAAACATTGGGGTTAGGGGAGATTTTAAGTGGTAGAACTGGCGCAGTATGCCAGTTGAGGAGAGGTGTATCAGTAGTTTAGTCATACGGGATGGGTCCATTGATGTAGTGCCTGAATGAACCATGCAGAGTGCCATCCCCAGTATCTGTAAGTTGAAGGAATCTTCAGAATCACTTTCCTCAGTCTCTTCGATATCTATGATGAGCGGTTGCACGCGGTGTGGGAAACTTTCAACCCATGGGTAGCTAACTTGGAAAAAGATCTCCATTCCCGGCCTCATCTTCTTGTCTGTATGGTCATACCATGGTTCTAGAAAACCGCAAAAGGGGAAATCCTAACCTTCTTTGATGAATCGTTCATTTAAGGAGTCTCCTGAGATAGTTTGAATACAGTTTAATCCTGTCTTTGGTCGAGACTGGCGGATTATTCTGAGCTCTTGTTCTGATGGTTGATACCCCAAGACGCAATGAGGGAAAGCTTTCTTCAGTTCGATGGGCTCAAGTATCCCTCGCTTCCTTTGCCCTAGCCCCAGTTCGGGCATGAAGTGCATGTTTCTCAAAATCTTAATCACATTGGCATTGCCATGAGGGTCATATTCTGGACAAACCCTTTCTTTAAAACCGTCCCCTACCGAGAGTAGGAATGGCTCGACTCGGAATCCTGATAGGAGCATATCATTTGACCCGTGTTGTATCTCAAGAATTGGACTGCTGGTGATTGCACCCTCGATATTTTCGTCGTCGCCCAAAATGGTGATGACTCGCCCGTCGGCGAAGAACTTCAATTTCTGATGGAGTGTGGAAGACACACCCTTGATATTGTGGAGCCAGGGGCATCCGAGCAACATGTTGAAATAAGGTGGGATGTATATGACTTGGAATTCAATGATAGGATTTATAGGGCCAACCCCTATTACAAGTTTTATGGATACCATCACCTCATGATGGGTATTATCGTAGGCACATACAACGACGGGGGTTGGAGCGAGGTCGCTTTCTTTCAGGCCTAAACACTTGAAGGTTCTCAATGGGCAAACATTCAAGGCGGATCCGTTATCGACAAGAGAGAGTGGAACGGCCTTCCCCATAACTTGGACGGAGATGTTGAGTGCATGATTGTGATTTGGCACAATTCTGGGGATTTCTTCTTCAGAAAATGATAGCATTCGGGTAGAGGTTAAGGATCCGACCAGATTTACCACCTCCTCTGGTGTGGTAGAGGGAGGAACTATAGGTCGAGTGAGTAATTTGATTAAAGCATTTCTGTGTAGCTGGAAAGACATGAAAAACCCCATACAGTGATTTTAGCTTGAGTTTTCTTCAGTTGATCAAGGATCTTACTCTCCTCAATGGTCATCTCTGGCATAGGAAGGTTTTCAACGCCCTTCCCCTTGTCATTTGCTGGTAGTGAGCTTGGAACTTGGTAATGCCTCCCTGATCTGGTCATGTGATTTACTGAAGAATGAAAAAATATAAATCCCGTTTCCTCGTCAATCTCAGGTTGTCCTTCTACCCTGTCTATTTCTCCGAGGAGTTCTTCAAATGAAATCATCCCATATATGTCGACTACTGGGCCAGCTCTTCCTGAAGCTTGTTCTTCGCTCGAATCTTCGAATCCTCCCCCCCATCCGGTGGAAACAATTTTATCTTTCCCTGTAAAGTCGATGCATTCCACAACTTCAATGGCTTCTTCATAAAGGTTCTCCCATTATGTGGGGATATGTGTGATTGAAGGGACCAAGCACCCTTATAGCTTCAAAGTGTCAAGTAACCCGGTGATACTGCAAATGTTATTGGTTTGCCTGAATAATTCTGCCACAGTCTGGACAACATCATCTAAGCTAACTTCGTCGGTTGGTACCACCCATCTGTCGGAATCTCGGGCCCATTTTCGTGCTTCCAAAAATAGTGTACTGAATGTCTGGCAATCGATGACCATTTGTGAGGGCAATTTTAGCCCGAACTCAAGGAGTTGGTTTAACACCTCTGACAATTCCATACCTCCATTTTTATAACAGGTACGGACAGCGATGCATGCTCTGGTAAGGAGTGACAGTGGCTGATCAGCGGGGCTAGTAGGGTGTAGGAGGAAATATGGGATATTTTGAAGTGGTTTAGGAGGGTATAGGGGTGTGATTTGGGTTGATGGATCGAAATTCAGGTTTTCTTCCAAGAAGATGGCATTGGTGTGATTTGGGAGTGGGTTGTGAGTAGTGTTTGTCTTAGGATTGGCTGGTGGGGTGATGGTACCCCGGTCAATGAGATCTTGGATAACGTTTCGAAGGTGAAATCACTGGTCGGTGGTATGGCCAGCAGTTTGGTGGAAGGCGCAATGAGCGTCGGTCTTGAAGTTTCTTGGGAGTGGATTTGTAATGGACGTGGATCCAAGGGTTTGATGAGGTTTCGGCTTAATAGGTCTTGGTAAACTTTGGAGAGGGGAGCATGAAGCTTAGTGTATTCCCTTCGGACGGGAGCAGGGTGGCGTTCTGGTGCCCATGATGTGGTTGGTTGAGAGGTGTTGTTGATGGTTGATACTGTAGCATTGATAGGCTTGTCATACTTTCTAGGGGTGAACTGTCCGAACACCTTATTTGGTTCAATTTCCACTTTAACGAGGCTTTCCTCGGTTTCCACTCCAGCCTCTCTGAGAGCTCTGAAGTGGGGATAGTATTATCCTCCCATCGTTTCTCGAACATGGGGCAAGAAGTTTTTCTTCACTATGTTGACCTGTTCTTTCTCGGATGGCCGATTAGTCATGGTAGCTTCTTGTTCCCTCCATTGGGTTATGAAGTTACTGACTGATTCTCCAGTATTCTGTTTGAGTAGCCCTAAATCACGATGGGTGACCTCAAGCTCTTCGTTGTATTTGTACTACAACATCAATTCTTGGGCTACATCCTCCAAGCTACAGATTCTGGATTCCTCAAGGGATAAAAACCATCGGAGGGCACTATCCTTTAAAGTTTGCTGAAATAATTGGGCCATCACTTCTTCAGAAGCCCCTAGTAGAGTCATGGAATGATGATAACTGCGGAGATGAACAATTGAGGGTCCACTCCCCCCGAACTTCTCGATATTTGGCATCTTGAACTTCTCGGGTAACCTCGCTTTAGGATAAGGAGACATGTGGGTGTAGCCCATGTAATTACCAGAGATCCTGACTTGGTCAAACTTCTTGGTGAGCATCTTCAGATCCTTTTTGACTTTATTCAACTCCTCCTCCTTTGGATCAGCGACCACATGCAGGTTAGCTATAGGCTAGGCAATGTTTGGCATTGGAAGCTGGGCAGGCGGCGTCCCATTGGTAGGAGGGGCACGTGGAGCGTGCTGATATTCTTTCGGAACCCAAATAGGCTCGGGTGGACCCATAGCACGAGGGAATAGGGCCTCGGGCTCTTGAGGAATACGAACCTAGTTTTGTTGCATCTCTCGGACCTCGGTTTGGAGGTTGTCAATCTTGGACACGAGCTGAGCTAGGACTGTATGCAAATCCGGTTGTATGACTGGTGCTTGATCTGCATTCTCCATGGAAGATGGATGGATTCCGGACTCGGAAGAAGTAGTAGAGGAGCGGATGAAACTCCGGGGTGATTTGACTGAAGGTCGAAGCCAATAGGGAGGCAGGCCAAGGGCTTGCAATCGACCTGAGAAGGCGTAGGATAAGATTTATTTTTGAGAAAAAGGGAAGAAAATATTTTTGGATTTTTGATAAAGAAGGGAGAAATGCTTTTGGATTTTTAATAAAGAAGGGAGAGATGTTTTTGGAGACGGAACTCAGCATGATTATTATGATTATCATGTTCTCACTTGTATTTAATTCTCCTAAATGCAATGTCGGATAAGACCTGAGCCTAGAAAATTGAGGTTTTAATATATGCAAAGCTACAGTTTGGACTTGTAACCAGGCTCATAGACAGGGTCTCGTTTTAAAAAATGCACAAAAATTGGGCGGCAGATCGACCCAGAATTTCGGCAGAGTTTCTTGTTGAAATCGGCAATCTAAAGTGCGTGTCCTAAGTCTGACACCTATATGCGGGTATGCAGTTGGTTAGCTGAATCGGCATGGGTTCCCCGTTTGGCGTGATTTCCACGATATACGTCTTGCTCTTACGGGTGGACAAGCCATTTTATATACCTGAGTGTATGTGAACTACCTCACCATATACCTCGTGAGGACGGTACGTGTGAGAGCGAATTCGATATACTCGGCGTGCGTGAACGAATTCCCTACGATATACCTCCCGTCATGACTTCGGTCAAGAGGTACGATGCGGGGGGAACCGTTTGATATACGTCGAAGGCACTTGGCCAATGGAAGGTTAGAGTCATATCGCTTAGGCTAACTGTGACCTGCCGGACCAGCGCCCATCACGAAGTGACCCTCCAGTTGCTGGGTAAAATTTGGTCAATATCAATGCTCTTTGGTGATGTTGTGTGAATCATGCATGATTCTCTTTATTAGTATCTTATGATGAGAATGCCTTTCTTGATTATGTCAAACAGGGAGCAAAGTACAAGTACCGCAAAAGGTACACCATGTATGGATGGATGATGCATGCAACATGGGGATATACATGTGATACTAGGTGCACGTGGTGCGAAGTGTACATGGAGAATTTTCTACAAGTGTGTGAACATAAGCATAAGCATGGGATACATATGAGAAAGGGGAATAGGAAGATATGGGGGGAAACATAAACAAATATAGCATCCATGTAAATAGAGTCAAGACCACAAGCAAAAAACACATATCCCCAGCAGAGTTGCCACTGTGGCCATCCCCGATCCTGTTCCCTGCGGGCGGGCGCGTGGAGGATAGGATCCTTCGGGTACCACGCGTCCCTCTCAGGAGCGCTTCGACCGGCGTCGTTTGTGGTGTGAAAAATGTAGAGAGTTTCAGAGTTGCCAGTCTATTTTACTCAAAACAGACGAAAGAAAAAGGGGAAGCCACCCCGAAGAGTGGCATCCAAAGACATACTTGTGCATACAAAACCAAGATGATTCGAGAAGGGTTAGGAGGCTTAGTTACGAAATGGGAAGGTGTTAGGCACCCATTTCGCCCTTTCGGTCTCTCATGAATATTTGCTATTTTCCTTTATGTTTCCTCCCGTGATATGTGTGCATGTGTATATATATATAATGGAGGTAGGAATCCTATACTTGTATCATGGAAAGGATAAAGCGAGTCATCCGTAGGAAGATATAAGAGTAATATTAGAAAAATGAGATTTACGTGATTACCCCTACGTTGATCGTTATAAGGTAACGATAACGCATATGGGGTAATGCGTCACTAAGAACACGTATATGTATAATATAAGAAAAAATGGATTTAGAGAAGATAGAAAATGAAAGAAAAAGTGAGAAAAAGGACTCGAGTCTCGGGTTTTACCCGGAGACGCCTATGTATCCTATAAAGGCATCAAAGTCCACGTAGTTCGCATGTAAAACGAGGGGTGGGGTTTATCCCATAAATCCAAAATGAGGAATCTCTTATTTGTGAGTGTGTGTGTGTGTGTAAAAAAAGTTTTTTAGTCGTGAGAAAAGTGTGAGGAAAATATGAGAATCCCTTATTTGAATTTATGAGTGATATACCCGTATATACCCTCGACCAAGCCGAGGGCGCCCTGCGCCTCATAAGGGCCAGACGACCCCTCAGGGGGCCGACCCTTCATCAGGCTCCGGACGACCCCTCAGGGGACGACCCTTAATCAAGCTCCGGAAGACCCTCAAGGGGACGACCCTTCATCAGGCTCCGGACGACGGTACGAGGCCCAAATTAGGCCACACTCATTGCCGGAAGGAACTTTTCCCTCGACCTCATATCAAAGGCCAAGGGTGGCATCATCATAGCGCATGGTTTGGGAGACGCATGGAACAGTGCGCGTGAGGCTCACATGGCACATGGGAGACCGTTATAACAAAATCACACCCTCACGTGAGGGAATATTATGTCATCATTTGGCATCTACAGGTGTCAACAGGGGATTGACTAGATCATCATCTACACGCACCATGCATACTTGGGGGGTACATTACACCCCCCAAGACCTATATATACTTGTCACCTACAACCCTACAGGGGAGATCAATCGATAATTGTAACCGAAGCTAAAACTCTGCTTGGACACACAGTAGAGAGAGAAAGTTAGCTTATGTGCATTGTATCCAAGGCCATTAGTGCCCATACTTAGTGGATCACACACTCACAGTGGATGTAGGCCAAATTGGCTGAACCACTATACATCATTGTCTTATTTCTCTTATACTCATATCCTTCTACACACTTATATACTTACATCTCTATGGCTTCCATGGTTACTATTGTTTGAGCTCATCATCACTTATCCGGTGGTGCTAAATCTCAGCAGCAGCAGTTTGGCACCGTCTGTGGGAACGAGAAGACAACTCTTCCTTTGTACAGCTTGACCTCACTGGGCGCTCTGGTGGTGAACCAGTTCTCCCCCTAACAGGAGATGTTTCACCATTGAAAGAGACCCACTAAGGTTCTCAAGCTCACCAGTCTTTTTTCCAGTTCAGCTATTCGCAGCTCAAACACATGGCACCGGATATGCCACCACCACCACTCCCTCCACCGGATGATGAAGGAGGACCTAGTTCCAGTCAGCTACCACCTCAGTCTGAGATGGCTGATGTGACGGTAGCCTTGAAGTCCCTGGAAGCGAGCCAGCGGATCATGGAGGAGCAGTTCACAGCCCTGAGCCAGAACATGCTAAGACCACCAAAGGTCTCACCTGAGATGATTACTCTGGCAGTAGCTCCAGGACAGCATGAGGCCAGGGGACCACCCCAGGCACCACGCAAAGACCTGCCACCCCCTCAGCGGCGTAGGGATGTTGTTGACCCCCGACGTCTACGCCTGGGGAGGTAAGGAAACCCTTCCCCTGAAGACAGGTATGATGATCTGGAGGGGGAGGAAGCCCCCATAGAATGCTGGGAGCCGTACGAGGTCACCAACAATACCGTACGACTTCTCCAGGAGAGCAAAGGGAAGTGTGGAAGACAGAATCCTGACGATTGCCCGAGAGGCTCTGCTTTTGATCACCTGAGCAGGGGATCGGCCTTTGAGAGGCTAGGCCCAGTGAATGACCTGAGGGAAAAATTGTCTAGATCAAGGAGTGCTGTGAGGTCCAGAAGAGAGGCGGCGGATGGCCAACCCCATGGGGGCTGACCCCAAGGACGGGACGATGGTCAGGGGGTGGTAAACAGCCGACACAGGCCAGCCGCGGCAGAACCCTCAGTCCATCTAAAAGAAGCGGCATGGGATAACATTGGCCAAGCCGACCCTATGAGGCCTTGGAACGACTCGATCCAGCGACTAGAGGATAAGATCAGCGATATACTGAAAAGCCGCGACCCTCTTCAGAGGGGATACACCATAGGCTCACCCTTTGTGGCAAAGATAGTCAACTTCCATACGCCATCACAGTTCAAGCCACCTGTGGTCACCCCAAGATATGACGGGAGCAACAACCGTGTCCACCATGTTGAGATGTATTAATCTGCAACAGACATATACTCTATCTCAGATGAGATGAGGTGTCGTGCCTTCTCTGGTACCCTGACTAGGGCTGCACATGTCTGGTACACGTCTCTCCCAAAAAACTCCATTGAAAACTTTAAGCAGTTGGCAGACCTGTTCATCCACAACTTTTGCTTTGGGATGAGGCCACAGAAGAAGACCACCCACCTACTCTATATTAAGAAGGGGAAGAATGAGAGTCTAAGAGACTACATAGCCAGATTCAACAAAGAAAAATTAGAGGTGGAAGACTATGAGGAGAGCATAGCTATGACAGCCCTGATCGGAGGACTCTAAAAGGGGAAGTTGTTATGGAAGCTTGCTGAAGACCCTCCGAGGGCGATGGTTGAATTACTGTCAATAGCAGGAAAGGTGATCAACGCCGAAGAGGCGATGGCTGTAAAATACGAAGACGAAAATGGATGTTCTAGTGGGGGTAAATACCCTAAGAAGAACAAGGAGGGGAAGAAGAGGTCTACGGACGATAAGTTTGTTGGTTACACCCCTCTAACGATCAGCTGTGAACAGATTCTCAATGAGATAAAGAGTGACCGGTCTCTGAAGTGGCCTGAGAAGTTGAGGGCAGCCCCCAATAAGAGGAACAAGAACCTGTGGTGAGAATTTCACCAAGACCACGGCCACATAACAGACAAATGCTTTGCCCTGAAAGATGAGATTGAGAAGATGCTGAAAGAAGGGAAGCTCAGAAAGTTCATCGACAAAGGTGCCTTCAAGAGGGGCCGAGGGGACGACCCCAGAAAGAAGCGAGGCGATGCATGTAAAGAAGGTCATCCAAAAAGAGGGGACGACCCTTCTGATGATGAGGAGGACCCTGACCTCCCCTCGAGAGACAACCAAGGTCCTATTAATAGGCTTAATATGATCTCGCTCGGAGTGGGAATGATCTTCGGGGGTCTGGTAGTAGGAGGGTCAGAGGTCGCTGACAGGAAGACCCATGTGGCTGAGGCCAAGGCAGTGACGAAGACGGTACACTCGACCTCTCTAGAGGTCAAGTAAGAAAAGAGGAAGAAGGTCGACATGGACACTCTGATAGTGGGATTCTCAAGAATGGACTTTAAAGGCCTCCTAGCCCCACACGACGACCCACTCGTCATCACAACTAGGGTGCATGGGTGTGAGGTGCCGAGGATATTGGTCGACGGGGGAAGTTCTGCAGATGTAATGTTTTGGCCATGCTTCAAAGCCCTAGGTCTCAGCCATGCTAGACTCGTCCCATACCATCATCCGTTGATTGGGTTCAGTGGGGGAAAAGGTTCATCCCCTTGGAGTATATGAGGCCGATGTCAAGATAGGGGACGAGTGGCCGAGATGGCTTACCAAGAAGGTCAGCTTCTTTGTGATGGATGAACATGTGTTTTCGGCCTACAACATCATACTTGGGTGTGTGGCCCTCAAGGGGTTTGAAGCTATGCCGTCTACGGTCCATCAGATGATTAAATTTCCTACCCCTTACGGGGTGGGGGAAGTTCAGGGAGACCAGACGACAGCGCGAGAATGTTACTACAACTCCGCTGAAGAAAGAGAGGCACACAAGAAGGCTACAACCACTGACAATATTGATACCCTAGACCCTAGAGACGAGACGAAGCTAAATAAAGGAGAGGCCACGGAAGAGGTAGAATCCATCATCCTCGATGAGGATGACCCGAAAAAAACCGTCCAAGTCGGTAAGTCTCTGAAGCCCAATATCAAGGAAGACCTCATTAAACTGTTGAGGAGAAGACGAAGCGTCTTCGCATGGAGTCATGCAGATATGCCGGGGATTGACCCTGAAATCATGTGGCACAAGCTCAATGTGGTAGAGGGAGTGAAGCCGGTAAAGCAGAAGCGGAGAATTTACTCTAGAGAAAAGTATGAGGTCATTAGGTATGAGGTCAAGAAATTACAAGGCGCTGAGTTTATCAGAGAGGTCATCTACCCTGAATGGCTGTCCAATGTAGTCATTGTCCCAAAGGCCAACGGGAAGTGGAGAATGTGTGTGGACTTCACCGACCTCAACAAGAACTGCCCCAAAGATAGCTTCCTTCTCCCCCGCATTGACCAGATGGTAGACGCTACCGCAGGCCATGAGCTCATGAGCTTTATGGATGCCTATTCAGGGTACAACCAGATCTTCATGAACCCTGAGGACTCGAAGAAGATAGCCTTCATTACTGACAAGGGGACATACTGTTATAGGGTCATGCCCTTTGGCCGAAAAAATGCGGGGGCAACGTACCAACGCCTTGTAAATAAAATGTTTGAAGACCAAATTGGGAAGTTTATGGAAGTCTATGTAGATGAAATGCTGACTAAGAGTTTGAAGGCAGAGGATCATATGGAAGACCTGGAGAGGACCTTTAATACAATGGACAAATACCAGATGAAGCTCAACCCGGCCAAGTGTGTCTTCGGGGTCAGAGCAGGGAAGCTCTTGAGGTTCATTGTCAACCAAAGAGGCATCGAGGCCAATCCTGAAAAGATAAAGGCCCTTGTTGAGATGATGACCCCCAAGTCCATTAAAGACGTTCAGAGACTCACAGGGAGAGTTGTTGCCTTGAAGACGTTCGTGTCTAGGGCCACAGACAGCTGTCTACCATTCTTCAAAATTCTCAAAAAATCCTTCGAATGGAGTGAAGAATGTGATGAGGCCTTCAAGGAGTTAAAATCATACCCGGGGTCTCCCTTGCTGTTGTCACGGCCCGTGCAGGGTGAACGAATTTATGTGTACCTCGTCGTCTCAGAGTCAACCATCAGTACAACCATTGTGAGAGACGAAGAAGGAGTACAGAAGCCTGTGTATTTTAACAGCAAGGCACTCCAGGGGGCAGAGCAAAGATATCCAAGGATGGAAAAGTTGGCCTACGCCTTGATCCATGCATCGAGAAAGATGAATCCATACTTCCAGTCCCATACAATGGTCATCCTCACTGACTCTCCCCTTAGGCAGGTTTTTCACAAGCCTGAAAAATCAGGGAGGTTAATGGCCTGGGCTATAGAGCTGGGAGAGTTTGACATAGTGTATCAGCCTAGGATGGCCATTAAGGGGCAAGCATTGGAAGACTTCATGGACGAGTTTACTTGGGAAGATGATGAAGCCGAGGGTGAGAGCCTCGAGAAGATAGATACCCGACAAGGTGATCTCACTGACACACCTGCAGATAAGGCTGAGACGAACACCGCTAGAAGGAAAGTGGTTGAAAACGAAGAGGGAAGATATCTCTTTAGACAGGGGTCACTCACTGAGGGAGGTTTCTCATAAGAACACACCATGTGGAGTCTCTTCGTCGACGGGTCCTCTTGTGAAAGCGGGAGTGGAGTTGGATTAATAATATCAGCACCCGACGGGACAGACATTGAGTACTCCCTGAGGTTCAACTTTAAGGCCTCCAACAACGAGGCCAAATATGAGGCCTTGATAGCAGGCCTCTCCTTGGCCAGATCTCTTAGTGTCGGCCAGATTTTGGTTCATAGTGATTCAAAGCTAGTAGTGAATCAGATACTAGGATCCTACGAGGCCAAGGACGAGAGGATGGCTAGGTACCTTGAGAAGGTGAGGTCGTTACTAAAGGGCTTCAGAGAAGTGAAATTAAATAGGATACCTAGGCTCGACAATGGCCGAGCTGATGCCCTTGCTAGGTTGGCTTCGGCAACTAGGACAGACATCAGGAGGACGGTCCCAGTGGAAATTTTTCTTCGGCCAACTATTGAAGACGCTGAGGGAACACTTAGAAATTGCCTAAATGTTTCGCAGGAAGCTTCGTGGATGGACCCTCTGATCAGATACATTAAAGAGGGAGAGATGCCAGAAGCAAGGCAAGAAAGGAAGAAGCTGAGATACAGGGCTGCAAAGTTCGCTGTCATTGGGGACACCTTATACAAAAAGGGATTTTTACTCCCCTTACTTAGGTTTGTGCACCCATCTGAGGTCCCATCCATTTTGCAAGATGTGCATGAAGGATCGTGCTCAAGCCACATTGGGGGGAGATCCTTAGCGAAGAGGGTGATCACCCAAGGGTACTGGTGGACGACCCTGGGGAAAGACGTCGCGGCATATGTAAAAAAGTGCGATAAATGCCAGAGATTTTCCACCATCCCTTACCAACCCCATCAACCTCTTAACTCCATTACGTCCCCATGGCCATTTGCAGTTTGGGGGATCAACCTCGTAGGACCCTTACCAAGAGCAGTCAATAACTATTGGTTCCTCATCATAGCAATTGATTATTTCTCAAAATGGGTAGAGGCGGAATCGATGGTCATGATTATAGAGCAGAAGACCTTCTAGTTCATCTGGAAAAATGTTATATGCAGATATGGTCTCCCCAACACCCTCATCTCGGATAACGGGACTCAGTTCAAGAATACCTCTCTACAGAAGTACTGTGAAAGGGTGAGTATCAACCAATTTTTCTCTACCCCGGGCCGACCTCGGGCCAATGGGCAAACAGAAGTTACAAACAGGACAATCCTAGATGGAATTAAATAGAGGCTTGAGGAGGCAAAAGGAAGATGGGTCGAGGAGTTATATGCCGTGCTGTGGGCATACCGGACAACAGTGAGGACCTCTACCGGAGAGACCCCATTCATGCTAGCTTATGGCTCAGAAGCCATCATCCCCACCGAGATTGAGTTTCCTACTCATAGGGTCCAAATGTATCACCCCCAGCGAAATACAGAAGAAAGGAGACTCGACTTAGACCTGATTGAGGAAAGGAGGGAAGACGCCGAGATAAGGCAGGCCACCTACCAGCAGAGGACCACAAGGTTTTACAATCAGAGGGTGAAGCAGAGGCCAATCGCAGTGGGGGACTTGGTCCTCAAAAAGACTTGGCAAAAGCCCAACAAGCTCCATCCTAATTGGCATGGCCCATATAGGGTCATCGATGAAGTCGTCCCTGGGACCTATAAACTAGAAAAACCTAGAGGGGGAACCCTTTTCCAACCCTTGGAATGCAGATCATTTGAAAAGATACTATCAGTAGTGTTGTAAGGTCTTGATAGACCATAATTGTAACAGGAATTGCTCCAACAGAACACTTGGAAAATTAATGAGAAATATCAGTGTTTCCCCTCATCCTATGTTTATCAGTTCTAGTATGCATGAAAACATCTTCAGAGAACGGCCCTCGGCTATAATGAGGGACAATGGAGGGGACGACCCCACCATTGCCCTCAAAAAAGATGAGGTAATACTTGATTAAAAACCATTAGTTTGGTTATTGGAACCCTCGGCTATAATGAGGGTCAATGGAGGGGACGACCCTACCGTTGTCCTCAAGAAAGACGAGGGAATACTTGATTAAAAACCATTAGTTTGGTTATTGGAACACTCGGCTATAATAAGGGTCAATGGAGGGGACGACCCCACCATTGCCCTCAAGAAAGACGAGGGAATACTTGATTAAAAACCATTAGTTTGGTTATTGTAACCCTCGGCTATAATGAGGGTCAATGGAGGTGACGACCCCACCATTGCCCTCAAGAAAGATGAGGGAATACTTGATTAAAAACCATTAGTTTGGTTATTGGAACCCTCGGCTATAATGAGGGTCAATGGAGGGGACGACCCCACTATTGTCCTCAAGAAAGACGATGGAAGACTTTGTTAAAAAAACCATTAATTTGGTTATTATAACCCTTTAATGGTTTCTACCATTCTTGGTTATTATAACCCTCGGCCTATAATGAGGGTCAATGGAGGGGACGACCCCACCATTGACCTCAAGAAAGACGAGGGAGGGGTTAGTGATAATATAAAAAATTCACAATGCAAATCATACAAAAGACAAATATGGAAGACAACAAGAGAGCTGATGATATAAATGAAATATTACAAAGTGTTCTACAAAGTAGAGTACAAAAATATTAATTACATCAAGAGGGTATAGGATACAGACAGCCACCCTATGGAGCGACATCAGAGGGCAGGGCCTCAACATCAATAAGAGAGGTCTCCCCAATAACCATGACTGGTTGGTCTTCAGACGTGCCGACACCCTCGACGTGAACCTGAGATTCCACATGGGTTAGAGCCTCGACAATCAAGGAGTCGTCCAGTTGGACCGCCTCTAGAGCGGAACGGACAGACGACACTGCATCAGCGAACTTTAAGATGACCCACTGACAGGCTGTCCTAATTACCCTCTCCAAGTATTCAAGGCCGAAGCCTTGAAACTCGTCCAAGAGTTTGTAGGCCTCCACAGCATCGGCCTCGGCCTCCTTGATAGCCGCCTCAAGATCGGCCTTGTGCTGAATCCCTAGATTGGTCAAGGCTTCATCCTTCTCCTTAATGAGAAAGTCTTTGGCCTTCAGGTCTTCGTCGTGATGTCTCGTAAGGTCGTCCAGAATCCTTGCATGTTCAGTTCTGGCACTCTCTAGCTCAGCCCTTGCAGTCTCTAAGTCGGTCTGCAGATCGGCCTCGTGTTGGATGGACCTCTCGACCTCATGAAATTTCTCCTGATTCTCTGTCATCCACTTGGTGGACGAGGTAAAAGCACAAACAAACTGCATAACAAAAAGAACTTATTAAGAAGCCGAGAAAACAGTTGGTAAAAGAATACAGCTAAAGGAATGAAGTAAGACAAGTACCTGAGTCGGGGCGTGCAGATCGTAGTCATACACCTTCGCCAGAGGCATCTTAGACAAGAATTCGTAGTCAGCAGCCGAGGGAGCAGAGAACATTGACGCCTTAGCCGCCCTCAAGTTTACGATAAGTGATGATGGCTCGACCTTCAGAAGTGCCAAGTTCTGGGACCAGAAGGCCCCCATGCTAGAAGAAGACGCGGTTCCCTCAGACGCCTCAACCCTTGCCCTCGTCCGTGATCCTGGCCGAGGGTCTACGAGGACCTCGGGTTCCTTCCTCTTCTGCCTGCCGACGGTCGGCTCAGCAGGTGTCGGCCCTGTGGTCTGCGTCTTCCTCGGAGCTTGCTGAGGCTCCTTGCCTTTCTTCTTGGCCAAGCCTGACAACAAACCGGGAGCAGTCATTTCCCAGAGATAGTCCGATATACCAGTAGGACGACCTGAAAGGAGGAAGACACGTTAGAAAAATGCAGAGGCAATGATGAAACACTTGAAAAAACTAAAGATGGAAAAAATAATATAACTCACATAGTTCTGTCAGGGGGCCTACCCTCAGACCAACTTCCTTGAGGAACCGAGGGGTCATCAGATCTTCAAACTTTGGAAGTTCACTCCCTCTCCCTCGTCCTCTCAGATAGTCAACTATATATTTCTCTTCTAGACTAAATCCGGGGTCTGACCTGGCCTTCATTGAAGGGTTAGACCATCTTCCGGGGACCCTCGGACCATCAGCTACAAGTTGTGCCTCGGCAGATACTCCCATTCCCCGTAGATAAAGAAGAATATCTTATTCCAATCGTGGTTGGAGGTTTGTGCCACGTGGAGAAGTTTTTTGTCAGACCTCCTCGCTCCCAGGTGATACTACCCAGGCTATTTGGACAAGAAGGTGATATTATAACAGGCCAAGAATACGTCGGCCGAGGGCTCATCAGTGAAAGCGTGTTTCCATAAGGATACATAACCAAGGATCATCCTCCAAGAGTTGGGTGGGAGTTGAGAGGGGGCAACGCCGAGGGCTAATAAAATATCTACGACATCAGGATGTAAAGGGAGTCTGACACCTACCTTGAACATCTGTTCGTACACCGCTATCTCTCCCTTTTCACCCTCAAAGACCCTCTCATCCTCAGAGGGAACCCTTATAGATATGGTGGGAGGAACACCATATTCATGCCTCCATAGAAGGAGGTCACGATCCCTGACTGCGGAAATATAAGACGAGGCGTGAGATGTGTCAACTGGGTCATCTGTGTCCTCATCATCCTCAGTCCCCTCACGCTCTGCCTCGACCTCATCACCTGTCAGAGGCCCTAAGGGAAAAGCCATCTGGAAGGCATGTGGAGATAGAGTTGACACAGGGACAGCCTCAGAAGTAACCATGCCCTCGGCCTGTCGGCCTGGGCTTAGGTTAGACGCCTCTCCTCTCCCAGAAGGTCCAGTGCCAATTGGGGACGACGCTCTCTCATCCATCTCACTCGAATAACTCTCTGCTGGACGACAAGACGACCCACAAGACCCAGAGGGTGTTATTGTGGCAAGAGGAATGGGAAAAATGGGTCATACACAATTAGGGTCGGCCCCTCGTCTCCTCTCCTCCTCTTCCTCTATTCGCCTAATATCCACGAAGAGCTTCTCTCTCAAGGATGGGAACTTCTAGGCTAAACTGTAAAGCCTCCTAAGCATTAAGGGGGAGACCCTACACTTGGATGAATATCTAAGCTAACTACAAACAAGTTTGCAATTGACCAAACTAGATTTTTTGATTGAAACAAAAGAAACCAAGTGTTTTAATCAAGAACACTCAAGAACCAGTCGCCGGAAAAGACGCTGGAAAAGTTATGAAATACCCTAAGGAAAATCCTACCCTACAAGCCTAAAACAAGAAAGCAAGCAAAAAATGAAGGAAAAGAGGACTCTAGGGTAGAGGGATTACCTGAGAGGGAAGAGCGAGACTTCCAAACTCGAAATGCTAAAATTTGCAGAAATGGAGGTTTGTCTGTTGGAAATCTAGAGAGAGAGAGAGCTTGGGCACAAAGAAGAAGAAGAAGAGAATGAATGGTTTCAAAAATTACTTATATACCATAGTAATAAGTGGGCCCATTAACCAAGCCAAAGCACATCCCACGAGGAGGACATCATTAGGGCACAAAGCCCCAAGCAGCATGCAGTCGTCGCGCCTTGAAAACTGGAACGATATTGGATAAAAATTTGACAGCTGTCACATCAGTTTAACAGGTGTCACTCATCAAACAGACCATACACTTGGTCTCAAAAGCAACATTATCCCTCACCCATATCAGCATCATCTAGGGCTAAGGGCTGGGGGGTGATTGATATACCCGTATATACCCTCGGCCATGCCGAGGGCACCCTGCGCCTCATAAGGCCCAGACGACCCCTCAGGGGGCCGACCCTTCATCAGGCTCCGGACGACCCCTCAGGGGCCGACCCTTCATCAGGCACCGGACGACCCCCGAGGGTACTACGGTATGAGGCCCAAATTAGGCCAGACTCATTGCCGGAAGGAAGTTTTCCCTCGGCCTCATATCAAAGGCCGAGGGTGATATCATCACAGCGCGTGGTTTGGGAGACGCGTGGAACAGTGCGTGTGAGGCTCACATGGCACATGGGAGACCATTATAACAAAATCACACCCTCACGTGAGGGAATATTATGTCATCATTTGGCATCTACAGGTGTCAACAGGGGATTGGCTAGATCATCATCTACATGCACCATGCATACTTGGGTGGTACATTACACCCCCCAAGACCTATATATACTTGTCACCTACAACCCTACAGGGGAGATCGATCGATAATTGTAACCCTAGCTAAAACTCTGCTTGGACACACAGTAGAGAGAGAAAGTTAGCTTATGTTCATTGTATCCAAGGCCATTAGTGACCATACTTAGTGGATCACAGACTCACGGTGGATGTAGGCCAAATTGGCTGAACCACTATACATCATTGTCTTATTCCTCTTATACTCATCTCCTTCTACACACTTATATACTTACATCTCTATGCTGCCATGGTTACTATTGTTTGAGCTCATCATCACTTATCCAGTGGTGCTAAATCTCAGCATCATCAGTTGTGAGGAATCTCTTATTTGTGAGTGTGTGTGTGTGTGTGTGTGTGTGTGTGTAAAAAAAAGTGTTTTAGTTGTGAGAAAAGTGTGAGGAAAATATGAGAATCCCTTATTTGAATTTATGAGCAAAACCCTCTTTTTCTTGTTTTTTTGGGTTTTATAAAAATAAAAGATGTGAAATAATACTAAGTAAAAAGTATATTAGGATGTGTGAAATGAGATAATAAAAGTGCTAAGTAAGAAAACAAGTTACTGAGAATTCAAGAGAATTTAAAGAGAGAGTTTGAGAAAGTTGGACCTTCTTGAAGATCTTAAGCTTGATCTTTAATGTTGGGGAGCAGCCCTTGCGCTTGGATGATGATGGAGAGTGGTTAATTCACCAAGTTTGATGAAAAGGATGATTAAAAGTGGAAGTAAAAAAGGGATTTGGAAGTTGAAATCACGCTGCCTTCGAGAAAGGTTTCTGGGATTCGTTGAGAGAGATTTTTATCAGATTCGGGCTCCTCTTGAAAATGAGGCGAAGGCCTCCTTTTATAGAACCAGGGGAGTGCCGATCGGCATAGACCCCTTCTTGCCTATCGGCAGGCAGTGCCGATAGGCAGGTTCTAGAACCTGCCGTTTGGCAGTGTGTTTCAGGCTTTTTCAAAAAATCGGTCGCCGAGGGCAAACCGTTAGTCAGAATCGTGCATGGGGCATACCGTTGGAAAGTTAATTCATAGATCTTCGAAAATCCTTCAGATCACTCCCGGGTTTGGGAGTTGACTTTGGGTCAAATATGGCTCGAAAGCGTTTGTCGGTCCATTGGACGGGGAATCATGCGAACATAAACGGATCGTTCGTCCTCATGGTAAGTCCGAATCACGCACGGGGCATACCATTTTAAAGATTAGGAGATGTACTTAGACATTCCAAAGAGTTTGACCCGGTTTGGAGAGTTGACTTTGGTCAACCGGGCTCGGGAAGAGCTCGGTGGCCTCCCGAAGTCAAACGAATTGTTCGTCCGCATGGAAAGTCAGAATCGTTCACGGGGCAGACCATTGGAAAGGGTATTCAGGGCCCTTTAAAGATTCATTCAGCCTAGGTTGAGCTGAAGAGTTGACATAGGTCAAACAGAGCCCGGGAGCTCCCGGTGGCCTCTCGGTCAGGTTTCGGACGCAAATAGATCGTTCATCCGCATGGTAAGTCAGAATTGCGCACGGGGCGAACCATTGGAAATTGTATTCAGTGCCCTTTGAAGATTCATTGAGTCTCGTTCGAGACGAAGAGTTTGATTTTTAGGTCAAACTGAGCCAGGGAGTGCCCGATGGCTTTCAGGTCAGTACTCGGGACGTGACCTGGGTTTATAGTTATGAAGTGATGTACGAGGGACCTAAGGAGAGTAAGGGGTTAATAGAATGGGGTGTCTACAATTACTTCACCAAATAGGTCGAAGCTGAGTCATACGCAGAATTGAACGTCAAGAAAGTGGCCAAATTCCTCAAGAAAAATATCATCTGCCGATATGGGGTCCCGCATAAGCTAGTGTCAGATAACGACTTGCACTTCGAAGCTGAAGTCACAGAAGTAGTCAACGAGTATGGGATTTAGAGACACAAATCTTCTCCCTACCGACCTCAGACCAATGGTGCAGTTGAAGCCACCAATAAGAACCTCAAAGCCATCATCAGCAAGATGATCGGAAGCTGTAGGGATTGGGCTGACCGGATCCCGTATGCCCTCTGGGGATATCGAACCTCAGTCTGAACCTCTACTGGGGCTATCCTTTACTCTCTGGTCTACGACATGAAAGAAGTCCTACCTGTGGAGCTGGAAACACCCTCGTTATGCGTCATGCTCGAAAGCAAAGTTAGTGTGGAAGACTAGTGCCAAAATCGTCTCGACGAGCTGACCCTCCTAGATGAAAGGAGATTGAAAGATCTTTACCACATACAAGGGTATCATCGCCGCATAGCGCCATCATTCAATAAGAGAGTCAAGGACCGCGGTGTCCGAGAGGGGGATTTAGCCCTTAAGGAGATAATAGAACCCATCCGGGACCCGAGAAGGAAATTCAAGCCCAATTGGAGCGGCCCCGACATTGTGAAGAAAATCTTATCCGGCGGTGCTTCCATGCTCACTGGCCTAGATGGAGAAGAGATGGCTTGTCCAGTAAACCTGAACCGTCTCAAGAAATTCTACCCCTAATCTGGAATCTCGGCACACTGCGACTCTTCTCATCTCCCTTCTATTCTTAAAAAAAAATCTTTTCATTTCCCTCTACCCAGAACTACGTGGGCCTGATCCTCTGTAAAAAAAAGTATTTTCAAACAGATAAAAAACTTTTCAAAACCCCAGAGGTACGTAGGCAGCTCATACATCTTACATGAGTACGACCTTTTCTTTTTCACAAAATACTATTCTTTCTTACCTCCGAGAACGGCGGTTCATTCTAACAAATACTTGAACAAAAGTATTATATATTCCTTAGTGATCGGTATAGATATTTCAAAAATACAAAATTCATCGAAAGGCACAGTTGGATGATCAGAAACTTGTTTATTTCATTAATAAGAAATTACAACACGGATTACATAAGAAAAGGAACGGATAACTCCCTTCCCCCTACTACCATAAAAAAGCCAAATAAAATCCCCACATCTATTCCCTATTACACAAATAAACTCTCCAAAAGTCATACCCACAGCTACGAGAGGAGCCTGTACCCTCATCATCTACATCTTGAGGTCCCCAGGTTTCCCCTGCCTGAATAGAGTGCCGTAAACACTCCATGGACCAATGAGCCTTAACCAGCTTCGAATAAACCACAAAACCCCCTTCCATGGTGTTAGATAAAACAAACCACCTTTGTCTAGCCTCCACTGCCAATATCTTGTTGACTACTTTCCTCCATAACCACTTCATATAATCTTTAGGAACATGCCAAACTCTCCCAATAGACTGAGAGGGACGAGTGGACGGACACCGATCTTCCCACAGAGATCCAAGAAACAGACGCAGGCGCTCAGTCAAATATTTTATCGGAAAGAAATTTGAGGTCCGAGGTGGCACAACCTGTGCCCAGCCGAATTGGTGCAGAAGCCGCCAAGGGAAATAAAAAGAGGTCTGTCTGAGACCAACCAGCCGCACATATGAGTACTTTCCAAGCTCCATAATAGGCTGCAACGGTCCCCACCAAGGCACTGACCAGCATAGACTCCGAGCCCCATACTCCGCAAGCCAGTTCTCCTAGCTCTCAACATACAGGCCAACGTTGATGAAGAAACGTGAAAAGAAGCTGGGTACAGCCAACAAAGGATATTCTGGAGGAGTCGCCAAGAGGAGTTTTTCAGAAAACCACATGAATAACATCACAGGGCTACCCCTCAGAAAATCAGAATGACCTTCTCTCCAGGCATCCAGGCCATTCAGGGTCTCCGTCAGTATCACCACCGCAGGATTGCGACGGTATGACATCCACGAAGTTTGGCTGCAAGTTGCGAGTCCACCAACAGTTCTCCAGTCACCAGTAATAATTTTGAAACCAGGTTCAAAACAACGGCTCCAGCATAGCCATCATCACCTACGTCCCGTAAATGCACGAACTGTAGCACCGCCGGGAGGGAGATCATTCCTCCAGTAACCAATGATCTGGCCGCCGAAGGCAAAATATGAAGAAACCCAGCCAACAAATCCCTGGGAGAACGGGAAAATTAGGGTAAAGCCGCAGCAACACTGGGATTTACACCCAGCATGACAGAAAATTCCTCGTAGGTAGAACAAACTTCCTCCAACCCAAAGCGGAATACATGGTCTTCGGTGTACCAGAATTGTACCGCCGCCATCAGTAGGTTCCACTCAATAGGCCGATTGCGCCATAAGGAGACTCGACGCGTGTTGAAAGCATCGTACTCGACATTATAAGAGAACATTGCTTCCAAGGCTTCGAGGTAGTTAGCAAACTAATTGCTACCAGGGAGAGCCATCTGTCAAGACTAAGAGATAGTGGGCAAGTAATTAAGAATGCAAAGGTGTGATGAAAACACTCCACCTTTACCCCTTTTTTTACTTGAGAACACTCATAAGAGACATAATCCCTACAAAAATTGGAGGGAATCCTACCCCAAAAGGTACCAAAGGCTGAATAGGGTACCAATCAAAGCTTTGAATTGATGGGGGTAGACTGAACTGTCGATAGGCAGGTCAGGGTGATTGCCGATCGGCACCCCCCCCCCCATTTTTAGAAATCTCCCTCTTTTCCTCTATTGTCAAATCAGAAAACTCAATAAAAATAAATTGATATTCTCAATAGAATTTCAAAATCCATTTCTCTCCTTATAAAATTTCCCCTTTTTAATAAAAAACTTTCCTTCAAATAATACCAAAAATATTCCTTTTTACGGTCTCAGCAGCAATGTAAAACGCACATGCATTCATTCATCATTAATAAAGGATAATAGAAAACTCCATTGCATTGCATCTATTTGTTTTCTGTGTTACATCAATTTTTCAGGAAATGAAAAGAAAAAGAAAAAACAACGGGACTCAGCCCGAACACACATTCTCTCTCTCTCTACCCTTTCTCTCTAAGATTTTCCACCCCTGAGACGTGCTCTCTTTCCCCTACGGCGAAATGATGCGCCACCACTACCTGAGCCAGAGTCCTCTTTGAATGAAGCAAACGGCACCAAGCAAGAAGGAACAGGAAATGCATCCCGAATATGGGCAGTCGCCGAAGATATCCAGTCTATGATGTCCCTTAGACAAGTGGTCTACACTCGGACTTGCTGCAAGGAAAGGAAAAATCAGTATCAAAGCAGAGATGACCAAAACATAAAAGAAAGAAAGAGAGGAGAATAGAAAGGTATACCGAAGGTCGGAGGACCTCCTCTGTCAAATCCAACTCCTTCGGATCCATCGTATGAGGACGGTGTAACATAGGCACCATCCCTCCATCAGCCCGCCGAATATTGTACGGAGGGGTATGCAACCTCACAAAAGGAACCTTCTAGGTCGCCGCCGTCGCAGATGTCGTTGAACCACCGCCACTGTGGGAAGATCCCACCGCGCGACTCGAACCTGCAGGAGGGAAAGGAAGGGCATCATATATGCTGGGCGCCATCAACCAGCTCGTCACAAAGTCCATATAATCATACAGCGTAGTCGTATCACTGTACAACAAGTAGGACTCACCGATCATCGCCGCGATCCACTCATCCTTCGACAGCAGTCGCTCCCGCCTCATAGATGTAGGAGGCTGCGTGGGTGGAACCACCACCTCCTCCTCAGCAATTTTGCGAACCACCCTCTCCCTGAGAAACCAAGAATGGCCGAACTCATGCGCCAGCAAACGCCTCATCCCCGCGTTCACCCCGGTCGCCCCCGTATCCTGAATGGTTGTCCCCCAGGGATAAAAGATCACCTGAAAATCTGCAAGTAGGCATAAATCAATACAAGATTAGAAGATTCAAAAACCAAGACTGAAATAGAAAGAGTCTTACCCTACCACTGGTCAGGTCATTCAAGACCTGACGCATCGCCTCCAGGGAGAGCGATCCCTTTGACTACCGATTGGCCTTATGCCATCGATACAATCGGCAGAAGTCCCCAACAGTGTCATCCTTCAAAGCGATCAGTGGGATATTACACCTAACCACCTCATAGAACCACGTATGAATTCACAAACAAAAATAGAAGCATAAGGAAAATGTGAATGCATGAAAGGAAAATGCGAATGCATGAAAGGAAAATGGGAATGCATGAAAGGAAATTGCGAGTGCATGAAAAGAAATGCGCAAACTAAAGAATACCTCAAGAAGGTACGTGGCCCCAGTAAAGGTCTATCGGAAGCACCGGTTGAATGCATCCAGAGAAGAGTAAAGGGTCTCCAAAGTCAGACTCCCCCAATCATAGAAAGGGATGTTTGAAAACATCCTCAGGTATGGAAAGAACCACAAATGGACAACATCTCCGTTCGACGCCACCATGAAACCTCCCAACACCAGCAAAATGAATAGCCGGGCCATCTGCCTCACTTGTAGCCCATCCTACACATCAATCACCCTGCCCAACAGAACATCCATTTAGCAGGGACAGCCGAATAGAATCCCCAGAAACTATCCTCCCTATATCACCAAGTGTCGCACGCATTGCCTCCGATCTCACCCGCAAAGAGCGATCTACCTCTATTTACTCTCCATCACAATCCAGCCCCAACAGCTGCTGCACATCTATGGGAGTCACAGTCATCTCCTCGAAGCCGAAATGGAAGGTTTGGGTAGTATCCCACCACCTCTCTCCCAAAGCACACAGGACCGCTGTCGAACGAGGCGTCTCATCCAGCGGAGATGCCAACCTCCCAAAACCCGCTGATGATACCACACAATGCACCACAGGTGGGAGATGCTCCCAAACATCCCTGAGCCCCGTCATCCCGCTGACTTCTTACATTCCCGAGGTAGTCAAAAATTCTATGCCACTGCCGAATGGCACCCCTCATATCATGCCGACCGACACCCCCTCAAATTTTGTACAAAAATTCCTAGAAAATACAAGAAAGCCCCGAAAATTATTCGAAAAAGTTCTAAAAATCTCAGAAAGGATTTAGAACATTTTCACTAAGAAAATTTCACATTCCCTCAAGAGGAACCCCTCTTTCCCAGCGAAATCCTCAAAAACCAAGTGAATATCCTCCCGTCAAAGCTCCGGAGGATCTCTAAGGATCGCCTGATCATTTCCCCAATGGAGTTTTTACATCATGAAAATAGGTTGTTCCTCCCTGCGAGGTCTCCTAAAGAAACAAAAGCTTCCCCAGCTATCAGCTCCCTAACTCAGATCAAAATCATAAGGCACTTCCCCCAGAAGAATCAAAATCCAATCTTTATCCACTCTTAGGTCAGAATTGACCTCGGTCTTGGATCGTCACCTGAGTTAGGTCAGAATTGACCTTGGTCATCGGTCGTCACCACTTTTAGGTCAGAATTGACCTCGGTCTTGAATCGTCACCTGAGTTAGGTCAGAATTGATCTCGATCATTGGTCGTCACCACCCTTAGGTTAAAATTGACATCGGTCTTGGATCTTCACCTGAGTTAGGTAAGAATTGACCTCGGTCCTTGGCCGTCACCACTTTTAGTTCAGAATTGATCTCAATCTTGGATCCTCACCTGAATTAGGTCAGAAATGACCTCGATCCTTGATCATCACCACTCTTAGGTCGGAATTGACCTCAATCTTCGATCGTCACCTGAGTTAGGTCAGAATTGACCTCGGTCCTCGGTCGTCACCACTCTTAGGTCAAAATTGACCTCGGTCTTGGATCGTCACCTGAGTTAGGTCAGAATTGACCTCGGTCCTCGATCATCACCACTCTCTAGTCAGAATTGACCTCGATCTTGGATTGTTACCTGAGTTAGGTTAGAATTGACCTCGGTCCTCGACGAGTTAGGTCAGAATTGACCTCGATCCTCGGTCTTCGCCACTCTTAGGTCAGAATTGACCTCGATCTTGGATCGTCACCTGAGTTAGGTCATAATTGACCCCGGTCCTCGATCGTCACCACTCTTACGTCAAAATTAACCTCGGTCTTGGATCGTCACCTGAGTTAGGTCAGAATTGACCTCGGTCCTCGGTCGTCACCACTCTTAGGTTAGAATTGACCTCAGTTTTGGATCGTCACCTGAGTTAGGACATAATTGACCTCGATCCTCGGTTGTCACCACTCTTAGAGGAAAATTGACCTCGGTCTTGGATCGTCACCTGAGTTTGGTCAAAATTGACCTCGTTCCTCGGTCGTCACCACTCTTAGGTAAGAATTGACCTCGGTTATTAGATCTTTACCTAAAGCTCGTAGAATTGGTTTTAACCCACAGAATCGGTCACCCTCATCACTTAAGCCTGCAGATTTGGCTTTGTCCCACAAAATTGGTAATCCCCCAGCACCACTTCAGGTCCTCATAATCGACCTAAACCTTTGATCATCATTCCATCTCCAGTACACCCCTTAGGTTCTCAGAATTGGTGTTGACCCTCTGAATCAGTTATACTCCCTCAAAAGCATCATGTGGTGTCTATTCGACGGTCATCATTTATTCCAAACTCACCCATTGAGGGGATCTGTAGACACCCCATTATATTACCCCCTAACTCTCTTTAGGTCCTTGTACCTCCCTTCATCACTACAAACCCAGGTCATACCCCGAGTATTGAGCTAGAAGCCATCGAGCACTCCTAGGCTCCATTTAACGAAAAATTCAAACTCCTCATCTTGACCAAGGCTGAATGATTCTTCAAAGGGCACTGAATTCCCTTTTCAACGGTCCATCCTGTGCATGAGTTCGACTTACCATGCGAACGAACGATCCGTTTGTGTTCAAAACTTGATCCGGAGGCCACTGCGTGATCCCGGGCTCTGTTTTACCTAAGTCTACTCTTCAGCTCAATCGAGCCTGAATGAATCTTCAAAGGCCACTAAAACCCCTTTCCAATGGTCCACTCCGTGCACGATTCTGACTTTCCATGCGGAAGAGCGATCCGTTTGACTCCAAGAGGTCACCGAATGCTTCCAAGGCCCGGTTGACCAAAGTAAACTCCCTAAATCGGGTAAAACTCTTTGGAATGTCGAAGTACAAATCCTAACCTTTCCAACGGTCCACCCCGTGCACGATTTGGACTTACCATGCGGATGAATGATTCGTTTGCGTCTGAATGATTCCCCATCCAATAGACCCACAAAAACTTTCGAGCTATATTTGACCCAAAGTTAACTCCAAGCTCGAGAGTGGTCTAAAGGAATTTCAAAGGTCTCTGAATTACCTTTCCAACAGTCTGCCACGTGCACGATTCTGATCAATGGTTTGCCCTCGGCAGCCAATTTTCTGAAAAGGTCTGAAACACACTACCAAATGGCATGTTCCAGACCCTGCCTATCGGCAGGTGCCGATAGGTAGGACTAGGTCTATGCCGATCGAAAGTGGCCTGGGCCTATAAAAGGAGGTCCTCACCTCATTTCCAAAGGGAGCCCAAATCTACTACAAATCGCTCTCAGCGAATCCCAAAAACCTCTCTCGAAGGCAGCGTGATTTTAACATCCAAATCCCTTCCTAACTTTCACTTTTCATCATCCTTTTCATCAAACTTGGTGAATTAGCCACTCTCCGTCATCATCCAAGTGCAAGGGCTGCTCTCCAACATTCAAGATCAAGCTCAAGGTCTCCAAGAAGGTCCATCTTTCTCAAATTTCTCTTCAAATTCTCTTAAATTCGCAATAACTTATTTTATTACTTAGCACTTATATTATCTCTTCTCATACATCCTAATATACTTTTTATTTAGTATTATTGCACATCTCTTATTTTCATATAAATAAAACCCAAAAAATAAGAAAAAGAGAGTTTGCTTGTAAATTCCAAATAGGGATTCTCATACTTTTCTCACACTTTTATCACAACTAAAACACTTTTTCTACACACACACTCACAAATAAGAGATCCCCCATTTAGATTTATGGGATAAACCCCACCCCTCATTTTATATGTGAACTACGTGGACTTTGATGCCTTTCTAGGCTACGTAGGCGTCTCGGGATAAAACTCGAGGCTCGAGTCCTTTTTCTCACTTTTTCTCTCATTTTATATCTTCTCTAGATCCACTTTCCTTATATTCTGTATACTTGCTCTTAGTGACGTATTACTCCATATGCAATAACGTTCCATTATAACGATCAACGTAAGGGTAATCGCGTAAATCTTATTTTTTAATATTACTCTTATACCTTCCTACGGATGACTCGCTTTATCTCTTCCATGATATAAGTCGAGGATTCCTATCTCCACTATATATATACACATGCACACATATCACGTGGAAAAATAAAGGAAAATAGAAAATATCCATGAGAGACCGAAAGGGAGGAATGGGTTCCTAACACCTTCCCATTTCGTAACTTAGCCTCCGAACCCTTCTCGAATCACTTTGGTTTCGTATGCACCATTATGTCTTCGAAAGCCATCCTTCGGGATGTCTTTCTCTTTCTCTTTTGTCTATTTTGAGTAAAATAGATTGGCGACTCTAAATCTCTCTACATTTGTATACCTCATCTCAAACGACGTCGACCGAAGAACTCCCGAGAGGGACGCGCGGGACCCGATGGATCCGTCGTCCACGCGGCCGCCCGCATGGCGAGGATCGGGGATGGCTACATCTATGTATTTCACCATGGAAAGGCGTTATGAGATTTGGGAAGAAGGGGAAACTAAGTCCAAGATACATTGGACCATATGAGGTGTTGGAAAGAATCGGGAACCTGGCATATAGACTAGCATTACCTCCAGATTTATCTCATTTACATGATGTATTTCACATATCTATGCTTTGTTAGTATTTGGCAGATCCATCTCATCAGTTGAAAACTCAACCAATTAAACTGAAGGAAGACTTGTCGTACATCGAGGAACTAATTGGAATTATTGATCGTTAGGAGAAAGTATTGAGAAATAAAGTTATTACCTTAGTTAAAGTTATGTGTATGAGCCATGGTATTAAAGAAGAAACTTGGGAAATGGAGGATATCATGAAGAAAAGGTATCCCCATTTGTTTGGTAAGTGAACTTCATATTAAATTTTTAGGACGGAATTTTCTAGGGGGAGGTTGTGACAACCCGGATATAATTATGATAAATTATATTTAAATCATGCTTATCTTATGTGATATGGATAATTTGTTATTAGTATATCTAATGCTAAGTGATTATGTTTAGTCTAATCCTACTTTCATAAATCGTGAAATGTCGAGTTATGTACGAACACAAAATTTTATTATTTTCAATAGAAATACTCCTATTTAAGACTAGTTTTGACCCTTATAACATTATACATTACTTGAGGTGAAAACTATATAGTTGTTTACATGTGAGTTGGGGTGGTAAAACAACAAACGGTGCATCAAACGGATGTTCGAGTAAGAAGTTAGGCTGAATTTACGAACAAGGGGCAAATATGTCCATTCCCTTTAAGTGGAAAATTGTCTTTTAGTAAACCAAGTGGTTTAATTTGATTGGAAGGAAAGGAGGCGTGCCTTGGCCGACTTAAAACTCTTCTTATAAGCTATTTCTTCAGCAAATAAGACCCTAGGTTAAGTTTTGGAGAGTTTTTTCTTGAGGAAAGAAAAAGTGGAAGTTTAAGGAAGAAAAGATTTCAAGAAAAGCTAGGAAAATCCCAAGAAAATCCTTAAAGTGTTTCCAAGGTAATATTATGTGTGAATATTGTTTTAATCTTGTATTATACTTATTTTAAAGTATATAAATCGTGAATTTTTGATAAAAATTCTATTATCCGTTGTGATAATATGTATTGGTTCCTATGCGAGATAAGTGGTGTTTATAAGTCATATTTCTTTGTATTGAAACCCCTTGTATTCAAACTTGTATATCTCTTTGTGTTCTTACTGGAATTAAGAAATTTTAATTGGATATGAAAGTAGACTCATATATTCATATAATATCCAAAAATTAGAATTTAACTCCTTGCGGTTAGGCCTTAGTGATAGTTGCAAGTTGGTATATAGTTGCTATTTGTATATTTCATATTGGTATGCCCTGAGTTTGGTCAAGCTTTTGAGATAGCAAATGAATTAAAAAAAATTATGAAACTTTAATTATGTACTATTAAGTGTGTTTACTGAACGTGGGATGAAAATCATGGAAATTTATGTTGGAGAAAAATTATCAAAATTCTTGGAAGTTGAAGGAACAATAGAGGAGCTTGTAGGGCAAATTTCTTGTGTTGTAAACAATTGGTCATAACTTGCTCTAGGAAGTTTGAAAAATTACACCTAACGGAAAGTATATTTAGATAAATTTTTATATTGATAAGCTTGGACACCTATATGTGTACTATTTATGAATATGGGATGGTTAAGTATAGAGGACAATAATTTGAGGCCATACTGGATACCCCATGAAAGAATATTTTTATCTTCTCTTTTCAAAGAGTATTTTGAGTACATGTTTCATGTGTATATGCATTCAGAAGTATACTTTTATGTTTACTTGATTTTAGTTATAAATTCTTTACGAGGTATTCCTATGGTTAAATGTTCATAACCTTATCAACATATATACCATTGTTTCGTCTTTACACATGTTTCATGGAATGTGACTTGAGTAGAATTATATTGTTTTTCTATAGTCATTGAAAGTTTCATAGATATATTAAGATAATAATTGCGATTGAGATTCATTACTGATTTAGTTGGATTAACAGGTGTAAGGTCAAATCAACCAAGTTCAGCCCCACCCGAGGGAAACGTGAATACATAGTTGACAACCCAAGGTGAGTGTACTTACTGAGTTGATTATGGATATGATGTGTATGTATTATATATCGAGATGATATGGATTATTAAAAGTCATGAGATGTTACGACTTATTAAAATTCAAGAGATGTTGAGATGTTATGACTTTATAAAAGTCAAGATATGTTGAATTGTTATGCAATTCAGGAGATGTTAGGTTATTAAAACCAAAAAAATGATTAGTGCATACGGGCGGGAGATGTGGGGTATTAACTCCAGATATGTATATGGACTAATTTGGACGAGAGATGGATATATTTATATGTTGAGATGTTAATATAGTACTTTTACTATATAGAGATGTAGTACATTCAGTGAGTTTTTAAACTCATGATTTTATATGTTTACATTTTCAGGTTTCGAAGTTGCCACTGCCTTCTCTAGGATGTTGAGTGAATATTAGTATTACCTTGTCAGTTTTTTTGGTACATTGTACTAGTTGTAATTAAGTTAAATGGTATGGGAGTTTTGTTTAAATTATGTCTCCTTAAAATGATTGTATTTTTAGTATTCAGCATTTTAAGCTTGAAGTTGTTTTAATGTGTATTACCAAATAAATAAATAAATAATAAGTGTTGTTTGTGAACTATGAGTTAATTATATCCTAATGGGGTTAGGGGGGTGACAGTTAAGATCTACTAGACTCAAAAACATGCCACCCAAAAATAGAAAACTTGACTCAAGGCCCAAAGATCAATAGCTTTGCCGATGCAAGTTGCCACTTAGAAAAATTCCTGCACAATTAAACAAACTATCAAACGCATCGGGAATATCAAGAATATTAAATGCGTGTAAAATAAATACTCCACCTAAGTTAATTATCCCCTTTATCAAATAAATGACCTAGTTAGAAAGACGTCTCCCCCTAAGTTAAATCTCCCAAACGAAGATACGATTACAATAGGATTAGATAACATTTCTCCCCTATCATTCTCCCCCTTTTTGTTCAGGAATAGACAAATGATTAAAGAACTAATTTAACAAAATGAAGAATAAGGTGATAAGAGCATGAAAGAATATGGGCAAAAAAATCATAACTAATCCATACAAATAATAAAGGAGACCAACTGATGTAAAAAACAAATGATACCAATTTGATACAAAAGATAGTAAGCATGTGATATCAACCAAAATATGCACCAAGATAGATACCACTTATGAATTAGAAGCGTGGATGGACTAGCAAGCAAGGCAAAGACAAATAGAATACCACGTATATGACTACATAATAAATATCATTAACGCACATGTACATATACTAGGTATAAACACCACACATGACACACAATACATTAGACTTTTCACACTCGTATGGAAAAAATGGGTCTAAATACAGGTGATAAACGAAAGTGTAGGGGTGTGAACTAGTAACAATTAAATTTTGACCCAATCACTTAAAACATGTTTACGGAGTTCTCATTTGATTCCAAACTTTATCACATTAGAATATAACCTCATGTGACAATATAGATTGAACTCAATGAAATACACAATGCATACAAGCCTAGAATTTTCATGATTCTACAAACCAATAGAGTCATGACAATGAAAGCGCATCTAGGATAAAACGGACATTGTGAAAACCGTTGATATACCATCCAATCTCCCTCAAAATATGCATATATATTTTAATCTATTGAATGAATAAATCAACTAAACAAAATAGGCATTGGAAAATATTTTCTTTTAACGCCATTATTCTTTTAGGCCTTTGGACCACGTATTTCTTTAAAGTCCAAGCAAATGTTGGCTTACTCGCAAAGGAAAATATTTCCTTTCGGAGCCCTTCCCCATGCACACACACACACATACACACACACACAAACACACACACACACACACACACACACACACACACACATATATATATATATATATATATATATCATATTTATATCACACAGATATCATGTGCAACAGATTTTGACATGCACTAGTCCTCCTAGATCATAGTATACATGACTAAATTGGTAGGAGAACACCTCACAAAGCTCAAATGTAACATGTGAAGTTAAAGTTCAAAAAGTTCATGCAAGTGAATGAGAAAGGCATATAAAAGTGAATCCATTAAGCATGTCAAACTTGAACTACTCCATGTAAACATGATAAAGAACATTTTAAGGATTACAATTTTAACCAAAAGTTCTAGTAACATGGTAGCGGTATGAAGGATTCAAACACAGCATATGCCACAAAATGTGTGTAAAACCAAAATACACACAAAAATAAAATCTTTTTGAGTTTTTCAAAATATTAGGAAGAAAAAAATTTAACAAAATGAAGCATAAGGTGATAAGAGAATGAAAGCATATGGGCAATAGAAGCATAAATAATCCATACAAATAAAAAAAGGAGACCAACTGATGCAAAAAAAAAAATGATGCCAATTTGATACAAAAGATACTAAGCATGTGATATCAACCAAAATATGCACCAAGATAGATAACAATTATGAATTAGAAGCATGGATGAACTGCAAGCAAGGCAAAGACAAATATAATACCACGTATATGAGTACATACTAAATATCATTAACGCACAAGAACATATACTAGGTATAAACGCCACACATGACACAAAATACATTCGGTTTTTCACACTCGTATGACAAAAATGTGTCCAAATACATGTGGTAAACGGATGTGTTGGGGTGTGAACTAGTAATAATTAAATTTTGACCCAATCACTTAAAACATGTTCACGGAGTTTTCATTTGATTCCAAACTTAATCACATTTGAATATAACCTCATATGACAATATAGATTGAACTCAATGAACAAACATACACAACGCATACAAGCCTAGAATTTTGATGATTCTACAAGCCAATAGAGTCATGGCAATGAAAGAGCATCTAGGATAAACGTACATTGTGCAAACCGTTGATATACCGTCCAATCTCCCTCAAAATATGCATATATATTTTACTATTTTGAATGAATAAATACACTAAACAAAATAGGCCTTGGAAAATATTTTCTTTTAATGCCATTATTCCTTTTGGCCTTCGGACCACGTATTTCTTTTTGGTCCAACAAATGGTCGCTTACTCGTAAAGGAAAATATTTCCTTTCGGAGCCCTTCCCCATGCACACACGCAAACACACAGAGAGAGAGAAAATATATATATATATATATATATATATATATATATATATATCTTATTTATATCACACAAATATCATGTGCAACGTATTTTGACATGCACTAGTTCTCCTAGATCATAATATACATGACTAAATTGGAAGGAGAACACCTCACAAAGCTTAAATATAACATATGAAGATAAAGTTCAAAAATCTCATGCAAGTGAGTGAGAAATGCATATAAAAGTGAATCCATTAAGCATGTTAAACTTGAACTACTCCATATAAACATGATAAATAACATTTTAAGGATTAAAATTTTAACCAAAAGTTCTAGTAACATGGTAGCAGTATGAAGGATTCAAACACAACATATGCCACAAAATGTGTGTAAAACCAAAATACACACAAAAATAAAATCTTTCTGAGTTTTTCAAAATTTTAGGAAGAACAAAATTTAACAAAATGAAGCATAAGGTGATAAGATAATGAAAGAATATGGGAAAAAAAAGCATAAATAATCCATACAAATAACAAAGGAGACCAACTAATGCAAAAAAAATGATACCAATTTGATACAAAAGATACTAAGCATGTTATATCAACCAAAATACGCACCAAGATAGGTAACAATTATGAATTAGAAGCATGTATGGACTAGCAAGCAAGGCAAAGACAAATAGAATACCACGTATATGAGTACATAATATATATCATTAACGCACACGCACATATACTAGGTATAAATACCACACATGACACAAAAAACATTAGGTTTTTCATACTCGTATGGCAAAAATGTGTCCAAATACATGTGGTAAACGAAAGTGTAGGGGTGTGAACTAATAACAATTAAATTTCGATCCAATCACTTAAAACCTTTTCACGGAGTTCTCATTTGATTTCGAACTTTATCACATTTGAATATAACCTCATGTGACAATATAGATTGAACTCAATGAACAAACATACACAATGCATACAAGCCTAGAATTTTCATGATTCTACAAACCAATAGAGTCATGACAATGAAAGGGCATCTAGGATAAACGTACATTGTGCAAACCGTTGATATACTATCCAATCTTCCTCATAATATGCATATATATTTTAATCTTTTGAATGAATAAATCAACTAAACAAAATAGGCATTGGCAAATATTTTCTTTTAATGCCATTATTCTTTTAGGTCTTTGGACGACGTATTTCTTTTAAGTCCAAGCGAACGGTGGCTTACTCGCAAAGGAAAGTATTTGCTTTCAGAGCCCTTCCCCATGCACACACACTCACACACACACACACACACACACACACACACACACACATATATATATATATATATATCATATTTATATCACATAAATATCATGTGCAATAGATTTTGACATGCACTAGTCCTCCTAGATCATAGTATACATGACTAAATTCGTAGGAGAACAACTCACAAAGCTCAAATATAACATGTGAAGTTAAAGTTCAAAAAGCTCATGCAAGTGAATGAGAAAGGCATATAAAAGTGAATCCATTAAGCATGTCAAACTTGAACTACTCCATGTAAACATGATAAAGAACATTTTAAGGATTAAAATTTTAACCAAAAGTTCTAGTAACATGGTAGCGGTATGAAGGATTCAAACACAACAGATGCCACAAAATGTGTGTAGAACCAAAATACACACAAAAATAAAATCTTTTTGAGTTTTTCAAAATATTAGGAAGAATAAAATTTAACAAAATGAAGCATAAGATGATAAGAGAATGAAAGAATATGGGCAACAGAAGCATAAATAATCCATACAAATAATAAAGGAGACCAAATGATGCAAAAAAAAATGATACCAATTTGATACAAAAGATACTAAGCATGTGATATCAACCAAAATATGCATCAAGATAGATAAAAATTATGAATTAGAAGCATGGATGGACTAGACAGAAAGGCAAAGACAAATAGAATACCACGTATATGAGTACATAATAAATATCATTAACGCACACGAACATATACTTGGTATAAACACCACACATGACACAAAATACATTAGGTTTTTCACACTCGTATGACAAAAATGTGTCAAAATATTAGACATAGGGAAGTTTACGATAGAAGTTATTCACGTATAAGAAGTTTACGAAATTGATATTAGGTAATCGAAACACAGGATAATATTAGACTCTTCTACCTCTTTTTTGATTTTGAACCAGTGAACTTCCAAGAAGTTGCACAAGATAAGAAGTGGAGAGATGCAATGGATGAAAAAATCAGGGCTATCAAGAAGAATAACACTTGGTAACTCACTTCACTTCCAAAAGATCAGAAGGCTATTGGTGTCAAATGGGCGTACAAAAATAAAGAGGAATTCCATGGGAGAAATATGAAAAAACAAGGCGAGTCTAGTAAAAAAATGGTATAGTCAAAGAGCTGACATTGACTATAATGACGTATTTACTCATATTGCTCGTTTAGAAATTGTGAGATTACTTATTTCCCTAGAACCTCAAAGCATGTGTAAGATTCATTAGTTGGATGCAAAGTTTACATTTATAAATGGAATACTTGAAGAATACGTCTAAATCAAGTAACATTTGGGCTATACAATGAATGGGCATAATGATAAAGTCTTAAAGATAAAGAAATCTCTTTATAGGTTAAAGCAATCGTCAATGGCATGAAATAACCATATCGACATGAGAATGGTTTTAACAAATGTTCTTACGAGAACGCTTTGATAATGCTAGATATCATCCAGATATGGATTTCATCTAGTTTATAGGTTTGACCAACAATAGTGAGATAAGACAATGTTGTAAACGACAAACGATGTGAGTGATAAAGAAGAGATACAAATATAAATGGTTTGGCCTTGGCCTACATCAACTATGCAAAGAATGAAATAATTCTACTAAGTATGTGGATAAAAGCCATTAATAGTGTTTACAAGCTTCCTATACTTTCTCTATCTATACACAAAATATCACAATAGGTTCCTAATAGTTCTATTATTGTAGAAGTTGGTAGTGAGTTTTGTTTATAGTCGTAAGGGTGCGCAATATCACCCCAAAGCATGAAGCTCGTGTGTAGTGAGATCAAGTAACCAATAAGAGTGTGACACATGCAGAGTGAAGTGTGCAATTCATGATGACCATATATTCCCTTCACGTTTTGGTTGGTACATTATAACGGTATTGGTCCTGTGTGCCAATAATATCCGTATCATATTTTCCATGCACATATGCTGTGTCTTAAGCTATGAGTCTCGACTGTCCGAGACAGGTATGGCATTGATACTTGAGGATGGGGTCGAGATAAGACTAACTCCATTTATGTAATGTATTGGTAGTGATAAGGTCTTGACCATATGATTTTTTCTGAGGCCGATGATGTTGGGTTGACATTACACTTATGTTGTTGCAAGGCCAATAATATGGTTAGTCATTTTATGAAGGTGGTGATGTGATGATATGATCTCAGACGTCGAGATCTGCCGATACGACACTAGGTAAGAACTCTAGTATCATGACGAGTCTGAGGAGATATGTGAGGGGGAATGTTATCGTAGTGGGTCTCGTCCAGACAAGGACAAATGTTTTATATCAATCACCCCCAGATCTTAGCCTTCAATGTTAATGAGAGGTTGAGGTATAAGTTTGTCTCAATTCATGAGTTGTAGGATGTCACCTGAATATCATTACCACCACATTATGGTAGCGGGGATGTGTATTCACATAGGTATCATTTTAATACCCCATAGTTGACACATGTTAGTTGGTGCGTGGCCTAAGAGGCTATACAAAAAAACGTCACTTCGAGTGACGCATCACAATCATGGGCATATGGGATTTCACGTGCATTCCAGGCATCTTACAATCTGCCTAAATTGTCCCCTTTCTCTTTACTCTCCCATTTTCTTTCACTTTCTTCCAGAGCTCCAAAATATCCTTTTTTTTTCTCTATAAGCTTTTTCCCTTCTAATGGTCATTTTGTTTAGTTTTCGGTGTTCTTTTCCTTCTCTGGTATTCATCCTATTTCCAAGTATCTTTCTTCCCCATTCTTTTATATTTTCCAGTTTGCATTCTCAATATCATCGTTTTCCAGTGAAAAAGATTTTTTCAACTACCATTCATGTTGGTTTATAGTTTTAATTATAGTTGTTTTAGGGAGAAATATAGTTCATTCTTTTCTTTGAGATTGAGATTCATTAATTTTAGGGTTTTCTGGGTTTAGAATCGATTTTCGGTTGAGTTTTTTAGTTCAAGCATGCTTGATTTGTTCTTGGTGTTCTCGACTGGTTTATTTCAAAAACTTTTAAAGTTCCCCTGTTTGATCCTTAGTTAATACCATATAAACACTTATCTCTATTTCTTCATGTACCCTATACTTTATATATTAAGAGAAGAGTTCCTCATCTTTGTGACCGAATTAGACATGAGATCAATAGGGTCATGGCTGTAAGACCTGTATAAGTAAATGCGTGTAGATCAAACTCTCTTTACACATATATTTGAAGAATAAGTAATCTTACCATAAAATATAATCAATGTAGTGAAAGGTTTTGGGTTATTACCACCATGAACCTTAGGAAAATATAAATTCCAAAGTTACCTTTAAGTTTCAATAATTATAAAACCTCCTAAAGTTTTCAATTGACTTTTAAACCATCTACATGATATGTGTCTTTCAAAATTTCTTTACTAACAACTTCATTTCCATCTAGTGTTACAAATCAACCCCTCACAAAACTTTCCTAAGTTTTGGAAATTACACAAATACCCTAAAAGTTGTAAAATAAAGGAAAAAGGACCTAAATATTAAATAAAAGACCTTAGTAACTAAACCTAAACCTTTCAACACCTTCCTTATTTGTTGAACTGATAATAATGCCAGCAAAACCCCATGGGAACCAATAAAAAACAAAGGTAAACCAACACCCTTTTATACACCAAACTTTGTTCACAAAGTTCTTCCAGTAGACCAACCTAATTACCACCCCAAATTCGATCAATGGACTCCCCAACAACTTCCCTTATATGGATCCTCTCTTAGTTAAGAGGATTCAATACAAATAGTAGCTCAAATACAAAGCTTTTATTTTGGCACTTTTAGGTTTACTAATATTTTATGTGTATAGCTTGATTCTTTCAATTCAGTCATGTTTATGAAGTAGAGTAGCATCCATTTATACCGTTACATGAAATCTTTCACGTAGAAATCATCAGCTAAGGGTCATATTTCCGAAACACCCTGGAAGATTGAGCTTCAATGGTGAATTATGAGCTCCTGAATTTCAGTATCTAGATATGAGGCTGCAGTCAATGTTAATCTTTAAAAGTTATATTTTTGAAATCCTTGTGAAAAATTAGGAGGAATGGAATTGGAATCATCTCAATTGGTATTCTGTAGAAGATTTAATTGAAGGTTAAAGTTTTCGAATCCTAGGTCAAAATTTAAAAGGTTGAAGACGAAGTGAAACACATGCACGCGAGCATGGTCAAATGCAATGCGTGGAAACTTTGACTTAGCGCGTGAGAAATCGTGACCAATCAAAAATTTGAAAAAAATCCACAAATTTTATTTTTTTTTATGGCCAAATGGTATATTATAACAACCCATTTGGATAATCGGAAAGCAAATTCGACATAACCCCTAAAACGGGAATTTAAACTTTAAAATTATTTTTGCCCATAAACCCCTGAGATTTTTCAACTTCTGTATTTTTACCCCAAACGTTTTCTATCACTTTTTGACATTATTAGGAAAAAAAAGTCTCTTAAAACAAATCCTAAAAAGTTAAGGAAATTAAGTAATAAAATTAAACTTTATTTATATTTAAACCCCAATATTTATTTTTCTATGCAATTTTGTAACTTTACCGCACTTTTAAATATTTCACAAACCTTATTCTTACACCAAAATACATTTTTCTCGTTGTCATACTTACACGGACAACTACCTTGACTTAAACTAACTCCACAGAACTTTTCAAAAACCCTAATGACAAGTAGGAGATTTCTTATTCAATATTGTTTTAATGCAATTCTTTTGATTATGCCTTTTCTTGATTTAATTATGTGATAGATCCAGTACATCATATTCTCATTGATGACCTCATATGAGTAGTTCAACTGTTTATGTATAATTAATTCAAATATTTACAATGATTATGCAATCATAGTACTTCATATGATGCAGTTTTAACCAGTTTTATTATAACATATAGTTTGACCAGGGAATAATCACTCATTACACCCACGACTATATTATTTGGCCCGTAGGACTCAGATGATTGAGGTCCTAGTTATTACTATCATATGGAATGTTCGTAAATGACTTGACATGGTTAATTTTATCTCCAATATTCGGATTAATTGTCTCCAATTTTGTGGAACTGACGTTTTTATATGTATGGTTATTACCCAAAAACCAGTCAACAGATAATTATGGGTTATTTGTTTAGAAACCTTTACTAACCATTCTTAGTTATAACCAGATATTTCTATGTTTTTAGACGTATAAATCCAAGAATGAAAATATTATCTTATCCTAGAGTTGAATCCATTTTATATTGATTTCCTTATACTGAGTCGTCAAAAATCATGTTTTGCACTGTATAGAATAAGAATTATCTACTTGGCAATTTTTCTTACATTTTTTAAAAATTCAAATGGACCGAAGCAATATAGAAGGCAATATCTCCCCGACCCCGAACTAACATAGCGCATCACCTCATGTTACTCTAGCAATTATATTTTCCTGGAAAATCAGTCGCATCACCAAAGACCCCATTATAATTTCCTACGCTACTACGTATAAATGGATGTAATTGATATTGTATTAAGGCACATGTAGTACATTTTAATTTTCTTTTATGGACTATGTAATAAGAAAAAGTGCCTCTATTTAGTATGAATCTAAGGAATAATGTATTTCAATACATTACTTCATGTTAATGAATATTAATATTATTTAGCCCTTTATTATCATTGTTAATTATACTTCATCTATTATATTTATTTCCCCATTTACACCTATAAACCCAAAGCCTTATGACTCCTGATTTTTCGGGAGATGAATGAATGCTCTAAAAGAATTTCTACAAAAAAAAAACCTTGATTTTCATGAGAAACCTGGAGCATCAAAAGCCGAATGTTGGTTTAAAAAACCCTTTAAAGGTTATGAACGGAGTAGGAATTGTACCTGAACTCCGAGTGGATTTAAACACTTATTTATTTCAAAACGAGGTCGATCACTGGTGGCAATCGGTGAAAGCTACCCAGAATGGGGAAAATTTAACATGGACCCAATTTGAAGAAATGTTTTTCAAAAAGAATATTTCTGAATCTTTACGTAATCAACTGATGGTAGAAATTTTGGGACTTCACCCCAGAATAACATGACGATAGCACAATATATGGCTCGATTCACAAAACTTTCCCATTATGCTCAAGAATATATTGATATTGATATTAAAAATGTAAAAAATTTGAACGAGGACTCAAAGCCTATGTCAATACTTCCCTTATTCCTTTGAAAATTCGTGAGTTCAGTAAAATGATAGAAGTAGAATCCAGCTCCCATTAGGACATCTCGTAGTAAATTTACCATTCCCCGAAATAATTCTAATAATCATTCACAAAATATTTCCATCCATAATCGCCCTAATTTTAAGCCAAATGAAAGGACTATCATTAAATCAGACTCAACACCAAAACAGTGGTACTACCATTCGTCGTCATGAATGCAATACTCCTGGACACATCAGAAATCTATTTCCCAAGCTTTTTAAACCCAATTATAATCTCAGACCCATTACAAATACCGATAGAAACCTTAAACCACGACGGACCATGGGAAAACCTCCAGTTACACTAGGAAAATTTGTTCCTAAACCTCAGCCAAAAAATTCCAATAATCATACATCTATGCCCATAATTGAAACTCAAGGCTGATCGTTTGCACTATTAACACAAACATACAGTCACGATGTTCTTGAAGGTATTGTTTTACTTCATGACCTTACGACACCTATATTAATTGACATAGGGTCATCTTACTCATTTGTTAGTCCAAAATTTATAACCTTAGTAAATATTATTCCTATCGCTTTATATCGTCCAATCATCATAAATATTCTCATAAGTACCATCGCCAAAACACGAAAGATTTGTAAAAATTATGAGGTAAAACTCGAGGTAGGAACCATTATCATTGATCTAGTGGTCTTAGAATGGTAGGATTCGATATCGTTATTAGGATAAATGCCTTATGTACCAACAAAGCATATATTGATTGCTCATCAAGAGAAGTGATCTTTCAAAACTCTACCACTCCAAAATACTAGATTTTAAGGACAACGTTCTAGGACTTTCTTAAATATATCCTCTTGTTCTTTAAAACTTCTTGACGATTATGACGATGTATTTCCAGAAGAATTACCTGGAATTCCTCCATCTACGGAAATTGAATTTATAATAAATTGTTTTCCCAATAATGCTCCCATTTCTATACCACCATACTGAACCTCTAGAACTACGAGAACTTCGAACCCAACTTGATGAACTATTGACCAAAGGCTTTATTTGACCAAGTTCATCTCCCTAGGGTGCTCCAATACTATTTGTAAAGAAGACAAACGGTTCATTCCGATTATGTATCAATTATCGTAGATTAAACCAAGTCACCATTAACAATAAATATCCTCTAACTAGAATAGGTGATTTATTTGATCAATTACATTGAGCCAAAGTATTTTTAAAAATTGATTTACCTTCCGGATATCATCAATTAAGGGTAAATTAAGAAGGCATACCAAAAACAAATTTCAGAAATTGGTATGGACACTTTGAATTTTTAGTAATGTCATTTGGACTCACTAATGCCCTAGTCACATTTATGGGCCTATTGCATCACATATTTCAACCATTTATGGATAAATTTGTGATCCTATTCATTGATGATATCCTAATATATTCCCAAAATGAAAGGGATTGCTAACATCATTTAGAAATCATATTAGATACCTTATGACATCATTAGTTGTATGAAAATAAAAGCAAATGTGACTTTTTGATAAAGGAGGTGAAGTTTTTAGGAAATGTTATTACCGAATTAGGAATCCAAGTAGATCCAACAAAAATCGTTGCAGTTATAGAGTGGCCCCAACCCACAACCGTAACCGAAGTTTACAACTTTGTAGGATTAGCTAGTTATTACCAAAGATTCATAGAAGGATTATCCACCATTTCTCTTCCTCTCATGAAATTAACCCGAAAGGATATACAATTTTAGTGGAATCCATAATGCACTCAAGCCATTTGTACCTTGAAAGAAACTTTGACTATCACCTTTGTACTTACGATACATTCTAGTACTTTAAGTTACGATGTATACACAAATGCCTCTTTACAAAGTCTAGGATGCTTACTCATGCAATCAGGCAAAATAGTAGAGTATGGGTCACGACAACTAAAAATCAGTGAACGCAATTATCATTTTTTCCTTTAAAATTTGGCGGTGTTATTTGTACGGAGAAGAATTTTAATTATTCTCAAATCACAAGATCTTGAAATATATCTTTACGCCCAAAGATCTAAATCTGCAACAACGAATATGGATGGAATAATTAGAAGACTATGACTTTCAATTATAATATCACCAAGTTAAAGGAAACAAAGTAGTCGACGCCGTAAGTCGTAAAACTAGGTGAAGACCAACCGGAACACTCGCATATCAAATCAAGCTTACATTGACAGACTATAATTTGAAAAAGTAAGACCTCCATTATTCTTCATAACATTAGAGCATACACATCTTTTAAGCAAAGGATAATTGACCAACAAGCTATAGACAAATTCCTCACCGCTCAATGTCGAAAAATTGAACTTGGAAAAGCGAACACATAATGGACATATCACCCTAACAATGGAATGCTCTTTCAAAACCGAATATGCATACCTTCAGATTCCAAGCTAAAAAAAGAATTCCTACAATAAGGTTATCATTCCAAATTTATTATCCATCCAGGCAACACCAAAATTTATCATGTACTCAAAAAGCATTTTCGGTGGGCAGGAATGAAACGAGAAATTCAAAACTTTACTGCCAAATGTTTGACTTGTCAACAAGTCAAGATTGAACACCAACACCCAGGTGGAATCTTGCAACCCCTTGTCATCCCATCCTGGAAGTGGGATCATATCAGTATGGATTTTTCTAGCCGATTATCTCCTACAACCTGAGGATATAATATAATTTAGTTAATCATTGATCGACTGACTAAGATAGCTCACTTTCTGAAAGTAAATACCACCGATTCATTTCAGTGACTCAATAACTTATATCTTCAAAAAATCATCAGATTACATGGAACTCCTTTATGTATTACATCTAACCGAGATCCTGGATTTTTTGGATAATTTTGGTAAGCTTTACAGAAAGTCGTGGGAACTAAATTACTTATTAGTATCGCATATCATCACCAAATCGATGGACAATCCGGACGATTAATTCAATCCTTAGAAGATATGTTACAACCTTGCACATTAGATCTAATAGAAAATTGAAGTGATGACTTATAATTAGTAGATTTTTCTTATAATAACAGTTATTCAGCTAGTATTCTAGCCTATCCATATAAAGCAATATATGGAAGATCTTTTCGCTCTCCACTCTGTTGGATTGAATCAGGAGAAAGTCAATACTTTGTCCCAAAGATTATAGCAGAAACCATCGAGAAAGTAAATATAATTAGGGAAATGTTAAACGATGATCAAAGTCGATATAAAAGCTATGCCGATAATCGTAGTTAACCCCTTGAATAAATCATTAGATTTAAGTATCGAACCTTTCACCATTACAAAATGTATTGGCCAAGTAGCCTATCGACTAATATTACCCCTTGAATTGGCCCAAATTCACAATGTATTTCACGTATCTCAGTTAAGAAAGTATATTTCTAAACCAAACCATGTCATCACATAGAACAAACTATCAATTCAACCTAACCATGACTTCGAAGAAAGATCGCTTTAGGGCTTAGGCACACATGATCGAATACTTCGTAAAAACACCATTATTTTAGTGCAAGTTCTTTGGCAACATTACGTCCACGAAGAAGCAACTTAGGAACTTAGAGATGTCAAATAAAATTAATATCCCAAACTACTTGAAGGTAATTTCGAGGACAAAATATATATTTGGTAGGGTGAATTGTAAGACCCGTATAGAACAATGCGTCTAGATTAAACTAACTTTGCACAAATATTTGAAGAATAAGTAATCTTGGCATAATATATAATCATCATAGTAAAAAGTTTTGGGTTATTACCACTATGAACCTTAGGAAAGTACAAATTCCAAAGTTATCTTTAAGTTTTAATAATTAAAAAAAAACTAAAGTTTTCAATTGACTTTTAAACCATCTATATGATATGAATATTTCAAATTTTCTTTATAAACAACTACATTTCCATCTAGTGTTACAAATCGTCCCCCCATAAAACTTTCCTAAGTTTCAGAAATTACACAAAGACACCAAAAGTTTGAAAATAATGGAAAAATGACTTCAACCTTAAATAAAAACCCTTAGCGACTAAACCTAAACCTTTAATAACCTTCCTTATCAGTTGGACTAATAAGAATACTATCAAAAACCTATGGGAACTAATGAAAAACCAAGGTAAAGCAACACCCTTTTATACATCAAACTTTCTTCACAAAGTTCTCCATCAGACCAGCCTAATTACCACCCAAAATTTGAAAGGTTGAAGATGAAGTGAAATACACGTGAGTCAGTATAGTGAAACACAACGCATGAAAACTTTGACTTAGAGCATGAGAGCGCGTGGACAATCAAAAAATTTTGAAAAGATTTATAGAAATTTTATTTTATTTTCCTGGTCAAAATTGTATATTATAACACCCTGTTTGGATAAGCACAATGAAAATTCGACATAATCCCTAAAATAGGAATTTAAACTTCAAAATTCTTTCTACAGATAAACCCCCAAGGTTTTCAATTTTTGTATTTTCACCCCAAACGTTTTCTATCACTTTTTGACATTATTAGGAATAAAAAAAGTCTCTTAGCAGAAATCTTAAAAAGTTAAGTAACCTGAGTAATAAAAATGAAACTTTATTTATATTTTAAACCCTAAGATTTTTTTCTACGAGATTTTATAACTTTACCGCACTTTCAAATATTTCAAAAACCTTATTATTTCACTAAAATACATTTTTCTCCTTTTCAGACTTACATGGACTGCCACCTTGATTTAAACCAACTCCACGAAACTTTTCAAAAACCCTAATGATAAGTAGGTGATTTATTATTTAGTATTATCTTCAGGCAACGCTTTTGATTACGCATTTTGTTGATATCACTATGTGATGGACCCAATATATCACATTTTCAATGATTAAATCGTTTGAGTAGTTTAACTGTTTATGTATAATTTATTCCAATTTTAATGATGATTATGCAATCATGGTAGTTCATATGATGCAGTTTTACCAGGTTATATTATAGCATATAGTATGACCAAGGGAAGAATATTTCGTTGCACCCATGACTGTATTATTTGACCATTAGGACTCAGATGATTGAGTGCCTAGTTATTTCTACTATATGGAATGTCTATAATTAACTTAGCATTTTTATTTTTATGTCCAATATCTAGATTGAGTGTCTCCAATTTTATTGAACTAACGTTGTTATATATATGACTATTAACTAAAAACTTGTAAGCAAATAATTATGGGTTATTCTTTTTGTAACCATTCCTAATCACTATTAGTTCTAGCTAGATATTTTTATGTTTTTAGATATATCATTCCGAAAATGAACATGTTATCTTATCCTAACATTGAATCGATTTCATATTGATTTCCTTATGCTGACTCATCAAAAACCATGTTTTGAACTGTATAAAATAACAATGATCTACTTGAGAAAATTTTCATACATTTCTTGAAATTCAAGATGGACCAAGGCAATAGATCAAGGAACATTTCCAAACCCTGAACAAACATAATGCATCAGCTTGTGTTACTCTAGCAATTATATATGTCTAGAAAATCAATCGCAGCACTGAAGACCCCATTACAATTTCCTATGCTACTACGTATAAATGGATGTAATTGATATTGTATCAGGGCACACGTAGTACTTTTTGATTTTCGTTTGTTTTTATTTTCTTTTATTTACTATGTAATAAGAAATCGCGACTCTATTTAGGATGAGTGTAAGGAATAATGTATTTCAATACTTTACTTCATGTTAAAGAATATTAATACTATTTAGCCATTTATTACAATTATTATTTATACTTCTGCTATTTTATTTACCCATTTACACCTATAAACCCAAACCATTATCACTCCTAATTATTTAGGACGTGGTAGTGGACGAGGCTAAATTTAGTGCCAATGTCATGAATCAACTTCCCGTCACTTCCAACCAGTTAGCTGTAGTACTGTGAAACCCCGCCTATTTTAATAATGGGTTATTAGTCCATTATCAAAATAACCAAGAATCTTATTTGGTTCATTCTTAACATCACTATCGATAATTTTTTAAATTACTAACCACCTATCATAAATTAAGCCAGTGCAAAATTTTATCTTTCAATTATATACCAAGATGCAAAAATTAAAATAAATAAACCAAACCATCCACACAATAATAGTTTGAACAATCACATGCCAAATATATAAATAAATAAGAATGAATAAACCATTGGTTCACAAAACAAATCCAAATACAGGTCCGAAATAATAAGTTTGAATCTGACTAAAGTCAAATAAATAAACTAAAGAACAAAATAGTCTGAAAGAGCAACACGCACAAAAAAATACTGAAGAACCTCCTATCTAGAAATGAAGGAACTGAAGCATCTAAAGAAACTTATGGAAGCCTCCATAAGTGCTGCAGGTATGCATCCCTGGATAGATACATCAAGCTTGGCATCCCTGTGACTGAACACATAAAAGGTTTGAAAATATTTTGACATGTGTTAGAGACTAAAAAATAGTTTGATTTTTTTTAAGTGTTTAAATCACAGTTAAATCAGTTATTAGATACGCAAGTTAGTTTCCATATACACTCCTTTAAGATCATCACCTCTCAACTAATGTGCATGCCTAATGCACCCTATCTAGATATGCTACCCCTCCTAACTAGATAACGTATCTAAATAACCTCAATAGGTCTAGATCCCTCGTATAACACATACGACACGCTACCATAATCTCAATAATTAATTTTATCAACATATTATTATTGAGTCAATTAATTAAAATTCTCAACTTATATATTTTAGATATACACAATCTATTCGTTCTACTATCACACATAAGTAGATATATCACACTTGTATATATTTAGCACACATATAATGTATATAACTATAGAATCACCAGAATGACCCCTCGTGATGCTGGCATACTCTGCTACCAAGTCCATGTACCTCTCATACTAAATCAAGGACTGTTGGTTGGGCATGTCTCCTCGAACCCAAAAATTAATCAACACACACTGGAGGCGAACATAGTTATAAGGCCTTGGGATACTCACATACCCAATGTACCCAAAAGACATGTCGATCCCAATAATACACAATACATAGTGAGCTTCCCTAAGTTCTATGTTCTGGTGCACAAATTCAGACCTCACTGGAATCGTCAAGGTGAGATTGCCTTTAACATGGAAACATATCGATAATAGGCAACGTAGGTATGTTCACACACATAATCATATCACAACCATAGGTATTCACAAAACCTATATATGCATATTATTCAGTAGGTATACACATAACCCATAACAATAACTCGTAAGTGGTATATAACTCTCAATTACTCAACGTACTAATAATAACCTCTATTCATATAATTCTGAGTACTCACAACCTGAAGGGTCCTAGTTACCCCTTAATTATTATCAATAGTTAATACATCTCTATACTACTAGTATTTATCTTAGATTATGTTTACCCTTACTGTAACCCGTTTTATAAATTTACAATACGTGACATTGTCGGTGGATTGTCGTTAGTCTAAGTCTCAAACCTTACACTCATTAAGAGTAATCCGACCTCAACTACGTGTCACCTCACCTTCCTTGAGTCCTTATGTAGATAAAATTCCATTACAAAGATTTCGAGTAGATCGGGGTAAATAAAACCTCGTAATCTACATAATTCCCCAATTTTAGCAGCCATCGATCAATCAAACAATCTGGCCGATCGATTGATCCATCAATCAATGGACATTCATGGGTCGATCAATCAAACCTGGGTTGACAGCTTCAACCCAGTTGTGTTTTTCTCATTGTCCAACACCTTAAATCCTCATGGATTTTTCCCAAACTCCAAACCAACATAACTAAACATCATATATAGGGGTGATTTATAATGTAAATCATATATCAAATCCATACAAATTTCGTCCAAAAGCTGATTAAACTCCATATTCATAAAAACCTAGTTTTAGTGTTTCTCATCAAAAATCATTCATTTACCCAGATTTCTCCCATTTTAATCATACAAAATAACGTGATTTTGTGTCCTCTACATATGTGGATTCATTCTACATGAAATCCTACCCAGAACTATGGATTCTAATCATCAATCTCCCAAGGACATTATCAATTTTAACTAAATCAGGAACCCTACACTACATGGGTATTATAACTCATAAAATCATGCAAGATAAACACTTTCCTTATCTACTAGGTCTGATTTCATTTTGTGTTGGGTGATGAAGGGTCCTTCCTTTCTTCTGATATTGATTTCGGTAACAAATGTGGATGAATTGATTTCGTTTCACCCCTAAACTCTCTTTTCTTCCCCTCTAATGCCCTCTCCTCTCTTCTTCATTGATTGTTAGAGTTTGAGCTATGTTATGATGTGGACCCAAATGACCAACGTTATGATTTAAACCGTAATTCCTAAAATTAAGCTAATGAGCCAAGCCCAAATGACCTGAACACTCCAGTGCGGGCTCGATTATGAATAAAAAAGCCCCGAAACCCAATTACTACCCCCATGTATACTATTCCAACTATCCAGATCCATTTAGAATCAACCATTGAATCAAAATTGCCATTAGAGTCACTCTACAATGAAGTCCTATCCCGACCTCAATTAGTTTACACGCGACTCCCGACTGGGATATAATGCTTCCACATCAGTATCACTCGCTACGACGTAAAAATAATTATTTACTATTCTCTTAGTAATCTTATTCCAAAAATATTAACCATTCTCTCCCTCGATTATTATTTTATATCAACACATGATATTTAATCCCATTAAATTATGTCACACATATAATTTAAGATTAACTGAATTAGTTCAATTTTAAATACTCAAAAATACGGCGTGTTACATACTTCCCCCAGTACAAGGAATTTTGCCCTTGAAATTAGGACGTACCTGCGGTGAATAACTCTAGATACTGCTCACACATGTCATTCTCCCTCTCCCACATCAAGTCATCAATATTGTGGTTCCCCTACTGAACTCTAACCAAGGGTACCACCTAAGATCTCAGCTTATGCTCACTACGATTAAGTATTTCTACTATTCTCTCCTCATACAAGATATCTGTTTGCAAGTCGATCTCCTCTAATGGAATATGCCATAATTCCCTCTCACTCCTTTTGTATTTATTCAGCGATGACACATGGAACACATCATGGATTCGTTATACGTTCTCCGATAGTCCCAGCCTATATGCCACTGGTACCACCCTCTCGTTGATAGAGAGCGATCCCACATATCTCGATGTTATCTTCCCTATCTTCCCAAACCTCACGACCTCCTTCATAGGAGACTCCCACACCAACACCTGGTCACCAACCTATGGCTCTATATGCCTCATATCTGCATAGGTGTAACCCTTCTGCCTATCTTCAGCTATACAGACGTACTCTCGAATCAACTTAATCATAGCAATGATGTCTTAAATCATATTTGGCCCCAATAACTTGTTGTCCCCGACCTCTAACCAGTAAGCGAGTGAAGGATAAGGCTGATTGTACAGTTCCTCAAATGGTGCCATGCCGATGGTGAATTGGTAAGAGTTGTTATACACAAATTCCATCAAAGGAAGGTACCACTCCAATCTTCCTCCGAAGTCAAGTATGCACATCCGAAATATGTCCTTGTTCATCTGATTAACTCTATCTATTTTCCCATCTATATGTGGGTAATACGTTGTTCTCAAAAGTAAATATGTGCCCATAACCTCCTAAAAATTCTACTAGAAATGGGATACAAAGATCTTATCCCGATTGGACACAATATTAATCAGACCCCCATGTAGTCGTACAATCTCAGCAATGAGTAACTACGCATACTGCCTCGTCTTAAAGTCTGTATGAACTGATAAAAGGTCAGACACCTTAGTCAAGCAATCCACCATCATCCAAATGGAATCATGATCTAGCTGGGATGTCGATAGCCTAGTAATGAAATCCATATATATACTCTCACACTTCCACATATGAATCTCGAGTGGCTGTAATATCCCTATCGATCTCTAGTTGTCTACCATCATTAGCTGGTAGGTAACACACTTTAAGATAAACCCTTCTATGTACTGCTTTATCCTCGATCACCAATACTGCCTGTGCATATCCTAGTACATCTTATCTTCATTGAAATGTACCGCAGATCTAGATTCGTAAGACTTTAACACCACTCTATGTCTTAAATCCTCACCCTATGGAACTACTAGTCTCCCACTAAAACGTAAACCACCCTCAGTACTGATCAAGTATGACTCTGGACCATTAGCTAACATGTGCTTTCACTATCCTCATAACAATCTCGAGTGTGACAGCTAATACGGACATACAAGCTCTCGTAATCTTATTATCGTGTTGAAGCTCTCTCTACTTCACCTTCCAAACCTCTGTTATCTCCATCTCAATGCGTATGTCACCACGTTAGCCTTCGCAGGATGATAATGAATATCAAACTGGTAATCCTTCAATGAACTCCACCCATCTCCTCTGTCAATTGTTCAGATCCTTTTACATGAGAAGATACTGAGGAGATTTATGGTCCATCAATAAGGTAAACTTCTCCCCCAACATATAGTTCCTCTAAATCCTCAAGGAAAAAAATCGCGAATAACTCCAAGGCATGTCTGAGTTAATTCCTCTCATGGGGCTTAATCTTGCGAGATGCATAAGTTATAGACCTTTCCTCCTATTGTAATACACCCCTAACTCCCTACAATGATGCATCAATGTAGACACGATACTAAACTCATGTCCTAGGCAGTGCATGTATAGGTGATGAGGTTAATTTGTCCTTTAGATCATCGAATGCTAACTAAAAAATGTCATATCAAACAAAAGGCAGCCCATTGCGAGTCAAATTTGTCAACGAACTCCCAATCTTTGAGAAACCCCGAATGAATCATTTATAATATCTGGGCAACCCTAAAAAATTATGAACCTCGATCGGTGTCATGGGTTGTCCCCACTCCTTGACCATCGATACCTTAATTAGATCAATTGCTATACCCCTGTCAGACACAATGTGGCCCAAAAATTTGACCTTTCGAAGCCAAAACCCACATTTCTCAAATTTGGTATACAACTGGTGATCTCATAGTGTCTGTAAAACCATCTGTAAATGATCGGTATGCTCATCCCCAGAACAATAGTAAATAAGAATATATCGATGAACACGATCGCAAATTGGTTGAGGAAATCCCTAAAGACCCGGTTTATCAAATCCATGAATACTATTGGCACATTGGTGAACCCAAATGGCATCACTTTAAACTCGTATGACCCATATCGTGTCAGAAAAGTAGTCTTAGGAACATCTTCCTCTCTAACATGCAATTGGTGATAACTGGACCTCAGGTTTATCTTTGATATGTAAGTTGAACCCCTTAGCTAGTTAAATAGATCATCATCCGAGGTAGTGGGTACTTATTTCAGATTGTGTCCTTGTTCAACTCCATATTATCGATACATAACCAAAGCAATCCATCCCTATTCTTGACGAAAAACACTAGCAAAACCCACGACGATGTCCTACATCTAATAAAACTCGACCCCAAGTGATGATGTATCTTCTCCCTTAACTATCTCATCTCGGATGGGTCCATGAGATACGGAGCTTGGGGTATAGGCCTCGTACCTGGTGATAGGTCAATACCAAACTCAATTTCTTGGCTAGGCGACATCCCGAGTATATCCTGGAATACGTCCTTGAACTCCCTCACTACTGAAATCGAGTCTAATGAAACAACCACCTCCTGTGAGGACTCCTCCTCAGTGTAATAAAATTGTGTGCTCGACCCTCCTTCATGAAGAGGCATAACCACTAAGAACATCTCCCATAATGGAATTGAGAACACAATAGTCCTCCCAAAAAAATCCACCGTCGCCTGGTATCTAGCTACCTAATCCATACCGAGAATGTTGTCGCACCCCTCCATATCTAACACAAGAAGGTCAAAGAGTAAACATAGTCTAGCCATATCAATGTTCACACCCTTACTGATCGAGTCTATGATCAAACCACTACCCAACGATGACTCCACACACTTAAGGAGACTACCATTTGTCTCTAATAGGCCAACAACTTGTAAAAATCTAGTTGCTATGAAAGAGTGTGATTCCCCTATATAAAAAAGAATCCTGCCCTCAAGCTCGTGAATAGGAAACGTACCCTCTACTTTCAGTGGTGCCAGTGGGGCCTATTGTATGACGACATCTTTGATGTTATAAACACTTATGTACTATAACTTCCCCTGCTATGGTAGGGCGGGTGGGGCTAGTGCTGCAGGTGGCTACTTTGCCTGCTGCTTTTATGGGGCACCCTGCTGCTGCGGTACTATACCTGGATCTAGGAAATATCTCCTCTTATAGCCCATGATACGACGCAAATATTGCGTATTTCACCCGTTAACCTACGCGTTATTAGCCCCCTCGGGTATCTTAATCCCTATACTTATGCTCGTTAACCAGACAACCTCGGATTTCTATGTTAACATGTTTTGCAGGGGTTAATTGGGCTTTTGTAGGTATTTAGGTACCAAGTATGGGATTCAGACGCATTCCGCGCAATTTCCGTATGCAACCGTACGTTCAAGGGCATTTTAGTTTTTTCACAGCATGGGTACCTGGACTGACATCTCATGGAAGTTGTATCCCTCCTCGCTAGCTTCGCGTGGCCGTGAACGGTGCGCGATTCCGATTCATAACAAAGAAGTTACGGCAATTTCAGCGGAGGAAAAATAAGGAAGCAAAAGAGGAGAAGGGAGAAGAAGAAAAGAGGAATGCAGTGAGCTGCTGCAATCTGCCCTGCTTGATCGATCGATCGACACTTCTGGTCGATCGATCGACCATTCTGTTTTGTCGATTTTTTGCCTAGGTCGATCGATCGACCAAAGGGGTCGATCGATCGATGCTCTGTTTTCTGCAGATATTTTGCCTTCTTTTCTTTCTTCTTTATTTTTATTCCAACTTACTATATAAGCCAATTTTATTGTAATAAGAAGAGATATCAGTAGAGGCACGATTTTAGGTTAGAATAGTTAGGGTTTTGGATGGTTCTTCTTCATTTCTCTTTGGATTGACAATCTAATTGGTTTGTAAGTTGACTATTCATCTCCTCTACCATTAATATAGCTTGTTTTCCATTAATTCTTGTTTTCTAGATAATTTAGATGCTTTGTTAATTAGTTTATTGTGTTTATTTATTGCTTTCTTAGTTTAATTTAGTTTAATTCATGCTTAGACCTTAGATAAATAGGGTCGGGATTTCATTTCCACCATTTACGGGTTGGGACCTCGAAAATTAGGTTTTGTATAAAATTGCGTTTAATTGAAACCGCGCGTATTAAAGTCGGATTATTATGCGTTTAACTTTCTTTGTCATGCAATGTTAGTGTTTATAGCGATTATCCGAATTTAATCCGCATATGATCATTTTTGACTAAATGTTTAATCTTGCAACTTTGGCTTAAATTCCTTATTGCGTGATGTTTATGCTTAATTGAAAATGATCGATTAAATGTTTTCGAATCGAAATTCTAAGTAGTAGTTGTTTAGCCCGTGAATGCGTGTATGCGATCCCGATCCTCTCTTTCCTTTTTGTTTAACGTTAACTTCTCTTTTTGATTATTCACGATAACCAACCATCACCTTTTCATTTATTTATTTTACACTTTTATTCTTGAAGTAATTAAAACAATTAAAATCTAAAATTCAATCACTCCCTGTGGATTTCGATACCCGACTTACCGTTGTGCTTGCTTGTCAAGTGTAGTAGTAGCTTAGGTTCTTTTTGTATTGCGGTAGCGAAACACACGACGATTGTGCACTTTACACGCGCACACTTTTTTCGCCCGGTCACAAAATGGCGCCGTTGCCGGTTTTTAGATAGTAATTGTTTTATTATTTCATAGTATTTTTCCTTTTGTATTTGTATTCTTTGTTTTAACCTTTTTTGCAGGATTTGCATACTTCGAGCGCTAAGAAACTTTGATTCGTGGTTGCTCACTTTGTTGCTCGGATTCTCCATCTACAAACAATGAGGTAATCATGTCCTACTATTATAGTTATTACGGTTATTCTAATGATTCTTACTTTGGGGATAGTTTTCAAGTTTTCCATTTTCAAGATTTTCTTGGAAAATGAAATACTTGAAAACATTTATCGGAATGAAAATCGTTATTGGGAGCTTGAGTTGGATTCATTATTCGAATCCAATGACGATTTTCATTTCATTACTTTCGAAGACGAGTTTCAACCAAATGAGGAGTCTGAGGCTCTTGAGCCGAGGAAGACTACTTTGGAAGAAAGTTTGCTTCTTTACTCTCAAGGTTTGGAAAGCCTAAATGATGCTGGAATGAGACTTGGTGCACTTTGCGATGAGATGAATTCTTATGCACAAAACAACGAGGAGGTGGAAACTAGTGTTTCACCTAAATTTTTCGAAGAATTTCTCATCGAGTGTGCATCTTTCTCCCCCGAAATTCAATCTCCTTCCGACGATGAGTCGATTGAGATTGAATTTGTTTCATCACCATATTCGTTTTCCGTGATCGAGCCATTAGAATTACCGGTTGATTCCTATGAGTCGGTAGAAATTAAAACTTCTACACTTTTTGCCGATGAGGACTCTTTACCGGACTTGTTTTCGATGGATGTTATCCCCACGTGTGCACCATCTCCCATTCCATTTGAAAAACCTTTGGGAGATGAATCGATTTTTCTTGGACCTCAAGTGTACCTTTCCCCCTTATTATCCAAATCCCCCATCGTCCGCCCAAAATTTCAAATTGGCGATGGTTCACTTTTTTCACCACCCACATGCCTTTCGTTGTTCAAACGGAATTCATATTTTCCGGGAGGCATGTTCGCTTTGGAGGGTCCACCGTTGATCTTTCAAAGTCAAATACCTTTTTGGGTGGACCCTCAACTATTTAGACTTCTAGTGTATAGTTAGTGTGAAGCCTAAATAGTAGGTTTTAAATAATTAGCTTTTTAATTTTCTTTATTTCCTATTTTTCTTTCCTTTTAATTTAGTCTAGTGTAATTAGTTAACTTTTTGTTATTTGTTTTTGCTATGCTCGGTACTAACTTGTTTTGTATATTTCTTTGGACTCATGCTTATGGAGATCGCTCCAATTTTGGGTAATATCTTTCTTTTCCTCTCTTTGTGTTGTGTTCTTAATGCGCATTGAGGACAATGCAACATTTAAGTTAGGGGGTGTAGGATATTTTATCCATTTCTTTGTTTTGTCCATGGATTTGCTCACATTTAGTTACTAAGTATGCCTTTTTGTGAAAAATTTAAAAAGTTTCAAAAATATTTTCTTTCTTTTTTCTCCTTTGTTGGGCATTTTGCCTTGTTTCCAGTGATAAATTTTAATAATTGCCCGATCCAATAGACAACTCAATGATGCATGTTCTCAATTTTAGAAGTTATTAGACTTTAGTCCTTAAATCATTGATATTGTTAATAACTTCATGAATTAAACTTTATCCCTTGAGCATATGCACTTTCCTTGTTCTATTGATTTGGTTTAAGATTTTTATAACTCGGGAATCTTTTGTTGCATTGTATATACTTACACCGAGTAAGCTTTGTACCTTTCGTCGTTTGTGAGTGTTATACACTATTCTTTTCTCTTTGAAAACGTTGAATTCGTCGGTAATCTCTCTATTCTTTCATTTGACCGTTCATTAATTGAGTTCATACTTGAAATGTGTTACCTGATCATGATTTTCATATATTATTTTGACTTGAGAATTGCGTAAACTTTTGGAAATGATCACAGGCCCTCTTTGTTATATCACCCACTTTAGCCTTGACCTCACCCTTATATGTTTCCCTAGTCAACCCCTTTGAGCCTAAATATAGCCTTTCGTTTCATTACCCAAATTCCCATAACCAACTCCAAATTGGAGTTTTATACCATATATATTACCTTACATACCTTTGTTTGGAATGTTACTTGGGATTGAATGTTGTTGTTGTATTGCCGTTGCAATTTAAGCATATGAGAGTTTGAAAAGTAAAGAAAGTAGTAAAAAAAAGTGGAAAAAAAGAGAAAGCAAAAAGCAAAAGAAAAGAAAAGAAAACAATGAGAAAAAGAAGAAAATAAAAGAAAAGAGAAAGTTGTATATGTTGTGTATATAGTTCAATAAGCTTTGATCACTCTCCAATTCATACATTTAATGCCTTTTTGGAACTTGTTTTCGGATTTTGATATTGCCCGCATTTTCCCATTATCCCGAGTTTTCATCCCGAACACTTTGAATCCGTACATACATTCCTTCGTTTCGCACCCTAGCCATACCTACATCATAACCCTATTAAAGTCCTATGTGATCTTAGGGTGCATTTAATTTAAAAGTCATAATAGTTGTGATAATCTGTGAAAATGCATTTCGCCTCTTTTAGTGTGCGGTATCCTTTCATTGAGATTACAGTTTTTCAGTTTATATATAGCGTTCTTCTTCTGTGACATGTGTGCGGTCTAGTTTCCATTTACATTTACTCTTTATGCCCGCATGTTCCGTGTGTTACCTCCCGTTCCGAGTGAATTCATTTGTTGAGCGTAATGCCCGTGAGGATTGAATACATGCTTGCTTTATGTTTATCCAGTTTATTTAAGTTTTTGCCAAATCATATTTTGCATATGATTTTCCCCCCTCCCACTTTTAAAGTTTCAATTCTATGAGGTGCATTCAACCTGTTAATAACAACGGACTTTTGTTTGAATTCGTTCAATATGCTAATAACATGTTTGAAATCTTTTTCGTTGTTGTTGAGTTTGTCGCATGTTGTGTTGGGCATATTTTGAGGAAACCATATGATGTTTGTGGGTTTCATACATGAAAACTCTCATGAGACAACACTCATCCACTAGGGTAACCTAGGGGTTTAACGGCTTATTGCATACGCTAAATGCAATCGTTCCCCCGCGAAAGTGTCCTTATCTTTTTATTGCTTTTATACCATACTTTTGTACTTTCTCCTGCTTTTGGTTTTCTTGTAGTTCTTGTTGTTTCCTATTTCATTGCTATGGACTAGCAATGTGTAAGTTAGGGGGTGTGATACGACAAAATATTGCGTATTTCACCCGTTAACCTACGCGTTATTAGCCCCCTCGGGTATCTTAATCCCTATACTTATGCTCGTTAACCAGACAACCTCGGATTTCTATGTTAACATGTTATGCAGGGGTTAATTGGGTTTTTGTAGGTATTTAGGTACCAAGTACGGGATTCGGACGCATTCCGCGCAATTTCCATACGCAACCGCACGTTCAAGGGCATTTTAGTCTATTCACAGCTTGGGTACCTGGCCCGATATCTCACGAAAGTTGTAGCCCTCCTCTCTAGCTTCGCGTGGACCCCAAACGGTGCGCGATTCCGATTCATAACGAAGAAGTTACGGCAATTTCAGCGGAGGAAAAACAAGGAAGCAAAAGAGGAGAAGGGAGAAGAAAAAAAGAGGAATGCAGTGAGCTGCTACAATCTGCCCTGCTTGATCGATCGATAGACACTTCTGGTCGATCGATCGACCATTCTGTTTTGTCGAATTTTTGCCTAGGTCGATCGATCGACCAAAGGGGTCGATCGATCGATGCTCTATTTTCTGCAGATATTTTGCCTTCTTTTCTTTCTTCTTTATTTTTATTCCAACTTACTACATAAGCCAATTTTGTTTTAATAAGAAGAGATATCAGTAGATGCACGATTTTAGGTTAGAATAGTTAGGGTTTTAAGGGTTTTGGATGGTTCTTCTTCATTTCTCTTTGGATTGACAATCTAATTGGTTTGTAAGTTGACTATTCATCTCCTCTACCATTAATATAGCTTGTTTTCCATTAATTCTTGCTTTCTAGATAATTTACATGCTTTGTTAATTAGTTTATTGTGTTTATTTATTGCTTTCTTAGTTTAATTTAGTTTAATTCATGCTTAGACCTTAGATAAATAGGGTCGGGATTTCATTTCCGCCATTTACGGGTTTGGACCTCGAAAATTAGGTTTTGTATAAAATTGCGTTTAATTGAAACCGCGCGTATTAAACTCGGATTATTATGCGTTTAACTTTGTTTGTCATGCAACGTTAGTGTTTATAGCGATTATCCGAATTTAATCCGCGTATGACCATTTTTGATTAAATGTTTAATCTTGCAACTTTGGCTTAAATTCCTTATTGCGTGATGTTTATGCTTAATTGAAAATGATCGATTAAATGTTTTCGAATCGAAATTCTAAGTAGTAGTTGTTTAGCCCGTGAATGCGTATATGCGATCCCGATCCTCGCTTTCCATTTTGTTTAGCGTTAACTTCTCTTTTTGTTTATTCACGATAACCAACCATCACCTTTTCATTTATTTATTTTACACTTTTATTCTTGAAGTAATTAAAACAATTAAAATCTAAAATTCAATCACTCCCTATGGATTTCGATACCCGACTTACCGCTGTGCTTGCTTGTCAAGTGTAGTAGTAGCTTAGGTTCTTTTTGTATCGCGACGGCAAAACACACGACGATTGTGCACTTTACACGCGCACACTTTTTCTGCCCGGTCAGCCCGTATGTCCAAAAATAAAGCACTGGACTGGGATCTCTCTCTGCCTCTGGCCTTGATAGTGTTGACCTTACTATTGGCCCTGATGGCCTCGACCTTATTCCCTTGTCCCTAATGGCCCTAAGGAACCTGCTGCTGTTAAGGACCCTGTTCGCCTTACGTGTGACTTCCCTCGGGTCGATAACCCCCAGATGTAAACCTCTTAGCCTAATCCCCTCCTGGAAATCCTACCGTTGATGCCTTCCTGGCTATTTCTAATGCTATGGTGGTCCACTAACAATGGTCCCTCCTGCCTTTCCCATCTGTATAGGCTCACATCCTATCTTACTTCCCTTTACATGGAAGTGATGGTCTTCGCAGTGTAAGAGCGCAGAATTAACGACGTTTATATGAAACACAAAAGCAGGGTTGCCAATAAAATGTTGCCTGATCCTCCAGGCTAGCCCGTCCATAAACTTTACCGTCTTCCTTTCCTCGCTGTTCACCTCACCTGGGAAAAAATTAGCCAAACGAGTGAACTCCTCCTCGTAATCGTCAACTGAACGATCATACCGAGTCACCTCACTGAAACCTCTTCCCCATCTCTGTCTCAACGGCTAGAGACAAATATTTACGATCGAAATGCACCCAGAACTCAACAATTAACATCGTATCTCTCTCCTCCATTATGGTAACTAATTCTCACCATCGTAATGCTGCTCTAAGAGCCTAAAAGTGGATATAATTTTCTTCTGCACATCGTTACACTCTACCATGCGAAAGTGTCACTGAATGTCCTTTTGCCACTTGAACGATGCAATCATATCTGAACTACCCTGGAACTCGTGTGGGTGGCCCTTCTGAAAAGTCTCCATAACTCTCTGGCAATATAACAACCCCAGGTGTGCCTATATAATCGGTGCCACTAGCTGTGGTGGCTGTTGGGCCTCAAGAAAGTGGAGATCCATGGCAGTCATCGCTACATTAACTTCCTAGGCCACAATATCTCCCACCTCTGCTGCTTACACTGACCCCTGTGGTGGCTGTGTTTATGGGGTCCGTGGCTCCTACTGAGCCTCCCTCACATTATACCTATCCATTGTTCTCATCACTATTCCTCTCTTAGGTGGCATTTAAAAATAGATTGAATTGTATGAGTTCACAATTGGTACAATATAACAGCAGAAGAATGTAATCTCAAATTCGTAATCGTGAATGTAACATACCTAACAATAGGGATCTATGCCAAATAACGCTACACTGAAATCGTAGTAAGCCATATAGATCCTATGGATACTAGAACCTGATGCTTTGATACCATATGTGACACCCCACCTATTTTAATCACAGGTCATCAGTGTTTTATCAAAATAATCAAGAATCTCATTTGGATCATTCTTAACATCACTATCGAAAAACTTTGTAATTGCTAACCACCTATGTTAAATTAAGCTAGCGCCAAATTTTATCTTTCAATTATATACCAACATGCAAAAATAAAAATAAATAAACCAAACCATCTGATAATAATAGTCTGAACAATCATTTGACATATATATAAATAAATAAGACCGAATAAACCATCGATTCCCAAAATAAATCCAAATACAATTCTGAAATAATAAATCTGAATCTGAATAAAGTCTGATAAATAAAATGAAGAAATAAATAGTCTAAACTGGCAACACGCCCAAAGAAAATACTGAAGAATCTCCTATCTATCATTGAACGAACTAAAGCATCTAAAGAAACTCCTTCAAGCCTCCTTAAGTGCTACAACTACGCATCCATTAATAGAATCATCAAGCTTGGCATCCCTGTCACTGAACACCTAAAAGGTTCTGAAAAATATTTTTTCACGAGTTAGGTCCTAAGAAAATAGTTTGAAAATATTTTTCAAGTGTTTAAATCACTGTTAAATAAGTTATTAGATACATATGTTTGTTTATAAGTACACTCCCTTGAGATCCTTACTTCTCAACTAATGTGCACGGCTAACTTACCCTATCTAGGTATACTATCCGTCCCAACTAGATAACATATCTATATAACCTAAATAGGTATATCTCCATCATATAACGCATACGACACGCTACCAGAGTTTCAATAATTAAATTTATTGACGTATTATTATCGAGTTAATTAATTAAGTTTCTTTACTTAAATACTTTTAGATATACACAATCTATCAGTTGTACTATCACACATAAGTAGATATATCATATTTTTATATATTTAACACATTTAATATATACAACAATAGCATCCCCGAAATGTCCCCTCGTGATGCTGACATACTCTGTTATCAAGTCCATGCACTCTCGTACTAAATCAAGGACTATTGGTTCGGCATGTCTCCTCAAATCCAAAAATCAATCAACACAAACTGGAGGCGAACATGGTTCTAAGCTTTTGGGATACACATATACCTAATGTACTCAAACGACACTCAGGTCCCACTTGTACACAACACATAGTAAGACTCCCTAAGTTCCACATTCTGGGGAAAAAATCCAGACCTCACTGGAATAAACATGGTGTGATCTCCCTCTGCGTAAAAACCTCCTAATAGCAGACATCGTAGGTATGTTCACACACATAATCATATCAGAACCATAGGTATTAACACATCCTATATAGGAATATTATTCACTAGATATACACACTACCCATCATAATAACCCGTATGTAGTATATAACTCTCAAATACTCAACATACTAATTATGACTTATGTTCAAATAATTTTGAGCATCACTCGCTACCCGAAGGGTCCTAGTTATCCCTTAATTATTATTAGTAGGTAATACATCTTTATCCTACTGGTATTTATCTTAGATTACCTTTTACCATTCCCATAACCCGGTTTATAAATTTCCAATACGTGACACAGTCGGTGGACTCTCGTCAGTCTATGTCTCAAACCTTACGCTAATTAAGACTAAGACGACCTCAACTATGTGTTTTTTGACATTACCTATGTCCTTATATATTTTAAATACCATTACTAATATTCAGGGTAAATCGGGGTAAAGAAAACCTTGCAATCAAAACAACTCCCCAATTTCATCAACCATCGATCAATCGATTGAACTTGGGTTGACAACTTTGTCCCAGTTGCATTTTTCTCACTATTTAACACCTCAAATCCGCATGGATCATTCCTAAACTCCCAACAACCATAACTAAACATTATATGTATATAGGGGGTGTTTCTAACGTAAATCATGTATCAAATCCATACAAATTTTGTCCAAGATCCGATTAAAACTCCATACTCACAAAAACCCCAGTTTTAGTGTTTCTCATTAATAATCATTCATTTAACTAGATTTCTACTATTTTAATCATCACAAATAATCTAATTTCGTGTCCTCTACATATGTGGATTCATTCTACATGCAATCCTACCCATAATTACAGATTTTAATCAACAATCTCCTAAGAACATTATCAACTTTCACTAAATCAATAACCCTAAACTACATGGGAATTATAACTCAAAAAATCATGCAAGATAAACACTTGCCTTATCAAGTAGGTCTAATTTCATCTTATGTTTGGTAATGAAGGTTTCTTTCTTACTTTCGATCACGATTTCGATAACATATGTGGATGAATTGAGACGTTTCACCACCAAACTCTCTTGTATTCCCCTCTAATGACCTCTCATCTCTTCTCCTATGATTTTTAGGGGTTGAGTTATATTATTCTGCTACCCCAACTGACCAAACTTATATTTTAAACCCTAATTTAAAAAATTAAACTAATGGGCCAAGCCCAAATGACCCAAACACTCCCGTGCGGGCTCGATTATGACTAAAAAGGCCCCGAAACCCAATTACAACCCATGAGTACCCTAGTCGGACTATCCTGACCCATTCGGAATCAAACATGACCTCCAAATCACGATCCAAGTCACTCTAAAATAAATTTCTATACCAACCTCAATTAGTATACATGCGACTTTCGATTGGGATTTAATTCTACCACGTCACCATCACTCGTTAGGACATAAAAAAAACATAAGATTACTATTCACTTAGTAATCTTATGCCCCAAATATTAACCAATCACTCTCTAGATTAATATTTTAAATCAACACATAATATTTAATTCTATTATATTACGTCACACATGTAATTTAAGATTAACCAAATTAATTCAATTTTGAATATTCAGAAATATGGGGTGTTACAAGTATGTCCACCACCACTTCTCGCTTATCCAACTTTAGCCAAGTCTAGAGTTATTATTTCAATAAATAGTGAAATTATGTCTGCTTCATCCTCTAAGTAATCATTATCCCTTACATCTTCCAAATGCTGTATCCCTTCTCATATTGTGTACTCTCGTGTGGCATGAGAAAAGTCTAAAGTTGACTCCTTCGAAGTAGCTATACGAGTTCTCGCTGATCGCCTGGACAAGGGGGAAACTTCCAAGATTAGTAATCACAATCATGACACAAATTCCTCTCAGAAATAAGGGTACCCTTAGCTCAAGAACTATGACATCTCTGACAACAAGTTGATAGTTAATGTCAGTGAGAATATCTCCCCATGGTAGTTCCCATCTCGATCATTACTGAGGCATGGTTTAGGAATCGTGATCCTTGCGATAAAACTCCTACCATTAAAAAGGATTAATGAGATGATTATTATGTTCTAGACATAAGTGTGGTGTGTGCTATTCCTAGCGATATCCGTGTGACCGACTTAATAATCTGGATGCACATATATGATGTCAAGTCTTCTATCACCATGAAGGTTCCTTCAGATAGTGAACATGCCTTTAATGATAAGGTTATGGGTGAGGTTTTTGTATACGGCTAGATATTCAAAGTCAATTTTTGTCTTCTTGTTCATTCATCCGTCCATCTCAGGCATCCTTGCATCCATCGATTTTGCTATTGCCCAACTTATACAGAATTCCTACAGAGCTCATTTGAGGTTGTCAATCTTTAAAGGATTTCGTTCAAGGAGGATAACCCAGTTGATGTATTATAGGTCTGCTACACTATGGTCGCAAGGAAAATTTCCCCTTGTTATTATCATTTTATGGATCGTTTCTTCGATCGAAAAATCATCCATATTAACTAGACTTCTAACCACGACTGGAAGTTTCGTTACTTCTTCATCTCGGGAGATTAGGAATTTAGCTGCAATGTTTTGTCTTTTAAAGACAAATCGATACTCCTAGATAATGGGATATGGTCTCGATCTTGGCCAAAATGGATCCAAGTCTCAGTGTTAAGGTGATAAAAGGCATAGAATAACTTTGTGGTTAAGGAGCCCTCATAGTTTTTCAGGATTTGATGACTCATCACTTTATTGAGTGCATCGTCATGGGTGTGTCCCCCCTACCTGAACTCTATAAGAAATTTTCATAAGTTTTTTAACTTTATTATTGTCTAATTTTTCTTTAACTTCATATAGGATGATACTAAGTCATGTGTTGTTTTTTTACAAATCGTCTAGAAGGATTATTGGACTCTGTGTAGGAGATGGCCAGCAATCTACTGGCCCGTCTCTAGGGCAAAACTATTGCACCAACCTAGACTAAACAAAAAATACCACTGTTGAACCCCCTGCTATCCGAGTGGTTAACATTAGAAAAGATGCTTCTGGGATACTTCTGTTGACCCCCCTCCCCCCAAAAGAAAAAGGATGCCCCCCAAGGCAAACAAACATCTCCCTTTTACCAATCAGGTATGACACTTCAGTTGTCGTGCATCCAACCTAGTTTGGGAAGAATGACAACTCCCTTCTAGGGAGTGAATTGAGAGACCATGAGGCCATAACTATGATTGTTGAGTGCAAAAATCATTATTTTGATGCATAAGATCCCTAGCGAGTCATTAATTTTGTGCTCCAAAAGGCTACATAGGTAATTCTTTTTCCTTGATATCTCATCATTCTATAAGTCTTGTATCATTTTGCACTAATTCATATTTTGATATTATAGTCTATCATAGTCCTTTAATACATTTAACTCTAGGTAACTGAGGCCGACAAAAAGATGAAGGCGGTCGAGAATGCGTAGAGTGAGGCTAATAATTCGAAATGGGATCTTAGAGAACCGAAGGCTGACCACAACATCGAACCCCAGGAGCATAGATCCTGCCACAGAGAGTAAAAAAACTTAAGGGTGTATCTCCTTACAAAGACAAAGGAGTTAGAGAAAAATGTCAAAAATCAGTAAGAGGGGGAGACTGATAAGTTTAAGGTGGAGGACGAGACTTTTGTTGAAGACTTTTAAGAGTCCGAGGAATTTTTCAACTATGCCATCTAATACTTGGAGAAATGTGCCAAAACATTTAGTCATCAAGTATTTGACTAGTGCTCTAGGCTAGTGGCCCCCAATTGGCTGAGATAATCAACTCGTCATCTTTGCGGACCTAGGGAGCGTCGAAGATCTCCAGCAAATCTAAGCTGAGGATAAGACTGTGGGTAATGGTGAGATAGAGGTTAAGATAATAGTTGATCAAGAGGATATTGAGAGGGTTAGAGATGAAGAGAATCAATCTTGGCAAACTTTTAAAGATCCCACGCTCATCGATACTTAAATTGAGATTTCTTTATGGGCGATCGCTTGTGGTCCTTCAAACTCTTCTTTTGTAGGTCATCCATTTTAAACACTGGATAATTTCAACCTTATGTATGTAATAGCTCATTTAATTTTGGATCAATTTTTACTAGTAGTATGATGCTATTTTTTTTATGTTTGGCACGAAGTGGAGTGTCTGAATTGAATATACAATGTTTTATTAACTGTTTGCACTATAAGACTTCGTATTTGATTCTTAATTGCATATCACCAAAGTAATGATGTTTAACAAATTATTTTCAATAAATTTCCCTATACTCAGTGTTTCCAGGGTGACTTCACGGAGCCGAGACCCCTCAGTCACTCTAGTACACCCGAGAGAGAGTTTATTTACTAACCATAATTGAATGATGTTTTAAATTTACCACACTCAAATAGTTTTATTTGGTCTTCATCAATATAATGATGTTAAAGGACCTCCCTCCTCTCAGAGTTTTTGGGGTTACTTCTTGGAGTCGAGACACCTCAATCACTCTCATCGCTCCGCGAGATAGTTTTAGCTATTCACCATAATTGAATGATGTTTTAAATTTATCATACTCAAGTGATTATATTTGTCCTTCATTACTAGAATTGTTTTAAACAAACTCCCTCCTCTCAGGGTTTTAGGGGTTACTTCTTGCAGTCGAAACTCCTCAGTCACTCTCATATCGCTAAAAGAGAGTATTAATTATTCACCATAATTAAATGATGTTTTAGCACATATTAGAGATATAAGTTGGATGAAATGAAAAGATTAGACAACATTTGTATGTTTCACATTGAACTTCATTTAATTTTACATACAACTTGGATGATTGCCTCTTTGTTATGGAATTGAAATGAACACAAAGTAGAATTTAACTAAACATAAAAGCGATAGACTATTAATAATATCTCTTTAAGTGGTCCTTATTCCAAGGATTGGAAAATGGTTCGCCCTCAATCGATAGGTGCTCGAGTTGACCTCCTATGTAACCGTGTATGTCCCATTCCAATTGGGGTGATGTTTGTTGTCCCTTTTATGACATTCTAAAGTACAAGGTCTCCCATTGCAATAGGTACTAACTTAACTCTTCATTATAAAACTTGGCAGCCATTTACTGGTAAGCTAATTGTGTGACTATCGCACCTTCTTGTCTCTATTCAATCAAATTATGGTCGATCCTTATTTATTTAAGGGTAGCCTCAATGTCATAAGTCTGAACCCTATGAATCGGTAACCCAATCTCTTTTAGGATTATATCCTCTGACCCTTAGACTAACATGAATGGCATTTCGCTGATTGGAGTCCTCTATGTTATTCCGTATGCCCATAAGTGACCATACATATCATCAACCCATCTCCCATTTGCATCTTCCAACTTGTTCTTTATTCCATCTGCTATCCTCCTATTTGTACCCTTTGTCTGCCTATTGGCTTGCGGTCGGTTAGGTGAAGAATATAACTCCTAAATACCGAACATTCCGCCGTAGGCCTCCATAAATTTATTTTTTAACTACTTTCGATTATTTGATATTAGTGCAATGGGAAGGCCGTAATTTCGAATAATGTTTCTATAGATGAATTCAAAAAATTTTGTTTAGTGATTGTTATCATGGCTTCGGCTTCTACCCATTTGGAAAAGTAATCCATTGCAACGATTAAAAATATAACATTTTCATTTCCTCTGCACAAAGGGCCAATCAAGTCTATACCTCACATTTCAAAGGGTCATGGGTTCGATATTAAGGAGAGTGTACGGTGGGGTTGATGGGGATGCTTGTAAACCTCTAACATTTATCGCACTTCAGAACGTAATATGTAGAATATTTAGTGAGACTCGATAAATAATATCCCCAAGTGATGATCCTCTTGACCAAGGATCACGCACCTATATGACTAGCACATGACCCCTCATGTACATATTAGAGAACATGGCCTACCTCGACGAGGTTCACATATCAGAGAAATGGAAGTATTAAACGATTTTATAGAGTAAATCGATAATAATGGTGAATTTACTACGCGAAATTGGATTCTTCTCGTTTCATCTTTAGTATCTAAAAAATTTTCATCTATAATATAATATATAATTGGGTCCATGCAAGATGCTCCCGAATTCAAGTTTAAGAAAAGTTTCTTTCAAATCTTAACCACTTATATGCTCGGTTGGAACAAGATCTCAATCGGCACACATTGTCTATTTTTTGTTCTGGTGGTTGATGCTAGTCTCGCCCAAGAATCTAGTCTTCCATTTAGAAGTCTTGGCATTCTCTTCATCTTAACCTAATCAAAATTCAATATCATCATTTGCATTATGGCAATATACTTAGCCTTTTTTCATCATTGGCCTCTTAAAATCCCCATACGACTGAGAATCATTGTGACCAATCAACTGACCGACATTTAGTGTGAGAGTGAAGTATCTCAATCCTAATGGATTATTTATATAATTAAATGCCCAATCAACACAATGTCCAAATTTTATCTTTTTATCCTAAACGAGCATCGAGGTGATAGAGCGGATAAAATAACGCATCCAACCAGATAAGGGAATTTAAGGAAAAAACCTCTTGAGGGTTAAACCTTTATTCAACACTTTAGAAATATACAAGACAATCAAATTACAAAATACTTGATACTAGAAACAAAAATAATGCTTAGTGTCTTCGTAAAATCTCCAAAGAATACTACTTGTGAGAAGGAGTTCACACGAGGCTTTTCATGCTCGGTATCCACTAAACAACCTTAGATGTCAGCAGCAATTTCCCTCGAGAATCACAAGTTAAGCCTTGAACATAACTCTCCACAAATGTGTATGCAAGATACAAGCTATAGGGTTTGGAGTTGATTCACTCAAGTAAGTTTGACGGATGTGATTTGTGAATTAGAAATGTTTTCTAAACTCAAAATGTTGAAAACTTTTGCAAAAAAGATGTGCAGAAATAGTTCTGTAAAAAGTAATAACAAAAACAAATGCAAAACAAGTATTTATAAGACATACACAAATTTTGAGGTGGCGGCTCATTCGAATGAATTTAAAGCACTTTCAAATGAGAATGACAACTCTTTAGAATGAAACAAAGTCTCGTTAGAACAAATAAGACATATCATTTGAGCAAAGTTCAAATGACCTGAAATAGTAAGCTATCATTCCATGTTCGATCGAAGTAAACTTCAAATGAAACTTCTAACAAAATATAGATCTCATTAGAATGAGATTTCCATCTCATTTGAACGAGATGCGTGAAGAAAATTTTTAAATAAAGAAAAACCGCCTCGATTTTTAAGTAAAAGATTATGTTCCAGTTTCACTAATAATAAACATCCAAAAATCAATTCAAGGAATAAATTTATACTCTAAATATCATTAACCTTCATGATGTGTAAATGCTTGAAAGTTGAAGATGTTGAGTATTCGATCCTCCGTGATGACTCGAGTCGAATGGATAACGAGATGCACCAAATTTATGTAAGTCTAAGATATTAGAGCCTTTTGGCTGTTATGGTAAAAACATAAATGTAAATTAAATTAGAATGAAATCCCCTAAGATAATAAAAATATCCTAATACCCTCCCAAACCATAGAATGGATAAGGACCTGATTATGATTCCTTTAAAATAAAGTCTTCAAATCTCAACTTCTTCTTTGTCTTCTCTTTGACACTTGGTCTTCATCAAGTGTAATCCAAACATGATCTTCCAAAAGTAATGATACACATGAAACAAAGGAAATATCCCGTGATGCATCAAGTTTGACATATAAAAAAATGCATTTAAAGATTAAAACTCCCCCATAATTTGTTCTCCCCCTTTTATTTTATCCGAAATAGACAAGGAGTAGAAACTAATTATACAAACTAAGGAACATCACCAATAAAAAAAAGATATCATCATAAAATATATGAATGAATAATCATGCCATGATAATCTCAAATGATCCACAAACTAGTTTAGAAAATTTTCAATATTTTCAAGTAATTTTTTTTAATAGATACAACACACCATGGAGAAATACAGAAATAACTAAATGATGGAAACGGAATGAAGGGGTGTGAACATATCTTATAGGTTAACCAACGTAGAAGAACATAATGTGAACATATCTTATATATTAACCAACGTAGATGAGCATAACATATGTGCACAAAGGAATGAGACACCACTAACGTAAGATCTCAAAGTCTACCTTGGGTCTGAAAATGGTGAACTCAAGTGAAATAAACATAACCTAATCAACTAATCAAGACCGTAAGTGATTTTTATACCAATAATGCCCAAAGTTATTTAATGCTTTACAATATGTTTAAGGACATGCAAATTCATTGATCTTTGACTTAATTCCTTCAAAACTCACATATTGAGTTTTTTCTCTCAAATCTTTTTGAAGAAATTAATGCTCTTAGGTAGAAAGCATCAATGTTCTTACAAATTGGCATTTCACTTATGTTTTTATGTGCCTTTAATCTTTTAGGATCTTTTCTTAGCAGATGGTGTCTTTTGCCGTAAATTTAATGTGTCTTTCCCAACTCAATTCCATTGCTTAAAATATACCAAATTTACCAGATAAACGATTTTCTATTTTTTCAATCCGAGCAATAGTTCTTACTTGTACTATTTTTATTATCTTATTTTTCATATTTGGTTCAATTTAAAAGAGGGATTGAGATGAAAGCACTATAATTGACACGTGAAAGGTAAGTGAAATACTCACATAAGTCTGTCCTCGTGTTATATAAAGGAGACAAGAGTCAAACATGCACCAAGTTGTCATCATATCACATCTTAATGCCTCCGAACATTATAAAGTACAAAAGAGAAATGATGTCATGTCTCAAAACACTATAAAATAGCCACATGGATATTAAATGAATGGGTGACTTGGACATACATATGGTGTAAATAAAATATAAAACTGTTTTTGGATTTTTCAAATATTTATCAAAAAATAAAATTATTTTTCAAGTTGTCATCCTTAATGCCTCCAAACATTATAAAGTGAAAAAAGAAATGATGTCATGTCTCAAAACACTACAAAATAGCCACATGGATATGGAATGCCTGGGTGACTCGGACATATTTAATGTTATTCCACATATGGTGTAAATAAAATATAAAACTCTTTCTGTCTTTTTCAATTTTTCTTACAAGGAAACCCAAAATATTTTTGTATTTTTAAAGAAAAACAAAACTCCTTTTGGTATTTTGAAAAATATAAAAAAATGAAAAATATAAGTACAAAGATAGTACAATCTAGAAATTGGCATGTAAGATATGAACATGAAAAAACCATATGCTAGAAACAAATCTCAACCTTAATGATTGGTCCCATAGGAGTTTTCCAAAGGAGATGACATCCTATGAAAAGCCTCCATCAAATCTTGTGAAGTTTTCACCAGATACTCTACTTTCTCTCGAAAACTCTCAAAATCTCTCATGTGATGTGCAGGACCATGCGGAGTAACATGTGTGGGAGTGCATATAGGAACACATGTAATAGTTTATAGTGGAAGATACCTATGAGACACTCTCCCTAAGGTGACTTCTTTACTTACAATTAGAACAAACATATACGAACTTGAGTCCACCTCTCTTAAAACTTCTAAGACGAGCTCTCCCACATGGATTGGGATGCCTAGGTGGGTTAGTTCGAGGGCTATATGGATATAACAAAAACTCGGGAAATGACTCGGGTGCTACATGGGAAGTGAATGCATTGTCATAACTTCCTAGCCTTTCAACATTACCCAAAGACGGATCGAGGAGCATCTTTCCAACTTTATTAGATGTGTCATCTAAAGTGAATTTGACCTCCCAAACATGTTTGATATCTCTCTAGAGTTGGGATACACGGGCTTCAAGTTTATCACGAGGCTCCAATAAAGATTGAAGATCTCTCGTAATACTAGCCACGATTTTGGTCAAATAACTTTTTTCCCGCCCTAAAATGATCAACTGCTTACACAACGAAACCTTCACCTTCTCAAGTTAAAGCGTCGATGCCTCACACCCCCTAAAAAAATTCACCTCTCTCTCTCTCTCTCTTTCCAATTCTAACACCCTAAGAGACAAATCTTTGTTCAATTTTTTTGTTTTCAACGCCTCGGTGTACAAATCACTAAAATATTTTTGGAGATCACCTTCTTCATCACTCAAAATATCATCCTCAGACTCACTATCTATCGAATGAATCAAAACTAGATCAAGTATATCACATTTAGATATGTCCTAATCGGCGTGCGACAAACTATAAGTACGCCAGTGACTAGGCATGAATGCAATGCATAGTTAATGTGGTGATTCTCCCCATTAATAAACGGACTCGATGTCAGTATCACTAAGAGTGGCGCCATTTCCAATCTCTTGCCTTTTCCCTTTATCCTAGTGGGACACTCTTGTTCCTCATACCCTTTAATCTAGCACTAATAACACCTTATATTTTTCTCTTTCTCACCACTACTCTTGACCTCATACTTCTTTTGTTTTTCTAAAAAATTCTTTTATTGGAAGAATTACTTTTGGAAATTTGAGAATTTTTTTTAAAAAAATTCAAAAATAAGGACAAGTCATCAAAGTCACACTCACCCTCAGATTTAGACTCATAAACTTTATCTTTCTTCTTTTTCTCATTTTGAGTCTTTAAAGATATCCACACTTCCCTAGGTTTAATAGTTTTTGAGAACATATCTATCTCACATGTTTGAAGATCTCCTATAAGTTATGTTCACCTAAGAATGTCTAGGGTCCTTAACGAATTGGCACGGTGACCTTAGTAGTAGAACGGGTAGGGAGTGGCCTCAAAATGTTTTTCACGACTCTTGTATCAGAAATCTTCTCACCCAAGTTAAAACTCGAATTAACAATGTCCGATAAATGTGCATAAAACTCGTCGAAAGATTCAAATTCAAGAATTGTGATCATGTCATATTATGTGGTGAGAATATGAAGATTAGAAACTTCAACAACATTGTTATCCTCATGAGTGAGCTGAAGGGTATCCCAAGATTCTTTAGACATGGTGTACGTCATAATGTGGTGGAACCCGTTAGGGCTGATGGCACCTGAGTTGGCACTCAAATCGCAGTAGTTGAAATAGTTCCACTTAAATTCTTCCTATTTCCACTATGAGATAGGTTTTGGGCTGATGACATTATTAACTAAGAGAGTGGGAGGATTACACCCTCTTTCACAAACTACCCAAACACATTTATCTATGTCCTTTAAAGAAGACCTCATCCTACCCTTCTAGTATGCATAATTTTCACCATCAAAGATGGGCATTAATTATACAATTCTCCATTAAAATAAAAAATTTCAAATATCAACAATTTAAAAAGAAAAATTACATCAAGACAAAAATATTTTTACGAAAAAAATCACACAGTAAATTTGTGCAACATGCTCTAATACAAATTTGGGCATGTGCTATCTCGATCTTAATGGATTGTTTATATAATTAAATGTCTAACACATAAATATGTCAGGATTTTATCTTTTTATCCTAAACAAGCATCTAGGTGATAAAGCGGATAAATTAACTCATGCAACCAAATATGGCAATTTAAGGAAAAAAACCTTGTGGGTAAAACCTTTATTCAACACTTTAGAAATCTATAAGACTATTGACTTACAAACTTTTTGATACCAGCCAAAAGTATAATTCACAATCTCTTCATAAATTTCAAAAGATTACTATTAGTAGGGAGAAGTCCATATGCGTCCTTCCATGCTCAATATCTACCGATCATTCTTTTTCGTCAGCACTAAGTTCCCTCGAGAATCACAATGTCAGTCGTGATAACACTTCATAAAGGTGTATCAAAGATACAAGATAGTGGGTTTAAACTTGATTCACTCAAATATATTTTGGGTATGTGATTTATGAACCAAAACTGTTTTCTTGACTCTAAATGTTGAAAACTTTTGCAAAAAGGATGTGCAAAAATAGTTCAGGTAAAAGTCTTAACAAAAACAAACAAGAAACGAGTATTTATAAGACGTACACAAATTTCAAGGCCACGGTTCATTAGAATGAATTTGAAGCTCGTTCGAACGAGAATAACAACTCGTTAGACCAAAATAGAGTCTTGTTAGAATGAAGAAGCCATCTCATTTTAACCAAGTTCAAATGACCTTCAAACGACCTAAAATAGTATGCCCTCATTCGACTTTGGATCGAAGTAAACTTCAAACAAAAAAGAGATCTCGTTTCAATGAGAGGTGTGAACATTGAAATTTTTTAAACAAAGAAAAAATTCCCCCATTTTTAAATAGAAAAATTTGTTCTAGTTTTAATAAAAAAAAAACATCCCAAAAGAAATTCATGGAATAAATTTAAACTCTAAATAGCAATACACTTTCATGATGTGGAGATGCTTGAAAGATAAAGACGTTGGATATTTGGTCCTCCATGACATCTTGAGTCAAATGGGTAATGGGATGCGCCAAAATCTATGTAAGCCTAAGCTATTTGTGCAATGATAAAAAAATATGCTCTTACATAATGTTTTGGCCAAAGAGAGAGATGCAAGCAGAGCTTCATATTCTGACTCATTATTCGACGTTTTAAAGGCAAACCATAAGGTATACTCAATGGTGATCCCGTCCAGGGATGACAATATCAGGTCTACACCACTACCGCTTTCACAGCATGAGCCATCCATAAACAGGCTCCAAATAGGCCCCTTTTGGTGAAAGGGATTTTGTCAAAAATTACATTCTTTATCAATAAGTCTTATCCCGTAACACATTTTTCTTTATCGACTGGTAACTCCTTGGCCACCACATGGTTCTAGACAACCAACAAATCAACCCTAATATTCAAAGCAAACTCTGCTACTATGGATCAAAATTGGTTGTACCCATAGTAAGCATCCACAAAGTCGATGAGCTCACCTTGTTGCTATTGCATATACCATCTAATCAATCCGAGGCAAGAGGAAATTATCTTTTGGGCAAGCCTTGTTGAGGTATGTGGAGTCGACACACATTCTCTAGTTCCCATTTTATTTAGGTACAATATTGAACTTCTGTAATGAAATATATAGTTTGGAATTTCCTAACTTCATCTTGAATGACATTATATTTATCCCTGCTAAAAGTTTATCGTCTTTATTTCATTGGTTTGGCCTTCTCGCCTATATTAGGTCGATGAAAATTTATATTTTGGGGTCAATATCCGACATATCGTGATGACTCCAAGTAATTATACTCCCGATTAGCTCTTTTTTTTGCCCGGAGGGATGAGCTGATTTGGATGGTTTTTCTAGTTCATCATCATTGAGGATGATGGATTCTATGTTATCGTAAGGATCTCCCTTTTTTAGTTTCATTTCATCCCTTGGATCAAGGGTATTAATGTTGTAGGAAGTCGTAGTCTTTTTATGGGCTTCTCTATCTTCGATCGAGGTGAAGTGACACTCTCGTGACTCTACTTGTTCACCTTACACTTCTCCTACTCCATAAGGAGTCAGAATTTCATCATCTTGTGTACGCTAAAAGGAAAAAATTCAAATTCTTTAAATTATACTCTCCCCAGATTTATGTTGTAAGCTGAAAAGACATGTTCATCCATCATGAAGAAACTAATTTCCCTGTCCAGGCATTTCAACCAGGTTTCCATGAAAACATATATCTCATAACCTTCGAGAGCGTGTACTTTATCCCTACTGAATTCGATCAAAGGTTGATGATAAAGAACTAGTCTCTTCTTACTTAGCTTCATGCCCTTAAAACAGTCCCATAAATTGATGTCTGTCGAGCTTCCCTTGTCGACCAATATACGAGCCATGTTATAGCCATGAACTCATGTAAATATGATTAAGGATCATCATGTGGGGCTAAAATCCCCTTGAAGTGTTTCCTTGGAAATCTTACTACGAGATTATCCATGTTAACTTTCTTAAGTTTACGAGGCTTAGCTTCCATCTCGGACAAGTTGACCCAGATCCTCTTTGGTGCTATTTTTACTTCAACGACATGAGTCTTCCTATGGTCCGACTCAGTATTCCACCTACTAATCCACTGTAGATCACTCTAACACCAAGGGAAATCATATAAAAATTACCTTTGACCAGAGGGAGCTTGGCTAGAAGATCAGGATTATCCTTGCCACTGTCATTTGACCCTTGATCGTTCTTATTCCCTTGTAATTCCTTTTTGTTATTGATATCATTTCTTTCATTAAATATTTTTCTACCTTCATCTCGTCCCCCACTCTTATCTATTTACTTTTGAATCTTATTGTGGGTACCTCAATTTGTCACTTTGGCGCAGACGATTAGCCGAATTAAATATGGCCCAAAGTCTAGAGGCCCCACGCATCTACTAATTCAGTTGCCACCTATTCGATTCCTAAAATCTCTCAAGGAGATATTTTAAGGATTATAGGCTAACGCGGGGGAGTCCAACACCCCCACTCTCCGAAAAATAGCATGTATGTAATAAACCCTCAACCCGGGGCAAAGGCATGCATTATTTTATCCAAACACACCCCAGAGTAAAGAGAAATAAAATACTGAGAGCACCACCGTGGATGTAGGCCTTCTTGCCGAACCACGTATATCTTGTGTTGTGTGTGATTTTTATTCTTTCAATTTCTTTATGTATTTTTGGTGATTTCCATTGCTTGTTATTTTGTGTTGAGCTTAATTATCACCACAATTGGCATCGTCTGTGGGAACGCTTGTTTTCCTTTAAGAAAGCCTTCACTAAAAAGAATTTTGAATGTATGGTCACAGCAACAATGCCCCTCAAGCAGGGGATATTGAAGAGTAGCTTGCCCCTCGCAGGATCAGATCTGAAGTTCAACGTTCAAATCCTAGGGCTGGCCCAGAACGGTAAGCCTCGAAGGAAAGCCAAGGGACAGTCAAGTCCACACACGTATCCAGGCTAATCGATGACTATGAGGCCAGGCTCGAAGAGAGAGAGGAGGCCACTCGCAAGAAAGAAGATGAGAATGCTCGTCTCAAAAAATGATTTGAGAGAATAGAGAGAGAAATCCATCATAGCACCAGGTAACGCCAATATCGCACTCTTAGCCCTCAGGTGAGCAAGTCTCGCAGCCGAGAAAGGATCCCTAGACATGGATCTTAAAGACTTAAGGAATACATATCAGATGATAACTTGTCAAGAAACATGAACAACCTTGCCTTCACAGAAGCCCAGCTCGAGGAAATGATGACATACAAAATTTGTTCTGGAGAGAAATGGACCAGCACCCAGTGCATCGGGGTGCTAGATCTACTAGAGAGCTAGCCAGGTGATCTATTAGGACCCAGATGAAACCCCTTTTCTTAAGGGAGATAGAAGAATAAGAATTCCCTAAGAAGTTCGCGATTCCTTGATTCAAGATCTACGACAGAAAGACTGATCCTATCGTCCATATTAGGCAGTACAGGCAAGCCATGACCCTATGGAACCAGAAGGACACACTAATGTGCTAGAGCTTTCCATAGAGCTTGCACAATGTGGCCTAGAAGTGGTTCAAGAGACTCCATCACAGATCCATTAGGAGCTTCGAGTCCCTAGCAAAGCTCTTCACAGCTCGCTTAATTACCAACAACTCCCATCCGAAAAGGATGGATGCCTTATTGACAACGAATAAAAATCCCCAGGAGAGCCTCATAAACTATGTAAAAAGGTATTGGGAGTTGTTCAACGAGGTCGAGGACTTCTTAGAGCAGGTCGTTGTGGCATCGTTTAAGATTGGCCTACCCATCTCTTGCCTCTTGCACTAATCCCTCAATAAGAAGGAAGCCACAACCATCGATGACCTAATGTCTCGCATCAAGAAATACGCCAAAGTTGAGGATGTGACTCACCTCAGTGCAGGGGAGAATGATCGAGATAAGTTCTTTTCCATGGGAAGCAACAAAGCTGAGAACCATAAGAAAGGAAGCAAGAATGGGGGAAAGAGTGGCTCAAAGAGTAGAAACAAAAATAATAGTTCAAAAGAATTTCAGGCAGTGAACACTTTCTTTAAAGAACCAATCTACAAGATCATATCCAAGATCAAGGACAACCCATTCGTTAAGTGGCCCAGAAAGATGTGAGCAAATACCTCAAAGAGGAACAACGCACTAAGATGTGCTATTCATAATGAAAGTGGGCACAAAATTGAGCACTGTAAAGCTATCAATTCTCACCTTGAATAATTAGCCTAGACTGGGAAACTGAACGAATTTGTGGAAAAGAAGGAAGAGAAGGTCGCTGCTAATGGAGAGCCAAGGACCGAGAATGTGCTCGAGGAGGATGTTGGCCATGAGTTCGCAGTAATTCATAAGGCATCGGACCTAAAACAGATTCAAGGAAACTGAGCTTGTATGGAAGTTAAAAATCTTACGATAGTAATGCAAGCTTTTCAACTCAATCCAGCTAAAACGCAGGCAGGAAAGCATCAATGAGTAGATGATGTCGACTACAACAAATACATTATGTTCACGGATAAGTACCTAGTGGGAGTAAGGACCCCACATCATGATTCCTTGATCATTACACTCGGGATAGCTAACTACACCGTCGACAGGTTACTCGTCGACCAAGGTATCTCATCCAAAGTAATGTATCTCGACCTATTCAGAAAGTTGAAGTTAAGCATCATCGACTTAAAGGAAGCCACCGCCCCTTTAGTCGACTTTGCTAATAAAGTGACCATCCCTTTGGGAAAGATTGTACTGCTAGTAAGGGAAAGAGGTGTCTCCAATATGATCGAGTTTCTGGTGGTCGACATTCATTCACCCTACCAGGCCATCCTTGGTAGAGGGTGGCTACATGCGATGAAGGCCATCCCCTCTACCTACCACCAAAAACTCAAGTATGTGACTGAGCGAGGAGTGATGGAGATATACAGAGATCAAGCGATGGCGAGAAATTGCTTTATATTTGCCATCCGCCCAAACTTGGATAATAAGGTTGAGAAGGCCAAGGATAAGGTTGAAGAATAGGAAGGTTTAATACCTTCCAAATAGAAGCTAAAATATGGAAGACCCGGAGTGGAGGAGACCAGGATCCTCCCCTCTGAGCGGGTTATTGAGAACTTGGAGGAGATCGTAGCCGGTGGTAGCAAGAAACATATGATGTTCTTGATTGGAGCCTCTCTCAACGATTGAGAGAAGAAGGAACTGACAGTACTTTTGAGGAACAACTTTGAATTTTTCACGTGGGAACCCTACGAGAGGCCTGGGATTGACCCCAGTGTGGTTTGTCACCGGTTACACAATGACCCAACTTTCAAGCAGATCGCGCAAAAGGCACGATGAACTGCACCCGAGAAAGCCAAGGCTATGGAGAAGGAAGTGGAAAAGCAACTGGATGCAGGATCCATACCGGAAGTTAAATTCCCTAAGTGGTTATCCAAGCCAGTAGCGGTCCCAAAAAGAAATGGAAAATGGAGAGTTTGTTTTGACTTTACCGACCTCAATAGAGGAAGTCCTAAAGACAGTTTCCCTCTCTCGAATATCGACTAGTTGGTGGATGCCATAGCAGCTCATAAAAGAATGAGCTTCCTGGATGCATACTCCAGGTGCCACAAAATCCCTTTACACTAGAAGAATCAAGAGAAGTCAACGTTCATCACCATGGTTGGATTGTATTGTTACAAGGTCATGCCCTTTGGACTCAAGAATGCATGAGCAACCTACCAGTGGTTGGTCACCAAAATGTTTAAGAACCAAATGGGAGACACCATGGAGGTCTACATCGATGACATGCTCGTCAAGAGAAGTCATAAATAAGAACACCTCTCTGACCTATCAAGGACCTTCGAAATCCTCAGGAAATTCCGAATGAAGCTTAACGCAAGTAAGTGTTCCTTCAATGTCCAGTCAGGAAAATTTCTCGAGTATTTGGTTAGCAAGAGAGGCCTTGAAGAAAACCCGGACTAGATTGACGCTATCAATAGGGTACAACCCCCCCCCCCCCCCATACGATAAGAGACGTTCATAAGCTCACAAGGATGCTCGCCGCCCTAAAACAATTCATCTCGAAGCCATCCGAAAGGTGCCATCCATTCTTCCACTTGTTGAAGAAAAGTAAAAATGTGGAGTGGAACGAGGATTTATTGAAGGTATTATAGGATCTCAAATCTTACCTTAACACACCGCCCTTTCTCACAATACCTCAAGAGAACGATTCATCGTACCTATACCTCATAGTTTCCAGCCACGCTGTCAGTTCTGCACTGGTATGCAAAAAAACGAGAATCCAACACGCAGTATATTACACGAGCAAGACTCTCTTGGACGCCGAACATCGATACCTACCACTGGAAAAGCTCTCCTTTGCACTAGTGGTAGCCTTGAGGAAATTGAAGCACTGATTCGAATCTCACTTTATCATCATCCTTATGTCTCACCCCCTTAAAGCAGTCCTACGAAATGTAGATCTGTCTGGAAGACTATCAAAGTAGTCAGTCGAGCTCGAGCAATTCGACGTCCAGTTTCATCCAAGGAATGCAATCAAGGGACAAGTCCTCGCCGACTTCATCACAGAATTTATAGGAGAACATCCTTACAACCAACTTCAACCCGTTAGTCAAAGGGAAGATCACTCGATGCAAGGTGTTTAGCGACTGTTCTTTGATGGAGCCTCCAACTCCAAAGGGGCAGGAGTTGGCATTGTGCTGGTTACCCCAGAAGATACAATACTTGAGCAAGGAATCAGGCATGGATTTGAAGCCTCCAACAACAAAGCAGAGTATGAAGCATTAATAGCAAGCCTGTAGAAGGCACATGCGTTGGGGGCAAAGCAACTCCAGGTGTTCAGCGACTCACAACTGGTCTCTAATCAGATAAGTGGAGACTTCAACGCGAGGGATGAGAGAATGTCGGCCTACCTCGCCACAATAAAGAAATTATTATCTAACTTCGAACAAGTCAACGTCCAACAGTTTCCTAAAGGACAAAATAGTCATTCTGACGTCCTAGCGGCCTTGAGCTCAGTGATCAATTCTGACTTGAAGAGAATAATTTCGATCGACTTCCTTCCCATCCAAGCATTAACCAGAGCGATGAACTACAAGACACATGTAATGTTCTCAAGATTTAATCAACCCCTAGTTGGATGGACCCCTTAAGGGACTATTTGAAAAATGGTGCCCTGCCAGACGATAAGAAGGTCGCTCATCAGATAAGAGTCAAAGCTGATCGCTTTCACTTATCTCTTGAGGGCAAGCTGTATAAAAAGTCTTTCACCGGTCCATACCTACAATGTGTACACCCTAAGAACGTCGAGCAAGTTCAGCATGATCTCCATGAGGGAATTTATGGGAGCCATATTGGGGGCAGGTCGCTGGATTTATGAGCAATGAAGAAAGGCTACTGGTGGCCATACATGCAGAAGGATTCTGGGATATATGCTCACAAGTGCAAAAAATTTCAACTTCAGGCTCCTATGGTTCACCAGCCATCCAGACACCTAAAGTCACTTACTAGCCCATGGACTTTTTCCCAATGGGGAATGGACATCGTAGGCCCTTTTCCTACTGCTACCAAAAATCGCGACAGACTACTTCACCAAATGGATAGAGGCAAAGCCGCAAGCAAACATCAAAGACACGTATATGATGAGATTCATATAGAAGAACATTATCACCCACTTCGGGATCCCCGGGATCATCATCACTGACGACGGAACCCAGTTTGAAAGTGGCCTCTTTAGGGGTTTCTGTAACGATCATGGGATCAGGCACCATTTCAGCTCGGTGGCATACCCTCAGAGCAATGGACAAGCTGAAGCATCCAATAAAACAACAATTAATGGTTTGAAAAAATAATTGGAGCGAGCCAAAGGGGAATGGGTGATTGAGTTGACACACATCCTATGGGCCTACCGCACTACCCCGCGGCGAGCTACCGGGTAAACCCCATTCGCACTCACATATAGTATGGAGGTAATCATTCCCTTGGAAGCTGGCCTCCCCACCATGAGGTCCACCCAGGTTGACCAATGACAAAACGATGCAGAATTACTCGTTGAACTTGACCTAGATGAGGAATGAAGAGAGTTGGCTCTAGTGAAACTAGAAGTATATCAGCAATAGCTAGCAAAGCAGTACAACAAGAAGGTCAACCCAAGAGCATTCCAAGTTGGGGACTACATCCCAAGGAAAGTTCATGGCAGTGCAGTAAACCATCACATAGAAATCTAGGACCAAACTGGGAGGGACCATTCAAAGTGATAAGGGACAACCTGCAAGGAGCCTATCACTTACAAATGTTGGAGGGCAGGGAGATACCTCGAGCTTGGAATGCAGCCAATTCATAGAAATTCTACTTCTACTTTTCTGTTTTAATCTTTTATTACAATGTCGAAATTTGTAATTTTTTGTGATTAATAAAAGATTATTTGGCAGTGGAATTCTGTGAAGTGTTGATTTTTTCAGAAAATTTATAACTTGTGGACCTTTTCCAAGTGACAACCTCTCCTCTTAACACATAGAAGCAATGTATTACCCTCCTCAGGTTCTCATCATTTAACACAAACAACCTCTTATCATTGACCCTGTCAATATATGAAGCCCCAAAGGGGACCCTTAGGTAGCTCGGCCAACTCCAATTGGTCGTTAAATGATGTTTGGCTCAAAAAATCTGATCGAATAGAACGTCTAACACCAGGTGTGTCCTTGCCATTGCCACACTTAGGCCTAAGGGAGTGTGATGACATGACCTAAAAGGTAAGGTAAGGAAGAATGGTATCTTATAAGCATACTAGGTTGGGAGGATACTCACGCAATAAAACAACTCTGCCCATATCAAATCTAGTCGGTTAAGAAAAGCCCAAGATAATCAAACAAGAAATCAATGAAATGGACAATTCACAACACATGTTTAATCGAAAAATTGCCCAAAACGTAATTATTTTATTACTTCACTGCATTTATAAAGAGTTACACTGGTTGAATTAAATAGATCCTAATGAGGATTAGGCCTCCGAGTAAGATAATCAACTACTTGCACTCTTCGGCCATCATCTGGGTGAGGAGATAACTCCTCCTTGACTTATTTTAATCTGGCTCCAGTATCTGCCTGGGCATAGCATCTATGGGAACCCACTAATCATCCCTCCTAAAGGGGTTTGGCATCAATGTTTAAGGGGAGATGTCATGACGATACCAGAGTACTGAGTTCCTAGGTACCTTCAGATTCCTGAGAGCATTCAACCATCCCCTAATAAAGGATATCTCTTCAACCATCCCCAACCTCATCGGAGCATCGATCAATCCCTGATCATAACCGTCATCCCACACTCTCCGAGGACCTTTCTTGAACAAGTGCCTCAACAGGGTGGCATCTTTTTGGAGACTGGAAGCTATCATGTATTCTCTACGAACATCTCCTCAAAGTTCATCAATCTCTCTAGCTGAACCACGGTCACTTGTACCAGCTCACCGTCCAGCCGATGAAGAGGAAGCACGTAGAACTTGAGGAGAAATTCTAGGTACATTCTCCCGGAGTTACTAGACTTCTCACCTTAGAGCTTCGTTACCTTTCTGAAGTAGCTCTCCAACTTAATTAATCTCTGAGGCATCTAGGAGCCTTACCTTCAGAGCATCCACCTCTTCTTGAACAGAAGCATCAATTTCCTCCATCTCTTGGAGACTATCCTTCATCTTGGCAACGAGCTCTGACTGGTCCTTATACTCCCTATTCCTTGACCGAAGGGACTTACAGATCCTTACAAAAGCCCTACGAACTTGATTGCTCACGTTAGGACCAATAATCTTTCCTAATTTGAAGTAGCAGGCATATACTCATCAACATCAATCAGCTACAAAACATATAAAGCATTGAAGGATAAAGAAATCAGTACGCAGTATAGAAAAGGATCTCAGTTCATTAAAAGAGAGATTCTAAGTACATCAGCAGATAAAAGGAAAGAACAACAAAAGAAAAAAATACAAAGAGTTCCCTAAAATGGACTAGCTGGCAACCTCAGTATGCTCTGAAGTCGTTGATTACTTCCCCTTATCTGCTGCAGCTCCAGACGCACCTCCCTTAGATGGAGCAGTTGCCATTCCCTGGTTGAGGGGAATTTCAACAACGGTGGTCAGAACAGTGGGGGCACCTTCATTGGCAGCAGGAAGAGGCACCTCATACCCAATAGTCTTAGGTCCAGGATCATGATCATTAAAGAGTGGACAGTTAATGTCCACCTCGGTAGCTAGGAGAGCCTTGTTCCAACACTTCTTGAAGTTCATTCGGCTAATGTAGCCGATCTAAACATCAACATCCTCGTACGCCGCAACCCATCCAGCATTATATGAGCTCTCCTTAAGGGTAGCAGCCTCAGATTCCACCTTCTTTACCTTTTTCGTGAGCACCTTATTTTCCTCCACCACAACCAACTTTCTAGGGCAGACCAAGTCGTAGGACTACCTCGACTCTTTGAGCTCCTTGGTCACCACCTCCTGCGCTCAATTGGCTTCTGTCAGGGTGAGATCGGAAGAATTTTGAGCGTCATCAGTAGTCTTCAAGATGACCTCCATCTTAGAATTTTTCCTTTCTCGCTCATCATTCCTCCTCGCCAGTTCTTTGCGGCTGCGGTAGAGGACAATGAAATCGGTCACAAACTACATAGAAAAAATAAATATCATTAAGATAAGTATCGAACAAAACTTTGCAAGAGCAGAAAATTAAAAGCAGACTTACCAAGGCTAGCCTCTGACTCGCCTTTAGGGCTAACTGGTCAGTCCCCATTGCCTTTTGATGATCAACTGGCAAAACTGCTCTCTCGAGCACCGCAGGAGCCAACTAAGGGGAAAGTATAATACAGGCCCCTCAGTCAAAGTAGATATGGGCACCAGAGATTACCTCACCTTTGTCCTTACTTTCTACCTCCTCCTTTCTTCTTTTCTCTCTTTCCTCTCCCTCTCAACCCTCTTTCTCTACTCCACCTCCCTCTTCTCCTCCTCCCCTTTCTTTCACTCTCTCTCTCTCTATCTCTCTCTCTCTCTCAGCATTTCCTCCTCTATCTTCTTTCTCTCCTGCTAATGAGCAACTATCTGAGAGCCAGCGGCAGCATCCTCGCTCCCGAATTTCTACTTTTTTTACCGATGAGAAAGAAGCATATCGTCTTCCTCATCATCATGGATCAAATTCTTCCTAGGAGGAGCCATGTCTTCCTTGATGGAGCTACTTGAATCCTCTGAAGACTCCTGAGCCTTTGAACCCTCCTCCAAGATGGAAGATTCATCACTATCAGACCTCTCCTCACTAGAATTACCTTCAACACCACCCCTGTTGGCACCCTCATTCTCCTCACTAGAACTGCTTTCCTCCTCGTCCAATTGGACTGGGTTGGAAGCAGCGTCTTCTGTGATGTGTAGCTGAGGAATGCTATCCAAAGGTCGTGCAATAAAACTAGACCGAATGTTCTTATATTCCAGAAGAAATGAAGCAGATTGAGGATGCTCATTGTCCGCTAAAAGCTCCCTAATTTTTCAGCCCTTAACCATCTCGGCAACTCCGATCTTCCGAAGATCTGGTTCTGAGTTCTTTGTCTTCACTGGAAAAAGAAAGAGATAAAGATATGATAAAATCCATACATTAACAAAGGATCCATAAGCAGAACAAGAGCTATTCCTACCTATGTACTCCTCCCCATAAAAGGGAATCACGAATCTCCCAAACCTCGACACTTAAGTATGGGGAGGGAATTGCCAATTTCTGACAAAAAACCCCTCATGCCAATAGTCCTTGTTGGAATCACGTATATTTACTACCAATACCCTATCAGGACTCCTAACCTTGAGGTAAAGAAGACCAGAACTTGTTCGAGAAAAATAATAGCAGAAGAAGATTTCAGCAAGCCCTAGATTGGTGCCATAGAGCTGATTAATTCTATGCACACCATTAACAATTTTCCAAACATTGGGCGAGCACTGTACATGAACCATATCGAAGTAACCAAAAAAGTACAAAAACAAGTTATTTGGCGGAAAAGTAAGACCCCCTGGTATAAGAAGAGAACATGTATCCAGTGACCATCCTCAATGTCTCTGACATTACGAGGAACATGGGAACATTTGATGTCTACCCAGTTTGGAATGTTATAGAATTTCCTAAATTCAGTTATCGACCTATTGCCTATTTTCATCATCTGAAAATAAAAATCCTAGTAACGAATATGAAGAAATTGCAACAGAAAAAGGAAAAAGAAGAAGTGAGAAGGACTTACAAAGTAAGAGTCAGCTTGGGACGAGGCAAAGTCACAAGCAAGGATGATGAGAATATGAGAAAGAATCTTGAAGATGGAAGACGATACCTGAGAATAAGAGAGCTACAGTGAAATCTTGGATAAATTTAGAGAATGCAAAGAAGTTTGAAGTGACGTTCAGGGAATGGCCACTATAAGAGGATTTAAACCTTTATAATCATAACGCACTGGTAACGAGGTGATCTACCACCTAAATCAATTCCGAAAGGGTGCTTCAATCCCAAGAGTGTTGCACGATTCAAAAAAGTTCCATTCAGGCAAACCATTTAAAGTTATTGAGCCCAAATTATGCCCCAAAATTTTTAGGGCCAATTATAAGAACCTCGATTTGTCACTATGGCCCAGATGATTAGCCCAATTAAATATGTCCCAAAGTCTAGAGGCCCCACGCATCTACTAATTCAGTTGCGACCTATTCGATTCCTAAAATCTCTCAGGAGATATTCTAGGGATTATAGGCTAACGTGGGGGAGTCCAACACCCCCCTCTCCAAAAAATAACATGTATATAATAACCCTCAGTCCAGGGTAAAAGGCATGCATTATTTTCTATAAACAGTCCCCACAGTAAAGATAAATAAAATACCGAGTGCACCACCATGGCGGTAGGCCTTCTTGCTGAACCACGTATATCTTGTGTTGTGTGTGATTATCATTCGTTCAAGTTCTTTACGTATTTTTGGTGATTGCATTTTCTTGTTATTTTATGTTGAGCTTAATTGTCACCACACTTCTCTTATTTTATCATTTTTTCCATTTCGTCTTTAAAGGGGAAGAAACTATTAGTTGTATGGCCATGGTCTATGTGAAATGCACGTCACTTACTTTTATACCTCTTATGAAGTGGGGATTTAAGTTTTTTAGGCTACCTGAGATCCTCGTCATTGATATGAATAAGTGCAACCTCGTCCTAGATGAGAATTGGTCCAGTACCATGACCCCTGCCGAGTGTCCATAGAACTCATCTTCATATGGGCCCACAATATAGTGGACCCATATCAACTACTCTCGGCCTATGAGAGCTCAATTGCATACAATTGTAGTCACATACGAATGTTTATTCTACAGTCCAATGGTGACTCCTTGTCTCGGCCTAGGTCATGTGTTGGCCTTATATCATACTGGCAGTCCGAGACCACCACGAGCTTCTCAAGATGATCTTTATAGTCTCAGAGTTATTTACCTCGCGAACCATCCCCACAGTCTCAGTTGGGCCGAGACCAACAAAGATAACTCCATTTCATTAAAATAGATTTCGTACCAACGTGAGGGAATATATCGTTAAAATAGATCTCCTACCAACGTAAGGGAATATTTCATCATCATGATATGCTTTTGTAGAGGACATATGTCATTCTCCTAGTTGATATCTTACCTCACACACACTAGGTGCATGCTCGGGGGTACACTGTGCACCCACAAGCCTATATATACCAAACTCATCTTCTTCATCAAGGATTGAATAATTACATACCTAGCTAAAACTCTGCCCATCTATAAACCTAGAGAGATAAAGCTTAATTGACTATAATTTATGGCCTTTAGTGCCTTTCAATAATAAAAGAGTCATACCCTCTTGCAGAATGGAGTAGGTTCCGACCGAACCACTTATATTTTTGTGTTCTCTCTCTCTTTCTCTCTCTCATCTCATTCTTAGAATACTTACACTTCTATGATTATATCTCCATTAATGACTTAGCTAGAGATTGAGTTAATAACATATTTGAGTGATGATCATATAAATAATCATTTTGACACCGTCTATTGGAAGAGGTTTTCTTCTTCCTCTTCATTTTTTAGCTTAGACTCTCACTTTTCCCTCTGACGGTGGTACATATCCACCATTATTGGATCTACACCATCATTGAAAGAGCTTGGGTCGATGTTCTTGAACCTTTCTATTCACTCACAACTCATCCAACTTTTATTACTTTTTCTCATGGGTGATATGGAATCTAAATTGCCTCTAGGCACTGGCCCAAGCTTCAACCAACCACCACCTTAGTCAGAAATGGCTAATGTGGAGGTGGCACTGCGATCTTTGATTTCCATCCAACATAAGATGCATAATCAATTCATATTTTTGGAATGTGAGACCTCTAAATTTTAATTTCCCCAAAAAAAATTAATTTCCTTTTATAAATGGATACAGAAGCGAGATGATGGTTCAATAAAAAAAATTAACAAATTTTAATTTCTTTTCAAAATTAAAATTAAACAAAGTGAAATAGGATGGAACACACACACAATATTAATTTCACTTAAACACAATTAATTAACCCAAGTCCTAGAAATTTGCCTAAGTCATATTTTTCATTTAATCAAATTAGGCCAAACACAATTTTAACAAATTAAATTAAAGACTTGAATTAACAACACATTACCCAATATTTAATTTAGCACCAAATTAAACAAGTAGTGGTTAAACCCAATTTTATCTTTTTACCTAAGCATGTGTTCTAGGTGATAGTGCAAGATGAAATTAAACAATGAGTCACTACGCCAGGATGTACGAGGAAAAACCCACAACGGTAAAAACCTTGAATGGCCCTAGTCTTAAGTCCACTAAGTATGGTTTTACAATTACAAGACAGATGCCTTACTTCCTCGACTCTACCCCTTTCAAGCCTTGACGTGTCTTCTTGTAAACAAGTCCGCCTAGTAGACAACCCCGGAGCTCCACCGGAATCTTGGTCTTCACAAATGATACAATAGGTACACCTCCAACCACACATGGTCCCTTTCACCAAGTGAGAATGCCGTAGCAAAACAAGCTTCTTCTTCTTTGAGGGATTTAGAAGAAAACCCAAACGAACTCTTCAATAGGTAGAGTAAATCGGTGCCAAAACTCCAAGCAATGTATATATATATAAAGAAGACTTGGAATAAACAATATGGGTGAAACAAAGGTGTTTAAATAATTTTTCTTGAAAAATTAAACACTCAAACAATGAACTTTTTCTTCTTAGGATTTTTCTCTCAAACTCTCTCTTGGTGTTGGAATCTAATGAAAAAGTTAGCATTCCAAAGTTTTTTTTCGCACTTAATTAATCAGGTAAAAGTTAGTGGGAAAAGGAGTGGGGAAGGTGGGAAAAAAATGCTCAAAAACTGTCATTAACTGTTCCCGCCAAATCTCGATCTAACGAGATTTTTCGTTCGAACGACCTTCTAACGAAGTTCCAGAAGAGAAAAAATAAGGTCGTTAGATATCTCGTTCGAATAGCCATCTCGTTTGAACGATATTTCGAACGAAGTTCCAGTGGTCAATATGGGAACTCATTGGCAAACTCGTTCGAATGATATTCTCGTTCGAATGACAATTCAAACGAACTTACAGAAAGTTTGAAATTTTCAATTTTCATCCCAGAAACTTTATATACTTTTAATTAAATTTTTAATTAAATCTTTCTGAAAGTAAACAATAGTTTTAAAAATAAAATTAACCTAATATAAAATGTTCCAAGCTCCTATATATATATATATATATATATATATATATATATATATATATGTAATGCAATCATACCTTAGGAGCAATTGTAACTATGTTGGTGACGTAGAAACAAGGCACTTGAAACACGGAATTTGATGAAGCTTTATACTCTTGACCGCTACCTCTTCAACTAAACACATCATAGGCATGAATACATACATTGAACACTATCCTATGACATAAATGTTTATGTTTGGAATTGAGCCAAAACAATAATGAGACTCAATTGGAGAATTGTGTCCTTACGAATCTCCCCCTTTGGCTATTCCGGGACAAAAACCAAATAAAAATCCTAAAGGTCCGTCAAGCTCTACTAGACTCAAAACATCCCACCCAATACTTGACACTAGACCCAAGGATCAATCTCTTTGTCGATGATGAAAGTTGCCATTTGAAACATTTCCTGCACACTTAAGCAAACTATCAAACGCATAGGGAATACCAAAATATTTAATGCAATTAAAGTAAATACTCCTCCTAAATTAATTCTCCCCTTTATCAAACATGATAAAATTAGAAAGACATCTCTCCCTAAGATAGATCTCCCAAACTCAATTATGATTATAATAGGTTTAGATACCATTTCTCCCCTATCATTCTCCCCATTTTTGTTCAAGAATAGACAAAGGATAAAAGAACTAATAAACAAGATAATGCAAAAGGTGATAAGACCATGAAAGTATATATGCAACAAAAGCATAACTAATCCAACAAATACTAATGAATACCAACTTTGATGCAAAAACAAATGATACTGATTTGACAAATAAGATTCTAGGAATGTGATATCAAACAATGGACGCAACAAGATAGATACCAATTATGAATTAAAAGTATAGATGGACTGGATAGCAAGGCAAAGAAACAAAAAATATCATATATATACATACACTAAATATACCAATAAAGCATAAGCACATATATATAGATATAACACAAAAATGACACACACAACATATAATATGAGTCTTTCACACTCGTATTGCAAAAATGTGCCATATGGAAATGGAAGTGTAGGGGTGTGAACTAGTAACAATTTAAATTTAGACCCAAACACTTCAAACACATTCACGGACTTCTCAATTGATTGCAAACTTCATCACATTTGAATATAACCTCCTGTGACAATATAGATTGAACTCATTGAACAAACATACACAATGCATACAAGCCTAGCATGTTGATGATTCTACAAACCAATAGAGTCATGACATTGAAAGTGCAACTAGGATAAACGAACATTGTGCAAACCGGTGATATACCATCCAATCTCCCTCAATAAGCATATATTATTCTTTTGAATGATAATATCAATTAAACTTAGGCCTTGGCAATTATTTTTCTTTTAATGCCATTATTTTATTTTTAGGCCTTTGGACCACGTATTTCTTTTAGGTCCGAACTAATAGTGGCTTACTATTCGCAAAGGATAATAAATCCTTTCGGATCCCTTCCACGTGCACATTCATATATAACATTTTTTTTACATCTCACAATTCTCACGTGCAACGGAATTTGACATGCACTAGTCCTCCTAGGTCATAAATATGTTGATGACTAGATTGGTAGGAGAACACCTCACAAACCTCAAATATAACATGTGATGATTAAATTTCAAAAGAGCTTGTGTATGTGTGAATAGAGGCATATAAAAATAGAATCCATTAAACAATACAAAATCCAACTACTCCATATAAACATGGTAAAGAACACTTTAAGGATTAAAATTCTTAACCAAAAGTTCTAGACACATGGAAGCATAAAATAGGGGATTCAAACACAAGTATATACCACATAAAGTGTGTCAAACAAAAATACACACAAAATTAAAAAAAATCTTTTTGAGTTTTTGAAATTTTTTAACCAAAAATAAAAAATAGTTACTCAGAAGATAGACAAAATCATTTGTATTTTTCATTAATCTTAAATTACTAAAAAGGTGAAATACAAATGATAAACAACAATCTTTTTGTATTTTTCATTTAAAGCAAACTAAAATGAAACAAATATAATACAAAAGATAAACAAGTCATGATTTCTAGCATGAGATATGAAATACAGCAATGACTAGAAAATGACTAAACATGCATACACCTAGCAATGATATATAATATGAAGAACAAAAAGATAGAGTATGCAAATAAAACTAACACATTCAACCTTTAAATTTAGCAAAGGAGGTTTCATGTGATAGCAAATGAGAATCAACAAATCAAATATCTAGCGTGTCTAAAAATTGTTTCCTAACCCATATAAATATATATTTAAAATTATGGGATTTTGGAACTAATGAAATGCTAGACATAGACTTCCTAGGGCTTCTTTGAAGATCAAAACAAAATGACCTAAGGTGACCTTTCATACCACAATGCAAACATGTGTAAACACGAGGAATGTTACCTAAGGTGTGACATTTTCTAAAGTCCTTGGATAAAGTAGACCCTCTAAAACAAATAATGGTCTTAGCTTTAGCAACGGAAGCATTTTAACAGGATGTGATAGAACCATTACTACAACTACTCGAGTCTTGTAAGTCATTTTTCATTTTTAAAATTTTGGACGCAAGTAATAAATTAGACTCCTCAATTTTAAGGGACTCCTTATTTAAATTTTCTATAATTCCTAGAAGGTTATCACGCTCCCCCTCAATGTGAGCAAACATTTCCCGAAGAGTTTTTTCTCGACAATCACTCTCTTTTTTGGACATTTCTAAAATATTAAAATTGTAATTTATTTCCATGAGCTTTTCACGAAAAATATCTTTTTAAGATAGTGAGGTTTGCAAAAATTCAATTTTAGCTTTAAAACAAGAATTTTCAATTTCAAGAAATTTAATTCTTCTTGCAAATCTCAAATTTAATTCTCTTAAATTTTCATTACACTTATTAAGCTCATTAAATTCCTCTCTAATAGTAAAAACTTCATTATCATTAGAAATGGACAAATTATCATTAAGACGTCCCATCGAGAGATACAAACAAAAATTGAGAGTGAGTAAAAAATGAACCACCTAAAAATACAAGGGGCATAACAATTATAAAAGCCGAAAAATGGATCTTTGATGTGATAAATTAGCGCTCCGGCTCTGATAACACTTGTTGGAATGTTAGGCCCCCAAATTTTAATTTCCCAAAAAAATAATAATTCCCTTTTATAAATGGATGAGGAAGAGAGATGATGGTTCAATAAAATAAATTAACAAATTTTAATTTCTTTTCAAAATTAAAACTAAAACAAAGTGAAATAGGATGGAACACACACACAATATTAATTTCACTTAAACACAATTAATTAACCCAAGTCCAAGAAATTTTCCTAAGTCATATTTTTCATTTAATCAAATTAGGCCAAACCAAATTTTAACAAATTAAATTAAAGTCTTGAATTAACTACACATTACCCAATATTTTATTTAGCACCAAATTAAACAAGTAGTGATTAAACCCAATTTTATCTTTTTACCTAAGCATGCGTTCTAGGTGATAGTGCAAGATGAAATTAAACAATGAATCACTACGTCGCGATGTACGAGGAAAAACCCACAACGGGAAAAAACCTCGAACGGCCCTAGCCTTAAGTCCACTAAGTATGGTTTTACAATTACAAGACAGATGACTTAGTTCCTCGACTCTACCCCTTTCAAGCCTTGACGTGTCTTCTTGTAAACAAATCCGCCTAGTAGATAACCCCGGAGCTCCACCGGAATCTTGGTCTTCACAAATGAGACAATAGGTACACCGTCAACCACACATGGTGCCTTTCACCAAGTCAGAATGCCGTAGCAAAACAAGCTTCTTCTTCTTTGAGGGATTTAGAAGAAAACCCAAAAGAACTCTTCAATAGGTAGAGTAAACCGGTGCCAAAACTCCAAGAAATGTATATATATATAAAGAAGACTTGGAATAAACAATATGGGTTAAACAACGGTGTTTAAAGGAGTTTTCTTAAAAAATTAAACACTCAAACAATGAACGTTTTATTCATTGGATTTTTCTCTCAAACTCTCTCTTGGAGTTGGAATGTTATGAAAAAGTTAGCTTTCCAAAGTTGGTTTCCGCACTTAATTAATCAGGTAAAAGTTAGTGGGAAAAGGATTGATAAGGTGGGAAAAAACTGCTCAAAAATTGCCATTAACTGTTCCCCGGAAATCTCGTTCGAACGAGATTTTTCGTTCGAATGAAGTCTCGTTCGAACGACTTTCTAACGACCCTTCTAACGAAGTTCCAGAAGAGAAAAAATAAGGTCGTTAGATATCTCGTTGGAAATCTCATTCGAACAGCCATCTCGTTCGAACTACATTTCGAACGAAGTTCCAGTTGTCAATATGGGAACTCGTTTGCAAACTCGTTCGAACGACAATTCGAACGAACTTACAGAAAGTTTGAAATTTTCAATTTTCAGCCCAGAAACTTTATATACTTTTAATTAAATCTTTTTGAAAGTAAACAGCATTTTTAAAAATAAAATTCACCTAATATAAAATGTTCCAGGATCCTATATATATATATATATATATATATATATATATATATATATATATATGTAATTCATTCATACCTTGGGAGAAATTGGAACTATATTGGTGATGTATAAACAAGGCACTTGAAACACGACATTTGATGAAGCTTTATACTCTTGGCCACTACGTCTTCTACTAAACACATCATAGGCTTGAATAGGTACGTTGAACACTATCCTATGACATAAACATTTTTGTCTGGAATTGAGCCAAAACAACAATGAGACTCAATTGGAGAATTGTGTCCTTACACATATCATTCAGCCAAAGCGTTTTAGGAAGAGGTCCAGGCGATATGATGACATAGATCATTACTCTGGTTGCCAGATAGATGGTGGATCTAACGATAGGGGGACTACCCCCGACCACACAAAAGGAAGTTTAATGCCATAAATGTAATACCCCGTATTTTTGGCTATATTTATTTTTGGGATTAATTAATTAAATTGCGTATTAATTGGAAATTAATCCGGGTTATAAATACTAATGAGATGTGAGTTGGTATTTGATTATGTGCATATATGATTATATATGTATTTGGTATTATGAAATTTGTCGTGGGATTTATATACGGCATTTTAGAAATTTTGTTGAGACGCGTGGGACCGCCGCGTCACGGTATAATATTTTGATAATAAAAGTGAATTTAAAATCTATAATCCGTATGGTCGTTTTGAGTGCACCAACGCGTCCGGAAGGGTCGAGATAGTCAGAAAACACTAGCCGGGGGTATAGTTTGGGTCCCGGGGTATTTTTAGGCCATACCGGCACCATAAAGGGTATTTTGGTAATTTTACATTTTGAGAAATTAAAAGTGACGAAAATTGGTTAATTAAATCTGATGTGGATATTGACCCACTAAGCCCATAACCAACCCATATTAACCCTTTAAGCTACGGAGGCTAACATTAGGTTTACAATCTTCCCCAAATCAAACCCTAGCCACCTTAAGCCACAATTGGAGAAGGAGCTTAGAGAGAGAGAGGAAACTCTGCAGAATCTTCACCAAACCTACACCAAAGTCAGAAATCAAACCAAGGCAAGTGGTTTAATTATGTTTAATTTCAGCAAATGTTCCTTCCATGTTAGAAAATTTGGATTTATGGTTTGTTCTTGATAAATATGAAAACCCATGTAGTTTAGATCATAGAACTTGAGAAATTGTGAAGAGAATTGCATGTAGTATGATAGGTAGATGATTTTCCCTTATAATAATTGTGATTAGAAGGAATTAAAATGAAATAAATTAAGGGATTTGATGATGATATAAATCTAGGGTTCATATTCTTGAGAAATTGGGAAAAGTGTAGAGATTTGTAAAATTAGTTGAAGTTATGATGATTCAATCCTTGAAAATATGTTAGGAGATGATTTGAATATGTTTAGGATGAATTAGAGACCCTAAAATGTTATTTGGATGAACTTTGGAAGAGATTAGAAGTGATAAAAATGGTGAAAAAACGATTTGGGAAAAATCGGGGCCGAAGCTGGTAGCTCGTTAGAAGCAGCCCCCAGGTCGTTCGAACGAACTCGTTCGAACGAGCTTCTAACGAGTTGACCAGTCATTACTAACGAGAAGGGATATCGTTCGATATCTCGTTCGAACGAGATATCGTTAGAAGGAACAGTTCGTTCGAACGAACTGGGATCTCGTTCGAACAGTCTCGTTCGAACGAGACTTCTAACGAGTTGACAGAGGGATCTCGTTCGAACAGCCTCGTTCGACTGAGACTTCTAACGAGTTGACAGTTTGGTCCTTTTTGGACTGTTTTGACTTTCGGAGTCCCGGAAACTGGTTCAAGGGTAGAGTTAGCATTCCTTTGATGATATAGTGATAGATTTGGGACATTTGGGTATTTATGAGAAGTAAATTATATACGAGAGTTGTATTACATGGACGGTTTGGGTTGTGACGTGAGTTTCTACTACGACGTGAGAAATTATAGCGTATATAATTACAATCCGGAATAGTATAAATTGTGATAATTATAGTTAGTGCAAGAATGCGATACGTACTACTATTAAATACGGTATAACTAAGTTATGTGTTTACTTAGTATTGGTATATGGATTGTGTGTATGACATACCTACCATACTTGCTATCACGGGAGGTTGCGTTCGCTTAGGACCCTCTAATCCTTGTGTGTCTACGGGGGGGGGATATAGACTGGTACCTCGATGAACATAGGTCATAGAAAGACTTATTGTGATATTAATAAGTCCGCTGATCATGGGAGCGTAGGTATGTGCGTGACCCATGTGATGGTGACTGTGTTCGCCTCCATTATTTGTGATGTTGTTATCGGTAAACTATTCCTGAGAGATTCGAAATATGTGATCCTTATGTACGTGATGTACCGGGATGGATAGCAGAGTATGTGTGCACCGCAGCTTAGTTCTCGGGGTGCCTTTATTGTATATTTATGATGTGAATAATATACGGTTAATTTATAAGAACCTTCATGTAAAGGTTGTGAATATAACTACAGTATTGTTTCGAGAATAACATAACGGGTTAGTGATATATATATATATTATGCATATTGAGCATCCGAGTTTACCTTAAATCCCTATATAATTACGAGCGTTATATGTTTATGGAACCGAGTAGAATGAGTAGGATCTTTGGCAGTCTAGCTAGTTATGTTGTCACTTAGCTAGTAGTATGGGTCGTTATAGATGGGTACTTACGTTAGGAGTGCACAGTTAGACGAGAGGTGAGAATATCATGCGAGTGTACGTCCTAACATGTACTTTGCATTTAATGTTTTAAATGTTTTTAAAGCACTTGCAGGTTTTTAAAATATAACTCCACATTCGGGCTCTGACTTGTTTGCTTTTCAAATCTCTTTTTCTTTGTAAAACCATTTTAGGTGCCCAGCCACAAGGACACCAAGCATAGGATTCTTATTCAGGTGACGAGCTGTAGCTGTTTGTGGAAGCTACAGGGATTTGCATGTAGACGCTTCTATCTTTTGGATTCCAGAGTCACTATCCATCAGTTGTAGGGCATGTTGACCATTTCTATTTAGAGCATCTTTTACATTTCAGCTTTCAGACTTTAGCATGTATTGTTTCCGTTTATTTATTTCAGTTATGGGATTGTAGTGAGGAGTTTTTCCTCCAGACTTTATTTACTCTATTGTGATGGTTATTCGTGTTACTTCAGTATGGTGAATGGTGTTATTTATTTCCTCATTACCCTTGTTGCATGTTAATCAGACTTAAATTAAAATTTGGCAACTTTCTTTTTAAATACTAGGTGGTTAGTAATAATAAAAATGTTTTCGACAGTGATGCTATTAACTGAGCCAACTTGGCATTTTGAATTAATTTTATAAAGGAGTAGCTACCCGGTATTTAATTAGTCGGGGTGTCACTGGTGGTATCAGAGCTTCAGGTTCTAGTGTCCTTTAGGATCTGTACGGCTATTATGTTTCCGCTACGTTTCTTTGCTATAGAGCCCAATATTTTAGGACTGTTGTATTCTTTTTGTGTATGCTTCGTTCTTCAGCTATTTTAAGTTTATAAACCGTGAACTTATAAACTTTGTTCTTATTTCAGATGCCTCCACGACGTGCACGACGAGTTCCCGGGGATGCAACGCCCGAACCCCAGCCCGCTCCAGTTCATGGTATGATGAACGCCACTGAGGTTGCAGCTATAGTAGCTCAAGCGGTAAATGCCGCGATTGCCGTGATTCAGCAGGCACCACCTCAGGCGCCGGTTGTCGCGCCAGTACAGGTTAATGCATTCCCGTCTGCTTGGGAGCGTGTACGTGACGCTTTTCAGAAAGCGCATCCGCCAGAGTTTGCAGGAAGCTCAGATGTAGTAGTCTCGAGCCAATGGAAGAAGGACATGCAGAGGCATTTGAGGATGCATGAGTGCACAGATGTTCAGAAACAGGTGCTAGCTAATTTCAAGCTAGTTGGATCTGCACTACAGTGGTGGGAGTCTATTACCACAGCGGAGGAGAGGGATACCCTCACGATTCAGGAGTTCTGGGTGCGGTTCGACCGCAAGTACTTTCCGTCGGCTGTTCATACAGAGATGAGGAGGAAGCTGATGAGTCTGAGGCAGGAAGGCAAGACAGTAGCCGAGTATGAGGCCGAGTTTACTAATCTGTTGAATATCGTACCAGACGAGATACCAACAGAGAAGAAGAATATTGAGAAGTTCACCGATGGGTTGAATTGGAGAACCCGTCAGCATCTGCTAGGGAACCTATCGTTGGCCACTTATTCTGATGTGGTTAACGCTGCATTGTTGCACTACCAGGACCACCGTTTTCATATGGCCGAAGGCAAGCGGTCGGGGGAGTCTAGCCATCAGGGCAGGACTGGAGGACATAGTGCCAGCGGGGCACAATCTGGTCAGGGGCAGAGGCAGAATGAGCAGGGCTCCCAGCAGGGGGATAATAAGAGGTTCCAGTCAGGAAACTACAGGCAGGGACAGGGAGGTTTCCGTCAGGGCCATCAGGGTCCAATCGGCCATCAGGGCCAACAGGGGCAGAATGGGCAGCAGTTTCATCAGGGCCAGCAGGGCCAAGGGAGGAACGGTAACGGCCACCAGGGCCGGGGACAGCAGGGGCAGAGGGGAGGGAACTTCCCAGGGAAGTGCTTCACTTGTGGCAAGACTGGCCATAAGAAGCAGGATTGTCCTGATAGGGGTAGGGCCCCACAGCAGTAGCAGGGTGCTCACCAGGAGCCACAGAGGCCTATATTTCCCGCCGCTCTTCCTGCACCGCCACAGATGGCAGCATTGCCACCCATTCCAGTAGTCCCAGCTCAGCAGGGGCAGCTACAGTATGGACGTGTCTACAACGTTCACCAGGCTGCAGTTCCACAGGCACCGCCCGCGATCGAGGGTACGTTTCCTATCCATGGCACTATGGGTCGGGTGTTATTTGATACGAGTGCTACACATTGTTTCATAGCTACACACTTCGCGAAAGCTTTAGGATTGTTAGCTACGGCAGAGAGCACAGTGACGTGTGTCGACTCACCATTGGGGAGTTATTTTCTTTATATGCCGGGGAGTCGAGGTAGAGGTTGGTGGTTTGGTATTGCCTGCAGACATGTTAGTATTAGACATGCATGTTAACGATGTGATCATCGGTATGGATTGGCTCGTAGCATATAGGGACATGATTGATTGCTTCAGCGGGAGCATTATTTTTGCCATTCCGGGGCAAGAGATATTTGTAGTGGCGATGCCTCGCCCAGAGGGAGGATCGACCGCTCATCTGTATTACATAGAGGAGGATACCTCTAAGGAGGTTGTTATTCCTTTAGATTCGATCCCGGTTATCAGGGAGTATTCGGATGTGTTTCAGGAGATACCAGGCTTACCACCCAGTCGAGAGATAGACTTCGTTATAGATTTGCTACCGGGTACAAGACCTATAGCACGTGCACCGTACCGTATGGCTCCAGCTGAGATGCGAGAGTTACGGGATCAGATAGAGCAGCTGTTAGGGCAGGGCTTTATTCGCAGGAGTACCTCACCTTGGGGCGCTCCAGTTTTGTTTGTGAAGAAGAGGGACGGTTCACTGAGATTGTGTGTGGACTATCGAGAGTTGAATAAGGTCACGATACGGAATAATGTATCCGTTGCCTCGAATCGATGACTTATTCGACCAGTTGAGGGGAGCTTCTTTCTTCTCGAAGATTGATTTGAGATCGGGATACCATCAGTTGCGTATCAGGGAGGAGGATGTCTCGAAGACTGCGTTCTTGTCGAGATATGGTTCTTACGAATTTCGGGTTATGCCTTTCGGCTTGACCAACGCTCCAGCAGTGTTTATGGACTTGATGAACAGGGTGTTCAGGGATTTCCTAGATCAGTTTGTCATTGTCTTCATTGATGACATTTTGGTTTACTCTCAGACAGAGGAGGAGCACGCCGAGCACTTGAGGCAGGTTTTGCAGACACTTCGTCAGAACAAGTTGTATACAAAATACGAGAAGTGCGGGTTTTGGTTGAAGGAAGTCCAGTTCTTGGGTCACATTATTTCCGACCATGGAATATCAGTTGATCCGGGAAAGGTATCAGCGGTGAGGGAGTGGGGACAGCCCACGACACCAACGAAGATTCGTAGTTTCTTGGGTTTAGCAGGATACTACAGGAGGTTTATTCGGGGTTTCTCAGAGATAGCAGGTCCTTTGACACATCTTACTCGTAAGGGTGTACCCTACATCTGGAGTGATGCCTGTCAGTTGGCATTCGATGAATTGAAGGACAAATTGGCCTCAGCACCTGTGTTAGCATTGCCGAGACCGGGAGTTGAGTATTTGGTTTACACCGATGCGTCTTTGCAAGGGCTTGGAGGTGTTTTACAGCAGGAGAGACAGGCCATAGCTTATGTTTCCCGTAAGCTTAAGCCTCATGAGAAGAATTACCCCACGCATGATTTGGAGTTGGTAGCAGTGGTATTTGCCCTACGGATTTGGAGGCACTATCTTTTGGGGAAGAAGTTCCAACTGTTCACGGACCACAAGTCCCTACAGTACATGTTCACACAGAAGGAGTTGAATATGAGGCAGCGTAGGTGGCTTGAGTTTGTGAAAGACTACCAGTTCGACATCCAGTACCACCCGGGTAAGGCTAACGTGGTAGCAGACGCGTTGAGCCGTAGACCAGTAGATGAGGTGGCAGAGGTATGGAAGGCTAAGTGGAAGGAATTGGGACACCAGGATGCAGTGGCCCGATCTTTCATGTCTGTGATGACCGTTACACCGCAGATTGTCACGAAGGTTGTACGGGCACAGGCTAATGACTCATTCTGTCAGGGGCAGATAGTTCGATTACTAGCAGAGGGAGCCGAATCCTATACCGTTAGCTCAGACGGGGGATTACGCTTCAATGGCAGATTGGTAGTCCCGGAAGGAGAGGAATTACGACACGATGTTATGGCAGAGTCGCACGGCTCACGGTTCGCGGTACATCCCGGAGGGGACAAAATGTACCAAGACATGAGACGCCAGTATTGGTGGAGCGGTATGAAGAGAGATATCGCTGAGTTTGTCTCGAAATGCGCCACTTGTTAGCTCGTAAAAGTGGATCATCAGAGACCAGCAGGATTACTACAGCCGTTGGAGGTCCCGGTGTGGATGTGGGAGAGAATATCCATGGACTTTATCACGGGGTTGCCTACATCGCAAAGGGGTCACGACTCCGTTTGGGTAATCGTGGACAAATTGTCCAAGGTCGTTCACTTCTTACCCGTAAGGACTGACTACACTACGGGACAGTATGCCCAGCTCTTCATTTCAGAGATTGTGAGACTTCACGGTGTGCCCCTGAATATCGTGTCTGACAGAGACAAGATATTTGTTTCGAGGTTTTGGGAGAGTTTCCAGGAGGCCATGGGCACGGAATTGCGATTGAGTACGGCTTATCATTCGCAAACCGATGGGCAGACAGAGCGCACCAATCAGATGTTGGAGGACATGCTACGCATGTGCATTATTGACTTCGGGGGTGGATGGGAGCAGTACCTTCCACTGGTGGAGTTTGCTTACAACAACTCCTATCAGTTCACTATTGGCATGGCTCCGTTTGAGGCATTTTACGGTAGGCCTTGTCGTTCCCCAGCATGTTGGTTGGAGGTGGGGGACAACAAACTGCTTGGGCCGGAAGTGATTCAGGATACTTCGGCAAGGATTGAGTTGATTCGGAGTCGCATTCGGGTAGCTCAAGACAGGCAGAAGAGTTATGCTGATGCGAAGAGGTTTTTCAGAGAATTCCAAGTGGGGGACCAGGTTTTGCTCAGGGTATCTCCGATGAAGGGGATTATGCGATTTGGGAAGAAGGGGAAATTGGCACCGAGGTATGTGGGACCGTTTCCTATTATTGAGCGGATCGGACCGGTCGCGTATAGACTTGGACTACCGGAGCACTTACATCGGATTCACGACGTGTTCCATATTTCCTCGCTGAGGAAATACCTTAGAGATAACTTGGCTCATTCTCACATTGCTGTGGAGGACATCGATCTCCAGCCGGATAGCTCCTACGAGGAGGGGCCAATTGCTATTTTGGACCGAAGCGAGAGGAAACTGCGGTCAAAGATAGTCCCGTTAGTGCGTGTTCAGTGGCGACATCACAATGTCGAGGAGTCCACATGGGAGCGCGAGGATGAGATGCGCGAGCGTTACCCAGAGCTGTTTTTAGCAGGTACTTTCTAGTTTCGAATTTCGGGACGAAATTCAGTTATTAGGGGGGAAGTATGTAATACCCCGTATTTTTGGCTATATTTATTTTTGGGATTAATTAATTAAATTGCGTATTAATTGGAAATTAATCCGGGTTATAAATACTAATGAGATGCGAGTTGGTATTTGATTATGTGCATATATGATTATATATGTATTTGGTATTATGAAATTTGTCGTGGGATTTATATACGGCATTTTAGAAATTTTGTTGAGACGCGTGGGACCGCCGCGTCACGGTATAATATTTTGATAATAAAAGTGAATTTAAAATCTATAATCTGTATGGTCGTTTTGAGTGCGCCAACGCGTCCGGAAGGGTCGAGATAGTCAGAAAACACTAGCCGGGGGTATAGTTTGGGTCCCGGGGTATTTTTAGGCCATACCGGCACCATAAAAGGTATTTTGGTAATTTTACATTTTGAGGAATTAAAAGTGACGAAAATTGGTTAATTAAATCTGATGTGGATATTGACCCACTAAGCCCATAACCAACCCATATTAACCCTTTAATCTACGGAGGCTAACATTAGGTTTACAATCTTCCCCAAATCAAACCCTAGCCACCTTAAGCCACCATTGGAGAAGGAGCTTAGAGAGAGAGAGGAAACTCTGCAGAATCTTCACCAAACCTACACCAAAGTCAGAAATCAAACCAAGGCAAGTGGTTTAATTATGTTTAATTTCAGCAAATGTTCCTTCCATGTTAGAAAATTTGGATTTATGGTTTGTTCTTGATAAATATGAAAACCCATGTAGTTTAGATCATAGAACTTGAGAAATTGTGAAGAGAATTGCATGTAGTATGATAGGTAGATGATTTTCCCTTATAATAATTGTGATTAGAAAGAATTAAAACGAAATAAATTATGGGATTTGATGATGATATAAATCTAGGGTTCATATTCCTGAGAAATTGGGAAAAGTGTAGAGATTTGTAAAATTGGTTGAAGTTATGATGATTCAATCCTTCAAAATATGTTAGGAGATGATTTGAATATGTTTAGGATGAATTAGATACCCTAAAATGTTATTTGGATGAACTTTGGAAGAGATTAGAAGTGATAAAAATGGTGAAAAAACGATTTGGGAAAAATCTGGGCCGAAGCTGGTAGCTCGTTAGAAGCAGCCCCCAGGTCGTTCGAACGAACTCGTTCGAACGAGCTTCTAACGAGTTGACCAGTCGTTACTAACGAGAAGGGATCTCGTTCGATATCTCATTCGAACGAGATATCGTTAGAAGGAACAGTTCGTTCGAACGAACTGGGATCTCGTTCGAACAGTCTCGTTCAAACGAGACTTCTAACGAGTTGACAGAGGGATCTCGTTCGAACAGCCTCGTTCGAACGAGACTTCTAACGAGTTGACAGTTTGGTCCTTTTTGGACTGTTTTGATTTTTGGAGTCCCGAAAACTGGTTCAAGGGTAGAGTTAGCATTCCTTTGATGATATAGTGATAGATTTGGGACATTTGGGTATTTATGAGAAGTAAATTATATACGAGAGTTGTATTACATGGACGGTTTGGGTTGTGACGTGAGTGTCTACTACGACGTGAGAAATTATAGCGCATATAATTACAATCCGGAATAGTATAAATTGTGATAATTATAGTTAGTGCAAGAATACGATACGTACTACTATTAAATACGGTATAACTAAGTTATGTGTTTACTTAGTATTGGTATATGGATTGTGTGTATGACATACCTACCATACTTGCTATCACGGGAGGTTGCGTTTGCTTAGGACCCTCTAATCCTTGTGTGCCTACGGGGGGGATATAGACTGGTACCTCGATGAACATAGGTCATAGAAAGACTTATTGTTATATTAATAAGTTCGCTGATCATGGGAGCGTAGGTATGTGCGTGACCCATGTGATGGTGACTGTGTTCGCCTCCATTATTTGTGATGTTGTTATCGGTAAACTATTCCTGAGAGATTCGGAATATGTGATCCTTATGTACGTGATGTACCGGGATGGATAGCAGAGTATGTGTGCACCACAGCTTAGTTTTCGGGGTGCCTGTATTGTATATTTATGATGTGAATAATATACGGTTAATTTATAAGAACCTTCATGTAAAGGTTGTGAATATAACTACAGTATTGTTTCGAGAATAACATAACGGGTTAGTGATATATATATATATATATATATATATTATGCATATTGAGCATCCGAGTTTACCTTAAATCCCTATATAATTACGAGCGTTATATGTTTATGGAACCGAGTAGAATGAGTAGGATCTTTGGCAGTCTAGCTAGTTATGTTGTCACTTAGCTAGTAGTATGGGTCGTTATAGATGGGTACTTACGTTAGGAGTGCACAGTTAGACGAGAGGTGAGAATATCATGCAAGTGTACGTCCTAACATGTACTTTGCATTTAATGTTTTAAATGTTTTTAAAGCACTTGCAGGTTTTTAAAATATAACTCCACATTCGGGCTCTGACCCGTTTGCTTTTCAAATCTCTTTTTCTTTGTAAAACCATTTTAGGTGCCCAGCCACAAGGACACCAAGCATAGGATTCTTATTCAGGTGACGAGTTGTAGCTGTTTGTGGAAGCTACAGGGATTTGCATGTAGACGCTTCTATCTTTTGGATTCCAGAGTCACTATCCATCAGTTGTAGGGCATGTTGCCCATTTCTATTTAGAGCATCTTTTACATTTCAGCTTTCAGACTTTAGCATGTATTGTTTCCGTTTATTTATTTCAGTTATGGGATTGTAGTGAGGAGTTTTTCCTCCAGACTTTATTTACTCTATTGTGATGGTTATTCGTGTTACTTCAGTATGATGAATGGTGTTATTTATTTCTTCATTACCCTTGTTGCATGTTAATCAGACTTAAATTAAAATTTGGCAACTTGCTTTTTAAATACTAGGTGGTTAGTAATAATAAAAATGTTTTCGACAGTGATGCTATTAACTGAGCCAACTTGGCATTTTGAATTAATTTTATAAAGGAGTAGCTACCCGGTATTTAATTAGTTGGGGTGTCACAATAAATAGTGGAGAGATATTACTGATCATAGGCGTCTCAACCTGGGAAAATAAGGCCAGGACTGTTTAGACGAACATGTGTAAGATAAAAAGGAGTATTGGGAGAAATATGAGATTTCCAACAACAAAATTTGCCAGGGCCCAACCTACCAATGAAATAGTGCTCGAACAACCCCTGATGGTCGACCAAGAACCTCAACTTTTGATAGACTCGGAAGGGGATTGGCCTTCAACCATATTGACCGAAGAGGAGATGAGTGAGATTAGCTCTTCTGCTCTCGCTACATTATAACATATAGAGAAATGGTATACATTGTGATGATCGGTCAAGGTAAAATCGAGACAGAGAGGAACAAATAAAAGTCAATAGTCAATAGTCAATAGAGGACTATGGCATGATAGCCATCACCAGTCATAGTTGCACCAGAAGATGGTGATGATAATTGTGTTGCTGAAGATAAGCCTTGGAATACCTCTATACAAAGGTTAGAAGATAAAAATAACACTCTTATCAAGAGTCGAGACCTCAGCCACCGAGGTTACATGGAGGGATCTCCTTTCATCGTAAGGTTCATAATTTACCATATTCTTGCACAATTTAGGCCTCCTAAGTATGATTGGAGTTTAAACCTAGTGCATCATAGAGAGATGTACTAATCAATGGCCAATATCTACTCTACCCCTGATGGGATGAGGTGCAAGGCATTTTTTAGAACCCTCACAGGTGCTACCCATATGTGATATACAACCTTGCCCAAAAAAACCATGGAAAACATTAAGCAGTTAGCCGAGAAGTTTATACATAATTTATGCTTAAGCATGAAGCCGTAGAATAAGGTAACTAACCTTTTCAATGTGAAGAAAGGAAAGAACAAGACTTTGAGGGATTACATTTCTCGGTTCAATAAGGAAAAACTAAAGGTGGAAGATTATGAGGAGAACATCACTATAGCATACCATATCAGTGGGCTAAATCTAGGAAAACTCCTTTGGAAACTGACTGAAGATTCTACAAAAACCATGACCGAAATCCTGGCTTCGGCCTAGAGGATCATGAATATGGAGGAGGCTATGATGGCCAAGAGGGGAAACACAAAGGAGTTTGGCAGAAACAAGTCAATCCAGTCAAATGATGAGGAAGGAAAGAAGATGTCGATTAAAGATAGATTTTCCAAGTATACTCCTTTGATGGTGAGCCTTGACTTGATTCTCAATGATATAAGGGATGACCGAGAAATTAGATGGTCGAAAAAGATCAAGTTCCCTCCTCATAATAGAGATAAGATAAAAGGGTGAGAGTTTCACCGGACTATGGGCATACAACTGATAAACACTTTTCCCTGAAGGACGAGATAAAGAAGTTACTGAAATAAGGTAAACTTTGAAAAATTTATAGACAATAATGGAGATAAAGATGATTCTAGGAAAAAGCATAATGGATGGAAAGATGAAAAGCCAAGATGATAGGCCCTAATAAATAAGAAGGATTATGAGTTTGATAGTGAGGGATAAAATCTAGATCTCCCACCAAAGATCCCCGATGTAAAGGTTCATATCCATATGATATCCTTCGATGTGAAGATGATCTATGGTGGCTTGGTGGGTGGTGGTACAAAGCCGACTGATCAAAATCGCATGTATTAGAAGCCAAAACAACATCAAAACAGATGGATGTTAATTTAGATGAGACCGAGCCAAAACTAGGGAAGCTAAAGAAAGTAGATATGGGCACTTTTGTTGTTGGTTTTTCCAGACTTGATTTTAAGGGAATCTATCTCCACGTTATGACCCCTTGGTCATCCGTACGAGAGTGGGTATGACGTATCTCAAATCCTAATTGATGGTTGGAGTTTAACCATCAACCGCAGATCACCTATAGCAGAGAAACAATTCACCCCTTGGGGGTATTTGAGATTGACGTGTGCCTTGGCACTTGTCCGATGTGCCTCACCAAGAAACATAGGTTTTTTATCATGAACGAACACGTATTATTGATTTATAATATAATTCTGGGAAGGGTATCCCTCAAAGAGTTTGAGGTCGTGCCTTCCGTGGTTCAATAGATGGTTCTCATAAAGTATAGGGTGACCAAATGGAGGATCACGATTGCTACTTTTCCTCGATCGAGGAGTAGGCCACCTACGTATATATATATATATATATATATATATGAGAGAAAGATGACTTTATAAAAACAGTCACCTATACAAAAAATCAATGAAAACACTAAGAGTTTATAAAGTTGGGAAAACCCCAAGCATCCATGTTTATGAGACCTTTAAATTCTCTTGGAAAGACATCTAGAGACTTGATTCAATATGTCTTTGAAAGAACAGCCATAAGAAGCAAGCATATCTGCACATTTGTTTCCCTCCCTCAGAATATGACAAAATTGCACATTGTGATCTTGAATCTTGTCTGTAATCTTTGCAATATAGGGCATTATACTCCATGAACATTTCAATTGATCATTTAGAATTTGGATAACAATAATAGAATCTGATTCTATCATTAGTCCATCATTCAAAAATGACTCACACATTTCCATACCTCTAAGAATAGATAGAGCTTATGCAATAACATTAGTACCATTACTAAAACTAGAGGCAAAAGCTTTTATGAAATTTTCGTTCGCATTCCTAAGAACTCCTCCCCCTCCCATAGGACCTGGATTTCCTTTACAGCATCCATCTATGTTTAGCTTTAACATTTTCCCCCGTGGAGGCCTCCATTGAACCAATCTAATAGACTTTATCTGCTGTTGGTGGTGCATCCGTGTAGTAAGAGTCTTGGTTATGTCCACTCTCGTATATAAGGTGATAAGAGAATGAATCTCTTTTATGGCTCTGTAAGGTTGCATTATCATATCTTCGAATTTCCATTTATTTCTAGCTTTCCATATACCCTAGTTAATGAAAGTAGGAATGACTTTATGAATTTTATCACTATGAGTATTAGAATTTGAAGACCACCACACAATCAATCTATCTCTGATAGTGGAGTTTAGGTTTTGAACCCCACAAAGATTTTTAAAATGAGTCTATAAAACTTTAGAAAAGTCATTGTTGCCAAATAGATGATCTACAGATTCTTCCTGAGGATTAGGACAACAACCACATTTTGAGGGACATCTTACACCTATTCCCTTTATAGCCTCATCTACTGGTAAGCAGTCTTTTAGAAGTCGTAAGAGAAAGAAAGAAATTTTTATAGGAATCTGCTTATTCCATATGAAAATATTTGTCCAAGCTGAACAATGATGTTGTCTTATAACATTCCATGCATAATTGAAAGTGAAAATCCCATCAGAGTTTGGAGTCCATATTAATTTATCTTTGTACTTTGATCCTATCACTTCTACTTTGGAACACTTTGTAGCTACATTGTAAGGTAGCAGCTGGCTTATCTTATTCATGTCCCACTCTCCTGTGCTATGAATCAGATCTGCAACTTTCATATTCTTGGGGATAATAGATGAGTCTAGACTGTGATCTCCAGACCAATTATCCCATTTCACATTGATTTCTCCTTTTCCTATGATCCATTTGCTGTTGTTTTCTGTCACTTCTATAGCTAAAACCATTCTTTTCCATACATAAGACCCTTGAGATGCCTTATCCACCTTTGGTTGATGAATTCTACAGTATTTGTTCTTCATAAACTTAGCCCATAGAGACTTTTGCTTCCTGAAGTTCCACCAGAGCTTGATGCTGAATGCTTCAACTAGATCTTTCATTTCTTTGAATCCTAGGCCACCCTCCTTTACTGGTCTACATAACTCTTGCCACGCAATCCATTGATGTTTTCTTGTACCCTCTGAGGCTCCCCATAAGAAATTTTCCATGACTTGATTTATTATTGAGAGCACTTTCTTTGGGGGTTGCATTTCTGCTAAAGTGTAAATGGGAATTGACTGGAGCATATGCTTTATTAAAATGATTTTGCCACCCATTGATAGAAAACTAGATTTCTAGCCTTCTAGCTTACCTCTAACTTTGCTAATCAGATTCTTAAAAAGGGAGCATTTCAGTCTACCATTATATATCGGACAACCCAAATACAGAAAAGGAAGCTTCTTGATTGGCATCTGTATAAGCCTTGATACTTTCATTATCTTGGCATGATCCATCTTCTTAGAGCAAAATAAACAACTCTTAGCCTTGTTCACTTCTTGGCTTGAAGTAATTTCATATTTGTCTATCACAGACCTGATGCATTTTATGGATTTAATGCTCCAAGAAGAGAAAATTATGAAGGCATCTGCATAAGCAAGGTGAGACACAAGAGAGCAACTAATAGAAGTTTTAAAAGTGCTTATGTCAGGTTTTAGGAAAGCTTTATCATACAATATTTATAATATCGATTCGAGAGATGATAAAAAAAAATAAAAAGGGTGAACCAGTCAAATGGGTAGAATCCATCATACTAAACGAGGATAAGCCGAAAAATTATCCACGTCGGTTCATCCCTAAAATTTGAAATCAAGGAAAAGTTAGTGAAGCTCCTAAGAAGGCGATATGATATTTTTATCTCGAGCCATGGAGACATTCCAGGGATTGACACCAATATTATCTATCATCGAATGAATATTGATGAAAAAATGAAGCCCGTTAAGCAGAGGTGAATAACTTATGTAAAGGACCAATATGATGTCATTCATGATGAAGTTAAAAAGCTCTAGATAGACAAATTCATTCAAGATGATCAATACTTGGACTGTTTGTCCAATGTTGTTATAGTGCCTAAGTCCTATGGTAAGTGGAGGATGTGTGTCGACTTCACCGACCTAAATAAGACTTGTCCCAAAGATAGCTTCCCCTCCCCCGAATTGATCAGCTGGTTAATGCTATGACTAGACATAGATTGATGAGTTTCTTGGATTCTTACTCGAGTTATAATCCATTTTTTATGCACGAGGCTTATGTTAAGAAAACCTATTTTATCCCAGATAAAGGAACATATTATTATAAGGTAATTCCATTGGCCTAAAGAACATAAGAGCAACCTATCCGAGGTTGGTCAACAAGATGTTTAGAGACTGGATGGGGAAAATAATGGAAGTTTACATGGACGACATGCTAACCAAGAATCTAAAGGCCGAGGATTATGTGGCCAATATTGATTGTACTTTCGACATAATGGATAAATACAAGATGAAGTTAAATCCTTCCAAGTGCATATTCGGTGTCGGTGCAAGAAAGTTCCTTAATTTCATCATGAATGAAAGGGCGATACATGCCAACCCCGCTAAAATCAAGGCAGTAATTGATACGAAGATGCCAAAAAACATAAAAGACGTTCGAAGGTTGATAGGACGAGTCACAACACTCAACCATTCCATATCCCGGGTGACGGATAAGTGTCTGCCATTTTTCAAAATTTTGAGGTAACCCTTCATCTAGGATGACGAGTGCAAGAAAACTTTTCAGGAGTTAAAAACCTATCCGGGGTCGCCCATGCTATTGTCTCGTCCTATTTAAAGGTATAAGGTTTGTTCATACTTAGCTGTGTCAGAGTCTGTAATCAGTGCGTCCATTTTCTGTGAAGATGGGGGTGTTCAAAAGCCGGTGTATTATTATAACAAGGCTTTGCAAGGGGCCGAGCTCAAGTATCAGATAATGGATAAATTGGCTTACACGCTAATACATGTTTCAAGGAAGATGAAGACCTACTTTAAATCCCATACAATGGTGGTGCTCACTGACACTCCTTTGAGGTGGTAGATTCATAAACCTGAGAAATGTTGTAGTTTAATGGTCTGGTCAATTTAGCTAAATGAGTTTGATATCATTTATCAGCAAAGCAATTCTATTAAAGGGCAATCTTTTTGAGACTTTGTGGTCTCATTTACATGGGGTAATGACAAGAAATATGTTTAAAAAATAAAATCATCGGTTGTTGTACCGAATGAGGTTACGGTAGACGTAGTCCTGACCGACACTACGAAAGCTGACGCCACCAAAAAATATTTTCTTTTCAAAGAAGGAGTTTCTTCGAAGGGTCCTCTCTCAGGGGAAGTCTCGACCTGGAATATATTTGTAGACGGGTCATCTTGCAAAAAATATTATTATTCATGATTAATACTATCAGCACTGTACGGTACGATAATAGAGTATGCCTTGAGATTCAGCTTCGAGGCATACAACAATAAATCAAAATATGAGGAATTAATGGGAGGCTTCTCTCTCGCCAAGGCAATGAAAGGCATCTAGATGATTTTTCATAGCGATTCACAATTATATGTCAACCAAATATTATCCATGTATGAGGCTATGGATGAGAAAATGGACAAGCACTTGGCGCGAGTCAGTAAGGCGATGATAAACTTCAGAGAATTTAAGATCATCATGGTTCCTAAGCTTAAAAATAGCTGAGTTGATTCTGTAGATAGGCTAGCATTGACCATAAGAATCGAAATTAGACAAAATGTTCCTATTGAGATTCTACACAGCCCGAGCATTAAAGACGATGGCAATGGGCTTGTGTTTTACTTGAACCTAAATCTGGGGGAATCTTAGATGGATCCACGGATCAAATACATTCTAGATGGTGAGCTACAAGAATCGAAGGCCGAGAGGAAGAAACTGAGATATCGACTTGTAAAGTTCACCTTATAGAGATAGATTATATCCTATGATAAGTCCATGAAGGTTCATGAAAAATTCATATTAGTAGAAGATCTATTCCTAAACTATCATTATCATGGGTTATAGGTGGTCGACACTCACCAAAGATGCAATCGATTATGTAAAGAAGTGTGACAAGTGTTAGACAATCGCTAGTATCCCTCATCAGCCTCATTAATCTCGTGTCTATCAATGCGCCATGGTTGTTTAGAGTTTGGGGCATTAACCTAGTGGTTCATCTTCCTAAAATAACATGTAACTACTAATATCTGATAATGGCTATTGATTATTTTTTAAAATGGGTAAAAGGAAAAGATATGATTTCCATAATTGACGTTAAAACATTCAAGTTCATCTGGAGGAATATCATATACCAATATTTCTTTCTCAACACTTTGATGTCGGATAATGGTATATAATTCATGAACAAGTCATTAGAAGCCTACTGCAAGAGGGTTGGCATAAAATATTTTTTCTCGGCATTGGGACGATCGCAAGCCAATGGATAGATTGAGGTCACAAACCGAACAATACTTCATGGGATAAAAAAGAAGTTGGAAGATGCTAACGTTCAGAGGACAGAAGAGTTGCATAGGGTTGTGTGGGCGTACCAGATGACTAAAAGAACTCTAACAGGCAAAATGTCATTCATGCTAGCATACGGGGCCGAGGAATTTATCCCCACCAAGCTTGGACTTTCCAGCCATAGAGTTCAAACCTATGACCTTGAAGCTAACTTTGAAGAGACAAGACTTGATATAGACTTAATTAAGGAAGGATGAGAGGATACAGAAGTTCACGAGTCAGCATACCAGTAGAGAGCTGCCAGATTTTAAAATACGAGGGTGAAGCCTTGGCCGATGGCCTTAGGTGATCTGGTTCTAAAGAAGGTTTGGCAAAAGTAGAATAAATTACATCCTAATTGGCATGGGTCATGTAGGGTTACTGAAAAGGTCGTGCCCGATACTTATAGGTTCAAAAACATAGAAGGTAAGACTTTCTGTATCCCTCGGAATACTAACCATTTGAAAATATATTGTCAATAGTTGTTTTTAATTAGTGTAGCCTATAAAATTAGTGTATTTCAGTGTTGATTCAATTTGTATGATAGTATGACTAATCAATGAAAAATCAAATTATTGTCTGATATTTAACCTTTTTATTATTGTCAATTGCTACATGGTTCAAGTTGTATTAAGCTAAGGAACATCATTTTTATGGAAAATTAGTTTACAACTCACTCTTTTCAATAGGACAGTGCATGCGGAGTCTCATATTCTCTATGCCCTCCCAAAAACTTCGAGAGGCGGAGTCAGTGTGATAACATCACTTAGCTAGTGAGAAACACAAATTAAAAATCATTTTTATATGGTTTCTTCAACATCGGACTATGGTGAATTAGATTTCACAATTCTCTCAGCGATATAAGAGTGTTTGAGGAGCCTCGCCTCCCTCATACCCTCCCAACAACGCTGAGAGGGGGGATCAATGTATAAAATCACTTAGGTGGTGAGAAAAACAAATTAAAAATAAATTTTATATGGTTTCTTCAGCATCAGACTAAGATGAATTAAATTTCATAACTCTATCGGTGATATGAGAGTGTATGAGGGGTCTCGTCTCCCCCATACCCTCCTAATAACAGTGAGGAGGGGGTGTCAATGCATAACATTATTTAGGTGGTGAGAAACAAATATTAGAAATCATTTTTATATGGTTGCTTCAATATCCGACTATGGTGAATTAAAGGCCATAATTTTATTGGTGATATGAGAGTGTGAGAGGAGTCTCATCTACCCTCCCAACAATATTGATGGGTATCAATGCATAATATCACTTAAGTGGCTTAAGTGGTGAAAAGCTATAGTTATACAAAAATCATTTTTATGGTTACATTAACACCAGTTTATTATGAAGCGTGTAACCATGGGAATCATATTTAGAACACCATTCAATGGTTATAAGATGTAGATAATACACTTGGTTAAAAAATATAACATGCAGATTGTTATGTATGGTGAAAAGATGAAGATACTACACTTGATAAAAAAAATAACATTCTAATTATACATAACAAAAATGATATATATTATCAGAAGATGATTAACGTTAGGCAAAAAGTACTAAAATTGTTGAGTATTACAGACATTGTCCAGGAGATGAGGAAGAGAGAAATTATTAGAGCATGTTTGTCGAAGATAAGGGTATAAGGCCACGGATGTCCACCCAATAAAATTCTAAAACTCAAACTTCTTTATTTTGGCCGGCCTCTTGTTGGACGAAATCATCAGCAGCATGTTTAGTCTGAACCACTTCCCCCAAGCTGCCACCTTAAGCTGCCTCCGGGCCATCCTAGACTATGGTATCAACCACAGTTTTCTCGACAGCACGAGCCTTATCCCTTACTTCTTCCACCATCCACACAACTATCGGGTCATCAAAATCAAAAGTCTTGAGGTCCTCGGTAAGCTTAGGTTTTACCTTACTAAGATTAGGATATTTAAGAAGTGTCCAACGGAAAGTTGTCTTAGCACTCTTTCGAATATTGGAAACCATAGTTGCAGAATTCCTAAGAAAGTTTGAAAGCATTGCTAGCCTTACTGGAAGCCTCTTCAACTTCGGCTTTGTTCTTTAACTTGAGATCCTTAATTTGGGCATCATTGCCCTTCTTCTACACTGCCAACTCGTCCTCTTATTTGTTTTTAATCTTCTCAATCACTTGCTTATTGCTCAACTCAGCGTATTTTAGGCTTTTATTCAAATTTTTGTATGCCTGGATGGACTCATCTACCTACTGAACCATAAGAAGGTTCTCTTAGATTCACTAGTTCATTTAGTTAATGGTGAACAAAGATGTACAACAAAGAAAGATGAAGTTAGCACAAGACGAGACAATACTTTGGAAATTTGAAATATTTATAATCGAAAACATTTGTACCTGATTAGCCTTGTGGATGGAAAAGTCCCCTAGCCGAGGAGGGTCCATCTCTTGAAGAAATCTCATGTCAGACTCGGCCAGTATAGAGCGAACAACTTTCTTGGACCCGTTCTTATCGTCGATCAGGAAGTCATTAGAAATAGTTAGCTTCTCCAACCAACGATGAGGATGACATCAATAGATACTGGGATGGCTTGGTAGTCGTCCTTCCTATACTTCTTTGAGGGAGGGATACCAGTGTGGTCACCCTCAACCTGCTATTTCCTTTTCTTTCCCCCTTGGCCTGGTCGGTCCCACCTATTTTTGTCTTTTTGGATGGGGGTTTAGGAGTGGGTTTCTTACTGGATAGCTTGTTTACCATGTTGGCTAAGCTAGGAGAAACTATTTTCTAGACTTCCTCTAATGTGTCAACTGGACGACCTGTGAACAAAAGATGATGGTTAGTATCAGTATGTAAATAAAAGACAACACTGCAGTTGTAAAAGTTTAGAACTTACACATCTTAGATAGGGGTGAACGCCCATACCCGTCTATTTAAAAAAATAAGGAACCATCAACTGCTCAAATTCGATCAATCCTCCCTCCTTGCCCTGAGATAGAATATGATCATTCCTATCTCGGCTGTAAATACTTAGGCCGGGGTTAACTTTGGCCCACATTAGTGAATTTTCCCATTTTTGGGGATCCCTTTTCTCGGAGGCACGGTAAGGAGCATCGGTATCAAACTCCCAATCTCCTAACATAAAGAAGTATCAGGACTTCCAATGGTGGTTGGAGGTCAGGTTCATAATCAACACCTTCTTGGTAGACTTCTTGGCTACGAGGTAATAATAGTTAGGTTGGGATTTTGTTATAGACAGAGTATAACATGCCCGAAAGATTTGATAGGAAGGTCATCATTATAAATAATTGTCATAATTGTATAAGGCCTATGATGATCCTCCGTGCATTTGGGGAAAGTTGAGGTGGGGAAAGCCCTAGGATGGCAAAGATTGTTATAATGTTAGTGTGAACCGACACCCTAAAGCCGATCTTGAACATTTGTTCGTATACCGCCACCTCACCCTATCGGTCATAGTAAGATCTCTCTTCGCTAACTAGGACTCTCATATTAACGGAAGATTTGGTCCCATAAAGATGCCTCCACATAATAAGGTTTGTATCTCTGATGGTGCCGTGAAAAGTTGCAGCGTAAGATGCGTCAAGTGGTTCCACATCCAAATCATCATCCTCGTACTCAACATCAATAGCAGGGGCACTGCCTTGGAATCTTGAGGAGTATGAGGCACCAGTCATAGCCGACACATGAATCACTATACCAAAAAGTCCAAATTGTCACCTTTCAGATGGCCACCCATGTCACGGTCATTGACCGTGAAAAAAACATGCATTTTTTATCACGATCAATAACCGTGACAAGTCCATGACAAAGGCTTGTCACGGTCAATAACCATGACAAGTCTTTGACAAGTACAATTGTCACAGATGTTTCACGGTCAATGACCATGACAACCTTATAAAGTTGTCATGGTCAAACATCGTGATAGCTCCATGACAATTTAGTTAGGAAAAAAAACCTCCCCTCTTCTTTTTTTCCCACCGTTTTGGTTTTCGTCCCTCTTTCTCTCTCTAATTGACTACTCTTTCTCTCTCTAAGCGATTTGTAGGTTTTTTCCTCTCTTTCTCTTTCCTTTGTATATATGTGTGTGTATAAGGATGTGTGTGTATATATGGGTGGTGTATGTGTGCATGTACAAGGGTGGGTGGGTGTGTGTGTGTGTGTGTGTGAATGTGTGCATTTTTGTGTGGTGGGAGGAAGGGGCAGGGAGGCAGGGCAGGGGGTGGGGGTGGTGTGTTTGTGTGTGTGGTGGGAGAAGGGGGAATGGTGGGGCAGGGTGTGAGGGGTGGTGGAGGGGATGGGTGAGTGAGGGAGGGATTGAGTAAGAGTTTAGGATAAAAATGCTTCTAAAGCTGATCCTGGCACCAATTCGATCATGATTGACTTGTCCAAGTTGAAAAGCAACGAACACGTGAGTGATGAGCCGTTTGTTTATGTATTTCAAAACGTCAAGCAAGTGTTTTACTCAGAGTATATCAACAACGAGTCATGGTCAATTGTCCTACACGCGCGAAAGCGTATAAACAGTAATGTTGATTGATTTGCCTAAAGTGTACCCTTCTACACAGGGTCACGTACCTTGGCCCGTTTCACAGCCGAGTCGACAGGAATCTTATAACATCCATCAGAAAGGTCATCTTCTGGAAGGTCGGCCGCTCATTTATCAACTTCAGCTAGCCATCAGCCGAGGTCAACAACATCTCATGGGCTCAAGCTATTACCAACATTGTACTTTGCCTCAGTCGACATTACATCCTACCTCATACATAACCTCGGCCAGTCTCCCAGGCTGAGGACATATTGATGATTGACAACACAAAATAAATTATCGGACTCCTCCAACCTCATACTCGGCCAGGCTGAGGTTACAACAAGTGACATTACAAGTCCAAGCATACACAAACACATGGAAGACTTGGAGCACGTGGAAATTCAGCTATAACCGAATCATTTGCCTCACATGGGGAAATATTTTGTCATCATTCCTTACCTATGGCACAACCAACTGTCCACTTATGAATAGTGAATTCAACTCATACATGTTCATGGCATGCTTGGGGGGTACAATACAACACCCAAGCACTATAAATACAAGCCTTCTCCTAGCTTGGAAAGGGATCGATAATTGCAACCCTAGCTGAAACTCTGTTGGTTTACATAATAGAGAGATAAAGCTTAAGAGATTGTATCACATGCCATTAGTGCTCTCATTATAGTGAAATTACTCACACACTCATAATGGACGTAGGCCTTATTGGCTAAACCACTTATATACTAGTGTTCCTCCTCTTCTCCTCACCTCCCTCTACTAGATATTTACTCTTTGTGATACCATTATTATTTCTAACTTGAGCTTATCAAAACCTCATCTAGTGGTGTTCTTTCCATCATCATCATTTTTAGCGTTGCCTGCGAGAACGAGAGGATTCATCTATTTCTCCTTTGCTTCTTGACCTCACCAAAGACTCTGGTGATGAACCAGACCTCCTCCTTCGCATGGAGCTGTTTCACCATTAAAAGAGATCCTTAAAGGTATCAAGCTTTTATAGTGTTTTCATTTATAATATCTATACTCTTTTTCCATAACACCAGACTTACCACCTCCACCTTCTGGTGTTGGAGGACCCAGTTCCATCCAGGCCCCACCCCAGTCCGACATAGCTAAGGTGGAAGCATCCTTAAAGTACTTAGATGCATCTCAACAAGCAATGAAGGAGAAATTCACCCAACTAATCCAGAACATAATAATGAGCCCACCTGGGGGCTCACCATAGATGATTACTCTGGTAGCTACTCAGTCACCTCATGAGGCCAGGGGACCATACCAGGCGCCACGAAAGGACCAACCTACTCCTCAGTAGAGGGGGTATGTTGCTGACCCTAGGAGTTTACGTCTGGGGAGGCAAGAAAACCCTTTCCCTGAGGATAGGTACGATGACATTGAGGCAGAGGAGGCTCCAACAAATTGTTGTGAGCCATATGAGGTCTCAAACAACATTGTACGTCCTATCCAGCACAACCGAGGTCAATGTGAAAGACGAGATTATGATGCACGCCGAAGAGGATCATATTTTGATCGCTTGAGTAGAGGGTCGGCCTTTAAAAGGCTAGACCCAATTAATGATCTAAGAGAAAGTTATCCAGATTCAGAAGTCTTGATGGCTCTAGGAGAGAAGGAGGTGACTGTCGTCCCCATAATGGCCGACCCCCACATGGCCAAGACTGTGGTCAGCGGGAGATCAATAGCCGACGTTGTAGAGCAGTTGGCGAACCCTCAGTTCACCCCTTGCAGGTGGATGGGGACAACCTCAGTCAGGCCGACGTTTTTAAACCATGAAACGATTCCATTCAAAGGCTTGGACAGAATATAGGGGACAAAATAAAAAGTCGAAACCCATTACAGATGGGGTACTCAGAGGGCTCAACATTTGTGGAAAGGACTGTTAACTTCCCAACCCCTACCAAATTTAAACCTCCAGTGGTGTCTCCCAAGTATGGTGGAAGTAACAACCCACTCCATCATATCAAAATGTATCAATCTGTAGCAGACATTTATTCAATCTCTGATGAGATGAGGTGTCGAGATTTGTCAAGCACATTAACTGAGGCTGCACATATCTGGTTCACTTATCTTCCTAAAAATTCAATCGAGAGATTTAAAAGTTTGGCCGAGTGGTGTATCACAACTTCTATTTTGGGGTAGACCTCAGAAGAAGACAACACACTTGCTTTATGTAAAGCAAGGGAAGAAAGAAAGCCTCAGAGACTATATCACGAGATTCAACAAGGAAAAATTGGAGGTAGAAGATTATGAAGAGAGTATAGCCATAACAACCCTTATAGGAGGACTTCAAAAGGGGAATTTACTCTAGAAACTTGCTGAAGATTGACCTAAGTCCATGGTAGGCTATTAGCAACATATGGAAAGGTCATGAACGTAGAATAAGCAATGGCCACGAAATATGAGGATGAGAATGGAAGTAGCAGCGGGAAGTTTTAAAAGAAAAGCGATGGAAAAGAAGAGGGCTGCAGACGACAAGTTTGCAAATTATGCTCCCTTAACTGTGAGCTGCGAACACATTCCCAACGAAATAAAGAATGATAGGTTCTTGAGATGGCCATAGAAGCTAAATGCTCGTCCACATAAGAGAAATAAGAATTTATGATGCGAGTTCCATCTGGATCACGACCACTTAACGGACAAATGTTTTGCCCTAAAGGACGAGATCAAAAAAATGTTGAAGTCTGGAAAGCTCAGAAAGTATGTGGATAATAGAACTTCTAAGGGGGGGAAGAGACTACCCTAAAAAGAAAAAAAATGATAAGTGTCGGGAAGATGCCCCTACCAGAAGAGCTGATAACTCAGATGATGATGACGACGACCCTGACCTCCCACCAAAAGATGACAATATGTTAGTGAAGAAGGTTGGTATGATCTCTTTCGGTGTGAACACTATCTGTGGAGGACTAGTAGGGGGTGGATCAGAGGTAGCTGATCACAAGGCTCAGGTGGCAGAGGCCAAAGCAGTGACTAAAGCTGAGGTTATGAACTTGGCATCTATAAAGATTAAGCACGAGAAGGGAAATAAGGTATATATGGACACCCTTATGGCCGACTTCTCGCGACTTGATTTTAAAGGTATATTAGCTCCCCATGATGACCCTTTAGTCATCACCACAAGGGTGTATGGGTGTGAGGTTCAAAGGATCCTAGTTGATGGGGGAAGTTCTACAGACATTATGTTTTGAACCTGTTTCAAGATCTTAGGCCTCAGTAGAGCTAGGCTTATTGCTTATCATCATCCCTTGATTGTCTTCAGTGGTGAAAACGTTCATCCATTAGGTATGTATGAAATGGATGTGATAATGGGAGATGATTGGCCTAAGAGGTTGACTAGGAAAATCAATTTATTTGTGATGGATAAAAATGTCTTCTCAGCCTACAACCTCATCATGGGACGAGTAGCCCTCAAGGAATTTGACATCATGCCTTCAATGGTCCACCATATGCTAAAATTACCGACTCCCTATGGAGTAGGGTAAGTGCAAGGTGACCAAATGATAGCACGAGAATGCTACTTCAACTCTGCAGAAGAGAGACAGGATCATAAGAGGGAAACAACCACTTGCAATATTAACACCTTTGACCCCAGAGATGAAGCAAACCTCAAAAAGGGAGAGGCCGCGGAGGAGGTAGAATTCATCATCCTCAATGATGGTGAGCCGTAAAAAACTATCCAAATCGGCCAAGTTCTAAAGCTTGAGGTAAAAGAGGAGCTAGTAAAGTTGTTAAGTAAGACACAAAGTATATCTTCCTGGAGCTCTGCAGACATGCCATGTATTGATCATGATATTATGTGTTATAAACTCAATGTTATAGAGGATGCTAAGCCCATTAAGGAGAGAAGGATATATTCAAGAGAGATGTATGAAGTCATCAAAGATGAGGTTGGAAAGCTTGAAGAGGTAGAGCTTATTAAACAAGTCATATCCCCTGAGTGGTTGTCTAATGCTGTCAAAGTGCTTAAAGTTAATAGGAAATGGAGGATGTGTGTAGACTTCATCGATTTAAACAAGTCTTACCCGAAGGACATTTTTCCCTTACCTCGTATAGATCAAATGGTGGATGCCACAGTTGGACATGAGCTCATGAGATTTATGGATGCATATTCTGGGCATAATCAGATCCTTATGGACTCAGAAGACTCAGAGAATACAACCTTCATTATAGACAAGGGGAACTATTACTATAGGGTCATACCCTTCAGGCTAAAGAATGCAGGGGCAACTTACCAACGTCTTGTAAATAAGATATTCGAAGATCAGATATGCAAGTCCATGGAAGTTTATATAGACAATATGTTAGCGAAGAGTCTGAAGGCTGACACTCATGCGGACGACCTTGAAAGAACTTTTGACACCATGGACAAATTCAAAATGAAGCTCAACCCTGCCAAATGTGTCTTCGGGGTAGGATCATGAAAGTTTTTGGGGTTCATCATCAACAAAAAGAGAATATAATCTAACCCTGAGAAGATCAAGGCTTTGTTGCAAATGAAGTCACCAAAAACCATCAAATATGTTCAGAGGCTAACCGGATGAGTTGTTGTACTTAACAGGTTCATCTCAAGAGCCATAGATAAGTGTATTCCTTTTTTCAAAGTTCTTATAAATGCCTTCAAATAGAATTAGGTATGTGAGATATCTTTTATAGAGCTCAAGTCCTACCTCAGATCACCTATACTCCTATCTGGACTAGTTATATGTATATTTAGCTGTCTCATAGTCAGCCATCAATGCTGCAATAGTAAGAGAAGAGGCTGAAGTGCAGAGACAAGTGTACTTCAATAGAAAGGCACACCAAGTGTCTGAGAAGAAGTACCCTCGAATTGAAAAGTTAGCCTATGATTTGATACATGCTTCAAGGAAAATGAAGCCAGACTTCCAGGCTGACTCCATGGTCATCCTCACTGATTCCCCACTCAGATAGGTCCTCCATAAGCCTGAGAAAGCAGGAAGGCTAATGACATGAGCAATCGAGTTGGGGGAGTATGATATTATTTATCAACCAAGGGTTGCTATCAAGGGACAAGCACTCGCAGATTTTGTGGTCGAGTTTACCTGGGACGAGGTCGATGTTGAGAAGAATCATGAGGCTATAGGTGAGACAGTAGAGAGAAACATCAGTTAAAGAACAAACGAGGCTAAGATAAGTATAGCTAAGCAAAGAGCAGTTGAGAATGAGGAACATAGATGCCTCTTCAAGCAAGGGACCCTATCAGAGGGAAGCTTCTCTTCTAATGAAACTATTTGGAACCTCTTTGTTGATGGGTCATCCTGTGAACGTGGAAGTGGAACAGGGATGATAGTGTATACACCAGATGTAACATATATTGAATATGCACTGAGGTTCAACTTTGAAGCTTCCAACAATGAGTCAGAGTATGAGGCATTAATAGCAGGTCTATCTTTGGCAAAAGCCCTCAGTGTCGGCCAACTCCTAGTCCACAGTGACTCAAGATTAGTCGTGAGCCAAATCCTGGGGTTATATGAAGCCAAAGATGAAAGGATGTTCAAGTATATGAAGAGGGTGAGATCGATTATAGAAAGCTTCAAGTAAGTAAAAATGAAGAGGATACCTCGGCTAGAAAATAGACGAGTTGATTCACTTGCGAGGTTGGCCTTAGAAATAAGTACATACATAAGGAGAATGGTACCAGTTGAGATTCTTCTCAAACCGACCATCGAAGAGGAAGAAGTTGCTAGACCTTGCCTAAATCTGAATATGGGAGCCTCGTGGATGGATCCTTTAATCAGATACATCAGAGAGGGGAGATATGAGAATTGAAGTTAGAAAGGATAAAGATGAGGTTCAAAGATGCTAAATTCTCAATTATAGGAGATGTCTTTGATGATGCTAAGAATTAGCACCACCAGGTGAGGTGTTTCCAAGCTCAATATAAGTATAACAATGGTAGCACAACTATATAAAGAGATAGGAGAAGGAGGTGAGGATATGAGGAATGAACACCGGAATATAGGTGGTTCAGCCAATCCGGCCTACGTCCACAGTGGGTGTGTGAGTAATATCACTGACTGAAGGCACTAATGGCCATGGATACAATTCTCTCCAGCTCCCTCTCTCTACTGTATATATATTTAGACAGAGTTTTGGCTAGGGTTGGATAACTGGATCCTTTTGCAAGGTAGGGGATGATCCCTATATATAGTGCCTAGGGGGCGCACTGTACCCCCCATGCATGCAATGAGCATGTGTGTGGTATCCTCACCAATGTGGGAATGCCATCTGTCACTGTCACATGTAAGCAATGATGATGAAATATTCTCCCCCATGTGGTGAATAATCTTGTTACAGCTGATTTGTGCCCAGGTGTCCTTATCCAAATGTCAACAGATGCTCGGCAGTCATGTTGGTGAATGACCTCGGCCTAGGAGAGGCCGAGTTGTAAAGGCTTGGTCCGTTCAATCCGAGTAATGTCATGAGGAGTCTCGGCCTGATCTCAGCCGAGACATTATGCTAGGTCGGCCCTAGCCGAGGTTGGGCATATACATTATGATTAATGCTTCTCGTCACCTCGGCCAAGGCCGAAGCAGGATTAGTTCCATGAAGATTAGGGCTCCTTATCACCTCGGCCTACTATTAGCCGAGGTTGCTATTCCCAGACGTAGGGTCCATGGAAGTGAATACGGTAGTGTCGGCCTGGGCCGAGGTAGGTCTGGCCGAGGGATGATATCGTGGGCCCCTGCCCCTCAGGGTCGATCAATGTCTCGGCCATCATCTTGGACGAGGTAGGTATCTCTGGGCCAAGGTTATACTAGGGCATATCAATCACCCCCAGCCCTTAGTCACATGCGAGAGCAAGTGGCTAGGGGATTGCTTCACCTCCGAGGCCTGTTCGTCCCAAGGTTAACACCTGCGTGACACCTGTCCCAGGCTAAGGCTTGCCCACCTGTCTTGCGTGCGCTGTCAACTGTCCCTTGGGTTTCCCAAGGCAATGATGGGCCTTGGGAAGTGTTCCAAAGTATTTAAGGGGTTAACCCTTTCTTCTTCTTTCTTCTTTCTCTTTTCTTTCCCGCGCACGCTGCTTCTTGCAATTTCTCTCTCTAAAGCATTTTCAACCCAGCGCCCTTTCTGCAGAAGGTTTCTCGTAGGTTTCTTGTGGAATCTCTTCATTTCGTCCATCCACTCATCTTTAGGTACCTCTACCCTTCCATTTCCTTTGTTTTTAGCATTTGGTTTGAATTTTCCGGCGAGGTTTTTGGGTTTTCCGGTGGTTCATTTGAGTTTTCCGGCGAGCTTCATCAATTCAGGTGACCTGTGTTTACTTCAAATTTCTTAGTTTGATCTTTAAACCCTTTTATTTCATAAGCCAATCGTGTTTGTGAGTTTAGGAGTTTTCCTCAAGTTTAGGGTCGTTCCAAGTTTTGGGTCATCCTCTGATGCTCAGACCCCTGTACCAACTTATTGAGGACTTCCCTTCTCTTGGAGAGAAGACCTTAGAGAAAATTAGGCAAATAGAGAGAGCTCAGGAAGAAGCTCGTAGGTCACAGGAGTTTCCTGTCAGACCCCTCTTTCCCCCACCTCTTAAGGTGGTATATCCTGATCCTCCTGAGAATTTTTATCAGACAGACGTCTCTGCCAACCGATTGCCGATGTCTGAGTCTTCCACCTCAGACCCCATGTCTGTGGACTCCTTCCAAGAATCCATGGACTTCACACCTCGGACTGGTCAGGGCCATGACCAGGCCGAGGTCTCTAGCCGCGCCTCGTCCCAAAATGGCACAAGTACCTCAAGCTCTTCTTCAGAGGTTAAACTTGTTGAGCCAAGTGTGGCTGTGCCTCCCATTCTAGATGTTATTCCTCTGTCGGCCGTTACCGGGGCCGAGTTTGCTCAGAGGTTCCCTAGTCACACATTCACGTCTACTCCAGCCGACGTTGAGGTTGATAATGATGATGATGATGATGGTGAAAGTGAAGTTGACACCTCTGAGGCGGACGAGTACGAGAGCACAGTCACTGAGGTGGATCTTTTGCACTTCAGATACTTATACTCCATCAGTCCCTCAATCAAATTGATGAGACCTCTGAGGGAAGAGATGGCCTACCACGGCCGAGATGGAGAGATATGCTTGTATGAGCAGATGTTTAAGTTAGGGTTTCGTCTACCCATTCACCCTGTCATTAGGTCCATTCTTTCCTTCATCAACTTGGCCCCCTCACAGCTCTCTCCCAATGCTTGGAGAGTTATTATAGGGGCCATCGTCTTGTGGAGGGAAGTCCACCACTCTGACCTCCCGGTTCAGGTCTTTGCTGGTTGTTATGTCCCTACCTCGGCCAAAAATCATCCGAGCTACTATCACTTCGTAGCTCAGAGGCCTGAGAAGAAGATGCTCCTGGTCACTCAGACCTCAAACCACAATTGGAAACCCCGGTATTTTTTTGCTTCAGGGCCATGGGAATTTGGCTCATCTGTTCCCTCTTCCATCTTTGAGCCAAGGGTACCCCTCAGATGGGGTAAGGTCACCATGTCTTCCAGGGCCGATCCTGGCCTAAGTCTTTAGAATGGCGAAAAGGTGAAGGCCCTGCAAGACCAAGGGGCACATGGTCTGTTCGTAAAGTTCGAATATCTGCTGACCCCTCACTATCTCTCGGGGATGAGCCTAGGTAGAAGCCCCCTTGTTGACTTTGGTAAGGATTTTTCTTTTTGTTTCAAGCCTAACCTCTGATCATTCATGTTTGATTTCTGACTCTTATCTTTTCACTTTTGCAGAGAGACCTCCAGGTGTCCCGGACGAGTTGTGGGAGATGGCAGCTCCGAGTTTAGCTAGACTTGCAAAGAGGACTGGTTTGAACTCTCCTCCTCCAGCTCCTTCAACATCTAAGTCCAAGAAGAGGGCCCCTGAGGTACCGGCCTCTGAGGATCAGAGGCCGACCTCCAGGGAAAGGAAGACTTCAGACGCTGCGATCCCTATCACAGCCGACACCTTGTCGGCTCGTCTGGACCAGCTGAAACTTTCCGATAGCGTGGTCGGCCATAGCCGACGGGCCATGGACGCCCTTGACAACATGATGACCGAGGCTGACAAGCATTTTTACAGGTCTATGGACACTTCCATGCTTGTTGAGTTCGGCCTCCACAGGGTCACCCAGGTATGACTTGTTCCTTTTGTCCATAATTTTTCAAGTGCAACGTCTGATGTTACCCCCATCTAACCACTTCATTATCTACGCAGGGTGCCACTGCCATGTACCAGCTATCTAACTGGGCCATGAGGAAGCTGCCTCTCATTCAGAAGGGGCAGGAGGCTGAGAAGGTTGAGATCACACTGAAGGCCGAGGTTGACCGTCTGAGGTCAGAGTTACAGAATGCCGAGACCAAGGCCCAGAACTCTGAAAATAAGGCCCAGGGCCTGGAAAAAGATATCTCTGCACTCGTCCAAAGCCACGCCAAGGCCCTGCAGGATAAGGACGATGCCTTGCAGAGGAAGGTCAGTGCTGCTGTGAAGGCCGCCCTTGCAGATGCCTCAAAGAAAATAATTGCTGATTACAAAGTCTCTGAGGAGTTCGTAGGTTTTGGTTTGGAATACCTCGAAAGAGGTATCAAAGCCACCACCAAATGGGCCGAGGTCAGGGAGAAGGAGGTTGGCACTATAAAGGCCTCCGACTTTGTGGGCCTCGGCTTCGCCGACCCTCAGTTTGCCCAGGCCCTGCAAGAGATAGAAGATGAGGCTGCTGCCCCTGGTCAGACTGCTACTCTGGAAGGGACTGATCTCGGAGGAACTGACCCTGCTGATGATGTGGCTGAGGTGACCAATGCTGAACAGGTCAACCCAGCCGAGACTTCGAATGTTCCTCCTTCAGATGTTTAACTTGGCCTTGTATTTTGTATTTTTTGACTTGTAATTCTGAACTTGTAATTTATCAGACATCTGAGTGTTATGTAATCTCTTATTTTATTGAATGCCAATTTATTCCTTTATCTTAACCTATGAATGTATTTGAATGATATATGATCTCTGAAGTCATTACTTAATATGATGTGGTCATAACCATATCACCAAATTAATGATGTTAAGGGTCTGAGGTAATCTAACCCAGGTGTCTGAGATCAGACCTCGTCACCACCGAGTGATGTTATGAGGGTCTGAGGTCATTACCTAAGAGGTTAGCCTCATAATAAATATCACCAAATTAATGATGTTAAGGGTCTGAGGTAATCTAACCCAGGTGTCTGAGATCAGACCTCGTCACCACCGAGTGATGTTATGAGGGTCTGAGGTCATTACCTAAGAGGTTAGCCTCATAATAAATATCACCAAATTAATGATGTTAAGGGTCTGAGGTAATCTAACCCAGGTGTCTGAGATCAGACCTCGTCACCACCGAGTGATGTTATGAGGGTCTGAGGTCATTACCTAAGAGGTTAGCCTCATAATAAATATCACCAAATTAATGATGTTAAGGGTCTGAGGTAATCTAACCCAGGTGTCTGAGCTCAGACCTCGTCACCACCGAGTGATGTTATGAGGGTCTGAGGTCATTACCTAAGAGGTTAGCCTCATAATAAATATCACCAAATTAATGATGTTAAGGGTCTGAGGTAATCTAACCCAGGTGTCTGAGATCAAACCTCGTCACCACCGAGTGATGTTATGAGGGTCTGAGGTCATTACCTAAGAGGTTAGCCTCATAATAAATATCACCAAATTAATGATGTTAAGGGTCTGAGGTAATCTAACCCAGGTGTCTGGGATCAGACCTCGTCACCACCAAGTGATGTTATGAGGGTCTGAGGTCATTACCTAAGAGGTTAGCCTCATAATAAATATCACCAAATTAATGATGTTAAGGGTCTGAGGTAATCTAACCCAGGTGTCTGAGATCAGACCTCGTCACCACCGAGTGATGTTATGAGGGTCTGAGGTCATTACCTAAGAGGTTAGCCTCATAATAAATATCACCAAATTAATGATGTTAAGGGTCTGAGGTAATCTAACCCAGGTGTCTGAGATCAGACCTCGTCACCACCGAGTGATGTTATGAGGGTCTGAGTTCATTACCTAAGAGGTTAGCCTCATAATAAATATCACCAAATTAATGATGTTAAGGGTCTGAGGTAATCTAACCCAGGTGTCTGAGATCAGACCTCGTCACCACCGAGTGATGTTATGAGGGTCTGAGGTCATTACCTAAGAGGTTAGCCTCATAATAAATATCACCAAATTAATGATGTTAAGGGTCTGAGGTCATCTAACCCAGGTGTCTGAGCTCAGACCTCGTCACCACCGAGTGATGTTCTGAGGGTCTGAGGTCATTACCTAATAGGTTAGCCTCATAATAAATTTCTGGTTTAAAGAGCAAAATAAGAACTTGACATGGAAACTGATCTTTATTAATAACCTCTTCTTGATAAGATGGTACAATTACAAATTACAAATCCTATGCAACATCATATGAATATCTCTTCAGGTGATCAGCATTCCACGGGTTGGTGAAAGGTTCTCCCTCTAGGTTCTCTAGCATATACGTGCCAGACACAACCTCTTCCGTTACTTTGTAGGGGCCATGCCAGTTCGGGTGTAGCTTGTTTATCTTCTGTAGGGTCTTCTTAAGCACTAGGTCTCCCACCACAATGGGTCTTGACTTCACCCTTTGATTGTAAAATCTTGTTGCCCTCTGCTGATAGGCTGCCTTTCTGACCTCTGCGTCTTCCCTTCTTTCTTCGATGAGATCCAGGTCTAGCCTTCTCTTCTCCCCATTGCTGTCGGGGTCGTAGGTCTAAATCCGATGAGTTGGCAGTCCTACCTCCGTTGGTATGACTGCCTCTGAGCCATGTGCCAGCATGAATGGGGTTTCTCATGTGGGTGTCCTCGTCGTAGTCCTGTAAGCCCATAGCACGGCGTAGACCTCTTCTATCCATCTCCCCTTCGCGTCTTCTAATCTCTTCTTGATTCCATCCAAGATGGTTCTTTTCGTGACCTCGGTCTGGCCATTTGCTTGAGGTCGACCAGGAGATGAGAAGAACTGTCTGATCCCCACACTTTGGCAATACTTCTCCAAGGAGGCATTCTTGAACTAGGTCCCGTTGTCCGAGATGAGCGTGTTTGGGAGGCCGTATCTATATATGATGTTCTTCCAATTGAACTGGAAGGCCTTCTGTTCTGTAATGGTTATCATCGGCTCTGCCTCTACCCATTTTGAAAAGTAGTCAATGGTAACTATCAAGAATCTATAGTTGTTGACTCCTCTTGGCAAAGTTCCTACCAAGTCAATTCCCCATACCGTAAATGTCCATGGAGAAGAGATCGACGTCATAGGCTGATGAGGTTAGTGAGGGATGGTGGCGAACCTTTGACATTTGTCGCACCTCTTCACATAATCTGCGGCGTCCTTAGACAGGGTAGGCCACCAGTATCCCTGAGTGATGATCCTCTTGGCTAAGGGTCTTCCCCCAATGTGGCTAGAGCAAGAACCCTCATGAACCTCCCTTAAGACCTGGGGCACTTCCGCAGGGTGCACACATCTGAGGAGAGGCAGTAGAAACCCCTTTGTGTACAAGACGTCTCCTACCAATGAGAACTTTGCAGCCCTGTATCTCAACTTTCTTCTTTCCATCCTGGACTCAGGTAGCTCCCCCTCTTTTAGGTATCTGACAAGCGGGTCAATCCACGAGTCTCCCAGGTTTACATTGTGACAAGGGTTACATACCTCATCCTCCTCAATACTTGTCTTTCCTAAGACTTCAATTGGGATGGTTCTTCCCAAGTCTGTCTTCATTGCCGAGGCCAGTCTTGCCAACGCATCGGCGTGGTTATTGCTCAGCCGAGGTACTCTCTTCAGCTTTGCTTCTTCAAAATACTCTAGCAACCCTCTTACCTTCTTCAGGTATTTGGACATCCTTTCATCTTTGGCCTCGTATTCCCCCAGCACTTGATTGACAACCAATCTTGAGTCGCTATGAAGCAGGAGTCGCCTTACCCGAAGAGTGGTTGCCAATAAGAGACCTGATATCATGGCCTCATACTCAGACTCGTTGTTGGAGGCCTGGAAGTTGAATATCAAGGCGTACTCAATGTTGGCGCCATCTGGCGCCGAGAGTACTAGCCCCGTACCGCTTCCACCGTCACAAGAAGAGCCATCAACGAAGAGGCTCCATACGTCTGCACCTGACGAGAAGACCCCCTCTCTCATAACCCCCTTTTCGAAGAGGTACCGATCCTCTTCATTTTCTTCTACTCTTCTCCGAGTTTTGCCCGGGGCAACCTCTTCTCGGCCTCGGAAGACGTACGGGGCAGTCTCTTCCGAATCTCGGAAGACACTTCGGTTCGTCTCTTCGCCATTACCCAAGCCCCCCTCTGTCTCGGCCTCTTTCTAAGTGAACTCGGCGACAAAGTCTGCCAGGGCCTGCCCCTTGATGGTTGTCCTGGGCTGGTAGGTAAGATCATACTCCCCTAGCTCAATGGCCCAGGTCATCAATCTTCCAGACTTCTCAGGCTTGTGCAGAACCTGCTGTAGTGGTGAGTCGGTGAGGAATACCATGTAGTGATCTTGGAAGTAAGGCTTCATCTTCCTAGAGGCGTGTATCAGGGCATAAGCCAACTTCTCCATGTGGGGATAGTTTTTTTCAGACCCCTGAAGGGCCTTACTATTGAAGTACACAGGTCTCTGAACCCCATCCTCTTCCCGTATGATGGCCGCGCTAATGGCTGACTCGGAGACTGCTAGGTACACAAACAACCTCTCCCCTGCGATGGGTCGGGACAGCAGCAAGGGAGACCCCAAGTAGGACTTCAGTTGATCAAAGGCTTTTTCACACTCTTCGTCCAACTGGAAGGCCTTTATCATAACTTTAAAGAATGGAAGACACTTGTCCGTGGCTCTGGAAACAAACCTGTTCAGGGCCGCCACCCTTCCAGTGAGTCTCTGAACATCCTTGATACTCCTAGGAGTCTTCATGTCGAGTAATGCCTTGATTTTCTCCGGGTTTGCTTCAATAACCCTCTGATTAACGATGAACCCCAGGAACTTCCCGGCTCCTACCCCGAAGACACATTTCGTCGGGTTGAGCTTCATTCTGTAGGAGTCCATGACATCAAAGGTCTTCTCAAGGTCCGCTATGTGAGTACATGCTTTTAGGCTCTTCGTTAGCATATCGTCCACATACACCTCCATGGTCTTACCTATCTGCTCCTCGAACATCTTATTGACAAGATGTTGATACATTGCCCCGACATTTTTCAGACCAAAGGGCATCACCTTGTAACAGTACGTCCCCTTGTCAATAATGAAGGTTGTCTTCTCAAAGTCTTCGGTATCCATAAAGATTTGGTTATAGCCTGAATAAGCATCCATGAAACTCATAAGCTCGTGCCCTGCCGTTGCATCCACCATATGTTCTATCCTGGGTAAGGGATAGCTGTCCTTCGGGCAAGACCTATTCAGGTCTGTGAAATCTACACACATCCCCCACTTTCCATTGGCCTTAGGCACGATGACTGCATTTGAGAGCCACTCTGGATAAGTAACCTCTCTTATGAACTCGGCCTCTTCCAACTTCTTCACCTGTTCCCGGATGACCTCATACTTCTCTCTGGAGTAGATCCTTCACCTATGTTTAATAGGCCTAGCATCTCCGTCCACGTTGAGCTTGTGGGTCATGATCTCAGGGTCGATGCCAGGCATGTCTGCATGACTCCACGCGAAGATGCTCTGCCTCCTCCTAAGGAAGTTTATCAGCTCTTCCTTGATCCCTTGCTCCAGGGCTTTGCCGACCTGGACGATTTTTTCCGGCTCGTCCTCATTGAGGACAATGGATTCTACCTCTTCCGCGGGCTCGCCCTTCTTCAATTTTGTTTCGTCTCTAGGATCAAGAGTGTCAATGCTGTAAGTGGCGGTTGCTCTCTTATGGGCCTCTCGCTCTTCGGCCGAGTTGAAATAACACTCCCGCGCCGTGGTCTGGTCCCCTTGCACTTCCCCTACCCCATAAGGAGTCGGGAATTTTAGCATCTGGTGGACCGTTGATGGCACGGCATCAAACTCTTTGAGGGCCACTCTTCCGATGATGAGGTTGTAGGCTGAGAAGACATTTTCGTCCATGACAAAAAAGTTTATCTTCTTGGTCAGCCTCTTAGGCCATTCATCTCCCATCCGTACATCCATTTCATACATGCCCAATGGGTGTACCTTCTCACCACTGAAGCCTATCAATGGGTGATGGTAGGGCACCAGCCTTGCCCTGCTAAGACCCAAGCTCTTGAAATAAGGCCAGAACATCACATCTGCCGAGCTTCCCCCATCTATGAGGATTCTCCCTACATCGTACCCATGCACCCTTGTTGTTATGACTAAAGGGTCATCATGGGGGGCTAAGATGCCCTTGAAGTCGAGTCTGGAGAACCCCACTACGAGGGTGTCCATGTCCACCTTCTTCCTCTTCTGCACTGCGTCAGAAGACGTTAGATTCACAACCTCAGGTTTGACCACTGACTTGGCCTCCACTACATGAGCTTTCCTGTCGGCTACCTCAGAGCCACCTCCTGCGAATCCCCCACATATGGTGCTAACACCAAAGGAGATCATCCCTACCCTCTTCACTGGGGTGTTGTCATCCTTAGGGAGGAGATCCGGGTCATCTCCATAATCACCCTCTGAATCATCATGCCTTCTAGCCGGGACATCGCCACGGCACCTGTCATCTCTTCTCTTCCTAGGGTCTTCTCTTCCACCCTTTGGGGCCTTGCCATCCACATACTTTCTTAGCTTCCCGAATTTCAGCATCTTCTCAATCTCATCCTTCAGAGCAAAGCATCTATCTGTGACATGGCCGTGATCCTGATGGAACTCACACCAGAGGTTTTTATTCCTCTTATGTGGTGGGGCCTTCGATTTCTCTAGCCACCTCAGAGCCCGGTCAGTCTTGATCTCGTTAAGGATGTGCTCACAGCTCACAGTCAGAGGAGTGTAATGAGCGAACTTGTCATCTGCTGACCTCTTTTTCCCCTCTTTCTTACCCTGGGACCTCCCAGTGCTACCACGGTTCTCCTCCTCATATTTGGCGGCCATTGCCTCTTCCGCATTCATCACTTTACCTACGGTGGACAACAGCTCTGCCATAGACTTGGGGGGGTCTTCTGCTAGCTTCCACAATAACTTCCCCTTCTGGAGGCCTCCTATCAGGGCAGTCATGGCTATGCTCTCCTCATAATACTCTACCTCCAGCTTCTCCTTGTTAAATCTCGCTATATAGTCTCTTAGGCTTTCTCCCTTAGCCTGTTTGACATATAGGAGGTAGGTAGTCTTCTTCTGTGGTCTTACCCCAAAGCAGAAGTTGTGGATGAACTGCTCTGCTAGGCCTTTGAAGTTCTCGATCGAGTTCTTCGTAAGAGAGGTGAACCGGCTGTGCGCTGCCCCTGTCAAGGTTCCTGAGAAGGCCCTGCACTTCATCTCATCGGGTATTGAGTAAATATCTGCCGCCGATTGATACATCTCGATATGGTGCACTGGGTTAGTGCTGCCATCATACTTAGGTGTCACTGTAGGAGGCTTGAACTTAGCTGGGGTTGGGAACCCCACTATCCTAGCTACAAACGGGGAGCCCTTCGAGTAGCCCCTCTGTAATGGGTCCCTGATTTTTATGAGGTCCCCTATCTTCTCCTCGAGATGTTGGATTGAGTCATTCCAGGGTCTTCTCTCTTCAGCTAGGCCGAGGTTATCCCCTGCCACCTCCCTACGATGGACAGAGGGTTCCCCAGCCACAACACGCTGACTATTGACCTCTTCCTGCTCCCTGGCTCTTCTCTCCAAGGGTCGGCCTTGATCTGGTCGAGCCTGCCTATTCCCTCTTTGAGAGCCTGCCGTGTTTCTTGACCTCGATAACCTCTGCCTCAGGTCATTGACTGGGCCCAGCCTCTCGAAGGCCGACCCTCTGCTCAACCTGTTAAAGGCCGATCCTCTCTGCTGGGCCTCATCTCTTCCTCGGCCGACACATCCTTGGCTCTGCCTATCAAAGGCCAACCCTCTTTGTTGGGCCTCGTCTCTTCTTCAGTCGACACATCCTTGGCTCTGCCTAAGGGGTCGTACGGTGTTATCTGACACCTCATACGGCTCCCAGCAGTCTTTCGGGGCCTCTTCAGCTTCTAGGTCATCATACCTGTCCTCTGGGCAAGGGTTTCCCTGCCTCCCCAGGCGCAAGCTCCTAGGGTCAGCAACGTCCCTCCTTCGCTGGGGTGCAGGTTGGTCCTTCATGGGCGCCTGGGGTGGTCCCCTGGCATCAGGATGGGGTTGAACTGCCGCCGGAGTTGTCATGTCCGGGGAGACTCCAGGTGGCCTCATCATCATGGTTTGGCTGAGCTGGGCAAATTTCTCCTTCATGGCTTGTTGTGTTGCAGCTAAAGATTTCAAAGCTGCTGCCACCTCCGCCATTTCGGACTGGGGAGGAGCCTGACTGGAGCTAGCCCCTCCGCCTCCGGGCGGCGGAAGAGGCGGTGGTAATTCTGGTGCCATGTGTTAATAATAAAGAGCTTGAACAGCAAGTGAGCTTAATACCTTAAAGGACCTCTTTCAATGGTGAAATAGCTCCACACAAGGGGTGGTTCCTGGTTGACCACCAGAGTCTCCGGTGAGGTACAGCAGAAAAAGAGGAAGAGATAGCCTCTCGATTCCCACACACGGCGCCAAAATGATGATGCTAAGAATTAGCACCACCAGGTGAGGTGTTTCCAAGCTCAATATAAGTATAACAATGGTAGCACAACTATATAAAGAGATAGGAGAAGGAGGTGAGGATATGAGGAATGAACACCGGAATATAGGTGGTTCAGCCAATCCGGCCTACGTCCACAGTGGGTGTGTGAGTAATATCACTGACTGAAGGCACTAATGGCCATGGATACAATTCTCTCCATCTCTCTCTCTCTCTACTGTATATATATTTAGACAGAGTTTTGGCTAGGGTTGGATAACTGGATCCTTTTGCAAGGTAGGAGATGATCCCTATATATAGTGCCTAGGGGGCGCACTGTACCCCCCATGCATGCAATGAGCATGTGTGTGGTATCCTCACCAATGTGGGAATGCCATCTATCACTGTCACATGTAAGCAATGATGATGAAATATTCTCCCCCATGTGGAGAATAATCTTGTTACAACTGATTTGTGCCCAGGTGTCCTTATCCAAATGTCAACAGATGCTCGGCAGCCATGTTGGTGAATGACCTCGGCCTGGGAGAGGCCGAGCTGTAAAGGCTTGGTCTGTTCAATCCGAGTAATGTCATGAGGAGTCTCGGCCTGATCTCAGCCGAGACATTATGCTAGGTCGGCCCTAGCCGAGGTTGGGCATATACATTATGATTAATGCTTCTCGTCACCTCGGCCAAGGCCGAGGCAGGATTAGTTCCATGAAGATTAGGGCTCCTTGTCACCTCGGCCTACTATTAGCCGAGGTTGCTATTCCCATACGTAGGGTCCATGGAAGTGAATACGGTAGTGTCGGCCTGGGCCGAGGTAGGTCTGGCCGAGGGATGATATCGTGGGCCCCTGCCCCTCAGGGTCGATCAATGTCTCGGCCATCATCTTGGCCGAGGTAGGTATCTCTGGGCCGAGGTTATACTTGGTCATATCAGTCTTGTATAAAAAGGGATTCCTACTCACCCTCCTTAGATGTGTCCACCCTTCAGAGGTTCCACACATCTTGCATGATGTGCATGAGGGATCTTGTTCAAGTAATATAGGAGGGAGGCCATTGGCTAAGAGGAAAATCACACAGGGGTACTGGTGGCCAACCTTGGCAAAAAATACAGCTGCGTATGTGAAGAAGTGTGATAAGTGTCAAAGGTTCTCCACCATCCCCCATCAGCCACACCAACCTATGACTTCTATCAGTTGCCCTTGGCTATTTATAGTATGGGGCATTGATTTGGTAGGACCCTTGCCAAGAGCGGTAAATAACTATTAGTTCTTAATAGTGTCAATTGATTATTTCTCCAAATGGGTAGAGGTTGAGCCAATGATCACAATTACTAAGCAGAAGACTTTCCAATTCATCTAAAAGAACATCATATGCAGGTATAACCTTCCAAATACCCTCATCTCAGATAATGGAACCCAGTTCAAGAATGTTTCCTTAGAAAAATACTGCGAAAGAGTAGGGATCAAGCAATTTTTCTCATCTCCTGGCTGAAGCCAGGAAAATAGTCAGACTAAGGTGACAAATCGAACAATCCTTAATGGGATAAAAAAAAGGCTGGAATAGGCCAGAGGAGGAGTATGCTATGCTTTGGGCCTACAGGACGACAGATAGGACACCCATAGGAGAAACTCAATTTATGTTAGCCCATGGCTCAGAGGTTGTCATCCCAACAGAGGTAAGACTTACCACTCATAGAGTTCATACATATAACCCTTAGGAGAATGGGAAAGAAATATGACTTGATCTTAATTTGATCGAGGAAAGAAGAGAGGATTCATAGATAAGACATGCAACCTATTAGCAAATAAATGTGAGATTCTACAATCAGAGGGTTAAGTCAAGGCCGATAGCTATGGGAGACGTAGTCCTGAAGAAGACGTGGTAAAAAAAAATAAGCTCCATCCTAATTGGCATGGTCCTTATAGGGTAATTGATGAGGTTGTACCTGGTACCTACCGGCTAGAAAATATGGAAGGAGAACCTTTCTCCAACCCTTGTAATGACGATCAGTTAAAGAAATATTACTTATGATGTTGCAATTGTTCTTATCTCTTTGTAATATATGTATCAACTTAAATAGAGGATGTCAATGAAAAAGTAGCAACATTGTGTTAATGCTTTTGTTCCAATGTGTGTGTATTTAACACCATTAGTTTGCTAAAAATACGAGGTAAAACATAACTTATTTGGTGACCTCAAATTTTAAACATCATTAAGTGGGTGAAAATATGTGGTAAAACATCATAATTTGGTGACCTCAGACCTTAAAAAAATTAGTTTGGTGAAAATACGAGGTAAAACATCATTTATTTGGTGAACTCAAATTTTAAACATCATTAAGTTGGTGAAAGTATGAGGTGAAACATCATAATTTTGTGACCTCAGACCTTAAAACACCATTAGTTTGGTGAAAATACGAGGTAAAACATCTTTTATTTGGTGACCTCAAATTTTAAACATCATTAAGTTGGTGAAAATATGAGGTGAAACATCATAATTTGGTGACCTCGGACCTTAAAACACCATTAGATTAGTGAAATACGAGGTAAAACATCATTTATTTGGTGACCTCAAATTTTAAACATCATTAAATTGGTGAAAATATGAGGTGAAACATCATAATTTAGTGACCTCGGACCTTAGAACACCACTAGTTTTGTGAAAATTCGAGGTAAAACATCATTAAGTTGATGAAAATATGAGGTGAAACATCATAATTTGGTGACCTCAGACCTTAAAACACCATTAGTTGGGTGAATATACGAGGTAAAACATCATTTATTTGGTGACCTCAAATTTTAAAAATCATTAAGTTGGTGAAAATATGAGGTGAAACATCATAATTTGGTGACCTCAAACCTTAAAACATCATTAATTTGGTGAAAATATGAGGTAAAGCATCATAATTTGGTGACCTCATACCTTAAAACATTATTAAGTTGGTGAACATTGGGGGGCAAACACCATAATTTGGTGACCTCAGACCCTAAACATCATTAGTTTAGTGGAAATACGAGGTAAAGCATCATTTATTTGGTGACCTCAAATTTTATACATCATTCATTTTTTGAAATGTGAGGTGAAACACCACAATTTAGTAACATCGGACCATAAACATCGCAATTGTAGAGCAACAAAGCATCATATGAAGCAATAAAATCAGAAAAGGCGAAGCTACTTATGATCATATCATCAAGAGGGTTCAGAATTACAAAACATAGTATCAAGAGCCTTCACCAGAGTACATATAAACTAGAATTATAGACAAAATTCATCAAAATTACAACTATTGAAAAGATTCACAGGGAAGAGGTGAGAAGAAAAATAACCTATGCATTGGCGGGAGCCGACCCACCAGCAGCTATAATCATCTGGTTAAGGCCGACGTTGGTAACTTCAACCTCATCATCGTGATGCGTACCATCTTCTGTCTCTATGACCTAGAGAGGAGCAGTATCGGTTGGAGTAGTGTAACCTTTTTCAACCTACTTTAAAGCCTGAGCAAACCAAGGATCTCCAAATCCAAGACCAATAAAATCTTCGGCAGACAGGCTCCCAAACTCACTCTCCTTTATAGCTGTCCATTTGCTGGTCGCTTTCATACCCCTCTCTAGGTACTCAAAGTCGAAGCTGACAATCTCGCTAGATACCTTGTATTCCTCAATGGCTTTCTCTGAGGCATCTTCCACTGCAGCTTTGACTGCAACATCAACTTTCAATTGAAAAACGTTGTCCTTGGCGTTCAGAGCTTTGTCATGAACCTTCTTGAGCTGAGACATGTCGTTGTCCCTCTTCTTGATGACTCCTTTTAACTTTTCAACCTCTTTATTCAGAGAGGCCTCAACCTTTTCAGCTTCCTTACCCTTTTCCATAAGGGGCATCTTCTTCAAGGTCCACTCAACAAGGCGATAAAAAGACAAGACATCATGCAAAGGAAGATTAGACATATGAGTAATAGTTTCTAAGAAGACCAGGTAACACTTCAAAGAAAGAGCTAATAAATGATACTGGGATTGACTTGTGAAGGGAGAACTCATCCAGCAAAGGTATGTCCAAGGCACGGTGGAAATGCTTATCTTCCGTAGTAATTATAGTTCTAATACAATCGGAAGCCTTGAGACTGTGGCCGATCATGCTATGTCTGATTTTGAGCTGAGATAGACGAGCAGCCAGGGCATCATCTATAGAAATAGGTATGGCACAATCTTTAGCCCGAGTCTTACTCGGCCTCGTATGCCCTGGGTTAGCTATGTACTTCCTCTTTTTGCTAACGTTGGACTTAGAGGTGTCGGCGTTCTTTTTTACAGCCGATGTTGGTGAACTCTTACCACCTCGCTTTTCCATGAGCTTCACTAGACTAGGAGAAGACATATCCTAAAACTCGTCTAGTATACCTAATGGATTCTCTGTAAAAGATAAGTCTCTGAGTTAGTCAGCCAAAGATAAAAAATATAAGAGTTATAACTTGGGTGAGAAAAATGTTGAAGACTTACGAAGCTCTTCTAGGGGACCACCACCAAACCTGACTAAGAATGGTAATAGGGGGTCATCAGATATTCATATTTAATGAGATAACCTTTCTCACCTTGATTGAAAAGGTTCTCAATGTTCTTGTAATTATCCTGGCTAAGACCAGGGTCGGCTTTAGCTGCGAGGGAGACTTTCCCCCATCTTAGGGGGTCCTTGTAACCGACGTTCCTGGAGCTTCATCTGAACCAAACTCCCATGCCCCAGAAATAAAAAAGTACCTCGGTTTCCAATTATGATTTGAAGTTTGGGTGACCAAGAGCATCTTCTTCTTTGATTTTCTAACTAAGAAGTGATAGTAGATGGGCTGGTTCTTGGTAGATGAGAGGATGTAACAATCCGTAAAAACGTTAACTGGAAGGTCTGAATGGTGAATAGTCTTCCAAAGGATGATGTCCCCAATCATGACCCTCCAAGCATTAGGGGACAATTGGTAAGGGATAATATTTATATGTGAGAGTATAGCTCTGATAACAGGGTGGATAGGAATACGAAAGCCCAACTTAAACATCTACTCATAAACATAGATTTCTCCATCTCGGCCATCGAAGGCCCTCTCATCCTTCAAAGGTTTCCTAAGGATAATTGAATAATCTATGCAATAGAGGTTCCTGAAAGAAATAAGGTCATACTCGTTCATAGTACTCTCATACTCTACCGCCTTAGAGGTAGCAAGTTTACTCTCCTAACCATCATCACCATCCTCAGCAACATCGGTTTGGGCAGTGGTAGGGGCACCACCAGGAAACCTCTTTGTAAACTCAACCCCGGTGGCATCTGATAGAGGAATGGCATCACTGGGAGGCATAATTGCTATGTTGGGCCCTACGATCTCTATGGAATGAGACCTACGCGAAGTGGTATCTTCTTTATGGGATGAGGCATGACTTGAAAATTCGGCTTCCTATGAAACCTCACCTTGCCTAGGAGAATAATCCATAGCCTCTTGAAAAAAGTCTACAGATTCGCCAGCCTCAGACGTTGACCTTGGGTGTGAAGAAGCGTTATCCTCAGACATCGGTTCAGGAACCTCTACAGGCTTTGTCGACTTAGGGTATATGACCTTTAAGGTTGGAGGAGACATTGGTATGAGGCCTCGGCCCTACAATCCTTCTCATGAGCTAACTTTATCTGCCTAATCTTTTCAAAGGTCTTCTCACGCAGAGACGGGAACTCTTCAATAAGTTTGTACAAAGTTCTGAGCATTCTGAAGATGACACTACACCTGAAGAGTTCGAATTAAAAGAGGACAAGCAGGAAAATAAGTTATGCTACTCAAATTTAAGATTAAAACATGGAATCCAAAGGATTTCTAATAAGAACACCCAGAACACTCAAGGGTAGGTCACCGGAGAAGGTGATAGGAAGGTCACCAGAAGCTAGAAAGGAAGGGGGTTTTGGCTAGAATAACCTTAGAGCAGCCTAGATTAGTCCCAAAAATACCTAACCCCACCAATATTGCCCTAATAACCACCGAACATTGGTGGTTTTTTCCACCGGAAAACTAAGATAAACTAACAGAAAAGGAACTAATATGAAAATATACCCAAAAATGGGAGAATAAGGGTCAAAGGAGGTTACCTGAGAAATAAAGAGTGAAGAGAAAAGACGTACGATCTTGAGATGTGTAGACAACCAAAGAAATGATCAAGTTTTGGCTATGGAAGGTTTGTAGGGTTTTCTGCAGCAAAGGAAAACTTAGACGAGAAAACTAGAGAACCCATCATAACCCTAGAGAACCTAAAAAATGTCATCATACCTTGGGAGGTACGCTAGTCATTTCAATGAGTGGCATGCGTCAAGGAATCACTTCACGCCTCAAGACACCAAAAGTAACTCAGCCTCGGCATAACATGCATACCCCTCAGCCACCTAATCACATCGGAGACTAAGGGCTAGGGGGTTATTGATATTCCCAAAGTGTACCCTCGTACCTAGGGTCACATACCTCGACCTATTTCATAGCCGAGTGGGAAGGAAGCTTATAACAGCCATCAGAAATGTCATCTTCTTGAAGGTCGTTCCCTCATCTATCAACCTCGGCTAGCCATCAGTCGAGGTAAACAACATCTCATGGGCTCAAGCTATTGCCAAAATCGTACACTGCCTCAGTCGACATTACATCCTACCTCATACATAACATCGGACAGTCTCCCAGGCCGAGGCCATATTGATGATTGACAAGACAAAAGAAACTATCAAACTCCTCCAACCTCGGACTTGGCAAGGCCGAGGCTACAAAAAGTGACATTACAAGTCCGACCTTATGCAAGCACATGTAAGACTTGGAGCACGTGGAAATTCGATTATAACTGAATCATTCCCCTCACGTGCGGGGATATTTGGTCATCATTCCTTATATATGGCATAGCCAGGTGTCCACTTATGATTAGTTAATTCAACTCATACATGCTCATGGCATGCTTGGGGGTATATTACACCACCCAATCACTATAAATATAAGCCTTCTCCTACCTTGGAAAGGGATCGATAATTGCAACCCTAGCTGAAACTCTATTGGTTTACACAGTAGAAAGAGAAAGCTTGAGAGATTGTATCACTAGCCATTAGTGCCCTCATTATAGTGAAATTACTCACAAACTCACAGTGGATGTAGGCCTGATTGGCTGAACCACTTATATACTAGTGTTCCTCCTCTTCTTCTCACCTATCTCTACTAGATATTTACTCTTTGTGCTATCGTTGTTATTGCTTTCTTGAGCTTATCAACACCTCATCTGGTGGTGCTATTTTCAGCATCATCATGGATGACTTGGCTGCTCCTACCGAATATCAATCTATTTTTTATGATAACCCGAATTTCAAACAATTTTTAGATTTGTAAGAAGTATTACAATTATCGAACAATAATTTATTGATTTTATCGGACATCAGTTTACTGCTTTTAATTCATTTCTACTTGATCATTTTTCCTCTTTCTCTCTTTCCTTTGTATATATGTCTGCGTGTGCAGGTGTGTGTGTGTGTTGGGGGGGTGAGGGAGTTTTCAACTATTTGTAAAATTACTTCGTGTCACAACCCATTCGACAGTGGAGCGACCACATAAAATGTGTTTATGTCTTCTAATTCATTTCAAATTGTACTAATAACAACAATTTTTTTACAAAAAATGTCTCCTTCAGGGATTAAGGGAAGGATGATGATGATGATAATGATAATGTCTTCTTCAGGGCTCGGCGGTAGTGGAGGCAACGAGGGCTCCCCGGCCCCTAGGATCCCCAAATGGGGAAAATTGGGAATGGTTGTTGAGAACAAGATGGGATTATTGACTAGATCCCTTCAGCTGGTGAATACGATTATCGGCCCGAGATACCCCAGTTGGAGGGAGGTGCCAAATGAGCTCAAGTTAGCTATTTGGGAGGCACTACAGGTAATGTATTTATATTTCAATTTCAATTTCAATTTATATTTATTCGTAACTATCACTTACATTATTTTTTTTTGTATTTGCTTGATAAGAAAACTTTAGCCTACACCCATAATTCCTTCATTCTGTGTTGGAGCAGTTGAGGGAGCAACACATGACATGGAAGAATAATTTACGGGCCCGGTACTTTGGGAAGATGATAAGCACCTAAAAATGTATATTTTATACCCCGAATAGATGCATTTTAGTCACTCATTTTTATTAAAGATGACCTTATGTTCGTATTTATTTATTTCTTAGGTCAATATGATGTCGCGGTATCAAATATTGCTAAAGCGGCGTAATTACGACAAAGTAGCGGGTCAAAGCATTCAATGGAGAAATCAAAAGAAATCGCGAAGTCAAAGTCCCTATTTGAGCTTGCCCCGATGAGTTTCGATCACCCGAGCCGTTTTTCATACCAAACCTAAGACTAAACCGAGCTTAGACCTATTCTCGAGCCCTTGTGTGTTTAATTTGTACCCTTTTATTTTATTTTTGTTTTGATTTTATTTTAGATTTTTATTTCTGTCATTTTTTATTTTTAGGATTTATTTGTGTCGGTTTAAAATTTATTTTAATATTTTTAGTTTTTAGTTTTAATCTCTATTTTTTTAGTTTTTTTTTATAGGTTTATTTCTTTTTTATTAGGAATTTATTATTTTTAGTTTTATTTGATTTTTTTAGGACTTTAGTTTTTTTAGTTTTATTGAATTTTTAATTTAATTTAATTTAGAGTCTTTTTAGTTTAATAGGTTTTATTATTTAATTGTAATTTGATTTTTTTAATAGTTAGGATTTTATTTTTATTATTTAGTTATTATATTTTTAGTTTAGGTAGTTTTATTTTTCATTTCTTTTAAAACTACAATCAAACACACACACTCACCCTCACCAAACTAAAATTCACCCTCGCACACACAAACCCCACCTCCATCATCTTCAACCTCTCACCAAACCCATCTTCTCTCTCCTCACTCACCACCATTAACACACACAAACACCCTTACCCACACACTAATTCCATACACACAAACACCCAATCCACCATCACTAAACCATTTTCTCTCTCCTCTCGCCCCCCTCCCCAAGATTTTCTCTCACCCATACCTTAGACCCGTAAACCCATAGACCGAGCTACCCATCACTAGACCCCTGCCCCGGCATCACCAACCCGAATCACACCAACCCCTATATCCATGAACCCACCTACAACCCGGATAATTAACTCACAACCATGTCCAAACTCGGTTTAAACCCACCAAACACCATTCTCGAAGATGTCGTAATCCAAACCCGAAACCCATTTTCTTATCCAATCAACTATACCCAAACCCAATTAACTCGATCTCCATCCAAACCCGTTTCCCATTTTGAAACCCATGTATTGCACGATTTTATCTCCTGCAAACAAACTCAAAGCCAAAAAAAAAGGAGCCAATAAACCCTTCCAAATGTCCCTTTGACTTGCTCTAAAAAAATCCCAAGAATATCTCCTCAATAAAACCAAGTAGTGGCTAATAAAAAGAATTCAAAAGGGACTCTCACGAAGACTCTCACAAAGAGGATACACTATTTAGAGAAAATAGAGAGAGACAATGTGTATATTATGCATATAGTAGGAACATAAAAAATTTCAGAAAAATCTAAAAATATTAGTTTAGTGTTAGCATAGTTTTTTAGATTTTTTTTTTCAAATATTTTTTTGTGTAATCAAGTGTTGGATTTGTGAGAACATTGGGACACACGTGCATGAACACGATTTAAGGAATCAATTCAAACGGAGAATTTTATGTATTGTATTTCTTGTTCTACTGTTTAATTTGTTGTTCAATGTTTGTGACCGTGATTAATTATTTCACTATGCTTGGCTAGTCACACTGTTCAAGGGGTGGGATGCACTGCGTATGATATTAATTTAATTAACTGATTTCATTAATTTTATATTTTTAGGTAAATTAATTTGTAATTGTCACAAATTAATTTGTGGATCGAGAGATAGTAAATTAATTTGACAAATTAATGTTTGATTTTAGGAATCGAACTAAAGATAGGGTTTTTCCTAAATCTAAATATTAATTCCGTGTTGAAAATTGAGAATTCATATTGTTTTTATTAAACTGATCCTAGCGGGTAATTTTGTTGAAAATAGTATAGTTCTTAATATTTCATCATGTGACATTTTTAAATTAGTTTTTTAAAAAAGATATTATTAAGTTTATAATTGTAACGAGAGTAAGATTATTGATTTAATATTATCTCGAAATATTTCAAATTAATAAATTGAGAAATTAAAATAATTGATAATGTGCTGTAATCCCATCTCTTGACATTCTCACATTTTTCACACTCGATTGCACATTATTTTTCGTTATTTAATCATTTCATAGTTTTTAGCATTTATTAGTTAATTTTGCCTTGAAGTTGTTTTAAAAAAATTTAAATAAGAAAATATTTTCAGAATAAAAAATTGAATTGCAAGTTTTTGCAGTTATTATTTCACATTGAAAGTTGGATTGATACCCGTACTTATCGCAATACGAGTTGCTTTAGACAAGTTATGTAGGTACTCAAGGGAATTTTTAGATTGACTTTTGAAGATAAGGACCATATGCAAAAAGCTAAGTATCAAATGGTGCCATTGCCGCTTTCTTGACGTGGAGAAAACGTTGAAGACTTATATTTTTATTTACTGTAGTTATTCCTTCTTCTCCCTCCTTAGACTGGTTGCATAGGATTTTTGAAGCTATGAATTTATTTTGGTGCATTTTGACACGGATTTATTGTAATCATGATTCATAAAAAATTAAAAAGCGCAAAGGGTAACCGGACAAGGTAGAGAGAGGGCGTCCAAAGGCAAGGATTTATAAGCCTCTCTACTTTGGGTCGGTAAGAGTCCTGGGGACACTGAAGTTAGGCAATCTTCCCCTGGTCGACTCAACTCGGTCATCACCCCACGTGTGTAAAAACCGTGGAAGGTACATTTCTTTATCCCTCGCGAATCTCCTGTCAGAGAGTTCAATTTTTGTTTGATTACTTACTCATGTGTGGTTTTAATTTCTGCATCGCACTTAAATTGAATGGTTTGATGAATCAATTTACCTAAATCCAAGACCCGGTCATTGAAACGAGAAGGGGTTTCATCACCCGATTCACTCTCTTATCCATTGTGTACTACCCTAACTATCATTAAATTTAAAATCAATCAACTAGCTAGCTGTAATAACCCTTACTTTTGAGTAATTGATTTTATATTAATTTTCCATGTGATGTAATTATATAAAATATTGGATAATGGAGTAAATATTGTCTTAAGTGAATTAAAAGATAATATTTACTAGATTTTTGCATATTTACTGTTATGTGAATGTATATAGCATTATGTTATGATTCGTGGTGTCGTTGTGCTTTAAACGGCATTTATGGTTTAAATGAAGTTGGAACTTGAAATGATTTACATTATTTCGGATGCCGATTTAGAGTACGCGGTTAGTCCCTAAATAGTCGAGATAGTCAAAATAAGTGCCATATTTTATTTTTGGGTTCCGAGCATTTTTAACAAGTTATGACTTAATTATGTAGTTACGAGTCATTTTATTGGTGTATTAACATTTAAAGATGGGAATTAACGCTAAAGGCACGATTTAAGTCTTACAACCCCCTTTATTTCTCAAGTGTATTCTTACTAAACCTAGAGAGAAAGAGAGAGGAATAGAATTTGGGGAAAAGAAGAGAAAGAAGAAGAGAAGAAATTGGGCTTTATCTTGCATCTACCGAAAGAGAATCCGAGATTTCAGCTCAAGGCAAGTTTCTTACTTGCTAGTATAAGATTTAATGTGAATAATTTTTTGTGATAGTTGTGTAGTTGGAGAATTGGACTAAATAGTAGGTTTTGGGTATTTTTGGATGTTTAAACCTTATATCTTGGAGTTGTGGGATTTAAGTTGGTTATATGGGTTTATTTTGGTGTATAATTATTGTGGTTATGTTGTTGGTTGATGAGAGTGAAGGGAGTGTAGGAATAAGGGTTTTAGTTATTGGATTAAGCATTGTAGAAGAAGGAAATTTCAAGGGTCTGCTAGGCGCGGTCGACCGCAATCCCATGACCGGTCGACCGGGACTTAGGGGGAAAGCCTACTGCTTTCTTTTATAAGTATAAAAAAATTGAGCGCGGTCGACCGCAGTCCCAGGACTGGTCGATCGGGACTTCCAAATTGAGCTTACTATATTCTTTTCTAGGCAAAATCTTTGAGACGCGGTCGACCGCGGTCCCATGACCAGTCGACCGGTCCCCTATTTTTCACCCTTAAGTGTTTAGTTTCCTCTAGCTTCTTTATTTTAATATAGGGACTTAGGAACCTTCTTGAATAAAGTAAGACTAGAGTATTAGAGTCTAGTAGTAAAGTACTTAAGAACCTAAGTAGAAATGAGAGTTGGGCCTTAGTTCGGGAATTAATTTAGTTAGTAAATTAAAGGAAAATAAATGATTCTTTTCTAGAATAAACTAGTCTAGGCCTAGGGAGAGTTAGAGTGAGATATTGTAGACTTCTAGAATTGGGTTATAATAATGTCATACATTATAGTTTGAGGAACGAATGTTAATTAATGGAGATTTATATTACATATAATTAAACATTAAGGGTTATAAGTATGACTTTAAATACTGATGGCTCTTGATAAAACATGATGCATATTTTAAAATGAGATTAAATTGTATATGATAATTTGTATATACACACCTCTCTAAATGCTATCATAGGGTAAGTACGCGAATGAGGTGAAGTCCCCTGGCTAGTGAATGCAGGGAGAATATAGTCCTCCGCCATAGGATCGGTTATTATATATTGTGTGATTACTGTTCGAAGTGAGGTAATTCCGAGAGTGTTTTTATGACTCATTGTCGAAGGTATATGGACGCATCCCGACGTTATGCATTATAGGATGCCCAAGTTATCTTGTGTGATAGGCCTTGGAAGATGATAGCTATTTAGGGTTGCGTCCAGTGGGTAAACTCGGAAGGACGGTCTTAGAATCGTTATATCTTGTGGTTATAACTATTCTTATTAAAGTGGAACCTATATTGATGGTAAAGCACATTGTGAAATAAATTTCTTTGAATATGTTTCCTAAAGAGAAAAGGAACTGTGAGGTTAAATGGTGTACAACTGAAATGGAATCTTCTTAAGTAAGAATTAATTGTATTCTCATGCATAAATGAATATTGATCATTATTATTTCTATTGCGTTAGATTATGATTTTAGTTTGAGAAATTAGATTCCTTATCATTACTTATGGTGAACGAAATAAGCTTATTCTTGATGATTTAACTGTTCATAATTGTCATGCATGTTATTCACATGGTGATCATATCAAACCGGGCCCTGACCCATTTATATCTCTTTGTTTTGTATGAATCTTGTATTCGACCAGGTCTTCCAATGCAAGTATGCTCGTATTGACTTTTCTATTCCAGTGTCGCAGAGATGTGACACTTTGCGAATGTTATGGGATATTTGACAGAGATGCTTCCATCTTTTTGTCTTCTAGTTATGATCGGTTGCACTTTCGGGCGTGTTGACCAAGATTTGTACTTGTATTATATAATGTGATATTTTACCTTAATACTTGGTGTAACCCAATTGTATGTGTCTGTTAACCGATATCTTATTAGATTATTTTGTTGTATATAGTTTCCGATTTATTGTCTGTCTTTATTTATATCCACCTCCTTTTTAATTGTATTGTTTATTGTTTGTCTTTAACTTACACACATTGACAATCCATTTTTCAAAATAATGGGTGGTTATCTCGTATACTTATTGTATTTCTGTGATACTAAGAATGGACCATCTATGATTCCTGTTATTATTGGAGTATCGGGCTGGCCACCTCTTATTTTGATAAGTGGGGTGTCACAGACGGTATCAGAGCATCAGGTTCTTGAGTCTTTAGGATCTATGCAGACTTGTCACGTTCTACCGTTGCGTTCTTTGATATAGAGCCTAAATGTTGGGATTGTTTTCTTTGTCTATATTTACGATCTTCTGCAATATAAATTGTCAGAAATAGTATTCTAATTCTATTGTTTCTTCGTCTCAGATGCCGCCTAAGAGAGGTCGCCCTGCAAGGAGAAATAGAGTTGTAGAAGATGATGTAGGTCCTCCACCTCCACAGTAAAGAACTATTAATTTCGTTGAAGTATCCAACATTGTGGCCTAGGGGGTTAATGCAACAATGACTGCCGTAGTTCAGCCATTTCCCCAAGCCCAATAACCACGAGCTGAGGAGATACAAGTCCCTGCGGGACCTTATCCATTGGAAAGAGTCAGAGAATCTTTCTTAAAGAGTCATCGCTAGGAATTTCAAGGAGGTTCCGAAGTGATAGTAGCTAACCAATGGAAAAAGGATATGCAACGTCATCTTCACTTGATAGACTGTAGTGAACAATGAAAACAAATCCTTGCTACTTTTAAGTTAGTTGGAGCAGCCTTACGTTGGTGGGACTCGATGACCATGCCAGAGCAAAGGGATACCATGACCATTACTGACTTTTGGGTTTTGTTTGATCGAAAATATTTTCCTCCGGCAGTCCAAAGATAAATGAGTAGGAAAATTCAAGATGTAGTTCAAGGTGAACGTTCGGTGGCAGAGTATGAGGAGGCATTCACTCATTTGTCTAGTTTTGTGCCGGTTGAGGTAACTCTGGAGGAGAGGAGAATATCAAAGTTCATTGGAGTCTTACATTGGAGGATACGACAACACTTGATGGGTAATCCATCTTTACAAACATTTGGGGATGTGATGAATGTCGCGTTACTTCATTGTCAAGATCATCGATTGCATGTTCAGGGAAGTAAGAAATCTTCAGTTGTGGGGAAAGAGAGTAAGACAGGAGGCAATGGTGTGGGAGGGGGAGCACTACCCTCGTCCCAATCATCGGGAGGTAAGAAAAAGGAAAAGGGATGCCCATCGAGGGGATTTTACCAAAAGGCAACGTTTAGGGGGATTTAATTTCAAAGGTAGTAATTTTAGGCACGGTCAAGGTGCCCAGCAACAGCAGCAGGTAGGTTAGGAAGGTAGGGGTAATAATGGGGGTCAAGGCCATCCGGGCTAAGGCTTTGGGAAGTTTAGAAACAATAGGGGCCATAATCAGGAAAATATGACGGGTCATTATTTTCAATGTGGGGAGCTGGGTCAATTTAGGAAGGCGTATCCGCAGTTGATTGGGGGACAGTTTCCTAGAATTCCACAACATCAGCAGGCCTAGCTATAGCCGCCAGTGCCTAATCCAGTTGTCCCTCCACAATAGGGACAACTACAGTATGGGCTTGTCTACCACATAGAGGATGCTATGCTTCCTCCAGTCCCTCCAGCGCCGCTAGCTATTGAGGGTAAGTTTCACATTCAGGGGCATATGGGTCGTGTATTATTTGATACGGGTGCGACACACTCGTTTATTTTTAGGAGTTTTGCTCAATCGACGGAGCTAATTAAATCTGCGGAGAGTACTTTCACTAGTGTTGAATCTTGAATGGGTGATGGTTCACTCATTTTCTTTGTTTGTAAACGAGTAGAAATAAATCTTGGTAACTTGTGTTTTGAGTTAGATTTGATCGTCCTTGATATGGTCGGGTATGATGTAATCCTGGTTATGGATTGGCTAGTAAAGTATCATACAATAGTAAATTGCTACGGGAAAAGTATAGTTTTTGACATTCCTGGGCAAAAGATGTTTTTAGTGGTTATGCCTCGTTCAGAAGGAGGTTCTAGAACTTATTTGTATTTCATTACGGGGGAGACTTCTCGTGATGTAGTCATTTCCTTAGATTCAATTCCGGATGTTAGGGAATTTGAGAATGTTTTTTGAGAAATACCGGGTCTACCTCCAAGTAGGGAGATTAATAGAGATACATACTGTATGGCTCCTGTTGAGATGAGGGGGTTAAGAGATCGGATTCAGAAGCTGTTAGAACAGGGGTTTATTAGGAGTAGTACGTCGCCGTGGGGAGCTCCTCTATTATTTGTAAAGAAAAGAGATGGTTCTCTCCGGTTGTGTGTTGATTACAAGGAGTTGAATAAAGTCACCATCAGGAACAAATACCCGCTACCTCAGATTGATTATTTTTTTGATCAACTTAGGGGAGTGTCTTAATTCTCTAAAATAGATTTGAGGACAGGGTATCACCAGCTGCGGATATGGGAAAAGGATGTGTCCAAAACTATGTTTCTAACTAGATATGGGTCCTATGAATTTCTGGTTGTGCCTTTCGATCTAACCAATGCCCCCGTAGTGTTTATGGACCTTATTAATAGAGTGTTTTGAGACTTCCTGGACCTGTTTGTTATCGTGTTTATTGATGACATCCTAGTGTATTCTCAAATAGAAGCCGAGCATGCTAAGCACTTACGGTTGGTCCTGCAAACGTTGAGGGATCATCAATTGTATGCCAAGTTTAAGAAGTGTGGTTTTTGGCTGTAGGAAGTACAGTTTCTGGGTCACGTTGTGACAGCTCAGGGTATTTCGGTAGACCCGAGTAAAGTTGTTACGATGAGGGAATGGGGTTAGTCCACAACACCTATCGAAATTCGTAGTTTTCTAGGTTTGGCTGGCTATTACCGCTGATTTATCAAGGGATTTTCTAATATTGCTAGCCCTTTGATAAATCTAACTCGGAAAGGAGTGAAGTTTGTTTGGGATGATTCTTGTCTGCTAGATTTTTTTTAGCTTAAAGATAAGTTGACTTCTGCTCTAGTACTTGCGATACCGAGGTCGGGTTTAGAATATTTGGTCTTTACAGACGCATCTATGCAAGGGTTGGGAGGCGTGTTACAGCAAGAGCATCGAACTATTTCTTATGCTTATCTCAAACTAAAGCCCCGTGAGAAGAATTATCCAATTCATGATTTCGAACTTGCTGTAGTGGTTTTTGCCTTGAAGATTTGGAGACATTACCTCCTGGGGGAGCAATTTAGTCTTTTCATGGACCACAAATCGTTGCAATATTTATTTCCACAAAAGGATTTGAATATGCGACAACGTTGATGGTTAGAGTTTGTGAAAGACTACCAATTTGATATTCATTATCACCCATGTAAGGCTAATGTTGTGGCGGATGCGTTGAGTCGGAAACCCGGGGGGGAGTTAGCTACGATATGGAAGGCTAAATGGAAGGAGCTTAGCTAAGAGGACGCTGGTGCTAGGGCATTTATGTCGGTGTTGACCGTTATGCCTACTATAGTGGCAAGGGATGTGGAAGCTCAAGGAAGGGACAAAAGTTATCAGGACCGTATACACCAATTGTTAACCGAGGGAGCGAAATCCTACTCTATAAGTTCTGAGGGTGGGTTACGTTTACACGGAAGACTTGTTGTCTTGGACGAAGGGGACTTAAGGTGGGCCGTAATGACGGAATCTCATGGGTTCAAATTTGCAGTACATCCTGGTGGGGACAAAATGTACCAACACATGCGCCATCAATATTGGTGGGCGGGTAGAAACGGTACATTTCTGAATTTGTTTCCCAATGTACTACTTGTCAACTAGTGAAAGTAGATCATCAGCAACCGACGGGATTGTTACAACCCTTGGAAATACCGGTATGGAAGTGGGAAAGCATCTCGATGGATTTCATCAAGGGATTACCAACATCACAAAGTGGTCATGATTCCATTTGGGTTATCGTTGATCGCTTAACTAAGTCGGCACATTTCTTATCGGTACGTACAAACTACAATACTGCTCGTTATGCCTGGCTATTTATTGCGAAGATTGTTAGACTACACGGGGTGTCCATTAATATAGTCTCCGATCGAGGCAAAATTTTTGTTTCCATTTTTGGCAAAGTTTCCAAGAAGCTATGGGAACTGAATTGAAGTTGAGCACCTCTTATCACCCTCAAATAGATGGGCAGACAGAAAGAGTCAACCAAATGTTGGAGGATATGCTCAAAATGTGTGTGCTTGATTTCAAAGGAGGTTGGGAACAATATTTTCCCTTGGTCTAATTTTCTTATAATAATTCATACCGATTCACTATCGGGATGGCAACCTATGAAGCATTATATGGCCGACCATGTAGATCACCTTCTTATTGGTTGGAAGTAGGGGATAATAAATTTCTTGAACCTGAAATAATCCAGACTACTTCTTCAAAGATTGAACTCATTCGAAATCACATCCGAATAGATCAAGATCGTCAAAAGAGTTATGATGATGCAAACATAAGGCATGTGGAGTTAGAGGTTGGAGATCAAGTTTTGGTGCGAGTATCGCCAATGGAGGGTATAAAGCAATTTGGGAAGAAAGGAAAGCTTGCACCGCGCTACGTTGGACCTTTTCCCATTATTGCTAAGGTAGGCCCAGTAGCGTATCAACTTGCCTTACCGGCACAATTACAAAATAATCATGATGTGTTTCATGTTTCATCCTTGAAAAAGTACTAGAGGTGTGAAGGAGCTCACTGGCACATTCCTTTGGATGATATCGATATGCAGCCTGATATTTCATACGAGGAACAACCAGTTGAAATCTTAGAACACGGGGAGCGTAGGCTAAGATCTCAAGTGGTGCCCTTGGTTCGGGTCCAATGGGATCATCACAATACCGAGGAATCAACGTGGGAGCGTAAGGATGATATGCGAGAAAAGTATTCACATCTCTTTTTGCAAGGTACGCCTAATTTTGAGGACAAAATTCCCTTATAAGGGGGGGAGTATGTAATAACCCTTACTTTTGAGTAATTGATTTTATATTAATTTTCCATGTTAGGTAATTATATAAAATATTGGATAATGGAGTAAATATTGTTTTAAATGAATTAAAAGATAATATTTACTAGATTTTTGTATATTTACTGTTATGTGAATGTAAATAGCATTATGTTACGATTCGTGGTGTCGTTGTGCTTTAAACGGCATTTATGATTTAAATGAAGTTGGAACATGAAATGATTTATATTATTTCGGATTCCTATTTAGAGGACGCGGTTAGTCCCTAAATAGTCGAGATAGTCAAAATAAGTTTCGGGCATTTTTAACAGGTTATGACTTAATTATGTAGTTACGAGTCATTTTAATGGTGTATTAACATTTAAAGATGGGAATTAATGCTAAAGGCACCATTTAATTCTTACAACCCCTTTTATTTCTCAAGTGTATTCTTAATAAACCTAGAGAGAAAGAGAGAGGAAGAGAATTTAGGGAAAAGGAGAGAAAGAAGAAGAAGAAGAAGAAGAGAAGAAATTGAGTTTGACCTTGCTTCTACCAGAAGAGAATCCGAGATTTCAGTTTAAGGCAAGTTTCTTACTTGCTAGTATATGATTTAATGTGAATAATTTTTTGTGATAGTTGTGTAGTTGCAGAATTGGAATAAATAGTAGGTTTTGGGTATTTTGGATGTTTAAACCTAAGATCTTGGAGTTGTGGGATTTAAGTTGGTTATATGGGTTTATTTTGGTGTATAATTATTGTGGTCATGTTTTTGGTTGATGAGAGTGAAGGGAATGTAGGAATAAGGGTTTTAGTTATTGGATTCAGCATTGTAGAAGATGGAAATTTCAAGGGTCTGCTAGGCGCAGTCGACCGCGGTCCCAGGACCTGTCGATCGGGCCTTCGGGGGAAAGCCTACAACTTTCTTGCATAAGTATAAAAAAATTGAGCGCGGTCGATCGCGGTCCCAGGATCGATCGACTGGGCCTTCCAAATTGAGCTTACTCTATTCTTTTCAAGGTAAAATCTTTGAGATGCGATCGACCGCGGCCCCATGACCGGTCGACCGGTCCCTTATTTTTCACCCTTAAATGTTCAGTTTCCTCTATCTTCTTTATTTTAAGATAGGGACTTAGGATCCTTCTTGAATGAAGTAAGACTAGAGTATTAGAGTCTAGTAGTAAGGTATTTAAGAACCTAAGTAGAAATGAGAGTTGGGGCTTAGTTCGGGAATTAATTTAGTTAGTAAATTAGAGGAAAATAAATGATTCTTTTCTAGAATAAACTAGTCTAGGCCTAGGGAGAGTTAGAGTGAGATACTGTGGACTTCTAGAATTGGGTTATAATAATGTCATACATTATAGTTTGAGGAACGAATGTTAATTCATGGAGATTTATATTAGAGATAATTAAACATTGAGGGTTATAAGTATGACTTTAAATACTGATGGCTCTGGATAAAACATGATGCATATTTTAAAATGAGACCAAATTATATATGATAATTTGTATATACACACCTCTCTAAATGCTATCATAGGGGAAGTACACGCATGAGGTGAAGTCCCCTGGCATGTGAATGCAGGGCGAATATAGTCCTCAGCCATAGGACCGATTATTATATATTATGTTATTATTGTTTGGAGTGTGGTAATTCCGAGTGTGGTTATGACTCACTGTTGAAGGTATATGGCCCCTTCCCGACATTATCCGTTGTAGAATGCCCAAGTTGTCATGTGTGATAGGCCCTGGAAGATGATAGCGATTTAGGGGAGCGTCGAGTGAGGAAACTCGGAAGGACGGTCTTAGAATCGTTATATGTCATGATTATGACTATTATTATTAAAGTGAAACCTATATTAATGGTAAAGCACATTGTGAAATAAATTGCTTTGAATATGTTTCCTAAAGAGAAAAGGAACTGTGAGGTTAAATGGTGTACAACTGAAATGGAATCCTCTTAAGTAAGAATTAATTGTATTATGATGCATAAATTAATATTGATCATTATTATTGCTATTGCGTTAGATTATGCTTTTAGTTTGAGAAATTAGATTCCTTATCATTACTTATGGTGAAAGAAATATGCTTATTCTTGATGATTTAACTATTCATAATTGTCATGCATGTTATTCACATGGTGATCATATCAAACCGGGCCCTGACCTGTTTGTATCTCTTTGTTTTGTATGAAGCTTGTATTCGACTAGGTGTTCCAATGCAAGGATGCCCGTATTAACTTTTCTATTCCAGTGTCCCGGAGCTGTATCACTTTGTGGATGTTATGGGATATTTGACATAGACGCTTCCATCTTTTTGTATTCTAGTTATGATCGATTGCACTTTCGGGTGTGTTGCCCAAGTTTTGTACTTGTATTATATAATGTGATATTGTACTTTAATACTCGGCGTAACCCAATTATATGTGTATGTTAATCGACAGGTTATTCGGTTATTTTATTGTATATAGTTGTCGATTTATTGTCTGTCTTTATTTATCTCCACCTCCTTTTTAATTGGATTGTTTAAATGTTTTTCTTTAACTTACACACATTGACAATCCGTTTTTCAAAATAATGGGTGGTTATCTCATATAGTTATTGTATTTCTGTGATGCTAAGAATGGACCAACTATGATTCCTGTTATTATTGGAGTATCGGGCTGGCCACCTCTTATTTTGATAAGCGGGATGTCACACTAGCCCCGTAGGAACACATTTTTACAACAGGTGATCATAAAGATAAATTCCGTGATTTTTGTCGCCCGTGGACTTAATTAAAATTTGACAACCCCTCTCAATAATTTTGAAGATAATAATTGGCTACGTGCTTCTTAGGATTTTTCCTTTACTCGTATGTGTCCAATTCAATTCTTTAGGTAATCGGTTTGAATTAGTCCTTCCAAATCAGGAGTCCATTTTCTCCCAGTTTTTCAAAAAATCTCAAAAATATTTTCCTTCTTTTTTTAAAAATATTTTCAAAAAACCAAAAAAGATTTTTTTTCCATATTTAAAATGCCAAAAATATTTTCCTTTTCTTATTTTCAAAAATCACAAAAATATTTTCTTTTCATTTGAATATATATATATATATATATATATATATATATATATATATATATATATTTCTCTCGTCATGGCCAAAGAACGTCCTTAACGGGAATACTTTGGTCATTTCCCATTTTCTCAAAGTTTGTTTGATGTTAAGCCCGAATCGAACCTCCATTCATTAATTTAGGGCTTTAACTCTCACACGCCAACCATTGATACTCGCGTGTCATCCACACCCACATCTCCTACTCCACTGCCTCCGGTGCTGAGTGTTAACACATCCCATGCTTCACCGTGCACACACTTCTTTCTTGTCAAACACTTGTTTCATGAGTGTCCATTTATTTTCTCTCCACCTGAACCCACCATGGAACATGTGTATCCCTATGACACTATTTTGGATCCACCCTCGGCGTATTGTCATGACATATCTAATGTCAAGGGGTATGAGTACCCCAGCAGTTCAAGGCGTCCTGGTCACCCTTCCATTAAATATGAATCCCAACACCATGTTGTGGATCCTTACGATTTCCAACAGTCATCATCGCCACCTCGTGAACCTCATACCTATCAGTCCCCTTACTACGCACCTTGTGCTGATCAACCTTTTTTCTCTCACGAAGATGCTTCTCCCATGTATGACCAACTTGACCCCATTCCCATCACTTCATATGAGTATTATCCACATCCTAGTGTTTCTAGTGAGTTGTGTCCAGATCCACCACCATCGCCACCCACTACCACTTCACCACCACCATGCACATCTGCTCTCGAAAGCCTCTTGCAAAAGTTTGTGCCCACTCTTCAATCTAAAAATGAATCCCTTCAAAGTCTTGAACAATGATTAAATGAATTTGAGTGTGCGGATGAGTCGTCTTTCACCCCAAGTCCACCCATTATTGCCCCCATGTGGGACAATGATGTGTCGTCTTCTGCCACTGATTTTGAATGTGACCAGCCCCATCCTCCTGAGAATCTTAAAGTTGAGCCGCCATGTGGTCCGGGACCCAAGCGGACAATTGTGTTGACATATCCATTGACTGTGAGATTGATCCTACACCACCCTACCCTCTCGAACCCACGATTGAGGTTCTCCTTTCCCCTTCCATAGAATCCATATTTATGCCCAAGCCTACACCTTTTATTAGTGTTCTCGAGGAACAAATTCCTTATAGGTTAGCTCGGGCTGCGAGTGCTTCCCACTTCCCTAGTATTGAATGCGAGATCTACCTCTCTGGGTATGGATCCTGTCCCACCATTCTTGGCTCCCGTTGAGTCATATATTAATGTTGATTCTTTTTTCTCAGATTTGGATGCCTCGTTCGCTTTCTCCACCACTTCGGATGGTGACTTTCGGGTGGCTAAGTTGATCACTCCCTCAGTCACTTTCACACCTCATCCTACGAGTGACCTTAAGGATCATTTCGAGCCTCTTGAGGAGTGTGTCTCTCCCACTCTTGAGTTAGATCATCTTCCCCCATCCTTTCTCCCACCCCACCCTCTTATTGTCGATACCACACCATTACTTAGTTTGGACCTTGTTATTGCACCTCACATGTACATATCTAAGCATTTAGGTCATCACCTACACCCACTGATTAGGCACATATTCTTCACATTTATCCCCTTAATTTCGGTATTTTTATGATCCTGTGCAGTGTAAATAGCTTGGATTTGTCTCGTATTTATGCTACTAACCTCTTTTGGTAAGTATTTCGTGTTTTGTGTATTTCTCATGTGTTTTACAGGTATTTGATGCAAATTAGTGCGAAGGAGAACTGAAAACAGTGAAAGAGACCAAGAAATGGAGAGTTGAAGGGCATTTTCGTAATTTTTTAGCCTTAGTCCGAAGGTGGGGCCAACTAGAAAGTTGAAGAGCTCTAAATTACAAGAACACTGGAAAAAAACAGCACCTCAATCCGAGCTACGGTGAAGAAGTTACGATGTTTTGAATTTGCACGATAATGGACCGGTCCGGTCATGCGAAATCCTGGCATTTATTATGAAGATTAAGAGGTGCATAGCTAGTAAAAACTTGCGCAACAATCAATTCTAGCTGTCAAATTCGTGCTACTTGGTGCTATAAAATACCAAGCCCTACCTCATTTCAAAGGGAGTCGAATTCTAGAGAGTAGAATAGAATTTTAGAGAGAGAAAGTCAGATTTTAGAGAGTTTTCTTAGTTTTTCTTTACATATAAATTTTCATAAACCCTAGTTTGTAAGGTTGATTAAGAAGAAGTTTTCTGGATTCAAGTTCATTTGCTTTTCCTGTTGCTGAATACAAGTATAAAATTTCCATTCTCTTATTTTATCTCAATTCTATTTTCAATTCAATTATCACTTGTTTTGTAATTTTTGTTTTTACAATGTTTCTTAGATCCACAATTACATGCATTGTTATGAATTTATTTTCATTTAATAAAATCATGCCTACCTAAGTTTTTAAAGGTTGGGATGCATGAACCCATCCCAATGTAAATTACTTATGTAGAAAATAGAATTTAAATTAAAAATTTGAAAGAGTCGTGCGAGACAATTTTACAACCATTGTAGATCTTTTAATCTCTCTTGCCCTTGATACTTGGGATGTTTAAGAATACTATGTGCGTATAATTATTTAGCACCACTTTATATTTACATTTGATTTCGTATGATGCGGGCTTGAACCTCATATACATAAGGCTTAGGATCTATAAAGACTGGATTCATTCAAATTTGTAATTTACAATTCTAGTATTCTACACGGTAAATTACTAGGGTTAGGGGATTGTATTCCAACATACTTTCTCATTCATCTTAATTAGTTTGCTCATGCATGCATAGTTAACTTTTTTATTTTTCCCTCTTCAACCATCATCATATTTTTCACTTTTATTTTAGAAGTAATAAATTAGTTAAATTCTATCAAACATTCCCTGTGGATTCGATACCCAGACTCGCCACTATACTCCTTAAGAGTGTAGTTACAAGTTTAGGTCTTTTTGTATTGAGGTAGGAAGCCGATAACAACGACAAGCGTATTACACGGACGCTCGGTTTTTCCACTCGATCACCCACCCATCCATGAGAGTATTCATTATACTCTCCCCATACGTGACACCAAGCTTGTTCCTACATTCTTGCCACTTGCCTATTGTGGTATTTTTATTTTCTCCAGCTCATTGACGTGTCACGAAATCACCATTATCATCATCCATTTATAGAATGGTCGTGCACTTTCTCTGAGGCCAACACCATCACTATTGCCAAACCATTTTTCCTCCCTATACAATTTGAGAATCATTCTTACAAGGCCCTTGTTACCCTCACATTTACGCTCAATAAGGCCCATTATCGGTGCCTATTCACCCTCACCCTTGCCCATCATCGCCTTACCCTAATACCCACCCGCCCATGGTCCATCGATGCTTTGAATCGTGTGACGCACTTTTCTATACAATGCCATATTTAGCCATTATCCAATAAGATTGATGCTTCAGTCTTGTTTGGGGGCGATTCTCATCACCCAATTTTCTGCAACTCCGTGCTTTCATACTTTCTATCCTAAGGATGAGTTATGATCGGTCTGGTTGAAGACATTATCCTTAGCGCTCCAGGGAGGAAGACCGTCTTATATTGTTTCTGAGTATGAGTCTTATCCTGTTTGGGGGTGGTGTTTCACATCACCCAATGATTTTCACATGCTTTATAGACTTGTGTATTTGTGTCGCATATGTTCCTCAGGTTTCCTCTCTACTCGATCAGTCGGTACAATTTCATTAGCGGTTCATTATGGTAATATATTTCCTCCGTGTGTTTTTTATTTATATATATCAGTTTAAACATCGAGGACGATGTTCTCTTTTGTTTGGGGTGGGAAATTTATCAAAATCGTACCTCTTTTGAAAATTTTCAGAAACAAGTGAATTTAAACTTTTTGTGCAGTTAAAAATAAATTTTATGACATGAATTATTTATTATCCCTCTTTTAGAAATCTTGGAATACCAGTGTTCGACCCTAAAATTATGTTTTTACCACAAAATTAATTAATACCTCTTAAAACGGTACTTGCACTATGAATTTCTATACCAGGCAATTTGCACTATCACGGTTACAGTCAAAAGTTGAACAGTAACTATATTCTCAAGAGATCCCTAAAAGATCACTAGTGGTGACTTAAACTCGTGAGATTTGAGCTTTTCACCTTTTTGAGGGTTTTTACGTATCTCCTAATCACAAGTTGACTAAACTTTCTTTGGGTAGCACACTTAGTCCTTGCATGATCTCAATATTTTTTCAAATTTGGCATAATCATTGAGAATAACATCACTATTGAGTTGTGAGAAACATGTGTCTTGTAGTTGTCCCGAGCACCTAACCATTTTTACCATACACTTATCTTTTTCCATATCACATTATGATTAACCCATTATCTTTCCATATTTCCCTTGTCCATTCTATGTACCATACATATAACATCTCCTATCACTACCATCATTTTTTTAGAAAAAGAGTGTTTGAAATTGTCAATATAAATTGTCTTCATTTTTGTTATAAAAATAAAAATGCATAGTAATAAAAAAGAGAAAAAAGTATAAAAAGAAGTAAAGAGAAAAAAAAAAGAAGAAAAAGAAAGTATGCGATCAGAAATTCAAAAGATGAAGACATTAATAAGTCAAAACGTGTTTCACTCTTCTCAAAAACCCTACATCATGTTTTTCATTTTCCATTTATGGCTTAAATAAACCCCATTTTCACCCTTGGTAAAGTATTTGAGAAAATGAGAAGACTATATGGTGAATAACTCGACACTCTCGACATAGTGGTTAGAATTCCTTCATGAGATCAAATTTTTTTCATGTGTCTGTCATTTTCTATAAAGTGTGTGAGGCATTTGAACTTGCTTACATTTACTCACCTCCTCACACACTAGAGAGATACACTTACCCAATTATCAGATAGTTCGATTCATAGAGATATATCCAGCGAGAATTGAAGTCAAAGCTTTGATCCTACATAGGTGATCTAAGAATTACTCTAATGATACTTAAGATTGTTTCACACTAACACAACTATGTTTTAGGAACGATTACACTTTTTGTATTAAGTAATTATATATATAATTATGATAGTTGAATACGATGTTCCTTGATGTCCCTTTAGGTTGGGTTGTATAGGATTTCATCATCAAAATCTGAAACTGCATCTCAATAAACAATTTGAATTTTGTGGGTTCATTCACTACAAACCCTCACGAGAAACCACTCGTACTATAGGGCAACCAATAAGTTTAACGGCTTGTTTCACATGCTAAGTGCAATCGCCAGCGCTTGCGAATGTGGCACACTTTTGGTCACTTATCGCTATTTTTTTTTGCTCGATGACTAGCAATGTTCTGTTTGGGGGTGGTGTGATAAGAACCCAAAAGTGTATATTTTATACCCTGAATAGATGCATTTTAGTCACTCATTTTTATTAAAAATGACCTTATGTTCGTATTTATTTATTTCTCAGGTCAATATGATGCCGCGGTATCAAATATTGCTAAATTGGCGTAATCACGACAAAACGGCGGGTAAAAGTATTCAATGGAGAAATCAAAATAGACCGCGAAGTCAGAGTCCCTATTTGAGCTTGCCCTGATGAGTTTCGATCACCCGAGCCTTTTTCCATACCAAATCTAAGCCTAAACTGAGCCTAGACCTATTCCCGAACCTTTGTGTGTTTAATTTGTACCCTTTTATTTTATTTTTATTTTAGCTTTTTGTTTGTGTCATTTTTTATTTTTAGGATTTATTTGTGTTGGTGTAAATTTTATTTTAATATTTTTAGTTTTTAGTTTTAGTCTTTATTTTATTTTTTTTATTTATTTATTTTATTTTTTTAGGATAGATTTATTTTTCTTTTATTAGGAATTTATTATTTGTAGTTTTATCTAATTTTTCTTAGGACTTTCGTTTTTTTTTAGTTTTATTAGATTTTTAATTTTATTTTATTTAGAGTCTTTTTAGTTTAATAGGTTTTATTATTTTATTATAATTTGATTTTTTTTTAGTTATGATTTTTTTTATTATTTAGTTTTTATATTTTTAGTTAAATAGTTTTAGTTTTCATTTCTTTTAAAAGTACAATTAAACAAACACACTCACCCTCACCAAACTAAAATTCACCCTCACACACCCACTCCCCCTCCATCATCTTCAACCTATCACCAAACCCATCTTCTCTCTCCTCACTCACCACCATTAACACACACAAATACCCTCACCCACACATTGATTCCATACACACACCCAACCCACCATCACTAACCCATTTTCTATCTCTTCTCGCCCCCCTCCACAAGATTTTCTCTCACCCATACCTAAGACCCGTAAACCCATAGCCGGGGCTACCCATCACCCGACCCCTACCCTGACGTTACCACCAGAATCACACCAGCCTCTATATCCATGAACCCAGCTACAACCTGAAGCATTAACTCACAACCATGACAAACTCGATTTAATCCCACCAAACACCATACCCGGAGTTGTCATAACCCAAATCGAAAACCTATTTACTTATCCAATCAACTATACCAAAACCTAATTTAGCCGAGCTTTAGCCAACCCCATTTCCCATTTTGAAACCCATGTCTTGCACGATTTTATCTCCTGCAAACAAACCCAAATCCAAAAAAATAAGAACCAAAAACCCTTCCAAATGTCCCTTTGACTTGCGCTAAAAAAATCCCAAGAATATCTCATCAATAAAACCAAGTCGTGGCTAATAAAAAGAATGAAAAGGGACTCTCACAAAGACTCACACATAGAGGATACACTGCAAAGAGAAAATAGAGAAAGACAGTGTGTATATTATGTACATACTAGGAACATAAAAAAATTTAGAAAAATCCAAAAATATTACTTTAGTGTTAGAATAGTTTTTTAGATTATGTTTTTCGATTTTTTTCTGTAATCAAGTGCTGGATTTGTGAGAACATCGGGACACACGTGCTTGAACGTGATTCAAAGAATCAATTCAAAAGGACACTTTTATGTATTGTATTTCTTCCTATACTTTTTAATTTGTTGTTCCATGTGTGTGACTCTGATTAATTATTTCCTTATACTTGGCTAGTCACCCTATTCAAGGGGTGGGATGCACTGCGTAGGATATTAATTTAATTAATTGATTTCATTAATTTAATATTTTTAGGTAAATTAATTTGTAATTGTCACAAATTAATTTATGGATCCAGAGATAGTAAATTAATTTTACAAATTAATGTTTGATTTTAGGAATTGAACTAGAGATAGGTTTTTACAAATTAATTTTACAAATTAATGTTTCGATTCTGCCCGGATTCGTCATGGTCCATGACCGTGACTTTTTTTTAAAGGTTATCATGGCTTTGTCAGGGTCTTTGACCGTGAGAAAACTTGTCAAGGTCAATGATAGTTCCAAGGCCATGATAAGTCCAATGAACTTGTCACGGTCAATGACCATGATAAATTCGTGACAACAAAAGGTGTCACCCCCAGAATTGTCACGGTCATAGACGTTGACAAGTTGGACTTGTCACAGCCAATAACCGTGACAATTTGACAGTTTTGGTGCAGTGAATGGCCATTGGAGGCTATAAATAAGTAACCTCCACTCTCGACTCATCTTTATCTCAGGCCCTTTGGTTTCTCCCTATTCAGCAACATCAGCATCATTTAGACGAGACAATGGAACCTGCGTGGCCTCATCGAAGGAATCTGCCTTTTCACACTCCTTAGAAGTAGAGAGGCTGTAACCCGAAGATGAGGAATCAGCCTGTGACCCGTGTGAAGAGGTATTAGGTATGGTGTCACTACTAATTTCTATAACACTAGTCTCGACTTGTGATGGATATTTCATAAGTGGAGGAGGACAAACTACAGCTAAGTGGGTTGGGCTAATGGTAAGTATTGACTCGATCTCGGGTCTTTTCTTAGCCTCAACCTCAGCCCTGCGAATCTCCCTCACAATACGTTCTCTCAAGTATGGTAACTGCTCCCCTAATTCATGTAGCCATGTGTACACCCAAATAAGAAAATGGTTGATTTAGTTTGACTAAAAGATCAAACTGACACCTAAATCATTTTCAAAGGTGTTTGCAAGAATTGTAACTAAGCTCACCGTAGAAAGTGATCGGAGGGTCTCCTGGACACCTAACCAATGGTAGAAAAATGAACCTGGCTATAAAATCTATCCTTTGTAACTCTCTATAACCCTAAAATCTCTACAAAATTGCTGGCAAGCCCCTAGAGCCACCAAAGTAAGTCGGTGAAAAGTTCTAAACTCATGGAAAAACTTAAGAACACAAAGAAAATAGAGAATAAAGAACTAACAAGGAAAATACAAAAGGGGGGGGGGGAGAGTTACCTAAACAAGAGGAAACGTTTGGGAGTGCCAAAAGAAACTCCAAAACTTTTGGTCAATAAGCTGGTTTGAAAAGAGAGAGAGAAACGAAGGTTCATGATTGTAGAAAACTTTTGAGGATGGAAAGGAAATTAGAGAAGAAAGAGAGAGTTTTATTTTTTGGGGGTATTTTAATATGCTAATGATTACACACGGTTTCCAAGCCGTGCATTATTAGGGTACAAATCTCCAAGCAAGCACGTTGCTCCCACTTCTTGGTAGACACATCAAGTTTCCCCTTTACTGACACATGTTCCACCAAGGACACTAAAAATACCCTCAAACTCAACAACTCCTGTTCACGTGTCTAAGATAACCTCTGACACTAGAGGGTTTTATCTTCACAGAGGTCGGACTACTATACCCCTCGGCCTTTAATTCACATTAAATATGAAGGTCTAGGGGGTGATTGATATGTATAAGTGTAACCCCATACTACACGAGTCTCGGTCCAGTACAATGACCCCTGTCTAGTGTCCATCAAACTCATCTGCATATGGGCCCATAGCACAATGGGACCTTACCAACAAGTCTTATCCTATGAGAGATCTTCTTCATAATAATTGCAGCTACCTACGAATGTTCATTATGCAGTCTAAGGGTGAATCCATGTCTCGACCCCTGTTATGTGTCGGCCGCGCACCACACTAGAAGGTCGAGACCACAACGATATTCCATAAGATAATATTTATAGTTTTATAGTTATCTACATGGGGAACCATCCCCTCAATCTCGGCTCGAACGATACAAAAAAAATTGATTAAAATATTTCATGGGGGACACGCGAGTTGTGCATCATCAGGACACATAGACATATCGTTACAACAGATCTCCTGACCACGTGAATGAATATTTCATCATCATGATATTCTTGTGTAGATGACAGATGGCATTCTTCTAATGGATATCATACCTTATTCACACTATGTGAATGCTTGGGGGTGCACTATTAACCCCCAAGCCTATATATACTAACTGTATCTTCTTCATTAAGGAACGAACAATTACATACCTTGATAAAACTCTGACGATCTGTAAATGTAGATAGAGAAAGATTTAGGGACTATAATTAATGGCCTTCAGTGACTTTCCATAATATAACACTCATACCCTCTTGCATAATGAAGTAGGCTCCGTCCAAACCACTTATATTTATGTGTTCTCTCGCTCTCTCATCTACTTTTATCATACTTACATTTATGTGATTATATCTCCATTAATGAATTTGCTTGATCTTGAGCTTCTAACATATTTGAGTGGTGATTATCTACCTCATCAGTCATCCTTCATTTGGTTCAATATATAGACTCACATTTAGTGAGGTGTATTTGGAATACTTATCGTCGATTGACCTCTTCTTTCCTTCATTGTCTTTCTCTCAACCATAGTCGAACTTCCCATTGCCAGTTTACTCTGTGTCACCTATTTTAGTTTCCATGGCATCCTTCACATTCTTGATTCTCCTGACTGTTTCCAGAAGTTCTTTCATGGATTTAGAGGATCTTCAGAGAGGTCCCATAAGAGTTTTCTTGGTCAAAGTCCACTAATGAGGGCTTTCATTGTGACACTTTCACCATAGTCTTCTACATTCAATTTTTCTTTGTTAGAATAAGAGATATGATCCCTCATAGGTTCATTCTGCCCTTGTCTGACATTTAACAAATATGTCACATTCTTAGGAGGTTTCATGTCGAAACAAAAATTAGGAATGAACTTCTCAATAAGCTGCTTAAAGTTCTCTTTGGATCCCCTCGGGAGGCTGGTGTACCACACATGAGCCGGGCATGTGAGGGTGTTGGATAATGCTCTGCCTCTCATTTCATTAGGTGTTGAATATATGTTGACAGCTGACTAATACATCTTTATATGGTGAAAATTGTTTGTTCTCCCATCATACCTTGGTGTCACACTTGGAGGTTTGAACTTTGTAGGAGTTGGGTAGCTGGCAATCCTTGACATGAGTGGAGATCCCTTCATGTATACTTTGTAATTGGGATGTCATCTTTTAATAAAAGAGATGGTCTTATCCTCTAGTCTTTTAATCAAACAATTCTAGGATTTTCCTCTTACACCACATTATCTTTTGCCCCTTCCACTACCACAACTACCCCAGGAGTTAGCTCTCTGCTGACGGTTCTCTACTTGTTGTTGACCTCCCAATGCTCCTTTTTTTTATCATCTTCTCGGCCTCTCTTCCCCATGATGATAAATGCCATGCATGCCTATTATGTTACAAAAACATTTGTCTCAGCTACCATTTCCCATTGGTCTGAGACGGTCAAAAGTTGATTCCCTAATTAGTCTATTAAATGGAGAGCCTCTTCATTGACTCGTGGTATGCTATACATTTTTTCCTTATTATGTAGGGGTTGGGGTGCCTTTGGAAGATATAAAGTATTAGGGCTTCCATACACTTCCCAACACTCACCATCAGAATTCAAATCGCCTAGGCCCTCTTAGAGTTTCATTCTAAGTAAGAGACATCATAGATCAGTGGTATCCCTCCGCCTAAGATGGTGTTGAACCTTTTTTGCTAGATATGGGGGTGTTCCCCAACAACCGAATGAGTCACCTCCCTAGAAGTGGGAGTTATCAAATTCATGGTGGGGTCATTAAGGATGCAATTCATAATGTTTTGGCCTAAGACCAAGAGCTTCTATTGGATTTGCTATTGACTGGTCATAAGGAACCTTAGTATCGCTTCCACATTAGTCAATTGTGACTATTGAGGTGGTTGGATGGATCTTGCCCCAACTTTACAAGGAAGATCATTGTCCATCTTCAGTGAGATTTAACTTGGTAGTAAATAGAGTAAAGATGAAACAAATAAGAAACTCAAAAATAGAATGAAATGGAAAAACTAAAAAATCACCTAACTCAATCTTAGTCAATGGTGATTCAACCCCAGTAGTAGCAGTGTTATTGGATCACCACCAGAGATAATTTGAGAGTGTTCAAGAAAAGATTAAGAATAAAACTAATTCTATTCCAAGAGAGAGGCTAAAAATGATGATTAAGTATGTCATCCAGAGATGGATTGAGCTTAGTTTCTAGGTTTATATATCAATGGTGAGATAAGACATAATAATAAACGGTAGTAGAGATTAGAGACAAAGAATAGACACGAATATAAGTGGTTCGACCTTAGCCTACATCCACTACACAAAAAATAAAATAATTCCACTAAGTATGTGGATAAAATCCATTGATAGTGTTTAAAATCTAGTTGTACTTTCTCTCTCTATGCAAAATATATCACAATAGGTTGTCAGTAGTTTGATCCCTATAGAAGGTGGCAGTGAGTTCCTTATATAGCCTCAAGGGTGTGCAGCATCACCATTAGACATGTAAAAATTATAGAATAAGTGTGTGACACCTATAGAGTGACATCTCAAGTTCATGATGACAAAATATTCACATCACGTGTTGGCTGATATGTTATAATAAATTAGTAACAATATCTCTATCATATTTTCCATGCACATATTCTTTCTTTGAGGCTATGAGTCTCGACTGCTCGAGACTAGTAAGGCATTGACACTTGAGGATGGGACTGAGATAAAATTAACTCCATTTTGGGCATGTATTGATGATGATGAGGTCTCGGCCTTTTGATGATATCTGAGGCCGACATTACACTTATGATGTTGCAAGGCCAAAAATATGGTTAGTCATTTAATTAAGGTGGTAATGTGATGAGATGATATCAAAGGCCGAGATCAGCTGATACAACACTAGATGAGAACTCTAGTGCCATGATGATTTTTAGTCGATGTGTGAGGGGGATTGCTGTCGCAGTGGGTCTCATCCAGATGAGACTACAACTGTGTATTTCACTCTATATATATCAAGATAAAAGATAGAGATATTTTGACCGTGTTCCTATACGTGGATGATTTGATTTTTATTAGAAACAACCCAAATATATTCAATGACTATAAGAAACCAACAATGAAAGAGTTCGAGATGAGAAATATTGGGCTAATAGCGTACTAATTTTCATCTCACGGGATGGCTACACAAAGGATATCCTCTAGAATTTCAAGATTAATGATTGCAAGACAATTAACACATCGGTGGAATGTAAAGTTAATCTATCAAATCATGATCAAGGTGAAAGCATAGATCCAACTTTCTTGAAGATTTTGGTTGGAAGTTTGCACTACCTAACTTGTACAAGATATGGCATCCTCTATGCAGTTGGACTTGTGAGTCAATATGTGGAAACCCCAAAACACTCATTTTAAGGTTGTAAAAACAATTCTTCGCTATATCAAAGATACAATTTACTTTGGTATGTTTTAATCTATTTCTAATGATTGAAAGCTTGTTGGTTATAGCGTAGAGATTTGGGTGGAGATACAGATTATAGAAAGAGAACCACATGGTTAGTTTTCTTTATAGGAGATACCATTTTAACATGGATGTAAAAGAATCAACCAATTATCACACTCTCTAGTTGTGAAGATGAATATGTAGCCACTACACCATGTGTTTATCATGTAATTTGGCTCAGAAATTTGTTGAAGGAACTGGGTTTGTCACAAGAGGCTCTAACAAAGATTTTTGTTGATAACATGTAGCGATAGCCTTGGGAAATAATCTAGTTTTCCATGGTTGAATTAAGAATATCAATACTCGCTACCATTTCATAGGGTAATGTATTATTGAAACTAATGTGCAAGTGAGGTATGTAAAATCTCAATGACCAAATTGCTAATAACATTTCCAAGCCACTGAAGTATGAGGACTTTATGAGATTAAGAAATTCCATTGGCATCACAAAACAATTTTGAGAGGGGGTGTTGAAATATAAACTTGTTTTATATTTATCAACCAACTTCCTAAAAGATTCCTAAGTTAGGTATGGTGTGTTCAATTATTATTAGTGGGTTGACAATGGTTAGATAGTTGGATGAAAAATGCGTGGCATATGAGTATTTGTATTAATTTAGTTTGGATCACATTGTGTGGTAGCATTTTATTTCCTTCATGTATAAATACCCATCATCCTTAAGTTCTTAGCATCATAAAATAACAAGGAAGATAATGATCAAAGCTTCTTTGTAATATTATTTTGATTGTTAAATACGAGAAAGTTATGTGATTGATTTTGAGTGCTTATTTCCAACAAAACCTTCATTTTTTGCAATCCCAATCATTAATTTTCTGCATAATTTGCTCAGTATCAACCCTTGCTATACATTACAAATGGGTCCCATTGAAGTTCTTTTGAATATTTCTTTATAATAAATGATTTACTCGGCTATGAGTTTTCGAAGGGTCGCGTGATATTTCTTAATAGACCCTTGAGGGTATCAACCCTGCTTTAGGAGGCACCAAATATCCTTATACGACGATTAGAGTTTTTATGATTCTTCCTTAGTGGACAGCATGATATGATAATATTGAGTTGGCCTCAACTATTTTGAAACTTGCAAGGGGGAAATCTTTATTGTCTTGGGCATGTCGACCACGGAGGCTAAGGTCTCCAATGCATTTACATAGTTGTTCCATGATCGAGATAGGTAATAGAAGTTGACATCCTTGAATTGGGAAACGATCTCTTTAAGAAGATCGCTGAAGAGTAAGACTTTGTCTTCCTTGACTTTCCATTTTTGGAGGACTTGTGCGATGTAAAGGGTCGAGTATAAAAAAATTGAGGTATTATATTTCTTTCTGATAGATATCTTAAGGCATTAGATGCATGGCTCATATTTTGTGATATTGTTTGTACAAAAGGAGTCTATATTTACGGATATGGGAGTGTGAGTTTCATAAAGAGCGATCAAAAGTATCCTAACACCATATCCCTTCTTTTTGGAAGCTCCACCATAAAACATATTCCACTTAAGTTCCTCATGAGTATCATGAAGAATATCTTCATCTGAGACTTCAGAGATCAACGCATCGACATCTTCCACATGATTTTTTTAATTAATCATAAATGTCCCTCTCTTTGATGAATTTTAAAGGTCAAAATTGTTGTATAGATCAACAAGTAAGAGAACCCATCAAGAAAGTTTTTACAATAAATATTTTATGGGATCTGTTGTTGTCAAAAAATGGATCGATTAGTGTAAATCATGCCATTAAAGATATAATTAATAATCAAATTGTAGAATAGAGTAAAAGAGAGATAAAGAGAGATAACGTGACATTTAGAGTGATTTAGATGTTAAAACAATCCTACGTCCACTTAGGAGCCCATTTCTATTAAATCTATGTTATGTTTACATGATTGGATCATTATAGGGGGTACCAGAGGAGAAAAAGGAGAATAAATACATAAAAATACATTATTATACCCTAAAGGCTGCAACCTTATAGTGTAATATGATATAGGTCACGAGTATTGTGTCTTGAGGTTGCTTAAGTAGGTGATGAGAATAAAGTCTCAAATATAGAGATATATTGGAGAGAATAGGGCAAAGTTTCGCCGCCCAGAAGTTACTTTCCAAATGAAAGGTGAGCACTTATATTTATAGGAGTCAGTGAGGGGCCTCACGTCCTTAGCCCAAGTGACTTTTTCATAAGAGTGATGTGAAGGAATTTTCTTGATAGTGGACAACTGCTAGTTATTGGCTGGCGTATAAGGTTCAGTGGCCACAATTTGTGATGTACCAGACTGTAGCCTTAAAATTATATTAGGTCATGGTATAATGTGCGAGTAGGACCGTGTGCGGCCTCGCAAGATACAAGGACATATCCTTCTTTGTAGGATAAGGCCTTTTGCTGGTCCTTGAGTATATATCTGTGTGTTTTAGGTATCAACAGAAACCCCCATACCCTAGTGCTAAGAGGTAAGTGATTTGGTGGTGGGGCATCCTTAATATTCCCGGACCATTATCCTGGAGCCAAATCCTTATTAAAAGGTGGAGGCATACTTTTGATAGTCTAAAGCGATAATGATGCCAATTCTTGTTATTTAGAATTTTCAAGTTATGTGATGTTTCAACTTCTGTGAAATTTTATAGAAATGGTTTGAGGTCGTGGCCACATTTACCATGAGAACATTAAGAGAAGAAACCACTTGCGATTTTTGATAGATCTAGCCAGTTTCAGTGATGTCAAAGTATTCTCCGACAAGCTTTTTCCTTCGATTTTAGGCCAATTTTTCCTCCTCTTATTGAAATTTCTTTCATTATCTTGCTTTAAATTGTTTTGCCTTTATTTTTTATTCCTAAATGTCCTATGGAACCAAACTAAAATCATGGAGATTAGAATTTAGGGATTTATTTGATTTGGTGTTTTTATAACCGATGGTATTAATGGATTTAAAGGTTTGGGGTGAATATTGATGGTAATTTATTATTTGTTATTATTTTTAAATATGGTTTAGGAATTCAGGTTGTTTATTGGACTGATGATAAGAGTTTTTTTTGGTAGATTTAGGGTTTTGGGGTCAATTTTAGGACAAGAACGTGAACTGATGTTCATGGTGTGTTCTTGGTCAAATCTCTAGGTTTTCCACGTCTTGATATTCCAAAACCAATGTGTTCTAGTCTAAGGTGTTTTTACCTTTTGGATTTTGCCAATGTTCGTGGACTTTGTCTGCTTTGGGTTCCTCAGGTGTTCCCCTCCACTTTCTGCGGACCTTTAGTTCAATCTTGGAATACATTTTACTTCGGTGAGATGTTTGAATATGGATTAGGTATTTTAAGTTAGGTCTCAATTCTTCAATTTTTCGCATTGGTAACCGTATATCATCATCGCGACTTGCAACTTTAGATCCGTGGCATTTTAGACAGTTCCGAACTTAAAATTTAGTAATCTGTGGCCTTATGTGTTTGTGAGTGTGGAGGCGGATATTTTTTCCATAAAAAAAATGCACATAGAATGGATATTCATACTTAGCCTTGGTTTTCATAAGTTAAGTCATCGTCTTATCAAACATCCAATCCCATTAACTCTATAGATAATAAACTCGCAACATATTATGCATCATGTGACTTCAAAATGGGGCTTTTTATGTAGTGCTTGACCTTAAACATAGGCATTCATGACCTTAGGTATTTTTTCTTGTAGTTGGTTACCAAAATTTATCCGGGGCTTTTGACCAAAATTTTAAACCTTGGATTTAGGATCCATATTTGTGCTTTTTGCCATGACCTTTTTGTATGAGGCTGGGGTATTTAATAATTCTGAATAGTCACCTTGTATTTTGTTGATAATGATTGTGGTCCTCTAACGGTAGTCCTTTTTAGTGCATCATTTACAGAAACTTGCCACAACCTTATGCATTAGTATACTTGGGAGTACCTAGAAGATTTCTTAAAAATACTCATTAGGGAACCTCCTCCATTGGTGTTGAATATAACCCCCTAAAAAGAAGTGGACATTATAAACTATTAAAGTACTCGACTTGTATACATATTGACATTGAATCCATGGATTTTGTTATTTTTAGGGGCTCTATGAAGACTTCTGGGTCCAACAAAGACATGAGGAGGAAACTCATTCAATCGACAATTAAATGCCAGTGGAGATATCTCCTAAGGAAGAAGCCAAGGATGGCAGTGGACAAGTTCAAACAACAACATATTTAGCAATATTAAAGTTGGCCCATTGTTCCACAATACTAAGCCAAAGAGGGAAACTACATCCTTAAATGGCCCTTTTATTATGACTGAAGAGTGGTTGGCACATCCTGTTGAGGTTTGTTAAATTATAAAAGGGACTATATATAATGTGCCTTTTGCGGATCAATGAGCATGCTCCGCGGTCCCTTATGATGAAGTTAGCTTTTTTCAGCATGCCTTCCTCCTCCAACTAATCTGTAAGTTCCAATTCTTGTTAGGAAAATTTTCAAGGTGATAAACCTAGCTCCGACCCAGGTTGATGCTAATAGTCAGAGGTCTTTGATGGCCCCTTTAGTGGTATGGAAGAAGAAATTTTATAGGGACATCATGACTATTGAGCTCTTTAATTTTTAAAGGCAGAAGGAGGGTATGATTAATAATCCCTCGTATTACTATATGGATATGCAGAGTGCCAATTGGTACCTAAAGATGGGGAAACCCTCTAGTACCTAAAACCATAAGGGAAAGTATTTCTTCGTCTTTAGGTATACAAGGGAGACACACTCTAAGGAGAAAAGAGTGGGATGAATACCATAAGATTCCACAGTATTGGGGTCATCCTCACTTGGAAGGTAGAACAGTATTTTTATTCGGTGACAAAATTTATTCATTATTTTTTAGTTAGTTCTGAATTGGTTTAATTTTTTTCAGTCCGTGAAGGTCTGGCTCCATCAAAACATCATAAGGAGAGAATATAAGTTGTGGTACTTATTTGTATCAAAATAAAGGACTATACATCTACGGTCACCTTGCGAGCCTCACACAAGCTTGGTAACTATCCTATGAATATTTTACCTACCAAACCAGCTTCAAAAGGTAAAAATATGAAACTTTGATAAAATATGAAACTTTGATTCTTATTTTCATAGGCATGACCTATTTTATCATTCTTTTATTAATGATTTCTTGTTGTGCAGGTTCTTCTACGGATGGTGAATGTATCATGGAGATAAAAAAAATAGTTTCTTATATCCTACCTCAATAAGTTAGAGGAAAATTCTCATGGACTGAAGAAGTACCCAAGAAAGGTAATGGGCAAGGCGAGAAACGGTCGCGGACATGAATTCTACTTTAATAACGGAGGTCACAATTGAGGCTGCAGTAGGTGTCTCAAGCGTTTTGCAAGCACATAATGATACAACCACGTGTGTTATTTTAAATATGACTTCCCTCACTAAAATTGGGGACAAAGATAATCTAGGTCCCTCTGAGCATATTACACTGATTGATATGACGATGCAGACTAGTCCTCTAGACAATGCTAACACCACAACCCCCACCAGTACGATTGTTTTCAATGATCGAGGATACTTGTCAGGACAAATGATAATGAGTCTTCGTAGGATACTCAGTCTATCATGGCCTCAGTGATAAAAATGGATTCCAATGCCTCTAACTTTAAATGTCTATTTGAGCAAGCTGCCCAGGACTTAGAAAATTACCAACTCAATTTCCTTTTTAGGGTAAACACACATATATAAGACCTTTTGTTTATGTTTTCCCTACTTTTTTCTAAGATCTTTTTCTTTTTCCTCTTAGTCCACTAAGGATGCAATGAGAAAGAGGGAAAATATGAAGAGATATATGCCCGACATAAGGTCGTGGAGGTTGTATGCATGGATGAAATAGAAAAATCCAATTCCTCTTGGTTTAATGTTAGGAAAAAATATGAGACTGCATCCTTCAAACCTGTGAGTCTTGAGGCCAAGATAGAGGTGAATTTTTCTGAGAAAGCCATAAGCGAAGTCGAGGAAAACTTTGGGTAGGATATAGAGTCCCTAGATGTGGCATATGCTAAATGTCTTAATGATACCATCCAGTATGCCACTAGTGAAGGGAATGTTTCCAACCTTGAGGTAAAAATTTACAATCTAACAAAAAGACATGTCGTGGCCATGCAAAAGATGGTTGATGATCATGTCATGGCACTAAGGAAATCCACTGAAGATTTTGTGGCTTCATTCAAGATTTTTGACAATATCTTGCTTGAGAAAAACAAATCGTATATGCATGGCTATAAATAAGTGAGGCCCAGAGTTTTCAAGAATTTTTCTGAAGCCAAGGATTCCATCTTTACTTTAAGGTTATTCGATGACAAGAACACTTAGTGAAAGAGTGAGATGACGAAAGATGACGAGAAATGTGTAAAATAGAGGGAGGCCTTAACAGCTCATTTGGATGCTGAGGAGAATCGAGATCGCCTAGATAATGATGCTAGAGATGATGCATATGACGCAGACTCTTGATTATAGTCTGTGATATTTTATATATTTGCTTCTAATTTGTAATAAACTAGATTTTTTTTTTATTGAATTTGTTATTGTTGAAAATGGACTTTACTTTTGATGCCCCTGCATTGCACTTGCGATTGATGTATTTACTTTGTGTTTCCTTATTTTCATGTTAAGCTTTATTTGTAATAAACCTCTATAGTCTTCAATGTATCTTCACACCATGACTTTTTTTTATTCGTATTTTTATTGAAAGTCTCCATGCTAGGTGTCGTCGCACAGCCTGTCATGCTTAAAATCTTTGAGCTAAAACTCTACGTCCTATGCGATATTAGTTGTCCCCCAAGTCTTTAGTCATGGAATGTCACAAATCGCATCGCATCATGTCATGTATTTCATTAATGGAATTGGCATTACATTGATAATATTCACTACCATGGCCTTTCAATAATTACCGTGACCTTTTGATTGTTTGATAATAACAATTTATTGATCATCCTTTTCACTTCTATAGCTCATGTGTTTATACTTATGATACACTTGGTTGTGACTCTATCCTGCATAGTCTACCATGAGCTTTTTAATTAGAACTCCTCAAACTATGGTTCCATCATGTAACTTTCACATCTTTACCTTACATACTTATTTTAAAGTAGCCAAAACTCGCATCGAATCCTATCTTGAAAATGTACACGAATTTTTGGCTTAAGAGTATATGGGTTTATATATTAGGTGTTGAGGATTTTACTTAACTTCTATTAGTTATAGTTTTGGACTTGATCTTCTGGATATGACATTGTGAAAAGTTAGCCTAATTTTGAATACAACCTTAATGATATGTTATGACCAAAGGATTTGATTAAATCTCCATGGTTTGTGTGGTGTTATTCACCCCAATCCTTTAGTCATTGTCTTCGTTTATGTTCACAACATAGTATAACCATTCTTCATTATCTATGGTCTTATATTAATGGTCGGGGTCTTCTTTCATAAAATCTTTAAGGTATAAAGAGGTCTTATTAGGAGCCTTCCCAACCTTTTAGGGTATGTATAGGAACCTCCTAGACTTGCTACCACTTTTTAATATGAGAGGGTATGGTATTCTCGAGTCTGACCCAAGAATTTAGTAAAAGATAGTCACTATAATCAGTGTACCACTTTATGAGGTTTCGACCAGAACCACTAAAGTGAATTTATTATGTTTTGGATATTTATGCATACTAAATTTGATTTATATAACCAAAGTATGCATTTTTATGACATGAGTTTATTGTTGGAGATCAATGTGGACACGTCTCTTAGTTTCTAGGTTTATGGACTAAATTTGATTTCTATGCCCCAAGTATGCATAACTATGACTTATCTTTTATTGTTGGAAATGAATGTGGCTTCGTCTCCTGATTCCTAGGTTTATGGACTAAGTATGTTTCTATAACTAAATTATGCATTTTTCTCAATTATGTTTTATTATTGAAGATGAATCTGGCTTCGTCTCCCAGCTCCTAGGTTTATGGGCACCGTAACTTTCGTAACCTTTTATGGTCATGTGCCATCTAAGTTCGCGATCTTCCCTTGTGATTTTTCAATCCTCGTCCTTCGTAGCTATCTTATCGTGTGGTTGGGTATAGCTTTTATTTAAACCCGCCGAGCACAACTACAAAGTATTCATGTTAAACTATTAATTTTTCATTATTATTAATTTGAGGGGAGATATAATTTGATATTTTGGCCTAATGATTATATTCTAATAATTATTAGAAGTGAAAAATTAACAAAAAATCTCACTCAAAATTTCTTGGAGGTTGTGACTTGTCATATGCATGTAGTGGTTGCTGCCTATGTGAAGCTTCCCATCTTCCCTTGTCCGACGAGCCTTTTAACCTCATTTTAGTCAAAAAAATGTTCTTGGTCATTGTGGTATTCACGCCATTTATTTTTATCCTTCCTAGTAGGAGGATTCTTGAATTTTCTGGACATTTACTGAGGCTTTTTTATTGATGATTTGCAAAATAGTCTCCCGCTTGCAGTTAAGACAAGTAAATTCATGGATTCTATCATCTTATCCGTGACTTTGGACTTTAGTGTATTAACGAATGCCACAGACTCTAGAATTAGGATTCGTTGGAAAAGTTTTATTTGGCCTTAGAGCGAAGCCTACCCTTCGTAGAGGTGATGGATGCTCCTCATTAAGTGTGACACATCGTTGTTCTGCTGGTTTCCTGAGTTTCTTCCATGCTACTTAAGCAGTTAGTTCTTAAAATATCTTTATGCTATGAGATGAACTAAACAAGATGAGAAATCAAAGATTTATAGGGAAAGTATGACCATAATATATAACATAAAGTTTTAACAGGACGAGGTCGTGATTTCGTCTTCCAGACGACTTGTTGAATAGACATTCTTTGACATAATGGTAATATGATGATTGAAACATTAGTAAAATAATTTAACCTATCTCGGGTCATTTAACAATTCGTTAATGTCAAAAGCCTTACGGATTTTACGTAATAAATCATCATTTTTCATGCATAAAACAATTGAACCTTTCTCAGGTGAAGGCATATTGTGTTTTTATGGTATACATAAACATAATTGTAGCATCAAATTCCTAATACATAGTTCATAACATGGCTAAATTACCATAAAATGACAGAGATAACATAACATATCCTCATTTATATTTCACATTCTTTATGAGGTCGTGGCCATTTAAGCAGCTTAGCAAGATTTGGATAAGGGAACATCATTTGGGGAAACGGATCTGTCCAAAAACCCATTAATAGCAATGGTGAAATATATATCAAATGTAAAAAAACTAGGGTTTATCTAAAATTAGGGTCTAGCAAACCAAAATTTCACACATAAGATGTAGATCTGGGGATTCTTATGGATCAAACAAGTCTCATTCGATTCGATATGTAAGAAACTAGGTAGAATACCTCATTTCCCATAGATGTCGCCAAACTATTGTTGCCAAAAAGTGGAGCTACTAGTGTAAACCACTCCATTAAATATGTAGTCAATAATCAAAAGGATACTAGAGTAAAAGAGGCATAAGGAAAGATAAAGAGAGATAGACACGAGATTTAGAGTGGGTTGAACATTAAAACAAGTCTACGTCCAATTAGGATCCTGATTCTCATAAGTATATGTCGTGTTGACATGATTGGATCCTTATAGACGTAAAAGAGGAGGATAAGGAGGATTAAGAAATAAACATACATTAATTGTGTCGTAGAGGCTATGGACTTGTATTATAATATGATATGAGGTCGCGAATATTGTGTCCTGGAAATCAAAGAAGGTTGTCAGAGTGAGGTCTCATATGTAGAGATATGTTCGGGAGAAATGGGCAAAGATTCTTTATCCAGAAGTTACTTTCCAAACTAAGAGGTGATCACCTCTTTTTATAGGATCCATCTAAGTCCCTCATGTGCTTGGCCCACATGACTTTGGGATGAGGGTAATGTAATGGAAACTTTCTTCATGGTTAATAGATGACAGTCATTGGCTAGCGTGTAAGGGTTTGAAACCCATACTTCTAAAGTTAGGCTGAGATTAAGTGGTTGTGGTTTGTGAGTTACTAGGTCGTGGCCTTCCATGCGTATAAGATTGTGGTCTTATGTGTGCATAGAATCTTCAGTGACTTAGTAAGATACCATGCTGTGGTTTTCTCTATAGGATGATGCCTTTTGCTAATCCTTGATTATATTTTCATATGTTTCATGGGGTTTAATGACACATATTTTTTGAACATTTAATGAAATTTTTGGTATCAACACGATCCATATGGAACACTATCTTGATGGGGAATGCAATCATGTAATATCGGACTTTTAGAGTAACCCATTCTAAGGAGATAAACATTTTATCTAATTTTGTCTAGCTCATTTCATACCCTGCCAACATTCGATTAATGAAGTAGATGAATTTATCTTTGTGAGACTCAATAATGTATTAGGCTAGCATATCCCCAATATTAATATCAATGACAATTAGATACAGGATAAGGGGTGGAATAGTTTGTTGTGGCATGAGCACTAGTGCTGAAGTAAGGTATTTTTTTAATTTTTTTCAATGGATTCTTTAAACAAGTCATTCCAAAGTTTTGTTTAATCCTTTCGGAGGGGTTTGAAGATAGGTTCACAAATAAAGGTGAGATATTTATTACTTTGCTAATGTAATGCATCTTTCCTTAGAAATCGCGTACTACTTTATTAGTTCGAGAGGGTGACACTTTGAGGATTGTCTTGATCTTGGAAGGGTCATCATTAATTCCCTTCTTACTGATCATGAAGCCATGATGTTTACCCTTCATGACACCGAAGAACCATTTTTATAGTTTAAGGCCCATATGATATCATTGTAGTCGTTCAAATATATTTCTTAGGGAACTAATATGACGTTCTAGAGTTTTGTATTTGATTATCATGTCAGAAACATAGACCCCAACCTACTTATAGATGAAAAAATGTACGATAACTATGGTTTCTCTATGGTATATACCCCAAACATTTTTTAAGGCCAAAATTCATAACTGTTGTAGAAGGCTCTCCATAAAATAGTGAAATAAGTCTTCTCCTGGTGATCAGGTACATCTTGATCTGATTATATCTTTCAAATTCAATGACAATGACTTAAGGGAATTATTGGAAGTGTTGTCGATGATAATGTCAATATTTATTAGAGGATACTCATCTTTTGGGGAAGCTTTTTTCAAATCTCTATATTTTATGCAAATGCTAACTTTGCCACTTGATCTTGGCACAAGAACTATATTAACAAGATAACTCGGATATTCAAGTATATAAATGAAACCCATATTCCATTGCTTGACCACTCCATCTTTGACTTTGAGGGACTATTCTGGTTGGATATTTTTCAACTTTTGCTTGATGTGTTTACACTCATCAAATGTAGGGATCTCATGTTCCATGATTTATGAGTCGATGTAAGGCATTTTGTTGTATGACCATGAGAAGACATCCAGAAACTAATTCTGGAATTCTTCAAATTTTGATCGCTCATATTCATTGAGGGTTGACCATATCCTAATATCGTGTGGGGTGCTACTTGAACAAAAACTAATGAAATTAGTCTCGTCGTCTGTATTTTGAATGCGGTTAGGTTGTCTTATCTTTTCCTTATTGAGATCAGGTAAAAATTGTTCATTCATTAAATCATTTTCACCATTTGTATAATTATTAAAATCAATATAATTAATATAATCCACAAGAATATACTAAAAAATATTCATTTATTTCATTGATATCATTTTAGAGAAGACGATGATGAAGATCTCATCAAAAGGGGTCCTCAATTACATTAACATCATAAAAAAAAAGTAAAAGTAGTATAAGTCTTTTGGTGTTAAATAGCAGGGTTTTGGTTGGAAGGATCGGGTTGATCTGAATACTCCACCAGTTGAGGAGATGTTTCTCAATAGGAATGATTTTTTTGGTGGGATCAAATGACTTAGATTCGGATTGAATCATGTAAAGGTCCAATACGAACTCTACGAGGCCGAAAGATTCGTTATTATCCGTACTTTCAGTGCTTTATGTATTAGAGGACCATGAACCATACGACTTGATGGTTAGCGACTTCACCTCATGCTTTGGTCTCCCGGTCCAAGTGATTTGTCCTCAAAGAGTATCTAAAATCTTGATTTCATCTTTAATTCAATTGTGTTATATCATGATTAATGAAGGGAACAATGAGGGAAATCTCCACCTTCTTTGATAAAATGACCAGTCAGAGAATCTCCATAAATGACTTATTTCCTCTTCAATCCCTTTTTTCTTTATGGTTTCTAGAGAGCTGTAAGTTTAGTTGGGAATGTTCGACATTGTGGAGGATAAGAGTTATTTAGGATAATTTTATAGATGATACCTTGTTGCCTACTGCCTAGCCCCATTTTAGCTTAAAAGTCATTATACTAAGGGTTGTATCTTGGGATCACCTTGTCTTTCAAATTGCATGTGGCTGTGAGAGGGGATGGATGAATTTTGAATACAATAGGAATATGCCATTAGTACTCTGCTGCATTTTAAGAATCGAGTTGCTTATGCGAACACCATCTGAATTTCAATCATCCTCGATGATAGTAATGGCTGGCTTGTTTGCGAAGAAATTCAATTTTTGTTGAAGAGAATAAGAAAGTTGTGACACCCCCCCCCCCCCCCCCCCCCCCCACATTTTTAATAATTAGGTTAATCAAGTCTATTTATCAATTATTGTAATTTTTGAAAACAATTTAAATGCCATCCTTCACATGGAGTAGGATTCAATGAATAATGATAATAAAAAGAGAATAACGATATGACAAAACCTCAAATTATAATATAGATATAATTAACCACCATCATTAAGTAATAGGAGTAGTGCCTAAAATAACTATTACATGCCAAATTAACAAACGTAATGTTGTTTCCAAACTAGAATGAGTACAATGCTAAGATAAATCTCACATCTCTTGACATAAACAAAATTAAATGAAAGATAAAAATAACGGTGACTAAAACACCTTCATAATAAAAAATTGGTTGTGATTGAACGTAACACATACCCTAGAGCACCCCTAATAGTGAGACGAATCACGACCACCACAACAAGATAATAGTTACGCACTCGAGTAGTGAAAATATCAAGCATGAGTATAAATAATAAGGTTTATTGTTATTATAAGAATATTTCTATATTACCCTTGTTAGGGTCAAGTCCTATGAGTTATGTAATTTCAATCACTATGTTTTAAACTACAACATTTGCCATAAAATCAGAATTTAAAAGATAAGCGTGAACTTCTAAATTATCACATCAGTCCTTAAAATTTTACTAAATTAGAAACTCCACTGGATCCGTGCGCACAGTACAAAATTGTAGTTGTGCGAATGTCACCCTTCATGCAGTTAAAGGCATAACCCGTTGCATGATAAAAACAATATCCATTCACAAGGTTTACGCAACTTAAATTTCCCTGAAATAGATCTATATTCAACCTAAATCCTCTATCACAAGCCCATAACTCATAATCACTATTTTCTTTCTACAATGATGTTTTGTGTCCTCATTAGCCTCCAAATATGGTCTATGATGGTTATTAAAGTCCATCCTTGATTCCACCCCCAATTTTCCTTATTTAGTTATGATATTTCAACATATAAATCCATGCCCAGTTGCTACATTAGAATTTGAATGGAGATATACTATAAAGTAGTAGTCTAACACTTGAATTCTGTTTAAATACTAATATATAATAGGAACATACAAGTCTGTAATCTAGTACAATTAAACGAAATTAAACTAAATATATAATTTTAAGAATTTGGTTCATTATCTATTTACAAAAATTATCATTTTTCAATGCATTAAATAACCCAAATTATTTCTATATAATTATTATAATTTACGAAAACTTATTTAGCTAGAAATAATTATTGAAGTCATGAGAGGAGATAATAGAATTATCTTTTATTGAATGATGAATAGAAATCTCAAAACGAAGGACAAGAGAAACCCTTCTATATATCTCTTATAACACTCCTCGAAATTTAGAATGAAGCTCACAATGATGTAGAAAGAACCCTTAAGAAAATAGTTTAATTTTTCTTCCAAAATGTCCCTAAAAGTATTTTGTTTTTATAATTGGGTAGATTTTGTCCAATATCATGTTTGGAATTGTAAGATTTTTAATTAGAATGAAAGTGGATAATTTGTAGATTGCAGGTAGGTATGTTTTGTGAAGTTTGGAAGTTGGATTCAGGTTTTAGGAGGTAGCATGGTTTCCTTTAGGTTCTTATATTAATTCTCTCATTATTATCTTTTTAATATTTTCCTTAATCCTTAATTTCACTCCAATCATCCTTCAATTACATTATTAACCTTATTCATCTAGCTAATTACTTTCCTTAGTTTCCAAATAATTATTTATAACCATTATTTAAATAAAATTGTATTATACATTTTAAATTTTATACTTTTCTTAAATTTCGATTAACTCCAAATTAGTGTCAATGTTTATAATAAAAATTTATTATAAAAATTTTGTTTTCACTTAAAATAATTATTTAAAATTTTCCCAATTTTTTTTTGAAATTATAATTAATTTGAAAATTTGAATTACCTAATCATTTTAAATTTATGTGATATTAGAATGTTCCTTCTAATAAAAAGAATTTTTCCCTCGTAATTCATACTATATCTCTTAGTTGTGTCAAAAATCATAATACCTTATACAACATGAGTTATAAAACAATCTTCTCATCTAGAATGAGTCAAACTATATTCTCGTATACGAAAGAATCTCTTGGAGGGGATGCCCCAAAATTTTAAACTTCCAAAATGATGAGATGGTTCAATTATATTCCAAACTAAAATTTCTTTTCAAACTTAACAATTAAATTCCTCAAATTTTAGTCTCTTCGAAATTAAAATGAAATTAAACTACACAAACATTTTTTTTTATTCTCACTTAAAACAAAATTAATTCAAGTTCTAAGTTAAACAAACTAAGCATGAATATTATCTAATTAAATGAATGCCGACTTGAATTAAATTAATGCTTACTTGAATTAAATTAAATTGAAATTACCCAAACATTAATTAGCACCAATTTAAATTAATTTGTGTTTAAACCAACTTTTATCTTGATTAAACCTAAGCATTCATCAAGGTGAATTATGAATGATAAAATTAACACAAACACACTACGCCGCGATGTACGAGGAAAACCCACAATGGGAAAAACCTCAGATGGCCCTGCCTACTAGTCCACTAAGTATGGTATTTTAACAAAATACATGACAATAGAAACTTACAACAACGACTTGACTCTGTACAAGCCTTGATGCTCCTTCACTTTTCAACATCTGCTTAGTCGACAACTACAAACTCCACCGCAGTCTCGAAATCCACCGATGGGGCTTGGTCGTCGTGAATCCACACACGGTTCCTTTCACCATATGAGCACGCCGCTACAAAAACCAATCTTCTTTTTTGGGTAAAGAATAAACCTAAACTATCTCCTTTAATGGCTAGAGAAGAACCTGGTGCCAAACAATGATCTCTCATAAATATATATATATGAAGACTTGGATCATCGAACAAACTAAATGGGTGTAAACATGTGTTTTGTAGAGATTAAATCATTGAAAAAATGTAAAAACATAAAAGAACTTTTGGTATGGAAATATTTTTTCTTAAAGTATGTGAAAAACTCCCAAAAGTTATCTTAAAAAAATTGTTCCCACACATATTAAATCTGTCAAAAGTGGTGGGAAAAAGTAGTGGGAAAGTGGGAACAATTGGCAAAAACAGACAAAAACTCCTATTGTCGTTCGAATGACATTTTAAATTCGTTCGAACGACCCTGTTCAAACAAGATGACTAATGAGATGTCTAACCAGAATTCAAAAAATATTTTTGTTGGAAATTTCGTTCGAACCAAACTTCTAACGAGAAAACAGTGAATATCTCGTGAAAAGTCGTTGGAATATCGTTCGAATGACCTGTGCATCTCGTTTGGACGAGATCCCAGTTTCATTCGAACGAGATCTCAGAAACTTTAACTTTTCCCCAAAAAATTATATAACCCATTTTCAACTTAATTTTATAAAAACTTATCACCCAGTAACATTATCCAAGTCTATATATATATCAAATACTTTCATACCTTTTAGAGACTTCGGAATCCAAATGTTGATGACGTGAAACTTGACACGAAAAACGGCAAGGATATAAACTTCAATTTCTAGCTGCTACATATTCAACTTAAGCTTGTCATAGGCTTTAATATAGAATATGAACATTTATCCTATGACTCAAAATGTTTTGTCCGGAATTAAGCCAATACTACAAATTGACTTGATTGAAAATTTTCCCTTACCAATCTCCCCCTTTGGCTATTTCGGGACAAAACCAAACATAAAAATCCTAAGGTCCATCAATCACATCTAGACACAGTCCCACCACATAAAAAAAAACATAGACGCTCTACTCGACTCGCAGGAAATGCTTTGCCACTTTAAATAAAGTTGCTAAAGATGAAATCCTGCACACTTAAACAAACCATTAAACGAATAGGAAATATCAAAGGATTAAATGCGAATAAATAAATTATCCCCCTTAATTAATTCTCCCCCTTTATCTAATAATGATCTTCCTAGAAAAACATCTCCCCCTAAATTAGATCTCCACAAATTTCAAAGGATTAGATACCATTTCTCCCCCTTTTTGTTTAGGAATAGACAAAGGATATAGAACTTAAATTAACTTATTTCTCCACAATTATAGAAAATACTCCCCTTAAACTAAACAAGGGGTATAAATAAGAAAAAACAAGTTAAACATGCAATGGTGCAAAAAATGACAAGAGCATTAAGGCATATGGGCAACAATGAAGTGCAACTAATCCATACAAATATTAATAGGAATCAAATATTATGCGATAACAAAAGACACCATTCAAATGTATTATGATAAGAATTAGATATCACACAAAATTCTCAACAAGATAGATACCAATTTTGAATCAAGACGTACATGGACCAGCAAGCAAGACAAAGACTCAAAAATAAAGAAATACTATATATATATATATATATATATATATATATATATATATATATATATCACACACACACACACACACACACACACACAATATATCAATAAAGCACATGCACATATACATAGGTATAAACACCACACACGACACAAAATATCTTAAGGTTTCCACACTCATATGGAAAAAATGTATCTAAATACAAGTTGTAAACGTTAGTGAAGGGTTGTGAATTAGTAACAAAACAATTTAGACCTAATCACTTAAACATGTTCACGGATTTCTCGTTTTACTGCAAAACATTATCACACTTAAATATAGCCTCATGTGACAATATAAATTGAACTCAATGAACAAACATACACAATGCACACAAGCGTAAAATTTTGATGATTCTACAAACCAATAGAGTAATGAAAAAAATTAGCATAACTAGGATACATTGTCATTGTGCAAACATACATCAACCAAACTTCCTCATCAATATTCTTTTTCTTTTTCTTTTTGAACATATCAACTAAACTAAACAGGCCTTGGCTAATTTTTTATAGTGCCAATTTTTTAAGGCCTAATTTCAATGGTGACTTTTCACGCAAAGTAATTTTGTCTTTCGCAACCCAATTCCATTGATAAACAATTACACCGGATAAACATATTTTTCTAATTTTTTTACAACCGAGAAATGATTTTTACATGCACAAATCCTCCATAGTCATAACGACATGTAGATGACTAAATTGATAGGAGAACATCTCACTTAGCTCAAATATATATTTGAAGTTAAATTTGAAATGAGCTCGTGCATGTGTGAATTGAGGCATATAAAAATAATATCAAATAAGCAACACAAAATTCAACTACTCCATGCAAGGATGACAAAGAACATTTTAAAGATTGAAAATCTTAACCAAAAGTTCTAGCCACATGGAAGCGGTGATGAAATTAGATTCAAAGACAAGTATATGCCACATAAAGTGTGTCAAATACAAGAGTTTTTTTTTTAGTTTTTTAAAAAAATTTACCCAAACATAAAAAATTCAACTCAAAAGGAAAACTAAAATATTTTTGTATTTTTCAATGAGAGGAAAAAAAAGACATAAAATACAAAAGATAAACTGGTCATAATTCTAGCAACACATATATGATGAAGCAAAGACTAGAAAATGACAAACATACATACAACTAAAAAAAATCAATCATGGAGCATAAAAGCTAGTGTATGTAAACAAAGCTAACACATTCAACCTTTTAATTTTTCAAAGCAGGTATCACGTGCAAGCAAATGGGAATCATAAATCCTATTTTGTAAAGACACTAAATCTGATCTCTTAACCCAAACAAGTGAAGAGTGACGCTCTCGGGATTTGAGAATTTTGGTGACTCTACCATTGGACTTTATAGGAACCTTTTTGAGATCAAAACAAAATTTCCTAAGATGACCTTTTCGACCACAATGTGAGCAAGTAAAGACCTAACGAAAAGTAGTACCTAAGGATTGACCTTTCAAAGTGTTCCTAGTAGATTCTCTCAAACTTATGGTGTTGTCTTAATTAGTTGAATCATTTTGTGTATCGAAGCCAATACCACACAAGTCATTTTGAATTTGGATGGTTCCAAGAATTTTGACTAATTTTTTGGACCTACATTCAAAATCAAATTTTACCCGACTTGAATCTCTCAATGTCTCTTCTAACTCTGAAATTCTAGACTCAAGTAAACACTTACTCTCTTCAAACCCAAGAAGCTCCTTTTTAATAGCATCCATTAAACCTCTAAGGCTATCTCTCTCTACTTCTACGTACTCGAGCTTCTCACGAAGAGCTCTCTCATGTGCTCTAATATCTTTTACAAAAACACTCTCATTATTTTCCTTGGCATGAGCTCTCAAACTAGCTTCTAACTTCAAATCAGACCTTTTTTATTTTAATTGATTGCTCATATAGTTCATTAAAGGCCACTTGAAGTTCACTCACATCAACCTCATCTTCACTCTCACTCTCTCTTTCTTCTCCACTCTCTATACCATCAAAATTTTTGGATTCATAAACTTTAAACTTGGAAGTGTCATGTATTGAGATCTCATCATTGGATGATAGCTAAATTTCACTCACATAACTTTCCATGAAGGCGGTAAATTTGCGCTCAATGGGTGAATCAGGTCCCTCTTCCTTATCACTATCACTAAGGGTGGCATTATATGAAATTGGTTGATTGCCCTTCCTCCTTAGTTTCGTGGGACATTCTCTAGCCCTATGGACATAAGCCATACTACCATAACATCTATTCGACTCATCGTTATTAAGATCTTCATTATAATTTGTAGGGAATTTCACGACTTTGTCATACTTAGACGTATCAAATTTCTTAAAATCCTTTTAAAGATTGTCTTTGTTAAACTTAAGAAAGTTTCTAAACTTCCTAGCAAACATATCCATATCATCGAAATTGATGTCACTCTCATCATAGAAACTTGTTTTTCCTCCTTCGAGCTTTTAAAGCGATGACCTTATCTTTCTTCTTCTCTTCCTTAGAGGTAAGCATGTCAAGTTCATAGGTGTGTGTGTCACCTACGAGCTCTTCAAGTTTCATAGAGGCTAAAGTGGGTAAAGAATTCAAAACGGTTACTTTTGGAATAAACCTATCGAGTAAGGACCTTAAAAAAAATTTACTACACGGTTGTCGAGTATATTTTATCCCAAGTTAAAATATGAATTAAAAATATCAGAAAGTCTAGCATAAAACTCATCAAAGGTCTGACTTTCAAGCATTTTAATGGTTTCGAATTGAGTGGTGAGGTTTTGGAGTTTTGAAGCTTTCACGACACTAGTTCCCTCATGGGTGAGTTGTAAAATATCCCAAGCCTCATTGGCCGTTTCACACGTCATGATACATAGAAATTCATTCGATGTCACCACACTAAAAATAGCATTTAAACCATGGGAATTAAAATTCTCTAATTTAAGTTCATTCTAACTTCATCTCTCTACGGGTTTAGGTACAAACTCATTTTCAATTAGACACGTAGGTACGGACCACCCGGTAACTACTGATCGCCAAACCTTATCATCCAAGGATTAAAGAACGTATTTCATTTGTGCCTTCTAATACGCGTAATTTGAACCATAAAAAATAAGGAATTTGGAAAATGGTGAAATTTCAATTTTTTAAAACAAGCCTAAAAGAACCTAAACGCAATAACTTAGTGCTCCTAGCTCTGATACCAATTGTTGGACGAAAGCCTCCAAATTTTAAACTTCCAAAATTATGAGATGGTTCAATTATATTCCAAACAAAAAATTCTTTTAAAACTTAACAATTAAATTCCTCAAATTTTAATCTCTTCAAAATTAAAATTAAATTAAACTAAAAGTGAAATTAAACTACACAATTTTTTTTTTAATTTTCACTTAAAATAAAATTAATTCAACTTCTAAGTTAAACAAACTAATCATGAATATTATCTAATTAAATTAATGCCGACTTGAATTAAATTAAACTGAAATTACCCAAATATTAATTAGCACCAATTTAAATTAATTTACGTTTAAACCAACTTTTAACTTGATTAAAACTTAAGCATGCATCTAGGTGAATTTTTCAAGATAAAATATACACAAACACAAACACAGTACGCCGAGATGTATGAGGAAAACCCACAATGGGAAAAACCTCGGACGGCCCTGCCTACATGTCCACTAAGTACGGTATTTTTACAAAAGACATGACAAGAGAAACTTACAACAACGACCTGACTCCGTCAAAGCCTTGACACTCCTTCTCTCCTCAACCTTCACATGCTCAACAATTACGGACTCCACACGCAGACTCAGAATCCACCGATAGGGCTCGTTCATTGTCAATCCACACACGGTGCCTTTCATCGTATGAGCACGCCACATAAAAAACAAATCTTCTTTTTAGGGTAGAGAATAAACCCAAACTATCTCCTTTGATTGGTAGAGAAGAACCCGATTCCAAACAATGATCTCTCACATATATATATATATATATATATATATATATATATATATGGAGACTTGGATCATCGGACAAACTAAATGGGTGTAAACATGTGCTTTGTAGAAATTAAATCATTGAAAAATGTAAACACATAAAAGAACTTTTTGTGTGGAAATATTTTCTCCCAAAGTATGTGAAAAACTCCCCAAAGTTATCTTAGAAAAACTGTTCCCTCACATATTAAATTTGTCAAAAAGTGGTGGGAAAAAGTAATGGGAAAGTGGGAAAAAAACTAGCAAAAACAGACAAAAATGGCTAATGTCATTCGAAAGACATTTCAAAGTCGTTCGAATGTCCATGTTCAAATGAGATGACTAACAAGAATTAAAAAAAAAATTGTTGGAAATGTCGTTCGAACCAAACTTCTAACGAGAAAATAGTGAATATATCATGAAAAGTCATTAGAATGTCATTCGAATGACATGAGAATCTCATTCGAACGAGATCCTAGTTTTGTTCAAACCCGATCTCAGAAACTTTAATTTTCCTACAAAAAATTATAAAACCCATTTTCAACTTAATTTAAAAACCTTATCACCTAGTAAAATTGTCCAAGTCTCTCTCTATATAAAATGCATTCATACATTTTAGAGACATTGGAATCCAAATGTTGATGATGTAAAACTTGGCACAAAAATCGATAAGTATATAAAATTCAATTTCTGGCCATTATGTCTTTAACTTAAACTTGTCATAGGCTTAAAGAGACAATATGAACATTTATTCTATGACTCAAAATGTTTTTTCCAGAATTAAGCCAATACTACAAATTGACTCAATTGGAAATTTGCCCTCACATAATCCAAATCATCTCATTATATACGAATGAGTCAAAATCATCTCCTCATATTAGAATGAGTCAAAATAATCTCCTCGTATAAGAATGAGTCAAAATCATCGCCTCGTATTTGAATGACTCAAAATCATGTCCTGATATAAGAATAAATTAAAGACATCTCCTCATATTAGAATGAGTCAAAAGAATCTCCTTGGAATAGAATGAGACAAAAGTATCTACTCAAATCAAAATGAGTATTTACAACTCATATATTTAAGTCAAAACAGACGGGGACATGACTGCATTATCAATTCCACACCCTCAAAATTGGATTACTCCTCGTTTTGGTGATTCCACTGCACTTGTACTAGTTTTTTTTCCTTATAATAAAAATTTATAGATTTGTTAATCTAAAATACCAACCGAATGATCATTATAAGATGAATTTGAGTGTAACTCAATCTCACGAAAATCAATATGATGATATGTAGCCAGAAATGATTGACTATATGAAAGAAGTAGAGAAAACTGAAACACATTATGTACTTGATCAAGGTCGTCCAGAAAGGATTGACTATATGAAACCTTCCCTACCATATCAGTACTCATGAATGGCCCAATATAATGAGGGTATAACTATCCTCTCTTTTTTAAGCTCATCAACCCTTTCATAAGGGAAACTCGTAGTAAAACCTCATCTCCCACTTTAGACTCCATCGACTTTCGATTCTTATTGGCATAGATCTTCTTTATATAATAAGAAATTATAATTACCTCTCTAATCAATGTGATATTCTCAATCGTATCTTGAACATACTCTGGTTACAATATCTACCCTTGACTAGGTCCAACCAACATTCTAACGATCAAAATAATACCTCATAAAATGCTTCATATGGTGACATAAAAATTGACTTCTAGTAATTGTGGTTATAAAAAAACTCACTAGTGGAAAATGGGACTCTCAATTATCCTTAAAATCCATTATACCCAATCATAACATATTATCTAATGCTTGATTCACCTTCCAAGTCTATCCATCCATTTGTGGATTGTATGATGTGTTAAGATGATACTTAGTGACCATGGCCGGTTAGAAACTCTCCCAAAATGGAAAACAAATGTTGGCCCTCGATCTGAAATTATCAATAACGAAACCCCATGTAAATGGAAAATCTTGTCCACATAAAAACATTCAAGTTTCTTGGTCGAATAGTCGGTACATACGACTAAAAAGTGTGCCATTTTTGTAAGGCGGACAATAATAGCAAATGTAGAATCGCGATGTCTAGGCATCAAGGGTACCTGTGATGAAATCCATTTCTATCCAATTAATAATGGGGAATCGGTTGAGGTTGAAGCATACTAGAAGGCTTCTAATGGTATACCTTTATAATCTAACATTTATTATAACTACATATGAACTCAGTTGCCACCTTCTTTATACAGGCCTACTAATACTGTCTCTTCATATCCTGGTACATTTTATTCGATCTCAGGTGTATCGCAAAACTTAAACTATGCATATCTTCCATAAGGACCAACATTAATTCATCATTCAAGGGTACCGACAACCTACCCTTATAACACAACTCGATAGAGAATCCCAACAAAAAAGGTACACTGGTAGCTAGAAACTCCATCACCTTCCCCTTACTCATTTCATCCTTTGATCATCCCCATATCACGATTTCTGGAGTGATTACAAGAATACTCATGAATCTCTGGTTAAATCTCTAATAATCTCAACTAATCCCCACTCAACTGTCGAAAGTGCTGAGAGACTTCCATTGGATTGAGAAATCAATGCATCTGCCACCATATTAGCATACCATGGGTGATACTAGATCATGAACTAATCATCCTTGATGAATTCAAACCATTTTCACTCTCTCATATTGAGATCTTACTGTGTGTACATATATTATAGACTCTTATGATCGCTTAAGAGCTTAAATTTCTCACCTTAAAGATATTGCCTCTATATGTGCAATACAAATATAATGGCCGCCAAGTCCAAATTGTGAGTCAAGTAATGAAACTCATGCGACTTTTACTTTCAAAAGGAATAAGAAATCGATCTATCTTCCTACATTAAGACCCCACCTAGTCCGTGTAGAGAAGCATTAGTGTAGATCAAAAACTCAACTCAACTCCTAGTTAAGGCAAGAATTGGCATAAAATTTCACCTCTACTTGAGAGTGAAGAATGCCTACAGACACCTCTTAATCCTAAAAATACCGAACCCTTATTGGTTTACTTTATCATTGACCTTGTTATCTTTGACAATCCCCGCATGAATTTCCCATAATAACCATCTAAACTTAAAGATTTGTGATTCTCAAGAGGCGTCATGGGTTGTCCCCAAACTAACACAGTTGACACCTTACTCAGGTACACTGAAAGTCCTTTATCGGACAAAACATTAACCAAAAAATTCACTTCCCATTTTGAAAATTCACATTTGGCTTAGCATAATTTCTTTCATAAATGTCGACCGTTCCCATTCTCAGTCCATGAATAGATCAAAAAATCATTAATAAAAAAAATGATAAACTGGTTCAAATATGAGCTAAAAAATTGATTCATTAACTCCATGAATATGGTTAGGGTGCTAGCATACCCAAACAACATCATTTGGAATTCATAAGACACATAACGAGTCAAAAATGATGCATTGGGCACATCAACCTATGTGACCCTCAACTAGTGATAATCGAATCACAAATAAATTGTTAAAAAGAAAAAATCTCCCTCTAAATGATAAAAAATATAATCACTCTCGATAGTGGATACTTTTTTTTTTACATTCACCTTATTGAACTCACGGTAGTCGATGAACAGTCTTAATGAATCGTCTTTATTGTTCCCAAACAACATTGGTGCACACCAAGTTGAAGTGTTACAGGGGATAAACCCTTACTCTAATAACTCCATAATCTATTCTCTGAGTTCCTTTATCTCCATAGTGTCCATACGGTACGGTGCTCTAGATATGGGTTTAGTTCCCTATTCAAAATCTATGACTAAATAAATCCCCCTACTTTATGGTAAGCCTGGAATTTCATCGAATACGTAAGTGAAATATTGAACTACAGGACTCATGTCTAAGGACACTCTGGTCTCCTTCCGAGTCTCCTCATCAATAAAATACAAATTGGTAGTAGCCCCACCCTAACGTCTAGGTATAGCCAATGAAAACATCTCATGTCCTGGTAAAACAAATATAATTGCTCTACCTACACAGTCAATCTAGGCCCGGTAAATCACATCGTACGTACGAGTATCTAAAATGAATAAATTTGCTACAAATCGTATCCTATAAGTATCAATTCCTACATAATCAAAGAACTCAGTAATAATAGTTGATACACTAAATGGAGTAGTTATAGATAGTCCCCTAGTGTAAAGAGTTAAAACCATCCCCGATAACCCCATGAAAGGTTGTGTAATAAAGGGGTGGGTGGCACCGGTATCAAATATAACTCTAGTTAGAGTGTCATGAACATAAAACTTACCATCAACTTCATGAATAGTCTCCTCATCATCTATGGGTCCCATCTGATAGACCCTATAATATTGTTGTTGGGGCTGAGGTGCTACAATAAGTGAAGGAAAAGGTGTTTGTGCCCACTGCCTAGGACCTGTAAGGATGGGAACCTTCTATTACCTCTGCTTCTGTTTCTTTTACTCCTAATTGGATTGAAATACCAGTTGTCACTGGCATGGCTATCCCCATCTATGTTGGTCCTACTGGCCCTGAACAAATTGGACCTTCTAACGTTGTCCATTTTGACTCGGCTGGCCTGAATTGGTCTTACTTAGGCAATCTTTATGTTTATGACCAAATCCTTTACATAAGAAACAATCTTGTGAAGACTACCCTCAAAGGTATCAACCAACTTGTCATGTTTTCATTGAGCTTGTTCAAACTTTTGTGGCCTCTACTGATTTGGTTGAAACTTCTTCCATGATCCTTAGCCTTTCATGACTTGACCTCCCTTTTGGTCACTATAGGATCCTGCCTCAGTCTTGGGCCCACCTACATGGCCCTATTTTCCCAACTTCTTATTTTACACAAACCAATCCCTACAAAGGGTGAGCACCACATTAACTATCTGGGTGTAGGTGGGATAATGAAGATTCTCTTTAGAATCTGAAAAATAGGGTACATGAGACCCTTCTCAAAATAATCAATCTTTTTATTATTATTATTATTATTATTATTCACTTCTCCTGGAAAAAATCTTTATAAAATTTTGAATTCCTTCTCATACTCAGCAATTTTATAAGCTCCCCGTTGGGGGGATAAAAATTACATCATCTTCTATGTTCGAGTGGACTCTGGGAAATACTTGTGATTTAACTTCTCTATGAAAACAACATACGTCATATGATCGCTTTGTTGAGGAGTATAATAGTCTCCCACCACTGAACATTCTCACCTATCATTTTAATAGTGGATAAAATCTTCTTTTGAATGTCCATATAAGCAAGAGTTGGATATGGCGCTCGATGCCCTAATGCCACTAAATAACTACGAGAGGATTTGTATACCTTTAAAATGTGAGGGATATTCTTCATGAACGCGTCATGAATCTTCATGAACGTGTCATGAATCTTCTCTCAGCTTGTTGTGAGATCTCGTACCAGTAGCTCTGGTGCATCAACGGGGGTATCCTACCTCCTTGTGGCCAATCCTACTTGCATCGCCTGGGAGATCAGCTTAAAAATCTGTTGAGATCTAAAAATAAATTATCCCTGGGTATCGATAACTACGATAGTTAGAAACCATGGGAGAGGAGCAATGGGTGGGGCAAGTTTCACTAATTTTGCAAGCCCTGGTTACGAAGCTCGTGAAGCAGAATGGGTATTCCTCTTTTGTTCCATTATAAATATGGCATGAAAAGATTATGAATATTTTTCATCTTACTGGATGAGTATAAGAGATTAGCATATCAAATAACTCCACGCGAAAAATTAAATGGACATATAGAAACTACGTTGCTAAGGACATGCTCCGATACCGACTGTGATACTCCATAATTTTTAATAATTAGATTGATTAAGTCCATTTGTTAATTACATCAATATGTCAAAATAATTTGAATAACATCCTTAGCATGAAGTATGAATCAATAAAATATGAATATTAAAAATAATAACAATACGTTAAAACCTCAAATGATAATATATATATATATATATACACACACACACACACACACACACACACACACTAGGATATGCCCGTGCCTGAAGATATGATGCAAATTTTCGAAAGTGTATGTCGTTGATAAAAACATATTTCGCATTTAATTCGCAACGGATAAACAATTTTTGAAATAACCTATAGTACGAACCTGTTAGTTTAAAAAAAGTTTTTTTTCTCCATCAGGTCCTATGAAAAAAAATTGTACCACTTGATCCTATTTGTAAACATATAGTGATTATTCAGTGCATGTATAAATATGACCTATTGGGGAAAAAAATATTGTGATAGGACCTATAAGGAAATGTCCCCTTTCAAGAGGGCTTATTTGCCAAAGTGTCCTTTGTTTTACATTGTGTTCAGAAGTAGTGTTATCACGTATTATTATTTTTGTCGTGTTTTAATGTATCATCATTTTAAATTGGATGACGAAACTGTTAATCGTGTTATCGATGTAATTTAACATTCTAAATGGGTCGTGTTCGTGTGAAATGAAAAATAACACAAAGTCATGTAATGTGTATCCAAAAAACCATATTGTATTTGTGTCCAAAAAATTCCAAGGTATTGAATCGTGTATAATTTAAGTCAAAAAAATATTTTCACAACATAAAAAATGTAAACCATTTAAAAATTTTGGACTTTTAATGTAATTAGTCAATTATGGGAGGTTCAATTTTACCTTTTCTATGAACTCTAAATGTACTCTAAATGAAAGAATTCAAGTGGACCATAAATAAGTATCATGTGCTCTTGTTATGAAAAATACGTAAAGAACTAAATTATGACACTATCAAACATTATAGAAAAGAAAAACAAAATTCAATGGCACATAATGTAAGATGACTGATTAAAAAAAGAAATTCGTTAAGACTTGACAAATTCTAGTCTCTTTGTACACATCAATAAAAAAACTTGACAAAATCTTTAGATTAAATAATAATCTGTTAGACCTTACACAGCGTTTCCTTGGTCTTTTGTAAGTAATAATCTATGAATTATATTCGGTTTAATGACTCAAGAAGCATGTCTTCTTTCTCTTGGGGAATTATTGTAGGTTTATTAAACTCAGAAATATTTTCTTCTAAATATTGCAACTTAGAAAATTGTCTACAGCAGCCAAAATCACAATCCCGATAACTGATAAGAGCAGACATAGGCAGGAGCAACCACCCTTGGTGCATTTGTTCAGAAAAGCAAGATTCCTCTGTACTCATTGTAGCCTAGAGTTTGAGACATCCACATGTTCATTCAAGTCATCAATTAGTCTAGTGTTGTAGTAATGGTATCCCCACAAAATGTGTTAGTTGGTAAATCAAGTATTCAATCACTGTCAATTGGTAAAAAAAACATATTGTAATAGAGGCAAAAAATCATATAAAAATCAATAACATAAAATACTCGAGATATTTACATACCATAAGTTCTTAGACACAAAAATAATTTGTCTCCACAAATAAATAACACCCGAGCATGGATAATATTGTTGCTCGTAATCAGGATGACATCACATATATAGCTAATAGGGAAATTGACATTATAAATTATGTTTCACATTTATGTATATTTAATTTAGACAAAGAGATAGACAAAGTTGATATGTAAAAGTCATTCAACTCGATCAATAAGATTCCATACACGAGTTTCTATTTACTCAATCCATTATTCGTGAAGCAAATATGAATATTAATGATGTTATAGACACCAAAACCTTGACTTAAATTAGAAAAGCATTGATTTAAATCCTCAAAACCTTTGATCTATAATTTAGTGTTCTATATAGATAGATGGAACACTGAGAATGTGCTATAATTTTGACAGTTATCTATGTGAATATATAACCATACTCTGTTTGAGTAGTGTTCCATGTCTATATGTTATAACTAAGTATTGTTAATATGCTATAATTTAGACACAACGTATAATTTGGAACTTTGAGCATACATATACCTGAGTAGTGTTCCATATTCTATAACTGAGTAGGTGAAAAAATAGTATGCACTGGGATATATGTTATCAGTTCGGATCAGATATATGTTATCAGATCAGATCATATCAGAAGTGCATTCTTACAATTCATAATATCAATCCCAATGTTTACTTATAAACAACGAAAAAGAAATAATAGATACCATTTTAGTATAATTCAGACTCTATTGGTGAATCTTTAGAGGAATGAGATGCACACCTCTTTGCCTCTGATTGCAGCCCTCACCACTGCCAAGACCAGTAAGTGACCCGCTGCCATCAATCTCATGACACCATTTTGATGAATCCCAAATCCCTCATAATAGGTCTTATTTCCACTCTGACCATTGGAGAAACTAAAATCCAGTAGAAACATTAATCATTTTATACAATAAATGTCTGAGTTGCATTAATCATTAACAAAACTGGAGCCCAAAAACAAAGCATTGTAAGCACATCAAGGATAATAGAAGGCTAACCAAATTATGCACCACAGTCTACCGCTAATCTGCAACACATATCGAATAATTGTCTGACATTGATCTGCAACACATATCGAACAATTGTCTGTCAAAATGATATATGAATATAAAGATGTATTAATGATTGACATCTTTAAAAATTGTAACATATTAAATTAATTATACATGTAGTCATCTTGACTCCTAGTTCAATGAGGCACTGAGAAAATACAAAAAGACATAAGATTAAACAATTAGTTTAGACCTTAAAAAATAATAAATCAAATTTTCTTTCTAAGATTCAGCGGACTTTATCATGTTCCAAATATATATGAAAAACTACTTTCTATTTCCCAATTTTCTAAAAACAGTAATGTTCTTTCTGAATTTTACCCACATTTTATTGTTGTGAAGGACCACCACACGGGGAAGGTTCTTTTTTAAGGTTAGAATAAAGTAGGTCTCTACCATCTTGACAATGCTTGCAAATTACAAAACCTAATTTTCTCTCCTTCAGCTCGCCTCTCAGCGTCATTATGATCATTAACAACTGTTCCAAACATTTCAAAGATATCCAAACACATAAATCAAAATTTCAAGTTACCTGTTCCAAGTTCCTTCCTTCAGAACTGCTTTAAGTTCAAAAAAAAAATTGGGAGTAACATATGGAAATTTCAAAAAAAAAAAAAAACATATAACCATAAATATGAAGAACTGGACTTGTACATACTTTTTCTGTCTTAAGACTAAATAATGTTCACATTCCTAAAGAATGTCCAGAACAAAATAATTTCTTTAGATGCATACACTGGTAACATTAATAATTTCAATATGCATAGGCTTCAACTTCTTGTTATCAGTAATTTCAATATTCAATGGTGTTATGAAGATTGGGGAAAAAATCAAGGTTTCAACAATAGAGTACAACTAATGCTCTATGTGTCTTAGGGACCAACCTTTGTTGACATGTCAGAGGTAACATAACCTGCAATATGCACATTAGTTAGATCAATTCATAGGTGTTCAGGCCTCTGGCGACTTCAAGAGGTTTTGGGTCACCACAAATGGCCTGAATATTCGAAAACTAGAAAGCGGCCAATTCACAATTTTTAGCTGCATGTTCGGCAGCAACTGGAAAATGATCATTACACATTTTCGAATTCGAGGATTTTGATCCAGATTGGGGTTGCTGGAGTGAAATTCAAGAGTTGAGAAATCCATCTATTAGAATCATCTTCCCCACTATTGAAAGAGTGAAAACCACAACTTGTGGTATCTTGGCTACCATTTGTGCTTCTCGCAAAAAAACATGACTAAGGTTGAGAAATGTATGTATACTTCTTGATTCAATTCCTTTTCCCTTTGATAGAGTTGGGCATCCTATGCATGTTAAAAGTTCAATATCCAATCAAGCTTAATAGCAATACCTAGACAATAATGGAGAGGGACTTTGTTAATGAATATAAGAAATTAACACCAACAGTAGGTTTGGGAAACAAAAATTACATGATTTGAAATTTGAGTACAATGCTTTACATCTCAAGATACATAAACATACGATACTAACATCTATATAAATTTCTTATTTGTTTAAAGCATGGACTTAACACATCCAATGTTTAAAAAGGCGAAAGGCGAGGCGAGGCGTTTTAGTCGCGGAGAGGCGAGGCGTAAGCCTCGAGGCGTTTGAGGCGTAAGCCTCACCGAAAAGGAAAAAAAGAGCAAAATAATATTAAAAAAATACTAATAAAACCATAAAAATAAAATAACAAAGAAATATAAAATAAAACTACAAAAAAAAACATTCTTGAGGACTTTCTCACATAGTTTGACATTTTTTTGTTCCCCCGAGATAACTTTTAAAAAAAAAAGTAATTTGAGAAAATCAATTTTAACATACTGGTTATTTTACAATATGACAATTAATTAATCAATGCAAGATCATATTGGCAAAATCATTTTTTTAGCTTCATTCACATATTGGTTATTTTATAATATGACAGTAAATTAATCAATGCAACTTAACAAGCAAATTTATTAAAAAACATTGATTTTCAAGCTAAGATTAAAAAAAAAAACAATTTTATTAAAAAAATAATAAAACATATCAACCTAAGTTTATTAAAAAAAACAGCAACCTTTAAAATATATTAGTTTCTTAATATATATTCAGTTTAGTTAAAGATAACATACTAATCTAAGTTGAAAACCAAAAAACAGGAAACTTTTAAAAAAAAGTCATATTGAAGTTAATTTAGTACATTCATTTCAAACAAAATCAAATTGACAAAATTAGTTTTTTAAGTTTCATTAACATATTGGTTATTTTTTTTAAAATTCTCTCAAGTTACAATAGTAAATAGTATAAGTTGAGTGCAGCTTTAAAACAAAAAAAAGAACAAGATTTTTTTTTTTTTTTTCGCGCCTCAGCAAAAAGGCGCGAGGCGAGGCGTGAGGCGCACCGAGGCGTAAGCCTTGAGGCGCATTGAGGCGTAAGCCTAAAATACAACCCTGAGGCTTAAGCCTCGAGGCATTTTTTGCCCGCCTCGCCTCGAGGCGAGCCTCGAGGCGTAAGCCTCAAACGCCTTTTTAAACATTGAACACATCCCTGCACGATTTGACTCTATGGATCTTTATTTCAATTAAGTTATAAATAAAATGAATACATTCAAGAATTTTTACCTCAATTCGGTGATCAAGTCCCCTCCTCCTCCATTTGCATTTGTAGTGCCTGTGCCATCTGCAAATTTTTTGATAAAAATGACCCTTATTCGGTCATTCTATGATTGTTAAAAGTCCAATCTCCATTAAATCTTGATAGCAATACCTAGACAATAATGAAGAGGGACATTGTTAATGAATATGAGAAATTGACACCAACGGTAGTTTTAGGAAACACAAATTACATGATTTGAAATTCGAGTACCTTGGTTTAAATCTCAAGAAACATAAACATATGATAATGACATCTATACAGGTTTCTTATTTGTTTAAAGTATGGACTTAATACATCCCTGCACGATTTGATTCTATGGGTCCTTATTTCTATTAAGTTATAAATAAAATGAATACATTCAAGGGTTTTTACCTCAATCCAGCGATCAAGACCCCTGCTCCTCCATTTGCATTTGTAGCGCCTGCGCTATCTGCATGTTTTTTTTATAAAAATGACCCTTAATCAATACGTGCTCCATTTAATTTATAGAAACAGGCGGGAAACAAATAATAAATACAATGATATGTGATGGACATTTAGGCAAATTTGTTTAGAAAATCTTAACAATAGAATATAAAAATATATTTACACAAACGAAAATAGAAAACCATTAGAGAAAACTCATATATTTCTGCATGACGCTGAAGACCAAAAGCCCTAAAAAACAAGCAAACCCATACTTGGAAAAAACTACATTTGGAGAAAACATGGGTTTGGCCACTAAGTTGTTTTCAGACCTTTGAGGAAGAAAAGAATACATGATAAAATGAAAAGATGAGTAGGAAATGGAAAACATGATTAGAATCTGCAGGTGGAGTAATGCAATACAATGTCCTAACATAGTGTGCAATGTGTGAACATAATGTGTACACACTGAAAGGCACCTAATGAAATGCAAAATTTGATAACAATATAAAGTAAATTATTGACTTTTGCTCGCCTGAAACCTAACATATCAAATTTATAAAATTATATACAAAAAATAATTGAAATATATAAAACAAAAACAAAAACTAAAAGTATCTCCAACTAATTAGTTAAGTAAATTAATAACTTCATTTATGCAAGTTCACTAATAGTACTGTGGTATTAAATTTTCTAACTACAATAACCAATCCTATATTGAAAAAAAATAAGAGCAAAGTTATATACATTTCAAGCAGAAGCATAATTCAGAATGAATAATCTTCATTAACTCAACACATTCCTTATCAAATCTTGTGATTCGGGCATCTATATGATCCACTTCTAAATTTGAGCAAAAAACCTCAATTCCTTCGGCTCTGTTCAAGAAGATCTTACAAAATTGGATCAAATACCAACAATATAAGAGGGAAAATATCCCAAGGTTTACCATTGATATATAGCATCATATTCTGTGCTAACCTAAACAAATGGATAATAGTCCGTTGGAAATGCTCGTACCCCGAAACGACAATGATAAATAGCATAATTTTCAGTGCTAAGCTAGACAAATGGATAATAGTCCGTTTAAATTGTACATGGAAACCCCAATGAAGGGAGGACATGCAGGGGACCCCTGGTAACTATCCCACCACCCCTAAAATATATATCTGTATGTTCTAACAATTCTGCAATAACCATATGTCTCAAAGGTAATATATAAAGAAAAGGGCATATCATAAAGAAAAGTGGGGATCTTACTATTTCTTTCTCTCGGTTCGAAATTATTACTAAGATGAGAATCTCTCCAATCCATAAAACCATATTCTCTACATCAAAAGTTAATCAAATAATACAAATACGGCTAACTATTTAGAAATAATTCCTCAACAGATGAACATTCAAACTCAAAAAAAACATATGAAAATATCCCTTATTTCAAATGATTAAACCAGAAATATTTGTTAAATAAACTAAGGTTTTTGACTCTAAGATCTGAAACCCCAAATGTTTGGTTTTGGAGGTCCAAGAAAAATAAGATTAAAAAAAATACAGCTTGAAACTCGCAAATTCAACAAATTATAAGGAAAGAAAAAGGATGGGTTTAAAAAGGCTGATCTAAAACCTTAAATACAAGGGTTATTACGCTTTGAAACCAATTTGTTTTACAAACATACACAAAAACAGAAAGATCCCCCATAAAATTTAAAGAGTCCCCCAAGCTAAATCTAAAAAAACTTGATGAAAGAGTGATACAAAGCGAGGAGAGAAATGAGAGTGTACCTGCTTAGGGGATGGACTACAAAAAACAACATATTAAATATTTCAAAATTTTCAAGAAGTAAACATAAGTGGACGATTTCTTACAGTGCGTAAGCAACCCAAACTGTTATGCACAATTAAGAATTTTCTACTATTGTCAAAAATAAGAAAGAAATGGCCGGTTAAAATTATGTTAAAACAACATAAAATTATATTGGAGAACAAATGAAGTATTCAAAACCCTAGGCGAAAAATATTTTACCTTTTTTTATCACATTAGGCTGCCATACTTTTAAAGATCTAAAAACTAATTAAAACAACTAACAAATAAGTTGGTTGATGACGAACATTGTGGTTTAAAACTCAAGTGATGTTTATTCCAATCACATCGGCATTTCTCCAAACACCTATAATGAATTTACCAAAATGTTAAATCTAAACATATTATAATTCAAAAGTATGAAGAAAGTAGCCAATTTATTCATAATTTCACACAAAAAGCTAAAGATTTTCAAATAACATAACCATATGTGTTTGTATATATCGATTAATAAATGCAAGCATGCCCTAATGATGCTAAGATTTAGCACCACCGGATAAGAGGTGAATGAGTTCAAACAGTAATAACCATGGCAGCAATAGAGATATATGTGTATAAGTGTATAGAAGGGGATGAGTATAAGAGGAATGAAGACAATGATATATAGTGGTTCACCCATTCAGGATTACATCCACTCTGAGTGTGTGATCCACTAAATATGGGCACTATTGACCTTAGATACAATGCACATAAGCTCACTCTCTCTTTAGTGTGCACAGGCAGAGTTTTAGCTAGGGTTACAATTCTCTATCCCTTTACAAGGTTGAAGATGACAAGTATATATAGGTCTAGGGTGGTGCAGTGTACCCCCCCCCCCCCCAAGCATGCATTGAACATGCGAATAACGATCGAGATAATTCCCTGCTAACACCTGGATGTGCCACTTGTGATTAATGATGACATAATATTCCCTCACATGAGGGGATGATATTGTTATAATGGTCTAGTCCACATGATATATGAGTTCCACGCACACTATCCCACGCGTCTCCTAGATCACGCGTTGCGATGATGACACCCTCGGCTTCTGATGTTAGGCCGAGGGTAAGGTTCCTACTGGTAGTGAGTCTGGATGGATGTGGGCCTCGTACTGTAGTCCCCTCATTGGGTCGTCTGACATGCCGCGAAGGGTCGGCCCCTTGAAGGGTCATCCACTATAGCATGAAAGGTCAGCCCCTTATTGGGTCATCCACTATAGCACGAGGGGTCGGTCCTGTAACACCCCGTATTTTTGTACATTTAATATTTAATTAATTCGGGAATTTTAAATTACTTGTTTATTGTAATTTTAATTGAATTAATTATGGCCATATATATATTTAAATATTAATCGGGGAGTGAATGGTTAATATTTAGGGAAATTTATTTACTAAGTGAATAGTAAAAAATTAATTACGTCATTTCGAGTATTAATGACAAGGTATACATGTATCCCAGTCGGGAGTCGGTATAGACTAAATTGGGTGTGAGATAAGGATTTTTATAAATTAATTCGGATGCCCAATTTTGAGTGCGCGGTTGAGTCCGGATGGGTCGAGATAGTCAGAAAAGAGTACCCGGGGGTAGTAATTGGGTCTCGGGGTAATTTTGGGCATAGCCGGGCCCACACGGGGTGAGTTGGGCCACTTTAATTAAGCCCATTAGGCTAAAAACGGGATGGAGGGTTTTTAACCTAATTGGGAGATTAAGGAATGGCAGCCAACATAACTCTAAAATTGGGTTTGAGAGGGGATTTGGGGAAAAACAAATCAAGAGCAAATTATAGGTTATTGGAGCCAAATTAAGGAACATCAACAACAGATCAGACACTACGAACACTTACAGGAAAGTGGTTAACTGTTGTGATTTCTAAAAGTTTCATAATCAATTCATATCATAGTGATGTGTGTATGAAAATTCGTTTTGGGTGTGTCACCAAAATCTAAATTGGGTTTTTGTAAATTTATATACCTTAATGAGATTAAGGGGGAGATTAATCGTGTTTATGATTCTAGAATGTAGAGAACCGAATCAAATGTTAAAATCAGTAAGATTAGAGGGTTAATTACTGATAAAATGAATGAAATTCGTATTGGGGATTGAAAACCCGGATAATACCCAATTCGGGAAAAAGTAGGAAATCTTGAGATTTAATTCCAGATTGATGTTCTATAAGGTGCTTTGATCCTATTCTTATATAGAATTAGGGTTGATTGGGCTTGGGTTAGTCCAGGGGAAAGAATGAAAGTTGGAGGTTTTCGTTAATGGTGGAACTGCCTGTTGGAGAAGACGAAGTCAGGGACGATCGATCGATCGACCTAGGGGTTCGATCGATCGAAGATTCGAAATTCTGGGAAGTTCCCCCAGTTTGTATATAAGGGGAAAATTAATTAGAAATTTAACTCCCAAACATTTATATAGTGATAAATAAATATGAAACAAATATTCCTAGCAATTATGGGAGAAACTAATTGGGACTAGGATGAATTTATGTGGGGCATTTAATGGATGAATTTGAGACACTTTATTCCAAAATAGTGAGGTACGGATCAAGTGAGTGAATCCGGGTATATTGGTCATGCGACCCCAAGGTAGTGAATTAAATTTAGAAATAAACTAAATTATTTTGAGTCAGGATATAGACTCGGGGAATATTTAATTATGGACCAAGTGGGCGAGTCCAGGCATGTTGGTAATTATAGGTAAATATAATTGGAAAAATTATGGAAATAAATGTGTGACACATTGTGGGCGAAAAAATGTGGGAAAGAAATTATGAGATGTAAATTGGACCAAGTGAGCGAGTCCGGGTATGTTGGTTAAGTGACATCAAGGCATTAAATTAATTATCGAGAGAAAGTAATTAGTTTGGAGTCGGAACATTGACTCGGAAATGTTGAGGTACGGGCCAAGTGAGAGAGTCTAGGGATAATGGTTGGGTGACACCAAGTTATTAAATTAGTAAATGCGTTAATTAATTTAGTTAGAGTCGGATTGTAGACTCGGGTAATAATTAATTTAATAAGAGTCGGATTGTAGACTCGGGTAATATTAAATTAATAAGAGTGATAATTAATTTAATAATAGTCGGATTGTAGACTCGGGTAGTATTAAATTAATAAGTGTATTAATTAATTTAATTAGAGTCGGTTTGTAGACTCGGGTAGGATTAAATTAACAAGGGTGTTAATTATTTTAATTAAAGTCGGTTTATAGACTCGGGTATGATTAAATTAATAGGTGGGATAATTAGTTTAATCAGGATCGGATTGTAGACTCGTGAAGGGTACTTATTAATTAATGTGATAATTAATTATATTAGAGTCGGACCATAGACTCGGGAAGAGGATAAGTTATTAAGTGAGAAAATTAATTACATTGAGTCGGGCCACAGACTCAGGAAATTACAGGCTGTGTATGGGATGTTGAGTACATGGTGAATCCGGGGTTATTAATATATATATATATATATATATATGGTGTAGTGATAGTATATATATATACGTGTATGTATTGTGTGTGACATTAAATTACAGGCAGTGTATGGAATTTTGAGTACACGGTAAAACCGGAGTTCATAATATATATATACGGGTAGTGATAGTATATATATATATATATATGTGTATATATTATGTGTGATAGTAAATATCAGTGACTAGATATTTATTCAATTTAAATACTCTAATGCTATCAAGGGAGGTTGCGCGATGTGGGTGAATCCCCTAGCTTGAGAAGTAGGGCGAGTATATCCCCAGGTCATAGCATCCGGTACATGGGTGAGGAGATTATCTCACTTTCAGGAAGGAATATGACCGCCTCCACTTCGTTTATATTTTGGTCCAAGTTGGTGAGCTATTCTAACTTGGGGAAACTAGGTTTTGTGAGCACACCTAGTGAGATAGCATTCTAGAGGGAATCATCCGGTGAGGGTATACTCGGAAGGATGGATACATGTATAATATATGTGTGGATGTTAGTAAAGGTACGTATAATATGGTAATAAATATTATATGTAGGTGATAATACAGTGTGTGATGTATTTACCTTATATAACTCGGGTTACAGTTATATGCAGTTAATTAATGAGAAATTAATTAAGTTAATCATTGGTGTAAATAATACAGTGTGTGATGTATGTACTTTATATAACTTGTGACACGGTTATATGCTATTATTTAAGAGGAATTAATTAAGTTAATTGTGAAATAACTTATAATTAAAAAATCATTATACTCGGGTTAGAGTAGTATGGCAAGGGAAGGTTATACCAGAACTAGTTGGACGGGGTAGTACAACTAGGTGGGGTTAAGATAACCGTTAGGTGTGCACAATAGTGGAGGGGTGAGAATGTCCACAAGGGAGTGCGACACTAACTTAAATATGAAGCGCATTCATGCATTTTAACTTACTGCAGTTAATTCATTTGCTAAATATTTTCAAAATGTTTTGGGTTCTAACCCTTGCAATAAAACTATTTTCAAAACCTTTTAGGTATCCAGCCACAGGGACGCCAAGATTGATATTCTATTCCAAGGACACGGAGCTGCGGCACATGTGGATGCTAGCAGGAGTTTGGATTAGACGCATCATTCATTCATTCCTAGAGTAGGAATCTTGTGTTAGTCTCAGTTTTATTTGGGGCTTGTCGCCCAGACTTCTCGGTACAGTTTTCAGGTGTAATTCATTTAGGTGTTGAATAATTGTATTGGATTATTTATTTGGTGGCCGGTGATTTATTCGGCAAGTTATGTATATATGATTCAGTTTATTTTCATTCAGTTGTGTGAATGGTTTATATTTTTATTCCGCATGTATTGTTTTGTTTAATTAAAAAGTTAAAATTGGCACCAGTTGTTGGAATACTAGGTGGTTAGTAAGTTTTAAAAAGTTTTTGACAGTGATGCTAAGGATGATCCAACTGGGATTCCTGTTTTAATTTGGTATAGGACTGATCACCCGGTATTTTATTAGGCGGGGTGTCACAGATGGTATCAGAGCATCAGGTTCTAGTGTCCTTAGGATCTGTGCGGCTTTTCACGCTTCGGCTTAGCAATCTTTGATATAGAGCCTTATCATAGGATTGTTGTATTCTCATACGTATGCGCATATACGTTCTTCTGCGAATTTATATTTGAAAGTGAACTCATACAATTTGATTCTCATTCCAGATGACGCCCAGGAGAGGGAGAGCAGCTAGGGCAGCAGGGGGAGGTGAGACGAGGGAGGCTCGTCAGGAGTAAGAGTTATGGCAGCAACTGCCAAAGATAATTTTGGCAGCACAGGTAACCGAACTAATGGCGCAGGTGATTGAAACGACGGTAGTCGCAAACGACAAGGTACTTTCCACGGGATCCGCCACAAGTGTTAGTGGCGTTGGATATTCAGACTCACACGGGGTCGTTGGGGTGCAAATAAGAAAGAGAAGTTATTTTTAGTGGGAACCCACCAGAGTTGCGAGGAGGTTCAGGTGTAGTACTAGCATATCGAGGAAGAGAGGTATCCAGCGTCACCTACGCATGGGAGATTGCGATGGGGTGCAAAAATAAATGCTAACCACTTTTAGTTAGTGGAAGCGGCGCTACAGTGGTGGGGGTCGATCACCACAGTTGAGGAAAGGGACACACTAGCTACTGCAGAGTTTTGGGTGCGGTTCGACCGCAAGTATTTTTCCTTCAGCAATCGATATCGGAATGAGGAGAAAATTTTGTGAGGAGACTCAAAGGGAGACCGTTCAGTGGTCAATTACGAGGAAGATTTCACTCGTTGGCAAATTTTGTACCGGATGAGGTAAGCGAGGAAAAGAGAAAGAAAGCAGAGTTTATGGATGGGTTAGTCTGGAGAATCAAACAACATTTAATTGATAATTCCGCATTAGTAGGTTATACTGATGTCATTAACGCAACACTCCGGCACTGTTGGGAATATTGCTTCCACGCGAAAGGAAGCGGGAAGGGAGTGGGGATTAACCAGTCGGATGAGGCAGAAGGGACTAATACCTGTGGGGTATCCCAGCAGCAGACTGGGGAAGATCAGGGGAAGGATTTCCGGCAAGGAAATCATGCCAAACGATCTAGAACTGGAGGCTATTGGCGGGATGGCTAGGGAATTCAACAAGGTCGGCATGGAAGGGACCAGTGGCAGGGTGAATGTATTAGACGGTGTTTCGTCGGTGGGGAAAGTGAGACACTTGAAGAGAGATTGCCTTAAGCGAGGCCTGGGTCAACTACAGGACGAGGTCCTAGATGTATAGCCACTAAAGCAAGTCACGGGTGCATTCGGGCAGGGAGAAGCTGCTCCGGAAATCGAGAACCAACCGTTGCAGCCGGAGTATAGAGGTAATTATTTTACCCTAGGGGCATGGGGTATATTTTTGAGTGACAAAGAGGATGTCACAGTATAAGACTTATTTTTCACTAGAGTTCGCATGTGAGTCGAACTTAGTGGGTGCGTTGGCGGTAGTAGCCATAGCATGTGGGTAAACTTTCCGTAGGGTAGCGGAGTTCCTTAGTGTTCTTCATGGGAGAGCGGAGGAGTACACTGAGTGATTGGTTGAATTATACGAGGAATTACTACTTTCGAGAATTATGGGAGTAGGGTTGATAATACTTTTTAAACATCGGCTGGATAGCGATGGAATTTAACTATTGTGGATAGTGGAGTTAAATTTTGGTGTCCGCGACACCAGGGTATGGTTGGTACTAGGTATCACCGGAGAGGGCGTATAGCCTATATATATGTTGTATTGTGTGGTGCGATGGCACATAGTGAGGTTTTGTGTTCTCACATTTTATCCCGGTAAGTGGGGATGTTTACTGAAGTGAATCAGGGTGGTTAAATTGATTTTCGAGCAAAAAGAGATAGCTCGGGGTTTACTTTGCGCTAGGACAAGTGATAGTAAGGGCGCGATATTTTATGTTGTCTTTAGTAGCATAAGGGTAAGCATATATACTTTTGTGTTGAGAGACAAGTATTTATGGGGAGATAGTTGGACGTAGCATGGGTTGAGTACCCGGGCAGTAATTATATATGTATATATATATATAGGTAATATGACTACGAGTTCGAAGTTATATTATGGGTTACGACTAGCATAGTTGGGTAACTTTCGTGTGGTAGGGCACGGGGATAGGGTGTATGGGCACCCGGGTTAATTAAGGCAAAAATTTTTGTGGTTAAGCACGGGAATAGGGTGTATGGGCGCCCTGGGTAAATTTTAAATGCATACTTGTGCAACGTGGTTAGAAACAGATGGGATAGATATAGCGGGCTTGGAGGCACATGACTAGTGAGAAAGATGTGAATATCGGAACACTAGGTTTATCTTAATTTCAAGGGCGAAATTCCTTTGTAAGGGGGGAAGTATGTAACACCCCGTATTTTTGTACATTTAATATTTAATTAATTCAGGAATTTGAAATTACTTGTGTATTCTAATTTTAATTGAATTAATTATGGCCATATATATATTTAAATATTAATCGGGGAGTGAATGGTTAATGTTTAGGGAAATTTATTTACTAAGTGAATAGTAAAAATTTAATTACGTCATTTCGAGTATTAATGACAAGGTATACACTTATCCCAGCCGGGAGTCGGTATAGACTAAATTGGGTGTGAGATAAGGATTTTTATAAATTAATTCGGACGCCAATTCTTAGTGCGCGGTTGAGTCCGGATGGGTCGAGATAGTCAGAAAAGAGTACCCGGGGGTAGTAATTGGGTCTCGGAGTAATTTTGGGCATAGCCGGGCCCACACGGGGTGAGTTGGGCCACTTTAATTAAGCCCATTAGGCTAAAAACGGGATGGAGGGTTTTTAACCTAATTGGGAGATTAAGGAATGGCAGCCAACATAACTCTAAACCTAGGGTTTGAGAGGGGATTTGGGGAAAAACAAATCAAGAGCAAATTAGAGGTCATTGGAGCCAAATTAAGGGACATCAACACCGGATCAGACACTACGAACACTTACAGGCAAGTGGTTAACTGTTGTGATTTCTAAAAGTTTGATAATCAATTCATATCATAGTGATGTGTGTATGAAAATTCGTTTTGGGTGTGTCACCAAAATCTAAATTGGGTTTTTGTAAATTTATATACCTTAATGAGATTAAGGGGGAGATTAATCGTGTTTATGATTCTAGAATGTAGAGAACTGAATCAAATGTTAAAATCAGTAAGATTAGAGGGTTAATTACTGATAAAATGAATGAAATTCATATTGGGGATTGAAAACCCAGATAATACCCAATTCGGGAAAAAGTAGGAAATCTTGAGATTTAATTCCAGATTGATGTTCTATAAGGTGCTTTGATCCTATTCTTATGTAGAAATAGGGTTGATTGGGCTTGCTTTAGTCCAGGGGAAAGAATGAAAGTTGGAGGTTTTCGTTAATGGTGGAACTGCCTGTTGGAGAAGACGAAGTCAGGGACGATCGATCGATCGACCCAGGGGTTCGATCGATCGATGATTCGAAATTCTGGGCAGTTCACCCAGTTTGTATATAAGGGGAAAATTAATTAGAAATTTAACTCCCAAACATTTATTTAGTGATAAATAAATATGAAACAAATATTCCTAGCAATTATGGGAGAAACTAATTGGGACTAGGATGAATTTATGTGGGGCATTTAATGGATGAATTTGAGAGACTTTATTCCAAAATAGTGAGGTACGGATCAAGTGAGTGAATCCGGGTAAATTGGTCATGCGACCCCAAGGTAGTGAATTAAGTTTAGAAATAAACTAAATTATTTTGAGTCGGGATATAGACTCGGTGAATATTTAATTATGGACCAAGTGGGCGAGTCCAGGCATGTTGGTAATTATAGGTAAATATAATTGGGAAAATTATGGAAATAAATGTGTGACACATTGTGGGCGAAAAAATGTGGGAAAGAAATTATGAGATGTAAATTGGACCAAGTGAGCGAGTCCGGGTATGTTGGTTAAGTGACATCAAGGCATTAAATTAATTATCGAGAGAAAGTAATTAGTTTGGAGTCGGAACATTGACTCGGGAAATGTTGAGGTACGGGCCAAGTGAGAGAGTCCGGGGATAATGGTTGGGTGACACCAAGTTATTAAATTAATAAATGCGTTAATTAATTTAGTTAGAGTCGGATTGTAGACTCGGGTAATAATTAATTTAATAAAAGTCGGATTGTAGACTCGGGTAATATTAAATTAATAAGAGTGATAATTAATTTAATAAGGGTCGGATTGTAGACTCGGGTAGTATTAAATTAATAAGTGTATTAATTAATTTAGTTATAGTCGGTTTGTAGACTCGGGTAGTATTAAATTAACAAGGGTGTTAATTAATTTAATTAAAGTCGGTTTATAGACTCGGGTATGATTAAATTAATGGGTGGGATAATTAGTTTAATCAGGATCGGATTGTAGACTCGTGAAGGGTACTTATTAATTAATGTGATAATTAATTATATTAGAGTCGGACCATAGACTCGGGAAGAGGATAAGTTATTAAGTGAGAAAATTAATTACATTGAGTCGGGCCACAGACTCAGGAAATTACAAGCAGTGTACGGGATGTTGAGTACATGGTAAAGCCGGGGTTATTAATATATATATACGGTGTAGTGATAGTATATATATATATATATATATATATATATATATATATATATATATATATATATATACGTGTATGTATTGTGTGTGACATTAAATTACAGGCAGTGTATGGGATTTTGAGTACACAGTAAAACCGGGGTTCATAATATATATATACGGGTAGTGATAGTATATATATATGTGTATATATTGTGTGTGATAGTAAATATCAGTGACTAGATATTTATTCAATTTAAATACTCTAATGCTATCAAGGGAGGTTGCGCGATGTGGGTGAATCCCCTAGCTTGAGGAGTAGGGCGAGTATATCCCCAGGTCATGGCGTCCGGTACATGGGTGAGGAGATTATCTCAGTTTCAGGAAGGAATATGACCACCTCCACTTTGTTTATATTTTGGTCCATGTTGGTGAGCGATTCTAACTTGAGGAAACTAGGTTTTGTGTGCACACCTAGTGAGATAGCATTCTAGAGGGAATCATCCGGTGAGGGTATACTCGGAAGGATGGATGCACGTATAATATATGTGTGGATGTTAGTAAAGGTACGTATAATATGGTAATAAATATTATATGTAGGTGATAATACAGTGTGTGATGTATTTACCTTATATAACTCGGGTTACTGTTATATGCAGTTAATTAATGAGAAATTAATTAAGTTAATCATTGGTGTAAATAATACAGTGTGTGATGTATGTACTTTATATAACTTGTGACACGGTTATATGCTATTATTTAAGAGGAATTAATTAAGTTAATTGTGAAATAACTTATAATTCAAGAATCATTATACTCGGGTTAGAGTAGTATGGCAAGGGAAGGTTATACCAGAACTAGTTGGACGGGGTAGTACAACTAGGTGGGGTTAAGATAACCGTTAGGTGTGCACAATAGTGGAGGGGTGAGAATGTCCATAAGGGAGTGAGACACTAACTTAAATATGAAGCGCATTCATGCATTTTAATTTACTGCAGTTAATTCACTTGCTAAATATTTTCAAAATGTTTTCAGTTCTAACCCTTGCTATAAAACTATTTTCAAAACCTTTTAGGTGTCCAGCCACAGGGACGCCAGGATTGATATTCTATTCCAGGGACACGGAGCTGCGGCACTTGTGGATGCTAGCAGGAGTTTGGATTAGACGCATCATTCATTCATTCCTAGAGTAGGAATCTTGTATTAGTCTCAGTTTTATTTAGGGCTTGCCGCCCAGACTTCTCGGTACAGTTTTCAAGTGTAATTCATTCAGGTGTTGAATAATTGTATTGGATTATTTATTTGGTGGCCGGTGATTTATTCGGCAAGTTGTGTATATATGATTCAGTTTATTTTCATTAAGTTGTGTGAATGGTTTATATTTTTATTCAGCATGTATTGTTTTGTTTAATTAAAAAGTTAAAATTGGCACCAGTTTTTGGAATACTAGGTGGTTAGTAAGTTTTAAAAAGTTTTTGAGAGTGATGCTAAGGATGATCCAACTGGGATTCCTGTTTTAATTTGGTATAGGACTGATCTCCTGGTATTTTATTAGGCGGGGTGTCACAGGTCCCTTGTTGTATCGTTGACTATATGATGAGGGGTCGGCCAAGCCGACCCTTCCTATAGTGGAACTGTGGTAATTGGGCCCTCATCCTGGGCTCAAGACCTCGGCCTGGCCGAGGGAATATATTAGTATATCAATCACCCCCTAGCCTTTATTTATTGATGTTATTGAGATGGCTAAGGGATAATGATGCCTTTGAATGCCACTATATGGTCAGTTTGATGAGTGACATTTGTCAAGTTGATTGAAATCTTATCACATATCTATCATCGTTTACGTTTCCTAAGTGTGACGAATGCACACCATTCTTGGGCTTCGTGCTTTAATGATGCCTCTCCTCGTGGGTTGTGTCTTGCATTGATTATTCGCCCCACTAATAACAAGGTATTTAAAGGATTTTTGAAACATTTATTCTTTTCTTCTTCTTTTTTTTTCGCGCGCCAACTTTCTCTCTCTAACTTCTTAGCAGCTTCGAACCACCATTTATGAAACTTCTGTGTCACAGGCTTTGCTCGGTCATTGTCTTCGTCCTCAGGTAACTCTTCTGCCTTATATTCCACTTTTAGCCTTTAGTTTTTATTTGTCTTGCATTTGGGTTTCTTTCCCCGATTTTCTTTGTTGTGTTTGTTTTTTCGGAGTGAAAGCCCGCCTTACTATGGTGGTTTAGGGTTAGATAATAGATCGTCGATCTCCTTAGGGTTCTTCCCCCACCTTTCACTGGTGGTTTATCTCTTCTTTGTGCCATTTATTACGTTTTCGTGTTCCCCGGCATTCATCTCTAGTGATTTGGGTTCCCCTTGTTCTTGGCTATTCATCAACAAAACCTTTTATTTCTTTAGTTTTAATCCAAAAGCCAACTTGGTCAAAATACAAACTTGTTTGTAGTTGGTTTAAACAAATTGCTAAGTGTAGGGTCTGCACCTTAATGTTGAAAAGACTCTACGATTTAGCTGAGGACTTTCCATCTTTGAGGTAGAAATTCTTGGCAGAGATTAGGCGAATAAAAGAGGAGAACGAGCGAAGACGAGGGGACGACCCTAATTGGGCACGACCCATCTTCCCCATTCCTTTAGCCATAATATTACCATCTGAGGACTCTGGGTCTTCCTGTTGTCCAGTCGAGGGTCAGAAATATGAGGGAGAGATAAATGAGACGGCATCGTCACCAACGGGTGCTGGGCCTTCTGGGAGGAAAGAAACGTCCACACTTAGCCCGAAACGAGAGGTCGAGTGGATAGTTCATTTTAAGGTTGTCCCTGTGACAGCCCTATCCCTTCTTGCTTTTCAGATGGTGTTTCCAGGTCGTCCGTCGATAGTCGACGAGGCCAAGGGATCTGAGGGTGAGAGGGTTGATGATGATAGTGAGGATTTAGATGCTGATCAAGTTGACACTTCTAGTGCCTCGACTTATGTCTCATCCGTTAGGGATCATGATCTCTTGTTGTGGAGGCACACTTTTGGTGCACATCCCAATTAACTATGAGGGTCCCCAACGCAGACGAGAGGGTCTTTTAGGAGAATGATGGGGAAGTTGTTGTTTATGAGAAGATGCTCAGGGTAGGTGTTAGGTTCCCTCTACACTCTGAAATAGTTGACATACTCTCTGCCCTTGGGGTTCCTCCTTCTCAACTTCCTCCAAACTCTTGGAGAATCATCCTAGGTTATATCTCCCTATGGAAGAATACTTTCACTGATGAGCCTTCCACTGATCTTTTTATAGCCTGCTACAATATCACCTCCTTGTCCAAGCAACATGGGTATTTTCATCTAGGGGCGAGGAAGTCCGACAAAAGACTTATTCACATGGCACAAACTTCAAACCACAATTGGAAGAAGAGATTTTTCTTCATCTCTGGGGATTTGGAATTAGCCATCGGGGTAGAGTCTTTAGAAGACAGTCCGAGGGTGGGTTCCAAGGTTATGGTCCAACCCTTCAATGAGAGAACGGTCAGACCCCGGACTCATCTTAGATGAGAGGGACACTGTTGACTACCTGAGGGAACAAGGGAAAGAGGGCGATCTTGCCAAATTTGAAGATTTGATGACCCCTCATTTCCTCAAAGATGCTGGTCTGAGGGTAGGCCCCCTAACAGAATTATGTGAGTTGATTCTTGCTCTATTTTTATTTTTCTTCAAGTGTTTCCTCTTTGCCACTGTCTATTTCTGATGTATCATCTCCTTTTCAAGTCGTCCTTGAAATATATCCGATCAACTCTGGGAGATGACTGCTCCAAGTTTAATGTCTGGCTTGGGAAAGAACAAGGGCAAAGAGCCCCAGCAGACTCAGAAGAAGACAAAGGCCATGGGGCTAACACATGTGGAGTTGAATGTCGATAGTCACAAAAGGAAGGAGCTCAAAGTCCCTGGTGGCTCTCGGCCTGAGTCGAGGACGAGGGTGAGGGTGGAGGACCCCTAGGCACAAACTGAGGGGACTAGTTCTTCTTCTAGCATGGGGGGCTTATGGTCCCAAAACTTGATGTTCTTTAAGTCTGAACTCCCTTCCCTCACAGCCAACCTGAGGGCAACCAAGGCCTTGGTGTTTTCTACTCCCTCAGCTGCCGATTATGACTTCTTGTCAAATAGTCCCCCGGCTAAGGTCTATGACTACATTCTGCACACTCTGGCTCAGGTATCTCTTTCAACTTTATTCTTTTAGATTTACCAACATTTCATGAACTATTCCCTTAACCCCTTTTAACATGTGTTTGTTTATGCAGTCTGTCTGCGCCTTTACCTCTGCTAATAAGTGGATGGCTGTCAATCAGCAAAAGTTTTACGATGTCAAGAGAGTTATTCAGCATGATTCCGATCTGAAGACCGAGCTAGAGACTGCGAGGGCATAGTTGGATAGTGCAAGGACTGAGTATGTTAGGGTCCTGGATGAGCTGGTGAAGTAGCATGAGGCCGACCTGAAGGTGAAGGACTCCCTGATCAAAGAAAAGGAAGAGACCTTGACCAGTCAGGGGCCCAATTCAAGGCTAAACTTGATGAGGTAGTGAAGAAGGCTGAGGCCGGTGCAGTGGAGTCTTACAAACTCTTAGACGAGTTTCAAGAATTCGATCTTGAGTACTTGGAGGGGGTATCAAGACGGCTTGTCAATGGGTCGTCTTGAAGTTTGTTGACGCAGTGTCGTCTGTCCGCCCCTCTCTGGAAGTTATGGAGTTAGATTACCCCTTTATTGCTAAGGCCCTAGCCCATGTGGAGTCTCAAGTTCACATCGAAGGCACCGACACCTCTAAGGATCGACCTATTTTGGTCACTTAAGAGACTTATCTAGTTGATGTTAAAGCCCTTTCTTCTGAAATTGCTCAATTCTGTTTGTAAAGTTTTTGTATTGAATTTTCTTTTGGACAAATGTTTGTAACACTTGATTTTATAATTGAATCGTTCTCTTCCTATCTTCTATGCTTGCCTCTTGTATGATTTTCCTTAGATATGATATTTGTGTTATCCATCTTACAAGTCCCCCCTCATCTTTCTTGAGAGTGAATGGAGGGTCGTGCCTACCATTCACCCTCATTATAGCTAAGGGTGGATATCACCAAATTAATGATGTTGTTTAATTTCAAGTCCCCCTCATCTTTCTTGAGAGTGAATGGAGGGGCTTTCCTACCATTCACCCTCATCATAACCGAGGGTGGTTACCACCAAATTGATGTTTTTTAATTTCAAGTCTCCCCTCATCTTTCTTGAGAGTGAATAAAGGGTCTTCCCTACCATTCTCCCTCATCATAGCCGAGGGTGGTTACCACCAAATTAATGATGTTTAATTTCAAGTCCCCCTCGTATTTCTTGAGAGTGAATGGAGGGTCATCCCTACCATTCACCCTCATCACAGCTGACGGTGGTTACCACCAAATTAATGATGTTTAATTTCAAGTCCACCAGTCTTTCTTAAGAGTGAAAGTAGGGTCGTCCCTACCATTTGCCCTCATCATAGCAGAGGGTTGTTACCACGAAATTAATGATGTTTAATTTCAAGTCCCTCTCGTCTTTCTTGAGAGTGAAAGGAGGGTCGTCCCTATCATTTTCCCTCATCATAGCCGAGGGTGGTTACCACTAAATTAATGATGTTGTTTAATTTCAAGTCCCCCTCGTCTTTCTTAAGAATGAAACGAGGGTCGTCCCTACCATTCATCCTCATCATAGCCGAGAGTGGTTACCACCAAAATTAATGATGTTGCTTAATTTTAAGTCCCCCCTCGTCTTTCTTGAGAGTGAAAGGAGGGTTGTCCCTACCATTCGCCCTCATCATAGCCGAGGGTGGTCACCACTAAATTAATGATGTTGTTTAATTTCAAGTCCCCCTGATCTTTCTTGAGAGTGAAAGGAGGGTCGTTCCTTCCATTCGCCCTCATCATAGCCGAGGGTGGTTACCACCAAATTAATGATGTTGTTTAATTTCAAGTCCCCCTCGTCTTTCTTGAGAGTGAAAGAAGGGTCGTCCCTACCATTCGCCCTCATCATAGCCGAGGGTGGTTACCACCAAATTAATGATGTTTAATTTCAAGCCCCCCTCGTCTTTCTTGAGAGTGAAAGGAGCGTAGTCCCTACCATTAGCCCTCATCACAGCCGAGGGTGGTTACCACCAAATTAGTGATGTTGTTTAATTTCAAGTCACCCCTCGTCTTTCTTGAGAGTGAAAGGAGGGTCATCCCTACCATTCTCCCTCATCATAGCCGAGGGTGGTTACCACCAAATTAATGATGTTGTTTAATTTCAAGTCCCCCCTCATCTTTCTTAAGAGTGAAATGAGGGTCATCCCTACCATTCGCCCTCATCATAGCCGAGGATGGTTACCACCAAATTAATGATGTCTAATTTCAAATCCCCCACGGCTTTCTTGTGAGTTAATAGAGGGTCATCCCTGCCATTCACCCTCATTATAGCCGAGGGAATTTAATGAGCATAAACCTAATCATAGTAGAAATAACAAACACAAGATGAGGGGTCAATATGACATTCTCATAACATTCCAAGTGTCCTGTTGGAGCAACACATTCATTAAAATTATTGTCCGATAGGACATTACAACATTACTTATAGTATTTCTTCAATTGATCTGCAATCCAGGGGTTGGAGAAGGGCTCCCATTCAAGGTTCTCTAGTCTGTAGGTTCCAGGGACAACTTCATCAATGACCCTATATGGGCCATGCCAATTTGGGTGGAGCTTGTTAGGCTTCTTCCATGTCTTTTTGAGGACTAGGTCCCCCACAGTGATTAGCCTTTACTTCACCCTTTGGTTGTAAAACCTGGCAGTCCTCTACTGATAGGCTGCTTGCCTTATCTCAGTGTCTTCCATTCTCTCCTCGATCATGTCCAGGTCAAGTCTCCTTTCTTCCATATTTCTCTGGGGGACATACATTTGGAATCTATGAGTGGGAAACCCAATCTCGGTAGGGATGACGGCTTTTGAGCTATACGCCAGCATGAACGGGGTTTCCCCGGTAGGAGTCTTGGTCGTCATCCTGTAGGCCCACAGTATAACATATAATTCCTCAACCCATCTTCCTTTTGCCTCTTTGAGTTTTTTCTTGATCCTACCCAGGATTGTTCTGTTTGTAACTTCAGTTTTCCCATTAGCCTGAGGTCGGCCTGGGGTAGTGAAGAATTGCTTGACACCCACCCTTTCGCAGTATTTCTCCAAAGATGTATTCTTGAATTGAGTCTCGTTATCTGAGGTGAGGGTGTTGGGGAGACCATATCTACATATAATGTTTTTCCAGATAAACTGGAAGGTCTTCTGCTCAGCAATAGTTACCATCGGCTCCATCTCTACCCATTTTGAGAAATAGTCAATTGATATGATCAAATATCGATAGTTATTGACAGCCCTAGGCAAGGGTCCTACTAGATCGATTCCCCATATTGTGAATGGCCATGGGGACACGATGGAGGTGAGAGGTTGCTAGGGCTTGAGAAACGTGTGTGCTCGCGTTCAAATGATCAAACCATATATAAAACCCTTTTAACACAAACAAATCCTAAACATGCAGCAGTATGTGATTGAATAAATAGATAATCTACGCAAGAACATTCAAACACATGCAATTAAGGAAAAATCCCCCTCAGGGGCAAAACCATTTATTTTCACTATAATTTGTAAGAAAACGGCTTACAATCGGATTACAATGAAAATACAAGTTGACTAAGAATTACCCTCGGGTATCGGATTATGTAGTCGCGGCTAGAATTATCCCTTTCCAGTAGGGCTGCAATGAAGAATAAGAACGGTCTCCTCCACAAGGGTTGAACAAACCAAAGTTGTGTTCTTGGGTTGCAAAAGGATTCACAAAGGTTTGGCAATGATGTGTGAATCAAAACATGAGTCTTGGGACTCAAAAATATGAAGACTAGATGTATTTGGACTCTCAAATTCGTCTCCTAAAGTCTTGCAAAACAACTCCCCCGAAGTTGGTATTTATAGGAAAAAATATGAAGAGTCCCACATTCTTAAAACTCTAAAATTCTATCCAGCCTACAAAAAAACAACATTTTTTAAGGAATTTTCTCTATCTTCAAAAGGTCATAACTCCTTCACCGTAGCTCGGATTGAGGTGCCGTTTTTTCCAGTATCTTCGTTGCAGCGAGATATTCAACTTTCTAGTTGACCAGACCTCCGAACTATGGATGTGAAATTATGAAAATGCCCTTGAACTCTCCTATTGTGCCTTTTTTTTCACTGTTTTGACTTCCCTTGCGTACCACTTGCATTAAGTCCCTAAAATCTTGGAACGTGAAGTCATTGAGGCAGATGTGGGACATATTAGTGGAGATAATGCATGCTTGATTCCCGGAATTCGGATAGAGGCCGTCATGTGAGATCGTGAGGAGACGTGCCAAATGTAGCGGCGCACGACATAAATAAATGAAACATTTCGGACATGTGAAAAATGTCCGTACAAATCTCCCCCTATGTCTATGCCGGTACATACATAAAAAAATCTGAGTTATCAAATATGAAATTGCCTATACAAATCTACCCTCCCATGAACCCAAAACTGGAAAAGGTACAAATGAATAGTCTTCATCGTTTGTTCTTTAATTCTTCAGGAATCTGAAAACTTTTCTCATTAGGGTGTGCAACATATAGATCTGCAATCTTCATACCTACACACATGAGACAAAGCAAATACCACGTGATATATCGAGTTTGAAATGAGATAACATGGATATCAATATATGATAAAAACATAAGCAACATCTCAAAAACTCCCCCAGAATTCAAACTCCCCCATAATATGATAATTCTTTCTCCCCCTTTTTATGATGTCCCCAAATGGACAAATTAGAGAAATAAATCAAATAAGCAAGTGCGGGGTGTCACTAGGATAAAAACACACCATGAATAAACAGAAAGCAACCAAGTCAATGATAGCGTAAATGAAGTGGTGTGATCAAATTCGATAGGAAAATCAATGCATACAAACATGACATATGTGCACGATGAATATTGGATATTCCTAGCGAATGAACTCAAATGCTTCCTTTGGTGTAAAAGAGTGACAATATAAGATATTGACTCAATCAAATCAACTAATTAAAGCTCAAAATGATTTTCACACCAATAACGTCCAAAATGATTTTATGCTTTTTCAGGACTTTCAAGGAAGTGCAAACCCGTTTAGATTCTCCAACCAAACTCCCTCAGATATTGTATTGAATAGAGGCATTCTAAATTCTCAAACTTTGGAGAATTGATGGTGAAACCTAAGTGGCCCATATTTGGCATGAATTGCTTTTTATTGCCTTTAAATTTTTTCGGGCTCTTTTAACCTCTTTGGACCTCGGATATTAAAATTCCTCCATTTTTTAGGTCCTTTTTAACGGTGGCTTTTGCGAAAAGGATAGATGATTACCTTTCGCAGCCCCTCCCCGTTATACAAAAACACACAGTCTCACCAAAACGGTTTTTACATGCATTCCAATCTTGTCAAGTTTTATCGCATATTGTACATTGTATAGACATGATTGAGATTAAAACACGCAAGCCAACATGAGATAGACAAGTGCAATAATCAAATATAGCCGTGCATGTGTGCAATAAAGGATATAGGAGTCAAACATGTAGGAAGATATCACTAATTACATCTCAAAGACTCCAATCAATATAAAGCACATGGATGAAATGATGTAGCCTCTCAAATCTCTATCAAACAGTCACATGGATAAATGGAATGAAGTTGTGACTTGGCTATCTTACATGCTCATCCATAAAAGAAGCAAAATACAAAAATCCTTTTGGATTTTTTTCAAAAATTTGGAAAAAAAATAAAATCTTTTTGTGCTTTTCTCAAAAATTTTCTTAAAGGAAAATTTTTTTGTATTTTTTTTTTCAAAAGAAATATAAAAAGCAAAAGGAATAAAACAAAGATGTACAACAAAGTAATGGTATATATAAAACAGACTAGCAATAGGAAGCATATGATATGAACATGAAGAAGCATCCTATTCTAGACATAGACCAACCCCTCAGTCAACTGTGCAAATCCCTAAAGATTTCCTAAGACTCTCAAATCTAAGGGCATCTAAAGGTTTCGTGAAAATATCGGCTAACTGACGGTCGGTAGGAACAAAACTCAGGGATACAACTTTCTCTTCAACTAACTGACGAATAAAGTGCTCACGTATCCTGATGTGTTTTGTGCGCGAATGCTGAACTGGATTGCGGGATATGTGTATCGCGCTCGTGTTATCACAGGAAATGGTCATGGTGTCCTGTGATATCCCATAATCCTCCAGCATTTGCTTCATCCACAAGAGTTGTGTGCAACAACTCCCGGCGGCTATGTACTCAGCCTCCGTAGTGGACAAAGAGATGGAATTTTGCTTCTTGCTCAGCCAGGAGACAAGAGCAGAACCAAAATAGAAACACCCACCAGAAGTGCTCCTACATCCATCTACATCCCCAGCCCAATCGGCATCCGAGTAGGCGGACAGACGGTCATCGGTATCAAAGGAATACCAAATCCCGTATGAGAGAGTCCCACTTACGTATTTAATAATACGTTTTAGAGCAAGTAAATGTGACTCTTTTGGGGATGCCTGATAACGTGCACAGACTCCAACACTAAAGGCGATGTCGGGACGACTAGCAGTCAAGTAGAGGAGACTACCTATCATACTCCGATATAAGGTTTGCTCTACGTCCTTGCCTGAAGTGTCCTTACTAAGCTTGGTAGTGGTACTCATAGGTGTACGTGCATGCTTAGCGGAGTCTAAACCAAATTTCTTCACTAGGTCTCTAGCATACTTGGATTGGGAGATGAACATCCCATCCTCTAGCTGACGAACCTGGAGACCAAGGAAGAATGTAAGCTCACCAACCATGCTCATCTCAAACTCACTTTTCATCTCCTCCTCAAAGTGGTGAGCATGCTGGGAGCATGTGGATCCAAAGACTATGTCGTCCACATAGACCTGGGCAACCAAAATAGCACCGTCATCTCTCCTGACAAACAACGCCATATCTACTTCCCCTCTCTTGAAGCCACGAGCTAAGAGATAAGAAGTAAGCCTCTCGTACCAAGCACGGGGTGCTTACTTCAAACCATACAAGGCTTTCCTTAGATAGTAGACATGCTCAGGGTGCTGAGGGTCTTCAAACCCTTTTGGTTGTTCCACATAAACCTCCTCCTGTAGAATGCCATTCAAAAAGGCACTCTTGACATCCATCTGATACACCTTGAAGAGCAGATGACATGCGATGGCGAGCAGAAGACGGACGGACTCAAGCCTCGCAACAGGAGCAAATGTCTCCCCAAAGTCTACACCCTCTATCTGTGTGTAGCCTTGAGCGACCAACCTAGCCTTATTTCGGATTATGGTACCATTTTCATCCATTTTGTTCTTAAAAATCCACCGGGTACCTATCACATTAATCTCACTAGGTCGGGGGACAAGTTCTCAGACATCATTCTTTTTAAACTGAAGCAACTCATCCTGCATAGCAGATATCCAGTGTTCATCCTTGAGTGCTTCTTTATGGTTCTTGGGCTCGACTTTGGACGTGTAGCAAAGATGGCTAACAACGTTCTCTAGCTGAGCACGAGTCTTGACCCCTAGAGTGGGATCACCAACAATGGCAGAAGGGTCATGACTCTTGCGAACCCAAGCAGGTGTGTCCCCTAACACAGGAGTAGGGTCCACAGAGTGTGAGAGAGGAACAGGTAAATCACTGTCAGAACAATCCTCATCCTCACACTGAAGGTTAGGATCAATAACCGTCGGAGGTTCGTCATCTTGCACGGTGACGTTTATTGATTCCATAATCTTAGAGCTCTTCAGGTTAAAAACCCGGTACGCTCTGCTATTCGATGAATATCCTAAAAATATTCCCTCGTCGCTTCGGGAGTCGAACTTTCCTAATTGCTCTCTATCCCGTAGGATGTAGCATTTACTCCCAAAGACACGGAAATATGCCAGGTTGGGCTTCTTGCTAGTCCACAAATCATAAGGAGTGTGAAGTGTGTGTGGATGCAGATACACCCTATTCACCGTGTGGCATGTAGTAGACACTGCCTCTGCCCAAAATCTCCTAGAAACTTTACGACCTAGAAGCATAGATCTAGCCATCTCTTGGATCGTTATATTCTTTCTCTCAACAATCCCATTTTGCTGAGGAGTTCTCACAGCAGAAAACTCATGTTTGATCCCAAGGCTATCACAGTACAAATCCACCTTTGCTTCCTTGAATTCAGTGCCGTTGTCACTACGTATTCTGTTAATAGTGACACCGTGTTGATTTTGCAGGACACGGCACTTGGTCGTTAAGAAATCTACAGCATCGGATTTCTCTCTCAGAAAACCTACAATGGAGTATCTGGAGAAATCATCTACCATCACGAGGATGTACCTCTTACCACCTAGACTCTCAGTACGAGTGGGACCCATAAGATCCATGTGAATCAACTCCAGAACACGAGAGGTGGTAATGGAATGTAACTTCCTATGAGGACTACGAATTTGTTTTCCCAACTGACAGGGTCCACAAATGGTCAAAGTTGACTTTCCAAGAGATGGTAAGCCACGTACTAGGTCCTTTTTAGATAAACGATTGAGATCTCTAACGTTCACGTGACCTAGACGTTGGTGCCACAGATCCATAGGAGTGATCGTGGCGCTGTTGCAGACAAGTGAGGATGTGGGCTCAGTCCCATAGCAATTATCCTCGGTCCTCACCCCTTGCATCAAAAGTTTACCGACTTGATTGTAGACTTTACACGCGTCCCGGTCAAACTTTACTGCAAAGTTAGTGTCGCACAGCTGGCTAATGCTGAGAAGGTTTGCTTTCAAACCTTTGACGTACAAAACATTTTCTAGCTTAGGAAAACCAGGTAACTCGATAGTACCTCGTCCTATAATGCTAGACTTACTCCCATCTCCAAAGGTGACTCTGCCATCTTGATAATCCTCAAGAGTAGTAAAAAATGAGGCATCACCTGTCATGTGTCTGGAGCACCCACTATCAAAATACCACTGTGAGGTATTATGTGCTTTGAGAGCAACATGAACAACAAAGGCCTTTTTATCTTTCTTAGGCACCCAAGCAGAGATGACCTTTTGTTTGCCTTTGTTGGTTTTAGCTGGAATGTAAGAATCATTCACTAACGGCGAAGACATCCGTCGGAATTCTTTCATCAAACTCTGAGTCGTGGCAACTAAGAACTCAACTCGCTCTCTCAGACTAGAAAACTCATCAGTATGTCGTGGTGGAGCAGTAGTACGTAGTGTCCAACCCATGCTATAGCAAGTTTCCCTAAGGTGGCCTTTTCTTTTGCAATAAGTACAAAAGAGCTCAGTCAAAGGCGGACCTTGGTTTGCTTTTCTTGGTCGAACTCTCCTTCGAGGTTTTTTACGGGGACCATAAGGAGTTGTAGTAAGCTCAGGAACTGGTCCAGGTGCAATTTGGGATGTGGAGGCACCATCATATCCAATTCCTTGACGATCACCAAAACCTAAAGCGGGGTCGAGGAGCATCTTTCCCATCTTCCCATATCTGTCCTCGATTTGTACCTTGACTTCCCGTGCTTTCTCAAGATCATGAGTCAGCTGGGCAACAAGGGCTTCAAGTTTCTTCCGAGTCTCCACGGAGGAATGGAGTTGACTCGTAAGACTAGCCACTTGCTTGATCAAGTCCCCTCTCTCTTTCTCTAGAGTACTCTCTCTCTCTCTAAACAAATTCTCATTCTCGACACAGGTAGATTCTCTCTCTCTCAGGGCGGTGCAGGTGGAGAACTCTCTTTCTCTCGCTTTCCTTAAATCTTCCTCTAGGTAAGTGATCTTAAGAACTAACGCTTTGTTACGCTTTTTAGTTTTAAAAGACTCAGAATATAACTCAGCGTGGGCGCGTTGTATATCACTCTCGCTCTCACTTGTGTCATCCTCCCCCTCACTCACATCGCTCTCACTGTCGAGGTGTCCCTGTGAAGCATCATCCTCAACGTCGTGAGGAGAACTAGGAGTGCTCACTTGGCTGGCCATGAATGCGGTGAAGTTACACTCATGCGGTGACTCATCTCCAGAATCCACCGTCTCGACCTCACTGTCGTCACTAAGGGTAGCATTAAGAACATCTTTCCCTTTCTCTCTATTCAGACGATTGGCACACTCAAAAGCTCTATGACCCCTACCATCACACTCAAAACATCTCTCACTTTCTTTCAGAGGAGGATTTTTGGAAACTTTTTCATTTTTCTTTTCAAACTTATTTTTCTCAAATTTCTTTTTATCTTTAAAATTGCCATTTTTCTTAAATTTGAGAATCCTCTTGAAATTTTTTGCGAAAAGAGCCAAATCATCTAAGTCAAAATCGCACTCAGAATCTGACGTGTCAGCCTCTCTCTTTCTAGATGACTCTACCCTCTTTCTAGCAGACCCCTCACTCCTTCTCTCTTGGGCTTTAAGAGCAATTCCCTTATCTTTAGATTTAGCATTTTTAGGGAACATATCAATTTCATAAGTTTGCAAATCTCCTACAAGTTCTTCCAATTTTAGTGTATTTAAATTACCCATAGAATTTAGCACAGTGACTTTGGGGATAAAACGCTTAGGTAAAGAACGAAGAATCTTTTTAACAACTCTAGCATTCGGAATTTGTTCACCAAGATTAAAAGTAGTATTCACAATCTCAGAAAGTCTAGCATAAAATTCATCAAAGCATTCAGAATCATGCATGGTGATTGTTTCAAATTGAGTTGTCAAGTTTTGCAACTTAGACTCTTTCACAGCATTAGTTCCTTCATGGGTGAGTTGTAAAACATCCCATGCCTCTTTTGACGTGGTACACGTCATTATGCGTTTGAACTCATCAGGTGTGACAGACCCAGAAATAGCACTTAGACCCTTAGAATTAAAAGATGACCATTTAATTTCTTCATCAGACCAAGAAATGTCAGGTTTCAAGTTGGTCACATTATCAACAGTCACGGTGGGAGGAGTCCACCCTAGTTCAACCAAAATCCAGACACGTTCATCAATGGCTTTTAAAGCCGACCTCATACGGGCTTTCCAATAAGCATAATTTGTCCCGTCAAAAATAGGCATTTTATAATATGACTTCTCCATTTGAACACGCACTTTTTCAAAAATCAATTTTTTCAGAAAATTGATATCTTAGAAAAATTTTGCGGAAAAAAAAACAAAGGGATACGCGATAGATTAGCGTAACCTGCTCTGATACCAATTTGAGAAACGTGTGTGCTCGCGTTCAAATGATCAAACCATATATAAAACCCTTTTAACACAAACAAACCCTAAACATGCAGCAGTATGTGATTGAATAAATAGATAATCTACGCAAGAACATTCAAACACATGCAATTAAGGAAAAATCCCCCTCAGGGGCAAAACCATTTATTTTCACTATAATTTGTAAGAAAACGGCTTACAATCGGATTACAATGAAAATACAAGTTGACTAAGAATTACCCTCGGGTATTGGATTCTGTAGTCGCGGCTGGAATTATCCCTTTCCAGTAGGGCTGCAATGAAGAATAAGAACGGTCTCCTCCACAAGGGTTGAACAAACCAAAGTTGTGTTCTTGGGTTGCAAAAGGATTCACAAAGGTTTGGCAATGATGTGTGAATCAAAACATGAGTCTTGGGACTCAAAAATATGAAGACTAGATGTATTTGGACTCTCAAATTCGTCTCCTAAAGTCTTGCAAAACAACTCCCCCGAAGTTGGTATTTATAGGAAAAAATATGAAGAGTCCCACATTCTTAAAACTCTAAAATTCTATCCAACGTACAAAAAAAACAGCATTCTTTAAGGAATTTTCTCTATCTTCAAAAGGTCATAACTCCTTCACCGTAGCTCGGATTGAGGTGCCATTTTTTCCAGTATCTTCGTTGCGGCGAGATATTCAACTTTCTAGTTGACTAGACCTCCGAACTATGGATGTGAAATTACGAAAATGCCCTTGAACTCTCCTATTGTGCCTTTTTTTCACTGTTTTGACTTCCCTTGCGTACCACTTGCATTAAGTCCCTAAAATCTTGGAACGTGAAGTCATTGAGGCAGATGTGGGACATATTAGTGGAGATAATGCATGCTTGATTACCAGAATTCGGATAGAGGCCGTCATGTGAGATCGTGAGGAGACGTGCCAAATGTAGCGGCGTACGACATAAATAAATGAAACATTTCGGACATGTGAAAAATGTCCGTACAGGGCTGGTGGGGAATGGTGGAGAACCTTTGACATTTATCTCACTTCTTTACATATGCCGTAGAATCCTTCCCCAAGGTCGGCCACCAGTATCCTTGGGTGACTATCCTCTTTGCTAATGACATGCCCCTAATATGGCTTGAACAAGACCCCTTGTTCACATCTTGCAAGATGTATGGGAGTTCATATGGGTGGACACACCTGAGCAAGGGGAGCAAGAAACCCTTTTTGTATAAGGTGTCTCTGATGACAGTGAACTTCCCAGCTCTATATGTGAACTTCTTCCTTTCTTGTTTTTCTTTTGGCATCTCCCCCTCTTTAATGTATCTGATTAGAAGGCCCATCAATGAATCTTCCCTGTCAATATTTAAGCAAGAGCCAAGTGTTCCATCTACGTCTTCAATCGTTACGCCTTCAATCACTGGTTGAAGCAATATTCATCTGGGATTGTCCTTCTGATATCTGTTTTAGTTGCTGAGGCCAGCCTAGCAACTGCATCGGCTCGGACATTATCAAGACTAGGTATACTCTTCAACTTTAATTCTTTGAAGCTTTTCAATAGTGACTTCACTCTTTCAAGGTATTTGGCCATTCGCTCATCTTTAGTTTTGTATGTTCCTAGTATCTGATTCACTACAAGTATTGAATCACTACAGACCAAGATATGGTCGATACTAAGATACCTAGTAAAGGAGAGGCCTACTATCATGGCCTCATATTTAGATTCATTATTGGAGGCTTTGAAGTTGAACCTCGGGGCGTACTCCATGTCGTAAGAGGACCCGTCAATGAAGAGATTCCACACGACGTATTATTCGGAAAAATTTCCCTCGGTGAGGAATCCCTATCTAAAGAGATATTTTCCCCTTCATTTTTGGCAACTTTTTCTCTAGCGGTGCTTGTCTCAGCCTTATTCGTGGATGGGTCAACAATTCTGCCTTGTCGGGTATCTGTCTTCTCGAGGCTCTCATCTTTAGCTTCATCTTCTTCCCAAGTAAATTCGGCCACTAAATCTACTAATTATATCCCCTTAATGGTCACCCTAGGTTGATACAAATGTCTAACTCTTCCAGCTCTATAGCCCAGGCCATTAGCCTCCCCGATTTTTTTAGCTTGTGCAGGACCTGCCTAAGAGGAGAGTCAGTGAGGATGACCATTGTATGCGACTGGAAGTACGGGTTCATCTTTCTTAATGCATGGATCAAGGCATAGGATAACTTCTCGATCCTTGGATATCTTTGCTCTACCCCCTAAAGTGCCTTACTATTGAAATATACAGGCTTCTATACCTCGTCTTCTTCTCTCACAAGGGTTGCGCTGATGGCTAATTCTGAGACGACTAGGTACACATGCAGTCATTCGCCCTGCACTAATTGTGATAATAGCAAGGGAGACCCTATGTACGGATTTAGTTCTTTGAAAGCCTTATCACATGCTTCGTTAAATTCAAAGGAATTTCTGAGAATTTTGAATAACGATAAACACTTGTCTGTGGCTCTGGACACAAACCTATTCAAAGTTTCCACTCACCCTGTGAGCCTCTGAACGTCATTAATGGTCCTGGGGGTCTTCATTTCTAGTAGGGCCTTTATCTTCTCAGGTTTGGCCTCGATGCCTCTTTGATTGACGATAAACCCTAAGAATTTCCCTGCTCTGACCCCAAAGACACATTTAGCTGGGTTGATCTTCATCCGGTACTTATTTGTCGTGTTATAGGTCCTTTCTAGGTCGGCCACATGATCCTCAGTCTTCAAACTCTTGGTGAACATGTCATCTACATAGACCTCCATGGACTTCCCGATTTGGTCTTCGAGCATTTTGTTCACAAGGCACTAATATGTTGCCCCCGTATTTTTTAAGCCAAATGGCATGACCCTATAACAGTATGTACCCTTCTCGATAATGAAAGTCATTTTTTCTGAGTCTTTCGGGTTCATGAAGATCTGGTTATAGCCTGAATAAGCATCCATGAATCTCATAAGCTCATGGTATGCGGTGGAATCTACCATCTGATCAATGCGGGGAGAGGGAAACTGTCATTATGACAATGTTTATTGAGGTCAGTGAAGTCTACACACATCCTCCATTTCTCGTCGGCTTTGGGGACTGTGACTGAGTTAGATAGCCATTCGGGATAGATGACCTCCCTGATAAACTCAGCATCTTCTAGCTTTTTGACCTCGTCCCATATGACCTCATCTGTTCTCGAGAATAAATCCCCCTCTTCTGTTTCACAGGCTTTGCATCCACTACCACGTTGAGCTTATGACACATGATCTCAAGGTTGATCCCCGGCATGTCTGCGTGACTCCATGAGAAGATTCTTTATCTTCTCCTTAACATCTTGATGAGATCTTCCTTTATTTCTATCTTTAGATCTTTGCCCAGTTGGATGAATTTTTCTAGCTCACCCTCATTGAGGATGATGGATTCTACCTCTTTCGCTGCTTATCCTTTCTTTAGTTTTGTCTTATCCCTAGGGTCAAGAGTATCAATATTATAAGTAGTAGTTGCCTTCCTGTGGACCTCTCTTTCCTCGGCAGAGTTGAAGTAGCATTCCCTTACCATTGTTTGGTCTCCCTGAACTTCCCCTACCCCGTAAAGGGTCAGGAATTTTATCATCTGCTGAGCCATAGAAGGCACAACCTGAAATATCTTGAAGAACACTCACCCCATTATGATGTTGTAAGCTAAGAAGACATGCTCGTCCATCACAAAAAAGTTGACCTTCTTGGTAAGCCATCTCGGCCATTCGTCCCCCATTATGACATCGACCTCATACACTCATATGGGGTGAAATTTTTCCCCACTGAAACCAATTAAGGGATGGTGGTATGGGATGAGCCTAGCACGGCTAAGCCCTAAGGATTTAAAGCACAGCCAGAACATCACATCTGCAAAACTTCCCCCATCCACCAAGATCCTCAGCACCTCGCACCCGTGCACCCCGGTAGTGATGACAAGAGGGTCGTCATGTGGGGCTAAGAGCCCTTGGAAGTCCATTCTTAAGAAACCCCCTATCATAGTATCCATATCAACTTTCTTCCTCTTTTTTGACTTTGCTTCAATAGAGGTTGAGTGTACGACTTTCGTTACTGCCTTGGCCTCAGCTACAAGGGCCTTCCTATCTGCGACCTCTGACCCCCTCCTGTTAGTCCCCCAGAGATCATCCCAACACCAAGTGAGATCATATTAAGTCTCTTTACAGGGACGTGGTCATCTCTCGGTGGGAGGTCAGGGTCGTCCTCATCATCCGAGGGGTCGTCCCTTCTGTTTGGAGGATCTTCTCTACACTTATCACATCTCTTCTTTTTAGGGTCGTCCCCTCTTGAAGGTACCTTTGTCAACGTATTTCATGAGCTTCCCTTCTTTTAACTTTTTTCAATTTCATCTTTAAGAGCAAAACACTTGTCGGTCAGATGTCCATGGTCTTGGTGAAATTCACACCACAGGTTTTTGTTCCTCTTGTGGGGAGCTTCCCTTAACTTCTCAGGCCACTTCAAGGACCGATCGCTCTTTATCTCATTCAGAATATGTTCACAGCTGACCATCAAAGTGGTGTAATCAGCGAATTTTTCATCTACGGGCCTCTTTTTCCCCTCTTTGTTCTTTTTCTGGTACTTACCCCCACTAATGCCTCCTTTTTCATCTTCGTATTTTGCATCCATCACCTCTTCGACCTTCATCACCTTTCTCGTTGTTGATAGAAGTTCATCCATCATCTTCGGAGGGTCTTTAGCAAGCTTCAATAATAGCTTCCCCTTCTGGAGTCCTCCAATGAGGGTTGTCATGGCTATACTCTCCTCGTAATATTTGATCTCTAACTTTTCTTTATTAAATCTGGCTATGTAGTCTCTTAGGCTCTCATTCTTCCCCTGCTTAACATAGATCAGGTGTGTTGTCTTCTTCAGTGTCCTTACTCCAAAGCAAAAGTTACGGATAAATCGGTCTGCTAACTGTTTAAAATTTTCAATGGAGTTCTTTGGAAGAGACATATACCAGACATGTGAGGCCCCGATCAGAGTGCCAGAAAAGGCACGACACCTCATCTCATTTGAGATAAGTATATGTCTATCGCTGATTAGTACATCTCAATATGATGGACAGGGTTGGTTCTCCCGTCATACCTTGGGGTGACCACATGTGACTTAAACTTGGATGGCATTGGGAAGTTGACTATCTTAGATACAAAGGGTGAGCCTATGGAGTATCCCCTTTGAAGGGGGTCTTGACTTTTCAGGATATCGCTAATTTTATCCTCTAGCCTTTTTATCGAGTCATTCCATGGCCTCGTAGGGTCGGCTCAACCGATGTTATCCCTTGCCGCCTCTTTGAGGTGAATAGAGGGTTATGTTGCGGTAGGTCTGTGTCGGCTATTTAATACTCCCTCACCGTCATCTCGTCCGTGGGGTCGGCCATCTGCTTCCTCCCTTATGTACCTCACAATACCTCTCAATCGGGATAATTTTTCCCGCAGTTCATTTACTGGGCCCAGCCTCTTAAAGGCTGACCCCCTTCTCAGATAATCGAAAGCAGATCCTCTCGGGAGATCGTCGAGATTTTGCCTTCCACACTTCCCTCTGCTTTCCTCGATAGGTCGCACAGTATTATTGGAGACCTCATACAGCTCCCAGTACTCTATTTGGGCCTCTTCCACCTTTTGATCATCATATCTGTCTTCTGGGCAAGGGTTTCCTTGCCTCCCCAAGCGTAGATACCAGGCGTCAGCAACATCCCTTCACCATTGTGGAGGTAGCAAGTCTTTGCGTGGTACCTGGGTGGTCCCCTGGCCTTTTGCTGCCCTGGACCTACTGTCGGAGTAATCATCTCCGGTGAGACTCCTGGTGGCCTTAGTATGTTTTGGCTAAGAGTTATAAATTTCTCCTAAATAATCCACTGGCTCGCTGCTAAAGACTTCAGGTCCGCTGCCACATCAGCCATCTCAGACTAAGGTGGTACATGACTGGAACTAGGTCCTACTCCACTATCCGGTGGAGGAGGTGGTGGTGGAATCTTTGGTGCCATATGTTTGAGCTATGAAGAGATAAATGATCAAAAGAGTGATGAGCTTGAGAACCTTAATGGACCTCTTTCAATGGTGAAACAGATCCACATGAAAGGGGATAAGTTCACCACCAGAGTTTTCGATGAGGTTAAGATATATAAAGGAAGGGATATTTTGTCGTTCCCACAAATGGCGCCAAACTGATGATGCTAAGATTTAGTACCAGCAGATAAGAGGTGAATGAGCTCAAACAGTAATAACCATGGCAACAATAGAGGTATATGTGTATAAGTGTATAGAAGGGGATGAGTATAAGAGGAATGAAGACAACGATATATAGTGGTTCAGCCAATCAGGCCTACATCCACTGTGAGTGTGTGATCCACTAAATATGGTCACTATTGGCCTTAGATACAATGCACATAAGCTCACTCTCTCTTTAGTGTATATAAGCAGAGTTTTAGCTAGGGTTACAATTCTCGATCCCTTTACAAGGTTGAATATGACAAGTATATATAGGGCTTGGGTGGTGTAGTGTACCCCCTAAGCATGCATTGAACATGAGAATAATGATCTAGCTAATTCCCAGCAAACACATGGATGTGCCACTTGTGATTAATGATGACATAATATTCCCTCGCATGAGGGGATTTTATTGTTATAATGGTCTAGTCCACGTGCTATATGAGTCCCAAGCGCCCTGTCCCACGCGTCTCCCAGATCACGCGTTGTGATGATGTCACCCTCGGCTTCTGATGTTAGGCTGCGAGTAAGGTTCCTCCCGGCAGTGAGTCTGGCTAGATGTGGGCCTTGTATTGTTGTCCCCTCATAGGGTCGTCTGACATGCTACGAAGGGTCGGCCACTATAGCATGAAGGGTCGGCCCCTTGTTGGGTCGTCCACTATAGCACGAGGGGTCAGCCCCTTGTTGGTTCTTCGTCTATATGATGAGGGGTCGGCCAAGCCGACCCTTCCTGCAATGGAACTGTGGTAATTGGGCCCTCGTCTGAGAGGTGGGCACCCTCGGCCTGACCGAGGGCATATATTGGTATATCAGGACCTAAAACCCAATACCTGATATGTGGACTCAAGACTCAAGCTTAATGTGGAATCATAAATCATCCACATGCATTGATTTTGTGATGATCGTCACATGAGGTCTATTATTCTAGGGGCTTGGACTCAATCAACAGTGCCTTGGGTAAACAACCAAATACATTATAAATCAGATTATGTCGGGTTATGCTAATAATTCATTTAAATAAGCAATTACACATGCTATTAAAGCTATTACTGCATTATAAATCAGATTAAGTTAAGACTTTTGGTAAAACCATCACACTAATTGAATCTAAAATTTCATAAATCTTTATTTTTAATACTAATTACAGGACCTGAATAGTAAAAAACAAATAATATATAAATACATTATAAACATTGAACTTATATGAGGATATGAGGGTCTATGGAATTCATCTGCTTATTATGACAATGACTGTCTATAGATACGAAATTGGATATAATACACATGTGAAAGAAATATATACCAGTGGTGAATTTGTATTGAATAACAATTAATGAATAATTAACATAAATGAACATAACATCTATACTAAAAATATTGAATACACTAATTAGAATGTTGTCTCAACGTGTACATGCAACCAAACTCTTTTAGGATGTAATTGTTCAACTCCAACATCTATGTTCATGCAATATTAGTCACTGAGCATCGCTGCAATGTAACTCACCCATGTCTTGTCTATAAAGTATTTTGAGTTCAAACTGTTGTAGCATAAATAATAGTTAAGAATGCATGTCGTCTAGTGGCGAATAAACACTGATGAGTTAAGAATTCATCATGTCCTTAGTTTTCATCATCTTGCATATTCCCTCATTTTATTTGGGCTTGGTGACATTTAAGCACAACTACTCTAGGAGAGAGACACTTCAGATTGAATTGTGTTATCTATTTAGTTAAGACTCGAAAATTCATTATGTCAAAATTGGCACCATCACATTGTGGAATGGGACTGACACCAACCATTTGTCCCTAAAGGATCATGCAATTCCTATTGAATTCGTTGATCATCTAGTTAACAGCCAAGGTACTTCCAGCAAAATTGATTATTAATGCACATTATGTGCATTTGTTGGTTATAGTATAATGCCTTTTACCATTATACCTTCTTAAATAAAGTATGGGATACCTCCATAAGTATGTATTGGTCCATTTAGGATGACATTGTTACAGAGAAGCCATTAGTAAATATCACACACAAAAAGGAAGAGAGGCCCAAATTGGTTTTTTGTCGTGTGACGACAGTTTTGGAAGAAAGCACTGAGTTTTCTCCTCTATTTCTGGCGGCAAGCTAAGGAGTTAAATCCTTGGAATAGACAAATATTCCCTTCTCCATTTATTCAAAAATTATATTGTGCCCGACTTTTTTTACCAAAAGTAGGATGGACTGAAATAGCATGTTTTAAGATTATGTTAGTAAAAAAACAATACTACCAAGTTTTAAGTAGGTACAATTAGATTACCAAATACTCAAAAAGATTACCAAAAGTATAAACACAGTAAAGGTATTAGAACGCTCACTTGGTAATTTTTTTGAACACCTACGATTCAAGTTAACTAAAAGAACCAATTAAAGTGTTGAACACCTACGAATGTTCAGTAACCACATGGTTCTCTTTAGTTAAAATAAATAAAAAACATAAGATATGCAATCAAATAAAAAAGTATATTCAGTAAGTAAACAGAGTATAGTCCAGTCAGTGGAAATTGGGACCATATCTAGACTTTGGGACCATATCTAGGCCAAGGAATATCATTACTAACAAATATAAAGAGCACACAAAAAATAAAATAAAAAAATTTGCAAAATTATAATAACCTTCAATGTCTTCTAGTATAGAACAACTTCCTTATAGTATTTACAGAATTAATTGAGAACACAAAAATATGTCACGTGAGAACCCAAATTAAATGAGGATGACGATGACGATGAAGAAGAAAAATAATAACTTGATATTTTTCATACACGGGAAACTCTAATTGAATCTATTCGCTCTATATTGAAACCTAACCCATCACCACATTTAAGTGAACCATTGTCAAACAAAACTTTTTCCCCAATTTTTGAACTGCCAAAACCTAAAACATGAATTTTAGCACTAAAAATATTACCTAAAATGCATAGAACTTTCCATCACTACAGGGAAAAAAACATAAAATCTATAAATAGACACATATTAAAGAGAATAAAACGAGTATACCTGTTTAGGTTGTTCCAAGTATAATCAGTAACCTGTAAAGAAAAAATAATCAACAAAACACACAAAAAATAATTAGATCCCAACACATAAGCATAAATGTGAACATATATAAAACAAAATGAATAAAATCGATATAGATTTTAACCTAAATCAAAATGAACAATGCCCTAAAATGAACCCAAATCAAATCGTAATCTCCCCATGTTCTCAGATCTGTTTTCAAAGCCCCAAATCCCATGTATATGCGTATGTATTGTAAGAGATGAATAAATTAAGAGTGTGTGTGTATGTGTGTGTGTGTGTGTGTGTGTCTATGTGCATGTGTGAGGGAGATTACATGTAGGAGGAGTCTAAAATCCATATGACCGATCGAGATCGAGATCGAGAGGGAAAAAAGAGTTACCTTATGATTTGAGAGATAGAGAGTTAAGAATCGATCAAGGGAGGAGAATGGGGTGTAGTGTTTGTGTGTTTATTTGTTGTGTTGGGACCAAATGCGTAATTTCCTATTTTACCCATGTTTTTGAATTTTTGAGTAAGAGGGGGAAAGGAAATCAAGTCTTAAAAAAAAGGGGAAAATCAAAAATAAAAATGGCAAAATAAGGAAATGCATTAAAATGATTTCATCTCTCCATCTCTAGCCTTCTTGGCTTTCATCCGAACAATTAAATGTCTTCCAAACTTATGAATAGTGAAAACACCATTGTAACTTATTATATATATATATATATATATATATATATATATATATATATATATATATATATATATATATATAAGTAATAAGATTACTTCCCAAAATAAATATTACATGCCAAATTCCCAAATGTAATGTTATTTTTGAACTCGAATGAGTACAATTCTAAGATAAACCTATCATCTCATGACATAAATAATAATAAGTGAAAGATAAAACTAAAGGTAATTCTAAGTCCACGTAATCAAAATCGGCAATGACCGAACATAACAACCGAGTGCTCCACAAAGAAGGCTAAGTCTAGTACGTTAGATCACCTTTAAAAACATGATGGGCCAGGCCCATTATAGCAAGATAATATCTAGGCCTTCAAGTAATAAAACTATTAATAATGATTATAAATAATAATCTCTCCAGTTATTAGACGACTAATACATTACCCATAATGGGGTCAAATCCTTTGAGTTAAGTATTTTCAATCACTATGATTTAAACCACAACATTTCCCATTTAAGTAGAATTTACTGACTAAAGGTTCAGTTATAAAATTATCATACATGTTCTTAAAATTTTACTAAATTACAAACTTCATCGGATCCTTGTGCACATAAGAATAGTCGTGCGCACTAAACCATTCTCATTCTTACAAAACAAAGTCGTTCACATGGTAACCATTCACGCGATAAAAACCACGATCGTTCGCATGGTGCAATAAACGAAAATCACCAAGAAACATATTTGTATTCAACCAACATCCTCTGCCACAAGCCCAAAGCTCCAAATCACCATTTTCCTTATAAAACCTACTTTATGCCCACATTACCCTCAAAATATGGTCTAGAATAGTTATTAAAATCTATCTTTACTTAAAAACACAATTTTCGATATTTAGTTATAAGATTTTAACATAATATTCCATACCCAATTTGTAGGTTATAATTTAAAGGCAATAATACAAATACATGTAAATGGGTAGTGTGCCATATGAAGTCTATTTAAATAAGAATATCTAATAGGAACATACAAGTATCTAACCCAATTTAATTAAACTATTTTAAACTATGAACAAAATTTCAAGAATTAGGTTCATTTTTTTATTTACAAAAATTATCATTTTTCAAAACATAAAATGACACTAATTATTTCTACACAATATTTTATAATCCGTAAAAATCTTATTTATGTAAAAGTCACAATTCACATCACGGAAGAAGATATTAGAATTATCTTGCCTTCAACAATGAGTAGAAATTCCAAAAACAAAGATAAGAGAAACCCCTATAAAAATCTCTTGCACTTTCTCCTAAAAAACTACAAGTTTGTGTAAAGAAGCTCCCCGTGATGTTGAAAATAACGCACATTAAAATATAATTGAATTGTTCTTCGAATATGTCCATATTTTTTTAATTAGATGTTTGTTTTCCTCCCCAAAAATCATAATTCTAAGATTCTTAGTGAGATTAAAAGGGGATAATTTGTGGATTGAAAGTAGTTATTTTGTGTGAATTTGTGAATTGAAGTTGAGGGTTAAAGAGGTAGTAGGGTTTTTTGAGGTTATAATATTAATTCTGTCCTTATTATGTTTTTACTTTCTTGTCCTTAACCATATCTCTCTCTAACTATGTTTTAATTACATCAATAACTCCATCCATCCAACTAATTATTTTTCCTCGTTTTCAATTAATAATTTAAATATCATTATTTAAATTAAATCATAGTTAAATATTTTAAATCTCATTCATGTATAAAATTACAATTAACTCCTAATTAATGCCAATGTTTCTTGTAAAAATTTATTATTAAAAATTAGTTTCGCTTAAGGTTTTAATAAATAAAATTCGTTATTTTTAAATTCCAATTAATCCCAAAAATTTGAATTAACTTATAAGTTTAATTAATCAAGTACTTTTAAATTTATGGGATATTACACAACTTTTGTGATGTTGTGAAGCCACGGGCGACCAAAAAGTGGATTAAAGCATGAGAGAATGTTGATCACTTAGAAATTTTCTTGAGGGCACATTAGACTAGCCCCTAGTGTAAGGAGAATTGAAACGAGTACTTCTCCATGTGTTTTATTATGCGCACACCAAGTAGTGGATGTAGGGTGAGATCACTGACTTGTAGCCCCAGGCATCAGATCGTTTAGAGTGGGCATACAATCAGGGTAAAACCATTATCATCTAATGCCAATGGAATTATTTCTGCAATACCTCGACTGAGATATTGAGAGCATATTTGTGATTCGAGACAAACTTAGGAATTTCCTCATCAACAAAAATGATGGGCTCTTGACACTCAAAGTTCCAAATATATGAATAGCCTTATTAAGAGAGGTTGAAGGAGGAACCGAAGGTTATGTGAGTAACTTGATGAGATAATTTTTTTGAAGTTGGAAGGACATGAAAAGTCCCCATAGGGTGATATTGGCTTGGGTTTTCTTCAGATGTTCGAGGATAATTATTTCCTCAGTGGTTATTTCAGTCATTAGTTCTTCTTCAACAACTCTTTTCCCTTTATCTATAGTCATGATTTTCATGGGAGTAATGGTATCTTTGAAGTACCGTCCTAACTAGGTCATTGGTTCATCGATGATGGGAAGGAGAGAAAATCTTTTTATTTGTTATCTCAGGGGATATAGGAACCTCATTGATATGTGACATAAGTTTTTCACAATAAATCACTCCATAAAAGGTGGCAATTATACTGAGGATCTTAATATATGGTTCTCCATCTGAATCATCTAAGGGGTCAGAGTCATTACCCCATCCTCTGGAAACTACCTTATTGTGCTAGGATAAACAATGAATGCCACAAATTCAAGTGATTCATATTATGAATATTCCATACATGATAGAAATGATGATAGTAAGGGCCTAGATATCTCTTTAGCTTCATGGAAATTACAAGATCGGGTGCGTCATAATTTTTCCACTTTTAAGTCTTTTTTCCAATAGGATATGTGTTGATACCAAAATTAATATGCTGATGTGGACGAATAATACGAAGACACGTGTCAATCTACGTGGCACAATAGCAGCGAGGAAGATCATTTCCCGACCAGCCATGTTTCTTTCCGAGCAACGAGAATACACCGAGGAACTCTATCACACCGAGGAACCCTATCACACTGAGGAACTCCAATGCACCGAGGTACTCTAATGTTCCGAGGAACTCCTGATCAGCGAACAGCTATGGCGGTCCGAGCTGCATCTCGGTCGTATCATTAATTGCCAGATAATCAACAGCTCAGATATTCATTGAATGCTTATATTCTTGGCACGCACTCTGCATTAAATGTATTACCCTTTCATACGTATGTCATTTAATGTATCGAACCTTTCATGTACAGCCTCAAGGCTATAAATACCATGTATCATCCTCATTCAAGGGGACCGGAATTTCTTGAGAAAACTTGTAATCAAGAATTCCACAAACACTCAGCAATAACATAACAGTGGACGTAGGCTTTATTCCTAGCCGAACCACTTTAAAAATATTTGTTTTATTTATTTATCTGTGATTGAATAATTAGAGCGATATAATTTTTTACATCAACAGATTGGCGCCGTCTGTGGGAAACGACTGTTATTATCATTTTTCATAAAAATCATTTATCACCAATGGCAGATAATCCAGAATCCAGTAATCGAAATGTTGGAAATACTGGAAATCTTCCAAATCCATCTGCATCCCCAGATCTGGCTGGAATTATGACGAATCTGGCTCAAGGATAAACCGCCATGCAAGAATCTATGAGGCAACTCATTCAAACTCTTCAGGGCGCTGCACCTACCTATTCAGGGCAAAGGAGTGATCATAGGCAATCGCAATCTAGACGTACTGGGTCATATCGCAATGAGGAGTCTAATGATTCTTCTTATCAACCTGGGCGAACTTCATCGATACGGGCTACGGATACAGATCAACGTATCACTCTCTCTCCGGAGAGAACTAGCGCTTTGGAAAGGTTAAGCAGAGTGTCTCCTTTCAGTCGGTTAGGACCAAGGAGGAACATGAGTCCACCTAGGGCTCCATCAAGAAGTTTTCGACCACCACCAGGTTTGAGAGAAGGATCTGCGCAATCACGACCAACCACTCGTCGAGATAAATCTCAGGAAGCTACGTCAGAGCAATCAGTTGCTCGGACTAAGCGGCCCGAGGAAGGGAATGAAGCATGGAAAGGTTCCATTCAACGGTTGGAGGATAGACTGGGAGAAATGGCTAAGGCGAGGAACCCCTTACAGAGAACTTTTGTTCAAGGAACACCTTTTGTGCAAGCCATTGTGGATTTCCCTACACCGTCGAAATTCAAAGCACCCGTAGTGACTCCCAAGTACGATGGAAAGACAGATCCCGTACTTCATATAGAACAATACCAAGCTGCTGCAGATATCTACGCTGTCCCCGACGAGATGAGGTGTAGAGCATTCTCGGGAACTCTTACCGGATCTGCACAGATATGGTACAATAATCTTCCTCGGGGTAAGATTTCAACTTTTGTTCAGTTAGCCGAGCTGTTTATTGGCAATTTTTGTTTTGGAGCAAAGCCGGTAAAGCGAGTAGCACACTTGCTAAGTGTTAGACAAAAATCAGGTGAAAGTACTAGAGATTACATAACTCGTTTCAATAACGAAAAGTTGGAAGTCATAGATTATGAAGAAAAGACAGCAATCACTGCTCTGATGAGTGGTTTGCTGCCTAACAAGCTGTACTACACTTTGGCCAAAGATCCACCTAAAAATATGTCGGAGTTGATGGCAAAGGCGGCCAAAATCATGAATGCCGAGGAGGCTATGGCTGCGAAGAAGAATATGGATAAAGAAGTTAAAGTGGAGGTCGACAATTCTAAGAAGAAAGATCAGAAAGGTAATGGTGGTGACAAACATTCCAAGAATAACAGGATGAAGTTGGAAGCCCTAAAGAAGTATGATAATTATACTCCATTGAAAGTGGGTATTAATCATGTTTTGGAAGAAATCAGGAATAACGAGGAAATCAAGTGGCCAGAGAAACTGAAGACAGATCCCGACCTGAGGAATAAGGCCAAATATTGTGAGTTTCACAAAGATCATGGCCATATGACTAAAAATTGTATAGCCCTTCAGAACGAGATTGAAACACTCATCCGAAGAGGAAAATTATCAAAGTATGTAGATCGCAGGAGTGAGAGGAAGAATGATGATAGAATTAGAGAGAGATCTAGATCTCCTCGTCGTGCAGAGGATAAAAAGAGGAGGGACCATGAAGAGGATCCAGATGATGACCCCGATCTTCCCAAGAAGCCAAGGAAACCTGAACGAGAGGTATTTTCCATACGTTTTGGGTCATTTGATTGTAATGTTATTACAGGAGGAGATGCAGGAGGAGGAGACCTTACTGCAGAAAGAAAAGCTTACCTCGGAGAGGCTCAAGCTTGTTCATACATTCAACGAATAAACCTGGCCGAGGATGATCGTCCGAGGAAGGTAAACAAAGAGAAGCTAGTGATTGGTTTTTCAAAAAACGACCTGGCAGGTGTTCTTTACCCTCATGATGATCCTCTAGTGATCAAAATGAGGATGAAGGATGTGGTCATTTCAAGGGTGTTAGTAGACAATGGTAGTTCGGCAGACATCATGTACTATTCATGCTTTGATAGCTTGAATTTAAAATTATCTCAATTAGAACCTTATCACAGACCCCTTCTGGGTTTTGCTGGCGAGAAAGTTTTTCCACTTGGGACGATCAAGTTGGATATACTCATTGAAACTTGGCCTGCTTGTCGAACAGAAAGAATACGCTTTTTTGTGATGGATAAGAATGTGCAGTCCGCCTACAACATCATCATGGGAAGAGTTGGATTGAAGAAGTTCGAAGCAGTTCCATCTACAGTACATCAGTGTTTGAAATTCCCAACGAATTTTGGAGTAGGAATTATGAAAGGTGATCAAAAAGTAGCTCGGGAATGCTATTATTCGTCTGCCGAGCAAGAGGAACTTGAAGAATCAAAGAAAGAGACTACTACTTACCAAGTGGAGGAAGGCACAGAAATTGAAACTCTTGACCCTAGGGATGAATCTCAACTCGTAAAAGGGCAGGTTGTGGAATCTACAGAAATTATTATCCTGGACGACGAGCATCCTGAACGAATAACTCAGATAGGATCGTCGTTGGATGTTTCAATAAAACAGGAGTTGATAACTTTCTCGAGAAACAGGAAGAATACTTTTGCTTGGAGTCATGAAGACATGCCAGGAATAGATCCAAACTTCTTATGTCATGAACTCAATGTGAATAAAGAGATCAAGCCTGTGAAGCAAAGAAGAAGAGTGTTTAGTCCCGAGAAGAACCAGGCCATACAAGAAGAGGTCGAGAAACTCCAGAAAGCCCAATTCATTGAAGATGTGAAATATCCAGATTGGTTGGCGAATGTGGTGATGGTAAAGAAGAAGAACAACAAATGGAGAATGTGTGTTGATTTTACTGATCTCAACAAGGCATGTCCAAAAGATCATTTTCCATTGCCCAGAATTGATCAACTAGTGGATGCTACCTCGGGACACGAGCTACTCAGCTTCATGGATGCTTATTCTGGCTACAACCAAATCAAAATGAAACCTGAAGACAGGGAAAGTACTTCTTTTATTACCCCAAGGGGAACTTATTGTTATAATGTTATGCCTTTTGGTTTAAAAAATGCAGGTGCAACATATCAGCGGTTGATGAACAAGGTTTTCACCGAACAAATCAGCCGTAATATGGAGGTCTATGTCGACGACATGCTCACCAAAAGCAAGAGAGCTGCAGATCATTTGGTTGACTTGAGTCAAACTTTTGATCAACTGGATAAATACCAGATGAAGCTTAACCCGACGAAATGTACCTTTGGAGTACGAGAAGGAATGTTCCTCGGATACATCGTCAACCAACGAGGTATTGAGGCAAATCCAGAAAAGATCAAGGCTCTTTTAGGGCTGCGATCCCCGACGACGAAGAAAGAAGTGCAGAGTCTTACCGGACGAGTTGCAGCACTCAACAGATTTGTATCCCGAGCAATTGATAAATGCCTCCCATTCTTCAAAACACTACGAAAAAGTTTTGAGTGGACTGATGAATGTGAGAAAGCCTTTCAAGATTTGAAGAAGTATTTGGGAGCCCCACCATTGTTGTCTAGGCCAATAACTGGAGAGAAGCTGTACTTGTATTTGGCAGTATCAGAAAATGCAGTAAGCTCGGCGTTGATCAGATTGGAGAATGGAGTCCAGAAGCCAATTTATTACACAAGCAAGGCCTTCCGAGGTGCGGAAATCAGATACCCAAAGCTGGAAAAATTGGCACTGGCATTAATTGAAGCAAGTAGAAGAATGAGGCCATACTTCCAGGCCCATACCATCATTGTGTATACCGACATGCCGTTAAGACAAGCCCTTCACAAGCCAGAAAAATCAGGAAGATTGATGTACTGGGCAATAGAGCTCGGTGAATATGATATTGTGTATGAACCCAGATCATCGTTGAAAGGGCAAGCCGTGGCAAATTTTATAGCAGAGTTCACATACCCTGATACCCCCGAGGAGCAAAAGGTGCTTGCTGACCTACCTGTGGACGATACAGGATCAACAGACACAGATCCAAACCAACCAAGGTTGGTAAAAGGACTTGTGGATGTAGAAAAATCATCATATTCAAACCTCGACCAACTCCGGTTGGTAGAAGGGCGCGAACAAATGACCGACGAGGAACGAAGGATACCCGGGGATGATGAAAGAAAACAGATGATATTTCACCGAGGAACTCTAACAGATAAGAAATTTGAAGACGAGTTACATACATGGAGATTATATGTAGATGGATCATCTTGCACGGCTGGTTGTGGAGCAGGGATTGTTTTAAACTCTCCAGATGACATTGACATGGAGTATGCCTTGAGATTCCAATTCAAAGCTTACAATAATGAGGCTGAATATGAGGCTATGATAGCAGGTTTTCATTTGGCGAAAGTTATGGAGGCACGTCAAGTAATTATTTTCAGTGATTCTCAATTAATTGTGAATCAAATGATGGGAATATATGCAGTGAAGGGAGAGTTAATGGTGAAGTACCATGCAAAAGTGATGGACTTATTGAAAGAATTTGATACTATTCAATTGGTGAGGATACCGAGAATGGAGAATGCTAGAGCAGACGCATTGGCCCGACTAGCGTCAGCTACGCGCACCGAGCTGCGAAGAACAATACCAATTGAAGTACTAGAAAGTCGGAGCATAGAAGAAGATCTGACGGTGAAGATTATTACCCTTGATTTAGGACCATCTTGGATGGATCCTATCAGAGCATACATTGAAGAAGGAGAATTGCCGGAGGACAAACTAGCTGCCAAGAAATTGAAGTATGAAGTTGCTCGGTATGTGTTAACTAATGGTGTTTTGTATAGACGAGGAATTATGGCAGGTTTGCAGAGATGTGTGCATCCATCAGAAGTCAAAGAATTGATTGAAGAAATCCATGAAGGATCTTGTGGAGCTCATGTAGCAGGTCGGACTCTTCTGTAAAGGGTGATGACACAGGGATACTACTGGCCGACGATGAGGGTTGATTGTATAGCCTATGCTAAGAAGTGTGACAAGTGCCAACGTTTTTCCTCTTTCCGAAGAACTCCACAGGCATTGTTGACACCCATAACATCACCTTGGCCATTTGCCATGTGGGGGATTGATCTGGTTGGACCACTGCCGACGACCCGAGGAAGGTTCAAGTATCTCGTCGTGGCAGTAGACTATTTTACTAAGTGGGTGGAAGCTGAACCACTAATTGATATGACGTACGAGAAGGTGTATCAGTTCATATGGAAGAATATCAATTGTCGATATGGTCTCCCCCACGCTTTCATCACAGACCATGGAACGCAATTTGATAATGAAGAATTTGCTGCCTATTGTCATCAATCAAACGTCTTGAAGTTTCATTCAGCACCAGGCCATCCCTAAAGTAATGGACAGACTGAAGTGACGAACAGAACATTACTAAATGGGTTGAAGAAGAGGTTAAGTGAGGCTAAAGCAAATTGGATTAATGAGCTACAGTCAGTTTTGTGGGCTTACCGAACAACTCCCCGAGCAGCAACAGGAGAATCACCATATATGCTAGCATTTGGAAGTGAGGCTGTGATACCTGCCGAGTTGGGCCTACCAACACACAGGGTGTTAAATTTCAATTCTCCGATCAGTGATCTGATGAGAAGGATGGATTTGGATATGCTCGAGGAAGTCAGAGAAGAGGCAGCCATTAGGAATGCTGCTTATCAACAACGAACAGCTCTGTTTTACAACAAAAGGGTAAAGAAATGTGATTTAAAAGAGGGGGATTATGTGCTAAAGAAGGTCATTCAGAAGCAGAATAAACTGGAAGCAAACTGGCATGGACCTTACCGAGTTACAGAGGTTGTTCGACCAGGAACTTACAGAATAGCAACTCTAGAAGGAGAGGAATTTAAGAACGCATGGAATGCTGAACACCTGCGCAAGTATTATCAGTGATGTCAAATGTAAAGCATTTCTTTCATTGTGAATAAAACGAGGATGTTTCGCCATGTTCTTTCTGGTTGAAAATTTTTCGGGGAATACTAGTGTAATACACTACACAACAAAAGTGCTCTAAGGAGCCAACCTCCTTTGGTTAGGAGGACAGCTCTACGGAGCAAAAGTTCTCTAAGGAGCCAACCTCCTTTGGTTAGGAGGACAGCTCTACGGAGCAAAAGTGCTATAAGTAGCCAACCTCCTTTGGTTAGGAGGACAGCTCTACGGAGCAAAAGTGCTCTAAGGAGCCAACCTCCTTTGGTTAGGAGGACAGCTCTACGGAGCAAAAGTGCTATAAGTAGCCAACCTCCTTTGGTTAGGAGGACATGCTCTAAGGAGCCAAAAAATGCTCTAAGGAGCCAAAAGCTTTAAGGAGCCAGAAAGTGTACACCAGCATGATCAACTACGGTTGGTAAGATAAAAATATACTCTCATATTACAACTTATGTTGGTCGGGAGGTAATATTATTACAATGAATTCTTTGAAGAACAAAATGTTCAAAAAATACACCAAGTATAGTTGGTCGGGGATAAAAACCCAATAACTGTAGTTGGTCGGCGAGGACAAATTATTGATCTTAGTTGGTCGGACGCAATTTTATAATTAAACCAAGTATAGCTGGTCGGGGATAAAAAACCCATCAGCTGTAATTGATCGACAAACATTATTCACCCACCTTGGTTGGTTGGAAACAGTTTGAACATTTTTACTCATTACTTTATTATTAAGTGATCGAGAAACATTACTAATACTTGTTGCTTATTGAACAATAATATTGTTATCTTTTTAACAGATACATAGATACATATGTACAAATATAAATGTGCTTGATAAACACAAGACTAACAAAATTGGCAAACAGAAAATGAAAATCTTTTCATTAATCTAGAATAAATTACAAATTACAAGAAGGTACTAAATTGTTACATGGATATTATTATTCTATTGGTTTTTTTCCCTGTGCTTTAGAGACAGGTTCCTCGCCGGCAGGAGGATCTTCTAGGCAAAGGGGAGAATTGATGAAATTAACATCTCTGAGCATTCTGACGTTCATAACAGAAGGTGTATCCAAAAGATGCTCAGGACGAGATAATTCAACTTGGGAATGAAGGCTATAATCACCAAGGTATTTTGAAATTAGGCTACGAGGAATGGAACGAGCTGGGATCCATGCCATATCCAATTTGAAAGGTGGTACAGGCAAGTCTAATAATGATGGAGCATGATAGTCCCATAAAAAATGCCCTTGCTCCAACTTTAACACACCCAATGCATTTAACCATCCTTGCTTGTAACCTTCATTGTTAGCATGTTCCATGCGAGCATCCAGATGAACAAGGGCTTCATTGTATCCTGCCATCCAGAATTCCCTTGGCTGTTTATGGAATTGGAAGGTTAATCTATCCAATTGTTCATGAAGGCTTTTAGCAAAAAGATCCTTGTTATGCAAGGCAGATTTCATCGATGCCAGCTGATCTTCCAGAGACAGATTTTTATTGGACATTTCAGTCAGAGCACGGTCTTTTACTTTCAATTGGAATGCTTGAGTTTCCAAAGTAGACTGAGTGCGAGCTTCTTCAACATTTTGGCTGAGGATTCTTCCTCGCCCCCGAGAACCTCTTCCTCGTCCCCGAGCAGTTCCAGTAATGGCAGATTTTCTTAAGTCCTCCAGATCTTGCCTTAATTTGGCGTTTTCGACCTCTAAGAACGAGAAGCCTTCATCAGTAACTGGTATTAATGCAGTAGAAGATGAAGCAGCAGATTCATATTGAGCCAATTTTTTCTGCAAATTATTATTTTCTTATTCTAGGATCTCGGCAATTTGTCTGCAGGCTTCAACTTCACCTTTTAGGGTCCTTTCCCTAATATCATATGTAGCAATGATCTTCTTATGGCCTGTTTCAGAAGAAAGTTGTTGGTATCTATTTTCATAATCTTTGTGTAACAAAGCCATTGATTCATTGTGCTGACCTTGGAGATCCTCTAAGGAACAATGCAGCTCTTCAATCAGGTCATAATAAGCAACATTGTTGGCCACAGCTCGGTCGAGTAGATCTTTCAAGTACCGATAAGCCTCAATAGCCTGCTCTGAAGCACCATGACCAAGGATATCAGCAATTTCCGATGTACTCAGGTCTGTATGACCAGCCTTATAGTATTGATGATATTGCTGCATCAGCTCGGTATCATGTGAAGAGATCAATTCCATTCTAGCAACAAACTAAGGACGAGAAAAAGACAACAATCAACAAAAACAAGTTATCAACAACAGAGATAAGCAAAGATATATTTTATTAAATCATCAAAAAGTTACATTGTTCGATTACAAGGAAATACAGAAATGATACCGAACAACTTCACACCTTTTCCTTGTCTCCCAAGACTTTCTCGGGAGGCTGGGACGAGGAGCTCGGTTGCTCGGTGGTAACAACAGCTTGATCGGTAGGATTCTTCTCGGAAGGAGGAGGCATGGAAGAAACGTCCTCGGTGGCAGAGGGTTGAGAGGCAGAAACTTGATCGCCCATAGCCATAGAAGACTCATCTGAGGCAGGCTCATCTTCTTCTTCTTCCACAATTGGTGGAGGAGGACCAGGGAGATGCCGTTGGAATAGCTCAGAATCGTCTTGGACCTTTAGCTCTTGCAGAGCAGCTACCCAGCCATCATGGAAGTATTTCAACTCCCCATATTGAACTTGGGACGTCATTGCAGCTATCCCTCTCTCCCATCCTTTCTCCCAACCAACGCTGAAATGTTTCTTGATTGCTACTTTTCTCCTCGACTTCTCCGAGGAGAGCTTCACCTCCAATTCCTCTTTCTTGACTTTGATATCTCGCAGAGTATATAATTCTTCCTCTGCCTTTTTCAACTTATCATCAGAATCCTGATGTTTAACCTCCAAAACTTTAACTTTCTCCTCCAAATTCTTGGAGGTTTCATCCATCCTCATCTTATCAGCCTCAACCACAACCAATTTTTTCTCCCAAACAGTTTTCTCCTCGATGTACTGTTGGTGAGATTCCTTCACAGATTGGGCTAAACCCAACAAAGCATCGTCAACATCGGACGAGGAACTGAAAGCTTTAATAACTTGATCTTTCTTCACGATGGTATTGAAGCAGTTCACCAGCTAAAAGATAAGAAAAACAATAAAGTCAATACAAATACAAGAATTCAAGAAAAAGAAAGAAAGACCAAAGGAGTGAGAAATTTACTGAAGAAAGATGACGAGCAGCTAGGGATGTCAGTGTATCCCTAGGAATTTTTTCATCAACCCCGAGAACCTCGGGTATAACTGAGCTCATTGAAGAACTCGGAAGAAGGATGTTTGAAACACTACTACCACCAGCGGGTAGAGAAGATGCAGTTCCAGCAAGATTAACTGAGGATGATTTCCTCAATCTCTTCAAAGGAGGGTCAGCAGCATCAACCATGGAAGAAGTCTTGGTCGGAGAGATTGTAATCACATCAGCAGGAGCATTTTTCTTGCTCGGGGCCACTGGGGGCTTCTCGGCAGCTTTGGAGGACCCAGCATCTACTTTTTTAGTCCCTTCTGGGACATCAATTTGCCTTTCTGGGCTCCAACAGCAGAAGAAATTTCACCAAACAGAGCAGGAGGAGCTCTTTTCTTGCCCATTCTCTGAGATAGGGGGATATGAGAATCTGAAGATGAACTTTCTGGTGTTGAAGCTGGTTCAACAGGGCGAGCAGTATAAGAGGTTGTGTAACTCTTATACTGTAGTAAATATGAAGCAGATCTAATATGCTCGTCAGCAATGGTCTTATGCAAATTCCAGATAAGTTTCAAATGCTTGATATTCACTTCTGACTCTTTTGGAGTTTTTCTTTTGCTATCAACTGCAAATAAATACATAATGGAATATCAGTCATACATTTTGTCAAACATGATGAAAGCATAATTTCATAAGTAAAATAAAATGAAAAATAAACCTATCCCATTGCCGTATGGGGGGCATCTGGGACCGTTGTATACTTCATTCCCAGATAAAGGCGCATGTTGTCAATTTTTTATGACCAACCCATGCTCAAAATAATCCCTATTTGAGTCAGGGAGATTAACTACAAGAGCCCTATTCAAATACCTAGTTTTTAAATAATAAATATTATCTAGAACAGCCCATTTATAACAAAACATAATTTCAGGGATCCCAATACGAGTCCCATGAGTTAGATTTAATTTGTGCACCCCGTTAATTATTCTCCATGAATTGGGGGCTATTTTTGCAGGAACAAGATCAAAATATTGACAAAACTCAAGACATAATGAGTTTGGTGGAAAGGAAAAACCGCATTCAGCAACAAAAAGACTGGGGAACCAATGTCCCTCAGCCAATCGAAAGTAATCTAAAGGCTCAGAAAGAACCTCTAGAGTTACCCACGAAGGAATGGAAAAATCAGAACGGAATTTCTCAACAGACTCCACGATATAAACCATATTGAATAAAAGAGATACAGAAGAAAGAAAGAAGATCTTACAGAAAGAAAGGAGATGTGTTGACAACGAACGGAAACAAGGATGAACGCACAAGAGAAGAAGAGAATAGAAAGCTTGAATGCAGAAAATGGAAAACGTAGACGACGGTATGGTTACCAAAGAAGTTTAAATACTTTGCATTGGGAAGCGGCGAAAGAAATGATTACCAAAAAGAAACTACTAAACGTCCGGCGGCTAAGAAGACAAAATTTGCACAAATATCAAAGCGCTTATAAAAAAGGCGGAAACCGCGAAATAAGAAGGAAATTTGAATACAATGTTCCTGAAACCCGGGAAGGACATTTAATATTGCCATATACCGAGAAAGAATGTTCCATACTTTTCAAAGTTCAAACTATGAAACATTGGGGGCTTCTGTTGATACCAAAATTAATATGCTGATGTGGACGAATAATACGAAGACACGTGTCAATCTACGTGGCACAATAGCAGCGAGGAAGATCATTTCCCGACCAGCCATGTTTCTTTCCGAGCAATGAGAATACACCGAGGAACTCTATCACACCGAGGAACCCTATCACACCGAGGAACTCCAACGCACCGAGGTACTCTAATGTTCCGAGGAACTCCTGATCAGCGAACAGCTATGGCGGTCCGAGCTGCATCTCGGTCGTATCATTAATTGCCAGATAATCAACAGCTCAGATATTCATTGAATGCTTATATTCTTGGCACGCACTCTGTATTAAATGTATTACCCTTTCATACGTATGTCATTTAATGTATCGAACCTTTCATGTACAGCCTCAAGGCTATAAATACCATGTATCATCCTCATTCAAGGGGACCGGAATTTCTTGAGAGAACTTGTAATCAAGAATTCCACAAACACTCAGCAATAACATAACAGTGGACGTAGGCTTTATTCCTAGCCGAACCACTTTAAAAATATTTGTTTTATTTATTTATCTGTGATTGAATAATTAGAGCGATCTAATTTTTTACATCAACAATATGGGCTATTAAATCAAAGCATATTATTCAAGGAGAAAAAACGAGTCATGGGATTGTCGGGACAACTTATGGGATTCCATGAAAATATCACTAATTTTTGCACTATGTTCATATTCGATGTTCAATTTTTTTAAAAATTTCGTTTCAAGGACACTCAATTGTTCAAGGACAACAGGTAGATCCATATTATTTGCTTCTGATCTATTTCGAACAGTAACACAAGATCTCGTCATGAGAGAGAGGGCACGTAATGGGCATTTTCAGGACATAATAAGAAGGAAGTGAAGATTTAAAGGGGAAGCAGGGGTTTATATTGGTTGATGGGCGAAGTGGGATTATTTATGGGTTTAATTCTCGTTGAGCGATCGAAATCGAAATATTCGTCGACGAGAATGGAATTCTAGTTTTTGGCATATAGTAGGATCAATAGTGCCCTCATTAATGAAAATTTATAAAACGGTTTTGATATGGAAACATTGGTTATTAGTGTTCCACGTTGCTTGCTAGAAATCATAATAGACTTCATGTTTGAAATATCTATGAAGAGGATAGGGTAATGGATATAGGTCTAGGGGTTTGATGAGGTTACGAGTCAAAAGGGTTTATATACTTTGGATAAAGGAGCATGAAGTTCATTGCATTATTTTTAATGGAAGTAGGGTTAGCAACTGGTTCTCACGAGGTGGTATGTTAGGGTGAGTTGTTATTTATGGAAGTAGCAATGGGCTTTTCATACTTTTGAGAAGTAAACTAGCCAATTGACTTCTTACCTTATAATTATGTCTCATGACTTTTTATATTTTCATCAATCACTACCCCAACATCCCTAATGGCTCAGGAATGGGAGTGATATTATCTACCCATGGTATTCCGAATGTAGAAAAGAAAACTATTCTTTACAATACAGACTTAATCTTCTTTAGATTGGAGGTTTTTCAAGATTAGATCTTTCTCTCTCCATTTGGTTATGAAACAGTTAATGATCTCCCCAGGGCACTTTTTGAGTAGCTCATGATCTTATAGGGTTAAATATAACACATTATTATACTTATGTTTAGGCTAAATTCTCTGGAAACATCCTGCCAACTTCGAATTTAATACTTTTCTAATGAAAGAAAGAAAGGGATGGCGCTCCCTTTGAGGATTTACTAAAACATCTTGGGAATGATTTGTTTCTTAGAACCTAGGTAGCCTTATTCCTCTAGTTTTCAGTATTAGTCATATTGAATTTCTTGGCCAATCGATCCTTGAGATAGGGAAGCATGTGAATATAGTCTACACAGTTTCTTAAATGTTTCACTTGGTTAAATTCTTGGGAGAGAATATTGAGATATTCCTTATTCCGATTGATTTCTTGTTCTTTAGGATAAGATCATCTATGTAAAAATTAGCCCTTGGCTAAGAGTGATTTTCCATAGATACATGAGCAAAAGGTGGGCCATTGACAGGCGGGACACGTGCAGACATTATAGCCTGTGAAGCTTATTGATGTTCTTTAAGTGCCCATATGTATTCAGGCATCCATGTTCCTATGATATAGGGGAAAGAGATATTTGTATTGGTAATGATCTCTCATTCAGTCATGACATGGGTTTGGTCTTTGTTTCTCTGCAGTTCCTGAATATCCGATTGTAGACACTTGATCTTGGTGGTGAGTTAAGTAAGCATAATTCTAAAATCGGGTTGGTCATTAACATCCAGATTAGGGTTATCCACAATAAAATATCATTGTATTCCTTCTGTAGTGGGTGAAGATTAAGTATAAATCCAAGGTGGTCTAATAGTAGATCTTAACCAATAGGGATCCAGGCCAAGCTAAGGGAATACATTTGTACTTAAGAGGGAATTATTTTTAGAAAATATGTTTTATTTGTTTTTGAAAAGAGAAATATTTTTGGTATTTTGAAAATGAAAAAAAATCCTCTTAATTTAGTTATTATTATTACGTTCCACTTATATCAAGTCCAATTTCACATTGAAATCGATAATCTAGGAATATCGATATGAGAGTTACTTATGGGAGATTGGTGAAAGGGTTCCCCCCATTGCAACGACTCTCATGATATTCCTCTAGCCTATTAGTGTATTCATTCATCAGTACGCGTGGAGAAGCCATTTTATATACCCGATTGTACATAAATTTCCTCATGATATACCTCGTGGTGATAGTATGTGTCAGAGAGAATTCAATATACTCCACGTATGTGAATGAATTCCTACTATATACTTCTTGTTATGAGTTCAGTCAACTGATATGATTATGGGGAAGCATTCGATATACTTCAATGGTACTTGTATAATGGAAGTTGGTACCCTATTTTGTTACTGAGTCGTTCCCCGCTGATCGACAACCCATCAGATATCGTCTCCTTAGTACTAAACAAATATTGGGTCAATACTCAATGCTCATGTGATGTAGTGTTCAAATGAAAGAGTTTTAATTAACATCTTTATGAAAAGTATCATTTATGATAAGAATGATACGTAAAAATACTAAGCTTAAACTAAAAAAAAGGGGGTAATATATAAAAATCGCATGAGATATAAAGAGATAACTATATAAGTGGGGTAAATCAAGTACATATATACAAGTAACACAAAGCATGTGACGGAAAGATTGGGATATGAAATATATAGAAGTAAAGTAAAACATGGGTATATGTACAATTGATATACAACATGTGGATATACCCAAGTGAAATGTAGCATGCATATTTTTGCAAAGTGGGAGAAACTTGGAAATATATATAGGTGGAGGAAAATATGGATATGTGGGCAGGTAATGTGAAGCATGTGGTATATATATATATATTGAAGTGGAATAAAGCATGTGTACAAGTGGAGACAAACATGGATAAATCATGGGTACATGTACATGTGGAGTTAGGTACGGATATATATGTGTGAGATGAAGCCTGAACAGTCTCTCAAAACTTTCACTTACTTCTCTAAATCAAACACCGTAAGATTAAAACTTATATTTTTATTTTTGGATCTCAAAGACACTTTGTAAAGTTCGACATCGAAGCGGTGAAATACACCTTCTCCTAACTCAAATTCTCGTCATCACTCTCACTCTCTCCATAATTATTTGACAAATTATCGAGGCTATAACGTTTAGATATGTTCTCACCGGTGTGGGATAAACTCGAAGAAATAACGTGACTGGTTATGAATGCACTATTATACAAGGTTCATGTGGTGATTCATCCTTGAAATCGACTGACTCGATGTCCCTACACTAAGAGTGGATTTGTACAAAGCTTTGTATTTGACCTGTCTGTTTAGCCTAAGTGGACACTCATGGGCCTTTTTTCCTTTACCCTCACATTCAAAACATCCCACTTGATCATTCTCAGAAATGTTTTATACCACATTTACATTTTGATTTTTCTCAATAGACTTATTTTCTTTAGAAGTATTTTCTTTGTTAAATTTGAGAAATTTCTTGAAATTTTTTGCTAATAAGGCAAGATCATCAAGACCAAAATCGACCTTGGAGTCAGTATAAAATAAAATTTGTTGTTTTGATTTATTTTTTCTTTTAAAGTTCCTCCTTATTTTTTTCTATTTTGATTTAGGGAACATATCTAATTCATAAGTGATAGGGCCCCCCACGACTTTTTCTAACATACGAGTAACTAAGATTCCCAAAGAATTCTGGACAATAACATTATTAATAAAATGGGATGGTATGGATCTCAAAATATTTTTAATATCCCTCGTCTAAGGAATTCTTTCACAAAAATAAAACATATATTCATTATATCAGATAAACATTCGTAGAATTAACCAAAAGCGTTAGACACTTTCATACATATGGTCTCAAACTGAGCGGTGAGAATCTGAAGTTCAAAATCATTCATGGTGTTATCACCCTCATGTGTGAGTTGGAGGATATCTCATGCTTCATTAGATGTGATACACATCATTATACGACGAAGCTCATTGGGAGCAACTACACTAGAAGTTGCATTTAAGCCTGGGGAATTAAAATTACTCCATTTATAATCATCATATATCCAAGAAGGGATAATTTAAGACTTACAACATCGTTATTAGTCATAGTGGATTGTGTTTACCCTTTTTCACAAACAAGCCAAACTCTGTCATTAATAGATTTCAAAACCAACCTCATTCGAACTTTCCAATACGCATAATTTGACCCATCAAAAAAGGAAGCCTATTCATATGTTATCCATATAGTCCTAAATTAAAAATCACACAAAAAATACTTCATCCTTCTCTGATACCAATTTAGAATTGTTGGATATATGGATATACTTGTATCTTAGGCCAAACACACAAAGATTCACTTTTTACCAAATTTTATCATGTTAGAAATTACAATGAACGTGAAAGATTGTGTAAAACAAAAGGTTAGCAAAATTATCAAACCCAGATAGAAAGAACAAGATATATAAGTAAATATCCTTTCGAGAAAAACATTTAATTCAGCACTATTAAATAATTTCACAGACTTGAATGACTTACAAACCACTTAAAAATCCACCAAGTATAAAGCACATCATCTTTAAATTTTTAATAGAAAGTGATGCAGTCCAGCACCACACATAAGAAGCATATCTTCCCTTGGTATCTACCATTTAGTCTATGGAATATAAAATTCATGTCTTCTTCATCCGTAGAGAGTGAAATCCAAAAATTAGTAGTAGAGAAAATCCCTACAAGGGTTTAGAAATTTGGAATGTGTTCTTTTTTGTTTGAAAAGTGATCTTTAAACATCCAAGGGGTTTTAATGAATATTTCATAGAGTTTGATCACAAAAAGAACTCTAAAACATCTTGGGTAAACGTCTATCTCCTCATCTCTAATTATAGGGAAAGTTATTGCAAAGAGATGGTAATTACAGATTAGAAAAGATATGTATTAAAAAGACAAAAACATGCATAATCATTTGAACGACCTACCACCTCGTTCGACAAAGTAACATATCTTGTTCGAATGGTTTCAAGTGAAACTTCGAATGACATTATGTAGCTAGGAAGATTCAGATCTCATTCGAACGATTTAGAAAAAATACGAATGACATTCTAGAGATGACGATCTTAAAATCGCATACGAACATAGAGACCTCTTTCTAATGACCCTTCACAACTTGTCTAAAAAATATGTCAATATCGATTTGAGGAGTTAGAAAGTTTTTTAAAGATTCTTAAACATTCGTTTACAAAATATTTTGAAAACTTTTAAATGCAAACTCTTTTAAAATCAACCCCTAAAACTTTTAATCTTTACTAAACACCTCATAACTCTTCTTGGGTGATGTTGTAATGAACGATCTTCAATCTTTGAAATGTCACAAAAAAAATTATCTTCAAACACTTGACAAAAATCATCAAGGCATATCGGGTCGTAACAGGATAGTCCAAATAAAAATAAAATGAGAAATTATAAATTTTGCTCTTACAAAAATGGTTTGCCATTTATTATAGGGTAAGTCGTTTGAGCAAATTCTATTTGTCGTACTACCCGACTGATGTTCCTACGGATGTTTCTATGATGGCATTAACCTTAAAAGAATTTGAAGGAGTGTTTTAGTTAGTTACGGAGAACTCAATTTCCATAGTACCCTTTAATATGTCTATCATAGAGGCTAGAGTGGAAACTGCATCTGGAAAGTTATTTTTAGACTTTTTGGAGGAATTAAAATTTCAGGTGATAGAATCGAGAGACTAACTATTTTAAGTAGGCATGGTGTGGTTTGGATCTTGTCAACTCGGATCCTCCACTTTCCCAATATTTTACTAGTGACTAGGCTAGTGTCTTTGTAGGTCTTGTGCCCGGTGATCCTGATTTCCAGGGTATGTTTGAGTATCGTGATGCAAACCTCATACTCGTCCATATTCCAGGTACACTCGTATGTAATATTAATAGTGGTGGGGAGTCATCTTGAGTCAAGTGATATAAGAAGAATTCCTATGCCCAATCCTTTTTTATTGGATGACCTTTCAAAATGTAGTTCCCAAGTTTCTTTATCATTTAATGTAAAGACATACTCGCTTGGGAATTCTACCTCATATTGTTCTTCATCGGATAAGGGATGCCTTGTGAGGAGATTAAAGATGGATAATTCTTTAATGGCCTTTTGTATGCGTCCTTGACCTAAGACTGAGATAACATCAGTATCCATCACCATCCTGCCAGGGAGGCAAGTTTTTTGAATTGATATTTCAATGGGTCCATTCTCAAGATGAGCCTTATGATATAAGACATCATATAATGGCATGAGTAATCCATACGAGGTATACACAAGCCTTTTCCTAGGTGGTGTATTTGAGTTCATAAGATACCATCTTTTTCTAACAGAATAAATGGAGTATTCTATTGGGTAATCATCCTTGTATTATGCCAACATATCCCCAACATATGTATCGGTGATGGTAATGTAGAGTAGGACAGGTTGTCCTTGTTGAGGAGGCACTAGTAGTGGTGGGTTATGAGGTACTCTTATATCCTCTCGAATTATTCTTTGCATTAAGAGTGACACTATTTAATTGATCTTTCTTGAGTATTTGGAATATGGGTTCACAAATGGGATTAAGTTGGGTAATAGCAGGCTTACGAATTGTACATGACCCAAAATCCTCAAACTCTCTTTTCTATTTTAGGTGGGAGCATTTCCCATATGACTTTGGCTTTGGCATGTCTACCTTGATTATGTCCTTGATGATAATGAATCTGATAACTTTTCCTTAGTGACTTCGAATATGAATTTTTATAGGTTTAGCCTCATTTTGAAGAGGCGTGGCCTTTGGAAGAATTTTTGAATTCCAGAATGTTCCCTTCACGGGATTTGGACTTGATAATCATTTCTTCCACATACACCTCCACTTCCTTTTATATAAGCTCACGTAGGATAACCATGGTTTATTTTCTAGTAATCTGCACTAGTATTTTTAGGCCTAATGGCTTGACTATATGACAATACATCCCCTAGAGGGTAATGAACCTAGTTCTCTCCTAATGGTCAAGTTGAATTTTAATCTTGTTGTAGCATATAAGTCAATATATATGGGATTTGAGCATGTTTCCAGATGTACTATTTACCAATAAATTGATGTGTGGTAGAGGGAAATCATCCTTGGGTCAGCCCAATTGAGATCCCTATATTCGATGTGCATTCAAACTTTGTTGGTTGTTTCTGGTACTGGTATGATGTTGTCTATCCAAGTGGGATACTCCACCACTTCGATGAAATCGGCGTTTAGTTTTCTTTCTACTTCCATTTTTACTTTTAGGTACCATTCGAGTATGAGCTTGAGGAGCATCTGTTAAGTGGTTTTGGCATCAGGTAAAGTGGATATCTTACGCATGATAATGGTATTTATGATAGGCATATCGGTGTAGGACCAAGAGAATATTTATAAAGTCGGTGAGGAACTCGGTGAGCTTTTCATGAGGAACTCGATGATATTTTCATGTTCATTTCATTTAGGGAAGTATATATTTGTAATTGTTTCTGATTTTTGGGAGTACCCAAATTTATGGTTATTATGTCATACTCGTTGGGATACATCTATTTATTTTGACTTTGGTTATGTTTTTATAAGTGTTTTAGGTATTTTGGGTCTATGTGGTTATAATTGTTAAGTGTAAATTTTAATATATCATTGGATTCATGATTATTACATGTAACATACGTGGGAAAATATTGGAAATCACTTATTAATTTTCCATTAAACCGAGGGAGGACAATATTGATAATAAAAGAAAATAATTTATACAGAGGGATATGTTCAAAGAGGGGATAAATGGGGCTCTTAAGCAATGACGACAGACTTAAAGGGTTGGGATGTATCTGATATAGGTACAATTTTTTTACTACAGTTCATTTGATGGTTGTTGTGAGGTGGGTAGGGCTCTGCAGGCCGATTTATAACTTTAGTACTGACTATAAGGGGGAATGTGGTGTTTATTTAATTGGGCCCTCTGTTCTATGGAGTTCGCATTAGATATCCAGTCGGTCTTGTGACAAGGTTGCTATAAGGTTATGCCTAATAGAAGGCTTTCAGCAAGAGCTAGTTACTTTCCCTATTCCATTAATAATCCCATAGGGGATCGATTGTCATGTCTTGAGGCTCAATCAGAGGTGTTCTTAATATGGGAGGGTTATAGAGTCTTGTACATAAAGATAGAGGTTGATCTCAGGGAAATTGACCAGCCATCCTTTCTGAGTACTGGTGCCTTAGTTACCGAGGAAATGTAGAAATCATGAAAGGATTAAGCGGGGTTTAAGTGAGTGGATCTCAAGAGACGTATTATAATGCTTGAAATTCATGAGTTTTGCATGGTATAGAGCTCACGTAGCTAAGGGAACTTAAGATAGGGACAACGTAGTTCCAAAATGTGGTTTGGATTATAGATAAAGGTTTTTGCATTAAATATGGAGGCATCCCTAATACACAATACATCGAGACATGTATTATGAGGTTTGGGATTCACTATTTTAGTTCGATATAGTGCCAATATACATAAGGAGAGGAAATCGTAAGGGACTTCACAAAAGTACGATCTTTCATTAAGGTAAAATCAATTTTTTGAAGTAATAGCTTCTTCAGGACTTTCAAAAGGAGCTCGAGTATCTCGGATACTCGAATGAGAAGAAGTTGCAAAATCGGATCAAGGTTGGGTTTATGATGCTTTGAAATGGTGGGTGGGTACCTTTATTTATAATGGTCTTAGTCCATCGGTTAACTGACTAATTAATGTTCTTGGGTTGTGGATTTTTTGCAGATGCTACCTACTTAGATAATATTATATTATCATAGATTTGGTAATGATTATTTTCTTATATGGATAACTGATTAGCTATATGTGGAGAAATGGTTGAAAGACCGGTTACTTATTTGGGGGGGCTTTAACCTATCAATTAAAGGTATTAGAGGGCGTGTTTGTTCATTGTTAATTGTATTATTTGATTTTTTATTATTTCACTTTGGCACTATATACATTAGCTCCTGGCCTTTTTAATCCTTTGAACATTGGTTAAAGGTTTTGAATGTTACTATTTTTTTAAGGTTATTTTGGTTTTCATGACTGAGGATTGTTTTTAATCGAATAATGTGTCCACGCCCTCCTTGAGACTTTATTATTTATGGCATCATTTGCATCCTACCGCTTCAGTTTTCTATTTTCCTTTGATGATAAGTTAAGAGCCATAGTCTTCCCGATAAGCTAGTCATCCATCTCCTGAAGCTCCTCTCAAGTCTTCTTAAGATCTTCTATAAGTCCTCCTGCATCTTAGTGTTCTTTAGAGTAAGAACATTATTGGTTGTTTTCTGCGTATGGTAGGCATAGTGATTTTTGATAGCTTTCTTTGGAGGAATAGTGTTGTCCATTATTCCTTAAAGGAGAAGACAAGCATGTCATTAAGGACTAAAACAGGTTAATGAAGCAAAGAAATACAAGTATACAAAAAACTTACCAGAAAGTCCCCATGGTGATCTACCTTGCACAGAGTGTCAACATCCAGGCCTCCAAAGAATTCAAAATTAAGAATGTGCCCACAGTAACTGAGCATATCCATAGCATTCACCATGTTATGCAGGATGGATTCTTTTTAGTCTTTATTTGATCAGAGGTCATAATATTCTTCAGATCAAGCGTGTATTCTTCCACCAATGGGTAACAAGTGGACAATCTAGTTTCCATGGACGTCCTTTAACCCTCTATTACCACACACTCCATATTAGGACATTCTGTCCTTGGATCTTCAAACCTTTGATGATTTGGATCATGTTGAGAAGTTTGGATCTCTAATGGCCTCTAATCTCCAGTAGCCACATCCTTACCTTTGGCCTTAGCGACAATATTATCTCTTTTTAGGGATTCAACCTCAACCCTCTTCTTAGCCTTAGCATCAGCCCAATTTATAGATATGTCCTCAGCATCAGCATTCTTCATAGCCTCACCTTCGAAATCTTCTTATAAGCTATCGTAATGACATTGCGATTAGTTTTTATCGAGTTCATACCATAAAAAGTTCAACCCAAACAAGTGAAGATGTGGGAGTTGAAGTTGTACAAGAATTTAGAAGTTAACAGAATTATAATAAAAAGTTAAAGACGAGCAAACACTTGGAAAAAATTTACCACATCCGATTTCCTTATTATTTAGCCTCATCAACAAGTGGAACCTTAGTTGTACGTAGTACTAGGGGTACGTCCTCTCATACAACACCTTTAAGTGTATAGTACATGTAGTGAGTACTTTTTTCAAAGAGAAGAGGGCCTCAAAGTTGCGGGGACTCAAAGTTAGGGGCTTTTGTATTGTCTTCAATACCATAAATGCTCCTAAACACATCTAGAGAAAGGTCAAATCCAGTGTATAACCTCCAAAAAATCCTCGCTGCCAGAATGTTTTTGCAAGCATTTGGGAGAATCTGAGTGGGAGCTACACAATACCCCCTCATGATTGATCCCATTATTGTATGGATGGGAGGATGAAACACAACTTTCGACATATGTTAATTGGTATAGAATATACTCTATCATCAAAGTCTGTAATCTGCAAGATATGTAAAGTGGTATAGAATATGAATCTTGTCATTCATTTAGCCCATCCTCGATTATGTCATAATCGTGAAACTTAGCCTCGGTGTTAGAAACATCATATGAATTGCCATAACTACTAGAAGTACTCTCCCCATAACCATGAATGGCAAATGGTGAATTTTAAGGTTTTGATTGGGCCATAGACATGGCCTACAAAGATGAGGTCCTAAGATTAACTACATACACCTAGGAATTCGTGTTAGCATAATTTATACCACCAGGTTCATCGTTGACACTGTTTGAGATGGTATAGGCTTGAAACATCTACCTGATGTACTCTAAAAATTGGGTTTATAAAGCAGACCCAATAGAAGAGGAAACATTAGAGTGGAAATTAGGATGTCTTGGATTGTCTTCAGCATACATGGTTTATAGAGGAACTGGTCTTCTAGCATTCTTCAGAACTAAGGCAGAGTTTGTTGATTTTGAAAATTCAACACTCTCTAAACTTTAGAGTTTTCACTCATAAAGGGTAGGCTCTAGAGAAAAACAAAGGTTTGGGGGTTGTTTTGTTTCGATACAAAGGATTTGGGTGAGGAAAAACCCATAACACCTAGAAAACCATAAAACTACGAACCACTGGTGATTAGTGTTAAATATTGCATTTTATTAGCTCTTTTAGTGTGCACTAGTGCAGTCCCATGCTCATTAAACCCACATGTCATACTCAATTACTACATAACCATAAATATGCATAGTCAAACTCATTTTCAAGGTTTATTTAGGATTTACGATGTGAATGGGGAATCCGGGAAGCAATTAGAGTGAGAAACACTCACATATTCACTCTCGGGGAAAAATGATGAATTTTAATTACCATTTTTAGAATCGAACCCTTCATGGATTTTATCGGCCTCAAATAAAATTACACCTAGGTTTAAACGACATTCCAATCCAATCTCAAACGAAGAAATTACGAACATTTAATGTTGGACTTAAAAGAAAGTCAAAACTTAAAGCCCTGGATCAAACCCATAGTCAGACCTTATGACCTGGACACTGTTGAAATTTTGTTAGTATCTGTATACACCACATACTAGTACCCTCTAAGTCTCTTCTTAGGTCCCTAGAACCTACCCATATCACTACAAACCCTAGCTCGCACTCCGAGTACCGATCTAGACACCATCGGGAGCTTCTCGGCCCCATTTAACTCCGATCAACTCTATCGTTAGATCGAAATATCTTTAAATCTTTGAAGGGCTCTGAATACCCTTTCCAATGATCTACCCCATGAGTGAATCGACATAATGGTTCGAATGAACAAACCATTTACTATCGAAAATTAATTCGGAGCCCATGGGACGCTCCCGTGCCCCGATTTGACCCCAATCAACTTCATCATCACAGCAAAACCTCTTTGAATCTTCGAAGGGCACTGAAACCCCTTTCCAATGTTCTACCCCATGCATGAAACGACATAATCGTTTGGACTAATGATTCATTTTCCCTTAAAAATTAATCTAGAGACCATTTGGTTCCCCCGGACTCCGTTTGACCAAGTTCACCTCTTCAGCTCAAATGATACTGAATGAATCTACGAAGGGAACCGAATACCCATTCTAATGGTCTGTCTCGTGCATGATTCTGACCTACGGTATGGATGAACAATCTGTTTTACTCTGAGAGGTCACCGGGCATTTTCGAGCCCCGGTTTACCAAGGTCACCTTTCCAAACCAAACAAAACTATTTGAAATGTTAAAGTACATCTCCTAACATTTCCAACAGTCCACCTTGTGTGCGATTCTGACTTACCATATGGACGAACGATTCATTTTCGTCTGACGATCTCCCGTCAAAAATACCGATGTGTGCTTACGAGCCATATTTGAACCAAACTCAACTCCCGGACCCGAGAGTGTTACGAAGGACTCTTTAAGTAATATGAATTACCTTTCTAATGGTATTCCCTGTGCACGATTCGGATCATCGGATTACATTCTATGATCATTTTCCCACAGAAATCTTCACGAGACTGCCAATTGGCAGGTCCAGTTCCCTGCCTATCGGCAGTGTGTCAAGGGTTACATGCCGATAGGTAGGACTAGGATAATGCCTGTAGGCACCACCCCTCACCCTATAAATAGATGTCATGACCTTACTCCTAAGACACCAGAGATCCATCAGCATTAATGATCTTAGAAACATTATCTCGAAATTAGCAAAGTTCCCCATGTAAGTTCCACTGAAGCTTTCATTCCCATCATTTTCATACCCAATTTGGCAAAATCACATTCTGTCTCATCAACATTCATCTCACATTCAAAGGATTTCATCCAAGATCAAAGATCAAGCTTCAAAGAAGGTCCAATTCCTTCTCTTTCTCTTTAAATTCCTCGTGTTTGCATAAATTACATTAGATTCATAATCTAGTTCTTACTTTAGTTCATACACTTTAACATCAACATTTTTTTAGTATATTGCACCACTTTATTTTCTACTAAAAAACAAAAAAAAAAAGGGTTATATCGGTAAATTCCAAACGGGATTATCCATCACACTTTTTCAAAACAAAAAACACATTTTCTAAACACATATCTATAATAAAATTTTTCTCGGATCTGTGGGATAAAGCCCACTCCCATGCTGCATTCGAACTATATGGAATTTGATGCCTTTATAGGCTACATAGGCATTTTGGGTTCAAACCCGAGATTCGAGTCCAATTTTCCAAATTTCTCAATTTTCTAATTCTTCAATTTCCCTAAATCCCTAAATTTTCCTAAATCCTCCATTTCCGCATTTATCATATTCATGCATTAATATACATATTATATTTGTTAGAATTTCATCTAACATATATTGTCATTCTATAATAACGATCAATATCACGATAAATGTATAAATCATAATTTTTATATAGATTACTTTGGGAAGATTCTTATGGATGACCTCACTCTACCTTTCACATGGTAAGAGTTGAACGATTCCGATCTCCATTATATATATACAATCACACACACTTCATGGAGAAATAAAGGAAAAAAATAACACTAGCCCCTGAGTGACTGAAAGGGTGGGATGGGTGCCTAACACCTTACCATTCCATGACTTAGCCCCAAACCTTCAAACTATTGGTTTCGTATGCATCATTCTGTCCTTCATACCTCTCTCTTGAGGCGAAAATATGTTATTTTGCCTGTTTTGTGCAAAAGAGGCTGGCGACTCCACTTATTTACATTTACCTCACACTGTAGATAGCCAAAGCAATCTTGAGCAAAAAGGGGTGTCAGAGCTTTCGACATTTTCTCCCCCCTTAGCGCCCACGGGGCACATGAGATCCCCTCCCCGATCAGGATGCCCATAATGGAGACTCCGCTATGGAATTTTTTTTCATAAGAGGGATAGACATTGTTTGAATCGGTGTTTTGTTTTCTTGTGTACGCATGCACATATTTGTATGTTACCTTTTCTCTCCTCTATTTCCTATACATATATACCTCATGCTTATATCACTACTCACTCATATACTTGTAGAAATTCTCCATGTACACTTCACACCACATGCACCTAGGATCACTTATATCCCCATGTTGCATGCACCACTTATAGATCCATGCTTAGGTGTCACTAACACACACTTTAACACATCACACTCATATATATCCATGCTCACTCACACTTACCACACACCACTTGTAGTTTATCCCTGCTTAGGTTCACTACCACACACTCACTTATAGATAATTACACATCACTCACTCTCACATACCCATTCTTAGTATATATTTAATTTGTATACTTGTCCTTCATTATCCACTTGGAATGATCAAAGAATATATTCTCTCCATAAGATAATAATCAATAATCATGCATGATACACACTAATTCACCAAATATCATCGCTACTGAAAAATTTTTGTCTCGTAACTTAAGGGTCACTTCATGATGGGCACTAGTCTAGTAGGTCGCAGTTAGCATAAGCGATATGACTCTTACCTTCCATTGGCCAAGTACCTTCGACGTATATTGTACGGTTCCCCACGCATCATACCGCTTCATCGAAGTAATGATGGGAGGTATATCGTAGGGAAATCATTCACGTACGTCGAGTATATCGAATTCTCTCTCACACGTACTATCCCTGCGAGGTATATAGTATGAAAATTCACATACACTCAAGTATATCAAATGGCATGTCCACACGTACCAATTTCCCTCAAAAGCAAGACGTATATCGTGGAAGTCATGCCAAAGGGGGGAACACCTTCCAATTAACCCAACAACTGCATATCTTCATATAGGTATCAAACCTAGGGCACTCATATTTATATTGTCGATTTCTACTCGAAACTCTATCCAAATGACGGGTGGGCATGCCACCCAAATTTTTGCGCAATTTTTAAAACGGGAATGTGCACATGATCCTTGTAACAAATACAACAATAGTCTTTGCATATTTCGCAAACCAAATTTTACCAGCATCGGGTCCCGTTCGGCATTAATTTTTGCATATAGGTAAACCTAATACAAGTGAGAACCTTATAAACATAATAATAATCATGATGAGACCCGTCTCTCATCTTTTCCTTCCTTTTTTTTTCGAAAAGTGTCCAAAACCATTTTTCCTCTTTTATCAAAAATACTAAAAACATTTTGTTTCCTCCCATTTTTGCCCAAAAATATTTTGTCCCCATCTTTTCCAAAAAAAATGTCAAAACGACATTTCCCTTCCCTTTCTAAAAATAAGAATTTCTCATTTTCTTTTCCAAAAATAAATCCCAATTTTTCTCCTTTTCGGGTCGATCGCATACCCCAATTATCTTCGGTCTTCAGACGAACCACCCCAAAGCTCCATTAGTCCCCTAATTTCCTCCGAGTATGAAATTCATCCCCTTCCCATGGAGAATACATACCAAGTACTGAATGTGCAGCCGGATTTATTGATAGTTCTCGCTCAGCTCACTGCCAAAATTGACAAACTTCAAATCGAGGTTCATGCGATGCAACAAAGATGGGTCCCTATCCCCAAAGAGCTCGAGGTCCTCTTCCCTCGTGCTAAGGGTCTGCCCACACCTGAGCCTATTTGGGTTCTCGAGGAGTACCAACATGCTCCACATGGTCCTTCTGCTAATGGCTCGTCGCCAACCTAGCTCCCTATGCCAAACCTTACCCAACCAGGGGCTAACTTACCAACGATCGTTGATCCAAAGGAGGAATAATTGAACAAGGTCAAGGAAGACCTCAACATGTTGTCCAAGAAGTTCAACCAAGTCATACTCTCTGGGAACTACGTGGACTACGCCCCCATGTCTCCCTATCCTAAAGCCAGGTTATCGAAAAAGTTTAAGATGATCAACAATGAGAATTTAGGGGTAGTGGACCCCTAATCGTTCATCTCCGTAGCTATCATCAATCCATGAATTTGCTAGGGGCCTCCAAGGAAATAATAACCTAGATGTTCGAAGAGACTTTGAAGGATAGCGCTCTCCGTTGGTTCTTATCCCTCGAGGACTCTAGAATTCATAGTTGGAAAAATGTTGCCCTCAAGCTCATGTCACAGTACAAGTACAATGATGAGTTATAGGTTACTCGCCATGATTTAGATCTACTTAAGAAGAACCTTGGGGAATCATTCAGTAACATCATAGCAAGGTGGAGAGAAAAAGACACTAGCACGACCAATCGGTCCTCCGAAGAAGAACAAACTTATATCGTGAAGAAGAACTTCCTACCCCATATCCAAGTAAGAATGGGAGGACAATACTACACTCATTTTTGAGCTCTTAGAGAAGCAAGAATGTATATCTAAAAAGTTCTTTCCAAGGCAAAAGTTGAACCGAAGAAAACATTTGGACATTTCTCTCCTAGAAAGCTTGAAAAATATTCTAACGCCATAGTTTCCACCATCAACAACATTTGTCAGCCTGCCACTTCATCGACACCAGAAATTCTCCCCAACCCTATCCAAAAGGAATAAATCAATCTTCACACCCCCCTCTACAAAGTTTATCAAGCCATCTTGATCCGAAACCTTATCAAACTCTTGGACCCTCGTCCATTACCAAATCCACTTTCAAAAAAATTCAAGCTAGATGCCCATTGTGACTATCATCAAACTGTCGGCTATACTACCGACCAATGTTTCCACCTCCAAAATATGATCCAAGGCCTAATTGACTGGGGTATCATCGCCCCACCAGCCAATCCTATACCAAATACCACATACAATCCACTCCCGAGTCATACAAATGCCATCTTCCTAGAAGAGGGCCCAGAATTTGACCCATCTTCCCAGATCATACCAAGTAAATTACCAATCATACTCGTATACTCCCCTAAACCTCTCCAAACATGAGCATATTTTCTCCTACACACAACCAACTTCGTCGATCAGGCCTTAGCACTCCTCACCAGTGCATGAATCACTGTCTGCACCCATTCTGGAGGTAAACACATGGAACTGACATAAGTACTATACCAACTACTAGAGTTCGGGATGAAATCACCCTCCCAGATGACCGTTGACTGTCAAAGATTTAGTGTATTGTTCTTAAAAGCTTGAATATGGGCCCAAGAGTGAGAAAATTGGGTAGTACCGATCGACAAAGTCAGTTTAGATGATGTAGTCTAGATCATGGCAGGTAACTGGTCATATTTATTGTATATTCGAGTTTCTTGATGCTTTGAAACTACAAGGGCATCTAGTCCCTTCACATTTTCATCTCCCCATCGAATGGGAGGACTTATAAGAAGAATCCAGTGAGGTTGTGGAGTTCATTGGACTATAAAGGAAAGATGATACCATTGCCACCAGATGAGCCCAGGAATTCAAAGATTCAAATAAAGAGCAAGTATCAGAAAATATTAGTTTGACGGTTAGCATATGCGGAATGATATCATTCGAAGAGCTGCTAGGAGAAATCAACAAGGTGGTTTAACAACCCGATATCGAAGAAGAAATGAGATTTCTATTTTTTCCCTCTTCTGTGAACCACATGACCAGGTCAGGGAGACATTACCAAATCCCAATCCTATAACCATTAGTAAGCGATAAAGGAAATGGTGTTGAGAGTCTTCATATTCCAGAAATGACCTTCCGGTAGAGCAAGATCCTCGATCTGTTGAAGAAAACCAAAGATAACATCACTCTATGCTGACTTTTTATGTCTTCCCAACGCCACCAAAATTCCCTTATCAAGCTACTCACAGGACCCACAGTTCCTCCCTCAACCACGCTAGACGAAGTGGTGAATCTAGTCGGATCCCTGACCTCTACTAAAATGCTCTCCTTCTCCGAAGAAGAAATTCTTAGGATTGGTCCAAACCACAATTATGCTCCCAATATCTTTGTCAAAGTCATGGGAAAGACCATGACCCTTGACTAAAGCAGAGAAAAAAATAGAAAGACTCCCATGGTTCTTTTGAGCCTCATGTAGTTGTATTAGTTATAGTGAGGTTGCTGAGTAAATCTTGAACATAAAGAAAAATTATTCATTATATTCCACGGTGCATCCATCTAGATAAACTCATCTGGAACGAAAGAGTAAGCCCCCAGGGGGTTAGATGCCGAATCATGATAAGGAGTTCCTGATCCCTTTTAGTGAAAGTAGGAGTTTGTCTAAAAGGTAAATTTCATATCTTTTGTTAAAGTTTCCCTCTTTACCAGTTAAGCTACTCTATTCTAGATTCTACTCTTTTGGGTTCCGGTTAGAAAGAAAGGGATTCAAAGACACACTCTCTCATCGACAATGTATCAGATTTGAATGTTTGCCTGATGAGGACCTCAATTATTTGGGATTTAAAGTGAGTGACCTAGCTCCAACCTCCTCCACAATTAGCCTAAGTGATACGAATCTCACCTTACATTAGATAAGTACCTTGGACGTATATCAAACGATTCCCCCCGCATCGTACCGCTTGACCAAAGTTATGATGGGAGGTATGTCGCAGGGAACTCATTCACGCACATCGAGTATATCGAATTTTCTCTCATACGTACTATCCCCACGAGGTATATAGTAAGGCAATTCATGTACGCTCATGTATATCAAATGTCTTGTCCACACGTACTAATTGATCTGACAATCCAGACATATATCATGGAAGTCATGACAAAGGGGGGAACATATTCCAATTAACCAAACAACTGTATATCTACATATATGTGTTAAACCTAGGACACTCATATTTAGATTGTCGGTTTTGACCCGAAACTATCGAAATGACGGGTCGGCATGCCGCCCAAATGTTTGCGCAATTTTTAAAACGGGACCCCGCCCATGATCCATGTAACAAGTCCAACCATAGTCTTTGCATATTTTGCAAACCAAATTTTTCCCGCCTCGTGTACCGTCCTACATTACTTTTTGCATATCGATAAACCTTATAAAAGTGAGAACCTAATAAACATAATAATAACCATGCTGAGACCCGTCTCTCGTCTCTACCTTCCCTTTTTTTTTCCGAAAAGGGTCTAAAAACATGTTTCCTCTTTTATGAAAAATACCAAAAACATTTCATTTCCTCCCTTTTTACCCAAAAATATTTTGTCCCCATCTTTTCCAAAAAAAATGTAAAAAATACATTTCCCCTCCCTTTCTAAAAAAAAGAATTTCCTGTTTTCTTTTCCAAAAATAAATCCCAATTTTTCTCCTTCTCAGGTCGATCGCATACCCTTGGCCTGGATCCCTATTGGCTTCGATCTTCAATCGAACTTCCATGAAGCTCCATCAATCCCCTCATTTCTTCCGAGTACATAAGTCATCCTCTTTCCATGGAGAATACAGACCAAGTACTGAATGTACAGCCGGATGTGTTGACAGTTCAAGCTCAGCTCACTGCCAAAATTGACAACCTTCAAACCGAGGATCATATGATGGAACCAAATTGGGTCCCTATCCCCTAAGAGATCGAGGTCCTCTTCCCTCGCCCTATGGTTCTTCCCGAACCTGAGCCTATTTGGGTTCCCAAGGATTATTAACACGCTCCGCGTGCTCCTTCTACTAATGACTCGCCGCCAGCGTAGCTCCCTATGCCAATTCTTGCCCAGTCAGGGGCTAACTTACCCATAACCGTTGATCCAAAGGAGGAATAATTGAACAAGGTCAAGGAAAACCTCAAGATGTTGACCAAAAAATTCGACCAAGTCAGACTCTCTGAGAACTACGTGGACTAAACCCACATGTCTCCCTATCCTAATGCCAGGTTACCGAAAAAGTTCAAGATGCCCAACATCGAGAAGTTTGGGGGTACTGGACCCCCTATCATTCATCTATGTAGCTATCACCGATCAACGACTCCTATGGGGCTCCAAAGAAATAATGGCCTAGATGTTCCAATAGACTTTGAAGGATAGCATTCTCGGGTGGTTCTTATCCCTCGAGGAGTCCAGAATCCTTAGTTGGGAAGATTTTCCCCGCGAGTTCATGTCACAATACAAGTACAATGATTAGTTAGAGGTTACTCCCCATGATTTAGAGCTACTTAAGAAGAACCCCGATGAATTATTCAGTAACTTCATAGCAAGATGGAGATAAAAAGAAATTACCATGATCAATCGACCTTCCGAAGAAGAACATGTCAATATCGTGAAGAAGAACTCCATACCCCATGTCCGAGCAACGATGGGAGGACAATATTACCCTCATTTCTGAGCTATTAGATAAGCAATAGTGGAGATCGGAGAAGGTATTTCCAAGAAAGAAGTTGTACCCAAGAAAATATCTCGATAGTTCGCTCCTAGAAAGCTTGAAAAACCTTCCAACACCATAATTTCCACCATCAACAACATTTCTCAGCCTGCCACTTCATTGGTACCATAAATTCTCCCCAAGCATGTCTGAAAGGAATACACCGAGCTTCATGCACCCCTCTCCAAATTTTATCAAGCCCTCTTGATCCAAAACCTTATCAAACTCTTCGACTCTTGTCCACTACCAAATCCACTTTCGATAAATTTCAAGTTAGATGCCCATTGTGACTTTTATCAAACTGTCGGCTATACTGCCAACCAATGTTTCCACCTCTGAAATGTGATCCAAGGCCCGATTGACCTGGGTATCATCGCCCCACTAGCCAATCCTAAACCAAACACCACTCATAAACTAGTCCCGAATCATACAAATGCCATCTTCCTAGAAGAGGACCCAGAATCTTACCCAAATTCACAAATCATACGAAGTAAATCACCAATCATACTCGTATACACGCCTTAACCTCTCCAAATATTCCCTTATTTTCTCATACACCCTACCAGCTTCGCCGATTTGGACTTATCACTCCTCACTAGAGCATGCATCACTAGACGCACCCATTCTGGAGGTAAACACATTGAATTGACAGAATTACTAAACCAACTCCTAGAGTTCGACCTGAAATCTCCCTCCCAGATGACCGTCGACTGTTAAAGATTCAGTGTATTATTCTTAAGAGCTTGAAAATGGGGCCAAGAGTGAGACAATTTGGTAGTACCGACCAACAAAGTGAGTTTAGAGGATATAGTCCACATCATTGAAGATTTTTTTCAATGCATTGGTCATATTTATAGTATATCTGAGATGCTCGATGCTTTGAAACTACAAGGGCGTCTAGTCCCTTTAATTTTTCATCAACCCACCGAATGGGATAACTTATATATATAAGACAGTGTGGTTGTGGAGTGCATTTAACTTTAATAGAAAGATTATATCTTTTCCACCGGATGGAGTGACGAATTCTAAGATTCAGAAAATACTAGTTTCATAGTCAGCATATGCGGAATGATATCATTCGAAGAGATGCTAGGGGAAATAAACAAGGTGGTTGAACAACTTAATATCGATGAAGAAACATGATTTCTATATTTCCCCTCTTCTGTGAACCACATGACCAGGTCTGGGAGACATTACCAAATCCCAATCCTACAACCATTAGCAAGCGAAAAGGGAAAGGGTTTTCAGAATATACATACGCCGGAAATGACCCTCGAGGAGAGTAAGATCTTTGATCAGTTAAAGAAAACCTAAGATAACATCACTCTATGGGAACTTTTTATGTCTTCTCAGCTGCAACGAAATTCCTTATCAAGCTACTCATAGGACCCACAGTTCCTCCCTCAACCACGCTTTAAGAAGCGTTGAATCTAGTCAGATCCCTAACCTCTACTAGAATGCTCTCCTTCCCTGAAGAATAAATCCCTAAGATTGTTACAAACCATAATTATGCTCCCAATATCTTTGTCGAAGTCACGTACCAATTTCCCTCAAAAGCAAGATGTATATTATGGAAGTCTTGCCAAAGGGGGGAACACCTTCCAATTCACCTAACAACTACATACATGTATATATGTGTCACACCTAGGAAACTTATATTTAGATTGCCAGTTTCTACGCGAAACTCTGTCAAAATGACGGGTCGGCATACCGCCCAAATTTTCGTGCAATTTTCAAGACAGTACCCTACCCATGATCCTTGTAACAGGTCCAACCATAGTCTTTACATATTTTGCAAACCAAATTTTTCCAGGCTCGGTTCCGTCCGACATTAATTTTTGTATATAGGTAAACCTAATACAAGTGAGAACCTAATAAACATAATAATAATAATCATGCTGAGACCCGTCTATCGTCTTTTCCTACTTTTTTTTCGAAAAGTGTCCAAAATTTTTTTCCTCTTTTATTAAAAATACCAAAAACATTCATTTCCTCCCTTTTTACCCAAAAATATTTTGTCCCTGTCTTATCCAAAAAAAATGTCAAAAATACATTTCCTTTCCCTTTCTAAAAATAAGAATTTCCCTTTTTCTTTTCCAAAAATAAATCCTAATTTTTCTCCTTCTCTGGTCAATCGCATACCCTTGGCCTGGCTCCTTATTGGCTTCGATCTTCAGTCAAATGGCCCCGAAGCTCAATCAGTCCCCTCATTTCCTTTGAGTATAAAATTCATCTGCATTCCATGGAGAATATAGACCAAGTACTGAATGTGCGGCCGAATTTGTTGACAGTTCTAGCTCAGCTCACTGCCAAAATTGACAACCTTCAAACCAAGTCTCATACGATGCAACAAAACTGGGTCCTTATCCCCAAGGAGCCCGAGGTCCTCTTACCTCGCTCTATGGGTATGACCTAACTCAAGCCTATTTGGGTTCCCAAGGAATACCAACATGCTCCACGTCCTCCTTCTCCTGACGCCTCGTCACCAGCCTTACTCCCTATGCCAAAACTTACCCAGCTAGGAGCTAACTTACTCGTGACCATTGATCCAAAGGAGGGAGAATTGAACAAGGTCAAGTAAGACCTCAAGATGTTGTCCAAGAATTTAGACCAAGTCAGACTCTATGTGAACTACGTGGATTACACCCACATGTCTCCCTATCCTAAATCCAGGTTACCGAAAAAGTTCAAGATGCTCAACAATGAGAAGTTTAAGGGTAGTGGGCCCCCGATCATTCATCTCCGTAGCTATCACTGATCCATGAATCTCCTAGGGTCCTCCAAGGAAATAATGGCCTATATGTTCGAACATAATTTGAAGGATAACGCTCTTCGTTGGTTCTTATCCCTAAAGGAGTCCAGAATCCGCATTTTGGAAAATGTTACCCTCGAGTTCATGTCACAATACTAGTACAACGATGAGTTAGAGGTTACTCACCGTGATTTAGAGCTACTTAACAATAACCCTAGGGAATCATTCAGTAACATCATTGCGAGGTGGAGAGAAAAATCATCTACCATGACCAATCGGCCCTTCGAAGAAGAATGGGCCAGTATCGTGAAGAAGAACTTCCTAACCCATGTTAGAGCAAGGATGGGAGTACAATTCTACCCTCATTATGGAGCTCTTAGAGAAGCAAGAGTGGATATCGAAGAAGGTCTTTCTTAGACAGAAGTTGAATCAAAGAAAACATATGGACAATTCTATCCTAAAAAGCTTGAAAAACCTTCATGGGCACCAAAAATTCTCCCCAACTCTGTTCGAAAGGAATACACCGAGCTTCATGCCCCCTCTCCAATGTTTATTAAGCCCTCTTGATCAAAAACCTTATCAAACTCTTGGACCCTCGTCCATTACCAAATCCACTTTTGAAAAATTTCAAGCTATAAGCCCATTGTGACTTTCATCCAACTGTCGGCTATATAACCGACCAATGTTCCTACCTCCGAAATGTGATTCAAGGCCTGACTAACTGGGGTATCATCACCCCACCAACCAATCCTAAACCAAACACCACCAACAATCCACTCCCGAATCATAAAAATGCCATCTTCCTAGAAGAGGACCCAAAATTTGACCCATCTCCCCATATCGTACCAAGTAAATCAACAATCATACTCGTATACTCCCATAAACCTCTCCAAACATGCCCATATTTTCTCCTACACCCTACCATCTTCGCCAATCATGCCTTATCACTCCTCACCAGAGCATGCATTATTGTCTTGTGACACCTCGCCTAATAAAATACCGAGAGATAAATCTTGTACAAAATTAAAACAGGAGTCTCATATGGTTGATTCTTAGTGTCACTGTCAAAAACCAATTTAATTACTAATAACCTATTAGGCTGGCGTCAAAATTTTATTTAACTAATCTTTTTAATCAAACCATTCAAATAAATTAATCACAGTAGTTTATATATATATAGAACTGAAATGAAATAAAATAATCGAACACTCAGTTAAACATCATACAACCAAATCAAATGCCGCACTAAAAGTTGGTAAAAGAATAATAATACAATTGGGTTATCGGCCCGAGTGTTTCTACAATACCTCCTATCTAGATTACAAGGATAGAAGCATATACAGTACACATGCATGCATCCATAACTGCTGCAGCAAACGTCTTACTCAAAAGAATTTTCATCCAGGCGTCCCCATGTCTCGACACCTAAAATATACATATATACATATAACAAAAGAGGAAAGTAGAGAAACGGGTTAGATCCCGATTTGTAAAAATATTTTAGCAAGTGCATAAATTATATATTTTTAAAATATGATATATCTCATATTTAAATTGGTATCGCACTCCCATGATATACCCCTCACCCCTCTTCTAATAGTGCACACCTATCGCATACCTTTTAAACAACCTAGTTAAGCTACCCTGCCTTAACTAATTTGTTTACCACATCTCTAAAGATCCCCATAAACCCGAGTACTAAGGGCTAAACTTCTCCCCATTCCCAACACTGTGCTACATTCATGCGTGGGGTGTCTCGCAAAGCGGAATCCAAACAAGGACCCCCCCGATACACTACTACATGAAAATGTTGGTCGTCGAGATCCATTAAGCCCTCAGCGCATAACTCATATATATATATATATTCTAGTATATTCCCATGCCTGAAGGCACGGCGAAAATTTCCCAAGTACATAATCGCAAAACAACAAAAATTTCCTAAGTACGTAATCGAAATACGACAAAAATTTCTTAAGTACAAAATCACAATACGATAAAAATATTGTTCCCCAACAAAACATCTATATATGGTGTCGCTTTTTTGGGTATTGCATCATATCGTGTTCAAGATTTAAATTGTGTTCAAAATTTAAATTCGCTAAACGCGAAACGGCGACAATTTTTCACAGTATATAATAGCGAAACGCAAAAAATTTGAAGTGTAATTTTAAAACAATGTCAAATAGTCCAATAACATTCAAATAGTGTAGATTCATCAAATAAATTCACATATAATAAAAAATATACAATATTCATCCATAGAATTCACATTGTGTCTCAAAAAAACAAAGTGTCAATTTTTTTAAAAAATTGGGCATAAACTCCTTTGTTTATTGGACTATCTACCCTATTTAAGGGGTAACAACAAATCCAACAAATTTTAAAAAAAAATCCCAAATTTGATAGATTTAGGCAGCGGGCTACATCGGCAGAAGTTTGAGGCAGATTTAGGTAGCGGACTACAGCGACGATGGAAGATTAAGTCCATGTTTGATTGGTCTTGAATTAAAACCTGAAACGAAAAGAAAAAAAATTAGTGTGAGTGGGGAAGGGGGAAGGGGGAGGGAGGAGGGGCGGGTCAGGGCAGGGGACGTGTGTGTGCGTGTGTGTGTGAACGTGAGTGGGGAAGGGGGAGGGGACAGGGTAGGGGGTGCGTGTGCGTGTGCATGTGCGTGTGCGTGTGCATGTATGCATATATGCATATGCATATCGCAGCGTGTGTGTGCGTGTGGGCGTGTGAGTGGGGACGTGTAAATTACTTCACATAATTTTGTTTTCATCAAAAGAAAATTACTTTTGAACTATTCCTGGATAAATGAAAAGTACAACTTTAAGTCGATTTGGCTTTATAATGTACAACTCCGAACACATTAATAAATCATATATAAAATGAGTATTAAAACGAAAGGGAAAAGATGTATACCGTGTGGTTGGGGTTGTCCGAGGTGGTTAAGTCATGGAGATCTTCCACAACGATGGTGATTCAAAGCATGAAACTTGAAAATCTGGCAAAAACCCATAAGAGAAAAAATGTGTTAGATCTGGAAAACTAAAATGAAAAATTAAAACACGTTAGATTTAGAAAATTGGTGTTGGATATTAAACTCCCACACCCACCCCCTAAAAACATTAAAACCATAGGATTATAGCAAATTGCATATATATGCAACTGCATATATATGCAATCTGCATATATATGCATATGCATATGCATATGCATATATATGCAAATTGCATATATATGTATGCATATATATACAGTTCTTATGTTTGGGGGGGTTTGTCATTTAATTAAGGGGAAAACAAATCTGTCAACAGGGAGAATACCAGCTGAATATCATAATAGAGCAAACACAAATTAAAAAATATAAAAAGGTACCAAGAAAATAGAATACCCAAACAGACTCTCCATCACCATCACGATATAAACTCATTCACCATAGGAACACCATATAAAGAATCCTCTAATTATTAGCATATCAGGTCTAATTAACATATAACCATATAGGTATTTCAAAGCTAGAGTGAATTTACCACCTCGTATCCTATTTTGATGGATGTGTTAATGAGGTAGTAGCTTCTAAAGGCAAGATAAATTTACCACCTCGTATCCTATTTTGATGGATGTGTTAACAAAATTTCACTTCATGTACGAATTGAAATCTGCATGCCCAAGATAGTTGGTATGCAAAACGAACTTGTTGATTTTGTGAGTCTGGCCATCAAAGAATCATCGTACGTACTCGGACACCCAAGCGAAAAGAAAAAATCACATCAACTTAGATATGAAGGATATTAATCCCTATATCCCATGCCCTGTGGATATAGATATTGTGAACGAAAAAACATAGACATCTACAGGAGCTTTGGCGTACATTAATATATGTGTATGTATAGGTTAAGATGGTACCATTCGTATATGCGTTTGAGGCCATATTGAGACATCATATTCCAATATTTAGCATCCACCTTACACTTTTCAAAGAAATCCGTAATCTTATTGCTCAAAAGCTTCATAAAGTGCAGGCTGCACAAAAGCACCCTTCCTGTCTGGAATGAAACAGTACAGTTCTCCATTTCGGCGCCTGTCGTTTTGATCTGCCAATCTTAAGCTTTATTGTTCCTAATCAGACATCCGGCACATTTGAACCTGCACATTTTCACTTCAAAAGTCACTATAACACAATAACAACCTATAAATTGTGTTTCCGGATACTAAAATAACTACAACATAGTAAGTATACCTATTTGGAGCATTTTGGGATTCATGTTATAAAAACATTATTACCTCCTTGATTCAGAGTTGATATGGCTGCCTTCAACTTTTGTAAAATTGTGCACTTCCTATAATGATTTACCAAAATGATCAATCATAGTTCTAATTATGATCCCTTAGATAGTAAAAGTACCAAAAAGTAATAAAGATGAGATCGGATATGAAATCCCAGGTAATTAAACATAACTAATCATATATGAGATCTGATTTACATGGTAAAATTATGAAATTAACATTCTGCACAAAACTTGGGCATAAATCTTTTGAAATGCACAATCTGCATAAAACTTGATCATAACAGTAAACAAAGTGAACTATAACATTACTTAAATGGAATGAGTGAGAGTGAGTGCGACTGAGGAGTGGTCGAGAGATGAGCGAGCATGAGGGGTAGAGGGTAAAGAGAAAATGAGTGAGAGTGAGTGCGACTGAGGAGAGAGAATATAACATTGCTTAATTAGAATTTTACCTGTATGAACACCCGTATCATAATAGATAGGTAAGGCTATACTCACGAGTTTTGAACAAAATACAAACAGAAATGTGAAAGAACTCAATATACTGCCTTCATGTCATCATATAATTCATCCAGTCCCCAAGAGAAACATTGTGGAAAGACCTACAGTTGGTGTTATTATCGCAATAAAACTTGAAAATAGAAAATGAAGTGTTAACAAATGTGGTGACAATTATTGTGCAACACAAATAAATAAGAAGAAAGCATTCACCAAGTGAGAACAAGGAATATAAAATGACAATCACACAACAAAGGATGTACGTGGTTCGGCAAAGATGTGCCTACGTCCACGGTGGTGCAGTCGATATTATTTCTATATACTCCGGAGAGTAATTACAGAGAATACAACTTGTCCTTTTTCCCCGGACCTAGGGTTTAATATATACATGTTCATGTAGGTAAGTGGAGGTGATGGGTTCCTCCACATTTTCCATCTCCCTTATAACTTTCCTTCATGAGGACGTGGTGGGAGACCGGATCAATATAAGAGATGAGGGGCCTGGACTTTGGGCCGCCAGGACTGGGCTACTAGTCCAGTCTCATAGTTCTAATTTTGGGTACCCACAATTGCCCCTAAATTTGTTGGGCCATGTTTATGGGTCAACAGATTTAAATGATTAGCCATAATGGCTGTTTTGCGATTCCTCGAAAGCTGTGGAGTTGATTTTGGCGGCACCCACTTCGCTTACTGTGCACTATGATTAGAATTTGAAGGCTTGTTGGAATAGCCACTTTGCTCCCGTCGCTTCAGTCTTTCCAGTATTCTTCTATCTTCTGAGAGCTCTAGTGCCTCGTACCTTTTTCTCTTAATTTCCATTCCCATTGCTTCTTAGTTGTTTGAGCTCGTTAAGGGTCTGAGGTCATCTGCTACGGTGTCTAGGATCAGACCTCTTCACCACCGAGTGATTTTATGAAGGTCTGAGGTCATCACCTAAGATGTTATCCTCATAGTTCACCAAATTAATGATGTTAAGGGTCTGAGGTCATCTACTAAGGTGTCTGAGCTCAGACCTCTTCACCACCGAGTGATGTTATGAAGGTCTGAGGTCATCACCTAAGATGTTTTCCCCATAATTAATCTCACAAAATTAATGATGTTAAGGGTCTGAGGCCATCTGTTAAGGTCTCTTATCTCAGACCTCTTCACCTCCGAGTGATGTTATGAAGGTCTGAGGTCATCACCTAAGATGTTATCCTCATAGTTCACCAAATTAATGATGTTAAGGGTCTGAGGTCATCTGCTAAGGTGTCTGAGTTCAGACCTCTTCACCACCGAGTGATGTTATGAAGGTCTGAGGTCATCACCTAAGATGTTATCCCCATAATTAATCTCTGGTCCAAGAATAAAGCAAGAACTATTATGGAAACTGATCTTTATTAATAACCTCTTTTTAATAAGATGGTACATTTACATAAAATTCTATGCAACATCATATGTAATATCTCTTGAGATGGTCAGCATTCCATGGGTTAGTGAAAGGTTCTCCTTCTAGGTTTTCTAGCCTATAAGTGCCAGGCACAACCTCTTCCGTTACTTTGTAGGGGCCATGCCAGTTTGGGTGTAGCTTGTTTTCCTTCTGTAGGGTCTTCTTTAGCACTAGGTCTCCCACTGCAATGGGTCTTGACTTCACCCTCTGGTTGTAGAATTTCGCTGCCCTCTGCTGGTAGGCTGCTTTTCTGACCTCTGCATCTTCCCTTCTTTCTTCGATAAGATCCAGGTCTAGCCTCCTCTTTTCCCCATTGCTGTCAGGGTCATAGGTCTAAATACGATGAGTTGGTAGTCCTACTTCCATTGGTATGACGGCCTCTGAGCCATGTGCCATCATGAATGGGGTTTCTCCTGTTGGTGTCCTTGCCGTGGTTCTGTAGGCCCATAACACTGCGTAGACCTCTTCTGTCCATCTCCCCTTCGCATCTTCTAACCTCTTCTTGATTTCGTCCAAGATTATTCTGTTTGTGACCTCGGTCTGGCCGTTTGCCTGAGGTCGACCAGGAGATGAGAAGAATTGCTTAATCCCCACTCTTAGGTAATACTTTTCTAAGGAGGAGTTCTTGAACTGGGTCCCATTATCTGAGATGAGAGTGTTTGGGAGGCCATATCTGCATATGATGTTCTTCCAAATGAACTGGAAGGTCTTCTGCTCTGTAATTGTTATCATCGGTTCCCCCTCCACCCACTTTAAAAAGTAGTCAATGGCAACTATCAAGAATCTATAGTTGTTGATAGCTCTTGGCAAAGGTCTTACTAAGTCAATTCCCCACACCGCAAATGGCCATGGAGAAGAGATTGACGTCATAGGCTGATGGGGTTGATCAGGGATAGTGGCGAACCTTTGACATTTGTCGCACCTCTTCACATAGTCTGCAGCGTCCTTAGACATGGTAGGCCACCAGTATCCCTGAGTGATGATCCTCTTGGCTAAGGGCCTTCCCCCTATGTGGCTAGAGAAAGAACCCTCATGAACCTCTTGTAAGACCTGGGGTACTTCCATGGGATGCACACATATGAGGAGAGGCAATAGAAACCCCTTTTTGTACAAGACATCTCCTACTATTGAGAACTTGGCAGCCCTGTATCTCAATTTTCTCCTTTCCATCTTGGACTCAGGCAGCTCTCCGTCTCTTAGGTATCTGACGAGCGGGTCGATCCATGAGTCTCCCAGGTTCACATTATGACAAGGGCTACATACCTCGTCCTCCTCGATTCTTGCTTTTCCTAAGACCTCGATTGGAATGGTCCTTCCCAAATCTATCTTCATTGCCGAGGCCAACCTTGCCAATGCATCAACGTGATTGGTGCTCAGTCGAGGCACTCTCTTCAGTTTTACTTCTTCAAAATACTCTAACAACCTTCTTACCTTCTTTAAGTACTTGGCCATCCTTTCGTCTTTGGCCTCGTATACCCCCAACACTTGATTGACAACTAACCTTGAGTCGCTATGGAGTAGGAGTCGCTTTACTCGAAGAGTTGTTGCCAATAAGAGACCTGCTATCATGGCCTCATACTCGGACTCGTTGTTTGAGGCCTGGAAGTTGAATCTCAAGGCGTATTCAATGTTGGCGCCATCTGGAGCCTAGAGTATTAGCCCCGCGCCGCTTCCACTATCACAGGAAGAGCCATCAACGAAGAGGCTCCATACATCTGCATCTGATGAGAAGACCCCTTCTCTCATAACCCCCTTCTTAAAGAGGTATCGATCCTCTTCGTTCTTTTCTACTCTGCTCCGGGTTTTGCCTGGGACGACCTCTTCTCTGCCTCGAAAGATGTTTAGTGCAGTCTCTTCCGAATTTCGGAAGACACTACGGTTCGTCTCTTCGTCGTCATCTAAGCCTTTCTCTGTCTCGGCCTCTTCCCAGGTGAATTCTGCTACAAAGTCTGTGAGGGCCTGCCCCTTGATGGCTGTCCTAGGTTGGTAGGTAAGATCATATTCTCCTAGCTCATGGCCCAGGTCATGAATCTTCCGGACTTCTCAGGTTTGTGCAGAACCTGCCTTAGTGGGGAGTCAGTGAGGACTACCATGGAGTGAGCTTGGAAGTAAGGCTTCATCTTCCTTGAGGCATGTATGAGGGCATAAGCCAACTTCTCCATTCGGGGATAATTTTGTTCAGACCCTTTAAGGGGCTTACTGTTGAAGTACACGGGCCTCAGGACCCCATCCTCTTCCCGTATGATGGCCGCGCTGATGGCTGATTTAGAGACTGCCAGATACACAAACAACCTTTCCCCCGTGATGGGCCGAGACAGCAATAAGGGAGACCCTAAGTAGGACTTGAGTTGGTTGAAGGCTTTTTCACACTCTTCGTCCCATTGGAAGGCCTTTCTTAGAACTTTAAAGAATGGAAGACACTTGTCCGTCACCCTAGAAATAAACCTGTTAAGGGCATCCACTCTTCCCGTGAGCCTCTGGACATCCTTGATACTCCTAGGAGTCTTCATGTCGAGTAATGCCTTGATTTTCTCAGGGTTTGCTTCAATCCCCCTCTGATTAACGATGAACCCCAGGAACTTCCCGTCTCCTACCCCGAAGACACACTTCGCTGGGTTGAGCTTCATTCTGTACGAGTCCATGACATCGAAGGTCTTCTCAAGGTCCGCTACGTGAGTGCAGGCTTTCAAGCTCTTCGTTAGCATATCGTCCACATACACCTCCATGGTCTTACCTATTTTCTCCTCGAACATCTTATTGACAAGACGTTGATACGTTGCCCCCGCATTTTTTAGACCAAAGGGCATCACCTTGTAGCAGTACATCCCTTTGTCAGTAATGAAGGCTGTCTTCTCAGAGTCTTCAGCATCCATGAAGATTTAGTTATAACCTGAATAAGCGTCCATGAAGCTCATGAGCTCGTGCCCTGCCGTGGCGTCCACCATCTGGTCTATCCTAGGTAAGGGATAGCTGTCTTTCGGGCAAGACCTGTTCATGTCAGTGAAATCTACACACATTCGCCACTTCCCATTGGCCTTAGGCACGATGACTGCATTTGAAAGCCACTACGGATAGGTAACCTCTCTTATGAACTCAGCCTCTTCCAACTTTTTTACCTCTTCCCGGATGACGTCGTAATTCTCCCTGGAGTACACTCTTCGTTTCTGCTTGATCGGCCTGGCATCTCTGTCTACGTTGAGCTTGGGGCTCATGACCTCAGGGTCGATACCAGGCATGTCTGCGTGACTCCATGCGAAGACACTCTATCTCCTTCTGAGGAAGTTTACCAGCTCTTCCTTGATCCCTGGATCTAGGGCCTTACCGACCTGGACGGTTTTTTCCGGCTCGTCCTTATTGAGGATGATGGATTCTACCTCTTTCGCGGCCTCACCCTTCTTCAATTTTGTTTCGTCTCTTGGGTCAAGAGTGTCAATGCTGTAAGTGGCGGTTTCTCTCTTATGGGCTTCTCTCTCTTCGGCCGAGTTGAAGTAACACTCCCGCGCCGTGGTCTGATCCCCTTGCACTTACCCTACTCCATAAGGAGTCGGGAATTTTAGCATCTGATGGACCGTCGACGGCACGACTTCAAACTCTTTGAGGGCCACCCTTCCTACGATGAGGTTGTAGGCTGAGAAAACGTTTTCGTCCATGATGAAAAAGTTTATCTTCTTGGTCAGCCTCTTAGGCCACTCATCCCCCATCCGTACATCCATTTCATACATGACCAAGGGGTGCACCTTTCCACCACTGAAGCCTATCAATTGGTGATGGTAGGGCACCAGCCTTGCCCTGATAAGACCCAGGCTCTTGAAACAAGGCCAGAACATCACGTCTGCTGAGCTTCCCCCGTCTATGAGGATCATCCCTACCTCGCACCCATGCACCCTGTTTGTTATGACCAAAGGGTCATCATGGGGGGCTAAGATACCCTTGAAGTCGAGTCTGGAGAACCCCACTACGAGGGTGTCTATGTCCACCTTCTTCCTCTTCTGCACGGCATCGGAAGACGTTAGATTCACAACCTCAGGCCTGGCCACTGACCTGGCCTCTACTATATGAGCCTTCCTATCAGCTACCTCAGAGACACCTCCTGCAAATCCCCCACATATGGTGCTAACACCAAAGGAGATCATACCGACCCTCTTCACCGGGGTGTTGTCATCCTTTGGCGGAAGATCCGGGTCGTCTTCATCATCTCCCTCTGAATCATCGTCCCTTCTGGCCGGGACATCGCCACAGCATCTGTCATTTCTTCTTTTCTTAGGGTCTTCTCTTCCACCCTTTGGAGCCTTGCCATCCACATACTTCCTCAGCTTTCTAGATTTCAGCATCTTCTCAATCTCATCCTTTAAAGCGAAGCATCTATCTGTGACATGGCCGTGATCCTGATGGAACTCACACCATAGGTTTTTGTTCCTCTTATGTGGCGGGGCCTTCAATTTCTCCGGCCACCTCAGAGTCCGGTCAGTCTTAATCTCATTAAGCATGTGTTCACAGCTCACAGTCAGAGGAGTGTAATGAGCAAACTTGTCATCACCTGACCTCTTCTTCCCCTCTTTCTTGCTTTGGGTCCTCCCAGTGCCACCACGGTTCTCCTCCTCATATTTGGCGGCCATTGCCTCTTCCGCATTCATCACTTTCCCTGCGGTTGCCAGCAGCTCCGCCATGGACCTAGGGGGGTCTTCCGCCAGTTTCCACAATAGCTTCCCCTTCTGGAGGCCTCCTATCAGGGCGGTCATGGCTATGCTCTCTTCATAATCTTCCACCTCCAATTTCTCTTTGTTGAATCTTGCTATGTAGTCTCTTAGGCTCTCACCCTTGGCCTGTTTAACATACAGAGGGTGGGTAGTCTTCTTTTGGGGTCTTACCCCAAAGAAGAAGTTGTGGATGAACTGCTCAGCCAGGCCTTTGAAGTTATCAATTGAGTTCTTCGGAAGGGAGGTGAACCAACTATGAGCTGCCCCTGTCAATGTCCCTGAGAAGGCCCTACACTTCATCTCATCGGGTATCGAGTAGATGTCTGCTGCCGACTGATACATCTCGATATGGTGTACAGGGTTAGTGCTGCCATCATACTTGGGAGTCACTGTAGGAGGCTTGAACTTGGCTGGGGTTGGGAACCCCACTATCCTAGCCACAAACGGGGAGCCCTCTGAGTAACCCCTCTGTAATGGGTCCCTTCTTTTAATGAGGTCTCCTATCTTCTCCTCAAGGCGTTGGATAGAATCCTTCCAGGGTCTTCTGTCATCAACTTGGCCGAGGTTATCCCCTGCCACCTCCCTTCGATGGACAGAGGGTTCCCCAGCCGCGACACGTTGGTTGTTGACCTCTTCCTGCTCTCGGCCTCTTCCTTCATAGGGTCGGCCTTGATCTGGCCGACCTTGCCTACCCCCTCTCTGAGAACCTACTGCGCTCCTCGACCTCGATAGCCTCTGTCTTAGGTCATTCACCGGGCCCAGCCTCTCGAAGGTCGACCCTCTGCTCAACCTGTCAAAGGCCGACCCTCTTCGTTGGTCCTCTTCTATTCTTCGGCCGACACATCCTTGACTCTGCCTAAGAGGTCGTATAGTGTTATCTGACACCTCATACGGCTCCCAGCAGTCTTCTGGGGCCTCTTCGGCTTCTAGGTAATCATACATGTCCTCTGGGCAAGGGTTTCCCTGCCTCCCCAGGCGCAAGCGCCTAGGGTCAGCAACGTCCCTTCTCCGCTCGGGTGCAGACTGGTCCTTCATTGGCGCCTGGGGTGGTCCCCTGGCGTCAGGATGAGGCTGAACTGCCGTCGGAGTGATCATGTCCGGTGAGACTCCAGGTGGCCTCATCATAGTTTGACTGAGCTGAGCAAATTTCTCCTTCATGGCTTGTTGTGTTGCAGCCAAAGATTTCAAGGCCGCTGCTACCTCCGCCATTTCGGACTGGGGGGCGCCTGACTGGAGCTAGGCCCTCCACCTCCGGTCGGCGGAAGAGGCGGTGGTAATTCTGGTGCCATGTGTTAATAATAAAGAGCTTGAGCAGCAAGTGAGCTTAATACCTTAAAGGACCTCTTTCAATGGTGAAACAGCTCCACGCAAGGGGTGGTTCCTGGTTCACCACCAGAGTCTCCGGTGAGGTTAAGCTGAAGAAGAGGAAGAGATAGCTTCTCGTTCCCACAGACGGCGCCAAAATGATGATGCTAAGATTTAGCACCACCAGGTAAGGTGTTTTCAAGCTCAATATAAGAATAACAATGGCAGCACAGTTATATAAAGAGGTAAGAGAATGAGATGAGTATAAGAGGAGAGGGCACAGGTATATAAGTGGTTCAGCCAATTTGGCCTAGGTCCACTGTGAGTGTGTGTGTATAATATCACTGAATGAAGGCACTAATGGCCATGGATACAACCTCTCAAGCTTTCTCTCTCTACTGTGTATTAGATAATGCTTCAGCTAGGGTTTAATATCTGGATCCCTTTGCAAGGTAGGGGATGATCCCTATATATAGTACCTAGGGGGTGTAATGTACCCTCCATGCATGCAATGAGCATGTGTGTGGTAACCTCACCAATGTGGGAGTGCCATCTGTCACTGTCACATGTAAGGAATGATGATGAAATATCCTCCCCACGTGTGGAGAATAATCTTGTTACAACTGATTTGTGCCCATGTGTCCTTATCCAAATGTCAACAGATGCTCGGCTGTCATATTGGTGCATAACCTCGGCCTGGGAGAGGCCGAGGTGTAAGGACTTGATGTTTGTTCAATCTGAGATGTGTCATAGGGAGTCTCGGCCTGATCTCGGCCGAGACATTATGCTGGGGTCGGCCCCATCCGAGGTTGGACTGATTCCATGCTGACGATTACTAAGGATTCTTGTCACCTCGGCCTGAACTCGGCCGAGGTTGCCATACCCAGGTGTACGAGAGTGCTGTTGATGCCTGTGATGCGCGTAGTGTCCATTGGAAATGTAGGTGATAGTGTCGGCCCAGGCCGACACTGGTCTGGCCGAGGGATGATATCATGGGCCCATGGCTTATCTAGGGTCGATCAATATCTCGGACATCATCTCGGTCGAGGTTGGTGTCTCTAGGCCGAGGTTACACTTAGGGCATATCAAAATAAATGGTTCATTAAATGGACATCCGAGTTAGAAGATATTGTCTTTTTACGAACAGGGGGTAAAGTTGTCATTTAGCCTTAAATGGTATTTTGTTTTATATAATGCCACATGTTATATTTTGATTGGACCAAGGGGGGTGACCTTATGCCGACTTATAACCCTTGAATTAATCTCATCCTTCATCATATTTCAGCCATGGAAGAGTTTTAACCTAAGGAAAGAGAGTTTTGAAGTTTAGGAAGAAAGTGTGAGGAGAAATTGAAGAAAAATTCATAGAAAAATTACGTAAAAGCTCCTAAGGTATTTCCATCCATAAATCTTGTTTATTTTTTTGTATTAATTATTTAAATGATTGAAATAATCATTTGTTTACTGAAATTCCATGTCTTGATGTGTACTTATGGATAGATGCAAGTTTAAGAAAACTTGAATGTGTAAACCCTTGAGATTGTTTTGTTTAGGAACCTTGTTTATTCAAACTTCCATATATTTCTCTATAGTTACTGGAATTGATTGATTCCCATTGGAGATTAACCTGGACTCATATATGTATGACATACCCGAAAATTATATTAAAATACCAATAAATGAGTGTTTGGTGATAGCTTGAAATTCGGGTATGAAATTTGTCCTAAGGTTGAAAGTATGCCCACCATGTGTTCTATGTTTTGCTTGACATAGCAAATGAACTCTGAAAATTATGAAATTTTAATCTTGTATTGTTCAATATGTTTACTGATGTTAGGTGAAATATCATATAAATTTATGATGTAGAAAATTATGGAAATTCCTGTAAGTTGAATGAACGATAAAAGAGCCTATAGGGAATATTTCCTATGTGGTAAATAAATGAGCATATCTTGCTCTAGGAGACTTAAAATGATGTACCGTCTTTTGTATTTGAATACTAATATGACAAGGATTGAATTTCCAAGAATAAATGAATTTATATTTGGTCTATGATTTGGATATGTTAAATATATTAACATGGATTTGGATGGAACTTCACTTGTGATAAATGATTTGAATGGAATCATGTGATGCTTATGGATTGAATTATGTTTAAATCATTCTTTGGATTATTGATATTCTTATGATGATAATAATATTGTAAGAATGATAAGAAGGGAAGAAGAGATGATTGAACAAATACCGGATAAAGGCAAGGGAAAAGACAGGTAAATTATCGAGGTGAGTGTACTTATGATTTGTTTCATATATAAATATGAATATAGCTCTAAGAGCAGAATTTGTTTAAATACTTCGGTATTCAGGATTTGTTTGGATAATAAAATATCCAGGATTTGTTTGGGTCTCATGATCCAGGATTGGTTTGAATACTTCGGTATTCAGAATTTGTTTGGATATTAAAATATCCAGGATTTGTTTGGGTCTTATGATCCAGGATTGGAATTGGACAAAGATCCAATGATTTGTTGGAACTAATGTTCCAGGATTTGTTATTGCCAATGGTCGGAATTATTTGGATATTATGATCCAGGATTTGTTATTGCCAATGGGCAGAATTATTTGGATCTTATGATCCAGGAATTGTTATTGCCAATGGGCAGGATTGTTCGTATTTTATATCCACATATTCGATATAGAATTGTTATTTCATTGTAGGGAAGGAGTACCTCACTAAGCTTAATGCTTACGGTTTATATTTTAACAATTTCAGGTTTGTATGCTTCCAGCTAGAATACCATATGACCGGTAACTTTGAGAGTTGCACCGTCAGAAAGAGCTGGGGTTTAAATATGGGGATTTTATCATTGTCACACTGAAGATTTTAATATACTCACACATTGTATATATTGCGTTAGTATGGATTGAGTTGATGATTGTGAAATTTTATCATAGTTAATCATAGTATTGTATGTCCGATTAATTATGACTCTGATATTGATTTCATTATGGTATAATAATAATATTATGCTCATTATACACAGTGTGTAGAAAAATATTGATACATGACGGATATTTTCCAATGGGCTCAAGATTATGATCCAATTATTACATTAACAAATGATTAGTATGGATATTGGGTTTGGGGTGTGACATTAACAAAATCATAAACCTTAAAAACAATAAACAAAAAATGACAAATTCACAAAATCAAAATTTTGATCCCTAAAATAATAACCCCTAAATTTAATAAAACCCTAACAAAAGAAACATTACTATACACACACCTGGAATATGAAAAGGAGTAGCCGAGAGAAAGAGAATGAAGATTCTGTGCGCTAGGGCTTGTGAGGAGTGAGAGAGGGGGCAGAGAGTCGGGTGCATGTCCTGAGCATGTGTGGTATAGAGAAATGAGAGAAGTTTTGGAGATAGCAATTTAATTTGTTACCGTTGTTTTTTAGTTTTGAAGAAAGGGGGAGGAAGTAAATTAGAGTGTGTCAAAAGAGGGGGAACTCAAAAATTTCAAGGGAAGAATAGGAAGTGTAAATAAAATTCATCTTGATGACATCATCTTTTAAGCTTATAACATACATAAGTTTCCTACTTTATCTATATATATATATATGGATAGATAGATAGATAGATAGATAGATAGAGAGAGAAAGAGACAGCTATTGAGAACTATCCTTCGTCGTTGGGTTTAGTGAGACATGGTGGGTGTTTGTAGTTCCGTAGCAATAAATGGGGAAAAAGGTTTGTTATGAAATTTTTTATGAATAAAACATTTTTATTTTCTTTTATGTATCTTTTTTTCCCATCAAAAATGAAATAGAATAAAAATATTTTATTTTTTAAATTTATTGTTTATAATTGTAGATGGTAAATCGTACTAAGTGTAATTCCAAATAGATAGAGTTGAACATGGAAAATAAATCATATAATCAAAGAAGACAAAGTTTAAAGGGTTCGACAATGTGCTTATGTCCACGAGGTGTTTCTCTCTATTCTTATTAATCAATTCGCTTTGGCGTAAGAAGAAGGGGTTAATCCGTATCATCCTCACTTGGTTCTGCTTCCTCTGTTTTTTTTAAACAATTAATAATACCTGGTCGGGTTCTTCTCCTAGCCGTACTGAATAGAAAATGCTGAGCTAAATCTTCTTCATGTAAAACTTGCTTGATTTGTTTCTAGGGGTGATTGTTATATTTATAGGTAATAAGAAGGAGATGAGTCGTGTAGGACTCTGAGGCTCCGTAAGGTAGTTGTGATGCGATCGTATAAATCTTTCCCCATATTTTCACTGATCAGGATCCTCCTCGTTCTCATCGCAAGATACGATCCTTTATCATGAGCTACTGGACATGTTTCATTCAATCCGAGTTTTTTGGAATTAATCAATTAATTCCCCTCTATTTCTCCTTAAGTTTCACATCCTGGTAGGGGTGAAAAGGTTTTATAAAAAATAACTTATACGTTATTTGACAACAATGTTTGATCGTTATTTGAAAGTAACTTTATAGAGTACGAAAACTCATAAAAATTCCTGAAATAACTATCTATTTTGTTATGGCGATTAGACTTCAAGGGCATGATTCAAATTTAGCCTAGTTTCTCAAAGGTACGTTGGTAAAAGTGCGTGAAATGACAAACCGTTGGGGCATGCGTGTGTCATCCATCACCTTAGGCCTTGTTTCAAATGATCAATTATATTGGGGTGTTGAGCGATGAGGTTTCAAAGATTTCTCTTCTACCATTTTTCTCTCTCATTTATACCATTCAATATGTTAACAACTCTCTTACACTTTCCTTCACTTGTAAGTCTTATCAACTCTCTATCTTTTCTATAATTTATTTTCAAAATGAAAATTTCTTCTCATTTCCTTGAAATTTCATGCGATCTTTCTTCTTAGTATGGAAAACATAGTGTATGCGGTGAACGACAAAACCCTAAAAGAGTTTAAAATTAGGTTTTCTATCTCGTATTGGGTTGGAACGGGAAAGGGTCATTGGATGGCCAAATATATGGATGGGAGTGGAATAACATTCCCCCAAATCATCTTTTTCTAGTATTTTTAAAGTTATTTATAGTGGTGCTTACTCATTGATCCCCAAATATGTGGAGGATTGTGAATTGGGTTCACAAAATCAACGAGTTGTGCGAAACTCAATTTGGAATTCTAGATATAAGGTATTGTTATTCATGGGTCAAAACAAATGATAATTACTTTTAGTTGAAGGCAAGGAAGGCAGATAGAGTCCTCGTAGTCAACCTTCCTAACTATAGTAAGGGCTATTGAAGCTACAATTTTATTGGTAGGAAATGGAAACATCAACGAATTTCATAAGGTGGTGCGCCCTATAAAGGTTTTATATGCCCTAGAAAAGGGCACAAGATAGGTCAATTATTTCTTTTCAATTGTATTTTGCTATTGTCAATCAGTCATTATATGAAACATTTCAACAATACTTTATTTTCTTCTTTGTTTTGTGGAGAAGATTATGTGAAGAAGTAGTCCACAACTTCTCTTGTTAACTGGAGCGAACTTGTGAAAGATTGGAATTTAAAGAGATTGTCGTCGCTTGCTTCTGAGCATCCCAGGTCATCATGTTTTCTTCTCGAGTACACAAACACCACCACCTCATTCACCAACAAGCCTGTTGATTCAATTCTCGAGATCCCCATCCTTTCATAAAGAGAAAAGTCATCTAGTGCATCCACTTAATCTTTCATTGAATAAGTAGATGTAAACATTATTCACATTGATCCATGACATATCATAGAGGAATATATGCCCCCAAGTAAGAAAACCCTTACTGGGATGATGCAATTTCGATTCAATTGCTAAAGAGTCATCTTCATAATCATGACAATGATGACAAACTCTAACCAAACCCAGATGATGATGGTAGTCGAGCTAGATGTTGTCAAATTTTAAAATTATTATAAGTGCACGGACTATTAAAATATATCGAATGCAAGTCCGTGTCAAACCCACAGAGATTTCATCAATTTTTATAAAGTATTGACTATTCAACTAGACATATGAGTATAATGATATGATGAATAAATAAAACAAAATAAATAGCAATTAATGAGTGAACACAAATTATGTAACTAGTAAGGTGATATTACTAAGATTTTGGATCCATTTGACAATGATGACAAACTCTAACCAAACCCAGATGATGATGGTAGTCGAGCTAGATGTTGTCAAATTTTAAAATTATTATAAGTGCACGGACTATTAAAATATATCGAATGCAAGTCCGTGTCAAACCCACAGAGATTTCATCAATTTTTATAAAGTATTGACTATTCAACTAGACATATGAGTATAATGATATGATGAATAAATAAAACAAAATAAATAGCAATTAATGAGTGAACACAAATTATGTAACTAGTAAGGTGATATTACTAAGATTTTGGATCCATTTACCAATTTTACTAGCTTATGATTAATTAGTCCAACTCGCAATTCTCGTTTATAACTCAAAATTTACTAACTCCCATTGCGTAAATTTCGGATGATAATAACGTTAAAGTTCAAATAAATATTTTTATATCTCTTTTTAGATGCCAAAAATTCATATTCCCTTAAAATATCACTCACAAGCATTAAATGTAAAATATAAGCATGGAATATAAAACAATTTAACATAAGCATAATCTATCAAATGTACGTACATAAAATCAAAGGATGTGAATGAAACAATTAACTCTTAAGATTTAAAATATCACTCTCGTGACTTTTTTAACTGAATATAGACTTTTTAATTCATTTTTCTAACAAGTAGGGAATTTAAGTGAATTGAACTAATTAAAATATACACTAAATAGTCATGGTAAATTTCACCTCATCTTAACAACTTAAATTAAACTGGCATTATAATTAAAACACAAAAATCAAAAGATGAAATAATAATTCTCATTAATAATAATGAACTTACAAAATTGGAATCCAAATATTTTAACGCTGAAATAATAAAGTCCTTCCCAAACTAGCACACAAAATGTTTTAGAACCACAAAAATAAAAATATTAAGATTTACTATTTTTTGTGCTACCCAAAATTACACACTCAAAATTTTCTTTATGTACAAATTTGTCTTTCTAAGTGTTTGTGTCACACACACACTCCATGTATTTGCCCCCGCAACTTTGTTTTTTACCCCCCCCCCCCCAAACTGGTGTTTTCAAATTAATTAAACGACATGACACTATCATACAAGATAAAAAGACTAAAAAAATGGTACACAAAAATATGGGGGACAACCAAACATTTTTGGGTAAGGGGAGAATGTGGGTACAGAAGACAAACGAATAAAGGACGAAACACATGTGGGTAAGGACACCATCTCGAACAAAATAGGAAGGGGTGGAAAAATAAAGGTAAAAAGAAAAATAACAAATAACAAAATCATAAAACAAAATATTTTTTGGTGATACAGCACAAAAGGGGAGAAAAAGTGATTGAAATAATAAAAAGAAAAAATGTAAAAATAAATAAACAAAAGAAAGGTAGACTCTCGGTGGTAGAAAACAACGTGGGAATGAGAAAAGAAAGAAAACAGAATAATAGAAAGGAACAACGCGTAAGAGCATATATTTTAGCTTAGGATTTAACTTGTATTTTGGCATATCCCTTTACAAACTGTCACGATGAACAAAACTCTGGCTTCCCCAATATTAAAAGCACCTCCACATCTCACAAAGGTATAAGTCTTTTTGGTGTTCATAATGATTCATAACCATATTTAGGATGTATTTTTATAAAAAACCAAGTCTGTAATTGTAAAGGAGTTAAAATTATAAATTTATTTTTTTAGACTTGTTCAAACGAGATAAAACTCTCTTTCGAACGAAAAAGCCTTCTCGTTAGATCACATTTGGAATGATCATCTAACGAAGTAAGGACTGCTTAGCAGAACTTTCTTATTAGATGTAGACTTGGAACGAGCTACCTTTTGGTTTGACTGAAATGCTTCCACATTGTAATGAATGCATATTCTCCTTAGAACGACCTTGATTTGCATTTGAAAGAGTTGCCCCCTCGAAATTTGTGTCATACCTATAAATACCTGTTTTGAACTCCTTTTTTATGGGACTTCAGAAAAAATGTGGACATCATATCTATGCCAAAGTTTTTTATATTTTATATCATAAAACACCTTTTGATTCACAATTTTGTCATCCCTGTATCATTTGTTAATCATTATGAAACCTTATAGTTTCAATTCCTTTCATAAACATTATGGATATCAATCTCTATGGTAAACTTCTGAACTAAGGGTTCACTGCTGAAGAAGGAAGAAGGTTGATGTGACAACCCGCCTACAAAAATAAGGGGTGGCCAGCCCAATACTTAAATTATCACAGGAATCATAGATGGACCATTCTCAGCATCACTGTCGATTAAAATAATAGTACGAGATAACCACCAATTATTTTAGAAAACGGATTGTCAAATTTAAATTTTTGCAAGTAATATAAAAATACTTAGACAATCCCATTTGCGAAAACGGTGGATACCATAAATCAACGGATAAAGGAAAGTCAATATAATGAATAATAACCGAATAAGCTGTCGGTTAACAAACCAATACAAATAGCTACATAGAGTATTACAATTTAGATATCACGTTAAAATAAATGAATACAAGGCGTGGGAAACACGCCCGAATAATTAAACGGAACATAACTAGAGTACAATGGAAAGAAGCGTCTAAAATAAATATCCTACAACATCCGCATTTGCTATAGCTCCAAGACAACTAGAAAGGAATGGTCAATACGGGTGTCCTTGCGGTAGAGCACCTGAACGGACAAAGAGTTGCATGAAAAATAAAGAAATATAGACTGGTCAGGGCCGAGTTTGATATGATTACAATGTGACTAAAATGCATGACAGTTCAATGCGTAATAATCCCTCGCAATATAACATAAAGGTTCTCATCTCTCATTCTAAAAGCACAACCTAGCGCAATATCAATGATGATGCTCAAGGATCATATAAGTATGGGAGAACTAATCTAAAAATACTCAAGGAGACATCAAATCAATTATTCACAACTCTACATGCACAGTTCCTATTTCTCTTTAGGAAATACATAGATGGCAATTCATTTTATCAAATGTTTACCAAATCAATTTCATTTCAAAACTTTATTTACAAAGTCTATTTCCCTTCTTCCATCCAAGAAATATATTTAAAGTAGGTTTATTATCATAAAAATGCATTTTCATTTTATATCTTCTTATTTTCCTTCTTCCATCTAGAAAATCTATTTAACTTCCAATTTTCCTTCTTCCATCCGAAAAATGTATTTAAAGCCATTTTATTATCATAAAATGCTTTAACATCAATATTGTCCCACATTATTGAGAATAGTTATATTTCATAACATATAACGATTCTAAGACTGCCCCTCTGGGTTTTCCCACTGGGCGCGCCCTTAAATGGCTATCATCTTCAAGGGCCTATTAATCAAGACAACCTGGGATCCAACAACGCAAGACGTCGGGAAGCGGCCATATTCCTGCGGGAGAGTCATAACCACACCCAGAATTACCTCACCAGCGCAGTAAAACATATAATAATCGCCCATATGGCCTAGGACTATATCCACCCTGCATTCATTAGCCAGGGGGCTTCACCTCACGCGCGCAACTTCCCTTATGATAGCGATTTAGAGAGGTGTGTTCACATAAATTATTATTTATGAAAATCCTTTTTTTCCATTTTGGAATCATTCACTTTTACATTCTCAAACACATTAATTTCCAATGATGAAATACCACTTTTAGAATGTGCATTTCTTATTCTTTAAGTCATATTTTATTAATGACCTATGACCCGAAGTCCCAATATCCTCAAACTATTCTCCCAGAGTCCCACACAATACCATAAATCATCAAAGTGAGTCTCCCTCAATAATAGTCTCCCAAAGATCCCAACATCATCATTTATTCTTCTATAAGTTTTTTGTTAACTTCCTATATCATTCGGACATTAACCTACACAATCTATCCTTTATATTAAGCCCAAATAACCCCAAGCAAACTTAGGATATTTGTCTACCCAACACATACCTCTAGGGGTCCTCATTACTTCCCAAAGGAAGGTTCCTAAACCTGGAACCTAAAATAAAAGGGCTAAAAAGGAAAATTAGAAAAATCTCACAAAAACAGGGCATCCGAATCGATTCGCCCTAGTGCCGAATCGATTCGCCCCTGGATGCGAATCGATTCGCCCAAAAGCGAATCGATTCGGTGAGTAAAACCCATATTCTACCTCAGTCGAATTGAATCAGCCTTAGTCCGAATCGATTCGGTCTCCCAAACTTGTATCCTGCCTCCTAACCGAATCGATTCCCCTGGGAGCCGAATCGATTCGGCCCTGCAAATTTTCCCAATTTGGGCTACGGGTTGTATGAACCCTAAAACCCCAAAATCTCAAATCCTCCATTTTCATCAACAACAACAACAACAACAATCTCTACCCAATCATCCCTACACATCATCTAACTAATTTATTTTCCTCAAATCAAATTTAAAACAAAGATTTAGAGTTTAAACACCAAAATTAATAAAAATCCATTTATGGTTTAAATCTCCAAAAACTAACTATACATGCAATTTATCACATTAAATCAATATCTAGCAAGTAAGAAACTTACCTCGAGTATGTAGTTTTGGATTCTCTTTCGATAGCAACGATTTTCGGCTCCAATCTTCCATTTTTCTCTTTTTTCTCCCATTTCTCCCAAGCTCTCTCTCTTCTCTCTTTCTCTCTTGGCTTATAACACACGATAAGGGTTTAAAAAGATTTGGGAGACTTAACCGGGTCTTAAACATAAATTTCCATCTTTTAAATCTTAATACACCATTAAAATGACTCGTAACTACACAATTGAGTCACAACACGTCAAAAGTGCCCAAAACTCAAAAATACAACTTGGGATTTATTTTGACTATCTCGATTATTCTAAAACCAACTGCACCCCCTATTTTAGCATTCGGAGTAACGTACAATATTTTTTGTGTTACTACATCATGTTATTTCATTTATTATGCTCAAGTTTAAACATAAGTTATAACCGTCGTTTAAAATGTAACGACGCAGTAAATCACAATTTGATACTATTTACCTTCTCATAACGGTAAACAGGCAAAACATAGTAAATATTATCCCTTAATATCACGGGAAATAATATTTACTCCCACATTCTCTATTTTATAGAATTAGCCCATCAGGCAAAATAATATAAAATAGTCTCTCAAAAGACATTGGTTGTTACATACTCCCCCCTTAGAAGGGAATTTTACCCTCAAAATTGAAGCGTAACCCTATAATTATATAAAGGGTGTACTATTCTAAACTAGTGTTCTTCCGTCCCTAAAACTTTCTAGGCATGGCGGTACCCCCATTGGATTAGGACCAAGGTTGTTACTATTCGATCTTAATCTACCTTCTTCGTGCTCTAACCTAGCACTTAGTCATTCCTCATGAACTATCGATCTCGGCACAATTGCCTTTTCTCCTGAATCACATGAGCCCAAATTGTTCTCTATACTAACACTTAATCGCTTTACCCCAACACTACTTAACTTTTATTCGCGTTGGCGTTGTCCTTCAAAGTATGCGGCTCAATGAGCCCAATCCTCAGAGAAAAACAATCTGAATCATTGTACGGGATTTCGACCCATAAAAACTATTGTTCCCATCCTTCCTTTAAGTCGAACACACCCATTCAAGGTATGCCTTTCGACATTTGGTTAAATTTTTTCCATTCATTCATCCACTTACGAGTGGTAGGATATACCCCATATCCATACGGTTCCTAATCCTTTATGGAAACATTACCAAAACCTCGACACGACAAATCTAGCCTCGGTCCAACACTATATTGATAGGATCCTAATACCGTTCCATACCTCCACCATAAAGTACTGGGCGTACTCCCCCAAAAATAGTCCTCCCACATCGACCGGAAAAACAGCGATTGGGTCAAACGATTAATAATTTTGCTCAAATAGGATCATAACCATTGCGGTGCCGGTAGTTCAACGAAAATGTCCACGGACATACCCTTCCTCGTTCCCCCACTAGTCTCTTCACACTAGTAGGTGAAATAATCAATCACGAACATAAATGCTCTTGCTACAATGATCTTCTAGTTAAGCTCGTTCTTCTTGGCGCATCAGCTACCCCATCCGCATTTCCTTAGCGAAAGGGAATATCCAATTGATAGTCCTTTATGAACTCCAAACACCAACTCTTCCGCCCCAATAATATATTCCAACATCTTGTTGCTCGTAAAAGACCAAATTTCCTGCCCAAGAAGTAGTGCCTCTATTTCCTTAAGGCGAATACTACCACTATGAACTCTACATCAAGCATGGGATAATAATTCTCACAAGGTTTGAGATTGTGAGACGCATAAACAATGGGTCCATGCTCCAGTATTAATACTTCCTGTTCCTGGCAGAGACTCGTTCTTTAAATCCACTCTCGATCTCAACAATACGAGTGCAGGAGTAAAAGTCAGCACATCTTTTTAGCTCCCAGACAGTCAGGTTACCAACGTAACACTCTATCTAAGAGAGGCCTCACCTTGGCCTAGCGACACAAATCATACGAGATCCTATACTTCTTATTTCTAGGGACCTAATTTCCCTTATAGTTAACCCGCAAACCTACTTGTGGTCAACTCCATACCGCCTTCTTAAAACAACGTCACATGCCCTAAGGGCCTTACGTCCTAATAATCCTAAAGTCAATCTATATCCTAACCAAACCGTAATAAATATTATACTAATTATATCCCTAGTGGTGTCCAAGACCTTTCCCAACTTCTGACATTCGCTCGGTTTCGTGTGTGGGACGTCTCGCAAAAGAGAAATCCAAACAAGGAAACCTCTCGTTACACTACTACCTCGCATCGTCGGTCATTAAGATATAACATCCTAAGACACATGATCGGGACTGCTAAAATTCAAACTCGTAACCCTATCAATTCATTTCTACTTTTATGTCTTACCATATCCATTAATTGAAAATCTCAACTAATCAGACCTTTACTTTCTGTAAAGTCTTACAAATACTTTATCCCAATATATACACATATCCTTTTTAAATGGCCTTCTCATAAAGGTGTAACAATAAGTCTCAATTCGACTTTCATATCTAGGTCTCCCTTGCATTGGTCAGAGGAGAGAACTATTCACAGTGCTTTTATATCGTACTTTAATAGCCATTGAATCACTCAATCAGATGGTTCACGGCTAAACCTTCCAACCCAGCATTCCAACAACTAAAAGAAAGAAGGAAAAGAAAAGAAAATGCAACGTCTCTCCACTTCCAACGTCATTAAGGTTCATGCATGGAGCATCTCGCAAAGCGAAATCCAAACAAGGAACCCCTCCTATACATTACTACTTAACTTTGTTGGTCGTGGAGATAAGGCAACATCATACATGAAAAATGAATGAAATAGAATAAATAAATAAAAAATCCTTACATACCTTAAACCATCCCTATAAAATCCCAATCCTCTATCCAGGTGAGACAGTATAGAACAACTAGTTCCTCTTTGGAACAACTAATACGATAGCCTCACAATTTATTCGCTTGCTATCGCTCCAACCAAACCAAGAATATTTCCACTCGTATAATACATATAATACGAGTAGCACATACCACACATATATTTTTAAATATGATCACTCGCCTTATAACGAGTGAAGGAAAGATATAGAACCTCCCTACCATGGAAGTCATATATATACACTCTTTATAATAAAATCAATAGCACCACGAGCTCAATTTACACACCCTAATCTAGGGTTAATACCACACTACTCTTTCTTATCTTAAGGAATGCACCACCCTCTACTAAGGTGGAATTCCCTCCGACATTCTTGCCAATCATCCCGGCTAATCCTAAAGGTCCCCAAACAGTACACTCGAGTCTTGTCTGAACCAAATTACTTCCATTCATGCCCCAACTAGGCAACCCATTCTTGCCCTTGTTTTCTCATCAACAAGGTCAAAATGTGTGGTTCTACATTCCACGTCAAAATCGTTCCTCCATTTCTAGCTACCCTGACGATTATTCGCATAGTTCCCTTAACTTCCTCAATAAAATAGAACATGCTACCGGTCTCCCCTACCCTTGTTCAGTGAGTCTTCCCCGGTGGAAGTCCAGCAATGGAGTCTCGTGAAAACTACTTCTCTAAAAGTGTTAACAACACTTATTCGTGAGCCTATCATTCCACTGAAGGGCTCGTTCTTTCTTATACCTACCTTATTTCGGTGCACGATTTCCTTAACCGTACCACTATTTATTCACGGTCGGACTCTAACTGAACCTGGTGTGAATATTTGAGAATCCACCTTCTCATCATTCTTGTTACCCCAGATAAACTCGCTGTTGAAAATATCTAACGGGTTTTTCTATGGCAAAACTTCCCACTCCACTAAAATATGGCGACTACCATTCCTGCCATTTCAACATTACTCCAACGGGTGAAAGATTTTCCCCAATCTTTCACACCTAGGCACTTCTGTACCCCTCTCTAAGCCAAAACTCCTGGGCCTTATAGTCTCACTGTATGAGATTTCACTTCCTCTATCTGTCTTAACTTCAGCATCGGGTCCTTATCAAGGACTTTTCAACCTTAAATCAACGTCGCTAGGAATTACAAACTTAGTACCACTCTCTACTTCTAGAGGTACTTGGAAAACTATATCTACTATACTTAGTAGTCGCGGTAGTAATATAAGATAATGCTACGAAGGTAGAGACCTCCAAAGTGGCCCTCATCCTCGACTACAACTTACAATTCTTAGTAATCCCATCTCATAACGCCTTCATAACGGCCTTCCCTGATGCCTTTCATCAGTCGACCTATGAATCTCAAATGAACGTGCAAAATATTTTCAAAGTTCCTACCCTACGGCAGGAGGGCGAAACCTCACAAGAGGGAATCAACGTCCTCAATCCTAAGGCTATATATAAAACCAAAAGTAACGCTGAAAGCGTAGTACATCCGCACAGATTCCTAAGGACTCTAGAACCTGATGCTTTGATACCATCTGTGACAGCCCGCCTACTAAAATAAGGGGTGCCCAACCCAATACTTAAATAATCACAGGAATCATAGATGGACCATTCTTAGCATCACTGTCGATTAAAATAATAGTACGAGATAACCACCAATTATTTTAGAAAACGGACTGTCAAATTTAAATTTTTGCAAGTAAAAGAAAAACACTTAGACAATCCCATTTGCGAAAACGGTGGATACCAAAAATCAACGGATAAAGGAAAGTCAATATAATGAATAATAACCGAATAAGCTGTCGGTTAATAGACCAATACAAATAGTTACACCGAGTATTACAATTTAAATATCACATTAAAATAAATGAATACAAGGCATGGGTAACACGCCCGGATAATTAAACGGAACATAATTGGAGTATAATGGAAAGAAGCGTATAAAACAAATATCCTACAATATCCGCATCTGCTATAGCTCCAAGACAACCAGAAAGGAATGGTCAATACGGTTGTCCTTGCGATAGAGCACTTGAACGGACAAAGAGTTGCATGCAAAAGAAAGAAATATAGACGGGTCAGGGCCCGGTTTTATATGATTACCATGTGACTAAAAATGCATGACAATTCAGTGCGTAATAACCCCTCGCAATATAACATAAAGGTTCTCACCTGTCATTCAAAAAGCTCAACCTAGCGCAATATCAATGATGATGCTCAAGGATCATATAAGTATGGGAGAACTCATCTACAAATACTCAAGGAGACATCAAATCAGTTAATCACAACTCTACATGCACAGTTCCTATTTCTCTTTAGGAAATACATAGATGGCAATTCATTTTATCAAAAGTTTACCAAATCAATTTCATTTCAAAACTTTCTTTACAACGTCTAGTTCCCTTCTTCCATCCAGGAAATATATTTAAAGCAGGTTTATTATCATAAAAATTCTTTTTCATCTTATATCTTCCCATTTTCCTTCTTCTATCCGAAAAATGTATTTAACTTCCCATTTTCCTTCTTCCATTCGTAAAATGTATTTAAAGCCATTTTATTATCATAAAATGCTTTAACATCAATAATGTCCCACATTATTGAGAATAGTTATATTTCATAACATATAACGATTCTAAGATTACCCCTCCGGGTTTCCCCACTGGGCGCGCCCCTAAATGGCTATCATCTTTCAGGGCCTATTAATCAAGACAACCTGGGATCCAACAATGCAAGACGTCAGGAAGCGGCCATATGCCTAGGTGAGAGTCATAACCACACCCAGAATTACCTCACCAGCGCATGTAAAACATATAATAATCGACCATATGGCCTAGGACTATATCCACCTTGCATTTATTAGCCAGGGGGCTTCACCTCACGCGCGCAACTTCCCTTATGATAGCGATTTAGATAGGTGTGTTCACATAAATTATTATTTATGAAAATCCTTTTTTTTCCATTTTGGAATCATTCACTTTTACATTCTCAAAACCATTAATTTCCAATGATGAAATACCACTTTTAGAATGTGCATTTCTTATTCTTTAAGTCATATTTTATTAATGACCTATGACCCGAAGTCCCAATATCCTCAAACTAGTCTCCAAGAGTCCCACACAATACCATAAATCATCAAAGTGAGTCTCCCTCAATAATAGTCTCCCAAAGATCCCAACATCATCATTTATTCTTCTATAAGTTTTTGGTTAACTTCCTATATCATTCGGACATTAACCTACACAATCTATCCTTTAGTTTAAGCCCAAATAACCCAAAGAAAACCTAGGATATTTGTCTACCCAACACATACCTCTAGGGCTCCTCATTACTTCCCAAAGGAAGGTTCCTAAACCCGGAACCCAAAAGAAAAGGGCTAAAAAGAAAACTAGAAAAATCTCACAAAAAGAGGGCATCCGAATCGATTCGCCCTAGAGCCGAATCGATTCACCCCTGGTTGCGAATCGATTCGCCCAAAAGAGAATCGATTCGGTGAGTAAAACCCACATTCTGCCTCAGCCGAATCAATTCGGCCTTAGTCTGAATCGATTCGGTCTCCCAGAACTGTATCCTGCCTCCTAACCGAATCGATTCTCCTGGGAGCCGAATCGATTCGGCCCTACAAATTTGCCCAATTTGTTCTACGGGTTGTATGAACCCTAAAACCCCAAAATTTCAAATCCTCCATTTTCATCAACATCAACAACAACAATCTCTACCCAGTCATTCCTACACATCATCTAACTAATTTATTTTCCTCAAATCAAATTTAAAACATAGATTTAGGGTTTAAACACCAAAATTAATAAAAATCCATTTATGGTTTAAATCTCCAAAAATTAACTATACATGCAATTTATCACACTAAATCAATATCTAGCAAGTAAGAAACTTTCCTCGAGTATGTAGTTTCGGATTCTCTTTCGATAGCAACGATTTTCGGCTCCAATCTTCCATTTTTCTCTCTTTTCTCCCATTTCTCCCAAGCTCTCTCTCTTCTCTCTCTTTCTCTCTTGGCTTATAACACAAGATAAGGGTTTAAAAGGGTTGGGGAGACTTTGCCGGGTCTTAAACATAAATTTCCCTCTTTTAAATGTTAATACACCATTAAAATTACTCGTAACTACATAGTTGAGTCATAACACGTCAAAAGTGCCCGAAACTCAAAAATACAACTTGGCACTTATTTTGACTATCTCGACTATTCTAAAACCAACCGCACCCACTATTTTAGCATTCGGAGTAACTCACAATATTTGTGTCTCCCTACATAATGTTATGTCATTTATTATACTCAACTTTAAACATAAGTTATAACCGTCATTTAAAATGCACCGACGTAATAAATCACAATATGATACTATTTACGTTCTCATAATAGTAAATAGGCAAAACATAGTAAATATTATCCCTTAATATCACGAGAAATAATATTTACTCCCACATTCTCTATTTTATAGAATTATCCCATCAGGCAAAATAATATAAAATAGTCTCTCAAAAGACTGGGTTGTTACAGTTGATAGGTGGATACCGAGGGTAGACCAGTACATGTGGACGGCTCTGGACTGAGTCATATTCTATTGGAAGTTTTGATGACTCTGCGCGATCCACATAGTTTCGCTAAGTCTTTGTAAGTCGATTTTCTGGCAAAGTTTACAGTAATGTTGAATAAAGGTTCTTCATTTTTAGGAATTTTTCCTCACTTACTGTTTTGATTGCATTCTTAGTTTGTTCATTGAAAATTAGATCACATCTTTTATCCGAACCTACTTTAATCAAAGAATAAAACTTAGTAAAAAATGGATTTGTGTCTTTAAGTAATTTACTTAAATAAATTGATCCATTAGTTCGTGCGCACTCTCACAAGGGACAAAACACCCATCCACTAAACTTGGCTAAAATAATGAAAAAAAGGAAGCAAAATTAAATAAAAAAAAGGAAATAGAACAAAAGTAGACATTTGTGGAACCCAATAGATTTCTTGGCCAAAAACAAAGAAGATAAGAGAAAGAATGAACAAAACAAATACCAAGGCATCTTTATAATAGGACGAAAAGGCAAAGTGCAAAACAATCTGGGACAAAAATAGAGAATGAAGGAAATGGGCGTACTTCTTTTATTATATAAAAGGAAATCAATAGAGACAAAATGGACAAAAATCATGGGGAAGTATATGCGTGGAAAAAGGGTGTCGGCGCTTTAGGGGGAGACTGGACGCACCTGGCCGCGCGTGTTGGGCAAGCACCTGCTAAAAAATATTTTGGCTTTTGCAAGAATCTAACCTCATAACTTTTCAGCCTAAAACATGTCTCTTACTAGTCATCCCATCTAACACTTTCATATTTGGTCAGCGACAAACAATATTATAACCCTTAGTAAATTCTTAGCTTTCCATATTTTCACAATAACCCCTTAACTTCATATTTTCTTCATACGTGTAAGAATAATTTTTCTAATATTTTTCATAGTATAGTTTGGCGTATCACGTTACAAATATTCACTCACCGTCAAGACAAACCAAACTCATGCATCTCCTAGTTTGAAGACTTCCCGACATCCCATAAAGGTATAAAGCAATTTAGAGTTTATTAATTTATAGAATTTGTTTTGGGGATGTTTATTTTTATCAAAAATGAATAGAGCTTTTTATTTTTAGAAGAAAAATAATTTAGTTTTTAAATCTCATTTAAACGAAATGGACGTCTCGTTCAAATGAGATTGTCACTTCATTAGAAAGGTCATTCAAAATGTTTTCTAACGTCCTCCGATATAGGGTGTACTACTTTAAGTCGTTTGATGTTCATTTGAAGCCTATTCAAATGATATTGCTTATTCATTCAAACGAGATTTTATTTCTTTCAATCGAGATGCACTTTTGGTTCAAATGAGCCTTGAAAGTCGATAAAATAAGTTTAACACCTCGAAATTTTTTAACACCCTATATTTACCTGTTTCATGTTCAGTTTTTTTAAGACTTTTTCCAGATTCATTTTTACATTACTTTTGCAAAATTTCTTCTATGTTTAGTGGTCCAAAATACTTTTGATTCATAATATACATCCTAAAAATAGTTTTTGTGAATCGATTTAGACCTCATAAAGTTTTTTTATCCTTTCATACACCTTTATGGAGTAGGCATCTCCATGGCTGACTTGTGATACCCGAGGGAACTCACTACTAAAGACAAAGGTTGGTCGGTCGATACCGAGCGTGGAAGGTTGCATGTGGACTCCTATGGACTGACTAGTTTTCTTTAGAATTTTATGAATATTAGAGCATTATACTTGTGGCAATTATCAAGTAGTCTATAAGTCGACTATCTTGTAATATTTCTAAAATGCTGAAAAAAGGTTTTACCCAAAAGGGATTTTTTTCTTGAAACTTCACCTTTGTTGAATGTTTGGTATGAATTATGTGTTAAATAATATATTTGCATGTTCTAGAGATAAACTGTTAAAATAGGTGTGGATTGTCATTTAAATTTAATAAGTAAACACAAGTAGATAATTTCGCACTCTCAAATTGGAATCTTTTTTTAGCACATTTGTTATCTCATTCTCATAGTGGTATCAATGATTTCCACTCTCTCTAAGTGGTGCCAAATCATCCTTACTTCCTTCTCAATGCGTACTTATATTAATCAACCACAAGAAATGACGTGACCCTCCTTAACTTTGATTTTGATTCAGTTTTAAACTATGCATGACCATAACCTTTTTATTTGAGGTGCGATTGACAAGTTGTTTAAAACCAGGCACTCCTTGATTCAACTCCTATAATTTCCTTGCTTTGTCTGAGTCCGAATTCAGTCGCTTGAAATTACCATATTGTCCCCAAATTTGCGTAAGTGGCAGTTTTATGCCCAAATTGTGTCCTGACTTTTTCGCCAGCATTCTAAACCTATCAATACTCAAAACAATCCTTACACAATAGATAATAATAAATATTTAAGTTCATGAGTATAAGACGTGAGTAAGAGGTTTCAAAATTGCACGTTTAACCTGATTTATTCTTAAATATTTTTCTTTTAAATAACAAAAATGGCTCCAAAATCTCTTTTATTTATGATGCAACGGGCCTAGCAAGTCCTAGATTTCTGTATAAATGATACAAAATAATGCATTCATCAAATACCTCCAAACTTTAACCTTGCTAGTCCTCGAGCAAAACTAACATTTTAAAATCTAACTCACTTTTGTAGTAATCACGGTTACACTTAGCATGTTTAACAAGTCATTAAATCCCTACGTTGCCCTGGTGGACGAGTTTTGTCTCGTGAGGGTATGCAGTGAATATACCCACAAAATTAAAAAAACTTGGGTTCAATTTACAAAAGACAAAAATTAATATAACTAAGTCTATAATGCAAATTTCATAAATATAGAAAAAAAATCACTTTTCAATCTCAACTTATAATGCGTGTGGGCATAGCCAATATAAGCATCCAATTCAAAATATTTGATCGTTAATTTTTATCCAAAAGTTCATTTTGATTCAAACTTTCACGGGATACACTCATAAACGAACACTCTAAATTGGCTAATTTCCCTTGGTATATGTGAATAAACGAGTAAATTCATTAATCAAACTTCACATATATAACATGACAGGCGAAAAATTTCTAATGGATGATTATGATCTCAAGAATGGAAAATTGATTACTTTAAAAACTTTGAATTAAACTATATATCCTATTCATCTTCTGTCCACACTATAACTAACTTCACTTCAGAACAATTAGGACTTTCTTTCAGTTGTATTGTAGGCACGAGTTTAGGCTAAGAGAATAGTTTTTAGAGTTTCAAAATTTTCAGAGAATATAGAGGTTATCGGTATTTTGACTTTTTAGGCACTTTTTCCAACCTCCATTTTCTTTTCTTTTTTTCTTTTTCGACTTGTATACTCATTTTTCCTTTTTTAATTTCAATTTCTCATTTTTCCTTTTTTCATGCATTACTCTTGGAAACATTCTTTTTTGGGCCTTTTACCATAATTTTACCCTGATATTCTCAGAACATGGGTATGAATTTTTGGGTTTTCAATAAAAGGCTTATTTTTCTTTTAGGCACAAATGGGCTTGCAATGACATAATTTAGATTTCATTTTTTAATTTCCATGATTTATGTCGAGCATGTTTTTATTGTTTGCCTTGCCTTTTAGAGAGGGTTGTCACACAGTTTTTTTTGTCCTAGGTCAAACTCAAATGAAAATGCACCTAGTTGTAGGGTTACCCACATGTTCAAGATTTTAGCCAACCAAATTCGGGACACATAGCTCCTAGGTATCCACCATACGTCTTCTCCTTTCTTGGGAAATTCTTTATGATTTCATGTTTTTTCATGATGAAAACATGTGACCTTAAAGTTTTGATTAATTAAAATTGTACTAAGTCATTGAATTTGACTATCAATGTTTGATTGGGCACTAAAACTAGTGATCAATATTAGATCGGATAAATAAAGATAATTTTTTTGTAACAAAGTTTGCCTTCCGTTTGGAACAACGAGAAAGACAATTAAATTAACTAAACTTTAAATCATTCGATAAACATAACTCTTAAATAAAATAAAGAACTTTGGACAAAAGCTTAAAATGTAATTTCCTAAAATCGTACACATCCCAGGCCCTAGGAATCTACCATCTTCAATTATTTCTAAATGGTAGGCTCCTTGAAGGTCGTCTCTAATAATATTGAAATAGGTTGCCATCTGATAGCTTCTTTAAGTTCTCGAGAACCTTTCTGAGGAACAAATATATGACCTGCAACCTTCTCAGATTGATGCCTTTGTTATACTTCTTGGCCAATTTTTGTTTGTAAGAATCCACTTTGATTTAACCCCTTTCTATTCGTTCCTCAGCTACGCCAAGCTCAGTCCTTATGATTTTTCGTTTAGGACTTGATCAACAATGGGTTTTTTCATGGTCGGCATGCCAGCTTCCAAAGGAATTATGGTTTTCATTCCATAAGTCAAGGAGAAAGGTGTTTACCATGTTAACCTCCAAGGCACAAATAATAGGATGTGGGGAAACTCATCCACCCAAGCACTATTTGCCTTCTCCAACCTTTTCTTCATTTCGTCGAGCAATGTTTTGTTGGAGGCCTTGACTTAACCATTGCTTTTGAGGTCACCACCAAACTGAAGTAATTATTAGTGTTGTGGTTGTAGAAGTCTTCAAATGGGAAACTTTTAAATTGTGTTCCATTATCGGTGATGATTGCCCTCGGTATGCCAAAATGAGTCGTGATACTTCTCAAAGTAAATTTTATCAATTCAATGTCTCTAATATTCTCCAAAGGTTCAATTTTGATCCACTTGGTAAAATAGTTCGTGTCGACCAGGAGGTACTTCTAATTTCTAGGTACAGTAGGTAGGGGGCCACAATGTCCGAACCCTACTAACAAAGGGCCACGAGCTAGTTAGTGACTTTTGGTCGTTGGTTGGTTGGCAAAGCATAAGGAAGAATTTTTTGCACTTCTTTCACTTTATAATAGAGGAAATTTCATCTTCCTAGATGAATTACCATCAATATCCTTCATTGATTTATCTTAATGTTAAGGGTTTTCCCCTATAGTGGCCCCCATATATCCCATCATGAATTTTATACAAAACTTGATCGTTATTGTAAGGGTGTACGCATTGGAGGTATACACCTATCAAAGATTGCCTATAAAGTTTGATTTGATGTGATAAATATAAATGAGAATCTTTTACCCTAACTTGATGAGCTTGTTTTTTATCGACTAGAAGAACATCCTACTATAAATCGGCTATGATGAAGTCCTTCCAACTAGGATCTTTATGGATTGATAGGACTTATTCGGAAAACTTCTCACTTGTGATGCTTAGTATGTCAATGTATTATACGTTAATGGTTCTTTTGACATCTGCATCAACTTCTGAGCATAGAATGGGCAAAGTGCTCGCATGACTATTGTTTCCACATGGGAATGTTGAACGTGAACTTTTTCAAACTAGATGACCAAGTATTGGACGACCTTTATGTATGCTAAAATTCGCTCATATATGGATCTATAGTCTCTAGATATTTAATTGGATACTAGACTTGAGTTATAGTAGACGTCAAGGAGACTTGCACCAATAGATAAAGACATTTCTTAATCCGACGATATGACCTCATATTCGGCCTCGTTATTGGATGCTTTAAAGCCAGACTTTATTTGTAATTCAAGTATAGTATACTTCAGAGTGATAATGATAGTCCCTATATCTACCGTTTTTGAGTTAAAAGCACCATCTATATAGAGATTCTACTTTCTAAGTTGGATAAACCCTTAGTTAATTGTTTGGTTGTCAAATTCTATGTATATACTTCCATTGTGTCACGTAGTTATTCCCTAAATATTTGGTAAGCAACCGTTGGTATGTAGTTCATATGTTGCTGTGACGAAATGGAATGACTTTTGTAGCATTATAAACTAGGAGTGGTGATGAATGAGATCTTCTCATGATCTGTACCGAACATAGGAATTTGATGGGGCCTTGAGTACGTATCCATGAAACTCATTCGTTCATGACTAGCTGTGGTGTCGAGAAATTGGTCGATATTTGGCAGAGGAAAGTTATCTCTGGGACACATATTATTCAGATCAGTGAATTTTATGCAGAGTCTCCACATTTTATTATGTTTTTTATAACCAACGATTAGAGAACCATTTAGGGAATTTAACTTCTTTAATGGACCTTTCGTCCATAAGTTTCCATACTTTTTATTCCACAACCTTTACATTCTCTAGGTTTTTCGATGAGCCTTTTACGTGATCGACAGGTATGCTGGGTCCACTGAAATCGATGGCACATAACCTTGGGATCTATCCCAGGCATTTCAAGAGGCGGCGAGGAATTTTTTTATAATTTTCTTTGAGAACAAATATCAGTTCTTCTTTTTCCTGATCGGTAAGTGAGCTAAAAATCGAGAATTTCTTCTCCAAGTGAGAGTCGTCAAACACTACTTCATATAATAGTTCCATGAACCTATCTGCAAGGGCCACCCTTGTTTCCTGTATAAACGGTCTGCCATACTTTAGTTTCTATTTGGATGGTGTATCCCAACCTTTAGTGGCGATTCTTTATAGATGCCCTACTTGTTATATGAGGGGTCTACCCTTGTTTCCTTTACCCTCGGTAATGCTTTATAGATTCCACACTATAGTGACGACCAATAGTTATTTAGTTTTCTCTTATTTATACCTAATAACACAGGGACCAATTTTTCTTTCTTTTTCTCTTGCTTAGACCTAATAGCATCTATAAAGTATTGTCGAGTAACAACCTAATTTCCTTTTATTTTCAATATCCCCCAATCGGTGATGCATTTGAGCTTCTTTTGTTAAGTGGACGTGATAAACTTCATACCATGAAGCCACCCTCATTTTAGGATGTCATAGTAGGGTGAATCAATATCCATAATTAAGAACTAGATCAACTTTTAGATGTGTCGAGTTTGAACTGGGATACCAACTTTTCCCCATGACATAATCATTTTTACGGCTAAGCGAACCAAAGATGGTTGGTTTTTTAAGGTTTATTTTCAGATTAAGATGATTTAATAATTTTTAATTTATCACCTCTGAGAAACTTCCCTAGTCGACTAGTAGTTTATCCACATCCCAGTTGATAATTCTGAGAGTGATTATTAGTGTGTCGTGATGGGGAGTTCTGACTCCTCGGCAAAGAGTATATGTTTATTATAGTCAATGTATTGTGTACGTTGACACTTATTGACCGAAATTTTGGTGGGATCGATCTGGAAAGCCTCCATTACGCTAACAATCTTTTCTCATTCCATTATAAGGACATTACATAGGATCTACTCCGGGCTTAATACCATATGAATGGCCATGAAATCATGTCCCATATCATTATTGTCGAGGATATTATCAAGCTTTTTGTCAGCGTCAATGGAAACTTTAGTTCCCTTCTTCTCCACATAGTCGTTCAAGTGGCTAGCATGGGCTAACTTTTCTAAATAAGACTTAGGAGCCTTGCACTACTCTATTTTATGCGCATTCTACTTGTCGTTAGACCATCTCAGGGCAGTATTCCTCTTTATTAGATCTCATATCATCTTCCTTATCAATTTGAGGAACCGTTGATCTTTGATCTGACTCACTCTTATAAATCGATTCTTTAAGGACAATGTTTATCGCCTGGAGGGACTTGACATTATCTGTCTTATCCCCATATTTGGATACACCTTTCTACTTCCTCCCCCTCATTGGGGACATTATCCTTATCATCATTATTGGCCATTCCTGGATAACCATTGTCATTTTTAAGTGTTTGTGGCCACATCTTCCACCTTTATGTATTTCTTTATCTATTAAATTGGATCATCAATGGTATTATCCTCATTCTCCGTGAGAGACTAGTGCAACAACGAGTTTCTCGACAATTCGATCTTGGAGGAGGTCAGATCAATATGTTCGGAGAAATATTCAACATTATTATACGTTTCCTAGTATCATCTTGCATATTTCTGAAAGGTTTCGTTGGAATTTTTCCTCATGGTGAGAAGTAAATCCATCCTTTTCGAAAGGGCACTGCTTGTAATGAACTGAGTAGTTAGTTCCTTGATAAGATTCTTAAAATTAGTGATTGACCTATGGCGTATTTTCTCAAACCACTTTTTTGTGATATCCCTTAAGTTGGAAGGGAATATAAGTCACATAAGAGCGTCGTTTTTGTTCCATATGTCATTATATCCCTATACTGGCAAACATGGTTAATGATACCAGTCTTTCCATCATAAATCTTGAACCTGGGAGTGAAAAACTTTTTATAGGGTTATGGTTCCTCAATTAGCCTTTAAAAGGGAGATTATATTGCTGATGGCGCCCATTTGACTAGATCTTTGGCATATCTCACCCCACGATGAGCAGAGTTTTGGTCCATCTCTTTTTGAATGATATCATCATGTTATTGGACTTACTTGCACGAAGAACTTTTGGTCGCGGAGCGAACTCCTTCCTCATCTACGAGTTTTACTCACATAGGTACTCGGGGATTTGGGTGTGACGCTTGCGCTTATCCGCGTAGAACTCTTGATTCACTATCTCTTGAAAACATTATAATTCTACGTTCTCCTCCACTTGGAGGATCATTTCTTCCTTCTATTGACGAATTCGACTTTTGTAAGCATTAACAAGTCGCGAGATATGGGTAGACATGGATTGCTCCTTCCTTTTCTCAGGGTGTCCTTCCTTGGCATCAAATCATGAGATAGGGTGTTTAGACTCATGTTTGGATGAACCTCAGACCTAACATAAGGTGTTGGATAATCATTTTGATGATTGCCATTGAATGGTGAAGGTGCGTTGTGAGGGTGAGACGTATGTACTAGCATGCTTGATTGGTTGAAAAAAGAAAAACTTGTTTCCCACAAACGGTTCCAATTATTGGTAGTAAAATACTACTAAGATTAATTCCAAATAAATAGAGTCGAATACAGAAATAAATCACACAATTATATAAGACAAAGTATACGTGGTTTGGCAATGTCCCTACGTCCATAAGGTGCTTCTCTCTCTCTCTCTCTCTCTCTCTCTCTTCTAATTAATCAATAATAAGAATTACATGCCCATTTTCCCAATGATGAGGGTAACATTTATAGGAAGCATGAATGAGATGAGTCGTATAGAACTCTGAGGATACCCAAGGTAGTTGTGATGTGATCATATATACCATTCCCCGTTATTATCGTTGATCGGATTCCTTCTTGTGCTTATTCTAAGCTACAATCCATTTTCATGACTTTTCGGGCGGGTGTCATTCATCCGAGTTGTTCGGAATTACCTGGAAAATTCCCCCACAGTAATGATATGTAAAATTTTGGACAACAATTAGATATAACTTACAACATTTTCTTTATATACACTAATTATATATATAATATTATTTATACTAATTTTATTCACTTTACTATTAACCAAAGTATTATTGACTTTGCTAAAAAAAGTTATTCACTTTACAATTTATTATTATTAGTCAATAACACTATCTGATTAATACTTTAATCTAACTATTTACGATTTATTAATTCATAATACTATTTAATTAACGCTATACTATGTAACATAAGTGTTTGATTATATGAAATGCTAAATAAAAAAAGAATTGGTGTCTTATGAGAAGTGTTTGAAGTGTTTATATTCTCGGTCATATTGTGACTTCGTTATTTGTAATTTTGACTGTATTATATATGATATATGTTATTTTTACCCTCTTCCAAAATATATATTAAACTGCAAATGTTTGAAGTACATAATATTTTAGTAATTTGTGAAGATGCGCATCACAATCATCAATCCAAAATTAAAATACCTCATAAAGTTTATTTGTGTTATAATATGTGCATGAATTAAATACTAAGTTTTTCATTTTTATAATATTTCTCATCTATTTAGGTTCCAATTATAGTATATAACTAAAATTGACAGCAAAACACGATGATGACATTTGACGTGTTTCCAGAATGCCACGTGGTTTCTCTAATAAATAAATCTAATCTAATATTAACAGTGCCTCTAATCCGAAAAACACCACCTCTTTACTAGTTGTCTCTCTCCACATGGTGCCTATTGGATTTCTGAACCCCTTTCCTCTTTTCCATGTTGTCTCCCTATCTTCCTCTTCCCACCCTATTATATTCTCCATTACTATTATTCGGATATTAACGATACTCAATATTTGGAAATCCATGGCCCTCTCACCTCACGGGCTCCCACCATTCCTCTATCCATAGCTCATCCCTTCAATTCCTCCCATTTGAATCCATAAATGAATGTGATAGGCCATATCCAACTCTTTGGCCCTCAAGGTATACATTTTCAATTTTTAGCTTTTAGTTTTATATATTTATATGTGTATGGTATGTCTGAAACTTTATTGGCCTTAGGTATTCAGTTATTTTCTTTGTTTTACTTTTTGTTCTGATTTGATGAGGCATTTTGATTATTCAATTTGTTATTATGTTTGTTTATTAGAGTTTTTTATCTCTTTTCCAAAAATTACATCTTAAAATTGCTATTTCAATTTGGATTTCTCAAATTGGTATCTGGAAGAGATCCATTTTTTTTTTGTGGGAGGAATTAAGTTAAATTTAGTTTTACATTTCCTCGGAAGTACCTGTTTTGTGTGTTGTTTTATTTATATGATTGTTAGATTTCTCAATTTAGAGTTGGACCTAAAATTTTAGTTTATTTGTAATCATTTCCTATATTTTTTTATAGGTATAGTGATTTGTTCATTTCTTACTTGAGATGTGGAGGAATTTAGTGCATTTTCAGAGCAAATGAGAGAAGTTGTTAGATTATTGGATCTTAAAAATGAACACCAAGTTTTTAATGAATTGGTTCAAAGAGCTTCACAATACAAGATTTAGTTTCTTGTAAGTTCTATTTCACACATATAATGATGGATCATTTTTGTTTGTTATGACTCAAATATGTGCAATTGGGTTATTTTTTAATTCTCTTATTTATGTTTTATCTCCCTAATTTATAAGGCACATGTATGAGGTGATTTGAGTATGATATTTAAAATGGATTGGACAAATTATTCATGTGAATTATTTTATATATGGGTACATATGTCAATGTATAATTTTATCTCTATCCATGCTCACTTTTTTTTGGCTTTATTCAGTGAAGGAACGGTTGACAAATGGTTGACAATAAAAGGAGTGGATGATGATGACTTGGTTATTTATTTGGATTGTTGTATTTTTTTTCCTCTTTTCTGAGTTTTAATACGTTCGCGCATTGCGCGAGCTGCATGCGAGTTTCAAATATAATATCAACGATATTTAAGTGTTGTTTTTCTCTTGCAAAACCAAATCCATATCAAACACAACTTAAATCTATTTTTTTTTGTTAGTTATAGGGTCTTGGTTGGTGAATAAACATTTTTATTTAACCAAGCCTCTTGGAGGGTGGTATAAGACTGCCTCTGGAAGAGACTTAGGGTCAAGGGTTTGCTCCCTAGTTCGACTCTCGTCAATGTCAAAATAATCTGTGCCCAACGGAATCTACGAACCACGAATGAGAAGTAATTGAGGTGTGCGCAAGCTGCTCTGCACACCTCATAGTATCCTAAAAAAACATTTTTATTCCGCATTAAAAACGTAATACTTTGCACTCAATTTATGGATCATAGCTTCGTAATTCCGAACCACAAATGTTGTTTGAAGAACTACTACTACACCATTTTCTGTACATCATTAATGCTGAACTAACTAACTATGTCTATCCTTTGCCCTTTTTTTCCCTTAACAATATAAATTCCTCCCGGGACTATTAGCCTCATCTCACCTCAATTTGAAACCATATCTGATTTTCTCTACGACCACGTCAACAACTCTAATTTGTTCATACAAGTAGAAAATGGTAGCAGATGGCACAGCTGAAGTTCAGTCTCCAACTGAACAAAATTATGATCGAAAAAGTGAATTAAAGGCCTTTGATGACACCAAAGCTGGAGTTAAAGGTCTTATTGATGCTGGGATCACCCATGTACCAAGAATATTCATCCTTCTACCTGATTTCTCTGATAAAATATCAAATCTTAGTACCAAACAATTAATTTTTTCTACAATAGACCTTAAAGGAATTGTTAAAAATCCAATCCATCACAAGGAGATAGTTGAAAAAGTCCGAGAGGCATCTGAGAATTGGGGTTTCTTTCAGGTGGTGAATCATGGTATCCCAGTTAGTGTTTTGGAGCGCTTAGTTTTTATGAGCAAGAAACTGAGGTTAAGAAACAGTGGTACACAAGAGATACCAAGAAAGCAGTGGTGTATAACACTAATTTTGATCTGTATAGTGCCCCGGCAACTAATTGGAGGGATTCATTCTATTGCTCTGTGGCTCCTAAAACGCCTAACCCAGAGGAACTGCCGCTCATATGCAGGTAAAATTTTATTTTGTATTTTAGTGTAAAGGTAATTCTATCTGTCTATACCCACATGACAAACTAAAACCAAATTTAAGAAACGAATCATTTAATGCGTTAACAATATATCAAGTTATGTTCTTACTTGACCTCGCATCTTGGACTGAGTCTTTTATTTGGGCATGATTTAAGGTAATCATGAACTCATTCAAGGATTTTATGGGTACATTCATTCAAAAATAATTAATTAGTTAATTGGAACATCCACAAAGTAGATGCCTACAAATACATGTTCCATTTTGATAAATTAACTTAATAATACATTTTAGGCGGATGTACACACAAAATTGTGGACGGATTCAAGATCACCCCATGATTTATTGTTACAATATTTCTACGTAACTCTCAAATGAGAGTTTGACGCGTCATTGATAAATTTTTTAGTGTTTTAAATGAATCCCGTGTGAGTCATACACACTAACCAATAACTCATCAGTTCTGATTTGAAGGTAAATCATAGAGTAATAGTAAGGTTACGAAGTCTGAAGTTTAAATCTGAAAACTATGTTTGTTTTTATGTTTGAATAGACATCTTTAGAATGATTATTCAGAATTCAGATGTAATTTTATCTCTTAATAATTTAGAGACAAATATGATCGTTAACCTCTTAATCATTTAAAAAATAAACACTATCTGACACCTCTTAAATCTGAATGATTCAAAGAAAGACTTAAAAAGGTACAATCCAACACCACCGTTATATCTATTATTAGTCATAGGGTAAATCACTTTTTAAAAATAGAACCAAACGCATGCAAGATGTATATTGTAGACCCTCCATGTGTTTGAAAATTGGACAAATGATTAGTTGATATGGATAAAGTTCTAAGAATACCGAATTCACCTTATTGACAACTTTCTTTCTTGCCCTTGCATAAACATTGATAAAATTAAACATACTAGCACTATAACACATTTATTTAGATGTTCGGCACGTTTGAACAAATGGCCCGGATAAATTTATGGTAGTCAATTAAAAAGGATTAAGTTTTGTATAGTTTATAATCACTAATTAACATCAAAACTATCATAAAATTTTGTTTATTAACATTCAAAGAATAACTAATTAATTGGAGGCCCTTTGTAAGTGTCACTCTTAATATGGGGTTGAGCGAGTATAAAATGCCATGCTAGATTAGAATTTAGTTGTGTCAAAAAATTAAGAAAAAATCCATAGTATCTATTTATGTAATTCATGTAGTACTAATGTGGTAGTTCCGTCATTTGGGGGTCGTTAACAAACACAGGAAGAATTTGGGTTTGATCGTGGAGATATGAAGTCCAATTTTTGTGCTTAATTGAGTTTTCATTTGCAGAGATATTTTGATGGAGTTCTCAAAGCAAGTAAAAAAATTGGGTCGTTCTTTGTTTGAGTTACTTTAGGAGGCTCTTGGGCTCAATCCAAACCACCTTGAATACATTGGTTGTGCAGATGGGCTTTCTCTGCTTTGCCACTACTATCCTAAGTTCCGACAACCAGAGCTGACATTCGGCACTAGCAAGCATTCCGACAATAATTTCATCTCTGTGCTTCTACAAGACCATATAGGAGGGCTTCATGTTCTGCACCAGAACCAATGGGTGAATGTTCCCCCTATGCCTGGAGCTATGGTAATCAATATAGGATATTTTCTACAGGCAAGTGTTTGACTCTTTAATTAATTTTTGTTTTGAACAATATTATTATAAATAAATGTTATTCTCACAACATAAGTTAATTAACAAATACTTATATACAAATTTAATTGATTAGAAAGACTCACATCAAGCTAGTTTTGATTGTGAATTTTTAACATTATCAAGGAAGATTTTTAAGATAAGGCATTGAGGAAGGGATTTAGTAGTGTCTAGGAAGCAAAAAGATAGTATGAAGCTAACATATCCTTGTTCATGGGCGGTTGTCAACAAGTGCAAGGTGCGCTACTGTAAAAGGACCCTATTAGCCTATTTGTAATAGGCTATATGCTTAGTGTCGATTTTTTAATGTTAATACATTTTAAGGGGCCTAATTACATTTTTTTTTGGCAATGAGACTTAACAATTTTTTGAACTCCATGCATTCGACACTCATTTGCAAACTCTTAGAGGTGTGTCACGCTTATTTTCATGTGTTTATAATATACATTTAAATATGACATGTTCGATGCTTATTGGACATCAAGCATAATCAAGAAGCACTTATGTTGATATACGAATGTTATTATGTAAAAAGATAAAATTATTAAAAGAAGGAAAATAAATTTTATAATACACGTAAAACAACAAAGATTTTACTAAAAACGAGCATGTGCAAGATAATCATTCCTTATATATAGGTTTCATTCGACCATTTATATGGTCTTAACTAATTTTCTACTTCTTTTTAGTATACCATCACATAAATGTTTACTCTTTACTACTATTCATAATTTCTTATTGGTGCATTTACATCACAATCTAATGAATAATAATAGATTTATTTATCATAAACATGAATTTGTGATTTATAGTTCTTATATATATATATATATACTGCAAAAATTTCGAAAGTACATAATCGCGAAACAACGAAAATTTAGAAAGTACGGAATTGAAAAACGACGAAAATTTTCAAGGTACGTAATTGCAAAATGAAAAAAAAAATTAGTTCCCCAACAAAATAAAATGTAATTTAAAAAAAATTAGCCATAATTTCCTATGTTCGTAGGACTATCCACTCCGCTTAACAAATAACACATAGTCCAACAATATTGAAATAATCTAAATTCTTCAAACAGGTTCACATATAACATGAAATTTAAAAAAACAAAGTATCAATTTTTTTAAAAAATTGAACATAACCTCCTTTATTTATTGAACTATCCACCCTTCTTAAGGGATAACAACAAATTATTTAACGCTAATTATACAAACCTATAATGTAATTATACACAACTATGCATACTAAAAATGATGAAAGCATAGTTTATTGTGTCCAATTTGAAATACAATTACCAAAAAAGAAGTAACCCCCTTTTCGGAAAAAAAAAACATGGAACAACGCGGCCACGCAGCTCCTCCATCTCGAACTCCTACCACTTTTTTGTTCGACCCACGACCTCAAACCTCTCCAACTCGAGTTGATCTACAAATCAACAATTTGATTTATAAGAATAAATAACTATAAATAAAAAATTTAATGTGAGAAATATGTATCGGACTTATGTCTTACCACATTTGCATTTGTAATGCTTGCTCTGAAATAAATAAAGAGACCTGCCAACATAAATAATAAGAAAATGTGAGAACTGAACCATTAGTATTCATGTAAAAGAAAATGAAAATTAACAATAGTGAAAATTATAAACTAAAGCACTTGTAAAAGAACGGATAAATAAATGTCTCACACCAAAATTCAAGTTTCTTCACATTTGGGTTGGGGCGCTGCTATAGGTGCAGGATCCACAATTCATGCCACAATCTTTGAACTTAAAAATAGATAAGGGGAAAAAATTTGCAAACCTGTAGTAGAAAAAATTAGTGTGCTAGTGTGTACGTGCAATAAAGTGAGGGAGAGATGGAGGAAACATGGGGACCTAAGTTCCCCACCCTGAAGAGATGAAGAGAAAAGAGAATCAGTTGTACCGTGTCACACTGTTGGAATTATTCGGAATGCTCGCTAAAGTTTTTACAAAAGCAGCACATTAAAGTTTTATATATACTTATTATTTTTTATACTGAGTTGACAATCTTAGGGAAATAAGACTTGATCTCTATCATAAAAAAATATGACAAAATGAAAAGAAAAGAAAACAAATACTATTTAGCGAGAACATTTCTTTGTTTTAAAAAAATAAAGTGTCAAATTTTTAAAAAAATTGGGCAAAATCTCCTTTATTTATTGGACTATCCACCCTTCTCAAGGGATAGCAACAAATCCAACAATATAAAAAAACAAATTTGCCCAACAAAAGCTTCAATGAAACAAACATCTTAAAAAAATAAATATATATCAATGGAAGCCCAAATAATCATCTTCCACTATAATTATTGTCCGTTCTTTTCCAAATGCGACCTGGTACAAAAAAAATGTAGTTAGTAAATTGAAAAATCTAGTAAAATATTATATAAACAAAGTTAATTATTAATTATATAGCAAATACACCGTGTCGTTAACACACCGTGTTGCTAGCGAAATCAAACTTATGCAAAAAATAAAAAAAAATAGTAGAGCCAAATCTAATTTTTTTTAACAGATTTAAGTTACAAAACTGAAAATAGAAAATAGTAGATCTAAAATACCAAACCTGGTGGAGCGGTAGCGGCGGATCGTCGTGGTCGTGGTAGCACTGTTGGAGTCTCACATATTGATCAAAAAAAAAATTGACCCTGAAAAATTACAAAATCCAAATATTATTACACACAATAATTGTAAACAAAATCAATAATCTTTGTAAATAACCATCTTTTAAAGAACCCACGGTGTTATAATTGCATTGAAGATATTTTGAAATGACCACTTTTAATATTGCTGCGATGGTTCAAGCCAAATGAAAAAAATATATGTTGGGTATTAGACATGAAAATAAAATAAAATTAGATAATACACATAAAAACCACTAAAAATCTACCAATGGAACCAACAAAGCTACATTATCCACTAAATATCCATTTAACAAAATAGTACACAGGCAATTGTATGAATCCAAGCCAATAACTAAAAACACGGCAAATAAATTAAATTAGAACATAAAAATAAAAATAAAAATTGAACCGGAAAAAAAACACAACCAAGAAAATCCAAATCAATCTTATGCAAAAAAAACCCCAAAACCAAAATAAAATAGTAGAGCCAAATCTAATTTTTTTAACAGATTTAGGTTACAAAATTGAAAATAGAAAATAGTAGATCTAAAATACCAAATCTAGTGGAGCGGTAGCGGCGGATCGTCGTGGTCGTGGTAGAGCCGTCGGAGTCTCACATATTGATAAAAAAAATTGAACCAGAAAAATAACAAAATCCAAATATTATTACACACAATAATTGTAAATAAAATCAATAATCTTTGCAAATAACCATCTTTCAAAGAACCCCCGGTGTTGTAATTGCATTGAAGATATTTGGAAATCACCACTTCTAATGTCGCTGCGATGGTTCAAGCCAAATGAAAAAAATATATGTTGGGTATTAGACATGAAAAGTGTGCAAAAATCAGTCCAGACTACTTTAAATTAAGAAAAAGGGCTGCTATTACAAAATTGCAAGATTTATGAAATAAAAAACAGTAAATAGAAATGACTAATTGCAACTAAACTCTCGAAGCACACCATTGTATGAGAACCCGATCTCTCCCAAATAGTCATGAGATTGTCCAACTTAAAATTATCAACCACACGTGTACTAATGTCTAGCTATGTAAATTACCGAGGTACTAAAAAAACTCATCAACTACCTACATTATCTTGTAACCAATAAAACTTGACTCTTGGTGCCAAAGACAAAGATTTAATTATCTCATGTGTGTCTCCCTAACATATAATAGTGATTTTCTCTCAAAGAGTCTCCAAACAAAAAATTCAAAATATAAATCTAGAATAAGAGAGAATGTGTATACCTAATGTAAGTACCACATATCCAAATTACCACTAAGAGAGAATAGGTGTTGTGCTTAGATCTGCAAACATAAAACATATTAGATGGATAAAAAAATATATCATAAAATAAAAATAAATCCCAAAATGTGAAACTAAAATAAAAACCCTAATTTAGATATGCAAAACTAAAAAAAAAAAAAGAAACCCTAGCTTGGATTACCTGACCAATTTAGATCTGCAAAACAAAACAAAAAAAGCCAAAACAAAAAAGCCCTAGCTTGGATTACCGGTCCGGCAGCAGCGGGTAGAAGGACGACAGAATCACCTAATTTGAACAAAATAAAAAATGAATATATATCTGCAAACAAAAGATTAATCAGATAGAACATTAATCATAAAACCAATGAGCGGGGGTGGGAGAAATAAGGCTGTGATGGAAAGCTACGAATGAGGGGGGCGGGGGCGGCAGGGGCGTGGAGCATGGGGGAGTGGGGGGAGGGGAGGGTAGGAGCAGAGGGGGAAGTCAGGGGGGTAGCGGGAGAGGTAGGAGGCAGTGGGGTGGGTGGGGGGGGGGGGGAGGATGGGGCGGCGGCAGCTGAACGCCAGGCGCAGCGGGGTGAGGGGGGAAGAGGCGGGTAGGAGCGGAGGGGGAAGTAAGGGGGTAGCGGGAGAGGGAGGAGACAGCGGGGTGAGGGGGGAGGGGGGAGGGGCGGCGGCTGTTGAAAGTTAGGGTAGGTTTTTTTTTTGTGTTGAGAGAGAATGAGATGAAGAGGAAGACGGGGTGTGTAGTGAGGTAAAACCTTTTTTTTTCTTCATTTGTCATGTCACAATAGGACAATCCTACATGGCATAATTACACACCATTAGATCGCTCCAAAAAATTCGTTTTTAACCGTAGATTTTTTGGAACAGTAAAACACCCCCCTCTCATATAATATATATATATATATATACAGAGAGAGAGAGAGACAGAGAGAGACCCCTCATATAAGGACTCCTTATGGTGCAGATTCTAGTACATACCATTGTTTTAAATAGTAAAAAAATGAATTTTGAAATGAAACTTCATGGATATGATATCCATGGTGAGAATATCATCTCCAATTTTTTCCATTAAAAAAATAAATAAAAAATCCGTTGAGATGAGGTGATATGTAAAAAAATGGTATAAATAGGTATTTTCGACCATTGAAATGTTGGCGATCATCTCACTCACTTTTTGATTGAATTTTTTTCATGAAACTTCATGGATATGATCTCAACAGTGGGAAGATCATATCCATGAAGTTTCATAAAAAAAATCAATCAATAAAGTGGTTGGTACCGACCCAACATTTCAACGGTTGAAAATGAATATTTATACCATTTTTTTTACATATCACCTCATCTCAATGGGTTTTTATTAAATTTTTTGATGAAAAAAATTGGAGATCATCTACTGGACATCATATCCATGAAGTTTCATCAAAAAAATTATTTTTTTTCTATTAAATAAAATGGTATATATTGTGATCTGCACCATAAGGAGTACTTAGAGGAGACTTTCTGCATATATATACAGTCCTGCTCTTGTGCAGACCACTCCGCATTTTAAGAATGCGGACCGGATATGTGTCACCTGACGGTGAGCCCAGAAAAGGGAGAGAGTGTGCCTATAATTTCGGCGATAAATTCTAGGCGCACCGTTAGATAATACATGTCCGGTCCGCATTCTTAAAATGCGGACTAGTTCGCAAAGGAGCATTATATATATATATATATATGCCTCATTTCCATTAAGCCGCGTGGAAGTGCCAATTTGATAGCAATTACCGTCTCTTAAAAACCCATCTCAAATTTGGGTTTAATTCTCAATAATAGATAATTTGATATTGTTGTAAGTGAGAAGAAAAAATCTTGGAGTTCTTGACTCTTGTTTCGGTTACCATTATTAATGCTCAACCATCAATTGTGGATAAGCTTTATGTTTAAGATACTACGAAATTAGTGAATCTGTTGCAAAAGAACTCCTAGATTTGGATCGGAGACTTCTACTAGACATGGTGGTTGATTTGGGCGTATTTACAACTATAATCTACCATTAGGTACCCACGATCATAGGATGGAAATGGTGATCCTAACAAGGCAACAACAACTTATCAAAGGTTTGACAAGTTTTGACTTTGGGTGTTCATTGTATGTAGTAATATCTGCAGTTTTTGATTCTTTGAGATATAACTTCTCTTAAACAAAAATCCACACGCGTTCACAGTGTCTTATAACTTCATCAATTACACTAAAAGATGATTTTCGCCATGTGATATTTTAGTGTTGTAAAGCACGAACTGTATAACTTCTAAAGTTCGTTGTAAGATACTTGTGTTTACTTAATAAAAGGAATATAAAGTTTGATGCACTCTCTGTCTTAAAACATAAAATAAAAGTTTGATGTTTTTTTTTTCATGGTCGTATGTTTGATGGGTTCACTGCATTGAAAAGACAGAAAACATCATATGATGAGTTGCTTATGTTATTTATTTCACACAACACTACTATTTAATCAAGATTTTGGCAAGCGATAACCTGGAATTTGCCCACTCTCTCATATATATATTTGTATTGTTCCATCGTAATATCAACCTATTATTGCCTGTGATGCAAACAAAGAATTTTTCAAACCAACATAAAGGTTACTTCCCCCTCACACAAAAACTATATTACTTATAGATTCATTCTTATTGTATATATAGTTTACTTTTGAATGGATCGACATCTAATTGTGCATTACATGTTTTATATTGATTAAATAAAACATTTATATTATATTTTAATACTTTTGCACCACCCGTGCATTACGTGAATTTACAACTAGTTTATACGTACGACGTTTCCTTCACACTTATATGTCTTTCATATTTTGACTTTGGAATGTTAGTGTGTCTGTATTATATGGTACTCATATTTTATGTCAATGTATGTGCTTCATAGCTAGAAACTGAACAAAGTTTAGGTGATAAGCACTATGATTGTTGTGGTTTAGATTATTAATTATTACGATAGTTTTGAGTGTACATATGTTGATTCTCGAAATATGGGTATAAATAAATGTCATCTTCAAAATAAAATAATAAGATAACTTCATTTTATTTTGGGAGTAAATAAAATTTATTTTTTATCAATATCTCCACCTTATATCAGACGACAAGTTGTTAAGCGTTGAACACAGGCAAATCATGTTGGTCCAAGAGTGTCAGTTGCGAGCTTCAGATCCATCCCCAAGGATATATGAACCCATTAAAGAGTTGTTATCTGAAGAGAATCTACCAAAGTACAGGTCTTTCACAATCAAAGAGTATGTTGACTACTACCGAGCAAAAGGGCTTGATGGGACTCCTGCCTTGTTACATTTCAAACTCTAATATTGGATGTGAAAATGATAAATGAATAATTTGGAAAATATTATTCAAAAAATCCATCGAACATTTTAGTTGTAAGCTTACAAAATAAGTTGATACAATTAAACCTAGTTAAATCGATACGGGAAGAGGTGGTGGGCGTTACACTTGTAAACAAGCATGGTTATATCCTACCTTTTATTTTCAGTATCGACTCTTTACATGATGATTTGTATTCCATTTCCAAAATTTGAGTGATTAAATATCTGAAATTTAATTTCCTTGTGTTTTTTTTTAAAATACAACTCAAGGTTAAATAACTATGGGCCTAAAACCATAATCCTTCACGGATGATACGTTAATGCATTTATGCATTATGTTATTTGAAATGGCTGAATAAGGGAATTACTAGGCTAAGACTGTTAGGCGGGGAGAGAGCAACGACAAATCATTATTTTGTTGGCCCAAACACTACAACACATCTCACATTTGCTGACTAAAACTTGTGTCGTTCAAAATTCAAATTTCTTTGTTGAAGTTTTTTGGTGATGGAAAAAATTTCATCACTCCCTTATCGTCAAAAATCCGTCACTAATAGTTTAAGTCGACGAAATTAAATTCGTCGACAATAGTTCTTCCATGTCTACGAAAAAATGTCATCGCCGAATGCATTAATATTTTTGTGATGAAAATATTTTATCGGCAAATTCTTAATATTTTCGCCGTCTAAAGCTACTTCTTGTCGCCAATACAATTTATGTATTTATTCAATATTATATCTGCGACTAATGTTTTCATGCTTGGCGACAAATGTAGATTGTCTCCAATGGTTCAATAAGTTTTGACATAAAATGTTTCCGTCATTGAACCCCGAATTGGTTCTGTTGCGCTAAAGCAAGACTCTCTAGCGCCCAAGACGATAAAATTCACTTGGGAATTTTATCAAACACTTGATGTGCGATAAACAACCAAGACTTTGTTCCCAAAATTAACTAGTGTGTAAACTCCCAATCAATTCAATCAAGCATCAATGAAGAGACAATAAGAACATACAAGCAATCATCAAAGTAAAACAACAACGATATACCGTGGTTCACCCAAATTTGGGCTACATCCACCAAGGAGGATTTCTTCTTTCTATAGATAAATGGAGAAACCCAAAGGTTATACACACACACACAATTTATCTCTCTTAGAAAGTCACTCACAACCTCACAAGAACTCACCCCTCAAATGGGAGCTCTAACTATCTTTAGCTTTGATAACTCTCAAAATAGCTCTCAAACTTGTCCTCTCCCAAAACCTAGAAATAACACTTGTATTTATAGATTTGAGCCAAAATGGCAAATTTGTAAATAAACCAAAACTGAAAAAATAGGAGAGCCAAAACCACCAAACTCCACCTTGGCGATCCTGACGATCTAACCAATCTCTAGAATGCTGAAATTGAACCCGCTTGAAGGCTGTCCCACCATCTACCAAGCTAATGCGATTCCCCCAGACGATCCTCACGATTCAACCGAACTCGGAATGCAAACATCAAATCCGCTCAAAGATCATCCCGACATCTAACAAGCCAATACGCTCCACCTGACGCTAAGCCACCTCAAACTTCAACCATGAAGTGAGATACTGCAAGTCTTCACTCCAAGACTCCAAACGACTCCACCCGCCGAGGAACCAAGTTCTAAACTAAGAACTCCCCTGAATGCTTCCCATGTAACCATATGGTGAAGCTCGCTCCTCATGTAACCCGATGAGTACACCCCCACACAATACATATAGCATACACCTTCTTTAAACGAAACATTCAAACACATCAACACCATCTTTCACCTTGAGAAATAACCACGGATGAGAGGGAAAATTCCTCACCTCTCATACCCTCCAAATCTCACCCTCGAAAGATGTATAAAGTCTTTGTCACGAAAAACTCCCGTTTGCCAATGCTCACAAGTAATAACTCATCGGCCCTCCTTGAACTAGCTACACACATCTCAAATTCATCACAGTACTACACCTCCTCAATTCCAATCGGCCAATGAATGTGTGAAACTAAACCGAGTCAACATCACCCGTTGGCCCTGGAGGGGGACTTCGATCCGTCCCCTCCACTAGTAGGTATTATCTCATCACTACCGTCTAGTCTCGGAAAGCTAGCACCCAATGTCTCCACTTTGTTCACAAACGAGACATGCCTCTAACGTTCGATCACTTGTGCACATCGCTTCCCCATCTTTCTCGAAGTCCGATTTAGATGATACAACCCCTCTCTCTCCTCTCCCCCCGCTAGGGCAATACAACCGCGTGTGACTTTCAAGACTCCACCCGCCACCGACACCAGGCAACCCTTGGAATCCAAATGGCTAATGGATATAAAATTCTTTCGCAACTTTGGGACATAAGCTACACCACCCAAAGTGCGTTCCACCTCATCGAACATCTGGAGTTTCACTTTCCCGACACCCTCAACAGAAACCTTCTCTCCGTTAGCCAAAGACATGGAAACTTTTCCATTTTCCGTGAAAGTATCAAAATATTCCCTCTTAGAGCAAACGTGATCCGACGATCCCGAATCTAATATCCAATCATCTTGGGAAAGAGAGTTAAACTTGGAGATTGTGAGAAGTTCTCCAAGTTCATCTTCATAATTCGCACTCGCTACCATTGCCCTCTTGGAATCAACCTTTCCCTTAACCTTGTCGTTCCACAAAGGACATTCTCGGATCATATGACACCATTCCCGGCACTTGTAGCATTCCGTCCCTTTACCACCAACACCCCTCGATCTAGACCTACTACCTGTGACACCCCGCCTAATTAATCCCGGATGATCAGTCCTAAATCAAGTTAGAACAGGTTTCTCATTTGGTCCATTCTTAGCATCACTGTCGTCTTATTTAATTACTAACCACCTAAGTGAGAAAAATAGACTGGTGCCAATTTTTATCTTTCATTATTTAGACAAAAACCCATGCGGATAATAAAACAATATAACAATCACAGATAACTGAAATAATCATCCACAAGTAAAAGTAATTAACCGAATAAACCATCGGTCCAAATAATAAATCCCGTAAAGACAAGAACAAACTCCCAACAAGTCTACTACAAATAAAATGGAATGTGAGCAACATGCTCGAATAACTAATCATAAGTTTCTATATTAATAATGAAGAATGAGGCGTCTATCAAAGCCCCGCAACATCCACATATGCTGCAGCAACGGATCCCTGGAATTGAGTCAAGGCTGACGTCCCTGTGGATGGACACCTAAAAGGGTTTTTAAAAGTTTTTATAGCAAGGGTTAGTACCCAAAAACATTTGAAAACATTTAACAATTGATTAACTTGCAGTAATAAATAAATATGCATGCTCTTCATATTTTAGTTAGTATCGCACTCTCTTGAGAACTTCCTTACCCCTCCTCTAATATACGCTACTAACGCATTAATTAAATTACCTAGTTATTCATCTCATGACTAGATAATTAACCAAGTTCCTTTATACCCACCCTACTCTAACTGAGTATGTAGTGTTTATGATTTTTAAGTTATTAGTAACATCAACTTAACTAAATCATTTAAATTCATATAACTTCTACACTTGTTATACATGTGAAATAACTCGTATTTTTCATTAATAACCCGTATATAATTAATTATCCAATTATATACTTAATATCATATTTCAGCATTCACAATCATACTGTAATATATATAACAACTTGCATTCTCCCGAGCAAAATACTCCCGGAATATAAATTATATAAAGTGCTATCCCACTAGGTGAAATCACATAGCCTAGTTATCCCAAGTCAGAATTTTCACACCAACTTGATAAAAATAAATAATTGAAGGCGGTCATATTCCTTCCCTGAAAGTGAGATGTCCCTCACCCATATAATGGACGCTATGACCTCGGGAATATACTCACCCTACTCCTCAAGCTAGGGGATTCATCCACTACGCGCAACCTCCCCCTATAGCACTATAGTATAAAATATCTAATCACTGATATTAATTGTGCACACCATATATATATACTATCGCCTCCGTATATATAAATATAAAAGTCCCGGCTATACCGTTCGCTAAAACCGTAACATAAGCCTATTAAAATTATTAAGAGTTTATGGTCCAACTCTAAATATTAATTAAACTGCACCTTAATTAATTAAGTTATTTTTGGTGTCGCCCCCACCATAGATTTGGACTTACTCTCGTAGCCCAAAATAAATTTACCCGAGTTAAAATTCCCGACTCTAATTTATTAGCCTCAAACCCTAATTAATTTATCTACAATTAATTAGATTTACTCTCATGTATTCAATTTCTCAATAATTAATTACATAATATTTTTATATGATTTTCCCCTCTTATATAACTAACTGGCGAAACTGCCAAAATCTGGCGACTGTCGATCGATCGACCCCAGACCGTCGATCGATCGATCGAACAGGTCTTCGTCTTCTTCGCGAAGACAGGGCAGCCATGGACGGAATTCCTTAAACCCTAATCTCTGCTAACATGAAGTTTAAGCCTTTTTAACACCAGTACATATTAGAAACCTTATTAGGATTCCCCAGAAAGTCCACAACAATCATCAATTCGTCCATAAACTACTGATTTATAATTTTGGGGAAAAATCCATCTTTTTCCTTAAACACATTTTTTTACTCCAAATTTCTTCATCAAATTCGTTCTAATTTATCTGGGTATCATTCTAACAGATACACATCAATATTCCAATATCAGATTTTACATAACTCCTCATAAATTCGGGCAAATCAGATTCATGTTTTCTTTTGTATTATCAAAACCCCATGTTTATGTCATGAAACCCCAAAACGAATTTTAATTCATTACATCACGCAAATATGAATTGAAAGACAGATTTAATGCTATTGCAAGTTATTCACTTGCCTTAGGTTTCGTAGTGTCTGAATTTGCGATGGATTCCAAGGTTGAAGATGACCTTGTTGGTTCTTGAGATCCCCAAAATGGCTTTGGCTGCTGCTAGGGTTTCCTAACCCTTTAATTCCTTTTTCTAATTAAGCTCAGCCATGCCCTTATTTCTTTTTGTTAGTTTAATTATTCAATTCCCATTTTTTGACTAATGGGCCAAGCCCAAGTGACCAAAATGCCCCCGAGTGGGCCCGACTATGTCTAAAAACGTCCCGTGACCCGTTTACTACCCCCGGGTACACTTTTCCGACTATCTCGGCCCATCCGGACTCAACTGTACACTCAGAATTTGCATCCGAATTAATTTATAAAAATACTTATCCCCCACCCAATATAGTCTATACCGACTTCCGGATGTGATAAGTACATACCTCGTCATTAATACTCGAAACGACGAAATTACATTATTACTATTCACTTAGTAAATAAATTTTCCTTAAATATTAACCATTCAATCCCAGATTAATATTTATATATTATTCTATCATAATTAATTCATTAAATTACAACACACTAGTAATTTAGAATATCCGAATTAATGTAATTTTAAATGTACCAAAAATACGGGGTGTTACATACTCCCCCCCTTATAAAGGAAATTTCGTCCCCGAAATTAGATCGTACCTGCGTTGAAAAGCTCTGGATATTGTTCCCGCATATCCTCCTCTCGCTCTCAGGTAGACTCGTCAACATTGTGATGACCCCACTGTACTCTAACCAATGGAACAACCTTGGATCGTAATTTCCGCTCACTATGATCAAGAATCGCTACCGGCCTCTCCTCATACGAGATGTCTGGTTGTAAGTCGATCTCCTCGAGTGGAATGTGCCAAAAGGCTCTCTCGCTCCTTCGATATTTCTTCAGCGATGCCACATGGAATACATCGTGTATCCGCTGAAGATGTTCTGGTAACCCAAGCTTATACGCCACCGGTTCCACCCTCTCAATAATAGGGAAAGGTCTTACGTATCGCGGTGCTAACTTACCCTTCTTGCCGAACCTCATCACCCCTTTCATTGGGGATACCCGGACTAAAACCTGGTCCACAACTTTGAGCTCCACATGTCTTCGAGAAGCATCAGCATAACTCTTTTGCCTGTCCTGAGCTATCCGAATTCTTCCTCGAATCAACTCTATCTTGGCAGATGTCTCCTGAACAATCTCCGGCCCCAAGAGTTTGTTGTCCCCCACCTCTAACCAACAAACGGGTGAACGACAAGGTCTCCCGTACAGTGCCTCAAACGGTGACATGCCAATCGTGAATTGGTAAGAGTTGTTATATGCAAACTCTACCAAAGGAAGATATTTCTCCCATCCTCCCCCGAAGTCCAAAATGCACATTCTGAGCATGTCTTCCAGCATCTGGTTAACTCTCTCAGTCTGTCCGTCAGCCTGTGGGTGATACGCTGTACTCAAGCGCAACTCCGTGCCCATTGCCTCCTGAAAGCTCTGCTAAAAGTGGGCGACAAAGATTTTGTCTCGGTCGGATACAATATTTATAGGTACTCCATGAAGCTTAACAATCTCTGCTATGAATAGCTGTGCATAACGCATCGTCTCGAAGTCTGTGCATACCGGCAAAAAGTGGGCCACCTTAGTCAACCGATCCACAATAACCCATATGGAGTCGTGACCCCTCTGCGATACAGGTAACCCTGTGATGAAGTCCATGGAGATGCTCTCCCACTTCCACACGGGAATTTCTAACGGCTGTAGCATCCCTGATGGTCTTTGGTGGTCAACCTTCACAAGCTGACACGTGGCACATTTCGAAACAAACTCCGCTATGTCCCGTTTCATCCCTGTCCACCAATACTGCCTCCTCATATCTTGGTACATTTTATCCCCACCGGGATGTACCGCAAATTTCGAACCATGGGATCCTGTCATAACAGCGTGCCTCAAATCTTCATCCTCTGGCACCATTAACCTCCCATTAAAGCGTAGGCCACCTTCTGAGCTAATCGAGTAACCCTCAGCTCCCTCAGCTAACAATTGGTCCACCCTATCCCGGCAAATCTGATCCTCTGCCTGAGCCTTCACAACTCGCATAATGATCTCGGGTGTGATGGATAAAGTTGACATGCAAGCCTTGGCTACGTCATTTTCCTATTGAATCTCTCTCCACTTCGCTTTCCATACCTCTGATATCTCCCCAGTCTGCCTTCGGCTCAATGCGTCTGCTACCACATTGGCTTTACCAGGATGATACTGAATATCAAACTGGTAGTCCTTCACGAATTCTAGCCACCGCCTCTGCCTCATATTCAGATCCTTCTGTGTGAAGAGATACTGAAGTGACTTGTGATCCGTGAATAGAGTAAACTTCTCTCCTAGAAGATAATGTCTCCATATCCTCAAAGCAAAAACGACCGCTGCCAACTCTAGGTCGTGAGTGGGGTAATTCCTCTCGTGGGGCTTTAGCTTCTTGGAAGCATAAGCTATAGCCCTTTCCTCCTGTTGGAGCACACCCCCAAGACCCCGTAAGGATGCGTCTGTGTAAACCCTATACTCTAGCCCTCCCTTTGGCAATGCAAGCACGGGTTCAGATGTCAACTTGTCCTTTAGCTCGTCGAACGCTAATTGACAACTATCATCCCACTTGAAAGGTACCCCTTTCCGAGTCAGATTCGTCAAAGGTCCTGCAATTTTAGAGAATCCCTTAATGAATCGCCTGTAGTAACCGGCCAAACCCAGAAAACTGCGCACCTCGGTCGGTGTCATGGGCTGTCCCCACTCCCTCACCGCCGACACCTTATTCGGATCCACTGCAATACCCTGATCTGACACGACGTGACCAAGGAACTGTACCTCCCATAGCCAGAATCCACACTTCCCTAATTTGGCATAGAGCTGATGATCCCTCAGTGTCTGTAAAACCATGCGCAAATGCTCTGTGTGCTCCTCCTCGGTGCGCGAGTAGATTAGGATGTCATCAATGAACACGATGACAAACTGATCTAAGTACTCACTGAAAACCCTGTTCATGAGGTCCATGAACACTGCTGGTGCATTGGTGAGCCCGAAGGGCATCACCCTGAACTCATATGATCCATACCGCGACAAGAAAGTGGTCTTAGGAACATCCCCCTCTCGGATACGCAGTTGATGATACCCTGACCTCAAGTCGACCTTGGAGAAGTAAGACGCCCCTCTCAATTGGTCAAATAAATCATCAATCCGAGGCAACGGATATTTATTCCGTATCGTCACCTTGTTCAGCTCCCTATAATCCACGCACAAGCGGAGTGAACCATCTCGCTTCTTCACAAACAACACCGGCGCACCCCACAGCGATGTACTCCGCCGAATAAAACCCTGACCCAGTAGTTGCTGAATCTGTTCCCTCAATTCCCGCATTTCTGAAGGGGCCATTCGGTAAAGTGCCCGAGTAATCGGCCTCGTCCCCAGTGCCAAATTGATAACAAATTCGATTTCTCTGCTGGGCGGTAATCCTGGTATCTCCTGGAATACATCCTCAAAGTCCCTCACTACAGGAATAGAGTCTAAAGGAACTACCACCTCCTGTGAGGTTTCCTCCTCAATGTAGTATAAGTGAGTGCGCGACCCTCCCTCGGGAAGCGGCATTGCTATCAGGAACATTTCCTGTCCCGGAATGGAGAACACGATTGTCCTCTCATAACAATCCACCGTAGCCCGGTAACCTGCCAACCAATCCATGCCCAAGATGACATCATACCCCTCCATATCTAACACTAAGAGGTCTGCTGCTAAACTAAGCCTCCCAATCAAAATGTCTACTCCTCGACAAATCGAACGAATCAAAGCCCCGCTGCCTACTGGTGACTCTACACTCATACAGAGGCTACCCGCTGTCTTTAATAACCCAGCCCGTTTAGCAAAATTAGATTTAATGGATGAATGTGATGCTCCCGTGTCAAAAAGAATGCTACCCTCATGACCATGAATGAAAAACATACCCTCAACCGCTGGCGGCGCCTTCTGTGCTGGAGGATTGGGAATATCCCGAACGTTGTACACACGTCCATATTGCATTTGCCCCTGCTGCTGTGGGGCGGGTGGGGCTAGTGCTGCTGGCGACATCTGACCCTGTTGCCCCTGCTGGGCACCCTGCTGCTGGCCTCTGCCCCTCTGCAGGCACTCCCTCTTGAAGTGTCCTGGATGGCCACAGGCGAAACAGCGTTTCTGGTCGTCACCCTGCCGTTGGCCCTGTTGGCCCTGACGTTGCTGTCCCGGTTGGCCTCCCCCGTTGTTCCCTTGGCCCTGACGGCCCTAAGGAACCTGCTGTTGCTGATTAGGGCCTGGTTGCCCCTGCCTGAACCCCTGTCCTCCCGGTCGGAACCCACCAGGCTTAAACTTCTTAGCCTGATTCCCTTGCTGAATGATAACCTGCTGCTGTGTGCCACTTGTCTCACTACTAGTAACCGCCTTGCCCTGCTGGCTCGGCTCACCTGCCTTCTTGTTCCCCTTAGCATGGAAACGATGATCCTAGCAATGTACAAGTGCGACATTAACGACATCTGTATAAGTCACTAACGCCGGATTTCCAATCAAGTGCTGCCTGATTCTCCAGGCTAGGCCATCCATGAACTTTGACTTCTTCCGCTCCTCATCGCTCACCTCATTTGGCACAAAGTTTGCCAAACGGGTGAACTCCTCCTCATATTCTTCTACTGACCTGTCACCCTGTACCAACTCGCTGAATTTCTTTCTCATCTCAGACTCTACTGCTGGAGGGAAATACTTGCGGTCAAACCGCACCCAGAATTCAGAAATCGGCATCAAACCCGCTCCTCAGCGGTGGTTACGGACTCCCACCACTGTAAGGCTGCCCCCGACAGACGGAAGGTAGCCAGCATCTGTTTCTGCACCTCTGTACCCTCTAACATGCGCAGATGGCACTGAATGTTCTTCTTCCAGTCACAAGCCTCGACCACATTGGTGCTACCTCGAAACTCAGGTGGGTGACCCTTCTGAAAGGTCTCCCTCACTTGCTGCAAAGATGGTGGCCCCACTGGAGCCTGAACTACTGGAGCCAATGGAGGTGGTGCCTGGGGCTGTGGAAAATGAGCTGCCATAGCTCGCATCGCTGTCTCGACCGCTTGGGCCACTATCACTGCCACCTGGTGGTAGAAATCAACTCGGGTGGGGGTGGTGGTGGCGGTATCTGTGGCTCCTGGCGAGCCTCCCACACCTCATCTCTAGCCTCAGCCCTCTCTGCTCTCTGTCTCTTTGGTGGCATCTGAAATAGATTGAATTGTATAAGTACACAATTTATACAAAAACTAATAGCAGGAATACGATATCTCACAAGCGGAAAATATAATCAACAGTCCTAATAATAGGGCTCTATAACAACCGAACGCTACGCTGAAACGTAGAAAGCCACACAGATCCTAAAGACACTAGAACCTGATGCCCTGATACCATCTGTGACACCCCGCCTAATTAATCCCGGGTGATCAGTCCTAAATCAAGTTAGAACAGGTTTCTCATTTGGTCCATTCTTAGCATCACTGTCGTCTCATTTAATTACTAACCACCTAAGTGAGAAAAATAGACTGGTGCCAATTTTTATCTTTCATTATTTAGACAAAAACCCATGCGGATAATAAAACAATATAACAATCACAGATAACTGAAATAATCATCCACAAGTAAAAGTAATTAACCGAATAAACCATCGGTCCAAATAATAAATCCCGTAAAGACAAGAACAAACTCCCAACAAGTCTACTACAAATAAAATGGAATGTGAGCAACATGCTCGAATAACTAATCATAAGTTTCTATATTAAGAATGAAGAATGAGGCGTCTATCAAAGCCCCGCAACATCCACATATGCTGCAGCAACGGATCCCTGGAATTGAGTCAAGGCTGACGTCCCTGTGGATGGACACCTAAAAGGGTTTTTAAAAGTTTTTATAGCAAGGGTTAGTAACCAAAAACATTTGAAAACATTTAACAATTGATTAACTTGCAGTAATAAATAAATATGCATGCTCTTCATATTTTAGTTAGTATCGCACTCTCTTGAGAACTTCCTTACCCCTCCTCTAATATACGCTACTAACGCATTAATTAAATTACCTAGTTATTCATCTCATGACTAGATAATTAACCAAGTTCCTTTATACCCACCCTACTCTAACTGAGTATGTAGTGTTTATGATTTTTAAGTTATTAGTAACATCAACTTAACTAAATCATTTAAATTCATATAACTTCTACACTTGTTATACATGTGAAATAACTCGTATTTTTCATTAATAACCCGTATATAATTAATTATCCAATTATATACTTAATATCATATTTCAGCATTCACAAGCATACTGTAATATATATAACAACTTGCATTCTCCCGAGCAAAATACTCCCGGAATATAAATTATATAAAGTGCTATCCCACTAGGTAAAATCACATAGCCTAGTTATCCCAAGTCAGAATTTTCACACCAACTTGATAAAAATAAATAATTGGAGGCGGTCATATTCCTTCCCTGAAAGTGAGATGTCCCTCACCCATATAATGGACGCTATGACCTCGGGAATATACTCACCCTACTCCTCAAGCTAGGGGATTCATCCACTACGCGCAACCTCCCCCTATAGCACTATAGTATAAAATATCTAATCACTGATATTAATTGTGCACACCATATATATATACTATCGCCTCCGTATATATAAATATAAAAGTCCCGACTATACCATTCGCTAAAACCGTAACATAAGCCTATTAAAATTATTAAGAGTTTATGGTCCAACTCTAAATATTAATTAAACTACACCTTAATTAATTAAGTTATTTTTGGTGTCGCCCCCACCATAGATTTGGACTTACTCTCGTAGCCCAAAATAAATTTACCCGAGTTAAAATTCCCGACTCTAATTTATTAGCCTCAAACCCTAATTAATTTATCTACAATTAATTAATTTACTCTCATGTATTTAATTTCTCAATAATTAATTACATAATATTTTTATATGATTTTCCCCTCTTATATAACTAACTGGCGAAACTGCCAAAATCTGGCGACCGTCGATCGATCGACCCCAGACTGTCGATCGATCGATCGAACAGGTCTTTGTCTTCTTCGCGAAGACAGGGCAGCCATGGACGGAATTCCTTAAACCCTAATCTCTGCTATCATGAAGTTTAAGCCTTTTTAACACCAGTACATATTAGAAACCTTATTAGGATTCCCCAGAAAGTCCACAACAATCATCAATTCGTCCATAAACTACTGATTTATAATTTTGGGGAAAAATCCATCTTTTTCCTTAAACACATTTTTTTACTCCAAATTTCTTCATCAAATTCGTTCTAATTTATCTGGGTATCATTCTAACAGATACACATCAATATTCCAATATCAGATTTTACATAACTCCTCATAAATTCGGGCAAATCAGATTCATGTTTTCTTTTGTATTATCAAAACCCCATGTTTATGCCATGAAACCCCAAAACGAATTTTAATTCATTACATCACGCAAATATGAATTGAAAGACATATTTAATGCTATTGCAAGTTATTCACTTGCCTTAGGTTTCGTAGTGTCTGAATTTGCGATGGATTCCAAGGTTGAAGATGACCTTGTTGGTTCTTGAGATCCCAAAAATGGCTTTGGCTGCTGCTAGGGTTTCCTAACCCTTTAATTCCTTTTTCTAATTAAGCTCAGCCATGCCCTTATTTCTTTTTATTAGTTTAATTATTCAATTCCCATTTTTTGACTAATGGGCCAAGCCCAAGTGACCAAAATGCCCCCGAGTGGGCCCGACTATGTCTAAAAACGTCCCGTGACCCGTTTACTACCCCCGGGTACACTTTTCCGACTATCCCGGCCCATCCGGACTCAACTGTACACTCAGAATTTGCATCCGAATTAATTTATAAAAATACTTATCCCCCACCCAATATAGTCTATACCGACTTCCGGATGTGATAAGTACATACCTCGTCATTAATACTCGAAACGACGAAATTACATTATTACTATTCACTTAGTAAATAAATTTTCCTTAAATATTAACCATTCAATCCCAGATTAATATTTATATATTATTCTATCATAATTAATTCATTAAATTACAACACACTAGTAATTTAGAATATCCGAATTAATGTAATTTTAAATGTACCAAAAATACGGGGTGTTACACTACCGTCATTAAATCCCCGATTAGAGTTCCTCCCGCCATTTAGCCCACCTACGTCTCTCTCTGTTAGGCCTTCATTATGGTAATACTCGTCACCTCCACCTTCCTTCTTTCTCATAGTGACATGAGATTGAATATCTTGCACAACCTCGTTGCACCGGAGCGTAGACTTCCCAAACATGAGAGTGGTCACAAAATGCTCGTATGAATCGAGTAATGATGCAAGCAACAACAATTCTTGATCCTCATCAATGAATTGAACATCTATCCGGTTCAAGTCATTTATCAAGGCATTAAAAACGTTGATATGCTTCATCATATCCTCAACCTCCTTCATCTCAATCTTGAAGAGTTTCTTCTTGAGGAATAATTTATTTGAGAATGACTTTCCCAAATAAATCTCTTCTATCTTATCCCACATGCCTTTAGCTGTGGTCTCCGCTATCACGTTATTCAACACATCATCCGTGATAAGCATCTCAATACACGAAGCCGCTCTTTGATCATTGTCAACCCACTCGGCATCGGTCATGCCTATCGGTCGTTCCTCTACCCCCAACAATGCTAATTGCAACCTCTGTTGGACAAGAACGCCACGCATTCATCTTTTCCATAACCCGACATTGATCTTCTCATCAAAATCCTTCATGTCTGTCTTCATTGAGCCACTCGATACATAACTCGGATCCCATCTCTTAGAGCCTCCGCTCATAGAGGTTGATTCTCGAGTACTCTCCACATTTTCTGTCATTTGGAACAAAAACAAAAGCTATGCCAAAATTGATTCAACCTCAAACCAAAATACCGAGAAAAAATGCAACCAAAGCTCTGATACCACTTTTTGCGCTAAAGCAAGACTATCTCTAGCGACCAAGATGATAAAATTCACTCGGGAATTTTATCAAACACTTGGTGTGCGGAAAACACCCAAGACCTTGTTCCCAAAATTAACTAGTGTGCAAACTCCCAATCAATTCAATCAAGCATCAATGAAGAGACAATAAGAACATACAAGCAATCATCAAAGCAAAAACACAACGATATACCATGGTTCACCCAAATTTGTGCTACATCCACCAAGGAGGATTTCTTCTTTCTATAGATAAATGGAGAAACCCAAAGGTTATACACACACACAATTTATCTCTCTTAGAAAGTCACTCACAACCTCACAAGAACTTACCCCTCAAATGGGAGCTCTAACTCTCTTTAGCTTTGATAACTCTCAAAATATCTCTCAAACTTGTCCTCTTCCAAAACCTAGAAATAACACTTGTATTTTTAGATTTGTGTCAAAATGACAAATTTTTGTAAATAAACCAAAACTGAAAAAATAGGAGAGCCAAAACCAACAGGTTATACTTTTAAGGGATAGTTATTGTAACTAAATTTGTCCTTATAAAAAAACTAATATCATTGTGAACCGCTTTATTTCGACTATGTAATATTAAAAGTTGATAATAAATTACATCAAAACTAAACAAATAATTTAAAGGAAATTTGGATTGAACACATCAAATTCAGTAGCCAAAACTCATATATATATATATATATATATATAAACCGAGTGTGGACATGACTCACTAATACTTGTTAAAGGTTTCAAAATAACAATGACATGAATTATATATGTAACCTACTACTTTTCCAAAAAAAGATACTAAGTAACATTAACTTCTTGAACATAAAAAAATTCATTTAATCATCCCAGAGTCATTATAAAATATTTTTCGATACTCCAGTCGATGTCTTCTTGGTCATTAATAATGTAGAAAACAAACAACAAAAGTTTTAGTTAGGATAAATCTAATTTTAGAAAATATGGTATGCAAATAAGTAATCCAAGTACGTTATGTGAACATGCAAATATTAAAGACTGTCGTAATAGTGGGGAACATTATTACAAATCTATATATACATGTGTATAGCAGAGTAGTATTGCTCAACCAAGAGAAGGGTGAGTGAAGCTATTAAAACGATTTTTTTTAGCATAGTGGTATTCACAGAAAATGCTTTTGTTCAAGAAAAGAACTCTATAGGCTCAGATGAAACTCATTACATATTTCATTTTTCATACATAATTAATTCAAGTGATGAATTTTAGCCCACCTATTCATATGTAGTGCTTACTGCTTTGTGTTCACTTTGAAAGTAGTCTTTCACCAACATAATGTGGGATAATATGCTCGCATTCATTAGAAGAATATCAAAAAAAATTCTTGGAGAATCAAAAGGTAGGGAGCCATAATCTAAAGAAATTGGTGATGGGATGAAGAAGTACAAAATATAGTAAACCCTAAAAGGAAGTGCTTTAAAACATGGCAAACATCTAGAAAAAATTGAGAAATATAAATGAGCTAAAAGGAAGTTAAGAAAATGATAAGAGAAAGTTAAATGCATATGAAGATCCTTATACAAAATTTTGAACTCAAGAAGGGAAAAAAAGTATTGATAATCTTGCTAAACTTAGGGATAGAAAAATAAAAGATTTTAATAACGTTAATTTTATTAAAAGAGATGATTTGAGAGTCCTAGTCAAGGATGATGAGATTATGAAATTATGGAAAAACTACTGTGAGAGGATATTAAATGGAGATAATGAGAGTAGATTAGATATATAGGAAATTAGTGAGACTAAAAAAATATAATTTTTCATAGAATTAGGACAACATAGGTTAGTATTGCTCTAAAAACTATAAAAATAAGTAGGGTTTTAGGAACATGTGGTATCTCTATTGAGCTTTTGAAAATGCTTAGATGAGGATGAGTATCTTGGCTTACAAAATTATTTAATAGAATTATAATGACTAATAGGATGTTCGGTGAATGGAGAAAGAGTGTTTTGTTACAATTTATAAAATAAAGGGGACAAACAAAGTTGTTCAAATTATCACAGTATTAAGTTAATGAGTCATATAATGAAACTTTGAGAGAGAGAGAGAGAGAGAGAGAGAGAGAGAGAGAGAGGGTAACTGATTATAAATTGAGATTGATAACAACCCTATGTGAGAATAGATTTGGATTTATGCCTGGGAGGTCAACAATAAAGAAAATTTATTTATTGAGGAGATTAATGGAGAGGTATAGAGAGAAAAAGAAGGGCCTTCATATAATTTTTATAAATTTGGAGAACACGTATGATAGGATACCAAGATATATAATATGGTGAATTCTTCATAAAAAATGAGTGACTCATACATATGTTAATGTGAACTAACTATGTCTATCCTTTGCCCTTTTGTTTTTTTCCCTTAACAATATAAAACGCCTCCCAAGACTTTTACCCTCACCTCACCTCACCTCAATTTGAACCCATATCTGATTTTCTCTAAGAACACGTCAGCAACTCCAATTTGTTCATACAAGTAGAAAATGGCCCAGCTGAAGTTCAGTCTCCACCTGAACAAAATTATGATCGAAAAAGTGAATTAAAGGCCTTTGATGACACCAAAGCTGGAGTTAAAGGTCTTGTTGATGCTGGGATCACCCATGTACCAAGAATATTCATCCCCCACCTAATTTTTCTGATAAAATAACAAATCCCAGTACCAGACAATTCATTTTCCCTACAATAGACCTTAAAGGAATGGTTAAATATCCAATCCATCACAAGGACATAATTGAAAAAGTCCGACAGGCATCTGAGAATTGGGGTAATACTATCTATGTCTATACCCACATAAAAAACTAAAAATAAACTTAAGAAAAAAATCAATATATGTGTAAACAATATGAATACATAGAATACTTGTTTGGTTGACTATTAGAATCTTGCCTAGAATCAAAATCTTGTATTTAGTTCATGCATGAAAAATTATATGAAAAAATAAATTAAATATCAATAATACCCTTTTATAAATGTTGTTTGTATAATGTTAATATAAAGTAATAAATATTACGTATACTTAAACATGACCGTATAACTCGTTTCTAGATATATGAATACAAATTTTTCTTTAAACAATTTTTTTTGGGAATATTTTTAACAAACATATTACTTGATAATAATAATAAAAAAACAAGCATGAAATGTAGACCAAGTTAATAAATTAGTCGATAGATGTAGCATAAAAATGTACTAGTTCCTAATAAAAAAAGGTACGTCTCAAAGTTCATTAAAATTTGAAATAACAAATTGTAATAAATTAAATTATTAATAATTTCCATTAACCGGCAAGTCAAGCAACTCCTTCACCATCTTCATCTTTTATTCATCTTCACACCCTAAGAAAATTTCCATAAAATATGGTTCTTTGCTTATTACTCGTTCCGCCTCCATCTTTTGTTGGTGATTTAGCCCATCCATCTTAAGGTATCGGCCACCCTTGAAATTAATAACCCCCCTCGACTCTAGACAAGAGGACATCGTCTTCATAACTTCTTTGGAGCATTGTACATCAACGGAATTGATGATGCTATGTCCTTAACACACATTCCTACGTATTTTATTGATCTTCCAGTTCGTTTCTTGTGTGACCTTGGGGCATTCGACGAAGAGGGTGTGGGTAAAGGATTTTGTATAGTTTCATCTGGAGGTTGCATATTCGGTATGTTAAAGTTATAAGTCACGTCCTCTAGAATAAATTATTCTCCTTATGAGTCGGATTCTAGATCAATCGCTATCGCTGTTATCGTTGTTGCTACTTCAGTCATCACTTGTGCCTCAATGTCCTTCATCGAAAATGATTCATCTCCAATTGCCATGTTCTTTGCAAATATGTCAACCAATGCATAGTAGTGTGGGAATGGGTTCTTATAATGTTCCTTTGCACCAGCATGAGACTACATTGACATTATACATGGAAAAAATAGTAAAATGTTTACAATATAATAATAAAATTAGTGTAGTCATATATATAATGCGATAAAAAAATCAATATATTTATGAAAAAAACTTAGGCCCATTGGTCATAGACTATATTCTCACAGTATGTTCGTTTCGTCCCAAGTGAAGTCATTGTCTTTAGTCAACATCTCATGTATAGCCTTAGTTTGCGTCTTTAGTAATTTTATGGGTGATTAGATATGCAGGAGTGTTTGGATTCCACAAACCAACATTCTTGATTCTAGCATCATTTCTAGCTTTTATGGGTACCCGATCTAAACCATGCGTCGCACTTTCATTGTCCAGATAATGATAGTTATGTCAGTGACTCAACTAGTATAACATCTTCTATGACATTCCATTGATGATAATCCTTTTCATTACGACCATTAAATGTTTGTTGCCTTTCCATTCTGCTTGTTGTAACACCCCGCTTAATTAAATACAGGGTGATCAGTCCCATGACAATAAATTAGAATATACAGTTGGATCATTCTTAGCATCACTGTCGAAAACATTTTATAATCACCCAATACTTTATTAAATAGGTGTTAAATTCTTTAAAATTTTAATTTAATAAAATTTTGCTTTTTAAAACATAAACCATTTAACACAATCCATTCACACATTGAATAACAACTGAGTAAATATCACAACTGAATTAAATGCAAATGGAATAAAACTTTCAAGAAAAATATCTAAATAAAATAATTCTAAAGATAACAAATGTATCACAATGACATACGAATATAATCCTGACTCAGATAGAAAGGAAATAACTAAAATCCTCGGGGCCACATGCCCTAAATGAAAGATCACTACAGAATATGAATCAATTAATGTGAAGGCGTCTAAATAAAGCTCAAAACTTCATAACATCCATAGATCGTCACATGTCATAATCCCCTATGGTTGGCGTCCCAGCGTTTGGACACCTGATATAGGAGATACAAGAGAGAGAAGATAATATGCAAGGAAACGGGTCAGAGCCCGATGTAAAAATAGTTTATAAAACAGCAAGTGAATAAATGTTATATTTAATAATTATTATATACATGTTAGATTATCGAACTCTCTCTTGAAATTCTCACATGTCATCTAGAGTGCACACCTAACGTACCTCTAAGTCATACTAGTTACAGTTCCCATGCTAACTAGTTCAACCCAATGTATCGACTATTCGTAGACCAATTCATTCCCACGTATTTCTCTCATAATACATGTAATAATAATACTATGTATATCCATTTAGATTCAACATGGATAAGCCCCTTATTAATTTAATTCAATTAAGTGTTTTCATACTTAATTAATTCCAGATATCATTATCTTTCAATTCTACTTTAGTCACATAGTATATATCATCATATGTATATATATACATTATTTATATTATATATATACAATACTGTACCCCGAGATACAGCTGCGGTGCTACATTACTCTACTACCATATCCCAATACATCTCGTCACTGTATGGGGGACTATAGGTTCGAAGATTCCTCGAACCACAAATATCAAACACAAATATAGGAGGAGAACATAGTCCTAAGCCTTTAGGCTACGCACATACCTACACACCCAAATGACCGGTCACACTAAAAAGTGGTGATCAGTCCCTAAGTTCTATGTTCTTGAGTTACAAGTAAAAAATCCCATTAGATTCATCAGGATATGACTGCCCTCACGTTCAAACCTCCCCCGATAGCAAGTAAGCTAGGTATGTCATACACATAAACCATCAATAAATCAAATAGGCATTTTCATCTACCTATTTAGTATTAGGTTCTTACGTTACCTATATCATATTAGGAATTTATCCTATCCCAAGTACCCATCGTTTTTCTCGAATATTACCCGTACTTGTAATCACGATTATGATCGTACATATATTATGTAATTATTTCTCCCATAATCTTTTATTTAACCCAAATACCTATATATGTGTCCTCGATGTTACCCGTACTTGTCATAACGATTATTTTCCTCTAAATTGTATCATAATTATGTAGATATCTATCACATAATTTTAATCCGTAATATATTAAAATTTTCCAACATTAATCCCAAGTTTCTCACTCTATTAATGTGCCAAAATTATTTAAAAACTCATTCTGGGCTAAATTACAGATTTATGGAAATCTTGTTTGATGTCAGTAATCTCATTAGAACGAGATGGGATCTCGTTAGGACGAAATTGACTCTCATTTGAACGAATTTAGGTCTCGTTCAAACGAAGTCAACGTTTTCCCTATCCGTCTTCAGTTCTAGTTTTTCGCGTTTTCCCTTAATTTCTAACACCCAAACCTTACTGGTTTTCTATCCTAACAGAATCCATAAATCCGAATCACTATTCTAACATTATTTCAACATATTCATAGGCGATTTCTACATTAAAAAACATCAATTCCACATGTTCATAAGGGGTAATCATCAAAACCATTAAAACCTCAAGATTTCAATAATCTGAACTCTCCATTTTTATCCAACTTGAAAACTCAGAATTATAGAATCATTGTTTCATAGCTAAATCATCAAATTTCATTTTTAACATGGTAGGATTTTTCTACATCCAATTCCTTTCATCCTTTTCTATAACCTTAAGAACATATATTTTTCTCTACATGTAAAACCCTTAATTTTCATCATGATCATAGTCCTTACATGTTATGTATTCAACTACATGAATTTGATTAACCGTTATCTTAATTTACCAATAATTATAAATTCCAAATTCATAAGTTCATGAATCCTACAATAAAATACTATTCTAACATGGATATACTAATCACTAAAATCGAGCAAGAATCACTTACCTTAAAAGTCGGTCTGAACCTTTGATGAAGACAAATGTTAGAACTTCTCCTTCCCTTTTTTCAACGACTTTTTCGGCGACTATAGTGGTGGTGCAAGCTGAAGAGATGGTGGTTATCCCTTTGGTTTTCCCTAGGTGACTCCTCCTTTCCAAGAACTCTTCCCCTCCTTAAGCTACTGTTTCACTTTCTCTCTAAGACTGTTCTGTTTTTCTCTCAAACGTTCTCACTCATTTTTGGATGAAATAAATCTTACATAGATTATAGTATTATTTAAATAAAAAGTCTTAAAGGTAAGCTAGAATACAAAAACAAAGTTACTACTAATCTCCCAAACAAAATGACTAAAAACCCCTTCAGGGTGTCCTTTCATCTTCTAATTGACCCGAGACCCAAATTCAACACCCGAGTAGACTTTCTGACTATTTCGACCCTTCTGGATGAAACGGCGCACTTGAAATGACCATAACGTTGATATAAAATAATATTTTCTTTTTATTTATTTAAATTAGTTTTGACACGTCTCATAATCGCGTCCCGACTTAATTTCATTTATTGTCGTATTAGTAACTCACGACAATATAAATAACATCATATTCATATATTACTTGTATATCGCTAAGTAATATTTAGAATCATATATTATTTTAATCTCTAGTAATATTAAATCCAAATTAATCCTAATTAATTTTTCATAATTAATTCCAATTAATCCCCATTAACTTATAATTTATCTATTTTAAAAGTAATTAACAATTACGGGGTATTACACTTGTCAAAAAAAATACCAAACAAAACTATTCAATATTAAATGAAACTCTAAATGCAATACACGGTGAAAATAAATCAAATAAAAAAATATCATAAGTTTTATTATATTCCAAATCAATAGATACACCCATACAAAGTCTAGCTCCTTAATATTGATAAATAAAATTATAACTCTTCATTAATTCAATACCAAAAAAATATATGTTTCCTATTACACTAATGACCAGTTTCACATCACTCTATCCACATATGGGTTGCTAAATTTACTAGAAAATTTTGAGCTGCTATTGTTGTATTGACAAATTCGATTGGATCTCCATGCGGCTCAGTCATTCATCCTCATAATCATCCAATTGATCTTCAAAAGGATCAGTAGCCATCTCTTTTATAATGATGTTGTGAAGAAGTTCACATGCCATAACAATTCTATTTTGAGTCATAGTTGGATATCCAGAAGGACTCCTAAGGATTCCAAATCTAAGTTCTAGTAATTCAAAACATTTTTCTATTACATTTTGAGCTTTTGAATGCTTCATGTTTAAGTACACTTCTTTAGTAATTGGTGTGTGAGCTTCCCATTCATTTAAATGCTATCGTTGTCCTCTATATGGTGTGAGAAAAACCTTGATATTTGGATAACCAACATTAACGAGATAATGAAACCATATAACAAAATATAACATATATTAATTTTTTGGTTATGAAGCTAGTCATTGAAATCGTAACAAATATACATTTGTAATAAATTATGACCTTCAATCCACGTGGTTTAGAAATTACATCTCTGAGTACTTTAGAATTCACTACAAACCCTTCCCAACCAGATGACACACACGCACACACACACACACACACACACACACACACACACACATATATATATATATATATATATATTGCATGTTGTAAGAGAAGAAAGGTAGAAATTTTAGTTTTTCTACTACGGTATCTAGGGTTGTTAATCTATTGCACATGAACCCTAATATATGTCCCATCCAATTCCCCTAAACAATTCTTCAAAACAAAAAAAAATAATTGTCAATCAAATGTGATTATTTTATATCTCAGATATACAACATAAATTAAGAATTTAGATATAACTTAAAACATTTCCATTTATATTAGAAAAGGGTTAGACTATGGTGGTTTGGGGTAGAGAAATGGTGGTTCCAATGTGGTATGTGGTGGTTCGTGGAGGAGAAGCTCTCAAGATCTAGAGAGAGAGAATAAATATGATGAAAAATACCTCTACTGAGGCCTAAGCCTCATTTAAATACTCCAAAAATCCTAAGTGCTAAATTCCCTAAATTCCCTTATACTTAACACTTTATCCACTTGTAAATTAGTTATTTTGTCCCATGTTTTGATCAGAATCGCTCAGAGCTCGACACATCATTCCATCCGACGATCTTCGTCGTGGCAGTGCATTAAAAAAGGGCAAAACTTTTAAGATCATCTCCGGTTGTTCGAATAACCTTTATACCCGCTCAAATGAGATCCTATATCATACAAACGAGACTTATAACAAGGTACTAACGAGGCCAAAATCTAGGGTTAAATGGAACATGAGAAGAAACTCGTTCAAATGAGATAGGTCCCCTCGTTCGAATGACGAGAGACTTCATTGAACATCGACTTCTAATGGGATTCTAGAGAATGAGGAAAATCGATCCTTTACCTGGTCGTTCGAAGTACGTTTGATAGACGTTCAAACAACACATTCAAATGACAGGGTCGCTATATTCAAACGACTTCAATTTTTCTCTATATAAAGTTTAGGTTATAAATCCTCGATTCGACAAGCACGAAAGCCATAAGGTTATCCAAATCTGATTCAAGGTCCATGTTACTAGCTCAAATGGGTCCTCCAAGTTACCAAATCACGTGGATACCATCAAAGTCATGGGCGGGTGTTACAAAATAGATAAATAATTAAATGAAGCATAACATATAGGTCTTCCAGACCGTCTTAGGTGGATCTTTTTGAATGTTATCAAATGTCTCAAGATTAATAGAATTTCCATCCTTATCTTTATAAAACACATTAAAATGGAGATCAGTATCATCAAGTCTCCAACGTTCTTCACGACCTTCCATAATGTTTACCTCCACTCCCTTTTTCGTGGCCTAGTGTTTTTCCACTAATTTCTTGAATGAACGATAGGTACGTATGTAATGCCCACGATGGCTACAACTATGAAAAATATCATCTAGATTGGGTGGATTTGTCTTCTGATTCCGTTTATTATTGTGGTCATTCCACTTCTAGTGGTTCTTGAATTTTGTATTCTTTTTAGGGTCTTAATTATGGTAGCCACCTCTTCTGGAGTTTCCAGAGCCACACCACATATTTTCACGGCCTCTTTCATTATTTTAAGGAGAGTTTGCATTCATTCAGGGAGTGATACAAATCCAGTGGTTCTAGATGTATGATTTGTCATTAGTAAGTCATTATTATTCTCAGCAACTAGTAGATATGAGATTAGTGTTGAGTACCTTTTAAACCCCCGCTCTCGATATTGATGCAAGTGCATATTCGAGGTATGAAAAGTTGAGAAAATTTTCTCAAATGTATCTTTATCCTTCGGGGAGTTCTATAAATATAGAGGATCTTTCATAGTCAAGTACTCACCGTTTAAATCATTGTGTATGTAATGACTAAGGAATATCATAGCCTTAGCTTTGTCCAACAGGGATAAGTTATTTTTAAGAGTGATTGCATCACAAAGGTTTTAAGCTTGGATGTGGAGTTCTTCATCTTGAGACCAATTAGGATAATTCACTCCAGAAAGTTCAAGGTTTTCAAACTCGAGTTTAGAGATATTTGACATTTTTAAAGTTCGTCAAATATGAAATAGTTAAGAGACAAACAATGCTCTGCAACAATCTAGACCTTTAGGAAAGTCGTAATAAATTTTATGGTTCATGTTGATAATGTCTAAGAGACATGGAATATTGAGAATTTTATAGAGATAAAGAGTTTATCATTAATTGGTGTGTCAATAATTGGGGGCGGGTCACCCCTTATTTATAATACAATTTGATAGAGTCCTGATAGGAGTGGACTGTAATACCCCACATTTTTTGGGGATTATTAAGTTACATTAGCAGGTGTAATTTGGAGATTAAGGGAAATCCTGTAAATAGAAATTTGGGGATTTATGAACATTTGATTATTATTGGTGTGTGTTTCATTTACTTTTAAGACTAAGTAAATGAGTTGGATTATTTTAATTACATGTCGCAGTTGGATAAAACGACGAAGGATAATATTTAAATGGGAAAGCCCGCATTGAGATGTATTGGGTTTAATTAGTGGATTGCAGTCAAGTATATCGAATGGAGATTTCGAGGGTGCGGTTGTTTTCGAAAGGGCCGAGATAGTCAGAATAAAGTATCCGGGATAGTGTTTAGGCTCTGGGAAATTTTAGGCTAATAGGGACACGTAATCGATTAAACGAGTCATTTTTGGGTTTTAAGGGGATAAAACCCTTATTCTCCCCTATATAAGGAAAGAGAGGGTGGGAGAAAAGAAAGAAAGAAAGAGAGAGAAAAGGAGATTTCTGGCCAAATTCTGTCGGATTCGACTCGAGGTCATCGGATTTTATCCACGAGGTAAGTGTTTACTTGCTTATTTCGTTTAAAGCATAAATCTCATATTGTAGTTGGTAGTGATAAACCACACAGATTTTCGGGATGGGTTTTTGTGAACCAAAATAGGTTTTTCGAAAAGTTTAACGAATTAACCCCGAAAAATATCCCAATTGAAAAACTTAGGATTTAGTTAAGAAATTTTGTCAATAATGGGTTCTAGGATGTTTAGAACCCTCATAGTTTGTGTATATATAGTTGATTGAGGTTGGGGGACATTAGGTGAGGAGACAAAAGATTGGGAGAATCTTTAATGGACGAAACAACTTCTCAGAGAAGAAGCTGTCCGCAGCGATCGATCGATCGATGGTCCAAGGTGGATCGATCGATCCTTTAGGATTTTTGGCCATTTTGCCCAGGGTTAATTATATGGGATAAATTCCGATTTAGTTGTTTCTAGTTTATTTATATGAGGAAATAAGTATTCATATAATAATCTATCACTAGCCATTTAGGGGAATTTATGGGGGCTAAGAGGGTGCTAAAATTGTGTGGCACTAAGGTATATTTTCAAGGAAAATAAACAAATTGAGGGATTAGACAATTGGGATTTCCAAAAATATAAGAGGGGACTTTTAAATTATTATTATTATTGGAGTTAAATGTATACCTCAGATTAATTGAGTAAAATCCAAGACTTATTTAATTATGGATGTTCAGAGGGAGTAACACACGAGGGAGTATTTTAACGAGCGATTATAGCTAAATAATAGTGCGAGTAGGAAAAAGTAAATGTATATGGAATTAGTGAGTAACTCCTATGTAGCGACGAGCATGGAGTTTGGGTTATAGGTTAAAAATAAGTTGAGGGTATGCTTATTATATGGTTATGAATCAGGATATTTGGAGAGTACATAAATCCCTAACGACGATTAAGGTGTGAGGTATATTTAAGTAGGAAAATACTTAAATATAAACTGTGTGAATGTCTTATATGTATAATTTGTTTAAAAAGATTAGTTAAATAAAATTTTGATTCCATCCTAATAGGTTATTAGTAATTAATTTAGTTTTTGGCAGTGATGCTAAGAATGAACCATATGTGACTCCTGTTTTAATTTGGTACAGGAGTGATCGCCCAGTATTTTATTAGGCGGGGTGTCACAGATGGTATCAGAGCATCAGGTTCTAGTGCCCTTAGGAATATGTGCGGACGTACTACGCTTTCACCGTTGCTCTTGATTTGATATAGAGCCTTAGGATTAGGATTGTTGATTCCTTTTGTGAGATTTCGTTCTCCTTCCATTATATAAGATTATAGTAAATCTTCTACGTGCTCATTCGAAGGTCGTACGCTGATAGATGAAGGGCGACTAGGGAAGGCTGTTATGAGGGCTGCAGCAGGCATCGCTTAGTGGGAGTTGTTAGCTGAAGATGGAGACCAAGATCGCAGTAGAGGTCACTCTCCTTGTGACATTTGTCAAGGGTTGTTGTAATGACTACTAGAGTATGGTAGTTATAGTTATCCAAGTATCTGTATAGTAGAGAGTGATGCTAAAGTTGTATTACCCAGTGAAGCAAAGTTGGGGTATAGTTAGAAAGGTCTTCGATAAGGACCATACGTGGAGGTTTAAGTTAAACGAAGTCGGTGTAGCTTCACTTAGTGGGAGTAGAAGGCTCAAAAGCTTTGGCTTAGAGTGGGGTATGTAAATACCCATATTTGAAATTTGAGGAAAAAATTTCACTCGTGGGACCAATATTGGAATGGAGGGAACAGTGGTCTCCATATTCGGGGGAGCAGGATGTTTTTCTCATAGAGAAATCTCACAGACGGTTTTAATCGCAAATTACTTTGATGGATTAGGAAGGAAGAGAATGAAGTTTTTGGATTATTCATATAAGGATCTGTCAGATATCGACAGTGAATAAATAGTTATGGAGAAGTGAACTTTGTACCAAATAGAGAAGGTACAATAAAGGGAGAGCCCTTCAGAGGAATGAAAGGCTCACTAGTAAGTGTTGCTAACACTTATGGAGAAAGTATGTTAATTAAACCCCATCGGTGGGCATCCACCTGGGGAATTCATTGATATAGGGTTGTTGAAGCCGGTAGTGGAATTTCCTTTTAACGAAGAAGTTAAAGGGACTATGAAGGTGATTGTTAGGATCGAGGCTATAGAGTCCGATGATACTGATAACTTTTTTATGGTCAGGGTGGCCAGAGATGGAGGAATGTTGAAATGTGGAAGTGTATAACCACACGCTTTGATCTTGCCCGATAGGAGTAAAGGACAAGATTAGGGTGCCTAGATGAGGTATGGAGTAGCTAGGGAGATTGGCAAAGTTGTTGTTATGAGTTTCACCTCAGATGGAGGATATATATTTGGCGTGACTAGATAAAGTCGCGATATTTTACTAACCCTAGATTCGTGTGTTTACTTCGAGCCTTGTGGCAGTATTGATAACATTATATAGTGTATATCTATGTATTTTTCCACCGTAGCGGAGTTCTATTTTCCTTCATTCGCTGTAAAACCGGGTGTTGATATTTTGAATATATATCTGGTTTGTATTACTCATTCTAGGTGTCATATACGAGTATAGTATTTTCTGAGTATAATATGTTATTCGTTATTTGGAGTGATAGCAGGCTAATGATTGCAAGACTATTGTGTCCGCGGTTCCAGAATGGAACATGTTATTGTTGTGATATCTCACCTAGATACAGTTTGAGTTAGCCTTTGTTATTATGGGTAGATGGAACTTTGGTGAGCAGATGTTTCATTATTATGATTTGAGTGTGTGGCGACCCTTTTAGAGATCATTTAAGGTATGTAGGATTTATTGTTAAGCTATGAGTGTAAGCTTGTTATTGTTTGCGCAAGGACTTAGTGATTGTACGAGCGCTTGGTGGTGTGGCTCCTAGAAAGAAATATGAGTTCTGACCACATTTTGTTGATAGAAAGGATAGGGTTATCCCTGTTACATAATTGAAGCTAACGGAGCTCCACGGCCGACAAAGTTAAGTAGTAGTGTATTGGAGGGGTTTCTTGTTTGGATTTCTCTTGCGAGATGCTCCACGCATGAACCTTAATGACGTTGAGAGTGGAGAGATGCTATAGGGATGCAAGGATGTTAGTTTGATGATAAGTTACATAGTGTGGAGAAAACACTATAAGTTGCGAGTCCTGAGATGATTGCATGTTCAGGGGGATAGAAGTCCTATGGAAAAACACTCAAATGTTTCTCACACAACAATTAAGCGGGTGAGGTAAAGTTAAGGAAATTTATTTAAGTCTTGTAGCTAGACCTTGATGAAAAGGAAAATTTTGGAAGTAGTTAGTAACACTTTTGCAGAGAGTTGGTGCCCCGATTAGTTAGACTTTCCATTTTGCTAGGAGGGAATGACATAGAGATAGAAGCGCGTTAGTACAATTTAGAGATAGGATTTTATAATGTTCCATTAGTGGTCCTTAGACCGTTATATCTCGATGATCGATGATGAGAGGAAGTAGTGTAACAGGAGGGTTCCTTGTTTGGATTTCGCTCTGCGAGACGTCCCACACATGAAACCAAGCGAATGTCGGAAATTGAGATAGGTCTTGGGCACTATGAATATAGTTAGCAACACATCGATCATAGGATTATTAGAATTAAAGTCAGAAGGACTAGTAGTGCTGATATCAAAAGATTATGGTGAGTTAACCACGAGAAGATTCGTGGGTTAACTTTAAGAAGGATCGGACATCCAGGTATAGGAAGAATTGAATTTCAAATAATTCGGGTTAGGAAAACCTAGGTGTTAGTACCAGGCCGAGGCAATGAGGCCCATTGTTTAGAGAGAGTGTTACGTGTCAGACGTTCATAATGGATGTGCAGATGTGCACGGGTAAAACGGTATATAGGCACCTTAGTAAGTTGATTTGTTATATACCGCCAGGATTAGAAGGGGAATTAGTATATAAAATGGAAGACTTTGTCGTAAGACAGTTATAAGAGAGATTTAAGTTTTTTGATTGGAATGTCGTAGGAGGCACGCGATAATTCAATTGTATAGGTGCAACAAGAGTTTGCGCACCTAAAGTAAGAGAAAAGACTATCAGGAGTAGTCAAGCCTTAGTGGAATTTCCTTTTTGAGGGAGATCAGTTGTCTTTCTGGAGACGAGCGGACACTTACAGTGTTAGCGAGAGTATCGACCTTTCGATAAGTTAGAGCGGTGGATACAGGCTCATTTTAATTACATGCAGCAATAGAAGCACTAGGTGCAATGTGACGTTAGAGTCAATCTTAGGATCGAGGTAGTGTTATAGCATACATAGATTTAGATAATCTTGTGTTTAACCCAATGCGCTAGAGCACGCGCCTTGAGATATGTGGAATATGGTAGGGGACCATGGTCACAGCACCTTTTGACTTTGGGGTACTAGGACGTAGTGAAATTAGCGATCTTAGGTTGGTGGGGCAGGTTATATCTGAATTTAGAGGGCGAAATTCCGTTGTAAGGGGGGGAGTATGTAATACCCCGCACTTTTTGGGGATTATTAAATTACATTAGCAGGTGTAATTTGGAGATAAAGGGAAATCCTGTAAATAGAAATTTTGGGATTTATGAACATTTGATTATTACTGGTGTGTGTTTTATTTACTTTTAAGACTAAGTAAATGAGTTGAATTATTTTAATTACATGTCGCTGTTGGATAAAGCGACGAGGAATAATATTTAAATGGGAATACCCGCATTGAGATGTATTGGGTTTAATTAGTGGATTGTGGTCAAGTATCTCGGATGGAGATTTCAAGGGTGCGGTTGTTTTCGGAAGGGCTGAGACAATCAGAATAAAGTATCTGGGGTAGTGTTTAGGCTCCGAGAATTTTTAGGCTAGTAGGGACTCGTAATCGAGTAAACGATTCATTTTTGGGTTTTAAGGGGATAAAACCCTTATTCTCCCCTATATAAGGAAAGAGAGGGTGGGAGAAAAGAAAGAAAGAAAGAAAGAAAGAGAGAGAAAAGGAGATTTTTGGCCAAACTCTGCCGGATTCGACTCGAGCTCATCGGATTTTATCCACGAGGTAAGTGTTTACTTGCTTATTTCGTTTAAAGCATAAATCTCATATTGTAGTTGGTAGTGATAAACCACAAAGATTTTCGGGATGGGTTTTTGTGAACCAAAATAGGTTTTTAGAAAAGTATAACGAATCAACCCCGGAAAATATCCCAATTGAAAAACTTAGGATTTAGTCAAAAAAAATTGTCAATAATGGGTTCTAGGATGTTTAGAACCCTCATAGTTTGTGTATATATAGTTGATTGAGGTTGGGGGACATTAGGTGAGGAGACAAAAGCTTGTGAGAATCTTTAATGGACGAAACAACTTCTCGGAGAAGAAGCTGTCCGCAGAGATCGATTGATCGATGGTCCAAGGTGGATCGATCGATCGATGGTCCAAGGTCGATCGATCGATCCTTCAGGATTTTTGGCAATTTTACCTAGGGTTAATTATATGGGATAAATTACGATTTAGTTGTTCCTAGTTTATTTATTTTAGGAAATAAGTATTCATCTAATAATCCATCACTAGCCATTTGGGGGGATTTATGGGGGCTAGGAGGGTGCTAAAATTTTGTGGCACTAAGGTATATTTTCGAGGAAAATAAACAAATTGAGGGATTAGACAATTGGGATTTCCAGAAATATAAGAGGGGACTTTTAAATTATTATTATTGGAGTGAAATGTATACCTCAGATTAATTGAGTAAAATCCAAGACCTATTTAATTATGGATGTTCAGAGGGAGTAACACCCGAGGGAGTATTTTAGCGAGCGATTATAGTTAAATAATAGTGCGAGTAGGAAAAAGTAAATGTATATGGAATTAGTGAGTAACTCCTACGTGGCGATGAGGATGGAGTTTGGGTTATAGGTTAAAGATAAGCTGAGGGTATACTTATTATATGGTTATGAATCAAGATATTTGGTGAGTACATAAATCCCTAACGGTGATTAAGGTGTGAGGTATATTTAAGTCGGAAAATGCTTAAATAATATTATGAAATTGGCAATTATAGCCATGTACAGATTTGAGAAGAGATAGATGTATATATATATATATATATATATATATATATATATATATATATATATATATATATATATTGTGTGTGTGAGAATGGTATATATATATATTCTCGTGAATCATACCCCCTCTAATGCAATCATGGGAAGTTGCGCGATGTGGGTGAGGCCCCTGGCTTGAGGAGCAGGGAGCATATAGTCCCCAGGTCGTAGCGTCCATTTTTTTATATTGTGTGATTCTTATTAGGGGTGAGATGTGGTGAGTATGTTTCGTCTCATTTCCTGGGAGGAACTATGACCGCTTCCGAGACGTTGTGATTTTATGAATGCGATGTCGGTGATATTGAGTCCGACCGCTGGTCCCCAGGATGGTATGTGAGCGATGACCTGGAATTTGGATGGTTATTGACCGGGCGGAAAAAGTGTGTTCGTGTGAGGACACAATCGTTGTGTGTTTCGCTGCCGCGATACAAAAGAACCTAAGCTACTACTACACTTGCGAGCAAGTAAAGCGGTAAGTCGGGTATCGTAAGAAATCCACAGGGAGTGATTAAATTTTAGATGTTAATTGTTTTAAAACTTCAAGAATAAAAATGTAAAAGATGATAGGTTGGAAATGGTGATAAAAGAAAAGAGAAGTTAACGCTAAATTAAAGGAAAGCGAGGATCGGGATCGCATTCTACCCCACGGATCGAAACAACTACGAATTAGAATTACGGTTCGAAAACATTTAATCGAGCATTTACAATTAAGCATAAACATCACACAAGAAGGAATTTAACCCAAAGTTGCGAGATTAAACATTTAACTGAAAATGGTCACACGCGGATTAAATTCGGATTGTCGCTATAAACACTAAAGTTGCGTGACAAATAAAGTTAAACGCATAACAATCCAACTTTAATACACGCGGTTTCAATTAAACGCAATTTTACACAAAACCTAATTTTCGAGGTCCAAACCCGAAAATGGCGGAAACGCAATCCCGACCCTATTTATCTAAGGTATAAGCATGAATAAACTAATTAAACTAAGAAAGCAATAAATAAACACAATAAACTATTTAGGAAAGCATGTAAATCTAATTAGAAAGCAAGGAATTAAGAAATACAAACTATATAAATGGAGGGGATGATGAATAGTGCAACAATCAATACAAAAGGGTGTCAATCCAAGAACAATTGATGAACAACTCTTCAAAACCCTCAAAACCTAAGCTAAACTAACCTAAAATCGTGTATAAACTGATATATTTGCTCTCAAATGAGAGAGAATTGGTTTAATACAAAATATCCCATGGCAAACTTGTAATAAAAGGGAAGAAAACCAAAAATCTGGAGGCCCGAATCGATTCGGAAATGGTCCGAATCGATTCGGAAACAGGGGAAGTTCGAATCTGCAATTCTGCAGAATTCCGAATCGATTCGGTTTTGGGCCGAATCGATTCGCAACCTACAGGTCTGAATTCTGCAGCTTTGTCCTGTTTTACGGAAAATGCCGCCATTTCTTCGTTATAGCTCGGAATGAGGCACGGTCGGAGACTACGCGAAGATAACTCAAAGGACTAAAACATCCAAGAAGACATTGGGCCAAAAAACCAAAATATGAAATGACTAAAATGCCCTTGAATGTGACCTTGAGTGTGAATTTGAAGTAAAAACCATCCTAAAAATGCCATAACTCTTTCGATACAACTCAGAATCATGCAACGTCGACGGCCACGCGAAGAGAAATCAGAGGGCTTCAACTTCCGTGAAGAGCTCGGGATTCAAACCCGAATGCTGGAATTACTAAAATGCCCCCGAAGCTGCAAAAGTCGACGAAACATTTCCGGAAAGCGTCCGAACTTCATACTAAGCATCCAAATACCTACAAAAGCTCAATTAACCCCTGCAAAACATGTTAACATAGAAATCCGAGGTTGTCTGGTTAATGAGCATAAATATAAGGATTAATATACCCGAGGGGGCTTATAACGCGTAGGTTAACGGGTGAAATACACAATATTTGCGTCGTATCAGTTATTATACTTATGGTTGGAATAGGTATAAATATATACTGGATGAGTATAGTATATTGTTTGTATATGAAGATAAGACATCATATAGTAAACTCACGTATATAAAGTGAAAAGCCTAATAAGGTGTATTTTTTCCCTTTTCGGTAGATTGGGATCCGGGTGTATATGATAATGAATATGAAGTTTTTATATGAATATATATATATATATATATATATATATATATATATATATATATATATATATATATATATATGAGTCTTATATACACGTCATGTGTTGAGGGTCTAATAGATCTCGACGATCGACGCTGCCGAACAGTAGTCTATCGGGGGGGTTCCTTGGTTGGATTTCGCTTAGCGAGACACCCCATGCATGAACATGTTGCATTGTTGAGACTCGAGAGAAGTTTAATCCTTATTACTCGGGTTAACTAGGATTGTTAGAGATTGGGTTAAACGGATTAGTTAGGCAGGGTAGCTTTAACTAATGTAATTATTTAGGTATACGATAGGTGTGCACTATTAGAAGAGGGGTGAGGGGTATCTCATGGGAGTGCAGTACCAATTTAAATATGAGATATAACATATTTTAAAATATAAGCATTTATGCACTTGCAAAATATTTTCACGACTCGGGCTCTGACACGTTTATCTATTTTCCTCTCTTTTGATATATATTATATATCTATAGGTGTCAGACACAGGGACACCTGAATGATGATCCTTTCGAGTCAGACGTTTCTGCGGCAGCTGTGGATGCATGAAGGTTTATTTTTAGACGCTTCTATTCTTGTGATCTAGATAAGAAGCATTGTAGTAACATTCGGGCTGACAACCCAACTGTACTTATTTATTCATTTAACGCTTTTATTGCAGAATTCGTTTGGGTTGTATTATTGTTATACCGAGTGTTTGGTTATTTTATCTCTTTTCAGTTCCATTTATATAAACTATGTGAATGTCTTATATGTATAGTTCGTTTAAAAAGATTAGTTAAATAAAATTTTGACGACAGCCTAATATGTTATTAGTAATTAATATAGTTTTCGACAGTGATGCTAATAATGAACCATATGCGACTCCTGTTTTAATTTGGTACAGGAGTGATCGCCCAGTTTTTTATTAGGCGGGGTGTCACATGGACATCCACTTAAATATGATATATACAAATATTTATAACATTGCAAGATTAGAAATAAGCTATTTTCAAAAAATTCCATAGTATTTATGTATGCAGTTCATTTACTTGTAATGTGGGTATTCTGTCATTTGGGGTCATTAAAAAACAAAGGAAGAAATTTGGGTTTGATTGCGAAGACATGAAGTCCAACTTTTGTGTTTATTTGAATTTTCATTTGCACAGATATTACCTGTTTGAAATGGGACTAATAAATTGTTTGAACCCCACAAGTTCGACACTCACTTAAAAATTCTTAGACTTGTGTCACGCTTCTTTTCACGTGTTTGTAATATATGCTTAGAGTTGACATGTCTGATGCTTATTGGACGTCAAGCATAATCGAGAAGCATATATGTTGAAATACGTATGTTTTTGTATGCAAAGATAAAATTATTAAAGGAAAGAAAGTAATTTTTTAATAAACGTAAAACAAGAAAGATTTTACTAAAAATGAGCATGGGGAAGATAATCGTTCATTATATATATGATTCACATAACCATTTATATGTTCTTAACTAATTTTCTACTTCTTTTTAGTATATTATCAAATAAATGTTTATTATTCACTATTAATTATAATTTATTATTGGTACATTTACATCATAATCTAATAAATAACAATGGATTTATTTAACATAAACAAATATTTGTGATTTATTCTTATATATATATATATATATGACATTTCCTTCGCCCATATATGTCTTTCGTATTTTGATTTTGGAATGTCAATGTCTATGTATTATATGGTGCTCATATTTTATGTGGATGTCTCTTCTTCATATCTGGAAACCGAACATGTTTTAGGTGATAAGCATTAGGATTGTTGTGGTTTAGATTATAAGCATTACGATAGTATTGAGTGGGCACATGTTGATTCTGGAAACATGGCTATAAATAAACCTCATCTTCTAAATAAAATAATAAGATAACTTCATCTTGTTTTGAGTGTAAATTAAACTTGTCTATTATCCATATTTACAGCTTATATCAAACGAAAAGTTCTTAAGCGTCGAACATAGAGTGCAAGCAAACCATGTTGGCCCAAGAGTGTCAGTTGCGTGCTTCTTTACGACAAGTCCAGATTCATCCCCGGAGATATATGAACCCATTAAAAAGTTGTTATCCGAAGAGAATCCACCAAAGTACAGGTCTTTCACAATTAAAGAGTATGTTGTCTACTTTCAATCAAAAGGGATTGATGGAACTTCTTCCTTGTTACATTTCAAACTCTAATGTTGTTTACGAAAATAATAAATGAATAATTTGAAAACTATGGTTCAAAAAGTCCATTAAACATATTACTTGTAACCTTACAAAATAAGTTGATATAATTAAGCCTAGTTGAATAGAAACGGGAAGAGGTGGTGGGCGTTACACTTGTAAGTAGGCATGATGATTTGTATTCAATTTCCAAAATCTTAGTGATTATCTCAAAAATATTTTCCTTGTGTAATTTTTCTAAAATACAAGTTTTTTGCATCCATGAGGTCATCATTATAAAATAATTATGGGCCTAAAAGCATAATTCCTAAGTGATGTGTTAATGCCTTCATGCGTCGTACTATTATTTGAAATGGTGGAATGAAGGTATTACTAGGCTAAGACTGTTATGGCGGGTAGAGAGCAACTTACTCGTCATTATTGTTCGGCCCAAGATGGAGAAAACATCAGTTTTCAAGCAAATAAAATACCTCATGCAGAACATCTTGTTCTGTTTAAAATTAACAAAATATGTTCCCTGACGGTTTGATTATTTTATTATAACTGTTTTTACATTTCACACCAATTATTTAATAAAAACCTTTGTGTTGGATATATTGTTTGATATACCCATATGTACCCTCGACCAGGCCGAGGGTGTACTCCACCTAGACGAGGTCAAGATGCCCAACCAACAATAGACGACCTTTCGAGGGGACGACCCCTCATCAGACCCAGAAGGCCCTTCAAGGGCCGACCCCTCATCAGGCCCAGATGACCCTCCGAGGGGCTGACCCCCTCATCATAGTCCATACGACCCACCAAGGGGTCGACCCCTCATCAGATCCAGACGACCCTCCAAGGGGACGACCCCCTCATCATGGTCCAGACGAACCTCTAAGGGGATGACCCCTCATCAGGACCAGACGACCCTCTAAGGGGTCAACCCCCTCATCAGGTCCAGACGACTCTCCAAGGGGCCGACCCCCTCATCAAGTCCAGACAACTCTCCCAGGGGCCGACCCCCTCATTAGGTCCAGATGACCCTCCGAGGGTACGACAATACGAGGCCTAAATTAGGCCAGACTCACTGCCAGAAGGAGCTTTTCCCTCGGCCTCATATCATAGGCCGAGGGTGACATCATCACAGCGCGTGGTTTGGGAGATGCGTGGAACAGTGCGCGTGAGGATCACATGGCACGTGGAAGACTGTTATAACAATATCACCCCCTCACGTGAGGGAATATTATGTCATCATTAATCATAGGTGGAATCTATAGGTGTTAGCAGGGGATTGGCTAGATCATTATTCACATGCCCATGCATGCATGGGGGGTACACTACACCCCCAAGACCTATATATACTTGGCACCTACAACCCTACAAAGGGATCGATAAATTGTAACCCTAGCTAAAATTCTGCTTGTACACATAATAAAGAGAGAGGGAGATTATGTGCATTGTATCCAAGGCCATTAGTGCCCATACATAATGTATCACACACTCACTGTGGATGTAGGCCTAATTGGCTGAACCACTATACATCATTATCTTATTCCTCTTTTACTCATCTCCTTCTATACACTTACACACATATATCTCTATGGCTGCCATTGTTATTACTGTTTGAGCTTATCATCACTTACCTGGTGGTGCTAGATTTCAACATCATCAAACTTAAGGACGACCCATCGACAGGCCATCCTAATCCCCCTCTCTAAGTACTCAAGACCGAAGCCTTGAAACTCATCTGAGAGTTTGTAGGCCTCCACAACATCGACCTCTGCCTTCTTCCCTGTCTCGGATAGATCAATCTTGAATTGAGCCCCCAGGTTGATCAAGGCCTCATCCTTCTCTTTAATAAGCAAGTCCTTGGCCTTCAGATCGGCATCATGCTGCCTTGTCAGCTCATCCAGGACCCTTCCATGTTCGGTCCTGGAACTCTCCAACTCTGCCCTTGCAGTCTTGAGCTTGGTCTATAGGTCAGCCTCATGCTGAATGGTCCTCTCAGCTTTATAAAATTTCGGTTGGTTCTCAGCCATCCACTTGGTAGAAGACGTGAAGGCACAAACAGACTGCACAGAAAAAGCCACTTGTTAAGAGGCCGAGGAAATAGTTGGTGAAAAATTCAAACTAAGAAAGTGAAGTAAGAATAAGTACCCGGGCCAAAGTGTGCATATCATAGTCATACACCTTCGCCGGGGGCATCTTGGATAAGAATTCATAGTCAGCGGTCGAGGGGGAAGAGAACATTGAAGCCTTGGCTGCCCTGAGATTGGCAATTAGGGAAGATGGCTCAGCCTTTAAAAATACTAAGTTTTGGGACCAAAAGGCCCCCATACTGGAGGAGGAGCCAGTCGCCTCAAACGATTCCACCCTTGCCCTCGTCCTTGAATTCGACCGAGGGTCAGCATGTACTTGAGGCTATTTTCTTTTGTGTCTATCGGCAGATTGCTCAACAGGTGTCAGCCCCATGACCTTTGACTTCCTCAGAGCCTGCTGAGGCTCCTTGCCTTTATTCTTGCCCAGACCAGACAACAAGATCGGGGCAGTCATTTCCCAAAGATGGTCAGAGATAACTGCAGGACGACCTGAAAAGGAGACGACACATCAGAAAAATACAAAGGCAAAGATGAAACACTTGGAAAAAATCAAAGATTGAGCAAAAAGAATAACTCACATAGCTCTGTCAAGGGGCCGACCCTCAGACCAGCTTCTTTGAGGAATCGAGGGGTCATCAAATCTTTAAACTTTGCAAGTTCACCCTCTTTCCCTCATTCTCTCAAATACTCGACTATGCCCTTTTCATCCAGACTAAGTCCAGGGTCTGACCGAGCCTTCATAGAGGGGTTAAACCATCTCCTTGGAACTCTCGGACCGTCATCCAAAGGCTGAGCCTCGGTAGAAAATTCCCATTCCCCAGATATGAAGAAAAATATCTTCTTCCAGTCGTGATTAGAGGTTTGTGCCAAGTGGAGAAGTTTTTTATCAGACCTCCTCGCCCCTAGATGATAGTACACAGGCTGTTTGGACGAGGAAGTGATATTATAATAGGCTAAAAACACATCGACTGAAGGCTCATCAGTGAAAGTATTCTTCCATAAGGAGACATAGCCGAGGATGGTCCTCTAGGAGTTGGGAGGAAGTTGAGAGGGGGCAACGCCAAGGGCTGACAATATATTGACTATGGAAGGGTGCAGAGGGAATCTAACACCGACCTTAAACATCTGTTCATATACTGCGATCTCCACCTCGTCACCCTCAAAGACTTTCTCAAACTCAGAGGGGACCCTCATACATATGTTGAGGGGCACACCAAATGTATGCCTCCATAGCAGGAGGTCACGATCCCTGACGGTGGAAATGTAAACCGAGGCGTGAGAAGTGTCAACTTGTTCAGCGTCTGAGTCATCACCATCATCCCCAGTCCCCTCTCCCTTGGCCTCATCGCCTGTTAGAGGTCTATGAGGAAAGGCCATCTAAAAGGCACGAGGGGATAAAGTTGTCACAGGAATAGCCTTGGAAGGGACCGCCTCCTCGACCCCTCAGCTTGGGCTTAGATAAGATGTCTCTCTCCTCCCAGAAGGCCCAGCGCCTGTTGGCGACGATGCTCTCTCATCCATCTCTCCTTCGTATGAATAACTCTCGGCTAGACGATAAGATAACCCACATGACTCAGATGGGGTAATATTATGGCTAAGGGGATGGGAAAAATGGGTCGTACCCAATTAGGGTCGGCCCCTCATCTTCTCTCCTCCTCTTCCTCTACTCGTCTGATCTCTATAAATAACTTCTCTCTCAGGGATGGAAATTCCTCAGCTAAATTGTAAAGCCTCCTAAGCATTAAGGGTAAGACCCTACACTTGAAAGAATTTGTCTAGCCTAATTACAAACACGTTCGCAGTTGACCAAAATGGACTTTTGGATTGAAACTAAGGAAATCAAGGGTTTTAATCAAGAAATCTCAAGAACAAGTCACCGGAGAAGAAAGCCAAAAAGTTATGAAACAGTCAAAGGAAAATCCAACCCTACAAGCTTAAAATAGTCGAAGTGTAAAAAATAAATGGAATATAAAGAGGGAACTAGGGTAGAGGGAGTACCTGATAAAGAATAAGAGAGACTACCAAAGCTCGAAACGATGAAGTTGCAGAAATGGCAATGGAGCTGGTGAGATGATAAAGAGAGAGAGTTCAGGCATAAAGAAGAATAAGGGGAATAAACTACAAAAAATTATTTAAATACCTTACTAATGAGTGGGCCTACAAACCAAGGCAAAACACGACACACGAGGAGGGCATCATTAGGGCATAAAGTCCCAGGCCAAATGTGCAGCCGCCACGCCTTGGAAGCTGGAATGACAGTGGGTATCTGCCTAGGTGTCACATCAACTTGACATGTGTCACTCACCAAACTGATCATACGCTCATCTCAAAGGCAACATTATCCCTCAGCCATCTCAACAACCTCGATGTCTAAGGGCTGGGGTTGATTGATATACCCATATGTACCCTCGACCAGGCCGAGGGCGTACTCCACTTGGACGAGGTCAAGATGCCCAACGAATAATAGACAACCTTTCGAGGGGCCGACCCCTCATCAGGCCCAAATGACCCTTCAAGGGACGACCCCTCATCAGGCCCAGGCGACGCTTCAAGGGTCGACCCCTCATCAGGCCCAAACGACCCTCCGAGGGGCCGACCCCCTCATCATGGTCTAAACGACCCTCCACGGGGTCGATCGCTCATCAGGTCCAGATGACCCTCCAAGGGGTCGACCCCCTCATCATGGTCCAGACGACCCTCCAAGGGGCCGACCCCTCATCAGGACCAGACGACCCTCCAAGGGGACGACCCTCTCATCAGGTCCAGACGACTCTCCAAGGGGCCGACCCCCTCATCAACTCCAGACGACCCTCCGAGGGTACGATAATACGAGGCCTAAATTAGGCCAGACTCACTGGCAGAAGGAACTTTTCCCTCGGCCTCATATCATAGGCCGAGGGTGACATCATCACAGCGTATGGTTTGGGAGATGCGTGGAACAGTACGCGTGAGGCTCACATGGCACGTGGAAGACCGTTATAACAATATCACCCCCTCATGTGAGGGAATATTATGTCATCATTAATCACAGGTGGCATCTACAGGTGTCAGTAGGGGATTGGCTAGATCAGTATTCACATGCACCATGCATGCTTGGGGGGTACACTACACCCCCCAAGACCTATATATACTTGTCTCCTACGACCCTATAAAGGGATCGATAAATTGTAAGCCTAGCTAAAACTCTGTTTGTACACACAATAGGGAGAGAGAGAGAGAGGGAGCTTATGTGCATTGTATCCAAGGCCATTAGTGCCCATACTTAGTGGATCACACACTCACAGTGGATGTAGGCCTAATTGGCTGAACCACTATACATCATTGTCTTATTTCTCTTATACTCATCTCCTTCTATACACTTACACACATACATCTATATGGTTGCCATTGTTATTACTGTTTGAGCTTATCATCACTTACCTGGTGTTGCTAGATTTCAAAAGCATCATTGTTAATTTTTGTATTTTTTCGGACGAATTGAAGCCCCATCTATATATTGGCCGCAAAAAAATCTAATTATTTTTATTATTAGATATGGGGTAGGGTTCAAATATGTCAATGATGGACGAGAAACCAGTTTGTTCTAGTCACATCAACCAAACTAACAATTTTGTTCGAGTCACAAATAAGACGCATATCACATCTTGGGTGCAATTATAGAAGAATGCAATTTGTCATTTGAGATTACCCAACAATACACGGGTTGTAGTCTACAACCTCACTTTAGAAAAACCACAATTTCAAATGTCGCAAAGCTTTATTCACACACCAAATTTTTAATTAGATACACATTTTTTGATGGTACGGATTGCTTGGAGGAAAGATATGAAGCTTGAAACATGGAAAAGTCAATAGTATACAAAGACATTTTAATATCCATTTTTGGTTTAGTCTTTATTCCAAAACATGAAAAAAATAAGTCTAGTTTTTTTCAGTCCTAAGTTATAATGGAAGACTTAAGGAGCGACACGTCGAGACTTCACTTTACTGGACCAAATGAATCATCTTTGATTTTGAACATTGGTAAAGTATAATGAGCTTTTTGTATTTCCTTAATTAATTTTGAGTTATCTAATTGAGAGGAGAAATAATGTTTTAAAAATTAGTACAAAATATTTTTTTATGAAAATTTAGAGTTTTTTTGAAAGTTTTGTATGAAGCAATTTTGTAAAACATTTGTTGTACGAGAATGGGCACATAATTTTTTTACTAACTATATGCCCTCACACAAAGTTTTCCATTTGTATGAGGGATACCTCATTTTCACGAGGGAGGTCTTCTAAAAAATCATGACTATGTACCCTAGTTTCTGTAGAAACATAAAAATAGGGTCAAAAACATATTTCTTTTCCCGTACGAGATGCCCTTGTACAAAAAAAATTCATTTATACAAGGTATACCTCATTTTCACGAGGGAGATCTTCTAATAAAGAGTGACTATATACCCTAATTTATGTATGAACGTAGAAATAGGGTTGAGAAACATATTTTACAATACGAAACTTTTGTTTTTACAAAGTTTTAATGTTAGTTGAGAGATCCCGACAAATGCATAGCTTCAATAAAACAATAAGTTTACAAATCCCTTCGATCTTCATCTGAACACATAACACGTTGATTTGTATGGTTTAATAGTATTTTCATATGAGAGAGGTGGATATCGAGACTTACGTGACATGCAACTTGTCAAGAGAAATTAATTGCTAATACGGGCACAAGTGATTAATCAAATCCTCTAAGAAGATTCGCGGATATAATTATGTTTTATGTAGGTGTCACACCCCCTTTTTTCACATGTAGTTGATCGGTTTGACTCGCTAAAAATAGGGAGCGCTAACCAATTTTTATCATTCTTAACATCAATTATAAATAAAAATACCAGTAAAAAGAACCATTTATGAGATAATAAATTATAACGAAGAGAAATAAGGATAATTGAATTGGGATAAAATAAAACTATCTGATAAAACTAAATCCATTAATATAAATATCTTTATACAATAGTCTCAATCTCAGTATACATTAGCTGGAGCCACCTTGGTTCAAAATAAAATTTATGAATAAAAATGACTACTCAAATTCCAACTGAGATGAGAAAATGACTCATACTCTAAGGATCAATTAAATCTCCAACTACAACAACTCTAACTATTCAAATTTGTTTCTCCTACAATACAATAATATTGCTCGCGGTAAGAATATTTTTATAGATTTTGGTGAGCGCCTTAAAGTTGCAAAAATTTCTCATAGTATAAATACAGTAATATTCATGCTACTAATTTATGATATACATGAGAACATGTCGACACACACATGCAAGGTATACCTCACCCTTTAGTATAAGTGAAATACTACCCAAGTGTCCCAACTGAAGCCGTATGCAATACTAATAAGTATATATCACTAATAAATGAACAATCGCATATATATATATATATATATATATATATATATATATATATATATATATATATATATATATATATATATATACACTATATCAGGATGCAACTAACTACACATGCATATAATATAAACAAATATCAATCCTCATTAAAGCCACAAGAACAATAAGATACATATGATCTCATAACATAACTTATTAGTGTAATTTATATTATTTTAATTAATGTCTCCATCTCCGAACAATATTGTATATATAATTAATATGGTCTAGTACTGATAGAGAGAACTTTTTGATATTTGTCATTATTTGATGCTCCTTTAATCAAAACCTTTCATACCAATAAAAATATATCAATACTAGATTATAGCGGTAAGTAAGGGAACCAATCCAAATCTAAGGATGAAACGTACAAAAGAGGCATGCAATTCATTTGTTTATTTTCCTTTTGGACTTTTTACTTTTTCTAATTTTGGGATTAAGGTGAAATAAGACTACTAAATCAAAGATGTAAATAAAAGTAAGCTAAGATACTAAGTAAATCTAACTAAATAAAAATCTACAATGTGAGATGGGTGAGAAAATAAAGTGAGAGCTAATAAGGGATGAGATTACACCAATTAATTCTAGTTGATCTATTTAATTAATTCATTCAAATTAAACGTCCCAAGTTAGTATCAAAATTATAAATCAACTCTCATTGCAAATGCAATTTTAATAATAACATTTTAGAAAATTAATTTTAACACTCCTACAACTATTAAAAAGTAGATCCAACATCATTTAACAAATCACTGTAATACCCCGTGATTTTAATGACTTTTAAAATGGGCTATATTTTAAAATAATAGATTAATTGAATTTTATTATGAATTAATTCATTTGGGTTTTATCCGAATTGTGGATATTAAAATGGATGATTCTGAATATTACTTAAAGATATTTAGGTAATATATGAATGTGATGCTATTGATATTGCTGTGAGTTGTTAATTCAGTAATTTGAATTTTTAGTCAGACGCGGTATGGGACGTATCGGGACTAATTTGTTAAATTAAAAAGGGAACTTATTTTTATATCAACCTTATAGTCATTTCGACTGCGTCGTTGCGTCCGAAAGGGTTGAAATAGTCAGAAAAGTCTATTTGGATGTTGAATTTGAGTCTCGGGTCATTTGGAAATGAAAAGACAACCCAAAAGGGTATTTTGGTCATTTTTACAAGGGGGATGAATAGTGATTTCGGGTTTTGTATTATTATAAGTAATTGGAGATTAAGTGTATGTGGGTTATTCATCTCTTCTACACAAAATAGAGAAGTCATCTTCCTAGAGAAAATGAAAGGTTGCTTGGGAAGAGAAGAGTTTACTTGGGAAGGAGAAGAACTAAGAACCAAAGGTCACCACCACCAACCACCACCAGAGAAGGGAGAACCACCTGTGATATACTACACCAAAGGATCAGATCTTCATTAGAGGCAAGTGTTTGATATTTTAAATTTAAGTTTATATATTGTCCATGTTAGGATAGTTATAAAAATAGATGATTTTCATGTTTGGAAGATGAAAGGATAGAGTTGTTAATGGATTTTCTGGAAACTGAACATATATAGGAATCAAACTCATGTTGTAGGTAGTTAGTAATCCACGAAATAATCATAAATATGTTGAAGAAATTATGAAAACCATTCATGTGTTCTTGAAGATATTATGTTGATAATTTTCTGAAAAAAGAGGATATAAACATGCTTTTAATTCAATCACTTGATGATTCTAGGATGTTTAGATCATTAGAAATCATTCACATATGTTGCTACATCATGCATTAAGGATTATAATTCATTTGGGTTGTTAATATTAAGGTTTGAATGATAAAAAATGGTTAAACCCAAAGTTGAAGAAATGCAGAAATACTGGGCTGTTACCTGGGCGATCGATCGATCGACCCCCTGCCTTCGATCGATTGACCTCCCCAGGATTGTTAAAGTAGTTTCTTTTTAATATTGGTTATTATCCCAAAACTTTGGTAGATCTTTGGTGATTGTTAATGGGATATTATGGGACATAGAGAAGATCAGTAAGCCCTCGATAAGATTTGAATTGATTTAATTGGGATTTAATTTATTGGAATTATGTTAGTTAAATTGGAAGAAATCTCGGTTGCTAGATTCATGTGTTGGATTCTAATTTGTATGCTTGAGGATTAAGGATAAGTCCAGTAGGGGAGATTTAATATAATACCTGGGTAGACTTAGGGTTATAATTTGAACATCAAGGACTGAGTTTAAGCTCATTATTGAGGACAAAGTGTAGTACCAGCGCTTAGTGGTATGGCTCCTGGATAGAGATGGGAGTTCAGAACAAATTTGGTTGAAAGAGGGGATGAAGTTATTCCGGTTGCATATTTGAAGTTGACGGTCCTCCACGATCGACAAAGTTAAGTAGTAGTGTATTGGAGGGGTTCCTTGTTTGGATTTCGCTTTGCGAGACGTTCCGCCCATGAACCTTAACCACGTCGGGAGTGGAGAGATGTTATAGGATGCGAGGATGTTGGTTTTGTTGATAAGTCTTATAGTGTGAATGAAACACTATAGACTATGAGTCAGGTGATGATGGTATTCAATCCTAGTTGATAAAAGATGTGTTTATAAGAGATTAGAAACAATCGGTTATAACCCTAATCAAGGGAGAGTTTAATTCGTGGTAATTCGGGAGATATGATGTTATGGACCAGTAGGATTCTAGTGATTTCTTACTGAATTTATGTTGAGGAAAAACCTGTTTGAACCTTGGGAAATGAGTGAGAATCGGGGATAATTAAATTAAAGACGAAAAGTCATATTATTTTATACGTAGGATTTAAAGAGATATAATACTACGTATGGGAATTATCTTAGGGTAATGTGAGTACCTTGTTGATATTATATTATAGGTATGATAATTCCTATTTGATTAATTGATGATTATGTGTATGACATTCCTAGCTTACTTGCTATCGACAGGAGGTTTCCCCGTGAGGGCAGTCATATCCTGATGAATCCATGGGATCTTTGATATGTCGCTCAAGAACATAGGTCTATGAAAGACTTATCAGGGAGTTGATAAGTCCGCTGACTGTGGGAACGTAGGTATGTGCGTGACCTATGGATACGAGAACTATGTTCTCCTCCAATGTTTGTGTTGTTGGTTATGGTTCGAGGAATCCTTACCGAACCTTTAGTCCCCTATTCGACGACCAGCGATGATGGGACATGATAGCAGAGTAATGCACTACACCGCAGCTGTGACTCGGGGTGCCATATTATATATATATATATATATATATATATATATATATATATATATATATATATATATATATATATATAAGGAATTAAATGAATGATTGGATTTATTGTGGTTAAATCATCTACTGTGTGATAATTGTAGATAACGGTGAATTCAGAAAAGAATTGAAATAAGTTAATGAATATTTATAGAAGAGATTAATTCATGTTAATGAGAAACGATTCATATAAATGAGAAACGTATGAGAATAATTATCTGACGTATGGTATGGTACATACGGGGTTATGATATAGAATGGAATCATAGAATGGAAACTAGTTAGGAGGAACCATTAACTAGGAGGTTAATAGGAAATGTTAAGTGTGCACTCTAGATGAGAGGTGAGAATAGCAAGTGAGAGTTGGATTCTAACATGTACATAATAAATGCTTTATTGCACTTATTAAGCACTTGTTGTTTTCAAAATCATTTTCACATCGGGCTCTGACCCCTTTCCTTGCATATTTTCTTTTCTATTGTATCTTCTATATCAGGTGTCCAGCAACAGGGATGCCAACCTTAGCGGATTATGACGAGTTATGGAGCTATGGAGTATTGATTAGACGCCTATCTTCATTTGATTCACAGTATTCTCTTATTTAGGGCATGTCGCCCAAAGGAACTCAATTGTCTCTTTTCTATCTGAGTCATATACTCTTGTACTCGTGTCATTTTAATACATTTAATATTGTTGGGATTTCTGTATTGGATTATTATTTGGGAATGTATATTCCAATGGTATTTAAATTCTTTTGTGTTATCTGTTCAGTTATTTGTAGAATAATATGTGTAGTGTTATTCTTAAACTAAAAATTGATTTTTGTTGTAATTAAAATTTGAAAAGTTTTTAACACCATCTTAATTGGGTATTGGGTGAGTTGTAAATGTTTTCGACAGTGATGCTAAGAATGATCCAACTGTATATTCTGTTTTAATTTGGTATGGGACTGGACACCCGGTATTTTATTAGGCAGGGTGTTACAGGTGGTATCAGAGCATCAGGTTCTAGTGTCCTTTAGGATCTGTACGGCTTATTGTGTTTTCAGCTTAGCATTCTTTGATGTAGAGCCCTATGTTTAGGATTGTTGATTTCTTTGGTAAGATCAAGTATATATTAGTGAAGCTTATTGCGTTCGGACGGGTTCGTACAATAGGTATGGAAGATGAGGGCCATTGGACGGATAGTGGTGATCGTACTTAGAAGGTTATGAAGTATGTTCGAGTATGATGACCGTAGTCGAGGTCACCCCTATTATGGAAAATTGAGGAGAGTCATCAGTAGAAGTTCTTGAAATGCGGTAATTGTGTGTATTACCTAACGAAGGCAATATATTCAAGGGCTTAGGATTATAGTGGAGTGTGGTGAACTAGAACTTAAAATTTGGGGTAAAATTTTCTTGACTCATCAGAGCAAAGTTATAATAGTGGGAGTTAACAACCACCACCCACGAATGAGGGTATGTTTTTCTATCTAAGGAATTATGAGGCGTATACTGATTTTTGGAGAAATTAATATTGGGTGGGCAAAATGGGTTGCTAAACTTAGCCTATAGCACTGTTATTTACGTAGACTCACCAAGGGGTGTGGCACACCTATGTTTTACATGACGTCACGTGGGTTTGATTTTTATCACGGGATTACATACTTTAGGCATGTCCGAACATGATGTGACTGTCAGTGTGGATTGACTTGTGGTATTTGAGAGCGTATGTACTATTACTATAGCTAGCATCTTGTCTTTAATAAGAGAGTAGATGAGTAAACTCTATTTGAAATCGATAAACCTGATTTTTTTTTAAATCGATAAACCTGATTTTTCTTTATTAAAATTGATAAACCTGATTTTTATACTATTGACTAAGGACCTAAGGAGTTTCGATGACCGACTACTTTAGGTAGTAGTGTATCGGGGGGGTTATGTGACACCCCGACTAATTAAATACCGGGTAGCTACTCCTTTATTAAATTAATACAAAATGCCAAGTTGGTTCAGTTCATAGCATCACTGTCGAAAACATTTTAATATTACTAACCACCTAGTATTTAAAAAGTTGGTTGTCCATTTTAATTAAAACCGATTAACATGCAATAAATGAATTATGAAAAGTTAACATAACCAACAATATAGTCACAATAGAATAACCATCCATTAAATAATGAGTCTGGACGAAAACTCCTCACAACATACCGAATTTCGAAATAAATAAATACAAAGTCCGCATCACTAAAATTAATTACAACCCAAAGTCTGAAATAACTGAATAAGTAAGATGTCTCTAAAAGTAATGGGCAGCATGCCCAACAAATGATAAAACTGATAATGGAGTCAAGATCGAAGATGGAGGCGTCTACGGTCAAGGTCATGTAACTTCCACAACTACAGCACGTCACCTGAATAGAACTCCTATGCATGGTGTCCTTGTGGTTGGGCACCTAAAAAGGTTTTTACAAAAATAGATTTGGAAGCAAACGGGTCAGAGCCCAAATGTGAAAATAATTTAAAAAATGCAAGTGTTTAGTATCATTAAACAATGAATATAAAGTACATGATAGTGTGTGCACTCACATGAGTTTCTCACCTCTCAACTAATTGTGCACTCCTATCGTACCCGTACCCATTCTAACTCCCATCTCTAACTAGTCCAATGCTAAATCTAACATTCCTATATGATATCCAATTCAAATCCCAACATCTTCTATTTAATAGAGTATTGTACCTTATTACACAGTTTCCCCGCTTTAGTATTTCAATATTATAAATCTTACATTTTCACTTTACAAACCGTTGCTATTACTTATACCCACAATTATTCACGACTATCCATTTCAATCAACAGTATATTATTCTCACCATAAATATACAATACTTGTACCCCGAGGCTAAGCTGCGGTGCTCACATACTCTGCTATCAAATCCCGGTACATCACGTACATGAGGACCACGTATTCCGAATCTCTCAGGAACCGTTTCGTTAACAACAATCACAAATAGTGGAGGCGAACATAGTTCACATCACATGGGTCACGCACATACCTACGCTCCCATGATCAACAGAATTATTAACTTCTCAATAAGACCTTCTCTGACCTATGTCCTCGAGGTACCAATCTAAATCCCCCCCCCCCCCGTAGGCATGCAAAGATTAGATGGCCCTAAACGAATGCCAACCTCCCATGATAGCATGTACGATAGGTATATCATACACACATAACTACATATACTAAGAATTCACACATCTTAGATATTAAAATATTTTATCAGTGGTATACTTCTCGTTCTTATACCAACACTTAGTGTTATACAAATTACATGTCCCCGGTTTATATGTATTTAAGTTATCAATTATTCTCACTTCGTGATTAGTTACCCACTTCCCAATCCACAAATGTCATTCGGCTCAAGACACTATTCTAATTTTTACTCCTCAATGTACCCCAATCTCCCAACTATACCCACTAGTTAATAAGGGAATGTTATCTCATCATTTAAATAAGTCTACGGGATACTAGAAATCAATTCAGGCCAAAAAGCCATTCTGTCAACTCGTTCGAACGAGGACGTTCGAACGAGTTCATTCGAACGAAGGGATTCGAACGAATACCAACTCTTTAGAAGTCATATTGTCATCTCGTTAGAAGTTCGTTCGAACGAGGTCGTTCGAATGACCTGGGCAGGTCTTCTAACGAGTTGGCAGTTTCAGCCTAGAAAATTCCCAAATCCATTTTTCTCAATTCTTCTCTCCTCTAAAGCCACCCTAAGGCCATCCAAATTATGTTTTAACGTATATAAACCATTTATAATCACTCTAGATCATTCCTTAACACATTTAAGGGGTCAAATCTTACAAATTATCATGGAATTACTATGAATCTTCAAATATATCTCCAAACCCTATGAACATGAACTCCTAATTTTTTAATGTCTAATTACTCATCATAAATACGTTTTAAATCATAATATGTAACTATTCAAGTATTAGATCAGTCCATTATCATACTACATGCAAATCCTAACCCAAATTCAAAGTTTCTCCAACAAATTTCATGGGTTTTCTTCCAAAAGTTCAATAAAAGATAATTCCTACACTAAGCATGGAAGACATATTCAATGCATTAAAAATACTAAATCACTTGCCTTAGATTGTTCTTCAGAATTTGATGTTGAAGGTTGACGGTTGATCTCTCCCCTTTCTCTACAGATTTTCTCCCAAGGTTGAAGATGGTGGTTATGGGTTTTCTCTTGGGAACCTCTCCCAACTCTTCCTATAACTCTTGTAGCCCTCTAACTTGTCAAATGCTGGTAATGGGATTAGTGGGTTACTAATAATGTATAATTAACTCTTAAAATTCGTAGGCTTTAATTCCCAAAATTTCAAAATTACCAAAATACCCTTTTAAGTCGCCGGTATGGCCCAAAAATGCCCCGGGACCCAAACTAAACCCCCGGCTAGTGTTTTCTGACTATTTCGACCCTTCCGGACTCGTTGGCGCACTCAAAATGACCATTCTGTTGATAAAAATAAAATTCACTTTTTAATTCAAAATTTTCATTTCTGCCGCAACTAACACGCGCGTCCCAACTAAACTTCCCAAATTGTCGTATTTCAGTCTCGCGACAATTTTAATATTTTCAATATTCATATATTGCCATATATACACAACATAATCAAATACCAACTCACATCTCGTTAGTATTTATATCCGGATTAATTCTCAATTAATTCACATTTAATTTAATTAATCCCTTTAATAAATATCAATAAAAATACGTGGTATTACATACTTCCCTCCTAATAACAGAATTTTGTCCCGAAATTTGGAACTAAAAAGTACCTGATTAAAAAAAATCTGGATAACGTTCGCACATCTCGCCCTCGCGCTCCCATGTGTACTCCTCAGCATTATGATGCCGCCACTGAACACGTACTAACGGTACTATCTTCGACCTCAGTTTCCGCTCGTTTCGGTCCAAAATAGCAATCGGCCCCTCCTCGTAGGAACTATGGGCTGGAGATCGATGTCCTCCAAAGCAATGTGAGTATGGGACAAATCATCCCTAAGATATTTCCTTAGCGAGGAAATATGGAACACCTCATGAATCCTATGCAAGTGCTCCTGTAACCCAAGTCTATACACAACTGGCCCAATTTCCTCGATGATAGGAAATGGCCCCACATATCTTGGTGCCAGTTTCCCCTTTTCCCAAAATGCATAATCCCCTTCATAGGAGATACTCTGAGTAAAACCTGGTCCCCCACTTTGAATTCTTTGAAGAACCTATTCGCATCAGCGTAGCTCTTCTGCCGATCCTGAGCTACCCGAATGCGACTCCGTATTAATTCTATCCTTGTCGAAGTGTCCTGAATCACTTCCGGCCCAAGGAGTTTGTTATCCCCCACCTCTAACCAACATGCTGGAGAATGACAAGGTCTACCGTACAACGCCTCAAATGGAGCCATGCCAATGGTGAACTGGTAGGAGTTATTATAAGCAAACTCCACCAGTGGAAGGTACTGCTCCCATCCACCCCCAAAGTCTATGATGCACATATGCAACATGTCCTCCAACATTTGATTTGTACGCTCGGTCTGCCCATCGGTCTGCGGGTGATAAGCCGTACTCAACCGCAATTCAGTGCACATAGCCTCCTGGAAACTCTCCCAAAACCGTGAAAAAATATCTTGTCTCGGTCAGACACGATATTTAGAGGCACACCGTGAAGTCTCACTATTTCCGTAATAAAAATCTGGGCATACTGTCCCGTAGTGTATTCTGTCCTTACGGGTATAAAATGAGCCACTTTGGTCAAACGGTCCACAATTACCCAAATGGAGTCGTGACCCCTCTGTGACGTAGGTAACCCCGTGATAAAGTCCATGGATATGCTCTCCCATATCCACGTTGGAACCTCTAATGGTTGTAGAAGTACTTCCGGTCTCTGATGATCCACTTTTACCAGCTAACAAGTGGCGCATTTAGAAACAAACACGGCGATATCTCTCTTCATCCCACTCCACCAATATTGACGTCTCATGTCTTGGTTCATTTTTTCCCCACCAGGGTGTACCGCGAACCGTGAGCCGTGCGATTCTGTCATCACCTCATGTCGTAAGTCTTCCCCTTCCGGAATGACTAGTCTCCCATTGAAGCGTAATACCCCATCTGAGCTAACGGTATAGGACTCGGCTCCCTTCGCTAGTAATCGAACTATGTGTTCCTCACAGAACGAGTCATTTGCTTGGGCCTTTACCACTCTCATAATAATCTGCGGTGTAACAGTCCTTACAGACATGAACGATCGGGGTACTGCCTCCTGGTGTCCCAACTCCTTCCACTTTGCTTTCCACACCGCGGCCACCTCATTTACTGGCCTACGGCTCAACGCGTCTGCTACCACGTTAGCCTTCCCCGGGTGATACTGGATATCAAACTGATAATCCTTCACAAACTCAAGCCACCGTCTTTGACGCATATTCAACTCCTTCTGCGTGAAGAGGTACTGTAGACACTTGTGATCCGTGAACAATCGAAACTTCTCCCCCAGGAGATAATGCCTCCAAATCCTAAGGGCAAATACAACTGCCGCTAACTCCAAGTCATAAGTGGGGTAATTCTTCTCGTGAGGCTTAAGCTTACGGGAAGCATAAGCTATGGCTTGACTCTCCTGTTGCAACACGCCTCCGAGTCCTTGTAAGGACGCATCGGTGTAAACTAGATACTCAACTCCCGGTCTGGGCAATGCTAACACAGGTGCTGAGGTCAACTTATCCTTTAACTCATCGAATGCCATCTGACAGGCATCGCTCCAGATAAATGGCACACCTATGCGAGTCAGATGTGTCAAAGGACCCGCTATCTTCGAGAAACCATGAATAAACCTCCTCTAGTATCCTGCTAGGCCCAAGAAACTACGAATCTCAGTCGACGTCATGGGCTGTCCCCACTCCCTCACCGCGGATACCTTCCCCGGATCTACCGATATCCCCCGGTCTGAAATGATATGCCCCAAAAACTGAACCTCCTTTAGCCAAAACTCGCACTTCTAATACTTTGCATAAAGCTCGTTCTGACATAGCGTCTGCAAAACCTGTCTCAAATGCTCGGCGTGCTCCTCTTCTATCTGGGAGTAAACCAGAATGTCATCAATAAAGACAATGACGAACTGGTCTAGGAACTCTCTGAACACCCTATTCATCAAGTCCATAAACACGGCTAGAGCGTTGGTCAAGCCAAAAGGCATAATCCAAAACTCGTAGGAACCATATCTCATCAAGAAAGCAGTCTTCGAGACGTCCTGTTCCCTGATACGTAACTTATGGTATCCTGATCGCAAATCAATCTTTGAGAAGAAAGAAGCTCCTCTCAGCTGATCGAATAAGTCATCGATTCGGGGCAACGGATACTTATTCCGTATAATGACCTTATTCAACTCTCGGTAATCTACACATAACCTCAACGATCCATTCCTCTTCTTTACGAATAACACAGGGGTACCCCACGACGAATTACTCCTCCGGATAAACCCCTGACCCAACAACTGCTTAATCTGATTCCGTAACTCTCTCATCTCTGCTGGAGCCATACGGTAAGGTGAGCGGGCAATAGGCCGAGTGCCCGGCATCAAGTCGATCACAAAATCGATCTCTCTACTCGGGGGTAGTCCAGGTATATCCTGAAATACATCGGCAAACTCTCTAACAACTGGAATCGCATCAAGTGGTATCACCACTTCCTTAGAGGTCTCCTCCTCTATATAGTACAAGTGAGTGGACGATCCTCCCTCAGGGTGAGGAATCTCCACTAAAAACATCTCCTGCCTGGGAATGGCAAAGATAATACTCCTACTGAAACAGTCAATCATGGCTCGGTACGCAACTAGCTAATCCATACTAATAATGGCATCATACTCAGTCATCTCTAACACTAACATATCCGCGGGTAAAGTAAACCTCCCGATCTCTATACCCACACCTCTACAAATAAGGGAAATCACGGAACCCCTACTCAACGGCGAATCTACACAAGTAACCGTGCTCTCGGTGGTGTCTAATAACCCAATAGTGCGTGCGAATCTCATGGAAATGAAACAATGTGTGGCCCCCGTATCAAATAAAATACGCCCCATAGTCCCCTGAATAGAGAGCATACCCTCAATGGTCGGTGGATCCTGTGGGGCTGCGGCATGCTGAAGCTGATACACTCTCCCATACTGAAGCTGTCACTGTTGAACTGGGACTGCTGGAATGGGTGGTAATGCTGCCATCTGTGGTGGTGCTGGGAGGGCGGCGGAAAACATAGGCCTCTGTGGTTCGTGTCGAGCACCCTGCTACTGCTGCGGTGGGGCCCTGCCCCTGTCAGGACAATCTTGGCGTTTGTGGCCAGTCTTGCCACAAACAAAACACTTCCCTGAGAAGTTTCCCCCTCGTTGTCCCTATTGTCCTCGGCCCTGGGGGCCGTTACCATTCCTCCCTTGGCCATGCTGGCCCTGCTGAAACTGTTACTGCTGACCATTCTGACCCTGCTAGTTCTAATGGCCCTGTCTGAAACCTCCTTGTCCACTTCTGAAACCCCTAGATCTGAATCTCTTAGAATCCCCCTGTTGGGAACCCTGGTCACCCTGCCTATGCTGTCCCTGAGCAGATTGTGCCCCGCTGGCACCATTTCCCCCGGTCCTGCCCTGATGGCTGGACTCCCCTGATCTCTTGCTCTCAGACATGTGGAAGAGATGATCCTGGTAGTGAAGTAATGCAGCGTTAACCACATCAGAATAAGTGGCCAACGAGAGATTACCCAACAACTGTTAACGGATCCTCCAAGTTAATCCATCCATAAACTTCTGAATCTTCTTCTCCTCAATCGGTATCTCATCGGGAACAATGTTCAAGAGGTTAGTGAATTAGGCCTCATACTCGGCCACAGTCCTCCCCTCCTGCTTGAGGTTCATCAATTTCCTTCTCATCTCCGTGTGAATAGCTGACGGAAAATATTTGCGATCGAACCCCACCCAGAACTCCTGTATAGTGAGGGTGTCCCTCTCCTCTGCGGTGGTAATGGACTCCTACCACTGCAATGCAGATCCTACTAGCTTGAAAGTAGCCAGTAACTGTTTCTGAACATCTGTGCACTCGTACATCCTTAAGTGCCTCTGAATATCCTTCCTCCACTGACTGGATACCACAACAACGGAGTTACCTGCAAACTCCGGATGGTGTACTTTCTGAAAAGCATCACCGATGCGTTCCCAAGCAGACGGGAATGCATGAGCCTGAACTGGCGCAACTACCGGCGCCTGGGGTGGTGCCTGCTGTACAACGGCTAAGGCGGCATTTACTGCTTGGGCTACAATAACTGCAACCTCTGTGGCATTCATAGTGCCCTGAACTGGTGCAGGCTGTGGCTCTGGCTGTGCATCCCTAGGAACTCGCTGTGCATGTCGTGGAGGCATCTGAAATGAGAGTAAAGTCTTATAAGTTCGCAGTTGTTATCTCAAAATAGCTGAAGAGAGATACATACACAAAAGATTACAACAATCCTAAAATATAGGGCTCAACATCTAAGAAAGCTCAACGAAAACATAACAAGCCGTACAGATCCTAAGGACACTAGAACCTGATGCTCTGATACCACCTGTGACACCCCGACTAATTAAATACCGGGTAGCTACTCCTTTATTAAATTAATAAAAAATGCCAAGTTGGTTCAGTTCATAGCATCACTGTCGAAAACATTTTAATATTACTAACCACCTAGTATTTAAAAAGTAGGTTGTCCATTTTAATTAAAACCGATTAACATGCAATAAATGAATTATGAAAAGTTAACATAACCAACAATATAGTCACAATAGAATGACCATCCATTAAATAATGAGTCTGGAGTAAAACTCCTCACAACATACCGAATTCCAAAATAAATAAATACAAACTCCGCATCACTAAAATTAATTACAACCCAAAGTCTGAAATAACTGAATAAGTAAGATGCCTCTAAAAGGAATGGGCAACATGCCCAACAAATGATAAAAACTGATAATGGAGTCAAGATCGAAGATGGAGGCATCTATTGTCAAGGTCCTATAACTTCCACAGCTACAGCACGTCACCTGAATAGAACTCCTATGCATGGTGTCCTTGTGGCTGGGCACCTAAAAAGGTTTTTAGAAAAATAGATTTGGAAGCAAACGGGTCAGAGCCCAAATGTGAAAAAAATTTAAAAAATGCAAGTGTTTAATATCATTAAATAGTGAATATAAAGTACATGATAGTGTGTGCACTCACATGAGTTCCTCACCTCTCAACAAATTGTGCACTCCTATCGTACCCGTACCCGTACCCATTCTAACTCCCATCTCTAACTAGTCCAATGCTAAATCTAACATTCCTATATGATATCCAATTCAAATCCCAACATCTTCTATTTAATAGAGTATTGTACCTTATTACACAGTTTCTCCGCTTTAGTATTTCAATATTATAAATCTTACAATTTCACTTTACAAACCGTTGCTATTACTTATACCCACAATTATTCACGACTATCCATTTCAATCAACAGTATATTATTCTCACCATAAATATACAATACTAGCATCCCGAGGCTAAGTTGTGGTGCTCACATACTCTGCTATCAAATCCCGTTACATCACGTACATGAGGATCACGTATTCTGAATCTCTCAAGAAACGTTTCGTTAACAACAATCATAAATAGTGGAGGCGAACATTGTTCACATCATATGGGTCATGCACATACCTACGCTCCCACGATCAGCAGACTTATTAACTTCTCAATAATCCCTTCTTTGACATATGTCCTCAAGGTACCAATCTAAATCCCCCCCGTAGGTACACAAAGATTAGATGGCCCTAAACGAACGCCAACCTCCCATGATAGCAAGTACGATAGGTATGTCATACACACATAACTACATATACTAAGCATTCAAATATCTTAGATATTATAATATTTGATAAGTGGTATACTTCTCGTTCTTATACCAACACTTAGTGTTATACAAATCACATGTCCTTAGTTTATATGTATTTAAGTTATCAATTATTCTCACTTCGTGATTAGTTACTCGCTTCCCAATACACAAATGTCATCCGGCTCAAGACACTATTCTAAGTTTTACTCCTCAATGTACCCCAATCTCCCAACTATACCCACTAGTTAATAAGGGAAGGGTATCTCATCATTTAAATAAGTCTACGGGATACTAGAAATCAATTCAGGCCAAAAAGGCCATTCTGTCAACTCGTTAGAAATCTCGTTCGAACGAGGTCGTTCGAACGAGTTCGTTCGAACGAAGGGCTTCTAATGAAATAACAACTCGTTAGAAGCCATACTGTCATCTCATTAGAAGTTCGTTCGAATGAGGTCGTTCGAACGACCTGGGCAGGTCTTCTAACGAGTTGGCAGTTTCAGCCTAGAAAATTCCCAAATCCATTTTTCTCAATTCTTCTCTCCTCTAAATCCACCCCAAGGCCATCCAAATTATGTTTTAACATATATAAACCGTTTATAATCACCCTAGATCATTCCTTAACACAGTTAAGGGATCAAATCTTTCAAATTATCATGGAATTACTATGAATCTTCAAATATATCTCGAAACCCTATGAACATGAACTCCTAATTTTCTTATGTCGAATTACTCATCATAAATCCGTTTTTAAATCATCATATGTAACTGTTCAAGTATTAGATCAGTCCATTATCATACTACATGCAAATGCTAACCCAAATTCAAAGTTTCTCCAACAAATTTCATGGGTTTTCTTCCAAAAGTTCAATAAAAGATAATTCCTACACTAAGCATGGAAGACATATTCAATGCATTAAAAATACTAAATCACTTGCCTTAGATTGTTCTTCAGAATTTGATGTTGAAGGTTGAAGGTTGATCTCTCCCCTTTCTCTACAGATTTTCTCCCAAGGTTGAAGATGGTGGTTATGGGTTTTTTCTTGGGAACCTCTCCCAACTCTTCCTATTACTCCCGTAGCCCTCTAACTTGTCAAATGCTGGTAATGGGCTTAGTGGGTTACTAATAATGTATAATTAACTCGTAAAATTCGTAGGCTTTAATTCCCAAAATTTCAAAATTACCAAAATACCCTTTTAAGTTGCCGGTATGGCCTAAAAATGCCTCGGGTCCCAAACTAAACCCCCGGCTAGTGTTTTCTGACTATTTCTACCCTTCCGGACTCGTTTGCGCACTCAAAATGATCATTCGGTTGATAAAAATAAAATTCACTTTTTAATTCAAAAATTTCATTTCTGCCGCGACTGACACGCGTGTCCCAACTAAATTTCCCAAATTGTCGTATTTCAGTCTCGCGACAATTTTAATATTTTCAATATTCATATATTGCCATATATACACAACATAATCAAATACCAACTCACATCTCGTTAGTATTTATATCCGGATTAATTCTCAATTAATTCACATTTAATTTAATTAATCCCTTTAATAAATATCAATAAAAGTACGGGGTATTACATGTTCCTTGTTTGGATTTTGCTTGCGAGACACTCCATGCATGAAACTAACAAACGTTGGGAGTCAAAATAAGTTAGGTCTTTTGGATATGAGTTTATAACCTTTGTGATAAATATTATAATGAAAGTTGTACGATAGGGTGTATGGGCGCCCTAGATGGTTGGATTGTAGTAGTTTTCATAATTGTGAAACAGTAAGTATATTTGGTTACGGAACGGTAAGCAGTTGTGACTTCAGGATTTATTTGTGAGGATCATTTTCCCAAAATTTGTCACGAGGATGGTATAGGGAAGATTGGGTATAGTTTAAATCTGATTCTGTTGGAACTATATGGTGAGACTTAGTGTAACATCTATAGGGATTTTCGTTAATGTACTGTATGGGCGGTACTACTTAGATTATTAGCGATGAGAGATTTATACTCAGAGTTGACCTTACCCGTATGATTTATCTTTCCGAATTTCGGGATGAAATTCTGTTATAAGGGGGGAAGTATGTAATACCCCGTGATTTTAATGACTTTTAAAATGGGTTATATTTTAAATTAATGGATTAATTGGATTTTATTATAAATTAATTCATTTGGGTTTTATCCGAATTGTGGATATTAAAATGGATGATTCTGAATATTACTTAAAGATATTTAGGTAACATATGAATGTGATGCTATTGATATTGCTGTGAGTTGTTAATTCAGTAATTTGAATTTTTAGTCAGACGCGGTATGGGACGTGTCAGGACTAATTTGTTAAATTAAAAAGGAAACTTATTTTTATATCAACCTTATAGTCATTTCGACTGTGTCGTTGCGTCCGGAAGCGTTGAAATAGTCAGAAAAGTCTACTTGGATGTTAAATTTGAGTCTCGGGTAATTTGGAAATGAAAAGACAACCCAAAAGGGGATTTTGGTAATTTTTACAAGGGGGATGAATAGTGATTTTGGGTTTTGTCTTATTATAAGTAATTGGAGATTAAGTGTATGTGGGTTATTCATCTCTTCTACACAAAATAGAGAAGTCATATTCCTAGAGAAAATGAAAGGTTGCTTGGGAAGAGAAGAGTTTACTTGGGAAGGAGAAGAACTAAGAACCAAAGGTCACCACCACCAACCACCACCGAAGAAGGGAGAACCACCTATGATATACTACACCAAAGGATCAGATCTTCATTAGAGGAAAGTGTTTGATATTTGCAATTTAAGTGTGTATATTGTCCATGTTAGGATAGTTATAAAAAGTGATGACTTTCATGTTTGGAAGATGAAAGGATAGAGTTGTTAATGGATTTTCTGGAAACTGAACATATATAGGAATCAAACTCATGTTGTAGGTAGTTAGTAATCCACGAAATAATCATAAATCTGTTGATGAAATTATGAAAACCATTGATCTGTTCTTGAAGATATTATGTTGATAATTTTCTGGAAAAAGAGGATATAAACATGCTTTTAATTCACTTACTTGATGATTCTAGGATGTTTAGATCATTAGAAATCATTCACATATGTTGCTATATCATGTAGTAAGGATTATAAGTCATTTGGTTTGTTAATATGAAGGTTTGAATGATCAAAAATGGTTAAACACGTAGTTGAAGAAATGCAGAAATACTAGGATGTTACCTGGGCGATCGATCGATCGACCCCCTGCCTTCGATCGATCGACCTCTCCAGGATTGTTAAAGTTGTTTCTTTTTAATATTGGTTCTTATCCCAAAACTTTGTTAGATCTTTGGTGATTGTTAATGGGATATTATGGGACTTAGAGAAGATCAGTAAGCCCTAGATAAGATTTGAATTGATTTGATTGGGATTTAATTGATTGGAATTATGTTAGTTAAATTGGAAGAAATTTCATTTGCTAGATTCATGTGTTGGATTCTAATTTGTATGCTTGAGGATTAAGGATAGGTCCAGTAGGAGAGATTTAATATAATACCTGGGTAGCCTTAGGGTTACAATTTGAACATCAAGGACTGAGTTTAAGCTCATTATTGAGGACTGAGTGTAGTACCAACGCTTAGTGGTATGGCTCATGGATAGAGATGGGAGTTCAGACCAAATTTGGTTGAAAGAGGGGATGAAGTTATTCCGGTTGCATATTTGAAGTTGACGGACCTCCACGATCGACAAAGTTAAGTAGTAGTGTATTGGAGGGGTTCCTTATTTGGATTTCGCTTTGCGAGACGTTCCGCCCATGAACCTTAACCACGTCGGGAGTGGAGAGATGTTATAGGATGCGAGGATGTTGGTTTAGTGGATAAGTCTTATAGTGTGAATGAAACACTATAGAATATGAGCCAGGTGATGATGGTATTCAATCCTAGTTGATAGAAGATGTGTTTATAAGAGATTAGAAACAATCAGTTATAACCCTAATTAAGGGAGAGTTTAATTCGTGGTAATTCGGGAGATATGATGTTATGGACCAGTAGGATTCTAGTGATTTCTTACTGAATTTATGTTGAGGAAAAACCTATTTGAACCTTAGGAAATGAGTGAGACTCGGGGATAATTAAATTAAAGATGAAAAGTCATATTATTTTATACGTAGGATTTAAAGAGATATAATACTACGTATGGGAATTATCTTAGGGTAATGTGAGTACCTTGTTGATATTATATTATAGGTATGATAATGCCTATTTGATTGATTGATGATTATGTGTATGACATACCTAGCTTACTTGCTATCGACGGGAGGTTTGCGCGTGAAGGCAGTCATATCCTGATGAATCCATGGGATCTTTGATTTGTCGCTCAAGAACATAGGTCTATGAAAGACTTATCGGGGAGTTGATAAGTCCGCTGACTGTGGGAACGTAGGTATGTGCGTGACCCATGGATACGAGAACTATGTTCGCCTCCAATGTTTGTGTTGTTGTTTATGGGTCGAGGAATCCTTACCGAACCTTTAGTCCCCTATTCGGCGACCAGCGATGATGGGACATGATAGCAGAGTAATGCACTGCGCCGCAGCTATGACTCGGGCTGCCGTATTATATATATATATATATATATAAAAGGAATTAAATGAATGATTGGATTTATAGTGGTTAAATCATCTACTATGTGATAATTGTAGATAACGGTGAATTGAGAAAAGAATTGAAACAAGTTAATGAATATTTATGGAAGAGATTAATTCATGTTAATGAGAAATGATTCATATAAATGAGAAACGTATGAGAATAATTATTTGACGTATGGTATTTGACATACGGGGTTATGATATAGAATGGAATAATAGAATGGAAACCAGTGAGGAGGAACCATTAAGTAGGAGGTTAATAGGAAACGTTAAGTGTGCACTCTAGATGAGAGGTGAGAATAGAAAGTGAGAGTTGTCTACTAACATGTACATAATAAATGCTTTATTGCACTTGTTAAATACTTGTTGTTTTCAAAATCATTTTCACATCGGGCTCTGACCCGTTTCCTTGCATATTTTCTTTTCTATTGTATCTTCTATATCAGGTGTCCAACAACAGGGACACCAACCTTAGCGAATTATGACGAGCTATGGAGCTATGGAGTATTGATTAGACGCCTATCTTCATTTGATTCACAGTATTCTCTTAGTTAGGGCATGTCACCCAAAGGAACTCAATTGTCTCTTTTCTATCTGAGTCATATACTCTTGTACTCGTGTCATTTTAATACATTTAATATTGTTGGGATTTCTGTGTTGGATTATTATTTGGGAATGTGTATTCCAATGGTATTTAAATTCTTTTGTGTTATCTGTTCAGTTATTTGTAGAATAATATGTGTAGTGTTATTCTTAAACTAAAAATGGGTTTTTGTTGTAATTAAAATTTGAAAAGTTTTTAACACCATCTTAATTGGGTATTGGGTGAGTTGTAAATGTTTTCGACAGTGATGCTAAGAATGAGCCAACTGTATATTCTGTTTTAATTTGGTATGGGACTGGACACCCGGTATTTTATTAGGCCGGGTGTTACAATCACCCGCTAGGATCGATCGATTAAACTAGTGTAAATCAAAGAACGTAAATTTAGACTTGAAATTCAAGTAATAATACCACACATGAGAAACCTTTGGGTATTATAGCTCAAATTTTGATTTTCTCTCAAAAATCATTTACCCTCTCTCGAGGCGTAAATAGAAAGTAAGAGTGTAAAATTAGTTATAAAAAGAAATTTTAATGTAAATAAACTACTTAAAATGAATTAACATCAAATAATGGGATCATCCCACCCTTTAAAAGGGGATTTAGCCTAACATTATATTAAACATGATAAACAAATAATCAAAGGTATATAAAATAAAAGAGTAGGGAAAGATAACAAATATTCAACAAATCTCTTTGAAATTGGCAATTTGAGCTTTATGCTCTTCAATAAAATTCAATTACTCACAATTAAATCTCACCAAATCTACCCAAAAAAATTAAAATTAAAAATAAAATTATTTACAAAATGTTTTTCTCCCTAATTTATTTTCTACTCTAAACTATCTCTCTCTTCTTCTCCTAGTCTCTTCTCTTTCTCAAATGGGCCTTCTCAGGATTTTATATGAGCACATGGAGCTAAGGGTAAATTGGAAAATAGGCTCGGGTGTGCATGTGGATGAGATGATGAGAGCATATGGGAGAAGAAATCAAATTTTTTTCATGGTGATTGGGGGTATTTTTGAAATTGGAATAAGAAGTTAGTTGGGGGTTAATTTGGAAAAAGGGGTAAATGGCTTAAAAGACATGTGGGCTTATTTTTTGTTTGGCCTGCGATTTGGAAGTTGGAATCATGTATGGCATGTCGAGGTGGGTTTGGGTAGGATGGGTTTTGTAGCAGGTTATGGTTGGTCAAGATAAACCGGGTATGGAAGGTGGTTTCGGGTCTGAAACGGGTATGGTCGGGCGCTTGATTTCATGAGTTTGACATACCTGGGGAGGTGGCGGCCGTGGCAGTGGGTGGGAGCTATTTTTTGGCTTTGGTCTTGACAGGTAGTAGTGGGAAATGAAATGGTTTTTTGATGGGCAAATGGGAAGTCTTGTTTGATTTGTAAGTGGTATGGTCGGCGGAGTGGCAGGTTGGTTGCAAGGTTGGGGTGTCGGTGGTTGAGGTGGAGGTATAGGCAGGGGAGCAAGGGTATTGGGTGATCGGTTGTCGGGTTTCGTTGGTTTCGGGTCTAGGATCGCCGATGGGTGTGGTTGAGGTAAGGAAGGCGCTGGTCTCGGGTTAGTGGTTCGGGTAGGTGTGGGTATCCTGGTTGTTGGTATTTATGAGTTGGGGAGTTCGCATGTGGGTTTAGGAGGTAATGGGTTATGGCAAATGTGTTAAAGGCAAGTGGTTTAATTATTCGTTTGGTGTTAATGGTGATGGTAGTTATTGTTAATAGTGTATGAGGGATGAGAGATAAGGAAGTGGGCTTGGTTTAGGAAGATGGTGAATAGTAAAGGGGTTGTTTGGGTGTGTGTTAGAGTGTATGGTACTTGGGTGTGGGTCAGTGAGTTGTTTAGCTGTATGAGAGTATAATGTAATAAGGTATGAGTGGGTTTAATGTGTGTGTGTGTTTAATTTGTACCAAAAATGAAACTATCTAAAAATAAAAACAAAAAAATAAACTAAAAAAAATTCTAACCCATAAATAAATAAAAATTAAACTAAAAGAAAATAAAAATAAAAATAAAAATAATAAACCTATTAAACTAAAAAGACTCTAAATAAATAAAAGAAAAAGAAATAAAAATTAAAAATCTAAAAACTACAGTCCTAAAAATATAAAATCTAGTAAACTACTAAAGACTAATCCTAAAAATAATAAAATAAAAATAAAAATAAAGACTCAAATAAAAAATTAATAAAAATAAAAAATAAAAAGAAATTCTAGAAAATTCTAAATAAATCTAAAATAAATCCTAAAAATAAAAACGACTCAAACAAAAAATGTAAAAAAATATAAAAAGCACAAACTAGACAAACACGGGCTTGGGTGAAGGTTTGGGCTAAGTTTAGTCTCGATTAAGGTTACGGGACTTAGGAATTAGCTCCATAAATAACACATTTGCCTTGAAATAAGTGCCAAATTTCCGCAAACGATGATGAATCCGGCACATTAAACATTTACGCATATAAGACCCAATTTGTCGAGAATTAACAACTAAAATACGTCTATTCGGGGTATAAAATATACACTTTTGGGTGCTTATCATACCACCCCCAAATAGAACATTGCTACTCCTCGGGCAAAAAGATAGAGAGAAAGAGAAAGATAAGAAATCAAAAGTGTACCACTTTCGTGGGAACTTGCGATTTCACTTAGCATGTGCAACAAGCCTTTAAACCTATAGGTTGCCCTACAAGACGAGTTGTCCCCGTGAGGGTTTGCAGGGAATATACCCACAAAATTCTTTATTTTTTGTGACAATTAATCTCTTATTAGACGTAGAATAATCATAAATCTATTATAAGATAATTTTTTGGAGAAACACAAGCTAGAAGTGCATAAAATGTTAGCTAAGTAAATACTCAAGGCATATCCTTTCTAGAACTCAACGTGTGTGTGTGTGTGTGAATCAGTCAAAACGGGTCGAGTATCATAAGAGTAATTCCTAGATTGCCTTGTCGGAATTAACGCTTTAACTTCAAATTCTCACATAATTAATGCTTCAACTTCAACTTCAAATACTCAAGGCATATCCTTTCCCATAGATTTCCTTGAACTCTCGAGATTACGGTAAGTGTATCGCTTTTGTGTGTGAAGATGTGAGTAAATGTAATCAAGTTCAAACGTCTCACACACACATAGGAAAGAACGAAAAATTATGAAGAAAAATGATCTCATGAAAGAATTCTAATCACTACAGTTAAAACATCGAGTTATTCACCACGTTGACTTTCATTTTCCCGAACACCTATGGGAAATATGGGTGAATATGGGTGAGGGGGAAATGAGATAGGAAGGATGGTATGAGGTGAAGTAGGTATGATGGATGGAGGATGGATGTGATAAGAGTGTTCTATACTTGAAGAACAAATGTCTTTTATTTTACAAGAACTAACTGCAAACTTTCGTTTTCTTTACTTTTCTTTATTTTTTTCGATTTTTCTTTTGCTTTTCTTCTTTTTTCTATTTTCTTATTTTTTTTTCTTTTATATGTTCAACATGGAAGATATTTTACATTTGGAAACACTCTTTTCCTAAAAAATGAAAGATGACATGTGAATGGAAATGATATATGTATGATGTGGGGTATATATGGGAATATGAAAGAATATGGGAAGGTAATGGGTGAAGTAAATGGGTGAAAATCTAGTGACCAGGACAAATTTCAAGACACGCATTTATTACAAATCGAAAGTGACGTCGTTCTCAGTGACCAAGCCAAAAATTTTATGAAAAATAATGAGATCATACAATGTATTAAATACGGACCCAAAAGAAGTTGAATCTACTTGTGACACGGAGATTGCGTAAAACCCTCTGAAAGGTGAAAGGCACAAATCTCACAAGCTAAAGTCTCTACTAATGATCCTTAAGGTTCTCTTGAGAATTGTAGCACTCTTGAACTCTAAACCATAGTGACGTGATACGTGCACAAATTTCTGTTAAGTCTAGAAATTCATGGTGCAAAATGCCTTGTTATGTATTACCTAATCTATTTAGAAAAAGATAAATCCTATAGCTTGATTCCTAGACTTAAAAAGATAGATGATAGAAAATTCATGTCAATGAGTGAGATGAAAGAAACAACACAAAATTTTTAAAAATTAGGGTTAAAAATAAACAAAAGTTCAAAAGAGGTACGATTTTGATAAAATTCCACACCCCCAAACAAAAAGGAACGTCATCCTCGATGTTAGGTAAATTTTTTTTTAAAATTGAAATAAAGACGGAGGAAAGAGAATAACAGAATCAATTGCTAATGAAGTGGACAGATGAAGCCAAAAAGAAACCTGAATGAGTGATAAGAAAAAAATGTGTACAAGTCTATAAACATGGAAAAACACAGGATGATGTGAAACACCACCCCTAAACGGGATAAGACTCATACAAGAAATCATAGGCTGCCTCCCGGTAGCGCTAAGTTTAACGTCTTCAGCCAGACCGAACCATTCTCATCCTAAAGATAAGATCTATGAAAGTTAAGGGCGGCAAAAAAATTGGGTGATGAGAATTACCCCCAAACAAAACTGAAGTGTCAGTCTTATTGGATGAAAGGCTAAAGTGGTCAATGCAATAGTATGGAAAAGTTCATCACACGATGCAAAGCATCGGTGGACCATGGGCGGGTGGGAGAAAGGAAAGGGTAAGGGTGAAGAGGAATCGGTCTCGATTCTTATTGAGCAAGAAGGTGAGGGCAACGAGGGCTCTATAAGAATGGTGCTCTAGTTGAATGGGGAGGCAAAATGGTTTGACAATAGTGATGGGGTGGGCCTCATAGAAATAACACGACTGTTATATAAATGGACGATGAGAATAGTCGTGCCGTGACATGCCAGGGAGCTGTCAAGGGGAAAAATCAATACCACAAGAGAGTGACGGGCATGGGGTAACAAGTTTGGTGTCACGAAAGTGGGGAGTAGAACCAAAAATACTCTCACGGGTAGGGGATGGTTTTAGTTTAGGATCCAAATATATGGTTGAGAACATGCAAGGTACACGAGCTAGATCCAAACTAGGTGATGGGGGTGAAAGGGCAATGGTTGGGTCGGGTAGAATATATGGTGGATTGGGTGGGATAAATGGTGGGCGATGATGATCTAACTCAAGTGTATGGGATACACACTCCTCATGAGGCGCGGAGTGATCCTCAAGGGCACTTATATGAGGAAGTGTGGAAATAAATGAGTGAGTGATCAACTTATTCACCATTACGTCACCATCTGAGGTGGTGGGAAAATTAAACGAGGCATCCAAATCTGAGAGAGAAGAATAAACATTAATATACGACTCAAATCGAGTCAATCATGATGGAAGATGATCCATATCCAGAGAGTAAGATATATGAAATCTCATATAATAACACAATAATGTGACGTGGGGTCTTATAAACTAAATGTTCATCACTAGACTAATATTATACATTTACATAAGTCTCATAACAACTACAAGAAGGAATCTACCTTTGGGGACGTTCTCTTTCCTTTATCCGTAAATCCATAGGTGTAATACCTCATTAATATAGAGTATACTATTTTTATATTTAATTAATTAATTAAGACAAAAATTTGATCCAATTTTGAGGAACTAATATGATTTTTGAGTTAAAATGTTCAATGTAATTAATCTGGTAAAATATTCAGAGTTATATAAGGCTAATTTGAAAGTTTAATGATTAATTATGTTATCTAAAGTAATTTGGGATGATTGTGGTTTAACTATTAAATAATTGAACCTTTTAATTAATTGAATATTAAGGTTTTAATGATTAAGGTTTAATTATTAATTACATTAGATGTTACTGCTTTAAGGAGATGCTTTTATTGTTAAACGGATTTAATTGGTCTAGTATAAATAAGTTTGAGCATTTAATAAAGTTTAGGCCGACTTGGGATTTAGGCTTAGGCGCCACTGATAAGATAGTATAGGACCGACATATATATATAAAATAAAGTAGAAAACTTATGTATGTCATATGCTTAGTTGATGATGTCATCAATATGCATTTTTTCCTACAATACCCATTTTACCCTCAATTTTTTGATTTCCCCCTCTTTTTTTGCTTACCAAATTTACACTTCATTTCAAAATTGGGGGTACTCTAGTAAAAAATACTTCATGAATTTGTTCCCCCTTCAGATTCTCTACTCCTCTCCCGTTCTCTCCTCATCGACTCAAAAGAACCCTATCCCAAACATCAACTCATTCTCTCCACCTCTCCAATCCACCGCTGCCCCTACGCTCACCCTACTCATCCCCTCCCCTCTTCCATCACCCTTCTCCCCCGCTTCCTCAACTTCCCGCCGCCATAGCTCTCACGCCGCCGCCGCCTTTCCACGATGCCTCACCACTATCCATGTCGCTGATTCTCTCAGGTAAGTTTGAAATGGATTAACTTTCTATCTGTGTGGTTTAACCGTCTCTTTAAGTTTCAAGTCAGAAGAAAAAAATAAAAAACTAGGGATTATTTAGGTATTGTACATATTTGAACATTGTGTAATACAACATTTGAGCTCTGTTTTCAATGTGTCTATCTTTTGGATTTCATATTTTTGATTTACGATTTCACACTCTAGACTTTTGGGTTAGATTGTTTGGACTAATAAATAGCTAATTGACTTTTGGGAAATCTATTTTTGCAGATTTCATGTTTCTACTTTCAGGTGGTGGTTGGGATTAAATCACGATTCGAGCATATGCCCCATTTGATCAGGTAATTTTCTTGGCTTAACATCACTATACGTTATTTAGTTTTTTTTAATGTAAACAAAAGTCATATATTCACTTTGAACTCATCTAATTAGGCCTTGTCATGCGTTAGGATGGAAATTCCACTAACCAGAAATATTTATAGTTGGACTTTGAAGCCAAACACGGTTTGTAAATTCATATATGTTTAATGCCTTTTTGTGGTTTAATGCATCAGTACCGAACTGGTTGTTGGCACTTATTTTGCGTCCAAGTAAAGACTTAATGAATATTGTGTGCTTTAAAAAACTCATTTCCAATCTGCCCAGTGCTTGCTTGATACCACCCCTCCTATATTGTGATCTTTGTGTTGGTCAAGAGATGGAGTTGTGCATATATATGTCGGAGTTGATGAATATTAATGATATTTCCGTTGTTAACCTTATTCCAAGTTACATATATTTTAACACACTATTAAATTTTGTTAATGATTCAATTTATTAACTTTCTTCTCCAATCCTCTACTATTTGATGTAATATATTTTGAGTGATTTTAGTTCGGTATTTGGGTGTTTATGCAGAGTATTTCGCTAACTAGATTTTTATGACTCAATATGGTACTATTTATAAGGACGGATGTCGAGATTCACACTCTTTGTCCCTATTATTATAAAACTCAACGAGCTTGACCTTTTTTGTAAAGGTGATTCAAATTCCATACTCTCAAAGTTTCAAGAATGGTACATAACTAGACATGTTTTCCTTTTCAATAATCCTAGGACCAACACCTCGAGTAAAATCATTGTTGCATAGTTATAAATTAGGTCTCTTTGAGAGTTTGAATTGGGGATGTACATAGTTACACATCTGCACGAGAATCATTAATTCTGCATTTTGTTTTAATACTCAGATCAATACTCAGGTAATGATGTTGATGTATTCTTAGAATTTCAGGTCATTACTGTAGTTTGTTTTTAATTATTAATTATGTGATTGTACCATTCACCAGCCTCAAGTCCACCTAAGCCTTCCCCATGACCTGCAAGCTTAACAAGGACTTTACTTCTATTGCTACCAACAATGGAAGAGCTCAGGGAATGAAGGTAATATAAATTGTTTTATGGATATTTCCACTCAAATATCTATATGTATAGGTTTATTTTTTAGTGTTGAGTTTATTATGATATTAGGTAACTGCAGATGGCCTCCAATTGAAACGAAGAAGTTTGAGTGCTATATGTCACATTTGTGACATCGACAACAATAACCATGATGTCACGGATGACTCTATCTCGTAATGTGGACACTAACAGAGTGTTATATGTCACATTTTCCTCTGCTTTAAGTCACTTTATATTTGGGATCATGTTATACCTGACCACCATAAGATGGGGAATCTTTGCTCTTTCAAGGTAATTTTGCAATCTTCTTCGATCAAACAGTATGTTTTGCTAACCGAATATCATGATAAAGCGTTTTTTATTTGTTTTTATGTTACATCAACAAATTTAGAGACCCAAATATAATGATGGAGCGTTCTATATTTGTAATGGCTTGGTGCATATATACAATTATCATCAATGGCATATGTATAAATGTATTGGCATATGTATAACTGCATCTGCCACAATGAAGAGTATACGTGTATTTAGGTACCTAATGGTATTTTTTATTACAATATTTATTAATTTTTTAAGCTATGTGATGATCTCATTGTCACTGTAATTGGCAACATTATCAGTCTAATATATTTGTCCATTTGTTTGTTCTTATGCTATAAAGAAAAGTTTATTGTTGTACATTTAGTCCTTATATTGATATGTGATGATGAACTTTATTGGGATTTGAGGTTAGTTTGTGGTGATTAGTCATACTATGTTGGAGATGTTTGAAATATACGTGGCACTGATTTGAAATTTCTTTTTAATTTTTTGTTATGTGAAAATGTTGTTTTGGCAACAAATTTTAAGCTTTTACACTTCCTATACAGATATACTATATGGATGTGACGAAGCTATGAATGAGGGGATATTACTCACTTCCTATAAAGGAAGACGAACCCCCTTTTGGGTTAGATTGGGTAGCAACTTATGAAGGACTAATTATGGAAACATGATGTCATGAATCAAGATTATGTTGAAGTAAGTCTAATTTACTTATTTTTGGTTTTCATTGGAGTTTAACTAAAAAGAGAACTTTATCAAATGCATATTTTTTGGTTTTCATTGAACTTTAACTAAAAAGAGATTTTTTTTGGTTTTCATTAGAGTTTGACAAATGCATTCATCGTATGGCTCTTCTTGCATTTCCGTGATCTTAACTAATTTGAGTTTGTGATATTAAAATAAGGTTTATATTGTTAAAAAAATAGTTCAAAATGAAACTGGGAGGTTTGCTTAGTGAGTTTGATTCTTTAGTCTGTTTCAAGTTTTTATGTGTTGGGTGTGGCTTGGAAACTAAATCAAGGTCCCAATTGCATATTTTTTAGGATGCCGGTAAAGGCAACTTTTAGAGTTAGTATGTGAACCTATTTGAAGACATTTTTTTTATTGATAACTAAAAATGGTGTGATGCAACACATAAAGTTGTCTTTAATTAATAACATATTTTTATTGGGGTATGTCAATTTCAAGCTGTATGCGATGGTACCCAATTTTGTTTATGGAGGTTGTTTGATGATTGATAGGTAAACTTCTTATAATGACCTCTATAGATGATGATGGGGTTTTAATTTCAAACTTAAATAGGGGATTCTGATCTAAATAAGTAATTAAAGTATTCAAAACATTTTTTAATGTGGGTTGAAACACAATCTTTGTGTGTGTGTTTATAGAAAAAGAGAATTTGTGTTTATACGAACATCCAAATGAGGCATGGGAGGTGACACTGCCCGCGGAGGAATCTCAATCGGAGCTGTCAGAACCGGCATTAGGGATCAATTTTTCAAGAGATGGGATGAATAGGAGAGATTGGCTATGATTGGTTATTTATTATTTACACTAATTATTGCTTGTTGTCTGTTACTTTCTATTTTGGTGCTAGGATTAATCGAAATGAGAGGTATCGTATGCTTCTCCCCTTTCATTGGTTTCTCCATGTCGTACTTTGGCATCTTTTGACAAACTTTGAAATTAATCTTTTTTCTATAATTTAATGAATGAGTTTTTTTTTTATTTTCATTTTATTACATCTAATTTGCATGTTTGGTTATTATGTTCTTTTTTTTATGTGTTGATGACATATTCGTGCCATTTTGAGGATAAAATTTATGTTTTCTCGATAATAATGGGTTTGGTATATGCCTAGGCAGAGGCGTGATACGATGTTCCAGCAATAGTACTCAATTTTTTTAAGACGACTTAGTATGTCCCACTTTTTACAATTAATAGACAGAGGTAATGCATTGCATTTACCTCATTCTCACTCCAACCTTTTCTCCACTGACTTGCATTTTTTTGTCAGGTGTAAATTGTTTATGATTTCAGTTTAATTTATTCTTTCAAAAAATATCATTCGTTTTTTATGCTAATAGTTGGAGAATATTAGTGTTGAGGGTGCGCAGTTAGAAAGATTATTTCTATATATTTTGTTCATAATCAATATGTGCCATATTCAGTATTCAGCCCTTCGTAATATGCACCATATTCAATATTTTGTTCATAATCTTTCAATTTGTGCAAGATTGCCTTTGACCTACGAAGGAAGCATGAGTACTAATAACAATAACATATTTTGTTCATCTCATATTTGTGTTTTGATTTTCGTGAATAGTTTTTTATACACAGGAAGGAGCTTGAGTGCCACACAGAGCTTGTCGTTAAGTTGACAAAGCTCTTGACCAAGATACATAGGCGATCTAGAAAGACTCTTGAGGATGAGACTTAGGTCAAGTTTATTCCGACCAACCCTATGGTGGTGGATACCCTCACAAAATACCCTACCCTAGGATGTTTTTCTGTTAGGGACATGGGTCAAATTGTTGCTATTAGTCTACAAGGCTATTGTCAATAAGGGTGCTAAGTGAGATGTGATTTTGAAGACTGTAATTATCTATGGACTTAATTATTTTTATCCTGGTCATTTTATTTGCAGTTTTTGTTATGGGAAGTGACACTGCCCGCGGAGGAAGCTCAATCGGAGCTACCATAACCGGCATTAGGGATCAATTTTACAAGAGATGGGATGGATAAGAGAGATTGGTTATCATTGGTTATTGTGCACACCGATTATTCTTGCTGGCTGTTACTTTCTATTTTAGTGCTAGGCTTAATCGGAATGAGAGGTATCGTATGCTTCTACCCTTTAATTGGTTGCTCCATGTCGTACTTTGTCATCTTTTGACAAACTTTGAAATTAATCTTTCTTCTGTAATATAATGAATGAGTTTTTTATTTTCATTTTATTACATCTAATTTGCATGTTTGTGTATTATGTTCTTTTTTTATGTGTTAACGACATATTTGTGCCATTTTAAGGGTAAACTTCACGTTTTCTCGATAATAACGGGGTTGGTATATGCCTAGGCAAAGGCGTGATACGATGTTCCAGCAATAGTACTCAAATTTTGTTAAGATGACTTAGTATGTCCCACTTTTTACAGTTAATAGACAGGGGTAATGCATTTCATTTACCTCATTCTCACTCCAACCTTTCTCCACTGACTTGCATTTTTTTTTTGTCAGGTGTAACTTATTTATGATTTCGATTTAATTTATTCTTTCAAAAAATATCATTCGTTTGTTATGCTAACAGTTAGAGAATGTCAGTGTTGAGGGTGCCCAGTTAGAAAGATTCTTTCAATATATTCTGTTCATAATCAATATGTGCCATATTCAATATTCAGCCCTTCATAATATGCACCATATTCAATAATTTGTTCATAATCTTTCAATTTGTAGAATATTGCCTTTGAACTACGAAGGAACCATGAGTAACAATACAAATAACATATTTTATTCATCTCATATTTGTGTTTTGATTTTGTGAATATTGTTTGATACACAGGAAGGAGCTTGAGTGCCACACATAGCTTGCCGTTAAGTTCACAGAGTTCTTGACCAAGATAGATAGGCGATCTGGAAAGATGCTTGAGGAGGAGCCTTAAGTCAAGATGCTTCCGACCAACCATGTGGTCCAATCAACGACGTATAGTTAGTTCATGTTATAGATGACTATTTGAAGCAAGTTTTCAGTTTATACAGATAATTAGTTCATGCGAAGCTACCAGTAGGCAAACGATGTGGTTTTGTGTGTTTAAATTAGCATGATGTCCATCTTTATATATTTCTTCCAAGTTAATTTTTTTTCTTTGCTTTTAATTTTCTCTTTTAAACATTTTCTGACCTTGATTTTCCCCCTTCTCACTTCCTTATTTAAATAGAGTTTTTGTAATGTATGATTATTTCATACATGTACTAAAGTTTATGTAATGGTGCTCATTAAAGTGCAGTGTTTCTTCTTGCCTGTGCCAGATCTTAGAACAGTGGACTTATAGAAATGCATTTATTTCATCCGTTTTTGGAGGAACTTAGAACACTTGCCATTTATTTCATCCGCCTGATGCAACTCATATTTTTACATGGCTTTTGAACATGTAGTGCTTAAGAAGATGTATGAGCCTCAAAACTCTTTGAATTTTTAATTTCTTAGGAATCGAAAGGTTTTAGACAGGGAAAACACTTCATTTGCTGTGAATTCTACTGCCACAAATAATCTTCAAGCACTCAAGTCATAAAATAAACAGACGCTTTATGAGTACATGATATTGGTGTCTGCAAATATTAATTTCTACTTGGTTTTATTTTTTATCTCATAAATTTGGATGTTTTATACAGTTCAATACATATGATTCGTGATCTTTAACATACATGTGAGTTAAACTCAATTTAATGTTTTTTAGTGACTGTGATTCCATATTTCAGCAGTTATATCACAAACCGCCAGCCAAACAACATCTTCACGCGATAGTGTAGTTAGTAAGAACAACTTCTTCTCTGCCTCAAGTTGGGGTGGTGATGATGCCCCCACTCCCACTGGGTAGATATTGCCCACTCCAAATTTGAAGGTGTTCAATTTCTCAGAACTGAAGGTTGCAACTAGATATTTCAAAAGTGATACAATTTTTGGAGAAGGATGTTTTGGGAAAGTGTACAAAGGTCGGCTTAATGAGAAGGCCAACTGTGATGATTATGATATTTGCACGTCATTGAATTTTAGTCCTCTGCCTTTTCTTTTTTTTGATATTTTATGTTAATATTTGTTTTATTTTTGTTTAGACTCAGTGCTCTCATTCATTGATTTGGCTTATTATGAAAATTATTTCATATGTATTGATTGTATCCATTACTTTGGTGATTGCTGATTTCTGGTAAGTGTACTGTGGAGAAATAAAGTCTATTGGGGAAATAAATTTCACTTATGCCTCAAGTTTTTTGCAAAAACTCCTTTTGTTCATGTCACCGACAAATGGTTTGGGCTACATGCCTGTAATTTAGAGAGGCTAGACCTTTTTTTTCATATCATTTTTAATGTTGTATCAATTTCAAACATGGGATTTGATCATCACTGTTGAATGGATGCAAGAAATTTTAATGTCGAGGGAAAGTTTATTTCTAAGCCAACTTTTCTTGTCTTATGTTTTATTAATGCAAATCAATCCTTATAATTTGTAGTCATAAAAAACTATGAATAACGAGGATACATACGAAGAGTAATCAATTTTAATTGTAAGGATATGATATGAAGGTATTCTTTATTGATAGATGAGTCCCCTATACAAATATGTTACTTTGAATGTTAGTATTGTTTCTTCCAATTAATTACAAAAGTTTTTACTTTACATGACTTAGTAGAAATCTATTATGTAAGTTGTTTTCACGCTTTTCAAATTCTAGAAAATTGTCCCCTATATGAATCAAAGATCCGACAACTTAATAACATTTTTGTCCATATTCAGGTTTGTTCCACAATTGGATTTTTTTTAAAATTTCCTTGCACCTACTTATATATGTTCAACTTTAGCATTCGATGATGGTGTCACTGAATATTGCAGTCCGCCACCACATCCTAGCAAAATATTTTTCGATTTGTATGGTGATCAGATTTTTTTCTTTCTTTCTTCATTGATTTGAAGTTACTGGTTTTATTTATTATGAATTATGTGCAAGTTGATGTGTAATTAAGAGTACAAAATATTTGGTATGAAATTTATTGTACAAGAATTATAATACTAAATTAGTACCATTTTGTACAATAAGTCATTTTTTCCCTTCTTTTTCCTTATGATGTTTTGTAACAAATTTTTGGTGTGGTGTGACCCTTTTTGTAGGGTCTTGGCAGGATGTTTAGGTATGTTGTTGACACGAGACATCAGGGTTATATGAATTGTGCTCCAAATTACGATCGTGGTGAGCAATGAATGCAGAATTATGATGGGGACATGATTGGTCACTTGCCAGTATAACTTGGGTTAAAAATCTCAGGAAATTTTTTTAATATTTGTTTTGGTAATGTTTATACTGTTGAGATACCCGTACATTCAAGGTATGTGTGAAATCTTAAAAAGTGAATAAAATGTAAATAACATTTATTTGTTTTACAAATCCCATGGTATTATGTTTATTGTTGATACTATGTGTATGCTTGATGCAAACAAATATCACAATATTGTACTATCAATCTCCCGTGTCATGTCTATTTTTTTATTGCATTCTTATTGGTTCCTTATTTAAATTCTCATTAAATACAAAAATATGCTTCCTAGGCATGATATGGAGTGTCTACTACACACAATATGTAGGAAGAAAGTATATTAGTGCGTATTAGCGTGTGTTAGGCATGATATTAGCATGTCTTAGGCATGTGAATGTGATATAAGCATATTTGGACGGAAGTTATGATCGTGATGATGACATCGGTTGTTGAAGTATTTTTTAAATAGGGTGGACACTCCTATGAAAGGAAATTATGCTCAATTTAAAAAAATTGTTTACAAATGTGTATTATATAAAAAATCTCTTCGGCTTAAATTATATTTGAGTATTATTGTTGAAGTGTTTTTAATATCTTAAATATGGTAGATAGTCCTATAAAAAGAGAAAGATTTTCCCTAAAATTTTAAAATTAATTATAATTATTTGTATTGTAAAAACATTTATGACAGAACGAAAACACTCCTATAGAAGTGTTGATTACACGAGGCCTAAGTCGGACTATTACTATTGTTGTTGGACTATTTTTTATTTTTTAAACAGGGTGGATAGTTCTACAAAAAAAATGGAAACATTGTTCAAATTTTATAAATTGTTTACACATTTGTTTCATGAAAAAAACTTCATGACTTAAATTATACACGATCCAATACTTTTTAAACTGTCTGCACTTATAATATATAAAACATTTATTATTTACATTATGCACAACTTTATACTTTTCAAAATTATCGACGTGACTTCAGGCACGGGCATACCCTAGTATTTATATATATATACATAATTGATGGGACAATGCTTATTAGGGTTTATTGGTCGGTTACTAAATGAGGAAGTCACTATGATTTATATTAGAAAAAGTGAGGGACCGAGCATCGCATTTAAAGATAACAAAAGACCTACGTAACATGCATGGTTCCCATGCGAAACCTACTAAACCCACGAATGAGAAGGATAAGATTGGGAGACCTCTATCATCTTCCTCACATGACAGCTCTAAAGAAGAAGAGGACAAACTCAGACGGAGTAAGAAAAAGTAAAAAGACAACCATGAGACCTATGTAGATATGGAGCTTGAAAGCTACGTGGATACTACTAATGCCCAAAGAAACACTCATGAGGATAGTCCAGAAAGCTGGAAAGAACAAGCATAAGACAGCAACCCACAAGTGGGGACTACGACGACCGTTGATATGGTTGATGTGGGAGGTGAGAAGGATAGAACACAAAAAGCAATGTCTTACAGAGATGCAGTTGGAAGTAAAACTAACTCAGACATTTATTTTGATGATGAAACTTACTTGTGGTCGAATGAGGAAGTTGATGCGACTATGGATGTAAACCGTCCAAACAACATAGATCTCAACAACTGTCCGGTGGAGGAAGAAGATGACCCACTATGCCCAGTTATTAACATTCCACTGAAACAAGTTGAAAAGCTTTGGATAAAGTGGAATTGGAGTGTTATAGTTAGTCTTCTCGACAAAACTATTGGGTTTAAAGCTTTATGTGCGAGAGTCCTTACCTTATGGAACCTGCAAGGTGATTATGAGGTGGTGGATTTGGAAGAAGGTTGTTTCTTGTTTAAATTTACTATGAAAGACGACTACCACAATGTATTGATAGGAGGGCCCTAGATTATTAATAAACACTATTTAATTATAAGAAAGTGGGTTCCCAACTTCAATCCAACTGAGTCAAACAAGGCGACTACTGTGCTATGGGTTAGACTTCCACGTCTACCCATTGAGTGGTTTGATGAAAGGATCCTGTTTCTAATAGGAAGTAAGATGGGAAAACCAATTAAGACAAAATTTAATTCTGATGCTTCCACTAGAGGTAAGTTTGCCAGAATATGTGTTGAGGTTGATCTTTTCAAACCATTGATCCCTTGCTATAAACTGGATAGAAGAAAGTATAGAGTTGAGTATGAGTTTCTTCCATATATATGCTTTAAGTGTGGTAAAATCGGGCATAAGATGGAGTTCTTCCCCCTTCATGCGCCAGCCTAAGATCGTCACTGTCCATCGGAGAAGATGAACCAGAGGAATATGGTTGAAATGCAGGCCACCGTCACCAACAACGGTCATATTGGAAACACTGTCAGTGAAGGTAATAACGATAATAGTGCTACTAATGTGGATAAGACTAGTGGAGAGTTCGGGCCTTTGATGCTGGTGAAAAAAAACCAAAACCGTGTTGCGCCTAGAGTTATCTCAACTGGGACTAAATAAGGCTATGGTAGGAGTAATAATAGGTTCTCTGCATTTGAGAGTAGCAGGTATGAAAAGAACACAAGTCATGTGGATAGACATCATGGGAAAAGTATTATTTTTACTAGGGGCAGTCATCGTACAACACGGGTAAAGTTACTAACGACGGCACAGATGGCCCATCAACTGATGCCTCGTCTCTCAGTAGCCCTGGCACTGATGGAAAGTTACCAACAACGTCGGAGGTTATAGGTGTTAGTAGGTCCAATCTAGGCTCAAAGACCCAATCTGCGAATGGAAGCTCTGCTATAGCCAAGACACAGGCCAGGTCACCACTTGCTAAGCACATGGACCAAGCAAAATAATTTAAAAACCCAAGTATGGGTGATAGAAGGAAACAACCCATGTCACCGAATGAAGGAACATGTATGTCCAGTTCTCATAGTACGATAAGGACACCAACTCAAGTCACTGGATCGCCCAATCAAAGATGAACGCCTATAAGAAGGTCTATCACACAAATGGACGAGGAGGCCACTGATGTTCACGCAATATTTAATAATATTAATAATCTACCTACGATCAATGTTAATGGCGTTAAAAATGGATTTTCTCAACACTCAAATGTCTTACATGAGAATAGCGTTAAGTCAAGTAGTTTGGCTCCGAATCTCAGTCAACTATTACCAAAAAATCCTGATGGGGTGCCTTTTAAATCTTGCGATGGTGGGGAATGTCTAGATAAAAAAATGAGGTAATATCAGAAGGAAAAATAGTATTGAAACTAGAGAGAAGGGTAGAGGGTGCCCTGATCCTCAAAACCAACTCGAACGTACCGTAAGCCCAATGGTTTGTGTCAGGGGCATTGCCACTAGAAAGAGAAATGGATCAATGGGTCACGAGAATGGAGGAAATCATGATCTCTCAAAATGTATTAATGAAGATGGTGGACTATCCCCAATGGAAGAGTAAGGGAATTGCCCAATTTATTAATCATTTGTCACCAATGGTTGCTATTATTTGGAACTGTCGTGGGGTGAGTAAACCCCTATTCAAACCCACTCTCAAGGAATTAATGAATATTTACACCCTTGATGTTGTGATCATTTTAGAGACTCACATTCCCATTACTATTGTGGTGGAGTTTTTTAACAGCCTCGGGCTTACGGAGAAAATTATTTATGAACCGCTTGACCAGTCAGGGGGTATTTGGGTGATGTGGAATCCTAACAGAATCCAAATTCAATCTCTTGCCATATCGCATCAAGTCATTCATGGAATGGTGAAAAAGTTCCACTATGAGGAGTGGTTGCTTTCTGCAATCTATGTTAGTCCTAACTCGCGCCTGAGAAGATACCTCTGGGAGAACCTTGCAGATATTGCCGAGTTGTTGGAAGTCTCGTGGTTAGTGGCAGGCGAATTTAATGATCATTTGGATGAGTCGAAAAAAAGTCATATTCTAAACATGTGGTTGACGCTAAATTTTCCAAATTCATTGAAAACATCAATAATTGCAACCTGTCTAATTTGGGGTGCAATGGGCCTAGGCTTAGCTGGACCAACAGTCGGAATGCCTTAGCAAACACTATGATCCGCCTGGATAAGTTCCTTGCCACCAATGATTAGAGGTTGATGTACCCGAATGCTACCGTAAAAAATGTGCCTAGGACTGCGTCTGACCACTGCCCGATGGTGCTCCGTTTTGAAGGTACAATTTCTAACGCAAAATTCCATAAACCTTTTAGATTCCTTTCTTGCTGGTTTGATAGGAAAGATTTCATTGAATTAGTTAAGAAAAGTTGGAATAATCACTCAAACATTGAAGATAATATTTTCACGTGCACTAACTCTATTAAAGAGTGGAATAAAAATGTTTTTGGCAATATCTTCCAAAATAAAAAACGAATCTTGCGGCATCTCAAGGGAATATAAAAAGCCCAGGAAAATGTTTTCTCTCACAGTCTCGACATCCTTGAAAAAAATCTCCGGACTGATTTTAACACGATTTTAATCCAGGAGGAAAAATATTGGTGCCAAAAATCTACAATTGATTGGATGTGTGAGGGAGATAGAAACACAAAATTTTTCCACACCTCCACCATTATTAGAAGGAAGAAGACTATAATTGACCGCCTCCTTATTGATGGGGTGTGGACGAAGGATATTACCACCCTTACCACCCACATCAATGCCTACTTCAAAAACTTGTTCCAAGCTGAATTCTCATATGATATTAATAGTCAAATTAATGATTACCCCCACCTGAAATTTGAGAATATGGACAACTTATTACTCACTTGCCCCCTTACACTTGACGATGTTAAACGAGCCATTTTTAGTATGAAACCTAGTAAAGCCCCGGGAGTTGATGGGATCTAACACATGTTTTATCAGCACTTTTGGAGTAACATTAAAGAGAATTTGTTTAACTTTGTTAACAAGTGTTGGAGCCAGAAGGTCTGCCCCGCCAATATGAACCATAACAATGTTACCTTGACACCTAAGTTAGAAAATCATGAGAATATTAGTCAATTCTTCCCTATCACCCTCTGTAATGTCTCATATAAAATCCTTTCTAACGTGATTGTCAATAAGCTGCACCGTATCCTTTGTCGGATAATCGACCCGTGCTCGGCTAGTTTCCTCCTAGGTAGACAAACATCTGATAACATCATTGTTACCTAGGAAATAATACACTCTCTTATGAAGAAAAAAAAGGCAAGGTTGGTGGTGTTATCCTTAAAATTGACCTTGAGAAAGCCTATGAAAAAGTTAGCTGGGACTACCTCGAAGAAGTCCTTAAGTGGTTCAATGTGGAGAGTGGCTTTAGTAAGTTGATCATGAGCTGTGTAAGAAATACCTCAACTGCTATACTTTGGAATGGCTCCCCACTTCCTAGTTTTACCCCTATGAGGGGGCTCAGACAAGGTGACCCGCTGTCTTCGTACTTATTTGTGATGTGTATGGAGTACCTCTCCACTAGCATCTTTGACGGAATGGGGAAGGGAAATTGGAAGGGAATTAAAATTTCCCCTAATGGTCCTTGTATCTCGCATCTCTTCTTTGCAGATGATCTAATCCTATTTTCTAACACGACGACTAGTTCTTGTGAGACCGTTATCGACACACTCGATGAGTTTACCACATTTCGGGTCAGAGAGTTGTCTACTCCAAATCAAATTTTTTTGTATTGCCCAATATCCCTAAACATAAAGTTGTTGCTCATAGAAATACATTTAGGATGTGTCTCACTGAGAAACTGGGCACTTATCTGGGGGTTAATCTTGTTCATAGTAGTTTCAGTAATGCCTATCTTAAAAATGTTGTAGATAGAGTTTAGAATAAGCTTATGGGATGGAAAGCTAAGTTGCTATCCTTTTCGAGTAGAACCACCCTTGTTCAATCAGTTACCTCCACGATCCCTACCTATAGTATGCAAACCACTGTCTTCCCCAAGAAGACTTGTGATACACTTGATCGGCTTAACAGAAATTTCCTGTGGGGAAGTAATGAGAGTCACGAGAAAATACATCTGGTTAGCTGGCATAAGATCTATAGGCCCAAAGATAGGGGTGGGTTGGGTATCAAGAATGCCCATGACAATAATAAAGCCACGATTTCCAAACTAGATTGGAAAATCATGAATAATAGTGGCTCCTTATGGGCCAATGTCATCACTAAAAAATATAAAGTTGACCCTAACCCTAGGCTGTGGTGTAGGAGAACTAACTCATCCCACATTTGGCATAACATTTTTAAAAGTAAGGAGGTTCTCATTATGAACACTAAATGGAATGTGGGGAAGGGAAAGAAAGTTAACATCATGAAAGAATGGTGGTGTGAGGATGCACCTATTGCTGATAGGGGTGACCATAGCCACATGTGTGAAGATAATGTGAACACCCTCTTGACTGATAGTGGGGATTGGAACCTGAAGGAGAGTGCTCTTGCGTTCAAATAAGGAAGTTATTTAATTAAACACATTTTTTACCAAATAAGTCCTAAACATGCATCTATATGTGCAAGAACACATATATGAGGAAAAATCCCCAACGGGGCCAAACCTTTTATTTTCACAATAATATTTGTACGAGAACGGCTTACAACGGATTACAATGAAAATACAGTGACACAGAAATACCCTCGGGTGTCGGTTCTGTTGTCGGCGGATGGAAAAATCCCTTTCCAGTAGGGCAGCAGTAACGAAGAGAGCGGCTTCCTCACAAAGTACTCTAGATGAGTAAACGATATTCTTGAAGGTTTTAAAGATTCCCACACATATATGGGAATGGTTTTGTGAATCAAAAAGGTTTAGAAAACCTTAAAAGGTGAAATCTTGTTCTGGGCAGTTTTCGCAGATTTTCGAGATTGCAAAAAGACTTGAAAAATGTGTAGAAGAAGATCAGATATTTATACAAAAATCGAGGCGGTGACTCGTTCGAACGAGATAGCATGTCGCTCGAACGAGATAGCATGTCGCTCGAACGAAGGACAGAAGTCGTTCGAACGATATCGCGCGACATGTCTATCTCGCGCGAACGACTTGCAAAGTCGCTCGAGTGATCTCGTCGATCAAGGCCATTCGCTTCTACACTTAGAAAAATTCTGCTTTTGATAAAAAATTAACCCAGACTTCAAAAATAATTTTTAAAATTATTTCCCAAATATGTATGCAAATATTTAAAACTCCAATATAACATTTTACCGATAAAGCGTAGTGGAGTAGTGGGAATAAGCTGAGCAGCACGTTGCATGTAGCATGATGCACGTGAAGAAAGTGGATGCAATGAATTCAGATACAGGCCGTCGAGGATGATCGTGTTGACGTGCCGAATGTAGCGGTATCTGACATATGAACTGTGATCTAGGAGAAAACATAACATTCCTAGATTCTACCCCGGACATTTATAGAATTATGTCCTTACAAATCTCCCACTATGTCTATGTCGGTACATACATAAAAATCCAAATCATGCAATCAAATTACATATAAGATAATATCCCCATTAAACCCTCAAACTGAGAATACTAAATGATATATCTCCCAAATCTTCAGCTCTTCAAAAACTTTCAAAGCTTTTCTCATCAAGGTGTGCAATCCAATAATGAATAATGATGTACCTACACACATGAGATAAAGCAAATACCAGTGACAAGCAACAGTTTGAAATATAATGATATGCAAAAATTGATGATCAATTAAGCTTAAGCAAATCATTCATAAATCAACCAAACACCAAAACAATTCTCCCCCATAATTCTTCTCCCCCTTTTTATGATGTCCCCAAATAGACAAATATGAGAAGCAGAAATGAATGCACATGGAGAATGACACACGGGAATAAACTGCTATATTTATATTTTTCAAATTTTTTCACACATAGTATACAACAAAGAATCGCACCATGGAAGATCACAAAAACGACCAAGTCAATGATAGCGAAAATGAAGGGGTGTGATCAAATTTGATAGGAAAATCAATGCATACAAACATGATATATGTGCATAATGAATATCGGATACTCCTAACGAATGAACTCAAAGGCTTCCTTTGGTGTAAAAAAATGGTAATAGAAGACATTGACTGAATCAAATCAACAAATCAAAGCTCAAAGTTATTTCCGCACCAATAACGTCCAAAACTATTTCATGCTTTTTCAGGACTTTCAAGGAAGTGCAAACCCGTTTGAATTATCCAACCAAACTCCCTCATATTTTTTATTTTGAATAGATGCTTTCTAAATTCTCAAACTTTGGAGAATTGAAGGTGAAACCTAAGTGGCCCATATTTGGCATGAATAGCTTTTTATTGCCTTTAAATTTTTTCGGGCTCTTTTAACCTCTTTGGACCCCGGATAATAAAATTCCTCCATTTTTTAGGTCCTTTTGAACGGTGGCTTTTGCGCAAAGAAGAGATAATTACCTTTCGCAGCCCCTCCCCATCCTTAAACAATCACTCAGTCTCACAAAAATGGTTTTTACATGCATTCCAATCTTGTCATGTTTTATCGCATATTGCAAGTTGTATAGACAGAATTGAGATGGAAACACTCAAGACAACATGTGATAGACAAGTACAATAATCAAATAATGCCATGCATGTGTGCAATAAAGGAGATAAGAGTCATACATGTAGGAAAATATCACTAATTACATCTCAAAGACTCCATACAATGTAAAGCACATGGATGAAATGATGTAGCGTCTCAAATCTCTATCAAAAAGTCACATGGATAAATGGAATGAATTTGTGACTTGGCTATCTTAAATTTTCATCCATAAAAGGTGTATATAAAAATACAAAAATCTTTTTGGTTTTTCTGAAATATTTATATACAAAAACAAAAATCTTTTTGAATTTTTCAAAAGAATAAATAAATAGTTGTACAACATAGCAATGGTACATATAAAACAGACTAGCAATAGGAAGCATATGATATGAACATGAAGAAGCATCCTATTCTAGACATAGACCAACCCCTCAGTCAACTATGTAAATCCCCAAAAACTTCCTAAGACTCTCAAATCTAAGGGCATCTAAAGGTTTCGTGAAAATATCGACTAACTGACTGTCGGAGGGAACAAAACTCAGGGATATGACTTTCTCCTCAACTAACTGACGTATAAAGTGCTCATGTATTCTGATGTGCTTTGTGCGCGAATGCTAGACTGGATTGCGGGATATGTGTATCGCGCTCGTGTTATCACAGGAAATGGTCATGGTGTCCTGTGAAATCCCATAATCTTCCAGCATTTTCTTCATCCACATGAGTTGCGTGCAACAACTCTCGGCGGCTATGTACTCAAACTCCGCAGTGGACAAAGAGATGGAATTTTGCTTCTTACTCAGCCAGGATACAAGAGCAGAACCAAAATAGAAACACCCACCAGAAGTGCTCCTACAACCTTCTACATCCCCGGCCCAATCGGCATCTGAATAGGCGGACAAACGATCATCAGTATCAAAGGAATACCAAATAACGTATGAGAGAGTCCCACTCACGTATTTAATAATACGTTTTAGAGCAAGTAAATGTGACTCTTTTGGGTATGCCTGATATCGCGCACAGACTCCAACACTAAAGGCTATGTCGAGACGACTGGCAGTCAAGTAGAGAAGACTACCTATCATACTTCGATATAAGGTTTTCTCTACGTCCTTGCCTGCAGTGTCCTTACTAAGATTGGTAGTAGTACTCATAGGTGTACGTGCATGCTTAGCGGAGTCTAAACCAAATTTCTTCACTAGGTCTCTAGCATACTTGGATTGGGAGATGAACATCCCATCCTCTAGATGACGAACCTAGAGACCAAGGAAGAAAGTGAGCTCACCAACCATGCTCATCTCAAACTCACTTTTCATCTCCTCCTCAAAGTTGTGAGTATGTTGGGAGCATGTGGATCCAAAGACTATGTCGTCCACATAGACTTGGGCAACCAAAATAGCACCGTCATCTCTTCTGACGAACAACGTCATATCAACTCCCCCTCTCTTGAAGCCACGAGCTAAGAGATAGGAAGTAAGCCTCTCGTACCAAGCACGGGGTGCTTGCTTCAAACCATACAAGGCTTTTCTCAAATAGTAGACGTGCTCCGCTTGCTGAGGATCTTCAAACCCTTTTGGTTGTTCCACATAAACCTCCTCCTATATAATGCCATTCAGAAAGGCACTCTTGATGTAGAAGTAAGATATTCCTGGAAGAAGATTTTCTCTATTAAAATCAAAGTTAATTTCCTTTTATGTAAAAACGATGCGGAAGCGAAAAGAGATGGTCCCACAAGAACAACAACAACAAGTTTTAATTTATTAAAACAAATTAAAATCTAACTCAAGTCCTAGAATTTGCCTAAGTCATAATTTTCAATTATCCAAAGTTAGGCGAAACCAATTTTAGCAAATGACTTGAATAAACCAAATTAACCCAATATTTAATTTAGTCCCAACTTAAATGAGTGTGATAATTAAACCAAATTTTATCTTGAATTTATTCTAAGCATGCGTTCTAAATTATGATGCAAGATAAAATAAACAATATCACACTACGCCGAGATGTACGAGGAAAAACCCAAGACGGGAAACAACCTCGGACGGCCCTAGTCACAAGTCCACTAGATATGGAATTACAAATACAAGACAGATAGACTTACAACGACTGACTCGATCCCTCTCAAGCCTCGACGCTTCTTCTCGTAGAAACCTCTTCCTAGCGAACAACTTCGGAACACCACCGCGGTCTCGGAATCCACCGATGGGACTTTATATGGTCACCGTCACCCAAGCATGGAGCCTTTCTCCAAGTGGGTAGAATCTTCAACAAAAAGTCTTCTTCTTCTTTGATGGATGTAGAAGCAAACCAAAACTTCTCTTCTTGAATTCGGTAGAGATAAACCGGTGCCAAAACTCCAAGTAAAGATATGTATATAGAACTTGGATAAACAACTATTGGGTGTAAACACTAGAGTGTGTAGGATTTTTCATTAAAGAATAACACTCAAAACTTGATCTTTTTCCTTAAACAAATTTTCTCTCAAAACACTCTCTAGGAGTTTGTATGGTATGAAAAAGATACCCCTTCAAAAATGATTCCCGTCCTTAATAAAGCCTTAAAAAATCAGTTAAGAAACAAGTGGGGAAATGGGGTGAAAACTGCCAAAAACTGCTCAAAACTGTTCCCGCCTGGCATTCTCGTTCGAACGACATTGACACTCGTTCGAATGAGACTTCTAACGAGCGACCAGTCTGGGCTCGTTAAAAACTCGTTAGATACCTCGTTAGAACAAAAAACTCGTTCGAACGACATATCGAACGACTGACCAGTTTAGGTTTGTTGGCAGTCTCGTTCGAACGAAACCTGGTTCGAACGAAAAACTCGTTCGAACGAGACTTCGAACGACTTCCAGAAATTTTTGATAAATTCAATTTTTGGCCCAGAAACTTTTATGTACTTTAATTTAAAGTTTCAATTAAATTATTCTGAAAGTAAAACATGGTTTATTATTAAACCTAACACCCAAATAAAATTTTGTTCCAAGCTCCTATATAAATATAATTACATTCATACCTTGGGAGCATGGAACCTTAGTTGATGACGTAGAAACGAGGCACGCAAACCGACATTTTGATGAAGCTTTAAATTATTTGCCGCTACGTCTTCAACACATACTTCATAGGCTTGAGAATATTACAATTAAATACTATCCTATGAATAAATGTTTTTGTCCGGAATTGAGCCAAAACTACATATGGACTCAATTGGAAATTTGTGTCCTTACAAATCTCCCCCTTTGGCTATTCCGGGACAAAAACCAAAACAAAAATCCTAAAGGGCCGTCAAGCTCACTAGACTCAAAACATAACCCGCCCAATCTTGACTCAACCCAAGGATTAAACACTTTGCCTTTTAAAGTTGCCGCTTTAGTAGAATACCTGCACACTTAAGCAAACTCATCAAATGCATAGGGAATATCAAAATATATTAATCGCAATTAATTAATTACTCCCCCTAAAATAATTCTCCCCTTTATCAAACAATGACATTTACTTAGAAAGACGTCTCCCCCTAAGATAAATCTCCCCCAAACTAAGATGCGATAATAATAGGATTAGATACCATTTCTCCCCCTATCATCATTCTCCCCCTTTTTGTTCGGGAATAGGCAAAGGATAAAGAACTAATAAACAACATGTGGAAGCTTAAAGTGAAAAAACATGAAAGTATATGGGCAATAAAAGCAAGGCAAAGACAAACAAATATCATATATATATGAACTAGAAATATATCAATGAAGCACTTGCATATATATATAGATATAAACACACATATAACACAAAATATAATAAGTTTGCACACTCGTATGGAAAAAATGTGTCATATGGAAACGGAAGTGTAGGGGTGTGAACTAGCAACAATTTAAATTTAGACCCAAACACTTAATAAACGTTCACGGAGTTCTCATTTGATTGTAAACTTCATCACATTGAAATATAACCTCATGTGACAATATAGATTGAACTCAATGAACAAACATACACAATGCATACAAGCCTAGCATGATGATGATTCTACAAACCAAATAGAGTCATGACATTAAAGACAACTAGGATAAACGGACATTGTGCAAACCGTTGATATACCATCCAATTCTCCCTCAATGAGCATATATATTCTTTTGTTTTTGAATGAATATATCAAACAAACATAGTCCTTGGAAATTGCTTTCTGTTTAATGCCAAATATTCTGTTTTTAGGCCTTTGGATCACGTATTTCTTTTAGATTCAATCAACGGTGGCTTACTATCGCAAAGGATTTAATTCATCCTTTCGGAGCCCTTCCCCGTGCATATTTTATTTATCATGTTTTCATTTTTCACACAAATCTCACATGCAACGAATTTTGACATGCACTAGTCCTCCTAGGTCATAGATATGTAGATGACTAGATTGATAGGAGAACACCTCAAAAAGCTCAAATATAACATGTGACATTAAGATTTCAAAAGATCTCGTGCATGTGTGAAAAGAGGCATATGAAAATAGAATCCATTTAATCAATACAAAATCCAACTACTCCATATAAAACATGGTAAAGAACATTTTAAGGATTGAAAATCTAAACCAAATGTTCTAGCCACGTGGGAGCGTAAATGATGGGATTCAAACACCAATATATGCCATATAAAGTGTGTCAAACTAAAATACACACAAAATAAAATCTTTTTGAGTTTTTAACATTTTTAATCAAAAATAAATAGTTACTCAAAAGGACAAACAAAAATCATTTGTATTTTTCATTAAGCTTAAATGAAATAAATAAAACACAAATGATAAACAAAAATCTTTTTATATTTTTCAATTAATTCAAACACAAAATATAATACAAAAAGATAAACAAGTCAAAATTTCTAGCATGTGATATGAAATAAGGCAATGACTAGAAAATGACTAAACATGCATACATCTAGCAATGATATATAATATGAAGCACAAAAAGCTAGAGTATGCATAAAACACTAACACATTCAACCTTTAAATTTAGCAAGGGAGGTTTCATGTGATAGTAAATGAGAATCAACAAATCTTGTATCTAGCGCGTTTAAAAGAGATTTCCTAACCCATATAGATTTATATTTAAAATGATGGGGATTGGGAAATAATGAAATGCTAGATAAAGATTTCCTTGGACTTCTTTTAAGATCAAAACAATATGACCTAAGGTGACCTTTCCTACCACAATGCAAGCATGTGTAAACACGAGGAATGTTACCTAAGGTGTGACCCTTTTTAAAGTCCTTGGACAAAGTTGACCCTCTAAAATAAACAATGGTTTTAGCTTTAGCAATGGAAGAATCTGAACATGATGTGCTAGAACCATTAGAACAACTACTAGAGTCTTGAATGTCATTTTTCAATTTTAAAATTTCGGACTCAAGTAATAAATTAGACTCCTCAAAATTATGGGACTCCTTCTTTAAATTTTCAATAATTCCTTGAAGGTTAACACGCTCTCCCTCAATATGAGCAAACTTGTCCCTAAGAGTCTTTTCACGATTTTCACTCTCTTTCTTGGACTTTTCTAAAATATCAAAATTTGAATGTAAGTTCATGAGCTTTTCACGAAAAATATCTTTTTGGAGATAAGGAGATTTGCAAAGACTCAATGTGAGTTTTAAAACAAGAATTTTCATTTTCAAGAAATTTAATTCTTTTTACAAATCTCAAATTTAATTCCTTTAAATTTTCGTTACATTTGTTAAGCCCATTTAATTCCTCTCGAAAATCAAAAATATCATTTTCATTTAAATTGGACAAATTTTCATTAAGACGTCCCATCGAGAGAGAAAAAAAATATGTGAGTGATAAAAATTGAACCACCTAAAAGGTAAGGAAATACAAAAAGCCGAAAAACGGATCTTTAACGCGATAACTTAGCGCTCCAGCTATGATACCAATTTGTAGAAGTAAGATATTCCCGGAAGAAGATTTTCTCTATTAAAATCAAAGTTAATTTCCTTTTATGTAAAAACGATGCGGAAGCGAAAAGAGATGGTCCCGCAAGAACAACAACAACAAGTTTTAATTTATTAAAACAAATTAAAATTTAACTCAAGTCCTAGAATTTGCCTAAGTCATAATTTTCAATTATCCAAAGTTAGGCGAAACCAATTTTAGCAAATGACTTGAATAAACCAAATTTACCCAATATTTAATTTAGTCCCAACTTAAATGAGTGTGATAATTAAACCAAATTTTATCTTGAATTTATTCTAAGCATGCGTTCTAAATTATGATGCAAGATAAAATAAACAATATCACACTACGCCGAGATGTACGAGGAAAAACCCAAGACGGGAAACAACCTCGGACGGCCCTAGCCACAGGTCCACTAGATATGGAATTAAAAATACAAGACAGATAGACTTACAACGACTGACTCGATCCCTCTCAAGCCTCGACGCTTCTTCTCGTAGAAACCTCTTCCTAGCGAATAACCTCGGAACACCACCGCGGTCTCGGAATCCACCGATGGGACTTTATATGGTCACCGTCACCCAAGCATGGAGCCTTTCTCCAAGTGGGTAGAATCTTCAACAAAAAGTCTTCTTCTTCTTTGATGGACGTAGAAGCAAACCAAAACTTCTCTTCTTGAATTCGGTAGAGATAAACCGGTGCCAAAACTCCAAGTAAAGATATGTATATAGAACTTGGATAAACAACTATTGGGTGTAAACACTAGAGTGTGTAGGATTTTTCATTAAAGAATAACACTCAAAACTTGATCTTTTTCCTTAAACAAATTTTCTCTCAAAACACTCTCTAGGAGTTTGTATGGTATGAAAAAGATACCCCTTCAAAAATGATTCCCGTCCTTAATAAAGCCTTAAAAAATCAGTTAAGAAATAAGTGGGGAAATGGGGTGAAAACTGCCAAAAACTGCTCAAAACTGTTCTCGCCTGGCATTCTCGTTCGAACGACATTGACACTCGTTCGAATGAGACTTCTAACGAGCGACCAGTCTGGGCTCGTTAGAAACTCGTTAGATACCTCGTTAGAACAAAAAACTCGTTCGAACGACATATCGAACGACTGACCAGTTTAGGTTCGTTGGCAGTCTCGTTCGAACGAAACCTGGTTCGAACAAAAAACTCGTTCGAACGAGACTTCGAACGACTTCCAGAAATTTTTGATAAATTCAATTTTTGGCCCAGAAACTTTTATGTACTTTAATTTAAAGTTTCAATTAAATTATTCTAAAAGTAAAACATGGTTTATTATTAAACCTAACACCCAAATAAAATTTTGTTCCAAGCTCCTATATAAATATAATTGCATTCATACCTTGGGAGCATGGAACCTTAGTTGATGACGTAGAAACGAGGCACGCAAACCGGCATTTTGATGAAGCTTTAAATTCTTTGCCGCTACGTCTTCAACACATACTTCATAGGCTTGAGAATATTACAGTTAAATACTATCCTATGAATAAATGTTTTTGTCTGGAATTGAGCCAAAACTACATATGGACTCAATTGGAAATTTGTGTCCTTACACTTGACATCCATCTGATATAACTTGAAGCGCAGATGACATGCGATGGCGAGAAGTAGACGGACAGACTCAAGCCTCGCAACAGGAGAAAATGTCTCCCCAAAGTCTACACCCTCTATCTGTGTGTAGCCTTGAGTGACCAACCTAGCTTTGTTTCTGATTATGGTACCATTTTCATCCATTTTATTCTTAAAAATCCACCGGGTATCTATCACATTAAGCTCACTAGGTCGGGGAACAAGTTCCCAGACATTATTCTTTTTAAACTGAAGCAACTCATCCTGCATAGCAGATATCCAGTGTTCATCCTTGAGTGCTTCTTTATGATTCTTGGGATCGACTTTGGACGTGTAGCAAAGATGGTTAACAACGTTCTCTAGTTGAGCATGAGTCTTGACCCCTAGAGTGGGATCGGCAACAATGGAAGACGGGTCATGACTCTTGCGAACCCAAGCGGGTGTGTCCCCTAACACAGGAGTGGGGTCCACAGAGTGTGGGTGGGGGACAAGTGGATCACTGTCAGACGAGTCCTCATCCTCACACTGAAGGTTAGGATCAATAACCATCGGAGGTTCATCATCTTACATGGTGACGTTTATTGATTCCATAACCTTAGAGCTCTTCATGTTAAAAACCCGGTATGCTATGCTATTCGATGAATATCCTAACAATATTCCATCGTCGCTCCGGGAGTCAAACATTCCTAATTGCTCTCTATCCCGTAGGATGTAGCATTTACTCCCAAAAACACGAAAATATGCCAGGTTGGGCTTCTTTCCAGTCCACAACTCATAAGGTGTCTGAAGTGTGTGTGGACGCAGATAAACCCTATTCACCGCGTGGCATGCAGTATACACTGCCTCTGCCCAAAATCTCCTAGAAACTTTACGACCTAGAAGCAAAGATCTAGCCATTTCCTGGATCGTTCTATTCTTTCTCTCAACAATCCCATTTTGCTAAGGAGTCTTCACAGCAAAAAACTCATGTTTGATCCCAAGGCTATCACAATACAAATCTACCTTTGCTTCCTAAAATTTAGTGCCGTTGTCACTACGTATCCTGTTAATAGTGACTCTATGTTGATTTTGAAGGACACGGCACTTGGTCGTAATAAACTCAATAGCATCGGATTTCTCTCTCAAAAAACCTATAATGGAGTACCTGGAGAAATCATCTACCATCACGAGGATATACCTCTTACCACCCAAACTCTCGGTACGAGTGGGACCCATAAGATCCATGAGTATAAGCTCAAGAACACGAGAGGTGGTAATGGAATGCAATTTCCTATGGGGACTACGAATTTGTTTTCCCAACTGACAGGGTCCACAAACCGTCGAAGTTGGCCTTCTAAGAGATGGTAAGCCACGTACTAGGTCCTTTTTAGCTAAGCGAGTGAGATCTCTAATATTTACGTGACCTAGACGTTGGTGCCACAGATCCATAGGAGTGATTATGGTGCTGTTGCAGACAAGTGAGGAAGTAGGCACAGTCCCATAACAATTATCCTCGATCCTCACCCCTTGCATTAATAGTTTACCGACTTGATTGTAAACATTACACGCGTCCCGATCAAACTTTACTGCAAAGTTAGTGGCGCACAGCTGGCTAATGCTGAGAAGGTTTACTTTTAAACCTTTGACATACAACACATTCTCTAGCTTAGGAAATCCTGGTAACTCTACAGTACCTCATCCTACAATGCTAGACTTGCTCCCATCTCCAAAGGTGACTCTACCATCCTTATAATCCTCAAGGTGGGTAAAGAATGAGACATCACCTGTCATGTGTCTGGAGCATCCACTATCAAAATACCACTGTGAGGTATTATGTGCTTTGAGAGAAACATGAACAACGAAGGCCTTTTTATCTTTCTTAGGTACCCAAGAAGATGTGACCTTTTGTTTGCCTTTGTTGTTGTTGATTTTAGACGGCAAAGACATCCGTCGAAATTCTTCCATCAAACTCTGAGACGTGGCAGCTAAGAACTCAACTCTGTCTCTCAGACTAGAAAACTCATCAGTATGACGTGGTGGAGCAGTAGTACGTCGTGTCTGACCCATGCTATAGGAAAACTCCCTGAGGTGGCCTTTTTTTTTTACAATAAGTACAAAAGAACACAGTCAAAGGCGGACCTTGGTTTGCTTTTCTTGGTCGAACTCTTCTGTGAGGTTTTTGACGATGGCCATAAGGAGTCGTAGTAAACTCAGGAACTGGACCGGGTGCAATTTGTGACGTGGAGGCACCATCATACCCAATTCCCTTCCTATCACCAAAACCTAAAGCGGGGCTGAGGAGCATCTTTCCCATTTTCCCAGATCTGTCCTTGATTTGTACCTTGACTTTTCGTGCTTTCTCAAGATCATGAGTCAGCTGGGCAACAAGGGATTCAAGTTTATTCCATGTCTCCACGGAGGAATGGAGCTCACTCGTAAGACTAGCCACTTATTTAGTCAAGTCCCCTCTCTCTTTCTCAAAATTACTCTATCTTTCTCTATACAAACTCTCTTTCTTAACACAAGCAGATTCTCTCTCTCTCAGGGCGGTGCAGGTGGAGGAATCTCTCTCTCTAGCTTTTCTTAAATCTTCCTCTAAGCCGGTGATCTTAAGAACTAACGCTTTGTTACGCTTTTTAGTTTTAAATGACTCAGAATATAACTCAGTGTAAGCGTGTTGAATATCACTCTCGCTCTCACTTGTGTCATCCTCCCCCTCACTCACATCGCTCTCACTATCGAGGTGTCCCTGTGAAGCATCATCCTCATCGTCGTGAGGAGAACAAGAAGTGCTCACATGACTAGCCATGAATGCGGTGAAGTTACACTCATGCGGTGACTCGACTCCAGAATCCACCGACTCGACCTCACTGTCGCTAAGGGTAGCATTAATGACAGCTTTCCCTTTCTCTCTGTTCAGACGTGTGGCACATTCAAAGGCTCTATGAACCCTACCATCGCACTCAAAACATCTCTCACTTTCTTTCTTAGGAGGATCTTTAAAAACTTTTTCATTTTTCTTTTCAAACTTATTTTTCTCAAATTTCTTTTTATCTTTAAAATTGCCATTTTTCTTAAATTTGAGAATCCTCTTGAAATTTTTTGCAAAAAGAGCCAAATCATCTAAGTCAAAATCACAATCAGAATCTGACGTGTCAGTCTCTCTCTTTCTAGATGACTCTACCCTCTTTCTAGCCGACCCCTCACTCTTTCTCGCTTGGGCATTAAGTGCAATTCCCTTATCTTTAGACTTAGCAGTTTTAGGGAACATATCAATTTCATATGTTTGCAAATCTCCTACAAGTTCTTCCAATTTTAGCATATTTAAATTACCCATATAATTTAGCACAGTGACTTTAGGGATTAAACGCTTAGGCAAAGAACGAAGAATCTTTTTAACAACTCTAGCATTAGGAATATGTTCACCAAGATTAAAGCTAGTATTCACAATGTCAGAAAGTCTAGCATAAAAATCATCAAAACATTCAGTCTCATGCATGATGATGGTTTCAAATTGAGTTGTCAAGTTTTGCAATTTAGACTCTTTCACATCATTAGATCCTTCATGGGTGAGTTGTAAAACATCCCATGCCTCTTTTGACGTGGTGCACGTCATTATGCGTTTGAACTCATCAGGTGTGATAGACCCAGAAATACAACTTAGACCCTTAGAATTAAAAGATGACCATTTAAATTCTTCTTCAGTCTAAGAAGTGACAGGTTTCAAATTAATCACATTCTCAACAGTCACGGAGGGAGGTGTCCACCCCCTTTCAACCAAAATCCAGACACGTTCATCAATGGCTTTTAATGCATATCTCATACGGGCTTTCCAATAGGCATAGTTTGTCCCATCAAAAACTGGCATTTTATTATATAACTTCTCCATAATGAACAGACTCATTTTCAAAAATCAATTTTTCAGAAAATTGATATCTTAGAAAAATTTTGCGGAAAATTACACGGTAAATTTGTGTAACTGGCTCTGATACCAATTTGAAGGAGAGTGCGCTTGCGTTAAAATAAGGAAGTTATTTAATTAAACACAATTTTTACCAAACAAGTCCTAAACATGCATCTATATGTGCAAGAACACATATATGAGGAAAAATACCCAACGGGGCCAAACCTTTTATTTTCACAATAATATTTGTAAGAGAACGGCTTACAACGGATTACAATGAAAATACAGTGACACAGAAATATCCTCGGGTGTCGGTTCTATTGTCGGCGGCTGGAACAATCCCTTTCCAGTAGGGCAGCAGTGATGAAGAGAGCGGATTCCTCACAAAGTACTCCAGATGAGTAAATGATATTCTTGAAGGTTTTAAAGATTCACACACATATATGGGAATGGTTTTGTGAATCAAAAAGGTTTAGAAAACCTTAAAAGGTGAAATCTTGTTCTGGGTAGTTTTCGCAGATTTTCGAGATTGCAAAAAGACTTGAAAAACGTGTAGAAGAAGATCAGATATTTATACAAAAATCGAGGTGATGGCTCGTTCGAACGAGATAGCATGTCACTCTAACGAAGGACATAAGTCGTTCGAACGATATCGCTCGACATGTCTATCTCGCACAAACGACTTGCAAAGTTGCTCGAGTGATCTGGTCGATCGAGGCCATTCGCTTCTACACTTAGAAAAATTCTGCTTTTGATAAAAAATTAACCCAGACTTCAAAAATAATTTTCAAAAATATTTCCCAAATATTTATGCAAATATTTAAAACTCCAATATAACATTTTACCGATAAAGCGTAGTGGAGTAGTGGGAAGGAGCTGAGCAGCACGTTGCATGTAACATGATGCACGTGAAGAAAGCGGATGCAATGAATTCGGATACAGGCCGTCGAGGATGATCGTGTTGACGTGCCGAATGTAGCGGTATTAGACATATGAACTGTGATCTAGGAGAAAACAGAACATTCCTAGATTCTACCCCGGACATTTATAGAATTATGTCCTTACAGAACCTGATTCGGATTCGTCAAAGGTTTAATGACAAAATTGTGGATGATATCATGAATACGTCTCTCCCTTGAAGGGGGGTTAGCGAGGACATGCCCTCTTGGCATCCTAGCAGTAAAGGTAAGATTTCTATCCACTCTTGCTATAACATTATATCCTTGGGGTTGGAAGCCATCCCCACTTGCAATGGTTGGAGAAATATTTGGAAACTTTGTATTCCCCCCAAATTAAAACACTTCATTTGGACCATCCTTCATGGTAAATTTCTCACTAATGCTCATAGAGAAAGAGGGGGCCTCACCACGGATAATACTTGCCCTAGATGCTCATGTAAGGAAGATATCCACCATCTTTTCAGAGAGTGACACTTCTCTAATCAAGTACGGAAAATTCTCAACTCTCCCATCACCCACGACAAAGGTATGTACACTGATTTTAATTATTGGGTAATTGAAAATGTGTGGAATAATGCAGACAACAACTGGTATGTAACTTTCATCTCTTTCCTTTGGTGTATTTGGAAAACCCGTAATAAGCTTGTTTTTTATAATGTTAACAATGCCCCTTATATGGTTATTAAGCTTATTTTTTAACATAATTGTGATATATTCAAAGCTCATAATAAGACTAATTGCCACAAAGGGGAAAGGTCTAGTACGCCCACTAATGCTAGTGATTGTATTCCAGGTACCTACATCATTCAAACGGACATCAGCTTTGACACTAATAGCGGTATGGGAGCTTATGACGATGTCGTGAGGAATGAAGATGGAAGATGGGTTATTGGTTTCCCTGGCCATATTCAAGGTACAACAAGCCCCCTAAGAGCAGAGTTGGAAGTCATTTTTCATGGACTTAACATTGCCACTAGGGAGAAGTGAGAGAGAGTCTGCGTCAAAACCGATTGCCTCGAATCTGTCCAACTGTTGGATTCGGAGGATAAGGGGAACCACCCCTAGATAATATCATTGAAGACTGTTGCGAGCTCATCGGTTGCCTCAGAGACAAGGTAATCCACATTCCAAGAGAGATGAACACCCAAGCGGATTGCATGGCCAAATTTACAAAAGACTCTCAGGAGTTCTATGTGGAGTATGAGCAGACCTCAGAGCGGATCCTAATGATGCTGGAACGTGCTGAGCTTTTCAACCCCATGACTTAGTTCTCTTTTTTTTTGTTGTTTTATTTTCCTTATGTAACAAAAAAAATATAACAAAAGAGGAGATAGTCCTTACTCTCTGGCAGCACAAAAATAAAGGATGGAGAAGTTATTATTGGCTTAGGCTTATGAGCTAGACTTGTATACTAAAAAAATATAAGAAGGGAATGAGGCGCACAAATCCCTTCGCAACTCACATTTGAGTCAAGTTGTTGGTTCCTTTGATTGGGGTTATAACACGAGTATGTTATTGGATCTAAAGTAACACGTGGGGAGTCTAACACTAGAATTTAAATGCTAGTTTTTTATCTTTTCAACTCTCCCTCTTTTGTGGAGACCCATTATTACACCATAATTTCCCTTTTCTAAACTTTCACAATTACAAGGTTAACTCAATGATCTATCTAAATTTTAAAAACAAACATTTTATTTAATCCTTATTTCTGGCCAATTTAAATGGAGGGAATTAAACACCAAAAAAGGGAGAATTACATGGTTATTTTCAAGGACCATTTTCGAGGATTTCCAAAGGTCATTACAAGACAATATTCAAAGGGCATTTCAAGGTAAGATTTCAGGATCTTTGGGTATGCATTTGGAGGAAAGTAACTTTCTACTCTTCTCCTTTTATGTGCTAAGTTGGTAAATTCATCTAAATTAATTTTTATACTAAAACTTAATAAGTAATCCGTAGGAAGTTGTACATTCCTACTTAAACAGAAATAAGTGATTTTAGATAATTTGATATATTTGAAATGACTAGTTGAGACTTTTACTTGGGGGGAATAATTTTTAGAGGCCCCAAAATAAGGAAATAAATTAATATTTAAGATTTGGATCCCATTTGTAGAGTTTCACGATTGAGATTTTATTGTGTATTATACGAACATAAATTTAGAGTTAGTGAATTTAAAGTATGCATGCTTAGTAGGGATTGTACCATATTTTTTGAGAGTGGTACTTTTGATGTTTATGACCAAAATTGATGAGATTTGCTATGAGGGCTTTATCCATTTGATAAGAATTGTTGTGGATACATTATTTGTGACTTGAAACACTTGATACGTATGATCCCTTATGATGCATCACACTTATAAGTTAATTACACGTCTTTCTCATGCAAGAACACGTATAAGACCTTACTTGAGATATTAATATTATGGATATATGTTTTATCATGTAGACGATAGAGGGAGTTGAGGATAATGGTTGGTCTTTGGTTTGGTTGCTGGATAATGATGTTGGATTAGTTGACTTGATGACACACGTAGATATTTGAACTCTTATTATACTCTCTCATAATAAACCCTAAATAAATTTGTCTTAACAATTATCCTATCTAAATGTAAGTGTATCGGGGGGTGGGGAGGTTCCTTGTATGGATTTCAATTTGGTGAGATGTCCCCCACATAGAGTTCATAGGGTAGGATTGATGACTTATATCATTAATAAAATTTATATACTTTTGATTTAACACTTTGTATTATGAGGAATCACTTATAGGATGAATGGATTAAAATGTATAATGAATTCCAAATTATACGACCCGGGATGGGGTAATTACGGTTTGAGCAAATTTCTCTGAATGAATAAATATGTGTTAAAATGTCAAATGTTATATGAACATGTAAAATGAAAATTAGCGAGTGGGGAGTGTCGAAGGAGAGCCGGATATTATGATATGTAAATTCCCGACCATGCAAATACCAGGTGGCATCAGGACGGGAAACGTGATGTTTATGATTTATTATGATATGTAAATTCAGGATCATGCGAATACCAAGTGGTGTCAGCGCACGAGACGCGATGTTTATGATTTATTGTTTTACATGAATTATCGTCCATGCGAATACAAGGTGGAGCCAAGGTTTGATATATAATTATTTAAATTTGATGTACCACGTGATTATGAGATGGCCAAGGGCAAGGCATGCATGTCGATTACTTGTTGATTAATTAATGAGGATAACTAATTAATGAAATGAATTGGGACAAATTATAATACATTGTGACTCTTTGATATGGCATACTACATGTTTATGAAATGGCCGAGAGGAAGGGGCACATGTCGGTTACGTGTTGATTAATTAATATGTATAAATTAAGTAATGATATAAATTGTGATAATTCTAATACATTATGAGGATACGTTTGGGTGATGGGATGTTCAACTAAAATTTTGTAAACTATGATTTTATCATCTGCTCGTATAACTTCTTTGAGTTGCGTAGCTAAGTCCCTTGCTAGGGTTTGACCCTTCTTTTTATGTGGAATGCAAGAGCTAGGGCTGGACCTCCCACTTAGCTTTACTGATCCAATCAATACAGGTTATGCATCTCTCTTACTCATGATATCAATTCTAGGGACATTACAAATTTGTACCTTATCAAGTTATCATTTTTCTTTCCAGTCTAGTTTATTTGAGGTGTTGTAGTTTGTTTGTTGAGACTTATTCACAGAGACTTTCATAATTGTATGGAAGTATTATCGTTGAAACGTTATTGTTTATAGTTTTTGAACCTTGGAGATTATGTGTTTTATTTAATTATTTTCACATCACTTCCAAATTACTTATATAATGTTTCGTTTAATCTCTCCATGTTGAGAATGGTATTGAATTTATTTTTAAATATTCTGTGTAATTGATAGACAAGAAAATGTCGCTCTTGTGTATGCTTGTCGTTGTGCAACTCCTTTTCCGTCAAAAATTCCCTTGAGCCTACAAATAAACTAAAAATATGCACAGGGTAAGTAAGGGAGTTAATCCAAATCTAAGGATGAAACAAAAAATAAGTGAAGACATGTGTAAATTCATTCGCATATTATTATTTTTTATGCTTTTTATATTTTTTATGGATTTTTCAAGGGATTATTAGTTAACTAACTACACTAATTTTTAATGTACTAACTAAGATGTAAAAGCTAATATTAAAAAATGAGATAAACAAAATTGTGCTAATAAGTAAACTAACTAATTGGACATGAGGACTTCAAAAGTCATCCCATGAATGGGATATTTGCCCTCATTAATCATCACCCAAAATATAAACCAAACAAATTAAAAGCATGAAATGAGTAATTAGAGAAGAATTTATCAAACCCAAATTTCTCCTTGAATTGCAATAGACTTCGTCAATTATACTAACAATCTCTCATTTACAATCATCCACAAAAGTATTTATTGATACTAAAATAAAAACTACAAAATAAACAAATAAAGCCTAATTACAATATATACAATGGATGAAATTATAATAAGACAAATTTGCTAAAAAAATTAAAAAGCTCAAATTATAAAATTGTACACTAGAACTCATCTAAGGGAATAAATTCTACAACATCACTTTATGTTGAGATATTTGCTAAAAATGCAAATATTTACCATAAATGAATGGATTCGAATTTACTTCCCAAGGGGATGAATTCAAACAAATCACTCTATTTTGAGATAATTGCTAAAAATGCAAAAACTCACCATAGAAGGGTGGAGTAGAATTCATCCAACAGATAAATTTCACCACACGCCTCTATATAGAGATATTTGCTAAAAATGCAAATACTCTTTATAAAGGAGTGGAGAGAAATTCATCACACAAAGTTTAAGAACTAAATTGGAGATCCTTCCCAAATGGAACAAGTCTTCCATTTATACATGGTAAACATGGAGCTAGGGGCAAAGTTGGAAATTTTAAATATGCAAGAGAGGTGTAAGGTGTGATAGGGGCATTTTAGAAATTATACATACATGTGCATGTGTATGAGGTGAGGGTATTTTGGGGAACTTTAATTAAGCATGTGGGAGATGTGGTAGTTAGGATGGTTTGGGGGTAAAATGGGTATATGGGACAAAGTATTTTTAAAAGACATGGGCTCTATTTTTTGGTTTTTTTAGCAGGTAGAAAAAATCGTTTTGGCTTAGAGATGAGAAATGGGTCTAGGTGTAAATGGGTGAGATAGGAGCTCTTGGTTCGGGTTGGAGGAAATTCTTGGACAGGTATGGGTTGCAATGTGGAAAGCGGGTATGGTGACATGGAGGTCTGATTTTGGGTTGGATTCGTGGTGCTTGATTTGATAATCGATTATTGGGTTTGATCGGTTTTCACCGGAGCTAGGCCAGGGATGTGTTTTTGCTTGATCCGAGTTCCTGGGTTGTGGGTGTTCGAGTTGAGATATAGAATAGACCGGTTTGGGTTGAGGCGATTTGGGTCGCCGGGATGGGAACTGGGTTAGTTACATGTTTGAAATGGGTATCCAATTTGGGGAACAGGGTCGCTAGTTGTGGTGCTGGTCGAACATGTATGGGATTAGGTTTGCACAGGTGGTTGATTAAGGTAGGTGTGAGTTTGGTTTCACCCAAACATGGGTTTAAGGCTTCGGAGTTCTCTGGTTGAATTTATTTTATGGCAGGTTTAATAGTGGTCGATGAGAGAGGAAAATGGGGATAATGTTTGGTTGGAAAGAGAAGATGAAGGTGGCGTGTTAATGGTGGAGGAGAGAGAGTGGTAGAGTTGTGTGGAGAAGATGAGGGAGGGGATTAAGTGTGTGTGAGGTGTAGGATAGTGTGTGTGGGTGTGTGTGTTATGTTTAGGAGTAGTAAGGTGTATGTGAGTGTAGTATAAGGTGGAGTGTGTGTGTGTGTGTCATTTGCACCCAACTAAAAAGGAATAAACTATCTAAAAATAAAAATAATAAAACTAAACTAAAAAAAATCCTAACTTAAAAATAAATAAGGATCAAACTAAAAGAAAATAAAAATAAAAACAATAAACCTATTAAACTTAAAAGATGATAAATAAAATAAAAAGAAATAAAAAAAATCTAAAAACTAAAGTCCTAAAAAAACAGAATCTAATAAAGCTAAAAATAAATTTCTATAAAAACTTATTTTTAAAAAATAAAATAAAAACTAAAACTAAGAATAACTACCTAAAAAATCAAGTCCTAATAAAATCTAAAATAAAATAAAAGAAGATAAAGATAAAAAGCACTAAAAATAAAAAATAAAATAAAATAAAATTACACTAATTAAAAAAGTAATACAAATAGTAAATAAATCCTACAAATTCTATATAAATCTGAAATAACTTCTTAAAAAATGAATATAAATATAAAAATTAGTAAAAGTACAAACTCAACAGACATCGAATTCGGGGTTGGTTTAGGCTAGGTCTGAACTAGGTTAGGGTTACGGGACTAGGCTCGGTCTGGGATAGGCTCCAAAGGGGTCTCGAACTTCACAGTCGATTTGATATCTTCGTTTAGCTCATTTGACTGCTACTTTGTCGTAATTATGCCGAATTAGCATGATTTGATGCTGCGACTTCATATTGACATACGCTATAGATAAATACCAACATAATGCCAATTTTATTGAGATTGAGCGACTAAAATGCACATATTCGGGGCATAAAATAAACACTTTTGGGTTCTTATAACACCACCCCCAAACAGAACAATGCTAGTCCTCGAGCAAAATATCAAGAGAAATAAAGATAAGAAACTAGAAGTGTACCACCTTCACAGGCACATGTGATTGTACTTAGCATGTGCAACAAGCCTTTAACACTATAGGTTGCCCTACAGGACGCGTTTTGTCTCATGAGGATTTGCAAGGAATATACCCTCAAAATTCTTTATTTGCAAACGATAGTATATCTCTTATTAGACGTAGAATAATCTCACAATCCATCAGGAGAAAAATATTTTGAGGAATACAAGCTAGAAACGTGTACAAAGTTTAACTAAGTAAACACTCAAGGCACATCCTTTATAGAACTCAACGTGTCTAGTGTAAATCAGTGAAAATGGGTCGAGTATCACAAGAGTAATTCCTAGATTTCCTTATCGGAATCAACACTTCCACTTCAAAATCTCACTAAAATATCTCTATTAAACGAACTCACGAGATTTGGGTAAGTGTATCCCTCTTGTGTTTAAGGAGGTGAGTAAATGTAAGCAAGGTCAAACGTCTCACACACATATAAGAAATAATGAGCATTTAGAAAGAAAAATGATCTCATGAAAGAATGCTAATCACTATAAAGAGAACGTCGAGTTATTCACCATGTTGGTTTTCATTTGATTGAACACCTAGGGGAAAATATGGATGTTTATGGGTGAGGGGGAAATGAAATGTGAAGGATGGGATGATATGAGGTAGGATGGTGATATGATGGACATATGGTGTAAGTTTGAGAGGAATTTATTACACTTTGACGAACAAATATCTTTATTTCTTGACTTTAACTTCCTCTTTTCCTTCTTTTCCAAATACTCATCAATGTATGAGATAAATATGCTAAAAATAAAAGTAACCCCAACATAGAATTGTAATTTAATTTTTCTCCATTTGAATTGAACTTTGGGGGAGATATTCGCTAAAAATGCAAACACTCTCTATGACGTATCTTCTCATTTTAATTTTTTTTCTTCTTTTCCAAATATGAATCAATGTTTGAGATAGACCTACTAAAAATACAAATAACCCCAACATAGACTTGTATTTAATTTTTCTCCATCTGAATCGACTTTGGGAGTGATATTCGCTAAAAATGCAAACACTCTCTATGATGGATCTTCTCCTTTTACTTACAACACTCTTCCCTTTTCAACATGGTCAGTGGAAAATGGAATTGGTATGGAAATGGGTGGTATGATATATAATGATGATACGGAAAATGGAAGGTATATGGATGAGGATAAATGTATGATAAAATGTAATTTGGTTAGTGAATGGATGAGCATAAATGTATGATAAAATGGAATTTGGTTAGTGTATGGGTGAAATCTTGGTGATCGGGACAACTTCAGGACACATGTTTCTTATAACTCGAAAGTGATGTTGTTCTCAGTGATTAAGCCAACAATTTTAATGAAGAATAATGAGATCATACAATGATTTAATGCGGACCCAAAAGAAGTTAAATCAACTTGTGACTCGAAGATTGCGTAAAACACTCTAAAAATGATGAAAGGCACAAATCTCACAAGCTAAAGTCTCTACTAGTGATCCTTAAGCTTTTCTTGAAAATTGTAGTACTCTTCAATTCTAAACCGTATTAACGTGATAAGTGCACAAATTTTATTGAGTCTAAAAATTCATGGTGCAACACGCCTTCTTATGTATTACGTAAGCTATTTAGAAAAAAATATACGCTAGCTTGATTCCTAGACTTTAAAAGATGGATGATAGAAAATTCAAGTTAATGCGTTTGAAGAAAGAAACTGGACAAAAATTTTAAAAATCAGTTTTTTTTTTAAATCAAAATTTTTCAAAAGAGGTACGACTTTGATAAAATTCCCCACCCCCAAACAAAAAGAAAAATCTTCCTCGAAGTTAAATGAAATTGTTTTTTTTTTCAAAATTCAGAGTAGAAGGGATGACAGATATTACCATAATCAACCGCTAGTGAAGTGTATCAGATGAAGGCGAGATAAACCTGAATAAGTGATAAGATAAAAGGCACAAAAGTCTATAAACATGTAAAGCATTGTGTGATGCGAAACACCACCCCCAAACATGATGGGACTCATACTAGAAATCGTGGGCTACCTCCCGATAGCATCACCCCTAAACATGATGAGACTCATACTAGAAATCGTTGGCTGCCTCCCAGTAGCGCTAAGTTTAATGTCTTCACCCAGACCGATCCATTCTCACCTTAAAGATAAGCTCTATGAAAGCGCGAAGTGACAGAAAAATTGGGTGATGATAATCACCCCCAAACAAGACTGAAGCATCAGTCTTGTTGGATAAAATTGACAATGGCGAGGGTGAAGAAAAAACAATCACGACCTTTTTTGTGGTTTTTGAATATTTAAAAAAAAATGATTTTTTTTTGTGATTTTTAGAGAATGAAAGGAAGAAAATGTTTTTGAATTTTCGTAAAAATAAAGGAAGAAAATATTTTTGGATTTTTGTGGACAAAAAACAGAGAATTTCTTTTTGGATTTTTTGTTGGAAGAAAAAATGGGGCAAAAATATATTTTTGGATTTTTTGGAAGAAAAGACGGGATAAAATTATTAGGACTCTTTAATTTGGACGAACTCACAAAAATCGACTACCTAAAGAATGGAATTGGACACACACAAGTCAAGGAGAATTCCTAACTAGCACATAGCCAATTTTTATTTTTAAATTTAGTGAAGGGGAAGTCAAATTTCAATTAAGTCCGTGGGTGAAAAAAATCACGGAAATTATCTTTGTGATCGCCTTTGCAAAAATGTTCTCCTATTTGGCTACCTAATTGATTGATTTTAAATTTAATGATAGCTAGGATAGCCCATAATTTATAAGCAAGTGATTCAGGTGATGAAATTCCTTCACGTGAATGACCCGGTGTAGGTCTTAATTGATTAATTCATCACAAAAATTAAAAAATGCATGCGAGAATAGGAAACAAATAAGAGCACTTAGTCACACACAAAAATTAACTTGCTGAAAGGAGAGGCATGAGAGTTTAAATATGTACCTCCCATGATTTTTACACCGTGGGGTGACGAACAATTTGAGTCGATCGGGGAGAGATCTCGCCTATTTCAGTCGACCCCGGGAGTCCTATCGACCCAAGGTAGAGAGGCTTATTTTCCTCGCCTTTGGACACCCTCCTTCTATCTTATCCGGTTTCCCTATCACACGTGTCTTCTATTATTACAAATTTAAAATGAAATATAAATGGTATCTCCAAGCACCAAAATAAAAGCCAAGAATGGAATAATCATAATACAAGCCTTCTAAAATAATGAAAAATGGTGCGAAAATGAAAAATACAAATAAATCACAAAATGGATACTCTCAAGTGCTTTCAGCTCCAAAGATTGGCAACGGTGCCATTTGATAGACAATAAAATGTTGCTCTTGTGTATATTTGTCATTGTGCAACTCCATTTCCATCAAAATTCCCTTAAACCTGCAAATAAACTCAAAATGTGCATAGTTAAGTAAGGGAGTCAGTCCAAATCTAAGGATGAAACACAAAATAAGTGAAGGACATGTGTAAATTCATTTGCATATTATTATTTTTTATGATTTTTCTATTTTTGCTTTTTCTAATTTTTTTGGATTTTTCAAGGGATTATTAATTAACTAACTATACTAATTTTTAAAGTACTACCTAAGATGTAAAAGCTAATTTTAAAAAAAATGAGATAAACAAAATTGTGATAATAAGTAAACTCATTAATTGGACTCATGAGGACTTTGAAATTCATCCCATGAATGGGAGATTTTCCCTCATTAATCATCATCCAAAATATAAACTAAACAAATTAAAAGCATGAAATGAGTAATTAGAGAATAATTGATCAGACCCAAATTTCCCCTTGAATTGCAATAGACTTCTTCAATTATACTAATAATCTCTCAATTACAATTGCTCACAAAAGTATTTATTGATTCTAAAATAAAAACTAAAAAGTAAACAAATAAAACCTAATTACAATATATACAATGGATGAAATTGTAATGGACACTTAAATAATAAGAGAGATTTTCTAAAATATAAATCCTCAAATTATAAAATTGTATACTAGAACACATCCAAGGAAATAAATTCTACAACATCACTTTATGTTGAGATATTTGCTAAAAATGAAAATATTCACCATAAAGTAATGGATTAGAATTTACTTCCCCAGGGGATGAATTCTACCATGTCACTCTATTGTGAGACAGTTGCTAAACATGCAGAAACTCACCATAGAGGGGTGGAGTAGAATTCATCCAAGAGATCAATTTCACTAGACACCTCTATATAGAGATATTTGCTAAAAATATAAATACTCTTTATAGAGGAGTGGAGAGAAATTCATCATATAAAGTTTAAAAACTAAATTGGAGGTCCTTCACAAATGGCATCAAGTCTTCAATTTATACATGGTCAACATGGAGCTTGGAGCAAAGTTAGAAATGTTTAAATGGTCATGAGGGGTGTAAGGTGTCAGAGGGGAATTTTAGAAATTATACACACATGTGCATGTGTATGGGGTGAGGGTATTTTGGGGAATTTTAATTGTGCATGTGGGAGATGTGGTAGTTAGGATGAGTTGGGGGTAAAATGGGTATATGGGGTAAAGTATTTTTAAAAGACACGGGTTTTATTTTTTGATTTTTTTAGCAGGTAGAAAAAATCATTGTGTCTTAGAGATGGGAAATAGGTCTAGGGGTAAATGGGTAAGATAGGAGCTTTTGGTTCGGGTTGGAGGAAATTCTTGGACAGGTATGGGTTGCAAGGTGGAAAGAGGGTATGGTGACATGAAGGTCCAATTTTGGGTTGGATTGGTGGTGTTTGATTTGACAATCGGGTATTGGTTTTGATGAGTTTTCAGCGGAGCTGGGTTGGGGATGGGTTTGTGCTTGATTTGAGTTAATAGGTTGATGGTGTTCGGGTTGAGAGATAGAGTAGATCAGTTTGAGTTGAGGCGATTTGGGTCGTCGGGATGGGAACTGGGTTAGTTACGGGTATGAAATGGGTATTCGATTTGGGGAGTAGGGTTGTGGGTTGTGGTGTTGGTTGAACATGTATGGGTTTCGGGTTGCACAAATGGCGGGTTAAGGTAGGTGTGGGTTTGGGTTTGGGTTCACCCAAACTTGGGTTTAAGGCAAGGGGTTCTCTGGTTGATTTTGGTTTATGGTGGGTTTAATGGCTGTATATGAGAGAGAATAAAATGGGGATAATGTTTGGTTGTGTTTGGTTATGGTGGAAAGAAAAGATGAAGGTGGGGTATTAATGCTGGAGGAGAGAGAGTGGTAGAGTTTTGTGGAGAAGATGAGTGGGTGGGGATTGGGTTTGTGTGAGGTGTAGGATAGTTTGTGTGGGTGTGTGTGTTATGTTTGGGAGTAGTAAGGTGTATGTGAGTGTACTATAGTGTGGGGTGTGTATGTTATGTTTGGGAGTAGTAAGGTATATGTGAGTGTAGTATAGTGTGGGGTGTGTTTATGTGTCATTTGCACCTAACTAAAAATAAATAAACTATCTAAAAATAAAAATAACAAAACAAAACTAAAAAAAACCATAATTCAAAAATTAATAAAAAACAATCTAAAATAAATAAATAAAAAAGAATAAACCTATTAAACTAAAAAGTCTCTAAATAGAATAAAAAAAATCTAAAAACTAGAGTCCTAAAAAAATAAAATCTACTAAAACAAAAATAAATTTTTACCAAAACTTATCCTAACAAAAATAAAATAAAAACTTAAACTAAAAATAACTTCCTAAAAAAACTAGTCCTAATAAAATCTAAAATAAAATAAAATAAAGATAAAACCACTAACAATAAAAAAAAAATTGCACTAATTAAAAAGAAATAATAAAAATAGCAAATAAATCCTAAAAATCCTATATAAATCTAAAATAAATTCTAAAAATAAAAGCGAATAAAAATCTAAAAATTAGTAAAAGTACAAACTCAACACACATCGGGTTCGGGCTAGGTTTAGTCTAGGTCAAATCTAGGTTAGGGTTACGGGACTTGGCTCGGTCTGGGGTAGGATCCAAAGTGATCTTGAACTTCACAGATGCTTTGATTTCTTCGTTTAGCGCATTTGACTGATACTTTATCGCAATTACGCCGAATTAGCACGATTTGATTTCGCAAATTCATATTTACCTACGATATATATATATATATATATACTAGGGTATGCCCGTGCCTGAAGGCACGATGAACATTTTTAAAAATCACGTAATCACAAAACAATAAAAATTTCCAAAGTACGTAATTACGAAACGAAAACAATTATGTTCCCCCAACAAAACAAAGTTTTAGGTCATATATAATTTAAACATCGTATAAACAAAATCATCAATTCAACTCAATTCGTGATAATAACACCAATACTTAAGTCGAAATTTTTTATTATATAACATAAATAATCGTAAACAATTTAAAAAAAAAATTGGCCAGAATTTCCTCTATTTATAGGACTAACCATCCTGTTTAAGAAATAAAAAAATAACCCAACAACAATTTTCAAAGAGATAATTTATCAGTCAAAATTAAATATTCATAGTCTATTATGTATCGCCTTTATGGGTTCATCGATAAAACAAAATGCGACATATGTCGATGCTCCCGATATCACTAAATCATCAGTTCTCTGTCACATCGTCCTAACAACCATGTCCTAAAAAACAAAAAGATTGGACAATTAAAATTTAAATACTTTATACACAAACACATAACGTCAATTAGACTTACAAACACATGACGTAACTAATTGTTTAGTCGTAAAAAAAAAGAGTTAATAGCAACGTAAATGGGGACCAAGACATATCTATGTTGTAGCCTCACATACAAATGTTTCCAAAACTTGCTACATGCATATAAATATGTGAGTTGTAAGCTAATAAGAGACTTATAAAATTTACAACATATTGGCACAATGCCACTGTGAAACTACATAAATAATTTTTATATAAATGTCATTTAAGATAAGTTTGTTTAAATTTAAATTTATAAGTTTGTCATTTAAGATATATAAATGTCATTTAACAAACTCGTTCAGAAATTTAGCTCGAATAGTCAAACCATAGCTTCTTGGTTCCACCTTAAACATCAAAGCCCCCAAAGATACAAAATGAAGACCATAGCTCGCATTGAGAGGGGACGAATCCTTCTTCTCAGTTGTTGGAGGGGATCCTAAAAAACCCCGATCTATAACTAAGAAAATCCATCTGAAGAATACCCCAAACTTATTGAAAATTATAAAAGAAAGAGAAAAAATTGAAAAGAAAAGAAAAAGAAGACCTGTGTATAGTACTCGTCTTTGACTGGAGTCTAAAACTCTTATTTTTGAAAGTTTAATTTCAAGTCCTGTACATAATCAACATGTTTTTACCGTAGATTATTTGGAAGCTCTGCACATGGTTAGTAGGTTCTTACCTTCACATTATATACAAACTAATAAGGTTAGTATAATAAAATAACAACGGGTAAATTTAGCTTAGCCAAACTTGCAAGTTGACAAAACTCAACCGTAAGATGTGTTTAAATGATCTATGATCTAGATTCTTATTATGAATCGACTAAGGAGGAGATTTAGAAATGACATGGGCAGTAGTAGCTAGATCATAGATGAACAGCAGGTATGATTCTAGGCGGCATCGATACCACAACAGGTACTCTAACAACAGGTATTTGGGCAGTACTCTAACAGCAGTTATCATAACCATAGCTATATCTGGGCAGTAGCAGTTAGATCATAGCAGAATGGCAGGTATGCATCAATTGCAGTAGTATCATAGCTATATTTGAGACTTATTAATGAATATAAATTTCCTAAATGAATCCAAGACATAACAAACAAACCAACCAAATCCAAGACATACCATATTAAGCCATTGATCAGATAATTGTAGTCTGAATTTTTCGATCGACATTATATTTTCTGAATAGTAAATCATCACTTGAATGGTTAAGATATCAGTTTGAAAAAATAATCAAATAACTCAAGGCTCCATTAAAAAGGTACAAAATGAAAATTTAAATAAACGAAGAGAGCCTTAGAAGGATCCATTGGTAATAAGGGAACATAGTTCCCTCATAAAATAGGTAGTTTTTCAACATCACAACTTTTTAACAATGTTGATTATTAGAAGAATAAAAAAAAAGAAACAGTCAGTAAAACGATGCCAATATAACATAGAAGCACAGAAGAGTTATAGAACCACAGTCAAAGTGAACGAATAATGGACTGAGATTTATGCCAGGGAAAATAAAGAATTCAGTAATTCTCGGAATATAATGAAAAATGTAAGGTCAATAATGAAAAATGTAATAATTCCCAAACAAGTTCACTAATTCTCGAAAGAGGAAAGAAAAAAAACATGATATTTAAATGACGGAAAACAAACGTAGAAGAGTAAAAATTTACATACAGATGAAGAGACTCAAGGAGGTCATTGACGCTAATCAAAAGATGGAGTTCTTCATGGATTGATTTCTTTAGAGATTGATAGCAATTTAAGGTGAACAAATGCCTGAGTAAACCTGATCAAATATAGTTTTCTCAAGTGCAGATTCTGAAATAAAAGGTAAACATGCAATTTATCAAAATAAGAATAAGATAGAGAAAATTTAAAGGCAGAGTATGAATGATAGAATCTTCAACAAACGTATAAAACTGATGCAACAATAGTGATGGGAAAAATTACTCTAATAGTTCAATCCAACATGTTTAATGTCTATAAAGCTGATGCAACAATAGTGGTGGAGGACATTATGAAGATGACGCTCTAATATAATAGTCCTTAAATGGCCGTCTCGTCTTCCATGTCAACAATAAAGTTGTGCTCTCACTATTGAAAATGATGTAACAACCCGAGGTCTTGGAGACGATGATTTATTTATTTCCGGAGAGATAAATAATATTTTATTGGAGAAATAATAAAAATTGGCAATTGAGGTCAGAATTTGGAGTTGTTAGAAAGTATCTCGAATGGAATTTCTGAGCGTACCATTGTTTCCGGAAGGGTCGAGAAAGTCGAAATGACTGTACTTGGGGTCTATTTGGGTTCCGAAATAAAATAGGACCGTTTGACTCGAATTAAAGTCACCGAGTCATTTAAAGTGTGTATTATCACTTAAAGATGTGTATTTTCGGATTTAGGCTTAAAAAGCCTACGGGAGATATTTCTCCCAAAAGAGAGAAAGAGAAAAGGAAAGAAAGAAGAGAGAAGAAGAAAGAAGAAGAAAAGGAAGGAGAAAAAAAGGGAGAAAGAGGATTTTCCGGCGGATTCAGACCCTACGAACCCGAGGCAAGTGATTAAACTTGCTAAATAATTGTTGTGTACCATTTATTGCATGATTTGTGGATTGATTTTTGGGTTTTAGGTTTAAAATGTTAAAACCTAACTTTTGGGAAAAACCTTAGATTTGTAGTGTATTAAATGGATTTAAGGCTAGAAATTAGTTTATATGTATTCTAGGATGAATATTAAGGGTATATTTGTGTTTGGGTTGAAGAGAAATGGAGAGAAAACCATTAATATGATTTTTGGGTATTTTGGCTTACTTAAACAGTAGCCATTTTCGAGGTTCAGCAGGGCCGAATCGATTCGGCCCCCTAGCCGAATCAATTCGGAAATATGCAAGTGCCCAGGTCTTAGTAACCGAATCAATTCGGACTCCAGCCGAATCGATTCGTCCTGAGGCAGAGTCCCAGGCCTGATGACCCGAATCGATTCGCCTACCTGGCCGAATCGATTCGCCTTCCTGGCCGAATCGATTCGCTGGGCCGAATCGATTCGGAAACAGGGCTTTTGGGGGAAAGTTTTTCTAAGGAGAATTTCTTTCCGCTTTATTTGAGGTTATCGATCGGGGACCTCTATAGGAGATATTTGGATTATGTTTTGGAGGCTTTTAGAGAGTCTCCCCTACAAGAGATCATTGGAAGTCATGTAGACTTAATTTGGGGATTTCCGATTAGAGAATTTGGTATCTTCTAAGTGGGGGAGCCCACTTTCATTTGGGATAACTTTAAAGGATTCTAAAATGAAATGAATCCTATTATGAGTGGATGTTTACTAATGCTATTTGATGTGCTTTTGGATATGGAAATATCCTTAATAACGATTGAATTGGGAGATATCTCACATTGTGAGAAATGCATTAAGGTGCAATAGGATATAGAATATCCCTAACTAAATTGTATTGAAAGGCAATTCATTATTAGAAGCATCATGAGAGCTTCAAGCGAGAATTAGTATATCATATACTAAGTGGGGGTAATGTGTGTGAGTATTAACGATTAGTGTATTATGAGAGAGTATACTAAACTATGATGTAAATCAATTGCGCCTAAGTGCGTATTATGAACATGAATATGATGTTTCAGGTATACCTTATAAAATGGTATATCTTTATTATGTGGGATGTATGTATACCTTATATATGGTGTATATACATGTTAAACATACCCCTCCTTGTTATCATTGGGAAGTTTCGTGCGTTGAGAGTGAGCATCCTGACAAATATGCAGGGTGTGGATATTCCCCAGGTCATAGTCGTCCTTTGTGGTCAAAAAAATGACATATATATATATATATATATATATATATATATATATATATATTATTTTGGGGGTGAGAGGTCGGGGTATGTGACGCTCTCACTTTCCGGTTAGGAACTATGACCGCTTCCCGGACGTGTGTGCGTGAGTTGATCACGAGGTGGGTGTCGTTGAACCCCACTAGGTGACCCCAGTTTGCTACGTATATGGGCTGCTGGATGATGATAGCATGTGAGCCTGCGTCCTTCGAGTTATAGCTCGGTTGGATGGTTATTATTTGCTTGTGTTTGTATTTGGGTGTCAAGGGCATAACCGACCTTAATGACATACATTGCCAGGAGTAGTGTAACGGGGGGGTTCCTTGTTTGGATTTCGCTTCGGCGAGACGTCCCACGCACGAACCGCAGTGTAATGTTGGAACTTGGGGATAAGTTTAGTCCTTAATGCTCATCATTATATTATAATATATATCTATCACCTATCCCGACGATCGACAGTGCCAGGAGTAGTGTAACGGGGGGGTTCCTTGTTTGGATTTCGCTTCGGCGAGACGTCCCACGCATGAAACGCCGTGTACTGTTGAGAATTGGGAATATTAATTAATTAAAATTGGATACTAATCATTTGAGTTACATGCATCTTGCATTGAGGGCATAATGAGCCCCGAGGATCGATACGGTCAGGAGTAGTGTAACGGGGGGGTTCCTTGTTTGGATTTCGCTTCGGCGAGACGTCCCACGCACGAAACGCAGTACCGTGTTGAAAATTGGGAGGCGTTTAGTCCTTAGTTCTTGATGCTAATAACTCATCTATTATTATTATATATATATGGTTTCTTGCCTTATTTGGGCATCACTAGAATAAATCTAGTACATGATATTGTTTATGTATTGTGATGATGTAGTATGATAGGATCACGTAACTTTATATGTTCAACAAAAGAACATTATAAAGATAAGCGTAATGTTTATATTAAAGATAATAATTATAACTATTAGTAATGTATTATATGTAGAATTGGGTGATAGGTTAGATGGTTTCACTTAAATACTTTATTTGGGTTTAAGTTAGAATCCTCTTACCTAATTAGAATCGAACATCCTTTTTGAAGACACGTGCATACGCTTAGTGCGCGCTTTAGATGAGAGGTGAGTGGAAATTTATGGAGTGTTCGATTCCAGCTAAATCATGTAATAATGCATCTATAATTATTATGCATTTTAATACACTTGCTATAAATGTTTTTCACACTCGGGTTCTGACCCGTTTCTATTCCTCCTCCCCCATGCATATATATATTGTATTACTTCAGGTGTTCCCCCGCAAGGACGCCTTTATTATTCCTCCATTCAGGATTTGTGGAGCTGTGGCAGTAGCGGACTGTTGCGGCACTTGGTTTTAGTCGATTCCTATCTTTGTATATCTAGATTTGGATTCAGTTGTATTGAGTTAGTATTCAAGTGTTATAGATTAACACTTTCATATTTTAATTATCTGATTATTGTATTTGTCTGTTGCCCGACAGCATATTCGGGCATTTCATTGTTGGGATTTTTGTTGTACAATGTATTGTGCTCTTTCATTATGGGAGCATGCACTTTCCACATTATAGATAGATGCGTATTGTTGGTTGTATGCATTATTGGTTTTGTTGTTGTTGTCAAATAAAAGTTTTAAAATTTTTGGCAATTCGCACTTTATGATTTCGGGTAGTTAGCCTTATATTACTGTGTTTAGTTGTTGATGTTGAGACTGTACCATCTGAGATACCTGATTTATGTAGTATAGGGCTGGCCACCCGTTATTATTTGGAGCGGGTTGTCACAGATGGTATCAGAGCATCAGGTTCTAGTGTCTTTAGGATCTGTATGCGTTACTACGATCTTCCGTAAGCGTTCTCGGTATAGAGCCTTATTGCTAGGACGGGTACATTCATACGTCCATATCTTTCTGTGAATCAAAAATATTTGAAAGGCGTTCTGATACAATTGTTCTTGTTTCAGATGCCATCGAAGGGAGGTCGTTCAGCCAAGGCAAAGAAAGGACAGCCCCAATTGCCTCAAAGGAACATGACTACGGATGATGTTGCCAATATAGTGGCACAAGCAGTAACTGCTGCCGTTTCTACGATGGTTCAGCAACCTGCCGCTCGAGCAGCCCTACCCCATTTAGGATTGTCCTTTTGGGAGAGAGTGAAGTAAGACTTTAGTAAGGGGCATCCTCCCGAGTTTGCGGGGGGAGGAGATGCAATGGCTGCAAGTACATGGAAAAATAGTATGCTAAGGCATCTTAGTATGGTTGAGTGTAGTGAGGTGCAGAAGCAATTTTTAGTCACCTTTAAGTTATCGGGTGCAGCTCTTCAATGGTGGGAGTTTGTCACCACATCTGAGCAGAGAGACACTTTTCCTATCAAAGAATTTTGGGGACTTTTTTATCAAAGGTATTTGCTTTCCCCTACGAAGGATATGGGAATTTTTCAAGGAAATAGGACGGTGGAAGAATATGAAGAAGATTTTTCTCTATGAGCGAGATTAGTACCTAATGAGGTAAATACGGAAGAGAAACGTATATCGAAGTTTGTTCGAGGTTTAGATTGGAAAATCCAACAACATTTGTTAGAAGGCCCTAAGTAATGACTTTCATCGAGGTCGTAAATGCGGCACTATTAAAGTGTCGAGAATATCGTTTTGGTTCTCAAGAGAGTAAGAACTTTGGAGATTCGAGTTCATCAAGTAAGTTTGGCAAAGAGAGCGCCAGTAATGCGAGTGGGCAGAAAGAGTTTATGAGCAAGTGTATCTTTTGTAAAGAAACAGGTCATAAAAAGAGAGATTGTCCTCATAGAGGTAAGGGACCGCAATTTGATGAAATTTTGGAAGTGCAACCCCTACAGCAGATTCGAGGTCGCTTTAGACCGGGGGACCATGTTTGGGAGCCTATTGATGAGGATGGGCAATCGGACTAGAGATGGATGTTGTAAGTAATTTTCCTTACTATTGGGATTATTACTATATGAAGTTTTGGAAATATCGTATGGGAAATACATATGAATCGGGTAGTGCTTTAGCCCTTTTTGTTTATGTATGGTAGGTAATGACCCTAAAGGGAGAATTTTGAGCAAGATATGCTCTTATTCTATTATCTTGGTTATGATGGTAAGTAGTAATGATAGAAGCTACTTTTTTTTATGTAGTCGTGATGGACTATTAAAATTGTTGTATTCCAGATATGGAATTGCCTTATATATGGCAGTATAATGAAATGATGTAAGATGTTGTTTATGTTTGAAGTGATTGTGGTTTGATGGGACGCAGGTCAAATTTTAGCTCCTGATTATGACTATATTTGTGAGCTATATGTTAGGCATATGATGAATTAAAAGACCTTGTGTTGGACATAAGGCATTTTATATTAGAATATATATATATATATATATATATATATATATATATATATATATATATATATATATATATATATATATATATATATAATCTTTTTCAAAATAAACTATTTTCAATATAAAACTTTTATCGGCCTTCGGGCCCTTTCAAACTAAATTTTCCACAAAATGTTTTCAAACTCAAGTCCGGATCTAACAAACTCTCAATCCCCGACGTCGTCACACAGTAGTGTATTGGGAGGGTTCCTTGTTTGGATTTCGCTTTTGCGAGACGTCCCCCGCACGAAATTGGCGATCGTCAGGAATTGAGAGGAGTTATTTCTTTGGACCATTCAAATTTTCTCTACTAAAATTTTAGTCTTACTTATTGTCAGAAATGTAGAACTTTCGAGGCAAATAAGCCTCATTATGATGGTTGTGAGCATAAAGCTCAATTATAAAGGGTGTATGGGCGCCCCTGTTATGGAAATAAGTTTTATTTACTTCATAATTAGCTTAATAATAAAGTAAATTAGATCAATTCGTCGTGGGAAGTTAGAAGTTTGGAGATAGGATTAGTAATAATGGGTAGATTAGGACTAGTTGAGCTTTGGGAGAATTAGGCTTAGCTAAATTTCGAGGACGAAATTCTTGTAAGTGGGGGAGTTTGTAACAACCCGAGGTCTTGGAGACGATGATTTATTTATTTTCGGAGAGATAAATAATGTTTTATTGGAGAAATAATAAAAATTGGCAATTGAGGTCAGAATTTGGAGTTGTTAGAAAGTATCTCGAATGGAATTTCTGAGGGTACCATTGTTTCCGGAAGGGTCGAGAAAGTCGAAATGACTGTACTTGGGGTCTATTTGGGTTCCGAAATAAAATAGGACCGTTTGACTCGAATTAAAGTCACCGAGTCATTTAAAGTGTGTATTATCATTTAAAGATGTGTATTTTCGGATTTAGGCTTAAAAAGCCTACGGGAGATATTTCTCCCAAAAGAGAGAAAGAGAAAAGGAAAGAAAGAAGAGAGAAGAAGAAAGAAGAAGAAAAGGAAGGAGAAAAAAAGGGAGAAAGAGGATTTTTCGGCGGATTCAGACCCTACGAACCCGAGGCAAGTGATTAAACTTGCTAAATAATTGTTGTGTACCATTTATTGCATGATTTGTGGATTGATTTTTGGGTTTTAGGTTTAAAATGTTAAAACCTAACTTTTGGGAAAAACCTTAGATTTGTAGTGTATTAAATGGATTTAAGGCTAGAAATTAGTTTATATGTATTCTAGGATGAATATTAAGGGTATATTTGTGTTTGGGTTGAAGAGAAATGGAGAGAAAACCATTAATATGATTTTTGGGTATTTTGGCTTACTTAAACAGTAGCCATTTTCGAGGTTCAGCAGGGCCGAATCGATTCGGCCCCCTAGCCGAATCGATTCGGAAATATGCAGGTGCCCAGGTCTTAGTGACTGAATCGATTCGGACTCCAGCCAAATCGATTCGTCCTGAGGCAGAGTCCCAGGTCTGATGACCCGAATCGATTTGCCTTCCTGGCCGAATCGATTCGCTGGGCCGAATCGATTCGGAATAGGCCCGAATCGATTCGGAAACAGGGCTTTTGGGGGAAAGTTTTTCTAAGGAAAATTTCTTTCCGCTTTATTCGAGGTTATCGATCGGGGACCTCTATAGGAGATATTTGGATTATGTTTTGGAGGATTTTAGAGAGTCTCCCCTACAAGAGATCATTGGAAGTCATGTAGACTTAATTTGGGGATTTCCGATTAGAGAATTTGGTATCTTCTAAGTGGGGGAGCCCACTTTCATTTGGGATAACTTTAAAGGATTCTAAAATGAAATGAACCATATTATGAGTGGATGTTTACTAATGCTATTTGATGTGCTTTTGGATATGGAAATATCCTTAATAACGATTGAATTGGGAGATATCTCACATTGTGAGAAATGCATTAAGGTGCAATAGGATATAGAATATCCCTAACTAAATTGTATTGAAAGGCAATTCATTATTAGAAGCGTCATGAGAGCTTCAAGCGAGAATTAGTATAGCATATACTAAGTGGGGGTAATGTGTGTGAGTATTAACGATTAGTGTATCATGAGAGAGTATACTAAACTATGATGTAAATCAATTGCGCCTAAGTGCGTATTATGAACATGAATATGATGTTTCAGGTATACCTTATAAAATGGAATATCTTTATTATGTGGGATGTATGTATACCTTATATATGGTGTATATACATGTTAAACATACCCCCTCCTTGCTATCATTGGGAAGTTTCGTGCGTTGAGGGTGAGCATCCTGACAAATATGCAGGGTGTGGATATTCCCCAGGTCATAGTCGTCCTTTGTGGTCAAAAAAATGACATATATATATATATATATATATATATATATATATATATATATATATATATATATATATATATATATATATATATATATATATATTATTTTGGGGGTGAGAGGTCGGGGTATGTGACGCTCTCACTTGCCGATTAGGAACTATGACCGCTTCCCGGACGTGTGTGCGTGAGTTGATCACGAGGTGGGTGTCGTTGAACCCCACTAGGTGACCCCAGTTTGCTACGTATATGGGCTGCTGGATGATGATAGCATGTGAGCTTGCGTCCTTCGAGTTATAGCTCGGTTGGATGGTTATTATTTTCTTGTGTTTGTATTTGGGTGTCAAGGGCATAACCGACCTTAATGACCTACATTGCCAGGAGTAGTGTAACGGGGGGGTTCCTTGTTTGGATTTCGCTTCGGCGAGACGTCCCACGCACGAACCGCAGTGTAATGTTGGAACTTGGGGATAAGTTTAGTCCTTAATGCTCATCATTATATTATAATATATATCTATCACCTATCCCGACGATCGACAGTGCCAGGAGTAGTGTAACGGGGGGGTTCCTTGTTTGGATTTCGCTTCGGCGAGACGTCCCACGCATGAAACGCCGTGTACTGTTGAGAATTGGGAATATTAATTAATTAAAATTGGATACTAATCATTTGAGTTGCATGCATCTTGCATTGAGGGCATAATGAGCCCCGAGGATCGATACGGTCAGGAGTAGTGTAACGGGGGGGTTCCTTGTTTGGATTTCGCTTCGGCGAGACGTCCCACGCACGAAACGCAATACCGTGTTGAAAATTGGGAGGAGTTTAGTCCTTAGTTCTTGATGCTAATAACTCATCTATTATTATTATATATATATGGTTTCTTGCCTTATTTGGGCATCACTAGAATAAATCTAGTACATGATATTGTTTATGTATTGTGATGATGTAGTATGATAGGATCACGTAACTTTATATGTTCAACAAAAGAACATTATAAAGATAAGCGTAATGTTTATATTAAAGATAATAATTATAACTATTAGTAATGTATTATATGTAGAATTGGGTGATAGGTTAGATGGTTTCACTTAAATACTTTATTTGGGTTTAAGTTAGAATCCTCTTACCTAATTAGAATCGAACATCCTTTTTGAAGACACGTGCATACGCTTAGTGCGCGCTTTAGATGAGAGGTGAGTGGAAATTTATGGAGTGTTCGATTCCAGCTAAATCATGTAATAATGCATCTATAATTATTATGCATTTTAATACACTTGCTATAAATGTTTTTCACACTCGGGTTCTGACCCGTTTCTATTCCTCCTCCCCCATGCATATATATATTGTATTACTTCAGGTGTTCCCCCGCAAGGACGCCTTTATTATTCCTCCATTCAGGATTTATGGAGCTGTGGCAGTAGCGGACTGTTGCGGCACTTGGTTTTAGTCGATTCCTATCTTTGTATATCTAGATTTGGATTCAGTTGTATTGAGTTAGTATTCAAGTGTTATAGATTAACACTTTCATATTTTAATTATATGATTATTGTATTTGTCTATTGCCCGACAGCATATTCGGGCATTTCATTGTTGGGATTTTTGTTGTACAATGTATTGTGCTCTTTCATTATGGGAGCATGCACTTTCCACATTATAGATAGATGCGTATTATTGGTTGTATGCATTATTGGTTTTGTTGTTGTTGTCAAATAAAAGTTTTAAAATTTTTGGCAATTCGCACTTTATGATTTCGGGTAGTTAGCCTTATATTACTGTGTTTAGTTGTTGATGTTGAGACTGTACCATCTGAGATACCTGATTTATGTAGTATAGGGCTGGCCACTCGTTATTATTTGGAGCGGGTTGTCACAAATGAATATCCCATTTTTAATACAATAATAAATAAGATAAGACGTACCACGTAGGATTCATGATTTATTCTAGACATTTGTATTGGAGATTGCTTATGAACTTGAATGTCAATGAAGAAATTTATTGTGCCAAAGTGGAATCAGATCTTTAAACAGGCTAAAATCTCCACGATGATGGGACACCCAATCAAATCAACATTTGCAATGGAGATGCACTTATAAGTTCCTCCCACCACTAATCAATAAAAGGATGTATAAGAAAACTTTCCCATTCAATTTCTATTGCTTTGAAATGTAACTCCTTCCCTAATGTTTATCAAATATATCCCATTCTGTTGTTACACATAAAAAGGTTCTCCAGTAATGTCTTGTTTAAAGAGTAATATTCACAATTTTAATATTGTACCCTCGTGATGATTGGTGTGTTGTAATGACAATCTCATGTCAAATGAACTTCTGTATATCTTAGCATCAAGTTAAAAAAATAAAAAACACAAATTCGATGTAATGACTACCAACAAAGTAGGACATAATTAATTTAGGAACAACTCCCAAGTCGAGCTGATTATGCAAAATTTTCTACACGTATCTCATACTTTCAATCAAGTAAGACAACCAACAAAACTAAAAACATTGCTACTTAATACTGTACCTGTTGCTCCTGATTTGAAGAATTGGTTGTTAATTTTACTAAATCAAGGGTTTCTGATTACACTATTAAGTATCTAAATTGACGTAATGAATTAAAAGATCAAGAGATATTGAGAGTATGTGTAGAAAACAAATTCAACTTAAAATATTTCATATTGAGAGCAAGTGTAATGAATTAAAAGATCTATAGTATCAACAGATCGCAAAGATATATGACACTTACATTATATGCCACTTTCATATTGAGAGCAAGGCCCACCTCGGGAGTCCCTCAAAAAGTCACCACATGCTATGTTTTTTCCAGTTCTGGATCCACAGTTGCATAGTAAAATAGTGAGCCAAATATATTATTATTTCAGTAATGAGAATTTGATTAAAGTTACATATTTTCGGTACTCCAGTACAATGTCTACCTATCTTGTCGGATTTGGGCAGCAACTTTTCTGTTCTGGGACACATTCCTGTTCAGGACAAAAAACATTATACTTAAAAAAACCCAAAAGTTGCCCAGTGGCTGCAAAAGCAATTTATACAACTTGATCTAGCCGAATTATATACACATAAATGAGTGACCTTGTGGCTACAAAAGCAACATCAACTAAACATGTATCAAATTGTGTGAATTTAAACTTTGATTGTTCTGACACTAAAACATGCATCAAACATAGTTGCAATTACTTATAGTCAATCAAAATAACTTTGATTACTTACATTCAATCCAAATACATTCAATCCAACTAACAAAACAGCTTGTTGAAGCTTCTCCAATCCAAATCACATTACTATTGTTTGCGCCTTTTAGTCTACTTTGAACACGACATGTCCACCCACGTTTGTTCGAAGTTTTAATTAGGTTTTGAGGCTGGAATTTCAAGGTTAAGAGTTGCAAAATGAACATAAACATAAGTTTCCAAAAAAATATGTATAATGCAAGGTGCTTAAAGACACAACATTAACATCGCAATTTATGAACCTTTATACAATATTTACAAAAACATAATGTAATAAACATAGATTATATATTCAAAGATGTAATATAATCAAAGAGGGAGTATTAAAAAGGCTAACTATCTTTTCATATAGATCGACTCGAAGATGTAATCTGCACAACCTATGCCATGTCTCATGCTTACCGCACTCCAAATTCATATGGTTCACTAGGGACATCAAAACTCATACATATTAAAGAAAACAGTGAGATTCCGCGCTCCAAATTCATAAGTATTAAAGAAAATAGTGAGATTCAAAATTATAATACAAATCAAGTAACTAATCTAGAGTTTTAATCCACAAGGTAACTAAGATAATGTTGGGTCCGAATTCCATAGGGCACACAATTTCAATTCATTTCATTCCAACCATTGTCAGAAATAATCATTGACAATTGAGATACCATTGACCTGGTAAAAATAAAATGTAAAGAAATAATCATTTATGATGCAACCAACGATCAAAATGCTAAAATGTCTTATGTACCAATACCTCTGCTACAAATACTGCTACAAAAACCAATTGTATACCGTTAAATCCAATTCTTTACTTCATTCCATGACTCTCATACTTGAGACAATACCACGTGTATTTTTGTAGAAATTCTTACGAACCGAAGAAACAAAGTTTACGCATCCAAAAACAATACACAGTAAACTCAAGTAAGTTTATACAAACTGTAGAAGTTATGTAGAAACGTTTCTTGGAATATTTAAAACTTGTCATATTCTGTAGAACTAACCGGCGCAGAGATGCGTTGATGCGGAAGAAGAAAATCGACTGATGATAGACTCTGAATCCTCTAAAAGTCCTCGAGCTTTACTCTGCACAACCGCTAAGTTGGTTAATTTTAAAGGAAAAATACTCACTGTAGGTTTTCTACACCGGCTATTACCTGTTGCCGTAACTCTTTTTCTCCGGTTCTTGATAAACTTAAGCTTGAGCTAGCTCGTTAACTATCGCGGCTCCATTTTATTTTTCCCTTCGCCATGGTTGCGAGAACTCGATCAAGGTCACCAACACGATACGCGTGTAAGAACCGGTGCTTATTTTTTTTTGCCATTCCAATAACTCAACACTTGGAACAAGTGCAGACTTGGTCATAATGAACAGATGTGATTACACTACATTTAATATGAAGTAGATCCATAAGCAGCTTCAATCCAATGACATATACTTTCTTAAAAAGTAGTCGTCATCACCAATAACCTGTTGATTATTTGCACCAATTTAGCATCATTCTACCAGGTGAAACTGGAAGTTTGGTTCAACCTCCTAATATCTTTAATGGAAGGCAGCGACATATAGAATTGAATATAGAATCTGTCACAGTTTGCCCAGAAATATTAGCAGATTTTACTAAGAAAGTTTGAAGAGCTGCTTCTTCATGAAAACTATCAGGTATCAACCAAGCCGAAAAAGGGATATAATCAAGAAAAAAAATCTTGTAAATAAGACATACCATTGAAAAAATCAAAACCCAATGCTTTATAAAGAATACCTGCAATTCTGAATAGCTCTTCTAGTGAACCAAGTAGGATTATTAGCTTCCCAAAACTGCTTTTGTGGTTCTTTCTTCTTTTCAAACCTCATGTGAATGGTGACTCTTCTATTTTTCAATCTTGTAATGCCCGTATCAGTGGGATTGCTCGAACTGCTTGAGCCTAAAATTGTGGATTTTCTATGGGACTCAGAATAACCAATGGCCTCATTTCTTGTTGGTTTAGACTGACCATCCTTTTTATTGTTTCCTTACTATTCTGCTACTGCGTTTAGGGTCCACCCTCTTGTATATGTCCTTTCCACACTTATTCCTCTTTTCATGATCTCTCTAACTATTTCCATATTCTTATTGTGAACAAGAGTTATTTGGCCAATCTCAGATTTTAAATTCATATCAATATTGTACCTATCAAAGATAAGAGTGTTTTCTATTTTTCTCTTATTCATAGTGTTTAAATTAAGGATCTTTATATTCTTTGATTGCCATATTAGTGAATCCATGTGTGTATTCTCTTGGTATTTAGAAGGAGAACAACTTTCTCCTTTTGCTCATCCATCAGGCCACTCCCTGACGATCAAATCGATATCATTTTCTTGATCCGTAAAGCCAAAAATTTCTGTTACTTTAAATTTCTGGAATGGAAAACACAAAAATCAATCTTTTTTATTATAATAATGAATGGTATAACATTTAAATTACTTCTCACTTTAATGTTGTCTAATACTGAATGTTATAAATAGCATCGCGGCTTATAAAAAAAAATAGCATCATAGTCGATGCGTTTACTCAATGTATTAGTTGAGCTTGGACAACAAAACTCAACCAATTTATAGGATGAACACAACCAATTCATATGACAACTGGTTTAGACTACCTGATAGGATGAACATAGTCAATCCAGATGGAATAGGGACAACAATTCATGGTGTTCAAAATATTCATTGCATTCAAAACAAATTACTGAAATAAAGTCAGAAACTTGAGTTCAAACTAAATATCACTTATCCAATTAATAGTGTGGAGATCCAAAGTAACCTAGGTTGATTTTAACTTATCTATAAAATAAAATTTTAATAAATCTACAATAGAATATGGATTAAAAGAGAAAAACCTCAATTTCCTTTTCATAAATTTAAAAGAGTAAAGTAGGAATTTCACCGTTTGTTTCACCAGAACTTGGAAAAAAAGTTATATATTTGCAAAAGAAATGATAAAATTGAACTACTTTGAAATAATTAAGTTTTAAATTTTACCCTATAACTTTGCACTTGGTAAGGAGACCAATTGTATAACAACCATCATGTAGTATATTCCCAAATTGATTTAGAACAGAAACACTAAAATACAAATTAGTGTTAAACCCCAACTACTTGATCATAAAATATCAATAAAAGAGAGATTTTTACCTGGGGAACAAAACTAAGTTAGCTAAATATAGTAGAATGAATGCCACTTCCCAACTACCTAAGAATCTTTTGGTAACCTGTCTTCCATTTCTATCCCAAGTAACTAAGAATCGTGTGTAGAATAAGTTTCTAAGTACTGGTAAACCCTACTTTGTTCCTTTTTCTTCCTTTTCACCAAATAAAACTATGCAAAGTTACACAAACTATTTGATAGCTATTTGTATTCCACAATCGTGTTTAAATAAAAGCATCAATAAGATTAAAAGGGAGGACTTGCACATTCAAATTAAGAAAGTTATACCCAATGTTTATGAGATTCCATCATTGCTCAACATCTTATTTTCTCTGTACTGTCTTTGATAGAGACCATTTTGGATATTTTGTTCAAGCATTGGTCAATATTGGCTTATTTCCTATGACGTGATCATCTCTAGGATTCTTTAGACTCTACCATTTTAATTCGACGTGGTCGGGGAAGTACTGGACCTACATTCTATTCCTTCATTTTAGCCTTTTTCTTTTGTTGAATTTTCTTTCTCGAATTACTGATGTTTATGCTATGATTAGCAGGCTAGAAATTATGTGAAGGATGAATTATGGAATGCTCTTATTGTCGTGATAAGCAATACATCTAACCTCTAAGGATAAAGTATGGCATTCCCTTAAAAGGCATGCCTTATAAAGTTAGTTAATGTGGAAATTCTATTATACCGAGTAATTAAAGGGGATCTCATTTATCTGAATACACTCTTAAGGAATTTTAGATTTCTTTCATTAGGAAACTCTTATTCGCGTGGCAGTTTGGTGCATTGGATAATATAGTGAAATGTTGGTCAACAATGTCGGAATATTTGATATAGAGGAACCAATAACTGTAAATTCATGTTTCTCTGCAATTTTCTATATTTTGATTTTTTTGTTCTTTTTTTTAGCATCGGTGTCTTCAATGAAAATTTTATCTCATCAGCTTGACTTGTTTTGAACATATCATGATTCAAATAGAAATGCAGAACTCAAATAAATAGGTCAAGCACATAACGCGTAACATAATGAAGTATATGGTACACTAATTTCATTGAAGAAGTACTGAAGAGGAGAATGGATTCATAACGTACTTGTTTTGAACATATCATGATTCAAATAGAAATGCAGAACTCAAATAAACGGATCAAGCACATATCGCGTAACACAATGAAGTATATGGTACACTAATTTCATTGAAGATGTGCCGAAGAGGAGAATGGATTCATAACATATAACACATATAGCTTGGATGAAGTCTATGGTACACTAATTTCAAAACTACTGCTTATTGAAATAATATTGTTTTTGTCAGCTATCAAATTAACTAAATCTAAATGGAAAATCGTTTCAAATTAGTGTAAAGTTAAAACCCAAGCAATGGATCTGGAATAAAACTCAATGATGAAGTGCATTGTTGAATCAAGTTAAATGCCCAAGAAAAATGAAATGCATCATATATTCATGAATGAATTAAACATAAGTAAAGAGAGAAAACCTAACTAAAAAATAGGGTTTCAAAGAATATTGTTTCAGTGCTTGAAGATGGAAAAAAGGATGGATCTTTCTATGCTCCATGAAGTCAATGTAGACCAAATTTCATATTTTAACCTATATCATTCTCAACAAAATCCACCAAAAACGACCCAAATAAAAACCTGCTTGGAATTTTTAAAGCATAAAGACATATATGGTTTATCAACAACCCTAGATTTCAAAGCATAAAAATCTAATGCTTGGAGATATAAAAGAGGGGAACAAATATATGGGGGGAGAGAGAATGGGAGACATAGTAGAACCCCATATATGGACAAATAAGCCAAAATCTGAATAAGTTGTAATCTTAATAATCAAATCATAGGGCACTGAATCCAAAAAACTACCAGATGTTAACGCATCTTAAAACCCAAAAATATGCCTCAAAGATCTTGAACCTAAAATAACAAATAGCAAATGAGTACCTTGATATCAAATTGAATACAAAATACTATTGTGTGCGATCCTAAAATCATAACAGTTGAACAAATTCGAGATAAACCTCTAAAAAAATCAAAATCCCCATATCATAAACCTCTAAAAAATCAGAGCTCGGAATAATATGAAATAAAAAACTTCATAACATCAAATAATGCATACATTTGGGTATTTTCACAAATACCTGGAAAGCATAAAATTTTCACACCTTGATAATACCTCGAATGCTTACAAAACATTTGTGAGGAATGAGAGATTAATGAGATAGCGATAAAAATTCCAATACGAAATTTCAACAAACCAATAAAATCCCCAATCGTATACAAAAAAACCCATCCAGATTCGTAACAATGTAGACACCCATTTTAGAAACCTAACCCCCACACATGTAGATATCCAAGTGGGTCTTCTCCTTTGTAAGCACCTAAGATGTAAAACCCTAAATTTCAAAACAAATATCTACAAATCACAATTTAAATGTTATATGTATATATAAATGTGTATGTATAGCAAAAAATAACCATGGATAGATGTAAAAATGTGTATGAATAACCCTAGAACCACCATAGATCGGTGGCCTAATATTGAAACCCTTGGTATTATGTTTGAGGTAGGTTTATTTTGGGTTGTTGTTGAGAGATCGGGAGAGGGTGCATGAGAAATGGGAAAGGATGTGAGTGGGAGAAAAGTAGAGAATTAAGTGGTTCTTCCAAAAGTACCACCAATTTTGAATTGAAGTTGAAATTTGGTAAGTATAAAAAGAGGGGGAATCCAAAGAATTGAGGGTAAAATAGGAAGTGCAAAAAAAAACTCAAATAGATGACATCATACTTGAAGCTTATGACATACATAAGTTTCTTACTTTATTATATAGATATATATATATATATACACACAAACACACACACACACACACACACACAAGGCCAATTTTATTGAGATTGAGCGACTAAAATGCACATATTCGGGGTATAAAATAGATACTTTTGGGTGCTTATAACACCATCCCAAACAGAACATTGCTAGTCCTAGAGCAAAATATAAAGAGAAAAAAAGATAAGAAACCAAAAGTGTACCACTTTCGCACGCACTTGCGATTGCACTTAAAATGTACAACAAGCCTTTAAACCTATAGGTTGCCCTACAGGACGAGTTTTGTCTCGTGAGAATTTGCAGGGAATATACTAACAAAATTCTTTATTTGAAAATGGCGGTCTATCTTTTATTAAACGTAGAATAATCACACAATCCATCATGAGAAAAATATTTTGAAGAATGCAAGCTAGACGTGTGTAAAAAATTTAGCTAAGTAAATACTCAAGGCACATCCTTTGTAGAACTCAATGTGTGTAGTGTGAATCAGTCAAAATGGGCTGAGTATCACAAGAGTAATTCCAAAATTGCCTTATTAGAGCCAATGTTTCAACTTCAAAATCTCACTTATATATCTCTCTCAAACGAACTCACGAGATTTGGGTAAGTGTATCACTCTTGTGTTTGAGGAGGTGAGTAAATGTAAGCAAGGTGAAACGTCTCACACACATATAAGAAATAATGAGCATTTAGAAAGAAAAATGATCTCATGAAACAATGCTAATCACTATAAAGAGAACGTCGAGTTATTCACCATGTTGACTTTCATTTGGCTGAACACCTAGGGGCAAGTATGGATGTTTATGGGTGAGGGGGAAATGAAATGAGAAGGATGGTATGATATGAGGTAGGATTGTGATATGATGGATGGATGGTGTACGTTTGATCAGAGTTTATTACACTTTGAGGAACAAATGTCTTTATTTCTTGACTGCAACTTTCTCTTTTCCTTCTTTTCCAAATACTCATCAATGTATGAGATAAATCATGTAAAAATACAAATAACCCCAACATAGACTTGTATTTAATTTTTCTCCATCTGAATCGACTTTTTGAGAGATCTTCGCTAAAAATGCAAACACTCTCTATGATGGATCTTCTGCTTTTACTTACAACACTCTCCCCTTTTTCAACATGGTGGGTGGAAATGGAATTGATATGGAAATGGGTGGTATGATATATGTTGATGATATGGAAAACAAAAGTTGTATGGATGAGGATAAATGTATGACAAAATGGAATTTGATTAGTGTATGAATGAGGAAAAATGTATGATAAAATGGAATCTTGTTGGTGTCTCGGTGAAAGTATGGTGATCGGGACAACTTCAGGACACGTGTTACTTACAACTCGAAAGTGATGTCGTTCTCAATGATTAAGCCAACAATTTTAATGAAGAATAATGAGATCACACAACGATTCCAAAAGAAGTTGAATCAACTTGTGACTCGGAGATTGCATAAAACACTCTAAAAATGATGAAAGGCACTAATCTTACATGATAAAGTCTCTACTAGTGATTGTTAAGGTTTTCTTCAGAATTGTAGTACTCTTAAACTCTAAACTGTATTGACGTGATAAGTGTGCAAATTTTTTTGAGTCTAAAAATTCATGGTGCAACAAGCCTTGTTATATATTACATAAGAAATTTAGATAAAATAGACTCTAGCTTGATTCCTAGACTTTAAAAGATGTATGACAGAAAATCCACGTCAATGAGCGAGATAAAAGAAACTGCACAAAAATTTTAAAAATCAGTTTTTTTAAATCAAAATTTTTCAAAAGAGGTACGACCTTGATAATAATCGGGTTGGGAGACAGTGTAAATCGGTTTGGGTTGAGGCGATTTCGGTCGCTGGGTTGGGAATTAGGTTAGTTACTGGTATGAAATGGGTATCCGGTTTAGGGAGTAGGGTCATGGGTTATGGTGCTGGTCGAACATGTATGGGTTTCGGTTTGCATTGGTGGCGGGTTAAGGTAGGTGTGGGTTTGGGTTAGCCCAAACTTGGGATTAAGGCTGGGGGGTTCTCGCATTGAATTTGGTTTATGGAAAGGTTTAGACGAGAGAGAAGAAAATGGGGATAATGTTTGGTTGTGTTTGGTTATGGTGGAAAGAGAAGATGAAGGTGGGGTGTTAATGGTGGAAGAGAGAGAGTGGGAGAGTTGTGTGGAGAAGATGAGTGGGGGGATTAGGTGTGTGTGAGGTGTAGGATATTGTGTGTTGGTTTTGGTGTTATGTGTGGGAGTAGTAAGGTGTATGTGCGTATAGTATAGTGTGGGGTGTGTGAGTTATGTTTGAGAGTAGTAAGGTGTATGTGAGTGTAGTATAGTGTGTGTGTGTGGGGGGGGGGGGGGTGCCATTTGCACCCAACTAAAAAAAATAAACTATCTAAAAATAAAAATAACAAAACTAAACTAAAAAAAATCCTAACTCGAAAATAAATAAAAATCAAACTAAAAGAAAATAAAAATAAAAATATTAAACCTATTAAACTAAAAAGACTCTAAATCAAATAAATAGAATTAAAAGTTAAAAATCTAAAAACTAAAGTCCTAAAAAAACAAAATCGAATAAAACTAAAAATAAATTTCTATAAAAACTTATCCTAAAAAAAATAAAAATAAAAAACTAAAACTAAAAATAACTTCCTAAAAAAACTAGTCCTAATAAAATCTCAAATAAAATAAAATAAAGATAAAAAACAGTAAAAAATAAAATAAAATTGCACTAATTAAAAAAATAATAAAAATAGCAAATAAATACTAAAAATGCTATACAAATCTAAAATAAATTCTAAAAACTAAAAACGAATAAAAATATAAAAATTAATAAAAGTACAAACTCAGCACACATCGGGTTTGGGGTAGGTTTAGGCCAGGTGTGAGCTAGGTTAGGGTTACTGGACTAGGCTCTGTCTGGGGTAGGCTCAAAAGTGGTCTCGAACTTCACAGTCGCTTTGATTTCTTCGTTTTGCGCATTTGACTTCTACTTTATCACAACTACGCCGAATGAGCATAATTTTATGTCGTGAGTTCATATTGACTTACGATATAGATAAATACCAACATAAGGCCAATTTTATTGAGATTGAGCGACTAAAATGCACATATTCAGTGTATAAAATAGACACTTTTGGATGCTTATGAGTAATTTTTTTATTTAGACTTGATTAACCTAAGTTTTTAATTACTCGGGGTATTATAGTTGGTATCACAGCATGGTCTTAGGCCTCGAGGGTTATGGTTTCTCTTAGGCTTCTACATAGTGTTCTTTGATACGTTCCTTTCTTTGTACTCTTATTTATGTTTCGTTACAGATAGGATGTCCATATTAAATTTTAGACCCTACCTACGAGGAAATTTTGTTTAGCCGGAGCCAACGGGGTAGGCCAAGTTTGCAGCCCCTACACCATAGGGACTTATTATACCCAGTATTCCAACCCTCATGCTCAGGGGAAGTATTACCTTAGTCCACAACAGTTTTTCACAGTTGATTAGTTAGGTAGTCCAAGCATGTCTGGTTGTCCCCAAACATCAAATTCCACCCATGGTACCTTTTCCTACAACCATGATTATTTGAGGAGGGAGAAAGGTTACGAGAAGGCATTTCTAACCTGAGTAGTATATGTGCCAACAACAGAGATAATAAGGACTTCATATAGCCCCCTTTGAGGGAAAATGTTATATATGTGGAGGAAGATGAATAAGATTTTGGGTTTGCCCCAGTGTTAAAATTTATGGGCAATAATATTAGGGCCATCCAGGCCATGCTAATTTCCATTATAGGTACCTTCAAAGTCAATTTGAACATGTCCTCAGGCCCCAATAATCACAGTATTTAATGCCGAAGCCACATATAGTAGAAAGACTACTCGCATCAAAGGTTACATAATAGAAACCCTAACTTAAATACGATAGAGTTTATCAAATGGTGCACTTCAAGTTAGAGGGATAAGGGTAGGTCCAAGCGGTGTACGGTACGTTTTATATTTTTGTCACTTTGAATTAAGGATTGTTTAACAATGATGCCCCACACTCTCACTCATATCACATAGTTTCATGGGTATTATTACTTTGGTTCTTAGACCTTGTGATAAGTCTTTATCGATAACTACTCTATTAGACTTATCTACTTGTGTTTTGGAGAATTGTGACGATGTGTAGGTTTACATCGGTAGACTATGATTTGAGATTAATTAGTTGATTTTAGACACCTACTCTTATGATGTGATCTTAGGTATAGATTGGTTGGTCAAACATAGGGATCATATAAATTTTAGTGGTATAACTATTCTTTTTATCATACCGGTTCAGGAGAAGTATCTAATGGCTATGACTAATACAGAGGATGGAGACATTACGCACTTGTATTTTATTAAAGAGTAAATGTCAGAGGTGACTGCCATTTCACTAGATTTAATTCCAAATGTCAAAAATATTGATTTAATTATTGACTTGACACCCTGTGCACCATCGATTGCCAAGGCATATATCGGATGACTCCTATGGAAATGAGGGAGTTAAGAGCGAATATCAAGTAGTTGTAACAACAAGGGCTCATTTGGCGTACTACATGATCGTGGGGAGCCCCAATCCTTTTTGAGTAAAAGTGTGATGTCTCACTAATTACTACCATGTATTGAACAAGATGACGATGAGGAAAAAGTATCCTTTACTAAGGATTGAGGATTTATTTAATCAACTTTAGGGTGCTTCATTTTTCTCAAAGATTGATATGTTTTTCGGGTACCACCAGTTGCGGTTACATGAAGAGCACACTCCAAAGATTTCCTTTTGAATTCTTATGGTTCCTATAAGTTCAGGGCCATGCCATTTTGTCCAGCCAATGCCCCCCTCCATGTGTCATGGACTTGATTAAACAGGTGTTTCGGTCGTATTTGAACTAGTTTATCATTTTCTTCATTAATGGCATCCTGGTTTTTTCATGGACCAAAAAAGACTATTTCAATCACTTGAGAGTTACACTTCAAATGTTAGGTAGCATAAGTTATATGCAAAGTTTCATAAATGAGAGGTTTGACAGTGACAAGTGTAGTTTTGAGGATAAGTATTGTCTGCATTGAGATTATAAGTGGACCCAAAGAAGGTATCGACCGTTTTAGATTTGGGATATCCCATGACACCTACAAAAGTTCATAATTTTTTTAGGAATGATATAGTATTATCGAAGGTTTATCCAAGGATTTTTAAAGATTATGGAACCATTGGTCGAGTTGACTCATAAGGGGGTTCAATTTGTTTGGACAAATGTGTCTACGTGCCTTTGATACTCTCAAAGCAATGTTTACTTTGGCTCCAGTTTTGGCTATACATAGGAGTGGGGTTGAGTATTTGGTATCCACCGATGCCTCGTTATAGGGATTACATGGAGTGTAATGTAGGAGGATCATCCTATTGCCTATGCATCTCGTAAGTTAAAACCCCCCATGGGTAATTATTTGATTCCTGATTTAGAGTCAGCAGTCGTTGTGTTCGCACTACACGTTTGGAGCCATTATTTATGGTGTGAGAAGCTCAGCATTTTATATATCACAAGAGTCTTCAGTATTTTTTCACGCAGAAGGATTTGAACATGCGACGACGATGGTGGTTCGAGTTTATTAAGGACTATAAATTTATGATTCAACTTTGCCCAAGGAAGGCTAATGTGGTGGAAGATGCTTTGGGTCGATGACCTAGTGGAAATTTTTCTTCTCTTTAGTTGATAAATGTGGGCGCCGTTCAAGAAATTAGAGAGCCGATGTATCCATAGGGATGCTCACCGCAACTCCCGATAATTTGTAAGGGTGGTTCGAGCGCAGACAAATGATGTGTTTTTTAAGGAGAGAATGACTAAGGATTTTGCCACTTGTGTACCTCTTTATGACATTGGTTTAGATGGTGGATTGCGGAATAAGGGGAGGTTGGTTGTACTTCTAGGAGAAGAGTTGCATTTGGTCATTATGTAGTAAGTCCATGGATCACAGTTTTTTGGTGCATCTCGGTGGAGATAGGATATACTAAGATATGAGGAGACACGTTTGTGTCTCCATTTAGAACTTGTCAAATGGTCAAGTTGGATCATCAATGACGGCCAAGTAAGATTTTCCCTTGCCCATTCCCTAACAGAAGTGGGACATTATTTTGATGTACCACATCGTCGCGTTGCTTTTGAGGCTAAAGGAACATGATTCTATTTGGTTTATATTAGGTTATTTGACGAAGGTTGCTTATTTTTTGGGTCATATGGATTTTATGGAAAATCAGTATACATGTTTGTATGTGGTGGAGATTATTTGTTTGCACGAGGTACAATTATTGATCATTTCCAAATAGAGATCCGACCTTTGCATCTCATTTTGGGGGGAAGTTGCCATGATTATACGGGGACTAGGTTTCACTTTAGTGCATCTTACCATCCTTAAAGAGATGGGAGAATTAAAAGGGTGAAGAATATTTATGAGGATATGCTTTAGGCATGCACATTGAACTTCAAAGGTAGTTTGAAGACATACTTATCCTTGGTTGAGTTTGTCTATAACAACATTTTTAACAATATGATTAGTATGAAACTTCATGAGGCATTTTATAGGCAACCATGTAGGTCGTTAGTATGGTGGTTTGATCCGGGAGAGAATAGCTTGTTGGGGGCCAAGTTCGTTCATGAGACTTTGGATAAGATCAAGAAAATCTGTGAATGAATTAAGACAGTTTAGAGTAGGCAAAAAAGTTATGCGGATTTTTATAGGGAGGGTTGTATTTTCATGTGGGGACCAAGTAATTCTCAAAATGTAACCTATGAAGAGAAGTAATGCATTTTTGGAAGAAGGGAAAGTTGGCCTTGAGGTATGTTGGGCCGTTTATGATAATGAATTATGTAGTATCACTCTCTTATCATATAGATCTTCCGAACCATCTAGCTCATGTACACAATGTATTTCATATATTGATGATTTGTATGTTCCTGCGGGGTGAAGCCGCATATTACCATAGAGACTTAGAGGATATCAAATTAGTGGTTCATATCTATACACCGAGGAGCAAGACCATATATTATACCATAGAGTCTAAATTTTAAGGACTAAAGAGATATCGTTATTCCATGTAAAGTGGGGTCACCATAGAAAGTATGAGTAGACTTGGTAGAGAGAGGATGTGATGAGACATCAATATTTGTATTCATTTTTACACAGGTACTTGTTCTTTCTTTATGAATTCCGAGGATGAAATTCTTTTTTTAGGGGGAAGAATGTAATACTCTGTTATTATAGACTATATTATTTTTATAATAAATTTATTAATTAACAAGAAAATTCAATCTAATTTCAAGGAACTAATACAATTTTTGAGCTAATATGTTGAATGTAATTAATCTTATAAAATTGTTGAAGTTAGATAAGGAAAATTTGAATGTTTAATGATTAATAATGTTAACTCTAATAATTTGGGGTGAATGTGGTTTAACAATTAATTAATTGAAACTATTAATTAATTGAATGTTAAGGTTTTAATGATTAAGGTGTAATCATTCATTATATTGGATGTTATTACTTTAAGGAGATGGTTCTATTCTTAAAAGGATTTGATTGGTCTAGGATAAATAAGTTTAAGCTGACTTGGGATTTAGTCTTAGGCGCTATTGATAAAATAGTATAGGACCAATATACATATATAAGGAATTGATGGGACAATGCTTACTATGGTTTATTGGTAATATATTAAATGAGGAAGGAAACAGTACTGTATTAGAAAGAGTGAGGGATTAAGTGTTGCTTTTAAAGATAAAAAAAGGTGCGGTGGTCCTTATTCTCCGGAAGCACAAAAATCAAGGAAGGATAAGTTGTCGTTGGCTTTGGCTTTGGCTTAGGACTCATACATGTATACTAAAAAAATAGGAAGGGAATTGAGGGGAACATATCCCTTTGCAACTCGCATTTGAGTCGAGTTGTTGGTTCCTCTGGTGGGGGTTATAGCAGCAATATGTTATTGGATACAAAGTAACATGTAGTGTGGATAAGACTGGAACTTAAATGCTAGTTTTCTATCTTTTCAACTCTCCCTCTTATGTGGAGACCCATTATTACACCATAATTTCCGTTTCCCAAAATTTTCACCAGTATAGTGTTAAGACCATACTATATCAACATTTCGAAAACAACCCTAGTATTTAATTCTTATTTTTTGCCAATTGAAATGGATGGCATCAAACTATGACAAAGGGAGAATTACATGATTATTTTTAAGGACCATTTTCGAGGATGTTCAAAGGGAATTTCAAGGTAATATTCAAAGGATATTTCAAGGTCAAAATTAAAGGATTTTTTTCGGATTCGTAGTTAGTAAATTCACCTAAATTAAATTTTATGCTACAAATTAATTAGTATCACTTAGGAAGTTGTGTATTCCTAATTAAATCACGAATATGGTAATTTAGATATTTTGATATATTTGAAATGACTTGGTGAGCCTTTTACTTTGAGAAAATTAATTTTTAGGGCCCCAAAACATGGAAGGAAATTAGTATTTAAGGTTTCGATCTCATTTGTATAGTTTGATGATTGAGATTTTATTATGTATTGTACGGACTTAAATTTAGAGTTAGTGAAGTTAAATTATGTCTGCTTAGTAGGTATTGTACCTTATTCTTTGAGAGTGGTACTTTTGATGTTTATGATCCAAATTGATGATATTTACTATGAGCACCTTATTCATTTTATAAGAATTAGTGTGGATACATTATTTGTGACATGGAACACTTGATACATATATAATCCCTTATGTTGTAGCACACTTGTAAGTTAAATACATATCTCTATCATGCAAGAACACGTATAAGACCTTACTTAAGATATTGATATTATCCGTATGTGTTTTATCATGTAGAAGATAAAAGGATCACAGAATAATTGTTGATGGTTGGTTTGGTTGTTAGATATTGATGTTAGATTCGTTGACTTGATTGCACACATAAACATTTAAAATCTTGTCATACTCTCTCATAATAAACCCTATATAGATTTATCTTAACAATTATCCTATCCAAATGTATGTGTATCAGGGAGATTCCTTGTTTGGATTTAACTTCGGTGAGACATCCCCCGTACGGAGTTCAGAGATGGGTAGGAGTGATGATTTAAATCATTAATGAAATTTATATACTTTCAATTTAATGCTTGCCATTATGAGGAATTATTTGTAGTATAATTGCCTTTTTAGCTCCATATAAAATGGATTAAAATGTATGATGAATTCTAAATCATACGACCATGGGTGGGGTAATTGGGGTTTGAGTAAATTTTTTGGAGTGAATAAAGACTTATTAAAATGCCAAATGTTATATGAATATGTGAAATGAAATTGAATGGGCGGGCAGCGTGGAGGTAACTCCGATATTGTGATATGTAAATTCATGGCCATGCGAATACCAGGTGACATCAGGGTGTGAATTGTGATGTTTATGATTTATTGTGGTATGTGAATTCCCGGCCATGTGAATATCGCGTGGCGCCAGTGAGTGAGACGTGATGTTTATGATTTATTGTGATATGTGAATTCCTGATCATGCAAATACCAGGTGGTGTCACGGCATGAAATGTGATATTTATGATTTATTGTATTACATGAATTCTCATCCATGTGAATATAGGTGGCGTCAGTGTGAGAAATATAATTATTTAAATTTGGCGTACCACATGTTTATGGGATGGTCAAGGGCAAGGGTTACATGTCGATTATGTTTTGATTAATTAATGAGGATAATTAATTAATGAAATGAATTAGTATAAATTCTAATACATTGTGACTGTTTGATATGGCATGCCACAATTTTATTAGATTGTCGAGAAGAAGGGGCCTATGTCGGTTGCGTGTTGATTAATGAATGAGGATAATTAAGTATGATATTAGTTGAGATAATTCTAATACATTGTGAGGATATGTTCTAGGCGATGGGACGTTCAACTAAAATTCTATAAATTGTGATTTTATCATCTACTCATATAACTTCTTTGAGTTACGTAGCTAAGTTATTATGTTAGGGTTTTGACACGTTTTTTTATTGTGAACCTAGGTGCTACGGCTTGGCCTCCCACTTAGATTTTCCTATCTAGTCAACATGGTATATTCATCTCTCTTAATAAGTATATCAGTTCCAGGGACATTACGGATCTTTACCTTATCGAATTATCATTTTTCTTTTCAGTCCGATATATTTTGAGGTGTTCTAGTTTGCATGTTAAGACTTAGTTAGCTTGTATTATTCAGAGAATCTTTTGGGATTGTATGGAAGTATTACCTCAAACATTATGAATTTTCATTAAGGATTTTCATATGGCTTCAAAATTACTTGTCTAATTTTTTGTTTGATCTCTCCATGCCGAGAGTGGTATTCAATTTGTTTTTAAATATTTTGTATAATTTTATATTTAGACTTAATCAACCTTACATGGGTATTATAGTTATCAAATTTAAAACACTCACACATATAAGAACTTGCAAACAATTACGTAGTAATACCGTAAGAAATTCCATACCAAAAATCGCTCGAATGATCAACTCATCCACGTCTCACATTGCGAGGTGATTGCTAACCTGAAGGGATGATCAAACATGTCAACATGATGTAACATTATTGGTTATACCAAAACTCATTTGATGGATCAATTGTTCCACATTTCTCATCATAAAGAGGTGACCAATCTGAAATTATGATCAAAACACATCATAACCTCCACAAAATCCTACGTCGTCAGCTAAGAGTAAAGTACGTAGTCACAACCATTTAAACCAAAACCCAGACCGATATATTCCCCACGAGTTCAATATGGTTTGTTCATATAAACCAAACGCTATAAATATATATTAGGGTGTACCCATGCCGATGGCACATTTGCAAAAGAGTTAAGGATATTTCATAATAGTAATTAGGTTTGGAAAAATAAGACACATGCGATAACATGATATGAATAATTATGCACTTTGTGAGCACAATTTTTTTTCCAAGTGTGTACTCACACTTCACACTGCACTCGAGAAAGTATATATCTTTTATTATTTCAACTCTAGCAAAATCAAAATTGTTAGAAGTAGTTGCACGAATATCAAAACCTTCTTTTCTAAAATAAGGCAACATCATTACACAGTGTTAATAATAAAAGTGTTTTTAAAAAATAAAGCAAACTTGAGCTTCAACTGGTAACCAATCTAAACCGTTATTAATCAACAATAAAATACATCCCCATAAGAATTCACCATCGAAAGAAATTATGGCCATTCAATTTGTTTAGAGGAAAGAAAATTATATCATATTTTATTAAGAAAAAAGCATGTTGTGCTCACAAACACTCACACAACTAGGTGCTATATTTGTGGAGATACAATCTTACAGTGCATATAAGTATGTATTTATCAACTCAAAAGAGTGAAGTTTGTGCATCAATCATATTCTCCCTACACGTGTTATGAATATCTTTCCTCCTCTATGAAGATATTCAAATGTCATTGCAATGCAATTCCAATCGTATATAGCAACGCAAAACCTCACTTTCATAGCCTTCAACTCCCAGTCAAACATAGTGTCACAACATATGCACCTATTGGAGAATTTGTGTAGAACACCTTAGTTTTTCGATATATAATCTTCATCCCACAAAGCAACAGTAATTATATATTTCCATGTCTTTACTAATAGGTGTAGGCCTCATTCAGAAAGTAAACTTGGAATTAAAAGAAAATTGGCTCGTTGACAATAATAGAGCAATCTAACCAAATCATCATTAGATATATTTAACTGAGTCTTGACCGCAAATTAATTTAATCTATCCCCAAAATTGAATAGAAACAAAGTGATAGCCTGGTGAGTAGCTACAACAACTTGAGCTACCAGCAATAAATTTGTTGAAGACTATGTCAAAAGTATCTTTAAAATCCTGCTCATGCAGACCACCCCCTATCTGTCATTTACAAAATAACCTCCAAGATTTTCGTAAAGCAAATATATGTACGTAATATTTTCAATGACGAATTATAGATAAGTATTACAAATAAAACATAATGTGATTAAACCTACTAAAATTTAGAATCATTAAAAAAAGGTGATTGAAATGATTCTAATTCCGAAATTTTCAGAAATTGAACCTACTCAAATATATGTTCATATGACATATCACCACCAACATCATTACTTGATGTCATGCCATCATAACACGCGATTTTAATAAAAAAACATGTGTAGTCCTAATGGTGAGCTAGCTAGTCGCGCCCAAGGCACAATAAAAAATTTCTTTTCTCCGTGTTGCACTTGTTCGGCATGCCCACAACACCTTAGATATAATTGTCGTACCAATTGATGTTTATTGTAAGTGTACATATTAAAAAATAAATTAAACTTATCACACCTTGAAGATAACTTGTTGCTTTAGCATGTAACACATGTTATTGAGGTTTGCAAAAGTTTATTATTATGATAGTGAACCAAACCTAAGGCACGATAAAATTCAACAGAGCATGTACAAAAGTTGATGGAAAATACGTATGACAAAGGTTTTCAAAAGTGAATGTAAATTCCTTATTGGAAAACATGTGTGACACCCCGACTAATTAAATACCGGGTAGCTACTCCTTTATTAAATTAATTCAAAATGCCAAGTTGGTCCAGTTAATAGCATCACTGTCGAAAACATTTTAATGATTACTAACCACCTAGTATTTAAAAAGTAAGTTGCCAAATTTTAATTAAAGTCTGATTAACATGCAACAAGTGTAATGAAGAATAATAACACCATTCACCGTAACAGAGTAAATAGAATAACCATCACATAAAGTAAGTAAAGTCTGGAGGAAAACTCCTCACTACAAATCCACAACTGAAATAATTAAACTGAATACTGAATCAATACATGCCAAAGTCTGAAAACTGTAATGGAAAAGTAACTCTAATGGAACTGGGAAACATGCCATAAAACTGAAGAATACTGAACATGGAATCCAAATGATAGAAGCGTCTAAAAGCAAATCCCTGTAGCTTCCACAAGCAGCTACAGCTCGTCACCTGAATGAGTATCTTATGCATGGTGTCCTTGTGGCTGGGCACCTAAAATGGTTTTACAAAAAGTAGATTTGAAAGCAAACGGGTCAGAGCCCGAATGTGGAGATATTTTAAAAACCTGCAAGTGCTTTAAAAACATTTAAAACATTAAATGCAAAGTACATGTTAGGACGTGCACTCACATGAAATTCTCACCTCTCGTCTAACTGTACACTCCTAACGTAAGTACCCATCTAACTACTAGCTAAGTGACATCATATCTAGCTAGACTGTCATAGATTCTATCCTTATTACTCGGTTCCCATTAACATTAAAACGATCACATTTAAATAGGGGCTTAACGTAAATTCAGTTTCTTATAAAAGTAACATAACTCATTATAGATTATTCCTTTTATTTTATACCAAATTATTCACACAATACCATACGAAAGTTCCCATAATAAAGTGTATATTTTCCACAACATAAATATACAATATAAGCACCCCGAGACTAAGCTGTGGTGCACACATACTCTGCTATCCATCCCGGTACATCACGTACATAAGGATCACATATTCCGAATCTCTCAGGAATAGTTCAGATAACACAAATCACAAATAGTGGAGGCGAACACAGTCACATCACATGGGTCACGCACATACCTGCGCTCCCACGATCAGCAGACTTATTAACATCCCAATAAGTCCTTCTCTGACCTATGTTCATCGAGGTAACCAGTCTAAATCCGGGCAACACAAGGATTATAGGGCCCTAAGCGAACGCAAACCTCCCGTGATAGCAAGTATGGTAGGTATGTCATACACACAATTCATATATCAATACTAAGTAAGCACACATCTTAGTAATCCCGTAGTTTAATTGTAGTACATATCGCATTCTCGTACCAATCTTAATATATATACAACTTATATAATCCCGGTCCATAATTACACGCGCCATAATTTATTCTCACGTCGTGGTAAACACTCACGTCTCAATCCCATATTAACCATTATTTAAATCACTCGTATATAATTTACTCCTCGTGATAACCCAAATGTCCCAAATCTATCAATATATCATCAAAGGAATGTTACCTCTATACTCGAACAAGTTTACGGGACTCTCAAAATCAAAACAGGCCAAAAAGGCCTAAACTGTCAACTCGTTCGAAGTCTCGTTCGAACGAGGCTATTCGAACGAGATTCAGTTCGTTCGAACGAACTGCACCTTCTAACGACATCTCGTTCGAACGAAGGTATCGAACGAAATTTCCTCTCGTTATAAGCGACTGGTCAACTCGTTAGAAGCTCGTTCGAACGAGCTCGTTCGAACGACCTGGGGAGGTCTTCTAACGAACGACCTGTTTCGAGCCCAGATTTCCTTAGTTTCGTTTTTCACCATTTTTATCTCTTCAAAACTCATCTACACATCAAACCAACGATTGTTTAAGGTCTCTAATCATCCCTAAACGTACCTAGGTCACATACTAACATATTTTGAGGAGTTAATTCATCCCAATCATCATTAAATCATTAAATCACATCACTTTCCCCCAATTTTTACAAAAACATAAACCCTAAAATTTTAAATCATGAATTAACCCAATTAAATCCGTTTTAGTTTCATCCAATAACTAATATCATCAGTATAATCATCTACCTACCATTCTACATGCAATTCTCCTCAAGATTTCAAGTTTTAAACTCCAAAATACATGGGTTTTCATATTTCACCAAGAACAAAAATCAATTTTATTAAATTCCTACACATGGAAAGAGCATTCTCTGAATTTAAATGGGATTAAGTCACTTGCCTTGAGTTGATGATGATTTCCTCTTTCTTTCTGCAGAATTCCCTCTCTCTCTCTTTCTCTAAGCTTCCTTCTCCAATGGTGGCTAGGGTTTTCTTATGGAAAGTAATAGAAACCTAATTCTAATAACCTACGTAACCTATTGGGTTAACATGGGTTGGTTAGTGGCTTAGTGGGTCAAACCCATATCAGATTTACTTCTCTAATTTTCGTCATTTTTAATTCCTAAAAATACGAAATTACCAAAATACCCTTTATATTGCCGGTATGGCCTAAAAATACCCCGGGACCCAAACTACACCCCCGGCTAGTGTTTTCTGACTATCTCGACCCTTCCGGACGCGTTGGAGCACTCAAAACGACCATACGGTTAATAGAATTTAAATTCACTTTTATACTTAAAATAATTATATCCTGACGCGACTGTCACACGCGTCCCAATAAAATGACCAAATTGTCGTATATCATTCCCACGACAAATTTCATAATTCAATATTCATAAATCACCATATATACTCAATATAGTCAAATACCAACTCACATCTCGCTAGTATTTTATTCGGATTAATTTCCAATTAATTCTCATTTAAATAATTAATCCCAAAAAATAAATATAGCCAAACATACGGGGTATTACAACATGGTTAATGAAAATAATATATAATGCATATTAATATTAAATTAAAATGATACCACAATACGAAGATATTATATTGTGAGTATGTATTTGAAAATCTTAAAAGTAAATGAGAAGTTTACATGTGAAATTACAATTAAATTAAAATCACTGATTAATATACATACATATACACCAATATATGCCTATACACCATCATGCATTTCACACCCAAAGTTTCCACTTTCTGCCCAATTCATCATCAAGTGCAGACAAATCCATAATAGATCTCCCTACCCATCAGGTGGCTAAAAAGAAATTATTGTATCGTTTGTGCACAACACCTACCAATATGTGAATCCAAACAAATGGAATGAAACAAATACAAGAAATCAAAACTCAAAACAGAGAAGCATAATATATGAATATCATTGGAGGAGAAAAATTGACTACCTCTTTATATGATTTGAAAACTTCCGCATTTGAATATATGAAGAATAAACATACATGCTGGGATTGCATCACTCTGCTTTCAAATATTTTTTTTAATAATTATTTTTCTCATGGTGGAATTAGTATATATACTTCCATAGGATGATTATCTATAGTTTATTTCATAAGAGCAAAAGTTTTTGATGAAGTATATAGAGAGAATATAATTCTCTTTAGTATACAATGAGAATATGATTATCTTTGACCTACTTCCATGTTCCTCATTATGCTTTAAAATTTACCAGAAAGGTTGGGAGTTATATATAATGTAAAATTTATTAGAATAGTTGGGATCAAAAGAGAACTCAAGAAACATTCAAGATGCAATATAACATTTCTAATGAATAGTTGGTAATTATATATACATAGAGTACACAACTAGTTTAGACTATTAACAAATGAGTTGAAAGAACGCTTAAAGATGAAGTCAAAATGCAGTAGAACCAATAAAGATGAAATCAAACTATTAACAAGTTAACATGCCCCTAGGGCATCATTACAGCTGATCAATATACCCAAAAACTATTAGCAAGTCAAAACATGATTCGATTCATGTCTAACACATGCAATAAATTTAATAAGCGAACATACCCCAAAATATCCCCAAATGAATTTATACAATCTTCAATAGGGAACAGAGTAGGGCATGACTAAAATGAATAAGTCAAATTGACCCGAGTGTACAAAAAGAAAATGACTTAAAAAGAGAGTGTTCAATTAAATGTTCAAGAAAAAAAGAAAAATAAGTATATTAAGCAAGGATGCGGGTTCATATACCAAATATATACATACTTTAACTATTCTTAAGACATCAAACTTTAATCATGAACAAATGACACATTTGCTGAACATCCAGTACAATGAAATGGTTCTTGTACATACTTAAACTATTCTTCAATCAACTCTCCTTCAAGTAAAAAAGTCTAGTAAAAAAAGGTTTGACAGAGACATATAAAATACTCACCTCCGCTGTTATCCAAAATGTCAATGCAGTCAAAACAGGCAAGATGTAAAGTGTGTCTGGAGTTGATAGACTAGTAAACAAAAATGCTCCACCAATTTTAAAAGATGGCACTTTTTCCATCATGTTCTAAATCTACAAATAGAATGAAAGGAATAAGCGCAAAACCATCACAAAAAAACACGGATAAAAATATATTTATCTTACACCGAGAAAGAAATTAAGGATAACAGTACCTTGGATTAAGATTCCATTCAACGGAGTCCGTGGTGTAATACCATGTCTGCAATTTCCAATTTATATTGCAGCTAGTTAACAACAAATATGGAAAAATATCAACTAATCAATGCCCTCAATCATGACATATTAGCTATTATGACATTTGGTTAATTAATGTTCGACTAAAAACAATGAGGGCTGTTAATTCAGGACAACCCAATTCACTTATTGTAGATAAATAAAGAATTATTAGATAAAACACATATTACATATGAAAGTGATTAAAGATAAATTCTACACGGGTTAAAATTACTTTTCTTTGCCTGTAATATGAACTACACTCCAATCCAACTAAAAAAAAGTAACTTTCATTCACATAATGTGTAAACCAACAAACAAAACACTTATCAAGAGAATCATCTTAATATAATCCTATAAAAGTATAAATTCTATCAAATTTTTGGTTGTGAGTGATCTTTTAATAAAATGGTAACTTTCAATTCAACCGTTTATAGAATTTTATTCATGTCATACGGAGAATACATCACCAAACCACAAATGTATTAGATCCACCTACCCTTGCATCTTCGAGAAAGTTCAATAATTTCGCAATATTTCAACTTAGTATTGCGAAAACAAATTAGAGAGAAAGATGTTTATATACAATTTTGAACCTTATTAAAGTTTCTAAAACCCTAAAAAATAAAAAATAAAGGAAGAGACATCTACTTTGTTCATCGGCTTTTGATGTACCACATTAGGTGGTGGTCTTTTAGTCAGTCATGCAATATTTGGCGTGGGCCGACGAGGGATACTGTCTTATTCTTATACTTTACTTTGAATTTAAAGCTCTCTTTTTGTATTTGAAAACTGTGTTTAGATATACAGGGATAAAAAATAAATTAACAACACAATAAATGTATGAGAGATATGGTGTTACTTGGAGATCAAGTGTAAAAAGTTGGGTCGACATTTGTTACATAGCAAGATTTGTAGTTACATAGCAAGAGAATCTTTCAAATATTGATGACTAACAATTATGATTTTCACCATAGTTAGTTGAAGTCCATATAAAAATTGGCCAGTCGTGATGTCTTGGAAGACTGTCAATTCAGAAAAGTGACTCAATTCAAATAAAATATAAAAAGACTCAAGAAGATTTTAAAATCAACCTTTAAAAAGTTACCATTGAGAGCAGTCGTAGGCCAAGAAAACTAAAGAAAAAGTCTTAATAATATTAGTAGTAAGTATAATGCAGATTACAGTGGTTGGAGTCATCCATAACCGGAGTACCTATTTGGACACTATATCCCCGACCTTCAAAAACGAAGGCATAGAAGATGAAATGATTATAATGTACCACCTATCATTTTGAAAACTCCAACATCCTAAATTTCCAGTATGCAAAAAGATAATTAAAAACTAAAGTTCAAGCTCCGATTACATTATAATATTGCAAAAACCATCATTCCATAACTTTCAATCAACCCTGAAACAAAAATGAAAAAAGATATTTAGAAGTATAATGCAAAGAAGTTTATGTGGTTTAGAATCGTCGATGCCTTAATCTGTCACTAAATGTAAAAATATGAGTCGCGCACATAATGAGTGCTAATTTGTAAATCATATATTCAATTAGCGTTAATTGGTAAAAAGAATATTGTAACACAGACATAAAATCATCTAACAATCAATAACATAAAATACTAAAGATCCTTACATACTATAAGTTGTTAGACATAAAAATAGTATGTCTCCCTATAGATAAAATAACACCAGTGGTTAGATAATATTATTGCTCGCAATCAGGATGACATCACACACATAGGGATTTAGGATTAACACAGTGAAAAATATAGATCTAACATGGAAATTGACGCTATAAAAGTCATTGAACTGAATCCATAAGATTCAATACATGTGTTGCAATTTACTCAATCCAGAATTCGTGAAGTAAATATGAACATTAATAATGTTATATACACCAAAACCTTGATTTAAATCAGAAAAACCTTGATTTGAACCATCAAAACCTCTGATTTAAATCCTCAAAACCCCTGATCTAAACCCCCCAGGAAACAATACACACAGTTGTCTAGAACAACCAAAATCCCTTCGGCCATTTTCCACCCCAATAACTGAGATGTTTAGAACATCTAAAACTCCGGACCCAAATAAAAAATGATAAACAAAATCAGTACATGCAAAATAAAAGTAAACACAAACAGAAATAGAGTCCATAAACATAAAAACAAACATGTAACAATGGAAAAAAATAAGATTGTAAGAGAGAGAAAGAGAGATACCAGTGAGAGCATGAAATGAGAGATCTAAAAACATGAAGAGACAAATAAAATGAAAAACTAAGAATTACCATATGGGATTTGATGTCGGCTTGTCTCTTAGCTAATTTGTAGTGGTGGAAGGGTGAGGGAATAGGCATGGGTTTGTAGCGGTGGGGAGGTAGCACGGAGGGGAGGGCTGTGGTATTTTGGAGGAGGGGTGGTGGCGATGGCGGGTAAGAGGTGGAGTTGGATTAGTGAGAGGGAAAGGGAGAGAATGAGTTGAGGGGTAAGGTTTTGGGGGCGACAGATGAGTGAGAGGGTGAGAATGAGGGGAATTGTAGGGTTTGGGGTTAAAGTGATGACTTTTCCCATTTTCCACGTCATAAGTCTCTTCTTATAACATGGTGGAAAACAAACCTCCTCCTTTATATATATATATATATATATATATATATATATATATATATATATATATATATATATATATATATATATATATATATATATATATATATATATATATATATATATATATACTAGCGGAATGCCCGTGCCTGAAGTCACGACGAAAATTTCCAAAGTACGTAATCTTAAAACGACAAAAGTTTCTAAAGTACATAATTACAAAATGGCAAAAATATCGTTTCACAACATAACAAAGTGTAATTTTTTTAAAAAATATGGCCATAATATCCTTTGTTTATAGCTCTATCCACCTTGTTTAACAAATAACAAATAGTCGAACAACATTCTTTCAAATAGTCTAAATTCATCAAATTTTGACAAAAATCCCTTTGTTTATATGACTATCCACGATCATCTTTAAGAAATAAAAAATAGTACAACAAAAATATTCAAATAAACAAATAATACATAAACATTGACAAAATGTTATACTAACAACTGACTATAATACATAAGCAAATAATTAAATCTGAATCGATATAACTTATTCCACATTCATCTCATTGAATTGTTCAACCGTTAGTACCTGTGACAAAATACCTTCACATTGTATTGAATTGTCACTACCTAAGGATAAGATCTTCATGTGGTCGAGCACATAATTCCCAAGAGCATGCCTGACATTGGAATGGTAGAAACAAAAAGCCCAATAAATACCTCTAAAATAATAAATTCCTTAAAAATAAATCCACTCTCTTCAAGTATTACCTTCAATTCTGAAGAGAAAAATAAATGAAGTTGACCATCACGGATAATACAAAGTTGCTAAAAACAGTCATGTATGGATTTTTCATAGTTAAGGATGATTTGACCATACAAATTCTAGTATTCTTGAGGCATATCAATGTAAAGTATTTCTTCCAGAGTACCACTTTCATGTTTTATCTTGAAAAGTATAGGCAGAATCTCAATTGTTGCTCTGAGAGTATGATTGAGAAATTTTAGATAACAGAGTAAAATTGAAAAATCAACAAATGACCAGTACAAACCAAGAGTGGATGGCATTAAACCAACAACATTAATATTTAGTATAAGATAACAATTTTAACCCCCAAAACCAAAACTTACCAAATCCACATCTTGGCTTACAGTTACATATTTCACAGCGCCATACATCGTGCATAATTCTAGCAAGGAACATACTGTTTATTCTGATGTTTGACATTATTACCAAACATAAAAATTTGACCACAAAAGCTTCCATTCATAAATCTAGACAATATCTAAAAGAAAAAACACGGGAAATAAATGCGATTAATATAACATGAAATATAGCAGTCTTGAAGTAATGACGGTCTTGAAATGTCAGTGTTACGAAATATTGCACACGAATCGTGGTAAAGAGAAATATGGATATTATAAAATTACCACAAAATTGACCTACATCACTTCTTCTCATATAATTTATTAAATACACATCCTAGATAATGGTTACATGTCACTGTGCCATATTGTTTTTTTCAAACACTTGGTCACGTAACACGCATTAATCCTTTTACATATCCTTTGTATTTAAGCACCAAAAATTTATTAAAAAGCTCGCATTACCCATTAATAGGCCAATAAACTACTATAATTTTCAAACACTTGGTCGCATAACACACACACTAATCCCTCTTTTACATATCCATAGTTAACAGTTCATAGAATATCCTCTGTATTTAAGAACCAAAAATTTACTGAAATACCAATTGTGAGTTCAAGATAGGAATGGGAAGGCATCCCAAAGGAAAAAGTAACATGCTTAAATTATGTTCCAACCTTTCGACGACCAACACGGGGTACAAAACCAGTCTTGACTGGAGCAACCGATCGTCCAGAACAACAATTTTCACATCTAAGAAAGAACAGACGATTTTCCTTTGAAAGAATTGTATCTAGTCTTCGACAACCATTGCATATGACATACTCATTGACATATTTCTGCAGGATCCCTTCAAAATTTTTTGGAGCAAATCTTTGTTTTACTACTAATCTCTATTGGCCATTAAGGGAACCACTTTTCCCCAATTCAGCATGCAAGAAGGTCATGACATGCTCTGGCTACCGATGCATCATTCTGCAGAGGTCCATAAAATGCACAATAATAATTTTCTTTGTCCCTTCACGAAGAACCTGTGGAGGCCTCATAACTGTCCTATGCCTATCTCCAGTAAGTTCAGGATTATTTTCACGAAGAATATTAAACACTCTACCTAGAAGCTCTTCATATTCATAGTCTCTATTTGTCCCCTCCCTTGAAAATGGTTGTTGGAGGGCTATTCCTCCCCCTTCTTCATCCTTTCCAAAACTCTCATCCAAATCATCACCCACATTTTCTATCTCCTCATCCAAGAGATCAGTCTGCACTGATTTCTTCTTCTTTTTCAAAACCCAAAAAGGCAGTCATAAGATTATCAGCAACTGATAAAATTTTAGTTTTTTCAACCAACTTATCAACAAAATCATCTGTGGGATCCTAAAGGAATGCAGATGCACTTATACAGATGGGTTTACGGCCTCTAGCGCCTGGAGGAAATCAAATCTGCAAGCTACACAGGTGGATACTAAAAATCCATGCATTCTTTAAGGTGACTACAGAGATTGGTAGGATTTTATGTCCTAAATGTGAGAATGGGGGCACTTTAAGTACGATAGCTGTTACAGTTGGTGAAAATGGCATTATTCTTGCTGCCGTAGGCCACGAATTACCTTGCATAGCACAAAATTTTCACTGCCTCTACCACAAAATTTTGAGTGATCTATTTCTCCACTATACTGATAAGAGAGATCCTTTGTAGCCTCTTGTAAGGAAAGCAATGGTAGTTTTTAGTGGCAAGAGGAATCCTAATTCTTCTCTCGTTCAAAGTGTTAAATTACATTTTGATTTAATCAAGCATTAAAATACAACATGAACACTTTAAGTATAATTTAGCTCAGTAAAGATAAAATCTAGTCTTTGCGAGTATGTACCTTAGGCTCGTAACCTCTTGTAGTGTGCACCTTCACTTTTTCTTACACCTGAACACATCATAAACTGTCACATTTCTACGTATAGAAGAATAAAATTTCAAATATAGCTCCCCTTATAGAAACTTGAACATGCTTGAGCCCTATAGCTGGTTTAGACACTTCCATTATGAAGGACACTCAGTCATGGTCTGCCTTGCTTCTCATTACATGGAAATTAGGCAAATGAAAGTTGAAAGAGGAGGGAGTGATACTTGTTGATCTAGAGAGAGAACTGCTGATCGAGAAGGAGGAAAAATCCTACATATTAAGAGAGAACTAATGTTAAGTAATGCAGAAGCAAAAAAATAGAGTATTTGATTACGAACTTGATTCGCATTGTATCAGGTGACCAAGAGAAGTAAAGTACGTATGCATACAAAAATCTAAGCACAACATATGGTATGTTACTTTCCATAAATTACTTAGTGAGTTCATCAATTGCCCCTTCCATATGCAACTCTGTCCGAAATCGGTCGTGAAAGATTTTTGCAAAACAAACTGGAAGAAACAGTGGAGAATATCAAATATGCAAACAACAGTTTTAATAACAATCCATTAAACAAATATAACTTTATACAGGAACACAAACACAAATACACAATAAAAATGAATATAAATATTTAAGGTATACTGGCCAAGCTTCACATCATTAATGAATTCTATGGTCCTTTGGTTAAGCAAACAAAAATCAATAATGAAATGTTGAAACTTCTCCTCAAGGCTCAATAGTGAAAACTTCTCCTCAAGGATTCAAAACTCATTTTGGTTGCATTAGCTAGGAGCTTGATTTACACCTACAAATTAGGAATCCCACCCAAATTCTTAACCATATTTTAAAAGATAAAGACCATTTCTTTAAGGCAACATGTGGTTAATTGATGTAAATCACATAAAACACCAGGATCTAAATCACAAAACAGTTAATTCAGGCCCCAAAGTGTAAAATTAAAAATTGAATGTTTAATAATTAAATTTGAAATAGTTAATTCAGACCTGCCCCTAATATACAATCAGCGTGATCAAATCCATTGTTGTTTCCCTTCATTGTTCCCTACAAAAATTAACAATATCATTACCAAAAGTAGCTAAACTAAATAAAAGACAACCAATGATAAAAAGTATAACCCAATAAAAAAAATTACACATCTTCGTCATTATGACATTTCATCAAACATGTGGGGTTCATAGTATAAAAATAACAATCAATATACATCTACTAACATTCTACGCTGCATAAAAACCATCATGGAAACAGATCTTTGCATGTTATTAACGTATAAGAACACATTTAATATGGTAAATGGCCACTTTGCTGCTGAACATTCTTAATATCATATCTCCATCAAAGATGAAAAATGACCACTTTGCTGCTTAAGAGATTTCAACTCAAGTACTCACTCACTCATTTGAGATTTCATCCCAAATGGACACTTTGCTGGTGAAGAGATTTCAGCCACAAATGGCCACTTTGATGTTGAACATGCATTACTTGAGGTCGAGGATATAGAATAACTCTAAGAAGATATAACATGCAGTACTCTATTTCCACTAAATGTATGGTGCAGTAAAGAAAAAAAATTGGAAATTATAGTATTGGGAACTAAAATGAAATCGAAAAAAAATTAACACGTGAAATGTAAATCAAGATGTTGTATAGAAACAAAATTCATTTCAAAAATAGTTAAACACCGAATATAATATGTCTAGTCACTAATATTTAACATTAAACTATCTAATCATAAATCATCATTAAAAATATGCATATTTGTGCCAATCACATACAAACCTATGCATCGGTAGGTTGGATTCAGTCAAATTAAAGTGAGAATACATTCATGTGTAAACTATAAGGATGGGTTGGTGTGTAAGCACACACAAACCTGTGAAAAGCATGGAAAAAATTACATCAGCTAGGTAGGGCAAAGAAGTTATTAGCCACGGATAAGATTACTTCCAAAATGAGGACCCCCCATAAAAAATGAAACACCAAACAAAAAAAAGGTTGATAATATGTTTATCTTGTATTTTAAAGCCTCGAAGCCTACACAAGTGTTTTTCTTTAAGCTCGTGTTTTAAATAACAGTTCATTAGTCAAAAACAAACACAAATTCAGCAGTTCGTTAATCAAAATGGCCAAACAAAGAGATAAATATCATTGTAGCAGTTGTGAAGGATTTATTATTTACTACTCGATAATAATGAATTCACGAAGAGTGATTCACCGTAGCTATTTTAGTTCAGGATAAATAGATAATTCGGTCGAACATATATAGACTTCACCATAGTTATTTGTCATGCAATTCTCTTATATATACCAAATACATATACATAACAGATACGCATAAACATATATTACTCAAACTGATCAACTGAATTCAGAAAGGCGCCGTGAAAAGAATGGTTTGATGACCAAAATTAAGGAGACCCTAATAAAAAATAAAAAAGTTACAAACCAATACCAAATCTGAATCCCAAATGATGAAATCTGCGAAACATGGGATTTCAAATGATGATATTTTAGGGTAATAAAGAAACTAATCAAACGTAGTCAATAACCAAAACTAAATCCAAGCAAAAATAATAAAAACCAAAAATCAATAGTCAAAACATTCAATAAATAGAAACTCAAACATGTCGAGGTCTTTAACCGTATAAGAAATATACAATATGTGGAGAAAACTTCGTATAGACACTCACAATCAGTCATGGCTTGATGGTGTAGTATGTTCTATCATTGTCAATGACTCCAGGCATTGAAAGTGTAGACCACTGAGTTTTTCGGCATAGTCCTTGCCACGCTGGAAACAATGGACACTATTCCTTAAAGAGATAAGCTATGTCTTAAGGAGATATAAATATTTTCCCAGCAGCAAATGGTGAGATAATATTTATTGAGCCTTGTTGCTTTTTTCCCCATCTCAAACTTGGTAATGCAATCATGAATGAGTGAAGGGCACAGTGAGGGGAACTAATTACCATACATAGAGAATGACCCCTAAATGAATGACACCACCATGGGATACTACACAAAACACAAAAATATAAAAAACACTGAGATGCTTCAAATCATCAATATACATGCTGAGCAGTTAGAAGAGAACATGTTTGTGTGGAAGTGAGCTGCTAATAAATGGCGTTGCCGTCAGTATACTTCTGTAAAATGGTTTACCTCATGTCCGTAATGCAACACACTCTCATCCGTTGCACAACGCTTTTGCCCATATTCTTCCTTCAACCTTGAAATCACCGTATCAGATACATTTACCCCTCTCATCACCAAATGATCTCAACATGAATGCAAACTTGCACAAAAGTGTGAAGATGAAAAGCCTGTTGTACCACCCTACAAATCCAGGAACGCAATCCCACAAAATAATAAGAACACAATAAAAGAATAAATTAATTACACACGAAACCTTATTTTTCCACCCACATATAGAAGCCTATTATTTAACCACACAGACCCAACCAACACAAAAATCAAAGGGGAATTTTTGAAATACCACTTTTTATAGTTATACTTCCAAACCCCAAAGAAAGAAAACAAACAAAAACATGAGACTACAAACACAATAAACCCAAATTGATATGATATGATACATTAGCTTTGCCGCAAAAAAGGAGAAAATTGTTCACCTTGGCATTTTGTCAAACATGAATCATGGTATGTGGTATTGTACTATATAACCTGTGGATACTATAAAATGAGTTGGTTCAAATCCATAATCCAATCAGATTTTTCTCGAACAACTGAGAATCATAACACGTTCGTTCGACTCATAGCCAAAAAAATTACTATTACTCTGTGAAATTTAAGACACGGCCTTCAAGATGTGAAATAAAAACAGGTGGACGTTATTCTTAGAGAGATAAGATTAAACTAAACAACTAAATGTGGGCTAAACATGTAAATGGTATGTAAATAAATCCTTGTGATGACACAAAATGATACTTCGATTGGTATATTTTGATAATCATTTCGAGAAAACTTATGCACAAAATGATAATCATTTTGAGAAAACTCCATTAAAAGGTAACTACACAATACAAAAGTACCTTAAAATGATATGAGTTCAATGGATGCTATGATATTTCATCAAACACATGGTGCTCTCTGTATGAAAACATTTAAAATATATAAGTATTAACAATCTAGAATTTGACACTACAATTAACTTGCTTCAAATATATCAATTTTAAAACACATCTAGTTATATCTATTTAAAACCCAAAAGCATTATTTCTGAGTTCAATACCATGGAATGAATGAGGTATATATAAATCCAACCAAAAACAACCTAATCTAACACAAAAATTACAAAACTCTAAGAGATAGTTATAAAAATTAGCACAAAAAAGAATTATTTGAAAGAAAAAATAAAATACCTTAGGGTTATGTATGAGATACACATAAAACCATCATTCAAAACCTTTGAATCGACCCTGAAACAAAATAAATACACAAATATTGTCTTGAGAGAGAACCAAATGCCCTAAAAGAGTAAAAATCTACAACATAAATAAATCGAAACCACCATCGATGTGCGATCTTTGAAACCCTAGCAACGCCCTCAAGCTATTCCTCATCTTACTCTTCGATCCTCGATGTGTGAGCTTTGAAACCCTAGGATTCTCATGGAGAGAAAGGAGAGTGAACATAATGAGAAGAGGTCTGGCTCAGAGGATGAGAGAGAGTTGAGAGGGAGTGAAATGAGAAGACAAATACGGTTTAGAGAAATGAGTGCAAGGGAGAGAATTGTGGAAGACTATTCTACCCTTGTTTTTTAATTTTGAACAAATGGGGAAATAAAGTGGAGTGTGTTAAAAGAGAGAAAACCAAATATTTAAAGGGAAAAAATGGTAAAAGGGGTATTTTAATTTCAACCATTGGATTCTTGAATTGTTGGTTTAATCCTTGCCCCTAATTAGCTTATCAACTTATGGAATAGTAACCAAAATTCTACTCCTTATATATATACTAGCGGAATGCCTGTGCCTGAAGGCACGTCAAAAATTTCCAAAATACGTATTCGTAGAAGGATAAAATTTCAAAGTACATAATTATGAAGCGCTAAAAATTACATTCCCCAACAAAGTATTGAATGTGTAGACAATTGTTCTAAAAATCGCACCTAAGCTTGAACCTCGTATAAATAACATCATATCCATCAAATAATAAATAGTCCCCAACAACAAATTAATAGTTCATCTTTAACCTCGTATAAATAACATCATATCCATCAAATACTAATTTAAGTCCGGAAGTTTTTTTTACAACACCAATGTGTAAACATTTTAGAATATTTGGACAGAGTCCCTTTTACTTGTAGGACTATTCACCATATTTAAAAATTTTAAAAAATAACAGAAACGAAACATCTGCTCAACACCAAGAGTTAAAGCAAGCAAGGCGTGATCATGAGTCTAGCGATCCTTGGAAATACCAACTTCAAAAGCGTCAGTGGAGTTGATGATGAGAACGACACAATCTGCATGGGAAGAAACAAAAGTACACCATTCGTGATGAGTTATAACAACATTCGTCAAAAGCTTCAAAAGTACATACAAAAGAAGAAACAACACACTAAAGAAAACAAATAATCATTTCAAAGGTTGAGAATAATTAATAAACTTGTTCCTGATGATTAAAAAAAATTAATGATGATTTGCTACTTAACAAGTCCAGACAAATTTATTAGAAAAAATAAAACGAAAATAAAAACATGTAAAGATATAGGTAAAAATAAAACATTAAAACAACTCTTATTTCTTTTCATTTTTAAATTTACTATACCCGGATGTTTTATCCATTTGATAGCATAGAAAAAAATAACGGAGAAATAGAGAAACATGGGCCATATAGGTCCAAATACACAAATGAAGATTGCAACTAACTCTCCACAATAAACAAAAAAGGCGAAAAAGGTAAAAATGAAAATTTAGAATATTTAATTTACTACTAAAAATTTTAGTACCTCTTATTGTTTCTTCCTCACATGACCATTTAATTTTCTATCTCCATTTCTGAAATATTAGCAGCCAAGGCCATGCTTAACCCCCAACCAAGCTGAACTCCTAAATATAACAATTCTAATATGTAGACCTTTGCTACCCAACCCCTAACTCTGTCTATTAACCCCATACACATGTCTTAACTCTATACCTACTGCCCTTTATACCTACTCCCCACAAACATGTAATGCACCCACGGGGAAAATAAAATTTATAGACTCAAAGAATAAAGAGACATGAATGCTGAAAAATTTAATGAATAACCTAAATCATGAGAGTTAAGTCACCAATCTCAATTGTAGGCATTTCAACACCCCAACATTTCAAAGTACAAAAACCTCGCATTATAGTTGTATAACAGGAGGCATGAAACTTGTGAGTATACCTTCAAACTGAATAGAGTATACCTGATTGGAATCAAGAAGCATTCCAACTTCAAGCCCTAAATATCACTTCTATAAGCTTTAAATATTCATTATCTAAAGAAATGGTCACGTGAGGAAGAGACAATGAGAGGTACTAATAAAAAAATTGAAAAAAAAAATCAGACAGGATCGCACCTTTGTGGTAATTTAATGATCGAGTGGTGGAGGCTAGGAGAGAGGGAAATTCAATGTAAATTAAAGAAAGTACAACACTATTTAAAAATGATTTATTGCCTGAAAAAAAAATCCATGAACAATAACAGAAATTGATAAATAGACATAAAATTAAAATTAAAATAGAAAAATCACATAAGAGAAGAAGAAGGAGATAGAACCTTTCATGTTCGTATAATGGCCATGCTGGAAGTTCATCTGACATGTCGTAAAAAAATAACAAAATGATTGATAAAAATAAGAAACGAACACAAAAAAAAAAATCGTGCTTCCCTTAAAATGCCAATAACTATATTGGGCTCTAAACACAATTATTCTTGTACATTTTGTTGTTAATACTTGCACATGATATACATCCATAAATATTCTATTCCATGTGAATATAGGCATTGTAATTGTTTCTTCAGTAAGATGGATGTAGCTTAGGAAGGCCAATGGCTACTCTGTACCGGTCAGTCAATGATCCAGCCTCCCCTTGCAATGTCATATAGTGACGACCTCTCTTTAAAATATTAATGTCGACTCATTCGGTTTTTGGTACACCTATTGCATCCAAGACAACATCAAATTGTCCGTTAATTTCTACTTCAAGATCCTCATAAGTAGGTCTTGTTATGTTTTTCATTCTTGAGCGAGAACCTATCCATTCTTGAAAAAGCTCCCATCATACTCCTCATCATCATCCGTGCAACTGACCTCTGAAGAACAATAACAATCGCATTGTGCTACTGACTTATCCCATTTTTCTTCCTCGGTGTTGGTCCAACTTTAACTTCTTCACCTTCATTATAACCCTCTCCTTCTTCCTCGGCCCTTGGCTCTCTTCAGTTTTTTGCTTCTTTTCTGCACCACATAATCGTTCCAAGCTCTTCTTATTTAATTCATTCGTCCCCTTGTCATCATACACCACACCACTGGTTTTTGGTGAGTTTACAGCTGCAAAATCAGCAGCAGCCACGTCTTCCTGTAGAGAGAGATAGAGAAATATGAAATAACAATCGATTGTATATTCTTACAAACCCACAAAATATGAGCACCTGATATTACAGAAATGTAAATCTCAAAATCTAAGAACCAAATATGATTCATTTAACTCCTATAAATACTCGAAATACATCAAATGAATTCATAGAATAACCTAAAGAGTGATGTTTCGTGTCATTTTACCTTAAGCATTCAGTTAGTGTACTGTAATTAAGAGTTGTGTGATATCCATATCTGCTGCTGGCAAGAACACTAATAGTCATGTGATATCCATACCTCACAAATCCACTGTAATTAAGAGAAAAATATCCCAAAACATAGAAAGCATTCATATCATGAGGCACATATAACAAAAAAATAAAAAATAAACTCTATTTTTGCAAGTAAGTGGGTAGAAAAAGGAAATATACATCTTTACTCCAATCTAAAACAATACCTAAACACCATCTGATTCGTATCTTTTGATAACCTCAGAAATATTTCTTTCAGGGAAGGCAGTTTCACCACACCTTGTGCATCACCCTCGTCGATATTTTGTACAGTCAAGTACTCGAGAGAAGTTTCCACATCACTAATCAGAGTCCTATTAGCATCTTCCTCTTGGAGACACACTGCTACCACTGCAAGAGCTTGGTAGAGACCCCTCTTATGGGGTAGTTCCCTTGAGACATTGGGTCTTCCATTAAATTAAACTTCATCTTATCTTTGAAAATTGTTGCGGCATCTTCATACTTCTCTCAAGATTTATATAAACACTGGTTGCAGCATGATCCAGATAGAAGGCCATTTGTTCCTTGGCATCCTCTTCAAGAATGCCACAAGCATCAATGTATATCCTGATAGCTTCTTTAGGCTGAGCATCTTCCAAAGCACGTGAACCTTTTGCAAGAGCGTGTGATGTAGTTTGTGACCTATCACACTCATTGTATAACTTAGATGCCTGTCTGTAAAAATCAGCAACTTCACGCCACTTGCCCAAATCCTTTGTTAGAGCAGCAGCAGACTCCATGTGCTTAGAAGCATCTCATATAAACAACTTGGTGAGAGTGTTTTTAATTTGTGTAATAATATTGCAATTAATAATAAGTAGAAAAAAAATTAGAGTGCGCCAAATAAAATAACGTTTAGATTCACCTCAATACGAATGATGTCATGTTCTGATTTGTCGCGGGTCACAATGTCAGTGTTTCTTCAATATTGGCATTGAATCTGCATATATTGAACATATGGAAACATAGTTTTTTATGAAGATAATAAAGAAAGGATAAAGTAAAACCAATCCACGAATTGATTCATCTGTGAAACGGTACGAATATAAGTGGTGACAAAAAAATTTAAGTTAGTAGCAAAGATGTGACAAAAAATTGAGACCTGGTCAACAGAAAAGAGAAAATCAGATGCTCCACTGGCTAAATTGATTTCTATACAAATTTTCAGGCTAGTACTTACACTAACATGGTGTTAAGTCGTTAAATAAAATGTGGAAAATTAGATGCTCCACTGGCCAGATCTGGTCCATCTTGCCTCTTCCCAAATCAAATTTTAACAAGGAAATTTAGTTTCCATTGCAAATGCATAAGTTGTCAACAAAGCTTTTAAGAAGGCCTTGGGGGAGTAATGCAATGCTAGATATGAAGGGAATCATTGAAAGAAGAGAAACAGAAAAAGAAAAGCTGATGAAAGGAGGTCATCAAATGGCTTATGTATACCTACATGTAGTATTCACATTCTTCTCCAATTATGACCAAGAAAATCAACCTGAAAATACTAAAGAATCACAAATTTATTAAGAGAATACAAATATAAAAAGACCCAAAAAATAAACACACTTCGAAATCGATCCGATCATATATTGGGCATAAACTAAACACCGAAATAAAGAAAGTTACTTTTCAATTGAAATCCAAAACTTAGCCTCAAATATGGTAGATTGGGATATTAATTTTCACTTATTGTCTAAAGTCATTTAATAAAGTAGGTAACAACATTTTATCATATTGATAGTCATGAAGCATATTTTATACATTCATAAAACCTAGTAAAAAGGCAATAATTGGGAAGAATGCAAATTATAACACTGTAATCAAAACAATAATATAGTAATAAAATACCTATACTTTTACTCCAAAAAGAAACCCACTGTAATCAATCATTTGGAGCCAATTAGACTACACTCATTATCAAACTAAATGAGATAATAACCTATCAGTTGTTGTAGAAAAGTTTATTTGTGAATCTAGTTGTATAGATGATAACAGAAGCGGGGGTTTCCTCGGCAACTTGATTAAAAAATTATCAATGGCTAATGAAATGTCGATTGTGCATTTGGTTTGTCACAAACCTAGCCATAAAAAATTGCACATTAAGTGCAAATAAACCAAATTATTGATTACTACATCCATTCCTCTGTTTTTTGAGATTAAAATTCAGACAAATAATACATATAAAAAGGTATAACAAATAATTGGGTCACCACACGAAAGTTTATAATTGGGGAGCATTTTAACATCTAATACCTTGATGTCTATTGAATTATATTTTATTAGGTATTAAAGTATTGAACAAACATAATATAAAATTTTATATAAAAAAGCATTACAATTTTGTAGTCTTTACAAAGTAGTACCATTCATATCATCAGAAGTTGAGGCAGAGGAGTTAGAGCAAGGGTCATCAGCGCATAGCTGCTTCATGAAATTTTCTTTCACATTGGACTATTTTCCACCGTCGAATCACCACTACAACAAAACATATTGCACTGTGTTATGCTCAATTAATGTGAAAGAAACCCTAAAACAAACCAATGAAACATAATACAACATAATTGAAAGTAACAACCCTGAAACAAATCAACTGTGTAACTGAACTAAATCTATAAATAGAAAAGCAGTGATAGAGTATACCTAATTTGACGTGTCAATAATGTAGAAGAAGTACCTCAACCTCATATCACACCACATAAAATTGAAAGCTAGTATTATGAGATGATATGTAGTAAAAATGACAGAGTATACCAAGATCGATACACAAAAATGAAACACAAAAATCACAAATAATAGTGTGAAATTACCAAGATCGATACAAAACCTTGCTTTCCAAACAATAAGTAAATATCGATTCACTAAACCCTAGTGTCAAAACATAGATCTGCAAAAATATATACGAAAACAACTATACCCTCAAATCCATATACATAAAACCCTAAGAAAGCAGATCTATGTAAGAAAATTGCAAAATCACACCATATATGGTGGGTGCGGGGCGGAGAGGAGATGGAGGCAACAGTGTAGAGAGGAGGGGGAGGCTATTTCGTGAGGGGGAGATAGTGAGAGGAGAGGGGGTAGGGTTTGGGGGAGGCATGGCTGAGGGTGAGAATGAGAATTCGTGTAGGTTTGTGGGGAAAGACGAAATGAGAGAATGGAGATAGGACGACTAGGGTTTGGCGAATGAGTGTAATGGGAGGGAATGATCTCAACCGTTCATTTGTGAGTGATGTGGCCAAATCCTCACCTCTACATAGCTTATCAACTTAAGGAATAGTGTCCAACATTCTACTCCTTATTATATATATATATATATATACTCTCAAGCATACCCGAATCATCATAATTCCTAACGCCAGTTAGTAAAAGTTCATTAAAAGTATATTATGTCTCAAAATACTAATTAGACCCAACCATACAACATATACATATAACAAAATATGTTAACACATACTCTCAAGAGTACCCAAAACTATCCCAATCCTCGTCATTGAATTGACCAGTTTAATCAAATGTTTATTATTTATCAAAACCTTAATTAAAAACCGACCATCTTAGTTGTTTGGCTGACAAACTATATGTACATACACACACACGCACGCACGCATGCACACACACACACACACACACACACACACACACACACACACACATATATATATATATATATCATAATATATGTGATCATTCAGACCCAAATGGGGCGACGACTGTGTTGCGCGCTTGTTTGCGAGCTAAAAGGATATAAATGCATGTTCTCAAAGATGTGAGGTGTATGTATATGTAGAGTTCCGAGTCTCTAACCTACCTTAAAAAACCACAAAGGTGTCTTCTTCTAATTCATTTTGATTTGTACTAATAACAATATTTTTTTACAGCAAATGTCTCCTTCAGGTATTAAGGCGAGGATGATGATGCTGATTGTGATGATGTCGTCTGGGCTTGGTGGTAGCGGAGGTGAGGAGGGATCCTCGGATCCTAAGCTCCCCAAATATGGCAAATTGGGGATGGCCATCGAGAACAAGAAGGGGCTATTAACGAGATCCCTCGAGCTGGTAAAGACGATCATCGGCCCGGGGTACACTAGTTGGAGGGAGGTGCCAAATGAGCTCAAGTTAGTTATTTGGGTGGCACTACAGGTAATAAATTTATATTTATATTTATATGAATATTTCAATTTCAATTACGATTTTGATTTCGATTTCATTTTATATTTATATATATATTTATTCGCAACTAACATTGTATTTGTTGGACAGGAACAATTCAGCCTGGATCCAAAGCTACGGGATTCCGTCTTGAAGCAGTTGAGGGAGAAACACAAGACGTGAAAGAAAAATATTTGGACTCGGTACTTTGAAAAGACCCGAGAGTCTGTTATCTGAATGCGTGAATCTGTCCCGCTGAAGGAGCTGGTCTCATTAGTACAATGGCAAAAGTTCATTGACAATGAGATCGGGGAGCGATAATTGGCATCTCGCCAATCGGGAGGGAAAATCGAGAAAAAAAGACGGACGTACACTACTCCGGCCAGACGTCTTACGCCGAGGTGGATCATAGGATGATGGTAAGATTTAATTTTTTATAACTACATAAATATATTATTATGCATCATTTTACTTTGCGGGGTGAATACTAATTTTACTTTATTTTATTTCAGGGGACAGGGAGTGGCCCTGGGAGTAGGCCACATAGGCTCGATACTTATACGGCTATTTGGACAAAGAAGGGGAAGGATAAGGAGGTGTCCCCGAGCGTCGCGACCATGACTGTAAGTAATTCGACAGTTTACTTTTTGTTAATTACCTTATAATATTTTTATTTACTTATTTTACTAATCATGTGCTTTTTGTCATTTTAGGCAAAGCTTAAGGAAGTGCATGAGTCGCAGTCTGATGCCGACAAGGCATCTTTGTCCCGATAAGCACTCAGCCAAGTGCTTAGCGCTGATCGCAAGGGGAGGACAATGGGGTGAGCTCGCGGGTGGCCAAATCTAGGATCATCGGATTAGAGACGAGCGACACCGAGTTGGCTTGAATGGTGGACTCGCATGACGCGAAGCTATCCTGTTTGGAGGCGACGGTCCAAGATATGTGCGAACTTTGATGATCCACTCCCCTATTTGGCTCCCTTCAACCGGTCGATGTCAATACTTGGTTGGCCAAGCCTATTTTTACTGGACATATTTGATGATCAGCGGATAGGGCAGGGGTTGAGGGACCCGAATACCGTCCAGGGTATGGAAGTTTATGGACGTTTGCTTCAAGACATCGAGTCCAAGGTGCTCGTCATGTATGTGATACCCGGGAAGGATAAATCCCCCTTGTGGTTGCGCGAACAATGCGGAATGATGTATATTGCTGGGTGTGTCAATTCGTATATCGTGTGTCTTACTCACTGCTCAGAGCTAACCTTACCCCAGACATGTAGTGACATTATTTGAATTGAATTGTTTTAAGTTGTTACATTTGAATTATATTTGGATTATATCGTGATGCATATTATTTTGGATGTATATTTTCATTATCTCTATTTTATTTGGATATATGATGCTTGAACAGGTACAACGTTGCTATAACAAGTACAAATATACTGCTGGGCAGTGGCAGTAGCAGTGGTCATACTGCCTAGCAGATTTTTTTTAATTCTGCTCAGAATTGTCACGATCATTGACCGTGACAAGTCTGTGACAAATTTTTTTGTCACGGACGTATCACGGTCATTGACCGTGATAATTTTTTAAATATTGTCACGGGTTTGTCACGGTTTATGACCGTGGCAAAACTTCTCACAATTGTAGACTGTGACATGACTGTAACAATTCTAATGAACTTGTCACGGTCAATGATCGTGATAAGCCCGTGACAAAAAAAGTTGTCACCCCCATAATTGTCACGGTCATTGACCTTGGCAAGTTCAACTTGTCAAGGTCAATGACCGTGATAATTCGACAGATTTGGTGTAGTGATTGTAAGTTGATTAAACATTTTTGTCCATTAAGAAGCATATTTTCTCCGTATGACTTACTGGCCAGGTGTCGAACAACACTTCTAACTTGATTGTTCCCAAAAGATAGACCTTTTCACCAGAAAAGCCAATTAGTGGCCTGTGATATGGTTCTAACTGGTTAAGCTTCAAGTCCAGACTTTGAAAACAGGGATAAAACATTATGTCTACCGAGATCCAATTATCAATCAATATTTTGGCGATGATTATATCTTGAATTCTGAATTTGATAACCAACGGATCGTCATGAGGATAAAGTACCCCATAGAGGTCACTTTTGGAGAAGCCAATCACCAACTTATCATTGTTGACCTTCCTCGGTCGATCTTCCTCGGCTAAATTGATCATTTGGATATAAGAACAAGCTTGGGACTCATTTAGGTAATATTTTCTTTCAGCCGTGTGATCTACCCCTCCTGCGTCACCACCTGTAATCATATGACAATCAAATGAACCAAAACTGAGCATAAATACCTCACGTTCTGGTTGTTTGGGCTTTTTCGGCAGGTTAGGATCATCCTCGTAATCATTATTACGATTTCTTTTATTATCTTCTATAAACTTACATGGAGAATTTGATCTTCTTCTAGACTCTTTGCTATCACGTCGATCAATAAATTTATTGAGTTTTCCTTGTCGGGTGAGAGATTATATCTCATTATGCAAACCAATGCAACCATCAGTTGTGTGACCATGACCCTTGTGGAAATCGCAGTACTTGGATCTATCTCGTTTGTTAGGATGGGCTCTCAACTTCCCAGTCCATCGCAATTCCATGCTATGCTTGATTTCTTACTGGATATGGTGAATGTCAACACTCAATGGGATGTAGTTCCCATATCTCTTGAGTTTTTATTCCTTTTTTCCCTCTGTTCCTTCGATTCCTTATAGTCCTTTTGTTCCTTCTTCTCATACTTCGCATCAGACTTTGTGGTCGGACTCTGTTTGGCAGCCATTGCTTCCTCGGTGTTCATTATCTTTCCTTCCTTCACCATGAGTTCAACCATCGTCTTGGGAGGATCTTTAGCCAAAGCATAATACAACTTCTCGAGAAGCAAACCACTCATAAGAGCAGTGATGGTTGTTTTTTCCTCGTAATCAATTACCTCCAACTTCTCATTGTTAACCCGAGTAATTTAGTCCCTGGTGCTTTCCCCCACTTGTTGTCTTATACTCACAAGATGAGCCACTCTTTTTACTGGTTTAGTTCCAAAGCAAAAGGTGCTAATAAATAGCTCAGCCAACTGATTAAACTTGTTGATCTGTCCTCGGGGCAATTTGTTATACCTTATTTGGGCTGAGCCCATAATGGTGCTAGAAATTTCTCTGCATCTCATATTATCTGGTACTGCATAAATATCTGTTACAACTTGATATTGTTGAATATGGAGAACAAGATCGGTTTTAGCATCATATTTGGGGGTAACCACTGGAGCTTTAAACTTAGAAGGAGTAGGAAAGTCCCTAATTACCTGAATAAAAGGAGACCATTTAACAAAGCTCCGTTGCAAAGGATTCTTCGCTTTTGTTATTTCACCCAACCTATCTTCCAACCTCTGGATTGATTTTTTCCACGAAGGATTACCTACATCAGATCTATGCGAAGTAGCTCGGTTGTTCTGACCGTTTATCTGAGTTGAACTCTCCTCCTGAGAGGTCTGCTCGGTGCGTACAGATCGTCGGATGCTTGATCTTGATCGAATTAAAGTCTCATGTTGGTTGGCCAGACATTGAGTGTTCCTGGATAATGCCCTGGGAGGGTTTCTATTTCCTCTATGTCCTATAAGATCAAACGGTGAAGCTCTGCTTAGCCTTTCCAAGACACTTGGCCTTTCAGGAGATAAAGAATGAACATCATAGGGTTCTATAGACCTGAGCAGTGAACTCAATCCTGGGCGATAAGAAGTGTCTCATAAAGTTCTGGAATAATTGTGTCTGCTGGATCTTGGAGGAGGAGATGGAATCTCTCTCTGTCTGACTTACAATGATTGGGCCAGTTATCTCGTTGTGTCTTGCATGGCCTCCTGTTGTTTGGCCAGACTGACGAGAATTCCATTAGATTACTATTAGGTGGTGGAGCAAGTGGAGAAGGCGAGTTTCCTTCATTCTCGGTACTAGGCTCCGGATCATTCATCTTGTTTGAACAAGGGTGTATGATAATGAGAACGGTGATTAGACACTCGTTCCCACATACGGGGCAAATTTGTTAATGTAAAAAACTAGACTACATCTAATTCTTTAATCACAGATAAACTATATAAATAGAAAGATAACAACACAAGATTTTAAAAAGTGGTTCGGCTATGTATTAAAGCCTACATCCACTGTCATGGTATTAGTCGTTGCAATAGCTTGCTTGTTTGTGTTTTTTTCCCTTTGATGACAAGGGTACAATATATATTGATAATGACCCGGAGGCCAAAGGTTGGAATATCAAGGGATATAATGCATTTATATATTAAGCATTTACATCCTTACATACTGTATATGACGATTAGTTGTACAAACTATGAGTAATATGACTCTTGATATGTTGACCCTTTACTGATCTTTTTGGTCGTCCTTCTCATTACTTGGTCGACATTCCTTGTGTTGGTCGGAATTCCTTGTTAGGCTATTATCAGTTGGCTGGGATTAAGGCCGTGTAGGAGAACAAATGTTTATTTCTGATTGGTCAACATAGATGGATAATTTTTGGTATCAACAATCCTCGTCTTAATATCATCTGCAAATAGCATACACCATAGCACCTCATCTTGCATTTGTCCAGTAAACTCATTCATAACAAGAGCAAAGAGATAAGAACTTAGTGTTAAACCTTGGTGCAAACCTACAGTAAATGGTAATTCACTACTTTCTCTAACTGATGTTCTTACTATAGTTATGGTCTCATCATATATATCCTTGATCACATTAATATATGTACGAGTTACTCTTTTTTTATGAAGAACTCGCCATATTATATATCTTAGTATCCTATCATATGTGTTCTCGAAATTATAAAATTTATATGAAGGTCCTTTTTTTCTCCCTATACCTCTCTATTAATCTCCTCAATAAATAAATGTCTTCTATTCTTAACCCTCCCAAGCATAAATCAAAATCGATTCTCGGACATGGTTGTTTTCAATCTCAATTTATAATCAATCACCCTCTCTCTCTCTCGCAAAGTTTCATTATATGACTCATTAACTCAATCCTATGATAATTTGAACAACTTTGTTTGTCCCCTTTATATTTATAAATAGTAAGAAACACTACAAGGAAAAATCCTTTTTATGACGTTTTTTAAGTGTAATAAAACACATTTTATGACCCTTTATTTTTCAATAAAAAGCGTCATAAGTTTGGGTGTCATAATTGATACCCATAAAAAGTGTCATATTAAGTAACAGTTATATATGACTTTTTTTTTCAAAACTGTCATGTCTGCTACAAAAAAAAGAGTCATAATATACTCTATAAGATGTCATAGTTGATTTAAAAAGCGTCATGATAAACAGTTTTCAAAAGTTTAAAAAGGTCATAAAAAATTTCATCACATGAGGATTTAATATAAACAGTCATAAATTAAACATATAATAAAAAAATTAATAACCAATATTAATGTCATAGTTGACAAATAAATCTAAACAAAAATCAAAATTTACAATAACATAAAAACAATCTTTAATTTTTTTGTACTTGAAGTCACGTACACCTAAAATACACCAGATCAAGTCCTATGTCCGTATAAAAAAAATAGTGGGACATGAATAGATATACCCACCATCTACATTAATTATCCATAAAAAATAATGACCTACTATATGTATCCTCGCTAGATATAACCATTATTTACATCATTCAAAAAAATGTCTCCAAAAAAATGCACATCCAAAAATCATGCATAAATGCGTCGGTCTTCGGCGTTCACGAAATTGTGTCAACACATCAAAAGCTCCAAATCTCCTTGACTTGAATAGCATTCTGGGTAGGATTTTCAGGAATTCACAATGGGTTTGCGAAAGATGAAGATTTAGGATTACTCGATCTACAACCCGGATTTATCATCCACTTCTTCAACTGCAAAACAGAAAAGGAGAAATGAATCACTAAAAGAAAAATGGTCATTTATGTCAGTCAAAAATTGACATAAATGGTCATTTATGTCAGTTTTAGAATTTTTCAAAACTGATATAAAGCCTTAACATAAGTGTTCGTAAAACTAACATAAATTATATTCTCATATATGCTAGTTTTTAAAAACACACATAAAAACAACGACATTTAACATGTTTTTAATCACATTTTCATGAAAAACTGAGATAAATAAATTCACATTCATCACAGTTTAAATAATTTTATGAGTTTTTTCACACCTAACATAAATTTTGATATAAGAAATTAAAATTCCTACTCCAGCAATTGACAACTATTATTTTAAGGTTAAATCAACCCTTCTGCCCCCAATTTTGTTATATTGTAAATATAGAATAACTAATGTCATAAATATCATTAACTTAATATTCATCAAGATATTTACAATAAAAAATAGTGATGATTCTAGTAAGAAATATATATCTAACCACATCATAATATCCAAAAAAGAAATAACATCGATACCCCAAAAAATACTCTGTGTAACTAATTTTGAGGACGACAATAGTTGTTGCAATGCAAAACTCAATTAACTAGCTTTGCTCATGATAACTATCTCCCAAACTAAATAGTTAACTGCAAAACAAATACAAAAATAGGAAAATCACAATCAAACATAGTCAATAGTTTTTTTTATCAAAACATAACCAAATTTCAATGTACCATTCAGCTCTTGTTTAGCTCAATAATTTAGATGTAATGATAAAATTTCAGAACTCAGTGGGTATTCACATACTAAATATTCGGGACTTTTTAGAGTTTTAAAAAAGTTGAAGTGGGACTAAAACCTAAAAACTAAATAAATAAATAAAAACATCGGTCCCCACAACCCGATAAAGTAAATATCCTAACTCTTTACGTTTTAAAAAATATTGGTAGAGTCTCCTTTATTTTTACATGAAACCAACATATTCAGTTTATTAGAAATATGTCATTTAACTAAGGAATAAAATAACGATGTAAACATCAATCATAAAGGAATTTGTGTTTATTCAATCTTTCTACTTCTTCTTTAGTGTCGTTGTTTCCATATAAGATTTCAGCGTATTTAAAATGGACTAAAAATAAACACTTTTATGCACAGATATAGGGAAGTTTATATAAAAGTATTACATTGAGAAGTTGTTTTAAGACGTTTTAAGCAATCATGAGTATTCACCCGTGATGTGGGGACTCGAATGGAAATATGGGGAAAAGTAATGTGATGTACCTTTATAGTGACTGTGTTGAAGGAACATTCCACTTCTGAGTATCGAGTTCATTTTCAATCCTCTCAAGTTATTCACAATTGTGTACTCACCACACGCTCTCACATTATCCTCTTAACTTATACCTTGTATTCCTCTCCACGAGCACAATCAACCATGGGCAAAATTCCCTATAAAAGCATAAACATTTATGTATAATATGACTATAGGAGTTTTCATATAACAAAGTGCTAGATGTCAGTGTACAGCAGGACCCTATGCTAGATAAAAAAAGTCTTATATAAGGATATCTAAGGGAATTGAAGCCAAAATTGTGTTCCAATATGTAATCACTTCCCTTAGTAACTATTCATTTGATTTTGGCCTCCGAAGATAGAAGCACAAGCAATTTGTAAACACCTACATCTTCAAACAATAACTTCAGATATATAGATACATAAGTACATATAGCATTATACTCCAGTAAGGACTTGAGACATAGATAGCATGCCTATTTGTTTCACTGACAAGTGCTATCTGTTCACTGACATGGATCCTTTTCTTGATTAAGGGTTGTCCATATGTATATTTTGTTGGCAATCAATATAAATATGAGACCCGTTTAATGAAGGGTTCCAAAGGGCAAGAAATAAGACCTTGCATCTCAAAATTCAGTGAGACAGGTGTTGTTGCGTTGAACATCAAAAATGTTGAATGACATACTCTCTGTTTTGGGAATCAATTCATCTTCATAACTATAGAATATGCTTAGCCGATAGAGGGTGCTGCACAAAGGAAAACAAGAATCAGCTTACACATATGGTTGATTGTGTTAGTATTATCTTTGTGAAGATTTACTAACAAGCTATTACTAATATTAAACATCAGTCCAAAATATACCTATTGTGATGGAAAACTAAACCGAGATCTTCATTTCAATCTTCATTTGCTTAACTTTTTAGTCGAAACTTGCACATTCTAGCAAATGTCTTTTCAGCTCCAATTTAATAACTGTTAAATGAAAATGATAAAAATTTAGTGCCCAGGAAATACACTGATTATACGACACATGTAATCTTTTTAATTTTATATTCGATTACTCGGTGCATCAATGGTGTTGACTTTATAGAGTCGCAACAATACTACCATATAAACGTTAGAATTATACTCCATTATACTAAACCACTGTGTGAGAATGTGAACTCAAGTTTAGATGAAGTGAACATAAAAAACTACCTTCTTATATCTTCTATGCTGACTATATAACCTACAATACCCAAAAGCGAGCATTATAATCATAGTGTGAACAAAAAGGGACTTCCAACTATAAAAGAAATCCAATAAAGGAAATCCCAAAAGGAGAAGAGAGTTTCACACACCTAATTGAATCCAGATTACTAGCATATGGTATAACTATACATCAACTGTATGATATTGAACTTCCTCTTGGTTAGAAGAGAGTTTAACCCACCTAAACCTGGATTTAACTTTTCATTCAACCCTTTTGTTGATGAAAAACACCTCATTAAAGTTTTCTTGTCAATTCTGCTAGGTGTGAAGTCCATGAATCACATACAACCTGAAATCTAATTACACAACTGTGTGTTGTGTTAGATGAAAATACAATTAGCTTTAAGAATATATTCTTTTAAATTCTAAAATTTCCTCATCTCCAAATGTACACTGCATTTACAATAAAGAGAAACATTATTTCTTCAAACTCCTTGAGAAGAGCTTCCGATATATAGGTTCCAAAACCATATAACTAAGCCACCTTTCATTCTAAAACAGAGCAAGTAAACTAAATAAAATAGTTTTTTTTAAAAGAGAGAGTGACAAATGTTACATAACAAACAAAAAAACATTCAAGTATATAGTTTCTAGAGAACATGAAGACTTTTTCTGACTTGATAAATTGGCCCCATAATAGAACCTCAATGAGAAGTTAAAAGTGCCATGTTTATGATAAATGCAAAATTTGAGGCTAAAAAAATTCAAAATAATTTGAGTGCATGTGATTGCTCAAAGTTCACTCGTCTACCGACGACGCTGATGAAAGAGCGGGGTATAATTTCAAAACATCTTCCCAAGTGGTATTTCCATCTGTCGAGTCTTTTTCAACCGATGCTACTTCTTCCACGCTAACCCAAATTTGATCCTTGTTGTCCCTCTCCCGAATAGTCACTGAAGTTGTTGTATCGACAATTATGGCAAATGGTACACATAGTTCATCTGTTCTTGCGTATCTTTTCCCTATCGACGTACCTATAATGTCAATCTAATGTGAAATTCCAACCACGGTCAGTGATTTGGAGATGAACTTGGCAACTTCCTCGTATTATTGATTCTGAACCAGCAGAAAGACATTACATTTGATAGGTGTGACAAGAGAGGGAAATCGGAAAACATTTAATTATTCAACCCCTCCTTTACTTGGCCTCCTTTACTTGGCCTCGTGTAGAAAGAATGTTCATAAAGACAACATATTATCCGCCCAACACCAAAAGAGGGCTCAATCACAGAATGTGTGAAAACTCTCTGCCATTATTTCTTTTTTTCTTTTGAAATTGAGACCATGTTTTTATTAATAGTCACTGTTTTCCAAAGGGTGCAGACATCGAACTCTACTTCCCCTTTGGATTCTAAATAAGCCTTCATATCCATAGCTTCTTTTTCATCCATGGCCGCTAGAGCTTCAAGTACCATCTTCTGATTCCCCTTGAATGCAATCCCCAGCTCCTTCTTCACTGGAACTATAACCAATTCCCCCACTTCTCTAGGTTCTGAGAATTTCTCTTGAGCTACAAGAGGGACACCACTTTTTTTTCTGAATGAGATCGTAAGTTAAATGCCGATTTGACTGCAATGCCAACACACTCGACCTAACTGTATGAGCACTCAATTTCAGCATCCTAACAGTCTGTAGCATAGTGGGACATCTCGTTTGTAAGGTGCTGCCTGAAGCGTAGACGTTCTTTGTCAATACCGAGTCGCATTAGAAGTAGATATACCCTCCCAATGAAGTATGCAAGGGTTTTATTATTGACAATCCCCTTGAAACTGCTTCACCAAGAAGAATTATCTTCGCAGACTGCCCAGACATTTGTTCTTCCCTAGAGAGCATGAGGAAATCCAAGTTTGCAACTTCAGAGTATTTTGGATGCAATTGGTCCTTAGGGTTATAACCAGGGCTCACGCAAGGATGGTCCTATTAAAGTATGAAACATCAAATTGAATGGGTGAGGATTAGAAAAATGATTCTTAGTGAAAAAAACTCATATAAGATAGCAAGAACGTGTTTTAGTTTAGCTTCCTTATCTGCGGTCATACTCAGGTCCTTTTCGATCTTCTCGCTACAATAGTCTTTCAGCAACTGATCGGCCCGATAATAGGTCCTAGTCTTCTCATCCTTAACTGTAAGGTCAGTGAACTTTCCAACATGACCCGATGCCTTCAAGATAACCTCAGGTGTAACACAGGGGCATTAACTTCTAACATATTCTCCTCAAGAACAAAGTGTTGGCGCCAGAAAGCAAGGATATTGGACTTAACAGCACATCCAGGGGGGGCATAATCATACAAGCAGCCACCCCTCTATAAATCTTGAAAGAGGGGATATAAAAAAAGACATATTTGGAGAGTATTAACAACGGATTACCTAAAAGAATCTATGTTGTGAGAGCTTGAATCGCCGCCAATGGCTGATTGGACTTAGGTTTCGATTGTGGCCTTGTCGAGTTTGAGGCATTGAGGGCTTCAACGACGGCGAAGATTCGGGGTTAGGTGGCATTGGTGGATTTCAAGTGGCGGACGTTGTTGGCTTGGGCTTCGAGGAGGGATTTGGGTCTTGGAGAGGGCTTTGCGGAGGGACTCTTCCATTTCGGAAAGTGAAGAGAGAAACTAAATAAAATAGTTTCTTCTATAAAATAAAAGGAAATTCGGAAAATGAAAGAAGTAATTGCTAATGGATATGCCATCGGTCACTACAACAAAAGCAGTCACCTATGTCACTTAAAAATGCACCTTAGTTTAAATACAACAATTAGGAACCCCCCTAAGTTAAAATGAGACTAGATTTTGTATGCTAATTGTTAGATTACAAATCAAATTAACATGATAAACCTCAACAACCTCCCCTCGAGTAAAACATTACTTCATGATTTTTAAAAATTAAAGTATAAGAATCCACTTTTGTTACATTCTTGTATGCATTGGTAGCAACATGAGGAACCTGGAAAGAACCTTTTCATATGAATTTAGTGAGTTGGGGGTGATTGTAATTTGTAATTATTTGTTCAGGCTTTGTTGCAAGTTTTTTCCAAGTATGACAACTAGTCTTTGCCCCTTGTAATCTTGCTTCATATTTTATTGTATTTTGTCATTTCTAGTCAAATTATTCATATTCTATTTTGTATCGCGTTTATTTTCCACTTAGTAGATGGAGACTAGAGCTTTATCTACATCATTTAAACAATAAAAACTGAGAGACTTTTCTTTAATATCAGTTTTCTCAATTTAAAATTTCAAAATTGCACTCAAGTCAATAAATATTTGTCATAAGATTCTTAATTACTTAATGTCAACTACCTGAATCTTGGGTAACCATTATGCTCTGTTTGAGGAAATATCTTTTGTTAAACCACAAGCTATCAATTCTAATATTACTATATATGTGTCAATTTGCCTTTTTCCCTACGATTCAATATCAATCAGATCTCTCTTCCTTACTGGTTCACTAAGTGATCTGAGTTAAATGCATTCATATTGTCTAAAGAGTAATATCATTTATATGCCAGTTTCAAACTTTAATTTTGAACTACTCAATGAATTTATGTATTTCTTGGGTTCGTGTTACAGTTTCAAATTTCGATCAATATATAATGAACTACACAAAAAGAACTACAAATCACCCACGCATTGTGTGGAGCTATCAACTAATAATCATGCCATATTTTGGTAACATGTCTCATTTTGTATTGGTTAAAAACGTCTCCTGAAACGACGGGTTATTAAAAGTGTGCTAAGGAGGTTACAATCCTCTTTTGAAGCAACCTTTCGATGTTTATGTCGACAAGCCTCTTCCATGGGTATATACAAATAGGAAAAAATATAAAACAAGTCCACCGATTAATTAACAAACATGGTAAATATATGGATATATACAAAGCATGGATATGTATTCAAATATTAAGACCAATAATAAAAACATATTTATATATGTATGGTTATGTTAAACTACAACCAAAATAGTTAGGCAATAAAGGTCCATAAATTGGGGGCAAATTAATGAAAGCATGTTATCTGAATATTTAGACCAAAATAGTTAAAAATTCATATAACATGTTATCTCAAAAGTTAAATAGTCAGATAACATACTACGAGTCAACAGTTAATTACTCAAATATTCTATTAGTCACACCAAGCATAGTATGATAATCTTAAGTTGATGTACGGTAAGGAGAAGGCGTGGGAAAAAAGGTTATACAACCAAATTCATGAAGCAAAAGGGAACACTCGGGTGTTTTGTAGGTGCCGACTGCTAAATAAAGTGGAGGTTTGAGTTGGGTATGCTTTGGCTTGTGGATTTAGCAGGCATCACTGGTAAAAACTGATTGCATAAGGTGAACGTCTTAAGGAAGCTCAAAATATTAATAGATCACTTTTAACTCTCAGGGATGTCGTATCTCTTTTGGCCATAAAAAACAACCACATACCGTACATAAATTGAAAGCTCACACATCTACTTCAAGATTTTTTAGGAGGTGATTCCAAAAATTTAATGTTTGTGCAAATCAACCCTTTGAAGCAGGACTTGAGTGAGACTGTAAGTTCTTTAAATTTTGCAACTCGGGTTCGAGGGGTTGAGTTGGGTCTTGTGAAGAAGCAAGTTTACACGAGCGAGCTTCAAAAGTTGAAATTATTGCTTGATAAAGCAAAGGAAGACTCCAGATCCAAAGACGAGGCTTTACGAAAGTTTAAACAGAATTATGGACGGGATATGTTCGTTTTGTTTGTTCAGAATCAACAATCACGTGGCCATAAAAAACAAACAAATTAGAGCTTGAGGAGTGAAGACAGTAATGGAAATCATATACTTTCTATGAGAGAATACAAACAGTATTGTAGAAATAGGCGAGGGATTGAATCGGTGAGACATTCATCTCCCATTTCACCTAGATGGAATTCAAACTATGAAACCCATTTGTTTAATGTAATTAGTACAACAATTAATTGGTAATGTTTTTCGTTATGCCTCTATCTCCCCGTAAACACAAACAGGATCATGAAAACCTTTTAAACAAAATTTATTAAGGCTTTAAAATTGACAAAAATCATCATCCGTAATCTCACAATTTTATCCAAAAAGAAAATTAAAAAATTAAACATTTAAATTGACCATGATACGTAGAAAGTAGTGAGCAAATTAATCATCAACATCAAAACATTACCTGCCCACAAACTTCGTATTAAATTGTAGAATCTTAAAAAGTAATTTTTAAGAAAATTTAAAGACTAATGCACACCTCTTTGGAAACTTCTTCGGCCTCTTTGATGATCTCACATAATTCACAAAAACATTTAAAAGGACAGTAAAATCCATAATGATCAAGTCGGTTTGTAAAATATATATAAAAAATCACCAGTAAGATATTATATGGACATGCTTGAAAATTTAAGAGTTGATAAAAATGCAAAACCTACATTTGGTGCATAATAAAAATGGTTATTTTCACCCATGGCAATTGGTAGCTTAATTTTGTATGCTTAAAAACCTAAAATAGAATTCCACTTACATAATACTCCACTAAATTAGAGTATAAACCAACTAGACAATGAAATTGAGAACAAGTAAAAGTGAGAAACCTTACAACCATCTTTTCCCAAAGTTAAAGCAATAGCCTTGCCAATTCCCCTAGAAGCTTTAGTGACAACAACAGCAAGAGGAGCAACTGTCGTAACCTGAGCCCTAACAAGCCCTAAAATGAGAGGCAAGATTCCAACTAAAATGAGGTTGCTTGAGTGGGGGGAAAATACATGATAATGCTGGACTGACATCAACATAAAATTAATATATTGTAAAAGAATTTTTTTAATGATATTCATCCACATTAATTATTCTGATCAAATTTCTCCATGACACACAATATATCCACATTTCATTCAAAATAATGTGTGTTGACAACATCCACAATAACGAAGATGGGAATCTTCAGCCGTCGAGACAAGTAAAGGAAAAAAAATACAATGACAAGTAAAAATTTCATGTCTATGAAATGGTAGAAGAAATTTGATTAGGGGTTTATAATTCATCAACTCATAATAAATGATTTTCGATCATGTGCCTTCTTGACCAAAGAGATTTCTTTTTCAAGCTCCTTGCAAATTTTATTTCATGTTTAGCTCACTTTGTAATATCACAACTCTCTCGTACAATTACAAAGTTATAAATAGGTTAATCAAGGTGGTCTATCATATGCAAGCATATATTAGGAAATTATATGACAATTTTTCACCTCCAACAGAAACATTTCAATAAGAGAGAGATTTTCCTTATCTAACCATTTTTGAGGGAGTTGTAGTAACTCCATTTCCTCAACCCTTCTTTGGTAGTCTTTGTTTGACTGCGTAAACCTCATTTGTGTCTGGCCTACACCCTCTGCAAGAGTCCAAAGAAGCAAAACTAAAAAATTCCAGCCCCTTTTTAAGAACAACACTATCATTTACAAAATCCAATCACAAGAGAACCACGATATGAAATCAGTTAATACAGTAAAAATTCTATTTTTTACAAAGAAAGTGTTTAAGTTGCAATTTGAATGTTATAAAACATGCCTCATAAAAACAATATTTTTATTGTTAAGTTTCGGTATAAATGCAAATGGTGAACATTTTCGAAATAGAATGTTCAAATGGACCTATTGTTTGCCCATCATGCCTCAACACACACCAGTTTGATGCATATGTATGATATTTTTAATTTTATTATGTTATTAATATTTATAACAAGAGCAAAAAATCATACTTTAATAATTAATGTTATAAAGTAACCTAAACGGAATTTTATATGTTATAATCTCAAATATAGTGCATATACCACTATAAACGTTGCAATAATGCCGATCAAATACAAAACGTGGATATGACTCATACATGGTCATTATATAAGCATTAAAAAATTATCGAATACAAAAGGAAGTTTTTTACTTTGGCACCAAATAGCCATCAATAGTTGACACTATAAAATCAAATCAACAAGATGTCTAGACCATTACACAGCTTAAGAATTGTCTGGTTGCACTTATCAAAAGTAATCACTTCATTTGCAATGCAAAAAAGTAATATTGGCTCGTTAATAAAGACGATTGGACTTTAGTTATCATTCATCACCAATTACCAAAGAAAGGAAACATGCTCATTTTGATATGATACATTCACATTTTATACACAAATTATATGAAAATATTACATTTCTAACAATGTATGCAAGTATATAAAACATAATCATTATTATTAAAAAAAATATACACTGTAATCTATATATAACAACCACTTAGCATATAGACTTACCAACTTTCATCGAAAAAAGACAGAATTTAACATCATCATAGACATAATTAAAGTTAGAACCAAAACCACTTATTGTGCAATATCACAATACATACAATAATTATCACAATACAAAAACCCTAAAATTCAAAACCCCTAAAATCTCAAATCACACCCAATACATATTCGCACTATCCCCAAGATTTATGTATGCCATAATCGTAAGTCATGGGTGAAACGAACCAGAGAATTGTAAAGATTTATAACTTTAGTTTTGTGAAACGAACTAGAAAACGTACCAGAAATTATAAATGAAAGTCAAAATCGAAAGTTACCAAATGTTTTATAACTTTCCTACTGTAAAACGAACTAGAAAATTGTAAATCGAAAGATTCAGTGCATGAGACAATGGAGACAGAAAACGTACCATATAATGGAGCGTGAGGGAGAGCATCTTGAGAGGGAATGTATAGGAGGAGAGACGAGAGAGGGTAAACCCAAATGTTGGAGGGAGCGGGTAAAAGATAAAAAAAAAATTGGGGGAAATCCCCCTTTCTAAATTTTGGAGGAGAAAAAAAAGTCATAATATGTATATTTAGGTTAGAAACTCTAAAAAGAAGTCATAATATCTATAATCAAATATGATTTTTATATTTAAAGTGTCATAAGAAATAATACTAATATGTATAAAATGACATTTTATATTAGAACTATCACATTAATAATAGTATTAACCTTTAAATGACATTTTTGTAATAAGTGTCTTTGAATTATTTTTTTGAGCGTCATAAAAAGGTGTTTTTCTTGTAGTGAAAACACTCTTTCTCCATTCACCGGACATCCTATTGGTCATTATAATTCTATTAAATAATTTTGTAAGCCAAGATACTCCTCCTCCCCTAAGCATTTCCAAAGCTCAATAGAGATACCACTTGGGCCTAAAGCCCTACCTGTTTTCATATTTTTTTTAGAGTAATACTAACCTATGTTGTCCTAATACTATGAAAAATTATATTTTTTTGAGTCTCCTAAGTTCTTATATATCTAATCTACTCTCATTATCTCCATTTAATATCCTCTCGAAGTAGTTTTTCATCATTTCATGATCTCATAATCCATGGCTAGGACTCTCAAATCATCACTTTTAATAAAATTAATGTTATTAAAATCTTTTATTTTTCCATCCCTAAGTTTAGCAAGCTTACAAGTACTTTTTTCCTCTTCTTGCATTCCAAATTTTTTTATAAAGATCATCATTCGTATTTAACTTTCTCTTATCATTTTCTTAACTTCCTTTTTAGCCCATTTATATTTCTCAATTTTTTTTGTTTCTAGTTGTTTGCCATATTTTAAACCACTTCCTTTTGAGTATTAGTATATTTTGTACTTCTTCATTCCACCACCAAAGTTCTTTAGATTATGGCCCATTGCCTTTTGATTCTCTAAGAATTTCTTTTGATATTATTCCAATGAATGCGACCATATTATACCACATTATGTTGGTGAAAGACTACATTCAAAGTGAACACAAAGCAGTAAGCACAACAGAAGAATAGGTGGACTAAAATTAATCACTTGAATTAATTATGTATGAACAATGAACTATGTAGTGTGTTTCAGCCAAGTCTCTTGAGTTCTTTTCTTGAACAAAAGCATTTTCTAGTGAATACCACGTGCTAAAAAAATTATGACAAGCCAGTTTTAGTAACTTCACTCACCCTTCTCTTGGTTGATCAATACTACTATGCTATACACATGCATATATAGATTTGTAATAATATTCCCCACTATTAAGACAGTCTTTTCATATTTGCATGTTCACATAATGTACTTGGATTACTTATTTGCATACCATATTTTCTAAAAATAGGTCATCCTAACTAAAATTATTGTTGTTTGTTTTGTATGTTGGTAATGGCCAAGAAGACAACTTTTTTTATGTTCAAGAAGTCAATGTTATTTAGCATCATTTTTTTGGACAAGTAGTAGGTTACATGCATAATTAGAGTCATTGTTATTTTGAAACATTTAACAAGTATTGGTGAGTCATGTCCACACTTGGTTTATATATATATGAGTTTTGGCTACTGAATTTGATGTGTTCAATCCAAATTGCCTTTAAATTATTTGTTTAGTTTTGATGTAATTTATTATCAACTTTTAATATTACATAGTCGAAATAAAGTGGTTCAAAGTGATATTAATTTTTTTATAAGGAAAAGTTTAGTGACAATAACTCACCCTTAAAAGTAGAACCTGTTAACGAAAATGTTATTTATCCCTAATTAATTATATTAGTATAATTAATGTATTGATTTTGATGATGACAAACATATTTTCGTTAAATTATTTTTATATCTTTTATTTCATAATATATAATTTTGTTTGTACAGATACAGTATTATTTTTATATCTCTTATTTCATAATATATAATTTTGATTTCATAATATCTTCTTTTCTGGAAATATGTTTTGATTATCCGATTTTTTATTTATCCGGAAATTCCTTATCGTTTACGAAACCAGTGTTTTATAGCAACTGACACATAGTTACTGCTTTAGCCCCTCGCTGAAATCAACTGCCACATTGAATGGCATTTAATTCTCGCTCGGTTAAGGACAATTTTTTTTCTTTTCTCCTCAAATCCCACTTGTACTCATAAGGACTAGACTTAACTTGATTTGACCATATAAGGTCATAGCCTTAGGCCATTATATATGTTGGCATGTTTTTACCTTTGCTGTACATGAGTTTTGGTTTATAGCTTATATATATATATATAGCCTTTGTCCTTTTGTCATAAAGTATCAACCATGCATGATCAGATTTTTTTGTAAGCAACTCTTTTGTCCACTAGATTATAAGATAGTATATTTTCTTTTATATCCTAAGATCTCATAGCTGTTGGACGAATAGGAAGTGTCCTTGAAACAGTATCTGACTTATCAGATCTTCGGCTACAGAGATTTGCTTCATCCATCCTCTGACAAGTTTTGGACAACGCGATTTTTATATTTACTTGTACAACTATTTTTTTAATAGCTTAAATTCGAAATATATTTTTTTTGTCCGAAATATTTTTTACATTTCTGTTCCAAAATTTTTTATATCTGTGAGAAATTTATTTTTATATCTGCTCGGAAATTTTTTATCAGTGTAAGAAATATTTTTTTTAATATATATATGTTCGAATATATGAAGCTCCATACCTTGAGTGCTTACTGCCTTGGCAGTGGTCACTTCCTGCCTTAGGAGGTGACTTAAGTGAGTTGTCAATTTTTATGAATTGTCGTGCGTCCCTTACCTGTCCGCTTTGTGCACCTTGGGCACGAACTGAGATGTCAGACTCCTAGACTTTTTGTTGGCATGAATATATATATATATGTTAATGTTTTGGCCACCGTGGTTTCTGCATTAGCAGGCCTTAGTGGAATGTTTTTTTTTTCAGCCTTGCTTTCGGCCACCCACTCCTCTGTCTAGCGTAAGGCTACGACATAATTAGCCTGTATAGTCAGATTCTTTTATATTATAGCTCGGAAACAAAATTATATATATATATATATATATATATATATATATATATATCAGTTTGCATATATTTCTTTATATGTCAGTCCAAATTTTTTATAAATATCTGTTCAGAAACATTTTATTTGATATTTTTTATATCTGTTCGGTATCAGTTCAAAATATTTCTATCAGTCAGAAATTTACTTTTATATCTGTCCGAAAATAATTTTTTATTATGATAAATAATCTGTTCCGAATTGCTTTATTTATATATTTCTTTTGGCAGAAACTCTTTAAATTAATATCTGTTCGAAATACACTTTTTATATATTCGTATGTACATCTGTCATATATATATTCACATACACTCTCTTGCAAAACCTGTGACTAAGTAATACATATTCTTAATGTGTCTCATTTTACTATCTTGACAAAAAATTATTGTTTACACATCAGTTATAAATCTTACACATCAGTTCCACATTAATATATCAGTTGGATATTATCTCTTCGACTAACATATTTTTGCAGAGCCATTTTAGAAATGTTAAGTACTACTTTCAGTCACACATTGTCAGATTACCCATTCTTATGCTACAACATCCATATTTTTTATTGAGAAGCAAAAATGAAGATTTTCACATCAGCCTTGCAGATTGTTTTCAGACTACACATTTTCAGCATACCACTTCCATACTACACAGCTACATTTTTTATGGAGAAGATAAAAACATAGTATCTGTATAACAGATTCTGAAATGATTTTGAAGCTACAGCATCTCAGCAATATCAGGAGCATTTAATGCTCAAATTGGATGTGTCTAACAGCTAGTTTTTGGAAGACACATTTAAAGCTTTGAAGAGCTGCATTAAAGACCAACAGACTTGAATTAGAACATGAGCAAGACTTGAAATATTATTGAGAGCATTTATTTTACTACTCAGCTACACATTCAAGAGAGCAATAAATTTTATCATCTGCTCAATCATTGAAGAAGGAGACTTGTGCCTACTTCAACACCATTTATTGAAGTCTGATTCAAGAAGGAGAAACTCAGATTACAAATTGTATTTTAAGGAGTTTCAGTATTTTATTCTGTACTACAAAAAATTCAGATTTGTTGTGAAGCTTTGTTGAAGCTTCGGTTTGTAACGGTAATTGGTTCCTACCCGTAAGTGGGCCACGAGGTTTGAAGCTCGGTGTTAGCTTGCAAACAGTTGTACGCGGTGGTTTGATCCTACCCGCAAGTGGATCAGGTTTAGTGAAGCGCAAAGGAGTCGGGGGCTCTAGGCGCGTGGACGTAGGCCGGGATTTGGCCGAACCACGTTAAATTTCGGTGTCATTTATTTTTCGCACCTTTATTTATTTATTTGCACATGCATGCTTGAGTTAATATTTTCAGCACACTGTCTTGCAAATAAATTAATTCCGAAATTTGACTTAATTAATTTTAAGGATAAAATAATTATTTTTGAATTAAATAATTAATTTCAGAATATCACTTAATATTAAATACGAAAATTAATTTAATATTTCTAGAGTGTCAATCTGCATCTCTAGTTGTTTAAATTAGTTAGTTGCATTTATTTGATATTGTTGGATTTATTCTTTATAGATTTATTAATCTGAAATTTGTTTAAGTGATTTAAATTTACTATTTTTCTAAAATATTAATTTGACTTTAAAGTTTGTAAAAACTCAATTCACCCCCCCTCTTGAGTATAATCTGGGCAACAGAACCAATTCGAGGTTTAATGACGGAAACATTTTATGTCCAAACTTATTGAACCATTGGCGACAATTTACATTTATCGCCTAGCATAAAAACATTAGTCGCAGATAGAATATTGAATAAACAAATAAATTGTATTGGCGACTTCAAGTAGCTTTGGGATGCGAAAATTTTAAGCCTTTACCGACAAAATATTTTCATCCCAAAAAAATAATGCATTCGGCGATGACATTTTTTCATAGACATGGAAGAACTATTGTCGACGAACTTAATTTTGTCGGCTTAAACTATTAGCGACGGATTTTTGACAACGAAGGAGCGACGAAATTTTTTCCATCACCAAAAACCTTCGGCGAAGAAATTTGAATTTTGAACGACAAAAGTTTAAGTCACCAAATGTGAGATGTGTTATAGTGTTTGGGCCCGCAAAATAATGATCAATCGTTGCTCTGTACCTGCCCTAACAGTCTTCGCCTAGTAATACCTTCAGGCATTTCAAATAACATGGTGCATAAATGCATTAACGTATCATCCATGAAGGATTATGCTCTGAGGCCCACAATAATTTTATAATGATGACTTGATGGATGCAAAAAACTTGAGTTGTATTTTAGAAAAACAACACAAGGAAATTAAATTTCAGATATTTAAGCACTTAAATTTTGGAAATGGAATACAAATCGTCATGTAAAGAGTCGATATAGAAAATAAAAGGTAGGATATAACCATTCTTGTTTACAAGTGTAACGCCCACCACCTCTTCCCATATCGATTTAACTAGGCTTAATTGTATCAACTTATTTTGTAAGGTTACAACTAAAATGTTTGATAGAATTTTCGAATAATAGTTTCCAAATTATTCATTTATCATTTCCATACCAATATTAGAGTTCGAAATGTAACAAGGCAGGAGTCCCATCAAGCCCTTTTGCTCGGTAGTAGTCAACATACTCTTTGATCGTGAAAGACCTGTACTTTGGTGGATTCTCTTCGGATAACAACTGTTTAATGGGTTCATATATCCTCGGGGATGGATTTGTACCTGTGGTAAAGAAGCTCGCAACTGACACTCTTGGACCAACATAGTTTGCTAGCACTCTGTGTTCAACGCTTAAGAACTTGTCGTTTGATATAAGCTGAAGATATTGATAAATAAACAAATTTAATTTACTCCCAAAACAAAATGAAGTTATCTTATTAATTTATTTTAAAGATGACGTTTATTTATAGCCATACTTCCAGAATCAACATATGCACACTCAAAACTATTGTGATAATTAATAATCTAAACCACAACAATCACAATGCTTATCACCTAAACTATGTTCAGTTGCTACCTATGAAGCACGTACATTGACATAAAATATGAGTGCCATATAATACAGACACGATGACATCCCAAAATAAAAATATGAAAGGCATATAAGTGTGAAGGAAACGCCATACGTATGTACTAGTTGTAAACCCACGCGATGAACGGACGGTGCACAAGTATTAAAATATAATATAAAAGTTGTATTTAATCAATATAAAACATGTAATGCATAATTAGATGTTGATCAATTCAAAAGTAAACTATATATACAATAAGAATGAATCCATAAGTAATATAGTTTTTGTGTGACAGGGAAGTAACCTTTATGTTGTTTTAAAAATTCTTTGTTTGCATCACAGGCAATAATAAATTGATATTGCGATGGAACAATAAAAATATATGTGAGAGGGTGGGTAAATTCTAGGTTATCACTTGCCAAAATCTTGATTAAATAGTAGTGTTGTGTGCAACAAATAACATAAGCAACTCATCATATGTTACTTTCTATCTTTTCAATGCAGTGAACCCTTCAAACATACGACCAGAAAAAAACATCAAACTTTTCTTCTATGTTTTAAGACAGAGAGCCCATCAAACTTTATATTCCTTTTATTAAGTAAACACAAGTATCTTACCACCAACTTTAGAAGTTATACAATTCGTGTTTTACAACAATAAAATATCACATGGGGAAAATCATCTTTTAATGTAATTGATGAAATTATAAGACACTGTGAACGCATGTGGATTTCTGTTTAAGAGAAGTTATATCTCAGAGAATCAAAAACTGTAAATATTACTACATACAATGAACACCCAAAGTCAAAACTTGTCAAACCTTTGATGAATTGTTGTTGCCTTGTTAGGATCACCATTTGCAACCTATGATCGTGGGGAACTAATGGTAGATCAGAGTTTTAAATACTCTCAAATCAACCGCCATGTCTAGTCGAAGTCTCCGATCCAAATCAAGGAATTCATTTGCAACGCATTCACTAATTTCGTAATAGAGTAAACACAAAACTTGTCCACATTGATGGTTGCACATTAATAATGGTAACCGAACTCCAAGGTTTTTTCTTCTCACTTACAACAATATCAAATTATCTATTATTGAGAATTAAATCCAATATATAGCAATCTTGGAGTGAATCTAAGGGGTGGAAGAGGAAAAATCTGAGATGGGTTTTTAAGAGACAGTAATTGCTATCAAATTGGCACTTCCACGTGGCTTAATGGAAAGGAGGCATATATATATATATATATATATATATATATATATATATATATATATATATATATATATATATATAAATCGCAAATACATGTTTATGATAAATAAATCTATTATTATTTATTAGATTGTGATGTAAATGCACCAATAATAAATTATGAATAATAGTAAAGAATAAACATTTATGTGATAGTATACTAAAAAGAAGTAGAAAATTAGTTAAAGACCATATAAATGGTTGAATGAAGCATATATATACTGAACGATTATCTTGCCCATGCTCGTTTTTAGTAAAATCTTTGTTGTTTTACGTTTATTATAAAATTTATTTTCCTTCTTTTAAAAAATTTATCTTTGTACATAATAACATTCTTATATAAACATAAGTGCTTCTTGATTATGCTTGATGTCCAATAAGCATTGAACATGTCAACTTTAAATGTATATTATAAACACATGAAAAGAAGCGTGACACACGTCTAAGAGTTTGCAAATGAGTGTCGAATGCATGGAGTTCAAACAATTTATAAGTCTCATTGCAAAAAAATGTAATTAGGCCCCTTAAAATGTATTAACGTTAAAAAATCGATACTATACATATAGCCTATTACAAATAGGCCAATAGGGTCCCTTTACGGTCCCGCACCTTGCACTTGTTGAGAACCGCCCACGAACAAGGATACGTTAGCTTCATACTATCTTTGTACTTCCTAGACACTACTAAAATCCCTTCCCCAATGCCTTCACTTAAAAATCTTTCTTGGTATTGTTAAAAATTCACAATCAAAACTAGCTTGATGTGAGTCTTTCTAATCAATTAAATTTGTAAATAAGTATTCGTTAATTAACTTATATTGTGAGAATAACATTCACTTATAATAATAATATTGCTCAAAACAAAAATTAATTAAAGAGTCAAACACTTGCCTGTAGAAAATCTCCTATATTGATCACCAGAGCTCCAGGCATTGGGGGAACATCAACCCATTGGTTCTGGTGAAGAACTTGAAGCCCTCCTATATGGTCTTGTAGAAGCACAGAGATGAAATTATTGTCGGAATGCTTGCTAGTGCCGAATGTCAGCTCTGGTTGTGGGCACTTAGGATAGTAGTGGCAAAGGAGAGCAAGCCCATCTGCACAACCAATGTCTTCAAGGTGGTTTGGATTGAGCCCAAGAGCCTCCGAAAATAACTCAAACAAAGAACGACCCAATTTTTTTACTTGCTTTGAGAACTCCATCAAAATATCTCTGCAAATGAAAACTCAATTAACTACAAAAATTGGACTTCATATCTCCACGATCAAACCCAAATTCTTCCCTTATTTCTTAATGACCCCCAAATGACGGAACTGCCACATTAGTACTACATGAACTACATAAATGGATACTATGGAATTTTTCTTAATTTTTTAAAGGGGGTTTTGAGAAAAGCTCCTCATAATGCTCAAAGTCTATAAAAATATGACACTCCATATAATTTTATAAATTTAGTCCCTGTACTAAAAACACTATGAAAAATGATGAAAAATGGTGTCGCTGACGCGGATCAAAAAAGTAAATGTTATTGTATCACAAGGACTAGATTTATAAATGCTATTGTACTAGAGGGACTAAATTTATAAATTTGAAAAGCATTGTCTTAAAAATCCAAATATAGAAAGGAACATGACATTTACCTTAATTCTCTATTTGTTTAAACAGCTAATTTCTAATCTAGCATGGCATTTTATACTCGCTCAGCCTCATATTAAGAGTGACACTTACAAAAGGCCTCCAATTAATTAGTTGTTCTTTGAATGTTAATAAACAAAATTTTATGATAGTTTTGATGTTAATCAGTGATTATAAACTATACTAAACTTAATCGTTTTTAATTAGCTACCATAAACTTATTTGGGCCATTTGTTCTAACGTGTCGAACATCTAAATAAACGTGTTATAATGCTAGTATGTTTAATTTAATCAAAGTTTATGCAAGGACAAGAAAGAAAGTTATCGATAAGGTGAATTCAGTATTCTTAGAACTTTAGCCATATCAACTAATCATTTGTCCAATTTTCAAACACATGGAGGGTCTAGAATATACATCCGGCATGCGTTTGGTTCTATTTTTAAAAAGTGATTTACCCTATGAGTAATAATAGATATAACAGTGGTGTTGGATTTTACCTTTTTAAGTCTTTTTTTGAACCATTCAGATTTAAGAGGTGTCAGATAGTGTTTATTTTTTAAATGATTAAGAGGTTAACGATTATATTTGTCTCTAAATGATTAAGAAATAAAATTACATCTGAATTCTGAATAATTATTGTAAAGAGGTCTATTCAAGTATAAAAATAAATATATTTTTCAGATTCAGATTTCAGAACCTTACTATAACTCTATGATTTACCTTCAAATCAGAACTGATGAGTTCTTGGTTGGTGTGTATGACTCACACGAGATCCATTTAAAACACTAACAAATATATCAATAACGCGTCAAGGTCTCATTTGAGAGTTAGATAGAAATATTGTAACAATAAATGATGGGGTGATCTTGAATCCGTCCACAAATTTTGTATGTACATCTGCCTAAAATGTATTATTAAGATAATTTATTAAAATGGAACATGTATTTATAGGCATCTACTTTGTGGATGTTCCAATTAACTCATTAATTATTTTTAAATGAATGAACCCATAAAATCCTTGAATGAGTCCATGATTACCTTAAATCATGCCCAAATAAAAGACTCAGTCCAAGATGCGAGGTCGAGTAAGGACATAACTTGATGCATTTAAAACTTAAATGATTCGTTTCTTAAGTTTGGTTTGTGGTGTGGGTATGGACAGATAGAATTACCCTTACGCTAAAATACAAAATAAAATTTTACCTGCATATGGGCGGCAGTTCCTCTGGGTTAGGCGTTTTAGGAGCCACGGAGCAATAGAATGAATCCCTCCAGTTAGCTACCGGGGCACTATACAGATCAAAATTAGTGTTATACACCACTGCTTTCGTGGTATCTCTTGTGTACCACTGTTTCTTAACCTCAGTTTCTTGCTCATGAAAACTAAGCGCTCCATTTTTCATGTCCTCCAAAACACTCACTGGGATACCATGATTCACCACCTGAAAGAAACCCCAATTTTCAGATGCCTCTCGGACTTTTTCAACTATCTCCTTGTGATGGACTGGATCTTTAACCATTCCTTTAAGGTCTATTGTAGGGAAATTGAATTGTTTGGTACTAGGATTTGATATTTTATCAGAGAAATCAGGTGGGGGGATGAATATTCTTGGTACATGGGTGATCCCAGCATCAACAAGACCTTTAACTCCAGCTTTGGTGTCATCAAAGGCCTTTAATTCACTTTTTCGATCATAATTTTGTTCAGTTGGAGACTGAACTTCAGCTGTGCCGTTTGCTACCATTTTCTTCTTTGTATGAAAAAGTTGGAGTTGCTGACGTGTTCTTAGAAAAAATCAGATATGGGTTCAAAGAGGTGAGGTGAGGGGAATACTCCTGGGAGGCGTTTTATATTGTGTGAGAGGGGGGGGGGGGGGGAAGGATATAAATAGTTATTTCAGATATGGTGTAGTAGTAGTTCTGCTACCATTTTCTACTTTGTATGAACAAATTGGAGTTGCTGAGGTGGTCGTAGAGAAAATCAGATATGGTTTCAAATTGAGGCGAGATGAGGCTAACAGCCCGGGACGCGTTTTATATTGTTAAGGGGAAAAAAAAAAGAGGGGGCGAAGGATAGACATAGTTACTTAGTTCAGCATTAATGACGTACAGAAAACGACATTTGTGGTTAGGTATTTCGAAACGTAGTCATAATAGAACTTTTAATGACGATTAAAAAAAGTTTTTTTATTTTTTTATTTTTATATAGAAGTCCTACAGTAATAGAATTTTTCTAATTAAGTTTTAGAATCAAATATCAAATATTTTTTAATATATATTTAGTTCAATTTTTTTTTATTTCAAAAAATCTCTCAAACATTCATTTGAGCAATATTATTTTATTTTTAAAGTCCGTGCTAACGGTATGTTGATAGACATTTCGGAACAAATAAAAGGTTTGGACTAAACGTGTATAAAAAAATGTTTGATGAACTATTTGGTATATGCCCCTAAGTTTTATTGATATTTTAACCACTATATAGGTTATATTTCTAATTTTTTGGAACTTTTTTTTCTTCATAATTTTATTATTTTAAAACAAATTATTCACAATTTCTTGAAAGAAGTTACATAATTGGTTAAACTAATTTCTAATTTTTAATCTTCAAATAATCATAACTTTTGATTGACAAACCCGTTTTTCACAAAATTACTATTTTTAAAATTTGCTCGCCGAGATCTATCAAACAAGATCCATGAAGCCTATACTGCATGTACCAAAAAATGAATTAATTTTATATCTGTGACATTTTAATAAACAGTAACATTTACTATGTTAATATTACATAAAAGGTAAAATTTACTGTGTTCACAAGAAAATGAAATTTATATATTTATCAAACAAAATCCATGGACTCCATAATATTTCAATGAAAAAAATTACACAAACAGTAATATGTACTGTGTAGACCTTTAAAAATAGAACTTAATCAATTGTTGAATAGTGAATATGACTTAATTAAAAAAATCTCAAAATAGGAATTACATATAATTATACATATTAATTGGGTTGTCAAATTAGTTGTTAGGATTAAAGAATAATATAAACAAATTGGTTAAATAAATTGATCAATTAATATATATATACTAGTGGATACCCGTGCGTGAAGGCACGACAAAATTTTTCAAAGTACATAATTACGGTATCAACCAATAAACAATAAATAACGGTATCAACCAATATTTGAAATCATGCTTTAAGGGAAAAATATATTTTAAAAAATGGGCAAATCATTTAATAGTTTGTAAAAAGTTAAGGGGCCAAAATTTCATGAAAAAAAAGAATGCTAAACAGACAGGAAAAAAATAGACTCACCCACATAGGCACAATTATAGGACTTTGCATTGATAACAAAATGTGTGTTTTCAACTATGCATCTGAGAAATACTTGACACCCAAAACAAATTCATCTAATTACTTGACCCCCTAATACAAAAAGAAGAGTGAGTGGGAGTATATCTCATGAAACAAAGGTTTATTATAAATAAATGAGAGTATATCATGAATCTATTACGTATGATATATAATCAGACCTTGAAATTTTAAATAAAAGAAACCAAACTAAATATCATTCTTAGCAAATTTTAAGACAAAATTACTTTAGTCATTTGGAAAAAAATCTCAAATGCATCATGTTTCATAAAAAAAAAATAGTTTTTTATGATCATTAAACTAATACTTGTCAATAAACTAATAAGTGTTGATATACCCAGATATACCCTCTGACCGGACGACCCCTCAGGGGCCGACCCTTCATCATGTTCGAGACGACCCCTCAGGGGGCCGACCCTTCATTGTGTTCCAGACGACCCCCCAGGGGGCCGACCCTACATCAGGTTCCAGACGACCCCTCAGGGGGACGACCTTACACCAGGCTCCGGACGACCCTCCGAGGGTACGACAGTACGAGGTCAGAATTGGGCCAGACTCATTGTCGGAAGGAACTTTGCCCTCGGCCTCGGCTCATAGGCCGAGGGTGACATCATCGCAGCGCGTGGTTTAGAAGACGCGTGGAACAGTGCGCGTGAGGCTCCATGGCACATGGGAGACCGTTATAACAAAATCACACCCTCACGTGAGGGAATATTATGTCATAATTTGGCATCTACAGGTGTCAACAGGGGATTGGCTAAATCATCATTCACATGCACCATGCATACTTGGGGGTACACTACACCCCCCAAGACCTATATATACTTGTCACCTACAACCCTACAAGGGATCGATCAATTCATTGTAACCCTAGCTAAAACTCTGCCTGTACACACAGTAGAGAGAGAAAGTGAGCTTACGTGCATTGTATCGAAGGCCATTAGTGCCCATACTTAGTGGATCACACACTCACAGTGGATGTAGGCCAAATTGGCTGAACCACTATACATCATTATCTTATTTCCTCTTATACTCATCCCCTTCTGCATACTTATACACTTATACATTTCTATGGCTGCCATGGTTACTGCTGTTTGAGCTCATTATCATTTATCCGGTGGTGCAAAATCTCAGCATCATCAGTTTGGCGCCGTCTATGGGAACGAGAAGACATCTCTTCCTTTAAACAACTTGACCTCACTGGGCACTCTGGTGGTGAACCAACACCCCCCTAAGAGGAGGTGTTTCACCATTGAAAGAGACCCACTAAGGTTCCCAAGCTCACCAGTCTTTTCTTCAGTTCAACTTTCATAGCTCAAGCATATGGCACCTGAAATGCCACCACCACCACTTCCCCCGCTGGATGAGGGGGGGAGACACAGTTCCAGTCAACCGCCGCCTCAGTCTGAGATGGCTGATGTGGCGGCAGCCCTAAAGTCTCTAGCAGCAAGCCAGCGGATGATGCAGGAGCAGTTCACAGCTCTAAGCCAGAACATACTGAGACCACCAGGGGTTTCACCTGAGATGATTACTCCGGCAGCAGCTCCAGGACGTCATGAGGCTAGGGGACCACCCCAGGCACCACGCAAAGACCTGCCACCCCCTCAGCGGCATAGGGATGTTGCTGACCCCCGACGTCTACGCCTGGGGAGGCAAGGAAACCCTTGCCCTGAGGACAGGTATGACGATCTGGAGGGAGAGGAGGCCCCAATAGAATGCTGGGAACCGTATGAGGTCTCCAACAATACTGTACGACCTCTCCAGGATAGTAGATGAAAGTGCGGGAGACCAAACCCTGATGATCGCCCGAGAGGCTCTGCTTTTGATCGCTTGAGCAAGGGGTCAGCCTTTGAGAGGCTGGGCCCAGTAAATGACCTGCGGGAAAAATTGTCCAAGTCAAGAAGTGCTGCGAGGTCCAGGAGGGAGGCAGCAGATGGTCGACCCCAGGGACGGGATGACGGCCAAAGGGAAGTAAACATCCGACACAGGCCTGCCGCAGCAGAACCCTTTGTCCACCTCAAAGAGGCGGCAGGGGATAACATCGGCCAAGCCGACCCTATGAGCCCCTGGAATGACTCAATCCAGCGATTGGAGGATAAGATCGGCGACATACTGAAGAGCTGAGACCCTCTTCAGAGGGGATACACCATAGGCTCACCTTTCGTGGCAAAGATAGTCAACTTCCCCACGCCATCAAAGTTCAAGCCACATGTGGTCACCCCAAGATACGACGGGAGCACCAACCCCGTCCACCACGTGGAGATGTATCAGTCAGCAGCAGGCATATACTCTATCTCAGATGAGATGAGGTGTCGTGCCTTTTCTGGTACCCTGACAGGGGCTGCACATGTCTGGTACACGTCTCTTCCAAAAAACTCCATTGAAAACTTTAAGCAACTGGCAGACCTGTTCATCCACAACTTTTGCTTTGGGGTGAGGCCACAGAAGAAGACCACCCACCTGCTCTACGTTAAGCAGGGGAAGAGTGATAGTCTGAGGGACTACATAGCCAGATTCAATAAGGAAAAGCTGGAGGTGGAAGACTATGAGGAGAGCATAGCTATGACAGCCCTGATTGGAGGACTCTAAAAGGGTAAGCTGCTATGGAAGCTTGCTGAAGACCCTCCGAGGACGATGGCTGAGCTGCTGTCGACAGCAGGAAAGGTGATGAACGCCGAAGAGGCGATGGCCGCAAAATATGAAGACAAAAAAGGAGGTGCTAGTGGGGGTAAATACCCTAAGAAGAACAAAGAGGGGAAGAAGAGGTCCACGGATGACAAGTTCGCTGGTTACACCCCTCTAATAGTCAGCTGTGAACAGATTCTCAATGAGATAAAGAGTGACCGGTCCCTGAAGTGGCCTGAGAAGCTGAGGGCAGCCCCCGGCAAGAGGAATAAGAACATGTGGTGTGAATTTCACCAAGACCACGACCACGTAACAGACAAATGCTTTGCTCTGAAAGATGAGATTGAGAAGATGCTGAAAGAAGGTAAGCTCAGAAAGTACGTCGACAAAGGTGCCTTCAAGAAGGGCCGAGGGGACGACCCCAGAAAGAAGCGAGGCGATGCATGTAGAGAAGGTCCTCAAAAAAGAGGGGATGACCCTTCTGATGATGAGGACGGCCCTGACCTCCCGCCGAGAGACGACCATGTCCCTGTCAAGAGGCTTAATATGATCTCGCTCGGTGTGGGAATGATCTCCGGGGGTCTAGCAGGAGGAGGGTCTGAGGTCGCCGACAGGAAGGCCCATGTGGCTGAGGCAAAGGCTGTGACGAAGACGGCACACTCAACCTCTCTGGAGGTCAAGTCAGAAAAGAGGAAGAAGGTTGATATGGACACTCTGATAGTGGGATTTTCAAGAATGGACTTCAAAGGCCTCTTAGCCCCACATGATGACCCTCTCGTCATCACTATCAGGGTGCACGGGTGCGAGGTGCCGAGGATCCTGGTAGATGGGGGCTCATCTGCAGACGTGATGTTTTGGCCGTGCTTCAAAGCCTTAGGTCTCAGTCGTGCTAGACTTGTCCCGTACCATCATCCATTGATTGGGTTCAGTGGGGAAAAGGTTCATCCCCTTGGAGTGTATGAGGTTGATGTCAGGATGGGGGACGAATGGCCAAGATGGCTCACCAAGAAGGTCAGTTTCTTTGTGATGGATGAGCATGTGTTTTCGGCCTACAACATCATACTGGGGCGTGTGGCCCTCAAGGGGTTTGAAGCTGTGCCGTCTACGGTCCATCAGATGATCAAATTTTCTACCCCTTACGGGGTGGGGGAAGTTCAGGGAGACCAGACGACAGCGCGAGAATGTTACTACAACTCCGCTGAAGAAAGGGAGGCACACAAGAGGGCTATGACCACTTACAATATTGATACCCTAGACCCCAGGGATGAGACGAAGCAAAAGAAAGGAGAGGCCACGGAAGAGGTAGAATCCATCATCCTCGATGAGGATGACCCGAAAAAAATTGTCCAAGTCGACAAGTCTCTGAAGCCCAACATCAAGGAAGACCTCATTAAACTGTTGAGGAGAAAACGAAGCGTCTTCGCATGGAGTCATGTAGATATGCCAGGGATTGACCCTGAAATCATGTGCCACAAGCTCAATGCGGTAGAGGGAGTGAAGCCGGTAAAGCAGAAAAGGAGAATTTACTCTAGAGAGAAGTATGAGGTCATCAGGGACGAGGTAAAAAAATTAGAAGACGCTGAATTTATCAGAGAGGTCATCTACCCTGAATGGCTGTCCAATGCAGTCATCGTCCCAAAGGCCAACGGGAAGTGGAGAATGTGTGTGGACTTTACAGACCTCAACAAGCACTGTCCCAAAGACAACTTCCATCTCCCCCGCATTGACCAGATGGTAGACGCTACTACAGGCCATGAGCTCATGATCTTCATGGATGCCTATTCAGGGTATAACCAGATCTTTATGAACCCTGAGGACTCGGAGAGGACAACCTTCATCACTGACAAGGGGACATACTGTTATAGGGTCATGCCCTTTGGCCTAAAAAATGCGGGGGCTACGTACTAGCGGCTCGTAAATAAAATGTTCGAAGACCAAATTGGAAAGTCTATGGAGGTCTATGTAGATGACATGCTGACTAAGAGTCTGAAGGCAGAGGATCATGTGGCAGACCTGGAGAGGACCTTTAATACGATGGACAAATACAAGATGAAGCTTAATCCGGCCAAGTGTGTCTTCGGGGTCGAAGCAGGGAAGTTCTTGGGGTTCATTGTCAATCAAAGAGGCATCTAGGCCAATCTTGAAAAGATAAAGGCCCTTGTTGAAATGAAGACCCCCAAGTCCATTAAAGATGTTCAGAGGCTCACAGGGAGAGTTGCTTCCTTGAACAGGTTTGTGTCTAGGGCCACAGACAAGTGTTTGCCATTCTTTAAGATCCTTAGGAAGGCCTTCGAATGGATTGAAGAGTGTGATGAGGCTTTCAGGGACCTAAAGTCATACTTAGGGTCTCCCTTGCTGCTGTCACGACCCGTGCAGGGTGAACGACTTTACGTGTACCTCGCTGTCTCAGAGTTGGCTATCAGTGAAGCCATTGTGAGAGACGAAGATGGGATACAGAAGCCTGTGTATTTTAACAGCAAGGCACTCCAAGGGGCAGAGCAAAGATACCCGAGGATGGAGAAGTTAGCCTACGCTTTGATCCATGCCTCAAGGAAGATGAAGCCGTACTTATAGTCCCATACAATGGTCATCCTCACCGACTCTCCTCTTAGGCAGGTCCTACACAAGCCAGAAAAATCAGGAAGGCTAATGGACTGGGCTATAGAGATTGGGGAGTTTGACTTAGTGTATGAGCCCAAGACGACCATTAAGGGGCAAGCGCTGGCGGACTTCATGGTTGAGTTTACTTGGGAAGGTGATGAAGCCGAGGGTGAGACCCTCGGTAAGACAGATACACAACACGACAGGCCCACCGACACACCCGCAGATAGGGCTGAGACAAGCACCTCTAGAAGGAAAGCGGCTGAAAACGAAGAGGGAAGATACATCTTTAGACAGGGATCCCTCTCCGAGGGAAGTTTCTCAGAAGAACGCACCGTGTGGAGTCTCTTCATCGACAGGTCCTCTTGCGAAAGCAGGAGCGGAGCTGGGTTAATAGTATCAGCACCCGACGGCACAGACATTGAGTACGCCCTGAGGTTTAATTTCAATGCCTCCAACAACGAGGCTGAATATGAGGCCTTGGTAGCAGGCCTCTCCTTGGCCAAGTCTCTTAGTGTCGGCCAAATTTTGGTCCATAGTGATTCAAGGCTAGTAGTGAATTAGATACTAGGAGCCTATGGGGCTAAGGACGAGAGGATGGCTAGGTACCTTGAGAAAGTAAGGTCATTACTGAAAGGCTTCAGAGAAGTAAAATTAAAAAGGATACCTAGGCTCTACAATGGCCGTGCTGATGCCCTTGCGAGGTTGGCCTCGGCAACTAGGACAGACATCAGGAGGACGGTCCCAGTAGAAATTTTGCTTCAACCAACTATTAAAGACGCCGAGGGAACACTTGGCAATTGCCTAAATGTTTCTCAAGAAGCTTCATGGATGGACCCTCTGATCAGATACATTAAAGAGGGTGAGATGCCAGAGGCAAGGCAAGAAAAGAAGAAGCTGAGGTACAGGGCTGCAAAATTCACTGTCATCGGAGACACCTTGTACAAAAAGGGGTTTTTGCTCCCCTTACTTAGGTGTGTGCATCCCTCAGAAGTCCCTTCCATTTTGCAAGATGTGCACGAAGGATCGTGCTCAAGCCACATCGGGGGCAGATCCTTAGCGAAGAGGGTGATCACCCAGGGATACTAGTGGCCGACCTTGGGGAAAGACGCAGCGGCATATGTAAAAAAGTGTGACAAATGTCAAAGATTTTCCACCATCCCTCACCAGCCCCATCAGCCTCTTACTTCCATTACATCCCCATGGACATTCGCAATGTGGGTAATTGACCTAGTAGGACCCTTGCCTAGGGCCATCAATAACTATCGGTTCCTCATCGTAGCCATTGACTATTTTTCAAAATGGGTGGAAGCGGAGCCGATGGTGACGATCACAGAGTAGAAGACCTTCCAGTTCATCTGGAAAAATATTATATGCAGATATGGTCTCCCCAACACCCTCATCTTGGATAACGGGACTCAGTTCAAGAATACCTCTCTACAGAAGTACTGTGAAAGGGTGAGTATCAAATAATTTTTCTCCACCCCAGGCCGACCTCAGGCCAATGGGCAAACAGAAGTTACAAATAGGACAATCCTAGATGGAATTAAGAAAAGGCTTGATGAGGCAAAAGGAAGATGGGTCGAGGAGTTATATGCCGTGCTGTGGGCATACAGAACGACAGTGAGGACCTCTACCGGAGAGACCCCATTCATGCTGGCTTATGGCTCAGAAGCCGTCATCCCCACCGAGATTGAGTTTCCTATGCATAGAGTCCAAATGTATAACCCCCAGAAAAATGCGAAAGAGAAAAGACTCGACTTAGACCTGATTGAGGAAAGGAGGGAGGACGCTGAGATAAGGCAGGCTTCCTACCAGCAGAGGACCGCAAGGTTTTACAATCAGAGGCTGAAATAGAGGCCTATCGCAGTGGGGGACTTGGTCCTAAAGAAGACTTGGCAAAATCCCAACAAGCTCCATCCTAATTGGCATGGCTGATATAGGGTCATCGATGAAGTCGTCCCTGGGACCTATAGACTAGAAAACCTAGAAGGGGAACCGTTTTCCAACCCCTGGAATGCGGATCATTTGAAGAAATACTATCAGTAGTGTTGTAAGGTCTTGATAGACCATAATTGTAATAAGAGTTGCTCCAACATAACACTTTGGAAAATTAATGAGAAATATCCGTGTTTCCCCTCATCCTGTGGTTATCAGTTCTATTACGCATGGAAACATCTACAGAGAACCATTAATTTTGTAAGTTGATCCCTCGGCTATAATAAGGGCCAGTGGAGGGGATGACCCCACCACTGTCCTCAAGAAAGATGAGGGAAAACTTTGTTAAAAAACATTAATTTGGTAAGTTGATCCCTCGGCTATAACGAGGTCCAGTGGAGGGGATAACCCCACCACTGTCCTCAAGAAAGACGAGGGAAAACTTCATTAAAATCCATTAATTTGTTAAGTTGAACCCTCGGCTATAATGAGGGCCAGTGGAGGGGACGACCCCACCACTTTCCTCAAGAAAGATGAGGGAAAACTTTGTTAAAAACCATTAATTTGGTAAGTTGATCCCTCGGCTATAATGAGGGCCAGTGGAGGGGACGACCCCACCACTGTCCTCAAGAAAGACGAGGGAAAACTTTGTTAAAACCATTAATTTGGTAAGTTGATCCCTCGGCTATAATGAGGGCCAGCGGAGGAGACGACCCCACCACTGTCCTCAAGAAAGACGAGGGAAAACTTCATTAAAATCCATTAATTTGGTAAGTTGATCCCTCGGCTATAATGAGGGCCAGTGGAGGGGACGACCCCACCACTGTCCTCAAGAAAGACGAGGGAAAACTTTGTTAAAAACCATTAATTTGGTAAGTTGATCCCTCGGCTATAATGAGGGCCAGTGGAGGGGACGACCCCACCACTGTCCTCAAGAAAGACGAGGGAAAACTTTATTAAAAATAATTAATTTGGTAAGTTGATCCCTCGGCTATAATGAGGGCCAGCGGAGGGGACAACCCCACCACTGTCCTCAAGAAAGACGAGGGAAAACTTTGTTAAAAACAATTAATTTGGTAAGTTGATCCCTCAGCTATAATAAGGGCCTGTGGAGGGGACGACCCCACCACTGTCCTCAAGAAAGACTGAAGGAAAACTCATTAAAATCCACTAATTTGGTAAGTTGAACCCTCGTCTATAATGAGGGCCAGTGGAGGGGACGACCCCACCACTGTCCTCAAGAAAGACGAGGGAAAACTTCATTAAAAACCATTAATTTGGTAAGTTGATCCCTCGGCTATAATGAGGGCCAGTGGAGTGGACGACCCCACCACTGTCCTCAAGAAAGACGAGGGAAAACATTAAAATCATTAGTTTGGTAATTTGATTCCTCGGCTATAATGAGGGCCAACGCAGGGGATGACCCCTCGTTCACCCTCAAGAAAGACGAGGGAGAGGTTAGTGGCATTAACAAAGACAAAGAAAACCATACAAGAAGCAAATATGGAAGACAGTAAAGGAGACGATAGTATTAATGAAACGCTAGTGTTATACAAAATATCAAGTGTTTTACAAAAGAGAGCACAAAAATGATAAATACACTAAGAGGGTATGGGCTACAGACAGCCAACCTATGGGACAATATCGGAGGGCAGAGCCTCAATATCCATCAGAGGGGTTTCCTTAATGACCATAACCGACTGATCCTCATATGTGCCGACCCCCTCAATCTGCACTTGTGATTCTACATAAGTCAGAGCCTCGGCAATCATAGGGTCGTCCAATCTGACTGCTTCAATTGAAGGGCGGACCGAGGAGACGACATCACCAAACCTAAGGATGACCCACCGACAGGCAGTCCTGATTCCTCTCTCCAAATATTCAAGGCTGAAGCCTTGAAACTCGTCAGAAATTTTATAAGCCTCAACAGCATCAGCCTCGGCTTTCTTGATGGCTGCTTCAAGATCAGTCTCGTACTTGGCCTCCATGTTGGTCAAGGCCTCATCCTTTTCCTTGATAAGCAAGTCCTTGGCCTTAATGTCCTCGTCGTGCTGCCTCGTCAGCTGGTCCAGGATCCTTGCATGCTCAGTCCTGGTACTTTCCAACTCGGCCTTGGCAGTATCTAAACCAGCCTGCAGGTCGGCCTCATGCTGGATGGCCCTCTCGGTGTCATGGAATTTCTCCTGATTTGCAGCCATCCATTTTGTTGCTGAGGTAAAAGCGCACACAGACTGCACAAGAAAAATAAACACATGTCAAGAGGCCGAGGAAACAGTTATTGAAAGAATGAAATTTAAGGAGTGGGTCAAGACCAATACCTGTGCAAGGGCGTGCAGACCATAGTCGTACACTTAGGCAGGAGGCATCTTGGACAGGAACTCGTAATCAGCGGCCGAGGGTGCAGAAAACATTGAGGCCTTGACTGCCCTCAAGTTTGCAATGAGTGATGAGGGCTCGGCCCTCAAATGTGCCAAGTTTTGAGACCAGAAGGCCCCCATACTGGAAGACGAAGTAGTCCCCTCAGATGCTTCGACCTTGGCCCTCGTCCGAGAATACGGCCGAGGGTCAACAGGGGCCTCAGGCTCCTTTTTTTTATGGCTATCGGCGGTCGGATCCACCACCGTCGGCCCAGCGACCTTCGTCTTCCTCAGAGCCTGCTAAGGCTCCTTTCCTTTCTTCCTTGCCAAGCCTGATAATAAGCTGGGAGTAGTCATTTCCCAAAGATAGTCTGATATACCTGCAGGACGACCTGATAAGAGGACGACACGTCAGAAAAATGCAGAGATAAAGAGGAAACACTTCAAAAATAAGTAAAGAATGGAGAACGTTCAGTATAACTCACATAGTTCTGTCAGAGGGCCGACCCTCAGACCAGCTTCTTTAAGGAACCGGGGGGTCATCAAGTCTTCAAATTTTACAAGCTCACCACCTCTCCTTCGGCCCCTCAGATACTCAACGATGTCCTTCTCCTCCACACTAAGTCCAGGGTCTGACCTAGCCTTCATTGAAGGGTTAGACCATCTTTTGGGGACCCTCGGACCATCGGCTACAATTTGAGCCTCGGCGGTGAACTCCCACTCCCCAGAGATAAAGAAGAATATCTTTTTCCAATCGTGGTTGGAAGTTTGCGCCACGTGGAGGAGTTTCTTCTCGGACCTCCTCACCCCCAGATGATAGTATCCAGGCTGTTTGGATAAGGAGGTGATATTATAGCAGGCCAAGAATACGTCGACCGAGGGCTCGTCAGTGAAAGCATTCTTCCACAGGGAGATGTAGCCCAGGATCGTCCTCCAAGAGTTGGGAGGAAGTTGAGAGGGGGAAACACCAAGGGAAGACATGATATCTACGATGGCAGGATGCAGAGGGAATCTGACTCCAACCTTGAACATTTATTCATAAACTGCAACCTCTCCCTCTTCACAATCAAAAACCCTCTCAGACTCAGAGGGAACCCTCATAGTTATGCTGGGGGGTACTCCATAGGCATGCCTCCATATCAAGAGGTCGCGATCCCTAACAGAGGAGATATAGTACGAGGCATGGGAGGTATCAACCTGGTCATCTGTATCATCGTCCTCGTCCTCAGTCCCCTATCCCTCGGCCTCGTCATGTGCTAGACGACCATGGGGAAATGCCATCTGGAAGGCATGGGGAGATAGGGTTGTCACAGGGACAACCTCGGAGGGGACCATACCCTCGGTCTCTCGGCCTGGGCTTAGGTCAGATGTCTCTCCCCTACCAGAAGTTCCAGTGCCAGTTGGTGAGGATGCTCTCTTGTCCATCTCACTTGAATGACTCTCGGATGGACGATGGGATGACCCACAAGACTCAGACGGTTCAAATGGTTTTATTGTGGCTAGAGGAACGAGAAAGATGGGTCGTACCCAATTAGGGTCGGCCCCTCGTCTCCTCTCTTCCTCTTCCTCTATTCGTCTGATCTCTGCAAAGAGCTTCTCTCTCAAGGATGGGAATTCAGATACTAAACTATAAAGCCTCTTAAGCATTAAAGGGGGACCTAGACTTGGAGAAATTTGGGAAACTTAGCTACAAACAAGTGTCCAGTTGACCAAAGTAGACTTTTGGATTAAAACAAGGGGAATCAACGATTTTCACTCAAGAACGCTCAAGAACACTCAAGAAATTCAAGAACACTCAAAAGACAGTCGCCGGAAAAGTTATAAAACAACCCAAATCAAGCCCTATGAGCCTAAAATAGAAAAGCAAAAAAGAAATGAAAGCGAAGAGGGCGTTGGAGGTGGAAGGTTACCTAAAAAGAAAGGGTGAAGCTGCTAAGTCGAAGGCTCGAAAGCTGCAAAATGGTTGGAAGGCTGAAGACTTGAGAGAAAGAAAGCTTGGGCGCGAAGAAGAAGAAGAAGAGAGAGAGATCAAAAATCTCTTAAATACCTTAGTAATGAGTGGGCCCATTAACCAAGAAGGGTATCATTAGGGCACAAATCCCCAGGCAAAGTGTGCAGACGCCATGCCTAGGAAACTGAAGTGGCAATGAATGCCCATCCAGGTGTCACTCACCTAACTGATCATACACACCTCAATTACAACACTATCCCTCAGCCATCTCAGCAGCACCTATGGCTAAGGGCTGGGGGGTGATTGATATACCCAGATATACCCTCCGACCGGACGACCCCTCAGGGGCCGACCCTTCATCATGTTACAAACGACCCCTCAGGGGGCCGACCCTTCATCGTGTTCCAGACGACCCCCCAGGGGGACGACCCTACATCAGGTTCCAGACAACCCCCCAGGTGGCCGACCCTACATCAGGTTCCAGAGGACCCCTCAGGGGGCCGACCCTCCATCAGGTTCCAGACAAACCTCCGAGGGTACGACAGTACGAGGTCAGAATTGGGCCAGACTCATTGCCGGAAGGAACTTTGCCCTCGGCCTCGGCTCATAGACCGAGGGTGACATCATCGCATCGCGTGGTTTAGAAGACGCGTGGAACAGTGCGCGTGAGGCTTACATGGCACATGGGAGACCGTTATAACAAAATCACACCCTCACGTGAGGGAATATTATGTCATCATTTGGCATCTACAGGTGTCAACAGGGGATTGGCTAAATCATCATTCACATGCACCATGCATACTTGGGGGTACACTACACTCCCCAAGACCTATATATACTTGTCACCTACAACCCTACAAGGGATCGATCAATTCATTGTAACCCTAGCTAAAACTCTGCCTGTACACACAGTAGAGAGAGAAAGTGAGCTTACGTGCATTGTATCGAAGGCCATTAGTGCCCATACTTAGTGGATCACACACTCACAGTGGATGTAGGCCAAATTGGCTGAACCACTATACATCATTGTCTTATTTCCTCTTATACTCATCCCCTTCTGCATACTTATACACTTATACATTTCTATGGCTGCCATGGTTACTGCTGTTTGAGCTCATTATCACTTATCTGGTGGTGCAAAATCTCAGCATCATCAAGTGTCACTTTATAGCAGAGGTAGAAAATGTGTTGTAAAATTCAAAAAAAGTTATAACAGAGACAAACACATACGAATCGATTAGGAGCCACTATCACTAAGACTTACTACAAAACTCAAATTCCAATAGTTTTTAGCAACCGAGGGATAAGGAATAATTAAAATGTGTAGAACAACCTGATGAAAACAACCATGTAATTAGTGTGAGACTACCACAACTTATAAATCCACTTGACAATGCTAGCTTCATGGTATATATCTCTCCACCCAGTATCATAAAAACAATATGATAAACACGAATTCCACAACATCAAATTCCTCATCATCAAATTCCTCATCATAAAATAAACACGAACTTCATGGTATGTATCTCTCCATCGTATTCATTTAAAATAAAATTCCTCATCATAAGAATTCCATCCTTTGATTCCGTGGGTATTACAAATGAGCTTAATTGTTCATCCAAAACACCAAGGTTGTTCAAAACAACAACAGTAAATCTCAACATAATAAACACCTAAGATTAGAAAAGCTCGACCCAAAGGTTGATCTCTGGAAAACATGGACAAAAAAAGAAAAAAACATCAATATTATTTATAGAACTATGATATGTTTTTGGTCTACAATTGTGAGAAAGACCAAACAAACATCACCATGGCAACAAATTAAGTACAAAATAATGCAAAAGAAATTAAGTACAAAATAGGATATACATTACATAACAAATATTTTAAAATGAAGCAACCCAAGAATCAACCAAATGTAAATCCACAAAGAAGTATCAAAATAAAATGACCTTAAAAGAGGAAAAGACAATTAGAAAAGGAATAATGGATACACAAAAATGTAAGTATTCAAAAGTGGTGTCTAAATAAAGACATCATTAAGATTTAAAATAACATGCAATCATTATTGTCTGGAAATAAAAATTAAATTAACAAAAATTGCCATGGTAATTAATGAATGCAATTAATTCGCTTCATGAATAGGCCTGAACGCATAGGCAAAACTAACCATTACTACTTTTTGCACATGAAAAATAATAGTTAATAGAAATCATAACAAAAGAGAGTGGACTACCATGTAATAATTATATCCTTTACCATCTTGAGAATAAATTGGGGAAATTAATTGATGAAAAAACTAGGCAAAACTAACTCTAACAATAAACTCAGCATATTAATTCAAAAGAGAAATTGATGTCTTATTCCATAATCTCTAGATGTGATATTGGCAAGCTGTCAAAGCATATAAAATAAAAGGAACATGAGTAAAATAAAAATGTAAAAATAAAATAAACCTCAAGAAAAACAACAAAGCCCTCGATCCTCTACAAAATGAAAACTAACTTTTGGTTTAAACAATGAAATTATTGTTGAATATTTGCACATATCAATACTTCAAAGAAAAAATATTGAAATTTAATTCAACCTCATATCACAACAAAGAATGAAAACCGTGGAGTTTAATTCCACATAAATATAATCACATATCATTAAAGCAAGAGTCCTTCAATGCTGACACATGATTTTCATATGTAGGTCGCGACACACTGACGTGGTGTATCATGATTGGTTAATGTAACTGGCACGTAACCACATTCATAAGGCAATAACCAATCGTGACACGACACGTCATTATGTCACGACCGACGAATGAAAATCATGACTCGGCCTAGACTTATTGTTAAAGCAAACTCAAATATAAACCTACCTAATTTAAGTGTCCATACTTAAAGCAAACTGAAATATAAAATCATCCCAGTTATTCATTACATCCTAAATTTAATCACATATCAGTACTTCATAAATTTAAAAACCCAAAGTTGAAAAAGAAGATAAAAATGATAGTTCAGACCCCTAAAGTAAAAAATGATTTAAGCAAGATCAAAGATACACAAAAATCATTTTACAGGATGTGGTTTTTAATTAGAAAAATCATTTTGCATAAAGTTCACAGACACAACGTACAACACTGAATCAAATAACACTAAGATGATTTTATGTCACTTGATAGTGAACTGTTGCGTTTTCTTCAAACTTAAAGATATCTCAAAATGAGAGGTTAAAAACTAAATGCAAATACTAATCATAAGAAGAAACCAAGACACAAAAATATGATCTGGAAATATAGAATATGTACACATATAGAAGATATAAAATTAATTACTCATCGACATCGAAATTTAATCCTAACCACCGTCTGCAAAATTCAGCAAAAAAGAAAAATATTTAGAACAAAAAAAAAGGAATAAAATTGTTAATTATGCAAATCGCACAAAAAGATATAAATTTTTTAAAACCTAAAAACCCAAATCTTAATTTCAACTGTAAAAAAGATGATTTAGACCAAAATAATGTTTGAACGGAGGGAATAGGAAGATAAAGAGACGCAGACAGGGAGAGAGAGAGAGAGACCTAGGTGAGTTTGGAAGGAGGGGTAGTGAGAGAAGAGAGCGGATAGTTTAGAGAGAGAAATGGGTGAATAATGAGGGATGTGTCAGGTAACACTTTGGGAAAAGAGAGAAATATGTGTTTCAATTAAAGTGAAATTGATTTCTTCCGATTTGGGCGGGATATGTGTTTTGTCTGGGCGGGATTAGAAATTTAGAAATTGAATCAAAGTCGTTCATTTGGTAAAGAGAGATGTGATTAAATCTCAACCGTTATTGAGCTTTTACATTTTCAGATTTCAAAAACCATCCGACTTTATTATATATATTGAAAAAATACAACTATTTTTAGTTTAAGTCATTTAGTCGCTCAAACACCCATTTATCAAATATTTTCTTATTTTTAAAGGGTCACGTCAGCGGCACACCATGATACCCCTACTCACCCCAAACCGAAACTCTGGTGGATCCAAACCCCATTTATACTATATTCGCTTATTTTTAAAGTTTCGTGCCGACGGCACCTCATGGAACCCCTACCCACCCCAAATCGAAGCTCTGACGAAAGTCATTGGCGCTCCGATAATGGGGGTGTGGATTTAGTGCCGTCAGGGCAAACCTTTAAAAATATGAGAATATTGAGTAAATAGGTATTTCAGCCCACCGAAGCTCTGACGGTAAGGTGGGTGAGAGTAGAGGTTGGATGCCGCTAGCGCGGACCTTTAAAAATAAGAGAATATTGAAAAAAATAGGGTTTAGATCAACCGAAACTTCGATTTGAGGTGAGTAGAGGTGGCATGGGGTGTTGCTAGCACGAACCATTAAAAATATGAGAATATTGGATAAATGGGTGTTTGAGCGACTAAATGAGTTAAACTAAAATTATGTGTCTTTTTTACAACTGATGTGAATTCATACATTAATTGATCTACTTAATTAACCAATTTGTTTGCATAATTATTTAATTCTAACAATAGATGTGACAATCCAATCAATATGTATTATTATATGCAAAACCTATTTTAAGATTTTTTTGATTAAGTCATATTGACTATTCAACCATTAATTGAGTTCTATTTTCAAAAGTACACATAGTAAATCTTACTCTCTATGTAATTTTTTTATTGAAATATTATGGACTCCATGGATCTTGTTTGATAAATATATGGATTTCATTTTCTAGTGAACACAATAAATTTTACTATCTGTGTAATATTAACGCAATAAATGTTACTGTTTGTTAAAATGTCACATATATAAAACTATTTTATTTTCTACTGCATACAATAAATTTCACAATATCTATCTATCTATATATCTATCTATCTATCTATCTATCTATCTATCTATCTATCTATCTATCTATCTATCTATCTATCTATCTATCTATATATATATATAAAATAAAGGAGGAGGGACTTTTGGTCTTTCCCAACTGATGGTTTAGATTAAATCTTATAAATTTGAATCTAATGGTCCTAATTGATTTTCTTTACAATAGCAACACAAGGCTCAAGAAACAAATGGGTACTTAATTTGACATTCACACCCACGCTCGTACGGAACCTCTCTCTCTCTCTCTCTCTCTCTCTCTCTCTCTCTCTCTCTTTCAACTCTTCTCAACCTCCCCTTGCAAACCTCAACAGATCTGTTGAAGAAAATCTTCGTGGGTGGGAGCTACAACTCGGTTTGGGTTTTAGATAAGAGTTTTGTATGAGAGGTTCTCCGCCAATATCGCAGTGCCATTGACGTTAGTATAAGAAAATCCCAGCGGCTCCATTCCTCATCGATTTTTCTGCTATAGTTCCAATATCAGTTGCAGTGAGAAGATCATCTGCTGCAAAACTCGAGAACATGCGGTTAATTCTCTCCTTAATCTCTCTCTTCATGGAATAAAGGGTTTGGGTATTTCTCTTTAGTTTGTTAATCAAGAACAAACAATTTGGTTTTGACCGTATTTTTTTGCTTCAAAATAGGGTCTCAGTTTGGGTATTTAACTTCTCATACTCTCTCTCTTCTTATTGTATTTTTGGTTTTAAAACAGAGTGTTTTTGATACAGGGTCTAAACATATATTTGATTTCGGTTGTTTACATATATCTATCACTGTGTTAAGACATTCTAGCAGTGAAAGTTCTCATTGACACTTAAGGTACATGTTCTACTCACTGGACATTACTCTCTCATAAGGTACATGCACAAGGCTCCAGAGAACCCTTTCATAAGGTACATGTTCTTTGTGTAATACATGTTCCGCATGTACTTCTACTCACTGGATTTTACTCTCTCATAAGATACATGTTCTTTGTTAATGGTTGTTCATCTCCATTTGTCTATGTAAACTGAGTAGTTTCTATAAAACGGGTCTTTGGACATTTCATAAGTTACATAGCTCTTTTTCTTAGATTTTTATTGGTTATTTTATTTTCTCCAAGATCTTATATATTTTTTTAGGAAAATTTTCATTTGTTCTTAATTTTTTGCACATTTCAGAAGATAACCTTTAAGGACCCTATCATTAAAGAAGCCTTGGAAGAAGCATTTTCTTTGGGTGTACATATCTCTCATTTTAATATTGTTTTTTGTTTCACATTGTCATTTTCACTCTTACCTATTTCTATTTTCACTGTTTTTTGGCCTTTGTATATGTTGTACATTATGGTCATTATGGTAAACTCTGAATTATTTCATGTGTAAATATGCCGAGAGTCGTGACTATAGACTCGAATATCTACCTATTTTTACATTTATTTGGAAATTATGTGTTTTGGTCCTTATGATACCCCTAACTTTCTCTATCCTTAATGTTGGTTTGGATTCACGTGTTGGTAGGTCTGCACATGGGATATCATAAGTCCTTTTTAGCTGCCAGATGGGTATTATTTATATCAGTTATTGCAGCTTTGGCTGCACTTGATGATGACTTAGGCAACAAGATATTGTTTAGGCATGGATATAGATAGGGGATTTGCATTTAATACTCACCTTAACAAAAACGTATTATGGCATCGTTTTCTTCCAATAATAATAACTCTTATGTCTTGTTTTTGCTAACCATAGTTCACCATATGTAATTTCCATTCACTTTTTATTGTATTGTACAAGAAGATATCCACCTTGCCATGGGCATGGGCTACCCCTAGATATAAAAATAAACAATTATCACTAACTGAAATTTGAAAAATATTTTTATAACCCATGCAAAAAAAAATATTTTTTAAAACATACTGCACGGGAGTACTGCATTTGGGCTCCCGCACCAGAATTTTTCTCTAAAGTTGATATCACAAACCATAAGAAATGTAACATAATAGAGAAAGTTAATTAAGTGTGATTAAAATAATATTATTGGAATTCTAGGCATAAGAAGTAGAAAACAATAATAATTATTTTATTATTGTTATTTATTTAATTAAAAATATAATTTTATTTATGTTTCATGTTACATGGGATTTTATAATTAAACTATAATTTTTTTACAGATTGAGTTAATTGTCCATCATATCAACATAAAGATTTACATCAAGGCGTTTGAATTTTAGATGCTTATGTTAAAACAATTATACATGCGTTGGCTTGGAAATATTGCTCCGAGTGTCATCCTATTGTAGATGACATAAAATTCATAATATGATTATTTTCAATTCACCTGGGACCTTTTTGACGACACAAATTGTTTAATTATGTAAAGTAGTTCATTGTGAATGAGTTCCAATTAAAGTTTACAAGATGTTTGGTAATCTAAAATTGGTATTAATATTCAATTAGAAGAAAATTAAAAATGAATGGATATGGAGAAAGAGAGAAAAACACACGGGAGGGAGGAAGCTTACATATAGGCATGGGCATATCACAAGTCTTTTTGAGTTTAATGTTTGGAATTGTGTTCAATTTTATTTTATGTTTTATTATAAAATGCATGTTTGATGTCTGTAATGGAGTTCAATTTTATTTTATTAATATAGCAAAAATGGTTGGGAGATATTGATCAAACATGTTATGCTTCGTCTTTGAATGAATATAATTAAATTTGTCATTTTTATGATTTATTTTTGTTGTAAACAATATCAAATCTAAATATGCAGGGGGATCTTGAACATTATAATATGTTTGCAAGAAAAATGACTATTTTAGCGAATTTTATTTAGAGTTCTATTTTTCACCGTGCCATCGACACGGGTACACAATTATTATGACCCATGGGCTGGACGAAACAAGGCGGGTCAGATTGCAATAGCATTAAATTAATTTTAAGTTTAATTTTATTTCACCATGCCATCGGCATGGGTACGCATTTATCACGGAAACATATTTATCACGCGAATAAATTTATCGCCGTACGATACAAAATATTTTGGGAACAAATTTATCGTCGTGCTATTGTCACAAGTACACCCTAGTGTGTGTATATATATATGGAGAGGTTCAAAAGAGAACATTTTAGCAAACATTCACAAAAAACACCTAACAACCTATTATTTTTACTTCTTATGTTGTTATCGGTCCGCGCCAGCAGCAACGAACACACGCATGTCAAACGAATATTTTTTTACACACACCTACCCCTACCTCCCCCCCCCCCACACACACACAAACACTCCCACTATTATAAAAGGAATCGGGTTTACGAATGTGGGTAAAAGGAATCAGGTTACTTGATTTGGATGGTGGGAATGGATACGGGTTACGGAACGGGTCATTTTTGTAGTCGGTGCTGGTGGTTTAGGTGGGAGTTAGGTCAGATCGGATTAAAAGGAGGTGGGTATGGAAGGGTTTTAAGGTCGCCGTAGCCATGGGAGATGGGACTGCCTGATGGAGTTGTGGCTGGAGGTTTGTCCGGATGGTTTAAGCAGGTGGCCAAAATTATGGTATGGGGTGGTTGCCTAGGCAGGTAGATGTGTTGGGTTTTTCTCTATGGAATAAGAGAGAGAATATGGGAGGTAGGAGAAGAGGTTAGGTGTGTAAGTGTGTATGGTAAGTGGAGTGGGGGTGGATGGGTGGGGGTGGGGGTGGGTAGGTGTGTGTAAAAAAAATATTCGATCGACACGCATGTATTCATTGCCGCTGGTGCAGACTAATTACAACATAGGAATTAAAATTAATGGGTTGTTAGGTGTTTTTTGTGAATGTTCATTGTTGAACCTCTCCCTATATGTATGGGTTTATACATTAATTGACCATTTTATTTAACCAATTTATTTGTATTATTGTTTAACCCTAACAACTAATGAGACAAATGTATTATTATATGTAATTTCTATTTTTAGATTTTTTTAATTAAGTCCTATTGACTATCTAACCATTAATTAAGTTCTATTTTTAAAGGTGTACACAATAAATAATATTGTCTATGTAATTTTTTTCATTGAAATATTTTGGACTACATGGATCCTTGTTTGATAAATATATAATTTCATTTTCTTATGAACACAGTAGATTTTACTGTCTGTATAATATTAACGCAATAAATTTTACTGTTTGTGAAAATGTCACGGATATAAAACTAGTTCATTTTCTGGTGCATACAGTAAAGTTTACTGTTTGTGTAATTTTTTTCTCTGAAATTGTATAGGCTTCATGAATCTTGTTTGATAGATCTCGGCAAGCATATTTCAAAAATAGTAATTTTGTGAAAAACGAATTTGTCAATAAAAAGTTATGATCATTTAAAGATGAAAAATGAGATTAAAAAGAGTTCAACTACTTATGTGACTTCCCTCAAGAAGTTAAAGAAGTTACATATGATTGGTTTTAATTTGTAAAATTATGAAAAAAAAGTCCTAAAAAATTAGGAATATGACATATTTAATGATTGAAAAGTCAAAAGGACTTAGTTTGGGAAACTCTATTTTTATAGGACCTATATATAAAAAACCCTTATAAATTGTTTTAAGCCCCCGTGACGAGGGGACGCCATACAAATTATAGAGTGAATTGTGTTTGATATATTTTTAGATTTGTATGAAAAAACAGCGCATAAATATTGTCAATATTATAATTGAAACTGAAACTTAAATAGATGTCAAATATTACAAATTAATTGTAACAACCCTCACTTTTGAGGGCCTATTTTATATTTATTTACTATGTGTAGTAATTATATATATATAAAAAATGATGGAATGTGGAGTAAGTATTAATTTAATAAAGAAAGGTTAATACTTACTAAAATGTTGTATAATTACCTTGTGAGTAAGTAAGAATATCCATGTTGTGATTTATTGTGTCATAAGGTTTAAAGTGACATTTTGGTTTAATATGAAACCGGAACTTAAAATGAGTTATAAAATTTCCAAATGATAATTTGGAGGGTGTAGTTAGTCCCGGTAGGTGCGAGATAGTCAAAATAAGTGCCATATTGCATTTTGGTATTCCGGGCACTTTTGACTGGTTATAGCTTAAATGTGTAGTTGCGAGTAATTATATCGCGTATTGATCATTTAAGTGGGCTTTTTAGACTTAAGCCACGTTTTATCTCCCCTACCCAAATTCTATTCTTTCATTTACACATTTCTAGCCCTGGAGAGAGTAGAGAGAGGAAGAGAACTTTGGAGAAAAGAGAGATTGGAGCTTGGATTGTTGCCTCCACCAAATCAAATCTGAATTTGCAAGATCAAGGCAAGTTATCTACTTGCTACTATGTGAGTTAAGGAGAATAATTAGTATTGATAGTTATGAATTGTTATGGTCTGTCATTTTAGGGTTTTGTTAGATTTTTGGGTATTATAACTCTTAGAAGTTGATTTGGACGATAAATGTTGTTAATGATGGTAGATAGATATATTTATGATGTATGGGTTGGAATTTATGATCTTGGTTTGGTTGGTTTTGGATTTAAGGAGAAATTTGGAGTTCAAGGATCCATAACCAAAACTTAGCAAATCTGCATAACCGAATCGATTCGGCCTGGACGAATCGATTCGCCTTCAGACAGTTTCCAGGTCTGAGTCGACCGAATCGATTCGGCTAGTCCGAATCGATTCTCTTTTCTGAACCCAAATCGTTTCGGCTAATCCGAATCGATTCGGAAATCCTGTATTTTTCTTTTATTTTTCTTTTCAAATTTTAACCATTTCCTTTAGGATTAGGATCTATGAACCTTCTTGAATGAAGTAAACTTAGAGTCCTAGAGTATTAGTTGAGTTTGGTCGCCACCCTAGACTAGAATTGGGTCATATGGGGTTTATTCCGAGGATGTTTAAAGTAATGTTAAGGCATTACTTCTCTCATTTAAACTTTTAGGAGTTTTGGAGTTTAAGCCCATTACTTGGAGACTTTAGGGGGATTATTGGAGTTATATAAACTTTGGAACTTGTAGAATTGTTATGATTATTTGGAGACCAAGTCGGGACTTATAAATTTGAGGAATATTAATGAAAATATTCGACGACGATAGGTTCGAATAAAAAAAATGAACCAAACATATGGATAATGGAAATTGGAAATGAAGGCTATATGAGCGTTGTTATATATATTTTTCTGCGATGGGTAGGTAATTCCAGGTGTGGTTATGACTACCCCGCAGGCATATGACCGCTTCCCGACATTACGTTATGAGCCCAGGTTGCTTTATATGATAGGCCCTAGAAGATGATAGTTATTTAGGGCCGCGCCCAGTGGGGAAACTCGGAGGGGCGGCCTTAGAATCGTTATATGCATGAGAATATAACTTTTCTGCATCAAGTGGGACTTGATGGATATTAATGCCATAAAGAGCATAAAGCAATGCCATAAAGAGCATGAATACGTGCCATAAAGAGCATATGATATAAATTGAATTCCTGTTAAGGAATGGGAAGATAAAAATGGAAATGATGATTAAGGATTGAGGTTTTAATTAATGAAGTTAACTTATATTTTCTTGATTAAATTGAATGTAAGATTCTTAATATTAATCCTCTTGTGTAAATGAACTAAATTTCTTAATTAGTTAAATTGTCTTAAATTGTAATATAGGTTTAACATGCTAGACTATCATCTTTATCATCCATGTAGAACTGTTCATACCTATCATGCTTCTTATTCTTCTGGTGATCATATAAAATCGGGCCCCGACCCGTTCATTTTCTATGTTGTGTATGTTATTGTATCCGCTCAGGTGCTCCGCTGCAGGGGCGCCCGTTGTGATTTTTCCCATTCCAGTACTTTTGATGGGCTGTAAGATTTTACGGATATTACAGGACGTTGTATTAGACGCTTTCATTTTTGTGTTGTAGCTATGATCGGGTCTTAAATCGGGCGTGTGGCCCAAACTTTTGTATTTGATTAATGAATGTATTACGTAAGATATTAAATGATTTTAATACGTTGTATGTATTTGTGTACCGACAGCCTATTCGGTCCTTTTGTGTATATTCGTTGTAAATGTATTATATATACTCTTTTGGAATCCCACTTACTTGTCAGATTGGGTTGTTTAATTTAATTTTCTTAACTGGTTCTAAAACTAAACTTAAATTCTAAACCTTTTGGCAACCCGTTTTCTGACTTATTGGGTGGTTTTCCCGTATACTTCGTTTATTGTTGTGATGCTGAGAATGATTTCCATTCGCGATTCCTGTTACATTTGAGTATCGGGCTGTCCACCCCTTATCTCGGATCACGGGTTATCACAGATGGTATCAGAGCATCGGGTTATAGAGTACTAGGATCTATGCGGACTCGTCACGTTCTACCATAGCGTTCTTTGATATAGAGCCTAATGTTAGGTCTGCGTTGTTGTTTATGTTTGCGATCTTCTGCAAGATAGATTATTTTAAATACTATTCTAACTCTATTGCTTTTTCATCTCAGATGTCGCCTAAGAGAGGCTGCCCAACGAGAAGTAATAGGGTGGTAGAAGAGGAGGTAGGTCCTCCACCGCCGCCACAAGGGACCGTTAACGCTACGAATGTAGCAAACATAGTGGCTCAAGCGGTTAACGCCGCTATGACTGCAATGGTCCAATAATTGCCACAGGCTCAACAACGGGCTCACGATGTTCAAGCTCCTACGGGACCTTCACCGTGGGAAAGGGTTAGGGAGTCCTTTCTAAAGGGCCATCCCCCGAAATTCGAGGGAGGTGCTAATGTTATTAAAGCCAATCAATGGAAAAAAGACATGCAACACCACCTTCGAATGATAGAATGTAGCGAGGAGAAGAAACAAGTCCTTGCCACTTTTAAGCTTGTTGGATCTGCGTTACACTGGTGGGAGACGATGACCACACCTGAGCAGAGAGACACGATGACTATTACTGAATTTTAGGCTTTGTTTGATAGTAAGTATTTTCCTCCTGCAGTTCAGAGGGAGATGAAGAGGAAGTTACAAGATGTTGTGCAGGGGGAGAGATCTGTGGAGGAGTATGAAGAGGAGTTCACCCGATTGGCAAGTTTTATACAGTATGAGGTGACTACGGAAGATAGGAAGATCTCGAAGTTCATGGGAGGCCTAAACTGGAGAATCCGGCAACACTTGCTGGGTAATCCAGCTTTATAAACTTTTGGTGAGGTTATGAATGCATCATTGCTCCATTGTCAGGAGCATCGGTTATACTTACAGGGTATCAAGAAGGCTACCGTAGTGGGATAAGCAGGAAAGCTTGGAGGGCATGGGATTGGAGGAGGAGCATTTACCTCATCCCAATCTTCAGGTAGTAAGCAGAAAGAGAGGGACCCCCAACAAGGGGATTCATCTAAGAGACAACACTTCAGAGGGTTTATTGCGGGTGTCAATAATAATAGGCATGGTCAGGGTGCTTCGCAACATGCAGGTCGGGGTAGTCATGAAGGTAGAGGCCATCCGGGCCAAGGCATTTCCCAGTTTAGAAATAACAGGGGTCGGGGTCAGGAGGATATGAAGGGACGGTGCTTCTAATGTGGGGAGGCGGGTCATTACAAGATGGAGTGTCCCCAGTTGATTGGGGGTCAGTCTCATAGGGCTCCACAACAGCCATATGTTCAGTTTTCGTCTCAGGCACTTAATTCCGTTGTTCCTCCGTAGTAGGGACAACTACAGTATGGGCGAGTTTATCAAATTCAGGAGGCTATGCTTCCTCCAGCACCGTCGGCACCGCCCGCTATTGAGGGTAAGTTTTTTTTATTCAGGGGTACTTGAGTCGTATGTTATTTGATACGGGTACTATACACTCATTCATTTCTAGGAGCTTTGCTCAGACTACAGAGTTGATAAAATCTGCTGAGAGTACTTTTACTAGCGTTGAGTTTTTATGGGTGATGGTTCGCTCAATTTCTTTGTTCGTAAACACATAGGAAATTACTTTTGGTAATTTGTGCTTTGAGGCCGATTTACTCGTCCTTGACATGGTCGGGTATGATGTAATATTGAGTATGGATTGGTTAGTAAAGTATCATGCTATTGTTAATTGCTATGATAAGAGCATAGTGTTTGCCGTTCCGGGGAAAGAGATGTTTCTTGTGGTTATGCCTCGCTTAGAAGAGGGTACTAACACATACCTATATTGTATTGAAGAGGAGTTTTCTCAAGATGTAGTTATTCCCTTGGATTCTATTCCGATTGTTAGAGATTTTGATGATGTGTTTCGGGAAATACCGGGTTGTGCCTTGATAAGAAGGCTATTTAAAAAGATGGCTATATGTTGTGGGGTAAATAATTATAAGACTTTACGGTAGTGAATGTTTGATTAGTTGAAATATTCAATTATTTATGTGGTAAGATGTAAAAATAGAATCCTATTAGTAGGGTTGAGAGTTCGAATCTTTTCAGTCCCGAACATGTGTCTTATACCTTTATATCTTGATGATCGATAACGCGAGGTAGTAGTGTATCAGGAGGGTTCCTTGTCTGGATTTTTCTTCGACGAGACGTCCCACGCATGAAATCGAGCAAATATCGGAAGTTGAGAAAGGTCTTGGGCACTAGGGATATACTTATTATTATGTGTACACGACTTAGATAGGATATATGTGAGTAAACCTTAGGATTTGTTGGTCATAAGGCCTTTAGGGCATGTGACGTTAGTTTAGGAGGGCTTTCGAGAGTTGACCACGAATAGGTTGTGTGTTAACTCTAAGAGGGATTGGTTCCCTGGTAACGAGAAGTGGGGGATTTCGAGAAGTTTGGTATGTTAGGCCAAAGGAGATGAGGCCTCTCGTAGTCAGAGTGTTACGTTGGTAACTTAGTTTTCGGGGAGCTCAAAGGGTGAATTGACTCTCACTCCTGAGCCCATGTTGCTAAGCTCGAGAGTGGATTTAATTAACAAGTCTCTTCCAGGATGGGGAGTAATAATACTGGAGCATAGACCTATTGTTTATGCGCCTCATAAGCTTAAACTTGTGGGAAGTATTATCCCATGTTTGAATTAAAATTCATTGTGGGGGTGATCGCCATATAGAAAGGGAGGTACTACTTCCTAGGCAGAAATTTAGTCTCTCACGTGAGTAACAAGTCATTGCAAGATGTTGTAGGAGGGACAAGGGTTGTTAAGACCACATACACAAGCTGTTGATCGTGGGAACATAATCCTACTCTATTGGCTCTGAGGGTGGGGTGAGTTTCCACCGGAGACTTATTGTCCCGGATGAGGAGGACTTAAGAGGGGCAGTAATGGAGGAATCTCACGGTTCTAAGTCTGCGGTGCATCCGGGTAATAACAAAATGTGTCAAGATATGTGCCGCCAGTATTGGTGGCCGGGCATGAAAAGGTTGTTGGACTGCATGGGGTGCCTTTGATTATAGTTTCCGACCGAGACAAGATTTTCGTTTCCCAATTTTGGCAAAGTTTCCAAGAGGCCATGGGGACCGAATTGAGGTTAAGAACTTCTTATCATCCTGAAACAGATGGACAGACCGAAAGGGTAAACCATATGTTGGGAGATATGCTCTGTTTGTGAGTGCTTGACTTCAAGGGTAGTCGGGAACAGTGTCTCCCATAAGTTGAATTCTCTTATTATGATTTGTATCAATTCACTATTGGGATGGCACCTTATAACGCCTTGTATGGTAGGCCTTGTGGATCTCCCACTTATTGCTTAGAGGTGGGAGACAATAAGTTTCTCGGACCTGAAATGAACCAAGATACTTCTTCATTCGTATTCGTATTAGTATAGCCCAAGATAAAAAAAAGAGCTATGTCGATGTGGGGAGAAGTCATGTCGAGATGGAAGTCGGGGACCAAGTGTTGGTGCGAGTGTCGCCTATGAAGGGCATTAAGCATTTTGGGAAGAAGGTAAACTTGCACAGCGTTACGTGGACCTTTTCCTATCAATGCTAAGGTAAGTCCAGTAGCCTATTAACTTACTTTACCGAAACACTTGCGGCAAGTTCATGACATGTTCCATATCTCCTCTTTAAAGAAGTACAAGAGATGTGATGGTGCCCTTTGGCACATTCCTTTGAGGAGGTTAAGCGACTTTTCTTATAAGGAGCAGCCGGTCGCTATCTTAGAGCATGGAGAGTGGCGATTGAGATTGTGGGTAGTACCTTTGGTTAGAGCAATGTAGTTATCATAGCGTCAAGGAATCGACATGGGAGCGCGAGGATGACATGCGGAAAAAGTATTCACATCTCTTCTTACAAGGTACGCCTGAATTTTGGGGACAAAATTCCCTCATAAGGGGGGGAGTATGTAACAACCCTCACTTTTGAGGCCCTATTTTATATTTATTTACTATGTGTAGTAATTATTTATATATATAAAATGATGGAATGTGGAGTAAGTATTAATTTAATGAAGAAAGGTTAATACTTACTAAAATGTTGTATAATTACCTTGTGAGTAGGTAAGAATATCCATGTTGTGATTTATTGTGTCATAAGGTTTAAAGTGACATTTTGGTTTAATATGAAATCGGAACTTAAAATGAGTTGTAAAATTTTCAACTAATAATTTGGAGGGTGTAGTTAGTCCCGGTAGGTGCGAGACAGTCAAAATAAGTGTCATATTGCATTTTGGTATTTCGGGCACTTTTGACTAGTTATAGCTTAAATGTGTAGTTGCGAGTAATTATATCGTGTATTGATCATTTAAGTGGGCTTCTTAGACTTAATCCACGTTTTATTTCCCCTACCCAAATTCTATTCTTTCATTTACACATTTCTAGCCCTAGAGAGAGTAGAGAGAGGAAGAGAACTTTGGAGAAAAGAGAGATTGGAGCTTGGATTGTTGCCTCCACCAAATCAAATCTGAATTTGCAAGATCAAAGAAAGTTATCTACTTGCTATTATGTGAGTTAAGGAGAATAATTAGTATTGATAGTTATGAATTGTTATGGTCTGTCATTTTAGGGTTTTGTTAGATTTATGGGTATTATAACTCTTAGAAGTTGATTTGGATGATAAATGTTGTTAATGATGGTAGATAGATATATTTATGATGTATGGGTTGGAATTTATGATCTTGGTTTGGATGGTTATGTATTTGAGGAGAAATTTGGAGTTCAAGGCTCCATAACCAAAACTTAGCAAATCTGCAGAACCGAATCGATTCGGCCTGGCCGAATCGATTCTCCTTGAGACAGTTTCCAGGTCTGAGTCGACCGAATCGATTCGGTATTTATGCAGAAACTCATTTTTCTTACCGAATCGATTCGGCTAGTCCGAATCGATTCGCTTTTCTAAACCCAAAGATATTCGGCTAGTCCAAATCGATTTGGAAATCCTGCATTTTTCTTTTGTTTTTCTTTTCTAATTTTAACCATTTCCTTTAGGATTAGGATCTAGGAACCTTCTTGAATGAAGTAAAATTAGAGTCCTAGAGTATTAGTTGAGTTTGGTCACCACCTTATACTAGAATTGGTTCATCTGGGGTTTATTTCGGGGATGTTTAAAGTAATGTTAAGGCATTACTTCTCTCATTTAAACTTTTAGGAGTTTTTGAGTTTAAGCCCATTACTTGGAGACTTTAGGGGGCTTATTGGAGTTATATAAACTCTGGGACTTGTAGAATTGTTGTGATTATTTGGAGACCAAGTCGGGACTTATAAATTTGAAGAATATTAATGAAACTATTCGATGACAATAGGTTCGAATAAAAAAAATGAACCGAACACATGGATAATGGAAATGGAAATTGGAAACAAAAATTGAAAATGAAACTGAGATTTAAAATGGTAAATGCTAATTTACTTAAACACGCCTCTATAAATACTATAATAAGGGAAGTTCGCACGTGAGGTGATGCCCCCTGGCTAGTGAATGCAGGGAGGATATAGTCCTAGGCCATATGGGCCTTGTTATATCTATTTTTCTGTGATGGGTAGGTAATTTCGGGTGTGGTTATGACAACCCCGCAGGCATATGGCCGCTTCCCAACGTTGCGTTATGATCCCAGGTTGTCTTATATGATAGGCCCTGGAAGATGATAGTTATTTAGGGGCGCGCCCAGTGGGGAAACTCGGAGGGGCGGTCTTAAGAATCGTTATATGAATGAGAATATAAATTTTCTGCATCAAGTGGGACTTGATGGGTATTAATGCCATAAAGAGCATAAAATAATTCCATAAAGAGCATGGATACGTGCCATAAAGAGCACATGATATAAATTGAAATTCCTGTTAAGGAATGGAAAGATAAAAATGGAAATGATGATTAAGGATTGAGGTTTTAATTAATGAAGTTAACTTATATTTTCTTGATTAAACTGAATGTAAGGTCCTTAATCTTAATCCTCTTGTGTAAATGAACTAAATATCTTAATTAGTTAAATTGTCTTAAATTGTAACATAGGTTAAACATGCTAGACTATCATCTTTATCATCCATGTACAACTGTTCATACCTATCATGCTTCTTATTCTTCTGGTGATCATATCAAATCGGGTCCTGACCCGTTCATTTTCTATGTTGTGTATGTTATTATATCCGCTCAAGTGCTCCACTGCAAGGGCGCCCGTTGTGATTTTTTCCATTCCAGTACTTTTGATGTGCTGTAAGATTTTGCGGATATTACATGACGTTGTATTAGATGCTTTCATTTTTGTGTTGTAGATATGATCGGGTCTTAACTCAGGCGTGTGTCCCAAACTCTTGTATTTAATTAATGAATGTATTATGTAAGATATCAAATGATTGTATAACGTTATATGTAGCTGTGGACCGACCGCCTATTCGGTCCTTTTGTGTATATTCGTTGTAAATGTATTATATATACTCTTTTGGAATCCCACTTACTTGTCAGATTGGGTTGTTTAATTTAATTTTCTTAACTGGTTCTAAAACTAAACTTAAATTCTAAACCTTTTGGCAACCCATTTTCTAACTTATTGGGTGGTTTTCCCATATACTCTGTTTATTGTTATGATGTTGAGAATGATTTCCATCCGCGATTCCTGTTACATTTGAGTATCGGGCTGGCCACCCCTTATCTCGGATCACGGGTTGTCACATTAATTTTACAGGGAATTTTAATATTGGATTGATAGTTGTGACATGCTTCTTCACAAATTAATAAAATATTATGTATTTGAAACATTTGTAATTTAATATATATTTTGGAAGTTGGCAAAAACAATTTATATCACAAATAATTTAGTCAAAATTACAAATAACTAAATCACAATATGATGGATAATAGAGAGACACCTCAAGTACATCTCATAAGACACCCAATATTTATTTATTTAATAATCCATATAATTAATGGACTTTTAAGAAAAGGTCCAAAGCAAAAATGTATAAAAATAGGACACCTCACATAATTTTATAAATTTAACCTCTGTACTAAAAATATTATAAAAAATGACCAATACACCATTTAACAAATCATACAAAACAAAATCCATTAAAATTTTAAAATTTCATAACTTCAAACCTACAAATCCAAAATTCATAAAATTTATATATTTGAAATCTACACGTCGAGATTTATCCAACAACACTCATATTCAATATTTTTTGACAAAAAAGTTGAAACAGATAAATTTATGATTTCACTAAAACCTCCATTTTGGGTGAAAAATCCTTTTTTACGGCGAAAACTCCATTTTCTGACAAAAACCTCAGTTTTTTTTTAAAAAAAACTTCTTCTCCAGTCGTGGCAATGGTGCCGCTGGCGTGAACCAAAAAAATGAAAAAAATTGACGGAGAGAGAGAGAGAAACGAGGAGAGAGAAATAATTCGATGAGGATTTCGTCGATCTTCGACGAGGATTCCGATGGGTGGGTTGGGGTGGAGGTGGGGTTATGTGTTTATTTTTAGAATGAGTTTTAAATGAGTATGAGTGGGATATAAATATGAATACCTCTTTAAGTAAAACAAATAAAATGAGTTGTTTTGTATATTCCTAACTCTAAAGGAACCACACGAATAATGTTATTGTACTACATGGACTATATTTATAAACCTTGAAAGCAGTGTCTTATAAATCCAAATACATGATGGAACATGACGTTGAGCTTAATTATGTATATAATCAAGCATATGTTAAGTATTAAAGTGTTAATTAGATAGTATTATTGACTAATAAACAATAAATAGTTAAAGTTTAAAGTATCAATTAGATAGTGTTATTTACGAGTAGTAATAAATTGTAAGTGAATAACTTTTTTTTGCGAAGTTGATATCACTTTGAATAATAGTAAAGAAATAAAATTATTATAAAAAATATTATACATATAATAGGTATATATAACCACAAGGTTGTAAGTTATATATAGTTTTCATCCAAAATTTTATACGTCATTATTGTGGTGGAATTATCAAGGTAACTCCGAACAACTTGGATTGAATGAAACCCATCTGACAACTCATGTAAAACGATCGCATCTTGGAATAAGCATAAGAAGGAGTCCGATCAATGATAATCTCGTGGAAATACCTATATGATTGCATCATAACTACCTTGGGGAGCCTCAGAGTTCTACACAACTCATCTCCTTCCTATTCCCTATAAATGTGATCCTCATCATTAAGAAAAAAAAGGGCATGCAATTCTTATTATTGTGAATTAATTAATAAAAAAGAGAAAGAAACACCTCGTGGACGTAGGCATTTTGCCAAACAACATATAGTTTGTCTTGTATGATTGTGTGATTTATTTCCATGTTTTGTACTATTTTTTTTAAATTAATCTTTGTAGTATTTTATCACCTACAATTAGAGCCATCTTTGGGGAACAAATTTTCCTTATTTTAGTCAATTAATCTGTAGTACCTCGTACTTTGATTATTAATTAATTTTCATGTGATTTATATTATTAATTTAATTGGGAGAAAATTAAATTGAAATTTTGGTGACTATTAATTAGCGAGATAAATGATTAATAATTATTATAATTATTATTTACTTGTCTGTGATAAGTAAATAGTTACATGATTTATTACGTATCACGTACGAGTGATAACAATGATTTATTAGTATATGTCAATAGAGTGTTATATCAACGGATCGATATAATTTATGGACGGAGCGTGTGGTACACACGTGTCAAGTTCGGTTAATGAAAAGTTATCATATTTCGAGTTGGGCGAATCAAATGACCTTTTTAAGTGTACCGGTAATCCAGGAAGGATCGAAGTAGTCCAGAATAAATACCCAGGTGTTATGTTTGGGTTCTGGGGGTTTATAAGACACAAAAGAGCGCGTATAAGGGTAGGAGGGCCATTTATACTGAGGGATAAGAAGAAAAATGGGATTAGGTAAATTAAAAGGATATTTAAGAGGTTAGTAAGGTAAATGGCAACCCATCTTTCATATTCTACACAAGATATTGAGAGAGATATCCATAGAGAAGAGACAAAGATGAAGAAAGAAGAGTAATCTTGAAGAGGAGACGAAATAGGATTCAACTCGTCATCAAGTTCATTGAAGACTACAGATTTTAATCCAAAGAGGCAAGTAGTTACTTGCTTTATATCACAATTATATTGTAGTTAATTACTTTCTTGGATTAAAGATAGAAATTGGAGATTTAGAGTATGCAAGATTATAACTTGATAATTTGACGTGGAAACCTAAATGATAAGGGATAGATGATCTTAAACTAATGATTAATTAGGATTGATTACACTTATAATTATAAATAAGATTTCGAGTTTTAAAGAATGAATATGTAGAATGTATATGGAAAGATTTAGTTTTTAGAAACCAATTAGATAATGGGATTGTGATCTTGAACTTATTGGCATTGTCATTTGAGAATCGAATATATAATGATGTAATCATGTTTTCTTAATGGTATTTGGATTATAGTTCTTGAAATTTTGGTAACAAGAACCCTAGAAATGAAATTGAATTTTTTTGGATGAATCCCTCCTAGGAAAAATGCTTTAGATATGGGATTTGTAATCTTGTTCGAGCCTCATTTGAAGTTGTCATTTTCGTTCCAACGAGATTGTTTTTCGTTCGAACAACTCGTGGATTTTGGTCAAGTTTGGATTGTGAAGATATTGTCAGAAATTTTATGAACTCAAGCGAATATGTGCGAGGTTATCCAAGTGAGTAGATATTTAATTAAAAATAGTTTTATGTCTCTATTTGTTAGTTGGGAATTTAATAACCAACTAGGGTGCTCAGATAAGGGATTAGTTAAATATTTAATCGAGAAGTTAGGTTAAACTTTGAGATTTGAGTGAACTATGAACAACAGGATATGCGTACAAGTTCGATATCTATTATTTATACATTTCAGAGTGATATGTATATATATGTACGTGTGCATGCTACTTGTTTAATTTAAACACACCTACTCGGGAGTTCTATCATAGGGGGTTGCACATAGTGGGCAGTCCATCCTGGAACTGATCAACATGTATTGGATTGATTAACAAGGTCATAATACTGTTGCATGGCACTATCCGTGTGTAAGGATAAGTGTTTGTTTTGAGTCCGATTGGGCGCGATGTGGTATGGTTGTGACCCAAGGATGTATGTCTATGACCACCTCCATTGTATGTGTATTCATTTGGGATCGATCGTGAGATTAAGATCTGGTGTCTCAATGTGAGGCATGATTCTTAGAGCCGAATAGCACACGTGGAGTGTATCTGCGAGGTCCAAGATCTGGGGACACGATTATATATATATATATATATATATATATATATATATATATATATATATATATATATATATATATATATATATATATATATATATCTGTGTGTGTGTGTGTGTGTGATAGAATGTGCATGTATATTTATAACATGAACATATCTGTGTTATGATTATTTATTTATAACATGTCTGTCACTACAATACTATTTATAAGTGTATGCGTAGTGAAGGTAGGTTGCTTATCTGATAGAGTGTATTAACGAGATTGAGCTTAAATGGCGGTTATAGGTCCTAGTTATAGTAGGTAGTGTAACTAGGGTATTAAAATTAACACGTTAGGTCCACATTGTAGTTGAGAGATGAAATTTATCTCAAGTGAGTGCGATAGGTTAATCTTAAAAGTAATGCACTACTATTTTAATCGATTTAAAACAATTATCTACTTGTAAAATATGTTCTACTTATTTATCTTTGACCCCAATCTTTTTGTTCTCCTTATTCTTATTTAGCTACCCCAGGTGTGTAGCAACAACGAGATAGATTCATTATTGTCGTACAGTAGCTATGGATGCCGCATCTTTGCTTAGACGTCTCAATCTATTTCATCTAGATAGGATTAGTCATATCAATTTCAGTGGGGCGTGTTGACGCAAATGGATAGAGTTTTATCTTATTATCAGACATATACTTTGTCAGATATTTACATTTTTCGTACTCAATTATTATTCGGTTTTACACTATGGATGTTTATGTGGTGATTGAAAAACGTTACTAATGCCATTTAATACAAGATTAAACTGTATAAGCAACTCCGAAATGTTTGTTGAAGAAACCCTTTTCTTTTGAAAATAAAACTTATAAACAACAAGATTTGTTTACAAAAACTTATGTACGAGAGTAATCAAGACTTTGTAATCAGTTTTTAAAACTAAGACAGTTTCAAAAATCCAGCGCACTATAGAATGAGATGAGTAGATGAAGATAATCAGAACACACAGTTTTTAACATGGTAAAACCTCTCCCAATAGAGGAAACATCCACGGTGACTTCTAAGTCACGAAAGTAAAAATCCACTAACAACAAATATCAGTTACAAACAATACAACATACATGCACACAAATCAACCTATTCTAAGTTTAGGAATATACCCCACTTGGTGTCCTAACTTCTCATAGATCTGATTGTTGATGATGTTCTTCCAGTTTGATAACTTCCTTTTGCTTTAGCTTCCTTGTGTCGACTCAATAACTTTGATCTTATTCACAACACTTCCAGTGTAGTAGTGTGTTAAGTGTTTGTGATGTGATTCCTATCAACATGCATGAACTCACACACACACTTAGTTTTACAGACAGTCCTAGAAAATTACATATAAAGACTATATGTTGTGATTTTCTTTTCTTTCTTTCTTACAGAACTTGAAACCTTTTTGACCTTTAAATATATCCCAGATTCCACGGATATCTTGCTTCTAAATCGGTCAAGATCTTAATCAATCTCTGTTTTAAAAATACTTTTGAGATTGGAAATCTCCAAGTGTGAATCCAACTAGGTCAAGGTTAAGTTTCATAAGAATAGAAACCATAAAACATTTTCAAAACTAAATCAGTAAGGATTTTCTTAAATCGAGAAAGAAACATGCAGATCTAGTGAAATATAACATGCAGAGTGTAGATCTACAATTTCTATGAAAAAGAAATACAGATCTTCACACGAATGTTTAAGTTGGTAATAAGATCACTGATTAAGAGGTTACAGCTTCAATATGAACAAACCAGTAACACCACTTTCTCTCAAACACTCAAGGTTGTGTTTGGGGTTTTTTTTATATACGAAGGTTTGAATCAGATATGAAGTGTTTAGGGTTAGGGTTAGGCTAACAAATTTTTCCCTTTCTCTCTCTTCTCTCTTTTCTTTTCTCTCTTCTCTCTCACTTCTCTCTTCTCTCTATTTTTTTTCTCTCAGAAATGACGACTGCCAAAAGTCTTGAAAGGTTGAGAATTAGAGGGCTTTTATAGAAGTGGAGGAAGGTTCTGGATAGTCGAAGGCAATCAAGGGCTGAGATTAAGTCTTCTTAATATTGACTTGATCCAAGGGTTATAAGAAGGCGGTGGTTAAGTCGAATGTGATTGGTTCTCAGGATAGCACAAGGATAGGTTTAAAACACATGCAGGCCATCGATAAGGATAGATCTAACGATCAGCAAACCACCAGGCAACCCTCTCACATAACAAACACAAATTGATACATCAGGAACGTGACAAGTGTTGGCCTATAAGTGGCTTACAAACGCGCGTCAAAGTTAATTACAGGCACCACCCTGAAGTCTCTAGCGCATTTACATTCTACCCAATCAAACATTCCAATGAAAACTGATATTTTCAAAATACCATATTAACCCCACAAATTTTATAATCACACTTTTATTTATGAAAACATTATTTTAAAAATGTTCAAAAATGTTTAAAAATTCCCCAAAAATTATTAAAACAACATTTTAAGGGGAATTTAACACACAATCAATTTTAAGCAATATATACACGTGTATGCACTTCTAATGTGTGTAGTGTGATTCAATTTATACCTTCTTGGATTGAAGAGGATTAGAGAGATTAATTCTGAGGCTCTTTGGATTCTAGGTTAGACAACCAATTTTGTCACTATTTCCAAATTAGTTGAGCACTTATACAATATAGACTTAAGTAAGTCAAATGTATAAGGTGCTTCAATCTCCCCCTTTGGAAATATGAGACAAAATCTCCTTTGAGTTATCTTAAACTCTTAGGGAACAATAAAAATAAAACCTAGTCCTATACAAAAGATGCTATCTACCCATTTCCTAGAAAGTAAAAAAATTACATAACTCAACTATTTACAAAATTTGTACACTAGAAATGGTAGACAATCAGTAGAAGAGATTCCTGCAAATATGCACACTAAGATCAAGCAGTTTAGATGAAATGTGAACAAAACATTGAACCCGAAAGACTCAAGTTTCTCCCCCATTTTGTCTCAAATGGACAAAGGGTACAAATTAAGGTCTTCAGAGTTTAATCAGCACATACCATACCTATAGAATTACGCAAATACAGAAATCTGTTATAGTCTAAAGGTTTAGTAAACATGTCTACAAGTTGCAGATCAGTAGGCAGGTAATGGATTTCTAACTCCTTAGTTTCAACAAGTTCGCGTATAAAATGATGTCTTATCTTAATATGCTTAGTTCGCGAGTGTTGAACAGGGTTTTCAGATATGCTAATAGCGCTTTGATTGTCACAATACAATTGTAACTGATCTTCTTGAATCCCATAGTCGCTTAACATTTGTTTTATCCATAACAATTGAGCACAACAACTTCCTGCTGCTATATATTCGGACTCAGCCGTAGATAACGATGTGCAGTTCTGTTTTTTGCTACTCCAACCTACTAAATTATTGCCGACATAATAGCACGCACCTGATGTACTTTTACTGTCATCATTACATCCGGCCCAATCAGCATCAGTATACCCTATGATGGTGCTGCAGGTATCATTAGTGTACCTAAGTCCAAGATTAAGAGTGCCCTTTATGTACTTGATTATACGTTTTACACACGATAAATGGCTCTCTTTAGGGTTATTCTGGTAACGAGCACACAAACATACAGCATACATTATATCTGGTCGTGAGGCAGTTAGATAGAGTAGGCTACCAATAATACTACGATAAAGTGTGGAATCAACTGACTTTCCATTTTCATCTTTACATAATTTAACAGTAGTACTCATTGGCGTTTTGGCAACTTTATCATTATCTAAACCAAATTTCTTAACAAGATATAAGGCATACTTAGTTTGAGAGACAAAAAGTCCATTAGAATTCTGCTTCACTTGAAATCCTAAGAAAAGTTGTAGCTCCCCCATAAGGGACATGTGAAACTCCTTATGCATAATTGCAGAAAAGGATTTAACTTCAGATGTTGAAGTAGACCCAAAAATGATGTCGTCTACATAGACTTGGGCTATAATAATGTTTTTGTCAAAATGTTTGACAAAGAGGGTCTGGTCATTTCCTCCTCTCTTAAAACCCTTATCCAACAAAAATTTGGAAAGGCGTTCATACCAAGCTCGAGGAGCTTGTTTTAAGCCATACAAAGCCTTTTTTAGATGAGAAACATGGTCAGGGTATTTAGGGTCAATGAACCCTTTGGGTTGTTCTACATACGTTTCTTCTGACAGAATTCCATTGAGGAAGGCAGACTTGACATCCATTTGATAAAGTGTAAATTTTAAGTGACACGCTATGGCGAAAAGGAGTCGAACAGATTCAAGACGAGTGATAGGGGAAAATGTCTCGCTAAAATCTATTCCTTCTATTTGTGAGTAACCTTGAGCAACTAGTCTAGCTCTGTTTCTAAGGATTACCCCATTTTCATCAGATTTGTTCTTAAAGATCCAACGTGTGCCAATAACATTTTTATTTTTAGGCCAGGGTACAAGATACCAGACATCGTGAATGACAAATTGTAAAAGTTCTTCCTGCATCGCAGAAATCCAGTGTGTGTCATTTAATGCTTCATTAACATTTTTCGATTCCACAAGGGAGACAAAACATGCATAATTAGCATAATTTCTTAACTGGGATCTAGTACGAACGGGCTCATTAGGATTACCGACCACGTTGTCAATGGGATGATCTTTAGAGACCCAGCTAGGTACTTCTGGACTCTTAATAGGTAATGAGTCATCTATTTTTGGTGAATCAGTTTTGAAATCATTTTCAGATTCAACCACAATAGGTGATTCAGATATCTTATTTTCGACAATAGTGTCGCTTACAATTACATTTATCGATTCCATAAGGGTCTTAGTACACAGATTGTATATACGATAAGCATGACTGTTTGGGGAGTATCCTAAGAAGTTGGCTTTATCACCACGCGTATCAAATTTAGACAAATGTTCTCTGTCTTTACAGACATAACACTGACTTCCGAAAGTTCTTAGATACTTCAGATTAGGCTTCTTATCCTACCACAACTCATAAGGGGTTTGTTTAGTGTTTTTCCTAAAGTAAACCCTATTAATGATATGACATGCAGTTCTAATAGATTCTACCCAGAAGTATTTCGGTAGAGATTTGGCATGCAACATGACACGTGCCATCTCTTGAAGAGTTCGGTTTTTCCTTTCAGCAATACCATTCTGCTGAGGAGTCTTAGGGGCACTAAATTCGTGTTTGTAACCGTTGTAGTCACAATATTCAACTATTCCTGTGTCTATGAACTCTCCCCCTCTATCGCTACGAATGCGATTGACTTGTGTGTCCTTCTCATTTTCAATTCTTAGTAAAATTTTCAAAAAATTCTGAAACGTGTCAGATTTTTGTTTCAAGAAGGCAACCCAAGTGAATCGTGTGAAATCATCAACCATGACAAGGATATAATTGTGTCCACAAAGACTAACAGTTCTAGAGGGACCAATAAGGTCCATATGGATGAGATCTAGAGGTCTAGAGGTGAGAATGTCTTTAACTTTTTTATGCGAAGTCTTAACTATTTTTCCTTCCTAGCAATGACCACAGACAACACTGGAAATATGTTTAATTTTAGGAATTCCTCTAAAAATCTCTTGACTAGACAATCTACCAAGGATATCATAACTTAGGTGACCCATACGATTATGCCAGATTTCATTGTCATCCATTCTGACAATGTTACAGGTTTCAGAACCAGTCTTGACAGTATAACAATTGTAAGGTGTTCTAAATCCGGTAATAATGCATTTACCTTTATCATTTAGAATTTTACAATTATTCTTTGAAAAGGTAACTGTATGGTCAGAGTCACAAAATTGTGATATACTTAGGAGGTTGGCTTTAAGGCCTTTAATTAATAGTATATTTTCGAGAGTAGGCATTCCCTCTTCTTTTAAGGTTCCTTTACCTATGATCTGGGATGAAACTCCGTCACCAAAGACTACTTTACCTCCATCAAATATGGTTTTGTTTAAGAGTTTGGTTTCATCTCCTGTCATATGTTTGGAGCATCCTGAATCTAAGTACCAACCGGATGAAGTGTGTTCAGCTTTTAAGGCAGTGATAACAATGTTACACTTCATTTGGGGTACAAGCTCATCTTTTCTAACCCAAATAGCTCTAGTTTTCATTTTGCGAAAGTTTTCCCTCATTTGATAAAATTTTCGAGAAACAGCTTTTTGTCGAAAAACATTTGGGGCAACAAACTGATTATTGTTGAAAATTTGAGCTTTTGGTTTAGGAAAGTTTCTGGGAGCCTTTCTCTTAAATGAACTCTTAGTTTTGGTCTTTCTATTCCTGTAGTTAGAGTTCTTGTCAGGTTGTCTTGCAAGGACATAATGGTTACGATTTTGCTTAGAATAGTTAAAGTTCTTGTAGACAGAAGTGTTGTACACAGGGGTGTTTAGACGCCTAGCATAACAACCTTCAAAAGAATGACCATAAATGTCACAGTAGGAGCAATATTGATTGCTTGAAGGATGAACTTCCTTAGGAAAACTTCTAAAGATGGGTTTAACAGCATTCTGTTCCGAAGTACTATTCCTAGGAGGGATGGTTTTAAAGGTAGAATCAGCCTTTCTGATCAAAGGACAGACGTATTTAGTCTTAAGTGCAATGTCAGCCTTAGAATTACTAGACTCTCCAATGTCTTTCTGTTGTTGCTTTTGATCAAATTCCTTTTTAATAAAATGAAAGTCTAGACATGTTTCAATTGGTCTTTTGCCCCCAGACACAAACTTAATAGGTTCAAGATTTGTAGTTTGTGGTTTGTTCTTAAGGCAAAATCCAATACCGGTTCTATCATTAGAATTGGTCTTGGAGTCAACAACAAAGTCAGTAAAACAATTTGAATTGTTTTCAAACTTAGAATTTTTTTAAAACAGTAGCTGTCTTTGTTTTTGCTTCCTCCAGTTCTAATAATGTTCCCTTGTATTTCATTTCCAGGGTTTCATTAGTTTTGGTCAACTCTTTTAATTTTTGATCAAAAGTTTCAATTTCGGATTGATGAGAAAGACACTGGTTAGTGTACTCTTCGGCATTCAGCTTCACAATAAGACTTAGATCATCTAATTTCTTAGTCAGGTCTCTAACAGTCTTCTCCAGTCTAGTGCCTTTTTTGAGAGTTTTAGCATACAAAGTATGAATATCTGGGAGGTCATCTGTGTCTGAGTCGCTAAGTGAAGTGTGTGTAGTGACCCCTAACGATTCAGTTTTAGTACTCACGCACCCATTTACATCGTCGTTATCGAGATCACTTTGACTCACACACACGGAACTAGAGCTAGCAACATTTTCAGATAATAAAGCATCTAGGCCAGTCAAAGCAGTATTCACATAAGCAGGAGTAGGAGCATCATTATCACACACAGGCATATCATCATTGTAAATGATCTTAGCATAAAAGGACATGCAAGGGTCAAGTACATTTGATGACTCAAGTTCCTCTTCATCAGAGTCACTTGAATCATCCCAAGTTTTACAGACATTAGCTCTATTGTGTGTGTTCATTTTATTCAGATTAACTCTGCAATCGTGAGCAATGTGACCTAGTTTCCCACATCTAAAACATTCAATCTTTTTAACGTCTCTGTTAGATTTGAAGTTGTTGTCCTTAGGATGTTTGTCAAGGCCTCTCTCATGAGGTTTGGGATTAGACACAGTAGGATAATTAGGCTTGCCTTGTTTAGATGCCTGTTTGTTTCTAAATTTAACAATTTTCTTAAATTGTTTAGACATTAAGGCAATCTGATTATCTAGTTTGTCTATATCACACTCCTCATCAGAGTCACAGTTGGTCAGATTAGTCTCATGCTTAGATATTTTAGAGGAAAAACTCAAGTTAGAGTTGGGCTGTTTTCTTTGAGACTGATTTAATTGTTTCTTAAAGTCTAATTCCATTTCCACGGTCCTAAGTTTGCTACTGAGTAACTCAGGGGTAAGGTTTTGATCACTCATTTCCTCTTGCTGTCAAACTTTTGTGGTAATGATCTTAGAATTTTAGAAACAATCTCATTCCTATCATATGTTATACCATTAGCATGCAACTTAGTAACTGTATCAGTTAAGTTCATGTAAAAGTCATCAAAAGACTCAGAGTCAGACATAATTAAAGAGTTGTACTGCTGGGTAAGCATTTGAGTTTTAGCAGCTTTAACTCTTGAGTCTCGTTCATGGGCAGTGATTAATGTGTCCCAAGCTTCCTTAGAAGTGGCACAAGATGATATTCTCTTGAACTCATACTCATTAATAGACATAAAAATGGAATTCTTGCCTTTATTGTTATTTCGAGAAATAGTTTTCTCTTCTTGGGTAAACTCACTTAAGATTTTCTTTACCCTCTCATCACTTCCTTCAGTGGCTGGTTTAGTAGGATAAGTATATCCATTTTCAATAATGTCCCAGACATCATCTCCTAAAGTCTCTTGGATGAAGACAACCATTCTTACTTTCCAGTAAGCAAAGTTGTTTCCATCAAAGAGTGGAGGTCTGGACAGATTACCAAACCTTTCATTCTTCTAGTCCATAGTTAGGTTTTTCAGAAAACGATTTCAGAAACACAAGATCTTTTTGAAATAAAAGTTTACAGGGCTCTGATACCAATTGAAAAATGTTACTAATGACGTTTAATACAAGATTAAACTGTATAAGCAACTCCGAGATGTTTGTTGAAGAAACCCTTTTCTTTTGAAAATAAAACTTATAAACAACAAGATTTGTTTACAAAAACTTATGTACGAGAGTAATCAAGACTTTGTAATCAGTTTTTAAAACTAAGACAGTGTCAAAAATCCAGCGCACTATAGAATGAGATGAGTAGATGAAGATAATCAGAACACACAGTTTTTAACGTGGTAAAACCTCTCCCAATAGAGGAAACATCCACGGTGACTTCTAAGTCACGAAAGTAAAAATCCACTAACAACAAATAGCAGTTACAAACAATACAACATACATGCACACAAATCAACCTATTCTAAGTTTAGGAATATACCCCACTTGGTGTCCTTCTAACTTCTCATAGATCTGATTGTTGATGATGTTCTTCCAGTTTGATAACTTCCTTTTGCTTTAGCTTCCTTGTGTCGACTCAATAATCTTTGATCTTATTCACAACACTTCCAGTGTAGTAGTGTGTTAAGTGTTTGTGATGTGATTCCTATCAACATGCATGAACTCACACACACACTTAGTTTTACAGACAGTCCTAGAAAATTACATATATGACTATATGCTGTGATTTTCTTTTCTTTCTTTCTTACAGAACTTGAAACCTTTTTGACATTTAAATATATCCCAGATTCCACGGATATCTTGCTTCTAAATCGGTTAAGATCTTAATCAATCTCTGTTTTAAAAATACGTTTGAGATTGAAAATCTCCAAGTGTGAATCCAACTAGGTCAAGGTTAAGTTTCATAAGAACAGAAACCATAAAACATTTTCAAAACTAAATCAGTAAGGATTTTCTTAAATCGAGAAAGAAACATGCAGATGTAGTGAAATATAACATGCAGAGTGTAGATCTACAATTTCTATGAAAAAGAAAAACAGATCTTCACACGAATGTTTAAGTTGGTAATAAGATCACTGATTAAGAGGTTACAGCTTCAATATGAACAAACCAGTAACACCACTTTCTCTCAAACACTCAAGGTTGTGTTTGGGGTTTTTTTTATATACGAAGGTTTGAATCAGATATGAAGTGTTTAGGGTTAGGGTTAGGCCAACAAAGTTTTCCCTTTCTCTCTCTTCTCTCTTTTATTTTCTCTATTCTCTCTCACTTCTCTCTTCTCTCTATTTTTTTTCTCTAAAAAATGACGACTGCGAAAAGTCTTGAAAGTTTGAGAATTAGAGGGCTTTTATAGGAGTGGAGGAAGGTTCTGGATAGTCGAAGGCAATCAAGGGCTGAGATTAAGTCTTCTTAATATTGACTTGATCCAAGGGTTATAAGAAGGCGGTGGTTAAGTCGAATGTGATTGGTTCTCAGGATAGCACAAGGATAGGTTTAAAACACATGCAGGCCATCGATAAGGATAGATCTAACGATCAACAAACCACTAGGCAACCCTCTCACATAACAAACACAAATTGATACATCAGGAACGTGACAAGTGTTGGCCTATAAGTGGCTTACAAACGCGCGTCAAAGTTAATTACAGGCACCACCCTGAAGTCTCTAGCGCATTTACATTCTACCCAATCAAACATTCCAATGAAAACTGATATTTTCAAAATACCATATTAACCTCACAAATTTTATAATCACACTTTTATTTATGAAAACATTATTTTAAAAATGTTTAAAAATTCCCAAAAAAATTATTAAAACAACATTTTAAGTGGAATTTAACACACAATCAATTTTAAGCAATATATACACATGTATGCACTTCTAATGTGTGTAGTGTGATTCAATTTATACCTTCTTGGATTATTGAAGAGGATTAGAGAGATTAATTCTGAGGCTCTTTGGATTCTAGGTTAGACAACCAATTTTGTCACTATTTCCAAATTAGTTGAGCACTTATACAATATAGACTTAAGTAAGTCAAATGTATAAGGTGCTTTAGTGATCGATGGTTTATTTGGTCTACACTTATTACTTATTTATGCATGGTGGTTACTTCATTCATTATGATTATATGGTTTGTTCGTATTACTTATATTATGTTATTATTGCGATAGCGATGCTGAGAACGAACGATACTGGTATTCATGTTTTGTTTCATTAGTGGATTGGCCACCTGGTATTAAAATAGGCGGTTTGTCACAGTTGATATCATAACATCATGTTCTAGTGTCCTTAGGATCTGTGCAAGTTACTATGTTATCGAAGTTGCGTTTCTTTGATTTAGAGCCCTATATTTAGGACTGTTATTTCATATTGTGCATTTACGTTCTTCTGCTATTATTTTTTTGATTGAAATGAATCTCATACAATTTTTATTTGGTTTTAGATGCCAAACAATAGGACTACTAGACCATTATGTGCCGATAGGCCAGAACCAGAGGCCACTCAAGGGACGGTGACCACAATAGAGGTCGTAATTATTATTACACAGGCGATTAATGCCTCGATAATTGCTTTAGCAAAATATTTTCGACTAGTACAACCAGTGACACCAGTTCAGGTCAACCATATTTTAGAGAGATCCGAAGAGGCCTTCTCAAAGGGCCATCCACCATAGTTCCAGGGGAGTGCGGATGTGGTTGCATCTAGCCAATGTAAGAAAGACATCAAGAGGAACTTGCACATGGTTAAGTGTAATGACACTCAAAAGAAGATATTGGCTACTTTTAAGCTATAGTGGGAAAAACACTTCAGTGGTGGGAGACAGTCACCGCTGCAGAGGAGAGAGACACTATGACTATTCAGGAGTTCTGGGTGGGGTTCGACCGTAAGTTCTTTCCATCAGTTCACATGCATGCTAAACTTTATGCCAGACGAGGTGAACACGGATGATGATAGGGTCCTCAGGTTTACTAATGGTTTCACTTGGAAAATGCACCAACATATGTTAGGGAATTTGGCATTATGGACCTATATTGAGGTCATAAACTTAACGTCGCTTCATAGTCAGGATCATCGCTTCCATCCGAGGGGAGCGAAGAGGGATGAATAGTCTAGCCAGCAGGGAAAAACTGGGGTAATGGTGTGACAAAGCACTGTAATAGTGGAAAAGGCAGCATGCGTGGGGTTCCCAGCATAGGGACTCTGCTAAGAGATTCAGGAAGAGTAACTATAATTTTGGGCAGGGCTATCAGGGCCCAAACATACCCTCATGGCGAACAGGGCCAAGGGAATGAGACAGGTGTCCAGAAGGGCCAAAGACAGGGGTATCCTCCTAAGGGATAGAGGTAGGCAGTCTTTACTGGGATATGTTTTATGTGTGGGGAACAGCACCACATACGGTGTACATGCCATAAATAAGGCTAGGGGTCAGGTGCAGGGTGCTTAGAAGGGGCAGCAAGTATAGTAGCTTCCAACCCGATATGAAGTTTCAGCATTATTGATCACACATGATATGGGGCAGTGATAGTTTGGGCATATGTATCACCTTCGAGGACCGGTTTTACCGCCAATATTACCAGCGATTGAGGGTATGTTTCCTATCTACGGGCGGGTTTTGTTTAACACAAGAGTGCCAAACTCATTTTTTAGCACTAGGTTTGCACGTACGATGGGATTCGTGGATTTATTCATGGATATTATCATGACCGTATATTCGACTTTAGGTGGTGGGACTCTTATTCCTTCCATCTATAAGGGGGAAGGTATGAACATGGAGAGGTTGTGTTTAGTAGCAAATATGCTCATGTTAGACTTTGACGAGTATGATGTTATTCTGGATATTGACTACTTAGTGATGTATATCGTGATGGTGGACTGCTATAGTATAACTATTGTATTAGATATACAAGGTAGGGAGATGTTTCTTATGGCGATGCCTTGTCCGGATGGAGGGTCGAGCATGCATTTGTATTATATTAAGGAGGAGACTTCTGAGGGTATAATGATATCGTTGGATTCGATACGTTTGTAAGGGATTATACAAATATGTTTTAGGAGATACTGACGTTACCGTCGAGTTGGGAGAATGAGTTTGTGATAGACTTAGCACCTTGGGTTAGGATGATAGCGCGAGCACCATATCATATGTATCCTTTAGAGATATAAGAGTTGAGGGTTTGGATTCAACAGTTATTGTGGCGGGGTTTTATTCGCAGGAGTACTTCACCTTGTGATGCCCAAGTTCTATTTGTGAAGAATAAGGATGGTTGTTACAGTTATGTATTAATTATGGAGATTTGAACAAGGTCACGATCCGAAACAAGTATTCGTTAACGCATATCGATGACTTATTCAATCAGATAAGAGGCATAGCCTACTTATCTAAGATTAATTTGAGGTTGGGTACCATCAGTTATGTATTAGGGACGATGATTTCCTTAAAACCATATTTTTGACGATATATGGGCCTTATGAGTTTTGGATTATATCGTTCGGGCTAACCAATGCGTCAATAATTTTCACGGATTTCATGAACAGAGTGTTCAAGGATTTCTTGGATTACTTTGTCATTGTGATCATAAATGACATCTTTATTTATTCTCGGACATAGGGTACGCACGAAGAGAACTTGCGTACGGTACTTCAGACTTTGCAGGACCATCAGTTGTATGCCAAGTGTGAGAAATATAGATTCTGGTTATGAGAGGTGCAATTATTGGATCACATTATCTCCAAGAGAGGTATTTCTGTGGATTCTAGTAAGGTGTTAGTGGTGAGGGAGTGGGGTCAGTCCACAATTTTTTGGAGTTAGCAGGGTACTGCCACCGATTCATCAGAGGATTTTCAAAGATTGTGTGTCTTTTGACGAATTTGATTCTTATAGGAGTGCCTTTTGTTTGGGATGACCACTTTTAGTTGGGTTTTGATGAGCTAAAGGATAAATTAACTTCAATGCCAGTACTCGTATAACGTAGTGGTGAAGTGGAGTGCTTTGTTTTTACCAATGCATCCTTACAGGGACTTAAAGGAGTTTTACAGTTGGAGGAGCGAGCCATAACTTATGCATCTCACAAGCTTCAGCCCCATGAGAAGAATTATCCCACTCATAGCTTGGAGTTAGCAATAGTCATTTTTGACTTGAGTATTTAGAGGCAATATATTCTCATGGAGAAATTCTGGTTGTTTAAGGAACACAAGTCACTTCAATATCTTTTCACGTAGAAGGTGATGAATATGAGGCCTCGTAGGTGGCTTGAGTTGGTGAAGGATTATTAGTTTGACATTCAGTATCATTTGGGTAAGGCTAACATAGTGGTAGATGCGTTAAGTCATATGTTAGAAGGGAAGTTAGCAACAGTGTGGAAGGCGAAGTGAGGAGAGCTTTGTCACGCGGATGAGGTAGTCTGGGTGTACTTAGCTGTGATGACTGTCACACCCGAGATCATCTTGAAGGTTATAATGAGAGGATTCCCATGCTATTAATAGGTGGAAAAGAGTCTTACTCAGTCAGTTTTTAGGGTGGCTACAACTTTAATGGGATATTGATAGTCCCAGGTGACGATGATCTATGGCGCGTAATTATGCAAGAGGCACATGGGTCAATGTGGCCATCCTGGATCTGTCCCTTTCCCGTTGTCGCGTGGGGGGTGGGGGGGGGGGGTGGGGGAGAAGGTCTCGCGCTCACTTTATCTAGGAGCACTTTGGCCATCATCGGTGTGGGGTGAATGTAAAGAGATGGAGTCGCAGACTATTTTGAACAAAACAGGCAAAAGAACATGTCTCTGCCTCGAGAGAAAGTCATCAAAGACAAATTGATGTTTACAAAACTAATAGTTCAAAGGTTTGGGGGCTAAGTTGTGAAATGGGAAGGTGTTAGGCACCTATCCCGCACTTTCAGTCTCTCATCGACTTGTGTTAATATTTTACTTAATTTCTCCGTGAAGTGTACAAGTGTGTATATACAAATGGATATCGAAATCACCCTACTCATATCATGTAAAAGATAGAGTGGGGTCATCCATAGGAATGTTTCCAAAATAATATCTAGAAAGTACGATGTATACGTTTATCGGGTTATTGATCATTATGATGAAACGATAATATATGTTGGATAAAATGCCAATAAGGATCACAAATATGATATATATTAAAATAATATATAGATATAAACGAGGCAAATATGAAAATGGGAAAATTGGAGAAATTAGAGAAATTGGACTTGAGTCTTGGGTTTTAGCCTGAGATGCCTACATAACCTATAATGGCATCAAAGTCCACATAGTTCGCATGCGGCATAAGGGTGGGGTTTATCCCATAGATTCTAATGGGAATTTATTATATGTGTGTGTGTAGAAAATTTAGTTTTGGAAAATTGTGGTGGATAATCAAGTTGGAATTTATAAGTGTAACCCTTTTTTTTTATAGGAAATAAAGTTTGTGCAATATAATTAATAAAGGATGAGATATTAATGTGTATGAAGTAAAGTAAAAGCCATATTATGAGTTTATGTAATTAATGGAAAAATAAAGAATTTAAAGAGAGAAGGATTTTTGGACCTTCGTTGGAGAATTGAGGCTTGATCTTGATCTTTGATGAGATCCCTTGAATGTTGAGATGAATGTTGGATGAAAGAGAATGATATTTTTCCAAATTGAGTATGAAAATTATGGGAATGAAATATGGAAAGGAATTTCACACAAGGAAACTTTTTTGATTGCAAGAGAGTGTTGCTGAGATCAATGATAATGATGGATCCGAGGTGTGCCTTAGGAGTGAGGTCATTCCCTATATTTATAGGGTAAGGGAATCCCAGTATACATAGCTCTATCCCTGGTAATCAACAAGTAACCTTAGGCACACCACCGATAGGCAGGGAAATGGACCTGCCAAGTGGTAGTCTCGTGCAGATCTTTCCGAAAAAATAATCATAAAATGAAATTCCTAAATCCAAATCATGCATGGGGCATGCCATTATAAAGGTAATTCAGATACCTTCAAGAGTCCTTTAGGCCTCTCCCGAATCTTGGAGTTGACTTTGGGTTAAACGGGGCTCGAAAATGCTCGTCGATCCTTTGGATGGGAGATCATCAGACGGAAATGGATCGTTCGTCCAAATTGCAAGTCAAAATTGCACATGGGGTAGACCATTGAAAGTTTTACACAAGTTAATTCGACATTCCAAGGAGCTTCACTATCTTTGGAAAGTTTACTTTGGTCAACTAGGGGTGGAAAGTGCCTCGTGACCTTTATATGTAAAATGGGTCATTCGTCTGTACTGTAAGACTAATTAATGCACGAAGAAGACTATTGGAAAGGGTATTCAGTGACCTTCGAAGATTCATTTAGTCTCATTTGATCTGGAGAGTTTACCTTGGTCAAAGGGAGCCCGGGAGCACCCAGTGGCCTCTAAATCAAATTTTGAGGAAAAATAGATCGTTTATCCGAACGGTTATGCCGTTTCATGCACGGAGAAGACTATTGGAAAGGACTTTCAATATCCTTATAATATTAAAAGAGCTTTCACTCTGACAATGAAGTTAACTAGGGTAAAATTGGGGCCCAAGAGCGCTCGGTGGCCTCCAGATCAATTTTTAATAATAAGATGGTCCATTCGTCCGAACCATTACGTTGATTCAAGCATGGGGTGGAATTTTGGAAAATGTATTCATATCCCTTTGAAGATTCACCAATCTTTCACTCTGACGATAGAGTTAACCGGAGTCAAACGGGGCCCGAGAGCGCCCGATGGCTTATAGATCAGTACTCAGAGTATGACCTAGGGTTTATAGTGAAATGGGGAGGTGATAGGGATCTAAGGAGAGACTTAGGGGGGGGGGTCCAAGAATCTGGTGTATATATATTGCCTTGACAAGTGAGCTTGGAACAAGTGAAATTCGCCAAGTAGACACCACATGATGTTTTAGAAAGAGGTTTATTTTGCAAACCTAAGGGACGAGGATTATCAATTTAGAGGGTCGAGGCCAATTTTTAGGACCTAAGGTAATGTAGGGGATGGCCGATCCTGCGGGCTGAGGTTGATTATGAGGACCTAGGGTAGGGAGCGAACAATTATGAGTGTCGAATCCAATATTGAGGGCTTTAAGTAGAGGGCGACCAATTCTCAGGGTTGAGGTTAATTATGAGGACCTTAAGTAGAAGCGACACATTCTGAGGGACGAAGTCAATTTTGAGGACCTTAAGTAGAAATAAACAATTCTACGGGCTGAGGTCAAATCTGAGGACCTTAAGTAAAAACAATAATATCTGAGGGTCGATAAATTCTAAGGACCTTAAGTAGAAACGACCATTTCTTTTGGTCGAGGTCAATTATGAGGACCTTAAGTAGAGGTGACCAATTTTGCGGGTCATAGCATATTCTGAGGGCTTAAGTAGAAATGACCAATTCTGTGGGCCGAGGTCAATTCTGAGGACCTTTAGTAGAAATGACCATTTTTTAGGGTCAAAGTCAATTCTGAGGACCTTAAGTAGAAACGACAATTTCTGCGGGTCGAGGTTAATTTTGAGGACCTTAAGTTTGTAGCGTGGGGTATGGTTTTCCCAGGAATTTTTCGAGACTCCACTAGGGAAAAATATTAATTTGAGAATTGGATGTAGCCCTATTGAGGGAGCTTTTCAATTCTTGTTGTGTTCCTTGAAGACGTTGCTAGGGAGATATCCAATTGGATTTGAGAATTCCTCCGGGGAAGTAATTCTGGGAGAAAATGGGGATTTAACTCGGTTAGGGATTTGAGAGGTTAAAAAATTATTTTTCTAGGTGAAAAATGTTTTTAAATTCATGTGGAAATTTTAGGAATTTTTTTTGTATAAGATTTGAGGGAGGTGCTGATCGGAAGGGTGTAGGAGGTGCCAAACGGCAGCGACACGATCTTTCGGACTACTTCGGGCAGGTGAAGGGACAATGCTAATCAATATGTGGTCAAGGATTGCTGATCAGCATGACCCTTAGCCTCTTATAAAAAGGGGCGATAATTCTTCATTTTTTATAGCTTTCAGATCTTTTATCTTCTGCCTATCTTTTTTGCAAATTGTTCTAGCATTCTTCTCTCTTCTGTGACTAAGAAATCATAGATTTTTCAAGCAGTGAGATCCACATGGCATGGTTTAGTGTTAACGACTAGACGCATTTGGAGTGACGGGCCAGGGTTCCACTAGTTCTGGGTAAAGAGAATATCTTTGACTAGTTTCAGCCAGTTGCGGACGAGTGGACTCTTTTACGTGAGCTTGTGCACCATCGATCTTCTAGGGTGGTAAACCCTAGTGATTATGTAAGTGTTAATGACCTTTGGCATTTTTCTTTTTTCTTATGTATTTCCTTATTTTTTCTAAATTTTGACAAGGGTTTTTCCTTTTTCTTTGACAGACTGATATATCTACGTTGAGCTTGCATTCCGGGGGGACGATGGGGTTTAAGGACATCTTGATAGGAGAACCATACTCTGGTGGGGCATTGGGTGGTTTCGTTAGTCGGCTTTGGTAGTTTGGCGTCTGCATTAGATAAGATGCCTCATTCGATGGCTGTCCTTTGTGCTTTGGGAGAGAGGTGGTGGGATACTACCCACACCATGCATTTTGGCTTTGGGGAGATGGCGATGACTCCCATCGATGAACAGCAGCTGGTAGGGATGGACTATGAGGGGGCCCAGATAGAGATGGACGGGACTTTGTGGGTGATGTCGGCGGTGGTGGAAGCGGCATTGGATGATGTTGGGCCGATTGTCTAAGGGTATTCCATCCATCTCTCTCTTCTAAAGGAAGTTTTGTTGAATAGGCGGATCTATGAGACTGATGGGCTGCAGGTGAGGAATATGGACTGTTTATTTATGCTTTTGTTGTTGGGAGGTTTTTTAATGGCGAAGTGTGGAGATGTCTTCCACTTGTGGTTTCTGCCATATTTGAGGGTATTTTTGAATATCCCTCTCGTTGACTTGGGGAGACTGACTTTGGCGACCCTTTATTCATCTTTGGATGCATTTAGATGGTGCTACCGATAGACTTTTACTGGCTCCACGTATCTTTTGGAGGTAGTTTTTCCTTTTTGCATTTTCCCTTTTTGGATTTTCCTTTCCTTTCCGCATCTTATTCTTGATTACTTGATTGCTTTCTTTTGATTGATGACCCTTGTCCTTTCAGACGTGGTTTTATGAGGTGATTGGGCTTAATGCCCACTTGATAGGTTTGATGGATGAGTTAGTGGGGGACTTCTGCCGTATGTACATGTGGCAGAAGTCCAACCGACAGTCGAGGAAGTGTCTCTATTTGGCGGTGGTGCGTCAGGTCTTGAATGGCCTGACGAGTGATCGGGTAAATTAGTTTTTACTCTAGAGACCATTTTTCTTCTATGATCATTTTCAAATCTTGATTTTCTGTTGGGGATCTATGAGGCGACTTTCTGTCCTTGAGGGATGATCATCCATCATATGGGGTTAACTGGGGGGAATGCAGAGTTGCGTCATCTATTGGTGCATGAGTTCAGCTATTGCTGGTACCTAGGTAGAGAGTAGTTTGATAGGTTGTGGATGATGAGGTTATGGTGCCACCTGCGATTCCTTCTAGATACATGAGGCGAGTGTGGGAAATGCCAGAGGAGGTGAGGGTGGAAGCGATAGTCGGCGACACATCGGTGACTTATGATTATCTGGATTTTGTGTCAAACTGGTTGATGCTTCCCAACATATATTATGTTATGCCTCTTCCTCCTACAGTTTCTGGTAGGGGCACAAGTCAGCCAGTGGGGTCTGTCCACAGTGTGGGTGGTGGGTTAACATCAACAGCGGTGATGACGTCAGAGGTTCCATTTCTGTGGCTGGATCCTCCCTCTTACAACATCAGACATCCCGAGGGAGGATCGGTAGGTATGCTTCATCTCCCCAATGCGATGGACCCGGAGGTGTTGGGGCTGATAGAGGATGTTTTTTAGCTAAAGTTATACCTGTCATTTCTTTGACTTTTGTTTGTCTGATTTATTTCTTTGACTCAGACTGACTGATTTTATTTTTCTATTTTTTCAGAAGTATGCTCAGGCGTCGAATACCTTGTTGAGAGACATCTGGGATTGGGTGATTTCTTAAATGACTCATATCCTAGATTCGATCCCGGTTCCTTCTTGCTTGGTGCCATCAGCCTCGTCTGGGGAGGGTTCTGGACCAAGGAGCAGAGTCTCTTCAACTCGTCATTGAGAGAAGCACGTACGCCTCCAAGATGGGGGTATAAGAGAGAGAGAAGGTGAGAGAGAGAGAGATAATGTTTTTTGGGGGTTCAGGATGAGTCCCGCTTTTTTTGTGTTTTTCCATGCAAAGAAAATGTAATGAAACAATATATATGTAATGGAATGGGATTTTATTAATTTATCTTTGCTTTAATGACTTAATGCCTATGAAATTTTTACTTTGTTTGCTGAGACCACAAAAAGATTTATTTTTTTAAAAAGAGAATTTATTTTAAATAGGATGAGCAAAAAAACATTTTGAATTCTTTTGGAATTAAACTTTATTGAATTTTTTATTTTGACAAAAAAAGAAAAAAGGAAACTTTACAAAAATAGGGGAATGCCGATCAGCATACCCCTTATCCTGCTTATGGGCAGGTCAATTTAGTCTAATCACCCTAAGGCTTTGATTGCACTTTCTTCAGCTACTTTGTCCTTAATAAGGTAGGGTTTCACCCAGGTTTTTGCAAGCTCCTTTTCTCTAGACGATTTTTTCAAGTATGAAAAGGGGTAATGGTGGAGTGTTCTCTTCACCCTTCCACATTTTCTTTCTTTTGCTTACTTCTTGCTTCTTGTCTCATTATTTCCAATATGTCTCTTCCCGAAAGCATTGAATTCACTTCTTACCTTAATAACTATGAGGCTATGTGCTAGTATAATGTATCCTACGATGCTTTTAACATGCATCGGGTTTCCTTATGGCCCAATTGGCCTATTGAATGGAATATGATGATAGCTGCGATACAATTCTGGTACCCCAAGGATCATGTATTTCTCTTTGGCTTGGACAAAGTCTATCTGACTTACAAAGAGTTCTTTGCTATGATGGGGTAAATCCCTGCGTTGCGACGGCCATGCCTGAATTCTCTCTGTCTCCTCGGGAGATCTTAGAAGGACTTCTCCATATCTCACCCTTAACAACTCGATCATTAGTTATGGGAGGAATGATCTCTCTCCCAGATGTGCTACATTCTGTGAATTTTTAGGATGTTAGTGATGCGGGTTATGCCGGAGCTGTTATCCTTGGCTTAACTTCAAGGTTATTATTGGTGATAGGGGCCCCTCTTGTGTATACTCAACTTGCAAACATCACTGCATGGATATCATACCGTCAAAATATTGCGGTAGTGATAATGGCAGAGACCCTAAATGGTCTAGATGCTTGGGAGGAATACCGTTCTAACTTTTTGAGGGGTAGGTGAGTTATGTAGTTTACGTGGATGTCGGAGAAATTCTGTATGGCGGTCCCTTATGAATATCCTTTGAAAACTATTCCAAACTTCTTCACTTGCTATTTTATCAGCTTAGGCCTGAATATTGAGAGCAGGGAGAACTGGTTTCTGGAGCACGAGGCTTTAGATTTGTGTTGGGCAGTTCCTTGGTGGGGAGAGACAGGCGGCTCCTACATCAATTTGAATGGGAACATATTATTCCACCTCAGACACTAGAATTCTTTCCCGTGGAAGATTTGATTGAATGCATGTGCATGCGACTAGGTTCTCTGTGGGAGAATCGTCGGCGGTTGATCCGTGCTTCCCAATCTATTGGTAGAGTTCGACATATTTTGGGGGACTACATGAAATGTTTATAGAGGAGGGCAGTGGACAAGATGTTAACCGAGGAGACCGGGCAGAGGTGGCTTTCCATGTTCGACATAATGGAGGGAGGTGTTGTGGTGTTCGTTAGGCTGGTCTGGGCTTACCGTTCCATGGAGCGCCTTCGGTATTCCATCCAAGGAGGGGAAGTTTGGGGACCCCAAGAATTATCTGATAATGGGGTTGGTTCTTCTGGAAGCTGCGGGTAGGATCCCGTTGGAGTTTTATTTGTGAATATTTTATAACGGTGTTGTGTTTGGTTATGTATCTGCTTATTTTTGGGTTTGATGGGAATAAATTTGGGAAGGTTGTACTTGGTTTAGGAGTAGTTTTCCTTTTTATTTGTGTGGCGGGGTAATTTGTTTGAATCCCTCCACTAATATTTTGTGTAATTGTACTGACATTTCCCAAAGTGAAATAAAAAAGTTTTTGATCATCTAGTTGAGCTTCTTGATGAGTTTTTCATTTGAATTATCTATACCAATCGCTAAGGCATACATAATCCTTTTGTTCATCTAAATAAAAAATGAACTGTCATTCTCAGGGAAAAGAAACGATCAACACTTTGTGAAAAAGAATATGACCATGCCCATGTAAAGCATATGAGCTACCTACGTTTCTCTAGGGGTTTTGAAAAATTTCTAAGTTGTATGTTTTAAAGTAAAAATATTTTTAGATGATCAGGCCCCACGTAATTCTGAGTAGAGGTAAATGAATATTTTTTTAAATTAAAAGGGAGATGAGAAGAGTTGTAGCACACTGAGATTTTGGACTAAGGGTAGAATTTTTTGTTACCATCCAAGTTGACTGGATGAGCCATCTCTTCCCCATTGAGTTCAGTGAGCATAGTGGCGCTACCAAATATGATCTTCTTCATAATGTAGGGGCCACTCCAACTGGTCTTGAATTTCCCTCTAGGGTCTCAGATGGGCTCTATAATTTATTTAAGGTCTAAATCCCCTTCTCGAATGCCACGTACCTTGACTCTCTTATTAAATGATCTTGATATTCAGAAATGGTACCCTTGTATATGATATAGAGATTTTATTCTCTTTTCATCCAAGAGTGACAACTCGTCAAGACGGCTGTAATGCGAGTCTTCTTCGCTGACTTTTCTTTCAAGTATGACGCCTAATAAAGGAATTTCTAGCTCAACAAGTTAGAATGCTTCCATGTCGTATACCAGAGAGTAAGGGGTAGCCCCAGTAGATTCTCGAACTTAAGTGCGGAAATCTCGATAACTCTCGATCATTTTACTGATGATGGATTTGAAGTTTTTATTGGTGGCTTTAACTACACCGTTGTTTTAAAGTCGGTAGGGAGAAGATTTCTGTCTCTGGATCCCATACTCATCGAACAATTCTCTGACTTCTTCTTCGAAATATAACCCTTTGTTTGACACTAGCTCATGCTGGGCCCCATATCGGCAGATGATATCTTTTTGGATGAACTTGGCCACTCTTTTAGCATTCATCACTGCATATGATAAGGCTTAGACCCATTTGGTGAAGTAATAAATGGCCACCAAGATGAATTTATGCCCGTTTGAGGTGTTGGGTGTAACTTTCCCTATGACATTGGTGCCCCATGTGGAAAACGGTTAGGGAGAGGTCAAGTTGTACAATTCTCTTGGTGGCAAGTGCTTGAAATTAAAAAACTTTTGGCATATAAGGAATCTTCGAACATAAGCAACGCAATCCTGAACCATGGTAGTCTAATAGTAACACTGTCGGATAATCTTCTTGGCGAGCATATGCACATTCATGTTGGGTTCGCACTCATTGCTTTGGATTTTATTTATTATCTCTTCAATGTTAGCCCCTGCGATGCAGCGTATATAGGTTCCATCAAAGTTTCTCTTGAGAAGTTCTTTGTCACAAATAATGTACAGGGCAACCAGTTTGCGGAGGGTAGCTCAGTATTTTTTGTTAGAATCTTGGGGTTACTTACAATGTTTAAGGAGGCATGGAATATCATAGTACCAATAATCAACTATATTCGTATCTTCTTTTGTGACGAGCTCAATGTGGTAGCAGAGGGTAGGTTTAGTTTTCTTTTGGTATAGGAAGTGGTCCATAGTTATTCCTTAGGGCGTGTCAATTATAGAGGCTAAGGTAACAAGGTCATCGATTAAGTTGTTATTTTCTCAAGGCAGGTAATGGAAGGTGATATCTTGGAATTGGGAGCCCAACTCTTCTACGTGGGAATGGAGGGGTAAGAGTTTCTCGTCTTTGACTTTCCATCTTCTGAGTACTCAACTGATGATGAGGGATGAATCCCCGTAGACATCTAGGCATCAGATTCCTTTCTTGAGAAAAACTATGAGACCTACCTTGCATGCCTTGTATTCGATCATGTTATTGGTGCAGGGAAAATCCAACTTGATGGCAATGGGAGTGTGGGAGTCATTAGGGGCAATTAATTGTATCCCAATTCCATACCCTTTCTTGTTGGCATCACCGTCAAAGAACATTTTCCACCGGAGGTCTTCTTAGGAGGTAAAAGGGATATTTTCATTCGAGAACTAGGAAATACAAACAACGATTTCTTCCATAGGGTAGTCAGAGATGGGTCTTCCTTTCATGTCTTTCTGCGTGACATAACAATATCAAATTCAGCTAAAAACATCAACCATTGGGCCAAGTTTTCTCGAGAAGGTATTTGATAGGATCCATTAGGAATATAAGTTTGATAGGAAAAGCGAGCATATAGTGTCATAATTTTTGGGTGACCCAGAAAAGGGCGATGCATGCTTTCTCTAAGGAAGTGTAGTTGACTTTGTACCCGACCAACTTACAACTCACATAGTAGATGGATCTCTCTTTAAGAGATTCTTCAAGATATTGGGTTAGCAAGTCCCCAGTCGCGGTGTCTGTTACAGTCAAGTATAAGAGTAAGGATAGACCAGGCTATAGTGACATGAGTACTAGAGGTTGGGTTAGATATTACTTAATTCGGTCAAAGGCTTCCCGGTAGGCTTCGTTCCAAATTTTGGTTGAATCCTTCTAGAGGATTTTGAAGATGGGCTCACAAATCGAAGCCAACTGGCTGATGAACCGATTGATATACTATAATTTTCCAAGGAATCCCCGAATTTCCTTCTCCATTCGGGGTGGTGGAATTTTAAGTATGGCTTTTAATTTGGCAGGATCAACTTCAATCCATTTCTAGCTAACCAAGAATCCCAAGATCATTCCTTTGGTAACGCTAAAAACACATTTATGTGGGTTAAGTCGCATATGGTATCACTGTAGTCGCTCGAAGAACTTCCAGAGAGCGGGAACATGACCTTCCTGAGTTTTAGACTTGATAATCATATCATCCACACATACCTCGACTTATTTGTGTATCAGATCATGTAAGATAGTTGTGGAAGCCCTCTGGTAGGTAGCCCCTGCATTTTTGTGATCAAATGCCAAATGGTGTAACAGAATATTCCCCAAGGGGTGATGACTGCAATTTTCTTTTAATGATTCAGGTGCATCTTGATCTAATTATATCCAGCAAAACCATTAACAAATGATTTAAAATCATAAGAAGCTGTATTTTTTTATAATCATATCGATATTGGGTAGTGGGTAATCATCCTTTATAGAGGCCTTATTCAAATCTCAGTAGTCAACAGACATGCAAACCTTTTCTCTGGATTTCGGCACGGGTACGATGTTGGCTAGCCATATGGGATATTTGATTATACGTGTGAAACCCACGTTTAACTATTTGACCACTTCTTCCTTAACCTTGAGTGACCATTCGGTGCGAAGCTTTCACAGTTTCTTTTTGACTAGTTTGCATTCTAGGAGAGTTAGAATCTCATGCTGAGGTATCTAGGGATCAATTACAGGAATGTCGTCATAGGACCATGCGAATACGTCCATAAATTCCTTCAGTAATTCTTCAAGTTGCACGCGCTCATGCTCGTAAAGGGTAAACCCTATCCTAATCTCGTGTAGTTGGCTACTAGAATTGATATTAATAACAACAGTTTCATTTTCACTAACTCGAACGCAGTTATGTGGTTTGTTATTAACCTTATTAAGATCAGTTAAGAATTATTCATTTGAAAAATCATCATAATCAAGAGTCTGATTAGAATGAAGATAATTAATGTAAGGCACAAAAAGATACTCAAAATCTTTGTTTATTTCATTATTGAAAAAACAAATTGAGAAACTCATCGAAGGAGGTCTCGATTACATTGTGATCAACATAGGGAGGAGAAATAGAAGAAGATAAAATGTGATAAACATCTGGGTTGGGTTGTATTTTAGTGGGTGAAACTGGTATAGCATGCTAGTTGAGGAGAGTTGCATCAATAACTTTGATAAGGCGGTACATATGTAATAATGTAGCGCTTAAGTGGACTATGGAGAGTGTCATCCCCAGTGTCTGTAAGTTGAACAAATCCTCAGAGTCACTTTTCTCGGAATCTCTGGTAGTAGATGTAGACTTTTCAATGAGCGGTTGCACACGATGCTGGGAACTTTCAGCCCATGATTAACTGTCTTAGAAAAATATCTCCATTCCTGATTTCATCTTTTTGTCCACATGATTATACCATAGTTCATGAAAGCCATAAAAGGGGAAATCTTCCCTATCCGTGATGAATTTTCCATTTAAGGAATATCTTGAGATAGTCTTTATACTTTCTAGACTTCTCTTCAATTGAGGTTGGTGGAGCATTCTGAGTTCTTTTACTGATGGTTGATAATAAGGCCATAAGGAGAAAAGGCCTTCATTAGTACTATGGGTTCAAGTATTCCCTATTATCGTAGACCCAACTCTAGTTCGGGCATGAAGTGCATGTTCTTGAACATCTGTATCACATTGACGTTACCATGAGGGTTGTGTTATGGACAAAATCTATTTTTGAAATCATCCCCTGCTAGGAGTGGAAGTGGGTTGAGTCGAAAACCAGACAAAATCATATCATTTTCCTCATGTTATATCTCTGGTACCGGATTACTAGTGCTTGCATTCTCATCATTATCATCATCGCCCAAGATGGTGATCACCTACCTTTTAGCGAAGAACATTAGTTTCGAATGAAGGGATGAAGATACACCGTTGATACTATGGATCCATAATTGTCTGAGTAACAAGTTAAAACAAGTCGGGATATCAATGACTTGAAACTCAGTAACATGATTTATATGGCTAACCCCTATTTAAGCTTTATGGATCCATTCACTTCCCGATGAGTATTATCGTAAGCATGCATATCGACAGAGGTTGGAGCAAGCTCCATCACTTTCAGTCCCAAGCAATTGAGGGTTCTCAACAGACAAACATTAAGAGCTGATCCGTTATCTGCAAGTGAAAATGGGACGATCTTTCCCATGACTTTGACAGAGATATTGAGAGCATAGTCGTGATTTGGACTAATTTTAGGAATTTCTTCTTCGGATAAGGATAACATTCTAGTAGAGGTTAGAGATCCGACTAGATTCACTGCTTCTTCTAGAATGGTGGAAGGAGGGACTGTGGGCCTGGTAAGAAATTTAATCAAGGCATTTCGGTGAAGCTGGGAAGACATAAAGATTCCCCAAAAAATGATGTCAGCTTGGGTTTTCTTCAAGTGATCGAGGATCTTACTCTCCTCGAGGGTCATTTCTGGCATTGTAATTTTTTTGACACCTTTTCCCATGTCAATTGCTGATGATTACGGACTCAAAACCTGGTAATGCCTTCCTGATCTAGTCATATGGTTCATAGAATAGGGAAAAATAGAAATACTATTTCTTCATCTACCTCGGCTGTTCGTCCACTTTATTAATCTCTCCTAACGGGTCGTCAAACCATATCATTCCACATATATAGACTATTGGGCTAGTCTTGTTTGGGATTCTCTCTTAATTCGAACTATCGAATTCGTCCCCCCATTCGGGGGGAAACAACATCATCCTTCCATGAGAAATTAATACACTTAACATCCTTAACGGTCTCTTCATATAGATCCTACCATTGAACAGGGAGATGTAGAAGCAAGAGGACCAGGCGCCCTTGTAGTTTCAAAGAATCAAGCAACTTGATACTACAAATTTCATCGGTCTATCGGAATAAGCCTGTCATTATGTGGATGACATTATCTAAGCTGACATCATCGGTAGGTACCACCCAATTATTTGACTCTCGAGCCCATTTTCGACCTTCTAAGAACAGCGTACTGAATTTTGGGCGGTCAATGGTCATTTTAAGGCAATTTCAGCCCGAACTCTAGAAGCTGGTTCAATACTGTTGATAATTCCATATCTTTCCCTCCGGAACGGGTATGAATAATAATGCATGCTCTACTAAGGAGTGACAACGCCTAGTTGGCAAAAAAGGTAGGATACAGGAGAAAATATGGAAAACTTGGATGTGTTTAGGGGAAGATATGGGTATGATGGGTGATTTAATGGTTACAATCTGGATAGATGGATTAAATTCTGGGTCTTCTTCTAGGAAGACAACATTTGCATAAATTGGGAGTGGATTGTGGGTAGTTTTTGGTTTAGGATTGGCTCGTGGGTTGATGATACGCCGGTCAATCAGACTTTGGATTGTATTTCGGAGGTGGAAACACTAATCAGTGGTATGGCTGGCACTTTGGTGAAATTGCAATGGGCATCAGGTTTGAAATTTTGGGAAGTGGGTTTGGTAATGGATGAGGGTCCAATGGCTTGATAAGGTTTCGTCTCAAAAGGACTTAGTAAACTTTGGAGAGGGGAGCGTGAAGCTCAACGTATTCCTTTCTGACTGGGTTAGGGTGGCTTTCTAGTGCCCATGAATTAGTTTGCTGAGAGATGTTGTTGATGGTTGAAAATTTGGTATTGGCAAGTTTCTCATACTTTCTTATAGTGTACTGTTCAGATAATTTCTTCATCTCAACTTCTGTCTTGGCAAGACCTTGTTTGATCTCTACTCCTGCTTCTCGGAGGGGTTGGAAATGAGGGTATTAATGTCCTCCCATCATATCTTGGACATGGCGTAAGAATTTTTTCTTCACAATACTGACTTGCTCTTCTTCGAAGGCCGATTATTCATGGTGGATGCTTTCCCTCTCTACCTTTCTATGATGTTAATGCTAGATTCTCCAAGATTATATTTGATAAGTTCTAAATCATGGAGGGTGGCCTCCAAATTTCCGCTAAACTTGTAATGTGACATGAATTCATGGGTGATATCCTGCCAGCTATGAATCCTGCACTCCTAGAGAGATAAGAACTAGTGAAGAGAGCTGTCCTTCAAAGTTTGTTGGAACATTTGGGCCATTATTTCCTTAGAGGCACCTAAGAGAGACATTTCTCGGTGGTAACTTCGTAAATGAACAATTGGGGGTCCACAACTCCCAAACTTCTCAATGTTAGGCATCTTGAACTTTTTCGATAGCATTTATTTAGGATAGGAAGACATATGGGTGTAATCCATATAGTTCCTAGAGATTCAAACTTGTTAAAACTTCCTGGTCAACATCTTAAGGTCTTTCTTGACCTTATTCACTCTTATTCCTTTGGATCAATGGTCACAAGCAGGTTATCCCCTAGCTAGGCAAGATTCGCTATATGGAGCTGAGATGGTGGTGGTCCATTGGCAGGAGGGGCACGTGGAACGTGTTGATATTCCTAGGGGATCCAAATAGGCTCAGGTGCGGGCGGACCGATAGTTAGAGGACCTCGGGCTCTTCGAGAGCAGGGATCCATTTTTGTTACATCTTATGAACCTCGATTTGAAGATTGTCAATCTTTGGAGTGAGTTGGGCTAGAACCATCATCAAATCCGACTGCACATTCGGTACTTGGTCGAGGTTCTCCATAGAAAGTGGGTGAAAGTGGATTCCAAACTCGAAACAAATAGCGAGGAAATTGACGGAGCATCGGGGAGATTCGATGATCGAAGCCAATAGGGAGTCAGACCAAGGGTCGAGTATGCGATCGACCTGAGAAGGGGAAATGATTAAAACTTATTTTTCTTTGAAAGAGAAAGGGGGAAAGCCTTTATTATTGAAAAGGAAATAAAACGTTTTTGATTTTTTTTTTGGAAATGGAAGAGCAAAATTTTTTTGGTATATTTTTTTATAAAAGGAGGAAGAAATGTTTTTTGACATTTATGATAAAAGGAAGGAAAATGTTTTTGGCACATTGGTAAAAGAGGGGAAAAATGTTTTTGACACTTTTTGTAAGGAAAAAGGAAAAATGAGAGAAGGGCCTCATTATTATTATTATTATTATTATTATTATTATTATTATTATTATTATTATTATTATTATTATTATTATTATTATGGGTACCCGAAATTAGACTGACGGGCCTGGACGAGTAGCCCACTTATAGTGGCCCAAAGTCCAGGCCACTTATACCTTAAAATGATTATGATTTAGTCTCTTCCCACATTCCCATTAAGGGGCACTCTAAGAGGAGATAGGAAACATGGAGGAGTCCCACACCCCCACTCACCAGAATGAACATGTATATAACAAACCCTAGGTCCGGGTCAAAGGACAAGTTGTATTCTCTGTAACCACTCTCCGGAGTATATAGAAATAATATTGACTACACCACCGTGGACGTAGGCATATCTTTGCTAAACCACGTACATCCTTTGTTGTGTGATTGCCATTTTACATTCCTTATACTTGCTTCGTGATTGCTTTTCTCTTATCTATTTGTGTTGCACAATAATTGTCACCACAATTGGCGCCGTCTGTGGGAAGTGTTTATCTTCCTTGAGAAAGCCCACGCCAAAAAGGAGTTTAAGATGTCTGATCACAGTAGCAATGCTCCCCAAGTAGGGGATATTCAAGAACCACCTGTTCCTCGCAGGATTAGATCTGAAGTCCGGCATTTAGCTCAGAGGGCTCGCTTAGAAAGGCCAGCCTCAGAAGAAAGCCAAGGACCAGCGAGGTCCACGCAGATATCCAGGCTGATTGACGCATATAAGGCAAGGCTCCACGAGCAAAGGGAGTCCTCTCACAGACACGAGGCCGAGAATGCTCGCCTTAAAAGAAGATTAGAAAGATTAGAGAAAGAGATCCATCGTGAAACCAGGAGACGTCCGTATCGCACTCCTATCCCTCAGGCGATCAAGTCTTGCAGCCGAGGAAGGAGGCCCAGGCGAGGGTGCCAAAAGGTTGAGGGAAGCGAGTCAGAAGACGACCCGTGCGAGCAGCTGAGACAAGTTCGTAGTTACCAGAGCCCAAATCGTAGAAACGAGAACATATGAAATCTGGTCCGAAGAGAGATGGACCAACATCCTGCCCATCACTAACCAGATCGACCCGAGAACTCGCTAGGCGAGCTCTCAAAAATCAGATGAAATCACCTTTCTCGAGGGAAATTAAAGAAGAGGAAGCCCCCAGGAAGTTTGCCATTCCAAGGTTAAAAATTTATGATGGTAAGATTGATCCCATTGATCACGTCAGCCAGTATCGGCAGACCATGACCCTCTGGAACCATCGAGACGCTCTAATGTACCGAATTTTCCCCTCGAGCCTGCATAATTTGGTGCAGAAATGGTTCAAAAGTCTCCCCCACCAATCCATCAGAAGTTTCAAATCCCTGGCCGAGCTCTTTACGGCCCGATTCATTACTAGCAGCTCCCATCCCAAAAGGATGGATGCTCTGCTGACAATGAAGAAGGAGCCCCAAGAGACACTCCGAGACTACGCGAAGAGGCACTGGGAATTGTTCAACGAGGTCGAGGATTGTTCAGAGAAAGTGGCAGTGGCCTCTTTCAAAATTGGGCTACCCAACTCTTCCCTTCTGTACCAATCCCTGACAAAGAAAGAGGCCATGACCATCGACGACCTAATAGCCCGCATCGAGAAGTATGCCAAAGTGGAAGATGTGACCCGCCTCAGCGCAGGGGAAAACGGTCGAACTAAGCTCGCCACCAAGGGCAGTGACAAGATTAAAACCAGAAGAAAGGAGGAAAGAATGGGGGCAAAAATGTTTCCAAAAATGGAGGTAACAATGATGTGTCGAAAGAATTTCAAGCGGTCAACACCGTCTTCAAAGAACCAATTTATAAAATTCTCGCAAAAATCAAAGATGAGCCATTCATCAAGTGACCCAGGAAGATGGGAGGAGATCCCTCAAAGAGGAACAATGCGCTGAGATGCGCTTTTCACAAAGAGGGAGGACATAAGACTGAGCATTGCGAAGCTCTTAAGTCTCACCTCGAGGATCTAGCCCAATTTAGGCATTTGAACAAGTTTTTGGTGAAAAAGGCAGAGAAAGTGGCTGCCAATAGAGAGGCGAGATCTGACAACGTGCTCGAAGATGATGCTGGACATGAGTTCGCGGTAATTCATGGGGCATCGGATGCTAAGCAGATCCAAGGAAATTCAGCTCGAATGGAGATGAAGAAACTTACAGTGGTGATGCAAGCTTTTCAGATCGATCCAGCAAAGTCACAGTTAGGAAAGCGTCGACGAGCAGCCGACGTCAACTATAAAAAGCATATTGTCTTCACAGATGAAGATCTGGTGGGAGTAAGAACCCCACATCACGATGCCTTGATCATTACCCTCAGGATAGCTAACTTTGACGTCAACAAGTTGCTCGTCGACCAAGGAAGCTTGTCCTAGGTAATGTATCCCGACCTATTCAGAAGATTGAAGTTAGGCATTGTCGACCGAAAGGAAGTTACTCTCCCTTTAGTTGGCTTCGCTGGAAAAATAACTATGCCCCTGGGAAAGATTGTGCTGCCAGGAAGCGCGATAAACGTCTCTAAGATGATTGAATTTTTGGTGGTTGACATCGACTCCCATACTAAGCCATCCTCGGCAGGGGATGGCTCCATGCGATGAAGGCAGTCTCCTCGACCTACCATCAGAAACTCAAGTATGTAATCGAGCGAGGAGTAATGGAGATTCACGGCGATCAAGCGATGGAAATAAGGTGCTTCATAGCAGCCATCTGACCAAGGCCAGAGAAGAAGGCCGATCAGCCCAGCGAGAAAGTTCAAGAACAAGAAAGTCTGACACCTTCTAAATAGCAATTAAAGTACGGAAGTCCTGGAGTAGAGGAGACCAGGCTCCTCCCCTCTGAAAGAGTCGTCGAAGACCTTGTAAAGGTTACAGCTGGTAATAGCGACAGTAACAGAGTTTTCTTGATTGGAGCCTCTCTCACCGACCAAGAACATAAGGAATTGACAACTTTGCTGAGACGCAACGTAGATGTTTTCGCATGGGAACCATACGAGCTGCCTGGAATTGATCCTAGTATGGTTTGTCATCAATTGCACGTCTATCCCACCTTCAAACCAATCACTCAAAGGGCATGGCGAATTGCACTCGAGAAAGCAAAAGCCGTGGAAAAAGAAGTAAAAAAACTGCTTGATAACAGATCCATATGTGAGGTACAATTCCCCGAGTGGTTATCCAACCCAGTAGTAGTTCCAAAAAGCAATGGGAAGTGTAGAGTTTGCATTGACTTCACTGACCTCAAAAGAGTGTGCCCTAAAGACAGTTTCCCCCTCCCAAAAATAGACCAACTGGTAGATGCCACTGTAACTGATGAGCGAATGTGTTTTCTGGATGCATACTCAGGGTATCATCGGATCCCCTTATATGCCCGAGACCAAGACAAAACAACATTCATCATGACAGTTGGATTATACTGCTACAAGGTCATGCCCTTTGGGCTCAAGAATGCAGGGGTAACCTACCAGGGCTGGTCACCAAGATGTTTAAGGACCAGATGGGAAACACCATGGAGGTCTACATCGATCACATGCTCATTAAAAGTAAAAGAAAGAATACCACCTCTCAGATCTTTCAAACACCTTTGAAATCCTCAGGAAATACCAAATGAAACTTAACGCGAGCAAGTGTTCTTTCGATGTCCAGTCAGGAAAATTTATTGGGTACTTGATTAGTAAGAGAGGCATAGAGGCTAACCCAGACCAGATCGACGCAATTAACAGGATACAACCTCCTCGAACAATATGGTACGTATAGAAGCTCACTGGTATGCTTTCTGCCTTAAATCGCTTCATTTCTAAATCCTTCGAGAAATGCAAGCCTTTTTTCCAGCTTTTAAAGGGAAACAAAACGGTAGAGTGGAGCCCAGATTTCTCGCAGGCATTAGTTGAGCTAAAATCTTACTTAAGTTCTCCACCACTGCTCGTCATACCACAGCAAACAGATTCTTTGTACCTGTACCTCTCCATTTCCAACCACACTATCAGTTCTGCACTAATGTGCGAGGTTGCAGGAATCCAGCACCCCATTTATTACACGAGCAAGACCCTACTAGACGCCGAGCAGAGGTACCTACCACTGGAGAAGCTCGCCTTTGCACTAGTAGTGGCTTTGAGGAAGCTGAAGCACTATTTCAAAGCCCACACTATAATCGTCCTTACATCGTATCCCCTTAAAGAAATCCTAAGGAAAGTAGATTTGTCGGGCAGACTGTCTAAATGGTCAACCGAGCTCGGGCAATTTGACATCCAATTTTAACCAATGAACGCTATCAAGGGGAAGATCCTTGCTGACTTCATAGCCGAATTCACTGGCGAGGAACCTCCCAACCAATCTCAACCAACAAGGCAAAAGGAGAACCACGCGACAGAGGCAACCTGGAAACTGTTTATTGATGGAGCCTCCAACTCAAAGGGGGAAGGGGTAGGCATTATCCTCATTACTCCAGAGAATACAATCCTTCAACAAGGAATCAGGCTTGGATTTACAGCCTCCAACAATGAAGCAGAATACGAAGCCTTAATAGCCGGCCTCCAGAAGGCACACACTTTGGGAGAAAAGCATTTACAGGTGTTCGACGATTCTCAATTAGTCTCTAATCAGATAAGTGGATACTACAATGCAAAAGATGAGAGAATGGATTCTTATCTCACCTTAGTGAAAAGACTGATGGCGAGCTTTGAAGAGATCAATGTCCAGCAGTTTCCCAGAGGGAAGAACAACCATGCTGACGCCTTAGTAGCCTTGAGTTCAGCAGTCGACTCCGACCTAAAAAGAATGATCCCCATCGATTTCCTCACTCATCCGAGCATTAACCGTGATAGCAAACTGCCATACGTGGAATAGTTTCTCCAAATTGAATTTGAACCCAGCTGGATGGACCCATTAAGGGACTATTTGAAGGATGGCACACTTCTAGATGATAAGAAGACTGCTCATCAGATAAGAGTCAAAGTTGCTCGCTTTCACTTATCTCCTAAGGGCAGGCTATATAAGAGATCGTTTTTTGGTCCCTACCTCCAATGTGTTCACCCAAAAGATGTCGAGCAAGTTCTACATGAGCTTCACGAAGGAATATGTGGAAGACATATTGGAGGAAGATCTCTGGCTTTCTGAGCAATGAAGGAGGGCTATTGGTGGCCATATATGCAAATGGACTCTGCGGTGTATGCCTACAAGTGCTTGAAATGCCAGCTTCATGCTCCTATGGTCCACCTACCTGCTAGCGACCTAAAATAATTATCCATCCCATGGTCCTTTGCCCAATGGGAGATGGACATTGTAGGACCACTTCCTACCACCACCGACAATCGCAAATATCTGTTGGTCGCAACTGACTACTTCACCAAATGGATCGTGGTAGAACACCTAGCAAACATTCGAGATGCAGATATGATAAGGTTCATATGGAGAAATATAATCACCCGTTTTGTCATCCCAAGAACCATCATCACCGATAATGGAACGTAGTTCGAAAGTGGCTCTTTTCAAAGTTTCTCTAACAAACACGGAATCAGACACCATTTCAGTTCGTGGCCTACTCTCAGAGCAATGGACAAGCTGAGGCTTCCAATAAAATTGTGATCGACGAATTAAAGAAGCGATTAGAGCGAGCCAATGGTGCATGGGTAAATGAATTACCATATATTCTATGAGCTTACCTAACCACTCCACGATGAGCAACAGGAGAAACCCCATTTTCGCTGACATATGGAATTGAAGCAGTCATCCCACTAGAAGCATGTTTGCCAACAATGAGGTCAAACCTTGTCGACCAGGGCCATAATGATGCAGCATTTCTCACTGAGCTTGACCTAATAAAACTAGCGAGCTATCAACAACATCTCGCGAGGAATTATAACAAGAGGCTCAACCCAAGGACATTCTGAGTTGGGGACTATATCCTAAGGAAAGTACAGGGCAGCGCAGTAAAACCATCAGACGGCAAGCTAGGGCCAAACTGGGAAGGACCCTTCAAGATAACAAGAGACAATCTGCAAGGCGCCTATCACTTGGAAATGATGGAAGGTAGAGAAATACCCCGAGCATGGAACACAACCAATCTCAAGAGATTCTATTTTTAGATCTTTCTTTTATTCTTTTGTTATGGAACTGGAAGTTCATTTTCCTTGTCATTAATGAAAGTTATTTAACGGTTTCATTCCGATAAGTAACAACTATATAAGCTTTATCGCACATCTTTTCCAAATGACATGCACATTGATCATTACGCCATAGCAGGGAAGTGTCCCTCCTCAGGTCGTCGTTATGAAACACGAAAGACCTCTTAGCATTGCCCCTGGCAATATATGAAGCCCTACAAGAGATCCTTAGGCAATATTGAGAAATTTAAACTGGTCATCAAACCTTCTTTGGTTGAATAAAATCCTGATAAGATAAAGCATCCAACACCAGGTGTGTCCTCGCCAATTGCCACACTTAGGCCTAAGGGAGTGTGACGACACGACCTAAAAGGTAAAGTGGTGCACATGGGTATCTCGATATTATACTGGACTGGGAGGACACTTGCGTGATAATAAAAATTTAGAAGATCATAAAGGAGCAAGAATATGGAGAATATAATGAACTTGTTTAGTCGGCTAAATTGGCCCAAAACATATATTTTATTAATCAACTATAGTTTCAATAAATACAATACATGTTTAGTCAGCGAGCTCGCCCAAAACATTGACATAACATTACTTCAATACCATATACACAGAGTAATTACTGGAAAAATCTTAGTGGGGGTGAGGCCTCTGAACGAGATAATCAGCCACTCGAGCTCTTCGTCCATCATCGGGAGCAGGAACCAACTCTTCCTCGACCTCATTTGCATCCGACTCCAATAATTATCGAGGGATGGCATCGATGGGGATCCATTGATCATCTCTCCGAAAGGGATTAGGCATTAGGGTGGAAGGAGAAATTTTATGACGGTACCAGAGCATAGAGTTTCTCGAGACTTGCAGCTGCCTCAAGGCACTCAGCCACCCCCTGATAAAAGAGAGCTCTTCAAACTCTAACAGCCTCGCTGGAGTATCTGACCAACCCTGGTCGTAGCCGTCAGCCCACACTCTTCGAGGTCCTTTTTTAAACAGGTGCCGCAATCGAGCGACATCCCTCTGGAGCCCAGCAGCAATCACATACGCTCGCTGGACATCATCACGAAGCTCTTCCATTTCTCTAGCTGAACCTTTGGTGTTCCTGCAAGCTCGCGGAATGACTGGAGGAGAAGAGACTTACAATGCAGGAGGGACATTGCCCTGATCAGCTCTAGCTCACTATGAGGAAGAACCTCGTAATACTGCTGGAGCGATGATTGGCGCATGCTCCCTAAGATGCGAGACCTCTTTCCTTAAAGCTTCATTTTCTTGCTGAAGAACCTCCCCGACCTGATTGATCTCAGAGGCATCCAGGAGCCTCGTCCTCAATGTATTAACTTCCTCTTGAACTGAAGCACGAATTTCTTCCATTTCTTGAAGCCTGTCCTTTAATTTGGCTACAAGGTCAGACTGATCTTTATACTTCTGATTCCTTGACCTAAGGGATTTGCATAGCTTAACAAAGGCTTGGCGAACCTGAGGGATCGCATTGGGACCAAAGGTTCTGCCCAATTGAGATGTGGCGGGAATATACTCTTCTACATCAACCAACTACAAGAAATAAAAGAGCAAGGAAAGACATATTTATTCAGCACACTAAGGGAATGAGAAACCTTTTCCATTTCATTAATAAAGATCAAAGTACATCGAGAGGCTAAAAGAAAAAATTAAAAACGGAAGAAGCAAAGATACAAGGTAGTCCTAGAAATAAAAGTTAACTAGCAACCTCAGGCTGCTTAGAAGTCGATGGCGGCTTCCCTTTATCAGCGTCAGCCGGAGCACCCTTCTCAGCAGGAATAACCTCTATCGCCACAATGAGGGGAACATTAGCAGGGATTGTCTGGGAGACAGGGTCAGCTCCTTCGATAGCTGGGGCAGGGGCTTCATCTATAACTGGCCTCGACCCTGGGTTGTGTTCATCAAACAGAGGAGATGCAACATCCACTCCGGCACCTAAAAGGACCTTGTTCCAGCCCTTCTTGAAGTTCAGACGGATAATATAGCCTATATGAACCTCAGCATCCTCGTATCCTGCAGCCCAACCAGAATTATATAAGTCTTCCTTGGCAGTGACCGCCTCAGACTCCTTCTTCTTTAGCTCCTCGGATAGCACTCTGTTCTCTTCCATGATAGCTAGCTTTCTCGAGAAAACTAGGTCGTAGGCTTGTCGTAGCTATTTCAACTCTTTAACTGCTGCGTCCTTCTCCCGGTTGGCAGTAACAAGAGCCAGATCGGATGATATCCGAGCAGCATCAACGGCTTTAAAACCAGGCTCGAGATCTGTACCCCTTAAACTTAAGGATTTATTTTGTTGCTCCAGCTCACCATTTCTCTTCACCAGCTCATCGCGAGGACGATAGAGCACGGCGAAGTCGGTCACAAACTGTAAGAAGAAGAAGACATCAGAGGAAAGAAGTGATGAAATTGATCAAAACATTGGAGAAAAGAAAAATTCATACCAAAGCTAGCCTCTGGCTAGCATGTAGGGACAATTGATCAGACCCCAACGCCCTTTGGCGATTAGCTGGAAGAACTGCTCTCTCGAGCAGCGCGAGGGCCAACTGAGGAGAGATAGCAACAGAGGCCCCCTCGGGCAGTGTGAACACCGGGACTAAGGCCTACCCAGCCTTCGTCCTCGATTCCATCCTCCTCCTCTCATCCTCTTTCTCATTCTCCATCTTACTCTTCTCCTCCATCCTTCTCTTCTCTTCCATTTTCTTTCTCTCTTCCTCCTTTTTTTTCTCTCTCTCTCACTTGCTCTTCTTCTTTCCTCTTCTTCTCCTGCTCCTGAGCAGAAGAACGAGAACCAGTAGCCACGACCCCAGAGCTAGACTTTTGCTTCTTTGACCTCTGAGCGAGGATCACGTGATCTTCATCATCATCATCCCGAATAAAATTCTTCCTTGGAGGAACCATCTCCTCGCTCGAATTGCTAGATGTGCTCGATGACTCTCAAACTTCATAAACTTCCCCCGAATCAGAGGATCAGCTACTACTGGAGCTCCCTTTACCCAAATTGCCTCCAGCACCACCTGCGGTATCGCTTTCAGAGCCTCTCTCCTCCTCGCCCAACTGAATACGATCCGCAGCAGTCTCTTTGGAGGTATCAAACTCAGGGATACTATCCACCAGCCTCGCTATAAAACTAGAACCAATGTTCTTATATTCGAGCAGAAAAGCAGTAGACTGAGGATGCTCATCGTCAGCCAAGGGCCCCCTGATGTTCCAAGCCTTGACCAATTCAGAGAGGCGAACCTCGCTGAGAGCAGGTTCCAAGTTCTTCGACCTCGTTGAAGAAAAAATAGAGAAAAATCAGAAAGTTCACAAATCAACAAAAATTAAGAGAACAGATCAAAGTCTACCTATGTATTCTTCCCTATAAAAGGGAACAGGGAACCTATAGGACCTCAACCCTTCAGATTGGGGGGAAAACTTCTAGTTTCTAGCAATGAAACCCTCTTGCTAATAGACCTTATGGGAATCATGTAGGTTTACTACCAATACCCTGTCAAGGCTCCTGGCTTTGAGGTAGAGGACACCAGAACTAGTTCGAGAAAAAGAGTAGCAGAAACAGACCTCGACGAGCCCTAACTTAGTACCATATAACTGGTTTATTCTATGAACACCATTAATTATCTTCCATACATTGGGCGAACACTGTGCTGGAACAATGTTGAAATAACCAAAGAAATGCAAGAATAAACTGTTGGGAGGGAAGGTAAGTCCCCCTTGGGAAAGCAGCAAGACATGGATCCAATGGGCATGCTCTATCTCTCTAAGGTTTCTAGGGGGAGAGGCACACTCAATCTCTACCCACTCAGGAATGTTGTAAAACTTCCTAAACTCAGAGATCGACCTATTACCAATCTTTCCCATAGAAAAACCCTAAAGGAACTACAAATTCAAAGAAAAAACACAAAGAGAGGGCACATGAGACTTACAAGATGAAAGTTCAACTTAAATAATGGAGAATCACAATCCCAAACGACGAAGAAGATCGAAAGTGATGAAAACGAAGACTGGACGAAGAGAGTGCGAATCGTTAGAGCTCACAGGAAATAGAAGAATGCTTAGAAGGTTGAAACGACGGTCGAAAAGTGGTTGCTCTGAATAAAACCTTGAAGTATTACTAGTCATAGCGCACAGACCATGAAGAGGGCGCCGCCAGAATCAGTCCTCAAATTTTGGGAAAAGCTGTACGATATACAGATCAGCCATTATGACAAATCATTAATTATGGCCCAACAAACTTAGGGGCAATTGTGGGTACCCGAAATTAGAATGATGGGCCTGGAAGAGTATCCCACTTGTAGCGACCCAAAGTCCAGGTCCCTTATACCTTATACCTTAAACCGATTATGATTTAGTCTCTTCCCATGTTCCCATTAAGGGGCACTCTGAGAGGTGATGGGAAACATGGAGGAGTCCCACACTCCCACTCACCAGAATGAACATATATATAACAAACCCTAGGTATGGGGCAAAGGACAAGTTGTATTCTCTGTAACCACTCTCCAGAGTATATAGAAATAATATTGATTGCACCACCGTGGACGTAGGCATATCTTTGCTAAACCACGTACATCCTTTGATCCTTTGTTGTGTGATTGCCATTTTACATTCCTTATTCTTTCTTCGTGATTGCTTTTCTCTTATCTATTTGGGTTGCTCAATAATTGTCACCACAATTGGCGCCGCCTGTGGGAAGTGTTTATCTTCCCTGAGAAAGCCCATGCCAAAAAAGGAGTTTAAAATGTCTGATCACAGTAGCAATGCTCCCCAGGCAGAGGATATTCAAGAACAACCTGTTCCTCGCAGGATTAGATCTGAAGTCCGGCGTTTAGCTCAAAGGGCTCTCTTAGAAAGGCAAGCCTCAGAAGAAAGCCAAGGACCAGCGAGGTCCACACAAATATCCAGGCTGATTGACGCATATAAGGCAAGGCTCCACAAGCAAAGGGAGTCCTCTCATAGACACGAGGCCGAGAATGCTCGCCTTAAAAGAAGATTAGAAAGATTGGAGAAAGATATCCATCATGATACCAGGAGACGTCCGTACCGCACTCCTAGCCCTCAGGCGAGCAAGTCTCGCAGCCGAGGAAGGAGACCCAGGCAAGGCAAAGGACAAGTTGTATTCTCTGTAACCACTCTCCGGAGTATATAAAAATAAACCGTGGACGTAGGCATATGTTTGCAGAACCACGTACATCCTTTATTGTGTGACTGTCATTTTACATTCCTTATTCTTGCTTCATGATTGCTTTTCTCTTATCTATTTGTGTTGCACAATAATTGTCACCACAATTATTATTATTATTATTATTATTATTATTATTATTATTATTATTATTATTATTATTATGTTCTCACTTGTATTAGGTTTATCTAAATGCAGAAACAAATGCCGGACGGGACCTAAGCTGGGGAAAATTGGGTTTGAAAAAAATACATAAAACATGGTTGGACTTGTTGACATGCTCACAAACAATGTCCCGTTTAAAAAAAAAGACCAAATTGCTTAAAAATTGGGCAGCATGCCGACCCATCATTTCGACAGAGTGTTGGGTAGTAACCGCAAAACTAAATATGAGTGCCCTAGGTTTCACGCCTATATGAGGGTATTTAGTTGTTGGGTTAATTGGAAGGGTTCCCCCCTTGGCATGGCTTCCATGAGATACGTCTGGCTTTTGAGGGAATCGATACGTGTGGACAAGTCATTTGATATACCTAAGTGTGCGAGCAAATTTGATATACCTGACGTACGTGAACGAGTTCCCTATGATATACTTCCCGTCATGACTTCGGTCAAGCAGTACGATGTGGGGGGAACCGTTCGATATACGTCCAAGGTACTTAGGAAATGGAAGGTGAGAGTCATATCGCTTAGGCTAGCTGCGACCTGCCGGACCAGCGCCGATTACGGAGTGACCCCCCAGTTATCGGACAAAATTTAGTCAATAGCCATGCTGTTTGGTGATGTAGTGTGCAAAATGCATGATTCTTGATTAGCATATTATGGGGAGTGTATTTTATTTACCGTTATGAGAATTATACTAATGGGGAAGATTGTATAAGTATCATAAAAAGTAAATCTAGCATGGAGCATAAAGATTACACTAAACATGGACATATGAGAGTGTGCAATGTGTAAATATCTACAAGTGGGTGTGTGGTAGTGAACGTAAGCATGGATCAACTAAAAGTCATGTGTGATAAGTGTGAGTGAGCATGGATATATTCAAGTGTGATAGGTGGAGTTGTGTGTTAGTGACCCTTAAGCATGGATATTCTAAGTGGTGTGTGCAATATGTGGATATAAGTGATCTTATGTGCAAGAAGTGTGTAGTGTACCTAGAGAGTATCTACAAGTGTGTGAGTGATTAGTGATATAAGCATGAGGTAAATATGTATAAGAAATAATAGAGGAGAAAAAAGGGAACATATAGGAAGGTGCATACGCACACAAGAAAAAAATAATAACACCCATGCAAACATAGTATAGCTCTCTTAAGTCAGTCCCCAGTGGAGTCGCCACTGTGGATCTCTCCTTTTCACGCTGTGGGGGGTGGGGGGTAGGTGGGGAATAAGGTCCCTCTCTCACTTTCTCTAGGAGGGCTTCGGCCATCGTCGATGTGGGGTGAATGTAAAGAGATGGAGTCACCAGCCTATTTTGCACAAAATATACAAAAGAACATGTCGTCGCCTCAAGAGAACGACATCAAAGACAGATTGATGCTTATGAAACCAATAGTTCAAAGGTTCGGGGGCTAAGTCACGGAATGGGAAGGTGTAAGGCACCCATCCCGCCCTTTCGATCTCTCATCGGCATATGTAACTATTTTACTTAATTTCTCCATGAAGTGTGTGTACGTGTATATATAAATGGAGATCATAATCCCCCAACTCATATCATGGAAAAGATAGAGTGGGGTCATCCATATGAATGTTCCCAAAATAATATCTACAAAATACGATGAATGCGTTTATCGGGATATTGATCGTTATGACAAAAAGATAATATATGTTGGATAAAATACCAATAAGGATCACAAATATGATATATATTAAAATAATATATAGATAAAAAGGAGGAAAATACGAAAATGGGAAAATTGGAATATTGGACAAATTGGACTCAAGTCTTGGGTTTTAGCCCGAGATGCCTACGTAGCCTATAAAGGCATCAAAGTCCACGTAGTTCGCATGCGGCATAAGGGCGGGTTATATCCCATAAATTCTAACGAGAATTTATTATATGTGTGTGTGTGTGTAGAAATGTTAGTTTTGGGACATTGTGGTGGATAATATCGTTGAATTTTATAGGTGTAACCCTCCTTTTTTTTGGTTTTTTTTATAGGAAACAAAGTATGTGCAATATAATTAATAAAGGATGAGATATTAATGTGTATGAAATAAAGTAAAATCTTGATTAAGAATTTATGTAACTAATGCAAAAATAAAGAATTTAAAGAGAGAATGATTTTTGGACCTTCTTTGGAGAATTGAGGCTTGATCTTTATCTTTGATGAGCTCACTTGAATGTTAAGATGAATGTTGGATGAGAGAGAATGAGATTTTTTCAAATTGGGTATGAAAATGAAGGGAGTGAAAGATGGAAAGGAATTTCACACAAGGAAACTTCGCTGATAGAAAGAGAATGTTGCTGAGATCACTGATATTAATGGATCTGAGGTGTGTCTTGGGAGTGTGGTCATTCCCTCTATTTATAGGGTAAGGGGGTGCCGATCGACATAGTCTAGCCCTGCCAATCGGTAGTTAACCCTAGACACACTACAACTAGGCAGGGAAAGGGACCTGCTAATCGGCAGTCTCGTGTATATTTTTTCAAAAAAATAGTCGTAGAATGCAATACGTAAATCCAAATAGTGCATGAGGCATATCGTTAGAAAGGTAATTTAGATAACTTCAAGATTCATTTGGTTCTCTCCCAGTTTCGAGAGTTGAATTTGGGTCAAACGGGGCTCGAAAGTGCGCGTCGGTCCTTTGGATGGGAGACGATCGGATGAAAATGGATCATTTGTCCAAACCATAAGTCAGAATAGCGCACAGGGTGGACCGTTGGAAAGGTTATGGAAGGTAGTTACTCATTACAAAGAGTTTATCTTAGTTCAGAAAGTTGACTTTGGTCAATCGAGGCCTGAAAGCACCCGATGACTATTCAGAGTAAAAATGAGTCATTCTTCCGTATCATAAGGCTAATTAATTCATGGAGCGGACTGTTGGAAAGGGTATTCCGTGCCCTTAGAAGATTCATTTAGTATCGTTCAAGCTAAAGAGTATTTCAGGAGCGCCCGGTGGCCTCTAAATCAATTTTTGGGGAAGAATGTATCGTTCATCTGAGCGACGATGGGAGGACATTACTCCTCCCATTTTTTGGACCTCTGAGAAGCAGGAGTAGAGATCGAAGAAGGTATTTCCAAGACAGAAGTTGAGCCAAAGAAATTATCCTAAAAGTTCCCTCCAATAAAGTATGAGAATCCTGCCAATACCACAGTTTCAATCATCGATAATATCTCTCAGCCTGCCACTTTATGGGCACCAGAATGATGCCTTAACCCAGTCATAAAGGAATATACCGAGCATCACTCTCCCCTCTCCAAAGTTTACCAAGACCTTTTAAGCGAAAATATTATCAATCCACGATACCCTCGTCCATTACTAAATCCGTTGCCAAAATTTTTAAACCAGATGCCCATTGTGATTTTTGCCAAAATACTGGCCATACCACTGATCAATGTTTCCACCTCAAAAATGAAATCCAAGGTCTGATTGAATGGGTTATCATCAACCCACCATCCAATCCTAAACCAAACACTACCCATAATCCACTCCCAAATCATGCAAATACTATCTTCCTAGAAGAAGGCCCAAACTTTGACCCATCTACCCAAATGGTGCCTAGTAAATAGCCCATCATACCCATATATTCCACTAAACCCCTCCAAGTTTGCCCATATTTTCTCCTAGATCCTATCTGTTTTGACGATGAGGACCTATCACTCTTTACTAGAGCATGCATTGTTGTGCTTACCCATTCCGAAGGGAAAGACATGGAATTATCAGAAATATTGAACCAACTTTTAGAGTTCAGACTGAAATTACCCTCGAAAATGACCATTGATTGCCAGAGATTTAATACGCTATTCTTGGAATCTCAAAAATAGTCTCGAGACTAAGATAATTGGGTAGTACCTCCCGATGTGTCAGCTTAGATGATGTCATCTAGATCATGGCAGACTTATTCTGAAAGAATAGTGAAATTTATAGCATGTTTGAGTTACTTAATGCTTTTAAACTACAAGGGCGCTCGGTTCCTTCGCTTCTACATCTCCCCTTTGAATGTGAGGATCTATAAGAAGAGGTCGTTGAGGTTGTGGAGTGTATTGACTTCTCATAGAAGGATGATGTCATTGACATCGGATAGGGGGATAAATTCGATAGTTCAGATGAAGAAAAAAGCCTAAAAAAGACTAGACCAGTTGTCAGCATATGTGGAATGATATTGTTTGAGGACCTTCTATGAGAGATTAATAAAGTGGACGAACAACCCGAGGTAGATGAAGAAATAAGTTTTGTATCTTCCCCCTCTTCTATGAACCATATAAGTAGATCAAAAAGTCATTACCAAGTTCTGAACCCACAATTATCAGCAACCAATAAGGGAAAAGGTTTCGAAATACTTCTTATGCCAAAAATTACCCTCTAGGATAGCAAAATACTCGATCAGTTGAAGAAAACTCATGCTAACATCAAACTATGGGGACTCTTTATGTCCTCCCAACTTCACCAGAATTCCTTGATCAAACTACTTACCGGGACCATAGTCCCTCCTTCCACCATGCCAGAAGAAGCACTGAATATGGTTTGATCTCTAACCTTTACTAGAATGCTCTCCTTATCTGAAGAAAATATCCCTAAGTTTGGTCCAATTAAAAAATATGCTCTCAATATCTATGTCGAAGTCATGGGAAAGTTCATCCCACTTTCACTTGTCGATAACAAATTAAATCTTAATGTTTTCCCTGTTATGAACCCTCAACTTCTTGGGAATAAAAGTGATTTACCTTGTTCTTACCTCTGCCGCGGTGAGAGATTATGATAATACTCATCGAGAAGTGATGGGATCCATAAAATTTATAATAAGGGTTGGCCATATAAATCTTATCATCGATAGCCATGCTTGTTTTAATATGTTGCTCAAATGACCATGGCTCCATAGTATCAACGGTGTGTCTTCTTTCGTCCACCAAAAATTGAAGTTCCTCACAAATGGGAAGGTCATCACTATATTGGGCGATGATGATAATATTGAGAATGCAAGCACGAGTAATTCGGTACTAAAGATACAACATGAGGTAGATGATATGATTCTGTCAGGTTTTTGAATCGGACCACTCCCTCTCCCAGCAGAGGAGGATTTTAGAGATAGAATTTGTCTAGAACACAACCCTCACACCAACATCAATGTGATACAGATGTTTAAGAACATGCGCTTTATTACCGGACTGGGACTGGGATAAAAACAATAGGGGATGCTTTAACCCATCGTATTAAAGAAAGCCTTTCCTTCTTGTGGCTTGGGTTATTAACCACCAGCAGAATAACTCAGAATGCTTCGCCAAACTTGGTTAAAGAGAAGGCTGGAAAGTACCAAGACTGTCTCAAGAGATTCCTTGAATGGATGATTCATCAAAGAGGGTGAAGATGTCCCCTTTTGCGTCTTTCCCGAATCATGGTATGATCATGTGGACAAGAAGATGAAACCAGTAATGGTGATCTTTTTCCAAGACAACCACTCATTGAAAAGTCTATAGATGCTATCGAAGATTCTGAGGAAAGTGACTTTGAGTATCCGTTCAACTTGTAGACACTGGGGCTAAAACTCTTCATCGTCAACTTAAGCGATACATCATCAAATCCATCCCACCTGATCAAAGTTGTTGATGCACCTCTCCTAGACTGGCATGCTATACCAGTTCCATACGCTAAAATATAACCTGTCTCTAATGTTTATCCCATTTCCTCTTCTTTTATTGTTCCTCACTATTTTGATGTAATCAATATCTCCTTTGATGAAGTTATCAACTATGTTTTTCCCAACAATTAAATAAACGAAGATTTTGAGTACCTTGTTGTACCTTATATTAACTATCTTGATTTCAATCAAACTCTTGATGATGATGATTTTGCAAATGAACAGTTATTAACTGACCTTAATAAGTTTAATAATAAACAACATAACCACGTTCAAGTTAATGAAAATTAAACTATTATTATTAATCTCGATTCTAGTAGCCAACTGCGCAAGATTAGGATATGTTCTACCCTTGACGAGCAAGAATGTGCATAACTCGAGGAATTACTGAAGGAATTTATTAATGTCTTCGCATGGTCTTACGATGACATGCTCGGAATTGATCCTGAGATAGCTCAACATGATATTCAAATGCTCTCAGAATGAAAACTGGTCAAACAGAAACTGCAAAAGCTCTGGACCGAATGGTCACTCATGGTTAAGGAAGAAGTGGTCAAATAGTTGAACATAAGCTTCATTCGAGTGATTGAATATCCCACATATTTAGCTAACATCGTACCCATATGGGAAATTCTAAGGAAAGGTTCACATGTGCATTGACATCTGAGATTTAAATAAGGCATCTCTGAAGGATGATTACCCGCTACCCAATATCGACATGATTGTAGATTGTACAGCTAGTCATACTCTCAATTCATTTGTTGAAGCTTTTTTTGGATATAACCAGATCAAGATGAACCCGGATCATCAAGAGAAAACTACATTCATCACCGAACTGTTATACCATTTGGTCTAAACAACGCAGGGGATACCTACTAGAGGGCTGCCACAACTATCTTGCATGATCTGATACACAAAGAAGTCAAGATATACATGGGTGATATGATTATAAACTCCAAAACTTAGGATGGTCATATTCCCGCTATCTGGAAGTTCTTCGAGTGACTACGACGATACCAGATGTGACTTAACCCACATAAATGTGTTTTTGGAGTTACCAAAGGAATGCTCTTAGGATTCATTCTTAGTGAGGAAGGGATGGAAGATGAACCTGCCAAACTAAAAGCCATACTCGAGATTCCTCCACCCCAAATGAAATAGGAAGTCCTAGGATTCTTTGGAAAATTACAGTATATCAGTCAGTTGAATTATATCTATGAACCCATCTTCAAACTCCTCCAAAAGGGTTCAACTAAGGTGTGGAATGAAGCTTGCCAGGAGGCCTTTGACCGAATCAAGCAATATTTAACCTGGCCTTCGGTACTCGTGCCACCGCAACTTGGGCTACTCATACTCCTATACCTTACTGTAACAGACACCATATCTAGGGATTTGTTGGCCCAACACCTCAAAAAGTCTCATAAAGAGAGATCCAACTATTACGCCAGTCGCGAGTAGTTGGATACGAAGTTAAATAAACTACTTTGGAGAAAGAATGTGTCACTCTTCTTCAGTTCACCTAAATATTACGACACTACATGCTCGTTTTTCCTAACAAACTTGTGTCCCAAATGGATCCTATCAAATACCTGCTCGAGAAACTTTCCCTTTATAGATGAATGGCCCAATGGTTATTGTTGTTGGCTGAATTTGATATTATGTATGTCATGCAGAAAGCCATAAAAGGATAAGCCATATCTAACTACCTCGCTAACTACCCTATGGAAGAAACCGATGTTTAGGTTTTTGATTTCCCAGATGAAAATATCCTTTGTACTTCCCAAGTAGACCTCTGGTGGTAATTGTTCTTTGACGATGCTACCAACAAGAAAGGGTATGAAATTAGTATACTCCTAATTTCCCCCGATGAATCTCACACTCCCATTCCCATCAAGCTATATTTTCCCTGCACCAATAATGTGACCAAATACAAGGCATGCACGGTAGGCCTCAAAGTTTCTCTCAAGAAAGGAATTCGATACCTAGAAGTTTACGAGGATTCATACCTTATTATCGGTTAAGTACTCAGGAGATGGAAAGTCAAGGACGAGAAACTCTTACCCTTTGATGACCACCTAGAAGAGTTGGCCTCCTAATTCCATGATATCTCCTTCCACTACCTGCCCCAAGGAAAGAACAACTTAGCCAATGCCCTTACTACATTAGCCTCCATTATTGACATGCCCAAAAAAATAACGATGGTCCCCTTCCTAGTCCAAAAACAAGCTAAACCTACCCACTGCTACCCCATTGAGATAGTCACAGAAGAAGATCCTGATATAGCCGATTATCGTTACTATGATAATTGGAGGCTCCTCAAGCATGGTAGGTACCCCCAATATTCTAACTAGAAAAACTGAGCAACCCTCCACAAATAGGTTACCCAATACATTGTCTGTGAAAAAGCACTGTTTAAGAGAAACTTCGATGGAACTCATTTACACTGCATCATAAGGGCTAAAATTGAAGAGATGATGCTGAAAATTCACAGTGGGGAGTGAGGAACCCATATAAATGGCCATGTGATTTCCAAGAAAATCATTTGACAGGGTTACTATTGGACTACTATGGTTCTAAATTGCACCGCCTACATTCGAAGGTGCCTTAAATGCCAAATATTTTCCAATCTCAAGCACTTACATCAGCGTGAATTGTAAAACATGACTTCTCCCTAATCGTTCTCCACTTCGGGCATGGACATCATAGGTAAAGTTACACCCAAGGCCTCCAATGGGCATGAATTTATCTTGGTTGCGATTGATTCCTTCACTAAATGGGTCAAAGCAGAGTGATACACGGTGCTGAATGACTAAAAAGTGGCTATATTCATCTGAAAAATTATTATCTGTCGATATGGGGTCCCGTAAGAGATAATATCCGACAACGAGCTATATTTCGAGGTAGAAGTCACATAATTGGTTGATGAGTATGGGAGACATAGAAAGAAATCTTCTCCCTACCGACCTCAAACCAATGGTGCAGTCGAAGTCGCTAATAAGAACCTCAAAGCAATCATCAACAAAATGATCGAGAGTTGCCGAGATTGGTCCAATTAGATACCTTACGCCCTTTGGGGATACCGCACTTCAATTCAAGCATCTACTGGGGCTACCCTTTACTCTCTAGTATACGACATCTAAGCAGTCCTACCCATTGAGCTAGAAATTCCTTCATTATGCGTCATTCTTGAGAGCAAAATAAGTTAGGAAAACTGGCATTAGAGCCGGCTTGATGAGTTCTCACACTTGGGTGAAAGAAGGCTAAAAGATATATAACATGTACAAGGGTACCATCGCCGAATAGCATGATCATTGAATAAAAGAGTCAAGGACCGTGGTCTCCGAGAATGGGTTTTAGACCTTAAAGAAATTATAGAGCCCATTTGGGACCCCAGAGGGAAATTCAATCCCAATTGGAGTGGCCCTTACATTGTGAACAAGATCCTATCCGATGGCACTGCTATACTCACCGACCTCGATGGGGAAAAGATGGGACATCCAGTCAACTTGGATTGTCTGAAGAAATTCTGCCATTAGTAAAAAATCTCAGTGCGCTACGACTCTTCTCATCTCCCTTCTATTCTATAAAAAAAATTCTTCATTTCCCTTTACTTAGAACTATGCGGGGCCTGATCCTTTAAAAATCTTTTTACTTTCAAAAACCAAACTCATAAAATTTTCAAAACCTTCAAAAGTACGTAAGCAGCTCATACACTTCATATGATCACAACCCCCTACTTTTTCACAAGATCATATTCTTTTCTTATCTCCAAGAATGACACTTCATTTTTATCATTTACATAAACAAAAGGATTATATATTCCTTAGTGATTTGAACAGATAATTCAAATGCAAAAACTCATCAAGAGGCATAACTAGATGATCAAAAACTTTTTATTTCACTTTGGGAAATGTCTGCACAATTACATAAAATATCAACGTATGGAGTCAAACAACTTACCCCGCCAAACAAATAGAAATAAAAACTACTCCTAAATAAAAAAAAACAAGCCTTCCAAATTTATTCCCATTCATAACCAAACAACATACAAAAGCTTCACAAATAAAACTCCCCAGGGATCCTACCAGCAACTGCCAGAAGAACCATCCCCATCATCATCTACATCTTGGAGTCCCCAAACTTCCCCTATTTGGATGGAATACCGAAGGCGCTCCATGGAACGGTAAGCCCAAACCAGCCTAGGAAAAACCATAACACCTCCCTCCACGGTGTCAAACATGGCAAGACATCTCTGTCTAGTCTCTTTAGTAATCATTTTAGCCATTACCCTACTCCACAGCCACTTCATGTAATCCCTATAAATAAGTCGAACTCTACCAACAGATTGGGATGGACGGGTCGACGGTCAACGATTCTCTCACAAAGAGCCCAACCGAATACGCATGCGTTATGTCAAATCCTCCATAGGAAAAAAGTCTAGTGTTCAAGGTGTCACAATCTACTCCCATCCAAATTGATGCAGGATCCACTCAGGAAAGTAGAAATAGGTCGATCGGAGACCAACTAATTAAACACATTAGTATTCCCCAGTTTTAGAATGGGCTCCAACTCTCCCCACCAAGGCACTGACCAACGCAAACCTCGATCCCCGTACTCCACAAACTCATTCTCCTAGCTCTCGATATTCAAGCCTAAGATGATAAAGTAATGAGTAAAGAAGTTTGGAATAACATCCAAGGGATATTTAAGAGGGACCACCATACAGAATGTCTTCGACAGCCGCATGAACATCATAACTGGTCGTCCCCTCAGGAAGTCAGAACGACCTTTCCACCAAAGATCTAGACCATTTAGGGTCTCCACTTGTATCACCGTCATAGGATTGAAACGATATGATATCCACGAAGTGATGATGGCTACAAGTTGAGGGTCCACCAATAAGTCCCCGGTCATCAACAGTAATTTTAAAGTTAAGCCAAGGATGACGGATCCGATATAGCCCACATCATCAACATCCTACTGATGCATGGGATGAAGCACAGTCGGGAGAGAGATCATTCATGCCATAACTAATGATCGAGCTGCCGACGGTGAGATATGGAGAAGTCCTGCTAATATCTCCCGTAGATATCGAGAGAATTCAGGCATGGCCTCCGCAACACTAGGATTTTCCCCCAGCATAACAGAAAACTCTTCGTAAGTCGGCCAGACTTCGTCCAAGACAAAGATAAAGACATGATCGTCGGGGTACTAGAATTGTATCGCCTCCATCAACATGTTCCACTCAATAGGTCGATTGCGCCATAAGGAAACCCAAGGCATGTTGAATGCATCGTGGTCTACATTATATAAGCACATAGCCTCTACATTTTTTAGGTAAGAAGATAATTCGACACTTTCGGGAAGAGCCGTATTGGATAAATGGAGCAAGAAATAAGCAAAAGAAAGGAAAGTGTATGGGTGAAGAAAATACTCCACCATTAGCCCTTTTTATACTTGAAAAACTTGGCTAAAGACAAGGGTCCTGCAAATTCTGGAGGAAACTCTACACCATCAAAGACCAAGTAGTTGAAGAATGTGAAATCAAAGCCTTGGGATGATTGGACTATACTGACATGTCGATAGCAGGACAAAGGGTATGTAGATCGACAATCCCCCATTTTTAAAAAATTCTCTTTTTCCTTCTTTATCAAAATAAAAAATTCAAAATTTATTGTTATTTTCAAAGATGGCCAATTCCTTCTATTTTCAGTTATACCTTTTCAAAATAAATCTTTTCTTTTTAAGTTATTATAATCCTTTTTACGGTCTCAGTAGTAAAGTAAAAAGTGTATATGCATTAAGTCATTAAAGCAAAAATAAATAAATAAAAAACTTCAAGCCATTGCATATATATATATATATATATATATATATATATATATATTATTACATTTGCCTTGCAGGAAAATATAAAAACAATGGGACTCAGCCCGATCCCCCACACCCTCTAAACATTCTCTCTCTCTCTCTCTCTCTAAGACCCCCATTCCTGCAGCATATGTGCTTTTCCTGGTGACGTACTGAAGAGCCTTCGCTACCTGATCTAGAACCCTCCCCAGACGAAGCAGATAGCACCAATCAAGAAGGAAATGGGATCGAATCCTGGATATGAGCCATCACGGAAGCCACCCAATCCCGAATGTCCCTCAGCCAGGTAGTTGACACCTGAACGTGCTATAAGAAAAATAAAAAAATAGCAAAGCAGTCAGTCTGAGGCAAAGAAGAAATCAAAAAGACAAAAGTTAAAGAAATGAAAGGTATAACTCCAGTTGAAGGGCATCCTCTGTCATCCCCAACACCTTTGGGTACATCGCATTGGGGTGATGCAACATACACACAGATCCTCCATTGGGCCATCTGATGTTGTAGGAGGAAGGAGCCAGCGGCTGAAACGAAACCTCTGATGTCGCCGCCACTGCTGATGTCGACGCACCACTCGCATGGTAGGAAAACCACATTGGCTGACTTGTTCCCCTACTAGAAACCACCGGATGTAGAGGCATAACATCATATATGTTGGGTGGCATCAACCAAATCAATAGAAAATCAAGATCATCATAGGTCGTCGCCGTATTGGTATACGATGAGTAAGGCTTGCCGATCATCGCCGCCACCCTCGGCTCCTTCGACATCTCTCACTCTCGCCTCATGTACCTCGGGGGAATCATATGGGGAACCATCACCTCTTGCTCTAAAACCTATCTAACTACTCTCTCTCCCAAGTACAAGTAGTAGCCGAACTCGTGCGCCAATAGATAACGTAGCTATGCGTTCCAACCGATCACCCCCGTGTGCTGGATGGCCGTCCCCCATGGATAGAAGGTCACCTGCAAGATACCTAACAGAAAATAATATCTTAAAAAAGATCATCAAGTAAAAATGGTCTCAAGAAGAAAAAAGAATTTACCCGATCACTCGTCAGGCCATTCAAGACCTGACGCACCACGACCAAAGAAAGAGACTGCCTCGACTATCGGTTGGACTTTCGCCACTAGTACATATAGAAGAAGTCCCTCACTGACTCATCCTTCAAACCTATCAAGTGGGAATTAAGCCTAATCACCTCATAAAACCACATCTGTAAAGGACAAGGGTCATCACTCAAGGAATCAAAAAATAAAACAAAATGCATGATGGAAAAATGCAAAAAGAAAAAGAATACCTCCAAAAGATACGTTGCTCCAATAAAGGTCTGTCGGTAGCACCGAATGAATTCATCCAAAGATGAATAAAGGGTCACCAACGTAAGGCTCCCCTAGTAAAAAAAGGGGATATAAAAAAAACCTCAAAAATAACAAACATCACAAGTTGACGATGTTTCCACTCGTAGCCACAAAAAATCCTCCCATTGGCAAAAGAATAAAAAACGGGCCATTTGTTGCACCCGTAGCCCGTCAGTCTCATCAATCTATCGAATTAATAAAACATCCTTCAAAGTAGATTGTCTAATGGAGTCCCTAAGACTATCCTCCTAACATCACCCAACGCTGCCTCCACTGCCGTCGGCATCACCCTTAGTGTGCAATCCACCTTTATCTGGGCCCCCTCAAAGTTTAGACCCAACAACTTCTGTACATCAATGAGAGTCACTTTCATCTCCACAAATCCAAAATTCATGATGTGGGTGGTATACCACTACCTCTCTCCCAAGTCATAGATGACATCCCTCGAACGGGGCGTCTCATCCAAAGCCGACGCCAAACTGCCAAAGCCAGCTACTGAAGCCACCCAATGCAGCACCTGAAGAAGGTGCTATTAGACGTCCTCGAACCCGTCGTCCCTCGGGAATTCAGGCTCGATGTAGATATGTCAGTTTGTCAAATCAAAAGGAAAAAAACCTTATCAAAATGTAGAAAAAATATGAAAATACACAAAGGAGAAAGAAATACCAGAGGTCATTAATACTTACATAACCACTAAGGTTCACCACCCTAGATGATCGATGGTGCGCAGACTCATGCAGAAGAGTACGACCATCCGCAATCGACTCAAATGAGTTGAAGACATTCTCATTGACCAGCACTAGGGGTACCTTGGCCCGCCACTCCAAATGCTCCCAATCGTCAACACTCAACCACACCATGTGGACCGCACTTCTTGAAAAATCTAACATTTCTTAGTCTTGGAAGAGAAAAGAATTATAGACTAGTTCGCAAAAAGGAAAGGAAGAAGATAAAATATTTGAAAGCTGTGAAAATGAAGAAATCTCACCCATTTTATAGGAGGCTAAGGGGCATGCCGATCGGCAGTCCCCGACCACATATCGATCAAAAGTCCCCGACCACATACCGATCGACACTGTACCTTCACCTACCCAATGTAGTCCAAAATATCGTGCCACTACTGTTTGTTACCCCCAACACCCTTCCGATCGGAACCTCCTTAAAATTTTGTAAATAATTCCTAAAAAAATGCCTGAAAATCCCAAAAATTCCCCAGACAGTTCCTAATATTACCAAATAAATTTTAGAACTTTTTTACCCAAGAATAAATTTTTTCAAGCCTCTCAAATACCTAACTAAAATAATACCACATTTTCTCCTAAATTATTTCCCCAAAGGAATTACCAAATCCAATTGGATATCTCCCCAATAATGTCTCCAAGGGACATCATAAAAATTGAAAAGCTCCCCTAGCAAGGCAATATCAAATCCTCGAATTAGTATTTTTTCCCAGAGGAGTCTCTTAACTTTCCCAAGAAAACTATGCCCCATAACTTATTTAAGCCATACGAATTGACTTCGACCCTCAGAATTGGTCGCTCTCATCTTAAGGTCCTCATAATTGACCTCAACCCTCAGAATTGGTTTCTCCAACTTAAGCCCTCGTAATTGGCTTCGACCCTTAGAATTGGTCACACCCTACTTAAGCCCTCAGAATTGGCTTTGACCCTCAGAGTTGGTCGCTCCTACTTAAGCCCTCATAATTGCCTTCCACCCTCAGATTTGTCACTTTAACTTAAGACCTAAGAATTATCTTTGACCCTTATAATTGGTATCTCTTATATAAGCGCTCAGAATTGGCTTCAACCTTCATAATTGATCGCTCCTACTTAAGACCTCAGAATTGGATTCGACCCCCATAATTGGTCACTTCAACTTAAGCCCTCAGAATTGGCTTCAACCCTTAGAATTGGTCACTCTCATCTTAAGGTCCTTAGAAGTGACCTCGACCCTCAAAAATGGTTGCTTCAACTTAAGTCCTCAGAATTGGCTTTGACCCTCAGAATTTATCACATCCACCCTACTTAAGCCCTCAGAATTGGCTTCGACCCTTAGAATTGGTCTCTCCCTACCCTAGATCCTCAGAATCGACCTTAGATCACAAGATCGTCCACCACTTATATTACCTTAGGTCCCCAGAATCGTCCTCGACCCTATGAATCAGTCATCCTCATTCTTCAGGTTCGTAAAATCGATCACTTTCTAAAACATCATGTGGTGTCTATTCGATATCTTTCACTTGTTCCAAGCTCACCCATCGAGGGGATCTATAGACACCATAGTCTAGGACCCCCTAAGTCTTTCCTTATGTCCCTAACACCTCCATTTCACCACAAACCATACGTCATACTTTGGGTATTGATCTAGAGGCCATCAGACGCTCCCGATACCCGTTTAACTCCAATCAACTCTATCGTGAGAGAGAAATATCATTGAATCTTCTAAGGGCTTTGAATACACTTTCCAATGTTCCTCCCCGTGTATGAATTGGCATAACATTTCAGATGAATGAACCATTTTCCCACTAAAAATATATTTAGACGCCGCCGGGCACTCCCGGGCCCCAATTTGAACCCAGTAAACTTCATCGTCAGGGAAAAATCACTTTGAATCATCAAAGGCCACTAAAAACCCATTCCAACGATCTACCCCATGTGTAAAATGGCATATCTGTTCGGACGAACAATTATTTTTCCCCAGAAAATTGATTCGGAGGCCACCGAGTGCTCCCGGGCTCCATTTGACTATGGCCAACTCTTCATCTCAAATGAGACTGAATTAATCTTTGAAAGTCACTGAATACCCTTTCCAACTATCTGCTCTATGCACGAATCAACCTTATGCTACGAACGAATGACCCATTTTACTCCAAACAGGTCACCGGGCAGTTCTGGGCCCCAATTGACCAAAGTCAACTCTCCGAACGAAGCGAAGATCTTTGGAATGTCGAATTATCTTGCATAAAATTTCCAACGGTCCTCTTCGTGCACAATTCTAACTTACAGTTTGGACGAACGATCCATTACTATCCAACGATTTCCCGTCTAAAGGATCAACGAGCACTTCTGAGCCCCATTTGACCCAAATTAAACTCCCAGACTCGAGAGCATCCCAAAGGACTCTTGAAGGTCTATGAATTAAATTTTTAATGGTATGTACTGTGCACGATTTGGATGAATGGATTGCGTCATACGACCATTTTTTTAGAAAAATCTACACGAGTTTCCCGATTGGCAGGTCCATTTTCCTTCCTATCGGCAATGTGTCTAGGGTTACCTGTCGATTGGCAGGGCCAGGGCTATGACAATCGGCACCCCCTTAACCTATAAAGAGGGCGTGACCTCACTCCCAGGCACACCTCAGATCCATTAATATCATTGATCTCCTCAACATTCTTTTACTATCAGCGAAGGTTCCTTGTGTGAAATTCCTTTACATATTTCATTCCCATCCTTTTTATAGCCAATATATCAAAATCTAATCCTCTCTCATCCAACATTCATCTCACCACTCAAGGGAGCTCATCAAAGATCAAGATCAAGCCTCAATTCTCCAAAGAAGTTCAAAAAATCCTTCTCTCTCTATAATTTATTTAATTTCCCATTAGTTACATAAATTCATAATCTAGCTTTTACTTTAGTTTATACACATTATTATCTCATCCTTTATTAGTTATATTTCACATACTTTATTTTCTATAAAAAAAATCCAAAACAAAGAAAAAAAGGGTTACACTTATAAATTCCAATGGGATTATCCACCAAAATTTCTCAAAACTAAAATACATTTTCTACACACACACACATATAATAAATTCCCGTTCGAATCTATGGGATAAAACCCACCCTTATGCCATATCCGAACTACGTGGACTTTGATGCCTTTACAGGATATGTAGGCATCTCGAGCTAAAACCCAAGACTCGAGTGCAATTTCTCCAATTTTCCAATTTTCCCATTTTTGCATTTATCTCCTTTTCATCTATACACTATTTTAATACATATTATATTTGAGATCCTTATTAGCATTTCATCTCAAATATATTATCGTCTCATCACAACGATCAATATCTCGATAAACGCATACAACGTATTTTCTAGATACTATTTTGGGAATATTCCTTTGGATAACCACACTCTATCTTTTTCATGATATGTGTTGGGCGATTACGGTCTCCATTTATATAAACACACACAGACACACACACACACACACACACACACACACACACACTTTACAGACAAATTTAAGGAAAATAGTAACACAAGTCCATGAGAGATCTAAAGGGCGAGATGGGTGCATAACACCTTCCCATTCCGTAACTTAGCCCTCGAGCCTTTGAACTATTAGTTTCGTAAGCATAAGTTTGTCTTTGATGCCACTCTCTCGAGGCAGTGACATGTCTTTTAGTCTGTTTTATAAAAAATAGGTTGGCAACTCCATCTCTTTACATTCACTCCACACCGACGACGACCGAAGTGCTCATTAGAGAAAGAGGGCGCGAGACCTTCTCCTCCCCTCCCTCCTCATGCGCCGGGGAAGGGAGAGATCGAAGATGAAGACAGGTCCATGAGATTTAAGGGTTGAGTGTAGGAGAATTTAGGGGATTAAACCCTTAGGTTTTTTTGACTATTTAAATGATGCTTTGGCTCATTTGCGGCATTTCCACCAAATTTAGCCTCTCTTTCTCTCTAGCTCTTATAGCTCTTCCTCCACCAACCACCACACACAACCCTAGAACCACCACCCATCCACCTTAAACCACAAAAGATTAACCATCTTCTTCTATATTCAGGCTCATAAAACCCATGTACTCCATATGTTAGACAAGATATGAATCCATGGATATATTATTGGTTTTTTTAAGAATAATGTAGAATAAATTATGGAGTTTGAAGGGTATTTTAATGGATCTTTGAAGAAGACAAGCTTATTCGATATAGTTAGCCTTTTCGAGTACACCTTAGGAGATGAGAGTTTTCCATTTTTTTCTACACTTAATCAACCATTATTGAAGCTTCTTTGAGGTGAGAAACTGTACTCTTAGCTTAAGAACTCTATTTTTCAATTTCATTGCTTTTTTTATTGTTAGAGTTTGTAAGAGTATGATATATATATATATATATATATACACACACTAGCGGAATGCCCGTGCCTGAAGGCACGACGAGAATTTCGTAAGCACATAATTACAAAATGACAAAAAAATTTGAAGTACGTAATTGAAAAACGGCAAAAATATCGTTCCTAACAAAAATAGAGTAACTTATAACAATTGTCCATAATCTCCTTTGTTTATAAACTATTCACCCAGCTTAACAAACAACAAATAGTCCAACAACATTCAAATAGTCTAAATTCATCAAACAAATTCACATATAATATGAAATATACAATATTCATCAAATGAATTCTCATTATTTTTAAAAAAAATAAAGTGTCAAAGTTTAAAAAAAAATTGGACAGAGTCTCCTTTGTTTATTTTACTATCCACCCTTCTCAAGGGATAACGACAAATCCAACAATATAGAAAAAAACAAAATCGCCTAACAAAAGCTTCAATGTTCCACTATAATTATTGTCCGTTATTTTCCAAATGAGACCTGATACAAAAAAAAGTATAGTTAGTAAATTGAAAGAGCTAGTCAAATATTATATAAACAAAGTGTTAAAGTTTTAAAAAAACTGGGCAGAGTCTCCTTTGTTTATTGGACTATCCACCCTTCTCAAGGGATAACGACAAAATCCGATAATATAAAAAAACAAATTTGCCTAAAAAAAGCTTCAATGTTCCACTATAATTATTGTCTGTTCTTTTACAAATGCGGCCTGATACAAAAAAGAAAATATAGTTAGTAAATTGAAAGAGCTAGTCAAATATTATATAAACAAAGCTAATTATTAATTATATAGCAAATGCACCGCGTCTCTAGCGAAATATTGAATGTGAGATTGAAAATAAAATACAAAGATGATTTGTAACTTATCCCTTACATTAAGAGTTAAGTAATACCTTACATTAGAAATGTATCTCAAATTTTCAAAAAATGGGGAATAACATAAAAGTTGGAGGGGGGGAGGGGGAATTAAGTAAAAAAAACATAGTAGAAGTTGGAATGGTGGTGGAGTTTGATCAAAATTAAACTAAGAAATGTTGAAAAATGGGACAATAAACCCACCTCAGATTTGACAGATTCTCATGAAAGCAAATTAGACTCCAATGAAATATAAACTTATGTTTGGATTTTGTAATAGCAACCCAACGCATCCAAATGCGCTCATATCTTCCATATTCCTGGAGAAAAAAAAAACACCACGGATCAGTAAATAAATATAAATTTAGTAGACATGTTAGCAGTTATACTATCATAAAAAATTATTTTATATCCACATAAATCCTTTCCTACTCGACTTACACCTTTAGTCATACTTGTTGACACTAAAAGTGTACAAAACTGCGCAAAATGTATCTGGAGTGGGTGTCATCATTTTTAAAAAAAGAGCAGGTTTGTACGGATACACCTATGGTAATACCTATTCTATTCAAATTAATCAAAGCATGTATATGGGAATGTCTACGTGCCTTGAATTACATTTAAACCCCCTTAAAACAAATTAGAAAAAACCATTGAAAGGTTATAAAAAAAGGAAAAGTTCACTAACAAATCCACTACTTAACATTAAAATATGAATAGCATTTCCATATAATGAAAACAATATATTAAAAAGTCGAAAGAAAATAAACAACGGGTGTAAGAATGTGAATAAATCTCACTCAAACCATATCATTGAAGCCTCCTAGCGAATGTAATGGGAATGAACCAAAATAAACAACGGATGTAATGGCAATGACCCAAAAACAAAGTTGGGATGAAAATATTTTATAATTTATCAAATTAAGTACTTTCAAAAGAAGTCCAAAATCTTCACTATCTAATGAAAACTAAATCACCAACTATAAAAATAAAAGCTTTATACAATACAAATTACCTTAGTCACCATTAAAAATGTCACTGAATTCAAGATATAGTTCATGTAACAGAGGCATACGAATGTGAGTACCATTATGCTGAAAGCATACACCTAATAAAAAATATTAGAAGTCATAATAGGACATAATAATAAATTGTAATTAATCATCTAGTCGTCGTCTCCAAATAATTTATTACTACAAAGATATTACGACTTTGTAAAAAAATATACAAAACGAAGGAATACAACATGAAGCCTAGGCATAATAGTAATCAATTCAATCAAAAGAAAGAAAAAATAATACATGCAGGGGTGAGAGTAGAAAATCCTACCTGGGAGAAAAGTCTACATTGTATATACAATAGCCCTGGCACCTTAAAATTCCTATACGTTGAAGCTGGCGCAGTGGAATAAATACATAAAAAATCTAAAGAAAAAAAAATAGACCCAATGCCACAACAAATTCCCCCAAACCTAAAGAAAAAAAACCCCAGCCAATGCCGCAACAAATTCCCCCATCACGTGTGCAAAAAAATTTCGAACTTGGATTCAATTGTTTTCTTATTGAAATCATCAAAATTGTCTTTGTTATCCCACAATCACCCACTTTTTAGCTTTATAGTATGCGGGGAAACATTTTAATGTGATGTAAAACCTTGATTACACATGAATAGACGAATGAAAATACATAAATAAGAAGAAAACAACACAAACCTTAAATTAATGGAATACCACTAAAAGCCTTAAAGACGGATCGTTAAGTCTGTTAAATTATACCTCTCATAAACTTGTTTCCACTTTCTTAGCATTTTTCAGAGTTTCTCAACACCCTGGTTTACGACAAACAAACACGTAAGCATATCGTCAACAAACTAACATATAAAAAATCAATTAATTAAATAACAATAAACAACAAATATATTAAACAACAATAAATAATAAACCCCCCAAAAAAATCAAATCCCCAAATCGCATCATCCCCAAATCTTCCAAACTGAAAGTTTCTCGAGCATCATTTTTCTTATATAAAACAACAATAAACAATAAACTATAAAAAAAAATCAGATCCCCAAATCGCATCATCCCCAAATCGCACAAACTGAACATTTTCGAAAATACCTGTTGCAGATCTTATTCAAAAAGATCTCAAGCCAAAAAAAAAAAAATCCCCAAATCACATCATACCCAAATCTTACAAACTGAAAATTTCTCAAGCATCGTTTTTCTTATATAAAACAACACCAAAAAATCAGATACCCAAATCGCATAATACTTAAATCGCACAAACTGACAACACCAAAAAATTAGATACCCAAATCGCATAATCCCTAGATCTCACAAACTAATTTTTTTTGAAAATACCTATAGATCTGATTCAACACGATCTCAAGCATCATCCCCAAATCTTACAAACTGAATTTTTTTTCGAATACCCGTTGCAAATCTGATTGAAAATGATTCAAAATAATATGGTTTCGTGTGTGGTTGTGTGTGACAGATCTGTGTTCGATAGATCTCTGTGAGTGTGTGTGTGCGTGAGTGTGTATACGAGGGAGGAGATCTACGAGGGAGGAGATCTGGGTGTGTGTGAGTGATTTGTGTGTGTGCGTGAGTGATCGTGTGTGTGCATGAGTGAGGAGATCTCTGTGTGCGTGAGTGATCGTGAGTGTGTGTGAGAGGGAGGTGGGTGAGAGTTTACCTATACGGGTAGGGTAGGAGTGGCGGAGGTGGGGAAGGGGATGGTAGGAGCGGCGGGTACTAGAGGCAGAGGTGGGAAGGGGCGGCGACAGATATACGGGACGAGTAGAGTAGTTTTTTTTTGTGTTGAGAGAGAATCAGATGAAGAGATTGAGAGTAAAGACGGGGGTGGTTTTTTTTTGGAAGAAAATGAGAGAGGGAAGGAGGCGTAGAACGCTTATTTTTTTGCCAAGTGCCATATCACAATGGGTATAATCCTACAAGGCACAATCCCACGCCATTAGATCGTCTAAAAAAATTCGTTTTCAACCGTTGATTTTTTGGAACAGTAAAAGACCCCCCTCTCATATAATATAGATACTACTAGGGTATGCCCATGCCTGAAGTCACGCTGATAATTTTAAAAGCATAAAGTTGTGCCTTGGTGCGATTGCAAGTGCCCTCACCAAAGCTATGGTTGGACTCAAGTTTGAAACACCGGAGAAACCTCTTCATATATGGGGGTAAGCAAGCCGGCATCTGCCTATTGAAGATCCTACAATTAATTGTATTTCCCCTTGACTAAAGGAACGAAGATTTTTTTTCAAAATATCAAGTCATGTATAATTTAAGTCTAATGTTTTTATATAAAATAAATAATCCTAAATAATTTAAAAATTTTGGGCAGAGTTTCCTTTGTTTATAGTATTATCCGCCCTGTATAAGAAACAAGAAGTACATCAACAACAAAACTAATATCATTGTCTATAATAAGTTCTTGATATTACCAACATACATCACCTTGATTTATGAAAACACTTTTGAAGAAAAAAAAGAAATGGCAGATGCTAGATCTATCAATTTCCTATCTTCCATCCCACTAAAGATCTCATTTTCATCGTCTTTAATATAATGGAATCAATGTCCATACAATGGGAGCTACTTCACAACGACACTTATGGTTAGTCGATCAGCTCTTCATGTATGAACTACAAACAAATAATAATAATAATAATTATTATTATTATAGTAGGCTTTGGTATAGTTCACAGGAGCAGCGAGAAAATACTTGAGTGAGAGAGGTCTTCATTATCATCTTAACTGGTTTCAATGGACAAAATGGGTTTTTATGAGATTTTTTCATGGACTCCTATGAACAAAAACTTAGATGAAGTTATGTCATAAGAAAAACCCTCCACATAATGAAGAAATCACCAATATATTAAAAGCAAAACTGGATATGTCAGGTGCATAGAGTGTCTTACAAATTTTAAGAAAAACCTTACAATTATAAAGGAAGGTTACTTACTGCCATGGTTGATAGCATAAACTTATTAACTCCATATAAATATTTTCTTATATAGGGATAATTATGACATCACTATTTATATGGTTTCTGTTTTAATAAAGTACAAAAGAGAGCCTTGCTCACAAAAGTAAAGATACGACTCAAAATGAAGACAGCCGTAATAGAATTCATGAGTCGAGGACTTGGGCTGCTACACCTAATGAATACTAAGGTCTCCATGAAAATTGATGCAAACATATTTCCAGATTGCCTCTTCCCCAATAAGTCCTTGATTGAGTTCCACATATATGCACCACATTTGCTTCCATTGGTTGAAGCATGATTCATTTCAGATTTATTAAAATCTCATCGTGATGAAAAAAAATGGGCTTTGCATATTGTCCCAAGAGAAGCCAACTTTTCTATTAGAGTGCGCCCTGCTCCACTGATATGCTTTGGAATCTTTAGGTCCCCCCTTATAGCTTATTTGGCTTCTAAATCACGCCTTACCCTCAGCAAAACCTTTGAATTGAAAACAAAATGTCTTCCATATCTCGAAAAATGCTCCTTCTTTGTATAGAATTATCTAGTCACCAAAGCTGAAACTTAGTCTTCCTTATCAAAATGCTGAGTCACTTTGTGTTCCAAAATATCTGGAAATAATCCAACCTTCTGCAGAAGACAGACATCTAAGATAGATATCTGACATCAAAAGATGATTCAAAGCGAGTAACAATTTGTTGAATTTTCCTTGCCAAAGAAATCTAAGAAGTAACAAAACCAACCATTATCAGTACTAATCCAACCTTCTGCAGAAGACAGACATCTAAGATAGATATCTGACATCAAAAGATGATTCAAAGCGAGTAACAATTTGTTGAATTTTCCTTGCCAAAGAAATCTAAGAAGTAACAAAACCAACCATTATCAGTACTAAAATAATAAACCACATATAATACAACAAAAACTACAATTAATAGACATTGGTTAAAAATAAGAACTTAAAAATGCATTGGTTCAAAATATTAGTTTAACAGTTATGTGCTCCCAAAAAATTAAACTTCTATCCGTTTGGTTTAACAATTAAATGTTCCCAAACACTTAAAATGCAGACCTCTATTTTCCCAAATGTTCCCAAATAGTTGAACTTCTATCCATTTCAAAAGAAGATTTAGATATATGAATCTTAAAGCCTAATGAAATATACATAATGGCAGGCCTCTATAATTTTGTCGATGGTCTAGCGTACATGAGTGCATTTAAATGTTTGTAGGCTTTTTTACAGCAACAAATTTAAACATAACAACAACCAACAGTTAGTAGATCTATTTTTGACAATAAAAAATTTGAATAGTTAACGATAGTGGCAAGAAATCGATAGTGGGAAGCAGTTAATGACACTTCTCCGAGATTAGTCTGTTGAGTACGTGAACCTAAAAATGGAAAAATAAAATTAAAAAACAAAAAATATTTACATACCATCAGAACTTGCATATATAATAGATATTGGTAACAAACATTGACATACCATCAGAACTTGCATATACAACATATATTGGTAACAAACCCTGGACCTGTCTCCAAGATTGTTTGTACTAAAAATTAGACTTCCAAAATCAATTAATATGTGTCTATATTTACACCAAATGGTATCTTCAGTATTCTATCAAACACCTCACCTGTTTGAAGTTTTCAACACTTGTACACCAAATGTAAAAATCATTGACATATCTGCAATATGATGTGTTGGTTAAACAAATCTTAGATCCGCAAAAATCATTGACAGATCTCCAAACCAAAAATCTCAATTGCATAGAAAATGTAATCAATAAAACAAACACACAATGAACAATAAAAGTTTGAAAAATCCTCACATGTAATTGTTGACAGATCCGCAAACCAAAAATCTCAAAATTTGTATACATAATCGTTTGGTCGATAGTGAGGGGGATGGAGATCAAGTAGACGATATAATGCGAGGGATGGCCGATTTTGATGACTCCTTTACGATGGGTTTGGGCGTGGGTAAATGGGAGAGATAGAGGGGGCCGATTATATGAGATGGAGACTGTGATGTACTGTAGGTAAGATTGGGTTTAGTGAGAGGAAGATTGGGTAAATATACTATTTTAGCCTTGTGTTTGAATTTTGATGAGGGGGAAATAAATTGGAGTGTGTCAAAAGATGGGGAACCCAAATGATTAAGGGAAAAAATAGGTAGTATATGAAAAATACCTTTTGATGATATCATGAGCCAAACTTGTGACATACATAAGTTTCCTAATATATATACAATCCTGCTCTTGTGAGGACTAGTCTGCATTTTAAGAATGCGGACCGAACATGTGTCACCTAGCGGTGAGCCAAGAAAAGAGAGAGAATGTGCCTATAATTTAGGCGATAATTTCTAGGTGCACAGTTAGATGACACATGTTCGGTCCACATTCTTAAAATGCGAACTAGTCCTCACATGAGCAGTATTATATATATATATATATATATATATATATATATATATGATTAAATAAAGTTATTTCTTATGGTTTGTGAAAAATTGTTCGAGTTTTGAGAAAAAAAAGGATATATTTCAAAAAATCTTGATATTTAAACATTTTAGGTGATAAAATGTTTGAAATGATATTTCTTTTTTTGAAAATATTTTATGAACAAACGCCTCATGATTTTCTTGTGAAAATTGGGATTTTCATATAAATAGACATTTACTCAGGTTTTGAAGAAACAAAAATGTATTTGAGCTTAAAAATTATGGTTATGCTAATATTATAAAATTTCTAGAATAAACCATGTGTTAGACCCATTTAATAGGGTTTTTGGATTTAAAATCCATCTCCTCATGTACAAAAACTTGTAGTATTTTGATGATGAGCATATAAACACATTCTATCTCGAACACGACCCAATATTTTTTATCCAAAAACGAACTTGACCAAAATAAACATGGCATGACATGAGATTTTATTTCTAATCAGGAACACTACCAGTTTGCATCATAGTTCCATAACTAAAGGATATTATGACCATTAATTTTTAAAATTACAATTTGTTTTCTCGGGGAACGAATTTTTTGCCGTTTTGTAATTGCGCACTTTAAAATTTTTGTCATTTCACGATTACATACTTTGAAAAATTTACGCCGTTTTGTGATTACATACTTTGAAAAAATATCATTGTGCCTGAAGGCACCACACTAATTTTCAAAAGTGTACATCGCTGATAGGATATACGTCGTATTTAGTTCCTAATAGATAAACAATTTTTTAAATGACCTATTATATGAACCTATTAGTTTAACAAAATAGGGAAATTTTTGAATTTTTTTACATACATTATGTTTATAAACATACACCATTGTACGTATGCATTAAGTCAAAAAGTGTTTTTACAACCCATAATTGTAAACAATTTAAAAAATTTGGACAATTTTTTTTATTTATAGTTCTATCCACCTTGTTTAAGAAATAAAAAATATTGATCAACAATGCCAACACTCAACAACAATCCTAAGAAACATTAAATTTGTACAATTTGAAATGAGAATGAATGGATGCCCATGCAAAATTATATAAGTGACCCATCACAAAATATAGAGCAGAACCGCAGGTCGACAACCTTGCTCAATATTCTTATGCACATATTTTATATGAAAAAATGCAGAATTACCAACAAAGCATACATAAACAACAATATGCATCATACAAAGTGGCCACATTTCACATAACAATATACATCGTAAAAAGAGGCATATAAGAGATTGTACCTAAGCACCAAGTGAAAGAATAAATATCTAAAAACACAATGAAATTCAATAGTTACACGTACACATAAAAACATTGAAATCAGTAAGCAAATCAACATAAACTTCCCCAATGCAAATAGCCAATAACACTCCAATGATTCATAAACTAATTATACTTTATAAACAAATCAAACGGAGAGAGATTGTATATTTAAAATTAAAATTATCATAATATAGGAATTTAAGCAAACATATGGTATTCATTGAGTTACTATATAAATACATGATCTTGAAATGATGGGATTATGAGCACGCATTTTTAGTATACAACAATGCAATGCATCAAAATTATACTTAATCCCTTATTTCAGATCATGGGTTCAACCAAAATTAAATATGAGATCCGAACTGAAAAAGTTTAATGAATCACTAACGTGAATTGGCATATAGCACCTCTAATTTGCACCCTCGCAATGGTTGAGGCGAGGGGTGCATGGCACTGAGCTGAATCGCTGTTATGGACCAGCATTGTTCATTTACATCTAGAGTATGCACCTGTGCGACATCAATACAGTCAATCACAAAAGTCAACAATGAAATACCTTAAAAATAAGAAAAGTTAAGCCAATTTAATTCAATACCTTGAAAATAAATTGAAAATAAGATCAGCTATGCTGTGGATCGTCATATCACCAAAAGTTTTTCAAGAAACTGCTACTAAGTTAATTTTGTTTGTCAACAAGTATAGTATTAAAATTTATGTCAGGTAACTTTGTTTTATAATAAGTATACACTAAAACATCAAAAGGAGAGACAAAAGATACATAACTAAGGAGAATAAATCTAAGAGGACAGAGTTATCATCTTAAATATTCCTTAACAGCAGCTGCAACTCACCACGCAACTCTCCCACACCACCTGCCTTGTGCGACCATAACTCCCCACCCAACCTAACAGCCCCATCCCACATGACACACCTCCTTACATATCCTCCCAACCCCCTAAATCCCTTACTGTTACCCACGCCACACACCTGCTAATAACCCCTGCATCCTGGTTCCAAGGAGTAGTGATTAATGACTGAATTGGACACTTTGTCAAGAATTTTTCCTGATACTCTTACAATATATATATATTTCGAGTACTTTTAAAATATTCCAAAGAGGAAATAAATCTTAAGATCTGATTACAAAATCCATTTAAAAAAAACTAAAATTATACAAACTTTGATTCAACTCCATTCACATAACTCAACCAAACTCACTAATTGTAAGTATCATTCAATAATGTCTAATTGGTTAAAATGAAATATTACTTCTCAAGTCTTACTCTCACCTTAATAAACTCAAATAACATCTTCAGAAATTCAGCAAAATAACAACAGAATCTCAAAGAACAATAATTTTGGACTGATAGTGCATTAATAAATAAATTATAAATATAAATAAAAAAGAGCTATCTCAAAGTAATGTTGAGATAAATTGAAGCCCTACCTTAGTATCCATAAGATCTAGTAGCAACCTATGTTTTTCACCAAATTGTAAAGAGTAGTTGAGAGAAGTATACTAAAGTTAAATGAATAATACAACAACCTAAAATAATATCAGTATACCAACACAATTATGTATATAAAGGTTATGCCTTACGGGAAATACCTAGGAATATGAAAATCCAGACAAAGGATTGGTTTAATAGGGAAACACCTAGAAACACAAATAAAAAGACAAAACTTAATCAAAAATATAGGAAGGAAAGGCAAGTGAAAAAATAAAAATGAACTACATATTAATACAAAATCAAGCAGTAAGTACTTTATAAGTACTTGTCATTTGAATACATCCACAAATATAGTACCTATTACATTCCATGTCATGAATCACTAATATTATATTGAGGATTGAGTTCCTTAGGCTGACTCGATTCATCTCTGTTGTAAATTTTCCAAAACACAAAACAAACAGGGGATACAATTATTCAATTGATGATAAAATATTACGGATCCTCACTTCTCATTTAAATAATATTATAAATAGTAAATAAAAATATGTCACTATGAAACACCCCTGTTATCAAACAACTACAAATTACTATGAGATAAAAATAGGAAACCACCCTCCATGTTGTTGTGCCACTGCATAACCTTATCCACTTCTATATCATGGTTTCTAATAGGAGAAATTTCAATATGAAGTATAAATGCAGCATCTATCGACTGTATAAGCTAGAAACCATATTGTAACATATAAACCATATTATAACATATAAATGCAGCATCTATCGGTATGGTAACATAAAAACCATATTATGAAATCTTGGAAGTTCGCAGGCAGCTATCAACTGTGTAAGCTCTTATAAACAAAAAACGTTTGAAGAAATTATTAGAGATATCTGTTGAATAGAAACAATTGCAGAGTTCCCCATTTTAAAAGGACAAAACCAAATTTGTAATTTATGTAATCAAAAGACAAATCCACTATAATACCATAACTCAGTCCAAAGACTGAAATCCATGCACCTTGAATACATGAAATCCCCATATACATGAAATCCCCATACATTATATAGTTGCTGCTAATGTTAAAGCTTCAACTTAGGTTTCAGCATAGACTTGTCTGCAAGCAGTGAATATGAGGGTTTAAAACATTTAAGGTCTAAACACCTAATGGACGGAGTATGATCTGATAAACTGATAAGTGAATAAAGTTTCAAACAAATAAAAAAGGTCCAAACACCTAAAATTGTTTTAATATGTACTTAATGATGCCAGGAAAACCGAGTGTTCGTGTAGGGACACTATCGTGTAACACCCCAAGACTTTTGAGACTGAGAAATTTAATTTTGGGAAAATTAAATTTAATTAAATTGGAGAATTTTAAAATTTGGGAATTTAAGTCGAAAAATAGAGGACGTTTTAAAGTATTCCGGATGATATTTTTGAGGGTACCATCGATCCCGAAAGGGTCGAGATAGTCAAAATGACTGTCATTGGGTCTTATTTCGGCTCCGGAATGTTTTTAAGTTGTTTTGACTTGAATTGGAGTCAACGAGTCATTTAAAGTGTGTATTAACATTTAAAATTGGGATTTTGTTTTAAAGGTTTATGAGGCTTACGGATGAAGCCATTTCTCATTTGAGAAAAGAGAGAAAGAAAAGGGAAAGAAGAAGAAGAAGAAAAGAAGAGAGAGAGGAAGAAATCTTGGAGATTCCCGGCCCAAACGCGACATCGAGGACGATTCAACCTCTACAAACCTGAGGCAAGTGTTTAATCTTGCTAAATAGCTATTTGTGTATTTCATTTCATAATTTGTGGGTTAAAGAAATGGATTTTTGGGTATTAATGTCAAAACCTAGATTTTAGGTTTAAATCTTGAAATCAATGTTTAAATTGAGAATTAATGACATAGAAATGATTGGGATCAACTTTGGGTTAGTTAATGGGCTTAAAATCATGATTTGATGAAGGATTGGGGGTTGGAAGGAGAAATTTAGGGTTTAGAATTCGTGGGTTTTGAAGAAACAGATGAACCCTTCAAAAATTGCAGGTCCGAATCGATTCGCCCCCTCAAGCGAATCGATTCGGTTTGGTAAAATTGGCAGGTCTGCATTGATCGAATCGATTCGGACCCCAAGCCGAATCGATTCGGCCTATTGCAGAAGCCCAAGTCTTTGGACCCGAATCGATTCGCCTAGGAGGCCGAATCGATTCGGAAACAGGGCATTTTGAAGTATTTTCTCCATAGTGATTTCAAACCCTTTTTGGTTGGGTTTATTGATTTGGGGGCTTTCTCTTAGGATGTAAAAGATATATTCTTGGAGTCATATAAGGAGTTTCTCACATATTGGGATTTGGGGACCCTTAGGGTAACTTGGGAGAAATGTACCCATGTACGTATTGGAGTTACATACGGATATTGGGGGAAAACTCTTTGAGGTTGGAATTTACCAATTATATATATATATATATATATATATATATATATATATGTTTGAGGTTGAGAACTCTTAGAGAGTGAGAGGCCTCCTATCCTTAGAAATATTTAGACTAAGGAATAAATGATAACCCGATAGGGGTAAGGATTCATAAAATACAATTGAACCATAGGTAAAAGTGGGAAACAGCTTGCGGGTGTACTATCGACTAGGATAAGTGGTAGCGTAAATTCTAGTTAGGATAGTTTATACGCAATTATGGGGATATGGCCATTGAGATTCCAATACTTGAAATGAGGTTGGAATAAATTGAGGTTTTAGACTATTAAGTCCTGTTAATGCCTATGGTTAGATAGTACTAAAGATAATTATGTACTTTCACATTTAGAGGTGAAAGGTGTAGTGATGGATTTCTACACAAATTCTTGGGTGATAACCCTAATGTTGAATGTATATGTATAGACATAAACCTATGGTTTTGGGAGACTACTCATCATAGGAAGATGATTGAATATGTTTCAAGTATGGAATTATATTCACATATCAAGGTAAATTTAATGGAAATGGTAGTGACGGCTTGTATATCGAGGACTATGTATACTTATAGCCAGTTATATATATATCTTATACATATGAACGAGAATTAGTTTATATATATATAGATAAGGATATGTGAATATGTGTTGATATATATATATATATACATGTATGTATATAGATATATGGATATCTTCATATTGTGGATATACTTGGTATGGATATTTAAACCGTATATGATGGTTTATTATTTGATCATATGATTGGATCATATGGATTATATATATTATGCATGTAAATGATATATATACTATATTGGTTAAGCATACCCCGCTCTAATATCATTGGGAAGTTACGCGCGTAAAGGGTGAGAATCCTGGCTAGAAAAGCAGGGTGTGGATATTCCCCAGGTCATAGTCGTCCCGTGTATTATTATATGATATATATTTATTTTGGGATGAGACGTGATGGGTATGTTTCGTCTCATTGCCGGTTTGGAGCTATGACCGCTTCCCGGGACGTCGTGTGAGTGAGTTTACCACGAGATGGGTGTCGTTTAGTCCCACCATGGTGGCCCCAGTATTGCTATGTGAGCCGGGCACTGGGAAGATGATAGCATTGATGCAGTTTATCGGCGATATATATATCCGGGTATATTATGTGCATGGCCTTGTACATCATATGTAGTATGTACACTTGGCTATTGGATTGATGATGATATATATATATACGGTTAGAAATAAATACCTATATATATATATTTATATATATATCCGATAGATGAAAGGATATGGACTTTTATGAAGTACATCTTAGATGATTATGGTGTACTAGATTGATGGGGGTTGATGTATCGCACATAAGGTATTATTCGGTTACGTCATCCCAAAGATATTATTGGAGGTTCTTTTATTTTATTTTATTTGTTTTCTTTCTTTTCTTTTCTTTCTTTCTTTCTTTAGGAGTTATAGTTAGTAGCAATGGTAGTATTAACTTGTATGTTGAGGATTATGGATCTCTAGGATCGACATTGCCCAGGAGTAGTGTAACGAGGTGGTTCCTTGTTTGGATTTCGCTTTGCGAGACACCTCACGCACGAAACGCAGTGCCATGTCGAGATTTGATAGAAGTAATTCCATAGGTGCCATCACGGATCTCTGGTCTTGACCTTGTCAGGAGTAGTGTAACGGGGCGGTTCCTTATTTGAATTTCGCTTTGCGAGACTCCCCACGCACGAAACGTAGTACAATTTTGGGATTAGAGAGAAGTCTTGCCAATATTCCATGTGCATATTATTAAGTATATAAATTCTTACGTTTTTAGCCTATATATATATATATATATATATATATATATATATATATATATATATATGTATGTATGTATATGTATAGGGGTAATGCTTTAGGAATTATGATAATTATAATTCATGAGATTATTAATCGGAATTCATTAAGCCTTTTTTTGGCATAATTGTTGTAATCTAATCTAATAGGATTAGAAGCGGGTGGATCCTTAGATTGTGACGGGAAGGTAGATCTCGTGGATATAGGCTAGGCCTGATAAGTTAGGTTGTCCTAAAATCAATGGGGGTAATTTAACTAAAATTGGAGGACGCGAATAGGTGCGCGCCTTTAGATGAGAGGTGAGTTGGGGTTCCACGAGAGTGCGGTCTCACTTATTTATGAAATTAAGTACACCGGTATTTATTATGCACGGTTAACACACTTGCTAAATATTTTACACATTCGGGGCTCTAACCCGTTTACTTTTCTCTCCTCCTTGTATATATATATATATGTTACCACAGGTATCCTACCGCATGGATGCCGGATGACCTTCTATCCTGAGTCTTGGGAGCCGTGACAGTTGCGGACTGTTGCGGGGTGTTTCATGTAGCCGCTTCCTACTTCTTTAAAATTCTAGGTAGGATTCATGTTGTATATCGGGTTTGTACCCAAGGGATATTTACATACATGTTTATATTTATTCCATTCAGTTATTGTATTGGCTGTGATCCGACAGCTTATTCGGGTCTACTTTTTGTAGTACATTCGATTGTATTTAATTGGTTCATTTTATTTATAGCATTTTAATTATTATAGTTCTTTCCTGCATCTCTTCTATTCATTAGTAGTTTTATAGCGTTGGGTTGTTGTATGTTGCAAGTTTTAAATTTTTTATAACATCTCGCTTATATGATTTCGGGTAGTTAGTCCTATATTATATAGTACCGTTAGTTGATGTTGAGACTGGACCATCTGGAATTCCTGATTTAATATAGTATAGGGCTGGCCACCCGCTATTATTTTAGGCGGGTTGTTACATATCGTTGGTTTCGGTTCCCGCTCGACATGCAAAAGAATAAAACCTAAGCTACAGCTACACTTGACAAGCAAGCAAAGCGGTAAGTCGGGTATCGAGAATCCACATGGAGTAATTGAATTTTAGATGTTAATTGTTTAATTACTTCAAGAATAAAAATGTAAAAGGTGATAGGTGGTTATGGTGACAAAAGAAAAGAATAAGTTAATGCTAAATTAAAGGAAAGCGAGGATCGGGATCGCATTCTACCAAACGGATCGAAACCACTACTAATTAGAGTTAAGGCTTGAAAGCAATCTAATCGAGCATTTACAATTAAGCATAAACATCACACAAGAAGGAATTTAACCCAAAGTTACGAGATAAAACATTTAACTGAAAAATGGTCATACGCGGATTAAACTCGGATTGTCTCTATAAACTCTAACGTTGCGTGACAAAGAAAGATAAACGCTTAGCAATCCAATTTTGATACGCGCGGTTTCAATTAAACGCGATTTTGCACTAAACCTAGTTTTCGGAGCTCGGGGCCCGAAAATGGCGGAAATGAAATCCCGACCCTATTTATCTAAGGGTGCATGGTGAGTTAAACTAAATTATGCTAATTAGGATAGGAAAGCAAGAATTAAAACATGTAAACTAGTTAGAAAGCATTGAAACTAAATTACAAGGCAAGAGAAGAAGAAGAACAAACTAGATTAATGGAGAGGAAGTGAATAGTTCAATCTTACAAACCCATGGGTTGTCAATCCAAGAAGAAGAAGAAAGGAAATCTCCACACCAAACCCTAACTAAACTATCTAATTCAGAATATGTGTATCTAAGTATATAAGTATCCTTTGTATTACAACAAAAACCAACTTATATAGTAAGTTGGAGTAAAAGAAAGAAAATATCTGCAGGGGAAAAACAGGGGATCGATCGATCGACATCTGTGGTCGATCGATCGACAGTGGAAAACGTGGAAAAAATAATAATGCTCGATCGATCGACCCCCAGGCTCGATCGATCGATCAAGCAGGGGCAGCCTGCAATTCTCCCTGCATTGGCATACAATCCAACGTCGCTCAAATCGACGTAACTTTGTCGTTATGCATCGGAATCGCGCGCCGTTCGCGGCCACGCGAAGCTAGCGAGGAGAGCTAAAACTTCCATGTTGATGTCGGGCCAGGTGCCCAAGCTGTCAAAAGACTAAAATGCCCTTGCGCGTGCGATAGTGTATGGAAATCGAGCGAAACGCATCCGAAGTTCACACTAATCATCCAAACACCTAAAAAAGCTCAATTAACCCCTGCAAAACATGTTAACATAGAAATCCGAGGGTTGTCTGGTTAACGAGCATAAATATAGGGAATAAGATACCCGAGGGGGCTAATAATGCGTAGGTTAACGGGTGAAATACGCAATATTTCCGCCGTATCACACCCCCTAACTTACACATTGCTAGTCCCTAGCAATGAAATAAGATGCAACAAGAAGAACAAGTAAACCAACACAGGAGAGAGTACAAAAGTATGGTATAATAGCAATAAAAATATAAAGCCACTTTCGCGGGCGATTCGATTGCATTTAGCGTATGCAATAAGCCGTTAAAGCCCTAGGTTACCCTAGTGGACGAGTGTCGTCTCATGAGGGTTTTCAGGGATGAAACCCACAAACATCATATGGTTTCCTCAAAATATGCCCAACCAAACATGCGACAAACTCAACAACAACGAAAAAGATTTCAAACATGTTATTAGCATATTGAACGAATTCAAGCTAAAGTCCGTTGTTATTAACAAGTTGAATGCACATCATAGAATTGAAACTTTAAAAGTGGGAGGGGGGAAAGAACATGCATAGTGTGATTTGGTGAAAAACTTATATAAACCGGATTCTAATCAAAGCACGCATACATTCAATCCTCACGGGCATTACGCTCCACAAATGAATTCACTATGAAAAGGGAGGTAATACACGGGACATGCGGGCATAAAGAGTAAATGTAAATGGAAACTAGGCCGCGCACATGTCACAAATGAGGAACGCTATATAGGAAATGAAAAACTTGCAATCTCAATAAAAGATACCACTCACTAAAAGAGGCGAAATGCATTTTCACAGATTATCAAAACTATTTAAACTTTTGAATTACATCAACCTAAGATCACATAGGACTTGTAATAGGGTTGTAATGTAGGATAGGCTAGGGTACGAAATGAAGGAATGTATGTACGGATTCAAAGTGTTCGGTATGAAAACTCGGGAAAATGGAAAAATGCGGGAATATCAAAAATTGGAAAACAAGTTCCAAAAAAAGCATTAGATATAACATCGGGGAGAGTAATCAAAGCTTATTGAACACTATACACAACATTTACAACTTTCTTTTCTTTTCTTTTCTTCTTTTTCTCATTTTTTTTCCTTTGTTTTCTATTGCTTTTTGCTTTCTCTTTTTCTTCACTTTTTCACTACTTTCTTTTCTTTGCTCATCAAACTCTCATATGCCTAAAATTGCAACCGCAATACAACAACAACATTCAATCCCAAGTAACATTCCAAACAAAGGTATGGAAAGTGTATGTATGGCTTAAAACTCCAATTTGGAGTTGGTTATGGGATTTGGGTTATGAAATGAAGGGCTATATTTAAGCTCAAAGGGGTTAACGAGGGTAAACATATAAGGGTGAGGTCAAGGCTAATATGGGTGATATAACAAAGATGGCCTATGATCATTTCACAAAGTTTACGCAATTCTCAAGTCAAAACAATATATGAAAATCATGATCAAGTAACACATTTCAAGCATGAACTCGATTAATGAACGGTCAAATGAAAGATTAGAGAGATTACCAACGAATTCAACATTTTCAATGAGAAAAGAATAGTGTATAACACTCACTAACGACGAAAGGTACGAAGCTTACTCGGTGTAAGTATATACAATGCAACAAAAGATTACCGAGTTATAAAAATCTTAAACCAAATCAATATAACAAGGAAAGTGCATATGCTCATGGGATAAAGTTTAATTCATGAAGTTATTCACAATATCAATGATTTGAGGACTAAAGTCTAATAACTTCTAAAATCGAGAACATGCATCATTGAGTTGTCTATTGGATTGGGCAATTATTAAAATTTGTCATCGGAAACAAGGCAAAATGCCCAACAAAGGAGAAAAAAGAAAGAAAGTATTTTTGAAAATTTTTAAATTTTTCACAAAAAGGCATACTTAGTAACTAAATGTGAGCAAATCCATGGACTACACATGAAATGGATACAATATCCTACACCCCCTAACTTAAATGTTGCATTGTCCTCAATGCGCATTAAGAGCACAACATAAAGAGAGGAAAAAAACGATATTACCCAAAATTGGAGCGATCTCCATAAGCGCGAGTCCAAAGGAATCTACAAAACAAGTTAGTACCGAGCATAGCAAAAACAAATAACAAAAAGTTAACTAATTACAGTAGACTAAATTAAAAAAAGGGAAGAAAAATAGGAAAGAAATAAAATTTAAAAGCTAACTATTTACATCCTACTATTTAGACTTCACACTAACTATACACTAGAAGTCTAAATAGTTGAGGGTCCACCCAAAAAGGGATTTGACTTTGAAAGATCAACGGTGGACCCTCCAAAGCGAACATGCCTCCCGAAAAATAAGAATTCCGTTTGAACAACGGAAGGCATGTGGGTGGTGAAAAAAGTGAACCATCGCCAATTTGAAATTTTGAGCGGACGATGGGGCATTTGGATAATAAGGGGGAAAGATACACCTGAGGTCCAAGAAAAATAGACTCATCTCCCAAAGATTTTTCAAATGGAATGGGAGATGGTGCACACGTGGGGATAACATCCATCGAAAACAAGTCCGGCAAGGAGTCCTCATCGGCAAAAAGTGTAGAAGTTTTAAAAGTTTCTACCGACTCATAGGAATCAACCGGTAATTCTAAAGGTTCAATGACGGAAAATGAATATGGTGATGAAACAAATTCAATCTCAATCGACTCATCGTCGGAAGGAGATTGAATTTCGGGGGAGAAAGATGCACACTCGATGAGAAATTCTTCAAAAAATTTAGGTGAAACACAAGTTTCCACCTCTTCATTGTTTTGTGCATAAGAATTCACCTCATCACAAAGTGCACCTAGTCTCATTCCAGCATCATTTAAGCTTTCCAAACCTTGGTAATAAAGAAGCAAAGTATCTTCCAAAGTAGGCTTCCTCGGCTCAAGAGCCTCGGACTCCTCATTTGGTTGAAACTCGTCTTCGAAAGTAATGAAATAAGAATCGTCATTGGATTCGAATAATGAATCCAACTCAAGCTCCCAATAACGATTTTCATTCCGATAAATGTTTTCAAGTCTTTCATTTTCAAGAAAATCTTGAAAATGGAAAACTTGAAAACTATCCCCAAAGTAAGAATCATTAGAATGACCGCAATAACTATAATAGTAGGACATGATTACCGAATTATTTGTAGATGGAGAATCCAAGAAATAAAGTGAGCAACCGCGAATCAAAGTTTCTTAGCCCTCAAAGTATGCAAATCCTGCAAAAAGGGTTAAAACAAAGAATACAAATACAAAAGGAAAAAATACTACGAAATAATAAAACAATTACTATCTAAAATAAAGTCCCCGGCAACGGCGCCAATTTTGATGCCAGGAAAACCGAGTGTTCGTGTAGGGAAACTATCGTTGGTTTCGGTTCCCGCTCGACATGCAAAAGAATAAAACCTAAGCTACAGCTACACTTGACAAGCAAGCAAAGCGGTAAGTCGGGTATCGAGAATCCACAGGGAGTAATTGAATTTTAGATGTTAATTGTTTAATTACTTCAAGAATAAAAATGTAAAAGGTGATAGGTGGTTATGGTGACAAAAGAAAAGAATAAGTTAATGCTAAATTAAAGGAAAGCGAGGATCGGGATCGCATTCTACCAAACGGATCGAAACCACTACTAATTAGAGTTAAGGCTTGAAAGCAATCTAATCGAGCATTTACAATTAAGCATAAACATCACACAAGAAGGAATTTAACCCAAAGTTGCGAGATAAAACATTTAACTGAAAAATGGTCACACGCGGATTAAACTCGGATTGTCTCTATAAACTCTAACGTTGCGTGACAAAGAAAGATAAACGCTTAGCAATCCAACTTTGATACGCGCGGTTTCAATTAAACGCGATTTTGCACTAAACCTAGTTTTCGGAGCTCGGGGCCCGAAAATGGCAGAAATGAAATCCCGACCCTATTTATCTAAGGGTGCATGGTGAGTTAAACTAAATTATGCTAATTAGGATAGGAAAGCAAGAATTAAAACATGTAAACTAGTTAGAAAGCATTGAAACTAAATTACAAGGCAAGAGAAGAAGAAGAACAAACTAGATTAATGGAGAGGAAGTGAATAGTTCAATCTTACAAACCCATGGGTTGTCAATCCAAGAAGAAGAAGAAAGGAAATCTCCACACCAAACCCTAACTAAACTATCTAATTCAGAATATGTGTATCTAAGTATATAAGTATCCTTTGTATTACAACAAAAACCAACTTATATAGTAAGTTGGAGTAAAAGAAAGAAAATATCTGCAGGGGAAAAATAGGGGATCGATCGATCGACATCTGTGGTCGATCGATCGACAGTGGAAAACGTGGAAAAAATAATAATGCTCGATTGATCGACCCCCAGGCTCAATCGATCGATCAAGCAGGGGCAGCCTACAATTCTCCCTGCATTGGCATACAATCCAACGTCGCTCAAATCGACGTAACTTTGTTGTTATGCATCGGAATCGCGCGCCGTTCGCGGCCACGCGAAGCTAGCGAGGAGAGATAAAACTTCCGTGCTGATGTCGGGCCAGGTGCCCAAGCTGTCAAAAGACTAAAATGCCCTTGCGCGTGTGATAGTGTATGGAAATCGAGCGAAACGCATCCGAAGTTCACACTAAGCATCCAAACACCTACAAAAGCTCAATTAACCCCTGCAAAACATGTTAATATAGAAATTCGAGGGTTGTATGGTTAACGAGCATAAATATAGGGAATAAGATACCCGAGGGGGCTAATAATGCGTAGGTTAACGGGTGAAATACGCAATATTTCCGCCGTATCACTTAACATTACATAATCCTAAAACATTTTTAAAGGAAATCAACAATCTTAAAATAGTTCAACATTCTAAAAAAAGTTCAAAATAATTCAACACAAACCCAAGAACCAAAACTAAAAGTCCGATGCTAAAATTCCTAATACCCACAAAGTCCAACTCAAAACATAAATACTTTCTAAACTAAGATATTGGAGAGAAACTAAATTTTCAAAATAAAAGACACAAAGTTGTAATTATATTGAAAGTTTACCTTAAATACACACAAAAAAAGGCATTAGAAAGTTAAAGAGAACAAAATATGAACAAGATATATTGTAAATACAATATAATTTAAGAAAATAAATAAGAAGTAGAAACAACTCTTATGCATTCATATTTGGTTGAAGAAAGCATTTTATCATACAATATATGGAAATTGCCTAAGGAAATGTTTGATATATCGAACATTGGCAACAACTCTGTAATGGAGAACAAAACAAAGAGAGGGAGTATAATCAAATTTTGAGAAAATCTTGGCAGAATGCAACCTATCTAACAAATCTTTTTTATTTCGAATTGGATATCTTATCCATTGCAAAACATTGTTAAGAGGCTTATAATTAATTATAAGCCTAGGAACACCTCGTTCCTGCTCAGCAACCTTGTTAACATAAAAAGCTGTACAACTCCAAGGAGAATAACTTTTAGTTATAAGCATTTTATTCAAAAGACTCTGAATCTCATCCTTACAAAGGTCAAGAAATTCAGTCTTCATTTGACTGGGTTTGGCCTTAGTAGGGATGTATTTTTCATGAAAATCATTTTCTATGCTTCTTCCTGTCCCAAAAAGCATTAGGGATATCACTGCAAACTTCTGATGTTAATTGATTCACACCTTATATATAGTCACATAACAAGATACAATTTTTATGCATTTGATTGTAAATAACACTTTCATATGCAAATAAGACGGAAGCATATTATGGGATTTTAGCTGATCATTTAAATTTTTTGTATAAAGATGAACGAAAAAAATGTTGAGTTCACACGGAAGAGTTTAATAACACTTGCCACACTTGATAACTTCTCCAAATGTCATTTTATAGTCATACCTTTTGTAAACCCGAGTGCTAGGCTCTGGACAAACTGAACAGTGGAATGTGTAGAGGACATAGAATACCAATTTTTGATGTTTCTACATTTTTGTACCAAATCAGTGAATAAACCTGTTATGGTTCGCAAATTTGCAAATATGTGAATATATAACAAATAATCCTAAAATCAAATCACCTTGATCCAAAAATTAAACAAAATAATACAACTTTGATATGGTAAATTACCGAACACCCTAATCCATATCAAATCATTATATCCTATATGCTTATCCATTTACGATATATAACCAATGCGCACCAGCAGAATTGAAGAAATGAATACAAAAGAGAAGAAGAAAAACTGAATATAAAAGAGAAGAAGATGTACCATCGAATAATGTGTGTTCATGTTGATCACGACCAAAATTCTTAACATCCAAATTACAAAAATCAAGAAAACTTTTCAAAAAACACTATATCTGAATTTTAAAACCTAGAGTAAGCTTCATACCTACCAAAAATGTCATACTGAGGATTTTGTTTAAAAATTAGAACACATTTGAAAAGAAGATACTTTCTAAAATCTAGTAGTGAATAATTACCAACAATTGATAAACATATGATCGTAATTTTAATGACATCATGGTAAACTCGACATTCAATCAAATTAATAGACTTTTGTAGATATATCATAACGAATAAGTATTTCCTTAATAGTGATGTCCATTAAAACAGGTTTCTATCGTTGACTAAATTTGCCCAAACTTTACTCCAAGGAACAGGACCATCATCAATAAAAAACACACATGCTAGAGAGGAGAGCAAGTTATGTACAGCGCCCAATTATGCTGGAATTATCCCAGTGAAATGGTTTTCACTATTATTATTCAGACTTTAGGCAAATGTAATGCTTTCACGTCAGTGTTGAAATATTATTGTAGTCCCTCTCTATATCTTTATCTAAATGATTAATATTTATATCTATGTTATATTATTTTCCTGCAATGTAGGATCCTTGTTGTCGACCATGTGTGACAGATGTTGTTCAGTTATGCATAAATGCTGCTATTAAGGTGATTTTTCAGATATATGTCTAATTTACAATAGTGTAGTGATCCTAAAATATAAGGTGATTTACATATGGTTAATTATTTTTATTAAAATACATAATTTCTTGTTGCTTGAAAGCTACCTGAGAAACATTGTTATGTTTTAGATCTGAAACATTCATTTAAGATAACTCCATTTTCACATTATCAATCTAATCTCTTTTATTGGTCATACATGTGTAAGGTGCAAAAGCATGAGCAAAAACATTAGAATATAGATCTGTCAATACTTGATCTCAAAAAGCATGAGCAAAAAAGTAGAACATAGATATGTCAATACTCGATTTGCCAAGCATGAAAAAACACAAATTCAGAAGCAATAGAAAATTTTAAAAGTCTAAGCATGAGAAAAACACAACATCCATTCCACCATGTATTTTTGGAATGCGCATCTCTGAAATCCAGGTCTAATTAGAAGTGCTAAAATGAGTGGAGCAACATTTCGTATGAAAACAGGGCAAAACCAAAATCAAATTTGAACTTAAATTAAAGACAGAACGCTATGCAACAAAGACAACATTTATAAAAATCATTGAAAAATAAAATTATAAGCTAGCGTTAAATGTTAACCTAAGGTCGACAACCCCCTCAAGTGCCGATGACATTCTATTTTCTTGTACCTGAGCGTATCACACACATAAACATTGTTGGAAAGAAAATGATGATGCTGGAAACAACACCACCAAATAAGGTGTTGACAAGCTCAAGCTAGTGATAACAATGGCAGCAAAAGATTATATGTATAGTAGAAGGAGGTGAGGAGAAGAGGATGAACACTTGAATGTAAGTGGTTCATCCAATCTTACCTACGTCCACTGTGAGTGTGAGTAATATACCTAGATGAAGGCACTAACAACCATTGATACAATCTCTCAATCTTTCTCTATGTACTCTGTAAACCAATAGAGTTGCATCTAGGGTTGCAATTACGGATCCCTTTACAAGGTAGAGGATGACCTCTATATACAGTAATTGGGAGTGTAGTGTACCCCCCAAGCATGTAATGAGCATGTACAAGAGGATAGAACTAGTATGAGAATTACACCTGACTGATCTTATGTGGATAATTATTACCTCAATATTCCCTCACGTGGATGGAATGATTCAGTTATAACAAATTTGTACACGTATTCCAAACCATACATGCACTTTTATATGCTCGGCCCTGTCTTTGATTGGTGCAACCTTGGCCTGGAAGAGTACGAGGTTGGTGAAGTTCGACTGTTGCTTTGTCCGAGGTCAATATCCATGATGACCTCGGCCAGGAAAGCTGGCCGAGGTTAGGTGTGAGGTAGCTGCAACATCGACTAGAGCTGATGATTATGTTGGTAGATGATTGAGGGAATGGGACCTTGCTGACCACGGTTGTTGACCAACTGAGGTTAGTGTATGAGGTTTGGGAAACGTTGGCTAGGGCAGACCTTATGAGAGACGATATTAACGATGGCTGTCATAAGCTTCTGGTCACCTCGGCTGTGGAACTAGCCGAGGTTAGTTTCCCTGAATAAGAGGGTGCACTTTAGGCATATTAATCACACCTAGCCCTTAGTCTTCTATATAATTAGATGACTGAGGGGTATGTAATTGAGGCCGAGGCTGGATTTCTTTGGGTGCCAAAATTTTCTTGACACATGTAACTCACTGAAGTGAGTAGCATGCTTATCAAGGCATGATGATTCTTCTTTATCCTTTCGGTTCCCTAGGGTAATGATGGGCCCTCAAAATTCACACCTCATCATTAAGTGGGTTTAAAAACCTTTTTCTCTTTTTTTCCAATCCTTCCCGCCTTATCTTTCTTTGCCTCTGCAACTTCTCTCAAGCCTCCATTGTTGACTGATCTTGAAGGTTTCCTTAGATTTCTATCATCCTCATCCCTCATTTGCAACTCATCAGGTACCATTTCCAACCTCTTTTCTATTTTTGGGTTTTGTTTATCATTTCTGTATTTTTTTACGAGCTTTTGTGTTTTTCGGCAAGTCATTTCTACCAGTCTTGGTGGTTGTGAAGCTAGGACAGTAGTGATTGAGTGATTTAGGGGAATTTATAGGTAGCTCAGAGGTTACTTAGCCAGAAAATCCTTTCTTTAGGTCTCCGGTGAACCTCCGATCACTTTCTCCAGCGACCTGGTTCTTGAGTGTTCTTGTTGTTATTCATTTGAAAACCTTTCACATTCCTAATTTGATCCTTAGTTTAGATTGAATTAAGTTATTTTCCAATTTGTGGTTTTGAGTCCAAGTGTAGTGTCGTCTCACTTATGCTCAGACCCTTGTACTAACTCATAGAAGAGTTCCCATCTCTTTATGGTAATACCTTTGAGAAAATTAGGCAAATAGAGTTAGCCCAAGAGGAAGCTCATAGGGCTGAGTCCTTTCCTCTCAGAACCATCTTTCCACCAACTCTGAAGGTTTTCTACCCTGAGTGAGTCAATCGTTTTGAGCCCGCAGAGGTTCATGTCAACCTAACACTAATGTTTGAGTCTAAGTCGTCCTCCTCAGACCCCATGTATGTGGACTCTTTTCAAAAGGCTATGGATTACTCTCCTTGGCAGGGTGAGGTCCCTGAGGAGGCTGAGGTTTCGAGCCCTGCCTCGTCTCACCATGGTGCTAGCACCTATTATAGGTCTTCAGATGTTGAAATCATAGGGCCAAGTGTGTCAATTCCTCCCATAATTGATGCCATTCCTCTGTCGACTGCCACCGAGGATGAATTTGCTCAGAGGTTTCCTAGTGGGACCACTGCACCTACCCAGGATAACGTTGTTGAGGATGGCGATGATGGCGAGGAGAGTGATGTTGACATGTCTGAGGTGGCCTAGATTGAGAGATCCATCAGTGAGTATAACCTTCTTACTTTTAAGCACCTCTCTTCGATAAACTCTTCCATCATCCTTAGGAAATATTTAACATGTGAGAGAGCCTTTAATGGCCGATATGGAGAGATCTGCGTCTATGAGAAGATATTCAATATTGGCTTCCGTCTTCCTATCCACCCTTCCATTAGAGCCATATTATCCCACATAAATCTATACCCTTCCCAACTATCCCTCAATTCCGAAAGGGTTATGATTGGGCCATCGTCCTTTAGAGGGTTGTCCACCATTTAGACCTTCCAGTTAGAGTTTTCACTAGGTGTTATGTTCCATCCTCTGCCAAAAACCACCATAGTTATTACCAATTCTTAGCTAGGAAATAAGAGAAGAAAATGATGTTGGTTACCCAGACTTCAAACCACAACTGGAAACCTCGGTATTTCTTTGCATCTGAGGAATGGGAATTTGGTCCCCATGAGGCTTCTGGAATGTCGATTCCAATGACTCCTCTGAGATGGGGGAAGGTCTCCATTGCTACTAAAGTCAATCCTGGACTTAGCTAGGACAACTGCCAAAAGGTTGAGGATCTTCGCAATCAGGGAGAGCAAGGTCGTCTTGTAAAGTATGAACATCTGATGACCCCCTATTACCTCTCTCAGATAAGTTTAGGGGGCGGTCCTTTGATAGAGCTTTGTAACTCTTAATTTTTCATAAGTTACACCTCTTACTTTTTATGCCTCTGACTTACTAACTCAGATATGTCTTTTGTAGAGCGCTCTGAAGGCATATCAGACGACCTTTAGGAAATGTCTACTCCAGGCCTTGTGAAGCTGAAGCAAAAGAGGAGTGGCAAAAATGTACCCCCTACTACCTCCCAAAAGAACATCGGTACCTCACAGACCGATGTTGGGAAGAAGAGGAAGACCAAAGCTGACCCGGCGCATCTGAGGCCGAGAAAGACTCAGAAAAGGGATCGTGCCATTACCATATCTACTGATGATGCCCTAGTTGCTCATCTTGCTTAGTTGAAGATCAATGATAGCCTATTTGGCCAAGGTCTGAAGGCGGCCTATGCTATTGACCCAGTAATGACTGAAGAGGATAAGCATTTTTTACACTCTTTGGAAGTCTCGTTATTGGTCGAGTTTACCCTCCACGGATCAATTCAGGTACTAGTTTATACTCATTTGCTCTTATAACTGTAACTTCGGTTGTTTTCTAAAGTATAGGTCATGCTCATACGTCTGACCTTTCCACTGCAAGGTATTTTCTCCATTCATCATTTTGTTGATTGGACCCGGAAGAAAATTCCCCTCATAGAGAAGGGTCAATAAGCTGAGAAAGTCCAAGCCTCTTTGAATGTAGAGGTTTAACGTCTGAAGGAAGAGTTGAAGGAAAGCTGAAAGAAGTTGTCCACTAGAGGGACATGGAAATGGCGAAGATCATGAAGGACCACGATGTTGCTCTAAAGGCAAAAGATGATACCCTTCAGGCTAAGGTGGCTGCTGCAATCAAGGCTTCTTTAGAGGATGCTACAGATAAGATTATTGAAGATTATAAGGTCTCTAATGAATTTGTCAATTTTGGCTTTGAGTACCTTGAAAGAGGTATCAAAGTGACTGGATAATGGGAAACCACCAAGGAGAAAGAGTCAGGGAGTATAACTGCCTCAGACTCTGAGGGTTTTAGATTTAGTGACCCCCGGTTTTTTCAGGCCTTACATGAGGTTGAGGAGGCTAATGCTTCTCTTGCTGAGACTGCTCCCCTAGAGGTCACTGAGACCGAAGATGTTAATCCTCAGGATGATGGGGCTTGAGGTGACAAATGTTAGTCGCGAAGACGCGTCTGCGGCTGCAAAGACTTAGGCTTTTTCTTTATGAAGCGTTTAAGTTGTAATTTTTATTTCCTTTCTTGTCTGTACCTCTTAGCTTTTGTGAACTCTGATGGAATCTTGGTATATCTGATTTGTAACTCTCGAATGCTTAATGATAATCGATAATCCTATATTGGTATATCTTCTTCTTTCTTTCGATGTTATACTTGTACCTCTTGAATGTTATTTAAGGTCTGAGGTCCCAAAATTATGATATTTTACCTCATAATTTTCAACAACCTAATGATGTTTAAGGTATGAGGCCACCAGATTATGATGTTTACCTTATAATTTTCACCAAATTAATGATGTTTAATGCCTGAGGTCCCCAAATTATGATGTCACCAAACTAATGATGTTTAAGGTCTGAGGTCATCAAATTATGATGTTTACCTCATAATTTTCACCAAACTAATGATGTTTTAAAGTCTGAGGTCACCAAAATATGATGTTTAACTCATGAATTTCACCAAACTGTTGGTGTTTACGGTCCGAGGTCACCAAAATATGATGTTTACCTCATAAATTATCACCAAATTAATGATGTTAAAGGTCTGAGGTAATGAAAATATGATGTTTACCTCATGAATTTCACCAAACCTATGGTGTTTCAGGTTTGAGGTCACCAAAATATGATGTTTTACCTCATAAATTATTACCAAATTAATGATGTTTAAGGTCTGAGGTCACCAAAATATGATGTTTTACCTCATAAATTATCACCAAATTAATGATGTTAAAGATCCGAGGTCACCAAAATATGATGTTTACCTCATGAATTTCACCAAACTAATGGTGTTTAAGGTCTGAGGTCACCAAAATATGATGTTTACCTCATGAATTTCACGAAACTAATGGTGTTTAAGGTGTGAGGTCACCATAATATGATGTTTCACTTCATAACTTATCACCAAACTAATGATGTTAAAGGTCTGAGGTCACCAAAATATGATGTTTAACCTCATTAATTATCACCAAATTAATGATGTTAAATGTCTGAGGTCACCAAATTATGATGTTTTACCTCATACTTCACCAAATTAATGATGTTTAAACATAATGTAACAAAGTATGGGCACATAAATTGCTATCATTCATTAACATCCCTTGTATAAACTGGTACATGCATTAGAAAAGGATAAAAACAATATCAGCATCATATGTAATATTTCTTCAAGTGGTCGGCATTCCAAGGGTTGGAGAAAGGTTATCCTTCAAGATTTTTTAGATGGTAGGTATCAAGTAAAGCCTCATCAACTACTCTATAAGGACCATGCCAGTTTGGATGGAGCTTATTTTCCTTTTGCAACGTCTTCTTTAGGATAAGGTCTCCCATAGCTATAGGTCTTGATTTCACCCTCTGATTGTAGAATCTTGCGGTTCTCTACTGGTATGCTTCCTGTCTTATCTCTGCATCCTCTCTTCTTTCTTCGATCAAATCAAGATCAAGTGTTCTCTATTCCCCCTTCGTCTTAGGGTCATAGGTCTAAACCCTATAAGTGGGAAGTCCTACCTCTGTTGGTATGACAGCCTCTCAGCCGTGGGCTAACATAAATGGAGTCTCTCCCGTTCATCTTACGGTTCTCTAATGGTGTCCTCAACTTTCTTCTTTCTGACTTTGACTCTAGTAGGTCTCCCTCTTTGATGTATCTGATAAGAGAGTCTATCCATAAGGATCCCATATTCAGGTTGAGGCAAGTTATGGAAACCTCTTCTTCTTCAATGGTTAGCTGAAGTAGAATCTCAACTGGTACAGTTCTTCTTATGTATGTCCTTATTGCTGAGGCCAACCTTGCGAGTTCATCGGCTCGACTATTTTCTTATCGAGGTATCCTCTTCATCTTCACTTCCTTGAAGATTTCTAGTATCCTTCTCACCCTCTTCAGGTATTTAGACATCCTTTCATCTTTATACGCATACACTTGATTAAAGACCAACCTTGAGTCAATGTGGACTAGGAGTCGGCCAACACTAAAGGTTTTTTCCTTGGAGAGACCTACTATCAATGCCTCACACTCTGACTCGTTGCTCGAAGCTTTGAAGTTAAACCTCAGTGCGTATTCGATGTCGGTACCATCTGGTGCTAACACTATCATCCCCGCTCCACTTCCACTATCACAGGATGACCCATCAACGAAAAGGTTCCAAACATATTCATTTGAAGAGAATTTTCCCTCTGATAGGGTCCCTTGCCTGAAAAGGTACCTCTCTTCCTCATTCTCCACTTTGCTTTTTCTAGCTTTGCTTAACTCAACCTCGTCTGGACCTTGGAAGACATTACTGTTTGGTTCATCTACAACCTCTTGACTAATATCAATCTCAATCTCTTCCCAAATAAACTCTGTTATAAAGTTTGTAAGTGCCTGCCCTTTGATGGCAACCCTAGGTAGATAAATAATGTCATATTCCCCCAACTCGATGGCCCAGGTCATCAGGCTGCCTGACTTCTTGGGCTTATGGAGGTCATTTTTGAGCTGGGAATCAGTGAGGATGACCATATAGTGTGCTTACAATTATGGCTTCATCTTCATGGAAGCATATATCAAGGCATAGGCTAGTTTTTCCATCCTAGGGTACTTCTATTCAGACCCTTGAAGGGCTTTACTATTGAAGTATACCGGCCTCTTTACTCCATCATCTTCTCTTACTATGGCATCACTAATGGCTGACTCTGAGATAACTAGATATACATATAACTTCTCTCTCAGAATGGGACGAGATAGGAGTAGAGGGGATCCGAGGTAGGACTTGGACTCCTTAAAAGCTTTATCGCATTCCTCATCCCATTCTAAGGGCTTTCTAAGCACTTTGAAAAAAGCAAGACACTTTTATGTGGCTCTTGAGACAAACTTGTTAAATGTTGCAACTCTTTCGGTTAACCTCTAAACATCTTTGGTAGTTTTGGGTGTCTTCATTTCCAGCAGAGACTTGATCTTCTCAGGGTTATAATCTATTCCCCTTTGATTGACAATGAATCCCAAAAACTTTCCTGCTCCTACTCCAAAGACGTATTTGGTCAGGTTGAGCTTCATTCTATACTTGTCCATGGTGTTAAAAGTTTTTTCAAGGTCGGCCATATGAGTGGCATGTTATCTACATATACCTCCATGGACCTGCCTATCTGATCTAAGAACATTTTATTTACAAGACGTTGATAGTTAGCTCCTGTATTCTTTAAGCCAAAGGGTATGGCCTTGTAGCAATAGGTTCCCTTGTCTTTGATGAATGTTGTCTTCTTTGAGTCTTCCTCAATCATCAAGTTCTGATTATACCCTGAATATGCATCCATGAAGCTCATGATCTCATGTCCTGCTGTGGAATCCACGATCTGATCTATACAAGGCAGGGGGAAACTATCTTTTGGGCATGACTTGTTCAAATCAGTGAAGTCTACGAACATCCTCCATTTCCCATTTTCTTTTGGTACTATGACAGCGTTGGACAACCACTCGCGGTATATGAACTCTCAGATAAACTTAGCCTCTTTAAGTTTTCTAACATCTTCTCCGATGATATCATATTTCTCTCTTGAGTATACTCTTCTTCTCTACTTGATCGGCTTGGCATCTCCTATAACATTGAGTTTGTGGCACACGGTCTCAGGATCAATACCTGGCATGTCTGCATGGATCCAGGAAAAAATGCTTTGTCTCTTCCTCAAAAGCTTCACTATCTCTTCCTTGATCTCAGGTCTTAGGGCTTTGACGATTTGGATGGTTTTTTCCAGCTCGTCCTCATTGAGGATGATGGATTCTACCTCTTTCGTGGCCTCCCCCTTCTTGAGCTTTGCCTCATCTCTAGGATCAAGTGTGTCGATGTTGTATGTGGTTATTTCCCTCTTATGAGCCTCTCTCTCTTTTTCAAAGTTCAAGTAGCATTCACGTGCCGACGCATTTGGTGGACCATCGAAGGCACAACCTCAAATTCCTTGAGGGCTTCTCGTCCTATGATGAGGTTGTATGCTGATAAGACGTTTTCATCCATCACAAAAATTGATTTTTCTGGTCAACCTCTTAGTCCACTCATCTACCATTCTTACATCCATCTCATACATGCCCAATGGATGAACCTTTTCTCCGCTGAAGCCAATCAAAGGATGATGATAAAGGACAATCCTAGCTCTGCTGATCCCTAGGATCTTAAAATAGGGCCAAAACATCATGTCTATTGAACTACCCCCATCAATGAGGATTCTCGGAACCTCAACCTATGAACCCTTGTGGTGATTACCAGAAGGTCATCGCGAGGAGCTAAGATACCTTTTAAATCAAGTCTAGAGAAGCCAACTATGAGGGTATCCATATCTACATTCTTTCTCTTCTCATGCTTAACCTCTAAAGATGCCAAGTTCATAACCTCGGCTTTAGTCACTAACTTGGCCTCCGCCACGTGAGCCTTGCAATCGACTGACTTTGAGCCACCCCCTACTAGTCCTCCATAGATGGTGTTCATACTAAAAGAGATCATACCAAACCTCTTTACTAGGACATTGTCATCTTTTGGTGGGAGGTTGGGGTCATCGTCATCTGAGTCCTCAGCTCTTCTGGTAGGGGAATTTTCCCGACATCTATCATTTCTCTTATTTTTAGTGTCTTCTCTTCCCCCTTTAGAGGCTCTTCCATCCACATACCTTATCATCTTTTTATACTTCAACATCTTCACAATATCATCCTTCAAAGCAAAAAACTTATCAGTCAAATGAACGTGGTCTTGGTGAAACTCACACGATAGATTCTTATTCCTCTAATGTGGAGGAGCCTTCAGTTTCTTCGGCCATCTCAGGGACCTATTATTCTTAATTTCGTTGAGGATGTGTTTGCATCTCATAATTAGAGGAGTGTAGTGTGAAAAATTATCATCTACAACCCTCTTCTTTCCATCCTTCTTCCTTTGGAATTTTTAACTGCTACTTCCATTCTCATCCTCATACATTGCGGCCATTCTTTCTTAAGCATTCATGACCCTACCAGATGCTACTAACAACTCGACCATAGTCTTAGGAGGGTCTTCGGAAAGCTTCCAAAGTAACTTCCCATTCTGAAGTCCTCCTATAAGGGCTATCATAGCTATATTCTCTTTGTAATCTTCAACCTCCAATTTTCCTTGTTCAATCTTGTAATGTAGTCTCTGAGGCTCTCATTCTTTCATTGCTTTACATAGAATTAATGGGTCATCTTCTTCTGAGGTCTTACCTTAAAACAAAAGTTATGTATAAATCGTTCGACCAAGACCTTAAAGTTCTCAACATAATTTTTAGGAAGGGAAGTGAACCAAATATGCACAGCTCCCGTCAAAAGTGATTGAAAAAGCCCGGCACCTCATTTCATTGGGGATTGAATAAATATCTGCTGTAAACTGGTACATCTCAATATGATGTACGGGGTTGGTACTTCCCTCATACTTGGGAGACACTATTAGTGGTTTGAATTTAGCAGGGGTTGGGAAGTTGGTAATCCTTGCTACAAATGGGGAACCCTCTGAGAATCCCCTTTGTAGTGGGTCTCGACTTTTTATGAGATTACCTATATTCTCTTCCAGCTGTTGAATTGAGTTATTCCATTGTTTAGAAAGGTTGGCCTGTTCGAGGTTATCCCCATCCACCTCCAAGGGGTGGATTGAGGGTTCCCCAACTACTGCACAACGTCGGCTCTTGACCTCCTAGCCAGAGTCTCGGCCATGTTGGGGTCGGCCATGATGAGGCCGATGTTCACCACCTTCCCTTTGTGAGCCATTTACACTTCTTGAACTCGATAACCTCTACCCCAGATCATTAACTGGGTCGAGCCTTTCAAAGTATGACCCTCTACCCAAGCGATCAAAAGTTGATCCTCTTTGCTGGGCATCACCAACCTCGGCTCGTCTTTCTCTATAACCTCAGCTCTGCTGTATAGGACGTACTGTGTTGTTTAAAACCTCATATGGATCCTAGTAGTATTTCAAAACATTCTCTCAATATCTCCATAACTATCCTTAGGGAAAGGGTTTCCTTGCCTCCCCAGACATAAACGCTGAGGGTCAGTAACATACCTCCTACATTAAGGAGTAGGTTGGGCTTTTCATGGTGCCTAGGGTGGTCCCCTGGCTTCAGGATGGGGTTGAACAAGTGCCGAAGTAATCATCTCCGGTGAGACCCCAGGTGGTCTTATCATATTCTGGTTGATATGGGAAAATTGCTCCTTCATCGCTTGTTGCATTGCAGCCAAGGACTTCCAGGCGGCTGCCACCTTAGTCATTTCGGATTGGGGTGGTATCTGGCTGGAACTAGGTCCTCCAACACTAGACGGTGGTGGAGGTGGTGGTAACTTTGGTGACATATGTTGAGACTAAAGAGATTGTAATGAGAGTGTTGGAGAGCTTGATACCTTAAAGGACCTCTTTCAATGGTGACATAACTTCACACAAAGGGTGAGGCCTGGTTCACCACCAGAGTCTCCGATGAGGTCAAGCTGAAAAAAGGAAGAGACGAATCTTCTCATTCCCACGGACGATGCCAAAATGATGATGCTAGAAATAGTACCACCAGATAAGGTGTTAACAAGCTCAAGCTACGGATAACAATGACAACATAAGAGTATATGTATAGTAGAAGGAGGCGAGGATAAGAGGATGAACACTTGAATGTAAGTGGTTCAGCCAATCTGGCCTACGTCCACTATAAGTGTGAGTAATATCACTAGATGAAGGCACTAACGGTCATAGATACAATCTCTCAAGCTTTCTCTATCTACTGTGTAAACCAACCAAGTTTTAGCTAGGGTTGTAATTATGGATCCCTTTACAAGGTAGAGGATAAACTCTATATATAGTGTTTAGGGGGTGTAGTGTACCCTCCAAGCATGCAATGAGCATGTACAAGAGGATCGAACCAGTATGAGAATGACACCTGGATGATCTTATGTAGATAATGATGACCTCAATATTCCCTCACGTGGAGGGAATGATTCACTTATAACAGGTTTGTCTATGTGATACAAACCATACATGCGCTTGTAAATGGTCGGCCCTGTCTTTGATTGGAAGAGTACAAGGTTGGTGAAGTTCTACTGTTTCTTTATCTAATGTCAATATCCATGATAACCTCAGTCAGGAGGGCTGGCTGAGATTAGGCGTGAGGTATCTACAACATTTGCTAGAGCCGATGATTATGTTGGTAGATGATTGAGGGAATTAGACCTTTGTGACCATGGATGTTGACCAATCGAGGTTGGTGAATGAGGTTGCTGCAATGTCGGCTAGGGTTGACCTTGTGAGAGACTATATTAATGATGGTTTTCATAAGCTTCTGGTCACCTCGCCAGTGGAACTGGCCGAGGTTAGTTGCTCTGAATATGAGGGTGCACTTTGGTCATATCAGAAAATAATACATTTGAAATCTCAATCAGGCAAGATGTTAACAAACCAAACCATAAAAATACCATTTCTTAACTAACAAAATAAACAAACGACATCAAGATCATAATAACTCTTACAAATAATGTGTTTTAACCATACCACGATAATCACAATTTCTACTTGTAAAACAAAATACAAACCATAGTCAAACCAAACAATGTTTAGAAAAAACATATTTGAAGTTCGTGTTTGATAGGGCTAGGCTAGATATAGTTGCTTCGTGTTGAAACACAAAGTTACTATTAAGATACGACTAGGCTAGATATAGTTGCAAAAAGTGCCTACCTGAAAGGATACAAACCAAAAAACATATTATTGAACTCTAAAAAAGGCTACTATCAAGATATTATGAACTCGTTAATATTCCATCCTAAAATTGAACTATATTCTTGAACTCTAATCTAAACACCATATTAAATGATTTTATATTCTTGAGTAACTATTATATTCTTGAGTAAGAATTAGATTTTCATACTATAATGCTAAAGGTAAACCAATGCTGAAATCCTCAACAATGATATACCCAATTAAGCATTTCTATACAGCGAAAAAATGTTAGTATTCTATTTGGTAAGAACAAAATAAACATATTTTCTCTTTGATTTTCCTTCTGCCTTTCTGTTGGATATCTTCTTGAACATGTTGTGGTTGCACTTCTTCAATAGTTTGTTCCTATCCGAAAAACAAATTCATTCCAAAAGTGTATGACAAACTAATGAACCCAAAATACTCTGATTAAGATAATCTCATAAACCACTAATTTCAGATCATTAAATTAAGTACATGCATGATACTTGGAGGCTAATCCAAGTGGGAGAATAAAAGTATCCAATTGTGAAAATTTAACCCATACTTTAAGGAGATAATTAGGGGGGAGGGGTATGTACCTTCTTTTGAGATATTCATATACATAGAGAATCACCACCAATACCCAATCAACAACATCTTAATCAAACATGCATATTCAATAAAGAAATTGGGTAAAATTGAATACACAAACATCCAAAATCAACACATAATTAAAAAAATGATGAAACACATAACAAAATAAGAAATCTAACTATTCTCTTAAATCCCAAAAAGAGAAATAAGGAAGACAACTAAACTGGAAGTCATAACTAAAATGGTATAAGCATATGAAGGATATTAGAGGGCTACCTAAACAGCAAGTCAGTGCCACATCAACACTCACATATAGTTAGCATTGCGATGATTTGAAGACCACCGACAAATAGGAAATTTTAGTGCAACCAATAAAATGTACATGTCAAAATAGATTATCAATGATATACAAAAGAACCAAAGAAAAATGTAAAAAACTGTCAGTGGTCATACTTACACAATCCCACTCCTATATTACGGTACTACTCAAATTTAAAGAAGCATGTACGCCTAAAAAATAATATTTGGGATTTGATTTAAAACAATGAAACCCAAACACACAAACACAAAGCATTTAGAAAATAATATCATCAAATCTGAAGAAAAAAATCACATTCAAGTATTGAATCTGTAAAAAATCACAGAAAACCATATTTGAACTAAAAACATATGTCAATCTTTCTTTTTTTCTTTTATATCTAAACTTAAAAACATATGTCAATGGAATAGTTGATTTAAAACTTAAATCAGACAATATATATGAAACTATAAAAATATCTTTAGTCGGCTAAAACCCTAAACTTAAAAAAAACACAATACTCATTAAAATTAGGAATGTCATCAATTAATAAAAATACCCGAATGGTATCATGAAATTGAAATAAGATGGATTGATACTAAGTATTCAAAATAATGAAATAAATAGTAATATATACCTGTGAAATGTGGTGAGTAAAGACTGTACATCAATCTTGAATCTAATCCATATGTTCTCTGTTCACAAAAATAACTGCAGAATGCAAATACAAATTACAACATGCCATGTAAACATCATTATAAATTACAAATTATATATTACAATTTTATCAACCAAAACTCTTGAAGGAAAAAGGAAGAAACCCATATGAGCAAGTGATAAAATACCTGATGAATAATCTTGCAATAAAGAATATCAAAGAAACCCACATTCACAGATGCAAATCAGAAATGAAACTATAAATCCAAACCTATTACCAAAAAAATTAATAAAAACCTAAAATTGAAACCAATCCAAATCATTTGAAACTTACCTAAGAGGATAGGCAACATGAAAATAGTTGAGGTGTGGAGAGAGGAGTGGTAGCATGGAGGTGGGTGCGGCGGTGGATGAATCAGTGGGGGAGAAGGGTTGATGTTTGTGGTAGGGTTTTTTGGGACCGCTGATGAGAGAAGGGGAAAGACATAAAGAGTGAGAGGAAAGTTATGTTTGTGTGAGAAATGAGAGAGTGTTTGAAGAAATTGATGAAGTGGTGTTTACCAAAGTACCCCCAATTTTGAATTTAAGTGTAAATTTAGTAAGTGAAAAAAGAGGGGGAATCCAAAATTTTCAAGGGAAAAAGAGGTACTACATGAAAAACTCATATATATGATATCATAGTTGTCTCTTATGACATACATAAGCTTTACTCCTTATATATATATATATATATACCCACACACACGAATTATCTCCTTCCTTAACTAAAGTTCAGTCCATCTTATACATCCAAATCTACTACTATTGTCCCATAGGCATAAGGTTCAACACATTTATTACCATGTACCCTTATCTCGGACGATTATGAAAATCAAACCAAATAGGGTGTACATACACCCTATATTTCATGCATATCTGAACAAAAACCATAGACATGGCTATACCTTAAGGTTATAATTAGCTACCCTACTAATCGTGACTTAATCATCCTCAAGATTGTTTCACCTATCAACTAGTGATGTAAAAATTTCACTAGTGCTTCCTACACAGTATTGCCCGACTTAAGTGGCCCTATAACATATAATAACTCTCAACTCAAAGTATTTTCTCCACATGTACAATTATCATTGTTCAAAGTCGATACTCTAGCATCCAACAACGTCACCCTACTCCCGATGTTTATTAACATTCATGTATTGAATGTCATACAATTGAAATCTAACTAAGAAATTTCCCCAATGCCGTAACACCTTATATTTCTAGTTATTGAGGTTCTTTTAACCAAAGAACAGAATTGGGACACTCAAAATCATGTCCCTATACTTATAAGTCAATCCTTAACTCCTACATCTCTAAAGGAGTTATGGAAATTGCACTATCACTGAGTCCCCAACGCTAAATCAATAACGGCTAAATCTCTCCACTCGGCAGTCAACCCGTTATACCTTGAATCACATCAATACGATTCCAATGCACCGGGATTGCATGATACGAGACTACTATACTCTCCGAAGTCTTCACGCCAATATAATATATATGCAATCTCGACCCTCTTTTAGTTGAGACATTGCAAAAAAAAATACATCATTCCCCGGTTTAGTGAACAACATAGCCTTACTGTAATAATCCACCATCGCTCAAACCATCACCAAAAATTCCATACACTAGATAACATCATACTCACATAAAATATCTCTCATATATGAGGAAATCCACTAAAACGTATCCTATCAGTGGATGCACCCACTCCTCTTCAAATGCAACCAAAGCGATCAACGCTACTCAATGGTAAATGTAAACACACAGTAGTGACACTAACGATACATCAACTAAACCCATCTCACACATGAATTTAGTGCTATCATGTCACAATGATGCACTCATGTCACACAAAACTTACCCCATCTTCCAATGGATAAATTTTGTACTTCCAATTGCCAATGCTTCTGATTATTCAAATGGTTCCTAGATGTAGTACTCATGTTTGACCTAAACCAAAAATTGTTATAATTATTGCCCTTGATGGCACCATGTTCATGTACTCTATATCTCTAAGGACAACATCTACATATGTGGTCCTCCTCTCCATATATAAAACACCTCCCCGTGTAATTCCCCCCTCTTTGTACCCGTTGTCCATGTCAGGGTTACCTTATTCTCTATCCCTGGTAGCCCTTGCCTTGATGGCTACCAAAACTATTCCCTTGGCTCCATTGTCCATGTGGAACGCGTTACTAGCCCTAATGGCATTGTCTGAATCCATCTTCACTTGATCGGAATTACCCTGATCCAAATATTTTAAGTGGGTCCCTCTCTTGGTTATCCCCCCCACCCCGTGGTTCCCCATTAGCACCGATTATATCAAACCGATTGCATGACCATTCAATTGATACTTTTTGTACTCTTGTGCCATGAATAAGGGTATAGTGGCTAGACGATCAAGTGTTGATGTCACATCACCCATCTTTAAGCGCTGATAATATAGATAAATTAATTAGGTTAGTTGTAAAATTTTATTGTAATGTAACATTATATAATAAAAATTTTCATTATAATTAAGTCGTGTGACAACCACTGCCTAAATTCGCTGTCTGATTGCGCCATTGTCTTTCATCTTTTATTGTTCTCACAGGCTTCATATTTTTTGCGTAAAATTAATGTGACGAACGTACAAAATAATTTAAAATAATGTAAAACTTAAAGTAATTTAAATTGACTTTTTCCATTCTTGGACATCTTCATGTGTGTCAAATAGATAACCATTTACTTGTTCATGTTGTAAACTCGTTAATTTCACTCATCTGCCCATCAAATGACAACCCTCATCGATGAACTCATCAATATCATCAGCACTGGTCGAGTCTGGCACATATTCCCAAGCATAGATTGATGAATCCATGATTATGTATTCCTGTGCAATTGATCCTGCAATATATTGTGTATTCTTGACATAATCTTTGAAAACTTTCATCAATCTTTCAAACGGATACATCCACCGATATCTAATTGGACCACAAAGAAGTTCCTCGTCGCATAGGTATACTAATAAGTGAACACTTATATCAAAGAATGATGGGGGAAAGTACTTGTCCAATACACAAATATCTTTGGCAACCGCCAATTTTGCTGCCACTATGTGTTCTCGATTGACTACCTTCTCACATAAAAGTGAGAAGTAGATACTATACGCCTCCTCAAATACTTGTGCTTGGAGAAACAGTGCTTAAACAATAGAGGAACTAATTGCATGATCACATTCCAATCGTGGGACTTGCATTTATATAAATCATGGGTAGCATAATTCACAATCCTCTACAAGTTGGACAAAAAATTAGATGGAACCTTCAAATTATATATTGTGTCTAAAACCACCTTCCTTTCCTGACTCGTCAAAGTAAACGCACCAGGGGGAATTATTGTCCTTACCCTACTATTTTATTTCAACCATAGTTATGGCTTAAGTTTTAATGATTTAAGGTATTTTCGTGCATTTTCTCCATCCTTAGAATGACTCCCCCCAAGGCATGTGCCCAAAATATTTTCAGTGATTTTCTTCTCCGCGTGCATCACATCCAATACATGGCGTACCGAGTTATTCTTCCAATAAGTCAAGTCAAATAAAATTAACCTCCTAGACCATGCATTTCTTGTTTCAGTTTCATTCCCAGTTGGTGTCTTCTTATGCTTGACATTCTTAAATTTAGAATTATTACCTAGAATATTAGGGCCATAATGAGAAGATTACTTTCAATTTCTGAACCTAAAAGTTTTCTCAGCGGTAGCCTATGTTCAACCCCAACCAATAAAAAATTGGAACCTTTCTCAAATCTAAAACTATGAGCGGGGGGGGGGGGGGGGGGGGGGTAAAAACCTCCTATGACAATGGTATACATTTTTTGAGCTAGCAGGGAGAGGAAGAGATTTAGTCTCCTCTCCACAAATAGGACACCCCAAATAACCATGTACTAGACAACATGATAATGTCCCATAAGCTGAAAAATCACGAATTGCCACATGAACTTAACTTTTAGCATAAACAATTCTTTTCTAAAAGATTTAAATGCTTTCACACCCTCTTCCCACAACTCATTTAATTCTTCTACCAAAGGATCTAGGTAGACATCGATGTCATCACTTGGTGACTTTAGCCCAGGTATCAACAAAGACAACATCAAAAATTTAGGTCTCATAAATTATGAAGGAGGGAGTTGAGTGGGGCTAGGATCACTGGAGATACACTCTGATTAGTGCTAAATTTCCAAATGGATTGAAACCATTTATTGATAATCCCAAACGAATGTTATGCCGTTCTCGAGAAAAATCGGAATACTCATAACTCATCCTCGTCTAAGCAATATGATCAATAGGATGACACATAAAATTATCCCCTACTTCTTCCCTAGCATGCCAGGTCATTGCCTCCGTTATCCATGGTACTGTGAAAAACCGCTATAATCTAGGCCCAACGGGAAAATATTTCAACACTTTTTAGGCACTTTTGAGCTTGTGCCTTCCCTGCCAGTAGATTGGACATATCTAGGTTCATCGCATACTGGACACCGATCAAGATTTTCATACTCCTTTCGTTATGGTATGCAGTCATACACATCGGTATGAATCAATTTATACTTCATTCCCTAATGTTTTAAATTGTTCTCTGTAATAAGATAGCTATTTATAAGCGTATTCTCCTTGGGTAACAAGCCCTTCACCCAATTCAAAATTCATGTCACATTGTTTCTAGACAAACCGTATTGGGTCTTCAAACTATGAAAACCGACAATGGCATGTAAAGTTATTTGATCTTTCTCATAGCCAGTGTATAACGATTGGGTCGTCTTAAATTTTAAACTTTGGTAGTCATCGTTAAGGTTTATCCTGATATCTTCATGAGCACCTCAACCTTGTACGTCGTTAGTGACCTCATTATCTTCCACTTCATGAACTCCGTATGCGTCATCAACTAAATCCTCTAACATATTATGATCTACGTCATCCCTTTGTACATATATCATATTATTGAAGGTTGTTGTGAAGGTTAATCGGGGACAAAAGGAACTATCGATTCCTCTTGAAAACTCCAAAATCGATAACTATCTTTCATACACAATCGTAACAAATGTAGTTCAATAATTTTTCACTAAAACACCTTACCATTCTCACACCTAGCACACATACACGAAAACTCTTCATCATTATGACATCTCTTTGCGTATATCACAAATTCATTAGCACCTCTACGAAACACACCCCCTAGTCTATTTGTCTCACCCATCCAATTCTTGAATTTAGGATATCCCAGCTACTCCAAACAATCACCTATTATAGGTAAGAAACGTATATTCATGGATTAGTATAAAAAAAAAGTGTGAACATTTAGTTCCCATCAGTATAAACAATCACCTATTACTTACTGTTTAAAATTTATACTATGTTTAATTTAATTATGTCTTATTTATATTCATTTTTAAATTTCAAATCAAATTCAATTTGTAATATTAAATCCTATTTCCTTCATCTCCTCTAAAGGTTTAGTGGTCCAATCCCATTCAAGACCGCATATTTTTATAATATACTTGACAACTCATGCACATTATTCCAATTTGAGAAAAATTCGGCAGCATATCCCCATAGTTCTCCAAGTACACGGCGTAGATTTGAAAGTGTGAGTGTTATTTAAATTGATAATTGAAATAAAACTTAACATCACATCATCTTGTATGTACTCAGAGAATATTAAGATACGACTGTAGAATTTCCTCCAAAAGTAACAAGTTTAAGCCATTAAGAATATTATTATACAAAAACTATGCAGTCCCAAACTGTCCAAACGGGACAATTCGAGAGATCTCATTACATGGGTAATGACTCTAGAAGGGGTCTACGATTTATTGAATGCGTACGCATAAGAACTAGAAGGTTAATATCTTTGCGCACTACGTGTAATTTTAAGTATGATTGATTTAATTATCATAAGTCCGTGGTCATGCCACTCTCTAACGGGTCGTGACACAAAGTAATTTTAGAGAAAGGTTGAAAACTCCCCCTCCCCCCATTTTGACAATAATCCAGTGGTCGTGCCACTTCCACAATTAACCAACCCAATAAATTAAGACAATATAATTATTTAAGGATTTATTGGTGTGAATTAAATTAAGTACTTTAAAAAAATTATACAACCAACTTCCATATCCAACCACATCCATCCAATATAATCCAATAGAAACAACCAACCAACAAATGTGTATCCCATATTCCTTCTAATTCATTTACTTAATTGATTCAATAGTAACAATTTCTAACCCATTATAAGTCATCAAGGATGTATTGAAGCCACGAAGCATGAAATGTTGAGTTTTTTAAAAATAAAAACTATTTCCTAAATTAGAAAACACCCTAAAAATTAGAATCAAAGTCATGTACAATAAAAAAGTAAACCCTTTAAGATAGAAAATAAATCTCACACGACAAGAAATTTCATTTAAACCTATAAATACAAAATTATTCTTAAAAATTACCAAAAATTTATGTCATACACAAGTAGCATACCATGGGCGTGTTGTAACAATAATTTTAGGGAGGTTTTATTTCAACCCCTCAATTTTATCTAACCCCCACCCCTAGACTCCCCTGCCCCACCACCTCCTGCCCCACCATCCCCCACCGCCTCCTTCCCCCCACCACACACACATACACACACCTCCCCCTTGCCCCACCACCCCCAATGCCCCCTCCCCCACCACACACACATGCGCACACACACACATACATGTACACACACACATCACCCCCCAATGCCCACACCCCCTCCACCTCCCCCCCCCCCACACACCTACATACACACACACACACACATACAAAGGAAAGAGAAAGAAAGAAAAAAACTAACCTGAAATTGTAGAGAGAGAGAATTCGCTTAGAGAGAGAAAAATGGAGGGAAGTGAAAATGGTGGGAAAAAAGAAGAGGGAAGGGTTTTTTATTGACAAAGTTATCACGAACCTATCACGGTCTTTAGCCGTGGCAACTTTATAAGTTTATCACAGTCATTGAGTGTGACAAGTCGGTGACAACTGTACTTATCATGAACTTGTCACTGTCAATGATCGTGAAAAGCCTTTGTCATAAACTTGTCATCATCATTGATCGTAATAAAAAAAGTGTATTTTTTTTGTCACGGTCAATGACCGTGACAAGGCTGGTCGGCTGAATAGTGACAATTTGGCCTTTTTAGTGTAGTGTATATAGAATTTTATTCATTTGGCCTTATTGATGAAGATGCTAAGAGCATTTACCCCTATAATTTTGTGCCCAAAGTTCCTATGGATTTGCTGCGTCAGATGGTCTTTATTCCCTTGACTTCATTTTTACTAATAATATTGGTCCAAGTAAATATAATCGTCTTCATTTTTATCCGAGGTATGCAAATATAATTGTATTCATTTTTACTAATAATACTGGTCCAATTAATTTTTGCTAATATATATTGGAAGGGAGTAACATGAGGTCCATTATGACGCCTTTTGTATCTGTAAAGTTCTGTTATTGGATTTATTTGAACTCCAAAGTTTTTAAAAAAAAATTTAATGAATTTTTTTGGTAGTGTATCTATCCCTCCTGTGTTTTGTTCCTTAGGGGAGTCACGATTGAAGGGCTCAGATCATCGGGAGAGAGGAGACGTAGAGAGAGTGAGATCATAAAGTGGAAAGTGAGAAATTGTGTGAAAGAGAGGTTTAATTTTTTATGGTGATTGAGAGCATTAGAGGGGTGAAAATATATCCGATGATAGAGAAATAGATATACTTGTTTGAATGTGTTTTGAAGATATATTCGGTCATAGAGGTGGATAGAGATACATTTATGAGATGAGAGTGGGATATGGAAATCAAAGCGTGTTTCAAAATTTGAAAACCTGGGACAAAATCTGGATGTGAGTGTGTGTGGTAGGAGTGATCATAAAATTAGGATAAATAATTGTGAGGAAAGAGAAGTTTATTTATTTTACGTGTTTTTAACCCCGCGTGATGCACGGGTGGTTGGAAACGTTGAGAAATTGCATGTATAAGAATCTTAGAAATGAAATATGTACAGAGTTACTTAGGATATATTACAAAGCTCTATAAAAGTATAAAAAAATTGATGATAAAATATTTCTTACTCTCCAACCTCATAAAATAATTCAACTGTATATACTGTAAACCACCAAACTGCAATCATTCTTTCATGTTGGGGCTTCAAATTCTCCATCCTTGTTTTATAGTTGATACAGTGTAAAAATTTATGTTTGAAATGATTCAGCTTCTCCTAGCATGCTAACATTTGATTGCACTCGATTAGATGTTGAACCACATAATTTAATTACTTTTATGATTGAAAATTAGACTCGGTAACTTTGATATCCATTCATCATCTTGAAGACATGTCCCACCTAAGAACTTGCAACTTTATAAGATCAATATAAGTAATAATCATTCTATTGTTAATGACATGCTAGAATTATGAATAAATGTGAATGATGAATTCATTGTAAAATTTATATAGACATCTAATGATTGTGAATTTTCATTCACAAAGAGATATAAAGAAAAATTAACAAAGTTTAATGAAATTGGTAGTACAAATTACAACAAATGAACTATTTTTACTTTGATCTTGCATTTAATACCATCAAAGAATATCTAGATTGGATTGAAAACGTTTGATAACTAAGTCATAAGTTTTTTTTAAAGAGGATTAAACCCCAAATATCATATAAATAGAGAAAAAAAGCCTTTCTTCTGGGGCTTACAACTATATGCAGTAAATAGAGAAATATGTGATAAAAGAATAAAGAAATCTAGACAAGGGACCTTTATAAGGTCTATCTTTGAATGATAAAATAATCTCTTCATGGATCTTAAAAATAATAGATTTTGCGTTCATATTAATTCCTTCAAAAGAATATTTGTTCCTGGCACACCATATTTTCCAACCAATGAAGCTAGGAAGTATATTCCAAAGAGTGGTCCTGATGTTTTCCCCTCGAATTAAACCACCATAATAAAAGGCAAGATCTAAAAACTGGATTCTAAAATTTAAGGCCCATTGAAATTTTGAAATAAGACCAAACAACATTAGCAATATCACTCAAACCAGACAAGATGTTCTCTTCTTTGGGATGAGAACAAAAACGACAACTCGAAACCAAAGTAATATTGATATTATGTAAATTCGCATCAAGAGGAACAACGTCACGAAGAATACGCGACATAAAACTTGACACCTTCAAAGGTAATCTAGGTTCTTAAATCATGGTAAAAGAAAATTGAATCACATGCTTATAATGCACCACCTCCCAAGCTATTTTGAAAATAAAGCCTTTAGAGAACCATCCTCGATTAGGAGCATAAAAAAATATCCTAATCAACAACCTCATACACCGATTGCTTCTCTTCCACATCCCAATAGCAAAAAAGGAGTACCTCTAAAATTCAAATGAGCTAATTTTTTATATTTAAAATTCATAAAATTAGCCCATAATGAATTATTTTGAAGAAAGAAGAGCCATACTTTGCATGAAAAATTCATACTCAAATCAAAGAGTTTACAAATACCAAGGCCACCTTCTAATTTTGGTCCATAAATAATATCCCAAGAAACCCTATGATGTTTAAAATTTTCTCCAGAGTTGCCCCAGAAAAAATTCACACAAATCTTATTAAAATCTTGTAGGAACGCCATTATGGGGAATATAATTAAAAATACATGGGATCCAAGCATAATAAGAACAATCTGAATTAAAACCAATTTTACTGCCAACGATAAGTAACCGGACTACCACTGTTTAATCTGATCGACTTTTTTAGCAGTTATTGGAGAAAAAATAACATTCTTTTTTCTGCCATGATAGAGAGGAGCACCAAGATAATTAAGAGGATTTTTTTTAGAAATGAAACCAATAGATGAAATAAGTCGCCTGCGATGCCTAACAGTACACCTTAGAGATGTTATAACATAACTTTTATCTGCGTTGCAACACTGACCTGATTGGGCTTGATAATCGGAGAAGAACCGCTTAAAAATTCTGATTGAACGCATATTACCATTTTGGAAAAAAAATATATAATCCGCAAAAGAAAGCCAAGAAATAAGCCGACAACCTCTTGGCATAGAGTAGTGTTTTATAGAATCGGGCAACATCAAATTATGGACTCCTCTATCTGCAATCATAAACAACGTAGGGAATAGAGGATTTCCTTGATGAACCCCACGCTCAGATTTGAAAATTCCACATGATTTGCCATTAATAATGACATAATACCAGCAATTAGAAAGGATCGTCCACACAAGATCAATACACGTTTCTGAAAATCCAAAAGCATGAAGTACCTTAATTATAAAAAACCAAGAAATTTTATCATATGCTTCAGTTATATCCACCTTAATGACCACATTACTACCATAAATCTTCTTGTTGAGATTAGAAATTAATTCCTGGGAAAGAAGAATATTATCTGTGATTTGGTACCCTTGAATAAAATATGTTTGAGATGAAGAAATGATGTTGGGAAGTTAATGAACAGGAGATTGCCAACATTTACCGTAGACTTGGATGAAATTGTAATTTCGATAGAAGAGGAAGAAGAAAAATATAGAGGTTTTATAGACTCCTTGGGATTTGGATGAATTTGTAGGGACGGTGAGAGGTAAATAGTCTTGAGACAATGAAAAGTAGGGTAAGGAATATGAGTAGCGAGAGAGCGAGAGAGCGAGAGAGAGAGAGAGAGTTTAGAAATAATTAAATAAAACTATGGGAAAGTGGAGGGGTAGGAAGACAATCAGGTGAAATAGAAAACTTCAAAAACACCTATTTGGAAGAAAGAGAGATGCTCCAATCTGATGGAGTACGGTGATAAAGTGAAGTGTCAATCTCTCACCCGAGTTTCTTATCTAAAGGAATCTCTATATACTATAAAATGCAAAACAAGGCATTTATGAGCATTTAAGACTCTTCCTCATTGAGAGTGTCCACGTGACACTCTATATTTTATTTATATTATAACTCTATTTGAATAGTATGAGAGCTTAATGATGGATCATAAATTCATCACACTCCCCAAAGTCCCCCCTCTCTTCTATCGGTTCATCTCTTCCCTATGTAACCTTGGTATACCTTTTGGCAGCTTCACCACATCTCGTAGGAAACCCTAATACTGGGCGTATTTTTTTTTATCATTTCTGTTCCACCCAACGAAAAAAATAGGTTTAATGGAAGATATGAGTCGCAAGAAGTTAAGAGGCTCCAAGATGACCTTCTTGGTTTCTTTGACAACTCGGATTTATGTAGCACTACTCTAGATCTCGAGTCGTTTCTGAAGAGTTTTGAAGGTGAGATTTCCTCTTCGTCGCCTCCGTTGATGACGGTGGTGGATTTAACGTCAGAGTCCGGTAACTCACAATAGATTTAACGTCAGAATATTGCAACAATTTGGGGGAGATATGGTTGGGCTTCACCACCAATTAGCCCTTACTTGCGCGTCGTCTCTATCTGAGAAAATATCACTGAGAGATGGTTCGGCTTCACCATCAGGTAGTCCAATTCTTTCCCAAATTAATTTTCCTAACCAAGCTGGGACGAAGATCAAGCTATTTTGTTCAGAATGAGAATCGTCATCATCATTGGGCTTGCTTATATCCATTACACAATTCTATTTTCTTAGATTCAAGATCCCTGCTAAACATCCCCACTCCACCTTTATATTACCCGTAAAATCTTCAAATTCGTTTTCTACTCATCCAAAACCCATCTCCCACTTTGTTTAGTGCAAGACAAAAAAGAGAAAAAACCATGTATAAAAAACAGTTTCTTTATGTAATTTATTAAAAAAAACATCTCCCATTTTGCTGTTATGGTTAAATCCATTTACGATTTTACTATTTGTATAATTTATTGTACCCCGTAAAATCAAAAGTAATATCATTTTTTTCGGCAATATTGTTTGCATGAATCTTTATGATATTTTTTTCGGGAAACATTGTTTGCATAATGTTTATGATATCTTTGCATGAATCTTTATGATATTTTTTTTCTGGCAACATTGTTTGCATAATGTTTATGATATCACTTTACTGAAAATATAAGTGTTTTTAACTATTTGAAAATTTGTAGATAGTTGTTAGTGTTTATTTATTTTATTATTTATTAAGGAAAAATCGGTCGACCAGAATTTGACGCAACATGGGACGATCCAAATCCGTTTCTGATAAGTTCATAGCCACCCATTTGTCGAGTCTATATGCATTGTGTTTGAGAAAATGTCCAAATTGGACTGTCCAATTATTTTTGGTCACTATTCTTATGTTTTTTCAGACATGATTTTTTTTCCATTTCAAAAGTTCACAGGGGCTTTACTTTTTTTTTATCTAGAGTCTATGTTGGTCATTACTCATTAAATGAAATTTATTATTTTTTTCCTATTTAAAAAATTAAAATTTTTATACTTTGCCATGCGAATCTATTAAAAATAACTAACACGCTACAACTACTAACATGAGTCCAAATTTTGACACGAACACGACATTTAGATGTCATTGAATGTTAATTTGTGTTTTTGGATCGGGTTTGGATCCAAAAAATATGAATTGCACAAACACGACATGACACGAACCATGTTTTTAACTTAACACGAACACATCCATCTAATACGCGACACGAATAATAATTTTTACAATCAATTAAAAATTATAAAACACAAAATTCAAGTGACACGACAAGACAATTGCCCGAACTTGGATGCCATTTTGAACAGAGATACATTAACTTTGGTTCCATGATAAGATAATAACACGAAATTTGATGACATGTCTTAAAGTGCTACCCCAACTTAATAGCTGAAATTTTTATAAAGTCATATTTCCTTGAGCAAGGAGCAATTGTTGGAAACTATCTTAGTTTTGTTATCCTATACATAGTTTTTGAATAAGAGTTTTATTAGATACTACAACACCTATCATTCCTCATTCTATCATGTTAATCTATTTAAAATACAAACTCTCTTACATCATTTCATATTTCACAATAGACATAATTTTGATGAATTGTGACTCAAACTTATGTATCATGGCAATGTTCTCATTTTGTTAATGTTCGAGTTTCAATTGAAAGATACCTACCTATCCAAGCAAAATGATATTGATTTACGCTCATATTGAGTAGATATCACTCTTAACATACCCCTCCCCCTCCCCCCCCCCCCCCCCCCCACACACACAAAAAAAAAAAATTGCAAAATGATCTCACATTGCTCCTCGCCCGCGCATCGCGCGGGTTTACACCTAGTTAATGTAATGACACTTGATAGGTTTGACACGTGGAGTAGTTGCTGAGCAAGTAGATATAAATGTTGTCGTGCATTTTATAATATTAATATACATTTACAAAATATCCATTGATTACATATATTAAACAGCAGGGTTACAATTTGAGAGTAATCTCAGCCTCTCTTTAGATTCTCTCACACACTCAATTCACACATCAATATTATATATATATATATATATATATATATAGGAAGAGGTTTAGAAGCGAATATAAAAGATGAGCATTTTAATGAATCTTAACAAAAACACCTAACACCCAATCAATTTGAATTTCTATGTTATAATGGATTCGCACCAGTGACAATAAATAGGAGTGTGACACGCGCCAGCGGTAATGGACACGCATGTCAAACGGGTGTATTAAAAACACGTCTATCAAACGCGTGTCTATTGCTCCTGGCGTGGACCAATTATAATATAATAATTAAAATTGATTGTGTGTTAGGTGTTTTTTGTTAAGATTCATTAAAATGTTCATCTTTTATGTTCTCTTTTGAACCTCTCTCTCTCTCTCTCTCTATATATATATATATATATATATATATATATATATATATATATAAAGAAAGCAAACAAAGGTGGATGGAGCTAGTAATGCTTAATTCGATCTTATATACTTCCCTCCACCTTCCCCACTTTTATGGCCTCGATTGGTTCGAAGTGAAGTTTTATTCACCTAGGTGAAAAGCATATTGGTTAAAATATTATTTGATGGTGATAGAGTTAAATTTTCGTTTGTATAAAATTATAATTCAGTGTGCACGCTATAGTTATGTGATTTTAAATATAATTAGTAAATAAAGTTCAAAATTGAAGTCTGAATAGATGACAATAATTTTCACTATTCTATTTTTCATTAAGGGTGCATTTAGTTACAGAACTTCGGAAATAATGAAAAATATTTCATTTCTATAAAAAGTTCGAGAAATATACGACTCATTCGTTGAGATGCTCTTTTCCTTTTTCGATTTTCCGTGGAAGCTAATTATTTGGGGATGGGTAAGTGGAAAACCAAAAACGCAAGAGAACATCTCAATACAGCTCTCATATCTTTTTTCACTCGCTAAAATGAACCAGTTTTCAATATTTTTCCAACTTTGTATCAAGAAAATGATCCATTATTGTAAAAAACACATCATCTTGGATCAACGAGCATATAGGAAAATTTGTTGGAGAATTCGATTGGTTGGATTTTGAAATGGATTCCAGTACTTCACTGAGATTCACCTTCTCTGTGCAGACGGTGAAATTTTTCCTGGGTGGCAACTTCCTCCTGAATGCCATACAGAACTTCGTACAAATTATGGTGATTTTGCTGTCAGATGGGGGGCTTACCCACCAAAAATAAAGCATGTATTATTGTTGTCAAGCTTGTTTGGATCATGCTTAATTTTCCAAACCTGGTTAAAACAAGTATAATATATATACATATATAGGTACTGAACTTGTACCCATATCCCACGGGGCACATTTCACCCTAATTCAGAAGTTCGACCAAACTTCTAGATTATATATTAAACATGTCCCTTGCCTGAGAACGCTAGTTATTATTAAATTCCTAACTGATAAATAGCGATAACAAACTATTTTAATTATATATCCACTCACTTTGATAACCTCCCACGTACTCGCTTGAATTCATAAAAATTCCCAAAATATTTCCATGATTCGATCCTAACAAAAACCCACAGGACATTCAAACGAAAAACCATCTCCGTCAAATGAACATGATATCTTCGAATGAGGTTCTAATAAGATTATGGAAACTATATCTAAAGCATTTTTCCTAGGTTGGATTCCTCCTCCAAACCCTAGTTTCATTTCTATGGTTTTTCCTACCAAAATTTCAAACACTATAACCCAAAAACCATAAGGAAAATATGATTCTATCACTTCATCTTCTTCTACAACAACGCCCGAACAGGAACCCAAAATAACCAAACTTTATTTTAATCTTCTTCGAAACACCATGGGAGCCTGGTCAAAATCTGAAGCTTTTTAATCGGGTATGTCTTCTTTATCTAAGTTTCTTTTTTACTCGTATATCGCGTGTGTTTGTGTGAGAGAGATATATATGGTAGCTGGTTAAGTTTTTTCGTGTACATATAAAGGTGTGTACCATGGAGATTTATGTATATATGGTAGGTGGGTTTTTATTTGGGATGTTTTCGTATTTTTGGAGTTTGGGCAGTCATGAAAGCTTTGGTTGGGTTATTATGGAGGTTGGGGAAGACACACACCACACACACATACACACACACACACATATATGTATATATATATATATATATATATATATATATATATATATATATATATATATATATATATATATATATATATATATATATATATATATATGTGTGTGTGTGTGTGTGTGTGTGTGTGTGTGTGTGTGTGTGTGTGTGTGTTTTATGTATTGTGTGTGCGTGTGAGAATGTCTGTGTATGCGTATGATGATTTGTGCTTTTGTGTATGTGTGTCTGTTTATATATATGTATGTGCGTGCATTTAAAAAAAGAAAAATAACTTAAATAAGTGTGAACGTATGTGGGTTTTTTTTAAAAGAAAAATAAGTTAAATAAGTGTGCACGTATGTGCGTGCATTTACAAAAAAGAAAATGAGATTTATTACATGAAGTCCAAAGTATTGGTTGTAACAATATTTTACGCCATGTATAGGCAATGGGGGATATACTGTTAAATTTTAAAACCTAACGGTGAATTTAAAAATACAAGAAAAAATGGTCAGTTTCGTCATCTTAAAAAATTCATATCTTTCAAACCATTGCTCAGAATAATACGCGAAACGTACATTGGATTCGCAATGTCAAAAAGAACATTTTCATGTATAAACATGTTATAAGCGACACCATTTTTGTCGATGCTAAAATTAGGCCATTGTGTCTATTACGGGCCGGAACACTAATAAAAATTATCATTCTTATCATGTAAAGCTTGTACCATACATTTTCCTACAACTACTTGCGTGTTTTATAATGAACCAAACTACACTATTTCAAACCTCAAAAACAATTATTTTATTTCACTTTCCCCCGAAAGTTATTTCGATAAAATGTGTCAGTTTAATAAAATTGGAAGTTGGATCTCACAATAAGATGTGGATAAATATTGATTCAGTACCCTCATTATTTACGTCAGTTTAATTCAACTTCAATCCTAGGTACGTATAATGTAAATCTCTTGGCACCGTACAAAAAGAAAAATAGTGTGCATATGTATAAACTAATTATGTCTCTATTTTGATTATTCATAATAATTGTGCATTAAAATCACAACAAGAGACATCAAATAAAACTTGTACCAAGCCATTAAAAATAATCAAAATTATGGTAGGTGATTCTATTTCACTATTGAATTCGATCTTATACCTTCGAAATTACTACATTGTTTATATCACTGTGTGATATCCCCTCATCCCTTGTCCTCATTTATGAACTCTTTTGTGTAGCTCGTATTAACATGAATACTGATTCAATTTGTACCTAATTAAACTCTATCCAACTAAACCCATATAGCTTATGATTTCAATAAACCCACTGATTTCAACTATTTTATCCGGATTGTAGTACACCCATGCATCCTATTAAAACCCTAATTTTAGTTATTTTGCCCTGATTGTAGTAAACCCATGCATCTTATTAAAACCCTAATATTCGTTATGTTACCTTGACTGTAGTGCAACCCTGCAATTTGTAACCATTATTAGTGAAACCCCAAGTAGCATACCTTACAATTCAAGATTCAGACCCCCGTTTACAACGATAGTTCTCATTGGCCTATAGGACTCAAATGCTGAGTGCCTAGTTTTTATTTGCAACATACATATGAGTTCTACTCAAGTTAGTGTTCCTATCCAATTTATCTTCCCCAGTTATTTTGGGTCGACTGTCCAAAGGTTTTGGGCGATATTGTAATAGTATTGCTATGCAATTGAAGCTCATAGACCTGATAATTTATGGGTTATCTTGTTATAGTTTGAACCCTTATATTTATAACTCGATAAACGTCATATCCAGTTATAAATCACCATATTTTTCTTTTGAATATCACAGACTGTGGTATAGCCCTTTTTAGTATTGTTGATATTTCATTTTTCTTCAGATTACTATATATTGTGATATATTACCAGAATTTCGATCCCAATCATGCTATTTCAATAAATTCACATATATACATTATTATAGAAGTAGAGTTGTCTACTTGGAAAAGTTTTTCTTATTCTTTTCCTTGTAGTTATTTTAAACAGGTACCTATAAGCAATGGTGAGTAGTTCAAGCTAAAATAGTATGAAGCCTGTAAATAGTTTTGGTTAGAGAATAACTATATGTGAATGATTATTACTTAGGAAATGTGGTATGCATATACCATTGTTCAGTTGAAACTATGGGTTACAACACAATGATTTATTAAGACAATTTTCTCTTTTGAAATAAATGATGGATTCCATTATAATTTAGTATTTATTAAGATAAACCTCACGCTTAGGAAACTGGGATGTGACAATAGGGTATCTGTGTTCAGCTAGGTTAAGTGGCTTGTACGGGACATGGGTTGAGCATTATCATTTTAAGAGTTGTTCAGATCATGAGGATCATAAGGATGAAATTTTTGGACTAAAGTAAGAAAAATTAATATCAAAATTACACTGGTCGAATGAAGATCACGTGGATGATATTTAACATACAAAAATTTAAATTTTACGTGGTCGAAAGAATCAGTAAGAAATTTGGGATTTTCAATGATGTGATTAATTATTAGAGGCATACCAAGAAAGTTATCTTAGGAATGGATTGTATACAATATACTCCATAAGTCCATACTTACAAGACATTTCTTTTGTCCACATTATTCAGTTGATACTCCATTTGAAAATAAATTACTTTGTTTGGAATTCCAAAAATATTTTATCTTTGAAAGTGACAGCATTTCTCTATTGACCTTTCATTATTGTCTTTCGCATTATACTCTTGTTATACTATATATTATTCTTACTAGATTATGGGAAGAATTACTTACGTTAGAATGGTACCTGAATAGGATTAGAGAGGAAAACTATTTGAACATTGGGATTTTCTCTAGAGGAAATTTGAAGACATTCAAAATGTTACGATTAACCATGTTACTCTTTAGAACGCTATGATGTTACTTGTTAGATCATATACTATAACTACCATTTTCCCCAAATCCTACACAATCCTTGTTATGAATTCTGATTACTTAAACAATAACATATGCCTTATACCCACTGTTAATTATTTTCCTAAGATATCGAGATTCGGAATATTACTGAAATTTGATATTACTAGAAACATTGTGGTCTCCCTCATAAACATAATTTCTACCCCTGAACAACTAGAAGTTTTGATAAGATGAAATTATACCCAATTTCTCTATATGACCTTGATACTATAAATGCATTTACCTTATAAACCATTTTTCAAAGAACTTCAATCTGAGACCCGAATAATCTTGTTAATAAACAGTGTGGCCTTTTACCCTTTAGCAGGTGAATGATAAATAGCTTCCCTTATTCTTATAACTTTAGGAAAAAATATGGATAATCCTTATGAATGCAAGAAACCTGCCACATCTCGGGTTTTGGGGGTGTCTAAGGAATTTGGGTAAAAGACTTGAAATAAAATATAAATAAGATAATAAAGGTAATTATTACATCATGTTTGTCATAGTGACGAGGCATTTTATTCATTACGCGCATATTAGGTTTGTTCTTACATTACATAATGAAACTGAAAAATGAAAAGAAAAAAATGCAACATATGACTGGTAGAACGTGAAGCTACAACAAGACTCTACAAAACGAAGTTACATCTGCTTATAAGTTGCAACATATGAAATTATGACGGGTTTTGCAAAATCGCTACTGATTTTCCACAAGTAAATAATTGCAAGAGATACATGAGAGGATGCATTATGATTTGCGGGGTAAATGAAATTGTTTCTTTCTTCATGTCTTTGATCCATATGAAATTTAAAAAATATAAGAAAACGAATTTCCAAGTAGATAATTATTACTCTATATAGTTTTTAAAATAATCAGAGTAAGGATTAGTAATATTAAGAGTATCATAACCATTGAGATTCAACAGTTAGAATGAGAGGGCATAAAAATATAGAATGATATTTGCAAAAAATAGAATTATCAATGATAGAACTGGTTAACAGTTATGTATGGTTTCTAAACATATAACTAATAATTATCCATTTAGAGGCTTTAGGGCAATATCCATACATATAACAACTCAATATAAATACATTGGAGATAATCAATCGAGATAAATGGAGATAAAATGATCCTGCTAAGTCAATTATGGACATTCCATATGGTAGAAATAACTAGGACCTTAATCATCTGAGTCCTACAGACCAAGCGAGGGTATAACGAAAAGTTATTCCCTGGTTATAATTTATGATATAATTGAACCAGCTAAAACTGCAAAATATGAAATAATATGATTGCATAAAATCATCATTAAAATCTAAATCTATCATATGTAAATGGTTCAATTACTCAAATGAGTTCATCAATGAGCATCGGATAAATTGGGTCTATCACATGGTGAAATGAGCAAAAGGCGTACACAATTGCATTTCGTGAAATTAATATTGAATAAGAATAATTGAATTTTTTTAAGGCTTTCGAAATATGTTCCGTTGGTTTAGGGAAGGGATATGTGAAAGTCTGAAATAAGAAAAATATTTAAGGATCGGTTCTTAAAGAAAAATCGATATAAACAAAATCTAAATCACGTATAATTTTTTTTGTGCGTTTAATATATGAATAAAATTTGAATTTATTTCTTATGCTTCTTTAGCTTTTCAAGTTCAGCGGTAATATATTTTTTGCTCCTAAGTTGTCAAAACTAAGTTAAAAAATGTTGGAATGGAAATTCAGAAGTTAAAAAACTTCAGGGGTTTAAGTGTTAAAATAATTTAAAGTTTTAAAATTCAACTTTGGGTGTTTCTTTGAACTGGATTTCTAGTTGACCAAACAGAGTGTTGTAATATACCATTTTTTCCAGAAAAATGAAATAAAATTATAGCAAAAAAAATTCAGAATTTTATGATTGGACATTCGCCTTCACGAGCTCGGTTAAATTTATCACGTGTTCAATTTGACCCTACTCGCACATGTGACACACTTCATCTTCAGCCCGAGTAATTTTCAATTTAGTGTCCTAAACTTTGTCCTTCATTTAAATCCATTATAGAAACCATTTTAGATGATTCGAAAGTCATTCTTCCTATTTTTTAACAAGGAATTTAAAAATATACCTTTTATGGATTGAGGTGAACTATATCCTTTTATCAACAGACATTAGCACTTTAAAAATTTCAGTTCTATATTTGTACAGTTCTAGTGAAACTAAAACCATGGCAGTAATATGTTTTTTTTTTCTGTGTGAATTTGAAAAAAAATGGTTTCGATTTGAGGTTTAATTCATCACAGAGAATTTGAACTTTGAAATTTTAATACCTAAATAAGAAAGCTCGATTTTGAGATATGCAGGGACACAATAGTCAAATTGAACATTATGGTTGAGTTTTGACAGGTCTAAGGATAATTATTCCCACATCAAAATTGGTTTAAATTCAGGAACACATAATTCATCATTATAGCGCAAGCTTTCAAGGTGTTTTCTGAAAATTAACTGTTAGCTATGTGTTGCTATGTTAAGTAAAGCGGATAAAAGCATAAATGGATCCTAAACTACTACAAAAACTAAGTAGAATCGAAAGAAGTCTATGCATAAAATATAGGTATACCCAAAAATGACAAAATTTTGAGTTGGTCTTTATGGTACTAATTCAATGATTTTCTCGATACGAATGTGTGCCTTTTATAAGTGATGCTGAGGAGGGTTGATTGGTCAAAAAAAAGGAAGAGTTTGAGCTAACTTAATGGAAGATATCCTTAAAATAATTTGGAGTACACATGAAAACATGTGTCACCTTGGCTTCGATCGGCTCTAATGGTTACTTGATGGCGTTATCATCGGCCCAGCTGATGAGGATAAAGTTAGGAGTTTAGATTTTGATCCTCCAAAACTTTTTGTTGAGTTTTAAGTTCGTTTTTTATGTTTTTTTCGAATTTTGGGGGCTTTTGTGCAATTTTCAAAACTTAATGGGGTAATGTTATGGGCTGGTTTGTAATTTGAGGTGATTACGAAGTTAATTACGGAAAAAAATTAGGGTTTATAACTCATTTAGAAAGTTTAAAACTCAAATAAAAAGTTTTGGCACTAGTTTGTAGTATTTCAAACTTTAGCGCTACTTTTTAATTTATGTTTTTCTAAGGTTCTTTTTGTTAATATTCAATGTTTTTCATTTCAAGAACTATTTGAATACAGTTAGGTTATCAATTATTTTAAAATTATGCGTATATACATGTATTATCGAAACCTATACGAGTTATCGTTCTACGGATCTTACAATCCTCCCTACCAAAAAAAACATTTCATCCTCAAAATTACCTTCAAATAATTCATGGTATTGTTGTCTTATAACATCCTGAAGTTCCCAAGTAGATTATTCGACTCCATGATGTTTCTAGAGAATTTTAATTGAGGGAATGGTTAGGGTGCGAAGAATTCGATCTTGTATATGTAAAATTTGAGGAGGCCTTTCTTCGAAATTGTGATTAGGTTGGATAGAAACTCCTTCCTATGAAATGATGTGATTTAGATCGGGATACTTTCAAAGTTGAGAGACATGAAACACGTTGTGAATTTGCGATAAGTCTGGGGGTATAGTTAATCAATAAGCTACTAGTCCGATGCGTTCGACAATGGTAAGGGGTCCGATATATCGTGGCACAAGTTTTCCTTTTCTTTCAAATCTTATGATTCCCTTCCTGGGTGAAATTTTTAAGAAAACTTAATCCCCTTCTTTCAACCCTAAGGGTTACCTACGGTGATCTGCATAGCTTTTCCATTTACTTTGGGCTTTATGTAGATTTTTCCTGATCAAGCGTATTTTCTCGGTAGTCTCTTTTATTATGTGGGTCCAAAAATATAGTTTCCCTTGTTTAGTTCCAATAAAGTGGATAACGACATGGTCTTCCATATAGTTCTTCATATGGAGCGGCTTAGATACTGGCTTGGTAGCTATTACTATAAGAAAATTTTACTACAGCTAAATGATTACTCCAAGTTCTTGCAAAATCCAGTGTGCATGCGCGTAGCATATCTTCGAGTGTTTGAATTAAGCGTTCGAATTTTTAATATGTATGAGGATGGAATGTAGTGCTAAGAAGAAACTTGATACCATAAATTTTTTTAAATCTTGCCAAAAGCATCCTGCGAATCATGGATCATAGTCAGATATGATAGACAAAGGTGATCCATGTATCTTGACATCCTAGATATACAGGGTATTGAGTTTTTGAAATAAACCGGTAGTGCGTATTTTGAGAAAATGCACCGATTTAGTTAGTCAATCTATGATTACCTAAATTAAGTTATATCCTTGAGCTGTTGGGGGTAATCCATTTACAAAGTCCATAGTTACGTGATCCTATTTCTAGGATGGCATTGGAAGAGGTTGTAATAATCCATTCGGGTATTAGTGTTCGATTTTAACTTGTTGATAGGTTAGGCATTTGGGAATAAATTTTCTAATGTCTTACTTCATTCTTGTCCACCAATAATTCCTTTTAAGGTCATGGTATATCTTGGTGTTGCCTGGGTGTATGATAAACTTGGAGTGATGACCTTTTTCAAGAGTTCTTTTAACGTGGAGTTAAAAGGTGCACATATTATATTTCTGAATTGTATTTCGTTTGTAGGATGATATGTCCAATCCTTACTGGTCTTTCCCATTTTAATTTTTTAGCACTGGGAGTTAAAAAACCATCCATGGATTAATGATTTATTATCCTTTTCTGTAGTGATGGATAAGCTATGATGTCACAAGGAATATTAGGGGTTTCACTCTATAGATTGTAGTCATCAAGAGTAGTTATGTTATGGTAATCAACCATTCCCACTAATATTCCACTAATTTTACGACATAGGTCTTCTGCTACAACATTACCCTTACCTGGATGGTATTGTAATCTTAACTTGTAATCTTCTAGATATTAAATCCATTGTCGTTGTCATAAATTTAGATATTTCTGGGTAAATATGTACTTCAAAATTTTATGATTGAAAAAGAGTTAAAATTCTTCTCCTTATAGGTAACATCGCCAAATCTTTAATACAAACAGTGCAGCGGCTAATACTAGGTCATGAACTGGGTAATTCCACTCGTGAATTTTTAATTATCAAGACCCAGATTCTACCACGTTCCCTAAATGCATGAGTACACAAGTTGTTGTATTCATTGTAACTAACATCTTTTGATGGTATAGTGAGTGCGATGGTAGTGCTTAAGTGTTCTCTCAAAGTATGAAATGATTGGGTACATTCATGATTGTAATAGTAGCGTACATGTTTTCGAGTTAGCTCATGAGAGGTAAGGTAATGGTGGAGAATCCTTCCATAAATCTTTGATAATATCTGGTTGATCCGAGGAAACTACGAACTTCTGAACTGTAGTGGGTTGTGTCCATTCAATAACAGTGGTCATTTTCGCTAGATCTACCTTAATTTTGAGTTCAGTAATGACATGTCCTAGAAATTTTACTACTTTCATCAAAAAGTTGCATTTACTTTTCTTCGATATAATTTATAATTTCGCAATGTTTCTAGTACCATCTATAGATGAGCCTCATGATCCCGTCGTTTTACGAATATATTAAGATATCATTAATGAACACTATTACGAATTGGTTCAAAAATTGTTTGAATTATCAGTGCATTAAATCCATAAATACTACTGGAGCTTGGTAAGTCCAATATACATTACTAAAAATTCCAAAATGTCTAATTTAGTTCTAAATGTTGTTTTAGATATATCTTCCTCTTTTACTCATACCAGATGACACCCTGATCGTAAATCGATTTTCAAGAATACCTTTTCTCCTCATAGTTGATTAAATAAATTGCCTATCCTGGGTAACGTATATTTATTCTCGATGGTAACTTATTCAATATACGATAATAGATACATAATTAAAACAATTTGTCTTTCTTTTTCACAAATAGAACTGGGGCTCCCCACGATGCTGTACTTGGCCGAATGTGTCCTTTGTCTAGTAATTCATCTAGTTCTGTTCTAAGTTCTCGTGGTTCGAAGTGGTCCATTCTATATGGTGGTATACAAATAGGAGAAGTGTTAGGAAAAGTTTGATTACAAAATCGATTTCCCGATATGGAGGAATACCAGATATTTCTTCTGGAAATACATGTTCATAATCATTAAGGAACGAAAGAGAATATGAAGATATGTCAGGAGTATTATCTAAGTGTTTCCCTTGGAATTCACACTTCCTTCTTTGGAATTTTTTAAAAATCACATTCCTTGAGTAACAATTAATGTAGGCATTGTTTCTTGATAGCTCATCTATTATCATGTCTAATTATACTATATCCAAAACTACCAATTCAATGACAATAATACCTACATCAAGTTTTATTGCACAAATTTTTCAAACCTAGTGGGCTCTTGCAATAATACCTGTAGGCATACTTGTGGCTCTTGGGTAATCTAATATAGAGGGCGAAAGATTTGATAAAATCATGAATGTAGAATTGATAGACGAATGAGATGATGTTTAATGAATTGGTATATGAGACATAAGATTATTAAAAGAGATATTACCTTCAAAACATCATGACTGTCGAATTCCATTGGAAGAGCAAAAGTTCATCCTTGGGTTGTATTACCTGGTATTGGTCCTTTGTTGTTGAGATTTTGTGGGGGTTAATTATACGTAACTTTTCCTCTAGGGGTTAGGGGTCTCCCTAAAGATCGATGGGATTCAGTGTTCCTTCCTGAATTCATGATTTGCCATTGGTTAAAATTGGGTTTATGAAACTTGGGACATTGGGGTCTAATGTGTCTCGGAGCATTACACTCTTGGCAATGACTATTGCACCACTATTTCTTAACAAATTTAACTGCATGCTCAACCCTCATTATTTTTTAATATATGACGATCTCTTATTGGAATGTTTGTGAACGATTATTGAAGTTATTTCGAGAAATTAGGGCAATGTTTTGAGAAGTTCCACTTGTAGCTGAGTTCTTTTCCATGGGATTTTTTTACCTCAGTCAATCTACCAAAATTGCGAATTTGTAGGGGAATAAGAGAGGTCTTGATACTGGCTTTTAGTCCATTATCGAATTGTTTACATTCCTTAATATCCGTGTCTACATATTTTGAGGCGTAACGAGAAAGTTCTGTGAATCACTCCTCGTATTGTGCCACGGTCCTATTTTGTTGTTTTAGTCCCAAAATTTCCACAATCAGTTGGCAACATAAGGGTTTCAAAACGTACTTTTTAAATAATATGTCCTCAAATTGTAGCCATGTTAAATTGTCTATGTTCTGGGTAAGTTTCACCAATTTCCACCAGTGATTGACCTCACTTTCGAATATGTAAGTGTTTATGTGTACTCAAAGTTATAGTGATATTCCTACTCCATTTACTATTTTTAATATTTGTTAAAACCATTGCTCGGCTTCGGATGCTCCAAGTTTCTCTTGAAATGTTGGGGGTCATTAATGTAAAAACTACTTCAAATCATTCATCCTTTGAGTTTTGATTGTGACTTCTATTCGTGGCATAAACAATGAATTTTGACGCACTTGGTTTAACATCGTGAGTTCTTGAATACATTGGGCCATATTTTCCATAGTTGTGGATGGATTTATTTGAGTCATTTTTTATCGTGATGCGGTTGGTGCTAGCTTTTTGGTGCTGTGTGTTCTTACCATTATATAGAAATAATTCAAGAATTAAAGAATAACATATAACAAGAGTGAGTTATAGAAAACATAGTTATATTATTGGAGTTTTTAAACAAGTACAGTTGATCCCTAAGGACACAAAATATTAAGATCTTTGTCTAACACACTATCATTCAAAATTTACCTCTAGGGTCACAACAATTATCAGACCATATTAGTAGTTAATATAACACCCCATTTTGCCTTCCACTGATCATTCTCACGCTAGTGTCACATGTACTCTTATGAGTTTATTTATATACTATTCTTGTGTCTAGTTAAGGTTTTCATTCCTCTTGTGGCACTTGCTGGTTTTATACCTCCCATTCTTCTTTAGAACCATCAGTACTTGATCCGAAAGATGAAGTGGTAGATTCTAAATATGGCAATTCTAGTCCATAGTTATTTGGAGATACTAGTGGAGTTGAACGTAGTTCAATTTCTGATGTTGAGTTCCATGCCAAATGAAATGCTTATTCGAAAAATTCTTCGTCTTCAGAAAATTGGCAAGCCTGCTTTATCATTTGTTCATCACCCATCAATCTACAAGTCAGCACTTTATATCAATATCTCAAATTATTTTACATAGTTTATTTTATGATTCAACTCAAATGGTTTCGCTAAATTGGGCCTGGTCAATTCCATCACGATTCATATAAACATTCTCCCACACATTCGTGGCTGCAAGAAAAACATTTGAATCGAGATAATCTATTGAAGTTACGAAAAATAAAATAACTGTATTTCCTAAATAAGTCTCCCGTAGGAGTAATAAACATGTCGCTCGCTCTAATAACATGTTGTCACATCCCGAATTTTTGGGGTATCTAAGGAATTAGGTCAAAAGACTTGAAATAAAATATAAACAAGATAATAAACGTTGTTATTACATCATCCTAGCCATAGTGACGAGGCATTTTATTCATTTTATGCATATTAAGGTTGTTCTTACATTACATAATGAAACTGAAAAAGGAAAAGAAAAAAAATACAGCATATGTATTGTAACAACCCTAGGTCTTGGAGACGATGATTTATTTATTTTGGAAGAAGTAAATATTATTTTATTTGGAGAATAATTAAATTGGCAATTGAGGTCATAATTTGAAGTCGTTATAAAGTGTGTCGAATGGAAATTCTGAGGGTACCATTATTTTTGGAAGGGTCGAGAAAGACGAAATGACTGTACTTGGGGTCTATTTAGGTTTCGAAATAAATTAGGCCCGTTTGACTCGAATTAAAGTTATCGGGTCATTTAAAGTGAGTATTATCATTTAAAAGAGTGTATATTTGGGAGATAGGCTTAATTAGCCTACGGGAGATTTATTCTCCAAAGAGAGAAAGAGAAATAGAAAGAAAGAAAGAAAGAGAGAAGAAGAAAGAAAAAGAGAAAGAAGGAGAAAAGAGAGAGAAAGAGGATTTTCCGGCATCCATGTGATCTCAATGCGGATTCAGACCCTACGAACCCGAGGCAAGTGATTAAACTTGCTAAATAATTGTTGTGTACCATTTATTGCATGATTTGTGGATGAAATTTATGGGTTTTAGGTTTAGTTTGATAAAACCTAACTTTTGGGAAAACCTTAGATTTGTGGGGTATAAATGATTTCTAGGTTAGAAATTAGTTTATATGTAGTCTAGGATGATATATATGTGATTGGGTTGAAGAGAAATGGAGAGAAAATGATTAAAATGGATTTTTGGGATTTTTGGCTTACCAAAAAGTAGCCATTTTTGAGAGTTCTGTATGACACCCCGACTAATTAAATACTGTGTAGTTACTCCATTATTCAAATTAATTCAAAATGTCAAGTTGGTTCAGTTCGTAGCATCACTGTCGAAAATGTTTTAACAATTACTAGCCACCAAATATTAAAAAAGTGTGTTTGTCAATTTTAATTGAATTCGATTTACATACAGCCAAAATAAATTATGAATCATTTATACCACAACCACATCACAGTCGCAATAAAATAACGATGTAATAAACTGCATCTGGAGGAATACACCTCACAACAATCCGAATATTGAAATGAACAAATACAAAGACTCAATCATTAATTTAATTACAACCCAAAATATGAAATAAAAACTGAGTAAGTAAGATGTCTCTGAAAGGAAAGGGGCGACATGCCCTACAGATGAATAAGTCTGAAGTAGGGTCAGGATAGAAAGTGGAGGCGTCTACTATCGAGGTCCTATAACTTCCACAGCAGCTACAGCACATCGCTGGAATGGAACTTCTATGCTTGGTGTCCTTGTGGCTGGGCACGTAAAAAGGTTTTTGCAAAAAAAAAATAGATTTTAAAGAAAACGGGTCAGAGCCCGATTGTGAGAATAGTTTAAAATACAGCAAGTGTTTAATATAATTAAACAGTGAATATAAAGTACATGATAGTGCGTGCACTCACGTGAGTTCCTCACCTCTCAACTAATTGTTCACTCCTATCGTACCCGTACCCGTTCTAGTTATTCCCATATCTAACTAGTCCAATACACAATCTAACATTTCTATACAATTCATGATTTAAGTCCCGACATCTTAATTTAAACAGAGAGTTTTAATTTTCTTCTTAGTTCCCCATATTAGTAATGCTAATCACTAGAGATTTTCCATTTTTAACTCTACTAAAATGTTGCTATTATTCACACTTACATTTATACATGATAGTTCATTTCAATTAACAGTATATTATTCTCATCATAAATATACAATACTGGCACCCCGAGACTAAGTTGCGGTGCACACATACTCTGCTATCCAATCCCGGTACATCACGTACATAAGGACCACGTATTCCGAATCTCTTAGGAATCGTTTTCAATAAACAACAATCACACATAATGGAGGAGAACATAGTTCACATCACATGGGTCACGCACATACCTACACTCCCATGATCGGTAGACTTATTAACTTCTAAATAAGTCCTTCTCTGACCAATGTCCTCGAGGTACCAATCTAAATCCCCCCGTAAGCACACAAAGATTAGATGGCCCTGATCGAACGCCGACCTCCCATGATAGCAAGTTTGGTAGGTATGTTATACACAGATAACCACATATACTAAGCATTCACACTTCTTAGATATCTCAATATTATTAGAGGTATATTTTACATTTCTATACCGTCATTAAATGTTGCACGAATACAAATCCCCGAATAATATACATTAAAAGTTTTCAACCCTTCTCACGTCATAATTTTAGATACTTATATCCTAACCCATAAATATCATCCGATTTACTACAAAATTCTAAGTTTTAATCCTCGACGTACTTCCAATCTCACAACTTTATCCACTAATCAACAAGGGAAGGATTACACTCAATTATATAAGTCTACTTGAGGTTCGAAATAAAATCAGGCCTAAAAGTCCATTCTGTCAACTCGTTAGAAATCTCGTTCAAATGAGGTCGTTCGAACGAGTGTCATTCGAATGAACTACCAACTCGTTAGAAGGGATACTGTCATCTCGTTAGAAACTAACAACCTGGGCAGGTCTTCTAACTAGATGGCAGACTGCGCCCAGAAGTCTCCCAATTCGTTTTTATTCATTCTTCTCTTCTCTAAATACACCATACGACCATCCAAATTACATTTTTATGTTTGTAAACTATTTTTAGTCACCCTAGGTCATTCCCTAACATACTTTTGGGGTCAAATCTTAAAAATCAACCTGTCAAAATCATAAACCCCCAATTCCTACCCCAAACCCTATGAACTTTTACCCAGAATTTTATTATGCTTAAATACTCATCATAAATCCGTTTTTAAATCATCAAAGTTAAGTTTTGAATAGCAAATTTCGTCCATAATCATTTTACATGCAATTCCTAACCAAGATTAAGGGCTTCTACCACAATTCCATTGAGTTTTTGCCAAAATATTCACAGCGTAAGGTTTCTACACTAAACATGGAAGAAATATTCATTGCAATTAAAAATATCAAATCACTTGCCTCAGATTTGTTCTTCAGATGTGTTGCCGGTGTTTCAAGGTTGATTCTTCCCTCTTTATGGTCACAATCTCTTCCAAAAATGATGGTGGTGGGTGTTTTTGGTTTGGAACCCTATGATAACTCCTCTCTAACTCCCGTAGCCCACTTTTAATGCTTTTGGCTGGTAATGGACTTAGTGGCCTCTTTAAAAATATAAAAATATACTCTAAAATTCGTGGGTTTTAATTTCCTAATTTTTAAAATTACCAAAATACCCTTCTAGGTTGCCGGTTTGGCCTACAAATGCCCCGGAACCCAAACTAAACCCCCGTCTAGTGTTTTCTGACTATTTCGACCCTTCCGGACACGTTGGCGCACTCAAAATGACCCTTCGGTTGATAAAAATGTAAATTAATTTTTAATCTAATTAAATTCATTCCTGACGCGACTGACACGCGCGTCCCAACTTAAGTTTCCAAATTATCGTATTTCAGCCTCGCGACAACTTTAATATTTTCAATACTCATGAAATATTCAATTTTAACATCATAATCAAATACCAACTCACATGTCGCTAGTATTTATATCCAGATTAATTCCCAATTAATTCTCATTTAATGTAATTAATCCCTTAAATAAAAATCAATAAAATTACAGGGTATTACATTCTGAAGGGCCGAATCGATTCGGCCTCCTACCGAATCGATTCAGAAATATGCAGGTGCCCAGGTCTGAGTGACCGAATTGATTCGGACCCCAGTCGAATCGATTCAGCGTGAGACAGAGTCCCAGGTCTGATGACCCGAATCGATTCGCCTTCCTGGCTGAATCGATTCGCTGGGTCGAATCGATTCGGAATTGGCCCGAATCGATTCGGAAACAGGGCTTTGAGGGAATGTTTCTCTAAGGAGATTTTTATCCCCTTTTTTTCGAGGTTATCAATTGGGAACCTCTATAGGAGTTATGTGGAGTATGTTTTGGAGACTTTTAGAGAGTTTCCCTTATAAGAAATGATTGGAGTCATATTGACTAAATTTGGGGAATACCGATTAGATATTTTGGTATATTCTAAGTGGGGAAGCCCACCTTGATTGGAGATTTTTATTTGGGGATGATAAATATAATTACATGAAAGAATGAGACAAATTTAAAGACATTGGATCTTAGGATCAAAATCCCAAATGGGATGACTTTAAAGGTTCATAAAATGAATTGAACCCTATTATGGTAGGAGAATTATAAATGCTAATTGAGGTGCATACAGATATAGAATATCCTTAACTTGATAGAATTGAGAGACAATTCATATTATAAGCGACATGTGAGATTCAAGCGAGAAATAGTACAGTGTATACTAAGTGGGGAAGATATGTGAGAATTGACGATTAGTTTATCAAGAGATAGATATACTAAACAGTGACATTAAATCTATTGCGCCTAAGAGAATATAATGGAAATGAAAATGATGTGGTAGGTATACCTTATGTGATGGTATATATTTATTATGTGGTATGTATGTATACCCTATAATATGGTATATATACATGGTTAGGCATACCCTCTCCTTGCTATCATTGGTAAGTTACGTGCGTTGAGGGTGAGCACCCTGGCTCGATGAGCAGTGTGTAGATATTCCCCAAGTCATAGTCGTCCATGGTGGCCATCATATGACATATATATATTTATTATTTTGGGGGTGAGAGTTCATGGGTATGTGCCGTTCTCACTCGCCGGTTAAGAGGTATGACGGCTTCCCGGGACGTTGTGTGCGTGAGTTGATCACAAGGTGGGTGCTGTTGAACCCCACCAGGTGGCACCAGTTTGCTACGATGTATGGGCAAATGGAAGATGATAGCATGTGAACCTGCGTCCTTCGTGTTATAGATCGGTTGGATGGTTATTATTGACTGTGCTTGTACTTGGGTATCGAGGGCAGAATGGACCTCAACGACCTACATTTCCAGGATTAGTGTATCGGGGGGGTCCTTGTTTGGATTTCTCTTTGACGAGACGTCCCACGCATGAACCGCAGTGTAATGTTGGAACTTGGGGAGAAGTTAGTCCTTAATGCTCATACTTATATATATCACCTATCCCTACAATCGACAGTGCCAGGAGTAGTGTAACGGGGGGGTTCCTTGTTTGGATTTTGCTTCGGCGAGACGTCCCACGAATGAAACGCCGTGTACTGTTGAGAATTGGGAATATTAATTAATTAAAATTTCATAATAAATTTGGTTATATGCATCATGCAGTGAGGGCATAATGTGCCTCGAGGATCAATACGGTCAGGAGTAGTGTAACGGGGGCGGGGCCGGGGGGGGGGGGGGGGGGGGGGTTCCTTGTTTGGATTTTGCTTCGGCGAGACGTCCCACGCCCGAAACGTAGTGCCGTGTTGAGAATTGGGAGGAGTTTTGTCCTTAACTCTTGATGCTAATAACTCATATATAATATTATATATATGCTTACATGCCATATATTTGCATCACTAGAATATAAAATTCTAGTAAGAGATTGGTGATGTATTGTGATGATGTTATTATGAGGATGATTGTGCAACTTTATATGTTCAACAAATGAACATTATAAAGATAACTATAACATTTAAGTTAATGTACATAAATTAAATAATGGAGATAAGTGTAGATTGGGAGATAGGTTAGATGATTTCAATTGAATATTTCAATTGGGTTTAAGTTAGATTATCTTAACTAATTAGAATTGGGCATCCATTTGGAGATCACGTGCATACGCTTAGTGCGCGCTTTAGTTGAGGGGCGAGTTAAATTTTATGGAGAGTTCGATTCCATAAAATCATGTAATAATGCATTTATAATTATTATGCATTTTAATGCACTTGCTATAAAACGTTTTCAACTCGGGCTCTGACCCGTTTATATTTTCTCCTCCATGTATATATTGTATTACTTTAGGTGTTCCCTCGCAAGGACGCCTTTGATGTCCATCCATCTAGGGTATTCGTGGAGCTGTGGCAATAGCGGACTGTCTCGGTACTTTGTTTTAGTCGATTCCTATCATTGTATATCTAGATTAGGATTCAGTTTGTATATTAAGTCAGTACTCAAGTGTGTATAGTAACACTTTCATATTTCATTTCTCATATTTGTATTATCTGTTACCCGATAGCATATTCAGGTATTTTGTTTATACATTGTATTGCACTCTTGTATATTTATGGAGTTTGCACTTATCACTCATCATAGTTAGATGTTTGTTGTTGGATGGTTGTAAAGTTGGTTTTTTTGTTGTTGTTGTTAAATACAGGTTTTAAATTTTTGACAATCCACTTTTAATGACTTCGTGTAGTTAGCCTTATATTATTTAGTATTGTCAGTTTATGTTGAGACTGTGCCATCTGGGATACCTGATTTATTATAGTATAGGGCTGGCCACCCGTTATTATTTGGAGTGGGTTGTCACATGTATGGTACAACGTGAAGTTATAACATGATGCTACAACATGAAGTTACATTATCTTATAAGTAGTAGCATATGAGATTATGATGGGTTTGTCGGAACTGCTACCGATTTTTCATGAGTAAATGATTTCTAGAGATACGCGAGAGGATGCATTATGATTTGCGAGGTCTGGGAAATTTTTTCCTTCTTTATGTCTTAGGTTCATCTGGAATTTCAACAACAAAAACAAAAATTTGCTAGTTGATAATTCTTATTGAATATAGTTTTTAAAATAATCAGAATAAGGATTAGTAATACCAAGAGTATCATAACAATCGAGATTCAACAATTAGTTTAAGAGAGCATAAAAATATAGAATGATATTTTCTACAAATAAAAATTTCAAGGCTAGAACTGATTAACAACTTTGGATGGTTTCTAAAGAAATAACCCACAACTATTTATTTAGAGGCTTTAGGGAAATAGCCATACATACAAGAACTCAATCCATATAAAATAGACATAATCCATCCATATCTCAGGAAATAAAGTAACCGTGCTAAGTCAATCATGGGCATTCCATATGGTAGTAATAACTAGGACCTTAATCATTTGAGTCTCATATGACAAATAATACACTCGTGGGTATAACGAAAGATTATTCCCTAAAACTACATCATATGAAATAATACGATTGCATAAAATCATAATTAAAATCTGAATCAATCATACATAAATAGCTAAACTACTCAAATGAGTTCATCAATGGAAATAGGATAAAATGGGTCTATCACATGGTGATATCAACAAAAGGCATACACAGTAGCATTTTTTTTAAATTAATACTGAAAAAAATAACCTATTTGTTTTTAGGGCTTTTGAAATATATTTGTTAGTTTAGGGCAGGGGTCCTTGAAAGTCTGTAATAAGAAAAATATTTAAGTAAGGCTAGATTTTTAACGATATTGCAATATAAACAAAATTTAAATCGCATATAAATAAATTTAAGTTTGAATTTATTACTTATGCTTCCTTAGGTTTTCAAATTTAGTTGTGGTAGACTTTTTTGCTTCTATGGGTGTCAAAAGTAAGTATAAAAGGCATGGGATGGAAATTCAGAAGTTAAAAAACTTCAGGGGGTTTAAGTGTAAAAATAATTTAAAGTTTTAAAATTCAAGTTTGGGTGTTTCTTCAAACTGACTTTCTGGTTGACCAAACAGTGTGTTGTAATATACCATTTTGACCAGAAAAATCAAATATAATTTTTGAAAAAAAACAAAATTTTTCGATTGGACACGTACCCCCACACGCTCAATCAAATTTATGAAGCGCTGGATTTGACCCTACTTGTGCACGTGTGACACACTTCATCTTAAACCTTTGTAATTTTGAATTTAGGGTAATAGACTTTGACCTTTAATTAAATGCCTTACAGAATACCATTTTAGATGATTCAAAAGCCATTCTTCCTAATTTTTCATAAGGAATTCAAAAGCATAACTTTTATGGATTGAGATGATCAGTAGATTCTTCTCTGCAGGCTGTAAAACTTTAAAATTTTCAGTTCTATATTTGTAGACTTTTAGTGAAATGCGAACTATGTCAGTGATATGATTTTGTTTCTGTGTGATTTTGGAACAAATTGGTTTTGTTATGAGGTTTTGATTCATAGTATACATAGAGAATTTGAACTTCAAAATTTTAACTGCCGAAATAAGAAAACTTAATTTTGAAATATGTAGATATATTGTAATCAAATTAAACATTATGGTTGATTTCCTACATGTCTAAGGACAATTATTCCCACTTCAAAAATGATTCAAAGTTTGGAACACAAAATTCACTATTAAAGCTCAAGCTTTCAGGGTGTATTCTGAATGTAGACCCCTAGCTATCTATTTTTACGTTAAGTAAAGAATGTAAAAGTATAAATGGAGACTAAACTACTGTAGAAACTAAGTAAAGTGGAAAAAATTGAGCTCTATGCATAAAATATAGGTATACCCAAAATGAAAAAATTTTGAGTTGATTTTTATGCTAGTGATTCAATGATTTTCTTTGTACTAATATGTGCCTTTTATATGTGATATTAAGGAGAGTTAATTGGTCAATTAAAGAGAAGAGTTTGAGATGGTTTAATGGAAGATATCCTTAAAAGAATTTGGAGTACACATGAAAACATGTGCTACCTTGGTCCTCATCGACTCTAATGGTTTCTTGGTGCCATTGTCACTATCTAAGCCAATGAGGAGAAATTTTGGAGTTTAGGTTTTGGTCCTTGAAAAGTTCTAGTTGAATTTTAAGTTCATTTTCTATGTTTTTCAAAACTTTGGAGGCTTTGTATAATTTCCAAAACTTGGTGGAGTAATGTTATGGGTTGGTTTGTAATTTGAGGTGTTTATGAAGTTAATTATGGAAAAAATTAGGGGTTTATAACTCATTTAGAATGTTTAAAAGTCAAATACAAAAATTAGGGGCTAGTTTGTATTATTTAAAAATTTAGGATTACTTTCTATTTTAGGTTTTTCCAAGGTTATTTTAGTTAATATTAAATGTTCTTAGTTTTAAGAATCTTTTAAATAGGGATAGGTTATCAATTACTTAAAATTATTCGTACATACATGTATTGTTGAATCCTGAGCGAGTTAGCGTTTAGAAGATCTTACACACCCCATATTATTGATTTTTTCATAAATTATCAAGACTCCATAAGTTCTTATATGAAATAGTAGTTGATTACTTTAATCAACCAGAGATTTATGACATATCTTTCATTATCTAAAAACCTTAGCCTCGAATTACTTGTTACTTTCCTTATTACGCTACAATGAATACTTTGGCCATCCCTCCGGTTTTCCTCCTTCTCGGGGTCGGCGCTTAGTGCGCGATTGGATACTGAGAGAAGGTCTCTCTCCTTTTCTAGGAGATCTTCGTTTGTCTTCGATGTTGGGTGTTGCAAAGAGATAGAGACGCCAAACTATATTGCACAAAATAGAAAAAAGAACATGCCGCCGCCTCGAGAGAGCGGCATCAAAGACAAACTGATGCTTACACAACCAATAGTTAAGAGGTTCGGGAGCTAAGATATGGAATGGGAAGGTGTTAGGAACCCATCGTTCCCTTTTAGTCTCTCATGGGCTTATATTACTATTTTCCTCAATTTCTTCGTGAAGTGTGTACATGTGTATATATAAATGGAGATTGGAATTTCTAGACTCATATCACGGAAAGGATAGTGTGAGGTCATCGAGAGGAATGTTAAAATAATAATTATAAAATATAATGTTTGCACTTATCGAGATATTAATCGTCATAATGTAACGATAATATTTTTTAGAAAAATGAAAATATGAATCACAAGTATGATATATATAAAATAATGTATGAAATGGGAAAATAAGAACATAGGACTCGTGTCTCTAGTTTTTATCTCGAGATGCCTACTTAAACCATAAAGGCATCAAAGTCCACGTAGTTCGCATGTGGTACAAGGGTGCGATTTATCCCATATATTCCAACAAGAGTTTATTATATGTGTGTGTGTGTAGAAAAAATATTTTTAGTTTTGAGAAAATAAGATGAAGAACCCCATCAGAATTTATAGGTTAACCCTCCTTTTCTTTGTTTTTTTTATAGAAAATAAATTATGTGAAATAAAACTAGTAGATAATAAGGTATCAATGCGTATGATCTAAAAAAGAAGCTAAATTGAGAATTTATATAACTAATGCGAAAATAAAGAAAGTTAAAGAGAGAATGATGTTTGGACCATCTTTGGAGATTTGAAGCTTGATCTCGGTCCTTGATGAGCTTTCTTGCAAGTTGGGATGAATCTTGGATGAGAGAGATAGAGATTTTGTTAAATTAGGTATGGGAATGATGGGAATGAAAGGTGGAAAAGGAATTTTCCCCAAGGAAACTGCGTTGATTGCAGAAGAGTGTTGTTGAGATCACTGATATTGATGGATATGGGGTGTTCCTTGGAAGTGAGATCATGCCCTCCTTATATAGGGTAGGGGGACTACTGATCGGCATATCCCTAGCCCTGCTAATTAATAGGTGACCCTAGACACACTTTTAATAGGAAAGGAAATGGATATGCCAATCTATAGTCTCGTGCAGATTGTTTCGAAAAAATGGTACTAGAACCCAATACGTAAATCCAAATATTGCAAGGGGAATACCATTAGAAATTTAATTCAGAGGCCTTCAAGAGTCCTTCGGACCACTTCTGGGTCCGAGTGTTGACATTTGGTCAAACGGGGCTCGAAAGAGCTCGTTGGTCCTTTGGACAGGAGATCGTCGGACGATAATTGATCGTTCATCCAAATCATGTACGGTAAAGACTGTTGGAAATATTATGCGATGCACTTCCACTTTACAAAGATCTTTGCTCGGTTTGTAGAGTTGACTTTGGTCAAATAGGACCCGGTGACCTTTCAAAGTAAAATGGGTCGTTCATCCATACAGTAAGGCTGATTCGCGCATAGGGTGGATCGTTGGAAAGGGTATTTAGTTACATTCAAAGATTAATTCAATATTGTTTGATTCAAAGAGTTTACCTTGGTCAAAAAAAGTTCGGGAGCGCATCGTGGCCTCCAGATTAGTTTTCGGGAGAAAACGGATCATTCACCCGAACGGTTACTCCATTTCGTGCATGAGGAGGACCCATGGAAAGGGGGTTTTGTGCCCATTGAATATGCATTGATAATTTTCCCCGATGATGAAGTTGATTGGGGTCAAATCGGGGTTTGAGAGCATCCAGTGGCCTCCTGATCCGTTTTTAGTTATAAAATAGTCCATTCTTCGGAACTATTATGCCGATTCACGCATACGGTAGACTGTTGGAAAGGGGATTCAGTACCCTTCAGGGATTCATTGAGCTTTCACTCTGACGATGGAGTTGATTAGAGTCAAACGGGGCCCAGGAGCGCCTGATTGCCTCTTAATCGATAATCAGAGTATGACCTAGGGTTTGTAATGAATGGGGAGGTGCTAAGGACCTAAGGAGGGACTTGGGGGGGGGGGGGGGGTCCTAGAATGTTGTTTCTATAGAGCCCCTTGACGGGTGATCTTAGAATAAGTGAACGATGTCGAATAGATACCACATGATGTTTAGGAAATGGGTTAATTCTGCAGACCTGAAGGGATAAGGATGACCAATTCAGAGGGTCAAGGTCGATTTCAAGGACCTAAGGTGATGCTGGAGATAGCAGATTTTGAGGGTCGAGGCCAGTTTTGGGGACCTAAGATGGGAGCGACCAATTCTGAGGGTCGAGGTCAATTATGAAGACCTTAAGTAGGGAGCGACCAATTCTGATAGTCGAGGTCAATTCTGAGGACCTTAAGTAAGAAGCGTGGGGAATAACTCTCTTGGGGAATTTTTAATTTTCTTTTTTTTTATAGACTTTACTAGGGAAGAGACATCTGTCTAGGGATTATGTATTTTTTAAAAGAGCTAAAAATCTTAGTTTGGAAATTCCACTTGGGGAAACAATTGATAACTTAAGGTTTTGGTATTCCGTTAAGAATGTGTTGTTAGGGAGAGATGCCCGGTTAGGGCTTCTAGCACTAATTAGGTAAATTTGGAATTTTTATGGGAAAAAGTTTTATTCGCAAATTCTAGTTGGGAAAACGGATAGGATATTATGTAGCCCTGCTGGCGAAGTGCTTGATTTACGCTAAGGGAGAATTTTTTGTGAGTCCATTGGGGAGGTGTAATGGCCATTACGAGCGCGCTAAATTTTAGGGTTTAAGATGGAAAAAATATGGCATTAATTCGGTTGGGGATTTGGGAGCTTGAAAAATGATTTTATTGATGAAAAAATGTTCCAATATTCATTTGGCAATTTTAGGAATCTTTCGAGAATTTTTTGGAATTTTCTGGCATTTTTTGTACGAAATTTCAGCGGGTTGGCAATCGGCATGTTGTAGGGGGTTCCAAATGGAAATGTCACGGTCTTCTGGACTACCTTGGTATGGGGAAGGGTCGGTGCCATTCAGTGGGGTTCAACAGCTATTGGGGATTGATTACGAGGGTACGCATACAGTTGTGGACCGTAGATCTCGGAGGTGGTGTAGGCGGCATTGGGTAGGATTGCTGAATCTCTATTAGGGATTTAAGTGACCTTTTACCCTTGGGGCTGGTTCTTCGGGATTTTCTTGCAGATTCCTCACTAATTGTGGGAGATTTTAACCATATTCATGCTGGATGTAGAGGCATTGCACCTAAAAAGAGACTTAAAAAGGGAAAAAAGAAATGCATATTTTGTTTGATTCTCTTGATTTAGTGGCTTACTCTATATCCACTTTAATTTTCTGTTGAGTTTTTATTTTGAGAAAGAGACGGAAAAGTGTGTTTTTGGGAATTTTTTTAAATATGTTTGAGTAAAAGATGTCCTCGGAGGCTTGGTTAAAAAAAAAAGCTTCCCTTTTGAAGGGATTTATTTCTAGACAAGGTTAAAAATGAGTTTTTTGGAATTTTTTGAATAGAGTAAGGCCTTGGTGGCTCAATTGGTATCAGGATTAGGATAATCGAAAGTTGGGTTGTAAAGTGGGGCTTACCACCTTCATTGGATTGTGCTAAATTCGAGGTGGTGAAGGGATTGTATTGGAATTATTGCCATGGTTCTAACTTCGAGGCTCTTAATGGTAATAAGGGACTTTATGGTGGACCACCAGCTTGTTGTCATTACTGCGTGGATGTCATATTATCATAATCATGTGGTGGTGATACTAGCAGCGACCCTGAAGGGTATAGATACTTGGCAGAAAGGCTTTTATAATTTTTTGAAAGGAAGACCAATTATGTTGTTCATGTGGCTAGCTGAGAGATTCTATTTGGTAGTCCCCCTAGAATATCCATTAGCAATTGTACCGAATTTCTTTATTTTCTATTTCATCATCTTTGGCCCGACCATAGAGAACTGGGTCAACTGGTTCGTGGAGCATGGAGCTCGAAGTCTGCGCTGGTTAGTGCCCTGGTATGGGGAGTTGTAGCCCATTCTAGAACTAGGGGAATACAAGTATGTTCGATTGACCTCATTCTATCTTCCCTGGCGGATCCTACGTCATGTTAGATGGGAGCAGATTGTGCCTTCCCGTACCTTAGATTTCTTACCTGTAGAGGATTTGACGAAAGGCATGTGCATGAGGTTGGGCTCTCTATGGGAGAATCATCAGCCATCGACTTGTCCCTCTCAATCTGTTGGAAGAGTTTGGCACATTTTTTGGGATTATATGAAATGGTTGTGCAGGAGGTTAGTGGATAAGATCTTAACCGAGGTGATAGGCCAGAGATGGTTTGCCATGTTTAACACTATGGAGGGGGTGTAATGGATTTCTCTAGGCTAGTTAGGGCTTACCATTCCATGGAGCGGCTTCGGTATACCATCCAGGCAGGGGAAGTTTGGGGGCCTCAAGATGGAGATGATGTTGGAGTTGGGTCCTCTGGTAGTTGCGGGTAGGGATGGTGATTATTTATGAAGCTTCTGTGTGCTTGGTTATGTATTTGGTCATTTTGGGTTTGTTGGGAATACATTTGGGAATTTTTGGTTAGTTCATTTAGGAGTAATTGGGTTTGATTTGTTTTTAGGACATTCAGGTTGGGGGGGTAGTTGTTTGACTCCTTACACTGATATTCCCTGTAATCCTACTGAAATTTCCGAAAATGGAATAAAAAGGACTTTAATTATATTATTGTGCCCCTTGATGAGTTTTGCATTTGAATTATCTATACCAATCTCTAAGGCATATATAATCCTTTTGTTCATGTAAATGATAAAAATCAAATGTCGTTCTCGAAGGTAATAAGAGAATAGCATTTTATGAAAAAGAAGGGGATCGTGACCATGTAAAGCATGTGAGGTTCCTACATACCTTTTGGGTTTAAAAAATTCAGAGTTTCATTTTTGAAACCAAATTTTTTTTAGAGGATCAGGACCTATATAGTTCTGAGTATATGGAAATAAAGAATTTTTTTTATAATCGAAGGGAGATGAGAGGAATCGTAGCGCGCCGAGATTTTGGACTAGGAGTTGAATTTCTTGAGATGTTCCAGGTTGACTGGTCGGGACATCTCTTCTTCATCAAGGTTGGTACGTATAGTGGTGCCACTGGACAAGATATTCTTCACGATGTAGGGGCCGCTCCAGTTTGACTTGAATTTCCCTCTAGGGTCCTAGATGGGTTTTATGATTTCTTGGAACACTAAATCCCCTTCTCAAACACCACGGTCCTTAACTCTCTTATTGAACGATCACAATATTCAGCAATGGTACCCCTGTATATGATATAGAACCTTTAGTCTCCTTTCGTCTAAGAGTGACAATTCGTCAAGTCGTCTCTGATGCCAGTCTTCTTTGATGATTTTTCTTTCGAGAATGACACGTAGTGAAGGTATTTCGTGTTCAATGGGTAAGACTGCTTCCATGTCGTATACCAGCTAGTAAGGGGTAGCCCTAGTAGATGCTCTAACTGAAGTATGATAGCCCCAGAGGGCGTAGGGGATTTGATCGGCTCAATCTTGGCATATCTTGGTCATCTTGATGATGATTTCTTTGGGGTTATTATTAGCGGCCTCAACTATACCGTTGGTTTAGGGTCGGTAGGAAGAATATTTATGTGTCTAAATCCCATACTTTTTGACAAATTCTGTGACTTTTGCCTTGAAATGTAAACCGTTGTCAGTTATTAGCTCGTGCACGACCCCGTATCGACAGATGATGTTCTTTTGAATGAAATTAACTACCTTTTTTACATTCAACAATGTGTATGACTCAGCTTCGACCCATTTGGTTAATTAATCAATAGAAACTAAGATGAACTCGTGCCCATTGGATACTTTCAGTGTAAATTTCCAAATGATATCAATGCCCAATGTGGAGATCAGACAGGGAAATGTCATGTTGTATAACTTTAGTGGTGGCAATTGCTGTAGATTAAAAAACTGTTGGCATTTGAGGCATCTTCGAACATATGTGCTGCAATCTTTAACTATGGTAGTCCAATAGTAACCCTATTAGATAATCTTCTTGGAAAGCATATGGACATTCATGTGTGGTTCGAATTCCCCGCTGTGGATTTTCGGCATCATCTCTTCAATGTCTTCCCCTGCGATGCAGTGTAAGTGGATTAAATTAAAGTTTCTCTTAAATAGGGTTTTATCACAGACAATGTATTGGGCAACCATTTTGCGGAGGGTTGCTCAGTCTTTCTTGTTGGCATCTTGGGGGTACCTACCATGCTTGAGGAGGCACCAAATGTTGTAGTACCAACACTCGTCCATATCAGGATCTTCCTCTATAATGAGCTCAATATGGTAGCAGTGTCGACATGGAGGCCAAGATAGCAAGGGAAACGTCAAATTTGTTCCTCATTCAGGGCAAGTAATGGAAGGAGATATCTCATAATTAGTATGTCATCTCCTCTAGGTGAGCGTGGAAGGGTAAGAGGTTTTCGTATTTGAATTTCCACTTTCTAAAGACTTAGATGATGATGGGAGAAGAATCCCCGTAGACATCTAATACCCAAATTCCTTTCTTGAGAGTGACTTTGAGTCCTATAGCGCATGCCTCGTATTCGGTCCTGTTGGTGCAGGGAAAACTTAGTTTGATGGAAATGGGAGTGTGAGAGTCATCAGGGGCAATCAACAGTATCCTAATGTTGTATCCTTTCCTGTTAGTAGTGCCGTCAAAGAACATATTCCATCAGAGGTCTTCCTGAGAGGTGGAAAGGATATCTTTATCTAGGAATTTGGAGATCAAAATGTCGACTTCTTCCGTGGGGTAGTCGGCAAGGTAGTTAAAGATGGATCTCACTTACATGGCCTTCTACGTAACACATATGATATCAAACTCGGCTAAGAACATCACCCATCAAGCCATTTGTCTAGATATAATAGGTTTCTCGAGCTCGTATTTGATAGGATCCATTCGTGACACAAATATGATGGGAAAAACAAGCATGTAGTGTCGTAATTTTTGAGTGACCCAGACAAGGGAGACTTAAACTTTCTCCAAGGCATTGTAGTTGACTTCGTATGCGACCAACTTATGTCACACCCCAAATTATATAAAATGGTAATATTTAAAATCAGTACTATAATTTGTATATGTGACGATGCACTCAGAAAGTTGTCAAAAATAAATTAATAAACATCATAAATACAATAACATCTTAATATTACATATGAGATCTTAATACATAAGAGGCTTTTACATTACATATTTTCATCCAGTAACTATGGAACATAATATGTCTTGAAAAGTACTTTAAATTTACAAAGGAAATAAAAATTTAATTAATCAAGAAGTTCGCCCCAAAATATGTCGGACTATGGAAAAACGAACTTAGAGACTCAATCCTGTACAAAACCTGAAATGAAAAGTGTGTAGCATCATGAGTAAAGCAACCCAATGAGAATACACTTTTGCTCAAAATTCATCTCCCAAGTTTACTAATAGCAATTATTTATATTTTATATGTCAATTACTAAAATTTGCTTCAATAAACTTCAATAGGAATCACATGTCTAACGATTTAGTTCATCCTTTTCAAATTATTGATTATAAGGTTTATTTGTAAGAATTAATGAAATATTACGACAGGTACACTAGAAACTTCTAATGTACGTTACCCTTAGGCCACAACACACTGGCCAACTTGCCTATGTGTATACCTGTACCCACTAGACAACTTCTGGTGGAATAAAATATATTAGTGCACTAACTGTAGGATTATCTCAATCCCGACCAATTTAGGAGGAACCTTAAGTTCAATAATAACAATATTAGGTTATAATATGTCACAACTTAATTAATGGCCTCGGCCCTCCCTCCATATAGCCAACTTTCATATACTTATTTAGCAACTTTACTAAGATTAAAAACATATGACATTCATTTACTCGACCCAAGAATTCAATTAATATTCTCCTTAATTATTTTGACGTGTTGTAACTCACGGTCTTACTCCGATAGAAGTTCGGAGTTATCATGACATAATAATTTCATATCAAATGTTTATTTAAAAACTTCACTTAAATACTCAACAAAAATAATATATCTAACATAAAATTTATTTATAACATCACACACAATTATTCCACTTATTTTGGGACGGTCTTTTCATGCAACTTAATCTATATAATTAACTATTACCACTAACAAATTCGAGACAACAATTTAACACTAACTTTAACAGTTTATTAACACTATTATATCTACTTAACTTGCACCCAATAAATTATATAATATTCTCATATGAGTTAATATATCACACAAAAAATCTCAGACATAAATAATAAGCCAAAAATTTTAATTAAATTCAGATATAACATGTTGTCAGAATTTTTAACACAGAATTTTCAGCTTCAAATACTAAACTTTAAAAATTCATATCTCACTCATTTCTTATCCAAAAATTACGATTTTAGTATTCAAAGAAAGATAATTTTATGTTCTATCCATAACAAGTATAAATAAATTAAAAAAAAATTACTTAGGTCGGAATTGAAAATACATTTGATCATAGTCCAAATTTTTAAGAAAATAAATGGGGCTAAAATTTAGTATGTTGTTTCTCACTATCACAGGGAACTAAAATAATTATTTAATTTTTTTAAACATAATATGGATGGTTTTTAAATTTTCCCTCTCTAAGTGGCCATTGAAGATTTAATAGAGCTTCCATGGTTACTCATTACTAAAACTATACTTAAAAAAATGAGTTGAAAGGAGAAGATAGTTCTCACCTAAAATGAGTTTAAAATCCTCTTTATGCTTTCTTCTTTGCTCTTTCTTTCTTTCTTCTTCTTCTTCTTCTTCTTCTTCTTCTTCTTCTTCTTCTTCTTCTTCTTCTTCTTCTTCTTCTCACTCTCTCCCACCTTTTCTTTTGTTTTATTAGAGTAAATTAGGAATTTTATTACTTTGGCTCATAAAAGAGGATAAACATTAGAGGATAGTAGGAGTTGTTTTAATTTATCTCATAAAAGAAGATAGACACTTAGCCAAAACAACGAGCCTTTTGAAGTTGTTTAGCATGAGTGATTTTAACATGGGATAAATAAGTGTTGGACACTTGTCTTATAAGCTAAACACGTGTCATATTGGCTAGACACTCACCTCTCTCTCTTTTACTTATTTTTAACATTCAAATTTAAACCTATTCAAAATATTCCACCATTAATTTTATGTTTTTATTTTTAATTTTAATTTTATTATTATTATTATTAATATTAATATTATTATTATTATTATTATTATTATTATTATTATTATTTTAACACGTGATTAAATTCAATGTTTTACTAAATGTGTCATGTCACTAATATCTTAAATGAAAATAATTTAACAATATTCTATTATTTTGGAGTCGGGTCACTACAACTTATGATTGACATAGTAGATGATCCTCTCTTTGTGGGATTCTTCAATGTATTGGGATAGCAAAACCCCATTTGTGGTGTCTATTACGGTCAAGTATAGGAGTAGGGGAGACAAGGTTGTGGTGGCATGAGTACCGGAGGTCGGGTAAGATATTTCTTTATTCATTCAAATGCTTCTTGACGAGCTTCATTATAGGTTTTGGTTGATTCCTGTGAGAGGAGTTTGAAGTTGTTTTCACAAACAGAAGTCAACTGACTGATGAACCAACTGATATACTATAATTTTCCTAAAAATCTCTGAACTTCCTTCTCCGTTAGGGGTGGTGGCATTTTGAATATGGCTTTCAGTTTGGGAGGATCTACTTCAATCCCCTCCTCGCTAACCATGAATCCCAAAAACATTCCTTTAGTAACACTAAAGACACATTTATGTGGGTTGAGTCACATCTAGTATCATTACAGTCGTTCAAAAAACTTCCAGAGAGTGGGAACATGACCTTCCCAACTTTTAGACTTGATGATCATATCATCCATGTAAACCTCTACTTCTTTGTGTATCACATCATGCAAGATGGATATTGCAGCCCCTTGGTAGGTAGCCCCTTCATTTTTAGGACCAAATGGCATAAGTGTGCAATAGAAGGTTCACAAGGGGTGATGAATGAGTTTTTATCTTGATGATCAGGGTGCATCTTGATCTAATTGTATCAGAAAAACCCTTCGATAATGACTTGAAAGCCTGTCTGGTGGTATTATCCACAATCTTGTCGATATTGGGAAGTGGTTAATCATCATTTGAAGAGGCCTTATTTAAATCTCGATAGTCAACATACATGCGGATCTTTCATCCTAATTTTGGCACGGGTACAATGTTGGCTAACCATATAGGATATTCGATCACCTGGATGAAGCCTACGTTCAACTGGTTAACTAGTTCTTCTTTAACCTTGAGTGTCCATTCGGTGCAAAGATTTTTTAGTTTTTATTTGACTGGTTTACATTCTAGGAGAGTTGGAATTTCGTGTTGGGAGATCTCAGGATAGATGCTAGGCATGTCGTCGTAGGACCATGCGACGACGTCCACAAATTCATTCAGCATTTCTTTGAGTTTCGCGCGCTCATGCTTGTTAAAGGTGGACCCTATCCTAATCTCGCATAGATGAATATTAAAACCGAGATTAATAAGAACAGTTTTATCTTCATTTATTTGAACACGGTTATGTTATTTGTTATTAACCTTATTAAGTTCCATTAAGAATTGTTCATTTACAAAATCATCGTCATCAAGAGTTTGATTAGAATCAAGACAATTAATGTAAGGAACAATAAGATACTCAAGATATTTGTTTATTTCATTCTTGGAAAAAAAACGTTGAGAACCTCATTAAAGGAAGTCTCGATTACATTGTGATCAGAATATGGAACAACAAAAGAAGAAGAAATAGGATAAACATCTGGGTTGGGTTGCATTTCCGTAATGACCCCACTTTTATATAGTTTGTTTTTATACTCTTGTGTTACTTATTATCTTATAAATGTTGTATTATTAGATATGTGGTATTATTGGCTATCAATATAACAAACCCCATTTTTTTATTTACGAAGAATCAACTGTAAATTGGATCAAATCGAAGTCTTATGACACATCTTAAGGCAAATAATAAGTTTTAGTGTAAAAAATATAATTTTATGAAACTTTAAGGACTAAAATAAAAATATAAAATGGGCCATTTTGTAAATAAAATATTTTCAAGGACCTCTAAGAAATATTCAAAATATATAGTGTGAAATTACCAAAATACCCTTTATGTGTGAAATGACCCTTATACCCTTATCTCCTTTCCACCACGGGCTAGTCACTTCCACCTTCCACATGTCATCTGTAGAGAAAGAGCTAAAACACTTGTCATCATTTGGTGATATTAACACTGCAAGACCACTCCGGATCACGACACCTCGGTGTTGAATCACTAATCCAAAAAGCCTAGTCATTAGACACGTGTCAACACCGTAATACTTTTGGAAACCTATAAATAGGGCCTTAGGGTTCATTTGAAACTCACACCAATTCCTTGAGAATTATAGTAAGAAAGATTGATAGAAAGCTTGGGAAATATCTTAAGAAGGATTTCTATAATTTCTAAGAAAGAATTCATTTCGTAGGTATGATTTTATTTAAATGTTATAATGTATTTTTATAGTTTTAATTTTGTGTTTTACAGCTTTACTTAGTAGTTATGCCGGTAAAATACACTAAGGACTTCACTAATCAAAACTTAAAGTTTAGAAGAAATCCAAGTTGATTTTATTTTCATGTAAACTTGTTTGAAACTGTATATACTCTTTCAAAAATGATTTTTTAAAAGTAATTGCTCATTATTATGGAATCCCATTTAAGTAATTCCAAAGTCAGGCCCGGTGAAATTCTGTCTAGACGAGATGGTATTTAAGTGGTGCCCCTGTGACCCTCCATCTCTACTGGGAATGAATCCGAAAATGTTCTGTCTAGAGGAGATGGTATTTAAGCGGTGCCCCTGTGACCCTCCATCTCTACTGGGAACCGACTGGTTAGGAAGAACTATGAATTGAATCCTTTAATTACGATCAATAAGTTTTAAAAGTTAAGAAAATGGTTTTTAGTAATCCTTTGAAACAAATTACTATTAAAATACAATATGTAGACTCGACCTTGTTTAGAATATATACTTAAACCTTTATCGTATTTGTTATATTAACGTGCGATCGAAGACTCGTTATCTATAATTTCGACCTCTATTTTAGGTGAGTACTCTATGCAATTTCTTGCGCATTTTGATTATATTATATTATGCAAACTATGTATATTTTGTGAAATGCTTTTATTCTCAAAATGCATCTGACACCGGTGATTTCGTCGTTTGTTATATGTTTATATCACTCCATATAAACATTTGATTTGAATTCTAAAATTATTGATTCGGCCTATGGAAACTCTCTTACTATGTTGGCCTTGACTATCGGGTGGAAATATTTGGGTGGTACCTTCCCAGCTGGTTTATCGCTGGTGTGCCCTAAACAAGGCGTTGTTCCAGAAATCATGATTATCTGTCTGTGATGTTACCAGGTGGAAGCATTTGGTAACACTATCTGTCTAGGTATTAGAGCGTACATGGCCATTAAAACTGAATAATTGACATATACTCAATTGTTTTATCTGCTCTGTTCTGAACTGTTTATTCTGAATTTATATATTGTCATCTACTTTATATATATTACTTGAAATTCCTATCTTTATGTATATAGTTTCTGTTCTAAATCGAATAGGTATCAATTTTCTGAAAAACCCTGGAATGTTTGGAGATTGAATCTCATTCGGCTTTTAGCTGACGTTGTATAAATAATCATTTTTTTAGGAAATACTTAAGTTTGTGGATGGAACGAAAAAGGACTATGTTGAAGATTTAGCTTTTAAAGCTCTTTTTGTTACCTTAAGTAGAAGTTTGTTTAATTAGATAGAGCATGTTTAGCTCTTTGTGTCATGTTGTAACTCGTTGATATTTTAATACAAATGAAGTTCCCTTTAGAAAGATCTGATGTTGTAATTCCTTCACTTTCAGTATTTTACGATTCATAACCATGTGATTATACTTCCGCTACATATATTTTAAAACAAAAATTTTAAGGCCAGAATATTGGATGCCTTGGTGGCATGTCAAGACACTCGTTCCCTACTATTTTCGGGTCGGGGTCATGATAATTTCAGTTGGTGGAACTGGTATGACATTCTAGTTAAGGAGGGGAGCATCAGTAGTCTTGATCAGGATGGATGGGTTCGACGATGTAGAGCTTGAGTAGATCATGCAAAGTGTCAGCTCCAGTGTCTATGAGTTGAATATTGGACTGATCATTTCCTGACTCAGTTCCTCATTTGAGTTGTCAAACTCGTCCCCCCATCCAGTAGCAATGACATCATCCTTCCACAATTTCCATGGCTTCTTCATATAGATCCTCCAACTTAACAGGGAGATGAAGAAGTTAAAGGACCAATGACCCTTGTAGTTTCAAAGCATCAAGTAACTCGGATATATTGTAAATCTCATCGGTCTATGGGAATAAGTCTGCCATGATCTGAACTACATCATCTAAGCTGAATTCATCGATCGACACCACCAAATTATCTAACTTTCGAGCCCACTTTCGGGCTTCCATGAATAGTGTGCTGAACTTATGACAGTCAATGGTCATTTCAGAGGGAAATTTTATCCCAAACACTAGAGCTGGTTCAGTAATGCTGCCAATTCCACATCTTTCCCTCCGGAATGGGTACGAACGAAAATACATTCTCTTGTAAAAAGTGATAAGGCCTGGTCAGAAAGACAGGTAGTTTTATAGAAAATATGGGCAAACTTTAAGGGGTTTAGGTGAATATACTGGTATGATGGTCAATTTACTGGGTACAATATGGGTAGAACGAAAATGGATTGTGAGTAGTATTGGGTTTAGGATTGGATGGTTGGGAGATAATACCCCGATTAATCAAACCTTGGATTACATTCCGAAGATGAAAGAAATAATTAGTGGTATAACTAGCATTTTGATGAAAATCGCAATGGGCATCAAGTTTGAAATTTTTTGGAAGCGAGTTTGGTAATGGACGAGGGTCCAACAGTTGGATGAGATTTCCGTTTAATAGGGCTTGGTAAACTTTAGATAAGGGAGCATGAAGCTCAATATATTCTTTTGTTACTGGGTTAGCACGGATTTTTAGTGCCCATGAAGTGGCAGACTGAGAGATGTTATTGATGGCTGAAACTGTGGCATGGCAGGCTTCTAATTTATACTTAGAGTGAACTATCTGGATACCTTCTTTGGCTCAGTTTTCATCTTAGCTAGACTTTCTTCAATATCCACCCTTGCTTCCCAGAGTGCTCAATTATGAGGTTAATATTGTCCTCCCATCATCGCTCTAACATGGGGTAAGAAGTTTTTCTTCATAATACTAACTTTCTCCTCTTCAGAAGGTCGGTTGGTCATGGTGGCCGCTTTCTCCCTCCACCTTGATATGAAATTACTGACAGATTCTTTGGGATTCTACTCGAGAAGTTCTAGATCATGGCGTGTAACCTCCAATTACTCATTGTACTTATTCCGTGACATGAATTATGGGCAACACCCTCCTAATAGTGAAGTATGGATTCCTCGAGAGATAGGAACTAATAAAGAGCGTTGTCCTTCATAGTCTGCAGGAACATGTAGGCTATTATTTCCTTGAAGTCACCTAAAAGAGTAATGGATCGATGTTAAGTTCACAGATGAACAATTGGGGGCCCTCTACCCCCAAACTTCTCAATGTTGGGCATCTTAAATTTTTTTGGCATTCTTGCTTTAGGGTAAGGATACATATGGGTGTAATCCTAGTAGTTCCTTGAGATTCATACTTGGTCAAACTTCATGGTCAACATCTTAAGGTCCTACTTGACCATGTTCAACCATTCTTCCTTTAGATCGATGATCATTGGAAGCTTAACCCTTGGCTAGGCAAGTTTCATCATAGGGAGCTGAGCTGGCGGTGGCCCATTGGAAGGAGAGGCACGTGGAGCATGTAGAAATTCTTCAGGGACAATATAGGCTCAGGTGTGGGTGGACCCATAGCGTGAGGGAAGAGGACCTCAATCTCTTCAGGAATAGGGACCCAGTTTTGCCGCATCTCATGAACCTCGGTTTGAAGGTTGGCAATCTTGACGGTAAGTTAGACTAGGACCGTCATCAAATCAAGTTGTACATTTGGTACCTGGTTTGTGTTCTCCATGGAGAATGGGCGTGGGTGGATTCTAGACTTTGATGAATTATGGGGAGAACTGACGAAGCCAAGGGGCGGTTTGACTGAAGATCGAAGTCAATCAGGAGCCAGGCCAAGGGTCGGGTATGCAACCAACCTGAGAAGGAAAATGATTTGAATTTATCTTTTAAAAGAGAGGGGGAAAATTTTATTATTGAAAAAGGAAGAAAATGTTTTTGACAAAAAAAATTGGAAAGGGAGGAACAAAATATTTTTGGCATGTTTTTAACAAAGGGGGGGGGGGGGGGGGGGAATGTCTTTTGACGTTTATGATAAAAGGAAGGAAAATGATTTTGGTATTTTGATAAAAGAGGGGAAAAATTATTTTGGCACTTTTGTAAGGAGGGAGGAAAAATGAGGAAAGGGTGTCATCGTGATTATTATTATTATTATTATTATTATTATTATTATTATTATTATTATTATTATTATTATTATTATTATTATTATTATTATTATTATTATTATTTCACTTGTATTAGGTTTACTGATTAAGGGTGAAAAGTAGCGCGTGTCAAAATGTCGATCGTTGTTTTTTGTTCACCACCTCAATACAAAAACCTAAACTATGGACTACACTCTTTTAAGGGAGTATAGCGGCCAGTCCGGGTATCGAATCCACAAAGACAAGTTGCTAGGATTTAAATGGTTTATTACTTCTAAAATAAATGTGTGAAAGATAATTTTTGTAACTAAAAAGAAAAGATAGAAAAAAGGAAAGACTAAACTATGCGTGGATAAATTAAACTGTGATTAACAAAGTGAATAAAAACTATAGGTTGCGTTGGATATCCCTCACCCTGAGTTAATTAGTGTAAAATGGTTATATGGGTCGACGAGTTATTAAGATTGCGTCTCGTTTCGATAGTTAATTAGAGAGAAAATTATATTTAAGTCCCATTTGTCAGGTCAATATACATATAAGTCCTATTGACTTTTCAACAACCATATAGGTCCTACTAAAACTTTTTAGGGAATTTTTTCACAATTTTACCCTTTTTATAACCAATCATCCGTAACTTCCTTTAGGAAGTTACATAAGTGGTTGGACTTTTTTTTTAATCTGAAAATGATCATAACTTTTGTTTCACAAATCCGTTTTTCGCAAAATTACTATTTTTGAAATCTGCTCAATGAGATCTATCGAACAAGTTCCATTAAGCCTTTAAATTTTCAAAGAAAAAAAATTACACAAACAATAAACTTTACAGTATGCACTAGAATATGAAATTGTTTTATATATGCGACATTTTCACAAACAGACAGTAACATTTACTGTGGTAATATTACGCCGTATATATATATATATAAAGGTCGACGCTAGTGGCATCCATTCCTTACCCCCATTATTGGAGCTTCAACAACCTTCATCAGAGCTCCGATTTGGGGTGGGTAGGGGTGGTATGTGCTTCCGCTGGCATGAACGTTTGAAAATAAGAGACTTTTGAATAAATGAATTTTGGATCCACCGGAGTGGTATGGGGTGCCGCTGACGCGGACCTTTGAAAATAAGAGACTATTGGATAAATGGGATTTGGATCCTCTGGAGCGCCAGTTTAGGGTGAGTAGGGGTGGCATTAGGTGTCGGTGGCGCAGAACTTTAAAAATAGGAGCATATTGGATATATATATATATATATATATATATATATATATATAATGTGTAATGTGTAATGTGATAACACGATAAATGTTATTGTTTAGAAAATGTCACAGATATTAAACTTTATTGTATACACCAGAAAATGAAATAGTTTTATATCTGTGACATTTTCACAAACAATAACACTTATTGTGTTAGTATATTTATGAAATAGTTTTATATATATAACATTTTCACAAACAGTAACATGTACGAAGTTAATTTTACACAATATATATATATATATATATATACACGATAGATCCGAACCTCTTTTTTTCGAAATTACCATATTTTTAAAGGTTTGCGCTAGCGACATTCAATCCCTACCACTACCGACCCCCATTGTCGGAGCTTCAACGACCTTCATCAGAGCTATGATTTTTTTTTTTTTTTTTTTGGGGGGGGGGGGGGTAGTAGTGTCGTAGGGTGCCCCTTGCGTGGACCTCTGAAATTAAGAGAATATTAGATAAATGGGGTTTGAATCCACGAGAGCGTTGGTTTGGGGTGAGTAGGGGTGGAATTGGGTTAGGTTTATATCTATAACATTTTTACAAACATTAACATTTACTATGTGCATATAACATAGTATATATATACACAAACATTGACATTTATTGTGTTCATGTAACACAGTATATATATACGCTTGATCCAAACCTCATTTTCTGGTATTATCTTATTTTTAACGGTCCGCGCTAGCGGCATCCAATACCCACCACCACCCACCCCCATTGTCAGAGCCCCAACAACCTTCATTAGAACTCTGATTTGAGGTCGCATGGGATGCTGATGTAACATTTTCACAAACACTAATGTTTATTATTTTTGAAAATATTACTGATATAAATCTAACCCAATGCTACCCCTACTCACCTGAAACCGAAGCTCTGGTGGATCCAAAACCCATTTATATAATATTATCTTATTTCCTAAGGTCTTCTCCAGCGGCACTCCATGTCACCCCAAATCAGAGTTCTGATGAAGGATGTTGGGGCTCAGACAATGGGGGTGGGTGGTGGTTGGGATTAGATGCCGCTAGTGCGGACCGTTAAAAATAAGACAATATCAGGAAAAAAAGGTTTGGATCCACTGTATATATATACATACTGTGTTATTATACAACAAATCTTACTGTTTGTGAAAATGTTACAGATATAAACCTAACCCAATGCCAACCCTACACACCCCAAACGGGAGCTCCGGTGGATCCACACCCCATTTATACAATATTCTCTTATTTCCTAAGCTCCGCGCCAGCGGCACCCCATGTCACTCTAAATCAAAGCTCTGATGAAGGTTGTGTAGCTCAAACAATGCGGGTGGGTGATGGTGGAGATTGGATACCGCTAGCGCGAACCGTTAAAAATAAGACAATATTAGAAAAAAGTGATTTGGATCAACCGTATATGTATATACTGTGTTATAACATAGTAAATGTTAATTTTTGTGAAAATATTACAAATATAAACCTAACCAAATGCCAACCAACCCTACTCATCCCAACCCGGAGCTTCGGTTGATCCAAATCCCATTTATCCAATATTCTCTTATTTCCTAAGGTCCGTGCCAGCGGCACCCCATGTCACCCCAAATCAGAACTCTGATGAATGTTGTTGTAGCTCCGGGGTGAGTGGTGGTGGGGATTGGATGCCACTAGCGCGGACCGTTAAAAATAAGATAATATCGGAAAGAAGATTTAAATCCACTGTATATATATACTATGTTAACACAATAATTGTTACTATTGGTAAAAATGTTACAACTATAAACCTAACCCAATGCCAACCCTACCCACCTCTAATCGAAGCTCTGATGAAGGTTGTTGGATAACATGGGCCTTTAAAAATAAGATAATTTCGAAAAAAAGGTTTGGATCCACTCTATGTATGTATGTATGTGTGTGTGTGTGTGTGTTAACACAATAATTTGTACTATTTGTGAAAATGTTACAGATATAAACTTATCCCAATGCCAACCCTACCCACCCCAAATCGAAGCTCTGATGAAGGTTGTTGGATAGCGTGGAGCTTTAAAAATAAGATAATTTCGAAAAAAGGATTTGGATCCACTCTCAGTGTGTGTGTGTGTGTATAAACACACACTGTGTTTGCACAGTAAATGTTATTGTTTGTAAAAATGTTGCAGATATAAACCTATTTCTCTTTCTGCTTAATACAGTAAAGTTATTGTCTGTGTATTTTTTTTCTTTGAAATTATATAGGCTTCATGGATCTTGTTTGATAGATCTCGTCGAGCAGATTTTAAAAATAGTAATTTTGCAAAAAACGGATATGTCAATTATAAGTTATGATCATTTGAAGATTAAAAAAAAAATTCAACCACTTATATAACTTCCTCAAGGAAGTTACATATGGTTGGTTTTAAAAGAGTAAAATTGTGAAAAAAAAAGTTCCAAAAAATTAGGTGTAGGACTTATATGTAAGGGGAAAACATTATGGGACTATAATGTCTAAAAAAAGGTCTAATAGGATCTAAATATTAATGCCCCTTAATTAAACCCAGAGTTGTCACACCCCTAAATTCGCATAAAATTCTAATAAGATTTTGGCGTCAACAAATACCCAGAAATTATGCACGCAAGGTCGTAAATACGAAGCATACATGATATACCCTGTTAAATCTCCTAGGCGTAATAACTAGGACAACACAATCGAAATAAACACGTAAAACTCCATCACCAAAGCAAATCAACCAAATCAACACTAGGTGAGTTCAATCCGACACAACCTAGACTAAACTAGCCTCTAAGCATGATTAAAAGCATTAAATAAATTAAACTAAGTAATTGAGACAACTAATTAAATTAACTACACAATTTAAACTAGGCGAGAAATAATAAATAAAGCATGAAATAAAAATAAACAAAGATAAGAAAAGTAGGCAAAAGTGATCATTGTAACACCCCGTATTTTGTGCATTTAATATTTAATAAATTCGAGAATTTCAAATTACTTGTGGGTTGTAATTTTAATTGAATTAATTATGGCAATATATGTTTAAATATTAATCGGGGAGTGAATGGTCAATATTTAGGTAAATTTATTTACTAAGTGGATAGTAATAATCTAATTGCGTCATTTCGGGTAGTAATGACGGGGTATGCGATTATCTTAGCCGGGAGTCGGTATAGACTAAATTGGGGGTGAGGTAAGGATTTTTATAAATTAATTCGGATGGCGATTCTGAGTGCGCGGTTGAGTCCGGATGGGTCGAGATAGTCAGAAAAGAGTACCCGGGGGTAGCGATTGGGTCTCGGGATATTTTTGGGCATAGCCGGGCCCGCACGGGGTGATTTGGGCTATTTTAATTTAGCCCATTAGGCTAAAAACGGGATTTGTGTTTTTAAACCTAAACCTAAGAAAAGGAAAAGGAGCAGCCAACATCATTCTAACCTAGGGTTTGAGAGGAAGATTGGGGGAAAACAATCAAAAGCTAATTTGGGGATTTTGGAGCCAAATTAAGGGATGTCGACAACGGATCAGACCCTACGAGAAATTCCAGGCAAGTGGTTAACTGTTTTTACCCCTAAACGGTGATATCCAATTCATATTTTAGTGATGTGTATGCTAAAATTCGTTTTGGGGATAAATGGGTACAAAAATGGGATTTTGGGTAATAGAATAATTGAATGAGATTCAAAGTGAGAATTAGTTGTGTTTTATAATTCTGAAAATGAATGTCTGATTGGAATGTGAAATCCAGTAGGAGTTATGAACAAAATTGAGATGAATTGATGGAAATTAACCGGAGAAAACACATTTTAGAAATAGAGAGTTATGGTATGAATAGAGCATGCTAAAACAGTTGTAGATGATTGGGACTCATTTTGGGAGTAATTGATTGGTTAAAAATAATGAGTTAAGGTTGAAAATCAGAGAGATAAGACCTTGGAAATTTGACTATGGCAGATTCAGATCGGTGGAGAAGACGACCACCTGTTCGATCGATCGATCGACGGTTGGGGATCGATCGATCGACCCTTCAGTTATTTCGGCAGTTTGCCTTATGGATTGTTATGGGTTAAGATTTTAGTTGTAAATTTCCCCTAGCATAATTAAGAGAGAAAAATTTATTATGGGAGTTAATTCTTAACAATTATAAGGGAGTATAATTGAGGGTAGTGGGGGAAATTTTATGTGACACTTTGCAAATGAATTTTGGCGAATAAATTCTGAGAAAATAAGATAACGAAATCGGTGAATAAGTTCGGGTATAGTAGTAGGGTAACGCTACTCATTTAAGTTAATTAATTTGGAGTCGGGTACTAGACTCGGGTGATATTTAATTTCGGGCCACGTGAGCGAGTCCGAGCATGTTGGTTAAGTGACACCAAGGTATTTAATTAATTATTGAGAAAATAAGTAAATTTGGAGTTGGAATTTAAACTCGGGAAGGGTCAAGTTATGGGCCAAGTGAGTGAGTCCGGGTAATGGTTGGGCGATACCGAGGGTTAAATTAATTAATGTATAATTAATTAGCTAGAGTCGGGCTGTAGACTCGGGAAGGTATTTAAATTAATAGGTGGGTTAATTAATTTAAATGGGAGTTGAATTGTAGACTTGGAAAAGTGTTAAAATAATTAACATGAGATTAATTAAAAGAGAGTCGAACTACAAACTCGGATCGGTATAAATTAATTAATGTGTGAATTAATTAAATTGGAGTCGGACCATAGGCTTGGGATAATGATAATCTAATAAGTGAGAAAACTTATTTAGTTGAGTCGGGCGAGAGACTCAGGACATTATAGGCTAGTGTTACAAGTGATGAGTACACGGAGGAGCCAGAGTCTATGTTATATATATATATACGCTGTAGTGATAGTATATATATATATATGTGTATATATATTGTCTGTGCTATTAAGTATCAATGATTAGATATTTATTTTAGTTATACTCTAGCGCTATCATGGGAGGTTGCGAGATGTGGGTGAATCCCCTAGCTCGAGTATTAGGGCGAGTATATCCCTAGGTGATAGCGTCCGTCATATGGAATGAGGGGCATCTCACTTCCAGGGAAGGAATATGACCGCCTCCACTTCGTTTGGTTTTGAACCCGGTTGGTGAGCGAATCCAATTTGGGTAACTAGGTTATGTGAGCACACCTAGTGAGATGGCACTTTAGAGAAAATCATACGGTGAGGACATACTCGGAAGGATGAGTACACGTGTGATATGTGTGGTTATTGGTAAAGGTACGTATAATGTAGTAGTGAATATTATACGTAGATGATAATACAGTGTGTGATGTATTTACTTTATATAACTTGGGTTACAGTTATATGCTCTTGATTAATGAGAAATTAATTAAGTTAGTCATATATGGGTAATACAGTGCGTGATGTATTTAATTTATATAACTTATGTTACGGTTATATGCTTTTAAGTAAGAAGGAATTAAATAAGTTAATTAGTGAGATAACTTATATTTCAGGAATAATTTTACTCGGGTTAGAGTAGTATGGGAAGGGAAGGTTATACCAGGACTAGTTGGACGGGGTAGTACAACTAGGTGGGGTTAAGGTAACCGGTAGGTGTGCACAATAGTGGAGGGGTGAGAATGTCCACAAGGGAGTGCGACACTAACTTTAATATGAAGCGCATTCATGCATTTTAAATTACTGCAGTTAATTCACTTGCTAAATATTTTCAAAATGTTTTGGGTTCTAACCCTTGCTATAAAACTATTTTCAAAACCTTTTAGGTGTCCAGCCACAGGGACGCCAGGATTGATATTCTATTCCAGGGACACGGAGCTGCGGCATATGTGAATGCTAGCAGGAGTTTGGATTAGACGCATCATTCATTCATTCCTAGAGTAGGAATCTTGTATCCGTTTCAGATTTATTTAGGGCTTGTCGCCCAGACTTCTCGGTACGGTTTTCAGGTGTTGAATATTTGTATTTGTATTATTTCTTTGGTGGCCGGTGATTTATTCGGCAAGTTGTGTAATTACTATTCTGTTTACTTTCATTCAGTTGTGTGAATGGTTTATATTTTAATTCCGCATGTACTGTTTTGTTCATTTAAAAAGTTAAAATTGGCACCAGTTTTTAGAATACTAGGTGGTTAGTAAGTTTTAAAAAGTTTTCGACAGTGATGCTAAGGATGATCCAACTGGGATTCCTGTTTTAATTTGGTATAGGACTGATCACCCGGTATTTTATTAGGCGGGGTGTCATAGATGGTATCAGAGCATCAGTTTCTAGTGTCCTTAGGATCTGTGCGGCTTTTCACGTTTCGGCTTAGCAATCTTTGATATAGAGCCCTATCATAGGATTGTTGTATTCTCATACGTATGCGCATATACGTTCTTCTGCGAAATTTATATTTGAGAGTAATCTCATACCAATTCGGTTCTCATTCCAGATGACGCCCAGGAGAGAGCAGCTAGGGCAACATGGGGAGATGAGGCGAGGGAGGCTCGTCAGGAGCAAGAGTTACCGCAGCAACGGTCAGGGATGATTTTAGCAGCTTAGGTAACTGAAGTAGTGGCACAGGGAGTTGGAGCAACGGTGGTCACAACGGCAGGGTACTTTCCACGGGATCAGCCACAAGTGTTAGTGGCGCCGGATGTTCAGACTCACGCGGAGTCGTCAGGGTGGAAGCAAGAAAGAGAGGTTATTTTAGCAGGAACCCACCAGAGTTGCGAGGGGGTTCAGCTGTAGTACTAGCGTGTCGAGGAAGGGAGGTATCCAGCGTCACCTACGCATGGGAGATTGCGATGGGGTACGAAAGTAAATGCTAACCACTTTTAGTTAGTGGGAGCGGTGCTACAGTGGTGGGAGTCGATCACCACAGTTGAGGAAAGGGACACACTAGATACTGCAGAGTTTTGGGTGCGGTTCGACCGCAAGTATTTTTCCTTCAACGGTCGAGATCGAAATGAGGAGAAAATTTTGTGAGGAGACTCAAAGGGAGACCGTTTAGTGGCCGATTACGAGGAAGATTTCACTCGTTGGCAAAATTTTGTACCGGATGAGGTAAGTAAGGAAAAGATAAAGAAAGCAAGGTTTATGTATGGGTTAGTTTGGAGAATCAGACAACATTTAATTGAAAATTTCGCATTAGTTGATAATACTTATGTCATTAACGCAACACTCCGGCACTGTCGGGAATATCGCTTCCACGCGAAAGGAAGCGGGAGGGGAGTAGGGATTAGCCAGTCGGATGAGGCAGAAAGGAACAATACCAGTGGGGTATCCTAGCAGCAGACTGGGGGAGAACAGGGGCAGGATTTTCGACAGAGAAATAATGCCAAACGATCTAGAACTGGAGGCTATCGGCAGGATGACCAGAAAGGAAGGGATCAGTGGTAGGGCAAAATTTTTAGGAGGTGTTTCGTTGGTAGGGAAGCGGGACACATGAAGAGGGAGTGCTCTCAGCGATACAAGGGTCAACTACAGGATGAGGTCCTAAATGTACAGCCACTATAACAAGTCATGGGTGCGTTCGGGCAGGGGGAAGCTGCTCCGGAACCCGAGGATCAGCCATTGCAACTGGAGTATGGAGGTAATTATATTTTATCCTATGGGAATGGGGTATGTTTTGAGTGATAAGGAGGGTGTCACAAGATAAGACTTATTCTCCACTAGAGTTCGCAGATGAGTCGAATTTAGTGGGTGCGTTGGCGGTAGCAGCCGTAGTATGTGGATAAACTTTCCGTGGGGTGGCGGAGTTTTAGTGTTTTTCACGAGAGAGTGAAGTGTAAACTGAGTGAAAGTTTGAATTATGAGAGGGATTTATACGATTGATAAATATGGGATTAGGGTGGATTATTATTCCCAAATATCGACGGGATAGCGATAGATGTGAACTATTGTGGATAGTGGGGTAAAGTTTTGGTGTTCGCAACACCAGGGTATGATTGGTACTAGGTATCAACTGAGAGGGCGTCTAACATATATATGGGTATATATATGTTGTTTTCCGTGGGGCGAGGGACACATAGGGAGGTTTTCTGTTCTCGCATTTTATTCCAGGGAGTGGGGGTATTTATTGAAGTGAATCAGGGTGGTTAGATTTACGTTCGTACATGGAGAGATAGCTCGGGGTTGATTTTGTGCAAGGAATTGTGATTGTAGGGCGCGGTATCTTACATTGTCTTGGTAGCCTAAGTGTAGACATATATACTTTGCGTTTGAGAGACAAGTATTTGGGGGTGTGAGGAACTTATAGTTAAACGCACTAATGAGTGATAACTAGAGGATGCAATGGGTGTGTGCTAATGGGTGATAACCCGGGGGTACAAGAATATTCTTAATAGGCACATTAAGGAGTGCTAACCTAGGGATGCAGGATTCTCCTAGTAGGTGCACAATTGGGCCTTAGCCCGGGGGCGCAGGATTGGTATATATGTATAGGGATGATGTGACTATATAAATATATATACATAAATGAACTTGTGAATATTTCTACTGTGTGAGATTTGTAGACTTGGTAATAATAATATTAATTATTACATTGCGCCCTATGGTATAATCCTCAGGGTGGGAAATGGTTGGTCGTTAGTACATGGGGTGGGTACCTCGGCCACTATATATATATATATACGTATGGGATATGACTACGGGTTGGAAGTTATCTTACGGGTTACGACTAGCATAGTCGAGAAAATTTTAGTACTGTAGAGTACTGGTATATGGTGTATGGGCGCCCTGGATAATAAAATGCATATTTGGGTAACTTATAAAGAAAAGCGGGAGAGATAGATATCGCTAGCTTATAAGGGTATGACTAGTGAGTAAAATGAGAATATTGGAACACTAGGCTTCTGTTAATTTCGAGGACGAAATTCCTTTGTAAGGGGGGAAGTATGTAACACCCCGTATTTTGTGCATTTAATATTTAATTAATTCGAGAATTTCAAATTACTTGTGGGTTGTAATTTTAATTGAATTAATTATGGCAATATATGTTTAAATATTAATCGGGGAGTGAATGGTCAATATTTAGGTAAATTTATTTACTAAGTGGATAGTAATAATCTAATTGCGTCATTTCGGGTAGTAATGACGGGGTATGCGATTATCTTAGCCGGGAGTCGGTATAGACTAAATTGGGGGTGAGGTAAGGATTTTTATAAATTAATTCAGATGGTGATTCTGAGTGCGCGGTTGAGTCCGGATGGGTCGAGATAGTCAGAAAAGAGTACCCGGGGGTAGCGATTGGGTCTCGGGATATTTTTGGGCATAGCCGGGCCCGCACGGGGTGATTTGGGCTATTTTAATTTAGCCCATTAGGCTAAAAACGGGATTTGTGTTTTTAAACCTAAACCTAAGAAAAGGAAAAGCAGCAGCCAACATCATTCTAACCTAGGGTTTGAGAGGAAGATTGGGGGAAAACAATCAAAAGCTAATTTGGGGATTTTGGAGCCAAATTAAGGGATGTTGACAACGGATCAGACCCTACGAGAAATTCCAGGCAAGTGGTTAACTGTTTTTACCCCTAAACTGTGATATCGAATTCATATTTTAGTGATGTGTATACTAAAATTCGTTTTGGGGATAAATGGGTACAAAAATGGGATTTTGGGTAATAGAATAATTGAATGAGATTCAAAGTGAGAATTAGTTGTGTTTTATAATTCTGAAAATGAATATCTGATTAAAATGTGAAATCCAGTAGGAGTTATGAACAAAATTGAGATGAATTGATGGAAATTAACCGGAGAAAACCCATTTTAGAAATAGAGAGTTATGGTATGAATAGAGCATGCTAAAATAGTTGTAGATGATTGGGACTCATTTTGGGAGTAATTGATTGGTTAAAAATAATGAGTTAAGGTTGAAAATCAGAGAGATAAGACCTTGGAAATTCGACTATGGCAGAAACAGATCGGTGGAGAAGACGACCAACTGTTCGATCGATCGATCGACCCTTCAGTTATTTCGGCAGTTTGCCTTATGGATTGTTATGGGTTAAGATTTTAGTTGTAAATTTCCCCTAGCATAATTAAGAGAGAAAAATTTATTATGGGAGTTAATTCTTAACAATTATAAGGGAGTATAATTGAGGGTAGTGGGGGAAATTTTATGTGACACTTTGTAAATGAATTTTGGCGAATAAATTCTGAGAAAATAAGATAACGAAATCGGTGAATAAGTTCGGGTATAGTAGTAGGGTAACGCTACTCATTTAAGTTAATTAATTTGGAGTCGGGTACTAGACTCGGGTGATATTTAATTTCGGGCCACGTGAGCGAGTCCGGGCATGTTGGTTAAGTGACACCAAGGTATTTAATTATTATTGAGAAAATAAGTAAATTTGGAGTTGGAATTTAAACTCGGGAAGGGTCAAGTTATGGGCCAAGTGAGTGAGTCCGGGTAATGGTTGGGTGATACCGAGGGTTAAATTAATTAATGTATAATTAATTAGCTAGAGTCGGGCTGTAGACTCGGGAAGGTATTTAAATTAATAGGTGGGTTAATTAATTTAAATGGGAGTTGAATTGTAGACTCGGAAAAGTGTTAAAATAATTAACATGAGATTAATTAAAAGAGAGTCGGACTACAAACTCGGATCGGTATAAATTAATTAATGTGTGAATTAATTAAATTGGAGTCGGACCATAGGCTTGGGATAATGATAATCTAATAAGTGAGAAAACTTATTTGGTTGAGTCGGGCGAGAGACTCAGGACATTATAGGCTAGTGTTACAGGTGATGAGTACACGGAGGAGCCGGAGTTTATGTTATATATATATATACAGTGTAGTGATAGTATATATATATATGTGTGTATATATATTGTCTGTGCTATTAAGTATCAATGATTAGATATTTATTTTAGTTATACTCTAGTGCTATCATGGGAGGTTGCGCGATGTGGGTGAATCCCCTAGCTTGAGGAGTAGGGCGAGTATATCCCCAGGTCATAGCATCCGTTATATGGAATGAGGGGCATCTCACTTCCAGGGAAGGAATATGACCGCATCCACTTCGTTTGGTTTTGAACCCGGTTGGTGAGCGAATCCAATTTGGGTAACTAGGTTGTGTGAGCACACCTAGTGAGATGGCACTTTAGAGAAAATCATCCGGTGAGGACATACTTGGAAGGATGAGTACACGTGTGATATGTGTGGTTATTGGTAAAGGTACGTATAATGTAGTAGTGAATATTATACATAGATGATAATACAGTGTGTGATGTATTTACTTTATATAACTTGGGTTACAGTTATATGCTGTTGATTAATGAGAAATTAATTAAGTTAGTCATATATGGGTAATACAGTGCGTGATGTATTTAATTTATATAACTTATGTTACGGTTATATGCTTTTAAGTAAGAAGGAATTAAATAAGTTAATTAGTTAGATAACTTATATTTCAGGAATAATTTTACTCGGGTTAGAGTAGTATGGCAAGGGAAGGTTATACCAGGACTAGTTGGACGGGGTAGTACAACTAGGCGGGGTTAAGGTAACCGGTAGGTGTGCACAATAGTGGAGGGGTGAGAATGTCAACAAGGGAGTGCGGCACTAACTTTAATATGAAGCGCATTCATGCATTTTAAATTACTGCAGTTAATTCACTTGCTAAATATTTTCAAAATGTTTTGGGTTCTAACCCTTGCTATAAAACTATTTTCAAAACCTTTTAGGTGTCCAGCTACAGGGACGCCAGGATTGATATTCTATTCCAGGGACACGGAGCTGCGGCATATGTGGATGCTAGCAGGAGTTTGGATTAGACGCATCATTCATTCATTCCTAGAGTAGGAATCTTGTATCCGTTTCAGATTTATTTAGGGCTTGTCGCCCAGACTTCTCGGTACGGTTTTCAGGTGTTGAATATTTGTATTTGTATTATTTCTTTAGTGGCCGGTGATTTATTCAGCAAGTTGTGTAATTACTATTCTGTTTACTTTCATTCAGTTGTGTGAATGGTTTATATTTTAATTCCGCATGTACTGTTTTGTTTATTTAAAAAGTTAAAATTGGCACCAGTTTTTGGAATACTAGGTGGTTAGTATGTTTTAAAAAGTTTTCGACAGTGATGCTAAGGATGATCCAACTGGGATTCCTGTTTTAATTTGGTATAGGACTGATCACCCGGTATTTTATTAGGCGGGGTGTCACAATAATGAATAGTAAACTTACATTAATGGAGGAATTACACAAAGAAAACGGAGGAGAGGGGAGGTCTCCATAAAATCCCCAAATATTACAAACCCTAACCTAAACTAAGAGAGAGAGAGAGAGAAACTAGATATTATGTTGTGTCTTAAAAAATTACACTAAGGTTGTTATTTGTAGTAAGTTACATAAAAAAATAAAATAAAAGGAAAAAGAAATGAAAAAGGGCGGATAAGTTAGAATTAATGGATAAAAGAAAAAGAAAAAAAAAAGAAAAAAGAAAAAGGGGGAGAGCAACAACAGTCACGCACAACACAAATAATACTTGGTTGATCGGCGGAACAGTAAAAATGGCCACTGGATAACTCGTAAGGAAAAAATGGATCTCGCGGTCGACCGGCGACTACAACACACCCCATAACTCAGCTCCCAAAAACGCGGCCACATGGCGAGAAAATCTAAGCACTAAGACCACATCCACCATACAAAAAATAGCCGAGACCCATCAATAATAGAGACCTGCCATGGCCATATCCACCAAAAGCTCCAACTCCATAAATGGTCAAAACCATGAAAATGTCAAAATGGGTACTCCGAAAACCCGAACCAACTGACCCACAACTACTATATCCGTACACAACCCAAGCTTCAATTTCGAACGAAAAGCATCAATTTGGGACAAACCCAAAACCCGAGCTTGGCCAAAATCACCCATGGAAGCTCCTGCAAAATGAAAGAGAAAAGGACATAAATCAAATTAAATAGATTGTTAATATATTAATAAAATAATAAATACAGTCTTATATTTCTTTCCCTATTAAAGGTCCTTGTTTCCTTCGTTCGGACTCCGATTCGATCATCGTTCACGATTATGTGAAGCTTGGCCGGAGGGCTACAACTTCCGTGAAGACTTTGGTCAAAATACCAAAGTGTAAAATTACAAAAATACCCCTAATCGTGCGAATCGCGATGAAACTTTATCGGAATGCGCCCAAACTTCACACGAAGCACTTTAATACCTATAATAGAACAATTATACCTTAAATAACATGTTAGCATATAAAAAAAAGGTTTTCTGATTAATGAGCATAATTATAGGCATTAAAGTACCTGAGGGGGCTAAAATGCCTAAGTTCGAGGGTATAAATATGCAATATTCAATACCAATCATTCACCTAAATGCAAAAGAAATGTCAGATAGATTCTGAGCCTGGGAAAATTGGGTTTGAAAAATATGTAAAATATAGTTTAACTTGTTTCCAGACTCATGGAAAGGGTCCTAGTTTGAAAAAAGACGAAATCATAAGAAAATTTGGGCGACGTGCCGACCCGTCATTTTGGCAGAGTTTTGGGTAGTAACCGACAAACCAAATATGAGTTCCCTAGGTTTGATGCATATATGAGCGTATGCAATTGTTGGGTTAATGGAAAGGTTCCCCCCTTTGGCATTTCTTCCATGATATACATCCTTCTTTTGAGGGAAATCGGTACGTGTGGATAAGCCATTTGATATACTTGAATGTAGGTGAATTTTCTCACTATATACATCATGGGGATAGTATGTGTGAGAGAGAATTTGATATATTCGACGTACATGAATGAGTTCCCTATTATATAACTCTCGTCATGACTTCGGTCAAACAAGACGATGCAGGGGGAACCGTTTGTTATACGTCGAAGGTACTTGGATAATGAAAGTTGAGAGTCATATTGCTTAGGCTAATTATGACCTGTCGGACCAATGCCTATCACAAAGTTACCCGAGTTACGGGACAAAATTTGGTCAATAGCCATGCTCTTTGGGGATGTAGTGTGAAAATGCATGATTCTTGATTAGAATATTATGGAGAGAGTATTTTATTTGTCATGATGAGCATTATACTAATAGGGAAGAATGTACAAGTATCATAAAAGTAAACCTGGCATGGAGATTACACTAAGCATGGATATATGATAATGAGTGATGTGTGAATATATATGAGTGAGTGTGTGGTAGTGAACATAAGCATGTATCAACTACAAGTGGTGTGTGGTAAGTGTGAGTGAGCATGGATGTATACAAGTGTGATTAGTGACGCCTACGCATGGATATTCTAAGTGGTGTGTGCAACATGTGGATATAAGGGATCATACGTAAGTAGTGTGAAGTGTAAATGGAGAACATCTACAAGTGTGTGAGTGAGGAGTGATATAAACATGAGGTAGATATATAAAATAAATAATAGAGAGAAAAAGGGAACATACAGGTAGGTGCATACGCACACAAGTAAAAAATGATAACACCCATGGAAATAGAATCTAGGCTTCTTATGACAATACATTGCCCAATAGAGTCGCAACTATGGCCATCCCTCCAGTTTTCCTTCATCTCGGGGTCGGCACTCACTTGCGCGGTTGGAGAGGGAGAGAAGGTCGCACGCCCTTTTCTAGGAGTGCTTATGTTGTCATCGATGTGGGGGTGATGTAAAGAGATGGATTCACGAGCCTATTTGGCACAAAATAGGCAAAAGAATATGTCGACACATCGAGAGAGCGGCATCAAAGACAAATTGATGCTTATGAAACCAATAGTTCAGAGGTTTAAGGGCTAAGTTACGAAATGGGAAGGTGTTAGGCACCAATCCAACCATTTCGGTCTCTCATGGGTTTATGATACCATTTTCCTTAATTTCTTGATGAAGTGTGTGCACGTGTATAAATGCAAATCAGAATTACTCGACTCATATCATGGAAAGGATATAGTGAGGTCATCCAAAAGACTGTTCCCTAAATAATAATTAGAAAATATGATGTGCGCGCTTATCGAGATATTAATCATTATGATGAAATGATAATATTTGTTAGATAAATGCAAATATGAATCACATGTATAATATACTTGAAATAGTGAATGAAATGAGAAAATGAGAAAATTGAACTCGAGTCTCACGTTTTTAACCCTAGATGCCTACATAACCTATAAAGGCATCAAAGTCCTGTAGTTCACATATGGAACAATTATGGGGTTTACACCATAGATTAAAATGGGAGTTTATTATATGTGTGTGTAGAAAAGATATTTTTAATTTTGAGAAAATGTGATGAAGAATCCTGTCAGAATTTATAGATGTAACCCTTTTTTTCTTCCTTTTTATTATAGAAAATAAATTATGTGAATTCTAATTAATAAATAATATGGTATTAATATGTATGATTTAAAGTAAAAGCTAAATTGAGAATTTATATAACTAATACGAAAAAAATTATGTTTAAAGAGAGAAGGATGTTTGGACTTTCTTTGGAGACTTGAAGCTTGATCTTGATCCCTAATGAGCTTCCTTGCAAGTTGGGATGAATGTTGGATGAGAGAGAAGGACATTTTTGCTATGAGATCACTGATATTGATGGATTCGCGGTGTTATTTGGAAGTGAGCTCATTCCCTCCTTATATAGGGTAGGGGGAGTGCCGATCTACATATCCCTAGCCCTACCAATTGGTAGGTGACCCTAGAAACACAATCAATAGGCAAGGAAATGAACCTGCCAATCGACAGCCTATTGTAAAGTTTTCCCAAAAAATGGTCGTAGAATGAAATCCTTATATCCAAATCTATCATTGGGAATACCATTAAAAAGTTAATTCATAGACCTTCAAGAGTCCTTTGGCACTCTCTCGGGTCCGAGAGTTGACTTTAGGTCAAATGGGGCTCGAAAGCTCCCGTTGGTCCTTTGAATAGGAGATCATCAAACGATAATGGATCATTCGTCCAAATTGTAAGTCCGAATCATGCACATGGTGGAGTTTTAGAAAGGTAATGTGATGCACTTAGATATTCTAAAGAGCTTTGTGGCCATCCTCAATCCTCGCGGATGGTGAGAGAGAGGTCTTAGGTCCCACGCGTCGCTCTCGAGAGCGCTTTGGCCGACATCATTGATGAGGTGAAAAATATAGAGAGATGGAGTCTCCAGTACATTTTACTTAAAAAAGACAAAATAATAGGGAGCCATCCCGAGGGACAGCATTCAAAGACATACTCATACATACGAAACCAAAATGATTCAAAAACGGTCCGGAGGCTAAGTTACGAAATGGGAAGGTGTTAGGAACCCATTCCGCCCTTACGGTCTCTCATGCGTTTTTCATTATTTTCCTCTATTTCCCGTGATATGACTGCATGTGTATACATAGTGGATATAGGAATCATCGACTTGTATCATGGAAGAGATAAGGCAAGTCATCCGTAGGAATATTCTTAAAGATAATATTTGAAAATAGAAGTTACGCGATTATCCTTGCATTGATCGTTATAATGGAACGATAACGTATGTGGAATAATATGACACTAAGAATAAATATATCTATGTAAATGTAAATGTATAGAGTCTAAGAGAATTGAATTTAGAGAAAATAGAAAATGAGAGAAAGAGTAAGAATAGGACTCGAGTCTCGGGTTTTATCCCGAGATGCCTACGTAGCCTCTAGAGGCATCAAAGTCCATGTAGTTTGCATGCAAAATGAGGGTTGGGGTTTATCCCATAGATCCAATCGGGGGATTCTCTTATGTGTGTGTGTGTGTGTGAAAAAAAGTGTTTTAGTTGTGAGAAAAGTGTAAGAAAAGTGGGAGAATTTCCATTTGGAATTTATGAGCAAACCTTCTTTTTCTTGCTTTTATTTTTATGAAAATAAGAGATGTGCAATAATACTAGATAAAAAGTATATTATGATATGTGGGATGAGAGATTAAAAGTGCTAAGTAATAAAACAAGTTAATACGAATTTATGAGAATTTAAGGAGAGAATTGAGAAAATTGGACCTTCTTGAAGATCTTGAATTTGATCTTGAATGTTGGAGAGAATCCCTTGAACTTGGATGATTATGGAGGGTAGTTAATTCTCCATGTTTGGTGTGAAGGTTGGAAAGGCATTTAGATGTGGAAATCACAATGACTTCGAGTGAGGTTTTCTGAATTCGCTGAGTGTGAGGTTTTTCAGATCTGGGCTCCCCTTTGGAATGAGGTCAGACCCTCCTTTTTATAGGCCCATGGCATTTCCGATCGGAATAGCCCTGGTCCTTCCAATAGGCATGTGCATTTAGGCACACTACCGATAGGCAAGTTCTGGAACCTATTGTTTGGCAGTCTCTTTTAGGTTCCTTTTAAAAATTGGTCGTAGGGTGCAAACCGTTGATCTGAATCATGCATGGGGAAAACCATTGGAAAGGTAATTTAGAGGCCTTAGAAAGTCCTTTCGACTGCTCCCAGTTTGGGAGTTGACTTTGGGTCAAATGTGGCTTGAAGGTGCTCGTCGGTCCTTTGCATGGGGAACCTTCGGACGCAAATGGATCATTCATCCGTATGGTAAGTCCGAATTGTGCATGGGGTGGACCGTTGGAAAGGTTAGGAGATTTAATTCGACATTACAAAGTGTTTGACCCAATTTGGGGAGTTTCCTTTGGTCAACTAGGCCCTGGAAACATTTGGTGACCTCTAGGAGTAAAACAAATTGTTCGTCCGTACTGTAAGTCATAATTATGCACGGGGTGGACCGTTGGAAAAGGGTTTCAGCACCATTTGAAGATTCATTTAGTCTTTATCGAGCTAAAGAGTTGACTTTGGTCAAACGGAGCCCGGGAGTGTCTGATGTCCTCTAGATCAGGTTTCGAGGGAAAATGTGTCATTCGTTTGCATGGTAAGTCAGAATCACGCACGGCGTTGATACCAAATTTAACCTGCTGACGTGGATTAATCACAAGAAGACATGTGTCAGTTTATGTGGCATCTACAGACATTTTTACAATCACTTTAGCGACGAGGAACTCTGCTTCCCCAATTAACTCAGATGCTAAGAGCAACATGTACACTCCGAGGAACTTCACTGCTCCGAGATACTCAGGCGGTCCGAGATGCACCTCGTACAAGGCATTAATTGTGAGAAAACCAACAGACAGACTGCGCATTAAATACATACAGATGTACACACCTAAGGTTCAACTGTGTATTACCCTTTCACATGTACAGCCTAGAGGCTATAAATACATTGTATCATCCTCATTGGAAGGGGACCTGAATTTCTTGGTTAAAACCTGTAATCGAGAATTCCCAAACACTCAGCAATAACAGAAATAGTGGACGTAGGCCATTCTTATAAGGCTGAACCACTTTAAAAATTATTTGTCTCATTTAAATTTATCTGATGATGTAAAAAATAAAACCTGTAATCGAGAATTCCCAAACACTCAACAATAACAGAAACAATGGACGTAGGCCATTCTTATAAGGCTGAACCACTTTAAAAATTCTTTGTCTTATTTAAATTTATCTGTGATTAAATAATTGGATACAATCTAATTTTTTACATCAACAGATTGGCGTCGTCTGTGGGAAACGACTGGTAATTTCATTTTTCATCAAAAACAATTCATCACCAATGGCTGATAATCCTGAATCCAGCAATTGAAATGCTGGAAATCTCCCAAATCCATCTGGTTCGCCGAATGTTCATAATGACAAATCTGGCCCAGGGCCAGACAGCCATGCAAGAAACCATGCGGCAACTCATACAAACTCTTCATGGTGGTGCACCGGCCCATTCAGGGCATCGAAGTATTCAAAGAAACACCCGTCTACTTCCTTCGCGTACTGGGCATACAGCTTCATATCCTAATGAGGAATCTAATGATTTCTCTTATCAACCTGGGCGAACTTCATCAGTGCTGGCCATAGATACTAAACAACGTATCACTCTCTCTCCAGAGAGAACTAGCGCATTGGAAAGATTAAGTAGAGTCTCTCCTTTCAGTCGATTAGGCCCTAGGAGGAATAAAATTCCTCTTAGAGCTGCATCGAGGAGTTTTCGACGACCAACAGATTTAAGGGAAGGATCTGCTCAATCGCAACCAGCTGCTCGTCAAGATACATCTCAGGAAGATACATCAGTTGCGCGAACCAACAGGCTCGAGGAAGGAAATGATGCGTGGAAAGGCTCTATTCAGAGACTGGAGGATAGATTGGGAGAAATGGCTGAGGCCAAGAACCCTTTACAACGAACTTTTGTTCAAGGAACACCCTTTGTCCAGGCCGTTGTGGATTTTCCCACACCGTCAAAGTTTAAAGCACCTATTGTGAACCCCAAATACGATGGAAAGACCGATCATGTTCTTCATATAGAGCAATATTAAGCTGCTGCCGACATCTATGCTGTCCCCACGAGATGAGATGTAGAGCATTCTCAGGAACTCTTACTGGATCTGCCCAGATATGGTACAATAATCTTCCTCGGGGTAAGATTTCAACTTTCTTTCAACTGGCCGAGTTATTCATTGGGAATTTCTATTTTGGGGCAAAGCCAGTAAAACGAGTAGCACATTTTTTAAGCGTTAGACAAAAGGCTGGTGAAAGCACCAGGGATTACATAACTCATTTTAATAACGAGAAACTCGAAGTCATATATTATGAGGAAAAGACAGCGATCACCGCCTTGATGAGTGGGTTATTGCCCAACAAATTGTATTACACTTTGGCAAAAGATCCACCCACAACCATGTCAGAATTGATGGCAAAAGCGGCTAAAATCATGAATGCCGAGGAGGCTATGGCTGCGAAGAAGAATATGGATAAAGAAACCACGGTGTAAGTCGACAAAGCTAAGACGAAAGAGAATAAGAGCAATGGTGGTGACAAATAATCTAAAAATAGGTCGTCATGGGAAGTATTGAAAAAAATTGATCATTATACCCCTTTGAAGATGGGAATCAACCACGTCCTGGAAGAAATCAAGAATAACGAGGAGTTAAAATGGCCAAAGAAGATGGAGGTAGACCCTGACAAGAGGAATAGGGAAAAATATTGCGAGTTTCACAAAGATTATGGCCATATGACTAAAAATTGCATAGCTATATAGAACGAGATCGAAACACTCATTAGATGAGGAAAACTGACAAAGTACATTGATCTTAGAAATGAAAGAAGAAATGACGACCGAACAAGAGATAGGTCTAGATCTCCTTCTCGATCAGAGGAGAATAGGAAAAGAGACCATGAAGAGGACATGAAAGACGACCCCGATCTTCCAAAAAGACCAAGCCAACTAGAACGCGAGGTATTTTCAATACGTTTTGGGTCATTTGATTGTAATGTCATTACAGGTGGAGATGCAGGAGGAGGAGATCTTACTGCCGAAAGAAAGGCTTACCTCTGTGAGGCTCAAGCTTGCTCATATATTCAACGGATAAATCTGGCTGAGGAGGATCGATCGAGAAAGATAAACAAAGAGAAATTAGTCATTGGTTTTTCAAAGAACGACCTCGTAGGTGTCCTATATCCTCATGATGACCCCTTGGTTATTAAAATGAGAATGAAAGAAGTGATGATTTCGAGAATTCTGGTAGATAATGGTAGCTCGACAGACATCATGTTCTACTCGTGCTTCGATAGTTTAAACCTAAAGTTATCTCAACTAGAGCCTTATCACAGACCTCTCCTCGGTTTTGCTGGCGAGAAAGTTTTTCCACTTGGGACGATCAAGTTGGATATATTCATTAGAACATGGCCTGCATGTCGAACAGAAAGAATACGTTTCTTTGTGATGGATAAGAATGTTCAGTTAGCCTACAACATCATCATGGTAAGGGTAGGATTGAAGAAGTTTGAAGCAGTCCTATCTACGGTACATCAGTGCCTAAAATTTCTAATAAATTTTGGAGTAGGAGTTGTAAAGGGTGATCAAAAAGTAGCTCAGGAATGTTATTATTCATCTGTCGAGTAAGCGGAGATGGAGGAATTAAGGAAAAAGACTACTACCTATCAAGTGGATGAAGGTACAGAAATTTAAACATTGGATCCTAGAGATGAATCGCAACTCGTGAAGGGTTAGGTGGCGGAAGCTACAGAAAACATCATTCTGGACGACGAGCACCCTGAACGAACAACTCAAATAGGTTCGTCATTGGATGCCTTACTAAAACAGGAATTGATAAATTTCCTAAGAAGCAGAAAGAAAACTTTTGCGTTGGGTCATGAAGATATGCCCGGAATAGACCCAAATTTCCTATGCCACGAGCTCAACGTGAATAAGGAGATTAAACTAGTGAAGCAGAGAAGAAGAGTATTCAGTCCTGAGAAGAATCAAGCTATACAAGAGGAGGTCGAGAAGCTCCAGAAAGCTTGCTTTATTGAAGATGTTAAATATCCAGATTGGTTAGCCAATGTGGTGATGGTAAAGAAGAAAAACAACAAATGTAGGATGTGTGTAGACTTCCCCGTCCTCAACAAAGCATGCCCAAAGGATCACTTTCCATTGCCCCGAGTTGATCAACTGGTGGATGCTACCTCGGGACACGAGTTACTAAGCTTCATGGATGCTTATTCTGGATACAACCATATCAAAATGAAACCTGAAGACAGGGAGAGTACTTCTTCCATTACCCTTAGGGGAACTTATTGTTATACTGTTATGCCTTTTGGTTTGAAAAATGCAAGTGCGACATATCAGCGACTGATGAACAAGGTCTTTGCTGAACAAATCAGTTGCAATATGGAAGTCTATGTTGACGATATGCTGACAAAGAGCAAGAAAGCTGCCGACTATCTAGTTGACTTAGGCATGACCTTTGATCAACTGGATAAATATCAAATGAAGCTGAACCCGACGAAGTGCATATTTGGAGTAAGAGAAGGCATGTTTCTCGGGTACATTGTCAACCAACGAGGCATAGAGGCAAATCCTGAAAAGATCAAAGCTCTATTGGGGCTACGATCTCCAACGACGAAGAAAGAAGTGCAGAGTCTCACATGACGAGTAGCAACACTCAATAGATTTGTATCGCGAGCAACTGATAGATGTCTCCCATTCTTCAAAATGCTCCGAAAGACTTTTGAGTGGAATGATGAATGTGATAAGGCTTTTCAAGACTTGAAGAAATATCTAGGAGCACCTCCACTGTTGTCCAGGCCGGTGATGGGATAAAAATTGTACTATATTTAGCAGTATCGGAGAATGCAGTTAGTTCAGCATTGATCAGAGTGGAGAATGGAGTGTAAAAACCAATTTATTATACGAGTAAGGCCTTCCAAGGAGCAGAGATCAGATATCCAAAACTGGAAAAGTTAGCACTGACGCTAATTGAGGCGAGCAGGAGAATGAGGCCATACTTCCAGGCTCATACTATAGATGTATACACTGATATGCCATTGAGGCAAGCCCTTCATAAACCAGAAAAATCAGGGAGATTGATGTACTGGGCAATAGAGCTTGGTGAATATGATATAATTTACGAAACCAGATCATCGCTTAAAGGGCAAGCAATAGAAAATTTTATAGTAGAGTTCACCTATCCTGATACCCCCGAGGAGCAAAAATTGCTTGCCGAGAAACCTGTGGATGTTACAGGATCAACAAACACTTTCCCAGACTAACTTAGGTTCGTAAAAGGACAAGTAGATGTTACAGGATCATCAAATTCGATCCCAGACCAACTTAGGTTGGTAAAAGGGCACAAAAAGATGACCGACGAAGAGCAAGAAATATCAGGGGAGGGTGAAAGAAGACAATAAATATTCCACCAAGTAACTCTGTCAGATCAGAAGTTAGAAGACGAGTTGCCTATATGGAGGCTATATGTAGATGGCTCATCTTGCACTACAGGCTGTGGGGGCAGGGATCGTTTTGAATAGCCCGGACGAGATCGACATGGAATACGCCCTACGATTCTAATTCAAAGCTTCCAATAATGAGGCCGAGTCTGAGGCCATGATTGCAGGTCTTAATTTAGCAAAAACTATGGAGGCACAACAGGTTATTGTCTTTAGTGATTCTCAATTGATAGTGAACCAAATGTTGGGAACATATGCAGCCAAAGGAGAATTAATGATCAAGTATCATGCAAAGGTGATGGAGTTGGTATCAAAATTTATTGTTGTTCAGCTGGTAAGAATACCAAGAATGGAGAATGCAAGAGCAGACGCCCTAGCCCGATTAGCATCAGCCACTCGTACCAAGCTACAAATAACAATCCCAATTGAAGTATTGGCTAGTCTAAGCATAGATGAAGATCTGATGATGAATTCTATTACCCTTGATTTAGGACCATCTTGGATGGAGCCCATCAGGGCATACATTGAGGAGGGAGAATTACCAACTGACAAAATTGCAGCCAAGAAATTGAAGTTTAAAGCTGCTCGTTATATACTGACTAATGGTATTCTGTACAGAAGAGGAATTATGGCAGGTTTGCAAAGATGTGTACATCCCTCCGAGGTGAAAGAATTGATTGAGGAGATCCATGAAGGGTCCTGTGGAGCCCATGTAGCAGGTCGAACGCTTTTGCAAAGTGTGATGACGTAGGGATACTATTGGCCAACGATGAGGTATGATTGTATAGCCTATGCCAAGAAATGTGACAAGTGTCAGCGCTTTTCCTCCATCCGAAGAACTCCACAAGCACTGTTGACACCTATCACTTCCCCTTGGCCATTCTCCATGTGGGGAATAGATTTGGTCGGGCCACTACCAACAACCAAAGGAAGGTTTAAATATCTCGTTGTCGAAGTGGATTATTTTACTAAGTGGGTAGAAGCTGAGCCTCTTATCGACATAACGTACGAGAAGCTATATCAATTTGTCTGAAAAAATATCATTTGTAGATATGGCCTTCCCCATGCATTCATCACCGACCATGGAACACAATTTGATAATGAGGAGTTCGCTGCCTATTGCCACCAATCCAATATTTTGAAGTTCCACTCAGCACCAGGTCATCCCCAAAGCAACGGACAGACTGAAGTGACGAACAGAACACTACTAAATGGTTTGAAGAAAAGATTAAATGATGCGAAGACAAATTGGATCAACGACTTACAGTCAGTACTGTGGGCTTATCGTACTACTCCCTGAGCAGCAACTGGAGAATCCCCATATATGTTGGCATTTGGAAGTGAAGCTGTCATACCTGCCGAGTTGGGTCTCCCAACACACAGAGTACTAAATTTTAACTCCCCAGTCAGCAACTTAATGAGAAGATTGGATTTGGACATGCTCGAGGAAGTTAGAGAAGAAGCAGCCATTAGGAATGCTGCTTACCAACAACGAACATCTTTGTTCTACAATACAAGGGTGAAGAAGTGCGACCTAAAAGAAGGAGATTATGTGCTAAAGAAATTCATTCAAAAGCACAATAAGATGGAAGCAAATTGGCATGGACCATAGCGAGTTACAGAAGTTGTTCGACTAGGAACCTATAGAATAGAAACTTTAGAGGGGGAGGAGTTTAAGAATGCATGGAATGCAGAATACCTGCGAAAGTACTATCAGTGATGTAAAATCTCATGTAAAGCAGTTCCATCAGTATGAATAAAATGACGATATTCTTCCATCCTTTCTCCTTTTATTGAAAATTTTTCGAGGAATACTAGTGCTACACACTACACTGCTCAGCAGCAATAACAAAATATTCCTAAAAATGCCAACTTCGGTTGGTTAGGAAACCATACTCCTAAAAATGCCAACTCGGTTTGGTTAGGAGGCAAAAATATTCCTAAAAATGCCAACTTCGGTTGGTTAGGAAACCATACTCCTAAAAATGCCAACTCGGTTTGGTTAGGAGGCAAAAATAATCCTAAAAATGCTAACTTCGGTTGGTTAGGAAACCATACTCCTAAAAATGTCAACTCGGTTTGGTTAGGAGGCAAAAATATTCCTAAAAATGCCAACTTCGGTTGGTTAGGAAACCATACTCCTAAAAATGACAACTCGGTTTGGTTAGGAGGCAAAAATATTCATAAAAATGCCAACTTCGGTTGGTTAGGAAACCATACTCCTAAAAATGCCAACTCGGGTTGGTTAGAAAACCATACTCCTAAAAATGCCAACTCGGTTTGGTTAGGAGGCAAAAATATTCCTAAAAATACCAACTTCGGTTGGTTAGGAAACTATACTCCTAAAAATGCCAACTCAGTTTGGTTAGGAGGCAAAAATATTCCTAAAAATGCCAACTTAGATTGGTTAGGAAGAAATAATATTTTCCAAAAAGTACCAAAGTTGGTCGGAAGAGAAAAGTTCACCAATTTATATTGGTCGGAAATCAAAAGATATCGATCATCGTTGGTCGGAGACATTTTATGAGAAAAAAGGTCAAGTTAATTTTTTTACTTGTGATTTTTAAAATGCCTGCCATATTGGTCGAGAAGCAAAACATCATTAATTTTTGTTAGTCGAGTGATTACCACAAATTCAAGCTAGTCGACAAAAAGTTTTGATCAGCTATAGTTGGTCGACAAGCTTATATAATATTGTTATCTTTTTAACAGATATACTTCTTCACTATGCTGACTTGTTCTTCCTCATAAGGACGATTGGTCATGGTATATGCTTTTTCCCTCCATGTGGCTATGAAGTTACTAAATGATTCCTCGGAGTTTTGTTTGAGCAGCTCAAAATCACGGTGGGTGACCTCAATCTCTTCATTGTATTTGAACTGTGACATGAATTCTTCAGCCACATCCTCCCAGCTACAGATTCTAGACTCCTCGAGAGATAAAAACCATCGGAGGGCGCTATTCTTCAAAGTTTATTGAAACAATTGGGACATCACCTCTTTAGAAGCCTCTAGGAGAGTCATGGCATGGTGATAATTGTGAAGATGGACAATCAGTGGTCCATTTCCTCCGAATTTCTCGATATTTGACATCTTGAACTTCTCGGGTAACCTCGCCTTAGGATAAGGAGACATGTGAGTGTAGTCCACGTAATTCCCATAGATTATGACTTAGTCAAACTTATTAGTTAGCATCTTGAGATCTTCTTTGACTTTGTTCAACTCTTCCTCTTTCAGATCAATGATCATAGGCAAGTTAACCCCAGGCTGGGCAAGGTTCGACATTGGAAGCTGGGCAGGCGGAGGCCCATTAGTAGGAGGGGCACGTGGAGCGTTATGATACTATTCAAGAACCCAGATAGGCTCGAATGGACCCATAGCACGAGGGAATAGGGCCTCGAGATCTTGAGGAACGAGAACCTGGTTTCGTTACATCTCTCGGACCTTAGTCTCGAGGTTGTTAATCTTGGACACGAGTTGAGCTAGGACTGCCGTCATATCCGGCTGAACAATGGGTACTTGATCTGTGTTCTCCATGGAAAACGGATGGATTCCAGACTCGAAAGATGTAATAGGGGAACGCACAAAACTCCAAGGTGATTTGACTAAAGACCGAAGCTAATAAGGAGTCAGGCCAAGAGCATGTGATCGACTTGAGAAGGCGAAAAATTGGATTTATTTTTTATAAAAAGGATGAAAATATTTCTGACATTTTTTTTCTTTTTGAGATTGAAAGATAAAATATTTTTTGGATTTTTTTATAAAGAAAGGAGAAATGTTTTTGGATTTTTGATAAAGAAAGGCGAAATGTTTTTGAATTTTTGATAAAGAAAGGAGAAATGTTTATGGAGATGGAACTCAGCATGATTATTATAATTATTATGTTCTCACTTGTATTAAATTATCCTAAATGCAAAATGAAATGTCGGACGGGATCCGAGCCTGGAAAAGTTGGGTTTGTAATATATGTAAATCTATGGATGGACTTGTAACTAGGCTCACGAACAGGGTCCCGTTTTAAAAATGCGTAAAAATTTGGACGGCGGGTCGACCCAAAATTTTGACAGAGTTTCGTGTTGAAACCGACAATCTTATATATGTGTCCTAGGCCTGACATCTATATGCGGGTATGCAGTTGGTTGGGTGAATCAGAGAGGGTTCCCCCCTTGGTGTGACTTTAACGATATACGTCTTGATCTTGCGGTCATCGATAAGTGTGGGCAAGTCATTTGATATATCTGAGTGTACGTGAATTACCTCACTATATACCTTGTGGGGACGGTATATGTGAGAGCGAATTCGATATACTCGGCTTATGTGAACGAGTTCCTTACTATATACCTCCTGTCATAACTTCGGTCAATCGGTACGATGAAGGGGAACCGTTCGATATACGTCGAAGGTACTTGGCCAATGGAAGGTGAGAGTGATATCGCTTAGGCTACCTGCACCCTGTCGGACCAGCGCCCATCACAAAGTGACCCTCTAGTTACTGGGTAGAATTTGGTAAATAACAATGCCCTTTGGTGATGTCGTGTGAATCATTAATGATTCTCTTATTAGTATCTTATGATGATAATGTTTTTCTTGAATATGCCAAATAGGGAGAAAAGTACAAGTACCGATGGTACACCAAGTATGGATGGGTGATGCGTGCAACATGTGGATATATGTGATCCTAGGTGCACGTGGTGCGAAGTGTACATGGAGAATTTTCTACACATGGAAAAGGGGAACAGGCAAAAATGGGGAAAAATATAAACAAACATAACACCCATGTAAATAGAGTCTATCCCTCAAGAGTCCCCAGTGGAGTCGCCAGTATGGACATGCTCGATCCTCATGGTGGGTGAGAGAGAGGATCCTAGGTCCCGTGCATCCCTCTTAGGAGATCTTTGGATAACGTCATTGATGAGGTGAAAAATGTAGAGAGATGGAGTCGCCAGTCTATTTTACTCAAAACAGACAAAAGAAAAGGGAGCCATCCTGAGGGACAACATCCAAAGACATACTAATACATACGAAACAAAAATGATTCAAAAAGGGTACGGAGGCTATGTTATGAAATGGGAAGGTGTTAGGCACCCATTTCTCCCTTACGGTCTCTCATGGGTTTTTCACTATTTTCCTTTATTTCACCGTGATATGTGTACATGTGTATAAGTAGTGGATATAGGAATCATTGACTTGTATCATGGAAGAAATAAAGCGAGTCATCCGTAGGAATATTCCTAAAGATAATATTAGAAAATAGGATTTACGCGATTATCCTTGCGTTGATCGTTAGAATGGAACTATAACATATGTGGAATAATATGCCACTAAGAACAAATATATTTATGTAAATGTATAGAGTCTAAGATAATTGAATTTAGAAAAAATAGAAAATGAGAGAAAGAGTAAGAATAGGACTCAAGTATCGAGTTTTATCCCGAGGCGCCTATGTAGCCTATAGAGGCATCAAAGTCCACATAGTTCGCATGCAAAAGAGGGGGTGGGGTTTATCCCATAGATCCAACCGGGGGCTTCTCTTACGTGTGTGGAAAAAAAATTTAGTTGTGAGAAAAGTGTGAGAATTCTTGTTTGGAATTTATGAGCAACCCTTCTTTTTCATATTTTTTTAAGTTTTTATTTGTATGAAAATAAGAGATGTGCAATAATACCAGATAAAAAGTATATTAGGATATGTGAGATGAGAGAATAGAAGTGCTAAGTAATAAAACAAGTTAATACGAATTTATGAGAATTTAAGGAGAGAATTGAGAAAATTGGAACTTATTGAAGATCTTGAGCTTGATCTTCAATGTTGGAGAGCAGCCCTTGCACTTAGATGATGATGGAGGGTCGTTAATTCACCAATTTTGATGAAAAGGATAATGAAAATTGAAGGTTGGAAAAGAATTTGGATGTGGAAATCACGCTGACTTCGAGAGATGTTTTCTGAATTCGCTGAGTGTGAGGTATTTCAAATCTGAGCTCCCCTTTACAATGAGGTCAGGCCCTCCTTTTTATAGGCCCAGGGAATCTCTGATCAGCATAGTCACGGTCCGGCCAGTCGGTAGGTGCGTTTAGGCACACTGCCGATAGGCAGGGTCTGGAACCTGCCGTTTGGCAGTCTCTTTCAGGTTCCTTTGAAAAATTGGTCATAGAGCGCAAATCATTGATACGAATTGTGCATGGGGCAAACCATTAGAAAGGTAATTCAGATACCTTCTAAAGTCCTTTGGACTACTACCGAGTTCAGGAGTTGACTTTGGGTCAAATATGGCTCAAAATCGCTCATCGGTCCTTTGGACGGGGAAACTTAAGACACAAACGGATTGTTCTTCGGGATGCTAAGTTAGAATAACGCATGGGGCATACGATCGAAAAGTTTTAGAGATGTACTTTGGCATTCCAAAGAGTTTAACCCGGTTTGGGGAGTTCACTTTGGTCAACCGGTCCCTGGAAGCATTTGGTGACCTCTTGGAGTAAAACGGATTGTTCGTCCGTACCGTAAGTCAGAATCACACACAACGTGGACCGTTGGAAGGGGTTTCAGTTCCCTTTGATGATTCATTTAGTCTCGGTTAAGTTTAAGAGTTGAATTTGGTCAAACAGAGCCCGGGGGCTCGGTGGCCTCTAGATAAAGTTTTGGGGGGAAAATGGGTTGTTTGTCCGCATGGAGAGTCAGAATCGTGCATGGAACGGACTGTTGGAAAGGGGATTCAGTGCCCTTTGAAGATTCATTCAGTCATAATCGAGATGAAGTGTTTGACTTTTAGGTTAAACGGAGCTTGGGAGCATTCGATGGCCTCTAGGTCAGTACCAGGGGTATGACTTAGGTTGGTAGTAATGAAGGGAGATGCTAGGGACCTAAGGAGAGTTTAGGGATTAATAGAATGGGATATCTACAAGCTTTGCTTGGTTCGGAGAGCTGACTTTGGTCAAATGGGGCCCGAAAGAATCGGTGATCTTTCAAAGTAAAATGGGTCATTTGTTGCACTATAAGGATGATTCGTTCATGGAGCAGACCATAGGAAAAGGGTATTCAGTGACCTTAGAATATTCATCAAGTATCATTCGAGCTGAAGATCTAACATTGGTCAAATGGAGTTCGAGATCTCCTAGTGGCCTCCGAATTAGTTTTTGGGAGAAAATGGATCGTTCTTCCAAACGATTATGTCATTATGCATGGGGCGGACTGTTGGAAGGTGGTTTTAGTACCCTTATAAGATCCATTGATCTTTCGCTCTAACAATGAAGTTGATTGGGTTTAAATTGGGGCTCGGGAGTGACTAGGGGCCTCCAAATTGATTTTCAGTACTAAAATGGCATATTCGTCCGAACAGTTATGCCAATTCGTGCACGGGGTGGACATTTGGAAAGAGGATTCATATCACTTTCAAGATTCATTGATCTTTCACTCTGACAATGGAGTTGTCCAGAGTCAGACAAGGCCTGAGAGCACTCAATGGCCTTTAGATCGGTACTCAAAGTATAACCTAGGGTTGTAGTGAATGGGGAGGTGCTAAGGACCTAAGGAAATACTTGAGGGGTCCTAGAATGTGGTGTCTAAAAATACTCAAAAAATTTCCAGTTAAAAGTAATCTTATTTACAGATATTTAATTGAATCTCATGCTTTAATTATAAAGATCCCCATGACCACATCCGACAACTTACTTTTGGAAACCTTAATTTCTATTACATTATAATAAATGCTATATTAGCCTGATCCTTATTCTTTATTGTTCTTTTCTTTCACCACATGTAATATCCTTAAATAATTTTTTGAATAAATGACCTATCAATTTCATAACTCCATTCTAAGTATATCCACAAGGTATTACCAAATTTTTCCTTAAATATAGTATCTCTATCACCCTCTAGAGTTATAAAGGACCGTGGAATTAGAAACAAGTATCAACTAAAACCTTACATCATTAGTATTTGAAATTGTTACATCTTTAATTATGAGTTGTACATCATAATCTAACTTAAGGTAACCATCGAGTTAAACCCCATCCCAATTACTTACATCCACCCAATTACTAGCGTCTCAGATTTCTAGTTAGTAACAATTCTTGCTTTCATATTTGTGCTATATCCTGTAGAAATATAGGAAACCATAATCTTCTTTTGGATAGTGAGTATTTTCAAGTAACTCTAGGTCACCCACGTTTGAAATACATCTTCACCAATAGGACTTGAATTTGATACAGAGCCGTGGAATACAGTTTTAAGGGATCACATATTCAAGTTAGACTACTATCCAAAAAAAATGAATGTTATAAACAATCCCTTAAGTCATAATCCTATTAAAAAACTTAATAACATGATTTCCTAGGATGTTAATCCTACAATAAGAGCAATATGATCTCAGCCAACCCCACACTTTTTAAAAATTCACCAATACCATTGATTACCTGAAATTGAGAAAGGAGATCTTATAACAACAACTACTAGATCCCTTTTTTTATGAAACAACATGTCAAAAGTGACACCCAAGAGTTATCATATGGTATAGGGAAACAAACCTACGATTTAGAGATAAATTAAATGTACGTGACAAATTATCACTATGATAAGATATATCACAAGAAGACCATTGCTCTAGATTCATGATAGACCCTAGAAACTTAAAAATGTATCATGTACTAAAGAAATAGAATTGGTATTTCGATATGAGAGTGATATTAAAAACTTTTTGAGAAAATGTCTTACTTGTCACGAAGTCCAAATAAGACACAAGTGTCCCAGTGAACTTTTTTCACTTCTTCTGATCCTAGAATGGAAATGGGATCATATCACAATGAATTTTATTAGTGGACTGTATCGTACATCCCAAGAATACAACTTTCCATGGATAATAGTAGACCGATGCACCAAATGTGACCATTTTTTCCAACGAAAACTATGGATCATTTCTAAATAACCCTGTAGTATTTATAGTTAGACAGTTAACATTTAGTAGAAAAATAGACGTACCTAGAAGATCATATTACCTTGAATTTTTGGATAAGAACATGATCTTTTAGATTATACAAATCACCTCAAGCGAATGCGTTAGCTTGAACCTTTTATGACTTCACATTATCCTACCTTGATTACATAACTCAGTTCTAGTTAGATTTCAAACATTTGTGACTACAACTTAAAAAAGGTCAGTATATACATCAATTGAGTTTTATGTACACTTATAAACATACTCCCAACACCAGTATCTTCATGTTGAACGATATAGATGTTAGTGACTTCATTTACGTGCTTATATTAACATTATTCAAGAAAATCCCTTTTCATTCTCAGTTATGAACCCTAGACTACGTAAACCCCATCCATCTATCAGATCTCAATTACCAAAATTTAAAGGATACCTCAAGAGTAGACCAATGTGGCTTAAAGAATATTTTAGCCTTGTATGCATATGGTAGATTCCAAAAGGTTATTTCTATAGTATTAAACCTCATAACCGTAGTAACCCTTATTAAAACAATGCAAACCTGATAACTAATAAAAGTAACAGGCTTACTTGAGATATTGAAAACTATCAGACGTTACCTTTTGTCCCAATTATTAGATTAATAAAAAAGTTGAATCCTACAAATAAATTACTCTAGTGTTTTTCAAAAGCATGACTTACGATTCGGATATTATCACCTTAATGTTAGTTGAATTTTGTAAACCAACCTTTAACGATTTGAGTATAAACAGTCGACCTCCATTATCAAAGGAGCTTATAGCTTCTGATTACCCATTGGGTGACCAGATGAAAATTTCCTTTGTTATGAGATCAGTGTTAATCCAATAGTATCCTCTTACTAACACTCCTTTTTATAGCATGACAAAATACATTATGTGAAACGAACTTCAGATAATCAGACTATATTTAAACTCTCAATACATAAACCTCTATCACGATACCCGATATATTCAAAGCTTGTAAAAAATACTGATTAATTATCTAGAACACCTTTTATTTCAATCTTGAATAGATCACTATCCTATATACAGTTGTATTCAATAACTTACAAATCTCGAAATAAATAACTTTGATAAAACTGTCATAACTATATGATCAACCTACAAACCTGTTGCTTCAAATGTACTACATACCCTAGATGATGTGTGGACTATGAGAATCTAAAACTTCAAGATATAGGAATTTTGAGGGAAGAATTTTTTTCTAGGTGGGTAAATTGTAACAACTCACATTGTTGTTTTGTTTTAAGTGAATACTTATGACTCGAAATGTCATTTTACAACAAAGTTGACAATAAATGACAAATTTTGACCCTCAACTATCAAAATGACGCTTTTTATTTTATTTTTATATTAAACATCCAAGACGAAAGTATATACACAATTTTTTATGTCCAACCTTGTTACACCTTTTAGTCCTGGTTAACAATTCCAACAATTTTTAATCTTATAACTACCACATAGGTCGGGTTTTAATAATGTTATGTGTGTTAAAAGTGATGATTCGAGAGTCCTAGTCAAAGATGATGAAATTATGGAAAGATGGAGAAACTACTTTGAGAGGTTATTAAGTGGAGATAATGGGAGTAGATTAGATATAGAGGAACTTAGGGATAATTGAGAAAATATATTTTTTCGCAGAATTAGGACAACAAAGGTCAGGATTGCTCTAAAAAAGATGAAAATAGGAAAGGCTTTAGGACCGGATGGTATCCCTATTGAGGTTTGGAAGTGCTTAGGGGAGGATGGAGTATCATGGCATACAAAATTATTAAATAGAATTTTAATGACTAATAGGATGCCCGGTGAATGGAGAAAAAGTATTTTAGTACCTATTTATAAAAATAAAAGGGACATATAAAGTTGTTCAAATTATCGTGGTATTAAGTTAATGAGTCATACAATGAAACTTTGGGAGAGAGTGATTGAATATAGATTGAGATTAAAGACAACAGTATCTGAGAATCAATTTGGGTTTATGCCTGGGAGGTCAACAATGGAAGCAATCTATTTATTGAGGAGATTAATGGAGAGGTAAAGGGAGAAAAAGAAGGATCTTCATATGATTTTTATAGATTTGGAGAAGGCGTATGATAGGATACCTAGAGATATAATATGGTGGGTTCTACATAAAAGAGTAGTGACTCGCAGATATATTGATGTGATAAAGGATATGTATGATGGTGCGGTGACTACAGTAAGAACATCAGTCGGAGAAAGTAGTCAATTTTCAATTACGGTAGGTCTACACCAAGGTTCATTATTAAGTCCTTATCTCTTTGCCCTTATTATGGATGAGTTGACTGGACAAATACAAGATGAGGTGCCATGGCGTATGCTATTTGCAGATGATATTATTTTAGTGGATGAGAATAAGACCAGGATTAATGCTAAGATGGAATTGTGGAGAGAAACTTTAGAAACAAGAGGATTTAAAATAAGCAGAACTAAAACAGAATATGTCGAGTGCAATTTTAGTAGTAATAGGAGGACAAATGGAGATGTGGTGAAATTGGAGGGTCAAGAGATACGTAGAAATGATCATTTTCGTTATTTATGATCGATTATTGAAAAAGATGGAGATATTAGTGATGATGTTACTCATAGGATTAGAGCAGGTTGGGTTAAGTGGATAAGTGCTACCGGCATTTTGTGTGATAGGCGTATACCTTTGAAGTTAAAAGGTAAATTTTATAGGACAGTCATTAGACCCGCCATGTTATATGGGACAGAGTGTTGGGCAACCAAGAAACCAAATGTGCAGAAAATGAGTGTGGCGGATATGCGAATGCTAAGTTGGATTTGTGGTAAAACTCGAAAGGATAAAATTAAAAATGAACAAATTCGTGAAATGGTAAAAGTAGCTTCGACAGAAGATAAATTGAGAGAAAATCAACTTAGATGGTTTGGACAAGTCAAGCGTAGACCAATGGATGCTCCTGTATGGAACATTGTTTTAGTTAGTATTGATGGTAACACAAGGGGTAGAGGTAGGCCTAAATTGACTTGGTGGGACATTATAAAAAAGGACATGATGACATGTGGTTTAAGCGAAGATATTGCACTGGATATAATGGAATGGAAAAATAGGATTCATGTAGCCGACCCCAGATAATTGGGAAAAGGCTTTGTTGAGTTGAGTTGAGTTGAGAACTACCACATAGGTCGTTGTTTAAATATATACCTTATTCATTTTTAAGTCCAAAGACCCAAAACCAAAATTATTTTTAAATTGAAATTATAACATTCAAGTAGTTAGTTAAATAATAAATTTAAGACCCAAGTTTAAATTATAACTTTAAAAATTGAAGGGTTAAAAATAAAAATAACCAAACAAAAAACAAATATCTAGATATTTATAGATATTTGTTATATTTAGTTTTATATTAATTCTTTTAACCGATCTTTCTAATCATTATAACCATGTAACTCCATTCTCGCCTATTCTTATAAACCAAATGGAAAAAAATTAAAGAAAGCAAAACCCCTTCTTCTCCTACCTAACTCACGAAACCATGTGGGAAAAATAAAGAAAAAACCTTCCACCTTTCTCCTACAAACACCCCACGGTAACGAAAAGAAAAAAACCAACAAACCCATTTAACTTCATATTCTTTTACAACAACACCCGAACAAGAAATCCAAAATAACCAAACTCCATTTTCATCTTCTCTGAAACATCATGGGAGCCTTGTCAAAACCTGAAGCTTTTTAACCAGGTATGTCTTCTTCTTCTAGTTTCTTGTTTTACCCGTATATATATATATATATATATATATATATATATGTTGGGTTATTTTCGAAAGAAAAACAAGTTAAATACGTGTATACATATGTTCATGTGTCTAGAAAAAATAAGAAAAATGAGTTTTATAACGTAAAGGCCAAAGTATTAGCCATAACAATATTTTGCACCGTGTATAGGCGAAAAGGAAAAATACTGTTAAATATTAAAATGTAATGGTGAATTTAAAAATAAATGCAAAAGGGGGAAGTTTTGTCATCTTCAAAAATTCATAACTTTCAAATCGTTTCTTAGACAAATACGCGGAATGTACCACTAGATTCAAAATGTCAAAAAGAACATTTTCTTATATAAATATTTTATAAATGACACTATTTTTGCTGACGTTAAAATTAGGCCATTGTGTCAATTATGGGCCTAAAACACTAGTAAAAATTATTATTTCTATCTTGTAAAGCCTGTATCATACATTTTTCTACAACTACTTACGTGTTTTTATAGTTAACCAAACTACTCGATTTCAAAACTCAAAAATTATTATTTTACTACACTTTCTCCAGAAAGTTGTTTTGATAAATTATATCAGTTTACAAAAATTGGAAGTCAAATCCTACAAGAAGATGTGGATATATATTAATTCATAACCCACATTATCAACGTCAGTTTAATTCAACTTCAAGCTGAGCTACATATAATGTAAAGCTCTTATCACCCTATAAATAAGAAGAGAGTGTCCACATATATAAACTAGTGAAGTGCCAGATTTGATTATCCGTAATAACCCTTAATTAAAATCACAACCAAAGATATCAAATACTATTTGTACCAAACCAGTCAGAAATAACTGGAATTGTGATGGGTGATTATATTTCACTATTAAATTCGATCTTATACCTTTGAAATTTTACTGCATCATCTATATCACTATGTGATAGCCCTTGATCTCTTATTCTCATTTATGAACTCTTTTGTATTGTTCAAATTATCGTGAATATTTATTCAATCTATATCCAATTAACTCTAGCCAGCCAAACCCTTAAGGCCTATGATTTCAGTAAACCCGCTGATTTTAGTTATTCTACCTGGATTGCAGTACACCCCTGCATCCTATTAAAATCCTAATTTTAGTTATTTTATTCTAATTGTACTACACTCATGCATCTTATTAAAACCCTAATTTTAGTTATTTTACCATGACTGGAGTATGGCCCTAAAATTTATTGGTGAAACACCATGTGGCATACCTTACGATTCAAGCATTAGACCCCAATATACCATGGCAGTTATAATTAACCTGTAGGACTCAAATATTGAGTGCCTAGTTCTTGTTTTCTACATACATTTGAGTGCCATTCTAATCAGTGTGCCTAGTCATTTTATCTTCCCCAATTATTTTAAGTCAACTATCCAAAGATTTTGTGATATATTGTAATGGTGTTACTACATATTTAAAGCTCCAATAGCCATAAATTATCGATTATCTTGTTATAGTCTGAACCCTTATATTTATAACTCGATAAACAGTATATCCAGTTAGAAATCACCATTGTGTTCTTTTAAATACCACAAACTACAGTCTTGATATTTCATTTTTCTTTAGATTTCTATAAACTATGTTATATTACCAACATTTCAATTAGAGTCATGCTATTTCAACAGATTCACATCCATATATTGTTATGGAATTAGATTTATCTACTTGTCAATGTGTTTAGGGACACTCTTTGTAAAATTCAGAGTGTCCCAAATCCTAGATGAATTTTACAATTTTCATTCCCTTAGGTAGGTGTATTAATTTCACCGATAGGTAATTTTATTTTCATGGGAGTAGTTAAAAATGTAGGAATGATTTGTAAAAATTTAGCTACTTTAAGGCTTATGTATGAATATATTGAACCAGAATCAAATAAAATATGAGAGGGAAAATTATGAAAGAGTATTGTATTTTCTATCAAGTCATGTGAAATTTGTATAGGCAGTATAACACAATTCTTTCCACGACGATGGACTGGTTCAATTTTCTTGATAAGGTTCTACCTAGGCTGACTTTGGAAAGGACGAGGATTTTGAATTCTCAGTGGGTTTCCTAACTGAAGATGGATTGTAGAATGTTTTAACTTGGACACTAGGGGCAAATATGTCCTAGTTCTTGACATTTATGAACTGAATCAATGGATATGTGGTACTCCGGATGATTTCCAAATAACTTTCCCATTAGGGTTAGGATAAGGCATGGGTCATGGGTGAGGTAAAGTCCTAACAAAATGATAGTTCCTAGTAATGGGGTGAGGGGAATGTAGAAAACTAGAAGAATTTCATTCAACAATTGCTGCAACTTCAATAAGTTCAAGTTCAGAAAACTCTTGAATCAACAAAGGGGCAACCAATATTTTAATTCTCGGATGTAGTCCTCTTTCAAACTGCATGCATTTCTTCATCTCGATATCCACATATCAAATAGCATAGCAGTACATCTCGATAAACTTTTCTTCATACTTAGCCACAAACAAATTTGTTTTTTGTAACCTAAATAAATCTACGGTTAATTGATCTCATTCAGTTTTAGAAAAATACTTTTTGAAGAAGATTTCTTCAAATTGTACCCACGTTAACGTAGCTAGATTATGAATGCGAGAAATGTCTTGCCACCAGTAATCAGCTTCACCTTCAAGCATGTAGGTGGCAAAGGTAACTCGAATATTGGCAACGATTCCCTCTCCATCAATTTTTTTGACAATTTGGCGTATCCATTTTTTAGCTTCACTAATTTTTGGCTTTCCAAGAAAGGAAGGTGGCCATTTTTTGAGAAATTCTTTGAGAGAATTCATCCTTCGAGTCTCAGCAGAGAGTTCTTTCGGAACTGGATGTAAAACTTATTATTGTCGAGCTAGGGATGTCAACTCTTGAAGGCACAACATGATTCCTTTAGTGTGAGTTTGTGTTGTTTGAGTTTCGGTGGAGGGAATTCGAGTGCTAACCATCCTAATAATATAATTTAGCAATCAAAATATGTATAAGAACATTTCTTTTAAAAGAGGACATTCAATAAGTCTAGTTATATGATATAAAATAGTAGTAGTTTATAGTCTACATCAGCATATTCCTTATAACATCAAGTTAGTGAACCTCCTAAGTCAGAAGACTAGCACACTATATACACTACTTTATTAACTTATTTGACCTCAAGGAGGGATATTTTTTCTTGTTTTTATTTTTCCTAATTAGGAACTACGGTATATATCTCTGAGGGATCAGTGTTTGGAATAATTGAAAAGCCATCCGACACCGATGGATTATCATCGCTAGAGTCTGAAGAAATTCCAATAGTAACACCATTTGAGATTGCTTCTGGGTGAAGTACATGAGGTGGTTGATTATCAGTAAATGCAAGACTAATAGCTTCTTGTAGAATAACTAGATCATCCACGTAATCATGCATCTTCCTCAAAATATGTTCTTCTCCTAAAACTCGATTTGTTAACAATAGTCATTTTATATTTTAATGAAAATTTCCATTCGAGTCAATTTGTATGTAAATGGAATAATTTTATACAAAACGTTTGAGTCATAGGATAGACTTTTAGTTGATGATCCCATGAGCCTATGGTGTTGTTTGATAAGTACGTAGAGCAAAGCTTTGAAGAGTGGATAAATTAAGATATGTTTACTATGCCAAGTTTGTCTTCACATATGCTGAGGATCTCGTTGGTATGAACGTATACTATTTTATGAGTCCTTGGAATTTTTTATAAGAGCGTTTTATTTTTAAAACTATTTGGAACTTCATTTTTTCGAGAATATATTTTCTAAGTTTACTATAGGTGAACTTTTAAAAAATGTTTCAGTCATTCAAATGTCATGTCCATGTCATTCAAAAGACATGCTTGGGTCATTCAATCCTTGACTTCAAACGAGATTCAAACAAAGCGTACTGTTTTGATTTTTTTAAGTTCATTAGATGCGAGATGTAATCTCATTCAAATGAGATCTCTTTCTCGCTTAAATGACACTTCAAAACCGTTCGAACGACACACTGCCTTAACTTTTCTATAAAACTATTTTCAGACTCTATTTTTATTTTGAGAGATGAACTTTTGATGAAAACGAAAAGCAGACCTATTGTAAAAGTTCCAAATCCAAAAGTTTCACCTTTTGTTTACAAGATCAAAGATTCATAATTCATATAATTTGAGATCTTATTTGAGCACCATTTTTGTTTCTTCCATCACAAGAAGATCCTACTTTTGCATGGTGGACTCCGTAGGTGCTGATTGCGATGAAGAAGCAATGGACTTCGATTTTTGAATCATAGATGATTACTGAGTTATACCAATGGATACTGAGGCACATGTGGACTCTTGTGCTATTCACCTTGCATATGTGGGCTCCTGCGTTTCACTCTGGATGAGTGGTTGAAGATAGAAAAGCGTCAAGACTTGTGGGGGATAGAGTCATTGTGCAATTCTATTGTCTATTCTCTGTAAAACCATATCATAGTGATTGTCTGGCTGGGTTGTCCAAGGTTGTTTCCCTTTGTGGTTTCCTCGTATATCGGCGTGTTCTTGTGGTTTGGTTTATTTAATTTATCTACTATCACCTAGATGCATGTTTAGGGTTAAAAGATAAAATTTGGTAAATTAGTTTTCAAAAGAACTGTTTAATCGGTGCTAAGTTTAATCGGGTGAATTTTGTTTGAATGTTCAATCATTAAAATTTGAAAAAACATAAAAATATTGAACTTGTGTTTATTTGAACCACCGATATAGCATTCTAAAATTGGAGTCAGAGTTGGTTGTACTAACTTACTATGTAGAAACTTTTTAGTATGTTTTGGGTGGTTGTTTATTCATCTCTGATGTTTTTATTTTTTCTCTTTTAATGGATTCTCATTTGAATTTTAAGTTTGCCGAAAGAATTGAATTTTTAAAAATCGTTTGAAAGATATTTTGGAACTTTAGCAAACTATTCAAAATCAAAGAGATGTCGTTCGAGAGAAGTTTTCTTCCTTGCACCATGACTTTTTAATTTTAGAAGTGTCCAAAAAGGAGATTGATGATCAAGTCCTTGTCTTAGAACAGAAGTTAGAGGACTTGAAAATTTTGGGGATTTGTGTTTGTGCCAATGAGGATAAAAATAATTTCATTGTTGATTTTAAGGCATGCGAGAAGACTCTTAGGGATAAGTTTGTTTTCATTGTTGGGAGCGATATAACCTTATAGGAATGATTGAAAATAACAAGAAGGAGTCCCTAAAATTTGAAGAGTCTAATTCTTTACTGAAGTATAAAATTTTGATGTTAAAAGATAATTCAAGAGACTAGAGTAGTGTTGATAGTAATGGCCATGGCTCGTCTTATTCTAATGCTTCCGTTGTTAAAGTCAAAACCATTGTTTGTTTAAGAGGGTCAAACAAAACAAAGTACATTAGAAAAGGTTAACCCATAGGTAACAATACTCACACTTACGCATGTTCACATTATGGTAGGAAAGGTCACCTTAGGCATTTTTGTTTTGATCTTGGAAGAGGTCCTAGAAAGTTTAAGGATATTATTCTGTCAGTTATCCTAATCCCTCGCCTTAGGTATACACCTGTTTTGGTTATGAAATTAGTTTTGGATATGTTAAATGTTAGGATAGTTGATTCTCACATGCTTGCACATTATGCTTCACATGTTATTTCTTATGATTGATTGATTGCATGATTTTATTTGTCATATGCAAGTTGTGTTTCATGGTATATTCCTGCTTGTGTTATGACGTATGTACTTTTTGTATTATATTTTTTATTAAGTCATATTGAAAAAACCAAAAATATTATTTGGTTTTATATATATTTGAAAATTAAAAAATAGATTTTGATTTTTGAAAATATTTTTTAAAAATTGGAAATGATTTTCGATATTTGTCTATGTTTTTACACATTTGGTGTGGCATATTAGTGTGTTTTAATCCAATTCATTCCTAAATTTTTATGTCTCTAGGACATTTGGTTATGACTTTAGATTCTTAAATTGATCTTTACCATATTTATGAAGTTGTTTCAAACTTGACTTGCTCTATCGATTCGACATTGTATATGCCTCCACACACACTGCACGAGCTTATTGGATTTTAACTTTATGCTGTATATTTGAATTTAGTGAGATGTTCTCCTATCAATTTTATCATATGCATACTTATTTGACTATGGATGATTTGTGTATATAAGAATCGTTGTCCGTGAGGATTTTTTTATTATTGAAAAAATGATGAGTGTACACGGGAAAAGGGATGCGAGAGGCAAGTGAACTCGTCGTGAAAGCCGCCATTTGAAAAGATCCAAAGAAAAAATAAAAGCAATAAAAAATTATGCCAAAATGGGGCCAAATAGTTTAGTTTGAATTATCACTCAAAAGAAATAACTTCAAAGGAAAAGAAAATAATGAAATATGATCATGTTTATCTTTTAAGGGAGTTTAGTTGAAGTTCAACGTCTTTGTACAGCCTAGTTATGCTTATTTTTTCATGATGCTATTGATTTGTAGAATCATTAATATACTAGGCTTGTGTGCATTGTGCCTGTTTTGTTCATTAAGTTCACCTTTATTCGTCACTTGAGGCCAAAGTTTAGTTTGATGAAGTTTTACGGTCAATTAGAACATGTTGAACATATTTGAGTGTTTGGGTTATAATTCTATTGTTACTACTTTACACCCATTCATTCCATACCACATAGTTGGACACATCGATACTATTCTAGTGTGTAAAGCTTGTGTATTTGCTGTCATGTTTTTAGTCTTTTATACCTATATATGTGTGATGGTTTTTATTTGATATATTTTGCATATATTGTATATGGTATGTATTTTGAGTCTTTGTGGTTTATATTTAGTCCATGTTTATCACATGCTTAATTCTTTTCGATTATTTGTAATTGATTTTCCATGTTGCGTGCTTTCTACACTTTACACCATTGCAATTTTTATTCTCGTTTCCCTTTACTTAGCATTGTTATCTTATGATCACATTTTTAGGGTGAGATTCGGTTTTGTGGAGTTTTTACTTATGCTATCTTGATTTTTCTATTCCTGAACAAAAAGGGGGAGAAATGGTATCTTTCCTTTGCATGATTAGGATATCTTTATCTTAGGGGCAGACATCTTACCTAGGTTGAGATTATTTAGACATTGTTATATGTTTACTCATTTGCATATTTACACTTGTTATATTCTCTTTGCATTTGAAGGTGTCTTTAAGTGTGTAGGATTATAGTTTGAGCTTAAAGAGGCAAAGTTTTCAAGAAAAGCAAAGCTCCTCATGTTTGTTTGTTTGTCAAGAGTCTCTAATTTTTCATTTTTGGGGTTGGGGAATGAGTCTTTTTAGAGATTTTGATGGCCCGTACTATTTTTTTTTGTTATTATTCAAGAATATCCAAATGGGGAGATTTGCAAGGATAAATTTCCAAACAAGTTACTTTGTATATAATTGGCATAATTCTAGACAAAACGTTTGAGTCATAGGATACACTTTGAGTTGATGATCCCATAATCCTATGACATTGTTTGATGAAGACATAGCTGAAAAGCTTGGAAGAGGGCATATTTAAATTCATGTTTACCACTTCACATTTGTCTTAACATATGCTAAGGATCTCGCAGGTATGAACGTATATTGTTTCATGAGTCCTTGGAATTTTTTATAAGGATTTTCTATTTTCAAAACTATTTGGAACTTGATTTTTTTTAAATTTTTTTTTGAGTTTATTGTAGGAGGACTTAAAATCATTTATCATTCAAACAACATATCCATTTCCTTCAAACGATATACGTAGGTCATTTAGTACTTGGTTTGAAATGAGATTCAAATTAGGCGTACTATTTTGATTTTGATGAGGTCATTAAAAGCGAGATGTAATCTCGTTCAAGTGATATCTCTATCATGTTCCAACGACACCTTAAAATCATTCGAACAACGTGTTGCCTTAGCTTTTTTATTAACGGATTTTCAGAATCTGTTTTTATTTTGGGAGATGAACTTTTTGTCAAAAAAATAAAAAGTAGACATGTTTTAAAAGTTCCAACTCCAAACATTTCACCCTTTTGTTTACAATATTCGACGTTCAAAACTCATATATTGAGATCTTATTTGGCTACCCTGTTTGTTTCTTCCTTCCCAAGAAGAACCTATTTTCTTGCAGTGGACTCCGTACGTGCGGATTATAAAGAATAAGCAGTGCACTCCAGTTTCGAAATCGTAGACGGTTGTTGAGAAATAATGATGGATAACATGTATTATGGACCTTGTATAGGTGAAATCCTGTGTTGCACTATGGAGGAGTGGTCGAAGATAGGAGAGCTTCAAGACTTGTGTAACATTGAGTCATTGTGTAAGTCTATTATCTATTCTTTGTGAAACCATATTATAGTCATTGTCTTGCTAGGTCATTCAAGGTTTTTTCCCTTTGTGGTTTCGTCGTACGTTAGAGTTTTCTTACAGTTTGATTTATTTAATTTATCTGCTATCACTTAGACGCATGTTTAGGGTTAAAAGATAAAATTTGGTAAATCGGTTTTCACAAAAACGGTTTCATCGGTGCTAAGTATAATTGGGTGAATTTTGTTTAAAGGTTCAATCATTTAAATTTGTAAAAACATAAAAATATTGAACGTGTGTACATTTTAACCGCCCCTGTAGCATTCTCAAATTCCTATTAGAGTGTGTTGCACTAACTTCTTGTGTAGATCCTGTTTAGTGATTTTTTGAGTAATTATTTATTAATCTCTTATGTGCTTGTTTTTCCTCTCTCGATGAATTCTCATTTGAATTTGAAGTTTGCGTAAAGAATTAATATTCTTGAAAATCGGTTGAAAAAAGATTTGGAAATCTTGTGAACTGTTCAAAATCAAAGGAAAGTCGTTCATGAGAAATTTGTTGCCTTGCACCATTTCTTTATAATTTTAAAAGTTTCCAAAAAGGAGAGTGATGATCAAGTCCTTATTTCAAAAAAAAAAGTTAGAGGACTTGAAAATTTGAGGGTTTATTTTTGTGCCAATGAGGATAAAAATAATATGATTTTTAATTTTAAGGCACGTGAGAAGTCTCTGAGGGATAAGTTTTCTTTCATTGAGGGGGAGCGAGATAAACTTCTAAGAATGATTGAAAATATGAAGATGGAGTACCTAAAATTGGAAGAGACTAATTATTTACTTGAGGCTAAAATTTTTAAGTTAAAATATGATTTAAAAGACTCGAGTAATGGTTATTGTAATGGTGATAGATCGTCATGTTCTAATGCTTCCATAATTAAAGGCAAAACCATTGCTTGTTTTAGAGGGTAAACCAAAATCAAGGATATTTGAAAAGTTTAACCCATAGCTAACATTCCTCACATTTACACATGTTCACATTGTGGTAGAAAAGGTCACCTTAGGCATTTTTATTTTGATCTTGGAAGAGAACCTAGGAAGTTTATGGATACTATCCCATGGGTTAGGAAATCAGTTTTGGAGATGATAATTGTTAGGTTTGTTAATTATCATATGCTTTCACATGATGTTTCACATGTTATTTCTTATGGTTAATTACTTGCATGATTTTGTTTGTCATACGCTAGTTGTGTTTCATGATATATTCTTGTTAGTGTTATGACGTGTGTACTTCTTATATTACATTTTTCTTTTATTGTGTCATATTAAAAAATACAAAAAAAAAATTTGGTTTTATATATTCTTGAAAAACATATTGAAAAATCCAAAAAGATTTTCGATATTTATGTATTTTAGTTTTACACATTTGGTGTGGCATATTGGTGTGTCTGAGTCCAATTCATTTTGCAATTTCCATGTGGCTAGTGCATTTATTATGACTTTAGATGCATAGATTGATCTTAACCATATTTATGGAGTTGTTTTGAACTTAACTTGCTCTATGGATTCGACTTTTTATATGCCTCCACACACATATGCACGAGTTTATTGGATTTTGAGTTCATGATGTATATTTAAGCTTGGTGAGATGGTCTCCTAATAATTTTTTCATCTAAATGTTTATTTGACTATGGAGGATTTGTATATGTAATAATCGTTGCCTATGAGTATTTTTTTATTATTGAAAAAATGATGAGTGTACATAGGAAAGGAATGCGCGAAACAAGTGAAATCTTCGTGAAAGCCACCGTTTGAAAAGAGCCTAAGAAAAAATAATTGTAATAAAAAGAAAAACATGCCAAAAAGGGTCCAAATAGCTTTGTTTTATTGATCATTCTAAAAAAATGACATCAGAAGAAAAGAAAAGAATGAAATATGATCATGCTTATCTTTTGAGGGAGTTTAGTTGAATATCAGCGGGTTTGCACAATGATACCTAGTTATGTTTATTTTTTCATGACGCTATTAATTTGTAGAATCATTTATATTCTAGTATTGTGTGCATTGTTCTTATCTTATTCATTAAGTTCACCTTTATTTCTCACTTGAGGCTAAAGGTTAGCTTGATAAAGTTTTAAGGTCAATTAGAACTTCTTGACCATATTTTAGTGTTAGGGTTATAATTCAATTGTTACTAGTTCACACCCATTCATTCCATCCCACGTGTTTGGACACATTGATACAATGTTGATGTGTAAATCTTATGTGTTTAGTGTCATGTTTTGTGGTTGTTTATACATATATATGTGTGTCGGTTTTATTAGATATATTTTGCATATATTATACATTTTATTCTGTTTTGATTATTTACGGTTTACATTTAGTCCATTTTTATCACATGCTTGATTCTTTTGGGTTATTTGTGCTTGATTTGCCATGTTGCATTCTTTCTACACTTTAAACAGTTGCACGATTTATTCCCATTTCCCTTTGCTTAGTATCCGTATCTTATGATCACATTTTTAGGGGGAGATTCAGCTTTGGGGAGTATTTATTTATGCTATCTTGCTTTGTCTATTTATGAATAAAAAGGGGAGAAATTGTATCTTCTCCTTGCATGATTATGATATCTTTATCTTAGGGTTAGACGTCTTACCTAGGCTGAGATTATTTAGACACTATTAGATGTTTATTCATTTGCGAACTTATACTTGTTATGTTCTCTTTGCATTTGAAGGTGTGTTTAAGTGTGCATGATTATAGGTTGAGTATAAAGTGGAAAAGTTTTCAAGAAAAGCAAAGCTAATCATGTTTGTGTGTCTGTCGAGTGTCTGTACTTTTTTGTTCAGGTGGTTGGGGAGTGATTCGTTTTCGAGAGCTTCACATCCCATAGAATTTTTATTTTTATTTTATCTTGGAATAGCCAAAGGGGGATATTTTTAAGGACAAATTTCTAATCAAGTCAATTTGTGTGTAATTGACATAATTCCAGATAAAACGTTTGAGTCATAGGATAGACTTTGAGTTGATGATCCCATGAGCCTATGACGTTGTTTTATAAAGATGTAGTGGCAAAGCTTCAAAGAGTTCATATTCTAAACCGTGTTTACATTTCCACATTTGTGGCCCATAGTATTTTTTTGGTATCCAATAGTATTTTTGTTTTGGTATTAACCCGAAATATCCAAATGAGGAGATTTTTAAGGATAAATTTCCAATCGAGTCAATTTGGATGTAATTGGCATAATTTCAGACAAAACGTTTGAGTTATAGGATACACTTTGAGTTGATGATCCCATAAGCCTATGTTGTTGTTTAATGCAGACGTAGATGAAAATATGCAAAGACGGCATATTTAAATTCTTATTTACCATTCCAAGTTTGTCTTCACATATGTTGAGAATCTAGCAGGTATGAACATATATTGTTTCATGAGTCCTTGAAATTTTTTATAAGGGTGTTCTATTTTCAAAACTATTTGGAACTTGATTTTTTCGAAACATGTTTTATGAGTTACTGTAGGTGGACTTTTAAAAATCATTTTAGTCATTCAAACGACATGTCCATATCGTTCAAATGATATCCTTGTGTCGTTTGATCCCTTGTTTGTAACGAGCTTCAAACGAAGCGCATTGTTTTGATTTTGCTGAGGTCGTTAGAAAGGAGTTGTAATCACGTTCAAACGAGATCCTTATCTCGTTCAACTGACATCTTAAAATTGTTCGAATGATGTGTCGTCTTAACTTTTCAATAAAAAAATTTTTAGACTCTATTTTTAGTTTGAAAGATGAACTTTTGACGAAAATGAAAAGCAGACCTGTTTCAAAAGTTCCAACTCCAAAAGTTTTATTCTTTTTTTACAAGAACTAAGATTCATAACTCATATATGTTGATATCTTGTTTATCGACCTTTATTTTTCTTCCGTCACAAGAAGAATCTATTTTCATGCAGTGGACTCCGTACGTGCTGATTGTGGTAAAGAAGCGATGGACTCCGATTTTTGAATTCTAGATGATTATAGAATTGTACCGGTGGATACCGAGGCACACATGGACTCGTGTGTTATGGAACTTGCATAGGTGGACTCCTGCATTGTACTCTGGAGGAGCGGTTAAATATAGAAGAGCACCAAGACTTATGGGTAATCGAGCCGTTGTGTAAGTCTACTGTATATTCTTTGTAAAACCATATCACAGTGATTGTCTGGCTGGTCCGTCCAAGATTTTTCTCTTTGCGGTTTCCTCGTATATCAATGTGTTCTTGTGGTTTAATTTATTTAATTTATCTGCTATCACCTAGATGCATGTTTACGGTTAAAATATAAAATTTGGTAAATAGGTTTTCACAAGAAAGGTTTAATCGGTGCTAAGTTCAATCATTAAAATTTGGAAAAACATAAAAATATTGAACTTGTGTTTTTTTGAACCGCCCATATAACATTCTCATATATCACTACTCGAGTCAAGATATTCATCGTCCATAGTGCGGATTATTTCCCTAAGGCATATCAAAGCTTCCCCCATAACAATGATCTCCCAGCGGTTATTATGTATGATATCCAAACTAAATAGGAGAGAGCCACATATATTCATACTGTAAAAATAAAATCTAATATATTATAATGATAAAGAAGTTACGAAAATGTAAAATAAATAATATGTTGTAAAAAAAATTCCCCATATTGGAATTTAACCCTACTTATTATTATTTTAGAACATTTCTATGATACCAACTTATCAGACCCTGTTTTATTGAATATATAAGCAATGAATTAAAGCTAAGGAAAAAAGTTGAACTTTATTCATTAAATAGTGTCGCACACTTATACTACTAACACCATAGGGGTGAATTACATTTTATTCTTAATACGAAAAAGAAGTAGATCATTGAAAACTACCACTCCTTGCGCCCATGTTCTTTAGTCTCCACCCATATAGTTAAATAAGAAAACATTTTTCTCGTGTATATCACAAAAAAGGTAGGTGGACTATCCTCTTTCTCCTGGAACATATGGCGAAAAAAGGAATTAGCACAAATATGCTAAGAAGATCTTACCAATTCTATAACAAAATATATATGGATAAAAGCTGGGAATGTGTATAGAATTTTTTATTTGGATATAATCACATGGTTTAAAATAATAATAAGAATAAGAATAATAAAATCGAGGAATCTAAGCCGATAATCCCGTACTTATTCGATTACAAGGGGGTATAGAAATAAGCGAAGCGTCAGCAATATTACCCATTTATAATAAACCAAAAACCTTTGGGAAAAATTAACCAGCTAGGCACACAATTAAAGTGAAACTCATACGTATGTAGCTAAAATTTAGGCTCTCAACATCTAAGACCTTAATCCAAGTACAAAAATTCCGTGAGACAACACGACAATCTACTCCCTAGTTAATATTGATGCTTCTTTCAATAAATAATGTGCACATAATTGCAATGTGAACTGATTCAATCAATAGAATGATTTTCATGAAATTATCTATTAGATGAGAAAGGATAAAGTAATTTATGTTATCATAATTGAAAATAAGTAGTGATAAATAGCGTATGAGTATGCTAATTTCTAGGCATACTTAGAATCAAATAGGGCTATCATGAAATGATATCAATAGCAATTAACAAGTTTACTATTAAAAAGGAAAAAACCTACTTGTATGTAAAATGAACAACCTAAATATGATCAAAAGAGGATAACAGGAGGGACTGGCACTTGATTATCTGTACACAAACACTTGTGTTAGTAATTATATTGGTTAACAGTGTTGTCTTTGATTAGATTATAGAAAAAATTGTGTTGATTAAAGTTTAAGGGGTTAATTTGTAAATATCTTGGAACTTCAAAATCTATGGCTTAAGGTCAAATTTGAAACTTGGGGAAATACATTTTCACTCAAAATCTATTCTAGTAAATGTAGAAAAAGTTAGGGTTAAAATTCATAACATGGAAAAGTCAGGAGGAGTCAATTTGTAATTTATGAAAAATATTTCCAATCTAAAATCCTATTTTTTTGTAACTTTGGTTAGGATTGACCAAATATTGTCTTAAATTATACCATTTTGACCCGAAAATTAAAATAAAAATATTAGAAAAAAATCAGAATTTTTTTGATTGGCCACGCTCCTTCACGCGTTTGGTTAATGGTTCTAATTGAAAAGATAATCTTCAACCTTTCCACACTTGACCTTAGGTTTGGAAAAACTTTGACTTTTCATAAATCCTCATTTTCTAAACAATTTGTGATGATTCATGAACCAATCTAACCTAAATTTTCACAATGAATCTAAAAATATAAGTTTTATGGATAGAGGTTGAGTATTCATCAAGTTACAAAACTGTGTATTTTTTAGAAAATTTGACCAATCTTCTGACGCTTTAGTGAATAAGGCAGAGGGTCTTATGCATATGATTCCATTTATGCTATACTAAGGAAGCGTTTGGATTTGGTTTAAAGGATTGGAGTGGTCTGGTTATGGAGAATTCAAAGTTTTTATTTTTCTAAAATAGAAAACAAGTTCGAGAAATAGAGGCTCAAAAGTTTTGATTTTTCAAAAACGATAAATGAAATGGAGATGCTGAGTTCATAAGGAGCCATTTACTCACTGTGAAACTAGTTCAAAGTTAAGGAATCAAATTTCACCGTTAAAGCTCATGCTTTAATGGAGTTTTTTCCAGTTTCTTTGAACATATGCTATTTTGGATGTAAAATCTAGGATGTTGGAATTAAAACAATGAAGTTAAACACATGAAAAATAGAATACTAGTTTAGAGAAAAATTTTGAACTTTGTGCAGGCTCAAGGGGTGACTTCTATTGCTTCTGATCATGGGGGATTTATAGTAGGAGGTAAGGGAAATCTATTGGAGAAATTTGGAGGTGGATTCTTCCTTTGTTTAAAAACATAAGATCGGGGAAACTTTAACTTCGCATAATTACATGGCGTACCAATGTGTTTTTGGCTTCTATTGTCCATGTGGAGACTGATGTGGTGAGGGGTGGTGTGTAAATGTTGCGTACTTAAGTTTTAGTCCTTGGTTTGAAGTTTTCACATTTATTTGGCATTAAATATGGTATTTTTGTATATTCTAGGGTTATTTATATAATTTTATGAAAATACAGGAGTTGAGGCTATAAATTCTAGTTAGTTGAAGTCAAGAGGTTTGATTTGATATAAAGTTTGGGTCTAAAGGTTAAGTATATATTATGTTATGCTTGTTTGAAAAATTCTCGTGGCATTTTAGAAATTTTAAAACTTTAAGCGGTGCTTGGTAATTCGTAAAGTTACAGGTTTGGTAGAATAATTTCATCTTTATTTAGGATATCTTTGAATTTGAATTCTCCATAAGGTTTATAATGGGATATGTAGGTAATAATGTATTGTAATTAGCTCATTTTGGAAGTGTGGAGGTTGCAGAATATAAAGTACACCCAAAATTGAACTAAGTATACGTAGAACTTAATCTACATTATATGTGTAATTTTTTTGATATTCATGTACTCTTTAATAGATTAAAGCACGCATAATGTTACTTATCATTTTGTGCAGCCGATGTGGACTATGGTCTGAGCCAACAACATTATTATCAGAATACATATGTTTATAATAAGAATGACAAGACACGTATGATAAAATACAAATTCATTTATAATGAAGAAAGAATATAAAAATTTCTTGAGATAAAAGTAGAAACAAAATCCAACATAAAAAAGTGAATCAATAAATATATTAAAACCCTCGATGGTTCAGGAAGACACGCAATGAAATTTGAGTACACTCAAATTTTCTCTCCTGCTCATATAGGAGGGAGTTGAGATGCTCATTTTTCTCCCTCAAATTTATAAGCTTAGTCATGACCTCATTTGTGTAGAAATACATGCGGTCTTCATTTTTTTGTAGTTCCTCCTTAACCTCTTCGAACAAGTCAAAAGGGATGGGTGGGAGTCTGGAGCAAATTTCATTAACATAGCGTGAAAAAGTATCTAATCCATTTTTGTATAAGGAAATATCTTCCACAACCCTTTACCGTAATTTCTTTGTCCTTATTTATTAGTCAAGGCTACTGCTCAAAGCCTCTGATGGGATGAGAATTTTTATGTGTTTGTAATTCAATGTGGAATGGTGGAAAAAAGAACAATGTTGGGGTTTTATAAACCAAATGAAATATATTTATTTCTGGAGTTAGAAGTAGGTGAGGGATTGAACCTAATAAATAAGGTAGATTATGGATGTACTTGTTGATATTAATTAACTAAAGAACATATGTAAACTTCCTAGTTTTGAAATGTAACATCCTTGTTAATGTGTAGATTTATAACTAATTAAATTTAGTATATTTAAATGATAAAATTATAAGGGTTTATGCATAAGAGTAAAGTGAACGTTATTGGAAATTGATTGTAACAAAAGTATATGCACATGTAAAGAACCCTTTAATTAGTGTACATCGTGTATGGCACTATAATGAGTAAACCAAAACAATTTATAAATATATTATCTTGTTGTATCAATTTGCAAACAATTTTCAATTTATAATCAATATTTCTTAGCCTGCGTGCATTTTGTTATATATTGGACGTACAATGTTATATAATATGTGTACTCGGTTACATAGTGCATGCACTCTATTATATATTTCATGTTCTAAGATATATTGTCTGCAATTTATTATATAGTGCGTGTCCTTTCTACATACTACATGGACTTTGTTTTATTCTCCATGTGCTTTTGTCCCCCTTCTTCCATATGCATGTACTTTTTGTATTGTGGATTTACTTTTGTTCTACTTTGCATGTACTTTCCTTTCACCTGCGTGTAATTTTGTTTTGTCTCTTTTTACCTTTGTGTAATTCTATTGTTAACTGTGTATATTTTGTATCCATTTCCTTTCATTTTCATCCCCTTTATTGTTATGGTCCAAGCCAACGATATCGCCCCACTAATATTACGTTCAGATGTTGACGAAAACCAAATCACATGTAGGGATCATGCATAAATTGAAAAAAATAGTACATTAAGTTTTGTAGGAAATAATAACACAAAATATTATATATTTCATTGCCATTCACATAATAGAAGTTATGGTCATCTCGCCTTGGCTCTTTCCCTCTCTCGCCTCTCGGGGGGTTCCCAACACTCATGTGTACGCACTCGGAGAGGGAGAGAAGGTCTCGCGCCATTTTTCGAGGATCACTTCGGCCTTCGTCGATGTGGGGTAATGTAAATATATGGAGTCGCCAACCTATATTTTACAAAATAGGTAAAAAAACATGTTGCCGCCTCGAGAGAGAGGCATCAAAGATAAATTGGTGCTTACGAAACCAACAGTTCAGAGGTTCGAGGGCTAAGTTACGGAATGGGAAGGTGTTAGGCACCCATCCCACCCTTTCAGTCTCTGATGGGCTTATGTTATTATTTTCCTTAATTTCTGTATGAAGTGTGTGCGTGTATATATAAATGTAGATCGGAATCACTCGACTCATATCATAGAAAAGATAGAGTGAGGTCATCCAAAGGAATGTTTCTAAAATAATAATTAGAAAATGTGATGTGCGTGCTTATCGAGATATTAATCGTCAAAATGAAACGATAATATTTTTTGATAAAATGCAAATATGAATCACAAGTATGATATATAAATAAAATAAAAAGGATGAAAATGTGAGAATAGGAAAATTGGAAAATTCAAAAGTTGGACTCGAGTCTCAGGCTTTAGCCCGAAATGCCTACGTAGCCTATATAGGGATCAAATTCCATGTAGTTCGCATGTGGAACATGGGTGGGGCTTATCCCATAAATTCAAATGGGAGTTTATTTTATGATTTTGTATAAGAAAGGTATTTTTAGTTTTGCAAAAATATAGTGAATAATCTCGTTGGAATTTATAGGCGAACCCTTTTTTTTCTTTGTTTTGGATTTTTAATACAAAATAAAGTATGTTCAATATAAATAATAAAAGATGGGATGTTAATGTTTATGAACTAAAAAAAACTAGATTATGAATTTATGTAACTAATGCAAAAATAAAGAAATTTTAAGAGAGAAAAGGAAATTTGGACCTTCTTTTGAGAATTGAGGCTTGATCTTGATCCTTGATGAGATCCCTTAAATTTTGGAATGGATATTGGACGAGAAAGAATGATATTTTTCTAAATTGAGTATGAAAATGATGGAGATGAAAGATGAAAGGAATTTCACAAAAGGAAACTTCATTGATTGCAAGAGAATGTTATTGAAATCATTGATATTGATGGATCTAAGGTGTGCCTTAAGAGTGAGCTCATTCCTTCCTTTTATAGGGTAGGGGTACTTCTGATCGGTATACCCCTAGCCCTGCCAATCGGTAGGTGGCCGTAGACACATTGTCGATTGGCAGGGAAATGGGCCTGCCAAACGGTGGTTCGGTGCAGTTTTTTAGAAAAAAATTATTGTAGAACGTAATTTCTAAATCCAAATCATGCATGGGGAATACTGTTAGAAAGGTAATTCAGAGACCTTAAAGATTCCTTTCTTCCCCCCTGGGTTCAAGAGTTGACTTTAGGTCAAACAGGGATCGAAAGTACCCGTCGCTCCTTTGAATAGGAGATAATTGGAGGGTAATGGATCGTTTATCAAAATCTTAGGTCAGAATCGCACACGAGTCTGACGGTTTGAAAGGTTATGTGAGACACTTCAATGTTCCAAAGAGATTCGCTCGGTTCAGAGAGTTGTCTTTGGTCAAACGGGGCCCGAAAGCACACGGTGACGTTTTAGAGTAAAACGGGTCGTTCGTCCATACTGTAAGGCTGATTTGCCCACAGGTCGAACCGTTACAAAGGGTATTCAATGAACTTTAAAGATTCATTCACTCTTGGTCAAGCTGAAGAGTTGACTATGGTCAAATGGAGCCTAGGATCACCCTGTGGTCTTTGGATCAATTTTTGGGGCAAAACGGATCGTTCATCTGAACGGTGATGTCATTTTTTGCACAGGGTTGACCATTTGAAGGGGTTTTCACTGAACTTCAAGGATCTATTGAGATTTTACTCGGACGATGATGTTGATTGGGGTCAAATCGAAGTCTGAGAGCTCTTGGTGGCCTCTAGATCCGTTTTTACTAGTAAAATGGTCCATTCCTCTAAACTATCTTGCCGATTCATGTATGGGGTAGACCGTTGGAAAGGGGATTTAGTTCCCTTTGAGGATTCATTGAGCTTATTCTCTGACGATGGAGTTAACCGGAGTCAAACGGGGCCAGGGAGCGCCCGATGGCCTCTAGATCTATACTCTAAGTATGACCTAAGGTTTGTAATGAAATGGGGAGATGTTAAGGACGTAAGGAGATACTTAGGGGGTCCTAGAAAGTGGTGCCTACATATCACCTTGATGGGTGAGCTTGAAATAAATGGAAGTCATCCATAAACACCACTTGATGCTTTAGGAAGCATGTTAATTCTGCAGACCTAAAAGGACGAGGATGACCGATTCAAAGGGTCGAGGTTGATGCTGAGGACATAAGGTAATGCTGGGGATGGATAATTCTGCATATCGAGGTCAATTTTGAGGATCTAAAGTAATGATGGGGACGGTTAATTTTGCTGGCTGAGGTCAATTTTGAGGACCTAAAGAGTGGAGCGACCTATTCTAAGGGTCGAGGTCAATTTTGAGGACCTTAATTTAAGCGCCACCAATTATGAGGGTCGAGGTGAATTCTGCAGACCTTAAGTGGGATTGACCAATTTAGCGGGTTGAGGTCAATTTTGCAGACCTTAAGTTGAGCGAATAATTCTGCGGGTCGAGGTTAATTCTGAGGACCTTAAGTGGGAGCTACCAACTATGTGGGTCGAGGTCAATTCTAAGGACCTTAAGTGGGAGCGACCAAATCTATAGTTCGGGGTAAATTATGAGGAAATTAAGTGGGAGCAGCTGATTCTATGGGTTGAGGTCAATTATGCATACCTTAAGTGGAGCGACCAATTCTGAGGGTCGAGATCAGTTCTGCGAAACTTAGGGAGCGGCCAATTTGGTAGGTCGAGGTCAATTCTGCGGACCTTAAGTGGTAGTGATCAATTTTGAAGGTCGATGGTCTATTTTGCGGACGTTAAGTGGGAGAGACCAATTCTTAGGGTCGAGGTCAATTCTACAGACCTTAAATGGAGAGACCTATTCTGCATGTCGAGGCCAATTCTACGGACCTTAAGTGGGAGCGACAAATTTTGCAGGTCAGGTCAATTCTGAGGGTCTTATGTGGGGGCGACCAATTCTGCAGGTTGAGGCCAATTATGCAGACCTTAAGTGGAGCAGCCAATTCTGCTGGTCGAGGTCAATTCTGCGGACCTTAAGTAGGAGTGACCACTTCTGCAGGTCGAGGTCAATTCAGCGGACTTTAAGTTGTGTCATGGGGAGTAGACCTCCTGGAGAATTTTTATTTCAGACTCTACTGGGGAGGAGACATTCGACTGGGGATTATGTACTTTTGAGAAGAGCATAAAATTTTTTATTGAAATTCCATTTTGGGGAAATAGTTTAATTATTTAAGGTCTTGGAATTCCACTGGGGAATGTGTTATCGGGGAGAGGTTTCTAGTTAGGGATTGTAACTCTGCTTGGGAAAAATTAGATTTTTTTTGGGAAAGAGTTCGGGAATTTCTACGAGAAAACATGTAGCTCTGCTCAAGATGAAGTTTCGAGATTCCGCTGGGGAGTGGTAGTGAGTTTTAGGGATACGAGTGCGCTGTTTTTTAGGGTTTTAAGTTGGGGATAAAATGTGGTGTCAATTCGATTGGGTATTTGGGGAATTTAAAAAATGATTTTCTTGGTGAAGAAATGTTCCAATATTTATTTCGCAATTTTATAAAATTTTAGAGAAATTTTTGAGATTTTCTATCATTTTTTGGGATTTTTTGTACGAACTTTTAGGGGGTTTCAGAGGTTACGAAACGTAAGTGACATGGTCTGGACTACCTAGGGAAGGGTAAGGGGTAGTGTCGATCATTGGGTGTCAGCAGACTGTCGATCGGCGTACCCCTTAGCCTCCTATAAGAAGGGGAGGATCCTTTTCATTTTTCGCACCTTCCAGCTTTCTTATCTTCTTTTTATCTCTTCTGTGATTCGTTCTTGTGACCATTCCACATTTCCGTTTAGACAATGGTAGAATTTTCTATTAGTGAGATAAACATGGCGTGGATGGTGTTGATGATTGGGTGCACTTGGAGTGGTGGGCCAGGGTGCCTTTAGCATTGGGCAATGAGAATGCCTTTGATCTGCTTGAACCTATCGCCAATGAGAAAACCCTTTTGCGTGACTGATAGCGTGCGAGAGGTGTGCGCGTGTAAGTGCACATTCATTATTTTTTGTCTCTCCACGACTATACAAACAAACCTAAATTATGACTACACTCAACGGGTGAGTATAGCGGTAAGTCGGGTATCGAAAATCCACAGGGACGAGTTGCTAGAATTTATGAGATTTAATATTCTAGAATAAAAGTGTAAAAGATGATTACAAACTAAAAAGGAAAAGATGCATAAAATGGAAATGATTAATCTAGTCAAGGGTATTGAAACTAGATTAACAAAGCGAGTAAACTATAGGTTGCGTCGAATATCCCTCACCCGGGTTAATTTGTATAAAATGGTTTCATGGGTTGACGAGTTATTACAAATGTGTCTCGTTTAGACAGTTAATTGAACCAAGGGTTGTCACGTCCCTAAATCCGCATAAAAGCCTAATACGATTTTATCATCAATAAATATCCCATAAATTACGCGCGAATGGTCGTAAAAACGGGACATACATGATATGCCCCGTCAAATCTCCTAGGCATAATAACTAGGACAAGGCACCCAAAATAAACTCGTAAACACTATCACCAAGCCAAGCAACGCGTTAACCCGGGTGAGTTCCATTCAAACACAACCTAATTTAAATTACCTAGAAAGCATGTTAAAAACGTGGTAAATAAAAGCGGTAAATAAACGCGATAAATTCTACACTAGAAAGCACGGAAAAAGAGCATGTAACCTATTTAGAAAGCATGTAAATTTAACTAGAAAGTAACAAATGAAGAAATATGAACTATATAAATGGAGAGGATGATGAATAGTGGAACAGTCAACCCAAATGGGGTGTCAATCCATGAACAATTGAAGAAGAGCTCTCCAAATCACTCAAACTCTAAGTTATTCTACCCGAAAATTGTGTATATGTGTTTATTACATCAAAATTGGCTTATATACCAAGTGGGAATTAAATTAGAAAAGAAAAGAGAAAAGATAAGAAAAGGCAAAACATCTGCAGAAAAACATGGGATCGATCGATCGAACCCTTTGGTCGATCGATCGACTGTTGAAATCGTGGTAAAATTATGAAGTGTTGATCGATCGACCCTTTTGTTCGATCGATCGATCAAGCAGGGCAGACTGCAATTTCCCCTGTTTTGGCTTGCAATTCGTCTCCGCTTAAATCGCCATAACTTCTTCGTTCTGAATCGGAATCGTGCACCGTTTGCGTCCATGCGAAGCTTACAAGGAGGGAAACAACTTTAGTGAGATGGAGGGAGATGTGTCCAAGCTATGAAAAGACAAAAATGCCCTTGAACGTGCGGTTGTGTATAAAAATCGAGCGGAACGCGTCCGAAGTTCACACTTAGCATCCAATTACCTACAAAACCTCAATTAACCCCTGAAAAACATGTTAACGTAGAACTCCGAGGTTGTCTGGTTAACGAGTATAAATATAGGGAATAAGATAACCGAGGGGGCTAAAATGCGTCCTTTCGGAGGATGAAGTACGTAGTATTTGCGTATTATCACACCCCCTAACTTACACATTGCTAGTCCCTAGCAATGAAATAGGATGCAGCAAGCCGAACAAGTAAACCAAAATAAGAGATAGTACAAAAGTATGTTATAAAAGAAATAAAAATATAAGGCCACTTTTACGGGCGATTCGATTGCATTTAGCATATGCAATAAGCCGTTAAACCCCTAGGTCACCCTAGTGGAAGAGTGTAGTCTCGTGAGGGTTTTCAGGGATAGTACCCACAAACATCAAATGGTTTCCTCAAAATATGCCCAAACCAACATGCGACAAGCCCAAAAATGGCAAAAAGGATTTCATACACATTATTAGCACATTGAACGGATTCAAACAAAAGTATGAATCATTAACGTCATAGAATGCATCTCATAGAATTGAAACCTTAAAATGTGGTAGGGGAGCAAGCACGTGCAATGTATGATTTGGAGAAAAACTTAAATAACTCGGATAATAAATATCAAAGCATGCATAAAAGTCAATCCTCATGGGCATTACACTCATCAAATGAATTCACTTGAAACAGGGAGGTAACACACGGGGCACGCGAGCATAAGGAGTAAATGTAAAGGGAAAATAGGCCGCACACATGTCACAATTGAAGAACGCTATACATAAACTGACAAACTACAAACTCAATGAAAAGACACCGCACCTTAAAGAAGGCGAAATGCATTTTCACAGATTATCAAAACTATTTAAACTTTTAAATTACATCAACCTAAGATCACATAGGACTTTAATAAGGTTGTAATGTAGGTTAGGCTAGGGTACGGAAAGAAGGAATGTATGTACAGATTCAAAGTGTTCGGGATGAAAACTCGGGACAATGGGAAAATGTGGGCAATATCAAAATTGGAAAACAAGTTCCAAAACGGCATTACATATATCATCGGGGAGAGTAATCAAATCTTATTGAACTATACACAACATTTACAAACTTCTCTTTCTTTTTCTTTTCTTCTTTTTCTCATTTTTTTCTTTTGTTTTCTTTTGCTTTTTGCTTTATCTTTTTCTTCACTTTTTTCACTACTTTATTTTTCTTTACTTATCAAACTCTCATATGCCTAAATTTCAATCGACATCATAACAACAACATTCAATCCCAAGTAACATTCCAAACAAAGGCATGGAAAATGTATGTATGGTTTAAAACCCCACTATAGAGTTAGTTATGGGATTGGGGTCATGAAACGAAAGGCTATATTTAGGCTCAAAGGGGTTGACGAGGGTAAACATATAAGGTGAGGTCAAGGTCAATATGGGTGATATAACAAAGAGGTCCTATGATCATTTCACAAAGTTTACGCAATTCTCGAGTCAAAAAAATATATGAAAATCATGCTCAAGTAACACATTTCAAGTATGAACTCAATTAATGAACGGTCAAATGAAAGAATAGTGAGATTACTAACGAATTCAACGTTTTCAAGGAGGAAAGAATAGTGTATAACACTCACAAACGACGAAAGGTACAAATCTTACTCGGTGTAAGTATATACAATGCAACAAAAGATAACCGAGTTATAAAAATTTTAAACCAAATCAATAAAACCGTAAAAGTGCATGTGCTCATGGGATTAAAGTTTAATTCATGAAGTTATTCATAATATCAATAATTGAGACTAAAGTCTAATAACTTTTAAAATCGAGAACATGCATCATTGGGCTATCTATTGGATCGGGCAATTGTTGAAATTGATCATCGGAAACAAAGGCAAAAAGCCCAAAAAAGGAGAAAAAAGAAAGAAAATATTTTTAAAATTTTTGAATTTTTCTAAGAAAAGCATACTAAGTAACTAACATGTGAGCAAAAACATGGACTAAAAACCGAAATGGATAGAATATCCCACACCCCCTAACTTAAAACTTGACATTGTCCTCAATGTGAATTAAGAACCAAGTCAAAGAGAGGAAAAGAGCGATATTACCCAAAAGTGGATCCCCATAAGAACAAGTCCAAAGAATATACAAAACAAGTTAGTACCGAGCATAGAAAAAACAAATAACAAAAAGTTAACTAATTACAAGAGACTAAATTTAAAAGGAGAAAGATAAAAAGAAATAAAGAATAAAAAGCTAACTATACACAACCTACTATTTAGACTTCCCACTAACTATACACTAGAAGTCTAAATAGTTGAAGGTCCACCATGAAAATGATTTGACTTTGATGGATAATTGGTGTACCCTCACTCTCAAGCATGCCTTCCAAAAAATATGAATTCCATTTGAAAAACGGAAGGCATGTGTAAGGCGGAATAAAGGAACCATCGCCAATTAAAATTTTTGGAGAGACGATGGGGGGTTTGGATTGAACGGGTTGACAAAAACATGTGGGGACCAAGAAAAGCTGAAAATCCTCCTAATAATTTTGAAATTGGAATGGGAGGTGGCGCACATAAAGGCAAAGATGCGATCGTGGAGGGAGACTCGAGAAAGTACTCCTCATCGGCGAAAAGGTTTAAAACATTAAAGTTTGAAACCGAATCATCGGGTACTTGTGACAGTGTGGTAACGGTGAATGAAAATGGGGAGTAAAGAAATTCAAACTCAAGAGATGAGTTATCATCGCTCAAAGTTTGAATTTCAAAGGAGATAGGATCATTTTCAATGAAACTTTCTTCTTTGAGATCCAAAGAAGAAATCATCTCATTGCAAATGGATACTACATCAATTTCATCCTCGCTTTCATTCTCGATTACAAGATGGGCCAGGTGACGAATGGTCTGTTCCAAAGTAGGCACAAGTACCTCATTTGGTTCAAAACATTCCTCAACTTCGAAAGTCTCGGGAGCAAAATCGTAGTCGGACTCAAATAATAAATCCAATTCATGTTCCCAACAACGATTTTCTTCCCGATAATGAGTTTCAAGTTTCTCATTCTCATACATATGTAAACCCTCACCGAATGTCATAGGTCGAGATGCGGATGCATGAAAATGGGAACTTTGAAAGTTACTATCGGACTTAAACGAAAACTCATTATTATAGGAATTTTAAAAACTATTTGAATTAGTTTCAAAATTCCTACTATAAGGAGGTAAAGGCCCAAAATCATTATCATCATCATCAAAATTCAAATAACCTAAATTTTAACTTTCGTTATGCTAACCCAAAGTCATATTTGAATTTGTTATACTTTGGGATTCTAAGTATGCACCGAAAGTCATAGGATTATGAGAATTTTGAGAATTATCACAATGATTACCGAAAGAATTGGAATAAGAAATGCTTACCCCAAAAAATGGCTCAAGTGGCGAATTCCACAAAATAGGTGCGCGTGGGAAAAATTCGAGCGTTTCTAAGTGCTCAAATGTGGAAGTCCTGCAAAAAGGTTAGCAAATAATACAAATAGAAAGAAAATACTATGAAATACTAAATTAAATAAAGTCTAAAACAAACTAGTCCCCGCCAACGGCTCCATTTTGATAGCGCACGAGAGGTGTGCACTTGTAAGTTCACATTCATTGTTTTCTGTCTTGCTGTGACCATACAAACAAACCTAAATTACGACTAGATTCAACGGGTGAGTATAGCGGTAAGTCGGGTATTGAAAATCCACAGGGATGAGTTGCTAGAATTTATGAGATTTAATATTCCGGAATAAAAGTGTAAAATATGATTACAAATTAAAAAGGAAAAGATGCATAAAAGGGAAATGATTAATCTAGGCAAGGGTATTAAAACTAGATTAACAAAGCGAGTAAACTATAGGTTGCGTCGAATATCCCTCACTCGGGATAATTTGTATAAAACGGTTACATGAGTCGACGAGTTATTACAAATGCGTGTCGTTTCGACAGTTAGTTGAACCAAGGGTTGTCACGCCCCTAAATCCGCATAAAAGCCTAATAAGATTTTGGCGTCAACAAAGATCCTAGAAATTACGTGCGAAAGGTCATATGCACGGGACATACATGATATGCCCCGTCAAATCTTCTAGGCGTAATAACTAGGACAACGCACTCGAAATAAACTCGTAAACACTATCACCAAGCCAAGCAACACGTTAACCCAAGTGAGTTCCTTTCAAACATAACCTACTTTAAATTACCTAGAAAGCATGTTAAAAATGCGGTAAATAAACGCGGTAATTTCTACACTAGAAAGCATGGAAAGAGAGCATGTAACCTATTTAGAAAGCATGTAAATTTTACTAGAAAGCAAGAAATGAAGAAATTCAAACTATATTAATGGAGAGGATGATGAATAGTGCAAAATTCATCCCAGATGGGGTGTCAATCCAAGAACAATTAAAGAAGAACTCTCCAAATCACCCAAACCCTAAGCTATTCAACTCTAAAATCGTGTATATGTGTTTATTACATAAAAAATGGCTTATATACCAAATGGGAATTAAATTAGAAAAGTAAAGAGAAATGAAAAGGCAAAATATCTGCAAAAAAATAGGGGATCAATCGATCGACCCCTTTGGTCGATCGATCGACAGTTGAAATCGTGGCAAAATTCTGAAGGGTCCATTAATCGATCAATCAAGCAGTACAGACTGCAGTTTCCCCTGTTTTGGCTTGCAATTCGTCTCCGCTTAAATCGTCGTAACTTCTTCGTTCTGAATCAGAATCACGCACCGTTTGCGGCCACCCAAAGATTGTGAGGATGGATACAACTTCCATGAGATGTCGGGCCAGGCGCCCAAGATGTGAAAAGACTAAAATTCCCTTGAACGTGTAGTTGTGTATGGAAATCGAGTGGAACGCGTCCGAAGTTCACACTTAGCATCCAATTACCTACAACAGCTCACTTAACCCCTGCGAAACATGTTAATGTAGAACTCCGAGGTTGTCTGGTCAACGAGCATAAATATAGGGAATAAGGTACCCGAGGGGGATAAAATGTGTCCGTTCGGAGGATGAAATACGCAGTATTTGCGTATTATCAGTGAGCCTTCTAACCATTGGTCATTTAGGGTGAGGAAACCTGATGGTTATGTAAGTACTGCATGACTTTTGGCATTTCTTTTCACATTTTTTTTACATTTTAATGTTTCTTTGAGTTTTGACAAAAGGTTTCTTTTTCATTTTGACAGACTGATATTGTTGCGAGGAGTCTTCGCTCCGGGGGGACGACATGGTTTGGATATGTGTGGGAGCACCATTCTACAGTGGTGCGCTGGATGGTTTTTTTAGCGGATTTTGGAAATCTGGCATCTTCATTGGATGAGAGGCCATGCTCTACGAAAGTTCTATATTCTCTGAGGGGGAGGTGGTGGGATACTACCCACACCATACATTTGGATTTTGGGGAGATGAGAGTGACCCTTATTGATGTACAACAGTTGTTGGGGATAGAATCTAAAGGGGCCCAGATAAAGGTGGATCACACAGTGAGGGTGACGCGGACGGCAGTGGAGGCGACGTTGGGCGATGTTGGACGGATAGTCTGGCGGTACTTGATACGTATATCTCTTATTCTGGAGCTTTTGTTGAGCCGACGGATTAAAAAGACCAATGGGCTTCAGATTTGTCAAATGGCTCGTTTATTCATTCTTTTGCTGTTGGGAGGGTTTTTGGTGGCATCGAGCAACGAAGTTGTCCACTTATGGTTTCTTCCATACTTGTGGGTATTTTCTAATATCCCTTTATTTGATGTGATAACCCGCTAATTAAATAATGGGTGATAATTCCTTTATCAAATTAAATCAGAATATCCAGTTGGTTCAGAATATGCATCACTGCCGAAAACTTTATTATTAACACTAACCACCAAAAATTAAAAGGGTTGATGACAAAATTTTATCGTTAATTAACATAAAAACAAATTAACCAATTATTAAACGTACACCATTCATACTGAGCTCATATTAAATGAAATGACTGGAATAATAATTGTCACTAGAGTAAACACTTTAAGCCTCAATACCAAATACAATAATCCAACAATATAAAGTAAATAAATAAATCCAAAATCTATAACTGTCTCAATAAGTAAAGGGGGAGACATCCCCTAACTGAGGTAGATAACTCAAGATGAAGAAACTAAATTCATGGAGGCGTCTACTACCAAGTCATGTAACTTCCACGGCAGCTACAGCTCGTCAAATGAATGTAACTCCTATACTTAGTGGACCTATGGCTGGGAACCTAAAATAACTTGACAAAAGAAAAGAGATTTACAATAAAAGGGTTAGAGGCCGAGTTGAAAATAGTTTAAAAATCAGCAATTGCTTAAATGAATATAATAGCACATATTGTGTACATGTTAAATTTTCGTACTCCCACTTAAGAAACTCACCTCTCATCAAATGTTCGCATCTAACGCGTATATTTAACCCATCCTAGTCATGCTACCCCGCCTAACTAGCCCGAAGATGACTATTATCACAGTAATAATCTCAAGTGTTAATCCATATCATCCGTATCCCATAATATCATATGTTTAAGGATATTTATTTTTATGCATAACCATTATTCTCATATGTATTCCTTTTTCTCAGTATGAATAAGTAACAGGTATACACACACACACACACACACACACACACACATATATATACACTATTTCATCACCCCTGGGTTAAGGCCCCCTTAGTGTAATGCCTACTCTTCTATCATGTCCCGGTGCATCACTCATTTCATAAAGGACTATAGGTTCAATCTCTTGCAAACCATCAAAACAAACACACATATTGGAGACGAACGTAGTTGCAAACCCATGGGTTACGTACATACCTACGCACCCATATTACTGTAAACACTATCGTTCTCATTGATAGCCCTTACCTAGGTTCAATTTTCTAGTGATACGAATTAAGATCACTCCAAAGGCTCCTCAAGATATGATCGTCCACAACGCGCAACCTCCACCCGATAGCAAGCAACATAGGTATGTTATACCCACAATAATTCAATCAATAGGTACATACATAACCTATAATAATCATTAGGTATTCTCACAACCCAAATTCCTGAATTTATACGTAGTATTATTATATCTAATACTCATGTTACTCTGACCGTACGATTAATCTCTTTATCGTAAATATTCCATAAGGCCCTCTTATTCCAACATATTCCGTTAGTAGCTACACTATCATCTCACCACTAGATTATGTAATGAAGTCACTCAAGAATAGCGTAGGTCATCCTCTCTCACTTGAATCAACCTTATAAGGTTTTATCTTGTCTGGGAAAAAATTGTAACTTTTGAAATCTCATTAGAAGCAAGGGGAAATCTCGTTCGAACGAAACTCCAAACAAACTAGGGCCTGAATTTTCGTTAGAAGCTCGTTCGAATAAGGTTTTTTGAATGAATCTACTCTAAATTCTCGTTAGATATGTCATCATAATTCTTGTTCGAACGAGGTCGTTCAAAGGACTTGGGTCAATCGAACAAGAATTTTGAAGATTGACCCTGTCCTCTAAACACTGCATTTTCTCAACTTTTCCAACACCCAAATCACATAAAACATAACCTAACTCAAAACAAATGATTCTAAATCATAACAACTAGTAATTTATTTCTTTCTAACACCTTTTTAACATCAAATCCTTACAACTATATCATAGATTCCGATTAATTTCCTAAATTCTCAAAAAACCCTAAATTTATATAATCACCATTAGTCACAATTAAACCCAGATTTGATTTTGTAATTTCAACATATAAAACCTAGATTTCCTTTCACCACAAGATGGTTATTCAACTACATGCAATTCCTATACCCAATCATTGATTAATACCCAATTTCATTCCCAAATTCATAATATCATGAGTAAATCATCAACTGATCTAACATGGACATTATATGCTCTAAATTAAGCAACATAAACACTTGAATTTTCTAACTCGTCGCTTGAAATTGGTATAGATGCATACTCCTCTTCCCGATCTACACGTTGATGATGTTTTTTGTGAAAGGTGACTGGGTTTGGCCTTGGAACTCCTAGGAACCTCTTCTCTTTCTTCATCTTGGAGTCTCTCTTAGGATTACCAGTTATTTACCCTATCTCTCCCACGTACATGAAGATATATTTCTTCAATTTTTGTCCATTAATTAATCCCAATTTTTCAAAAGATGAAAATACCCCTCTGGGGTGTCGTGTTGGCCTTAAGTTGCCACGGATTCCAAACTAAACCCCCGAGTAGACTTTTCTAACTATATCGTCCCTTTTGGACACACTGGTGTACTTAAAACATCCATCTGAATAACCAAAAACAATATTACATTTTAATTCCTCATTTATGTCCCGACACGACTCATAAGCGTGTCCCAACTATGTGTACGGTAGATGCTGTAGTTTTCATGCATGACAATTATATAATATTCTCATAATATATTACTTTACTCAGTAGGTAATCTTCAACATAATTCTCACCAATAAATTCAAACTCTCATCATGCTAGTAATTATTTACTTAAATTCGGATTAATTATAAAGTTTAACATTTAAAATAATTAATAATAAAAATAAAATCTTTCAGAAATACAGGGTATTACATTTGACTGGGGGAGCATGACTTTGGTGACCCTTTATCCATCTGTGAATTCTTTCAGCCGGTGCTTCTGATAGACTTTTATTTGAGCCACATATCTTTGCGGTTATTTTTCCTGTTTTTTTTTTTCCTTTATGCATTTTCCTTTTATTCCTGATTGCTTTCTTCTAATTACTGACCCTTGTCCTTTTGCAGACGTGGTTCTATGAGGTGATTGGACTTAATGCCCATTTGATTGTTTTGTAGGATGAGTTGGCGGGGTACTTCTTACGGATGTACTAGTGACAGAAGTTCAATCGGTAGTCGAGGCGGTCTTTTTCCTTGGCAGCGGTGCACCAGGTCTTGAATGACCTGACGAGCGATCAGGTTATATCCTATTTTATCTTTTGATTTTTTCTTTTTGTCATTTTCCTATGTACAAGTATTGAATTCATCTTATCAAAATGTAGGTGACCTTTTACCCTTGGGGGGTGGCCATCCAACATACGGGGGTGACCGGAGGGAATGCGTAGATGTGCCGGTTGCTGGCGCACGAGTTTGGCTACTTCTGTTATTTAGGGAGAGTGGTTCAACAAATTCTGGAAGATATGGTGGCGGTCCCATCGGCGATACCCTCAAGATATATAAGGCAGGTGAAGGATATGTCAGAAGATGCTCGGGTGGCGGTGAGGATCGGCGATCCCTATTCTTTGTACACGGACATGGTGGAGACCTATAACTACCTTAATTTCATGATGAGTTGGGTGATGTCATCATGTATTTATGATGTGGTGAATATGCCTCCACATCCTAGAGCTTCAGCTAGGGGTTCGAGTCGGTATGCCCACAGAACGGGTGGTGCGTCAACATTAGCAGCAGCAGCGACGTCAGAGGTTCCATTTCTCCGGCTTTCTCCCCCCTCTTACAACATCAGACTACCTGGGGGAGGATTGGTGAGTATTATGCATTTCCCCCAATGCGATGGACCCAGAGATTTTGGGTCTAACGGAGGATGTCCTCTAGCTAGAGGTATATCTTTGTCCTTTTGGCTTTTATTTTTTTTATATCTTCTTTCACTTCAGACTGACTGATCTTATCTTTTTTCTTTTTCATATAGTATATTTGGGATTCGAATACCTGACTAGGGGACATCAGGGACTGGGTGACTTCTGCGATTGCTCATATTTGGAGTCAATCCCGGTTCCTTCCTATTTTGTGCCATCTGCTTCGTCCAAGGAGGGATTTAGATTGGGTAGAGGAGGCTCCTCAGCTCATCACCGAGGAAAGTGCACGCATCACTAGGATGGGGGATCATAGGGAGAGACCGAGGGGGGGAGAAGGTGAGAGAGAGAAAGTGTGGGGGATCGAGCTGAGTTCCATTATTTTTCTTCGTTTCGTATTTTTTTGCAAAGAAATGTAGTGAAGGCAACACATATATATGAATGGGATTTTATTTATTTTCTTTCTTTAAATGACTTAATCTACATGCACTTTTTACTTTGTCTGTTGAGACTATAAAAAGGATTAAAATTTCTTAAAAGAGAATATGGTGAGTTAAAAACATAAGGAGAGTGAGATTCTGAATTCTTTTTGAATAAAAATTGAGTTTTTTTTACAAAAAAAAAAAGAAAATGGAATCTTCAAAAAATGGGGGGATGTTGATCGGCATACCCTTGTCCTGCCTATCGACAGGTCAGCCCAGTCAAATCACTCCAAGGCTTTTATTGCACTTTCTTCAGCTATTTTGTCCTTGATGGGTAGGGTTTCATTCGGATTCTACTGGATCCTTGTCTTTAGCCAAAATTTTCAATTATACAAAGGGGTAATGGTGGAGAGTTTTTTTTCACCAATCCACATTTTCTTTCTCTGGATTATTTCTTGTTTCTTCCGAAATGGCTCTTCCTATAAGTGCTGAATTGGCTTCTTACCTCATGAATTTAAAGGCTATGTTCTTGTACAATGTAGACTATGATGCCTTTAACCTATGTCGGGTTTCCTTGTAGCGCAATCGGCCCATTGACTGGAACATACTAACGGCGGTAGTGCAAATCTGTTTCCTCGAGGATCATATTTTTTTATTTTGGCTTGGACGAAATCTACCCGACTTACGAGGATATTTCTTCTATGTTGGGGATAAATCATAATGTGGTGGTAGCCATGCCCGAATTCTCTTAGTCTCCTTGGGCACTGTTGGTGAAATCTTTATATCTCACCCTCAGCGGCTCGGTCATTGGTTACTGGAGGAATGATCTCCCTCCCGGCTGTGCTTTATTTTGTGAGTCTGCGAGATGTTAATGATACGGGCTACGTGGGAGCCATCGCCCTAGGCTAAAATTCAAAGTAACTGTTGGTGACTGGGGATCTATTGGTGGTCCCTCAAATTGCTTCCATTATATCGTGGATGTCATATCTTCGTAATCCAGTGGCGGTGGTACTAGCAGAAACCCTGAATAGTCTAAATACTTAGCAGGAAGGTCATTTCAATTTTGTGAAAGGAATCCCTATCATGTTATTCATATGTCTATTTGAGAGATTTCGTTTGGAGGTCCCCCTAAATATCCCTTTGAAGTTGTGTCTAATTTCTTCGCTCATTATTTCATAAGTTTTGGTCCAAATAACGAGAATTCGATAAAATGGTTTCTGGAGCACAGGTCTCGATGTTTGCGCTGGTTGGTAACCTGGTGGGGGGAGTTGTAGACCATTATGGAACTAGGGAAATACCAATATGTTTGGTTATTCGGCCTTCGACAGACCTCCTTCTATTATTCTTGGTGGATCCTGCGTCAAGTTGGATGGGAGCAGATTGTGCCTTCCTGTATTATGGACTTCTTTCCTATGGAGGATTTGACGAAAGGCGTGTGCATGAGACTGGGATCTTTGTAGGATAATCGTCGACCGTTGACCCACCATTCCAAATCTGTTGGCAGGGTTTATCATGTTTTTAGGTATTACATGAAATGGTTGTGGAGGAGGGTAGTGGCTAAGAAGTTGGCTGAGGAGATCGGGCAGAAATGGCTTGCCATGTTTGACACCATGGAGAGGCATAGTGGTTTTCCCCAGGCTGGTCTGGGCTTATCTCTCGATAGATAACCTTCGATATACTATCCAGGCAGGAGAAGTTTGGGGACCTCAAGATATAGATGATGATGGGGCCGGATCTTTTGGTAGTTACGGGTTGGGTCTTTTGTGAAGCTGATGGTATTTGTGAAATTGGTTATGTGTGAAGCTTTTATGTGTTTGGTTATGTATTTGGTTATGGGAATAAATTTGGTAAAATTTGGCTACTTAATTTGAGGAGTATTTTAGTTTTTTTTAGGACAATCAAGGTTGGCGGGGGTAGTTGTTTGACTCTCTACGCTGATATTTCCTATAATCATGCCAAAATTTCCTAAAATGGAATAAAAAGGAATTTAATTATATTGTTGTGCCTCTTGATAAGTGTTGCATTTGAATTATCTATACCAATCACTAACGTATACATAATCCTTTTGTTAATGTAAATGATTAATTGAACCTTTGTACCTTTGGAGGTACGAAAAGAATAGCATTTTGTGAAAAAGAAAGGAGTTGTGCTCATGTAACGCGTATGAGTTGCCTACGTACCTCTTAGGTTTTTGAAGTTTTCTAAGTTTCATTTTTTAAAGTAAAAATGAGTTTTAGAGGATCAGGCCACATGTAGTTCTGAGTAGAGGGAAATGAAGAGTTTTTTTAGATTAGAAGGGGGGGTGAGAGGAGTTGTAGCGTGCCGGGATTTTGAGCTAAAGGTAGAATTTCTTGAGACTGTCCAGGTTGACTGGATGGGCCATCTTTTCTCTTTCGAGGTTGGTGAGCATAGTGGTGCCACAGGACATCATCTTCTTCACGATGTAGGGGCCACTCATATTTGTCGTGAATTTCCCTCTGGGATCCCAGACGGGTTCTATGATTTCTTTGAGGGATAAATCCCCTTTTTAGAATCACGGTCCTTAACTCTATTATTGAACAATTGCTCTATCCGGTGATGGTACCCCTATATATGATATAGAGATTTCAACCACCTTTCTTCTAAGAATGACAACTCATCAAGATGAGTTTGATGCCAATCTTCCTCCCTGGCTTTGATCTCAAGTATGATGCATAGTAAAGGTATTTTTAGCTCAACGAGTAGGACTTCTTCCATTTTGTATACAAAATAGTAAGGGTTAGTCCTAGTAGATGCTTGAATTGAAATATGGTAACCACAGAGGGAGAAAGGGATCTAATCGGCCTAATCTCCGTAACTCTTGGTCATCTTATTAATGATTTCTTTGAGGTTCTTATTACCAGCTTCAATTGCATCATTGGTTTGGTGTTAGTAGGTAGAAGATTTGAGTCTTTGAATCTTATACTCATCGACCAATTCTATGAATTTTGCCTCAAAACATAACCCGTTATCTGTAAATAGCTCATGCGATACCTTGTATCGGTAGATGATGTTTTTTCGAATGAACTTAGGCACCTTTTTATCATTTAGCACTGCATATGACTTGGCTTTAACCCATTTAGTGAAGTAATCGGTGGAAACAAAGATGAATTTATGCTCGTTTGAGGCTTTCGATGTAACTCTCCCTATGATATCGATGCCCTGTGTGGAGAACGGCTAGGGAAAGGTCATGTTGTACAAATCTAATGGAGGCAAGTGATATATATTTTCAAACTATTAGCATTTGAGGCATCTCTAAACATAGGCAGTGCAATCTTGAACCATGATAGTCCAATAGTAACCCTGTCAAATAATCTTCTTGGCAAGCATATGGCCTTTCATGTGGGGTCCGCACTCCCCGCTATAGATTTTCTGCATCATTTCTTCAATGCCAGTCCCTACGATATAGTGTAACTGAGTTCCATCAAAATTTCTCCTAAACATTACTTTATCGTAGAAAATGTACTGGGCAACCATTTTGCCAAGGGTTGTTCAGTCTTTCTTTTTGTCATCTTGGGGATACCTACCGTGCTTAAGAAGGCACCAAATATTGTGATATCAACACTTAACCATATCAGGATCTTCTTTTGTGATGAGCTTGATATGGCAGTAGTGGGTTAGTTTATCCTTCTTTTGGACTAGGAAGGGGGATATCATTTTTCCCTCGGGCATGTTGACCATGGAGGCTAAGGTAACAAGGGCATCAACTAAGTTGTTCCTTATTCGGGGTAGGTAATGGAAGGCGATATCTCAGAACTAGGTGGCCAGATCTTCTAAGTGGGCATGGAAGGGTAGGAGCTTCTTGTCCTTGACTTTCCATCTTCTAAGGACCTGGACGATGATGAGGTATGAATCCCCAAAACATCCAGGTATTAGATTCCTTTCACGAGAGCGACTTTGAGACCTATTGTGCACGCCTTGTATTCGGTCATGTTATTGGTGCATGGAAAATCTAGCTTGATGGAAATAGGAGTGTGAGAGTCATCAGGGGTGATTCGGAGTATCCCAATGCCATATCCTTTCTTATTGGTAGCACCATCAGAGAACATTTTCCACCAGAGGTTCTCTTGGGAGGTGAAAGGATATCTTCATTCGAGAACTCGAAAACCCAAACATTGTCTTCTTTCATAAGGTAGCCAACAATGTAGTCAGAGATGGTTCTCCCTTTCAATGATTTCTGCATGAGATACACAATATCAAACTCGGCTAGTAACATTAACCATCGAGCCATTTGGCTAGATAAAGAAGGTTTCTTGAGCAAGTATTTTATAGGATCCATTCAAGACACAAATATGAAGGGAAAAGCGAGCATGTAGTGTAGTGAACAAAGTAAGGGTGACACATGCTTTCTCCAAGGTAGTGTAATTGACTTTGTACCCAACTAATTTGTGACTGGCATAATAGATGACCCTATTTTTATAGAATTCTTCAAGGTATTAGGCTAGAAGATCCCTAACTACAGTATCTACTATGGTCAAGTATAGGAGTAGAGGGAGACCAGGCTGTGGTGGCATGAGTACCAGAGGTAGGGTTATTTCTTTATTCTGCTAAAGTCTTCCTGACAAGCCTCATTATAGACTTTGGTTAACTCCTTGTAGAGGAATTTGAAGATGGGTTCACAAATAGAAGTCAACTGGATAATGAATCCACTGATATACTATAATTTTTCTAAGAATCCTCGGACTTCCTTCTCCATTCGGGGTAGTGGCATTTCAAGTATGGATTTAAGTTTGGTAGGATCTGCTTCAATACCCTTCTCTCTAACCATGAATCCCAAAATCTTTCCTTTGGTAATGCTAAAGACATATTTTTGTGGGTTAAGTCGCATATGGTATCGCCGTAGCTATTCGAAAAAGTTTCGGAGAGTGGGAACTTGACCTTCACGAGTCATAAACTTGATAATTATATCGTCCACGTAGAACTTGACTTCTTTGTGTATCAGATCATGTAATATGGTTGTTGAAGCCGTTTGATAAGTAGCCCCTGCATTTTTTAGACCAAATGGCATAATTGTTTAATAGAAGGTTCCCCGGGGGGTGATGAATGTAGTTTTTTCTTGATAATCGGGGTGCATCTTGATCTGATTGTATCCGAAAAATCCATTAATGAATGACTTGAGAGCGTAAGAAGCTGTATTATTCATAATCATGTCGATATTGAGTAGCGAGTAATCATCCTTCGAAGAATCCTTATTCAAATCTCGATAATCAGTGCGCATGCAAACCTTTCCTCCTAATTTTGACATGGGTACAATGTTGGCTAACCATATGGGATATCCAATCACTCGAATTAAGCCCATTTTTAACTGTTTGACCACCTGTTTCTTAACCTTGAGTGACCATTCGCTGTGGATCTTTTATAGTGTCTGTTTGACTCGTTTACATTCCGAGATAGTCAAAGTCTCGTGTAAAGAAATCTCGAGATCAATGGCAGGCATGTTGTCATAAGACGATGTAAAGATGTCCACAAATTCCTTCAACATTTCTTTGAGTTGTGTGCGCTCATGCTCGTGAAGGGTGTAACCTATCTAATCTCGCACGATTGGCTACTAAAATCGAGATTGATATCAACAGTTACATTTTTATTAATTTAAACACAATTATGTTATTCGTTATTAACCTTATTAAGGCCAGTTAAAAATTATCCATTTGCAAAATCATCATCATCAAGAGTTTGATTAGAATCAAGATAATTAATGTAAGGTGCGACAAGATACTCAAAATCTTAATTTATTTCATTCTTGGGAAAAACAACATTGAGAACCTCATCGAAGGATGTGTCAATTACATTATGATCATAACAATGAGGAATAACAAAAGAAGAAGAAATGGGATGAACATCTAGGTTGGGTTGCATTTTCGCAAGTGGAACTGGTACATCATTCTAGTTGAGGAGGGGTGTATTCATAGCTTTTATCGGGGTGGATAGACCCGATGACGAGGTGCCTGAATGGATCATGGAAAATTTCAGTGCCAGTGTTTGTAAGTTGAATGATTCCTCGGAGTCACTCCCCTCACAATTATCGATAACAACTGTAGTCTTCTCAATGAAAGGTTGCACATGATTCTAGGAACTTTTGGCCAATGAGAAACTATCTTGGAAGAACATCTTTATTCATGGCTCTTGTCCATATGATCGTACCACGGTTTGAGAAAGACACAAAAAGGAAAATATTCACCTTCTTTGACAAATCTTTCGTTCAAGGAATCCTTTGATATAGTCTTAGTACTTTTTAGCCTTTTTTTTAATTGAGGTTAGCGGAGCATTCTAAGTTCCTCTGATGATGGTTGATAACCCAGTCCACATTCAGGAAAGGCCTTATTCAACACTATGGGTTCTAGTATTCCCCATTGTCGTCATCCCAACCCCAGTCCGAGCATGAAGTTCATATTATTGAACATCTGTATTATGTTGACATTACTGTGAGGGTTGTGCTCTGGATAGACTCTATCTTTGAAATCCTCCCTTACTGGGAGTGGAATTCGTTCGACTCAGAATCCATATAGAAGCATATCATTTTCCCTATGTTGTATCTCTAGTACCGGACTACTAGTGCTTGCATTCTCACTGTTATCATCATTACCCAATATGGTGAGGACCTTTCCCATTGTCAAAGAACTTCAGTTTCTGATGGAGAGAGGAAGATACCCCTTAAAACTGTGGAACCATGGTTCTCCGAGCAATAGGTTTAAACAAGTCGGTATGTCGATGACTTAGAATTCACTAACAGTATTTATAGGGACATCCCATATTATAAGCTTTATGGATCCCCTCACTTCCCAATGAGTATCGTCATAAGCACACATCGTGGTGGAAGTTAGAGCAATGTCATTTACTTTCAATCCCATGCAGTTGAGTCTTCTTAACGAATAAACATTAAGTGCTGAACCGTTATCGATAAGAAAAAGCACGATGATTTTTCCCATGGCCTCGATAGATACATTGAGAGCATAGTTGTGATTTGGACCAAACGTAGGGATTTCTTCCTCGGAGAAGGAGGGAATTTTAGTAGAGTTTAGGGATGTGACCAGATTCACTACTCCTTATGGCATGGCTAAAGGAGGGACTGTAGGACCGTTAAGTAATGTAATCAAGGAATTTCAGTGCAGTTGGGAAGACATAAAGAGTCCCCACATAGTGATGTTAGCCTGAGTTTTCTTCAATTGATCGAGGGTCTTTCTCTCCTCGAGGGTCATTTCTGGCATAGGGAGTTTCTCAATACCTTTTTCCTTATCCGTCATTACTAATTGAGGGTTCAGAAACTAGTAATGCCTCCTAGATCTAGTTATATGGTTCACAGAAGAAGCGAAAAATAGGATCCCTTTTTCTTCATCTATCTCAGGCTGTTCGTCCATTTATTGATCTCTCCTAACAAATCCTCAAAGTATATCATTCCATATATACTGACTACAGGGCTATCTTTTCTGGGCTTTGCTCCTCATCTAAAATATTGAATTTCTCCCCTCATCCAGTGGAAGTGATGTCATCCTTCCACTAGAAGTTAGTGCATTTTATAACCTCAACGGCTTCTTCGTATAGATCCTCACACCCAACAGGGAGATGTAGAAATGAAGGGACCAATCGCCCTTGTAGTTCCAAAGCCTCAAGTTTCTTGAACATACTATAAATTTCATCGATCTGTCAAAATAAGTTTTCCATGATGTGGATGGCATCATCTAAGTTGACTTCATCGGTGGGTACCACCCAATTATCTGACTCTCGAGCCCACTTTTGATCTTTCATGAATAGTGTGTTGAGCTTCTGGCAGTCAATGGGCATCTCTAAGGTCAATTTAAGCCTGAACTCTAAGAGTTGGTTCAATACCATTGGCTATTCCATGTTTTTTCCCCCGTAATGAGTACGAACGGCAATGCAAGATTTATTAAGAAGTGACAGGTCCTGATTGACAAGAGAAGTAGGATGTAGGAGAAAGTATGGGAAAAATTTGAGGGGTTTAGTTGAATATAAGAGTATGATGGGAGATTTACAGGGTATAATCTGGGTAGATGGGTTAGATTTTGGATCTTCTTCTTAGAAGATAGCATTTGCATGATTTGAGAATGGATTGTGAGTAGTTTTTGGCTTAGGATTGGTTGGTGGGGCGATGGTACCCTAGTCAATCAGACCTTGGATTATATTTTGGCGATGGAAGCATTGATTAGTGGTATGGCTGGTAGTTTGGTGAAAATCACAATGGGCGTCTGGTTTGAAATTTTTAGGAAGTGGGTTTGGTAATGGACGAGGGTCCAATGGCTTGATAAGATTTTGGTTCAAAAGGGATTTGTAGACTTTGTAGAGGGAAGCATGAAGCTATGTGTATTCCTTTATGACTAGGTTAGGGAGGCTTTCAGGGGCCCATGAAGTGGCAGGGTGAGAGATGTTAATGATGGTCAAAACTGTAGTATTGGCAGGCTTCTCACACTTTCTGGAAGTGAACTGTCCGGATACTTTATTTGGCTCATCTTCTGTCTTGACAAGACATTTTTGAATATCCACTCCTTCTTCTCAGAGGGCTTAGAAATGGGGGTATTATTGTCCTCCCATCATTGCTCAGACATGGGTTAACAAGTTTCTCTTCACAATAGTGACTTGTTACTCTTCGGAAGGTTGGTTGGTCATGGTGGTCGTTTTCTTTCTCCACCTTGAAATGAAATTACTAACAGTTTCCCTGGTATTCTACTTGAGAAGTTCTAAATCACAGTGAGTAACCTCGAACTCCTCATTATAATTATCTAGTGACATGAATTCACGGGCAACATCCTCCCATCTACGAATTTTGGATTTCTCGAGAGATAAGAACCAACGAATTTGTTGGAACATCTGGGCCATTATTTCATCGAAGGCACCTAGGAGAGTCATATCTCGGTGGTAACTTCAGAGATAAATAATTAGGGTCCCACTACCCCCAAACTTCTCAATGTCGGGCATCTTGAACCTTTTCCACAACCTTGATTTAGGGTAGGGAGATATATGGGTGTAATCCATGCCTGAAGATTCAAACCTGGTCAAACTTCTTGGTCAACAGATTAAGTTTCTCCTTGACCTTGTTTAACTATTCTTCCTTTGGATCAATGGTTACGGGCAGGTTAGCCCCTGGCCGGGCAAGATACGGCATAAGGAGCTGAGCTGGTGATGACCCATTATAAGGAGGGGCACATGGAGCATGTTTATATTCTTCCAAGACCCAAATAGGCTCAGGTATATGCGGAACCATAGCGCTAGGTAAGAGGACTTCGAGATCTTCGGGAATAGGGATCCGATTTTACTGCATTTCATGAACCTTAGTTTGAAGGTTGTCAATCTTGGCAGTAAGTTGGATTAGAACCGTCATCAAATCAGGCTGCACATTTGACACTAGGTCTGTGTTCTCAATAAAATGCGGGTGAAGGTGGATTCCGGACTCGAAGGAAGTAGTGGGAGAACTGACGGAGCTTCGGGGTTGTTCAACGGAAGACCAAAGCTAATAAAGAGCCAGCCTAAGGGTCGGGTATGCAATCGACCTGAGAAGGAAAATGATTCAAATTTATTTTTGAAAGAGAGGAGAGAAAAACTTTTATTATTGAAAAAGGAGGAAAATGTTTTTGATATTTTTTTGGAAAGGGAAGGACAAAATATTTTTGGTATTTTTTAATAAATAGGGGGAAAATGTTTTTAGTATTTTGAAAAGAGGGGAAAAGAGGTTTTTGACACTTTTTCTAAGGAGGAGAAATGAAAGAAGAGTCTCAGCACGATTATTATTATTATTATTATTATTATTATTATTATTATTATTATTATTATTATTATTATTATTATTATTATTATTATTATTATTATTATTATTTTTATTATTATTATTATTTTTATTATTATTATTATTATTATTATTATTATTATTGTTGTTGTTGTTGTTGTTGTTGTTGTTGCTGTTATTATTATTATTATTATTATTATTATTATTATTATTATTATTATTATTATTATTATTATTATTATTATTATTATTATTATTATTATTATGATGATGATGATGATGAGGATGATGATGATGATGATGATGATGATGATGATGATGATGTTTTCACTTGTATTAGGTTTACCTAAATGCAAAAGAAATTTCGAACGGGACCAGAGCCTGGGATAAATTGGATTTGAAAAATATGTCAAACATGGTTTGACTTGTTGTCAGTCTCATGGACAGGGTCTTGTTTTGAAAAAATATAGAATCGGGCAAAAATTTAGGTGGCATGCCGACCCATTATTTCGACAGAGTTTCAGGCAATAATAGGAAAACTAAACATGAGTGCCCTAGGTTTAATGCCGATATTAGGGTATGCAATTGTTTTCTTAGTGGAAAGGTTCCGCCCTTTGGCATGACTTCCACAATATACATCTTGCTTTTGAGGGAAATCGGTAGGTGGGGAAAATCTATTTGATATACCCGAGTTTATGTGAATTTCCTCACTATATACCTCGCCGGGACAGTATGTGTGAGAGAGAATTCAATATACTCGACGTACGTGAATGATTTACATGTTATATTCCTCCCGTCATGACTTCAATCAAGCGGTACGATGGGGGGAATCTTTTAATATACGTCGAAGGTACTTGGACAATGGAATGTGAGAGTCATATTTCTTAGACTAATTGCGACCTGACGGACCAGTGCCCATCACAAAGTGACTCCCCAGTTACGAGAAACAATTTGGTCAATAGCCATTCTCTTTGGTGATGTAGTGTCATGATTCTTTATTAGCATATTATGGAGAGAGTATTTTATTTGGCATGATGAGAATTATACTAATAGGTAAAAATGTACAAGTATCATAAAAAGTAAATCTATCATGGGGATTACACTAAGCATGGATATCTGAGAGTGAGTGATGTGTGAATATCTATGAGTGAGTGTGTGGTAGTGAACCTAAGCATGGATCAATTACAAGTGGTGTGTGATAAGTGTGAGTGATCATGGATTTATACACAAGTTTGATAAGTGGAGGTGTGTGCTAATGACACCTAATCATGGATATTCTAAGTGGTGTGTACAACAAGTGGATATAAGTGATCCTATGTGTAAGTAGTGTGAAGTGTACATTGATAGTATCTACAAGTGTGTGAGTGAGGAGTGATATAAGCAAGAGGTAGATATAAGAAATAATATATAGAAAAGGGGGAACATACAGGTAGGTCTCAAAGATAAAAGATCATCGGATGATAATGAATCGTTTGTCCAAAACGTAGGTCATAATCACACATGGGGAGGACTATTGGAAATGTTATGTGAGGCACTTCGATGTTCCAAAGAGCCTCGCTCAGTTCGGAGAGTTGACTTTGGACAAAGGGGGCTCATAAGCACCCGGTGACCTTTCGGAGTAAAAAAGGTTGTTCATCCGTAACATAAGGCTAATTCATGCACAGGGTGGACCATTGGAAAGGGTATATAGTTCCCTTCAAAGATCCATTCAGTCTCGATTGAGTTGAAGGGTTGACCTTGGTCAAAAGGAGCCCGAGCGCGCTCGGTAGCCTCTCGATCAATTTTTAGGAAAATGAATCGTTCGTCTGAACGATTATGTCATTTCATACACAGAGGGTACCGTTGGAAAGGGGTTTTAGTGCCCTTCGAGGATCTGCTGAGCTTTTTCTCTGACGATGAAGTTGATTGGGGTCAAATTGGGGCTCGGGAGTGCCCAGTGGCCTCTAGATCGGTGTTTGGTATTACAATGGTATGTTTGTCTTAACCATTATGCCATTTTGTGCATTGGGGGGATCGTTGGAAAGGGGATTTAGTTCCCTTTGAGGATTCATTAAACATTCTTTCTAACGATGGAGTTGATCGGAGTCAAACGGGGTCTGGGAGCGTAAGATGGCCTCTAGATCTGCACTCGGAGTATGACCTAGGGTTTGTAATGAAATGGGAAGATGCTAGGGACCTAATTAGAGACTTAGGGGGGTTTAGAATGTGGTGTCTATAGAAGTGTTCAACAGTTGTCATCTATTGGTAGATATTTACAAATAAAGTAATAGTGTTATAATATGTGACCTCATAACTAACATAATCGGTTCTTCGAGAGTTAGTTTGACTTTATTTCCTTTTTCCAACTTCTCTATGTAGTGAAACATTATTAGAGTGTAGATTTTTATGATCAAAATGACAAGAAATGGACGACAAAAAAATAAATTTATTTACAATAAGGAGAAAACATACAAAAGATCTTTCATGTGCTTTATGATTTTGTATAGCCAATATGATTATGGTTCGCGCTAGCTACACCATTTCTGAGTACATCGTATATGGAACTACAATGAGTACAAAACAAAACAATTTACAAATATAGTATCTTGTTGTAGAAATTTATAATCAATTTAAAAAATAGTTTGTAATTTGAAATTATTGTTTCTTGTTGGAACCATCAACAAATAAAAATTCAGTAACAATATAAGCTCTCTTTGTTGTAGAGATTAAGCCTCTTAAAATGATGTTTTCAGTTCGGTCACTTTGTTAATTTTTTATGTGAAATATATGCAGAAGACCCTCCAGTCAACACTGAAATTAAAATAAAAAAATGAATTAGTATAATGTGAATGAAATTTGTTGAAACGTGTCTTAATGAATTATGCATCTAGTTATGCAAAAGTGCGTGTACTTTATAAAAATAAAGCTTTTCCATACTTATTTTATGAAATCATTGTTCAACAGCCAATTTATGGTTCTTCTTTCCTCTTCGTTTACGACATCTTCAAATGCTTGTCCTTCGAAGTCTCTATCAATCAGACCTATTTTGTTTAATCTTTATTCTTTGGTTTTCAACTTCTATAATGTTTCTTGAAAAGCATCAAACTAATAAGAGGAAAAACACTAAGTGTATATGAAACATAAAAGTACATGTCATGTAATTAAATTTATGGTATAACCATTATTTCGGCATCTCGGATGTATGGTGTGTTTTATTTCTTGTCATCGGGCCAAAGTGAATCCATATGCACAACTTTATTTTTTCTTTATATATGTCTAATAATATGAAATTTCTTTCTTTGTGTCTTGTTACTATGAAGAAAGTGTCACAAATGTCCAAGAATTCAAAATGGGGTTTGAATATATGCTTATGTTTCCCCATTTCTTTATTTTCACTTAAAAAATATAGATTTTGTAGCATTAAACCAAATGATAGTATTTATCTGATGGGTAATACATGAAGCTTTAGTTTTATTTTCCTTACCCAAGCATGCGTTTGTAAAGTGTATGTAGTGGAGAGACCTTTCTTTCTTATCTTACTCTCCATTCTTTAACTGAATTCAACAATTACATGTTTCAACATTTAAAAAGGTAAAGAATACAATAATGCAAATTTAATGAATGTTCTATGTGTGGATTACATATTTGGTTTGAAATTTCTTCGTATTTCAGAAGATTTTCAATATTTTCCCATCCAAAGGCCTTCTCTCCCCAACAGAGAAATCTCATGCATTTTAAGACAGAGAATAATGTTAGAATAATACCTAAAATATTACATGTTATTTATTATAAGATGCGTGTACTTTATAAAACTATGAGTGCACTTCATTAAAAAATACATGTACTTTATTCCAAAATGCATGTACTTTATAAAACCATGAATGTACTTTAGTACGTAATGTGTCTACTTTATAAAAATATACGTGTACTTAAATAATAATTGCGTGTACTTTTTTTAAAAATGTGTGTACATTAGTAAACTATGGATGTTATTAATTATAAAGAGCGTGTACTTTATACAAAATATTAGAGTACATACTATACGGAACTATAATTTACAAAATAAATAAGAAGGGTAAGATGCGTATATAAAAATAAGTGCATTACATAATAAAAACAAGTACATTACAACATTCATAAATAGTACACTTTACCCTCGTTCCGTTGTTGTGTAATATTTGTCTAATTTCCTTTTGACAGCATCACTAAGGTACATTGAAATACGATACAACTGAAGGTTGAGTGCTTGTTAGACCATTCGTCAAGTGTTATGGTCATGGCCTGTTCGACCATAAACATTTGACTTTGAATTCATGGTTTGCTTTGTTTACCTTCTTTTTTTATTTGGTTGCACATGAGCATCTTCGACGCAAGTTGTTTTATTTTTCTTCGGCTCTTGTGACTTGTTTTTATTGCATTCCCTTGATATTCAAAATATGCATCTTTATTATCTTTTTGATCCTATCTTTAATGTACTCATTTGTACATTGATTTTAAATTTGAATCTCTTTATATTTTGTTTTCAAATTTGATCTTTCATTTTTTTCTATGGAAAGAGATGCCTTTAAATACTGGTTTTCTTTTATCAAAATTTCATGAGCATTTTCCCAATAAAAATTCATGTTTAATTTTTGGATTATTTGATAAGCATATTTTTAAAGTACATGCACTAGAACCCAAAGTATATTAAACAAATACCAAACTACATGAACAACCGTGGATGTACTATATTAGTCATGCGTGTACTTTATTGTTAATGCATGTACTTTATTAAACTAGGGATGTTATTTTTTATATCTGAAAAATGAATTTATTCCAATTTTATGATCACAGATAAATATTATGGAAATAACTCAAACCACACACAAAAGACATATTTTAGAGTAGTTCGGCTGTAAAATAGCCTAAGTCCACTGTTGTTTTATTCAGTAAAGTTTATAGTAGGTTAGTAAGATAAGCATATGTGTGGTTCGAGTTGTACCTTGAGCTAAGGGGTTGGTTAGTATTTATAAGGGTGTGAAACTCAAAAGATGGAATGCCTTTATATTTACAAGGCATTTACATTTGTATACAATACATAAAACTTTTGGAGTTTATATCAGGTTGGTATCCGATCTATTGATGTTCCAATTGGTTGGTCTTCTCATATTGGTCGGCTTTCCTACCGAATAAGTGTCTCTATTGCCGATCAAGTAAACTGGTTGGACACGTTGGATGACAGGTGTACCTTCTTCATTGGTCCACGTGGAAACATAATTTTTACATACAAAAATAGCCCCCAATGCTTCACAATTGATGTTTAAATGAAAGCATGAAGTATTTGACCCAGTAAGTTTCTCGGTGTACTATTTGAGTGTTTGGTCGGAATTCGACTTCCTCTACATGAACAATTTTCATCAACATCGCTTGAAAATGGAATTCTTGTAAATAACCCAAAATTTAACGAACGGCCAAAGGGTGTATTGGTATTTTCCCTACCTTTGGAGCTGTGCAACTGTTAGATTGCCAATCATTGGTACAATTAATCATTATTTTCACTTTTTTCAAGGTAAGCTATAAAAAGTGAAGCTTATGTCGGTTGTTGTTCCATAACTCTTTCAAACTTCAAACTTTTCTATGTTTCCAAGATTTTTTTTCCTTCCATTTCCATCGTTCTTGCTTCTGTAATTGTTTCCTTTGTGAGCATTCTTCCCTCTTCTTTGATTTATGTCTCTATTTAATAGTGGTTTACATTATTCATGGATATTCTTTAGAAGAGTTTAGGAGGGAAACCTTATTGGGTAGATTTAGAGATGCCTATTCCTCTAGTAGACATTTTGTCATTGGTGGAAGGTAATTGGATCCTATATCTATTTATAGCTAAATGTGGCATTAATTTTCCCCCCAATCGATTTTTCCTTGAATTTTGTCAACACTTTGACGTTGTCCCTGCTAGGGTAACCCCCAATATGTGGATAATAGTTAATGGGATCCATACGCTTAACCAAATCCATGGGACCCATATTGGTATTCCTCAGTTAATGATCTACTATAAATGGGTTACCAACAACAATACGTACTATTTGAAGACCAAATTTGCTCATAGGGCCATAGTAGTCAATTTAGCAGATTCTAATAAGGAATACTTTGACTATGGTGTAGTGTTTAAGAACTGGCAACATGCTCCTCTTCAAATTGGGGAGGAGTATGACGGACCTAGGTGTCCCCAAATAGGGCAAGGCATAGGTTGTAAAAATTTCTTCCTTTTTCTACAGGTTACCTATTTGATTATATATTAACTAACCTTCTTGTCTCCTTTTTAGGCAGTTGAGAGTAAGAAAAAGTGTCCAAAGGAGGGGGATATCAGACTTCAAGAGCTTAAATTTCTATGGATCATTCATTAGAGAATTGGTGAAGCACACCCAAGATCTGCCTCATATTTGCTGAATTACAGGAGTTCAGTTACTTATTTCGTTGTATAAGCCCATTGTTATAGTTCTTTATCCCCTGTCAATTTGGAGAAAGAACCCATTCCCACTTCTTCGACTGAAGAATCTACTGGAATTGAGAAGGATTTTGGTACTTATTGTTCTTTTGAATATTTGTATATTTTTACTATTCCTACTTCCCAACTAGCTATCATGGGTAAGAGAAAAATTCCCAATTTCATGTTTGGAGCCTTGTCCCCTACCACTAAGAAGGCTACAGAGAATACTGTCAAATATGTTGATGCACAAAAGTCCAAGGTAACCGAGAAGGTGTCTAAAGTTATTGAGAAGATGCCTCGGGTTATTGGCACTGAGGAAATTGAAGCTGTTGCAACTCAATACAAGAGGTCGAAAAAAGGTTTGCCTGAAAAATAGGCCCAAAAAATAATTGTCGATTAACAAGAATTGGTCAAGAAGAATTAGGCTGATTTGGACGTTGTTGGTTCATCCTCTGTGGCTATCAATTACGATATGGCCAGAGGGTTGATAAAATATGGGACTCTTCCAGAAAGAGAATTTTTTGTTTCCATGCCTTGATTAAGATTGTTAGAGAGAGACTTCTAAAACCTCGCTTTGGTGACACTTTTCCCTTCATTACTTGTCTTTACTATCTTATTTTTTCCTCTTCTGGCGTGATATTTTTTCCTTTTGTAGTTTCTAGCGGATTTTAACCACCTGATGGAGAGGGATGATCAATTTCATTATTCCTCAAGTGAAGTTAAAGAGGCGTTTGAAGGTCAAAGGAAATCTTTGGATGCTTCCCGACAAGATTTGGAGACAAAGTAAAAAGCTTGAGAAGAAGAGTTAAGGAAATACAATGAAAGGGCCAACACTGTCGAGCAGAAAGTTAAGACAACTGAGGATAATTTGAAGGTGGACAAAGACATGGCCACTATCACTGAACTTTTGTTATAACTACATGATAGAAAGTAGTAGGTCTGACGAGAAGGCCAGAAATAAGAAAAAAAGGGAAACCTCCTTTGATAAGGGTTGGGACAAAGCACTGTTGGCTACCTCAGCACAAATTGAGTACGTCAAGAAGAAGTCTTTCAAGTACGGCTGGTCGGAGGTACTCAAGGAAGTCGTCACAACCAAAAATAATGATTTATTTTAGAGGAATGAATCGGGAACTCCTTCAAATTTAGAAGAAGAGTTTGATGGTAAAGAAGGCCCAGGGTAATCTTATGTGGCACCTGTTGAGTCTGCCTTGGTCCTAACTATCCAATTTGACCTTCTTCCTGGCCAAGTTAATCCTCAAGGCAAGGATAAGGTCTAATTTTTCTTTAGTCTTGTAACTTATTGGACTTTTCCTTTATGACTTGTAATTAGAGCATCCCTTTGTAACAACTTTGTTTTATTAATGAAAAGACATCCTTTTAGTTTAATGAATTCTGTTAACTGTACCTGTTTCTCTTTGCTTGGTGTTTATGAAGTTTATTCCCTACTTTGTTGGACACTTTTAAATTGCTTCCCCAACTCATATATGCATATCCTTATTTGTGATCTTCCATTTTGATTATAGAAAGAAGGCTATAATTTTACCTGAGTCCAACTTGCTTAGGTGAAGTAGGAACCTTCTAGAAATTGGTCATGTTCCCCTATCTGAAGGAGATTTGGCTAGATTGATCAGTCCAAAAGCATCCGACCAAGTCAAGGAGTCATATATCCATCTTCATTGCTTGTGGGATAGCGCTATAGCTAATAATACTTCTTACCATGAAATGATCGAGCAATTGCAGAAAGATCACAATGAGTTCAAATCTCTACTTCATGCTGATTATGAAGCCAAATATAAGACTTTGAGTGAATAATGGGGCTTTGACAAAAAGTTGCAATACATCACTTATTCTTTGAACAAGAAGGAATTATTTTTAAAGAAGGATATGGAGAATGCCCGAGGAATCGTTGTTATGCTAGAGAAGGAAAATAATTCCTTGAGGAATGAGCTTGATAATTTAAAGAAATCATCTACCAGTGGTCCTAATGAAGGCGCTTCCTTTTTGAAGACTGGAAATGCAAGATTGTTAGAGGAACTTGAAGCATTGCAGCAGAAAACCATACATGGGAAAACTTATAGGTAGAGGGTGGTTATTCGACCAACAGTTGATGAAGAAATAACTAAGAAAACCTTAGCCTACCAAGCTTCCCAATTGAAAGAAAAGAATATCATTACTTCGGACTTATCTACCCAGTTAGAAGCCAAGGATACTTATATTGTTGATCATGTAGCTCAATTGACTACCAAAGATAATGTCATCAAGAGACCAGGTAGAGATATTGACCTCTTAATTCCACAAATAGCCTAGAGAGGTATGGATGGAGGGTTATAATGAGGCCTTAGCCCATATGGATGAACACCTTGCTCAGAGTAATTGTGAGGTCTAGAAATGGGAATGGACTAATATGCTGACCTGACTAAAGTATGACTAGAATAGTACCTTGTGGCATTGGAATGATTCAAGATTCTTAGATTGTGACAAGCCTCCATTCAAATTGGACACAACATAAATCCTCCCTGATGCCATTCCTTAATCCCTAATAACTAAGTATATAAGGTATTATGGTCTTCATAGTGAGCATGAAACAGTCCATCATCCTCATTTGATTAACAGGTTGAGTAGCAGTAATAGGCAAATGCTAAGAGATTTAAACGATAAAAACTCTCTGTATACCCTTGACGATCCTCCAACTGGAATGGACAAAGCCCAGGGGAAACATCTAGTAGAATAATTTATAGTTTTGTACTTGCGCAACTTTGCTTGTAATACCCTGTTATTTTTAAAATGAAAATGCTTTATCTTAAATACATTTTTTGTTTATGTATTTAATTTTGATACTTGTTTTAAGCTTATCGTTAGTTAATCAGCTTCCCGACTAAGTAATCTTCTTATTCAACAAGCGATGTGTTCAATATTTGAAATGAGATTATAGGGCCTTAGATTATACTAATACACTTAGGTAAAGCTGCAAGAAGTTTTTAACTAAGTGTTGACATTAGTTATCAGTGGAGACCATGTGTGTTTAGGAATGTATATGTATATTCCTATGTTTCAACTTAGTTAGCTAAAACTTCTTGTGTTTACACATGAAGCTTTACGGACTTCTTGTTCATGACATGTTGAGACGAAGTCGTACATGAAGTATGGACTTCTTGTTCGTGACTTTTTGAAGTCATATATGAAGTAATAATAACTGGTGATTAAGTGTATTAGGAATGTATATATGTATTCATGTGTTTAGTAATGTATATATGTATTCCAGTATTTAACTTAATAAAAAAATATGAATGTGTATTAAACTGTTAGTGCATCTTAAATTTAATAAGTTCAACCTGATTAAGTAGTTGTTGTATTTTGATTGGTAAGGGATGAAGACCAAGAAACAATAATTCAAGATTTTGTTTTATATATTAGCTTATTCCGAAAAACAAATCCAAAAAATCGAAGCATAATTGAACAGAAAATAAGATTTTTATTGAACTTAAAGGAAACGTTATTTATCTTGAAGAAAAAATATACATAATACCTTTATTTTACTTATAATATTTTCAGAGGTGGTCGGCGTTCCAAGGGTTCTTGAATTCTTCCCCCGTCAAAAGTCTCTAATCAAAAAATTATTGGGTGGATGAGTATTGAATTGCGATAAGGACCATGCCAGTTTGCTTCAAGCTTGTTTCCTTTCTGAATGACTTTCTTTAGGACATAATCTCCTTCTTTAAAGTTGGTCGACTTAACCCTTTTGTTATAAAAATGGGCAGTTCTTTGTTAATACGCAACATTTCTAAATGCATCATCTTCTCTGACTTCTTCCGCCATATCCAAGTTCAATCTTCTCCGACTGCTTCCCCGCCAAGAGTCTCTAATCTGTTAATGTCAAAAAATGGATTGATTCCAGCTTTAGAATCACAGATAAAGATTATGGAAATAACTCAAACCACATACAAAAGACAAAGATTTTAGAGTGGTTCTATAAGCCCAAACAACAGAATGAAATTCATTGATCGAGTTTCCGTTGGCAGCATCAAATCTCCTTTTCAGTCGATTAAGCAAAGTTTTTTTCGTTGCTTTTGTTTGATCGTTGCTTTGTGGATGCACTAAAAGAAAAAATTCTTTTTACAATGGCTAAAAAGTATCATCAGAAACTATTTACATAACTTTTAATCATAATCAAAAGAGTCTTAAAAATCACTATCATAACAAAATTCGAAAAACATTTTAAAAAATAGAGCCTTTTAAGACGGGTTATTTAAAAGGGTTGCAAAAAATTTTGAAAAATGTCTTAAAATAAAGATTTTTAAGACACATAATTGACAAGGGTTGTGAAAAAATCCCTCACTATCTATAACTTGCCCAAAACTGTCCTAAATATTTTTGTATAGGTCGCTTCACTTGAATGCATATCCATGTATTACATCCGAAAGTTGTCCAATGAAATAAAATCAACACAATTGTTCTCAAAATCAATTCTAACTACTCATATCCATACATACATTCAAAAGTTATCATGTTAATATCTGTATCCAAAAGTTGTCCTACCAATATATACATCCAAAAATTATCCTACCAATGTAATACATACATTCCAAAAGGTATTTGTTCCAATTACAATTCCATCCAAAATCATTTAAAACTAAAAGTTTCCATCTCAAATACTGAAAATGTAACTATTAAATGCCAGATATGTCCTCGATATTCCACCATAAATTCCCGCTCCATTCTTTTTTTAGAAAACCACTTTCCATAACCCTACAAAAAAATTTAAGGAAATATTATAATCACTTGCAACAAGAAACCAATTTATGAAAATCCATATGACCAAAATAACTACATAATAACAATTTGATTTAGCATAAGTAAAAAAAATCTGATAGATCCGACCAAATACCCCAACCCCCCGTCCCCCGCCAACACACACACACCACCACCACCACCACTCACCCACCCACAACAACAGTAGCCCCCCAAACCTTTCCAACCCCCACTCTTACCGATCTTCATTACATGGATATCATATTACTTTTTTAATTTAATAAACCAAGGCAAAACATATTATATCACACAAACACATAAACATGTTATTATTTAATAGCATGCATCGCACATGAATGGTGTGTGTACCATTAGCTAGTTCATATAAATATCACTCGTATGAGGGAGAAAGGGAGACTTACTATATTTTGAAGTGAAAAAGTTTGGTCCATGATGACACCTTTCTAATATTAGATGTGAAATGTGGCTTTGTTGATTGAATCATTTGGATTTCATGAGCTTTGAGCTATGATTATCAATGATAGAAAAAGTTTTTTTTAATAACTAAAAGTTTTCTAATTAAAATTTTTGAAGAAAAAAAAAATGAGTCGTGGTTAATACCTTCACAATATTAAATGTGGGACATGGACCTAGTGTTGGAATCTTTGGATTGCCATTAGCTTTTAGCTATGATAATCAATGATAGAAAATAAAATTTATAACAACCAGAGTATAGTTTAAAAAAATTGATGCGTAAAAGATTGAGCCATGGATGATACATTTTCAACATTAGATTTGTGGTGCAACCATGTTGTCTGCGTCTTTGGATCACCATCAACTTGGAGTTATGAGTAGAATCAAAATTAGACAAAATATTTAAAAATATAAATTTATTTTATAAACATGATAAAAAAAAATCCCTTTTTCTTTTCAATTACCTTTGAATGAAGTGATGCACTTTTATCTCCATTTGAGGAAATCTCGTCTGATGAGGGAGTTGTAATTTATTTTTTTAACTCTTTCAACCTTTGCTCCAAATCTTTGTTTCTTTTGCACTTCTCTTTATATTTCTCCTTTAACTGATTTGTATATATTTTTTATCAATGCCTATGGAGTTTAAAATATGTTGTCGGGGTAACCCCAAAACCTACACCTCTAACTCGACCAGAGTGCTCAGGAGTACTCAACGCCATTGTAAGGATGTAGGAACTTCCTTCAATAACTAAGCTTCCATTCTCAACTTGCTCTTGTAATGCAATCTGAAAAAAATTATACAATAAATCCAAGTAAGTAATGAAAATATAGTAAATATTTATGGGGTTTACATATGCAAACTCACTATTTGTTCAGCCGCTGCTTTCGTGTCATCATCTAGATAATGATAACCCTTTTTCTTATGAGCTTTCACCCCTAAGAAACTTCTATATTCCTTAAATTCAAGACCTATTTCTTTTTTTATAAATAAAAACCACACAAAAAAAATTAATTCTAATTTCTTACTACATCTTATCGTAATGAGAAATTATTAATTAGATTTACTAAAACATACCAGATCCACAATAAGACCAACATATCCATATTTGCTTAAGCGGTGGTTGAACTTGTACTTCCCTCACCTTTCGCTTTGAATCCTGCTTATTCTCTATAATTACAGACATAAAAATGACATTTAGTGATACAAAAACTGATAATATATATGCCACGCATAACTGTAACTGTATATATATATATATATATATATATATACTAGTACATGTCCTTGCCTAAAGACACGGTTCAAACTTTGCAAAAAATATAACACATTATTGTGACATGAATGGTATATGCACACCACGTGCCAAAATAGTTTTTTACCAACTACAAATCCAAAAAATTGCGTCGACTAAGACTTGTAATCATAGAATTTATTAAAAAAACACAAAAATGTGTACATGATTTAGAAAATTTGGACAAAATTTCAACAATTTATAAGAATATCCAACCATTTAAGAAACCAAAACTACTCAGCTATACAAATAGTCCATCTTGGAAATTATATAAACCAACAAAAAATTATTTATTATTAACTTTACCAACAAAAGGATGATAAAATAATACTAACACAACAATGAATTTTGAATCTAATAAAAAAACTTGTTATTTTCCTTTATGTCGATGCTTGTGCCACATTCCATGCGTTCTGCCTTCAACCTAACACCACCCATTTGTTTATAGATGCACCCTACAGCATGCAACTTTGCGTCCATCCTGGAATCTACAACTCCATAACCATGCCCCTTGACTGTTTATATAGTACATAATTATGATTTCGGATTTTCTATGAAACGTGAAAAAGTAATTCAGAATGTAATGGTAACACATCAATTTCATATTTTCTATTTTTAAACCCAAGTCCTATATCAGTTGATAAATAATAAAAATAAAATAGAGTATACCTGATTTCACCCGAAGATCTGATTTCAAACTCAAACTCTATTCACAAGCTGCATTATAAAAATTATAATGGAATCAGTCAGTCATATAAGAACAAAACTTAGAAGTTTGAGAAAGAAAGGTACAAATTATCATCACAGTTGGAGCATTTTTTTAAAGTATAACGCGAGTGAACACACAACAAAGTTGGAAAACACGGCTACTGGTCTTGTTCCCATCCTCCTAATTTGATCCCAAGGTCATAATTTATAAAGAATTTAAACTCATTGCCACATTCGCTAGAGTCTTGGGGCCGAAATCCTCAAGGATGCAAACCGATTAGCTCCTCATCCCTTTCTTTCTGCACCTCCCTTGTGAGAAGAAGCAAGTAATATTCTCCTAGTTGCAAAAGAAAAGAAATATAACATATATAATGATCAGTATCTGTCTTAGTATGGGTCAACACCCTCAGCAACTGCCTTGGAATTTATTAGTCCCTGTTGAAAATTGGTAAACCAATAGCTTCTGATTTGTCATTTTCAAAATTGGTGATAGGATAATGGCTTTTTTCATCTCAAGAGGCTAACCTGAAATTTCAATAGCGGTGATGATTAAAATGCTAACATAGAGCAGTTATTTTTCAAATCATTGGGCTGTAAGGAAGAGATGAGACATTAATTTATCGAAGTGAACTTATACTCCTATGTTGGATGTCAAAAGGATAAAAGAAAAAGGGTAAATATAAGTTTAAAAAAAAAGGCACACCGTGATATAACACATAAATAAATGAATTAAACACACACACACACACAACCACATCAATAATATTATAGAGCGAGTAAGAATGCAAATTAATGCATAATTAAGAAGGATCAAGGGGTATGAATAATGCTTAATCATTTGTCCATCTTGAATAGATAATACCAATTAAAATGCATTGATAGAATTTTCAGTGCTCAAATCTCAATTCGTTTGAGTTCATCACCTTATGTCTTCTATCAGGGAAATTTGGTTTTTCTGCAAACATGGAGAGGTTGATGAAGGCACAGACTAATGGTGATAGCTCTATCTTGGACAACATGAAGGGCAGGAGGGTTTTCAAAATCAAACCTGAACACCCAATGATTAAAAACTTGGATGCTTAGTGCAAGAATAATCCATATGACGAAGAAGCCTTGAGGGATATTGATCTTTTGCATGACACAACCTTAGTTTCAAATGGGTTCACACTGGACAGTCCAGCGCATCTTGGTGGGAAGATATATAAGATGATGGGCATGGACCTTTCAGGCAAGTTGACAACACCTGCTAGTGGGTTTCAGCACCAATTATCCAACACCCACACTTCAGAAATGCTAGAAGCAGAGGTAGTCAAGCCAGCTGAAGTTAATACTCAGATAAATTCAATAACAATTAATCCTATCTGCTAACACAAAAAGAGAAACCATTACCAAAGGGCACAGTCCTGGTATTGGAATTGAAAGTAAACATTAAAAACAATAGTCAAATACTAACTGTGCACTCATGTATCCAAGCATTTTGAACAAGTGCACTAAATTTTCAATTTCAAGGTTAATGTGCATCTGTGGATAACAAGTTTTAGCAGAAGAAACAAAACTATATAATAATAGCATGTAAAAATACATTTCATACCAATAATTAATTGAGGAGTTCAACCCCAAATTAGATCACTATTATGCAAAAGTTTATCAAAACGAAGAGCAACTAAAGCATAAAAAAGTCCACGAATGCATTAATTTTTCAAAGACGTTGAAATCTATATAAATGAACAATGGTTAAAGTATCATTCTTATTACAAAAATGAACAGTTAATCAAAAATAAAAGCCGTGTAGGAGATATGTATAAGTGCCTACAGCATACATTTCTAACTAAAATTCCTTTAGTCGACAAAGTATCACACATATTCAATAGACAAAAGGCTCCAAAACATCATATTTTTATTCGAATATAAATATTATCACTATTCAAAGTCACATACACGCTCTCATATTATATAAATACCACATAATACATATTTGTTTAACTCTCTAAAACCAATGTATGGCTGATTAAATTTAGTTAAAATGAAAAACCATATATAAATTAACTCATTTCCACATTTTGTCAAACACCTGAAGGGGAATAGATCAAATGGATCACTAAATTCTATTAAAGTAACATATCATTGAATTCTAAGTGTATGATAAATAGGGGAAATATTTAAAAGACTATAAATTCATAGCTAGAATATAAATAGAAATAAAAAAGCGGAGAAGCTTTCATGACCCCCAAAGCAAATACTAAAAGTATGAAATTTTTTAGGACTAATTTTTAAGTATATAATAATCATAACAAGTACATTCAGGGGACATGGTTAAATAGCATAAGATGCGTTTGTTAACAATATAAAGCTAACAACCATGCGATCAAACCACCATTTTAACAATAATATATTTCAAAATTTATAAACCATAAAATTATTAAAAATGAAAATTCAACCATTACCTTAATCCCATAAGTCCATTACCTATGATAGGAAAATAAGAAATTTATTGGGAAAATTATGTCCCATTGATATACAATGATGAAATATAGAGTGTTAGCCATGTCAATGACATCACATTGAAAAAAACATGGGAATAGAATAAATTATATCTAAATAAGGTAATAAAAATGAAAGTTGATAAATTTTATACAAATATAACACCATAATCCATAGCATCTCTAAGTGAACCTACAAAAATATAAGAACAAATGTGGTATGACAAAACACTATTTATTTTAACTGAGCATATCTAATCAAATGATTCTACTCTATATCTAAAAGCATAAGTAGGAATGTTCACATATTGATCACAAACTATTAAAGACAACTTATGTAATATAGTTTGTTTTTTCCACAACATATATCAATTATTCAGTAACACGATAACACACTTGATACATGTTACCACACATATATCAATTATCTAGTAAACATGCTATCATATATAACTAAATTTACACAGTAACACACTTGGTACATGTTATCAAGAAGAATCACATATCATCTATTATCCACCTCTTCACTTGCAAAACATAAAAGGATACAATGAATCAATTGAGCAAGACCGTGATATTAGTAATCAATTAAGAAGCACCAATTTCCACTTAAGGTTGAAGGGTTGACCTCATAGCTAAAAAATCAGCAAAACGATAATTAAGTCATTGAATGTCTATAGCAAGTAGAAATGAGAAATTTCTTTAACTTTCACTACTGAAAAATAGTAGCAAGAAGCTAGAAACAACAAATGGGAATATCAAATAGAAACCAAATGGTGAAATCGGTGAAAACGGATTGAAATTGCAGTTGAATGCATTTTTAGTATTCTTGAGTTGCATTTATAACATCTTCAACTCAACAATTTGTAGTATAAGAGTAACAAATAAATAATAAAATGGAAAAACTGAGAAAAAAGAGGTGTAAGATCATATAGACATTGAACCGAACAATATGGAAACCTTTTTTCCCCCAAAATACAAAGAAAAAAAAAGAGTAAAAATAAAATAAACATAATTACTTTTCTCAGAATGTTGTCATACGTGAATCAAATAAGAATAAATGGCTGACAATATAATGAGATACCTGGGTGGCAAAAGACATTTAAGTCATCTACATGAGTGGCATAAGGCTATAATTGCATAAAATTCATCCTTACAATAAAATGAACGCACGTGATTATTGAATACATTAGATCAAGATCATACGAAAAGAAAAGAAAATGCTATAATATAATGTTAACTCGAAAATACTGAAACTTTCAAAATCCGGATTTTATAGATATAAAAATAGGGAGAATTGATGTTACCATGGATGAGGGAGAGAGGACATTGGTTTCAGTGTCTAATGTGCAAAACAAATCATTTAAAAAAAATGAATTAGTAGTTTCATATAAATACAAAAAAAAAATATAAGCTCGGATCTTGGGCCATTGATTGCAAAAATAAAACTCATAAACCTCTAAAAAGTTATGGCTCAACGTTGTCAGATTTGGAACCCCCAAATATTAGGATTTGAGCACCCAAAAAGTTACAAACCTTGATTTCATTTATTGAGATTATGTACAATGATTAGTGAAGATGAAGATGAAGGAAAGAGTTTACCTTAGCATCGGTGTTATTTGAGAGACAAATGGATGAAGTAGAGATGGTGTTTTGGGGCTTACATGGACTCATTGTTTGTGAGAGAAGGAGAGATGGAGAGTGAAGTTACCAAGGCATGGAAAAGCTCAAGTAGGAAAGAGATATTTGTGCGAGATAATGAAATTTGCGAGTTAATCACAACCGCTTATTTTTTATTAAATAATCTGAACCCTTATTATGCTTTTACTTTTTTTAAATTCAAAAACCATGTTATCTTATTTTATTTATATATATATATATATATATATTAACCATTATATTTTTTCAAATGGATGAATCAAAAAAGAGATAAAGAATAGACAATGAAATGCTCAGTCCACTCATTGATACCCACTCGCAAAGAACTCCCTGAGTAGCACACATGAAATAGAGAACCCCCTCCCCTTGGAATTGTTTAATGATACTATAGAAAAGGTTTTCATTATTATCATGTAGCCAAGAATATCGACTTGAAGAAGATAAGAGTTCACTTTTATCTAATTTGAACATGTGATAGATTTCTTTTGTTTTGAATGTGAGACCATTCAAAACTACGTTTGGGGAAAATCTTTTGTTTTGAATGTGTAATAAATAAGGTGAGGGTATTTATAGAGAGGTTTTGTATAAACTGGTTAGGAAATATCATGAATCTAGATTTTAATAAGGCTTAGTGAGACCATTCTAAACAAAGTTATTACTCACTGTCCGACACCATAAACACTTCCCAGTCATATTTCCATAACACCCAAATAGAGCTGCAAATATTAGAGATGCCCCTTTTGAAGTTTAACTTGACAAACAACTCCTTAATTTGAATATTGTCTAGTTTTGGTTCCGTAAGAAAGATAACAAAAACATTTAGAATTTTGATTTGTTCCTTGAGTGTTTGAATAGTTGGTTTGTTACCCACACCTCTAATATTCCATACAATGATGTTAATCATCAGAATATGTTAGGGGTACGAGATTTTGAGTAACTTTGATTTTCTATTTTCACCATGATTGAAGTAGCCACATATTTCCTTACGTTCCTTTTTCTTTTTAGCCCCTGTGAAACATTGGTCACTGGGCAAATTCAAAAAATAATGTTCCTTGCCCAAATTGTTTGAGAAGTCTTAAAGTTCCTTCACTGAAATCTTATTATCCCCTATCAAATTGGCACCTTCATCTTCAGATGAGCTGGAAGACTTCTAGTCGTCAGACCTAGGTCGAGGCCCACATCCAGGTCTGGGAGAGAGGTTGTTCTCATCAGTTCACAAAGGGTATGGAACTCTAGTTTTCCACTTGACTTGTTTGAGGTCCACTTTACCACTACACGCAATAATAGAAGCCATGGGATTTGGTTATCCCATAAAGATATCTAGAGCCCATAGTAGTAGTGTTTTTGCTTAGATCAACAGGCTGCAACACTGTTAAGGAAGCATTGTCAATCAAATCATTCACCAAGTTCACCTCTTACAAATAAAGATTAACAGCTGGACCATCTTTAGAGTTATCATATTAGGAAAGAGAGGCACTCCCACATCTGTTTCTGTCGTCCCCACCTTAGTTGTGGCTAAAACCAAACTAAGAGGAGGCTCCACTTGAATATCAGACTTCTCCATCAATTTGTCATGAATTGAATTAGTGACCCTGCCTATGTTAGAGTAGACCATGCTCACTCCCCTACTCTCCTCTCCACTTCGGTTATAGTATTCCCCTTCCCTAATGCCTTTCCTTTCTTATCCTCTTTATCTGGATTAACCAGGATCAAATCATTAATATTGCCCTGATCTTTTTTACATTCTTATGCATCATACCCCGGGCGTTTACATAATTTATAGAACCCCGACATTTTTTTGTAAATAACTAATTTCCAGAAACCACTCTCCCCATCCCTAGTCTAAATCGGTTTAGGTAAGATTTTGATAAGATCTACCTCCATGCGAACTCGATCTTGGCTAAGTCAAAAGACTTCAGATGTTGATTCATCTAATTTTACGTGTCCCAGTAATTTATGTGATTGAAAACAGCGCAATCTTGGATAAGAAGTGAACCGATAGATACGGGAGAGATACCCATACCGAAACTTTGCTATTATGTTTAAAAACAAAAATTCAGCAACACAAAAAATATAACAATATGCATGTTTATTGAATGTAAAGTGGTTGGGATCAACAATCCAACATAACCGTGTTATTTATCCTATAAATGAAATCTCTTGATAAGTCCTATAAAAGATTTTAAACTCTTCCCTAACTCAAATTGGAGTAGTTAGATCTAAAACATTATATAGAGGAAGTATAAAAAAGACCAACACTTCGTAAGGATTCAAATTCATGTAATATGCCTAGTCAAACGCTTTACTATAATTCCTGAACGTGTTGTTTCTTTGGGGTTTTGGTTTTCACTTTCATGTATGGGGATAGAACCCATCTTGCTATACATGTAATGGATTTGCCTTGTGTATGGGATAGCAGATCTCATGCCTATGTTTATCATAGTAGGAGACAAATGATGGTTCACCAAATTAAAAATGAGTATGATCAATGGGTTAATTCATCATCTGCTATGTAAAAACGAATTATCACAACTACCAAAAGCTTCTCCCATCAGAGTGCGAGTGCATTTGTCTTAGAAATAGGTGTCAAGGATATCAAGAGGAGTCTATTAATCATATATCCATATTAGTTCCTCTAGGAGGTTATTGTGTGGAGCAATTTTTTATGACATGTTTGTCTTAAAACTTTCATTCTCCTCCAAAAATATAATGATGTTATCTTGGTGGCTGAGAAGATCTAATTCAGACTACATCTCATTTCTTCTAAAAGTGATTCTATTGAGTATTATGTGGGAGATATGGAAAAGTCGTAACGAAGCAATTTTTGAGGGGGGAGTACAATGTCATATAAAACTATGATTCAACAAGTTCTCCTCCTTTTTAATGATATAATGGTAAAAAAATCATGTTGGAATTGTTTTCAGGTGATAAAGATGCTTTTTTCCATTAAATATTTGAGAAATAGGGAATGTCAAACCAGATTCATTTACTGGTTCAGACCTTTTCATTCAATGATTAAATTGAATACTAATGGCACTTCCTAAATGCAATCCAAGCAACTGTGGTTGTCGGGTGGTGGTGGTGGTGTTAATAGTATTGATGGATTCCAAAGGCGATTTCATTTGGGCATACACTTTCTATGAATGAGTTAATACAAATTCTTTTAGCCATTTTCAGCTTAGCTTTATGTAAAACACGTACAACATACCAGATTATTCAGAATTTTAGTATATTTGGTAATTTTTAATACTTATGTCTTTTTCCCAATGAGATTGAACACCTCATCACAGATGGAAATCAATTAAAAAGATAAGAGTACACAAAACGAAATCATTATTTTGAAATGATTCTTACTGGTGGTGCATGAAAAGTCACAAAGGGAGCAATGGTTCTTGCTCAATGAAATAAAAGTAGCACTCTTTATGTGACTTCTAATTATAGGTATACACTTGGATTGTTGGTGCTAATGATTTAAGTCTATTTCACACTTGCTCGTATGAGCGATAACAAAATTAAAGTGCTTCCATTAGAACGTAAGCTACTAGAGTTGAATCAGTTGATTGTGACTTTGCAAAAGTTGTATTCTCAACAAACAGAAAACTAAGGATGATGTTTACTACATCAGGGGACCCTTATATCATAATTTTTGTGAGATCGTGAGTTTATTCTCATCGATTGTGTTTTGGATCAGTATTTGAGGAGTTAGTCTAATTTTTCATGTAAAAAGGTAGAGAAAAATAAATTTACTATGAAATTGCAAAAATAAATATATCGACATAAATTATTTATTATTTTTATACTTTAGTATGTTCTGAAAGCATTTGTTTAATGAAGGAATCCCAAGCTGATTGATTAATGAATGGATCATACTTCTTTGGTGGACGTTTAAGAATCATAGGTCTATCTTCAAATCTTCGAATCCATGATATGCAGGCTTGGGATTTAAACCGCCACCAACTCTAATCCATCTTCGATAACACTTTACTTTTTATCCTAGGTTCGATATCAAACTTAACCTAAAGATAAATAAATCAAACCCCAGTTAAAATATAACTAAATCTAAATAAAACACATGACTGTCAAATATTAACAATTGATAATTAATCGATGTTTACCTGTATTGCACTCCATAACTTCTTTTTATATGTATTTGACACCTCATTCCATTTTATATTATTAATTGGAGCAATAGCTTTAATTAACAATACACAATAACTCGCTAATTTTGTTTTACCAACAAATGCATGGACGTTTTTGTGAAAAAAAACCTTACTCGTTTTTGAGTACTTGGAATTTTAATCAATTGTTTGAGCTTTGATGGCCCCCTATCCTTACCATTGTCATAATTTTTGTTAACATCTTTGTTTTTAGAAACAACGTTATGAGTATTATTTTAGTCCGCATAACATTGATTTTCTTCATTTCCCGGATCCATGTAAGAACCAAAATCGTAAATTAGAAACCATATAATGGTAAGATATTTGAATTCATTTTACATGCTTTAAGAATTACTTTTCATATTTAATCTTTCATGCTCATCTTGATTTCACTTGGGGAGAGAAGAGGGGACTATGATTTTATTAGGGTTGATTTGTTTCTTTCTAATAACATATTATACTGCAATCCATATTCAACTTAAAATAGCATACCTTATATGATTGACTAAAGCCATACGGTGAGTTAGGGCAATCAGGTGACAACTTTCAGCGATGAGGCGGTAAATATAGTGCTGCAATCAAGTTGATAAAGAACCATTGGACTGAAAATAATTTAATTTGTTAAAATTCTTGTGATTTCAGTTAAGGAAAAAAAATACCAAATACAAGCACCAATAAATTGATAAGTTGGGTGAAAGAAAGTGTTTAATAGTGGAACTTTATCAAACACGAAAATCGCATTCCAATATATCACGACATAAATTCAAAACAGGTAATACGAACAAACGGAATCAATAGGATGCAAAACAAAGCATCAAATTTAATGAAATTTATATAGAAAATGCAATATATCCAAAGAATATGTAATAAGTTAGAATATTTTTTATATACCTTGAAAATTTCAGTGTCATGATGTATGTATTTGTCTCGAATCTATCTTAGGACGTGGCCTAAAATTTGGCCAGTCGTAGGTCAGTTGGTATTAGAAGAGAGAAATGGAGAGATTTTGTTTGCTTAGGGTAAGAGATGGGAAGGAAATGAAAAATGAGATTTAGAAAGAATGTTGTGATGAAAAGGGAGATCGAGGGGGACTTTAGATATGGAGGAGTGGGTATCATGATGAGGTGATATTTCACTACAAGAAAAATGAGTTTTAGGGGTGGTAAAAATCCATCCCTAAAGGCACAAAAATCGTCCCAAAAGAGTATTTAGGACGGATTTTGCAACGGAATTTTTTTTCCCATATACTAGGTGTAGCAAATATTTTAGGGACGGATTTTACTGTCCTAAATTTTAATTCATGGACGCTCTACACTTGGCATTAGGGAAGGATTGTTCAATCCCAAAAGGAGTTCTCGTGAAAATATTCCCCCTCCCACGAGTAATATTAGGGATGGATAAACCGTCCCTAATACCACTCAGATTCTGGCAACCCAATTAGGACGGTAAAAACCGTCCCAACAGGTAGTTTCAATTGATGCCAAAATAGGTATTAGGGATGGTAAAAAACCGTCCCAAAAGGTATTCTCAAATAATACAAAATAGGTATTAGGGACGGTTTATAACTGTCCCAATTGATAAATAAAAAACTATCATAAATAATTATATTATTTTATGCTTTATGTTGCAAAAATAAATGACGTCTAATTTGCATTATAAATCAAATCATCCAATCATAAACGCAATATATCAACTGCATTCATTGAAACATGTATCCAATTACAATTTCTTCCATTAAACTACATTCAAGTTGAAATATTTAAATTACTACAAAATCATACTAATTCATAAGATATACAATTGTCAAAAAAAAATATCATCCCTGAATAAAGATAATATAGTTGTCACGCTTAAAAAACATCCCTTAGTGTCACTTATAGTAGATACACCAAAAAACATGTCTCTTCAACTATTTGTACACAAAATTCAATCTATAAATATCATTTTATCAAAATAATATTATAGTAAAATAAAATATCCAAGTATATTAATTAATCGTATCAACAACTTTTTACAATTTTTGAAAAAAATCAACAGAGTCTTCTTTGTTTATAAATGAAAACCAATCTGTTTAATCAACACAAATGCCCGCACAGCGATAAAAAATTGAAAATAAGAATCTCGCATATCAACAACTCTTTACAGTTTTTAAAAAAATTCGACAGTCTCCTTTGTTTATACATGAAAACCAACTTGTTTAATCAACATAAAAAATTTGAAAATAAGAATCTCGCATATCAACAATTCTTTATATATTTTTTTAAATTCAACAGATACTCCTTTGTTTATACATGAAAACCAACCTGTTAAATCAACACAAAAGCCCGCACGGCCAAAAAAATAATTAAAACAACAATCTTGCATATTAACAACAATAATAAATAAACAATCTACCTGGCGCATGCCATTGATTTGTTCATGTGTTCCACACAAATAAAATATAACCCTAAAATGTTATCCTGAAAAAAAATATAAGACAAAAAAATATATATATGAGTAATCAAATAATGTTTAAACCTAAGTCTAACTGTTTACAAATTTTCATTGTATACTCAAACCGGGAGTCCAGCGATTACGCGATCAGTTCTTATGGGTTACATTGGTCACGTGAAAAGCTGATCATGCCTCTTACAGGACCATTTTGGGATTGTTGTATGTTTTCCCCCTTCGACGTTATGTTTTCAAGCCTAAGTCTAATTTTTATAACCGTTTGCAAATTCTCGTCATTTACTCAAACCGAAAGTTCAGTGACTACACGGTCGGTCCGTACGAGTTACAATTGTCGCGTGTGAGGTGTTCGTGCCTCTTACTGAACTGTTTTGTGGCTATTTTATGTTTTCACCCCTTGACGCCATGTTTTGAATCCCAAGTCTAATTATTTACAAATTCTCATCGTATACACAAACCAGGAGTCCAGTGACTACACGGTCATTTTGTACGAGTTACATTGGTCCCGTGCGAGGTGCCCGTGCCTCTTATGGGACCGTTTGATTGTCTTTTTACATTTCTATCCCTTGATGCCATATTTTAAGCCCAAGTTTAAATTTTGCAATTCTCATCGTATACTCAAATCGGGACTTCGGTGACTACGGGGTTGGTTCGTACGAGTTCATTGGTCCCGTGCGAGGTGTCCGTGCCTCTTACAAGACCGTTTTGTGGTTGTTTTTCATTTTTACCCCTTCATACCATGTTTTTAGGCCCAAGTCTAAATTTTGCAAATTATCATCGTATACTCAAACCGGGAGGACGATGACTATAAGGTCAGTTCGTACGAGTTACATTGGTCCCGTACGAGGTGCTCGAACGTCTTACGAGATCATTTTGTGGCTATTTTATATTTCCACCCCTTGCCGCCATATTTTTAAGCCTAAGTCTAAATTTAGGCAAATTCTCATTGTATACTCAAACCGAAGTCTGATGATTTTGCCATCGGTTCGTATGAGTTACATTGATCCCATACAAAGCTGCTCATGCATCTTATGGGACTGTTTTGTGGTTGTTTTACATTGTCATCCCTTGATTCCATATTTTAGACCTAAGTCTAAATTTTCCAAATTCTCGTCGTATACTCAAGTCGGGAGTCCGGTGACTACGCGATAGGTTCATACGAGTTACATTGGTCCCATTCGACGTGCTCGTACCTCGTATGGGATCATTTTGTTTATGTTTTATGTTTGCACCCTTTAACGGCATGTTTTTAAGCATAAGTCTAACCGATTGTAAATTTTCATCGTATACTCAAACTGGGAGTTCAGTGTCTATGCAGTCAGTTCGTACAAGTCATATTCGTCTAGTGGGAGGTGCTCGTGCCTCTTAAGAAACTATTTTGTGGATGTTTTACATTTTTGCTCGTTGACGTCATGTTTTTAGGATCACGTCTAAATTTTGCAAATTCTGATCGTATACTCAAATCGGGAGGTCGGTGACTACGCGGTCGGTTCCTTTGAGTTACGTTGGTCCCGTACGAGGTGCTCGTACCTCTTACGGGACTATTTTGCGGGTTTTTTTTACATTTTCATCTCTTGAAGCCATATTTTTAAGCCCAAGTTAATTTTTTGCAAATTTTAGTCATTTACTCAAATGGAGAGTCCGGTGTCTATGCCGTCGATTGGTACGAGTTACATTGGTCCCGTGTGAGGTGCTCGTGCCTCTTACGGGGCCTTTTTGTGGTTGTTTTACATTTTCACCCCTTGACGCCATGTTTTTTTTCCCAAGTCTAAATTTTCTGAATTCTCATTGTATACTCAAATCGGGAGGCCGGTGACTACGCGATCGGTTCCTACGTGTTACATTGGTCCCGTGTGAGGTGCTCGTACGTTTTACGGGACCGTTTTATGTTTTCACCCCTTGATGCCATGTTTTTAAGCTCAAGTCTATTTTTTTTTGCAAATCCTCGTCGTATACTCAAACGGGGAATCCGGTGACTATGTCGTTAGTTCGTACGAGTGAAATTCGTCCCGTATGGGGTGCCCGTACTTTTTATGGGACCATTTTGTGGTTTTTTTACATTTTCACCCCTTGACGCCATACTTTAAGCCTAAGTCTAAATTTCAAAAATTCTGGGCGTACGTTCAAACCGGGAGGCCGATGACTACGCGATCGGTTCATACGAAATACATTACACCTGTGCGAGGAGTGCTTGCCTCTTACATAACCATTTTGTGACTATTTTATGTTTTCACCCGTTGACGCCATGTTTTTAGGCCCACTTCTAAATTTCATAAATTCTCATCTTATACTTAAACTAGGAGGCCGGTGACTTTGCGATCGGTTCGTACGAGTTACATTTGTCTTGTGTGAGGTGCTCATACCTATTACGTGACCGCTTTGTGGTTGTTTTACGTTTTCACCATTTGACGCCATGTTTTTAAGCCCAAGTCTGATATTTTACAAATTCTCATCGTATACTTGAACCGGGACTCCAGTAACTATGCGATCAATTCGTGCAAGTTACATTGGTCCCGTGTGAGCTACTCGTACTTCTTATGGAACCGTTTTGTGGTCGTTTTAGGTTTTCACTCCTTGACACCATATTTTAGGCCTATGTCTAAATTTTTGCAAATTCTCGTCGTATACTCAAACGGGGAATTCCGTGACTACGTTGTCAGTTAGTATGAATTACATTCGTCCCGTATGAGGTGCCCGTGCTTATTACAGGACCATTTTGTGGTTGTTTTACATTTTCACCCCTTGACGCCATGTTTGTAAGCGCAAGTCTAATATTTTGCAAATTCTCATCGTATACACAAACCAGGACTCTAGTGACAATGCGGTCGATTTGTGTGAGTTACATTGGTCCCGTGTGAGCTGTTCGTGCTTCTTACGGGACTGTTTTGTGACTATTTTATATTTTCACCCGTTGATGCCATGTTTTTAGGCTCACTTCTAAATTTCCCAAATTCTCGTCGTATACTCAAACCTGTAGGACAGTGACTTCGCGGTCGGTTCGCACGAGTTACATTGGTCTCGTGTGAGGTGTTCATACCTCTTACAAACGTTTTGTGGTTATTTTACATTTTCACCCCTAGACTCCATGTTTTTATGCCCAAGTCTAATATTTTGCAAATTCTCATCGTATACCCGAACCGGGACTCCAGTGACTATGTAGTCGATTCATGCGAGTTACATTCGTCCCGTGTGAGCTGATCGTGCTTCTTATTTGACCATTTTATGGTTGTTTTACTTTTTTACCCTAAGAGGCACGAGCACCTCATACAGGACCATTTTATTATTTTTTTTATGTTTTCACCCTTTTATGGTTGTCTTAGGGGTCCTGTATGAGGTGCTCGTGCTTATTCTGGTTACAACCAGATCAAAATGATACCTGAAGACAGGGAGAGTACTTCTTTTATTACCCCTAGGGGAACTTATTGTTATAATGTTTTGCCTTTTGGTTTGAAAAATGCAGGTGCGACATATCAGCGACTGATGAACAAGGTCTTTGCTGAGCAAATCAGTTACAATATGGAAGTCTATGTTGACGATATGCTGACAAAGAGAAAGAAAGCTGCCGACCATCTAGTTGATTTAAACCAGACCTTTGATCAACTGGATAAATATCAAATGAAGCTGAACCCGACGAAGTGCATATTTGGGGTATGAGAAGGCATGTTTCTCGGGTACATTGTCAATCAACAAGACATAGAGGCAAATACTGAAAAGATCAAAGCTCTATTAGGGCTACGATCTCTAACAATGAAGAAAGAAGTGCAGAGTCTCACAGGACGAGTAGCAGCACTCAATAGATTTGTATCACAAGCAACTGATAGATGTCTCCCATTCTTTAAAACACTCCGAAATACTTTTGAATGGAATGATGAATGTGAGAAGGCTTTTCAAGACTTGAAGAAATATCTGGAAGCACTTCCACTGTTGTCCAGGCCAGTGATGGGAGAAAAATTATACTTGTATCTGGAAGTATCGAAGAATGCAGTCAGCTCAGCGTTGATCAGATTGGAGAATGGAGTGAAAAAACCAATTTATTATACATGTAAGACCTTCCGAGGAGCAGAGATCAGATATCCAAAACTGGAAAATTTAGCACTGGCGTTAATTGAGACGAGCAGGAGAATGAGGACATACTTCCAGGCTCATACTATAGTCGTATACACTGATATGCCATTGAGGCAAGCCCTTCATAAACCAGAAAAATCAGGGAGATTGATGTACAGGGCAATAGAGCTTGGCGAATATGATATAATTTATGAACCCAGATCATCGCTTAAAGGGCAAGCAATAGTAGATTTTATAGAAGAGTTCACCTATACCGATACCCCCAAGGACCAAAAACTTCTCACCGAGCAACTTGTGGATATTACAGGATCAACAAACACTTGCCCAGACCAACTTAGGTTGGTAAAAGGGCAAGTGGATGTTACAGGATCCACAAATTCGGGCCCTGACCAACTTAGATTGGTAAAAGGGCATGAAAAGATGATCGACGAAAAGCAAGAAATATCAGGGGAGGATGAAAGGAGGCAACAAATATTCCACCGAGGAACTCTTTCAGATCAGAAATTAGAAGACGAGTTGCCGATATGGAGGCTATATGTAGATGGCTCATCTTGCACTACAGGTTGTGGGGCAGGAATCGTTTTGAATAGCCCGGACGAGGTCTACATGGAATACGCCCTACGATTCCAATTTAAAGCTTCCAATAATGAGGCTGAGTATGAGGCTATGATTGCAGGTCTTAATTTGGCAAAAACTATGAAGGCACAGCAGGTTATTGTCTTCAGTGATTCTCAATTGATAGTAAACCAAATGTTGGGCACGTATGCAGCCAAAGGAGAATTAATGATAAAGTATCATGCAAAGGTGATGGAGTTGGTATTAGAATTTGTTACTGTTCAGCTGGTAAGAATACCAAGAATGGAGAATGCGAGAGCAGACGCCCTAGCCCAATTAGCATCAGCTACTCGTACCGAGCTACGAAGAACAATCCCAATTGAAGTATTGGCTAATCGAAGCATAGATGAATATCTGATGATGAATTTTATTACCCTTGATTTAGAACCATCTTGGATGGATCCCATCAGGGCATACATTGAGGAGGGAGAATTACCAATTGATTAGCTCGCTGTCAAGAAATTGATGTTTAAAGTTGCTCGGTATGTATTGACTAATGGTATTCTATACAGACGAGGAATTATGGTAGGTTTACAAAGATGTGTACATCCCTCCGAGGTGAAATAATTGATTTGAAGAGATCCATGAAGGGTCCTGTGGAGCCCATGTAGCAGGTCGAACTCTTTTACAAAGGGTAATGACGCAAGGATACTACTGGCCAACTATGAGGACTGATTGTATAGCGTATGCCAAGAAATGTGATAAGTGCCAGCACTTTTCCTCCATCCGAAGAACTCCACAAGCATTGTTGACACCTATAACTTCCCCTTGGCCATTCGCCATGTGGGGAATAGACTTGGTCGGACCACTGCCAACGACCAGAGGAAGGTTCAACTATCTCGTCGTCGCAGTGGATTATTTTACTAAGTGGGTAGAAGTTGAGCCTCTTGTTGACATGACTTACGAGAAGGTATATCAATTTGTCAGGAAAAATGTCATTTGTAGATATGGTCTTCCCCATGCATTCATCACCGACTATGGAACGCAATTTGATAATGAAGAGTTCGCTGCCTATTGCCACCAATCCAATATTTTGAAACTCCACTCAGCACCAGGTCATCCCCAAAGCAATGGACAGACTGAAGTGACAAACAGAACACTTCTAAATGTCTTGAAGAAAAGACTAAGTGAGGCGAAGGCAAATTGGATCAACGAGTTACAGTCAGTATTGTGGGCTTATCGTACTACTCCCCAAGCACCAACTGGAGAATCCCCATATATGCTGTCATACATGCCGAGTTGGGTCTCCCAATACAAAGAGTACTGAGTTTCAACTCCCAGTCAGCGACTTAATGAGAAGATTGGATTTGGACATGCTCGAGGAAGTTAGAGAAGAAGCAACCATTAGGAATGCTGCTTACCAACAATGAACAACTTTGTTCTACAATAAAAGGGTGAAGAAGTGCGACCTAAAAGAAGGAGATTATGTGCTAAAGAAAGTTATTCAAAAGCACAACAAGCTGGAGGCAAACTGGCATGGACCATACCGAGTTACAGAAGTTGTTCGACCAAGAACTTACCGAATAGCAACATTAGAGGGAGAGGAGTTTAAGAATGCATGGAATGCAGAACTCCTGCGCAAGTACTATCAGTGATGTAAATTCCCATGTAATGCAGTTCCATCAGTATGAAATAAAATGAAGATATTCTGTTCGATTCTCTCCTTTTATTGAAATTTTTTTGGGGAATACTAGTGCTACACACTACTCGGCAAAAATCCCTAAAAAGCCAACTCGGTTTGGTTAGGGAAAAATATTCCTAAAAATGCCAACTAGGTTTGGTTAGGAGGCAAAAGTATTCCTAAAAATGCCAACTTCGGTTGGTTAGGAAACCATACTCCTAAAAATGCCAACTCGGTTTGGTTAGGAGGCAAAAATATTCCTAAAAATGCCAACTTCAGTTGGTTAGGAAACCATCCTCCTAAAAATGCCAACTCGGTTTGGTTAGGAGGCAAAAACATTCCTAAAAATGCCAACTAAATTTGGTTAGGAAGAAAATATATTTTCCAAAAAGTACCAAAGTTGGTCGGGAAGAGAAAAATTCATCAATTTATATTGGTCGAAAATCAAGAGAAAAGGTTGACTATTGTTGATCGGAAACACTTGAAAAAGATTAAGTCTTTGTTACTTGTGATTTTTTAATTACTACCAAAATTGGTCGAGAAGCAAAAACATCATTATTCCTGGTCAGTCAAATGATTACCACAAATTCAAAGTTTTGATCAACTATAGTTGGTCGACAAGCTTATATAATATTGTTATCTTTTTAACAGATATACATAAACAAATGTAAAGTGTTTTACAACTACAAGACAATGGCAATCAACATTTAAAAACAAAACATATGTCTTTAATTAAAAACAAAGTACATTGATAATGAAATGTATACTAACTATTACATCAAGATTCCTACTCTATTGGTTTCTTACCCTGTGCTTTTGAAACAGGTTCCACGCCAGCAGGAGGATCCTCCAAAGCATAAGGAGAATTGATGAAGTTGAGGTGTTGAAGCATTCTGATATTCATTATGGATGGTCTATCTAGCAGGTGCTCGGGGCGAGATATCTCTGCATTAGAATGAAGATTATAATCACCAAGGTACTTAGAAATCAAGCACCGAGGAATGGCTCAAGCAGGGATCCATCTCATGTCAAGTTTGTATGGTGGAACTGGTAGGTCGAGCAGCCCATGGATTATGGTCATCCCACAAGTAATGACCTTGTTCCAGCTGCAGTACGCCCAAAGTTTTCAACCACCCCTATTTGTAACCTTCATTATTGGCATTTTTAATACGAGCATCGAAATGGTAAAGATCTTCATAGTAGCCTGCCATCCAAAATTCCCAGGGCTTCTTGTGAAATTGATATGTCAATCTTTCTAGTTGCTCATGAAGACTTTTTGCAAAAAGTTTCTTATTCTCCAAGGCAGACATCTGGGAAGAAAGTTGCTCCTCAAGACTTATGATCTTCTTAAACATTTCAGCCAATGCTCGGTTTTTTGCCATTAGCTGGAAGGCCTGATTTTCCAGAGCAGATTGAGTTCTCTACTCCTCGATGGTGATCCGAGCAGCTCTTGCTCGTCCCTGAGAACCTCTTTCTCATCCCCGAGCAGAGGTAGAAGGCCCAATCCTCTTTAGGGTTTCTAGCTCATCCCTTAAGTTGGCATTTTCAACTTCTAGAAAAGAGAATCCCTCGTCGTTCACGGGGACCAAAGCACTTGATGAAGATGCAGCAGACTTCAGTTGAGCCACTTCCCTTTGCAGGTTATTATTTTCTTGCTCCAATAGTTCGGCTATCTGCATGTGCTCCTCGACCTCAGTTTTCAGAGTTCTCTCCTTCACTTCGTAAGCAGCGAACATCTTGTCATAGACCTTGTCATAACTGAGTTGTTGATATTTCTTTTAATATCCATCATGCAAAAGATCTGAAGACTCCTTGTATTGTTGTCGAAGTTCATCAAGAGTGCCTTGTAAATCTTCAATCATTTCATAATAAGCCACATTACTGTCTACTGCACGATCAAGCAGACACTTCAGATATTGGTAAGCTTTAATTTCCTGATCTGAAGCACCTTGTTCGAGGATGTCGACAACTTGTGCTGCACTCAGATCCGTGTGACCAGTAGTGAAGTACTCATTACATTGCTTCAATAGTTTTGTATCATGAGCAGACAATAACTCCATTCTGGCCATAAACTAGTAAAAAAGAGAAAGCAAGGATCAATGAAAATGCAAACAGAGTATGAAGGAAAGAATCAACAGTATGTATGATCAAAATTTCAAGTTTTATTACATCATAGAAGAGGGGTACAAAGTTCAAAGTTACATGTGCCAAAAGAAAATAAAACAAAGAGAAAAATCTGAACAACTTTACACCTTTTCCTTGTCTCCCAAAATTTTCTCGGGAGCCTGGGACGAGGAGTTAGGTTATTCGGCAGTAATAGATAGTTGCTTGGGAAGTGCAGGAGGTTGCTCGGATAAGGCAGACAGAAGTTAAAGTTGCTCACTGGTTGACTGGATAACAGGCGGAGTAGGGATTTGATCCCCCACCACCATGGAAGAATCCTCAGAGGCAGCTTCGTCCTCTTTTTCTTCCTCGGGAGTTCGAGGAGGACCTGGTATATGTCGTTGGAACAAGTCAGAGCCTTCATCAACTTTCATTTCTTGTAAAGCATCAACCCAACCATCCCTAAAGTATTTGAGACTTCCATACTCTACTTGCGACATCATTGCAGCCAAACCTTTATTCCATCCCTTGTCCCAGCCAACGCTGAAAGATTTCTTCACAGCCAACTTTCTTTTTACTTTCTCCGAGGAGAGCTTCTCGGACAGAAGTTCCTCGGAAGCCTTCAGCTTATTCTCATCTTCCTCCTTTTGGCGACTTACTTCGCGAAGCTGGATTAATTCTTCTTCAGCAACTTTGAGCTTATTCTCAAGCTCTCCAGTATTTTTGAGCTTCTCGTCGAGCTCCTTATTTTTCTCCTCCAAGTCTTTTATACTTTAGAGGATTCAATAGCTTGGTTCCTCTCCTGCTCTGTGGAATCGAGTTTCCTCTCCCAGGCAGTCTTATCATCGTCATATTTTTTACGAGAGTCCTTCAAAGATTGGGTAAGGCCCACCAAATCTTCCTCTACACCAGACGAGGAGCTTGAAGCTTTAATAGCTTCGTCTTTCATCAGAATGGTATTAAAACAAGTCACCAACTGGAAAAAGAAGATAATGAGAAGCCAGTATAGAGACAGATATAACAAAGGAAAGATGGAAAGTTCCATACAGTAAAACTTATAGAAGCAATATGGTGAGCAGCCAATGAGGTGATCATATCCCGAGGAAGGTTTTCTTCAATACCTTGGATCTCGGGAACGATCCAAGTCTTCAACGAGCTCATGGCAGAACTCAGGGGAATAAAGGTAGGAACACCGGTTCCAATAGTTGGGGGCTGAGAGATGGTTTCAGTCAAATTCACCGAGGAGCTCTTCTTCAGACTCCTCGGGAGAACAGAAATAGTTTCGAACAAGGAGGAACTCTTGGTCGGTGATATGACAATCACCTCGGTTGGAACATCAGTCTTACTCGGAACCACTAGGGGCTTATCAGCAGCCTTCTTGGTTGCAACAAAAGGAGGAGCATCAATTTTCTTTTTCCCCTCTGGGACATCAAGTTTGCTTCTTTTCGCCTCCCTAGCACCAGAGGCAGATTTATCGAAGATAGAAGGAACCCTTTTTTTACCCATCCTTTCACTAAGGGGATTGTGTGATTCAGAAGAAGAATCTTCAGTAATTGGCACCGGTTCAATATCGCTGATCACCGGACGAGCAGTAAAAGAAGATGTGTAGCTCTTATACTGCAGCAAGTATGAGGCAGACCTAATATGCTCGTCAGCAACAGTCTGATGCAAGCTCCAGATAAGTTTTAAATGTTTTATGTGAACTTATGTCTCTTTTGGAGACTTTCTCTTACTGTCAACTGCAAATAAATAAACATTAAGACATCAATCACACATTTATCAAACACAATGAAAGTATAATTTCAAAAATAAAATAAAATCAAAATAACCTATCTCATTGCCATAGGGAGGGTATCTGGAACCCTGATATACTTCATCTCCAGTTAAAGGAGCATGTTTCCAATTTTTGATAACAACCCCATGCTCAAAATAGTCCCTATTGGCATCTGGGAGATTGACCACTAAATCCCTGTTTAAAAATCTAGTTTTTAAATAAAAATTATTATCCCCAACTGCCCATCTATAACAGAACATGATTTCTGGAATTCATATACGAGTTCCATGAATTTGATTTAGCCTATGCACCCCATTAACTATTCTCCATGTATTGGGGGCTATTCTTGCAGGAACAACGTCAAAATATTGACAGAATTCCAGACATAAAGGATTTGGCGGAAAGGAAAATCCACACTCAGCAACAAAAATACTGGGGAACTAACATCCCTCAGCCAAATGAAAATAATCTGAAGGCTCAGAAAGTTCCTCCAGAATAACCCATGAAGGGATAGAAAAATCAGAGCGAAATTTATCAAGATATTCAACAAGGTAAACCATGATGAATAAAGGAAATGAAGAAGAAGGAAGAAGATCTTACAGGAAAAGAGTGGATCTGTTGACAACGAACGATGGAAAGGATGAACGCACAAGAGAGAAAGATAAGGGAAAACTCAAAGATAGAAATTTGAAAAAGTAGAAGATGATGGGATTGTCTACGACGCTTAAATACCTTACCTTGGGAAACGGTAAACTTAATGATTACAAAAAGAAATGATTACACTACCGGTGGCTAAAAGGACAAAAAGTGCGCGGAGATCGAGGCAGTTATAAAATTCAAAAAGTCTGATTCTGCGAATTTGGAAGGAAAAATAACTACAAAGGGAACGCTTCTAAAAATCAGGAGGATCATTTAAAACCGCCACATTCCCAAAAAGAATGTTCCACACTCCTCAAAATTTCCAACTATGAAACATTGGGGGCTTCTGTTGATACATAATTTATCCTGCTGACATGGCTCAATTAAGTAAAGACACGTGGCAATATGCATGGAAATAATAAACATTTCCGAACAATGCCTTGACTTCGAGGACCCATACTGCAACGAGGAGCTCCACTTCCCCGACTAACTCAAATGCTCCGACCTACAAGAGTCCTCCGAGGAACTCTACTACTCCGAGGAACTTCACTGCACCGAGATACTCAGACGGTCCGAGCTGCACCTCGTACAAAGCATTAATATCAGGAAAACCAACAGATAAACTGCGCATTAAATACATACAGATGTATACGCTTAAGGGGCATTAATGAATTACCCTTTCACATGTACAGCCTAGAGGCTATAAATACATTGTATCATCCCCATTGTAAGGGGACTGGAATTTCTTGACAAATCCTGTAATCGAGAATTCCCAAACAATTCAGCAATAACAGAAACAGTGGACGTAGGCCATTCTTATAAGGCTGAACCACTTTAAAATTTCTTTGTCTCATTTTATTTTATCTGTGATTAAATAATAAGATACGATCTAGTTTTTTACATCAGCACACGCTTTGACGGTATGTTTTTAAATGTAAGTCTAATCGATTGCAAATTTCCATTATATACTCAAATCGGGAGTCCGGTGACTGCGCGATATGTTCGTACGAGTCATATTCATCCAGTGGGAGGTGCTCGTGACTCTTACATAAGTATTTTGTGGTTGTTTTACGTTTTCACCTATTGACACCATGTTTTTAGACCCACGTCTAAATTTTGCAAATTCTCATCGCATACTCAAACCGGGAGGCAGGTGACTACGCGATCAGTTCCTTTGAGTTACATTGGTCCCGTATGAGGTGCTCGTACATCTTATGGGACTATTTTGTGGTTGTTTTACATTTTTACCCCTTGACGCCATGTTTTTAATCCCAAGTCAATTTGTTTGCAAATTATCATCATATACTCAAACGGGGAGTCCGGTGTCTATGCCGTCGATTGGTATGAGTTACATTGGTATTACATTGGTCCCATGTGAGGTGCTCGTGCGTCTTACGGGGCCATTTTGTGGTTGTTTTATGTTTTCACCCCTTGACGCCATGTTTTTTAGCCCAAGTCTAAATTTTCTAAATTCTCTTCCTATACTCAAACCAGGAGGCCGGTGACTACGAGGTCGAGTCCTACGAGTTACATTGGTCCCGTATGAGGTGTTGGTTCCTTTTACGGGTTTTTTTTGTGGTTGTTTTACATTTTCACCCCTCGATGCCACGTTTTTAAGCCCAAGTCTAATTTTTTCCAAATTCTCGGTGTATACTCAAATGGGGAATCCGGTGACTACGTCGTCAGTTCATACGAGTTACATTCATCCTGTATGAGGTGCCCGTTCTTATTACAGGACCATTTTGTGGTTGTTTTACATTTTCATCCCTTAACGCCATGTTTTTAAGCCCAAGTCAAAGATTTTGCAAATTCTCATCGTATACTCAAACCAGGACTCTAGTGACTATGTGGTCGGTTTGTGCGAGTAACATTAGTCCCGTGTGAATTGCTCGTGCTTCTTACGGAAATGTTTTGTGACTATTTTACATTCTCACCCGTTGATGCCATGTTTCTAGGCTCACTTCTAAATTTCACAAATTCTCGTCCTATACTCAAACTGGGAGGCCGGTGACTTCGCAGTCGGTTCGTACGAGTTACATTGGTCTCGTGCGAGGTGTTCATACCTCTTACAAACGTTTTGTGGTTGTTTTACATTTTCACCCCTTGACGCCATGTTTTTATGCCCAAGTCTAATATTTTTCAAATTCTCATCGTATACTCGAACCGACACTCCAGTGACTGTGTAGTCGGTTCATGCGAGTTACATTAATCCCGTGTGAGCTGCTCGTGCTTCTTATGGGACTGTTTCATGGTTGTTTTACTTTTTTACCACTTGATGACATGTTTTTAAGCCCAAGTCTAATTTTTTGCAAATTCTCATCGTATACTAAAATGTGGAATCCGGTGACTACGTCTTCAGTCCGTATGAGTTACATTCGTCCCGTATGAGGTGCCCGTACTTCTTGTGGGACCATTTTGAGGTTGTTTTACGTTTTCACCCCTTGACGCCATACTTTAAGTCTAAGTCTAAATTTAAAAAATTCTCGGCGTACACTCGAATCGGGAGGCCAATGACTACGTAATCGGTTCATACGTGATACATTGGTCACGTGCGATGAGCTCCTGCCTCTTACGGGACCGTTTTGTGACTGTTTTATGTTTTCACCCGTTGACACCATGTTTTTAGGCCCAAGCCTAAATTTTGCGAATTCTCATCATATACTCAAACCGAGAGGTCGATGACTATGAGATCAGTTCGTACGAGTTACATTGGTCCCGTGTGAGATGCTCGTACGTCTTATGAGACCGTTTTATGGCTATTTTATATTTTCACCCCTTAACGCCATGTTTTTAAGCCTAAGTCTAAATTTATGCAAATTCTCGTTGTATACTCAAACTAGGAGTCCGGTGACTATGTTATCGGTTCGTACGAGTTACATTGATCCCATACAAAGCTGCTCATGCCTCTTACGGGACCGTTTAGTGGCTATTTCATGTTTTCATACCTTAACGCCATATTTTAGTCCTAAGTCTAAATTTTCCAAATTCTTACCGTATACTCAAATTGGGAGTCCGTGACTACGCGATAGGTTTGTACGAGTTACATTGGTCCCGTGCGTCGTGCTCATGCCTCTTACGGGACCGTTTAGTGGCTTTTTTATGTTTGCACCCTTTGATGGTATGTTTTTAAATGTAAGTCTAATAGATTGCAAATTTCCATCGTATACTCAAACCAGGAGTCCGATGACTACGCGATTGGTTCGTACGAGTCATATTCATCCAGTGGGAGGTGCCCATGCCTCTTACAGAACTATTTTGTAGTTGTTTTACGTTTTCACATGTTCACACCATATTTTTAGGCCCATGACTACATTTGGCAAATTCTCATCGCATACTCAAACCGGGAGGCAGGTGACTATGCGGTCGGTTCCTTTGAGTTACATTGGTCTCGTACGAGGTGCTCGTACCTCTTACGGGACTATTTTGTGGCTGTTTTATATTTTCACCCCTTGACGCCATGTTTTTTAGCCCAAGTCAATTTTTTTACAAATTCTCATCATATACACAAACGGGGAGTTCGGTGTCTATGTTGTCGGTTGGTATGAGTTACATTGGTCCCATGTGAGGTGCTCGTGCCTCTTACGGGGCCGTTTTGTGGTTGTTTTATGTTTTCACCCCTTGACGCTATGTTTTTTGGCCCAAGTCTAAATTTTCTAAATTTTCTTCGTATACTCAAACCGGGATGCCGGTGACTACGCGATCGGTTCCTACGAGTTACATTGGTCCCATACGAGGTGTTGGTACCTTTTACGGGTTCGTTTTGTGGTTGTTTTACATTTTCACCCCTCAATGCCATGTTTTTAATCCCAAGTCTAATTTTTTGCAAATTCTCGGCGTATACTCAAATGGGGAATCCGGTGACTACGTCGTCAGTTCACACGAGTTACATTCGTCCCGTATGAGGTGCCCGTGCTTATTATAGGACCATTTTGTGGTTGTTTTACATTTTCAACCCTTGACGCCATACTTTAAGCCTAAGTCAAATATTTTGCAAATTCTCATCGTATACTCAAACTGGGAGTCCAGTGACTACGTGATAGGTTCGTACGAGATACATTGGACCCATGCGAGGAGTTCGTGCCTCTTACAGGACCGTTTTGTGGCTATTTTACGTTTTCACCTGTTGATGCCATGTTTTTAGGCCCACTTCTAAATTTCATAAATTCTCTTCGTATACTCAAATCGGGAGGTCGGTGACTTCGTGGTCGATTTGTATAAGTTACGTTGGTCCCATGTGAGGTGCGCATACCTCTTATGGAACTGTTTTGTGGTTATTTTACATTTTCACCCCTTGACGCCATGTTTTTAAGCCCAAGTCTGATATTTTGCAAACTCTCATTGTATACTCAAACTGGAACTCCAGTGGTTATGCGATCGGTTCGTGTGAGTTACATTGGTCCCGTGTGAGCTGCTCGTGCTTCTTACGGGTCCGTTTTGTGGTTTTTTATGTTTTCACTCCTTAACGTAATATTTTAGGCCTATGCATAAATATTCCAAATTCTCATTGTACACTAAAATCGGGAGGCCGGTGAATACACGATCGGTTCGTACGAGTTACATTGGTCCCGTGTGAGGTTATCATGCCTCTTACGAAATCGTTTTGTGGCTGATTTTTTTTTCACCCTTTGACAGCATGTTTTTAAGCGTAAGTCTAACCGATTGCAAATTCTCGACGTATACTCAAACGGGGAGTCCGGTGACTATGCCATCGATTCGTATGAGTTACATTGGTCCCCTGTGAGGTGTTCGCACCTTTTACGGGACCGTTTTGTGGTTATTTTACATTTTAATCCCTTGACACCATATTTTAGGTCCATGTCTAAATTTTACAAATTATCATTATATACTAAAACTTGGAGGCTAGTGACTACGTGGTCGATTCGTACGATTTACATTGGTCCCGTGTGAGGTGCTGGTACCTCTTACAGGACCATTTTGTGGCTATTTTACATTTTCACCCCTTGATGCCATATTTTTAATCCTAGGTCTAGTTATTTACAAATTCTCATCCTATACTCAAATAGGTAGTCAGGTGACTATGCGGTCGGTTCTTACGAGTTGCATTGGTCCCGTGCGAGGTGCACGTGCCTCTTATGGAACAATTTTATAGCCATTTAACATTTTCATCCCTTGATGCCATATTTTAGGCCTAAGTCTAAATGTTTCAAATTATCATCGTATACTCAAACCAGGAGTTCAGTGAATACGCGGTCAGTTCATACTAGTTACAGTGGTCCCGTATGAGGTGCTCATGCCTCTTACAGGACCGTTTTGTGGCTATTTTACGTTTTAACCCCTTGACACCATATTTTTAGGCCCAAGTCTAAATTTTGAAAATTCTCGTCGTATACTCAAACCGGGATGCTGGTGACTATGTGGTCGGTTTGTAAGAGTTACATTGGTCCCATGCGAGAAGTTGCTACCTCTTACGGGACCATTTTGTGGTTGTTTTACATTTTCACCCCTTGACGCCATATTTTTAAGACCAAGTCTAACTTTTTGCAAAATTTCATCATCGAGACTCCAGTGACTACGCGATCGGTTCGTACGAGTTCATTGGTCCTGTGAGAGGTGCCCGTGCCTCTTACGAGAGCTTTTTTTGACTATTTTATGCTTTCACCCCTTTACGTCATGTTTTTAGGCCCAATCCTAAATTTTGCAAATTCTCATCGTATACTCAAACCGGGAGGCCGATGACTACGAGGTCAATTCGAACGAGTTACATTGGTCCCGTGTAAGGTGCTCGTACTTCTTATGAGACCATTTTGTGTTATTTTATATTTTCATCCCTTGATGCCATGTTTTTAAGCCTAAGTCTAAATTTATCCAAATTCTCGTCGTATACTCAAATCGGGAGTCCAGTGACTATGCGATCGGTTCGTACGAGTTACATTGATCCCATACAAAGTTGTTCATGCCTCTTACGAGACTATTTTTGGTTATTTTACCTTTCCATCCCTTGACGCTATATTTTAGGCCTAAGTCTAAATTTTCCAAATTCTCACCGTATACTCAAATTAGGAGTCCGATGACTATGCGATAGGATCGTACGAGTTACGCTGGTCCCGTGCGACGTGCTCGTGCCTATTACAGAACCGTTTTGTGGCTATTTTGTGTTTGAACCTTTTGACCGCATGTAGCGTAAGTCTAACCGATAGAAAATTTTCATCGTATACTCAAATCGGGAGTCTGGTGACTACGCGGTCAGTTTGTATGAGTCATATTTGTCCAGTGGGAGGTGCTCGTGCCTCTTACAAAACTACTTTGTGGTTATTCTACGTTTTCACCCGTTGACGCGATGTTTTTAGACCCAGGTCTAAGTTTTGTAAATTCTCATCGTATACCCAAATTGGGAGTCCTATGACTACGTGGTCGGTTCGTACAAGTTACATTAGTCCCGTGTGAGGTGCTCATTCCTCTTATGGGACCGTTTTGTGGTTGTTTTAAATTTTCACCCTTTGATGGCATGTTTTTAAGCGTAAGTCTAATCGATTACAAATTCTCGTCGTATATTCAAACAAGGAGTCTGGTGACTATGACGTCGATTCGTACGAGTTACATTAGTGCCGTGTGAGGTGCTCGTACCTTTTACGGGATTATTTTGTTATTGTTTAATGTTTTCATCATTTGACGCCATATTTTAGGCCCAAGTCTAAAATTTCCAAATTCTCGTCGTACACTCAAATCGGGAGGCCGGTGACTACGCGGTCGGTTCATAGGAGTTACATTGGTCTCGTGTGAGGTGCTCGTACCTCTTATGGGACTGTTTTGTGATTATTTTATGTTTTCACCCCTAAACGCCATGTTTTCAAGCCCATTTCTAGTTTTTTGCAAATTCTCGTCGTATACTCAAATTGGGAGTCCGTTTACTACGACGTCGGTTCGTATGAGTTACTTTGGTCCCGTGTGAGGCGATCGTGCCTTTTACAGATCGTGTTGTGGTTGTTTTATATTTTCACCCTGTAACAGCATGTTTTCACGCATAAGTCTAACCGATTGCAAATTCTCATCGTATACTCAAACGGGGAGTCTGATGACTACGTTGTCGGTTCGTACGAGTTACATGGGTCTTATGTGAGGTGCCCGTACCGCTTATAGGAATGTTATGTGTTTTTTTACGTTTTCATCTCTTGAGGCCATATATTAGGGCTAAGTCTAAATTTTGCATATTCTCGTCATATACTGAAATCGGGAATCCGATTACTACGCGGTCGGTTCATATGAGTTACATTGGTCCTGTATGAGGTGCTTGTCCCTCTTAGGGGACCATTTTATTATTTTTTTTATGTTTTCACCCTTTGATGACAAGTTTTTAAGCGTAAGTCCAACCTATTGCCAATTCTCATCGTACACTAAAACGGGGAGGTCGGTGTCTACGTCATCTATTCATACGAGTTACATTGGTCCCTTACGAGGTGCCCGCCACTTATGAGATCGTTTAGTGGTTGTTTACATTTTCACCCCTTGATGCCATATTTAAGGCCTAAGTTTAAATTTTGCAAATTCTCGTCGTATACTCAAATTGGGAGTCCGGTGACTAAACAGTCGGTTCATACGAGTTACATTGTACCCGTTTGTGGTGCTCATGCCTTTTACGGGGCCGTTTTCAGGTTGTTTTATGTTTTCACACCTTGATGCCATATTTTTAGGCCTGAGTCTAAGTTTTTCAAATTCTCATTGTATACTCAAATCAAGAAGCCGGCGACTTCACGTTCGGTTCCTATAAGTTACATTAGTCCTGCGCGAGGTGCTCGTACCTCTTATGGTACCATTTTGTGGTTGTTTTACGTTTTCACCCCTTAACGCCATGTTTTTAAGCCCAAGCCTAATTGTTTGCAAATTCTCTTCGTATACTAAAATCATGTGTTCAGTGACTACGCGGTCGGTTCGCACAAGATACATTGGTCCCATTCAAGGTGCTCATACCTCTTACGAGGCAGTTTTGCGATTGTTTGACATTTTCACCCTTTAACGCCATGTTTTTAAGTCCAATTCTAATTTTTTGCAAATTCTCACCGTATACTCAAGCTGAGACTCTGGTGACTATACGATCAGTTCGTACGAGTTACATTGGTCCGGTGTGAGGTGCTCGTGCCTCTTACGGGACTGTTTTAAGTTTTTTTACGATTTCACCATTTGACGCCATGCTTTTAAGCCTAAGTCTAACCGTCTATAAATTCTCGTCGTATACTCAAATGGGGAGTCCGATGAATACTCGGTCAATTCGTACAAGTTACATTGTTCCAGTGCGAGGTGCTCGGTGCGAGGTGCTCATGCCTACTGCCTTTCCTTTCTTATCCTCTCTATCTGGATTAACCAGGATCAAATCATTAATATTGCCCTGATCTTTTTTACATTCTTATGCATCATACCCCGGGCGTTTACATAATTTATAGAACCCTGACATTTTTTTGTAAATAACTAATTTCCAGAAACTACTCTCCCCATCCCCAGTCTAAATCGGTTTAGGTAATCTTTTGATAAGATCTACCTCCATGCGAACTCGAGCTTGGATAAGTCGAAAGACTTCAGATGTTGATTCATCTAATTTTATTGGGTCCCAGTAATTTATGTGATTGAAAGTAACGCAATCTTGGATAAGAAGTGAACCGATAGATACGGGAGAGATACCCATACCGAAACTTTGCTATTATCTTCAAAAACAAAAATTCAGCGACACAAAAAATATAACAATATGCATGTTTATTGAATGTAAAGTGGTTGGGATCAACAATCCAACATAACCGTGTTATTTATTCTATAAATGAAATCTCTTGATAAGTCCTATAAAAGATTTTAAACTCTTCCCTAACTCAAATTGGAGTAGTTAGATCTAAAACATTATATAGAGGAAGTATAAAAAAGACCAACACTTCGTAAGGATTCAAATTCATGTAATATGCCTAGTCAAACACTTTACTATAATTCTTGAACGTGTTGTTTCTTTGGGGTTTTGGTTTTCACTTTCATGTATGGGGATAGAACCCATCTTGCTATACATGTAATGGATTTGCCTTGTGTATGGGATAGCAAATCTCATGCCTATGTTAATCGTAGTAGGAGACAAATGATGGTTCACCAAATTAAAAATGAGCATGATCAATGGGTTAATTCATCATCTGCTATGTAAAAACGAATTATCACAACTACCAAAAGCTGCTCCCATCAGAGTGCATTTGTCTTAGAAATATGTGTCATGGATATCGAGAGGAGTCTATTAATCACATATCCATATTAGTTCCTCTAGGAGGTTATTGTGTGGAGCAATTTTTTATGACATGTTTGTCTTAAAACTTTCATTCTCCTCCACAAATATAATGATGTTATCTTGGTGGCTGAGAAGATCTAATTCAGACTACATCTCATTTCTTCTGAAAGTGATTCTATTGAGTATTATGTGGGAGATATGGAAAAGTCGTAACGAAGCAATTTTTGAGGGGGGAGTACAATGTCATATACAACTATGATTCAACAAGTTCTCCTCCTTTTTAATGATATAATGGTAAAAAAATCATGTTTGAATTGCTGTCAGGTGATAAAGATGCTTTTTTCCATTAAATATTTGAGAAATAGGGAATGTCAAACCAGATTCATTTACTGGTTCAGACCTTTTCATTCAATGATTAAATTGAATACTAATGGCACTTCCTAAATGAAATCCAAGCAACTGTGGTTGTCGCGTGGTGGTGGTGGTGGAGTTAATAGTATTGATAGATTCCAAAGGTGATTTCATTTGGGCATACACTTGCTATGTAGGAGTTAATACAAATTCTTTTAGCCATTTTCATCTTAGCTTTATGTAAAACACGTACAACAGACCAGATTATTCAGAATTTTAGTATACTTGGTAATTTTTAATACTTATGTCTTTTCCCCAATGAGATTGAACACCTCATCACGGATGGAAATCAATTAAAAAGATAAGAGTACACAAAACGAAATCATTATTTCGAAATGATTCTTACTGGTGGTGCATGAAAAGTCATAAAGGGAGCAATGGTTCTTACTCAATGAAATAAAAGTAGAACTCTTTATGTGACTTCTAATTATAGGTATACACTTGGATTGTTGGTGCTAATGATTTAAGTCTATTTCACACTTGCTCGTATGAGCGATAACAAAATTAAAGTGCTTCCATTAGAACGTAAGCTACTAGAGTTGAATCAGTTGATTGTGACTTTGCAAAAGTCGTGTTCTCAACAAACAGAAAACTAAAGATGATGTTTAATACATCAGGGGACCTTTACATCATAATTTTTGTGAGATTGTGAGTTTATTCTCATCGATTGTGTTTTGGATCAGTATTTGAGGAGTTAGTCTAATTTTTCATGTTAAAAGGTAGAGAAAAATAAATTTACTATGAAATTGCAAAAATAAAAATATGGACATAAATTATTTATTATTTTTATACCTTAGTATGTTCTGAAAGCTTTTGTTTAATGAAGTAATCCCAAGTTGATTGAATAATGAATGGATCATACTTCTTTGGTGGACGTTTAAGAATCATGGGTCTATCTTCAAATCTTCGAATCTATGATATGCAGACTTGGGATTTAAACCGCCACCAACTCTAATCCATCTTCGATAACACTTTATTTTTTATCCTAGGATCGATATCAAACTTAACCTAAAGATAAATAAATCAAACCCCAGTTAAAATATAACTAAATCTAAATAAAACACATGACTGTCAAATATTAGCAATTGATAATTAATCGATGTTTACATATATTGCACTCCATAACTTCTTTTTATATGTATTTGACACCTCATGCCATTTTCTATTATTGATTGGAACAATAGCTTTAATTAACAATACACAATAACTCGCTAATTCTGTTTTACCAACAAATGCATGGACGTTTTTGTGAAAAAAAACCTTACTCGTTCTTGAGTACTTGGAATTTTAATCAATCGTTTGAGCTTTGCTGGCCCCCTATCCTTACCATTGTCATAATTTTTGTTAACATCTTTGTTTTTAGAAACAACGTTATGAGTACTATTTGAGTCGGCATAACATTGATTTTCTTCATTTCCTGGATCCATGTAAGAACCAAAATCGTAAATTAGAAACCATATAATGGTAAGATATTTGAATTCATTTTACATGCTTTAAGAATTCCTTTTCATATTTTTTCTTTCATGCTCATCTTGATTTCACTTGGGGAGAGAAGAGGGGACTATTATTTTATTAGGGTTGATTTGTTTCTTTCTAATAACATATTATACTGCAATCCATATTCAACTTAAAATAGCATACCTTAAACGATTCACTAAAGCCATACGGTGAGTTAGGGCAATCAGGTGACAACTTTCAGCGATGAGGCGGCAAATATAGAGCTGCAATCAAGTTGATAAAGAACCATTGGACTGAAAATAATTTAATTTGTTAAAATTCTTGTGATTTCAGTTAAGGAAAAAAATACCAAATACAAGCACCAATAAATTGATAAGATGGGTGAAAGAAAGTGTTTAATAGTTGAATTTTATCAAACACGAAAATTACATTCCAATATATCACGACATAAATTCAAAACAGTTAATACGAACAAACGGAATCAATAAGATGCAAAACAAAGCATCAAATTTAATGACATCTATATAGAAAATGCAATATATCCAAAGAATATGTAATAAGTTAGAATATTTTATATATACCTTGAAAATTTCAGTGTCATAATATACGTATTTGTCTAGAATCTATCTTAGGACGTGGCCTAAAATTTGGCCAGTTGTAGGTCAGTTGGTATTAGAAGAGAGAAATGGAGAGATTTTGTTTGCTTAGGGTAAGAGATGGGAAGGAAATGAAAAATGAGATTTAGAAAGAATGTTGTGATGAAAAGGGAGATCGAGGGGGACTTTAGATATGTAGGAGTGGGTATCATGATGAGGTGATATTTCACTACAAGAAAAATGAGTTTTAGGGGTGGTAAAAATCCATCCCTAAAGGCACAAAAATCGTCCCAAAAGAGTATTTAGGACGGATTTTGCAACGGAATTTTTTTCCCATATACTAGGTGTAGCAAATATTTTAGGGACGGATTTTACTGTCCTAAATGTTAATTCATGGACGCTCTACAATTGGCATTAGGGATGGATTGTTCAAACCCAAAAGGTGTTCTTGTGAAAATATTCCCTCTCCCACGAGTAATATTAGGGATGGATAAACCGTCCCTAATACCACTCAGATTCTGGCAACCCAATTAGGACGGTAAAAACCGTCCCAACATGTAGTTTCAATTGATACCAAAATAGGTATTAGGGATGGTAAAAACCGCCCCAAAGGTATTATCAAATAATACAAAATAGGTATTAGGGACGGTTTATAACTGTCCCAATTGATAAATAAAAAACTATCATAAATAATTATATTATTTTACGCTTTATGTTGCAAAAATAAATGACGTCTAATTTGCATTATAAATCAAATCATCCAATCATAAACGCAATATATCAACTGCATTCATTGAAACATGTATCCAATAACAATTTCTTCCATTAAACTACATTCAAGTTGAAATATTTAAATTACTACAAAATCATACTAATTCATAAGATATACAATTGTCAAAAAAAAATATCATCCCTAAATTAAGATAATAAATATAGTTGTCACGCTTCAAAAACTTCTATTAGTGTCACTTATAGTAGATACACCAAAAAACATGTCTCTTCAACTATTTGTACACAAAATTCATTCAATAACTAATCATTTTATCAAAATAATATTACAGTAAAATAAAATATCCAAGTATATTAATTAATCGTATCAACAACTTTTTACAATTTTTGAAAAAATTCAACAGAGTCTTCTTTGTTTATAAATGAAAACCAATCTGTTTAATCAACACAAATGCCCGAACAGCCATAAAAAATTAAAAATAAGAATCTCGCATATCAACAACTCTTTACAGTTTTTAAAAAAATTCGACAGCCTCCTTTGTTTATACATGAAAACCAACCTGTTTAATCAACATAAAAAATTTGAAAATAAGAATCTCGCATATCAACAATTCTTTATATATTTTTTTAAATTCAACAGAAACTCCTTTGTTTATACATGAAAACCAACCTGTTAAATCAACACAAAAGCCCGCGAGGCCAAAAAAATAATTAAAACAACAATCTTGCATATTAACAACAATAATAAATAAACAATCTACCTGGCGCATGCCATTGATTTGTTCATGTGTTCCACACAAATAAAATATAACCCTAAAATGTTATCCTGAAAAAAAATATAAGACACAAAACAAAAAATATATGAGTAATCAAATAATGTTTAAACCTAAGTCTAACTGTTTACAAATTTTCATTGTATACTCAAACCGGGAGTCCAGCGATTACGCAATCAGTTCTTACGGGTTACATTGGTCCCGTGCAAAGCTGATCATGCCTCTTACGGGACCATTTTGGGATTTTTTTATGTTTTCCCCCTTTGACGTTATGTTTTCAAGCCTAAGTCTAATTTTTATAACCGTTTGCGAATTCTAGTCATTTACTCAAACCGAAAGTTTGGTGACTACACGGTCGGTCCGTACGAGTTACAATTGTCGCGTGTGAGGTGTTCGTGCCTCTTACTGAACTGTTTTGTGGCTATTTTATGTTTTCACTCCTTGACGCCATGTTTTGAATCCCATGTCTAATTATTTACAAATTCTCATCGTATACACAAACCGGGAGTCCAGTGACTACACGGTCATTTTGTACGAGTTACATTGGTCCCGTGCGAGGTGCCCGTGCCTCTTATGGGACCGTTTGATTGTCTTTTTACATTTTTATCCCTTGATTCCATATTTTAAGCCCAATTTTAAATTATGCAATTCTCATCGTATACTCAAATCGGGACTTCGGTGACTACGGGGTTGGTTCGTACGAGTTCATTGGTCCCGTGCGAGGTGTCCGTGCCTCTTACAAGACCGTTTTGTGGTTGTTTTTCATTTTTACCCCTTCATACAATGTTTTTAGGCCCAAGTCTAAATTTTGCAAATTATCATCGTATACTAAAACCGGGAGGACGATGACTATAAGGTCAGTTCGTACGAGTTACATTGGTCCCGTACGAGGTGCTCGAACGTCTTACGAGATCATTTTGTGGCTATTTTATATTTCCACCCCTTGCCGCCATATTTTTAAGCCTAAGTCTAAATTTAGGCAAATTCTTATAGTATACTCAAACCGAATTCTGATGATTTTGCCATCGGTTCGTACGAGTTACATTGATCCCATACAAAGCTGCTCATGCCTCTTATGGGACTGTTTTGTGGCTATTTTACATTGTCATCCCTTGATTCCTTATTTTAGGCCTAAGTCTAAATTTTCCAAATTCTCGTCGTATACTCAAGTCGGGAGTCCGGTGACTATGCGATAGGTTCATACGAGTTACATTGGTCCCATTCGACGTGCTCGTACCTCGTATGGGATCATTTTGTTTATGTTTTATGTTTGCACCCTTTGACGGTATATTTTTAAGCATAAGTCTAACCGATTGTAAATTTTCCTCTTATACTCAAACTGGGAGTTCAGTGTCTATGCAGTCAGTTCGTACAAGTCATATTCGTCTAGTGGGAGGTGCTCGTGCCTCTTAAGAAACTATTTTGTGGATGTTTTACATTTTTGCTCGTTGACGTCATGTTTTTAGGATCACGTCTAAATTTTGCAAATTCTGATCGTATACTCAAACCGGGAGGTCGGTGACTACGCGGTCGGTTCCTTTGAGTTACGTTGGTCCCGTACGAGGTGCTCGTACCTCTTACGGGACTATTTTGCGGTTTTTTTTTTACATTTTCATCTCTTGAAGCCATATTTTTAAGCCCAAGTTAATTTTTTGCAAATTTTAGTCATTTACTCAAATGGAGAGTCCGGTGTCTATTTCGTCGATTGGTACGAGTTACATTGGTCCCGTGTGAGGTGCTCGTGCCTATTACAGGGCCTTTTTGTGGTTGTTTTACATTTTCACCCCTTGACGCCATGTTTTTTTGCCCAAGTCTAAATTTTCTAAATTCTCATTGTATACTCAAACCGGGAGGCCAGTGACTACGCGATCGGTTCCTACGAGTTACATTGGTCCCGTGTGAGGTGCTCGTACGTTTTACGGGACCGTTTTATGTTTTCACCCCTTGATGCCATGTTTTTAAGCTCATGTCTAATTTTTTTGCAAATCCTCGTCGTATACTCAAACGGGGAATCCGGTGACTACGTCGTTAGTTCGTACGAGTGAAATTCGTCCCGTATGGGGTGCCCGTACTTTTTATGGGACCGTTTTGTGGTTTTTTTACATTTTCACCCCTAGACGCCATACTTTAAGCCTAAGTCTAAATTTCAAAAATTCTGGGCGTACGTTCAAACCGGGAGGCCGATGACTACGCGATCGGTTCATACGAAATACATTGGTCCTGTGCGAGGAGTGCTTGCCTCTTACAGAACCATTTTGTGACTATTTTATGTTTTCACCCGTTGACGCCATGTTTTTAGGCCCACTTCTAAATTTCATAAATTCTCATCTTATACTTAAACTAGGAGGCCGGTGACTTTGCGATCGATTCGTACGAGTTACATTTGTCTTGTGTGAGGTGCTCATACCTATTACGTGACCGCTTTGTGGTTGTTTTACATTTTCACCCTTTGATGCCATGTTTTTAAGCCCAAGTCTGATATTTTACAAATTCTCATCGTATACTTGAACCGGGACTCCAGTAACTATGCGATCAATTCGTGCAAGTTACATTGGTCCCGTGTGAGCTACTTGTACTTCTTATGGGACCATTTTGTGGTCGTTTTAGGTTTTCACTCCTTGACACCATATTTTAGGCCTATGTCTAAATTTTTGCAAATTCTCGTCTTATACTCAAACGGGGAATTCGGTGACTACGTCGTCAGTTAGTATGAATTACATTCGTCCCGTATGAGGTGCCCGTGCTTATTACAGGACCATTTTGTGGTTGTTTTACATTTTCACCCCTTGACGCCATGTTTGTAAGCCCAAGTCTAATATTTTGCAAATTCTCATCGTATACACAAACTAGGACTCTAGTGACAATGCGGTCGATTTGTGTGAGTTACATTGGTCCCGTGTGAGCTGTTCGTGCTTCTTACGGGACTGTTTTGTGACTATTTTATATTTTCACCCGTTGATGCCATGTTTTTAGGCTCACTTCTAAATTTCCCAAATTCTCGTCGTATATTCAAACCGGTAGGATAGTGACTTCGCGGTCGGTTCGCACGAGTTACATTGGTCTCGTGTGAGGTGTTCATACCTCTTACAAACGTTTTGTGGTTACTTTACATTTTCACCCCTAGACGCCATGTTTTTATGCCCAAGTCTAATATTTTGCAAATTCTCATCGTATACCCGAACCGGGACTCCAGTGACTATGTAGTCGATTCATGCGAGTTACATTCGTCCTGTGTGAGCTGATCGTGCTTCTTATGTGACCATTTTATGGTTGTTTTTCTTTTTTAACCCTTGATGCCATGTTTTTAAGCCCAAGTCTAATTTTTTTCAAATTCTCATCGTATACTGAAATGGGGAATCCGGTGACTACGTCGTCAGTTCGTACGAGTTACATTCGTCCCGTATGAGGTGCCCGTACTTCTTGTGGGATCGTTTTGTGGTTGTTTTACGTTTTCACCCCTTGACACCAAACTTTAAGCCCAAGTCTAAATTTAAAAAATTCTCGACGTACACTCAAATCGGGAGGCCAGTGACTATGCGATCGGTTCATACGAGATACATTGGTCCCGTGCGATGAGCTCCTGCCTCTTACGGGACCGTTTTGTGACTATTTTACATTTTCACCCGTTGACACCATGTTTTTAGGCCCAAGTCTAAATTTTGCGAATTCTCGTCATATACTAAAATCGGGAGGTTGATGACTATGAGATCAGTTCGTACAAGTTACATTGGTCCCGTGTGAGATGCTCGTACGTCTTATGAGACCGTTGTATGGCTATTTTATATTTTCACCCCTTGACGCCATGTTTTTAAGCCTAAGTCTAAATTTATACAAATTCTCGTTGTATACTCAAACTAGGAGTCTGGTGACTATGCCATCAGTTCGTACGAGTTACATTGATCCCATACAAAGCTACTCATGACACTTACGGGACCATTTAGTGGTTGTTTTATGTTTTCATCCCCTGACGCCATATTTTAGTCCTAAGTCTAAATTTTCCAAATTCTTACCGTATACTCAAATCGGGAGTTCGTGACTACGCAATAGGTTTGTACGAGTTACATTGGTCCCGTGCGACGTGCTCATGCCTCTTACGGGACCATTTTGTGGCTTTTTTATATTTGCACCCTATTGATACCAAATTTAGCCTGCTGACATGGCTCAATTAAGTAAAGACACGTGGCAATATGCATCACAATAATAAATATTTCCGAACAACGCCTTGACTCCGAGGACCCATACTGCAACGAGGAGCTCCACTTCCCCGACTAACTCAAATGCTCCGACCTACAAGGGTCCTCCGAGGAACTCTACTACTCTGAGGAACTTCACTACACCGAGATACTCAGGCGGTCCGAGCTGCACCTCGTACAAAGCATTAATAGTGGGAAAACCAACAGATAGACTGCGCATTAAATACATACAGATGTATACGCTTAAGGGGCATTAATGAATTACCCTTTCACATGTACAGCCTAGAGGCTATAAATACATTGTATCATCCCCATTGTAAGGGGACCGGAATTTCTTGACAAATCCTGTAATCGAGAATTCCCAAACAATTCAGTAATAACAGAAACCGTGGACGTAGGCCATTCTTATAAGGCTAAACCACTGTAAAATTTCTTTATCTCATTTTATTTTATCTTTGATTAAATAATTAGATACGATCTAGTTTTTTACATCAACAGATTAGCGCCGTCTGTGGGCAAAGACTCGTAATTTTGTTTTTCATCAAAAATAATTCATCACCAATGGCTGATAATCCTGAATCCAGCAATCGAAACGCTGGAAATCCCCTAAATCCATTTGCTCCGCCGAATGTTCCAGATCTGGATGGAATAATGACAAATTTGGCCCAAGGCCAGACAGCCATGCAAGAAACTATGTGACAACTCATACAAGCCCTTCATGGCGGTGCACCAGCCCATTCAGGACAACGCAGTGATCAAAGAAACACTCGTTTGCTTCCTTCGCGTACCAGGCATACAACTACATATCGTAATGAGGAATCTGATGATTTCTCTTATCAACTCGGGCGAACTTCATCAGTGCGGGCCACAGATACCGAACAACGTATCACTCTCTCTTCAGAGAGGACCAGCGCATTGGAAAGATTAAGTAGAGTTTCTCCTTTCAGTCGATTAGGCCCTAGGAGGAACAAAAGTCCTCCTAGAGCTGCGTCGAGGAGTTTTCGACGACCATCAGACTTAAGGGAAGGATCTGCCCAATCGCAACCAACTGCTCATCAAGATAGATCCCAGGAAGCCACATCAACGCGATCAATTACTCGAACCAACAGGCCCGAGGAAGGAAATGATGCGTGGAAAGGCTCTATTCAGAGACTGGAGGATAGATTGGGAGACAACGAACTTTTGTTCAAGGAAAACCCTCTGTCCAGGCCGTTGTGGATTTTCCCACGCCGTCAAAGTTCAAATCACCTGTTGTGACCCCCAAATATGATGGAAAGACTGATCCCGTTCTTCATATAGAGCAATATCAAGCTACAGCCGACATCTATGCTGTCCCAGACGAGATGAGATGCAGAGCATTCTCGGGAACTCTTACCGGATCTCCTCAGATATGGTACAATAATCTTCCTCGGGGTAAGATCTCAACTTTCTTTCAACTGTTCGAGTTATTCATTGGGAATTTCTATTTTGGGGCAAAGCCAGTAAAACGAGTAGCACATTTGTTAAGCGTTAGACAAAAAGCTGGTGAGAGCACCAGAGATTACATAACTCGTTTTAATAACGAGAAACTCGAAGTCATAGATTCTGAGGAAAAGACAGCGATCACCGCATTGATGAGTGGGTTGTTGCCGAACAAGTTGTATTACACTTTGGCTAAAGATCCACCCATAACCATGTCAGAACTGATGGCAAAAGTGGCCAAAATCATGAATGCTGAGGAGGCTATGGCTGCGAAGAGTGGATAAAGAAACCAAGCTGGAAGTTGACAAAACCAAGAAGAAATAGCATAAGAACAATGGTGGTGATAAACAATCCAAAAATAGGTTGTCATGGGAAGTATTGAAGAAATTTGATAATTATACTCCTTTGAAGATGGGAATCAACCACGTCCTGGAAGAAATCAAGAATACCGAGGAGTTAAAATGGCCAAAGAAGATGAAGGCAGACCCTGACAGGAGGAATAGGGAAAAATATTATGAGTTTCACAAAGATCATGGCCATATGACTAAAAATTACATAGCTCTTCAGAACGAGATCGAAACACTCATTAGACGAGGAAAACTGACAAAGTACGTTGATCATAGAAATGAAAGAAGAAATGACGACCGAACAAGAGAGAGGTCTAGATCTCCTCATCGAGCAGAGGAGAACAGGAAAAGAGACCATGAAGATGACCCAGAAGACGATCCCGATCTTCCCAAAAGACCAAGGTAACCAGAACGTGAGGTATTTTTAATATTTTTTGGGTCATTTGACTGTAATGTTATTACAGGTGGAGATGCAGGAGGAGGAGACCTTACTGTAGAGAGAAAAGCTTACCTATGTGAGGCTCAAGCTTGCTCATACATTCAACGCATAAATCTTGCTGAAGAGGATCGCCCGAGAAAGATAAACAAAGAGAAATTAGTCATTGGTTTATCAAAGAATGACCTCGCAGGTGTCCTATATCCTCGTAATGACCCGTTGGTGATCAAAATGAGAATGAAAGAAGTGATGATTTCAAGAGTTCTAGTAGATAATGGTATCTCAGCAGATATCATGTTCTACTCATGCTTTGACAGTTTAAACCTAAAGTTATCTCAACTCGAGCCTTATCATAGACCCCTCCTCGGTTTTGCTGGCGAGAAAGTTTTTCCACTTGGGACGATCAAGTTGGCTATATTTATTAGAACATGGCCTGCTTGTCGAACAGAAAGAATACGCTTCTTCGTGATGGATAAGAATGTTCAGTCAGCCTACAACATCATCATGGGAAGGGTCGGATTGAATAAGTTTGAAGCAGTCCCATCTACAGTACATCAGTGTCTAAAATTTCCAACAAACTTTGGAGTAGGAGTTGTAAAGGGTGATCAAAAGGTATCTTGAGAATACTATTATTCATCTGCCAATCAAGAGGAGATGGAGGAATCAAGGAAAAAGACTACTACCTATCAAGTGGATGAAGGCACAGAAATTGAGACACTCGATCCTAGAGATGAATCGCAAATCGTGAAGGGTCAGGTGGTGGAAGCTACAGAAAACATCAGTCTGAGCGACGAGCACCCTGAACGAACAACTCAAATAGGTTCGTCGTTGGATACCTCACTAAAACAGTAATTGATAACTTTCCTGAGAGGCAGAAAGAAAACTTTTGCATGGAGTCATGAAGATATACCCGGAATAGACCCAAATTTCTGATATCATGAGCTCAATGTGAATAAGGAGATCAAACCAGTAAAGCAGAGAAGAAGAGTATTCAGTCCTGAGAAGAATGAAGCTATACAAGAAGAGGTCGAGAAGCTCCAGAAAGCTTGCTTGATCAAAGATGTTAAATATCCAGACTGGTTAGCCAATGTGGTAATGGTAAATAAGAAAAACAACAAGTGGAGGATGTGTGTAGATTTCACCGACCTTAACAAAGCATGCCCAAAGGATCACTTTCCATTACCCCGAATTGATCAATTGGTAGATGCTACCTCGGGACACGAGCTGCTGAGCTTCATGGATGCTTATTCTGGTTACAACCAGATCAAAATGATACCTGAAGACAGGGAGAGTACTTCTTTTATTACCCCTAGGGGAACTTATTGTTATAATGTTATGCCTTTTGGTTTGAAAAATGCAGGTGCGACATATCAGCGGCTGATGAACAAGGTCTTTGCTGAGCAAATCAGTTGCAATATGGAAGTCTATGTTGACGATATGCTGACAAAGAGAAAGAAAGATGCCGACCATCTAGTTGATTTAAACCAGACCTTTGATCAACTGGATAAATATCAAATGAAGCTGAACCCGACGAAGTGCATATTTGGGGTATGAGAAGGCATGTTTCTCGGGTACATTGTCAATCAACGAGGCATAGAGGCAAATACTGAAAAGATCAAAGCTCTATTAGGGCTACGATCTCTAACAACGAAGAAAGAAGTGCAGAGTCTCACAGGACGAGTAGCAGCACTCAACAAATTTGCATCGTAAGCAACTGATAGATGTCTCCCATTCTTCAAAACACTCCGAAATACTTTTGAATGGAATGATGAATGTGAGAAGGCTTTTTAAGACTTGAAGAAATATCTGGAAGCACTTCCACTGTTTTCCAGGCCGGTGATGGGAGAAAAATTATAATTGTATCTGGCAGTATCGAAGAATGCAGTCAGCTCAGCGTTGATTAGAGTGGAGAATGGAGTGAAAAAACCAATTTATTATACAAGTAAGGCCTTCTGAGGAGCAGAGATCAGATATCCAAAACTGGAAAAGTTAGCACTGGCGTTAATTGAGGCGAGCAGGAGAATGAGGCCATACTTCCAAGCTCACACTATAGTCATATACACTGATATGCCATTGAGGCAAGCCCTTCATAAACCAGAAAAATCAGGGAGATTGATGTACAGGGCAATAGAGCTTGGAGAATATGATATAATTTATGAACCCAGATCATCGCTTAAAGGGCAAGCAATAGTAGATTTTATAGAAGAGTTCACCTATCCGGATACCCCCAAGGACCAAAAACTGCTCACCGAGCAACCTGTGGATATTACAGGATCAACAAACACTTGCCCAGACCAACTTAGGTTGGTAAAAGGGCAAGTGGATGTTACAGGGTCATCAAATTCGGGCCCAGACCAACTTAGATTGGTAAAAGGGCACGAAAAGATGATCGACGAAAAGCAGGAAATATCAGGGGATGATGAAAGGAGGAAACAAATATTCCACTGAGGAACTCTGTCAGATCAGAAATTAGAAGACGAGTTACCGATATGGAGGCTATATGTAGATGGCTCATCTTGCACTACAGGCTGTGGGGCAGGAATCGTTTTGAATAGCCCGGACGAGGTCTACATGGAATACGCCCTACGATTCCAATTTAAAGCTTCCAATAATGAGGCTGAGTATGAGGCCATGATTGTAGGTCTTAATTTGGCAAAAACTATGGAGGCACAGCAGGTTATTGTCTTCAATGATTCTCAATTGATAGTAAACCAAATGTTGGGCACGTATGCAGCCAAAGGATAATTAATAATAAAGTATCATGCAAAGGTGATGGAGTTGGTATTAGAATTTGTTGCTGTTCAGCTGGTAAGAATACCAAGAATGGAGAATGCGAGAGCATATGCCCTAACCCGATTAGTATCAGCTACTCGTACCGAGCTACTAAGAACAATCTCAATTGAAGTATTGGCTAATCGAAGCATAGATGAATATCTGATGATGAATTTTATTACCCTTGATTTAGGACCATCTTGGATGGATCCCATCAGGGCATACATTGAGGAGGGAGAATTACCAATTGATAAGCTCGCTGTCAAGAAATTAAAGTTTAAAGCTGCTCGGTATGTATTGACTAATGGTATTCTATACAGACGAGGAATTATGACAGGTTTACAAAGATGTGTACATCCCTCCGAGGTGAAAGAATTGATTGAAGAGATCCATGAAGGGTCCTTTGGAGCCCATGTAGCAGGTCGGACTCTTTTGCAAAGGGTAATGAAGTAAGGATACTACTGGCCAACTATGAAGACTGATTATATAGCCTATGCCAAGAAATGTGATAAGTGCCAGCGCTTTTCCTCCATCTGAAGAACTCCACAAGCATTGTTGACACCTATAACTTCCCCTTGGCCATTCGCCATGTGGGGAATAGACTTGGTCGGACCACTGCCAACGACCAGAGGAAGGTTCAACTATCTCTTCGTCGCAGTGGATTATTTTACTAAGTGGGTAGAAGTTGAGCCTCTTATCGACATGACTTAAGAGAAGGTATATCAATTTGTCGGGAAAAATATCATTTGTAGATATGGTCTTCACCATGCATTCATCACCGACCATGGAACGCAATTTGATAATGAGGAGTTCGCTGCCTATTGCCACCAATCCAATATTTTAAAACTCCACTCAGCACCAGGTCATACCCAAAGCAATGGACAGACTGAAGTGACAAACAGAACACTTCTAAATGTATTGAAGAAAAGACTAAGTGATGCGAAGGCAAATTGGATCAACGAGTTACAGTCAGTATTGTGGGCTTATCGTACTACTCCCCGAGCACCAACTGGAGAATCCCCATATATGCTGGCATTTGGAAGTGAAGCTATCATACCTGTCGAGTTGGGTCTCCCAATACACAGAGTACTGAGTTTCAACTCCCCAGTCAGCGACTTAATGAGAAGATTGGATTTGGACATGCTCGAGGAAGTTAGAGAAGAAGCAACCATTAGGAATGCTGCTTACCAACTATGAACAACTTTGTTCTATAATAAAAGGGTGAAGAAGTGCGACCTAAAAGAAGGAGATTATGTTCTAAAGAAAGTTATTCAAAAGCACAACAAGCTGGAGGCAAACTGGCATGGACCATACCGAGTTACAGAAGTTGTTCGACCAGGAACTTACCGAATAGCAACATTAGAGGGAGAGGAGTTTAAGAATGCATGGAATGCAGAACACCTGCGCAAGTACTATCAGTGATGTAAATTCCCATATAATGCAGCTCCATCAGTATGAAATAAAATGAAGATATTCTCTTCGATTCTCTCCTTTTATTGAATTTTTTTTGGGGAATACTAGTGCTACACACTACTCGGTAAAAATCCCTAAAAAGCCAACTCGGTTTGGTTAGGGAAAAATATTCCTAAAAATGCCAACTCGGTTTGGTTAGGAGGCAAAAATATTCCTAAAAATTCCAACTTCGATTGGTTAGTAAACCATACTCCTAAAAATGCCAACTCGGTTTCGTTAGGAGGCAAAAATATTCCTAAAAATGCCAACTTCAGTTGGTTAGGAAACCATACTCCTAAAAATGCCAACTCGGTTTGGTTAGGAGGTAAAAACATTCCTAAAAATGACAACTATATTTGGTTAGGAAGAAAATATATTTTCCAAAAAGTACCAAAGTTGGTCGGGAAGAGAAAAATTCATCAATTTATATTGGTCGAAAATCAAGAGAAAAGGTTGACTACTGTTGATCGGAAACACTTGAAAAAGATTAAGTCTTTGTTACTTGTGATTTTTTAATTACTACCAAAATTGGTCGAGAAGCAAAACATCATTATTCCTGGTCAGTCAAATCATTACCACAAATTCAAAGTTTTGATCAACTATAGTTGGTCGACAAGCTTATATAATATTGTTATCTTTTTAACAGATATACATACACAAATGTAAAGTGTTTTACAACTACAAGACAATGGCAATCAACATTTGCAAACAAAACATATGTCTTTAATTAAAAGCAAAGTACATTGATAATGAAATGTATACTAACTATTACATCAAGATTCCTACTCTATTGGTTTCTTACCCTGTGCTTTTGAAACAGGTTCCTCGCCAGCAGGAGGATCCTCCAAAGCATAAGGAGAATTGATGAAGTTGAGGTCTTGAAGCATTCTGATATTCATTACGGATGGTCTATCTAGCAGGTGCTCGGGGAGAGATATCTCTGCATTAGAATGAAGATTATAATCACCAAGGTACTTAGAAATCAAGCACCGAGGAATGGCTCAAGCAGGGATCCATATCTTATCAAGTTTGTATGGTGGAACTGGTAGGTCGAGCAGCCCAGTATTATGGTAATCCCACAAGTAATGACCTTGTTCCAGCTACAGTACGCCCAAAGTATTCAACCACCCCTATTTGTAACCTTCATTATTGGCATTTTCAATACGAGCATCCAAATGGTAAAGATCTTCATAGTAGCCTGCCATCCAAAATTCCCGGGGCTTCTTGTGAAATTGATATGTCAATCTTTCTAGTTGCTCATGAAGACTTTTTGCAAAAAGTTTCTTATTCTCCAAGGCAGACTTCTGGGAAGAAAGTTGCTCCTCAAGACTTATGATCTTCTTAGACATTTCAGCCAATGCTTGGTTTTTTTCCATTAGCTGGAAGGCCTGATTTTCCAGAGCAGATTGAGTTCTCTACTCCTCGATGGTGATCCGAGCAGCTCTTGCTCGTCCCTGAGAACCTCTTTCTCGTCCCCGAGCAGAGGTAGAAGGCCCAATCCTCTTCAGGGTTTCTAGCTCATCCCTTAAGTTGGCATTTTCAACTTCTAGAAAAGATAATCCCTCGTCGTTCACGGGGACCAAAGCACTTGATGAAGATGCAGCAGACTTCAGTTGAGCCACTTCCCTTTGCAGGTTATTATTTTCTTGCTCCAATAGTTCGGCTATCTGCATGTGCTCCTCGACCTCAGTTTTCAGTGTTCTCTCCTTCACTTCGTAAGCAGCGAACATCTTGTCATAGCCCTTGTCAGCACTGAGTTGTTGATATTTATTTTCATATCCCTCATGCAAAAGATCTGAAGACTCCTTGTATTGTTGGCGAAGTTCATCAAGAGTGCCTTGTAAATCTTCAATCATTTCCTAATAAGCCACATTATTGGCTACTGCACGATCAAGTAGACACTTCAGATATTGGTAAGCTTCAATTGCCTGCTCTGAAGCACCTTGGCCGAGGATGTCGACAACTTTTGCTGCACTCAGATCCGTGTGACCAGTAGTGAAGTACTCATTACATTGCTTCAACAGCTTTGTATCATGAGCAGACAATAACTCCATAAACTACTAAAAAGGAGAAAGCAAGGATCAATGAAAATGCAAACAGAGTATGAAGGAAAGAATCAACAGTATGTATGATCAAAAGTTCAAGTTTTATTACATCATAAAAGATGGGTACAAAGTTCAAAGTTACATGTTCCAAAAGAAAATAAAACTAAGAGAAAAATCTGAACAACTTTACACCTTTTCCTTGTCTCCTAAAATTTTCTCGGGAGCCTGGGACGAGGAGCTAGGTTACTCGGCATGAATAGATAGTTTCTTGGGAAGTGCAGGAGGTTGCTCGGATGAGGCAGGCAGAAGTTGAAGTTGCACACTGGTTGACTGGATAACAGGGGGAGTAGGGATTTGATCCCCCACCACCATGGAAGAATCCTCAGAGGCAGCTTCGTCCTCTTCTTCTTCCTCAAGAGTTCGAGGAGGACCTGGTATATGTCGTTGGAACAAGTCAGAGCCTTCATCAACTTTCATTTCTTGTAAAGCAGCAACCCAACCATCCCTAAAGTATTTGAGACTTCCATACTCTACTTGCGACATCATTGCAGCCAAACCTTTATTCCATCCCTTGTCCCAGCCAACGCTGAAAGATTTCTTCACAGCCAACTTTCTTTTTACTTTCTCCGAGGAGAGCTTCTCGGACAGAAGTTCCTCGGAAGCCTTCAGCTTATTCTCATCTTCCTCCTTTTGGCGACTTACTTCGCGAAGCTGGATTAATTCTTCTTCAGCAACTTTGAGCTTATTCTCAAGCTCTCCAGCATTTTTGAGCTTCTCGTCGAGCTCCTTATTTTTCTCCTCCAAGTCTTTTATACTTTAGAGGATTCAATAGCTTGGTTCCTCTCCTGCTCTGTGGAATCGAGTTTCCTCTCCCAGGCAGTCTTATCATCGTCATATTTTTTACGAGAGTCCTTCAAAGATTGGGTAAGGCCCACCAAAGCTTCCTCTACACCAGACGAGGAGCTTGAAGCTTTAATAGCTTCGTCTTTCATCAGAATGGTATTAAAACAAGTCACCAACTGGAAAAAGAAGATAATGACAAGTCAGTATAGAGACAAATATAACAAAGGAAAGATGGAAAGTTCAAGACAGTAAAACTTATAGAAGCAATATGGCGAGAAACCAATGAGGTGATCATATCCCGAGGAAGGTTTTCTTCAATACTTTGGATCTCGGGAATAATCCAAGTCTTCAACGAGCTCATGGCAGAACTCGGGGGAATAAAGGTAGGAACACCAGTTCCAATAGTTGGGGGCTGAGAGATGGTTTCAGCCAAATTGACCGAGGAGCTCTTCTTCAGACTCCTCGGGGGAACATAAATAGTTTCGACTAAGGAGGAACTCTTGGTCTGTGATATGACAATCACCTCGGTTGGAGCATCAGTCTTACTCAGAGCCACTTGGGGATTATCAGCAGCCTTCTTGGTTGCAACAAAAGGAGGAGCATCAATTTTCTTTTTCCCCTCTGGGAAATCAAGTTTGCTTCTTTTCGCCTCCCCAGCACCAGAGTCAGATTTCTCGAAGATAGAAGGAACCCTTTTTTTACCCATCCTTTCACTAAGGGGAATGTGTGATTCAGAAGAAGAATATTCAGGAACTGGCACCGGTTCAATATCACTGATCACCGGACGAGCAGTAAAAGAAGATGTGTAGCTCTTATACTGTAGCAAGTATGAGGCAGACCAAATATGCTCGTCAGCAACAGTCTGATGCAAGCTTCAGATAAGTTTTAAATGTTTTATGTTAACTTCTGTCTCTTTTGGAGACTTTCTCTTACTGTCAACTGCAAATAAATAAACATTAAGACATCAGTCACACATTTTATCAAACACAATGAAAGTATAATTTCAAAAATAAAATAAAAACAAAATAACCTATCCCATTGCCATAGGGAGGGCATCTGGGACCCTGATATACTTCATCTGCAGTTAAAGGAGCATGTTGCCAATTTTTGATAACAACCCTATGCTCAAAATAGTCCCTATTGGCATCTGGGAGATTGACCACTAAATCCCTATTTAAAAATCTAGTTTTTAAATAAAAATTATTATCCCCAACTGCCCATCTATAACAGAACATGATTTCTGGAATTCCTATACGAGTTCCATGAATTTGATTTAGCCTATGCACCCCATTAACTATTCTCCATGTATTGGGGGCTATTCTTGCAGGAACAACGTCAAAATATTGACAGAATTCCAGACATAAAGGATTTGGCGGAAAGGAAAATCCACACTCAGCAACAAAAAGACTGGGGAACTAACATCGCTCAGCCAAACGAAAATAATCTGAAGGCTTAGAAAGTTCCTCCAGAACAACCCATGAAGGGATACAAAAATCAGAGCGAAATTTATCAAGATATTCAACAAGGTAAACCATGATGAATAAAGGAAATGAAGAAGAAGGAAGAAGATCTTACAGGAAAAGAGTGGATCTGTTGACAACGAATGATGGAAAGGATGAACGCACAAGAGAGAAAGACAAGGGAAAACTCAAAGATAGAAATTTGAAAAAGTAGAAGACGATGGTATTGTCTATGAAGCTTAAATACCTTACCTTGCGAAACGGTAAACTTAATGATTACAAAAAGAAACGATTACGCTACCGGTGGCTAAAAGGACAAAAAGTGCACGGAGATCGAGGCGGTTATGAAATTCTAAAAGTCTGATTCTGCGAATTTGGAATGAAAAATAAATACAAAGTGAACGCTCCTAAAAATCAGGAGGATCATTTAAAACCGCCACATTCCAAAAAAGAATGTTCCACACTCCTCAAAATATCCAACTATGAAACATTGGGGGCTTCTGTTGATACCAAATTTAGCCTGCTGACATGGCTCAATTAAGTAAAGACACGATTCCACACTCCTCAAAATATCCAACTACGAGTTACATTGGTCCCGTATGAGGTGTTGGTTCCTTTTACGGGTTTGTTTTGTGGTTGTTTTACATTTTCACCCCTCGATGCCACGTTTTTAAGCCCAAGTCTAATTTTTTTCCAAATTCTCGGCGTATACTCAAATGGGGAATCCGGTGACTATGTCGTCAGTTCATACGAGTTACATTCGTCCTGTATGAGGTGCCCGTTCTTATTACAGGACCATTTTGTGGTTGTTTTACATTTTTATCCCTTAACGCCATGTTTTTAAGCCCAAGTCAAAGATTTTGCAAATTCTCATCGTATACTCAAACCAGGACTCTAGTGACTATGTGGTCGGTTTGTGCGAGTAACATTAGTCCCGTGTGCACTGCTCGTGCTTCTTACGGAAATGTTTTGTGACTATTTTACATTCTCACCCGTTAATGCCATGTTTCTAGGCTCACTTCTAAATTTCACAAATTCTCGTCCTATACTCAAACTGGGAGGCCGGTGACTTCGCGGTCGGTTCGTACGAGTTACATTGATCTCGTGCGAGGTGTTCATACCTCTTACAAACGTTTTGTGGTTGTTTTACATTTTCACCCCTGGACGCCATGTTTTTATGCCCAAGTCTAATATTTTGCAAATTCTCATCGTATACTCGAACCGAGACTCCAGTGACTGTGTAGTCGGTTCATGCGAGTTACATTAATCCCGTGTGAGCTGCTCGTGCTTGTTATGGGACTATTTCATGGTTGTTTTACTTTTTTACCACTTGATGACATGTTTTTAAACCCAAGTCTAATTTTTTACAAATTCTCATCGTATACTAAAATGGGGAATCCGGTGACTACGTCTTCAGTCCGTATGAGTTACATTCATCCCGTATGAGGTGCCCGTACTTCTTGTGGGATCGTTTTGAGGTTGTTTTACGTTTTCACCCCTTGACGCCATACTTTAAGTCTAAGTCTAAATTTAAAAAATTCTCGGCGTACACTCGAATCAGGAGGCCAATGACTACGCAATCGGTTCATACGAGATACATTTGTCACGTGCGATGAGCTCCTGCCTCTTACGGGACCGTTTTGTGACTATTTTATGTTTTCACCCGTTGACACCATGTTTTTAGGCCCAAGTCTAAATTTTGCGAATTCTCATCATATACTCAAACCGGGAGGTCGATGACTATGAGATCGGTTCGTATGAGTTACATTGGTCCCGTATGAGATGCTCGTACGTCTTATGAGACCGTTTTATGGCTATTTTATATTTTCACCCCTTGACGCCATGTTTTTAAGCCTAAGTCTAAATTTATTCAAATTCTCGTTGTATACTCAAACTAGGAGTCGGGTGACTATGTTATCGGTTCGTACGAGTTTCATTGATCCCATACAAAGCTGCTCATGCCTCTTATGGGACCGTTTAGTGGCTATTTCATGTTTTCATCCCTTAACGCCATATTTTAGTCCTAAGTCTAAATTTTCCAAATTCTTACCGTATACTCAAATTGGGAGTCCGTGACTACGCAATAGGTTTGTACGAGTTACATTGGTCCCGTGCGTCGTGCTCATGCCTCTTACGGGACCGTTTTGTGTCTTTTTTATGTTTGCACCCTTTGATGGTATGTTTTTAAATGTAAGTCTAATCGATTGCAAATTTCCATCGTATACTCAAACCAGGAGTCCGATGACTACGCGATCTGTTCGTACGAGTCATATTCGTCCAGTGGGAGGTGCTCGTGCCTCTTACAGAACTATTTTGTAGTTGTTTTACGTTTTCACCAGTTCACACCATATTTTTAGGCCCACGACTAAATTTTGCAAATTCTCATCGCATACTCAAACCGGGAGGCAGGTGACTATGCGGTCGGTTCCTTTGAGTTACATTGGTCCCGTACGAGGTGCTCGTACCTCTTACGGGACTATTTTGTGGCTGTTTTATATTTTCACCCCTCGACGCCATGTTTTTAAGCCCAAGTCAATTTTTTTACAAATTCTCATCATATACACAAACGGGGAGTTCGGTGTCTATGTTGTCGGTTGGTATGAGTTACATTGGTCCCATGTGAGGTGCTCGTGCCTCTTACGGGGCCGTTTTGTGGTTGTTTTATGTTTTCACCCCTTGACACTATGTTTTTTGGCCCAAGTCTAAATTTTCTAAATTCTCTTCGTATACTCAAACCGGGAGGCCGGTGACTACGCGATCGGTTCCTACGAGTTACATTGGCCCCGTACGAGGTGTTGGTACCTTTTACAGGTTCGTTTTGTGATTGTTTTACATTTTCACCCCTCAATGCCATGTTTTTAAGCCCAAGTCTAATTTTTTGCAAATTCTCGGCGTATACTCAAATGGGGAATCCGTTGACTACGTCGTCAGTTCGCACGAGTTACATTCGTCCCGTATGAGGTGCCCGTGCTTATTACAAGACCATTTTGTGGTTGTTTTACATTTTCACCCCTTGACGCCATACTTTAAGCCTAAGTCAAATATTTTGCAAATTCTCATCGTATACTCAAACTGGGAGTCGAGTGACTACGCGATAGGTTTGTACGAGATACATTGGTCCCATGCGAGGAGTTCGTGCCTCTTACAGGAGCGTTTTGTGGCTATTTTACGTTTTCACCCGTTGACGCCATGTTTTTAGGCCCACTTCTAGATTTCATAAATTCTCTTCGTATACTCAAATCGGGAGGTTGGTGACTTCGCGGTCGATTTGTATGAGTTACGTTGGTCCCATGTGAGGTGCTCATACCTCTTATGGAACTGTTTTATGGTTATTTTACATTTTCACCCCTTGACGCCATGTTTTTAAGCCCAAGTCTGATATTTTACAAACTCTCATCGTATACTCAAACTGGAACTCCAGTGGTTATGCGATCGGTTCGTGTGAGTTACATTGGTCCCGTGTGAGCTGCTCGTGCTTCTTACGGGTCCGTTTTGTGGTTGTTTTATGTTTTCACTCCTTAACGTAATATTTTAGGCCTATGTATAAATATTCCAAATTCTCATTGTACACTAAAACCGGGAGGCCGGTGAATACACGATCGATTCGTACGAGTTATATTTGTCCCGTGTGAGGTTATCATGCCTCTTACGAAATCGTTTTGTGGCTGATTTTTGTTTTTACCCTTTGACAGCATATTTTTAAGCGTAAGTCTAATGGATTGCAAATTCTCGACGTATACTCAAATGGGGAGTCCGGTGACTATGCCATCGATTCGTACGAGTTACATTGGTCCCCTGTGAGGTTTTCGCACCTTTTACAGGACCGTTTTGTGGTTATTTTACATTTTAATCCCTTGACACCATATTTTAGGTCCATGTCTAAATTTTACAAATTATCATTATATACTAAAACCTGGAGGCTAGTGACTACGTGGTCGATTCGTACGATTTACATTGGTCCCGTGTGAGGTGCTGGTACCTCTTACAGGACCATTTTGTGGCTATTTTACATTTTTCACCCCTTGATGCCATATTTTTAATCCTAGGTCTACTTATTTGCAAATTCTCATCCTATACTCAAACAGGTAGTCAGGTGACTACGCGGTCGGTTCTTACGAGTTGCATTGGTCCCGTGCGAGGTTCCCGTGCCTCTTATGGGACAATTTTATGGCCACTTAACATTTTCATCCCTTGATGCCATATTTTAGGCCTAAGTCTAAATTTTTCAAATTATCACCGTATACTCAAACCAGGAGTTCAGTGAATACGTGGTCAGTTCATACTAGTTACAGTGGTCCCGTATGAGGTGCTCATGCCTCTTACAGGACCGTTTTGTGGCTATTTTACGTTTTAACCCCTTGACACCATATTTTTAGGCCCAAGTCTAAATTTTGAAAATTCTCGTCGTATACTCAAATCGGGATGCTGGTGACTATGCGGTCGGTTTGTAAGAGTTACATTGGTCCCATGCGAGAAATTGCTACCTCTTACGGGACCATTTTGTGGTTGTTTTACGTTTTCACCCCTTGACGCCATATTTTTAAGACCAAGTCTAACTTTTTGCAAAATTTCATCATCGGGACTCCGGTGACTACGCGATCGGTTCGTACGAGTTCATTGGTCCTGTGAGAGGTGCCCGTGCCTCTTACGAGAGCTTTTTTGACTATTTTATGCTTTCACCCATTCACGTCATGTTTTTAGGCCCAATCCGAAATTTTGCAAATTCTCGTCGTATACTCAAACCGGGAGGTCGATGACTACGAGGTCAGTTCGTACGAGTTACAATGGTCCCGTGTAAGGTGCTCGTACTTCTAATGAGACCATTTTGTGTTATTTTATATTTTCATCCCTTGATGCCATGTTTTTAAGCCTAAGTCTAAATTTATCCAAATTCTCGTCGTATACTCAAATCGGGAGTCCAGTGACTATGCGATCGGTTCGTACGAGTTACATTGATCCCGTACAAAGTTGTTCATGCCTTTTCGAGACTATTTTTGGTTATTTTACCTTTTCATCCCTTAACGCTATATTTTAGGCCTAAGTCTAAATTTTCCAAATTCTCACCGTATACTCAAATTAGGAGTCCGATGACTATGCGATAGGATCGTACGAGTTACCCTGGTCCCGTGCGACGTGCTCGTGCCTATTACAGAACCGTTTTGTGGCTATTTTGTGTTTGCACCTTTTGACGGCATGTAGCGTAAGTCTAACCGATAGAAAATTTTCATCGTATACTCAAATAGGGAGTCCGGTGACTACGCGGTCAGTTTGTATGAGTCATATTTGTCCAGTGGGAGGTGCTCGTGCCTCTTACAAAACTACTTTGTGGTTATTCTACGTTTTCACCCGTTGCCGCGATGTTTTTTGACCCGGGTCTAAGTTTTGTAAATTCTCATCGTATACCCAAATTGGGAGTCCTATGACTACGTGGTCGGTTCGTACAAGTTACATTAGTCCCGTGTGAGGTGCTCATGCCTCTTATGGGACCGTTTTGTGGTTGTTTTAGGTTTTCACCCTTTGACGGCATCTTTTTAAGCGTAAGTCTAATCGATTACAAATTCTCGTCGTATATTCAAACTAGGAGTCTGGTGACTATGACGTCGATTCGTACGAGTTACATTAGTGCCGTGTGAGGTGCTCGTACCTTTTACGGGATTATTTTGTTATTGTTTAATGTTTTCATCATTTGACGCCATATTTTAGGCCCAAGTCTAAAATTTCCAAATTCTCGTCGTACACTCAAATCGGGAGGTCGGTGACTACGCGGTCGGTTCATAGGAGTTACATTGGTCTCGTGTGAGGTGCTCGTACCTCTTATGGGACTGTTTTGTGATTATTTTATGTTTTCACCCCTAAACGCCATGTTTTCAAGCCCATTTCTTGTTTTTTGCAAATTCTCGTCGTATACTCAAACCGGGAGTCCGTTTACTACGACGTCAGTTCGTATGAGTTACTTTGGTCCCGTGTGAGGTGATCGTGCCTTTTACAGAACCGTGTTGTGGTTTTTTTATATTTTCACCCTGTAACAGCATGTTTTCACGCATAAGTCTAACCAATTGCAAATTCTCATCGTATACTCAAACGGGGAGTCTGATGACTACGTTGTCGGTTCGTACGAGTTACATGGGTCTTATGTGAGGTGCTCGTACCGCTTATAGGAAGGTTTTGTGTTTTTTTACGTTTTCATCTCTTGAGGCCATATATTAGGGCTAAGTCTAAATTTTGCATATTCTCGTCATATACTCAAATCGGGAATCCGGTTACTACGCGATCGGTTAATACGAGTTACATTGGTCCTGTATGAGGTGCTCGTGCCTTTTAGGGGACCATTTTATTATTTTTTTATGTTTTCACCCTTTGATGACAAGTTTTTAAGCGTACGTCCAACCTATTGCCAATTCTCATCGTACACTAAAACGGGGAGGTCGGTGACTACATCATCTATTCGTACGAGTTACATTGGTCCGTTATGAGGTGCCCGCCACTTATGAGATCGTTTAGTGGTTGTTTACATTTTCACCCCTTGATGCCATATTTAAGGCCTATGTTTAAATTTTGCAAATTCTCGTCGTATACTCAAATTGGGAGTCCGGTGACTAAACAATCGGTTCATACGAGTTACATTGTACCCGTGTGTGGTGCTCGTGCCTTATACGGGGCCATTTTCAGGTTGTTTTATGTTTTCACCCCTTGATGCCATATTTTTAGGCCTGAGTCTAAGTTTTTCAAATTCTCGTTGTATACTCAAATCAAGAAGCCGGCGACTTCACGTTCGGTTCCTATAAGTTACATTAGTCCTGCGCGAGGTGCTCGTACCTCTTATCGTACCATTTTGTGGTTGTTTTACGTTTTCACCCCTTAACGCCATGTTTTTAAGCCCAAGCCTAATTGTTTGCAAATTCTCTTCATATACTAAAATCGGGTGTTCAGTGACTACGCGGTTGGTTCGTACAAGATACATTGGTCCCATTCAAGGTGCTCATACCTCTTACGGGGAAGTTTTGCGATTGTTTGACATTTTCACCCTTTAACGCCATGTTTTTAAGTCCAATTCTAATTTTTTGCAAATTCTCACCGTATACTCAAGCTGAGACTCTGGTGACTATACGATCAGTTCGTACGAGTTACATTGGTCCGGTGTGAGGTGCTCGTGCCTCTTACGGGACTGTTTTAAGTTTTTTTACGATTTCACCATTTGACGCCATGCTTTTAAGCCTAAGTCTAACCGTCTATAAATTCTCATCGTATACTCAAATGAGGAGTCCGATGACTACTCGGTCGATTCGTACAAGTTACATTGTTCCAATGCGAGGTGCTCGGTGCTCGTGCCTCTTACGGGACCGTTTTGTTGTTGTTTAATATTTTCACCCTTTGACGCCATGTTTTTAAGCACAAGTCTAAGTTTTGCAAATTCTCGTCGTATACTCAAACCGACAGTCTGGTGACTACACGATCGGTTCGTATGAGGTGCTCATGCCTCTTATGAGACCGTTTTATGGTTGTTTTACTTTTTCACCCCTTGACGGCATATTTTTAAGCTTAAGTCTAAATTTTGAAAATTTTCATCGTATACTCAAACCGAGAGTCAGGATACTACGCAGTCAGTTCGTATGAGTTGCCTTGGTCCCGTGTGAGGTGTTCGTGCCTTTTATGGGACCATTTTGTGATTGTTTTATGTTTTCACTCTTTGATGGCATGTTTTTAAGCCTAAGTCTAATTATTTATAAATTCTCGGTGTATTCTCAAATAGGGAGTCGGGTGACTACGCGGTCGGTTCCTATAAGTTACGTTTGTCCCGTGTGAGGTGTTCGTGACTTTTACGCGATCGTTTTGTGGATGTTTTACTTTTTCACCCCTTGATGGCATGATTTTAATCTCAATTCTAAATTTTGCAAATTCTCGACGTATAATCAAACCGGGAGTCCGAAGACTACGCAGTTGGTTCGTATGAGTTACATTGGTCCCTTGTGAGGTGGTCGTGCCTTTTCTGGGACCTTTTTGTGGTTGTTTTCTGTTTTCACTCTTTGACGGCATGTTTTTAAGCGTAAGTCTAACCGTTTACAAATTCTTGGCATATACTCAAATCGGGAGTCGAGTGACTACGTGGTCAGTTCCTACAGGTTACGTCAGTCCCATGCAAGGTGTTTGTGCCTCTTATGGGACCGTTTTATGGTTATTTTACTTTTTCACCCTTTGACGGCATGCTTTTAAGCCTAAGTCTAATTGTTTTCAAATTCTTATCATATACTCAAATTGGGAGTCCGGTGACTATTCGGTCAATTCCTGTGATATTGGTCCCATGTGAAGTGCTCGTGCCTCTTACTTGATCATTTTGTGGTTTTACGTTTTCACCCTTTGACGACATGTTTTTTAGCCTATGTCTAATTGGTTGCAAATTTTCATTGTATTCTCAAAATACGAGTCCCGTGATTACGTGGTCGGTTCCTACCGGCTACATTGGTCTCGTGTGAGTTGTTTCTGCCTCTTATAGGACCGTTTTGTGGTTGATTTACATTTTCAACCTTTGACGGGGTTTTTAAGCCTAAGTCTATTGGTTTACAAATTTTCTTATTATACTCAAGCTGCGAGTCCCGTGACTACGCGGTCGGTTCCTAAGTCTAACTGTTTGCAAATTTTGATTCTAAATTTCAACGTTAAAATACTTTTACCATACTTATATCTAACTTTCAAAACTATGGAAATGAAGATTAATGCTCCAAAGAAAAATTTTGAATGATCAATATCAACTAGACACATCGGTGACTATCAATACAAGTACATACGAACAATAATTACGAGTTGCATCATCCATAATTTGAGGGACTTATAATAATGAAGTCAAAATCAAAACTAAAGAACAGTTGTGATGCCCGAGTACTAATATAATGAGCAACAATAATCTTCATGAAAATTTGCACCTCGGTCTTCAAATCCTCCATTTTAGGAGGCCCATTAACATAAACATCACATATGCATATGAGAAGAACCAATAGCAAATTTTCATACGATGAACAATAAGAAAACATAGTTGTAGATGCAGATAATAGATTCTTGCTCACTAACAACTAGGAATAATATTCGCATAAATTCTTTGGAAAAGAATCCAAATTGGACCATCATATGTGTGAATTAGGTATGATCTTAACAATTAAGTGATAAATTAGAAGAAATTTCCTAACAGAAACAAGTGACCAAGATCAATAATAAAATTAAGCATCATTATAGAATCATCAAAACTATACACATGAAAATAAGGTTAAATAAGTCTTCTCCAAAGTGTGCCACAGTTAAGTTTGCATAAAAGAAAATACACAAAATCCATGCAATAACACTCCTAAATACACAAATACATACTCATTAACCACATACACATGGATTTTCTTTATCTTTTACCATAATGAGTAATCTGCTACATCCTTCATGTCACTCCCCTCCCCGGCCTATACGTATAACTAATAAAATAGGAAACTAAAAAGAAACAATGGAAGACTTTAGCCTTTTATACAGTTGAGATTGTGACGAATAACAAAAACCAATTTAAAGATAATCGATGTTGGCATGTATAGACCTAAACACGGTGACCTTTATCATTTTTGCACACAATTTAATACAAAAAATAAATCAAATCAACGTGTGCATAAATAAGTATTTGTTGCATCAGAAATTGTAGGATTTTATTGTGACACCCCGCCTAATTAAATATCGGGCGATCACTCCTTTATTAAATTAAATCAGGGTGAACAGTTGGTTCATTCTCAGCATCACTGTCGAAAAAAAATAACTTTTCCAATTTAAACACCCTAATTAATTAAGCTAAGTGTCTAAACCATTTTTAGACATTACTTTCCAAATTTTATTTATAAAAACCAATATTTAAAAACATTACATAAACTGAAATTAAAGAATCACATAACAAGTATATCGGAACCAACAATCCAATAATTTAAACATCCAACAACTGGCTACCAACAATAAAAACTTAAAGTAAACCATCCAGATAATAATAAATCCTAAAGTGACAATACTAGAAATAAACGAAGTACAATGTCCAATAAAATAAATAATAATGGAAATGGGCGACACATGCCCAACTGAATAAATATGATAAGAGTGGAGTCAAATGAATGAAGTCGTCTATCAAGAGGCCTGCAACTCCCACCTAAGCTGCAGCGCATTCCTTCCAAAGGACCCTATGCAAGACGCCCCTGTGGCTGGGCACCTGTAATATATACATATATATACAAGAGAAAGAGAAATAGAAACGGGTCAGAGCCCGATAGTGTATATGATTTAAAATTCGTTTAGCAAGTAATTAAATTGTTTACAGGCCAATGCAACAACATATTAGTGTGAAACTCTCTTGAAAAATTCTCACCTCTCTTATAATGTGCACACCTATCGCACTAACCTTCCCAACGGTTTATCTTGTCATATATCGCACTAATATTCCCCAACGATTTAACTTATCTTAGGTTACTCGTAAGATTTAAAACCGAACGATATAATTGTTTAAAAGGAGAATTTAATTTAATAACAATGCTCTCATTTGAATTTATTTATTAATAAAGTTTCCCAGTACCATATTATACTTTTTCAAAACAAGTATTTTCGATTTGAGTTATCAAACATATCTTACTTACCAAATCACAGTAGGAAGTTCCAAATTTCAGAATTTCATATATATATATATATTAAATACCCAAATAATATATATATACTAACAGCAGCCCACATAAAACTATGGTGCGGGCATACTCTACTATCCAATCCCCATATCACTCGTACTAAGGGAAATTCAAATTCGGAATCACTCTCGAACTGTATTAACACATACACAAACAATATTGAGGCGAAGCATAGATTCCAAGTCTCTAAGAGGATGGCACATGCCTGCGTCTCTTAGGACCGTCTGAAGTATCACTTCGATAGCCTGTACCAAGGATATCTATCTTCTAGGGTACAAGTCAATATCCCCCATGAAGGTCCCATCGAGAGAAGACTGTCCCAGCGCGGTAACCTCAGGGATAGCAAGTAGCGTGGGCATGATTTTCACACATAGATAGTGTATGTATACACACAGTCATATAACTATACTATTATCACCATATTAATTTAGGTACATCTCAGTTCCCATAATTACTACATTTATCCTTATTTTCCCATTATTTGTTAACCCGTATAACGGTTCGTCCCTAACTTTAATTCGAAGGACTTTCCAACTTACTACGCGACCCTCATGGACTCTATCCTTCCAAATGTACAATTCAGTAGGTGTTCATTTATGTTCCAACGTAACTCTCTTACGTGTCTCTCCCTTTTAATATATACTTACATTGTCCCTTATGTAAAATATCCCAAAAATATAGATTTTGCCGTACATTAAAGATCTCTTATTCATTAATGAATCCTACTGGTCATCATTATCTCCCAAATTATTTTAACAAGGATGTCTAAGGACTTTTCTTCATTTCGAAACAATTCAACAATTTTACAAGGGGAACTTAAGTCTGCCATGAGGGGTCGATCGATCGAGGTCTGGGTCTCAATCGATCGAACCTTCGATCGATCGAAGGTCTTAGCTCGATCGATCGATCAAGCAGGTATACGAATTCTGTAGATTTGCAGTTACGGGATCTATCACAAAACTTCATCCAAATTCAGATTTTTCATTCCCAATCGCCCAGAAATTTATACTACTAACAATATAACTCCATTATATTCATCCCCTACGTAAAGCATGCAATTTTTCATCGTTAACTATGGATTAATAAGTCCAAAACTTCATCAAAACCTCAAGAACCCTAGAATTTTATTAACATGGTTCTAATAAATCTTTTCCAGAATTTCCTTCATCTACAACATCATAAATTCGTGGTTAATCCTCTACATGTGAAAGGTTTTCCATATTTTCATTCAAATCAATTCTACATGCGATTTTCCTATCTCAAACATGGATTTTTTTTTCTACCAAATTAATCCTAATCACCCTAGACTAATATGAATGATGCATTAACGAAGATAAGAAAGATAAATACTTGCCTAGGATTTTTCAAAAGTCTGATTTGTGAATGAGTTTGGTGTTGTTGCGTTCCCCGTCGCGCGATCTACGCGTTGGTGGTGGTGGCGGTGCAATCGGGTAACTTTTTGGCCTTGGATTGCCTTGAGAGCTCTCTCATCTCTTCTCCTATGGCCGTTCTAGAGTTTTGAGTTTGCTAACCCTAGATGGCTAACCTAAATGGCTGATATAGATTACTAATTTTTGTGGGTTTAATTACACGAAAATGTAAAATGACCAAAATGCCCTCCCGGGGTGATAAATAGGCCTAAAAACGCCCCGAGACCCAAACTAAACCCCCGGGTACACTTTTCTGACTATCTCGACCCTTCTAAACGCGTTGGTGCACTCAAAACGATCATACGAGCAACTTATAAAATATTCACTTTTATTTATCAATATTTAGTCCCGACGCGACACGGGCGCGTCCCGACTCAAATTTATAAAATTGTCTTTTTATTCACTCGTGACATTTAATAGAACCAATAACCTATATTACTTTACTCATTAGTAATATTCAACAAATTTCCCATAATTACTAACTCTCGTCACGTTAATAATTACAACATAATTAATTTCCGGATTTGTATTAAATAATTAACTCACATTAAATTTAATAAATCCCCAAATTAATATACCAGATTAATAAAAATAAGGTGTATTACATTTATAAAATATGTCATGGCACTAACTTTAGGGAAATTGAAGTACTATTATTTTCCTGATTTTTCAATCTACAAATCTTACATAGATCCACAAAGTATAAAAAAGGTGAGATGAAATTTAGGGTCACTTTCTCAAGGTAAATTCAAAGGTGATTGTTTGATATTTGAACTAACATATGACTAAAATAAGGTAAGTGATCTACTAATGTAGCCTTTAAAAGTTATAATCAATTGGTATCATCCAAATCTGGTCATTATTATCTACAATATCCAACAAATAAAATAACTAAAGATCAATTCTAAGACAAATCATACACATAACCAGTAAAAAAATATTTCGAACAATAGTAGGTTACTTTCACTTCTACAATATAATCAACTAGAAACAAACAGACACTGAGAGAGAAGGTATTAACACATTTACCATATTAGTCATTCAATTGAACAAAAAAATAACTTCAAAACAGAGATTTTATAACATAGAATATTTCATGCAGAAGATTAATGTGTATACATATTTTTAATTTCTATGTAAATCAACACTTATAGAGTTCTTAAGTGAGTTTCACAAGATCTAGTGCGAGTACTCCTCACAAAGAAAGCCCATTGAGATTAGTACATTGTCAAGAACAAAGCATTTCATATCAATTACAAAGTTACCCTACTATAGAGTAGTACAAAAAATGTTTACATACAAAATAAGACACTGAAATAAATAGGATTTTGTATCAATTAAAGAAGAAATTTAACAGGGACTTATAGTATTTTCATTTCGCCGTCGACACAATGATCACTCGACCACATGTAGGGGTCAGAATCATCAAGGTTCCAATTTTTGAATGTATCATATGGGTCATAATCAACTGCAACCCAAAATTGTAGCATATCCATGTTAAACAAAATCAATAGAGGCAAACAATGTCGATATTTTCCATATATCTATTTGGATCTATGTAGGGGATGTTAAGCAAGCTGGAGCAATAGAAATTGGGTCAAGAAAATATTATTCAAAACTATTGATATTTTCTTTCACGTATATAAGGATTGTTACTGAGAAAAAAATAAGATGCACACACATATTGAGAAGATTACAATTGATTTTGATTACATTTCAAAATCCAATACTTATTCAACTAAATTTTGATTAGATTTCAAAATCCAATGCTTATTCAATTTCAACAACAATATAAAATAGCATAATAGGTATATTATAATATAACTTGGCACTATCTGTTATTTCTGAAGGAACTCTATGAAACTCTAGGTCATTACCAACACCAATCTAATTTAAAGAGATATATATCTATTCCTTTTTTTTCACAAGGAAAATCTAAAACGAAATTGAAAATATGAATGGCCAAGAACAAAATTAACACTTACAGAGTTCTTCAGTGAGTGACTTTCGCAAGCCCTGGTGGGGTGGTGGGATCGCCAAGGGTGGGGCGATGCAGGGACCATGAGAGAGAGAGAGAGAGAGAGAGAGATAGATAGAGAGAGAGAGGAGGTTATCGCTGAGAGAGGGGGGCTGTAACAGTGAGAATGATAGGGATAGGAGGCAGTGCAGTAGGTACGGCGGCCGAGGGGGTGGGTGGCGGAGAGAGTGTGAGGGAAGAAAGAGAGAGAGAGAGAGAGAGCATGGGTTGCGCATGAGAGCGAGAGATGTGGGGCAAGAGAAAGAGGGAATTAGTCTTTAATTTGGTGAGGGTTGAAAAATGGAGGAAAATGAGGGAAAATACCAAAAGGGTCGAAAAAACCATCCCATTTGGTATATCGAAAGGGATAGATTTTAAATACCGTCCCTTGTGCTATAGAAAATGGGATGGTTCTTAAAATCCATCCCTTTTGATAAATCACAAAAGCTAAAAATTCAAAGTATACCAAAAGGGACGGATTTTTAAGACCGTCCCTTTTGTTATTACAAATGAGACAACTTTTTAAAACCGTCCCTTTTGCTATACCAAAAGGGACGGTTTTAGAAATCCGTCCCTTATATTTTGCCGAGAAAAAGACCGCTAAAAATTTCAATATACTTTAAGGGATGGTTTTTAATAATCGTCCATTTGATATAGCAAATGGGACGATTTTTAATAACCGCCCCTTTTGTGATTTATCAAAAGGGACGGTTATTAAAAATCGTGCCATTTCGTATATCAAAAGAGACAAAATGACATTGTTGTCCCAAATACTCTTGTAACTTATACACATTTTTCTTGTAGTGTTTAGACGGTTTTGGAACTGACCGGATTGAGTGGGAGTGGGAGTCTTCTTTAGCACTGATTAAGGTGCAAATGGATGAAATCATTTACAATGCCCCACTTACGAGTGATGAAAATTTATTTTTTCTAATACACATGTGATAAAAAAGTCAATTCGTCAATTTCTAATACCAAAACCAAATGAGAAGGACTAGGTAATCTGATACAGATTAAAGCTCATATAAGCAATATTTATTAAACTAAACAAATGTTATACTAAGATATTTGGGCAAATGCGAAATTGAAGTGAACATTTCTGTTAAGCAAGAAAAATATAAGCTAAGGAATTATCTTATATTTCTGTTGGTTCGTCTCATTCTTCAGTTAAAACAATTATCAAATACAATTCAACATAAAACAATCAAACTAGAGCTACAACAGTCAAAAAAATTATGGACATCTTGCAATCATTGAATCAATTTCAACCAATAACCTAATGGATGGAAAATGGTCCCTTAAGATAAGAACTGATCACTTAGATACCACTATACACTCCAAATTGGCATTCATAAAAAGAAAGAGTTATAAAAATAGAAAATAATGCACATTTGTATTATATTTAATACTACACCTCCAAGAAAGAGTTACAAAGATACAAAAAAAATATAGGTCTTTTGTTTTTGTTTTCTTATAATTAAAACTCAAAAATTCCCATGAAATGTACATAAAACCAATAAACACATTTTTTTTAAATTGATCAAAATTTTCTTCAATTTGACTTCTATGCCGGTAAAATAAACATTCACCTCATTTTTTTTCTTTTTCCCATAATAAAAAACACTCATAACTAATCAGTCAGATCAAAAAATAAGATTTGATACCATTCTTCATCAATAATCATCAACGAAAGTATAATAAAATAAAGACAATGTTTTTATAGGATAAACCAATAAAAACACATTTATCCAAGCAATATTAAAAATAAAAGACAAATGAATTATGTGACAATTTTCAATCTATTGTGGGTAATAATAATCAGTATATCAAACAAAAACAAATTTTACATATATCAGAATAGAAGAACAATAAATAACATTAGTAGCTGAAGATTGAGTCTCTAAACTTATCCAAGAGAGTTCTGTCAAGTTATCGAGATAAAATTAAGGTAATTAAGTTGCTTATAATTAGTTAGGGCTTAAATGAAACTTGAACAATCAGAACTAGGGTTGGAAAACACACCTGATGCGGTTGCCCGTTTGGCGATGAGGCAAAAAGAAGCGTGGACTTGCGGAGATGAGGTGATCTGGGTAAGATATGCAGAGGAGAAAGAGGGTGTGATAGTTTTGTGTAGGATTTGTGTAGAGAAGAAGGACGTGAGAGTGTGTAGGATTTGCATTGAGGAGAAAGATGACGTGGGCGGAGAACGGACACCAAAATAGGGAATGAAGAGACGGTTGTGTTTAGTAGGGAGAAATATGAACCCGGGAGTTTGATTTTAAGTTGATTTTAATTTAAATCATTTTATAAATAACCAATTACAATTTATGTAAGTGAGTTAAGTACAAAGATGATGTAAAAATAAATGGAAGAGCACTTTACAATGGTTCATTTTTGAGTGAGGTAATTTAATTTATAAAAGTGTCTTAAATATGTATTTTTCTTCTAGTGATGTCCTGGAGCAGAGTGAAGTTTCTGGATCTTGGATTGAACATAGTATGATTCAAATTCATCGTTGTCAAACTGGGTGCTATGGTCAATAATGAAGGCATAAGGCATGCCATACCTGCATATAATGTTCTTCCATATGAACTGAAATACCTTCTCATAGGGCATCTCTATCAATGGTTCTGCTTCCACCCATTTTGTGAAATAATCTACTGCTACCAAAAATTATTTGAACCTTCCTTTGGTGGTCAGCAATGGGTCGACCAAATCGATTCTCCAAATGGTGAAAGGCCAAGGAAAAGTGATTGGTGTCAAGGCAACCCCCGGTGCTCTATGAATTGCAGCAAATCTCTGGCACTTATCACATTTTCTGGTGATGGTTCCGTAATCTACCTTCGTAATAGGACAATAATACCCTTGATTGGAAATTCATTGGACTAGCGACCGACCAGCTAAATGAGCGCCATAAGATCCTTCATGCACCACCTTGATTAATTCAGTTACTTCCAAGGGATGGACACATCGTAATAAGGAAACAATGTGTCCCCTTATGTATAGGAGTCCTCTTTCTAACACATACCCAGCTGCTTTGTATCTGAGTTTCCTTTCCTCTTTTGGATCAGTTGGTAGGACCTCTCTTTCAATGTAATCTTTAATTGGATCTATCCATTTGGGTCCCAAGTCCACAATAATGAAATTTATCATAGGATTATCCTTTATTGTCTTGGATGCATAGATCTCCACATGGATGCTTATTCGGAGTTCTATCCAGGTCATTGAAGCTAGTCGAGCAAGTGTGTTGGCTCGAGAATTCTCTATCCTAGGTATTCTCACTATTTGAACTGCTGAAAATTTAAAGATCACTTCCATAGTTTTAGCCAAATATCTGACCATGAAATCTCCTTTGACTCCATATATCTGAAGCACTTGGTTGATGATTAACAGAGAATCACTGTGTGCAATTACTTTCTCGGCACCTAATGACAACGCTAATTCAAGGTGGACGATTAATGCTTCATACTCGGCTTCATTATTTGAAGCTTGAAATTGAAACTTAAGTGGATATTCTACATCAATGTTATGAGGAGTGTTAAGTATAAGACCAACCCCACTGTCCGTTGCACATAAGGATCCATCCACATATAAGTTCCATAATGGAGTCTCACTATTAAATATTTCTGAAGATAGAACTCCTTGTTGGAATATCTTCTTGCTCTCTTCTATAAATTTCATAGCCATCTCTTGGACAATGGATGTTTCAGGTTGACCAGCTACAACTTTGGCTTGTTTGGAGCTTATCTCTCTTTCATAGAAGTCTACTCGGTAGGCAAGTTTGGTTGGTCAGTAACCTCTGGATATTTAAATTTTATAATAAAATATGTTATACCTTGTCCGTTTAATGATGATCTTAGCTCATAGATGATATCATATTCTCCAATCTCTACTACCCAACACATCAGCCTGCATAATTTTTCTGTCTTGTGAAGTCCTTGTTGAAGAGGTAAGTCAATGTATACAACTATAGTATGCGCTTAAAAGTAAGGCTTCATTCATCGTGAGGCTTCAATAAGAGTTAACACTAATTTTTCCAAATACAAATACTTGACTTTTACTCCTCTCAATGCCTTGCTGGTGTAGTAGACTGGTTTTTGGACTCCATCTTCTAATCGGATTAATATCGAGCTAACTGCAAATTAAAAAATAACAAAATACAAATATAACATCTCTCCCATAATTGGTTGGGATAGTAATGGTGGAGATCCCAAATACTTCTTCAGCTCCTAAAATGATTTTTCACTCTTTCTTCCATTCGAAGGTCTTTCTAAGTACTTTAAAAAAAGATAAGCATATGTTTGTTGCTCATGAAATAAATCGATTAAGGGTTGCCACTCTACCACTAAGATTTTAAACATTTTTCTTGTAGGTAGGAGATTGCATCTCGATTAGAGATTTGATTTTAGCAAGATTATGATCTATTCCTCTCTGATTCACTATAAAGCCGATGAACATTCCTTCTTGTATGCCAAACACGCAGTTGGTCGGGGTTAACTTCATTTGATGTTTTTTCAGTTGGTAAAATGTTTGAATGAGGTCTTTGATGTGATCTGAAGCTTATTTTCTTTTGGTCAGCATATCATTTATGTATACCTCCATGTTCTTCCCAATCTTTTCTTGGAACACTTTATTTGCCAATCTCTGATACATTTCCCTAGAGTTTTTAAGTTCGAAAGGCATAACGTTTAGCAGTACAATCCTCCGTTGGTGATAAAAAAAAGTGATATCTTTATCTTTCGATTTCAATTTTATTTGGTTATAGACATATTAAGAATCATGGGACTCAATAATTCATTTTTTGTAGTGGCATCTACTCGTTGGTCAATTTGGGCAAAGAAAAATGGTCCTTTCTCCATGCTTTATTGACATCAGTGAAGTCTACACACATACACCATTTATCGTTCTTCTTTTTTACCATTACCACATTTGCCAACCACTTTGGGTACTTGACATCCTCAATCAACTAGGCTTTTTACAATTTATCTAACTCATCTTGGATGACCATGTTCTTTTTAGGACTAAACACCCTATTTTTTTATTTGATCTATTTAGCATCCTTGTTAATATTGAGCTCATGTCAGAGGAAATTGGGATCAATTCTGGTCATATCTTCGTGGCTCCAAGCAAATACACTTTTTCGTTCCCTAAGGACTGCAAATAATTCCTATTTGAGGGATGGTTCTAACGTGGAGACGATATGAGTGATCCTTTCTGGCTTCTCCTTGTCAATGATTATACTCATAGTAGTTTCCATTATCCTCCCTTTGACCAAATCTAATTCATCCCTGGGATTTAAAGTGTCAAAATCATTTGGTTCCATGGTGTCAACTTGGTAGGTGGTGGTCTTTTTCTTTAGTTTAATCAAATCTTCCTGCTCGATCGAAGTGTAATAGCATTCTCTGGCCACTTTTTGATCATCCTTTACTACGCCGACTTCTAAGTGAGTATAGAAATTCCGACATTGGTGGACAGTAGATGGCAAAGCTTAAAATTTCTTCAAACCTACTCTGTCGAGAATCACGTTGTAGGCTGACTGGACATTCTTATCCATAATGAAGAAACGTATCTTCCATGTTCGGCTTACTGACTAAACGCCGAATAATACCTCCAGCTTGATAATTCCTAGAGTATAGACTTTTTCCCCGGAGAAACCAATTAGGGCTCTATGGTATGGTTCTAGCTGACTTGTCGGTAATCCCTGACTTTTGAAATAATTGTAGAACATGATATCTGTAGAACTTCCATTATTTATCAAAACTATGGAAATTATGGATTCTAGGATTCTGAATTTAATGACCAAAGGGTCGTCATGGGGATATAGTACTCCCGAGAGGTCATTTTTGGAGAAATCGATAACAAGCTTGTCTTTATTTACTTTTATGGGACGATCGTCACCATCATTAAAATTCATCCGTTGAATGTAGGAGCAAGCTTAAGCTTCATTCAGGTAAGATTTCCTGTCAGCGACCTTATCTCCTCTTCTAGCATTCCCACCTCCAATGACATGACAATCAAAAGAACCAAAGCTTATCATAACTACCTTAATTTCTAGTTGTTTGGGTTTCTTCAGCATGTCTGGATCATCTTCATAATCATCCTTGTGTCCCCTCTTCTTATCATCTCTAGGCTTATAAGGGGAGTCTAACCTTCCTCTGCTTTCTCGACCTTCAGGCTGATCAACGAACTTATTCAGTTTTCCTCAATGAATAAGGGATTCAATCTCATTCTTTAATGCAATGCAATTGTCAGTTTTGTGCCCATAATCTTTATGGAATTGTTAATATTTAGACTTATCTCTCCTATTGGGTGGTGCTCTCAGCTTCCCAGGACATTTTAAGTCTTTGTTGTTTCTGATTTCCTCTAAGACATGATGGATACTAATTGTCAGTGGAGTATAAGGTTAATATTTTGGGGTTTATCTTCCTTCTTGTGCTTCTGATCCTTCTTTTCTGTAGGCTTAGTCGTCGGAGTTTCCTTTGCATCCATTGATTCCTCGACATTCATAATCTTTCCAGCCTTGGCCATTAGCTCTGTCATGGTTTTAGGGGGATCTTTTTCCAGTGCATAATACAATTTCTCTGTAAGTATCACACTCATCAAGACTGTTATGGTTGTCTTTTCGTCATAATCAACCACTTCTAACTTCTCATTATTGAAATGGGTTATGTACTCCCTAGTAGTTTCCCCTGCTCATAGTCGAACACTTAGAAGATGAGCTAATCTTTTAACCGGGTTAGCCCCAAAGAAAAAATTACTAATAAATAGCTCGACGAGATGACTAAAGGTGGAGATTTATCCTTGAGGCAAGTTGTTGTACCATATTTGGGTTGAACCGGTGATAGAGCTTGAAAAATCTATGCATCTCATTCCATTAAGAACATAATATATATCGTCTGCAGCCTGGTATTATTGAATGTGTAAAACTGGATCAGTCTTACCATCATATTTGGGGGTAACTGCTGGTGTTTTAAACTTAGATGGAGTAGGAAAATCAAAACTTTTTTGGATGAAAGGAGGCCCCTTTACAAAATTCTGTTGCAATAGGTTCTTTGCTTTGGCCATCTCCCCTAGCCGATCTTCTAATCATTAGATCGACCATTTCCATGAAGGATTTTTGGCCTGAGATCTATTGGAAGTGACTCGACTATATTTTTTATATGTCTGTGCTAATATCTTTTCCTAAAAAGTCTGTTTAGCAGGCACGGATCCTTAGGCACTTATTATAAACCTAAATGATCCCTCATGGTGTTCGACACGATGTTCTCGTGATCGAGATCATTCTCTGTGACATCCTCTATTTACTCGTGGACCCAGACGATCAAAGTCTGAAGACCTTCTTAACCTTTTCGGGGCGCTTGGACGTTCAGGAGTGAGAGAAAGACCATCATAGTAATCCGTTGATATAACTAATGAACTAACCCCTGAGGGATAAGACCTATCACGTGAAAACCTGTAATAACTATTTTGATTATTCCTAGGAGTAAGGGGTGGCATTTTTATTCTATGAGATGGATCAGTAGTATGCCTCGATGGAGGAGTAGGCTAGACTTGTAAGCATTGAGGAAATTTTCTCATAGTTTCTTGCGTCACAACTTGCCCTTTGGCAAGGTTAATTAGAACTCCATTTAGATCTTCCGCGCTAGGAAGAGCACTGGCTCCAGTAGCATACTGCTTTTAGGAATTTCATTCATCTTGTGTAATCCTTTAGGAAGACAAAGAGAATAGGTTTGGTAGAGAACGATGACAAACAAATGTTCCCACAAATGGCGCCACATTTGATGATAGGTGTGCCTTTTTTATTGGTCCACGTGGGAACTTATTTTTTACATACAAAATTTATATAATACAAAATGCGTGCACTTTATAAAAAAATTCATGTACTTCATTAAAAATGCATGTACTTTATTCCAAAATATTTGTACTTTATTAAACCATGCATGCATAATGCGTGTACTTTATAAAAATATGTTTGTACTTAAATAAGAAATGGATGTTCTTTACTAACAATTTATGTACTTTATTAAACTATGGATGTTCTTCATTACATAATTCATCGAAGTACTTGTTGTGATTCCTTGAGTTTTTCTTAATCCCTTGACGACATGTTTTCTTACTCCAAGGCCTTCTGAGTTTCCATACTTCTTTGATTGAGTGTTTCATTGAAATCCATTAAGTACATGCGCGTTTGCTCCAATTTTGTAGATTTACTCCTCTTATTTTTTTTAGAGATTTAATTAAAGTCTTTGAGTTGGGAATATTTTTCCTCCAACTTCTTAACCATTTCACTATCACTCTTTTTTGATTCGTCAACTTCACTTTTCAAGTCATTGTTCAAGACAATGAGTTTGGCATATTCTTCCTCCAACTTATTAATCTTATCTTCGGTTGCATGATTTGTTTCATCAATCCCCTTAAGTTGAGAATTTTTTTCCTCCAACTTCACTTTCAGTTCAACATTTCTTCGCTCAATTTTCTCACCTGTTCAGCAAATATTTTTGAATCATTTGAATCTTTTTTTCCATGGTTTTTATTTTGAGAAGACTTAGATCATCTCATTCAACGGTACATTACAAACATCTAAATCAGATTCCTCTGAAGATATATCATTAGGTTTAGGAGTAATTTGTTAAATATTCAAGGAGAAACTAGGCATGTCTTCCATGTTCCCTTCTTTACACTTTTTCTTTGTACCCACTTTCTTCAAATCAGTTGAACATAAATTTTCCTCAAACATCTCGTCTTTTAAAGATAACAATCTCCATCAGAGTAATTTCGAAGTCCTTTTTCCTTCCCTTCAACGAGTTTAATGACTTCAATGTCTCACATACCCAATATTTTGACAATGAAAAATAAATAATATAAGTAAATGACAACACTTAAAAAAATTAATATACGCATGCAATAATAGTGCTTTGATCATTTTAATGTGTATACTTTTTAAAAATATGTGTGTACTTTCATAAACTACATGCATAATACATAAAGCCCATGCACATTGAAATGAACAAGATCATTTCAATATGCGTGTACTATTAAAAAAATGTGTGTACTTTCATAGAGTATACACATAATACATAAAGTACACTCACATTGAAATGAACAAGGTGAATAGTAGTATAAACTAAAGGGTCATAAAACAAATTGTCCATCGAACATTTTGTATTTTATGTTTAGTCTATGACTTTTTATTTATTATAAAAAGTATCTTAACAATTAAAAACAGTAGAGAAGTGCCGCTAGCGCGAAATTTACAAAGTGAGCGAGTATTGAGTGGATGTGTGTTTGAGGGACTAATTGGTTGACTATGTTTTCTCACCGACAGTGAAATTACACATCCACTTATTGTGCTTGGCCTACAGTATGTTATTTTGTCGAGAGAGTTAATGACAAATCCATGTACGGCAGAAACCCAATCAAATATCTTCATTTCATCAACATTATTGATTATGGATAAAAAAAACTCTCCTAATGCGAAATTTGAATTAGAAAACAGAAGTGACAAAGAGAAAATCGAGCATTGCGTGAATAGGTTGGTCATTGTCATCGTCTTTGCACCTTAACATAAAAAACTAAACTTTAACTTCACATGTTTTATATGCATAACGGCAGGTTCGGGTATCGAATCTACAAGGAATGTCATTTAAAACTTAATTTATTTATTACTTTAAAAATAGTGTAAAAGATGATTTTTGTATTTTTAATTATTATAGGGAGCTAGCTAATACAACAGACTCAAGGGATTAAGTCAGTGATGAAGCTTTGCGAGGCAACTCGACGCGATGCATCTCAGTAAGGTAGTGATGCAGCTCAGCAAGGTAGCTAAAGCTAGGTAGTCCAGCGTGGCAGCCCAGAGGGATCTCCCAGCGAAGAAGCTAGCCGAGAAAGCTGATCCTTTACCCCTACTATTCTACTTAGTCTTGTTGGATATTTTTAATTATACTTACTATGAGTTGTAACGATTATAATGGTTATTAGTGTGAGGTCGAACGGTACTCATGAGAGACCAGGCTTGGCAGGGCCTAGGAGAGTTTTCATGCTCTATCGAACGACCTCGCCGTGGGAACTTTATAGGGTCCTGGTTTGTAGGATTGATAAGTGAGGCACTGTTGGGGCTTGTCCTGATCCTCTTAGATGCACCTGGTAAAACACCCAAAAACCTTGACCATGGAACCTTGGGCGGAGCAGCCTTGAGTTCCATCAGGAGTTGAGTTGTGAACAAAACAACCCTCTACTTAATGACACATCTACTTTTTGTGATGTAACTGGCCATCTAGGTAATGTCAAATATGCACTTGAGTAAACCAACATGGTATTTCGGGCTGTCAAACAGTTGGTGAGTCACCTCTGTGACGACAACCCCCTGACCCACAGTGGCTAGGCAAAACTCATGTCTTGGCATTTAATGTTTATGATATAGAGCTGATTAGTCCATCAGGTATTTAATGTTCGTGACATAAAGTATGTTGGGTGTCTTTCATAGTTATTAATGACTGAGCCATCTTGGGAGTGGTGTGTGTGTGGGGGGGGGGGGTTATTTATTTCCCTCAATCACTTTTGAGAAGAGAGAGTTCTTTCCTAGAGATTTTTAGCTAGAGAGAGATTACCGTTAGGGAGAAAGAAGTTATTGCAAAAACTAAAGCTTTTACTCATCCACCATTGTCATTTATTACGAAGATTTCAATATTTGAATGGTGACCTTTGAGAGATAGTGTGTTTGGCTACCTGCCAAGGTGTATCTAGGGTGATTAATTCTCCCTCCCTTAAAAATGAGTTACTTTAGAGTTCATTATTATCTTTTGAGTTTTACACGAGATATTTGTGAGTTAAATTGAGTTTATTTTCACTAGGTTGTGATGGGTCTTGTAGTTAATCAAGAGTGTCCCTAGTAACTTTACCATTACCATACTCAAAAGGGGTTACGCCTCCATCTATTCTAAACTACCCTCTTACATTTGGCGACTCTGTTGGGGAGGTGTTCTTATCGCAAATGAGTATGGCGCAGGATAATGTTAATCGTAAACTTAATTTGGAAGATATTAACCACAATAAAGAACAAGTGGCGAGAAGGCGGGAGACTTCTAGAGATGGGGTCTCCTCGAGTGGAGGTACCTCCAGTTCAAACGGTGATAGGCATTCCAAGGCTGACATAAGCTTCCACGAGCATCGAGTTGGGATCAGCTCGAGTGGAACTCCCCATGAATAAATTTTATGAGTTTTTATAAACTCTTGTAAATTCAACGGTGTTGGGGGGATTTGAGGGCTACTTCCTTCGTAACGCCACGGGTATCCCCCAATAGCCCCACCAAGCACAGTTCCAACAAGGACTGCCCCAGCAAGAATACTCCCTATTGCGGTTCCAATGGTGGGAACACTAGGAATAACAAGCGTTCCAACTGTGGTGGTTACTCCAGGTGCAACGGACGTCACACCTATCGTCTTTTTAGTCGTTCCTTCAACGGTATCGGCATTAGAAGAAATGAGGAAAGAGATGCAAAAAGAGGTTCTAAAAAAGATAGTGGCTTCCTCACAGTCAGACAGCGAGGTAGCTTCAATGTATGATGATTTTCGAATGCCCTATCCCCAAGAATACAACGATGAGCCTTACCTGAAGGACTATGTCCCTCACATCTTTGAGAAATATACTAGGAAGGGGGGGAACTTGAAGGAGTGCATCAAACGTTTCATTGAACATCTAGGGTCTCACTGCAACAACAAGAAGTTCGGGTTGAGGGAGTTCTCAAAATCATTAACCGATAAAGCTAATACGTGGTACTCTCATTTGGATCCAAAAAGTGTTTCAACGTGGGAAGAGATGCATGTTTTATTTGTCCAAAATTTCTTTTTAGCAGAAGATGAGTTCACGTTAACGGAATTGGTCAGGGAGAAGCAACGGCTGGGAGAGGAATTTGTGGATTATGTTCGAAGATTCAGGGAGAGGTCCCTCGACGAGAGGGAAGAAGCTAAAGAGTCCAAATCGTTGCAACTATGTGTAGAGGGTTTGCTTCCAGAGTACATCTTTCACCAGGGTAATGAAACTCTCGAAGGGACTTTTGTACCATTTCTAAAAGAGGCAAGGAATATATCATTGGTAGTGAGGTCGAACCCCGTTGCGGTACTAATGATGTTTAGGCAGCCCAGTCCACCTGTTGCAACACGTGACCAGTCCCCACGGGTGGGATATGTCGATGGAAGTGAAGTAAGCAAACAACCGAATAAATATAATAAGAGAAAGTTTAGGAGAGATAGGGAAGACCGACCACCACTACCCTGCATAGTAGAGGAGGTTGTTAGTTATTACAATGCCATGGATCAAGGAGGAACACTGTATGAACCTAAGGGTATCCCCGCCGTGGAACCAGATATGGCAACCAGAGCAAATCCCAAGTATTGCTAGATCCATCAGAAGATTCAACATCCAATGGGAAGTTATTTTATGCTAAGGAAAATAATCGATAAACATGTAAAGGCAAGGACACTGCAAATCCCTCCACAAAATGTCAATGACAACCCACTCCCAGCACATGGGGTGAATCTTATGGTGGCCTATGATGATGAGGAAAAAAAAGAAGTGAAGGAGCTGATAACGGAGCAAGGGGAGTTCGAAGAAGCATTAGAGGACTATACCAGAGGAATGGATAATGTGGTGTTAGCTTATGAATAAGCAAGTGCCAAAGATATGGAGACATATACAATAGTGAAGGTGAGTAAATGGACCAAAGCGTGGAGTACTGCACGGTTTTACGATCCCTAAAGTTGGCCTGGTTCTTCTACCAGGTGGGAATGCCAAAAGAAAGTAGGTTGGAGATAACCCAAGCAATCCTGGATATTATGAGGAAGAATGCAGTCCCTTCCCTTAGATGGAAGGGACCCACGACCAGGTTGGTGAAGAAATTTCTGTCAGAAATAACGTTCAGTGATGCAGATAGCGTCGTGAGATTTCCTCACAATCGACCATTATATGTGACTACCAGCATCAACGGAGTTAGCTTCGTGAGGGATCTTATGGATGGGGGAGCATCCATCAACATCATGCCAATCATCTCTTTCCACGCAGCTAACATCCCAGAAGAAAGATTAGTCCCCATGCCTTTGGCAATTTCAGGTTATTATAACCAGTCTTCCAAATCCATTGGTTATGTGAATTTTGGGATTATAATGGGAAATCTGAGTTCCCACATCAAGTTCCATGTGATATAGAGTGAAACTTCCTACCATCTGTTGATAGTAAAAGTATGGATGCACAACCAAGAACTGGTTCCTTTAACGTATCACGAATGTGCCAAGGCAAATATTAAAGGAACTGAGATCACTATACGAGATACGAAGAGGCCCTTCACTATCAAAGAAGCTCACCTAGTGGATGCATCTTTTTATACAGAGTTAGAGGAGGACATCAGATTCCTAATGAAAAGGATGGAGGGAGCCTGTGTTCCCTTGATCAGAGAAAGAATGGCACCTGTGAATGGCCAGAATGATAAAACTGCAAGAGGTAGATGAGTAATAGAAGAAGCCCACCAAGTGGTCCATTGACCTGAGAAAATCTTGAAGCATCTAAAAGACATGATGCTTCCCAGAATGGACCCGATGGAACACGAGGTCACACGACAAAGTGTGTTGAGTTAATTTTCTAAAGGAATAATGGAGGAGGCTTTAAGGGAAAGGAAAATAAATATAGTTGTACCGGCCAGCAGACAATGTAAATAGATTGTTACTAAGGAAGGGAAGGTGGTTTATTTCCTATGATGGTGTGAACAGGCGGCCGAATGAGCTATGGCAGAGGCTGACGAGGAGGCTGACCTGATATATGAGTGTTTTTTGGTGGATCAATGGGGACAATATATAATGATAGACAATTATAACATACAGGTGTTCGTGGAAGATGTTATCGAATAACCTGACTACCTGACGGACCGACCGAAGCCACAAGCACAAGAATTAGAGCAGCTAAATCTGGAAAAAGAAGGGTAGGAGACAAGGCCCATTTTCTTCTCGAATAATCTTTGCAAGGAGAAATTGGAGGCTTTTATTGAGCTAATTCGGGAGTTTATAAATGTTTTTGTGTTGAAGTATATGGAGATGGACGGGCTAGATGAAGAAGTAAGTTTCCATAAATTAAATGCAATGGCTTCAGCCATCCCGATCAAGTAAGGAATGATGACTTATGAGCCTGAGCTGGAGTTTAGGATCAAAGAAGAGGTCCAACACCTATTGGTAGAAGGATTCATCAAATCCATACAACACCCCCATTGGTTGTCTAGAATTTTCCCATTAGGTAAGAAAGATAAGAATCTGTGTGGATTTTAGAGACTTGAATAGGGCTTGCCCCAAAGATGAGTTCCCTCTGCCCTCTATCGATAGCTTGATAGATGCAACAGCTGGATATGAGATGTATAGCTTCATGGATGGGTATGTAAGGTACAACTAGATCAAGATGGACCCCACAGATGCATAGAAGATAACATTTAAAACCCCGTTGGGTAACTTCATATACAAGGTAATGTCATTTGGACTCAAAAAAGTTGGGGCTACTTATCAAAGAACAATGATGGCCATTTTCCATGACTTCTTTCACAAATTTATAGAGTTTTATGTGGATGATTTGGTCATCAAATAGAAGAAGGAAGAGTCCCACCTGAGCGATTTGAGGAAAGTATTTTCCAGATGTAGGAAGTATAAACTGAAGATGAACCCGCTGAAATGCATTTTCAGAGTAACCAATGGAAAGTTTCTAGGCTTTGTGGTAGATCGGCAGGGGGTGCAGATGGACTAAGACAAACAGGGAGCGATCTTGGAGATGCTAAGTTCGAGAACGACGAAGGAGCTCATGACTTTCCTCGACAAAGTTTCCTACCTTAGGATATGTGTGCTTGGATTGGACGGAATAACACACCCGTTAATGTAGTTTTTATGAAAGAATCCAAAGTTCAAGTGGGAGGAAGTGCACCAAGAGTCTCTTACTAGACTGAAGAAACTGCTCATTTCACCTCAGACTATGATACCTCCAAAGGCAGGAATACCATTGTAGCTATACCTCACATCCACCATGAGTTTTGTCAGAGCTCTGTTAGCACAGGATATTGATGGGCAAGAATGACCAGTCTACTACCTTAGAAGAATCATACACGGGACAGAGGTCATGTATAGTAGCTTGGAAAGGCATTGCTTAAGCTTAGTTTTCGTAGCATAAAATCTTAGACTTTATATGTTGTCCTTTACAATTCATATTGTAACGAGATGTGATCCTATTAATTTTTTGTTGGCAAGAACTATATTGATTAGTAGGGCAGCTAAGTGGTTACTCACTCTCTCGGAGTATGACTTGAAATGTGTGGTACCTTGCATAATCAAGAGCCCGGCATACGCAGACCTCTTAGAAATCTTCCCGTTTGGGATGTCTGAGCCACCACGAGAGAGCATTCTGGGGGATGATTTAAAGTCCAATCACCTGACCGCAAGCGATGAGGAATGGATGATGCAGTTCGATGAATCTTCAGTAGAGAATAAAGGAGGACATGGGTTATGCTTTCAAGAGGAATGAAAGAAATTTATCTTTCCTATAATCTAGACTATCCTTGTTCCAATAATGAAGCTGAGTATGAGGTGTTGGTACTGGGGTTGTTGGAGGCCCTTCGAAGGGTAATTCGTTCACTCTGCATCAAGGGTGATTTGAACTTAGTGATTCAGCAAGTAAATATAGAATATGCATTGAAACACATCAGTATGGCACCTTATAGAACAATAATTCAGAGGCTTCTCAACTAGTTCCATCAAACCAAGATCAAAAGGCATCCCCAAAAAATTAATCGCCATCCAGACGCCTATGCCAATATCGCTCAAAAGATGATTATGAGAGATGATACAACTATAGTTGTGATTCAACGAAGAACAGCACCCTCGCTGGTACAATCAATTCTGTCGATGGATGATGACTCTAACTGAAGGGGAGAGATTAGAAAATAATTAGAGTCTGGGGAAGGAGAGATGGCGCTGAGAGAACTAGCTCAATACTTTACAAATCAGGGAAACATATATTACAGAAATGCAGGAGGATGGCTATCAAGATGCATAGGTCTAGAAGAAGCAGAGCGGAGATTAAAGAAAACACACGAAGGTCACTGCGAAACAACCGAGATCCCTCTTTACATGTTAATTCAAAATGAAGGATACTTCTGGCCTAGGATGAAGCAAGATGCAGTAGAGCTACAATGAAAATATGATTAGCGCCTGCTTTTTTTAAGGCGACTGAATGCTATTTCGTTGAAGATCAACCAGATTAGAGGCAGCCCTATATTGATTTTATTAAAGATGGAGTTGTCCCTATGGAGAAGACTGATGCGATGGGACTCAGTAGAAGGGCCCCAAGGTTCTACGTTCAGGAAGGGCGACTTTATCAAAGAGAGTACTTCAACAGGCCATTGTGTTGCATCACAAAGGAGGAAGTAATCGAAGTCCTCGAGCAAGCTCACGACCCAGCTCACATAGGAGGAGAAATTTTTTATGACCAACTGATCGCATTGGGGTATTATTGGCCAATGATGGAGAAAGACTCTGTTGAGTTCGTTTGAAAATGTAAAGCTTGCCAACTACATGGAAATATGATCCATGCCCCATCAGTGGATCTACACTCTTTGTAAACACCTTATCCTTTTCACATTTGGGTGTTTGACCTGGTAGGGTCAATATATCCTTCTTCGAGGGGGAAGATCTGGATACTAGTGGAAACGGAGTGCTTTACAAAGTGGGCTGAAGTGATACCACTAAGAAGGGAAATAACAGGGGTGGTGAGAAACTTCATTAGAGAATACATCATTTGCCGTTTTGGGATTCCAAAGGTTATTCTCTCTGATAAAGGAACCTCATTCGTCAATTCAGAGGTAACAATGCTCACATACAAATACTCCATTATTCATCATACTTCAACGATGGCATACCCAAAGGGAAACGGTCAAGCCGAAGCAACTAACAAAACATTGGTTAACCTTTTGGCCAAAACGATGGAGGATTTCTCAGGATCATGGGATGACAAGATACGAGCTGTATTGTGAGCCTATCAAACAACTAAAAGGAAGTCTATGGGATATATCCCGTTCTCTCTTATGTATGGAGCTGAAGCGATTCTCCCGATGGAGTTGGAAGTTCCCTCTACCCGATATGCCTTGCAAATTACTATGCTCCCTCAGAATAGACATGTGCAGTTGGAAGCATTGGATGAAAACAAAGATAATGTGATGCAACACTTTTAAATGTACATGAAGTATCTCTCAAGGGCATATGACAACTTGGTGAGACCAAGGAATTTTGTTGAAGGGGACCTTATTTTCACTACACCAAAATGAGTGATTTGTGAGTGTTGTTAGCAGTCACAAATGGCCTTTATAACTGCTATTTACCGTAATAATTTAGGGGATGACAAAAGAAATATTGTAACTCCTAACAGCAGTTATAAATTTTTATAACCCCTGTGGGGTTATGACTAGTGACCCCGATTTGTAACTGTTGTTTGCAACTGTTGTCAGCAGTTACGAATATAATATTTGTAACTGCTGTCAGTAGTTACGAATCTAATATTTATAACTGCTGACAGAAGTTACGAATCTTATATTTGTAACTACTATTAGTGGTTACAAAATTGACAGTAATGACAAATTTGTGACTGCTATTAGCTGTTACAAAAGTTGAATTTGTTAAATTTGGTAAGAGCTGTTACAAATATCTTTAGATTTTCAGAAAATGATTAAATGATGACAATAGAATAAATATCATGAATATGTAACAAGTCTAAAAAATTTGACAACATTTCATTTATATTTCTGATATTCCAAATATCCGATACACATAAAACTTGTTTAAACTTAATTTAACATCAAACAACCCCTTCTTGGGAGTCAAGTACAAAATGAACGTAATATAAAAAATAAACTAAAAAAATAATGACATAACACTTCGATGACATGAAATTTCATGAACATGTAACAAATATTCTAAACCTATACCAAGGGTCACCACACGGTGGATACACTTCGTGAAGTCGTATATCAACCATGGGGGGTATTGATGAGGTGACATCATCTCTCTCGTGTACTAAGAGTACGCCTACTGAGCAAGTTCAATGGACTCAAATTTTTTGAATGCGGTGCCTCGGTATTGCTTGTGTTGCTTGCCACGAAGTGTAAACAGCAGGATTTTGGTCTTTGAATACTATGTATGTCAGGTATGCCATGTGTATGCCTACAAAGAATAAAATGTAACTATGTTAGTTAGAATAAAGAAGGTGGGGCATAATGTTATTTTCATAATAAATGCAAAGGGAAAAGTAAAAGTCAAATTTTTTTTATGGAGCAGGTGCCTCATATTTACCAAATAGAGATATAAACACAATGAGTATTTGGTTCCATACCTTATGAAAAATCATGCACGGTTCCTCCACCTAATTTTGTAAGAAGTAAAAAAAATAGTAGTAAGAACGAGAGACTCATTAAGAAAATATAAACACAATAGAAACAGAATCTAGTTACATCGATGTTCTAAAATGAGAATTAAGGGAAGATAAATTGTCTAATTATCTAATCAACCCGTGTCAAATTTTGGAGTAATATACACAATCACAATTTTCTTAATTTTACATAGGCTCCATAACAGTTTGAAAATATCTAAAAAAAATCATCATTGAGCTATTTCAATAGTATTGCACACATATCATGTTCATTAATTTATCCTTTTGCATTAAATAACAAATATTTTGCACGAAACAGACGAAACATAACCTTAGGATTATTCAGGTGGGACACCCCAAGATTTCAAAAAAGGATATGGCATGAGGGGCACAACAGCTTAATCAACAACATGATGAGGAGGAATCAGGGGAATATATGATGGAGGAAATGACACTAATAAAGCAGCCAAATTTCACAATAGGCCACTACATGTTTTTGAATTGCAAAAAATTAATGAGGCCAACCAAGAACAAAATAAAGCACAAGCCTAATCTAAATATGGCTTCTAAACTGAATATCCTACATATAAGTGGAGGATATGAGGAGTTTATCTTGGTATCTCACATGATAATGTAAGAAAATGATTTCAAATAATCAAAAGAAACATAAAAGCAAGAGGAAAAGAAAAAGTGAGGATGAAAAACACGGGAGTTTTATGCGAAGTATTGGTTGACTTTATGTGTAGCTCCATAAATCTATTGAAAGCTACATTTCCACAAGCAGGATTCTAATTTAATTTGATTATTCAAAGAACTGTCATAATAGCTCATAGTAAAAGTTCATATCTAAATCCAGAGAGCAGATATACATTTATGGCTTATTATATCAAACTTACAACAAAATAAACATTGATACTGGAAGCCTATGCATTAGAATCAAACCACAGAGTCGAAATGAGTAGAAGATTGCACTTGAGATATAGCAGTATCATATTCCTCGTTTTCAAAATCTATAGGTAGCGTCCCACTAAAATTCTTCTTGTGAATCAAACAAAAACCTTATCAGAATTTTAATAAGCTAAATATAATTTCAAGTCAATGTGGGAAGCACTAAAATAGAACGATTTTCACTTATGGGTATTGAATTTTCATCATCCATCATCTGAACACAAACTACTTCTACATGGCTCCAGAAATTGTATTAAATTCAAATCAACACGTAAATGCTTTCTCCATCAAATCAAGTTATGGACCCAACTAAGATATGTCATATTCAAGGGGGAGGGGTAAAAGTGGTGTTCATCATAAATATAGTTATAAAGTAACTATAAAGAATCATATTCTACTTATGAGGCCACAAAACCAAAGAGACCTAAACACAGAAATGATGGCATCATTATAAAACTAAAAGTTTTAACAGTCATTTGCCAAAAAAGAGCAATATAAGAAATTCATTACAGATGGCAAAATCTGTCAAATGTTTTTTGACTAATTTCATCACAAATGAATGGGGATAAAAAAGGAGGTGGTGAAGTCCACCATTGCAGCTCATTGAAGGAGGTACTAATTTGTGAGAGTTTATAAGTACACATATTTCCCTCTATGTATATATGAGTGCAGAAATATTGCATACGGGCTAGTTTTAACTTGCAATTGTTCTATCTAGTAAAAGGGTGAGAAGGATAGTGGGAACATGTATTAAGAAGGTTGGACCCAGCAGAGGAGGAATCAGATTCAATCCATAGTTTTTTCCAACCATTAGACCAGGCTAATTCAATGCCCATGATAAATTCTTCAAGTTCAACAAAGAAGGCACTTTGAGATCCAACTTTCTTTCAGTAGACACCAAGAATTTCACCCTTGTAGTCTATGGGAATACCTCCAATAGTAACAGGTCCAGGAGAATCTTTATCAAGACCATCAGTATTAAGCTTGACCCAAGTATTAGGAGGAGGGAGCCATTGAACTGAGTGATGTTAGGAGATTTATGAGGGACACTAATGACATTAAGTCTACTAAGGATGAGGATCTCATTGACTTTGTTATGAATATGGACATGATAAATATTAGCAATGAAGATGGTCCAGGTAAAGATGAAAGATTATTCATTTTTAATGTTGGGCGGAGTATTATGAAATGCCTTATAGTCTCTCAAAATGCCATTGCCAAATCTCAGAGGCAAATGGGCAGTTAATAAATAGGTGATGGTCTGACTCAAGGGCACAGAGGATAATAATAGGGAAGATAGGAATAACAGTGTGGTTGAGTAGAACCAAGGTGGGGAGTTTTCCATTCAAAATTCTCCAAACAATAACGAAGATCCTAGGAGGAATGAATGATTTCCAAAGAAAATTAGACCAAGGTGTGGGAGGGAAGTGATTAGAAAAGAAAGGGTGAGAATCTTTAAAGGTCAATATCCCTTCACTAGAGTAAGGTTAGATCGTGGTAAGATCAGTAGGAGTATCAGGAAGGGGGTGGAATAGATAATAAAGGAAATATGGGGAGTGAAAAGATTGGGGGGAGCAGTCTAGTTATTGTAAGAGATAATTGAGGAGACAGTGATAATGGAGTTATCGAGAGGCCTTCCAAGGATAGTGTTAATGGGAGTGCCCAACAAGTTGTGGTTTAAAGGATTGATGCTGCTATCATTTTCAACAGCCCATACAGAGTGAAGGCTAATAATTCTAAGAGAAACCTTGATGCCAGGACAAATGGATGAAATATTATATTGAGATGAGACATGATTAAGGTTTAATATAGGTTTTAGGAAGTCACTCTAGGGGCTGTAAATAGTGAAGAGGTCCTAAGTGTGTTGAAGAAGAGCAGCCCTATTGAAAGAAACTAAATTTCTAATGTACAAACCACCCAAGTCTTTAGAAGAGTATGTGTGCTGCCAAATAGATAGCTGATAAAAATTAAAAATAACATTGATACAATTAATAAAGATGCCACAGAAGCCGAATTCCTGATAGAGTTATGGGTAAAATCGTTAATTAATAGTATTAGATCCTTTGGTCACATCAATCTTGATAGCTATATTCCCACCCTAAGAATTTATAATATATCATATTAAAACATTTTGATGCTAAGCTAATGTCATGCACAATAATTCTGTCTTTTGAACAAACATATATGATTAGAAGTGAAAATTCCCGAAGCTACATGAGACAGTCAATTAGTAAGGATCTTAATTATTATTTTGAAACTAAAATTTGCTAAAGAAATAGGTCTATAAGAAGAAATCTCCTAAGTATTGGAAGATTTAGGCAGAATAAAAACATGGTTCGAATTGAAACATGTCAATATCCAAGCATTTTTAAAGAAGGAGCTTAATGTCCCATGGAATCAATCTCAATTTGAATTTAATGCAGACTTTAAGAAGAAACTCTAACTTTCTTGTGGATGTTTATGAACACATTAGTATTCCATAATCTAAGGGCCTTCCTCATACTTTTAAGATTTTATTAAGAACAAACATAGGATAACAACATGTTAGGATAGAGCTCCATTATTTTGCAACAAATGCTAAGAATTTTGGATGAGTAGTCCAAGTAGAAAAAAATCTGAAAATCTTAGGGCCAAACAATTTAAATTTAGAACTAAAAAGAAGAATATGATGATGATGATGATGATCTGATTTACGTATACGAAAAGTTATACAAGATATGGAATCCCAAGCATTGAGCATCATGATTACATAGACTTCAATCAAGTATTCTTCTTATTGATGATTGATCACTTTTCACCCAAGCGAATTCCACACCCAGAGTGTCAAGATGAATCAAATCACATGAGTCAGACATATGCTAAAATTCTTCACATGTAAATGTAAGAGGAGGAAAATGGCCACTACCTTCATGGGAACCTAACACAGAATTAAAAACATCAAATAGAGAACAAGGGAGATTAATTTTATGAATACACGCCCTTTTCCTCTTATCTTTAATAGTGTTGTGGGAGAAACTAGAGTTCTTGTCCCCCTCCTCTAACAACTTTTCTTGGGATTTATGCCTCCAAAACTAGTCTTTAATAGATATTTTTGGATATAAATAGCAGTAGCATAAGATAAATTTCCCTGTAATATTCATACTACATTGCATATTTTAACCGTAATATTATAGTGTATACATTAAATTTTAAAAACATTCCATTATCACATATGCGCATTATTAAAGATGAAACGTAAATTCTCATGACGCATAAATATTGGCAATTTGCAAATCAATGATTATAATTTGGCATTGAAAAATGCTACTGAAGCATAAAATTGAAAAATCAAACAAATCAATGATTCAACCATCAAAAGTGTTAACCGGATCTTCAAATTTTATGTACTTGCCAATATCAGTGATGAGAGTAACACTTCGATTGAAAATTTGATGATGGTTGACTTTAGAGTATTCATAACAATCTTTGTTTCGTGCCTTCCAAATTTCCCAACATACAACATTTGGAATCACCTTACAGAAGAACTTAATATAGTCTTTGTTACCAGATTTGTACCACTAGCTCATTAATAATCCATTTAAGCCACTTTGATCAATATGAATCCCCATGCATTTTGCGAAGAAATACCTAACCTTTTAAGGATTTTCACACCAGATTAATAAGTAGTGCTTATTTTATAATTGACTGAGGCAACCCTTGAATGTATAGGCAAGTTTTATTCTCAAAGTTTGAATGTTCTCACTAACTCGAATAAACTTATTAACTATGAATCACGGGCATGAGTGTCATGCCCAACATGACATGGACACGCCGACATGGATAATTTAAAAAAATGGACACGACACGATGGGGACATAGACCGACATATATATATATATATATATATATATATATATATATATATATATATATATATATATATATATATATATATATATATATATATATTTAATAAAATTCCATGTATTCTTCGCAAGAGTGTTCGACACGGGTACGTCACCTCCGACAAAGTGTCCGTGCTTCATAGCTTATTAATGATCCTCCACATGATAATTTATAATTATTTTTGAATATAAGGTTCCAAATAAATTCCATCAATATGGAGGTGGCATAATGTTTCTGAATAACCTCTACATTGGTAGAAAATTTGAAGTTACTTGAAACATAACATCCTAGTGACCCGGTCACATGTAATACTTATGGACACGTCGTGAAGATAAAACAAAATCTCTTGAAAGTACCATATGGTGACATAGGAAACATCCGATGTCATTCTACATGGAATAAAGCATGATGAATTAGAGAAATGACCATCACAAAGATATAAACATTTCCTTGGGAGTGGTGCTCCTTAACTGAATAGCAAGTGTAACACTTAGGGATGACAACGGGGCAAGTTTGACCAAACGCGACCACATTACCCCTCCCCAAACTCGCTTACCACGCCTCCGCCCCAAACCCATTTAAAAACCCTACGAGGCCCCGAACCAGCCCCAAAACATTTTTTTATGATATTTTCTAACTTATTTTATTCAAGTATTTTAACGTATTTCATGTTTTTTTAATGTTAAACTATTAAAAACTCGAAGTTCTCTAACTAAAAGTATGCATTGAATTATTATTATGCCAAACTAACTATGGTGCATAGATTTAATTAGAATATTTGTAATAATACCCTTAAACGGGGCGGGTTTGGGGTTTTTACACACAAAGCCGACCCTGCCCTAAACCCAACATTTTTTTTATTTCAAACCCGACCAACCGATTTATTTATCCCAAATTTCCCCCGTTAGGGGCAGGTGCGGAGTGGATCCCCATCAAAATTCATCCCATTGAATTAGATGATCGATTATAAACAAACATATCAATAATCTAACTAAAATTCACACAAACTAGTAAACAAATATTATCTTATATTAATATAAAAATATACTACAACAACAAATTTGCAATCCGAGTTTTCAATTGGGTCACCCTCAAACTCCTATCACCACTACAAATCAATGCAGATTTTTAATTGGCTCACCCTCAACTTCAATCACAACTAAAAATCATATGTACAAAAACTAATGATATAGGAAAATAATGAAGAATTAAAATTACCTCGTATCCGTATTAATTCAATGTTGTAAATTGAATGTCCGTGCTTAGATTAAATGTCCTAAAATGAATGGAAAAATACCACGCATGCAGTAGCTCCTTGTCAAATACCCATAAATGAAAAACATAAGCTTGGTTACCAATATCAAATATCAAAATATTCAAGAGGAAAAACTAAATATCCAATCTCAAAATCCATTAAATGGTTAAGGCCTGATATTTCAGTTACATAGCATTCTCAACAACAAAGTTTGGTCGGCTAATGTTCAACAACTATATCATGAAACATAACAGTAAGAGGACTTACAGCAAAAAAAAAACGATCGCAGATTTTAAGATTTTAAAATCTTAAACAATGATCAAACACGAAGTTAATCAAATAACTACAAATTGAAATCTTACAATGCTAATACTTAATGTAGTCGAGATGAAACTTGAAACAATTTTCTTACAGTAAATAGAGGGAGAGGAATATTTGTTATCCAACTTCGAAGATTAGTCGAGAGAGAGGAAGATTTTTGGTCAATCGAGAGAGAGTTTAACCTAGGCCAAAATTTTTTGAGAAGGGAGCGGGAGATTGAAGAGGGAGGGAGGAGGGAGAGGGAGATAAAGGGGGGAAATTAAACATATACCGAAATTTTGGTGACCCTCTTAAACCAAAATTTGTGACCTTCACGAGCAGTCATAAATTCGTGACCACCCATAGCGATCACAAATTAAGTCTTAAGCTAAAATTTATGACGGATATGAGCATTCACAAATTTTTGACCGCTAATAGCGGTCACAAATCTAAAATTTATGACTTCTCATAGCAGTTACAATTTTGTGACTGCTTATAAGAGTCATAACTTAAGTCTAATGATAAATTTGTGACTCTTTGTGGCAGTTATAAACTTGTGACTCCTTATAGCAGTAACAAATTAATTATATGGTAAGATTTGTGACTGTTATTAGTAGTGACAAACTAATTGACTCAAATTTTTCATTACCCAAATATTTTATGACTCCTATTGGCAGTTACAAATAATGTTGTGACTCCTAATGGCAGTGATAAAGTTTGTCACCCCCATTAGCAGTTACAAGAAGGCAGTTACAAAATTAGTATTTTGGTCTAGTGTTTGAAGGCAGCAGTGAAGCACATCATAGGGCTTCCTCTACCTAAATTTGTAGCAAATTGGGAGGGACCTTTCATTATAAAGGAGGCTCACGATTCTAATTATTGCTTAATTTCTAAGATAGAAGAAGATAAATCATTTAAGATTAGCAACAAATGGTTGAAGGTCTATCATATATAAAGCAAGTAACCTTTGAACATTAATGTATTTAGCTCTTTTTGTTATGAATATATATAAATCATTATTTTTCTCGAAATATGTCTTTTGTTGTAACTAGAGTGAGATGGAAGATGGCAAAGTTTGTATTTTATGCAAGAAGTTATAACATAAAGAAGTGGCATGAAAATAAGATATAACTTCTCTTTCATTCATAAATTGGGAGGTTTCACAAAAATGGGAACTACTGCCCAGAAGTTACATAAAAAGGAAACTAAAAATTTATACAAGTATAAGGGAGGTCATCAGCCTAGGAGAAACCACAAGTCTAGAGTAGAGAAATAATCTCCAGGTAGACCCAAGGAAGCTGCTAGGCATGCTTGATGAGCGTTGATGGAACCTTCTAGCCTTGTCTGAGCTTGAGTACGCTCAATGAGGAGTTTCTCTCACCTCAGCTTCAGTAGAAGCAAAGTTTATTCGATGTCCTCCACCTCCTTATTAGTGGCTTCAAGTAGAGATGTCAGTTCGGCTAACCTAGCTTCCTCAGCTGATTGTGCCTCTTGATGCTTCTGTAGTAGTTGTCTCTGACTTTCCAACTACTAACTCTTCAAAGTCTTTAGATGTCCAATCATCCAGTTAAATTGAAAGCCATCTCGGCCCAGATCCTTTAGATAGTCCAAGAATCAGTAGAGTAAAGGCCTGGTAACGTTTGCATTAGGGGTGCTAGCGATATCATCAAAAATAATCGCCATAACTTGAAGCTTGTGTCTCATCACGGGAATGTTTGAATGTAGTAAAAATCTCAGGTTGATGAGTTACAATCTGTTCAATCACCAATCTATGGTTAGAAGGTAGTTAGGGAGAGTGATGAAGGACCATGAGACAAAACTCATGAGGACCTAGAGATGGCAGAGGAAGCTCACAACCAGATTCACTATCGGCCTGAGCACCCATCGTGGAACCTTGGTCGTTAGGACTCGTTTCCTCTGGTACATCTAGTTCTCGATTTAGTAAGGCGACGGGTGAGGGAATTACTGGAGGTTTCTCTTCACCGCAAGGGGACTCCCCAGAAGCCTAAGGACAAATCAAGCAAATAATGAGTTAAGTGAAAAACATCTTAACAAGTGTTTATCATCGTTAGGTCACCGTTACTGGTGGAGTTTGACGAAAAATATTAACAAGTGTCTATCATTGTTAAGTCACCATTACTGGTGGAGTTTGACGAAAAATCTAAACAAGTGTTTATCATTGTTAAGTCATCGTTACTGGTGGAGTTTGACAAAAAATCTTAACAAGTGTTTATCATTGTTAAGTCACTATTACTGGTGGAGTTTGACGAAAAATCTTACCAATTGTTTATCATTGTTAAGTCACCGTTACTGGTGAAGTTTGACAAAAGATCTTATCAAGTGTCTATCATTGTTAAGTCATCGTTACTGGTGAAGTTTAGCGAAAAATATTAATAAGTGTTTATCATTGTTAAGTCACCGTTACTCATGGAGTTTGACAGAAAATCTTAACAAGTGGTTTTAATTCTTAAGTCACTATTGCCAGTGGACTTTGAATGTTCAAAAATGAGATTCTGCTAGATTGTACATTGTCAATATAAAAGGACAAACAATAAGAAACAGAGAGAAAATAGAGAAATTCCTCGGTAATGGCTGGAGCAAGAATGGGAGTCACTAAAGACGCTACAACGGTGGGAACTGTTGAAGGCAGGTTCATATCCTCATAAGCCTCCACGACACCCTCAACTAGAGGAACCTCGGCCATAGGGACCTAAATATTAGGACAAGCTCCTAAGTCTACAAAAGTAACTAATTCTAACACTGGGGTAGAGCTTGAAGATGTCGTTTGACCTCCCACAGATGCACCAATGCTGGTAGGGGCAAAAGAAGCACCCATTACACCAAAATGGGTAAATTGTCACCTTTCCAGCGCTAGCCTTATCACGGTCATTGACTGTGACAAAAAAATACGTGTTTTTTATCACGGTTGTTGATCGTGACAAGTCCGTGACAATGACTTGTCATGGTCAATGATCGTGACAATCCTTATAACATTGTCACGATCAAGGAACGTGACACGTCCGTGACAAATGTCCCAGTAAAAAACCCTTTCCCCTTCTTTTTTCCCCGCTGATTCTTCCCTCATTTTCTCTCTCTCTCTACTTTCAGGTTAGTTTCTCTCTCTCTCTCTCTCTCTCTCTCTCTCTCTCTTCCATTATATATATATATATATATATATATATATATATATATATATATATATATATATATATATATATATATATATATATGTGTGTGTGTGTGTGTGTGTGTGTGTGTCTATATGTGTGCGTGTGTATATATATGTGCGTGTGTGTATGTGTATGTGTATGCATGCGTGTGTGTGGTGGGTGGGGGTTGGGCAGGGTCGGGGGAGGTAGCAGGGATGGGGGGGTTGTTGTGTGTGTGTGTGTGGTGGAGGGGCAGGGTGTGTTTGCGTGTGTGTGTAGTAGGGGTGGGGGTGGGGCAGGGTGGGGGTGGGTGGGGGTAGGGGTGGGGGGTTGCGTGTGTGTGTGTATGTGCGCGTGTGTGTATATGTGTGTATATGTGTGTGTAGTGTGCGTGTTTGTGCGTAGTGTCCCTTGTAAACGAATTGATTGATTATTAATTTTTTAGTAAATTAATATATGATTCCCCCTCATTGTAAATTAGTAAATTAATTTATGATTAATTATGAAAGTAGGATTGCCCCTCATTGTAAATTAGTAAATTAATAATTGTATACTTTAATTGTTAGTTTAATTGATGAAAATAATTAATTGAGTATATGAATTAGAAGGAGTATGGGATACACATTTGTTGTTGACATTGTTGTTGGATTATAGTGGATCGATGTTCGGTTGGTTAATTTTAGAAGTGCCATGACAACTGGATTATTGTCCATATGGGGGTGGGATTTTTCAACTTTTTTTGAAAATTACTTTGTATATCCAACAATATATATATATATATATAGTATGATAATTAAATGAAGCATACTTGAAATTACATATAGTGCGCATAGATACTAGCCTTCTAGTTCTTATGTGTACGCATTCAATAGCCCTTAGACCCGTTCGAGAGTCATTACCCCTATAATGAGATCTCTCGAATTGACCCGTTTAGACAGTTTGGGACTGCATAATTTCTGTATAATATTCTTAGTGGCTTAAAGTTATTTCTTTTGGAGGAAGTTTTGCAGTCGTATCCTAATGTTCTCTGGGTACATACTAGATTGACAAGTGTGACTGTTATTTCAATTGATCAATTGAAATAACACCCACACTTGCCAATCTACGTCGTGTAGTTAGAGAACTACGGGGATATGATGCCAAATGTTTCTCAAATTGTAACAATGTGCATGAGTTGTTAAGTATATTACAAAAAAATACGGTCTTGAACGGGATAGGACCTATCACCCTTTAGAGGAGATGGAGGAAATAGAAATTTCGATTATAAATTGAATTTGAATTTAAAATTTAAAAATCAAATATAAATAAGACATAATTAAATGAAACATACTATAAATCTAAGTTTTGTTTATACTAATCCATGAATATACGTTTCGTACCTTTAATAGGTGATTAGTTGTGGTAGCTGTGATGGGATATCTGAAATACAAAGAGTGGATGGGTGAGACAAATAGAATGGGAGATGTGTTTCGCAAAGGTGCTAACGAATTTGTGAAATACACAAAGACATGTCATAATGATGAAGAGTTTTCGTGTTCGTGTGCTAGGTGTAAGAATGGTAAGGTGTTTAAGTGTAAAATAGTTGAACTACATTTTTTAAGATCGGGTATGCAAGATAGTTATCAATTTTGGAGTTTTCACGATGAATTGAAAGTTCCTTTTGTCCCCGACCAACCATCACAACAAACATCAACAAGAAGGATAGATGTAGAAGGGGACGACATAGATCATAATATGTTAGAGGATTTAGTTAATGATGCGTATGGAGTTTATGAAGCGGAGGAGAATAAGTTTACTAATGATGTGGTTTACACAGTTTATTCTCCTCCGCTTACTAATGATGGAGTTTATAGATCAAACATATCTATAAAGCGTAGGTTTGCACAGTTTGAAGACGCAGTATGGTTTGTCTGGAAATAGCGTGATAGGAATTCTGAAATGGGTGAAGGGCTTATTACCCAAGGAGAATACACTTCCAAATACCTATCATGTTATGAAGAACGGTTTGAAAGGTTTGTAAATGAAGTATAAATCGATTCATGCTTGTGTGTATGACTGCATACTATACCAAAAGGAGTAGAAAAATCTCGATCATTGTCCGGTATGCGATGAACCTAGATATGTCCAATCTACTAGTAAGGAAGGCACAAGCTCAAAAGCGCCTAAAAAAGTATTGAAATATTTTCCCATTGGGCCTAGATTAAAGCGATTTTTCATAGTACCATGGATAGTGGAGTCAATGACTTGGCATGATAGGGCCGAACTAGGGGGTAATATTATGCGTCATCCTATTGATTCTACTACCTAGAGGAGGATGAATTATGAGTATCCCAATTTTTCTTGAGTACAACGCAACATTAGTTTGTCTCTATCAACATATGGTTTCAATCCATTGGGAAATGTAAGCACCAATTAGAGTGTATAGCCAGTGATCCTAGACACACTTAACCTCTGTCCTTCACACTGTATGAGACCTGAATTTTTTATGATGGCTTTATTGATACCTGGGCCAAAGGCACTAAGTGATGACATCGACATCTACCTGGATCCTTTGGTAGAAAAATTAAATGAGTTATGGGAAGAGGGTGTGCAATCATTTGACTCTTCTAGAAAAGAAGAGTTTACGCTAAAATCTATGTTGATGTGGGCAATTAATGATTTCCCAGCTTTTGGGACATTATCTGGTTGTGTAGTACATGGTTATTTGGGATGTCCTATTTATGGAGAGGAGACTGAATCTCTTCATCTATCATTTATCTAAAAAAATGTATACCATTGCCATAGGAGGTTTTTATACCCAACTCATAGTTTTAGATTTAAGAAAGGTTCCAATTTTTTATTGGGCTGGGTTGAACATAGGCTACCGCCGAGACAACTTTCGGGTTCAGAAATTGAAAGTAAATCTTCTGAATGTGGCCCTAATATGCCAGGTAATAATCCCAAATTTAAGAATGTCAAGCATAAGAAGAACCCAACTGGGAATGAACCTGAGACAAGAAAGGCATGGTCTAGGAGGTCAATTTTATTTGACTTGCCTTATTAGAAGAATAACCCGGTGCGCCCTGTATTGGATGTGATGCATGCAGAGAAGAACTTTACTGAACATATTATGGGAACTTTCCTTGGGGGGAGTCATTCAAAGGATGGAGAAAAATGCACGAAAATACCTTAAATCGTTGAAACTTAAGCCACAACTATGGTTGAAAGAAGATAGTAGGGGAAGGACAATAATTCCCCCTAGTGCGTTCACTTTGACGAGTGGGGAAAGGAAGGTGCTTTTAGACACAATATATAATTTGAAGGGCCCATATACTTTTTTGTCTAACTTGAAAAGGATTGTGAATTATTCTACTCATGATTTACAAAAGTGTAAGTCCCACGATTGGCATGTGATCATGCTATTGGTTCCTCTATTATTTAAGCATCGTTTCTCCAAGCACAAGGATTTGCGGAGGGATATTATGAAAATTAGTATTACCTTCTCACTCTTGTGTGAGAAGGTAGTCAATCGAGAACACATAGTGGCCGCAAAATTAGCGGTGACCGAAGCGATTTGTGTGTTGGAGAAGTACTTTCCCCCAGCATTCTTTGACATAAGTGTTCACTTGGTACACCTATGCGATGAGGCACTTCTTTTTGGTTCAGTTAGATATCAATGGATGTATCCGTTTGAAAAATTGATGAATGTTTTTAAAGATTACGTCAAGAATACGCGATACATTGTAGGATCAATTGTAGAGGAATACATCACTATGGAGTCATCAATATATACTCGGGAATATATGCTTGAATCGACTAGCGTTGATGACACTGATGATTTCGTCGATGATGGAGGTCATGTGATGGGAAAACGAGTGAAATTAACAAGTTTGCAACATGAACAAGCAGATCGTTATCTATTTGACACACATGAAGATGTCGAAGAATGGAAAAGTAAGTTTCGATTATTATAATGTTTAACATTATTTTAGATTAATTTATACATGATTAATTTTGTATTATGCAGAAAATATGAAGCATGTGAGAACAATAAAAGATGAAAAATAATGGTACAATCAGATAGCGAATTTAGGTTGTGGTTGACACAAGAGGTAATTATAATGAAAATGGCCGTTATATAACGTTAGATTACACTCAAATTTTATAACTAATATAATTAATTTATCTATATTCTTAGCTCTTAAAGATGGGTGATGCGACATCAAGGCTTGCTCGTCTAGCCACTGGACCCTTGTTTGTGGCACAAGAGTACAAAAAGTATCGATTAAACGGTTACGTTTTCGGCGCTAAAGTGTACGAGGAAAGTACAAATCTACAGAACTCGGGCATTTCATACAAGGCTCTTACTTTCTTTCAAGCGAGCGCAAAAGATAAAAACCTCGTTGAAGCTGAAATGACTTACTATGGTGTAATCCGAAATATATTTGAATTGGATTATATAAGCTTCAAAGAGGTTGTATTTTATTGTGGCTGGGTAAGAGTTTAGGATAAAAATGCTTGTAAAGTTGATCCTGTCACCAATTTGATCATGATTGACTTGTCAAGATTGAAGAGCAACGACCACGTGAGCGATGAGCTATTTGTTTGTGCATTTCAAAAGGTTAACCAAGTGCTTTACTCGGAGTATATCAAGAACGAGTCGTGGTCAATTGTCCAACAGACGCAAAAGCGTCTAAATAGTAGTGTGGATGTCTTGGATGCTTCTACCGAATATCAATCCATTTTTTATGATAACCCGAATTTTAAACAATTTTTCAATTTGTAATAAATATTCCAATTTGTACCGAAACATCCATTTTTAATGATTTTAATTGATTTTCACTTTATCATTTTCACTCTTGTGTAGTGTGCGTGTGTGTGGGAAGTATGGGTGGGGGTGGAGATGTTTCGTATTTTTAGTAATTGTACATATTATGAGCTAGATGCTGTTATTTTGGAATTCAGAATTGAGGTGTTTAACAGTAACAATTCATTTTTATTTGTAGTAATTGTACAAATTTACATGTCTTCTTTTAATTCATTTTTATCTGTACTAATAACATTTTTTTATAGCAAATGTCTCCTTCAGGTATTAAGGCGAGGATGATGACACTAGTTATGATGATGTCATCTCGGCTCGGTGGTAGCGGAGGCGACGAGGGCTCCTCAGCCCCTCGGCTCCCCAAATGTGGCAAATTAGGGATGGCCATCGAAAACAAGTCGGAGCTATTAGCGAGATCCCTCGAGCTAATAAAAACGATCATCGGCCCGGGGTATATGAGTTGGAAGGAGGTTCCATATGAGATCAAGTTAGCTGTTTGGGTGGCACTACAGGTAATGTATTTATATTTATATTTATATTTATATTTATATTTATATTTATATTTATATGAATATTTCAATTTCAATTTCAATTTCAATTTTGATTCGATTTTAATTTCAATTTCATTTTATATTTATATTTATATTTATTCTCAACTAACATTGTATTTGTTGGATAGGAACAATTTAGCCTGAATCTAAAGCTATGTGATTTCGTCTTGGAGCAGTTGAGGGAGCAACACAAGACGTGAAAGAAAAATATGCGGACCCGATACTTTGGGGAGACACGAGAGTCCGTTATCCGAATGCGTGAATCCGTCCTGTCGAAGGAGCCGATCTCATTGGCAAAATGGCAACAATTCATTGACAATGAGATCGGGGAGCGACATTGGCATCTCGCTAATCGGGGAGGGAAAACCGGGCAAAAAAGATGGATGTGCACTACTCCGGCCGGACGTCTTACGCCGAGGTGGATCATAGGATGATGGTAAGATTTAATTTTTTTATAACTACAGAAATATATTATTCTGCATTATTTTACTTTATGGGGTCGATACTAATTTTAATTTATTTTATTTCAGGGGACAGGGAGTGGCATTGGGGTAGGCCACATAGGCTCGATACTTATGTAGCTCTTCGTACGAAGAAGGGGAAGGACAATGAAGTTTCCCCAAGCATCGCGGCCATGATTGTAAGTAATCCTACAGTTTACTTTTTGTTGATTACGTTATAATTTTTTAGTTTACTTATTTTACTAATCATGTGCTTTTTGTCGTTTCAGGCAAAGCTTAAGGAAGTGCATGAGTCGCAGTCTGATGCCGACAAGGCATCTTTTTCCACAGACGCACTCAGCCAAGTGTTTGGCTCTGATCGCAAGGGGAGGATAGGGGGGGTGAGATCGTGGGTGGACAAATCTAGGATCATCAGATTGGAGACAAGCAACATCGGGTTGGCTCGAACGGTGAATTCACATGACGCGAAGCTGTCCCATTTGGAGGCGACGGTCCATGATATGTTCTCATTCATGAATCGTTCATTGGGCAGAAACCGTAAGGGAAAAGGGAAGGAGAAGGCGGTGGAGGAGGAGGAGCGGGAGGACGAGGTGCAGGATGACGAGGATGTGGACCTCGTTGCTTCATCGTCGACACGTGTAGACTTTGATGATCCACTTCCCTATTTGACTCCCCTCAACAAACCAATGTCGACACTTGGTTGGTCGAGCGTGTTTATAATGGACATATTTGATGGCCAACGGATAGGGAAGGGGTTGAGGGACCCGAATATCGTCTAGGGTGCACTAGTTCATGGACGTGAGCTTCAAGGCATCAAGTCCAATGTGCTCGTCATGCATGTGATACCCGAGAAAAGAACTCCCCATAGTGGTTGAGCGAAAAATGCGGTACGATGTATATTAGTGGGTGTGTCAATTCGTATATCGTGTGGCCTACTCACCTCCTCAGAGTTAACCTTACCCCAGACATTTAGTGACATTGTTTTAAGTTTGAATTGAATTGTTTTAAGGTTAAATTGAATTGTTTTAAGTTGTTACATTTGAATTATATTTGGATTATATCGTGATGTGTATTGTCTCTATTTGAATGTGATTTGAATTATCTCTATTTTATTTGGATATATGATGTTTGAACAGGTATAACGTTGCTATAACAGGTACAAATATACTACTGGGCCATGGTAGTGGCCATACTACCCCGCATATTTTTTTTAATTCTGTCAAGAATTGTCACGGTCATTGACCGTGAAAATTCTTTATAAAAAGTCATGGACTTGTCATGGTCCTTGACCGTGACAAAACTTGTCACGGTTAAGGCCCGTCACACGACTGTTATAATTCTAACCATCTTGCCACGGTCAATGACCGTAACAAGTCCGTGACAAAAAATGTTGTCACCCCAGGAGTTATCATGATCATTGATCTTGACAAGTTCAACTTGTCAAGGTTGATGACCGTGATAATTCGACAGATTTGGTGTAGTGACCAGGATGGGCAGGAGAGACAATTGTGGCCTTGTAACCTGTTAGAATCTCGAAGGATAATGGTGGGATAAGACTCGGAGAAGGCTATAAAAAATAAAGCTAAGTGTTAGAGGAGGGGGATAATATAATTAAAAGAAGAGACACACTTCACACTTAACTCACCTCAGTAATATGGTTGAAAGAGGGAACGACAGTGATGGGTGTCAATAGAGGTGGAAGAAGGATGTTGGCCAATGCTGAAGATAAAAAAGGAAGATACCTCAACTTGAGATACATCAAGATGATAAGAAGATTCACACAGTGGAAAATATAGAAAAGAAAATTTTAGAAGTGTTTAGAACTTATTACCTCAGGAAAGGTTGGCAAAACTGGAATCACATCCAGAGGAACCACCGGCAAATAGGGTGTACTAGAATAAGCTATGGGAGTTTCCTCTAGATGAGAGGAAACCCCCACATACTCAACGAGCATAGAAAGCCTCTAGGAAGCCTCCTCCACACGACTGGAGGCCGAACGACGTGAATAAGTAAGACCTATTACGGGCGAACAAGGAGGAGATGATTTGGTCATAGATGCACCAAAGCATCCTCCTATAAAAGGGATGACTGGAGGAGAAGGCCTTTCTTTATCAGCCTCCTGATGGAAATAAGAAAGAAAGAACAAGTGTCAAAAAAGAGAAGAGAATTCACTAAGCTATAAACGACTAAGTACGAGAAGACTAACCTCGTTCTCAGACGAAGAGTGTGATGGTATGACAACGGGAAAATTTGGAGGAGATAAGTGAGGAGAATCCCTCTCGGTGAGATCAGCTGCAGTCTGAGAGCTATCATTAACTGGTACAACTGCATCAGGAGAAGGAGAAGTAAAACTCCTAAGAGTAGGGGTAACTGTTGTGGGTTACACTATAAAGGCTTATTTTTTACTTGCCTTGGTTACTAAAGTTTTCATCCTCTTACCAGAAGTGTCAGTACCTGAAGGAACCCTTTTTCTTCATGAAGTCCCTTTAGTAGGATCCACCACGATAGTGGGAAATGACTCAGGAGGAGGAACTGATGGCGCAATTTATCGAAATATCTGTTGGAGCCATTCTACCTCCTTTCTAACTGCCTCCCGTGTTTCCTCAGGAACATTAGCATTGGGAGGAACGTAAGTAATGGGAAAAGCATCTATAGGGACTTGGGACTTACGTGGGGACTTGGGCTTCGAAGAGTCCCCACTCCTTGTCTTCCTTATTTTTTGCGAAAGGGGTTGCAAGGGACCTTCACCAGAAGATGCAGTGGCAGAAGTACCTCCAGAAGGGCATTTAGGCATTGAATCTTTCTTGGCCTTGGTTATAACAACGGGGATTATTGGGCAGTATAGAGGCAACTCGCTAGGGGGATCCTTCGGTATTTGACTGAGTGGGAACTTAATTCCTATAACGAAATTCCCCTTCAGCCCCAGTTCCATTGGAGGAAAACTCTGAACAACGGGGTAAACATGGGGACTTTGGATGAATTCATGAATTTTGGTTATCTGTCTTGGCCAATACTTCAGCACAAAATCACTGGTTACATCCCCCTTCCTAAAAAGTGAAGGAATTGCAACACGACCACTTATGGATGAGCAGATCGTGGAAGCAGCTAACACGGTGTAAAAGGCACAGGCCTCAGGGAAAGATGCCCTAAGGTGACAATCTTAAACACCGATCGAGGAACCCCTTGTTCGTACCCAAACTGACGGCTACAACGGTTGGGGTTATAATGTTCAGACGTATATCTCCATTCAGTATAAGAGGGCAGATAGCTAGGATTCAAGGACGAAATGATGGCAAAAGAAGGATCCTCTGTTATAAGATCCTCTGAAGTGGTCCCCACCACAGTAGGTACGTGGCCGAAGAGTTTCAAGTATGGGCAAAATAATCTTCACTGTAGGGCCTCATCACGAAGCAACTTGCTTTACAAAAAATGCCCAGAAGCTCCTTTCTACTCTGTTTCTTATGAAAGTAAAAAAGGCGATGGGGCTTGATGATTTTCCCAACAAAAAAGGGAATACGGTTGTCATATATCTCAAAAAAATGCAAGTAAAGAAAACCAGTCAAAATGATGGCATTAGAAAAATTAACCAAGTTGTATCTGTCGAAGGACCGTTTGATATCCAGATGGGTCATGTCCAACCATGTATAAAGTGACCCTAAGGCTATGGCTTCCAAAGGAAGCTTATATCCTCTAGACAAATGGACAGACATATTAATCAAGTCCCTATGTGGTTGATCATTGGGCTTGCCAAGAAAGAAAAAATGAGACAAAATCACAAGTATATAGGCTGGTAACTCAAGATATGTACCTTTGCCTGGGCAAAATCCAGTAGTGGGGTTGGTAAGATAGAAGTAGTTTATAAGGGGAGTGAAGGTAGCCTTGTTAGAAGTACCGATACACCTCCTACAAATTAGATCCAAGTCTACTCGGCCCTTTATATCTTCGGCGTCCAAAGTCTCATCGTGGTAAGCCAAAATCCCTATGGACTCAAGTCCAAGAAGCCCACAAACTTCCTCAAGCGTAACGGTGAACTCTCCCCATGAAGAAACGAATGTATGAGTTGTAATGTTCCAATGGGAGACCAAAATTTAAAGAGCAGCATTGTGTTTGGAGAGAGTGAACTCCCCAAACCAGGCATCTTGATGGAGTCCAACCTTAAAAAGAGCGTTAGAGTAGGTGGTCTGCATAAACGAATTCCAAGTAGAAAATTGGGAGGGGGAACCCCCAGGTCCTTCGAAGTCAATATGGGACCAAGGGAAGTCACCTCTATCAAGACGAAACCTCATAGTCCCCTCTAGAGGAAAATAACCCCAAGAAGTGCAATCTTGGTCCTCATCACCCAGCAGCAAAGGGTCATACTTAGCTGAAAAATGATAGGTCCTGCACGCATCAGAGAACTCATCATCTTTGCCAAATATAGGAGGTCGACGATAAAAGTTCAGTTGTTCTTGGCGTGCTTCCACTAAGGAGGCAGCGTCCAGGGTGGTTACAGGCGTAGCACTGGTGGTGGGTGTGCTGGGAACGCTGGAAGAGGCCATGGGAGTGGATGATGGAGCAAGAAAAGTTTAAAGAAGAGGAGAGGGGGAAAATGGAGGAATACAACTACAAATGGTGGTGAAAGAGATGATGAAAGGAAGAGAACTAGAGAAAAACTTGTTAACAATAGCGATTTGAATCTTTATCCCTTTAAAAAAATGCTTTGGGAGTTTGAAGAACACGAAGAAATAATGGCCAAGTGTTTTTGAAAAATAGATGCTTGTAATCCTTTAAACTCATCTTTTGAGTTTTCCCACTAACATACGTGCAATGCCACCAATAATCATATCAAGTGGACATGTGGCACTTCGGGGAGTGTCCTGATAGTTAAAAAGACAGCAACACGTCACTAATGAAGTGACTCCTGGGGAATAAAAAGGGTTTTCTTCCTAGGCAAGTTTGAGTTTTAGCGCCATAATTTTTGTCAGATATATCCAATAGCTCCCAACATGGAAGCTATCCCCATGGTTCAAAAAAGCTACGATGTCACCTCGCCCCAAGTTCAAATGATGTTTAATTGTAACTCAGATACATTGGGGAGAATTTTCCTACTTTTTTGAACATGAAGAAACGATGTCACATCAGAGCCCAAATGAATTAGCACTTTCAAATGGGGAAAATTTCCTGGGGAGAAGTTTACGAGGGATAATTACACAAGTCCCAACGATAGGAATGCCCAAATGGGAGATTTCATACCACTAGGGGCAGTCCTAACGCAAAAAAAAATCATTGCTTATAACTATACTCCACAATAGCACAGATGGGAGAATTTCACTTCCCAAAGAGTCAAAACGGGTTTTTGAGAAAGTCCACATGTGTCTCGGGAGAATTTTGATTAGACAAAAAAGAAAAGACAGAACAATTGAAGCCCGGTGACAGAAAAAAATGGCGATGTCCCTTCGCCAATCGCTGACAATGCGCAGTTCTCTGGTTCAGATACATCAGGAAGAATTTTAATTTTTCCTAAAAGTGATAACGACAGAGACCGTAATGAAGATAGAGACGCCAAATTTCATTGGATTGAGAAGTTTTTGTGAAGAAATTTCTTATTCCCACAACAACTCTCTCCACGAAGGGATAAATACAAGGTGACTTGAAGATAATCTCGAGATTACAGTTAATCCCCCAGCTAATACAACAGACTCAAGGTATTAAGACAGCGATGAATCTCAACAAGACAGCTCAAAGCGATACAGCTCCGCAAGGCAGCTCAAGTGAGGCAGTCCAGTGTGGCAGCCTAAAAGGATCTCCCAACGAAGAAGTTGGTCGAGAAAGATGATCCTTTACCCCTATTATTCTACTTAGTCTTGTTGAATCTTTTTATTTATACTGACTATGAGTTGTAACGATTATAATGATTTTTAGCATAAGATCGAACGGTACTCACGAGAGACCAGGCTTGGCAGGGCCTGGGAGAGATTTCATGCTCTATCGAACGACCTCTCTGTGGGAACTTCAGAGGGACTTGGTTTGGAGGATTGAGAAGTGAGGCACCGTTAGGGATTGTCCTGGCCATCTTAGATACACCTAGTAAAACACCAAAAGACCTTGATCGTGGAACCTTGGGCAGAGCAGCCTTGAGTTCCATCGGGCATTGAGTTGTGAACCAAATAACCCTCTAATTAATGGCACATCTACTTTATGTGATGTCACTAGCCAGCTAGGCAATGTCAAATCTACACTTGAGTAAACCACCGTGATATTTAGGGTTGTCAGATAGTTGGTGAGCCACCTCTGTGATGACAGCCCCCTGATGCACAGTGGCTAAGCAAAAGGCATGTCTTGGTGTTTAATGTTTATGACATGGAGATGACTAGTCCATCAGGTATTTAATGTTCGTGATATAAAGTATGAGGGATGTCTTTCAAGATTATTAATGACTGAGCCATCTCGGGAGGTGGGGGGGTTATTTATTGGCCTCAACCACTTCTAAGAAGATAGAGTTCTTTCCTAGAGATTTTTAGCTAGAGAGAGATTATCATTAGCGAGAAAGAAGTTATTGCAAAAATCGGAGCTTTTACTCATCCACCATTGTCATTTATTACGAATCTTTTAATATTTGATTGGAGACCTTTGAGAGTTAGTGTGTTTGGCTGCCTGCCAAGGTGTATCTAGGGTGCTTACTTCCCTCTCCCTCGAAAATGAGTTACTTCTGAGTTCATTATTATCTTTTGATTTATACACGAGAGATTTGTGATTTCAAACTAAGTTTATTTTCGCTAGGTCGTGATTGTGTGTCTTGTAGCTAATCAAGAGTGTCCCTAATTAACTTACCATTACCATACTCAAAAGGGGTTACCCCTCCATCTAATCTAAACTACCCTCTTACAATTATAATTACAATACAATTATTCTAGCAAATATTTAAACTAAAATAATTTACAAATATAAAAAAGCATAGGTTGAGAATTAAATCTTTCACATTGAAATGCGTAGCATAAATGATTACATGGTTAGACGTGTTTTCAAAACATGATTAATACTCGTTTGAACAATTATTTAAACCCTAAGTGTCCTCCGCGAATTTTTATAAAAGTCCAGTTAAGAATTTAGTGTCAATAATAGTCCCGAAATTACACACACGGTATCACAAATATGGTGCTTACGTCATATACCCTGTAGGAGGGTAGTGAGACTGGGGTCTATGAATAACTGGAAAGGGTGAGGCGTGACCCACTCCAATGGACGCTGCCTGCAAGGTCTTCAAGGTCTCCTGGTGCAACTTCTGAAGAAAACTTCTCCTTCTGGTAATAATGGAACTCAATCTTCAACTCACTCCCTGCAAGAAGATGAAATTTCACAACAAAACTAGCAATTTTCTCAAGGGAAACACCTGAGAGTAATGGCTGTCAGTGGTGAGTGAAGGAACAAGGCACTCAGCACTATGAGAATGAGCAGGGAGAGAATACTTAGGTAGGTCTGGTGATATTTTGGCAGAGTAACAGTGTAATTTCTATTGTCTATTCTTTTTCTCATCCCTATGACCTTGCCCATGGGTCCTATTTATACTTGGGCACTAAGGCTGGGTTGGCACTTTTGGCGCCAAAACTTAGAGGGTTGGTGAGGGACAAAGTCTGCAGTGTACTATTTGTCCTTACCTGCAGGCAGGTCTGCCTGTCCCCTCTGGCAGATACCCCCTGGCGCCGACCAAAGTTCAAAAAGCAAATATATCTTCTAATGGAGACAAAATATCTAATTTGCTAAATATCTTTTGAAACGGTAACTTTGATACAAACTTTGTAAACTTGAGGGGGGGGGGTCTCGAGGACCACCTCCTCTAAAATATTTGCAATCTTGGGGGGGGGGGTCTCGAGGACCCTCTTCTAAAATCATTTTTCTTGAGAGGGGTTTAGAGGACCCTCTCCTCTAAAATCATTTTATAAACAGTTCTTTTCTTGTGAGCAGCCAACCCTTTGGCTGATCACTTCACCTGTGACTAAGTGTGAGGTGTGTGAGGACTGGGTGACCCTAGGGTCTCCTACTAGTATTCTCTCAATCCTATAGTGCTAAGTGGTTGAGCTTGCTCAACATACCTTGTTCCTCAGCCGCCAAGCCAAAACTCCCAGGAGGTCCCAACGCGCCTGTTCGAGCCCTGCTTGCTCGACTAGGCAACCTGTATAAGAAAGTAAAGTGTTAGTGTTGTTGTTCATTTAGAGACTGATGTTTCATGATGAGGAATTGCTTGTGATAGCTACTCCCTCAATATGAGTTTCTGCCGAAACCCTTGTAGCGGCACTTCTCGAATAACATTTCTGAAGTGACCCTTGCTGTAGTGGCGCTGACGCTTGCAGTAGCACTGACCCTGGTGGCGCTGACCCTTGCAGCGGCGTTGACACTTACAGCGACGTTGATACTTGCAGCGGCACCGACACTTGAAGCGGCGCTGACCCTTGCAGCGACGCAAACACTTGCAGCGGTGCTGGACCTTGCAGCGGTGTAGACACTTGCAGCGGCGCTGGCGCTTGCAGCGGTGCAGACGCTTACAGCGGCGCTGACCCTAGTGACGCTGACTCTTTCAGTGGCGTTGACACTTGCAGAGGCGCTGACACTGGCAGCGACGCTGACACTTGAAGCAGCGCTGACCCTTGAAGCGGCGCAGACACTTGCAGCGGCACTGGCACTTGAAGCGGCGCTGACCCTTAAGGCGGCGCTGACCCTAGTGACGCTGACTCTTACAGCGGTGTTGACACTTGCAGCGGCGTTGGCACTTGAAGCGGCGCTGACGCTCGCAGCGGCGCTGACCCTCGCAGCGGCGCTGACACTTTAAGCGGCGCTGACCCTTGAAGCGGTGCTGACCCTTGAAGCGGTGCTGACGCTCACAGCGGCGCTGACGCTAACAGCGGCGCTGACCCACGCAGTGGCGCTGACACTTGCGACGGCGCTGACACTTGCAGAGGCGCTGACATTTGCAGTGGCGCTGACACTTTCAACGGCGCTGTGACGCAAGTAGCGGCGTTGACACTCGCAGCGGCGCTGGCACTTGAAGCGGCGCTGGCCCTTGCGGCGACGCTGGCCCTTGCGGCGGCGATGACACTTGCCGCGGCGCTGACCCTAGTGACGCTGACTCTTGCAGCAGTGTTGACACTTGCAGCGGCGCTGACGCTCGTAGCGGCGCTGACCCTCGCAGCGGCGCTGACCCTTAAAGCGGCCCTGACACTTGCAGCGGCGCTGGCACTTGAATCGGCGCTGACCCTTGCGGCGGCGCAGACACTTGCGGCGGCGCTGGCCCTTGCAGCGGCGCAGACACGTGCAGCGGTACTAACCATAGTGACACTGACTCTTGCAGCGGCGCTGGCACTTGAAGCAGCGCTGACGCTCGCAGCGGCGCTGACCTTTGCAGCGGCGCTGACCCTTGCAGAGGCGCTAACACTTGCAGTGGCGCTGGGGGTTCCTGCTGAATATGAGTTTCTGTCGGGACCCTGGGGTGGTTCCTTCTCAATTATGCATTTCTACCGGGACCCTAGGTGGGTTCCTGCTCAATATGAGTTTCTGTCGGGACCCTGGGGTGGCTCCTCCTAAATATGAGTTTCTGTCGGGACCCTGGGGGGGTTCCTGCCCAGTATGAGTTTCTACCGGGACCCCGGGGGGTTCCTGCTCAATATGAGTTTCTGTCGGGACCCTAGGTTTCTTCTCAGTATTTCTAATAAAATAATATTTTTACTTTTTTATAGGTAGACACCCTTCTACATTAGCCCCTCGTGCAAAAAATTTTTAGGTTGGGTAGACCAAAAAAGCTTTATACGCCATAAAGTCGATTTTTTTATTTTTTATTTTGGGGGACCCTAGGTTTCCTTCATCATTCCCCCTTAGGGTCATTTAATGTCCTGTCACTTTGTCCCAAGTATAGTAGATGAGGCCACTTATAGTGGACCTCCTTATCTGGGTATCAACTTGGGTGGAGGGGTTACTCGCAGTGAGCCCTTCGTTCTTGGCCTGCTTCTATGGCCTTTTTTCTAGGGCGGAGGGGTTGCGCGCCGTGAGCCCCTCACCCTTGGCCTTCTTCTGTAGCCTTCCATCTTGGGCGGAAGGGTTGCTCGCGGTGAGCCCCTCGCCCTTGGCCTTCTTCTGTGGCCTTCTATCTTGGGCGGAGGGATTTCTCGCGGTGAGCCCCTCGCCTTTGGCCTTTTTCTGTGGCCTTCTATCTTGGGAAGAGGGGTTGCTCGCGGTGAGCCTCTCGCCCTTGGCCTTCTTCTGCGGCCTTCCATCTTGGGCGGAGGGGTTTCTCGCCGTGAGCCCCTCGCCCTTGGCCTTCTTCTGTGGCCTTCCATTTTGGGCGGAGGGGTTGTTCGCGGTGAGCCCCTCGCCCTTAGCCTTCTTCTGGGGCCTTTCATCTTGGGCGGAGGGGTTGCTCGCGGCGGGCCCCTCGCCCTTGGCCTTCTTCTGCGGCCTTCCATCTGGGGCGGAGGGGTTTCTCGCAGTGAGCCCCTCGCCCCTGGACTTCTTCTGTGTCCTTCCATCTTGGGCGAAGGGTTTGTTCGCGGTGAGGCCCTCGCCCTTGGCCTTATTCTGTGGCCTTCTTTCTTGGGCAGAGGGGTAACTCGTTGTGAGCCCCTCTCCCTTGGCCTTCTTCTGGGGCCTTTCATCTTGGGCGGAGGGGCTGCTCGCGGTGGGCCCCTCGCCCTTGGCCTTCTTCTGTGGCCTTCTCTCTTGGGCGGAGGGTTTAACCGTGGTGAGCCCCTCGCCCTTGGTCTTCTTCCGTGGCCTTTCATCTTGGGCGGAGGGTTTACTCGCGGTGAGCCCCTCGCCCTTAGCCTTCTTCTGTGGCCTTCTATCTTGGGCGGAGGGGTTACTCGCGGTGAGCCCCTCGCCTTTGGCCTTCTTCTGTGGACTTCTATCTTGGGCGAAGGGGTTACTCGCGGTGAGCCCCTCGCCCTTGGCCTTCTTCTGTGGCCTTCTATCTTGGGCGGAGGGTTACTCGCGGTGAGCCCCTCGCCCTGAGTTTTTTTCTGTAGCATCAAGTGTGGGAAGAGAGGGCACTCAAGGTGGATCCCCTCCCCCTAGGCTATTTTCTGTCAAACTTGCAATCTTGGGCAGGTGGAGCCACTATAAGTGGATCCCCACACTCCAAGCTATTTTACTATTTGTTCACTTGCTTGAGGACTTCTCAATATTAGCCCCCTCGTGCAGAAGTGTCTTGTAATGTCGAGAGACTTGTGCACGAAATTTTCACACCTTTTATTTATACTTGGCAGTTGCTCAAGACTGTGAGCACTCCAGTGCCCTTGGAGTCTTAGGTGCTAAACTGTCACACCTTACGTTTATACTTGGCACTTGATCAATACCGTGAGCGCTCGGGTGCCATTGGAGCCTTACGTTTATACTTGGCATTTGCTCAATATTGTGAGTGCTCCGATGCCCTTGGAGCCTTTGGTGCTCATCTGGAGCGCCTTATGTTTATACTTGGCACTTGCTCAAGACTGTGAGCGCTCCGGTGCCCTTAGAGCCTTAGGTGCTCAACTGGCGCACCTTATATTTATACTTGTCATTTGCTCAAGACTGTGAGTGCTTCGGTGTCCTTGGAGCCTTAGGTTCTCAACTGGCGCACCTTATATTTATACTTGGCACTTGCTCAAGACTGTGAGCGCTCCGGTGCCCTTGGAGCCTTACGTTTATACTTGGCATTTGCTCAATACTGTGAGCGCTTCGATGCCCTTGGAGCATTAGGTGCTCAACTGGAGCACCTTATATTTATACTTGTCACTTGCTCAAGACTGTGAGCGCTCCGGTGCCCTTGGAGCCTTACGTTTATACTTGGCAGTTGCTCAAGACTGTGAGCGCTCCGGTGCCCTTGGAGCCTTAGGTGATAAACTGTCGCACCTTATATTTATACTTGGTAGTCGTTCAATACTGTGAGCGCTCCTATGCCCTTGGAGCCTTAGGTACTAAACTGTTGTACCTTATATGTATAATTTCACTTGCTCAATACTTTGAGTTGCTCTTTTTTATGAGAGAACCTCAAAATTGAACTTCCTGCTTCTAACTGTGGGGTGTTTGCATATGAGGTGAGCAAGTTGAAATTTGGAAGCTGCCCCTCCAGCTGCGGGGTACTTGCATATAACTGAGCAAGTTAAAATTTTGAGGTTGCCCCTCTAACTGCAGGGTACTTGCATATAACTAAGCAAGCAAGCTAAAATTTTAAAGCTGCCCCTCCAACTGCGGGGTACTTGCATATAACTGAGCAAATTAAAATTTTGGAGTTACCCCTCTAATTGCAGGGTATTTGCACATGAGCTGACCAACTACCTACATTTGAAATTTCCCCTCTAACTGCGGGGTACTTGCGTATAGGCTGAGCAGGTTAAAATCTTGAAGCTGCCCCTCTGACTGCGGGGTACTTGCACATAACTGAGCAAGTTAAAATTTGGAAACTTCCCCTCTAGTTGCGGGGTACTTGCATGCATATAACTGAGTAAGTTAAAAAAATCTTAAGCTGACCTTCTAATCGCGGGATGCTTGCATATAGGCTTAGCAGGTTAAAATTTTGAAGCTGCCCCTCTAGCTGTGGGGTACATGCATATGAGATGAACAAGTTATATTTTTTAAATTTCCCCTCTAACTGCGGGGTGCTTGCGTATAGGCTGAGCAAGTTAAAATTCTTTAGCGCAGCCCCATGTGACTGTGGGGTACTTGTCCTATGCCTATTCTTTTAGGACTTTTTTTTTAAATCATAACTTAAAAAGGGGGGGTGACCCACCCTCAAAATTGTTTTGATTTGTTTTGATTCAAGCAATAACTTCGAGGGAGGGGTGAGCCCCCTAAACATTTTTTTCAACATTTGAACCAAAACTTAACTTAGAGGGGGAGTTGAGCCCCTCAGCATTTTTCATTTTTTTTATTCAAGCATAACTTAGAGGGAGGGGTGAGCTCCCCTCAACATTGTTTTTCAACATTTGAACCAAAACATAACTTAGAGGGGGGGTGAGCCCCCTCAACATTTTTCATTTTTTTCAAGCATAATTTAGAGGGAGTGCTGAGCCCCTCAATATTTTTTCAACATTTGAATCAAAACATAACTTAGACGGGGGTGAGCCCCCTTAACATTTTTCCACTTTTCGATTCAAGAATAACTCAAAGGGAGGGTTGAGCCCCCCTCACTATTTTTTTCAACATTTGGACCAAAACATGACTTAGTGGGTGTGAGTCCCCTCAATAATTTTCCATTTTTTTAAATAAGCAATACCCCATATCTGACTCTTATCACTATTTAACGTGATAGACTTTCTAATTATTTTTACTATTTAACGTGATAGACTTTCTAATTATTTTTTTCGAGTGAGTTCCTCTACCTTCTGTAGAGCTCAACTGCATTTTTATGCTACCCGCATTTTTTTTTGTACTGTTTGAACACAACTATCCCTTGTCTTGGGTTCCTCGCACGCTGTAATTTCTTTTTTAATTTTTTTAGAAATGATTAGTGAGAAGACGTATCTGTTGGGTACCTCATCTTGGGTTCCTCGTCCTCTTAAAAAAAACTACACCCCTGTTGGGTTCCTCGCACGCTGAGGAAAAAAAAAACTCTCGCCCCTTCTTTTCATTTTCTATTACACTATTGTCTCTTTTTTTCTTGATTATAAACTCTCAAGGCCAACGCGTGTGAGATACAAGAATCTGCTAGTTTCTTGCTCGCCTCTTTTTTTTTTATTGTAATATCTCTATCACAAGTTTCTGTATAAGGCACTAGAAACATAAGTGACGGTTCATTCAACCAGTTTAAAAGCGTCTACTCCCTTTTCTAACACTGCCTAACACATCAACACCCGGAGCCACTGTCGCGACCATTACCGACGACGACCCCGCTAGTCCTTTCTCCCGTGCCTCGTTTTTTTTATGGATGATGGTGTGAAGGAAACGACGCCTTGCGAATCCTAAAAGTGGGTCCGCTTTTGGGGTCGAGGACCTCTAGGGACTCCTCGACGTCGGCCATGGCACCAGGGGTTACTCGCCCACGTTGTCAAGTTTGGGGAACATCCCAAACATCAGGTATGATTGCTGAGCTAGAGGGGAGTTCCTCGCACGCCTCTTCTCAAACCTAGGTTTTTTAGTCGAGAAATTAGAGCTTATGGGTTCCTCGCGATTTGTGCTAGTCAAAAAGGGGTTCCTCGCGACCCTTGTTAACGGGGTATGGTTTGAGATCTGTGGATTCCTTATCGAAAATAATTTTTTTTATGAGGGTCCCTCGTGAACAGCTATTGGTTTTCAATTTGAGGGTTCCTCGACTGCTTCGAATGAGCCCTTGATTCTTTTATTCCCTCAATGCTTAGGGGTTCCTCGCCTGTTGGGATCCTCGCCGCTAGCGAGGGTTCCTCGTCTGTACGCATCCCCTCAATACTTGGGGTTCCTCATGCGCGACTGGGTTATGATTTATGGATTGTTCGTCGAATAGAAATTTAACTATGGGACCCATTGTCAAGGGTCCCTCGCCAATAACTACGTTTCCATGGGTTCTTCGTGATGAATTTTAGGCACGAGGGTAAGGGGGTTCCTCGTCAGACACCCGTTCCAATTCTGCGTCAGAAGTATTTCTCATTTGGAAGGGGATCTTGATTGATAAATTAACCAGGGTACTTGGCGATAGGTTGACTAGTGGGTCTTTTGTTTAACTATCGAGCAACCCAAACTAGGCTCAGCTGGTTTTATATTTTATTTAATTGTCGAGCAACTCAACCTTTTGTGGTAAAGCATCTTGATAGAGGATATCTATAAAGCTGTTAACATTTATTTTTAATCAACTTGTGTATACCTTTTTAGACTTGTCTCAATACATGGTATTATTATGAGTATAATAAATGTACTCTAAAAGTTATATGTAATTACACCAATGCTTGCCATAATCAACGGATGATTCCACTTGAATCGGTCTTTGGCTCTCTATTTTATATTATTTTATTTATCATAATATAAATAAAATAATAAACAATATGCTCTGACTGCCTTTTTTAAGATTCATAATATTTAATAAGAGGACATGTGACTGTAGGAAATATCAAACATTTATATGGATAAAATCCATAAAATTAATCATGGATATTTTTTTTTGAGTGAGCTATACCAACGAAGAACTATCATGGATGTTCTTGAATTTTATCATTGGGCATCTCAAAAAAAAAATTATAGCATGAGATTTTTTTTTTATCAATTAAGTCAGTTGGCATATATATGAAATGCTTGGTAAAATATAAATAAAGACTTGTGAAATGAATAAATGAATATATTCAGCAAGTAATAAAACAAGGTTGTGTACTTAGCTGATCAAGGTTGAAGACTTTTTGAACATGGTTCTTGGATATAATATTTTCTTTTTCCTCCTACATTTGGAGACTCCGGTGGGGAGGTATCCTCATTTCCATGGAAAAATAAGGTTTCAATGTTTCTAAGCAGCAGAGTCGCCAAATGTAGGAGGGTAGTGAGACTGGGGTCTATGAATAACTGGAAAGGGTGAGGCATGACCCACTCCAATGGACGCTGCCTGCAAGGTCTTCAAGGTCTCCTGGTGCAACTTCTGAAGAAAACTTCTCCTTCTGCTAACAATGGAACTCAAGCTTCAACTCACTCCCTGCAAGAAGATGAACTTTCACAACAAAACTAGCAATTTTCTCAAGGGAAACACCTGAGAGTAATGGCTGTCAGTGGGGAGTGAAGGAACAAGGCACTCAGCACTATGAGAATGAGCAGGGAGAGAATACTTAGGTAGGTCTAGTGATATTTTGGCAGAGTAACAGTGTAATTTCTATTGTCTATTCTTTTTCTCATCCCTATGACCTTGCCCAGGGGTCCTATTTATACTTGGGCACTAAGGCTGGGTTGGCACTTTTGGCGCCAAAACTTAGAGGGTTGGTGAGGGACAAAGTCTGCAGTGTACTGTTTGTCCTTACCTGCAGGCAGGTCTGCCTGTCCCCTCTGGAAGATGCCCCCTGGCGCCGACCAAAGTTCAAAAAGCAAATATATCTTCTAATGGAGACAAAATATCTGATTTGCTAAATATCTTTTGAAACGGTAACTTTGATACAAACTTTGAAAACTTGAGGGGGGGGTCTCGATGACCACCTCCTCTAAAATATTTGCAAGCTTGAGGGGGGTCTCGAGGACCCCCTTCTAAAATCATTTTTCTTGAGAGGGGTTTAGAGGACCCTCTCCTCTAAAATCATTTTATAAACAGTTCTTTTCTTGTGAGCAGCCAGCCATTTGGCTGCTCACTTCACTTGTGACTAAGTGTGAGGTGTGTGAGGACTGGGTGACCCTAGGGTCTCCTACTAGTATTCTCTCAATCCTATAGTGCTAAGTGGTTGAGTTTGCTCAACATACCTTGTTCCTCAGCCGCCAAGCCAAAACTCCCAGGAGGTCCCAACGCGCCTGCTCGAGCCCTGCTTGCTCGACTAGGCAACCTGTACAAGAAAGTAAAGTTTTAGTGTTGTTGTTCATTTAGAGACTGATGTTTCATGATGAGGAATTGCTTGTGATAGCTACTCCCTCAATATGAGTTTCTGTCGAAACCCTTGTAGCGGCACTTCTCGAATAACATTTCTGTAGTGACCCTTGCTGTAGTGGCGCTGACGCTTGCAGTAGCGCTGACCCTGGTGGCGCTGACCCTTGCAACGGCGTTGACACTTGCAGCGACACTGATACTTGCAGCGGCGCCGACACTTAAAGCGGCGCTGACCCTTGCAGCGGCGCAAACACTTGCAGCGACGCTGGACCTCGCAGCGGTGTAGACACTTGCAGCGGCGCTGGCGCTTGCAGCGGTGCAGACGCTTGCAGCGGCGCTGACCCTAGTGACGCTGACTCTTGCAGTGGCGTTGACACTTGCAGCGGCGCTGACACTGGCAGCGGCGCTGACACTTGAAGCGGCGCTGGCCCTTGCAGCGGCGCTTACACTTGCAGCGGCGCTGGCACTTGAAGCGGCGCAGACCCTTGCAGCGGCGCTGACCCTAGTGACGCTGACTCTTGCAGCGGCGTTGACACTTGAAGCGGCGCTGGCACTTGAAGCGGCGCTGACGCTTACAGCGGCGTTGACGCTCGCAGCGGCGCTGACCCTCGCAGCGGCGCTGACACTTGAAGGGGCGCTGACCCTTGAAGCGGTGCTGACGCTCGCAGCGGCGCTGACACTTGCAGCGGCGCTGACACTTGAAGAGGCGCTGACATTTGCAGCGGCGTTGACACTTTCAACGGCGCTGACACTTGCAGCGGCGCTGACACTTGCAGCGGCGCTGGCACTTGAAGAGGTGCTGACGCTCACAGCGGCGCTGACGCTAGTAGCGGCGCTGACACTCGCAGCGACGTTGACCCTTGCAGCGGCGCTGGCACTTGAAGCGGCGCTGGCACTTGAAGCGGCGCTGACCCTTGCGGCGACGCTGACACTTGCAGCGGCGCTGACCCTAGTGACGCTGACTCTTGCAGCAGCGTTGACACTTACAGCAGTGCTGACGCTCGCAGCGGCGCTGACCCCTTGCAGCGGCGCTGACCCTTACAGCGGCGCTGACACTTGCAGCGGCGCTGACCCTTGCGGCGGCGCAGACACTTGCAGCGGCGCTGACCCTAGTGACGCTGACTCTTGCAGCGGCGTTGACACTTGCAGTGACGCTGGCACTTGAAGCGGCGCTGACCCTTGAAGCGGTGCTGACCCTCGCAGCGGCGCTGACGCCTGCAGCGGCGCTGAAACTTTCAGCGGCGCTGACCCTTGCAGAGGCGCTGACACTTGTAGCGGCGCTGGGGTTTCCTGCTGAATATGAGTTTCTGTCGGGATCCTGGGGTGGTTCCTTCTCAATTATGCGTTTCTGCCGGGACCCTAGGTGAGTTCCTGCTCAATATGACTTTCTGCCGGGACCCTGGGGTGGCTCCTCCTCAATATGAGTTTCTGTCGGGACCCTGGGGGTTCCTGCCCAATATGAGTTTCTGCCGGGACCCCGGGGGGGGGAGGGGGGGGGGGGGTTCCTGCTCAATATGAGTTTCTGTCGGGACCCTGGGTTTTTTCTCAGTATTTCTAATAAAATAATATTTTTACTTTTTTATAGGTAGACACCCTTCTACATACCCCATGACGGTCACTCGGTGTATTTTTGGGAATAATTAACCCGTAAAAATCGGTATATTCTGTCATGTCATAGCTAAGCAACTGCACACTCGAAATGAGTTCATTACTCACAACCTAATTAAAATTACCTAGAAAGTATATTTATTTAAATAAATAAAGTAGTTCAAGTCAAAAATAATTCTAAAAAGAAGAAAATAATTTTAAAACGAACAAATATTTATGAGAGCATTTAAACTAATTATAAAGTAATCAAACTTATTATGAAACAATAAAATAAATCACAAAAATAATTTATTAAGAATAGAATTTTATTACAAACTAAATTAAAAATGAACTAAAACTAAACTACATACATAAGATAAAAGATGCCGCTTCTCGAAAGTCAAATGGAGCATTTTATAGGTGAGAAAATTGGACTAAGAAATAAAAAATGAATTATAAAATATGGAAAAAGTGGAGGAATGGGTCTGGGTAGAAAAACTGACGAAGAAGGAAAAAAACAATAATGGGACAGAGGGGAGGAACCTATGGCAAAGGGGATAAAAGGTTGAAAATAAATAAAGGAGAAACAAACAAAAAAAGGCACATAAAGTCGTGGAAAACAAAAGCAAAAGAGGGCTGATGGAATCTGTAGGCAAAACCAAATGGTATATGGAGGAATGTATATTAAAAAAAAATGAAAATGAGTAAAATAAGGGTCAATTATTGAATAGTTTTATTATAAATATATATAGTTTTAAAAGGTCATATATTTTTAGTTTAACCCATTTAATCCTTAAAATACTCAATATTTTCTTATTTTTAGAAGTTCGCTTCAGCGGCACTCCCTCTCCAAAATATATGGCAAAGGACTTTTTAAAGCAAGAAAATAAAGCTTGGAATAAATGGGTATTAAAAAATGTTCGAGGGACTACTTCATAAATTCCCATAAAATAAGGGGAAGAAAACAAATCTGGGCCAAAAAAGAAAAGGCAAGATAGAAATCGAATTGGCCAAATAAAAAAAAATTGGTCAAGTGGTATAAGACTGTCATTGGTATAGTTTTGAAGTATATTGGGTTTGAGCTCCAATTCGATACTTGATACTATCAAAATAATATTTGGCCTATTAAAATTATGAATCACAAATAAAAATTAATTGAGTGCACATAAGCTAACCAAATACCTTATAATATGCTTTAAAAAAAAAGTGGAGGAGTAATAATAAAAGGGACATATACCAAATAGTACCTCGGACATTTTTTAATATCCATTTAGTCCAAACTTTTTTATTTTGCCTCAAAAAGTCCTTTGCCACATATTTTGGAGAGGGAGTGCCGCTGGCGCGGACCTCTAAAAATAAGAGGATATTGAGTGCTTGAAGGACTAAATGGGTTAAACTAAAAATATGTGTTCTCTTTAAAAAATATATATTTATAATAGAGACTATTTAATAATTGATCCATAATAAAATGCAAAAAAGTGGAAAAAGCTGTTCTCGGCTACTCTGATTGAAAGAAAAGATGGCATTGCTTTTTGTTAATATAAACAATTATTCAATGGAAGTTGAGGAGTAAATAATGGTTTTAAGTTGGTAAACAATAAATGTACGAAAAGAGAGGAAATGGTTCTGTCACTGGGCTGGTGTTGATCGAACGGGAATTGGGCAGCCACGTGGCTTGCCCAGATGCAACCAGAGGCTATGCCACTGCCCCAATATTTACAGCCACGTGGCTTGCCCAGATGCAACCAGAGGCTATGCCACTGCCCCAATATTTACGCCACAAAATAATACATGACCCTTAAGTATTTTCCAATTTTCAATATTTATAAATTGAAACTCAAATTTCTATATCTTCTTCAAATGATCTCCAAATGACGAATCACAAAAATCGACGTGACCCTGATGTTGATGCCGTAAATATTTCCTAAGTGCTCAGGTCACGGGGTTCGACTTCGGGTATGACCCAGGGATTAAACTTTGACTTTCTTTCGATTCCGAACTTCGCACGATCATAACTTCTTCGTTTGGAGTCCGATTGACTCGTCGTTTGAACTCAGGCGTCCCTTGATTCAAGGCCTATAATTTTCGTGTTGTGTCCGAGTCCGAATTTGATCATCTAAATTTACCATTTTGTCCTATGAAGCTCATATGCGATCGTATTTGGCCCGAATTGCATCCAGTCTTCATCCTTAGTATCATAAACCCGGTAAGTACTCAAATAAAACTTGTGCAAGTATTTAATGATGCATATCTAAGATTATAAAGTAAATGAATATAAAACGTGAGTTTAACGAGCACGTAATTGCTTTATTGTGCATAAAAATGGGGAATAAAATGCTATATTTGACACGAATCAATAAGCATCGCAATGAAATGAAGAGCAACAAGTCGTACAAAATCATTTCTCCCCTCATGAAAGTCCAACTCAACTAATTTCTTCAAACTATTCGTAATTTTTAATTTTTTGATTTATTTTATCTTTAATGAAGGTGAGAAATTCAGGCTTCTGGGGCAGTGCGATCTAATCTATTTTTTAGGTTTATTGACTTTAGTCTCCATCGGGATTCCAAATATTTCATTTATATTTTTTAGATTAATTTGGGCAGGGTTCTTCATATTAGGACTCTTCGTCTCCTTTTTGTAAATCATAACAATGGTGATAATGTCTTTATTAGTTTCCATGTGTTGCGATTCTACTATCCTGTCACTATAGTAGCCATTGAAAAGCTCCCAAAAAGATGTTTCGTTTAACATCTCAGCATTTTTTCATTAGCTTTATAGTGAATATCCGAAAAAATCATGGTAAAAACTAAGAACATTTTACCTATGTTAGTAAAATTTAATTGTGGGCCCAGAAGATTTATTGTTCTTCTTAGCATGCTTCATATCCGTCTTGTTCCCCTCTTTGATTTGTCAACAGGTTCGCCTGGAACACTCTATTTGGCATTGCCTTTACCATTTTTTGTATGTTTTCCCCTTTGTGCATTCATTTTCAACCTCATTTCTATAAAGTGAATGCATAACGATTAAATTAGACGCATAAAATAAAAATGTACACGCTTAAAACAATAAAGTACAAGAAAAGAGAATAACGTACACGCACATTGCAATAAAATATATACATAAACATAAAGTACACATACATTGTGTTGAAGTATAAGTATATTTCCTTAGAGTACACGCATTCTTAACTAAAGTACATGCACTTTGCATTAAATACATAAAATATTCTCTTAACACTTCAGACTAATCTTCACAAAGTACAAGAAGAGTTTAGTATAAAATTTCAGTAATTAAATTCTCGATTATCTAATTGATGGTGATACCTAATAGCTGTTGTCTTACAAGATATGAACCACGAACGACTTTTAGTAACATTGTAAAACAAATGATATAGTAGCTCCATGTTAAACGCGCTATAAATTTCAAAACCTCTTAAGTAATACTCTTCAATTCGTTTTGCTAAATCCTTCGCTTTCAATTCAGTTACTTATAACTTTTGTACATTAAAACTACACATAATATCTTCATTGTAGTTGTAGAATCCAATTAACTTTTTGGCTCTATTATTTATGCGAAGCAGAAAATGAATTTTGTCATCACAAGTTGTATTGACAATGAATGTGAATGATTTTTTATTCTTAAGATCTTTAAAAATCCACCCAATAGTTTTGTATTTGAACTTGCTCGAAAATCTGATTTCTAAACAATAAGGTAATTTAAAAACATCACACAAACATTGTATTATCATTGAAAATGTGTGTGCACTGTTTTATTGTATGCTGCATCTTCATTATTAAACATATTTGCATTACACAATATAACTCAATCATATTCTCCAGCAAATTTCGTTGGTGTGAACCACAATGATATATGAGGTACTAAACATAGAGAGCACGTATATACACTCAGCATGCAAAATGTATTTTTTTTAATCGACAAATATAGAAGCTAGACGCAAAAATGTATTTTTGCATCAAAAACAAACAAGATAATATGATTTCATCATTCCATAATTAATGTCTACAAATTTATACATATGAGAACACAGATTGCATAAAATAGGGAAAACGTTATATAAAACCTAAGAACGCAAAAATTAGTACATGGAATGCACAAAAAAAGACTCAAAATACATGTACAAACAAGTTATAGAAGAAATATAAATCTAAGGAGACATAATATACAGAGTATTAAAAAGTTAGTGGTATAAACTCAAGAACAAAATCATTACATATAATACACAGTAAATTGCACAAAATGTATCATGGAATCGTGTGTGCACATCTGTATTTTTCATTTGAGTGAGAAATCAAGTGAACATGAGTAAAAAGTAGATCGATTTAGTGTTTACAAAATAAAAAAGCTTAAAAAGGTAACAACCTTAATAAACGTACATTTGCGTGGATTAATACTTAATAAAGTTTTTCATAATTGTAACTGAGAATGTGAATCCTTTGTTTGATCCTCGATGATTCGAGTATGAAAATGAAGTGAGTAAATTTAACTAGGGCTTGAAGGGACTTCCTTACAGTTAATTTTGAAAGGGAGTTTGTTTGGGGTATTTATATATTGGACCTTATGATTTAAAATTTGTTCGGCCCAAGTTTCTAGTGGAAAATTATTAGTCCAAGGACTTTACAGTAAAAGGCCCTTATTCTATTTAACAAACAAACATCTCATGTTGTATGATCCAGTTAAGTAATCTAATAGAAATGAATGGATTCGTAGAGCTGGAACCCACTCAACTGAAATGAACAAAACCAACTAGTCAAATATCTAAACTGTATACCCTATAACTGAAAATAATAGGTAAACTATTTAGTTCAGGCAAATCAAATGCTTATATTGGTTGGCCAAAGAACATTCGTACCAGGTATCAAAATCCCTCTCAATTGTCTAAAACACTCCACTTGTGTGTGTGCAAAAAAAAACATTTTTGTTTGTTTAAACCAAATGTACACACACATATTTCAAAAGCCAAATAAAAATTTTGATAAAATTATTTTAATTCACATAAAAATATGAAAAATTACTTCTATCAAATTCACATACAGTTTGACTTTACCAAAAATATGGCCATTATAAAAAAAAATATTTGATTAAAGGAATTCCCCCCAATTATGTAATTTAAACTATATGAAAAAATGCAAAAAGATGTGAAACTAATATATGGTGTAATCGCGACGTGCGCAAACAATTTTGTTTTTGTATTTTACCTTTGTAAGGAAAAAAATTCCAATTGAGTTAATTTGTGTGAAATTTACTTATTTACGGAACAAAACTTATTTGAGTTATAGATTTTTACATTGTCACGATTCCCACAAGATCTATGATGTGTCTGTGTTGAAGACGAAGTGGCCAATCTTCAAATATAGATCATGTCGTGTTTATTGGTGCACGTTTCACGTCTTTAAATCATATTGCATTACGAGATACTCTCAAGTATGAATGCATAATTTTTATGGGACTCAAAAAATGTTTTAAGGATGACATTTTGTTTATAAATGTTTTGAAAATGTCATAAATGATTTTAAAAGGTTTTAACTTTGTTTATTTTGAGATAAGTATTATTTAGAGTCGTATGAATTCTCTCCTTGTGTTTAGAGACTTCAAGCTACATGAATATTCATTCAAACGACATGGGCCAGTCATTCAAATGACAAGGCCAAGTCTTTCAAGCGATATAGTGATATCGTGAGAATGTGTTGCCTACTTAAGTTTTTTATTTAAAGCATTTTTCTCTCAGAATTTTGAAGTGTGCAGAACCAAAATACGTTTAGAATAAATTCATTTTTTTTCACTTGTTTTCTAAGGATTTCAAAGCTAAAACCATTCTTATAGTTTTCAAGATTCAAGCTTTCATACATATTCCCTAGAGATCTTATTTGAACCTTATGGAGTTTGTTCATCCATACTGAACAAGTTGGTTGATTGGTTGGAGTTTTACGGTGAAGAAACGATGAAGGTCGTGTTTCGAATCATAGACGGTTGCCAAAGCTGCATCGGTTGACACCGAGGCACTCATGGATGCATATAATGTTGATGAGTATCGGGGAAGGACTTATGTGTGGGAACTGTGGAGGAACGGTTAAAGAGAAGAAGAGCATCAACGCTTATGGGGATCAATTCAATGTGTTAGTCTATCTGTCTTCCTTTGTAAACTCTGTATCATAATGATTGTCTAGCTTGGGTCGTCCGACGTTTTTTTCCCTTAGTGGTTTCCTCGTACATCGGACGTTGTGAACTTTACTTTATTTTACTTTTTTTAATCACCTAGATGCTTGTTTAGGAACAAACAAGATAAAATTGGGCTTAATTGAAATTGGTTCACAAACTTGGTGCATATTAAAATTGAAAAAAGGTTTTTGAAAGAAAAATTATTTTTGTCACCTTAAAGCACAATTTGAAAAAGGGGCCTTTAAATTGGTATCAGAACTAAAAACATTTTTTTTTTGTGTTGATCTCTTGAGCTTTTAAGGATGAATTTCAGAATTTTTGATAGTTTTAAAACTCTTGTGTTTGATGGCACAAATTATGCTTATTGGAAAATGCGAATGCGAGGTGCTTTAAAATCAATTGATGAGCGTGTTTGGTAGCGATTGAAAAAGGTTGGTCACCACCGGTCACACGAGAGGGATATGCCACTAGTTTAAAACCTGTTTAGTCATTGACTGAAGCCGAACATAGACTTGCACTTTATAATTCTAAAGGTCTTCTTGTTATTTCCTCACGTGTCACAACGAAAGAGTATAATCGAATCATGACGTGTGAAAGCTCAAAAGAGGCTTGGGATATTCTTGCACTTACTCACAAGGGCACTAGAATGGTTATGGCATCTAAACTTCAAGACCTCACTGAACAATTTGAGATGATTAAGATGTTGGAGAATGAGTCATTTGATGAGTTTTACGCTAGATTGCCCAACATTATCAACTTTTCATTTAACTTGGGAGAAAAAATACTAGACAATCGAGTCATAAAGAAAATCTTAAGGTCATTGCCTAGTAGATTTGATTCTAAAGTGACAATTTTAAACTCTTTGGGTATGCTTGAATCAATGAAGCTATAAGATATTATAGGTGACTTACAAACTTATGAGCTTGACATGTTTACCTCCAAGTAAGTGCCAAAGAAATAAAAGAGCATTTCTTTGAAAGACCAAAAGGAGGAGACAAATGTTTCGAATGATGATTCCGACTCCAATTTTGAGGATGTAGACTTGTTGGCAAAAGAAGTTCAAAAAGTTTCTTATGTTCCAAAAGCAATCAAAAGATGCCAAAAGACTTAAGAAATCCAAGAACAACAAGGTGAATCACGCTCCTAAGAATAAAAGTTAGAATATTAAGAGGGATCAGTCGAATAGGTGTTTTGGTTGTGAGGATTATGGTCATAAGGTAGCGAAGTGCCCCACTAGACTTAAGAAGGAGGGCAAGAAACCAATAGCATATAATGACACCTTAAGTGATGTTGAACCGAAAGAGGGAGAGAGTTCCGCTATTGAGCGCAACTTTGTAGTGTTCATGGCATGTCATGTGAGAGATGAAGATAAATCTTCTCATAAAGATTCTCATGTGAATGAAAATTTCAAGGTCGTTGAGTGCGAATACCAAGTGAGTGAAGGTGAAGCTAGTGAGGAATATGAGATAGATGTGGGAGAGTTACAAGTTGCCTTCAAGCGGTAAAAGTGAAAAAATCAAACTTGAAGTTGCAAGCTAAGTTGAATAAGCGTGCCATAGAAAATAATGATGCATTGATTGAGGATCTAAGGGAATGGGAGAAGTCTCTTTTAGAGAAACTAGAGTACCTTTAGGGTGAGAGAGATAGCTTTCATGATTTGATGGAGGCTATGAATAAGGAGATTCTAGAGTTTGAGGAGTCTAGGCATTTTCTTGAGTCTGGGATTAGTGAGCTCGAGGAAAGATTGATAGACTCGATTAAGGTGATGTTTTTTTAAAAAAAATAAGAAATTTTATTAGATCAAAACAAAAAGAATACAAGGATAGAATACAAGGAAAAAATAAATGAAATAAAAGAACAAATAAAATAAAAGAATACAAAGGGGATAAAGATTCCAAAAATAGCCTATTTAGTGAAACCTATAAGAAGGCAGGCCCATGAAGTCATTAAAAACATGACTAAATAGATATTTATGGCATTTATATATCCATAAACCATTGGTATGATTCAGGCCTAAATTGTCCAGTTTATCAGTAGGACAATTCCCTTCTCTAAAGATATGAGTAAGGTGAAGTTTGATTTGAATGCAAGGTCGAAAAATTTGGATAGGATTTTAGGCACCGTCCAAATCAAGGATGATAGGTGTGGTATAGGGTTCGATGATCGTGTAGCACCCATTCCCAAAGTCAATACCAAGCATGTGAGAGAGCCAACTAGGAATGTTGGGACATGTCCACATTTAGGTCACATTCCTCACCGTGTTTACACTTGTACTCATTGAGGTAGGAAGGGTCACCTTAGAAGTTTTTATTATGACCTCAAAAATGCTCCTAGGAAGTTTAAGAATAGAGTTATTTCGGTTCCCAAAACCCCCATGCGTCATTACACACTTACTTGGTTAGGAAATTAGACATAGAGGCTTTAGGAATTAAACTTGAAGGATCTTGTTTGGTTTCACTTGATTCTTTCCATGTTAAATCTAAAGGATAATTGTGTTGCCATGTTTGTCATACGCTAGTCCTTGCTTCATGATATATATTTTGCTAGTGTTATGGCATGTGTATCTCTTCGTATTATATTTTTCATTTCTTTGAGTCTTATTTGAAAAATACAAAAATATGTTGTTTTGATAAAAATTTTGAAAATACAAAAAGATTTTTGGTTTTATATATTTCTGATAAAATAGAAAAAGATTTTATTTTTGGTCAAAAATATTTTTTTGAAAAACACAAAAAGATTTTTGATTTATTTTGTGTCATGAGTTTTCATATTTGATGTGGCATATTGGTTTTCTTGGAACCCCATAACTTCATTATCCACGTGGTTAGGACAGTTGGTCATAATTATCGATGCGTTGAATGATCTTAAAGATTAATTTATGAGGTTATTTCGAAGTTGATTCGCATTTGGATTCAACTTTGTATATATGCCATCATTGCACACATGCACAAGTTTATATGAATGTTTGACATCTTATGCATATTTGATTTTGGTGAGACGTTCTCCTCTCAATTTTGCCATCAATGTGAAATTAGACTTAGGAGGAGGTGTGCATGTAAGAACCGTTTACCGTGAGGATTGATATTGATTATATCGCAAAAAATGATGAGTGTTCATGGGAAAAGGCTAAGATAGTATAATAATCTGTTCGTGAAATCCACCGCTTAAGAGCTTGAGAAAAAATTAAGGCAATAAAAAGAATCATATGCCAAAAATAGGGCCAATAGGATTTCTCTAAGTTGAGAAAAGTAGAAACCTCAAAAGATCTTGAAAAATAAAATATGAATATATGAGGGTGTTTAGATGGAAAAATAAACGGGTTTGCACCACGAATCCATATGTTGAAATTCAAATCATGACACTATTCTTTGTAAAATCGTCAAAATTTTGGATTTGTGTGCATGTTGTTTGTTCAGTTCATTTAGCTCAATTTATTTGTTGTCACATTTGACTAAAACTATGTTTGATGAAATTTAGCTATCAATTAGAGCTTCTTAATCGTTTCGATGTGTTTATATTGTGATTCATTTGTTGTAGTTCACGCCCATTAATTCCATATCCATGTTTGAGCACAATGATTCTATGTTAGCATGAAATTCACATTGTTTTTATTTATTTTATTTTTCTGTTTTGAGTCTGTTTTGTTATTGTTTCGTATTTCCAGTACCTATTTTCATGAAATTTTTTTAGTGGGAAAAACTTTGTGTCATTTTTAGAGCTGGAATACTAAATTTTTTGAAGTCATTAAAATGACTTCTGAACGTCGTTCGAATACTAGTTCAAATAACACGGTTTCAAGGCAGTAATTGTGTCAGGTATGGCCGTTAGAAGGGTCATTTTAGGGTTGTTAGATAGGTTCTTCAAATGACACCTTACTGTTTTTGGTAATTTTTGACCTCGTTCAAATGACATGTCATAGTCGTTCAAATGACCCTGTATGGATTTTTGAGCCCTTGTTCTGTTTGAGTACCTGCTTCGTATATGTTATGATTTCATTCGTTTTTGGTACTTCTAGGTTCATTTGGACAGTTTGGATCAAGTTGGTATTGATTATTCATGCTTTGATTCTTACACTGCATAGGTCTCGTTTAGTTACATCTTTGCTTAGATTGATGATTCATTCTATACGACTATTTGCTAGCTATGATTTGGTATCTTGTGATTATTTTTAGCTGAATACATACATTATGTTTATCTAGATATGCTTCATTGATTATTGAAAAGGGGGAGAGATGGTATGGGATGTAAGGAGAGTTTGTTTGAGCATATGTGTTCTTTTTTCATTGCAAATTGATATCATGTTTTTGATCATATGTATGTTCATATCATGTTGTCTTGCACTCATTGGTATCATGATTTTCTCACATGTTTAGCAAATTTTTTTTTTATATATTGATATTTTATATCAATTGTTCCTCTATACTTCACTAGGTATATGTCTATTTCATGTGTATAGGTATTCTTCATCGATTCGAGATTTTAGACTACATCACATTTAGACAACTCATGCTTGTCAGACCTTCATATACTAGTCCTTGTCCTCTAATTTTTGATTTTGGGTTTTTTGGGATAGGATTTAGGTGTCATAAAACTTCACGACCCGACTTAGGCATTTCACTATTTGAATTTTGTCCCGAAATAGTCAAAGGGGGATATTTGTAAGGATAAAATTTCCAATTAAGTTAATTTGTATGAAATTAACTTATTTTCGGAACAAAAATTGTTTGACTCATAGTTAGATTTTTATATTGTCACGATCCCCACAAAGTCTATGATGTGTCTGTATTGAAGACGTAGCGGCCAAGCTTAAAAGATATCATGTTGTCTTGCCCTGATTGGTATCATAATTTTCTCACATGTTTAACAAATGATTTGTTTTACATATTGATATTTTATATTAATTGTTCCTCCATACTCCACTAGTATTTGTTTGTTTCATCTGTGTAGGTATTCTTCAGCGATTCGAGATTTTAGATTACATGACATTTAGACAGCTCATGCTTTTCGAACCTGGATATACTAGTCTTTGTCATGTAATTTTTTATTTTGGGTTTTATGGGATAGGATTTAGGTGTCATACGGCTTGATGTCCCGGCTTGGGCATTTCACTATTTGGGTTTTGTCCCAGAATAGTCAAAGGGAGATATTTGTAAGGATAAAATTTCCAATTGAGTTAATTTGTATGAAATTGACTTATTTCCAAAACAAAACTTGTTTGAGACCTAGATATATTTTTATATTGTCATGATTCCCACAAAGTCTGTGATGTGCGTGTGTTGATGACATAGTGGACAAGATTCAAAGATAGATCATGCCGTGTTTATTGGTTCACATTTCACGTTTTCAAATCATATTGCATTTCGAGATACTCTCAGGTATGAACGCATATTGTTTATGGCACTCGAAAAATGTTTTAAGGATGATATTTTGTTTATAAATGTTTTGAAAATATCATAATTGATTATTAAAGGTTTTAACTTAATGTATTCTAAGATAAGTATTATTTTGAGTCGTATGAACTATGTCCTTGTGTTTATTGACTTCAAATAGCTTGAACAATCATTCAAACGACATCTTAGTGTCGTTAAAACGACATGGGCAAGTCATTCAAACGACAAGGCCAAGTCAATCAAATGACAAATGGATATCATTATAACGAGCTGCCGACCTATGTTTTTTATTTAAGGCATTTTTCTCTCAGAATTTAGTGTGCGGAACCAAAATACAGTTTAGAAAAGTTTCATTTTTCTACACTTATTTTCTAAAGATTTCAAAGCTAAAACCATCCTTATAGTTTTTAAGATACGAGCTTTCATACATATGCTATAGATATCTTATTTGCACCATCTGGAGTTCATTCATCCGTATTGAACAAGTTCGTTTGTTGGAGTTTTACGGTGAAGAAACAGTGAAGGTCGTGTTTTGAATCATAGACGATTGCATAAGCTGCATCGGTGGACACCAAGGTACTTGTGGACGCGTGTGTTGTGTATGAGTATCGTGGAAGAACTTCTGCGTGGGCACTGTGGAGGAGCGGTTAAAGATAAGAAGAGCATCAAGGCTTGTGGGGATTGAGTCAATGTGTAAGTTTGTCTATCTTCCTTTGTAAACTCCGCATCATAGTGATTGTCTGGCTTGGGCCGTTCGATACTTTTTCCCTTAGTGGTTTCCTCGTACATCCGACGTTGTGAACTTTACTTTATTTTACTTTCTTTAATCATCTAGATGCATGCTTAGGAATAAACGAGATAAAATTGGGCTTAATCAATATTAGTTCACAAACTTGGTACGTATTAAAATTGAAAAAAGGTTTTTGAAAGAAAAATTATTTTATCATCTTAAAGCACACTTTAAAAAAGGGGCCTACAACCTTTTCGCATTTAAGTTTGTGAACTTGATTCTTGATGTTAATAGTCTTGGCCACCTGATATGTTTACACATGATGGACCAATTAGAGTTGTCTCAAAATCAAAATATAGTTTGGCATAATTATATAAAATAGGTGAAACACTAAATAGTGCTGACTCAACTAAAAATTTTGAGTCAATTATTTAGGTTATTCATTATATGGATCTTTTGTTGTTGAACTATAAGGTGATGTTAATTTGTGGTACTGTGTATATTTGCAATGTCTTGGAATTCTTCATGTTTAGTTTATTGAAGTTAAAAGGTGTATATAGTAGCATTGTCATGGTGCTTTGGTAAAGATATAAAAAGGAATTTTAGAAAATTGGTTATTAGTAACCAACACATGTCACAAAATCTTAAAATAGTTGAATCAAACTTTTAAGAGTTATTTTTTAGTTATAGTTTACTCTTTTTAACTTTGAGTTGATTATAACTCCCAGAGTTTGTTCAAAGTTCGATTCAATTTGAAAAAATTACATGATTGACTCACTTGAGTTTGAGTTAACCCATTTTATTATGAGAGATTTTTTTCTTTGAAATAATTCCTTTTAAGGTTTTAAAAGTTTTTAAAAGTCCCTAAAGGTTAAGAGTGTGTGTGTGTGTGTGTGAGAGAGAGGGGGGGGGGGGGGGGGGGAGAGTCCTTTTAAGAAACAAGTCATATAACTTGATAGAGTTTTTAGCTAAAATAGAATCATAACACTCTTAAAACCGAAGTTTCTTTATTTATTGATCTTATGGTACGTTTGATGAGGAAATATGAACTTTTGTCCAGATGTTGACGGAGCTTTATGATTCTTATAGCCTTGTGAATGCTTGGTGTCATTGAATTATGGTTGATTGACTTGAATCATTATTAAGATACTCTTCCACATACTTGATATTTTTTGTCTTCTTGAGATGCTCTTAAACTTCCCGATGAAAGTTTTTCTCTTGTATGTTTCTTTAATGATTGTGTTTTTCTTATTGGAATACACATGACATTTGTCTTAAGTTAAAATTGTTTTTAGCCTTAATCAAATAACAATTTTGTGATCCTACAAGTGAATACACTGTAAGAGGAAGATAGTAGGACACATGCCATCTATTGAATTAGTATCATATAAATCAATTAAATAATTCTTTTTATTATTTTAGGGATTCAGATATATAATTTGAAATGAATTACTTATAAAAAACTAGGCTTGATCAATGAATCATCATTAGCCATGAAACTTATCCCCAATAAATTCATGATTCTCAAACCTTACTAAATTATGATTATCTTGTAAATCACATGATAAGTAGATAAATTCATGCAATTAAGTTATTTAAAATTATCAATATATCTAACATCCGCATCTCATATTCTGATTGCAATAATTCAAAAAATTTAAATTTTATGTTAATCTACAAATCACATTGGTAAATACATTCTCCCCAAATAAAAAGTCTCTATTTAAGCATTATAAGCTTTAAAATAAATTCAAATTTAACTAGATGGTTATGATAAATTAATTCAAATGGTTATACAAGATTTATACATATCAAGTAGATCAAGGGTAAGACATACGTATACTATTTTTTTTTTAAACAAGATGCTCAATTAAGGAAATTCATTTAGTGGACTCTAATTTTGGGACATAGCAAAAAGATACACACACACACACACACACACACAAATATATATATATATATATATATATATATATATATATATATATATATATATATATATATATATATAAATGCTTGAAAATAGAATTGTGATTTGTATTCTCTATTGTTAGTATCTTATGATAAACGATACATATCTCGATACAATACACGTTTTACAAGTAAAACGTATCGCAAATGTCATGTATCCCTAGTGTATCATTTTGTATCCCCATATCATAAATATATCTTACGATACGCGATACACAATACACATACTGATACAGAGTTAAAAAAAATTTAGCCAAATTCATAGAGAAAATCTGACCTTATACGGAAAGAACAACAACTCAACAACCCGTATCTTTTGGGCTTTCAATTATACAATTCTCTCTTCACCTTTCTTAAGGACTAACAACTCAAAAAATAACAACACCCTAAAAAATTTCTAAATCTTTTGTCAATTCCTTGTCCTCTACAATCCACCACTTCCTTACCTTGTGTGAAAGCTCCCCCACGTTTTTTTTTTACTTTTGCAAATCTTATTACGCTGCTTTCATTGGATTGTTTTGCCTCTATCTAACTAATTTATTTAATTATACATGTCAATGGATTATTTTGCTAACTTCAATCTTAATTTGTTATTGAATATTAAAGTGGGATAATACGACAAACAATAGTATACTCACTTAAACAATACTATGCATTTATGCATTTAAAATGATGTTTTTTAATTTACCAGATTTCCACATCATTAGTCTTAATTTTTTAATTCAAAATTTATTGGACTCTTTAGATAGAAAGTCTGTTGCATATCGCTTTATACCTCGATCAAATTGGAAAATTGCGCATATGAGTCATAAACCACAACTGAGATTTAGAACCATGAATTGAGAAGTCCGATTAGTTTAGTTCCTATTTACATTTTTCGTCTCTTTCTTGTCTCTTTCCTGTTGTGACAATACCACAAAAGTGAAACTTCTTCCTGTAACACCCCGTATTTTTGGAATATTTAAATTATAAGTGTGCTCGTAATTTAATTAATTTGTGAAATTTAAAGAGAATTAAATAAATATTATTAGCGAATATTGGAAGAATATTTATGCGTTATTATATTTACTTGTGTGATAAGTCAATAAAATTATATTATTTTATATTACGTCATATGCTGTTAACAACAATGAGTTGACGAGATCTTATTCGGGATGCGCGTGTGGGTTTGTGTCGGGTAGAAGATGGTAAATTGATGATAGGTGACTCAGATGGTGATTTTGAATGCACGGATGATCCGGTATGGGTCAAGATAGTCAGAATTAGGTACTCGGGGGTTGTAATCGGACATTTTAAGCTATATAGGACCCATACGGGGGTATTCAGGTCCTTCTAATGTTACTATTAACTTATTTTCGAGATTAGGGGAATATTAAGGGCTTTTGGATGAGGGAGGCAACTCAATTGATCATTCTAATCACGTAGGCTTGAGAGAGAAGCAAAAGAGAAGGGAGAAAACTCAAGAAAGGAATCAAGAAGTCAACCCGAGGAGGAAATGGGCAATTTTCGGGCTAGGATTCTTGGGAAAGGAAGACCTACGAAGAAGGATTCAGACCTTACAATAATCTGAGGCAAGTGTTTAACTTTCTTTGATATTATATGACTATTTTTTGTTCCTATTATAGTTGGTGACATACATATGAATTTTTGGGTGGGAGTCATGTGTAAAAATGAGAATTTTGTGAATAAATTAGAGGAGAATAATTGGTTTATGATCCCATGTAGAATTTGAGATTTATTCATGTAGAAAAGTGTGGTCTTTAATGATTAGTATAATCTTTTATTCAATCTTGAAATCAAATTAAGGGCGTGTATAATTCTTGATTAACGATGATGAATCCCGAGAATTTAGATTGTTATCCGGTGAATTTGAATGTGAAAATAAGTGTAATCATGAGATTGTTGATGGGAAGATGATGAATACTTCCCAAGAAAGAGGGTTACAACGTCAATCTCGTTAGAAGTTCATTTGAACGAGCTGAGATTCTTGTTCGAATGAGTTTGGTATTTCGTTCGAACTATCTGTCAGTTTTGATCATGTGAACTTCTATTAAATGGTTTCACGGGATTCAACCAATTGTCCTGATCGGGGAATATCATTGAGAAATAGAAATTCGTGTTATCAAAGGATTTCGTAAGATTATTTCTAGTATGGAATGAGATAGATCTATTCGTTACAAATGCGTGGATTCCAGTTTCATATTTTTTTATTTTTTTTAATTAGTTATGAAGTGTGTATGATATTTATGTGAAATATACCCATCCTAGAGGATATGCTATCGGTGGAGGTTGTGCGCTGTGGGAGGGCACTCGGGCGAATATTAGCAGAGATAATACTATTCCCCGAGTCATAAGTCTGTGAATGCCCACTGACGCGACCATAAATGTGTATCTAGTGTGTGTGTTGACATAGGCTCAAGTGCAAGCCTATCGCGTTAGTAATAAACCCAATATACTTAATTAATTAACGATAAATAAGGAAAGATAGGTTGGGTTACAATCCCCAAACCCTAGTATATTTACCATATAGAATGATAGATTTTGAATTAGAAATTCAATTGAACCTGGACTTTATTAATCCTAAGAATTATGATACAAGTCTGCACCATACATAATCAAAGGTAAAAATAAAGTAGTGCTAAATAGCTACATGCACATCGCACTCTTAAACACCCCGGTTACCTAGGGAAAATGAGGTTAAAAGATCTACGATGGTTGTGCGTACTACACAACACGATTCACTTAGAATTCAATTCAATTCCAACCCTTAAAAACTTCGCCAGACATGGTCAAATTAAACAAAAACACGATTTGTACAGTGCGAAATTCATGACTAGTTGGAAAATTTGAGAAGAAAATCTTTGAATTAAGAATTAAAGACTGAGAATCACAAATTAATCTAACTAACTACAAACAAAATTAAAAACAAGAATTAAATGTTACTTTCAATGAAGAAATATGAAAAATAAACTTTTAATCTTGAATTAATTGCAAAACTTCAAAAACTAGGGTTCTTCCCTACAAGAGACCTCTAAAACTAATCAAATTAAAACCTCCTAATGTATGGAAATAAACCAAATTAAATACACTTCGAAGTTCTCTTGAGTTTGAACCAAGTAGAACGCTGGATAAGAAAAGAAAAATCAGGGAAAATTTTGAGATTCATCGGTTTGATCTGGCAGTATCCCGGATCGGTTCGTTATTTTCTTTAAACGGTCCAGTAATGAAAAGTGACCAGTGTGTTGTTGGATTTCCCGGGCTAGTTCATTTTTGTCCATAACTGGATCGGTCCGGTTCCTCATATGAGACATAATGTTTTTATCTACCCAGACCAGTTTGTTTTCATCTATATCCATTTCGATCCGGTGCTGAATTTGCTCTAGTGTTCTTTATCTTTATTATCTCATCTTCGAGGCTTCATATCTTATGACTCGATGCTCAGATTGTGATTTTGTTTCTTCCTACGCGCTTGTGAATGAAAGGTCTTCATTTTCATGTTGGTCCCTCATCTCGAACTCTCGATGTAAATTGATCATTTTGCCCTCTGAGTTTCCTTCCTTTGTTGATTTCTCAGTTTAGGGTTTCTCTTTTCTTCACTTAGCATTAAATACCTGTAAAAAGCATGAAAAACACACAAAACTTGAGGCACTATGTGGAAATGGTCAATATCATATAAATGAGATAAATCAATACATTTTATATTATTCGAGGTGCTAAAAGCAACTAAATTTAGGGATAAATTAGAAAGAATTTATGCCTAATCAAATCCCTCTAACTTAGAACTTTGCGTGTCCCGATCAATGTAAAAGAATCCAACTAAGGCTCAACTTTTGAAACTCGGTTTATTAAGATAAAATACCATTTTTGCGGGCAATGCGATTGCATTTAACATATGCAACAAACCTTTAAACCCCTAGGTTGCCCTCGTAGGACGAGTTGTGTCTCGTGAGGATTTGCAGTGAATATACCCACAAAATTCAGTTTTCCACTCAATGAAAATTCAAAATCCTTAAAAATTATATAATTTAAACTCCCAAAAAATGGGATCCTTAAAATCGTATTCACAAGTCTCAAATAATATTGTGTGCGTGTGTGTGTGCGAAGCCAAAGAATCAAACCTCTAATTTCCACTGATTGATCGTTACGTTACTTTCCATTTCAAAATCTCTAGGGATGCTCTCACAAACGAATCACTCGTAAATGTGGCTTATTCTCTCGCTATGCATGATATAAAGAGTAAATGCATTGAAACATGAATTTACGCATACAAAATTGAAAGGCATAATTTTATGGATGAAAAGATCTCTTCATCTGGTTACGGTCATTGGGAAATGGGAATATTACCTCTTATTCACACCATATTATCCTTTTGTGCTTTTATCTCTCCACGCGGTAATCAATTTCGCAATCCGGACTCTGATAGGAATTTTCTTGGGTCATAAGGTGTATTGGGTAATATGGGAACGGTTAGTAAATTCAAAATTAGAAAACCTCCTTATGATATCCATTAGTGCTTTTTCGAGCTTTTGCTCATTTTTCTCTTCTTTTTCTATTTTTTTCATTTCTCCTTTCTTGTTATTTTTCTTGAGCATTTTTCTTTTATTGCCACTTTTCATTTTTACATAAATTGAACTTAATTACTGGATTTTTTGGTTTTCCCAATTCCGGGCTCTATGGGTTTTTCGGGTTATCAAACGAAAGGATAAATTTTATTCGGCTCAACATGGCTAGCAAAAGGGTAGTTTTTCATAACCGTTTATGGCTAATCGTTTTGGGTACAAACTAGGGCCTAACTTCATTTATCCGAACTACTAATCATATTACCATACGCGTTTCGAGGTGAATTTTAGTTTATAGATACTTTAGCGCATTTTTTTAGGAAACATCGCACACTATTCCTTGACCGATCAAAACAATAAATTAGATATCATCAATGACTCATTTTAGCACTGAATTGAACTTTGAGTTAATCATTAACTCGGATTGATTTAAATTCTCAGAAAACGTGAAATGTTCGATATCTCACCGAGATTGATTAATCTCGACACTTATTCGTTAAGTCGTCAATTTCCTCTCAATTTTGGCTTTGTGCAATTTGAAATTTACAAATTTGAGACTTTAAACAAAATTTTTGTCATAATTTTTTAAAATTTAAAATTTCAATTTTTATTTACTTTGAAGAAAAATATTTTTGGCTTTATTTTGGGCATTTTGAACTTTGTGAAATGTAAAACCGCATGCGTACCCCCCCAACCTAGATTTTTACAAAGTCCCTATGAAAAAAGGACTAAAAACTAAATTAAGGAGAGAACAATAAAAATGGAACAAAGTGCAAAATGCAGGACATAAACACAAACATAGAACACAAAAGCTAGGCAATCCACTTTCCATTACATATAAGCCATACAAAATTTGTGGAAAGAAGGAAATAAAAATAGCACAAAAAGTTGCCTAAATCAACAACCTATTGCGGGGGTGGGTGAGCAAGTCCGGGGGCATTTGGATCATAAGGGTCATAGAAATATGGCGGGAGAGGCACACCAAATGACATTTGAAACATTTGGGCTTGGAGGCAGTGCATCATGCTTGTGTCGCGTTGATACGCGCGATGGTACTCCTCTCAGTCAGCATCGTATTAGGTTATGAATCCGTTGAGTTTTTATTCAATCGCGTTGAGTCTTATATAAAAGTTTCCACCCGGAGGCTCAAAGTCTGAATCGTCCTCCTTGTTGTATTCTGCTTCTTCACCTTCGGACATGCTAAAGTCGTTGGCCCTAACAGCTTCTTCCTCATCATCATCTTTCGAATCATTCGACTCAGAATCTTCCTCATTTAAACTTTCCTCCGTCGCCGCTTGGGCCTGTCGAGCGCGTATAATTTCTCATTGACACTCGTTCTTGTTACGGGTGACCTTCCAAAGAGGGTTTGGAAGGCAAAGGAACCCGGTTGGACGTTCAATTTTGGCATCGCTGAGGATGGATGTGATTAGCGGGGCATAGGGGAGCGGGCTATAACATTTTTGTCCAATGCCGCAAAGAAAATGTCTTTGTAAATGATGCGGGCCAAATGGATCACGGTGTTGGTATCAAAGCGGTTGTACACTATGGTTGCTTGGCGTGGGATCATGGGGGAATCGTTGGATGCTTTAAGGATGTTGGCGCACACAATTTGAAATGTAATTATGGCCTTGACATTCAGTCGTCCCACCCAAAAAGTTTTGGCGGCCCACAACTCGTCGGGTGCTATTCCGGATATGCAAGTGGCCTTTGAGAGAGGAGCGAGGGGTAGGTAAAATTATTTGGGCTGGGTACATCTTTTTATGACAACTTGTGGATTTGGCGATCCAAGGATAATGGCACACGGGTGTTATTAATATAGGCTTCGAAGGCGAAGTCAACGGTGCGGACTAGAGAGCCATATAAATCCTTGACTTCCGCTTCCCACACCTCGTCGCGTGGCTCATTGAGGAACCGACACCAACCCTGGACATTGAAGAGGGTGGTGATGAAAGAAGGTATCTTGGTCCAACGCACTTGGTGCTCCATGTGTAGCATCCTAGATGGTCCGAAATAAGTTTGACACCACGCACGTTCTTCAAGGGAGCGGTACTGGAAGTAAAAATTGTTGAAATCCATAACTTCGATTGAGTTGTATTTTTGGGGTGATGGTTTGGATGGCCATGGTGAAGGTAGGAATGCGAGTTATAGAAAGTTTGGAGAGAGAGAGTAAGAGTTGGGAGAAGGTGTGGTGGAAATAGGGAGTTATAAGGATGTATTTATAGGTAGGTGAGGTAAGGGTTGGTTTGGGAGGGGAATGTGTTGGAGGGAAGGATTTGGGAGGGAAAAGGGTGGAGGGAAACTTATTGTAAGGAATGAGGGTGATTGGGGAGTGGGGGTTGCACCTAGGGATGATTAAAAATAACAAGAGGCCGGACCGATCCGAGTACCTAAGACCAGACCGGTCCAGGCCTTTTTTATTTTATATTTCTACGAAAATGAACTGGTCTAGTTACCTAAGGTTGGACCGGTCCGGTACTCAATTTGCACCAGAGTACCCTCTACATCATTTTATTCCTCTTTCTCGAACTTGAGATACACTTACCACTCTACCAACACGTAATCAACCCATTTCACTCAATTCTTATTTCGAAACCCTAGGCTTTCTCTCAACGCGTGTTCGCTCAAACCTATCATGTGTATCATATTCTCACGAACTTGAACTAACTAACTGAATCTAACTAACCCTAATTGAAGCACACCTAAAGTATAAAAGAGTCACCCCGTACACGTTGGGGGTGCGACGACCTTATCGTATAGTGCAATCAAACCCATAGATTAGGTTCGACAACCAAATGGTGTCATTTTCTTCTACACACGCCTCGTAGTACGTCTTGAGACATTTTCCATTAATTTTAAAAGTTGTCCCCCCTTTAGAATCTTCTAACTCCATAGCACCATGAGGGAACACTTCTCGAATAACAAATGGTCTTGTCCACCTTGAACGCAACTTATCGGGAAACAAGTGTAGTCGAGAGTTGTAGAGAAGCACTTTTTTTCCCGGTTGAAACACTTTTCGTAGGTTAATCTTGTCATGTGCGAGTTTATTCGTTCCTTTGAAATTTTGGCATTCTCTTACGCATCATTGTGCAACTCTTCCAACTCATTCAATTGCTTACGAGCTTCACCGACTTTGTCAAGATTGTAATTCAACCTCTTGATGGCCCAATATGCTTTGTGCTCTATCTCCACATAGAGATGGTAAGGCTTGCCATAAATAAAGCAAAATGGGGACATCCCGAGGGTGTTCTTATGGCGGTGCGATAGGCCCATAGTGCATCATTTAATCTAAGATACAAATCTTTCTGGGTAGGATCAACGGTCTTTTCGAGGATGGTTTTGATCCCACGATTTGCTAACTCAGCCTACCCACTTATTTGAGGGTGATAAGTTGTCCCAACCTTGTGAACGACCCAATAATTTCTCATTAACTTTTCAAATGGCTTATTGCAAAAGTGTGTGACATTATCACATATAATCCCTTTCGGAGCACCGAAGCGAGAAAGTATGTGTTCCTGTAGGAACTTAATCACCACCTTGTTGTCATTCGTTCGGGTGGCTATTTACTCCACCCATTTGGAGACGTAGTCCACCGCGATAAGGATGTATAGGAAGATAAAGGAGGGAATGAATGGTCCCATGAAGTCAATACCCCAGCAATCAAATAACTCAATGACTAGTATCGGGGTGAGAGGAATCATGTCATGACGCGTAATAGCTCCCATTCTTTGGCACATATCTCAAGATTTGCAATAGGAGTTCACATCCCGGAATATAGTGGGCCAATAGAGTTCGCTTTGCAGAATTTTAGTGGTTGTCTTATTCTTGGAAAAGTGGACTCCACATGCTTCCATATGATAAAACCAGATCACATCTTGGATTTCTTCATCTGGTATGCATCGTTGAATGAGCTGGTCCGTCCAATATTTGAATAAGAATAGGTCCTCATAGAAGAACATGCGGTACCAAGTGAGGAATTTTTTCTTCTCTTGCGGTGTCCATCTGGGAGGGACAACTCCCATGACAAGATAATTCATGATGTTCGCAAACCAAGGTAAAGAAGAAGTGGTGAAAAGATGCTCATCCGAGAAATACTCATCTATGGGAATCAGATCACTTGGAACGTCGGATGAGAGTCGTGATAAGTGATCGGCAACGATGTTTTCTATCCCTTTCTTATCTTTGATAGAGAGGTCAAACTCTTGTAGGAGTAGGATCCACCGTATGAGGCACGTATTGGCATCCTTCTTAGTAAGGAGATATTTCAGGGCAACGGGGTCGGTAAAACATGTGATAGGCGACCTAACTAGCACTACACCAAAAGGATCTTTTAGTAACAGACTATTTATGGTATTACTAACAATATTATACCATTACTATTTCTTACAGTAGATTACCGTTACTAATTTGAGATAAGTGTTAGTAATATTTGTTTAATATTTTAAAAAAGTAATTATTTTTCTTAAAAAAGAGGTCAATTTTTATGTCCCTACTCTCTCCAATCACTTCATACCAGCTTTAATTTTTCTCTTTATGAAAATCATCCCGACCTAGGGTTCCTAAGAAAGACATCTCTCCAAATCGCATCGCAAGCTTCGATACTGCCTCAATATGTAGACAGATAAATTTCCACTCTCAATCTGTACACGAAAATCATCCCGACCTAGTGTTTTTTCACCGCATCATCAAAAAAGGTATACATGTGTTGTAATTAATTTTTCCTTTCATGATATTTTTCCAAATCGAATCCCTTTCCATTTGTTCTTGAATATCCAGATCTGTAAAGCATTTACATTTAAAGTGCATATACATGTATATGCACAAATACACACCCGATCTGTATATATATACACAAATCATTTCATATATATAGACAGATTGGTGTATATATACATGAATTGATGTATAGCAGAGTTCACTACTGCTGTTTCGACCTTGTGTGTGTGTAGATCTTCAGGTAACCAATCAAGATCTTTCCATATATTTTGTTTGATTTATTTTTAGGTGTTAGTGTGAATAAACTATTTTTGACTGCGAAGATCTGCTTAAAGTTTTAGTTTTCATTTACCTATGTGCTGGGTTTACAAATTGGTCAAAATCTCTATGTTGCATATATGTGTTTCTATCTAGATCTATTTTCTGGTAACCGATTGGCACATATTTGGTTCAATTTGATTTCTGTAATGTCTGTTTAATCTCGTAATCAGTTTTGGTAGATTTAATTTAGTACCTAATTATGGACATAATTGGGTTACTTTATTTATTAGTGTTGGTTATTTGACGTGATTTGAGCGATATATATATTTCTACTTTATTAAATGTGGAATTTTTCTCCCCTGCTTTGAGGTTTGATATGATTTAGTAGTGTTGGTTATTTGACGTGATTTGAGCGATATATATATTTCTGATTTATTGAATGTGGAATTTTGCTCCCCTGCTTTGAGGTTCGATATGATTAACATATAGTTTACTGCCCATATATTTCATTATGATTAACATATTGAATGTGGAGTTTTGTTATACTGGTATAGTTAGTTTTTTTTTCTTGTAACTTTGAAGTTATTGTTCTCCAAAGTTGAGTGCGTGTCATCTTTGTAGGGACATCCCTATGGGATTCACATCATTTGTGTTTTGTGATATTATTTTGTTTTTCTTTTTCCTGTGTATTAAATTGGAGGGAAAATAATGGGTTAAGAATAAATTTTTGTATTCAAGGCTGTTATTGTTTTTGTTGTTATGTGTGGATTTTTCATCCACTTTCTTTTGTACTCATGATCTGTCAATATAATACCTTTTTTATATAAAAAGAATAAATTCCTCCAACTCCTTGTAATCTATTTTATTTTGTAGTAATTTTCTTGGTTCTAGTGTAAAAAAGAACAATTATGATGGCCAAAGTTTTAGACCTATCGACTCCTAGTTACTTATTTCACTTTGCTGGAAACTATAAACATTTGCTTTCCCTTTTCTTTTAAAATTGTTTCCTACTTCTCCATAGTAAGACAAAACTGCTAATTTAGTGATTCTTTGAACAGGAACCTGTTGAAGGATCAACTGTTTTTGACATCTTTGGAATCTATTACATCCGTACTCCTCTTGCTAGAGGCTGTTAATATGTTGATTGATCCAAGACTCCCATGGGCTTGTAAGACAGTGAACTATCTCATGCAACGAAATGTATATTTTCTATTTAGAGAAATTGTTCTTGCAGGGAAGGTATACTTTCATCCCAACTACCCCATTATAGTTTTTGTTCGTCTTCATTTATATAATATTTAATGTCTCTTTCCATTTATTTAAGCCATACGTATTTGCAGTCATGCTTTGCTCTCTCAGGGTGAGGATTTATACAGTTCGGTTTCTAGGATGTGACATTGTAAAATTATATACTTTTCTTATTTTGAAAGATTTCTAAGTGCTGGAATTTATAGGGTATCAAAAAACATATATATTGATGAATGCGTGAATCTTTTGAAGACCGATCTTGAAACTTAAGTGGTTATGAAGTTTCAAGATTTTGGTAGGTAGGAATAAAGATATAAGACTCTTTTGGCCGTGGGTGGAGAGGGGTAGGGCATTCTCTTGTGTACCCTATTTTTGTGCCTTAACTGATTCATCATCCTTTTTATCTTTTACACATTTTGAATTCGGTTGGACATAAGGCATTCCCACTTTAGGTAGGTTTTTTTATGATTGGTGGCACATGGCAATGTTAACACTATTTGTTGTGGAAATGTTAGTTGCCTCATTAGGGAGAGCCTAGTTTGCTTCTACATTGTTCAATTCTCCTTCTTGTGGTATACCTGAAAAAATAAGGGATTTGGTGATTATGGATGTTAAAAGGATATTGAACATTAAAAAATAAAAGGATTACGGAGATGTTGTATTTTTGACTTTGATTAAGAGGTATGGATTAAAATAAATTATAAAAATTTTGAAGGAGAGAGAATGTATTTAGGGAAGATTGAAGTAACGGGTTTGTTTGATAGCACAAATTCTCAAAATTTAGGAAGAGCTTATAACCGAAAGGGTGACGGGCAGAATAACAGGAATGGAAAATATGTCATTTGAAGTTGGCTTTGCACTGCAATTCTCGTGTGAAATTACCTTCAGACAAGCTTTGCACCAGATTTTTTGCGAATCATAAATTAAAATTTACTCATATTAATGCTCGTTTGAATGAGCTTTAACCCTGTACAAACCAACCTATTGTTCGCTCGATGAGTTGTTAAAGCGTTGTTACAATATTTTCTTAATATGCATCAATGGGTTCTTAATTTATTTGTGAGAAGTAAATGTTTGAGAGGGAGCTTAACATTTTTTTGTGTTATGTTCACTTATATGATGTGGCTGCAGGCTGAATCAAGTTTCCACTTGTTTGGTTTCATAATGTGTACTGGTGCTACTGCTACAAGGGCATTAAAGTCAGCACTTCAAGGGACTTTGCTAACCTCGGAAGGGTATGGAATTCCTCCATGTCATTTTTTGTCCTCCTCCACCCCCCCACCCACTCTCCCCACCGCCACCCCCCTCTTTTTTCCCCTTCTTTTTTTGACACATCAGTGTGATACACATATATTTATTTTTCCTTTCTTTACTTGAAAGGCTTGACTATAAGTTAGCTTATCTTTTACAGGGAAAATTTGAACTCTATGAATCTTTTGTAGTATATGGCACCAATAGCCGTTTTGTTCTTGCTTACTACAACACTATTGATGGAGGAAAATGTGGTTGGCATAACAATTGCTCTTGCCAGTACTGATGTCAAAATAGTTTGATATCTTCTCTTCAATTCTGCTTTAGCATACTTTGTGAACTTGACAAATTTTTTAGTCACTAAGAACACAAGTTCTTTGAATCTCCAGGTACTTCCCCATGTTCTGCCACATGTTTTAGTGATTTCTGTATAAAACATAAGTTCTCCTAAGTCACTGATTTGTAATATGATTCCTATTTTGAATTCTAAATCATATTGCATTGTTTTACTTTGAGTTTAGATTATTTATTTAACCTGATTTGATAAATGGGCATGCATGTCCATTTATATCACATCACGTTGCCAGGTTAATGTTGTCATAATTATATCTGTGGGTGAGCTTGCTAATAAATGATTTTCCAACAAGCTTGCTTATTGCAAACTTCACACCTTTTACTTATGTTATATATAAATAAATAAAGATATAGATTACAAGCTTCCCATATCTATTGATCAGTAATAAAGAGGTCCTTTGAAAAGGCATCTGAAATTAATACGTAGTCCTTACCTTGAAAAGATATTTACTTCTTTGTGATAGTTGAAATACTGGAATTTGGATGAAATTCACTCGCAATATATCCCTGATTTTCAAGCTGTGAAAGTAGTTTATCAAATTCAAGAAAGGAAACCAACAATGAAATGAAATCTTCTTATAATCCGTGAATTATGTAGAAGGGATGGAAACTAGAATTGTCCATTACATTCATCACTCATGCTTCCATTTAATTGGTATGCTTCACATGCAAAACATAACTCAAAGATATAGTCATTTTTTGTTTTATAGATAGCCAGTCTATTACTTCAGAATAATATGTTACTTCCATTCTAAAACAAACATACTCATCGTGTGCTAATTTTAGTGACTTAGACATCATTCTAGAATTTTTATAAGCACAGTTGTGTTATAATAGTCTTTATGTGATTTCTCCTTGTATCCCTTGTTGAAATTTGACTTGTTGAGAATGTATGTGGTACTATTTCCTATCGAGATTGAAAATCATTGAATGTTTTCAGGCGTTGGGAAATGCAAAAGGGGTTGTTGCCGTGGTGGTCTCAATTTTAATATTTAGGAATCCCGTCTCGGTAACAGGGATGCTGGGATACTTGCTCACAGTCATTGGATTTGTTCTTTACAATGAAGCCAAGAAGATGAGCAAATAAGATTTTATATCATCGAATTCTTTCAGATCCAAAGGTTGTACATCGAATTCTAACAATCGAATATGTTTGGCCACACTTATTGAGGGATCATTTCGATAACTATCCATTCAATGAGGGATCATAATCTGTTTTGATGAGGGAGATGTGCAATGACGGAACTTTAACCTTTACTTTTTCTTTGAAGCTTCTCAACTTAAAATAATCTCTCACTTCCCTAACTTCGACATTGTTCACAAGTACCTATTCATTTTTTCCTGAATTATGTTCTCAGTTCTTTCGAGTTCTTATATGCTGGTGTATATAAATCTATATGTATATCACCCAAACTTTATTAATTGACATTAGTAATAGTGAATGTAAAAGGCATGATTAGTTGACATCAATTAAGCAGTTTCTTTCAAATATGTGTTTTGTATTTTGTTATGAAATCATTTTATGTTAAATCTTTTTGTCATTTACAAGTCCTATTTTTCTACTTTTGAATCTCTATTTGTGCGTTATGAACTATTCTTATTGGTAAAAGAAAATGAAGTATTTCACCAGGTGATCTTTAGTTATGTTGGCTTATTGTAAAGATGGAGTCAAAAGGCGACTATACTTTTAATTTTGAATCCTTTTTCGTATGTCTAACCATATATTATGTTTGATATTGTAAAAACAGCATTTGATCAGTTTAAGAGAGTAACTAAGAATGCAATAATATTGTACTTGAAATTCATTATGCAGATTTGATAGTATGACTAATACGATAATTTTATTTTGTTTGACAGAATGTCATTTTTGGATCCTCATCAATTTTACAGTGTTGCGGTTTGCGACGTTGATGGCGATAATAGAACGAAAGTTGATAGTCAACAACAACAAACTTCTTCTTTATATTTTATTTAATTGGTTATAATATAAAAACACCTCATTTTGTGATGGTTGTATTAGAATTTTATATTGGATGCATTTATGAAAATAATGTAACTTTCGGGGTGATTGTATTACGATGTTTCACTTGTTTGGTTTAAGTTTCTTCTGTAAATAAAGAGTGTACACTAATATAAAATGTAAATGTTGAATAGTTTATGTGGACTATTTTTGTAAATGTTCATATGATTTATTTAGTGTTGTAAGAATAATTGAATTTGTTTAAATTAAGGATATTGGATCTTGAAAAATATATATATTTTAAATATGTATTAATATTACTAACGCACCTTTACCGTCACAAAATTTGAAATTTACCGTTACTATTAGTAACAGAATTTTACCATTCCTGATTCTTAATTTTATTGTTACTATTAGTAATAGAATTTTACCGTTACTAATTCCGAATTGTACCGTTACTATTAGTAACAAAATTTACCGTTACTAATTCTGAATTTTACCGTTACTATTAGTAACATAATTTTTCGTTACTAATTTTGAATTTTTCCGTTACTATTAGTAACAGAATTTTACCGTTACTAGCTTCGTGCCCCACGCCTTTTTTCTAATGGAAAAATTGTGTTACTAATATTTTTAGTAACGCTAAAATTGTGTTACTAAAGGCGCGTTTTTGGTGTAGTGTAAATATGAGCGGAATTTGTCCACAGAAAAAACAACCGCTAGTAACTCTTTCTTCATGGGGAGTAGTTAAGTTGTGGTCCAGTTAATGTCCTACTAGCGTAATAGATGACATGAGCTTTCTTGTTTTTTCTTTTTCCCAAAATAGCCCCGATTGCATAATCACTAGGATCATACCTAAGCTCGAATGGAAGAGACCAATCCGGAGCTTACATGATGGGAGCGAAAATCAACATGCTTTTGAGTTTATCAAAAGCTTCTTGGCATGCATCATTCCACTCAAAGGGGGCATCCTTCAAAAGTAGGTTACTCAAGGGTCTAGAAATGGCGCTAAAATCCTTGATAAATCGTCGATAAAAACCTGTATGGACCAAGAAGGAGCGTACATCCTTTAGTGACTTTGGCAGGGGAAGCTCAGCTATGACATCTATCTTTTCTAGGTCAACTTATATTACCTTAGATGAGACTATGTGGCCTAGAACTATGCCTGCAGTAATCATGAAGTGGCATTTTTTCCAATTAAGGACTAAGTTCTTCTCCACACATCGGGATAAAACTTTTTCAAAATTCGCTAAACATTGGTCGAATGAGGGACCAAAAACGCTGAAATCATCCATGAAAACCTCAAGTCCTCTTTCTACCATATCGCTAAAGAGACTTAACATGCACCTTTGAAAAATCGCGAGCGCATTACACAATCCAAAAGACATAGGTTTGTCGGCAAACGTACCAAATGGACATGTAAAAGTCTTCTTCTCTTGGTCAAGTATATCAATTTGGTTATAACCGAAATAACCATAAAAAAAGTAATAGTATGGGTGTCCAGCTACGCGTTCAATCATTTGGTCGATGAAAGGCAAGGGGAAGTGATCTTTCCTCATCTCGGCATTGAGTTTCCAGTAATCAATGCAAACACGCCACTCGGTGGTGGTACGTTGAGGAATTAATTCACCCTTAGATTTTTTTACCACCGTCATTCCTGACTTCTTCGGGACGAATTAAATTGGTCTCACCCATTTTCTATCCGAGATAGAATAGATAGTCCCGGCATCTAATAGCTTTATAATTTTCTCTCTAACCACTTCTTTCATGGTTGGGTTCAATCGCCTTTTTATTTCCCTCGAGGGCTTCACGTCCTCCTCGAGGTGGATTTTATGGGTATAAATCAGGGGACTTATGCCCTTTAAATCCTTAATTGACAAACCAAAAGCACTTATGTTCTTCCTCAAATTTTCCAGCAACTTACCCTCTTTCTCTTTATCTAGACTAGAGGAGACAAGAACAAGGAATGTCTCATCCTCTCCTAGAAAAGCATATATCACGTTTGAGGGTAGTTTCTTCAATTCGAGGGTGGGAAATTTCTCTTCGAAAGGTGTCAAGCATGCCTCCTTCGGGGGTAATTTCTCAAATCTAGAAACCCAATGGACGTCTCTCAACTCCTCTAACGACTCTCCCTTATCTAATATGGCCTTCAACTCCTCTACCTCTTGCTCATACTCGATGTATGGGATCTCACTTTCCTGACCTCTCACTAGGCATGATTCTAAAGCGTACCCACCCATGGTTCTCTCAATATGATCTTCTACTACCTCCTCTATGAGGTCGATCGTATGCATTTCATCTTCATCACCCATTTAGTTACCAATATTTAATATGTTGGTCTCGAGGGTCATGTTCCCAAGAGTGAGCTGTATTTTCCCATTTCGTGTATTGATTAAGTCATTAGCCATAACTAAGAATGGGAGGCCTAAAATGATGGGAACATGGTTGCTAGAATGGATGGATGGTTCCGTTTCCCAAATGATAAAGTCAACCGGGAAGTAGAAAATGTCCACTTGGACTATCACGTCCTCAATAATCCCTCAAGGTACCTTCACTGTGCGATTTACTAATTGGAGAGTGATTTGTGTGGGCTTAAGGTCACCTAACTCAAGTTTCCTATAAATGGAGTAGGGAAGTATGTTAACACTAGAACCTAAGTCCAATAAGACTCTCTCAATTTGACGTTCTCCAATGACACATGAGATCGTGGGTGCAACTAGATCTTTAAATTTGGGTGAAAGGTCGCTAAGTAGAACATATCTCACGTTCTGTGTTAGGAAGACATTCTTCTTCACCTTTAGCCATCTTTTAACAGTCAAAAGATCTTTGATGACCTTGGCATAGGTGGGAATTTTCTGAATAACATCAAGGAATGGCAAATTCAGCTTCACTTGATTGATAACATCTAGCACATCAGCACGAGAGGCTCTCTTTTGAAGTGGAACTAACCATCGAGGAAATGAAGCAGCGGAGGGAAGCTTCACAACAACTATGGGCTCACTAATGTCTTCTTTATCACTCTCCTCAAAGGGGTCATCTTCGGCCTCTTTCGTTTTGGGAGAAACCTCCTTGTCTTTTGGCTTCTCATGTGGGGGAGGTGATAAATCAATGACCCTCCCACTACGTAGAGTGGTGACAGCTTGTCATTGCTCTTGTTGATTGTAAGATGTAGAGCTAACATCAGCCTGACCTTGAGGACGTCTTTGCCCTTGGGCCAAAAATTTTCCCTTCTCTTGGACATTGAACGAAGTTTACAACCTATATATGCTTGTCTATAATTCTGTGAACATACAATCGTATTTAGCATTGGTTTCATTTTGAGACTGGATAAACTGATTTAAGTTGTCCTCAAGAGACCACCGCGGTGCGGTAATGTATGGACCTGGAGGTGGATTTTACATGTGGGGTTGCATCGATGGCACTTGGAATTGAGGAGGAAGTGGAGGTCGAGAAACATGTGAAGTAGGATTCATTGCATCTTGTTATTTCCCATAGTTGAAACCAGGATGGTTCCTCCACGAAGGGTTGTAAGAATTCCCATCGAACATGACTTAGTTGAATGTCCCGCCTCATAAATAGTGCATACCTTTTCTTTCACAGTACGGGAGGATCCGATAGCTTCTTTGAATCGTACCTCGAGTGAGTCTCTCATGTTTTTCTCAAATTGATCAAGTCGACAGTCTACCCAGTTATCTTGATTCAATTTGTATAGACCGGATGCGGCAGGAGTATTGGACCCTTGTCAAGGTCGGTTTTGGCAATTAGGATCATAAGTGTCCTATGCTTGGGTAGTCTTGGCGACATACTTAAGATGAGCCTCGACGTCGCTCACATCTAATTCCCAAAACCGTCTTTCACACATTGTTTGAACAAGTTGTTTAGATGCTACTGTAAGCCCGTGATGGAAGAAAGAGATCAGGTTATGTCTTTAAAATCCATAATAGCGGCAAGCATTAACCAATTCTTGGAATCGTTCCCAATTTTTGTCAAATGGTTCATTATCTCGTTGAAGAAAGGATTGAATTTGAACCTTGACAGAGTTTGTTTTATGTGGTGGAAGGAACTTTGAAAGAAATTTGGATTACATATCCTTCCATGATATGATTGATTTCGGGGGTAAAGACCAAAGCCAGGTCTTAGCCTTATCATTTGAGGAAAAAGGAAAAAGCTTTATGCGGACCGCATCTTGCGTGCAAGATTGATCACTAAAGTTTTTGCATGCCTCTTCGAACTCTCGGATATAGAGATAAGGTTTCTCCAAATCCATGCCATGAAAAGTTGGAAGAATTTTTATCATCCCATTATGGAAGTGGAACTGATCGGCATTATACGGGAGTAAAATGCAACCAGGGGTGACAATTAGCTCAGGAAATAGGAGGTCCTTCATGGGACGATACTATAGGTATCCCTCTCCCTACTAAAATTAGTGATATCTGACATGGCTCTCTATCCAATGGACTCAGAATCCTCACTCAATCTTCTAGACATGTGACTAGTGATGGAGTTTAAAGGGGTAGGAGGGAGAACCTAGAATTGTGGAACGCGAGGGGTGTGCGGGCTTTCGAAATTATACTCGATGATGGGATTTTTGTGAATTCTTATTGGAGTATTCTGAGGATTTCGTTCTTGATTGTGCATGAAAGGGCTTTTGAGGGATGATTTCTTTTTGTATTTTTAAATTTAAAAAAAAAATCAAAATTTATATATATATATATATATATATATATATATTTTAATTTTTTTTGGAATCGAATTTGGGATTGAATCACCTAACCTAAAGTCTACCTAGATCCCCGAAAATGGCGCCAAAATTTTTTCGCGACCACAAATGTGTATCTAGTGTGCGTGCTGATATAGGCTCAAGTGTAAGCTTATTGCGTTAGTAATAAACCCAGTAAGTAGGGATCGTCTCCGTAGGGAACTAGGACGATGAATCGTAACGATGCGGAATAGGTGACTAACCCGAAAATGGACTCTCGAAAGAAATGGAAAAGATGATTAAGATGAATAGGAACTCTACTGCCTAAATATGAATGCAAATTTATCTACTAATTAAACTAAGTGCAAGGTATCAAATCTACTTAATTAATTAACAATAAATAAGTAAAGATAGGTCGGGTTGCAATCCCCCAAACCCTAGTATGTTTACCGTATAGAATGGTAGATTTTTGAATTAGAAATTTAATTGAACCCGGACTTTATTAATCCTAAGCATTATATATATGAAGATATGATTCTGCACCATCCATAATCAAAGGTAAAAATAAAGCAGTGCTGAATATCTACACGCGCATCGCACTTTTACACACCCCGGTTACTTAGGGAAAACGAGTTTAAAAGATATATGATGGATGTGCGTACTACACAACATAATTCACTTAGAACTCAATTTAAAACCTATTTTCTACATGGGTAATTACATCGGGTTTGGTTCATGACCTCAACCCTTAAAAACATAGCCAACCATGATTAAATTAAACTAAAACAAGATTTCTACATTGTATGAATTCATGACTAGTTTGGAAAATTTGAGAAGAAAATCTTTGAATTAAGAATTGAAGACTGAGAATCACGAATTAATGTAACTAGCTACTAATGAAATTGAAAACAAGAATTAAATGTTATTTGCAATGAAAAAATCTGGAAAATAAACTCTGAATCTTGAATTAATTGCAAAACTTCAAAAACTAGGGTTCTTCTCTACACGAGCCCTCTAAAACTAATGAAATTCGAACCTCCTAATGTCAGACAATAAACCAAATTAAATAAACTTTGAAGTTTTCAAGAGTTTGAACCAAGTAAAACTCTAAATAAGAAAAGAAAAATGTGGGAAAATCCCAACTGGACCGGTCCGACGGGCTTCATCGGTTCTGTCTGGCAGTAACCCGGATCGGTTCGGCTGTGAAAAGTGACTAGTGTGTTGTTAGCTTTCCCGAAACGTTTCATTTTTGTCCATAACCGGATTGGTCTAGTCCCTTCAACGAGACATAATGTTTTTATCTACCCGGATCAGATCGTTTTTATCTATATCCAGTCTGGTCCGATGCTGAATTTGCTCCAGTGTTCTTTCTCTTGATTATCTCATCTTCGAGGCTTCATATCTTATGACTTGATGCTCGGATTGGGATGTCGTTTCTTCCTACACTCTTATGAACGCAAGGTATTTATTTTTCATGTTGGTCCCTCGTCCGAACTCTCGATGTAAATTAACCATTTTGCCCTTTGACTTTCCTTCCTTTATTGATTTCTCATTTTAGGTTTTCTCTTTTCTTCACTTAGCATTAAATACCTGTAAAAAGCATGAAAACTACACAAAACTCAATGCACTATGTGGGAATGTTCAGTAGCATATAAATGAGATAAATCAATATGTTTTACATTATTCGAGGTGCTAAAAGCTACTAAATTAAGGGGATAAATTCGAAAGAATTAATGCCAAATCACCCATACTATATAGGATTCAAATCCTGTGGAGTAATCTGGTATGGTTATGACCACAGACTTGAGGCAATGACTACCTTAAGTTTTCATTTTCATTTTGTGTTTGGTGGTGAGATTCCAACCCGATTGCTCAGTTGTTGTGGACATTATTGGAGCTTGATAGCATGCTAGTGATTTCACATCTAGTGAGTTATTACTCCGAGGGATTTCCTTTATACATATATAGTGAGTGATACATATGTAGGTATACTTAATGTAATTTATGTATTCGTGTATATATGCTTGTGTAAATATATATACGGGCGAATTAAAAGACATTATGAACAGTAAATTTATAGGTATCCAGGAGGACATCTCGGGGATGCTGTGTGTAAATACATATATAAAAGTGAAAAAAATTATATATGAGCATAAGACACTAAAGTGTAAACATTGTATTAATAACTAGTGAAAATTATATGAAATAAATTGATTTAATTATAATTGTAATGTGGATATAAAGGCTAAATGAGAATTTAAACTTAATAAAGTTACGCATTATAACCGATAGAGTATGGGACTAAGATTAGTTTTGAAATACTAGTTAGGTTGGGTAGAATAACTAGTGTGTTTAAAATACATGTGTTAGGTGCGCACTTAGATGAGGGGTGAGGGGTATTTCATGGGAGTGAGACACCAGTTTAAATATGAAATATTACAATGCATATTTATAAATGTAATTTAAACACTTGTTAAATATTTTTAAAATGTTTTGAGCTCTAACCCGTTTTAAAATATTTTTAAAACTTTTAGGTGCTTAGACACAGGGACACTTGGCTTAACCATTCTTCTAGTTAGACGATGGTACAACAGTTGTAGATGCCTGCAACGATTGATTAGATGCCTTTATCCTTGAGATCTAGATAGGAGGTATTTCAAAGTTATTTCGGGCATGTGGCCCAATTACTTAGTATTTATTTATTCGAATGTCTCCCTTTTAGTTAGTTGAATCATTGTATTATGACCTTTTGCCCAGAATTATCGATTAATTTATTTATGCCAGTGAGTGAGTTTTATTATCTTTATCATTAATTATGTGAATGGAAATATTATTTAAGTAAGTTTTAAAAGTTTTAAAATTTTGACACCAGGCTTAATAGGTTATCAGTACTTAAAATGTTCCCGATAGTGATGCTAAGAATAAACTTGATGAGACTCCTACTTTATTTTAGTAAATGACTGATCACCCGTGATTGAAATAGGTGGGGTGTCACATATAGTATCAGAGCGTCAGGTTCTAGTGTCAGTATTTATATAGCTTATTACGTTATCAACGTTGCTTTCTCATTGATGTAGAGCCATATGCTTGGGACTATCGATTCATATTATGATTTACATTCTCTTGCTATTATATAAAATTTGAAGAGAATCTTGTTTGAGTTTAAATGGGTTTCAGAAGCCGAACAGGAGAAGGACGACCACCAAAGGCTGTTAGAAGGATCGCATGAGGTGAGGCTCAAACGGAGCCGCAGAGAATTCACGGGATGTTGATCGTAGCAGAGGTCACCATTATTGTTTCTCAAACAGTTAATGTTGTGATGACGTTAGGGCGTAGAAGTTTTCCCAAGTACTGCCACAGCATATGGTGGCCCCAATTCAGACTCACCCGGTGCAACTAGTATGAGAAGGATTCATAAGGGCCTTTCAGAAGGTCCATCCATCGTAATTTCAGGGAAATGAGGACATTGTATTAGTTAGACAATGGAAGAAGGACATCCAAAGGTATTTACGTACGGTTGAGTGAAGTGACACTTATAAAGAAATTTTGGAAACTTTTAAGCTTATAGGAGAGGCATTCCATTAGTGGGAGTCGATCACCATGTCTGAGGAAATAGACACCATGACTATTAGGGATTTTAAGTGCGGTTTGACCATAAGTCCTTTCATCTACTCTTCAAATAGATATGTGAAAGAAATTTCTAGACTTATCATAGGAGGGTCGGACAGTGGCTGAGTATGAGAAAAAAATTACTTGTTTAATGAACTCCATGCTCGACGAGGTGGACACAGAGGAGAAAAGAGTCCTTAAGTGTGATAATGGACTCACGGGTAGAATTCGCCAACACTTTTTGAGAAATTCGGCTTGGATTACTTGTGTAGATAACGTCATTGTCATACTTTTATGATGTCAATATCAACACTTTTGTATGAAGGGGGCCAAGATATTTGGAGAGTCTATCCAGTAGGATAAGACTAGAGGTATCGGTGCTAGTGGGGCATTACAAGTGGATACTTAGAAGGGGGCCTACCTAAAGGATTCAGATCAAGGGAGTTTTGACTAGGTGACAGTGAACTCATTTAGGGTCAGCATCATGTTCCTTAGGGCTAATAGGCCTAAGGGAACCACAAGGGTGGCTATCAAGATCGAGGCCACTAGGTCCAGAGGTCAGTAGACCCCCGACATGTCCATTAGGGTCAGAGACAAGGGGATTATATAAGGAGGTGATTAACTTCTGGAGCAGAGGGCCACATGCGTTGAATTTTTCCGCAATGAGTGAGGGAATATGAGAAGGATGCCCAACTAGGGCAATAGTAACATTAGTTAGTGGGCCACTTTAGACCGAAGTATTGCATACATGAACTAGCTGAACAACCAGTGCCATTGGAAATTGAAAGTATGAGTTTTATCCTTGGATAAATGGGGTAAGTTTTATGTGACATGGGTGTATCATAGTAACTTTGGTTAGCACTAAATTCGGTCATGAAACGAGTTTAGTGGATGTATCGTTAGTATCACTACTGTGTGTTTATATTTACCATTGAGTAGTGGGGATATCTTTGGTCCCATCTGTAGGGGAGTGAGTGTGGACAAGGAGAGGATATGTTTCGTAGATCATGTTGTTTTAGAGAGATGTAATATGTGAGTATGATGTTATCCTGGGTATGGACTGGTTAACGATGGTTTGTATGATAGTGGATTTTTATGGTATGGCTATCATGTTCGCTATTCCAAGGCATTATGCGTTATTTTGCGATGCCTCATCCTGAAAAAGGGTTGAGTTTGCGTATATATATCATTATAGGGGAAACTTCAGAGAGTATAGTAGTCTCATTATATTCGAACCTTGTTCATAGAAACTTTACTAATGAGCTTCAGGGGATATCGAGTTTACCATCAAGCAGAGAGATTGAGCTCATTATTAATTTAACATTGGGTACTTAGTGATAGTGAGAGCACCAGTTGAATGGCCACTTTAGTGATGTGGGAACGGATCATTAGACTTATATGTCTAGGGATAAATTAGAAATTGTCCTGGTTATGTGCTTTGGGCATTAGGGCATGGATTTATTATTGCAGTTATTGTATGTGTATGTAGAGAAAAACTTTGAGTTAATATATATTCTTCGATCTAATGCCAGTAATGCTGGATAGTGTTATATGGGGAGCACTGGGTAATGTTTACACCTCTACTTGATACTTGGGATAACCATGAGAATATTTGAGTTACGATTAAAAGGGTAATTAAGTATACCCTCACTGTATAGCCACATCGAGCATGCAGGAATAAATTGATATCAATATGTTGCATTTGTGATAATTGTGCAGATATGCACGAGATATAAGGTGTATGGGCACTTTGGTTAGTTCCATTTTTAGTATCTTCCGGGATGGGTTGACATGGTAATAAATGTTTTAAATTGCATGCATGTGGGATAATAGGAACATAATTAGAAAAGTTGGAATATGGACTAAACGTAATTTGAGGAAGAAAATAGTTCAGTTATATACAAAAAGGAGAGATTTCACACCCAAAATAGGTTACAAGACTGTGGAGACACGGGTGAAATCTCTCTTGACAAGGGAGGGTCCAATAGTTTTGGGAAGGAGAGAGAAGCCATACCTAGTCAATTATGAGGGTGTCTAGGATGTTTATTTCACTATATGAAAAGGACCAAAAAATGCGTAGTTTAGTGCAAATGCATGGGTCTCGATTTTTGGCGTACCCAGGAAAGGGGAGGATGTACCATATGATGTGGGATATAGAGCGGGTGGATTCGTGAGGAGTGAGACATGGTGAAATTATCTTTAAATGCACCACTCGTAGATGGGAAAAGGTTGGTCCGAGGCAATCAACCAGAATTTTACAATAATTTGTGAGTGACGAAATGGTAGGCAGATTAATAAAGTTCATTGTTGGGGTACCAACATCGTGGAAGGGTCAAAATTTCCTTTGGTCATGTGAATTCGATTGACCAAGATGAGTAGCTATTACTAATTTGGGTGAGTTACACTATAGGGAAGTGTGCCCAACATTCCATTGAAGAGAGGGAATGAGCCGGCACAAGGTGCCGCCTGACATTATTGTGGATCAGAATGAGATCCTTAAGTCCCACCTCTATAGGGATTATCAGGAGCCAATGGGGAACGAGTTGTATTTTAAGCAAGTCGTATTACTTGTATACCGACGAGTAGATGGGAGTGGTGACTAAAATATTAGAGAAAGCGAGGGATGCGTATTATAGGTTTTTGGGTAATTGGAAGGTGTAATTACCATTAGTAGAGTTGTGTAACAACTTGTACCAGTTTATTATTGGCAAGATGCCTTTTAAATCTTAGTGTGGGAGACATTATCGTCGTCCCTCCAGTTGGTTAAAGGTGGGGGACAGTAAGCTTCTCGGCCCAAAAGTGATTTAGAGTCCATCGGTAAGGATTATGTTAATCAAATATTATTTTGGGTAGTTTGAGGATGTCGTAAGAGTTACGTCACTACAAATCGAAGATTTTGAAGACTGACGTAAGTGGTCAAGCACTATTGCGGGTGTCTCCCGTGATGAGGGTTATGTGATTTGGCAAGAAGGGACGTTGGCACGTAGGCAAGCAAGGCCTTTCCCCAATATTAAGATGGTAGAGCAAGTGGTGTATAGGATCGTCTTATTGTGGTATTTTTAGCAGTTTCACGATAGTTTGTGTAGAGTCATCAAGGTGAGACCTTAAGAAATAATGTAGCACATCAGTATAAAATGATTTGAACATACATGTCATTATTTTTGGGGTCGTGGTGAGTAGGCTGATTAGGCACATATTCTTCATATTTATCCCCTTAATTTCGGTATTTTTATGATCCCGTGCAGTGTAAATATCTTGGATTTGTCTTGTATTTATGCTACTAACCCCTTTTGGCAATTATTTCGTGTTTTGTGTATTTCTCATGTGTTTTACATGTATTTCATGCAAGTTAGTGCGAAGGAGAACTCAAAACAGTGAAAGAAACCAAGAAATGGAGAGTTGAAGGGCATTTTCATAATTTTTCAGCCTTAGTCCCGAGGTGGGTCCAACTAGAAAGTTTAAGAGCTCTAAATTATAAGAACACTGGAAAAAACGGCACCTCAATCCGAGCTACGGTGAAGAAGTTACGATGTTTTGAAGTTGCGCGATAATGAAGAGAAATGGACCAGAAGCCAAACCGATCCGGATGGAACAGGACCGATCCGGTGGGGACCGGACCGGTCCGGTCAGGAAAAAAAAGAACCGATCCGGTACCAAACCGATCCGATACCAAATGGATCCGGACCGTTCCGGCTGTGCGAATTGCTGTCATTAATTATGCAGATTTTGAGGTGATTAACTGGTGAAAACTTGTGCAACAAGCGATTCTAGATGTCAAATTCGTGCAACTTGGTGCTATAAAAGACCAAGTCCTTCTTCATTCCAAAGGGGAGTCGAATTATAGAGAGTAGAATAGAATTTTAGAGAGAGAAAGTCAGATTTTAGAGAGTTTCTTAGTTTTTCTTTACATAGAAATTTTCATAAACCCTAGTTTGTAAGGTTGAAGAAGAAGAATTTTTCTGGATTCAAGTTCATCTCTTTCCCCTATTGCTGAATACAAGTATCAATTTTTCATTCTCTTATTTATTCTCTATTTTATTTTCAATTCAATTTTCAATTGTTTTGCAATTTGTTACCAATGTTTGTTAGATCCATAATTCCATGTATTGGTATGAATTTGTTCTCTATAAAAATCATGTCTAGCTAACTTCTCAAGGGATGGGGTACATGAACTCATTCCGAGGTGAATTACCCATTTAGAAAATAAAGGGTAAATTAAATATTGACCGAATCGTGTATGGAAATTATACAAACATAGCCAATCTTTTAATCTCTCTTTCCCTAGGTACTTGGGATGTTTAAGAACGCTATGCAAGTGTATTTGTCCATTCACCGCTTTGTATTTACCTTTGATTTCATATGATGCGGGCAAGATCCCTCATATATGTAATGCTTAGGATCTATATAGACTGGATTTAGTCAAAAATTTCAATTTACAGTTCTAGTATTCTATACGGTAATTTACTAAGGTTTGAGGGATTGTACTCCACCCTATTTTCTCTCATTTTCAACTCTAATTTCTTTACAATTCTTAGTATTTTTGTGCACATTTTATTTCGTCACCAATTAGAAATTTAAACCCATCAATCATCTTTTTCTTTTCTTTTATTTTAATATCAAATTTAGGATTAAAATACCTTACCTTTGTCGTCACGTTCACACGTCCTAATTCCCTGTGGATTCGATACCCAGACTCGCCACTATACTCCTTAAGAAGTGTAGTTACAAGTTTAGTTTTTTTTTTGTATTGAGGTTGGAAGCCGGTAACAACGACTAGCGTATTACACGGACGTTCTATTTTTCCACTCGATCAAAATGGCGCCGTTGCCGGGGACTTAGGTAGACTTTAGGTTAGGTTGGTTAATCCCTAATTTGACCTTAAAAAAATATTAAATAAATTCTCATCTCATATTTCATAAGATGTTCATGAAAACTCCTCCATTATCTCCAGCCTAGTTTCACGAAAATCCCCTTGCTGAAGAAAATTCTGAAAATTCTCATACCACTGAGTCTCCTCATTTTTGGGTTCCACCTCCTTCGCCTAATAATTCAATCACAAGTTGTTCATTGAGTCAAACATTGAGTAAGGGTTCTGAATCGTTGGGTAGAAATATGTCTGTGCACGGTAGTGTTGGTGTTGGTGCTGGAGAGGAAGAAATACCATATCTTCCCATGAAAGATCTTTTATTTCCATAGAGAACTGTTACCCCTGGTTGCATTTTACTCCCGTATAATGCCGGTCAGTTCCACTTTCGTAATGGGATGATTGAAATTCTTCCTACATTTCATGGGATGGATTCTGAAAAACCATATCTCCATATTCGAGAATTCGAAGATACATGTGAGACGTTTGGTGACCAAGCCTGCCCATAAGATGTTATCCTATTAAAGTTTTTCCCTTTTTCCTTAAAGGATAAAGCTAAAACTTGGTTATGGTCTCTACCCCCGAATTCTGTTCTGTCCTGGAGAGATATGCATACTAAGTTTCTCTCAAAGATCTTTCCGCAACACAAAACCAATTCTGTTAAAGCCCAAATTCAAGCTTTTCGCAAAATGAGAATGAGGCTTTTGATAAATGTTGGGAGAGATTTCAGGAGTTAGTTAGTGCTTGCCCACATCATGGATTTGAAAAACATCATCTGATTTCATTTTTCCATCAAGGCCTTACTTTAGCATCTAAACAACTTGTTCAGACCATGTGTGAAAGAACTTTTTGGGAATTAGACTCAAGCGATGTTGAGGCTCATCTGAGATATGTAGCAGAGACTACCCAAGCATGGGATGTTTCTGATCCCAATAGTCAAAATAGAAATCGACAAGTGTCCAACTTGCCTGCTGCGTTCGGTATCTATCACTTGTACAAGGACACTTTGTTAGATCGAAAATTTGACCAATTGGAAAACAATTTCAGAGACATGCTTGAAGTACGATTGAGAGAAGTAGTTGGACCCGTGCAAGCCGGGAAGGAGAAAGTGTGTGCCATTTGTGCTGCGGGTCATTCTACCAAAGGATGTCCTACCATCCCTGCATACAAGGCAATGTACACTGAACAAGTTGAGGCAATAGGGGGGTTTCACAGATATTATAATGCACAACAAGGGAATGCATACAATCAATCTTGGAGGAATAATTCTGGACAACCACAAGGAGGGATGGCTCCTAACCCACATGTGACTTTACCACCACCACCCCCTCAATTTCAGCAAGTGGTTCCTCCCATGGAATCACCATCTCCTGGTCCATATGTTACCTCACTGAGGCGATCTCTTGAGGACAACTTAAATCACCTCATCTAATCTCAAAAGGAGAACAGTGCTAAGTCTGATCGAATGTTCAATGAAATACATACTAGCATCTCAAGGTTGCAAACTACATTGAATGTCCAAGAGAAGGGCAAATTTCCTGCTCAAAGCCAACGACCTCCCAAAGGACAAACCAGTGTTGTCACTACATCCCACGACCATCGAGATCAATATAGCGCTATTACCACTCTCCGTAGTGGGAGAGTAGTTGATTTGTCACCTCCCCCACGCAATGCATCTAAAGATAAAGAGGTTTCGCCCGACACAAGACAGACCGAAGATGCCCCTTTAATTGAGAGTGAGGAGGAGGAAAACACTAGTGGACCCAAGGCCATCACCCCCAACTCTGCCACATACCCTCAACGGTTGGTCTCTCATTCCAAAACGACCTCCCGTGATGATGTTTTGGAAGTCCTTAAGCAAGTAAAAATTAATTTACCTTTTCTCGAGACTATACAGAGAATTCCCGCGTATGCTAAGTTTATTAAGGACTTACTCATAGTGAAACGCAAGCTAAAGGTAAACCAGAATGTCTCTTTGGCCCAAAATGTCAGCGCAATCTTGTCGAGTGACTTTCCATTAAAATATAAAGATCCGGGTGCACCCACTATTTCGTGTATCATGGGGAAGAACCGAATCGAGAGAGTTCTAATAGATCTAGGGGCGAGTGTTAACATTATGCCCTATTCCATCTATAGGCAACTAGAATTGGGGGACCTTAAGCCCACAAATATGACTCTCCAGCTCGCGGATCGTTCTGTGAAGATTCCTCGGGGAATTGTTGAGGATGTGATTGTGCATATAGACACTTTCTACTTCCCGGTGGATTTTGTCATTTGGGACGAAGAACCCTCCGTTCTCCCAAGTAATCATGTTCCCGTTATCCTTGGCTGCCCATTTTTAGCTACAACTAATGCTCTTATCAATACCCGAAGTGGGCATATGCAATTAACGTTCGGGAACATGACCCTCGAAACAAATATCTTTAATAATTCCAAGAGAGAGGGTGATGAAGGGGAACCGCGAGGGCT